>JAESIX010000004.1:5045783-7568675 GCA_016802215.1 Brachionus paranguensis
TTTAAATTTGGTCTTTACAATTTTGTTTACTCAATTAATACCATTTTTTATATCCACATATATTTAAGTCCTCACTCAACCTCATTAAATTAATTATCAAAATTACTTGTTGAATTTTTTCAGTTTCAGCCAATTTTTCTTTCCAAGGCTTAGAAATTTCTTTATAAAGCTTCTCGCTTTGTTGTAATCGATCATTAATAAATTCGGAATTTTGTTCTTTGGCCTTTTCGAGTTCTTTCCTCAAATTTTCAACTTCCTCTCGCAGATTTCTAATAATTTTCGCATTTGGATCCTCATTGACCACTGGACTGTTAACAATTTTCTTAGCTCTATCAGCATACCTCAATGTAGACAAGGTTTCCTCATAGTTATCCAATGAGGGCGATATAGCCGATATCATTACTGTTTTTGAATTGCCTCCAATACTGTCCTAGTTAATAAAATTAAAAAAACAAAATTTTTGATTCATTTTTCTACTTTCAGAAGCCATGTGAGGACTGAATCTCGATAGGGGATGTGTTTTTGCTTAGTTTTTGATGAACTATCAGCTAAAGCTGATATGACTTGACCTAATGTGTGAAGAGACTTGTTTATGTTGCACCCTTCTCGT
Organism: Brachionus paranguensis; assembly: GCA_016802215.1. Classification (NCBI taxonomy): domain Eukaryota; kingdom Metazoa; phylum Rotifera; class Eurotatoria; order Ploima; family Brachionidae; genus Brachionus; species Brachionus paranguensis. The sequence continues at coordinate 5,046,394 of JAESIX010000004.1, forward strand.
AATCTGTCACCTTCGACGCCTGTCTTCGACACTTTTTCACTTCCAGCTAAATCCACCAGGCTGATACGACTAACTTTTTCGCCTGATATCTATGAAAAAAATATTTGAATTAGTTTAAGTGCTATGAGTGTCAATTAATATGACAAAAAAAAAGTTCTAACAATTCTAAGTAACAAAATAAATTTATTAGCAAACATATGACGTTTGAAACAGAATATTTGTTTCCTTTTTAAGTAAGAGATATTTTGCATGAAATGTCAAAAAATTTTGTTTAAAAATTTCCAAAATGAAATATCAGTTACGATTTTTGTGAACTTTAAAATTATCTTTAATGTTTTAAATTTTTTATTAAAAGGCATTGCAACTAAATGACGAACTGTGTGCCATTTTCTCTTCTTATGGCATAATTTGATCAATTGATTATTTAATAATTAGAATTTAGAACAAATATTAATTATTAAGTGTAGTAAAGTCGGTTGATATGTTCCCTTCAATTTTAAATCAAACAATTCTTAAAAATGCTCCCTATTATATATTTTTTTAATTTTATTACTTTACATCGACTTTAAGGCGTTTAATGAAATAAATAATAATAATAATAATAATAATAATAAGTAATTAATATGTAATTAGATATTAAGTCAAGCCATAAAAACAACCTTCTCAAAAATTCATTCTTTCTCTTACTTTAGAGGAAAAAAAATTTTTAAATTATAATTTTGCCATCAAAAAGACAGTCAAATAAAAATTAGATTCAATAAATTCTGTAGAAATTTTTTATTTTTAAGAGCACTTAGTTGGAAAAGAAATGAAAACACTCGAATATTTTGTTTTTTACATCTCGGATTTGGGAATATTAACACCAGACAATGAAGAAAAATAAGATTTCCTAATCAAATTAAGAGAAAATAAGCATTGAGCGGAAAATCCTTTATAGGGATTACTTTTTTTCAAAAATAAATGATAAAGCTATTTTTCTCCATGACAGACTGTTAACAAAAACAAATTTGAACTAAATTTTAATTCAATTAATTTAAATATTTTTCAAAGATAAATGTGAATATTTTATTATTTTAAATGATTTATTTTTTTTCTTCAATAGATAAAGTAGTAATGAAAAATTACGCGGAAAAAGTTTATTTTTTCAAATCTCCAGATAAAATATTGCCTAGTGAAGAAATAAAAAATGGAACTTATTCCATCAAATCTTTGCTCGTGCCTTATTTTAGCATTGATTCAAAGTTCAATCGTTTTATCATTTTTGCTTTGATATTTTTTTCTATTGTGATTGTCCTAAATGTTTTGTATAAATTTTACAAAATTGCTATTTGTATTAAATCAGAAAATAAACATCTAAAATCAATATTGGAAAATATTAGTGGAAAGTCAAGAAAAAAAAAAACCATTTTAGTTCGTAAAGTGGACAACACAATGAGAAAAAAACTATGCATTGGTCAAAATGATTATCGAAGACTGAAAGAAGCAATAGTACCGAGTTCGACCGAAATAAGTTTGGATTCCAAAATGAACAATGAAAATTTTCAAAAAAAAAAATTTTTCAATCTTCTTAGCAAAAATATTAATCGGTCACATCTTTACAAAACATTCAAGTCTGCTGAGAATAAAAAGTCAGTTTTGCTTAATACAGAAGAATTGCCTTCGATTTTAATAACCGACACAAATAGTATGAACACAATTATTGTTGATTTAGAAACTATTAATGAATGAATTACTTGGCTCTGTTCGTCAACGAAAGTTTGCGATACTTTAATGCAAAAGACGGCATGACTTCGACTGGACTCGGCATTCATGTTTGTGGCTGCTACAGTTCTACTTTTATTTCCTTCATTTAGTATTGATTCAATATCCTAAATTTTAAATAAATATTAATTTGTTGTTTTTTTAATTTAAAAATTTTATTTTACTGGATAAGAGGAAACAGCTAAATGAGAAAGACCGTCGACATAAGGTCCAAGTAGCTGGTGTTCACGAACTTTTAAATTAAGCTTTGAACCACTGGGATCAAGTAAATCGCGTACTTTTTCATTATAAATTTCAATATATGAGACTTCGACTTTAAATGAATGATTTGAAGTCGTTTTTTCATTTATTTCATCGAAAATGTCTTCGCATAATCGAGGTATCAGTCCTTTGTTATTCTCAGTGCCCATCATTGTGAAAGATTTTCCACTTCCTACAAAAAAAATTCAAGTTTTTATCTAAATTAGCAACAATTATCATTACCAGTTTGACCATAGGCGAATATACAGCCATTGTAGCCGGCCATCGAGCTTTCTAATATTTCTTTTCCTAGCACTTCATATATTTTTTGCTGAGCTAGAAAAAATAAAATATTTCAAGATTTTTTAGAAAATTTTTTTTTAACGAAAAATTTAAAACAAAGAAATTTTTTCATAAAATTTATTCAAACTTTTTAAATTACTTGAATAGTTAGGTTTATCTTCAGAAGAAGAATCGAAGCAAGCATCGAATGTAAACGATTTTGGACTACTTTTTCTAAAATTAATTCTCTTAAATATGAAATGAAAACTTTTTTGATTGTCTGAATTACTCTTTGGTGGAACAATTCTTAAGTGTAACCTGGTTATCATTGATAGCTACTGAATTTTTTGCGCCGAGTGCGATCTAAATGAAATACAGAATATAATTAATTCTATCAAAATAAGAAATCAGCTTATACCTCTCTTTTATTAAACGGTCTCAGACGTATTGCTACTTTGATCTTATCCATATTTGACCATACACTAATTTTGTTTTTTTATTTTTAATTTGACATTAAAAAAGTAAGAAAAAATATCTAAAATAATGAAAAAAATTGAGATAAATAAGCATTTTTAAATGGTAAAATTCATGCGGGATTAGGAGAATTTGTGTGTCCAAAAATTATGTAACCGTGCTGATATATCTAAAATACTTATCTTTTAAATCATTTAGGAATAAAACTTTCTCGAATTATTCATTTGGTTGACGACTCAATCCAAGTAAACATTAAGTGATTGAATTCAAAATTTTAATTTATGCTGAACAAATATATCACATGTAAATCATATGACAAACTTAGCCTCGGAAAAGAATCTCAAGCTAATTGTTAGCATTGTCTAATTAAATAAATTCTAATTTTTCAATTTTTTTGGAATTTATTTTCAAATAAATTTTTTTTTAAATAAATTTAACTTTTTTAATTTTTGATCACAGTTGTGGATTTTTAATTAAACTTAAATAATTTTAAAATTTTACTTCAATAAAAAAAAACTATTTTACTAATCCTCAAAATTCCAACACGAAAATACAAAGAAATTAAAAAGATTATTCAGTCTATTGGTGTGCACCTTTACTTAAGCCTTTAATTAAAGGCATGACGGGATTTTTTGTCCAAAATTTTTCATGTTAAATGAAATTCTGCTTATCTAATCATTGTTTTCAGATATCTAATCAAAAGTTGAGTTTAAATTTTTTTAAGTCGTCCATACCTCACTATTTTAATTTAAAATCACAGTCCGGCTATTTTACTACCAATTATTGCCTTTCTGATAAATCTTTAAAGTTAAGGTTTAAGTCAAAAATGATGGATCGGATACCATGCTCAATTAAATTTTTTTTTATGATATAAATGCTTTTTGCAGACAATTTTGGCTAAACGATTAGTCTTGATCCATTTTGATGAATTTGATGAACATCTAAAATATTCTAGCTGAATCCTCGACTTTTAAAACAGAAAGCTGGGAGATTAATCACCAAATCCAACAAAAAATGCTTCGGCAATTAAGTAATTAACCTTTAGCAAAAAAAATTAGTCTTTTTTATGTTCAAAATACAAGTTTTTTTTTATGTTAATGAGATATCATCAGCAACTGGAGTGCTCTGTTTATTTTATAAATAAAAACAATTCCATGTTATCTCGTGTTACAAATTTTTTTAACATTAAACCATCCAAAAGTTGAATTTTTAATTAGTTTAATTTGAAAAGAGAAATTTTTGTTTAATATCAAATTTTTATCTGTATGTAATTTTAGAAAAAAAATAATTATAATTATGTCTATCATTTGTAAAGGTATGTTTGCTCAATAATCTTTTTTTGTACATATACATTAAAAATTTTTATTTAACTGTTTCGAACAAGAAGTTAGAAAAATTGTCCTAGAATGTGTCTGTAAACATGTAAACATCAAAAACATGATTAAATGATTGATGTGTGGTCAAAATCATGCATTAGAAAATTTTCTCCATGATCATAAAAAAATAAAAAAAATTCACCAAAAATATCTCGTTTATTTTTTATTAAAAAATTTTTTTCTTAAAAAGTCAAGAAGTAAAATTTGAATTAAAAAAAATTAATTTTCATAAATAAACTCAAGTAAGACTTACATTTTGCTCACATCAAAAATAAATTAACTTCTTTTGTCAAGTCGCTTTACTAAATAGCTGGAATTTATTTGGACCAAAAAAATGAAGTTCGGATTTTCAAAAAATTTTTAATGCCTAAAATAATTTAATTTTTGTTTGTATGAAAATTAAATTACAGAGAAGCATAACTTTTTTATAATCATTTAAATCACTGAATCCAAATTTAACTTTTATTTTTAAATTAACAACCATAACTTGATGCAATAATGCATTGACATAATAAATGCATATATTTCAATTGAACATTTTTATTCGCATAAAAAATACAAAAAAATTTAATTTTCTTTTTTAAACATTTAAAAGAAAGGATGTTCTTAAGAAAAACAGCTCGATTGTCCAAGTTTTCGGATTAAAACGACTTAACTGTATAATTTCTAGAGTTTTTATTTTAAATAAAATTAATACAATTAAGAAAATAAAATTTTAGAATAAAATATTTAAAAAATTAATCTTTCAAAATGCTTATTTTGCTTAAAAAAATTATCTTTAATTTTTTAAATATTATTTTTAATCAAGACTTTTTTTTTTACAAATCATTTTACAAATCAATTTTTTAAAATGGTAAAAATTTTTAACATCTTGCAGAATCACTTTATCAATTTTCTTTAAAGAGTTATTAAAGTTTGATTGAATTCACTGAAACGAAATGAATCTAATTTAGTGGTTTTCATATTTGAAAAATATTTTTTGAAATTCATTACATTTAAAAAATAATTTTTGAGCTCTATCAAAAAATTTCCTGATTATAAACTTCCATTAATTTTAAACTGATCAACCATTTTCATATCGGATCAGGGTCATGTTAAAATCGAAATTTAGCTTTAGCGATCTGGGGTAATTCATTTTAAGCTTGGAAGTAGAAATCTCTACAGTTCAACATAACGCTATAGACACTTTTTCTTCTCATGCCTTTGGTATTAAATTTTTAAAAAATAAATTTAGTTTAATTAATAGTGAAACGTGAAAAATAAACTTGCTTTAAATTAGAAAGAAATGAGAAAAAAAATGATTTATGCATTTTCATATTTTGAACTTTTTTTGTTTGTAATTTGGCGTTCTATTTTCAGAACGTCATTGACGTCACTGATACTTACATTAATTTTGGTTTTAGATGAGCAATAAATAGATAAATAAAAAAAATCTTAAAAGAAAGAAAACCGGGAATCAAAATGAAATCAATTTTTTGCGGATTAAATTTCAAAATTAATTTTTAATTAAATGGTAGAATTAGAATTAATATTTTCAATCTTTTAAATAATTATTTAATTAAAATTCTGTCAAAAAATTTAAGGATTTGAATTATAACATATTAAAAAATCTCTAAATCTTAGTAGTAAACACTTGCGAAGAGGTTCGTGCCCTAAAATAGGGTTTTTGTTCCCAGATATTATCGATTTCATGTTATAGATATCCTAATTCATCGACCGTGTTCTTAAATCAGAATTTGGGTTTTAATGGTTTTTTTTTAAGCTATTTTTTAATTAAACTTTTAAGATTTTCCAAAAAAAAATTATCAAACTCTAAAAAAATAGTAGACCCGGGGACAAAACCTGAATTATTAGGCATGGACCATTTTGAAAAGGTTTTTGGTTGTTTTCAGTTAACTTAAACTAGGAAAAGTCTTAAATCGTTGAGTGAATATATTAGAGATTCGGCTAAATTTGTTGTCACACTGTTGGAAGAATACAGCGCAGATTTCGATTTAAAATTTATCAAATTTTCAAATCCTTTGTGTAATTGCTACCTTACTTTTTCCTATTTTTTTCTCTAATACCTTGACATATGGTACCTTTCATTCCTTATTTCAAATTTTCATTTTTAATTTTCTTTTAGAGTTTCTAATTTATTTTGAAAAAATAATAAGAATTTTTAGATTTTGAATATAATTTTTATCCGATTTTTATTTTTAATCTGAAGATGCTTTAGCTCTTTACAGATAAACTTTTAAATAAATGATGTATTTTTTCGTCTTTTAATAAAAATTTTCGTACATTTTTGAAAAAGCATCAAAAAAGTGCAATGTTTGAAATTTGAGTTACTTTTGCAATCTTATTATTACATTGAAATTAAATAGTTTACATCAAACATAGAATATTTAGTTTTGTTTTAAAACAAAAATCTTCAAATTTTACCTTTTTTATACAAGTAAGAAAATTTTAATAATTTAAAACATTTAAGAAAGTAAATTAGATTTTTTTACTTAAAAATATCAAACAATCTTTTTAAAAAATATTCAATATCAATTTAAAAATAAAGGAATCAGTAGGTGAATGGCTATCAAATTAGATATTTTTGAAAAATAGTATTTTTTACTTAAAAAACCATGAAATATTTATAAAATAGGAAAAGTCTTGATTTAAAAAAAGGCGCTAGCAATATTTTAATTCATTATTATCTACTGGAGGACCGAAAAAATAAGGTGATTTAATTAACATGATGGAAGCTTCATTTTTCTTAATAAAAATCAAGTGGCATAAATTTGGCTCATATGAAAAATTTTATGTTTCAGAGCAGGTGTCATTTTTTTTATTCTTTAGTAGTAGTAGTAGTAATTTAAAACTGCGGCGTGACGAATCACGCGGAGCGCGTCAACCGTGAGATTGACGCCCTATGGCAGTTTCCAACGTGTGTGTCCAGTCTGTTTTTGAAGTTGTTGACAGATTTAGCTTCTGTGACCGTATTTGGCAGTGCGTTCCAGTGGTTAGCGACTCTGTTGTTGAAGAATTCGTGCCGTTGATTGCAACATCTCACTATTTCGCGCCTGAAATATCCTCTATGTCCTCCTCGAGGCTCCAGACATATTGGTGAAACGTGCCAGTTTATGTTTTCGATGCCATTGTCTATTTTAAATTTTTGAATTAAGTCACCTCTCGTTCTTCTCTCAGACAAGGTAGTGAAGCCTAGGCGAACGCATCTGTTTTCGTAAGAGAGATTTTTTAGTTCTGGTGCTATTTTCGTTGCTCTGTGTTGAACTTTTTCGAGGGTGTGTGTGTCTTTCTTGGTATACGGGGACCATGCTGAGATGGCGAATTCGAGTTGGGGCCGTACGAACGATTTGTAGAGAGTTTTCCTGAGCTGAGCGTCTCTGTAAACAAATGTTTTTTTAAAGTAAGCCTAGTAAGCTGTTTGCTTTTGATGCTGCTTTGTTTACTTGGACGCTAGGCTTAAGGTCGTTTGAGATCATAATGCCGAGGTCTCTCTCGCATTCGGTTGTGGATAGAACTTTCCTTGAGTTAGAGTTGTAGTTGCACATGGTGTAAATGGTTTTCTTTGATATGTCTTTTTTTTATGATCGCATTTGAAATAATAAACTAAAGAAAAGTATGAAGTATATTAATTTAAAAAAATCAAGTTTTTTTTGGAATGAAATGGAAGATTTTATTTTTAATCATAATAATTAATGTAATCAAGTTAGGAATTTAATGAATAAGATAAAATTTTGATCTTTTAAAAAGAAAGCTATTTTCTTACTTGTATAAAAATGATAAAAATATAGAGATTATTGTTTGGAAACAATAAAAACTAAAATTTTATGTTCGATGTTAACTATTTAATTTCAATGTAATAATATTGCACAAGTGACTCCCAGTTATTTAATAAAAAATTTGAAACTTTTTTCGTGCTTTTTTATGAAAATTTTTATTTAAAGACGAAAAAATGCACCAAACAAAATATTAATTATTTTTGTTTTGTAATATTAAGCTTTATTAAACATCTGAAAAGTTTGAATATTTCAAATTATTGATAGTTATCTAGGATTGAAGGTAATTTACAGTTTTCAGCGCATGTGGCCTAAAAAATATAATTTTATTTTTGTCGCAAATTACTAAAAAGTAAACACAATTTAAAGTTTTTTATTTTTAACACTCGTTTTTAAAAAACTCAATTAACTTTTCAAAATTTTCTATAAAAGAAGTTAAATTTTTAAAATGGTGATCTGTTGATTGATTAAATTTTTCAACTTTCATCAAAGTTTCTTCTCGGCTTGGATTGATCTGATAAGTTAATAGATCTTCATTTAATTCTGAAACACATGTATAAATTCCAGAATGTAATTTTGTCAAATTGACCAGATAAAGCTGACCTGCGCTATTGGTAAAGTAATCGAGGTCCACTTGTTCAATCGGATTTTGATTTTTTTTCCACTTGATTTGTCCATAGTATCCTTCGATGCATTCTAACTTTAAATTTTCTCCCAAAGTAAAATTAATTTCTTTATATTGTGTAGAACAGTTTTGACTTTTTGAACTTCTCTGTTCATATTCACATGCATTGTTGACCCAAGTACAAAAAAAAAATTTTTCACATTCGAAACATTCATTTATTGACTTACAAAATTTTTTAAACAAATCTTTATATTTAATTTGAAATACTGAATTAGTAGTTCCTAGATAAACATTATCTTTTTTGACCAGAATTTCAACTATACTTCCATTCTTTATCCACGGATTTAAATCTAACAAAATTGGTTCTAGAAAACGCGTTGAGTTTCTTTTTAATAAAATTAATTTATTATCAGATGTTCCAAAATGAAAAATTTCTTCACCAAAATCTTCATAGCTAATGCATGTAATTTTTACGGGCAATTTTAAAAGTACAGAAGCTATAACATGACTGTCAAGAATTGTATTTTTGGTCAAAAATTCATTTAAAATTTCTTGATCATGGTAATTTTGGCTGTTTGATTTCGGTCTAAATCCAAACGATAATTCATTGAGAAATTCATCCTCACCAATTTTATTTCCGTGGAATTGAATTTCTGTGTTCACTTTGGGAATATTATCACAATCAAAGTCTTCATTGTAAAAATGAAAGTTTTCTTTATTTATCACATGATTTCTGTTGATCCAAAATTTTTTATTTTCTAGCATTTCTTTTACTTGTTCCAAGCCAGTTTCACATATAATACTACCTTGTTCTTCATCATAAAATAAAGCTATTAATTTGTCTTTAACTTGTTTAACTAAAACTAAGTTATAATATTTATTTTCACAATTGAAGTTGATTTTTCTAAAAGTTAGCCATAAATTGTTTAAATTAGGATTTTTTTGGCTTTTTAATCCCTCATCACTTTTGCATACTCGTGCAACTCTTGAAATTCGTTTAATTTTTTTAGTCAGCGAAAATTCTTCTATTGAATATTCGGTAAAAAAATAAAATATTTTATCTTCATGGTCAATAACTGATATGAAATTTGGTTCCCATAACCAATTTTGATCAGGAAAAGTTTTTAAAATTTTACTTGCCAAATCTATCTCTTGTCTGTAAATTCCATATTTTGCAAATTCGCCGTAAATATTGGTATCTGTTTTCCAAATAGCTGAATACATTAGTCCTCGTGTCGAAGTTTTTGAATTACCTGGGTTTTCATATGAAATATGGCCCAAATTTTTGTATTCTTCAACACCAGGACAAAGGTAAAAACCATCAAATTCAACAATGCTGGAAAAGTCTTTCACATTCAAATCTTTGATATGTGGCTTTCCTAGATTGGTTCCGCAAATGATCAAATCTTGACTTCTTTCTCGAAATATTAGCAATTTTATGTGGTTTTTTAGTCTTTTCGAATTGTTGTTTAATTGATTTGATGGATTGATAAAAACTTCTCTGTAAAAATTCGGATTTCTTTCCGAAATATTCAAAGGATTGAGTTTGTATACATAATTTGTACCAGTCACAAATAGACTGTTATGGTAGTGAAAAAAATTCGAAAAATTCCCACTTCGATCTTCATTATTGAATTGAATTAAAAATTCATTTTCAATTTTAATTGGGTTCTTTAAAAGCGAATTACTTAAAGAAAAATGATAATTGACTTGAGTTAAAATCACCAGGATTACGGAATACATTTTAAATCAAAAAATCATGAAATTTTATGCTTTTAAGTTTAAATTAAAATGAAGTTGATAAATGAATTTGTTGGTTCAAAATGACAGTTAAAAAATTTAGTAACTTGTGTATTTAATTTTAAGATAATGATCCAAGATCTTTTTAAAACATATCCTAAAACTTTTATTTCCATAAACAACAAGATTCTTAGGTCTTTGAAATTTACAATTTTTGCATGCTATTTCATAATTTTTTTGGTTTGTCTTCAAAAAAACCAAAAAAATTAATTCGTTTGATCAGACATTCAAAGAAGCATTAGACAAATGAGCTTTTATATATTTGTTTTCTATTTCAATTTTAAATGTTTAGTATTTTTAATTTTTTTTTAAATTTGCCTGTAAATTCAAATTTTTTAAATGATAATTTTTTAAAAATCAATATAAGATCAATTAGAAAAAAAATAAAAATACTGAACACTTAATATTGAATTAAAAAACAAATAAAAAAGCTCATTTGTCGTCTTTTTAGATTTTAATTAATTAGATGTTGACCATATGATCATCATCATGAGCATCAAGTTGTCTTGTTTTTAATCAAAAAAATAAATCGCAGAAAAATATTATTCGGAAAGTTAAAAAAAATATTCCAGTATTTGTTCTATAAGTTTGCAATTTGAGAAATAAAATAAAATATTTTAAAAATTAATTTAACAATTTGTTTATTATTATATTTAAATTAATTTAACAGCTTTTAAATTAATTTAAATAATAATATAAGTTTTTGCTTATAAATTATTTAAATAATAATTTATAAGCAAAAACTGAATACCTCCTTCTTGTGAACAGCTTTACATTAGATTACGTATTAAGCATTGTACATCATCACCGAATATACATTTTTCAAAACTTAAGTAATAATAGCTGTCTTACAATTAATTTATTATCAAATATAAATGTATATTTTATAATTTGAATAATTATTTATACTCTCCTTTATCATAAATACTTATGGTTAAGTTAATTAACCAAATCGAATATATCAAATGATGTCGCTCAATCACAAGCTCTAATCTAAAATTATCAGGGTTCAGTTTCTCCGTAAGTCATCTAATCCAGTTTCAAATTAAAAATACTAATTAAATGGTATTTAAATTTACCTACAAAATATTATAATCAAAATGAAACATACTTTTTATTCTTAATTTTTCATTTAAAAAAATGCCTCGGAATCTAATCAGCTTTTAATTGAAACAATAAGGTTTAAAAAAATGCAATTATATTTGACAAAAATTTTGATGGTAGAATTGATGAAAAATTGCGCTAATGTTTTACACTAGAAGCACCAACGAGTCAAAATGACTCTTTTTTGATTTTTGGTCTCTAGAAATCAAGTCAATTTTTTTTTAATTGAGCATGAATTTTTTTTCAACATAAACGTGTGTTATGTCAAATTCGCTTATGTGGTAATTATAATGCGACAATTTTTTGTTCAAAATATAAAAAAGCATTGTGTGGGTTTTGTTCAATAAAAGTAGAGAGTATTTGTAAAAAATGCGATTGACCGTTGGTGTTTTTTTTAAATCAACGAAGAGGCTAAAATTTAATAATTAATCATTTTTATTCAATAAATTCAATATAAATTAATTTAAACATAAAATATATGATTTATCCTTTATTTTTTATAACGAGTCAGTTTGACTCTTTTTGGTGCTTCTAGTGTTAAAATGTTTCGGAAATGGTACTCACAATTTTTACTGATGTTTCGGCTCGAAACAAGTCTCTTCGATTGGTAAAACTAATTACAAAAGACCAATTGCATTTTGCTCTTTTAAAATTCTTTAATCACTTTATAGTTCTCACTCAAATAATTTTTATTCATTAATTAATTAAATATTTATTACAATGCCCAAAATTATCTTATATTAAAATATGTGTTCAATATCTGGTCATTAAAGATCTATCATTTTTATATAAGATATTGATTTAATAAAAAATTAAAATCCGGAAAATGTCATAAATACCAATTAAAATAAAAAAAATGTCAACTTTTTCTTTGTTATCTTTGCAAAATAAGATTTTTTATTTGAAATTTAAAATTCATCAGCATCAGGAAGAATCTAAAAATCTGTTTGATTTTTATGAAAAATTAAGTCAAGATTTTTAATCTGCGTCATCTAAAAAAACGCAACTAAATTAAGGCATGATAATGTTCGAACCTCGGCAGTTAAATTAATTTTCAATAAGATAAATAAATGGATTAAATTGATTTTTTTTGATTTTCAGCAGAAATCTGACGAATATTATAATAAACTAGATAGAAAATTTTTGTTTAAAATTATCATAGATGATTCTAAAAGAAAAAACTCTGGAATATTCTATAATTTAAAATAGTATTTCCACTTAATAATATTCCATAAGTTTGAGAAGCATTTTAAATTTTAGACTAATTAAAAACATTTGAAAAAAAACTTGCACAAATTAACAACGTTTTAAAAATAAAATAAAGGTTCATGGAAAATTTATTTTTTTTCAAAAACGCTGATTTAATTAATTGATTTTTTTTAAAGTTTTTTCTAAAAAATTCTTATCTAAGTTTCTTTTTTTTAACGAGAGAAAATTTATCATTTAATCAATAATTACTGATTTAATCTTTAATTTTTAAGCTTCAAGAAAATAATCATTTTGAATACAGCTGATTGGGTTTTAATTTTTTAAATACAAGTTTTTTTGTGAAAAAATTAAATGGTTTAGTATTCAAAAAGAAAAGTCAAGGATTTTGATTAAAAAATAACGATTTTTCTCTAAAAAAAATAGAAAATTAAAATAAAATGAAAGCATGGTTTAATCACTTTTCAGAGAGGCCAAACAGCTTGATGAAATTTCTAGACGCTGGAAAATCCAGCAACCAAAATAAGTTGAAAATTATGAATTTTTTTTAAAACAAAACTGTTAGATCATCATCTCTTTGTATAAATTTTTGGTGTAATTCTCTTGCTATAAAAAAAAGAAATACAAATTTAATTCGTGCACTTTAATTAATGTCTAGATGATTTTAAATTTGCGCCAAAAAAATTTCCTTATTCTAAAGCCAAATTGATTATTTTAATGGAGCAAAATTTTATTAAACATTTCTGAAATTCCAAATTCACGTTTTCTATTATGTAATATTTCGATTGAAAAATCTCTTGCAAATAAACATACGATATGAAAAATTTGTAATATTTTATAATTTTGTCGATATTATAGAAAATGGATGAACGAGTCAGAAAGTACCACCCGAATCCATTGAACGAGGCAAACTTTCTTTCTAAAATTTTTTTAAAGTAAATTTAATTTAAAATAGCTCAGATTGATGTAATAAAATCAATTTATTAATTAAGCTGGATCTCACCATTGCTGAGTTTGGGAAAGGAAAGACCTCTGAAAGAAGAAGACTTATACTCTCCGATTGCTGATGAAGAAAGTAAATTATTGACGGATCAATTAGAAAGGTATTTTTAGAGACCGCATTGTGCCGATTCTTTTAAAATATTTTTAAGAGAATGGAATAAAGAACTCAAAAGACAAAAGCCAAGTTTGTTCAATGCAATGTTCCGAATTCATACTTTGAACTTGATAGCTATGACATTTTTGTTAGCTGTCGAAGTAAGCTCAAAAAATAAAAGCTAGAAAATTTTTAAATTTTGTTTTTAATAAGGAATTTACCAAAATGTCTTTTCCACTTTTGATTAGCAGAATTTTAAGATATTTCGAGGGCTCTGCCACATTTAATGAAGCTTTATATTTTGCTTTTTTCATTGCTGCCGGAGTAACTGTGAACTGTGTAGTCCATCATCCATATTTTCTTGAACTTACGCGCATTGGTATGAAAATGCGTTTAGCTTCGTCAGGCCTCCTGTATAAAAAAGTATACAAACCATTCAAATTAATTATATTAGCTTGATTAATCTGTGCTGTAAAGGCATTTAAACTTAATATGTCAGGAGCAGACAACCAACTCGGAGGCCAATTGATAAATATGCTTTCAAATGACGGAACCAGAGTAGAATATTCAGTTTATTTCATTCCTCATTTGATTATTGCTCCACTTCAATCATCAATTATAATTTTTATTCTTGCGGAATCAATAGACATAAGCATTTTATCTGGTTTGGTAATTATTTTTTTGGCCATTCCTCTACAAAGTTTTCTTGGAAATGTCATTGATAAACTAAGGTAATTTTGGATCGAAAAAATCTTTTTATTTTTAATTATTTTTATTTTTAGACGAATAACTTCTAAAAAATGTGATAGACGAATTAATTTTGTGAATGAAATTTTTAATGGAATCAAAATAATTAAAATGTACTGTTGGGAAGAGCCATTTAGAAAAGCTGTTGAATTATTAAGAGGGTAAAAACGAAATAATTTTAATTTAAATCCTTTTTTAAATTGATCTAAAGAAAAGAAATGAAATACCAAAAAAAGTTATTTATGGTCGCAACTTTCAATGGCATAGTTGATTTGATTCTTCCATCTGCAATTACGTTTACCAGTGTAACATTTTTTGTATTCTTTGCCAATAGGCCTTTAACACCGAGCTACATTGTGTTGGCAATGGTAATTTAAAAAAATATAGTTTTTCTTATCTAAATTCAAATTAAGAGCTATTATATGAGAATAAGCAATTCACTCGGATTTTTTTTTATAAAAGCAATTACCACTTTAATAGCTGCAAAAGTCAGCATTAAAAGGATGCAAGTAAGTTTCTTCAATTTGTGAAAATTTAATTCTAAAATTTTAAATTATTTTAAAGGATTTTTTGCTAGAAAAAGAGATACATAAACTAAATGAACTATCAGAAGCAGATGATCCTCATATCAAAGTACAAAATCTTAAAGCTAGATGGTCTCATGTAAGTATTTAAAAAAAAAATTGAAAAAAATAAAAATCGAATTTTAAAGGATGTAAGGTCATTAACTTTGAATAATATCACTTTTGAGGCTCATCAAGGAGATCTGATTGCAATAATTGGTTCAGTGGGAGCTGGAAAGGTAAAAGTCTGCTGTTTGAAAATAATGATTAATACAATTAAAAAAAAAAAAGAGTTCCCTTTTGACTTCGCTTTTAGATGAACTTAAAATAATATCAGGAGATATTGATATTAAAGGCAGCGTGTTCTATGTACCACAAGAGCCATGGATTTTCACAGCCAGTCTAAGACAAAATATTTTATTTGGAAAAGAGTTTGATAAGAAAAAATTTAATGAAATAATCAAAGTCTGCTGCCTTGAAGAGGTGAGTGACAGCCAGTTTCTTAAAAATATTTCTCAATAAACAAATTCAAGGATTTAAAATCACTATCGAACGGTGAGCATACTTTGATAGGTGAAAAGGGAATTAATTTGAGTGGTGGCCAACGAGCTAGAGTGAGTGTGGCCAGAGCTTTGTACAGTGATGCACAAATCTACCTATTTGATGACCCATTGAGTGCAGTTGATTTCAATGTGGCCAAAAAATTATATGAAAAGTAAATTTTGATTTATAAAAAAAATGAAAATATTTACAATATTTTATTTAAATTTTAAATTTTTTAAAGCTGTTTCAACAAATATCTAAAGTCGAAAATAAGAATATTGGTGACACATCAAGTTCATCATTTGGCATCGAATGTTAGCGAAATATTGTATCTTGCCGATGGAGAGATAAAATTTAGAGGAAATTTTAGTGATCTAATCTCGTCTGGTGTTAATATGGATATGATTGAAAAAGAAGAAAACGAGGATAAAAAACCATGCAGGAGTAGAAATCAGTCCAAAACAGATAACTTAAATGATATTTACGTAAACGATAGCGTAGATGCCAAATTATTAAATTCCTCACATTTTTCGGACTTAAATTCGAGCAGTTTGATGCTAAATGTATTCTTTTTATTTATTTTTATTTTAAATGGTTTATATTTCTAAATTAGAGCGTTGTTCACCAAGAAACAAACATTCTTCCTGAATATAATGAAAACAAAGACTTTGAAGAAAAAAGAATTTATGGAATTATGAGTTGGAAAACTTATTTTAATTATTTTAGAGCTGGCGGTGGTCTGTTTGGTGCCATTTTTAATTTTTTCATTTATTTGCTTAGCCAGATTTTAATTGTTAGCGCAGACTATTGGGTCTCATTTTGGTAATTTTTTTTTTTCACTAAACATAAATATCTTTCAATTTTTTTTCAGGGCATCAACTGAAGACAGAGATATGATTACCAAAATGACAGAATCTAAATTAAATCAGTCTAATTTTGTTCATGATGACTTATTTGGTGACAAAAAAGAATTTGAATCAATCAAAATTTTCGGAGAAAGAGACAGATATTATAACATATATTGCAGTAACATTCTTCTAATTAAAAAATAGAAAAAAATTTACCTGAAATTTTTTGCTAGTTCTGATAGCCTGTGCAGTTGTTGTTGGAATAATTAGAGTTAGCATGTTTTACACTCTTTCAGCCCGAGCTGCAATTTCAATGCACAGCACCATGTTCAATAAAGTTTTGAAAACGCCTATGAGATTTTTTGACATTAATCCTCTTGGTAAATAAAATTTTACAAGCAAAAAATTTAGATAATTTAATATTTTATTTTAAAGGAAGAATTATGAATAGATTTTCTAAAGATATTGGTTATATTGATGATTTAATTCCGCAGACAGTTGGAGATTTTATGATTGTAAATTTAAAAAAATTTATTTAAACTAGAAGATTTACCATTAAAAAAAAGGTTTTAATGATGGTATTAGGTTCTGTATCTGTCTCTCTCATTTTAAATTATTGGATTATTATTCCGACTATTCCCTTGACTTTTTTATTTATATATATTAGACGATACTTTTTGGCCACATCAATGGAACTCAAGAGAATTGAAGGAATAAATCGGAGTCCTATATTTGTTCATGTAAACAATACAATGTCTGGAATGTCTATTATACGAGCGTCAAACATGGAAGAAAAATTAAACGAAGAATTTTTTGTTCATACTGATTATCATACACGAGCAAATTCGGCCTTTATGTATGTAAATAGATGGCTTGGAATAAGATTGGGTAAAATTAAAGATATATAAAAAATTTTATTAATTAATAAAAAAATTAAGATTGGGTGGCAAGTATTTTTACATACATTGCTTTGTTCAGTTGTATTTTAATGAAAGGTAAGAGAAATCAAATTAAGGAATGATTAAGAATTTAATTTAATTTTAGAATGGAATCTTTTGACAATAAATGCTGGAGATGTTGGGCTCATGTTGGTATATCTATTGCAATTAGTAGGTTTGTTTCAGTGGACGATTCGACAAAGCTGTGAAGTTGAAAATTTGATGACATCTGTTGAAAGGGTTCTTGAATATTCTGAATTGGAAACAGAGCCGCTTGATAAAGGAGATAGAAAACCACCCGTAGAATGGCCATCAAATGGAGAAATATGCTTTAATAATGTTTCGTTCAAATATGATAAAAATCTAAGCTATGTTTTGAATAACATAAATATAAAAATAAATGCTGGTGAAAAAGTTGGTATTGTTGGTCGCACCGGAGCGGGAAAATCATCGATTATTCAAACTTTGTTTCGAATGGCTGAGCCTGACGGATCACTTTACATTGACGACATTGATATCAAGAAACTTAGTTTGCATGATCTAAGATCAAAATTATCTATTATTCCAGTAATTAAAATCACAGTTGAAAAAAAACAGATTTTAACTAATTTTAAATTTAATTTTTAAAGCAAGAGCCAACTTTGTTCATTGGGACTATTCGAACTAACCTTGATCCATTGAATCAATATCCGGACAATGTTTTGTGGGATGCTCTTGAACAAGTAAGCGTTTAGTTGAGTCTTGACATGTTCAATTGATCATTGAGTCTTTAATTTATTAAATTTATTCAAGGTGCAATTAAAAGAGGCGATCAAAGAAATGAAGGATGGTTTGGAAAGCGAAGTACACAAAGGTGGTTCTAATTTAAGTGTTGGTCAAAAGCAGTTGATTTGTTTGGCAAGAGCTATTATTAAAAAATCAAAGATTTTGATTATTGATGAAGCTACAGCAAATGTTGATTTCAAGTATATTTTTTTGTTCAAAATAAATTTAATTTTGGTGATTAGTTATTAATGAATAAAATTTAAGAACTGATTCGATGGTTCAAGAGGCGATTAGACAATGTTTTAAAGAATGCACTGTGATAACTATAGCGCATCGTTTGCATACCATAATAGACAATGATCGTATTTTGGTAACAAACAAATATTTTTGGGTTTTGTTTAATTAGAAACTAAAGATAATTTTTATTTTAAGTGTTTGAGTCAGGGTAGAGTTGTGAATTTTGGTCGTCCTTATGAGCTGATTGAAGATGAGACAACAATTTTACATGATTTAGTATTTAGTTTAGAAAAGCTAGAAAGAGATAAACTAGTCGAAATGGCGAAAAAATCTTTTAGAAATCAGAGAAGAGTATCAATGCTTTTAGATCAAGTGGTGATAAATCAATCAAATCAAGAAATGGAAAATTTGGATCACGACTATTCAGAAAAAATAAGATTGTTAGATTTTAATTAGATTATTTCAATTGTTTTTTAAATTAATTATTGTTGATCTTATTTATAGTTATTTTTTTCAATTTAAGTTTATTTAACTTTTTTTAAATCACAATATAATAAAGAAGATATTAATTTTTAACTTATCATTTTTAATCTAAATTTAAGGAAATGTTTCAATCTTTATTTTATCTTTGATAAAATAAAATCTCAAGCATATCTAATTGTTATTAATCTTTTTTTTGTTTCAATGAATAAAATTTACTTTAGAGTTCTTAATTTCAAATTAAAATTAAAATTGATCGTTTTATTATCCATATAAATTAATCGTAACATTGATAACGAAACATAATATCAAATAGTCTTTACTCGGACCATGAAGGCCTATAGCAAATTAAATTCTTGATAATTCTTTGGGCATAACTATTTCTTATCTACAAAATAACTTATTTAGAGTAATTTAAAAAAGATCTTTCGGCTAATTCATTGGGTCCGCAGATTACCTGAATTTATTTTATCTAAAATATGATCTCTTGAGCATCGTTTTGCGCTCAAGGTTCATATTTTAACAAATAAAATTTACCATATAGTATCATACTCAATAAATAAAATATTGGATTCAATCAAAAATTTAAAATAATTTAGAACTTGTCCAAAGTTTTTTTAAAGTAAAAAAATATCATTAATTTAAAATGGTGTTTTTATTAAAGTGAATGATTTTAAAACTTTTTTAATTCTGCCTAAAAAATTTAAATTATTTTTTTTATTTGTTATTTTAGAAAATAAATGAACGAAAAAATTAGAATTCAGAATCAAAGTCCTTTAATTTCGGCAAATTTTTTCTCCAAATTGTTATTCAAGTAATAATTGATTTTAAATGTTGTTTTGCTTATATTTTTTTAAGCTGGATATCACCTCTACTTAAAAAAGGCTATGAAAAACCTCTTACCGAAAATGATCTCTACTCACCAATACCCCAAGAAGAATGCAAATTTTTAACTGATCAACTTGAAAAGTAATTTTTTTCAAAAATTATTTAGTTTTGTATTTAAAGCTACAAAAGGGAGTGGATAGACGAACAAAAAAAAATAAAGCCAAGTATTATATCATGCTTCATCCGAATTTATTGGCTTCGAGTTTTTTTTCTCACATTTTTTCTAATAATTCAGGTATTAAATTGTAATTTTTTTAAAATTTTATCTAAGCTATTAATTATTAGGAAACAAATAGGATTATATTTCCCATATTGGTTAGAGTTATAATTAAATATTTTAATGGACAGTCTAGTTTTGATGATGCGGTCATTTGTGCACTATTTATTGCGTTCGGCGTAAGCATCAATTGTTTTCTTCATCATTGGTATTTTTTAGAAATGAACAGAATTGGAATTAAAATGAAACTGGCATCTTGTGGATTAATTTATAAAAAAGTAAAACTTTTTAATTAAAACATTTTAAATAAAAATAAAATTGTCTTAAGGCTTTGAGCTTGAATTTTTATGGTATTGATAACAAATTAGCCGCTCAAGTGATGAATATGTTATCAAATGATGCTACAAAAATAGAATTTTCAGTTATTTTCATGCCTTATTTAATTGTGGTACCATTAGAATTTGTGGCAATGGTAATTATTTTGACCGAAATGATCGGTTTATCAGTCCTTGCCGGTTTGATACTTGTAGTTATTTTCATTCCAGTACAGCTTATTCTGGGGAAAGCATTGGATAAATTGAGGTAAATCAAAATAGTTCAAAAAATTATTTATTTTTAGGAAAAAATATTTTTTAATTATGAAAACAAAAAAGTGTCGTAAAAAACAAAATTTTTAAAAATTTAAAAGGAACGATTAGCATACAATAAATAAAGAAATTGTCTCCAATCTATTTTTTCGCGTTCTTGAAAACTTCTGAATTATTATCTTAAAGCAAATAAAATTATAGAATCATTAATTATTATGCACTATTTTGTATTTTGAATTTGTTTAAATTTTTCAAGACGAAAGGCAGCACAGAAATGTGATAAGAGAATCGAGTTTTTGAGTGAGATATTCAATGGTATCAAAATAATAAAAATGTACTGTTGGGAAACACCTTTTGGAAATGCAGCTCAAGCGTTCAGAAAGTATTTGATTTATTCCAAAAAAAATCTTTTTAATTTATACAATTTTTCAGACATGAAATGAAATTTCAGAAATTGATTTATTTTGTTTCCGCTATCAATTCCATTCTTGAATTAATTCTACCAACATTGATAACTTTTATTAGCGTCACTTGTTTTGTGCTTTTTGCCGACCGTCCTTTAACACCAAGTTTGATTGTTATATCAATGGTATATTTTGATTTTTATTAATGAAAATTTCATTTAAATAAAGATTTAAAATTTAGAGTTTTTATTTACGAATCAGTTCTGCGGTAGGTTTCTACTTTTTCAAAGCAATAATAATGTCAATTAGTGGAAGAGTAAGCCTAAAAAGAATAGAAGTAATACTTAAATTTTCTTAGAATAAAAATAAGAAATTTAAAAAATTTTTAGAAATTTTTAATGGAAAAAAGTTTAAAGAAATCCAACATTTTTATCGAAAGTGACAATCCAATGGTAAAAGTAACAAGCATGTTTGCAAGATGGTCTAGAGTAAGAAACCTAGTAAATTTTTATTAAAAGACTAATTAATTTTTAAAATTTAAAGAATGAAAATTCATTTTATCTAAAGAATTTTGATATGGAAGCAAAAATTGGAGATTTAATAGCAATTATTGGATCAGTTGGATCGGGAAAAGTAAATTTTCAATTTGTTAATGAATATTAAATAAAACTCAAATTCTCATAAAGAGTTCCTTTTTGCTTTCTTTAATTGAAGAACTTGAGAAAGTCTCAGGAGATATTGATATTAAAGGCAGCGTGTTCTATGTACCACAAGAGCCATGGATTTTCACAGCCAGTCTAAGACAAAATATTTTATTTGGAAAAGAGTATGATAAGAAAAAATTTAATGAAATAATCAAAGTCTGCTGCCTTGAAGAGGTGAGTGACAGCCAGTTTCTTAAACATATTTCTGAATAAACAAATTCAAGGATTTAAAATCACTATCGAACGGTGAGCATACTTTGATAGGTGAAAAGGGAATTAATTTGAGTGGTGGCCAACGAGCTAGAGTGAGTGTGGCCAGAGCTTTGTACAGTGATGCACAAATCTACCTATTTGATGACCCATTGAGTGCAGTTGATTTCAATGTGGCCAAAAAATTATATGAAAAGTAAATTTTGATTTATAAAAAAAATGAAAATATTTACAATATTTTATTTAAATTTTAAATTTTTTAAAGCTGCTTCAACAAATATCTAAAGTCGAAAATAAGAATATTGGTGACACATCAAGTTCATCATTTGGCATCGAATGTTAGCGAAATATTGTATCTTGCCGATGGAGAGATAAAATTTAGAGGAAATTTTAGTGATCTAATCTCCTCTGGTGTTAATATGGATATGATTGAAGAACAAGAAAACGAGGATACAAAATCATGCAGGAGCAGAAATCAGTCCAAAGCAGATAATTTTGAGACTATAAGTATTTTTGAAGAAGATGGAGTAAATTCTTTGTTTTTGAGATCTTCACATTTCTCTGATTTGAATATGAGTGTTTATTCTCACAAACTATGTTCTGATTCTGAAAATAATCAAGAATTAAACCAAGTCAAACAGATTGAAACCAATGAAGAAAACCGAATTGTCGGCGATTTTAATTGGAAAATTTTTTTTAAATACTTTAAAAAAGGCGGTGGTCTTGTGGGTCCATTCATTTTATTATTTTTTTATTTTTTGAGTCAAACACTTATCGTCAGTGCTGATTACTGGGTATCATACTGGTATTATTTGATTTAAAATATTTAAATATTTGCTAAAATATTTTAAAATTTCAGGGCTGGTAAAGAGGATATAGACATGAGATTAAAAGTCAAAAATTTCAATTTTATGAATTCTTCTAAATCTAATTTTGGAAGCTTTGGCCAATTTTCAGACAGATTTTACTATTTTTTGATTTATTGCTGTGTGTATCAATTTTTTAACATTTATTTTAAAATTCAATATTAACTTCTAATTCAAGTTTTGTCCTGCCTGGCCATTATTTTTGGTCTTTTAAGAATTTCGCTTTTTTATACTTTGGCTGGTCGTTCTGCAATTAATTTGCATCAAATAATGTTTGGGAAAGTTCTGAAAACTCCAATTCGATTCTTTGATGTCAACCCAATAGGTAATTATGAATAAAAGTTACAAATTTTAAAAATTAAATTAAGGAAGAATAATAAACCGATTTTCAAATGATACCGGCATTCTAGATGATATTATACCTTCGACTATTTGTGATTTTATGAATGTAACCGTTGACAATTCTTTGATAATTATTTAACAAATTTATTCAAGGTTTTTATGACAGTGGTTGGTTCTATTTCTTTAACACTTTTTCTAAATTACTGGATATTATTTCCAACAATAGCTCTTGCTGTTTTATTTATTTTTATTCGAAATTATTACTTGACATCATCTATGGAAATAAAAAGAATTGAGGCAACTGTACGGAGTCCTATATTTGTGCATATGGGTAATACCTTGTGCGGCATGTCTACAATAAGAGCAGCAAATATGGAAGAAAAACTTAATGAAGAATTTTTTAATCATGTAGATCTTCATACAAGAGCCACATCCGCTTCAATTTATATAAACAGATGGCTTGGTATAAGACTTGGTAAGAAAAAATTTTGACTTAAATAAATCTAAATAAAAAAACATTTAATGAATTTTTTAGATGCAGTCACTTTAATTTTCACATACACTACTTTGGTTAGTTGCTTATTGATAAAAAGTGAGAAAAAAGGCAGAGATATAAATGAATAAAAACCTTAAATAAAAAATTCTCTTTCAGGATATCATCTATTTGAAGTAGAATCAGGTGAAATTGGTCTGATGTTGGTTTATTTGTTGCAATCAACCAGTTTATTTCAATGGGCCATTCGACAAAGCTGTGAAGTTGAAAATTTGATGACATCTGTTGAAAGGGTTCTTGAATATTCTGAATTGGAAACAGAGCCGCTCGATAAAGGAGATAGAAAACCACCCGTAGAATGGCCATCAAATGGAGAAATATGCTTTAATAATGTTTCGTTCAAATATGATAAAAATCTAAGCTATGTTTTGAATAACATAAATATAAAAATAAATGCTGGTGAAAAAGTTGGTATTGTTGGTCGCACCGGAGCGGGAAAATCATCGATTATTCAAACTTTGTTTCGAATGGCTGAGCCTGACGGATCACTTTACATTGACGATATTGATATCAAGAAACTTAGTTTGCATGATCTAAGATCAAAATTATCTATTATTCCAGTAATTAAAATCACAGTTGAAAAAATAACAGATTTTAACTAATTTTAAATTTAATTTTTAAAGCAAGAGCCAACTTTGTTCATTGGGACTATTCGAACTAACCTTGATCCATTAAATCAATATCCGGACAATGTTTTGTGGGATGCTCTTGAACAAGTAAGCGTTTAGTTGAGTCTTGGCATGTTCAATTGATAATTGAGTCTTTAATTTATTAAATTTATTCAAGGTGCAATTAAAAGAGGCGATCAAAGAAATGAAAGATGGTTTGGAAAGCGAAGTACACAAAGGTGGTTCTAATTTAAGTGTTGGTCAAAAGCAGTTGATTTGTTTGGCAAGAGCTATTATTAAAAAATCAAAGATTTTGATTATTGATGAAGCTACAGCAAATGTTGATTTCAAGTATAATTTTTTTTGTTCAAAATAAATTTAATTTTGGTGATTAGTTATTAATGAATAAAATTTAAGAACTGATTCGATGGTTCAAGAGGCGATTAGACAATGTTTTAAAGAATGCACTGTGATAACTATAGCGCATCGTTTGCATACCATAATAGACAATGATCGTATTTTGGTAACAAACAAATATTTTTGGGTTTTGTTTAATTAGAAACTAAAGATAATTTTTATTTTAAGTGTTTGAGTCAGGGTAGAGTTGTGAATTTTGGTCATCCCATTGATTTGTTAACTGATAAAAATTCAATTCTTTATGACTTAATGTCCAGTCTAGAAAGACAAGAAAGAATTAAATTATTTGGTATAGCAAAGAAAAATGATTTAAATAAATTTACTCATTTATGAATTTTTATTTTTTAATTTGTATCTATTTTTTTAATAAATTTTTTATTTATTGACTAATTTTTATTTTTTGAAAGAACTTAAAAAACGATATTTTCATTTTTTAGTTTAGATTTTTCTAATTAATGCTAATTAATTCTTAGTCTCATAAAATATAATTTTTAATATTATTTTTCTTTTAAATCAAGTGTATATAATACTTTTTAATCTGCCGCAAATTTTTTTATGATCATTTATTTACTTTTATCAAGATCTTTTATTTTGATTAAGGTTTCATTTTCATTTTTTATCTATTTGTACAACAGTTCCATTATCTTTAATGAATTCCCCCAGAACACAATGTAACCATCATTTTCTAAGATTTTAAAAATAATATTTTTGGAACATAAATTTAAATTTTTTAAGTCAAGTAAAAATCATTTAAATTCTATTTATGCTTATTTGCTTCTTAGATTTTTGCTTAAAGAGCTAAAGAATTTTATTTAATAAAATTTAGTTTTAAATTTCATTCTGCTTCAATTTTATTAACTTTTTTATCAATTTGTATCTTTATTTATTAATGGGTACAAAATACTGCTACGTTACTGTAATTAATGCTTCCATTTAAAAATCGATTCCTTTACCTTTTCTATTAAATTTTTAAAAGACTTGATTTTTGCCATAGAATTTCAAGTGTATATAACATAAATATTAAATTTTTCTTTGATATCTGGCAATTATGGCTTTAGGAAGGTTTGATATTAGCAAGACAATCAAAAAATTGACTCCTTTATTTCATGAACCTTTGGAAATAATTATTCTAAGAAAGTTTCATATGTACATTAAGGTATTTCTCAGAGCACTTTCAATATTTTTTCATATCGACGAAATAGCTCAGAGCTCTTTGTTTGCACATAAATTTTTCTTCTAAATAAAGATAAGTTATGTTTTGTTTCTTAGAGCTAGAATTTTAAAACTGATTCGGAAGAAAGTCAAGAAAAAACACTAAACTCCTTAACATTCATTATTTATCAAAAATAAAAAATATTATCAAAAACTTATATTTTTGGATAAATTTATTAACATTTTTATTTAAAATAAAATGTAATATTTAGATGAGCTAAAAAAAAAAGTAAAATGCCATTTCCAGAACTAAATGATAATAAATTTGAAAAAAATTTAACCAGTGGAGCGCATTCATATCGCGAAAAAGTACGTGAACAAATATTAAATACTCCACGAAGTGAAAGATCGAGCAGGAGATCAATAGATTTGACGATAATAAATGAAGCGAGCAACTATCGACCCTCATCTAGACGGTCTACTGATGCACCAGGTTTTGAGCAGTCAAGATTAAAATCAGCTTCAAGAGATCGCCAAATAATTCGATATAACAAATATATTCCATCAAAAGAGTCCCATAGCAAGGAATCTGTTAAGATAAGTGAAGATCCTTATTTAGATAAAGAATTCATAGCCAGACCTAGCTCAAGGGAATCTTTTTACCATGACACGCCAAGATTAGGAGCCAGATCAATTCTAAAGAAGCCGAAATCCCTGAATGAGCAGTCTCAATTGCTTTCCAGTGATAATCTAGAAAACAACTTAACAAAATCAATCGATTATTTTGATTTTGACACAAACAAGTCCAAACCAGAGCAGGCTCCTGTGCCAAAACCAAGACAAAAAGACAACATCCTGTTCAATAAACAAAACATGCTTTTTAATGAAAATGAAAATTTGAAGATAAAGCGGAACACGAATAGCTTGAATTCGTCAAGAGTAATCACACCGAGATTTGAGCATTCACGACTGAATAGGTACTCGACTAGTGTTCAATCTGAAAATGATACAAAAGATGGATGTGATAAGAAAATAAATGACTCATTAAGGGATGATTGGATCCGAACGCGAACCAAAACCAATCTAAGTATTCCTAACGAAAACTCAAGTTTTGATTCAAAAGAAATCAACAGAAGAAATGTTTACAAAAAAATGTGAATTAAAATTCAGTTTTTTAGTCAAATTTTTTTAATTTGTATAAATTATTTTAAATTTATTACTGAATCATGAATTATTAAGATTTTCAAAATTTTTATTTCGTTTAAATTTATTTAAAATTATTGACCGCTTTGATGTCTTGTCAATCTTTTTTATTTTCTGCCTCAAATTTTCGTGGTTCTAGAAAAAAATAATTTAGTAACCCTGAAATGATGCTTGATTAGAGATTCAGAGAAGTTCTTTAACTGAAGTGTTTTGTTAGATCACTGAATAAGTTAAGTTTTTTTTTAAGTTTTAAGATTACCATTAAGCTAGTGCCAATGTCTCAAGATGCCGATTAACACTTCATTTATTTAAATTCATTATAAAAAAAATTTTAATTATATTAATTTATAAATAATAATAATAATAATAATAATATTCTACGATCAATTTAGTTACTAAATTGACAAAGCAGGATAACAAATTTAATCCCACTATAGTAGACTTTTCATTGTTTGCTTCTACCGACTATTGAAATTCATTCTCGCTTACACTATCCCATACTTCTTTTTTGCATGTTGTCTATTGTTGAATATGTAAATTAACATAAAACACTCTTGCATACTTGAGATAAAAACTAAACGTGCATGCTTGAGATAAGTTAAACGTTAGTTTAAAGTTTTAAATATTGTTTGTTTATTGTTTTTGGTTTTTTTCGGATTTCGTTTTCAAGACAAAACCGTCAAATGGCATGAAAAAGCTCCAAAAGGTAAACTAAAGACTTTTTATTTTTTTTCATCTATCTTTTTTTTTATTTCTGCCAACATTATCCAGTCTGTTTTTGAACTGGTTGATCGAACTTGCTGAGACAATCGACGTTGGTAGAGCATTCCACTTATTTAATACTCTGTTTGATAGAAAGTTTCGCCTTGCTTCACATTTTGTTAGTTGCGAGCGAATTCGATGTTTTGCTCCCCTAATTCCTCCACTCGGACCTTCATTATTCGCTGAACTCATAGGCTCTGTATCGCAATACCAATTGACATGATTGTAATTGTTGTGAATTTTATAGAATTGAATAAGATCTCCACGCTCTCGCCTTTCTTTTAGAGTTTCTAATCCCAAATTAGCTAGTCTGGACTCATAATTCAAACTTCTTATTTGTGGAACAAGTTTCGTTGCTCGTCTTTGTACTTGTTCTAGTCTAAATATATCCTTTTTTAAGTAAGGATTCCAAGCCGACACACAGTATTCTAGATGCGGTCTGACATATGTTTTGTAAAGTTGCAAAAAAGATTGAGCATCCCAGTACACAAATGTTTTCTTGAGCATTCCAAGCATGTTATTAGCTTTTTTAACACAGTTATCAATTTGATCATTCCATTTTAATTTGTTGTTCACCATTACTCCAAGATCGCGCTCAGTAGTAGTTTCAGCTAGTTCAACTCTGATATTATTCGCATTTACCATTGAAATTTCTTGCCTACCAAATTTAGAGTTGCCAATATGCATAACTTTACATTTGGACTCATTGAATTCCATTCCCCAACGCCTCGACCACTCAACCATCTTGTCAATGTCTTCTTGAATTAGTATTTGATCATTAGTATTTTTAATGACACTAATCAGTTTACTGTCATCCGCAAATAGCTTACAAAAGTGACTTACTAGTTCCGGCAAGTCATTTATGAAGATCAGGAATAGTAACGGACCAAGAACTGAGCCCTGTGGTACTCCACTTAGCACGTCAACCCAATCAGATTGATACTGGCCAAGAACTACTCTCTGTTTCCTATCATGTAAGAAGTTTTCGAGCCACGCCAAAAGCTTACCAGTAAAACCATAACTCTTTAACTTGATTTTCAATAACTTGTGGGAAACCCGGTCAAACGCTTTTGCGAAATCTAAAAATACTATCACTGCACTTAATCCTCTACTCATAGCCTCAGTGACGATATCTAAAGTTTCCAATAAGTTGGTTACACAGGATTTAGCATGCATGAATCCGTGTTGATGTGCTGACAATAGATTCTGATCCATTAAATGCCTAACCATTTCATCTTTTATTAGCTTCTCCATTATTTTTATTAGTACCGTCAGCAACGATATTGGACGGTAGTTTTCAGGATTTAATCTACTACCCTTTTTCTTGAAGACTGGGGTTACATTTGCATTTTTCCAACACGCCGGAACCATACTAGACTCGTATGATATTTTGAACAGTAATGACAATGGTTCACATAGTTCATCACTGCACTCTCTAAGCACGTAAGGGTGAATTCCATCTGCACCTATTGATTTGTTTTTGTCTAAATCATCAAGCTTCTTTTTTATAGCTACTGGACTGAAGACTAAAGGTTAAATAAAGTTTTTGATTACATATTTAACGTGTTGAAAAATTAAACAAGAAGGTAATCGGCTTTTAATTAAAAAAGTTTGTTAAAAAAATTTAAGTTTGTGATCAAATTATGATGATCGTCGTCAAAATTTTTTTTAAATAAATTTTTATAATTTTAAATTATTAAATTAAATAAAGAGACATAGTTTCATGTAAAAGCCAAGTGTTATACATAAAGAAATTTTTTCTTAAGTTCCGCAAATAAAAACATTAAGTTAAGCATTGAATTCTTCCAGTTTTTATATTCGTGCACTTTGCGGAACTTTGTGGGTTACTTTTTCAAAATTCATAAAAAGTATTGCGGAAGCAAAAACAAAAGATCTAATACTAAAAATTTAGAATTAACATATTAAGTAGATTTTCAGTAATATGGTGAAATCATGTGTAAGTTCCTCCAATTCTCAAATTAAGTAGAATCTTCTAAAAGGTTTTTAAAAAATTTTTTTATTTACTTAGATAAAAAATTAAATTTCAAGCACTCAAGTTTGGACAATAATATAGCAATAAAATCTACCAAAAATTTAATGAAATAACAACATATAATAAACATATAATATAATAAATAATCACACATTCAAATATATTATACCAATTAAATAAAATAGCAACAAATAATATTTTCTTATCCTAATTTTAATAAAATTATAATAAATTGATAAAAACTAAAACTCAACTAATTAAATTAATTAAAAATTTTGAAATATTTTGAAATTTTAAATTAAAAAAAATTCATAAAGAGCCGATTATTACCAAGGATGATATTTAAGAAGCCCATGTATGGGACAAGCGTCAGAAAACTAAATAGTGCCTTGGTGAATACTATATGGTAATAAGTGGCGATAACAACAAAAGATTGTAAACAATTTCTACAAAGTCTCGAAAAAAAACCGTGGATAAATTTCGATGAATTTAAAAAAATTGTTGTGAATTTTCCAACTACCAGATCAGCTATAATAGATAATGTTGATGGCAACAAGATCATGTGCTGTGACTTGCTTTTAAAAAAATAAAATACTTTTATTGTGCTAATAAATGTAAACAATAACTTTTTATTAATTTTGTCATATTTTTATTAATTTTTGGTTCTTTAACATAAAGTATGGCATTTGTAATCGAAATAAGGTTAAAAAAATTTGTTATAATAATATTAAAAATATGGTTGTTGTAATAAATGTTTTGTATAATTAACTTTTCTTATAGTATAATAATATTATGGCTCATAAGTTATAAATTTGGCAATTATAAGTTTTATGAAAATTTTCAAATGAAAAATCGTGGCGGCTAAGCCTGGCCGGTCTAAACGCGGCCAAAATATAGCAGCTAAAATTTTGAGTTTTTGCAGAGCTTGGAATTCGTTTGTTCAAATCTGTACAATATTGTCCTGTTTGCAGAACCATTTCTGCACAATTAGAAAAAAAATTATAAGGTTTTTAAGTTTTATACTGTAATTTTTGTAGTAAAATTTCACATTGCCCTAATCATAGAAGGACGGCCAAATTTACGGCCAACTTTAAAAGCGATTTTAATAAATAAATAATTCTAATTTTTGATTATTCAAATCAACTTGGTTCATATTTTGATTCAAAAATTGTACATTGATATTTTATTGTGATTTGACACCTTTCATTTTTTGTTGATCAGAATCAACAACTACTACTTTTTTAACTTTATCGTTAATTAATGCTTACCAATGTACAATTTTTGAATCAAAATATGAACCAAGTTGATTTGAATAATCAAAAATTAGAATTATTTATTTATTAAAATCGCTTTTAAAGTTGGCCGTACATTTGGCCGTCCGTCTATAATTAGGCCGGCCAACTTCGCGGTCCAAAATTTTAGCCGACGGTTTGACCCCCATATTGGCCGTCCGTTTAGGCGGTCTAGCACGCGGTTAAAAAAAAGTTTTTTAAAAGGATGAATTAAAGTTTTTTAAAAAAAAGAAAGTTGGCCGCATCAACGACCGCTTGTACGGTTCCTAACAATTTTAATGTTGCTTTGAATTATTTCCAATTTTTTTATTTAAGTCTATAGGGCGGTGGTGAAGTTTGGGGCAAAAAAATTAAAGCAAAACAAAACATTAAATTTTAATGAAAAAATAAAATTATAATTTTTGAAAAATTAGAACATTTTTATTATAAAAATCAACAAAAAAAATTCTTTAGTAATATTAAATATAAAAAAATATAATAAAATAAATATTCGATCTATATTTCTAAATATAAAGATTTTCAAAATTTTTTGCTTTTGTTTACATTTAACAAATAATAAAATGCTAGATATTTATTTTTAAAAAAATTGTTAATAATTGAAATAAAACTGGTGTTCAATTTAATAAAAAATATTTTGCAACGAAACTAACCCTAACCCCAAACGAAACTCCACCACCACGTCTAAAGGCCGACATCCAGGACGAATACCCCGATCCAATTACAACGGTTTTTTGTGAAATTCAGTAAAAAAAAGAAGTTCCGAGTAATTTTTGAGTTCCATATTAACAGATTCAAATTCATGCTAAATTGGCCTTTTAAGAAAAAATAATACCTATAATGGATGAATTTGTTGAAAGTGATTAATTTAAATAATTAAAAAAATATAAACATATTTTTTTTTTAATTTAAAAAAAATGATGCTCAGTTATGTTCTTTTTTATTACTTAATGGAAGCAATTTAATTAACTCATATTTTTTAATTGACCATTAAAAAAAAACTGTTAAAAAACTTAAGTCATTTAAGTTTTCAAACATTTTATAAGTTATAAAATTTTTTTTTTTTTAAATGCGTTACCTCCTTAAATAGTTAAATAACTCATTTTTTTCTTCGTTAAGAATTTTCATAATTAATGAATTTTAATTTTAAACAAAATTCTTGATTCACATGCTTGAAGGAGAAGTGCGATTCTCAAATACACCCCTAAGACTATTTGTAGATAATAGTGACAAAGATTGCTAAAATTTTTTAAAATTATCAAAAAAAAAAAAAGAATTTCGTAGATAGTATCGTGCCAATTAAAAAATATGTGCTTTTTGATATGGCGAATTTAATTATCTAATTTAAAGAAATTTTTCTTCAAGAAAAATTTGATTTCACGGATTGTAAATTTGATAATAAAAATTTTAATTTTTCTCGCTCAATTATAATTTTAATTTTATCAATTTATAATTTAAAGCAAATGTAGTCATTTTGAATTCTAAAGCAAAAAAACATAACATATATGCAAATAATTTGTTTGATTCTATAAAATTTTTAATTTTATTTTTTATTAAAGGCCTCTAGTGAAGAGTTATAATTGAAGATGTTGGTTTCATTTAAGACAAAAATTTTGAAAAAAATAATATAAAAAAACAACTTTTTTATGCGTAATAAACATAATTCAAATCGAAATCAATTAATTTCTCTTACAAAAAGATATCAGAAAACAAAAAGAAATATATAAAGTCAAAGTTTTGACTTTGACTTCTGACAAACTCTGCTCTATGGTCATTTAAAAAAATATAAAAAAAAGTAAGTTAAAAATATAAAGGTACAGTAATTTATTATGGTCTTTAAATATAAATAAAAAATTTTTCTTAAAAATTGAATCTATGATGCAAGTCAATGAATTTTTTTTGTTAGTTTAAATTTAAATAATAACTTTTAGTCATTATTTAAGATGAGCTTTGGATTCCGAAAATCTTTTTTTTTAAATATTTTTAATAAATGATTTACACAAAATAAATAAAAATTTCAATGAATTTTCAGATAATTATAAATATTTATATCAAATAAATATTTTTAATCGTCTTGAATTCATGGATACGCATTCGATGTTGATTTAAAAAATTTATTAATAAATTGAGCAAATAGAACTATTTAGCAATGATGTGAAATTACTAAAACTATATTTTTAATTAGACTTTTATTGATTTGTTTTATGGAAAAGTTGAACAGTCTTTATGGCTATTATTAGAAACAATTAAAAAAAAAATGATAATTTTTCTTTTGATATTTAATTTAATGATTATAATTCGAAAAAAAAACTAAAATAGTTTTTGAAAAAATTACTTAAAATTGCTATGAATTTTAATTAAAATTTATTTGGCCAAAATGAAAAAAAATACTCACCTCAAAAGTATTTTTTTTTTAAATATTTACTAGAAAAATAAGAATTTGATCAAATCAATCAAACAAGTTGAATTTTTTTTAATTTTTAGTCCATGATTAAATTCAGCATATTAGGAAAGGATTATTTCTTTATTTTCTCTCTGATATTATTAAAGCAAATAATTCTAGTTTAAATATGATGTTAAATTAAATTTTAAGCTCAAACTGATTTTTGAAGACGAACAATTCGCTTTTTTCTCAATTTTTGACTTCATTTATTATTTAATATCGTGTTTGTGTTAATTAACTTGGCATTTTTTTGTGAAAAATAAAGAAGAACAGAATTTTTACTTGGAGAAATAGTATGAGCGAAGCATAATGTTTAACTAATCGATTGAAAATAACTCCAAACAAAAATTGAATAAAAACTCAATCGGATAAATAGAGGTTAATTTTTTGATATTAATAGTTCTTTAATAACCTTAAATTTTTTTTATTTTGATAAGAAGAAATTTTTTTTATTTCATTTAAAACTTAAATCTAACTTTAATGGAAAATTATTTGTTTCATAATTTTTAAAAACGCTCCGATTATTTTATTTCTTCTTTAAAAAATAAAAATAAGAGATAAAATTTAAATTTAAGTTCGCATCCCTGAACAGCCATATTGTTTATTTAAAAATTATGAAGTCGAATTTTTTTTGAGTTTATTCAATTTTTGTCTAAGGAAATGATAGTGAACAGTTTTGGAAGGTCTTTACTTTTCTTTTCATCCTCATGTTTTAATAGAATTTAAAAATATGAAACAAAAGAAAAAGACAAAAATTTTCTGGTTCAAGATTAAGCATTTATGATAAATTAATAGGTTATTTTTTTAATTTTATCAATTAAGCACTTCAATTTTTTTATTATTCTCTCACTTGGGACAGTTAAATAGATGTAATTTAAAATGTTCAAAAGATGGATTAGCAAAAAAATTCTATTTTAAGGCTTTAAATGATAACTAATTTTTGAGAATTTTGTTTCGTTTTATAATTTAAATAAAATTCTTAATACTGCAACATAAGCGAATTTGATCGAATATAATCAGATAATCAAAAATGAAATCTAATTTTAAATTTTAGTATGTAAAATATATAACCTAAATTTAAACCAGAGAATTACTACCAAATTTTAATAATATGAATTAGTTTCACTTAAAAAAATATGGGTTAACAATTTTTGTTTCTTGTCTCAGGATAAGGACTTTGCATGACAAAGAATAGCTAAAATTATTTCCTAAACTTCATTATTCTTTAATATTTTTTTACTTGTAGTTAATTAATTTTTTAAAATTAATTTAAATTAAGATTTTTTTTTGATATGTTCTTTATGATTTAAAATTAGTTAAATTTAAAATTGTTGCTTTAAGTTAAAGAGGCAAGAAATTTTAAAATTTAAAAGTTAACAAAGCTTTTTCATATAGAAAAATATTTTAGTATAGGATGTGGCCAAGAATCTTATAAAATTGCATTCCTCTCGTGTAAATTTGCCAATTTTAAATATTAGTTTTTCAGAGTATTAAGACCTTATAATCTTTTATGCATTCTTAAGTATCATAAAATGATTAAGTTTTATTAGAAGTTATGTTAAAGATTTTTTTCAATAGATTATTAATGAATTACTAAATTTTTTTTGATTAGATATGTTAAACGTCTGAGAAAATTTAATAAGAATTTATATTATTAATTTATTCGGTGCTAATAAGTGATCTGTCATTTTTTTGGCAAAGTATAAATTTTGATCAAATTTCATTTTTCAAAAAAGATCAAAACATTTTAAATGTGCAAAATCAAGACATTGTATTATTTCAAAACTTTTTTTAGAAAAGGATTGTAATTTCTAAAAATGCATTGAAATTTAATTGTGTATTTAAAATGTTTTGATCATATTTGAAAAATGATATTTGATCATATTTGAAAAATGATATTTGATCAAAATTTTTACAGAGGAAATCTAAACATTGACCAATGAATAAATGATGATTGCTTGCCATTAAAATATTTAAGATTAAAGTTTTTTTTGCCTTTTTTATTAAGTAATTAATTTTGTTTATTTTCAAGAATTGATAGATAAAACTAAATTTTTTCATTAATTTAATTCTAAAGTAAATATTTTAATTGTTACATTTTTTACAGATCCTAGAATTAAGTTTTCCTTCTTTCTATCCTAGTACATTAGTAAAGCGGAAATTAAATTAGCAGCATCAAAATTCAACAACACATTCATTTTTTAATTAATATAATTTTGGGATTCAAAATCTCGATTCGATTTTTGAATTTTTTAGAAAAAATATAAGAAAAGATTTTTATTCTTTAAAATGAGATCAATTTCGAAATTTTTATATCAAAACTTGAGTTAATTTTGTGAGCTTTGACGCAAGAATTAGAATATTGAATTAAAATTTAATTAAATGACATTATTCTAAACAGCATGTATTTTTTATGTCTTAAAATAGTTTTCAATGGATTAACTTATTGAAGAAACTAATAAAAATATTTAGAAAAATTCTAAAAATATGTAAGTTTCTTTCTTGTTGAAAATGATAAAACACTTATGCCTTGTTTTTCCTATTAGCTTAAGAAATTGTTCAAGATATTGTAATTCTGGTAAAATTGAGCAATAGTTTTTTGAGTTGATAAAAAAAGGGAATAGGCTTTTAGTTAATTTATATAGTCAATAAAGACGATTAATTTTTTAAGATAGCAGGTCGATCACATGTTGAAATAAATTTATTCATTCGATTTACGTTTATAAAAAGGAAATCTAAGAAATATAGGTAAATTCGGTAAAAAAATAAAAGCTAAGCTTAAAATCGATTTTTTAAAATAATTAACATAAAACAATAAAAAACCTAAAACAATTTAACTGTATTTTAAAAATATTGTTCGGTTGTTGATTTAAGAAATTAAATTTTTAATAAACTTTCATTTACTTATTTGATACCAAGCAACTAAATCCAAAAGATTTGTTATTTAGTTATCAGACCTGATAAATAGTAGTGCTAAAATACAGTTAGTAGAATAATGAAAATATTTGATATGATAAATTTGAAATTACGAAGAAAAGCTTGTTTAACAAAAAGCATATGATTTAATTTACAATTAGGAAGTTTTGAAATTATTAAGACAATTCAATCAGAATGCATAGCATGTAAGGAAGTTCTGCAAAATTTGTTTCACCAAGTGTAAAATTGTGACTTGGAATAATTTTTCAATGAAAAAAAAAAATTACTGATGCATATGTCGGATTTAATTATATTTTAAAGAATTATTCTAAAAAATTTAAATTTTTAGGAAATTTAATTTCAGCTAATTTTTAATTACAATTGCTTATTTAATGCAACAAAGAGTTAAATTAATTTAAAATTGTATTCAAGGTATTTAAATGATCAAGCTTTTTTAAATTAGTTAAATTTGAACACTGAAAAACGCTTTTCAAGGTCCATGAGGGGGATTTTAATTCTATCTCTTATTATTACGTATTTTCCTTAATTGATCAGAATTTTTTTTAAACATTAAATAATTTGAGAACATTTCTGTCAAATAAAATTTATTTTCATTTAATTTTAAACGAAATTTATGGTTCAAATTACTCCGAGGCGCTTGGTGCCAAAAATTAATTAATCTAGATTAAATTTTGATAAAAAAAGTATCGGGTTATTATTTTGTTATTCATTTGTTGAAAAATAATCTTTAGTTTAATTTTGTCTTTGTAAAATCACAGTCTAATAATTGATTGATTTAAAACTTTAATCAGAATTTGATGCCATTCATCAAAAATTAAAGTTTTGATAAGATAAGTTAAAAATATATCTAATTAATTCATTTGTAATTTAAGTTATTTCTTGTTGAAGATCATTTTTAATATCTTTTAAAATGCTTTGTAAAAAAAATTCAATTATTTTAGAATGTTTAACTGTATTCTTTCCGAACTTTATTTCAGTACTAATAAACAAATAAAACACATTCTAAAAAATTTCATCCAAATAAAAAATTGTTTCATAGCGAGTTTAGTTCTCCCACAAATTGCTGAAACATGGTTTAGCTCGTGATATTAGATGATAAATTAACAGCTTAGCAAAATGACAACTTTTTTGAATTAATATATTGCTTACTATTCCGAATTTGACAGCCTAGCTCGATAAAGTTTCAAAATTTTTCGTTTGACTTAATAAATATAAAAGAAGCAATTTAATTTTCATTCATTTCTCATTTTATTAATTAAATAATATTCTCGGGAAACACATAAAATAAATATTCTTCTCCAAATGTAAATATAAAAATTTCAACACAAGCAATTCTTGTAGTTGTTCTTTACAATGTAGTCAAACAAAAAAAAAATGATAATTATTCAATATTTTAATAATTTTTATTTTGGCAAAATTTGATGCGGAATCAACAATTAGCTACGGAATAAACTCCATTCATTAGAAAAATTAAAGTTTTTCTTATTTTTTAAAATACTTTAAATATTTCCTAATATCACTTTGTCGTCAAGTTTTTTCAGTCTCGGCATCAATTAAAAATAATTTCCCCATGATTTTATTTACCTTAAATTAAAATGGATTTAAATTATTAAACCGATATTTGAATGATGTAAAAACTCATTAAATTTTCAAAAAGTTATTTATTCCATAAATAATTGTTTAAAAATAACATTTTGTTTAAGACTGGAAATTGATAAAAAAATATTAGGGATTTTAAAAAAAACTCCAACAAAATGAGCGTGGAACTAATTCGTGCTTTTTTGCTTAAATCCAAAAATTCAAAGAAACAAACATTCCTCAACGATTTGTTCAAATCAATGGATAAGGACCACTCGCGCAAGATAGATTACCATGAATTTAAGCAAGGTTTGTTCAAACTCGGACTCACAGATCTGACCGAAGCCGAGATTCGAAAGTTATTCAATGATTTTGATACAAAACAAGATGGAAAAATAGACTTCACTGAATTTGTAAACGCCTTGAAGCCGCAACTGTCACCAACAAGACTCAAGGCAATAGATGAAGCATTTAGAAAACTTGATGTCAATAATGACGGAGTTTTGTCCATGGAAGACTTTAGAGTTGTCTATATGGAACAAGCCAAAAGGCATCCTAAATGTATAGATGGAACCTGGACTACTGAACAGGTAGGTTTCGGTAAAAAAGGAGAAATTTAAATCCAAAAATATTTAAGGCACTTCGAAGTTTTCTTGATGCATTCGATACCCCAGGAAGAGCTGATGGAATCGTCACCATGGAGGAGTTTCATAATTACTACGCAATCATATCAGCATCGATTCCAGATGATTCATATTTTGTATTTTTGATGAACTCATGCTTTGGATCATAAATTATAATTATATAATAGAATTTAATATTTTAGATTTAAAATTTTGATATTTATTAAAATGAGATAATTTTATTGTAATTTTAAAATTAACGAATTTTTTAATTCCTTTTTATGAATAAAATATTTTTTTAATTTCTTTTGAGATTATTAAACATTTGTTTTTATTTTAAAATTCATCAAAGAACTGTTTGCAAAAAAATTTCATTTTAATCAAATAAATTAATAAGTCCATTAAATTTTTTTCTTAAAAAAAATTTGTAGATTTGATAAATATTTCATTTTTTTAATCATTAACAATCTACGGCAATTTAAAAAAAATAGTCTATTTAGATCTAGACCTTTACTTTTCCAATAAATATTCTCGAAAAAATATTGAATACAATTAAGTAATGTGTTTTTTTTTTTCAAATATTTACCTATTTTTAAAATGTCATAGAAAATTTTACCGATCAATCTTTAAAAAAAAACTCCTACACTCTTCTTCATTCGAAGCAACCATTTCAATGTCTAGACTCATTTTCAGGCTTGAAAACCAAAATTTCAATTAATATTATGTTATTTTAAAATTTTCAATAAAAATTCATTTTTGATTTAGCTAATGGAAAAATTTATATAAATAGATTTTTTGCTTTGAAGAACCAATTTTTGACATGAATTACCATTTTTTCAGTAAATTATTTTATTTATTTCAATTGATTTTTGAATTTGTGTTTTCTTTAACATAATTTTAAAAATGTTTTACAAATCAATTATTTTAAATTATAAAAATAATTTTTAGAAATTTTTTTTAACTTGTTTCTATATTTTCAAGTATTTATGATATAATTTAAACTGTTCAAAAAATTGCAAAAATAGCGTGATTTTATGCAAAATATATCAAAAAGCTCAATAAAAACAACATTTAATTTTTTTATGTAATTTAAAAGCTTTGTTATTCACTTTATCTTCAATCTTCAATTTAATTTTCTAAACAGACATTTTTCTCCAAGCAACTTCTTAATTGTTCACTAAAATTCATTTTTTGATTTTGTTTCACTCTTCAAAATTTTAATTCTTATAATTTGCAAAGTAATTAATTTATAAATGATTAATAATTAAAACGAAATTTTTAGAAAATTTATTTTCAAAATCTATTGATAGCATATTTTATTTACAAAAATGTTTAATTCTTGAATCGAAGTTTTGAAGAAATTTATCAATGCTTCACAGATAAATATATGATCAAACCAATAATAGCCATTACAATTACAATGATCAATATTAAAAGCAATATTTTTTTTCTATATCGTGACTAAAAATAAAATTATTAAAAAATACTCTTTAATATTTGGCAAAACTTTTCAAACTATCTCTGAGTAATGATTGGTGCAATAAATTTATTAAATCCGACTTATTAGTAATAAAGAAATAATAAAATTTCTTAGCTATCGATTTAAATTGAAATATATCTCGAAGGTGTCTCTTATTTGCTCTTTTTGTTTTAAGATTCATGGGAATAATTGTAATTCTGAAATATTCAACAATCAAAGAATGTTTCTCAAGAATTTTGTTGTGTTGACATAAAATGGAAGCCAAGTATTTTTTGAAAATAATTTTTCAGTAAATCCTTTTCAAAAAAAGATTCAAAGTTTTTCAAAAGAATTTACTGAAAAATTATTTAAAAAAAATTAAAGCCGGATTTTAAGAAAATTTTAAAAATAATACATATATAAAATGCATGATATTCTTGAATTTAGTCGTTTTTAATTTATTTTCCTTGAGAAAGTTTTAAAGTTTTACAGATAATCGAAAAAGGCAAAAATTTTGATCAAATTTCAATTTTCAGATACGAGTAAAAAAGTTTGAATTTAGACCTTGATTACATTAGGATTTTGTGAATGACTATCCTTTTTTTGGAAGTCTAAAAATTATTAAAGCAGCAATGCAATTAAATTGCCATATAAACTGTTTTAATTAAATATGAAGATTGAATTTTGATTCAAAATTTTAATTTGCCTCGAAAACTTAGAAGCTTTTATTTTTTTGATAATTAGTTTAATCAAAATTAATGAGAACTTACTGCATAACGTGACGCTTTAGCCAAATTCTCGTTCGCATTGTGCACATTTGCATGAGTGGATTCAACATTCGAACTTATGTTGTCTGGTTTGAATTTAATTTAAAAAAATTAAATTTAGACGATTAATAGTCAAATGTAAATTATGAATAAAAAATTCAAAATTTTTTATTTCGCTTTTATTTCTATTTTTTTGTAGAACTTTTAATGCTGCATAAAATTTGTAATTTTAAGTTTTAAGTCAAAGTTTTGAAAAAATTAATTAAAAAAAATAAGAAATTGAAAATCCTAAATTAATTCAAATATCATGCAGCATTAAAAGTTAATTTATAAAAATAAATTTTAAGTTCAAAATTTTAAAAAATTTTTTAGATTTCTTTATCACGAATAAGTGATAGATTGATTGAATTGAATTTATTTTTTAATTAATTAATGAAAATAAATTACTTAGTAAAGCAAAATCTTCTATCGATATTTAAATAGAAAAATTCAAAAAATGTTTTTTTTTACTAAAATCTATCAATTACGAAAAAAGTTTCAAATATAATACTTTCCTTTAATGATTTATTTTTGAAAAGAAATGTTGCTTTATTATGTGTGTTTAATGTATCATTAAATAATTGAATTTTTAAATTTTAATCTACTAATTTTAATTTAGTATTTTTAATAATTTGTATAAAATGTATCTGAATAATCAATAAATATTTAAAAATCATACCAATTAAACTATTTTGTTCATTGACCATGGTTGCTAAATCGCTCATTATTGCATTTATGTCAATAATATCGTTCTTTGATTTAAAATTAAACTTTAGATTTTAGAATCAACTTAACTAAGATTTTATTTATTAACTTCAATTTGTTTCATTTTTATTTCTCTGTCACGAACCATATCAATTTTCTGATCCAATTCACCAAGTTTTCTACAGAAAGATTATATTTGAAAATTAGTTATTTTATCATACTTATTTTGTAAAAGAGCTTGTTTTTCGTCAATAATCTTAAATTAAATTAGCTCTAA
Source organism: Brachionus paranguensis (assembly GCA_016802215.1). Lineage (NCBI taxonomy): Eukaryota > Metazoa > Rotifera > Eurotatoria > Ploima > Brachionidae > Brachionus > Brachionus paranguensis. The sequence goes on from JAESIX010000004.1 coordinate 5,088,275, forward strand.
TATCATTAATTTTATTTTTAAACGTTTATTTTACTTCAACGTTGGTATCTTCACTGTCTACATCATAAGTTTTTAATGGTTTTAATCGAAGATTGTCTCTTATTTCTTTTTGCAGGCTGCTGTAACTCTTTAATTCATCTTCGAATATTCGTTTGGATTTTGTGAGTGCAATTTCTGACTAGATTATATTTTTTACTTTTAAAAAATACACATTTAAATTTTACTTCACTAGAGTTTAAGCTGGACAATTGTTTAAAATAGGACTGAATTTCACGGATTATTTGATTTGATTTTTGAAAAGTATCATGACTAAAAATAAATATCAATTAGATTCATTATATTTTTATTTTTTAGTCGAACATTTTATCGCGAAATTGAATAGTATCTTTCGAGGTTCCAATTTGTTTTTTTAATTGAATTAATTGATTAACTTTGACAAAAATTAAAAAACAAAAAATTTAAATTGTCTTTCCTACCATATTGCTTTAGTCGAAAAAAGCTATTTGCTAAATTGGTATTTATCTGATCGACAGTGTTATTAGCTTGAAAAAACATCTTTTAAATAAAAATTCAGTAAAACTTAAAATATTATACTAACCACTATAATTTTGATAATTACTAGAGCTCGCCATGATTTATCCAGTCTTGGATTTTTAATTTGATTCTCAATTGATGATTAATTCAAAAAGTTTTAAGAAAAAAATAATTTTTTTAATATTTGCCAAATACGTATATCAAAAATATTTTATGTTAAAAATGGATATAGACTCACGTGATTATCACATTATTTAAAGCTTTTCTTTTATCTTGAATATAAGCTTTTTGATAGTTCAAAAAATGAATTATTTTATAGAAATATTTAGTTCGAGTAATAAATTTTAACTAGTGATGGAAGCTCGAGGGAAAAATCGACCGAATCGAAGATCGATCAACATCAACAAATTTCAACATTTTAAATTGTTAAGCTAAATCTATTCATTAGTAATCACAGAGTTCTTTTTTAAAAAAAAAAATAATCCTTAAAAAAAAAGCACTTAATTAATTTTGAATTAATAAAAATATTAAAAAATTTATTTTAAAATAGCTATTAACTAATTTTTAAAATTAGAATTTTAAAAGGCTGAAAAACTAAATAAGTATATAAAATATAAATTGAATTAAGCAAAGTGCTTAATTTTTGTTTCGATTAACTATTTGAATTGGAATGGTGACATAATTGCTGCTATTAGATTTGATTCCACTAGTCATTTCAATTGGAATCATGCGGCTAAAACCCGTCTCATCATTTTCTAAAGTTGATTTTTTTTCGAGTGGTGAATTTAAACGCGTACCTTTTTCGGAAATCTTAACCTTATTGTAATAATTTTCTTCCGTGATTTTAGTTAAAATTTGCTCTTCTTCTTTAGGGTAAAGAGGTTTTTCCTCAAACGCTACTGTTTTAGAATCAAAAATCTTTGAGTCATTATCATCAAAATGAACTTTTTTTTTATTTATTTTAGAATCAAACATTTCCGTTTTTACATGCTTATCTATGATGAAGGGAACATCGACGGTTAAATGACCATTTGCTTTCAGAAAACTGCTTATTCGGAGTGTGTCTGCATTTGCCGGAAGTCCATAGATTATTTTGAACTCTTTGAATGAATAATCTTTGCCAGGATCAGTATTATCACCTTCTTGAGCTGAGACAATTAGCGAGCGTTTGTCCGCTGAAATCGAAACTTTAATGGAATCAGCCGGGTAGCCTGTACAGTCAACTCTAATACGATGTGTGTCTGGCACCCTTGGTTTCATTAAAAGATTGTTGTCATATCGGTCACAAAATGTTCCTAATTGATGCTGTCTAGTTGTATCAAAGTCATGGTTATAATTGGTACTAAAGAAGCTCGGTCTTCGAAAAATGTCAGTTTCTCTTTTAAAAAATCTTGGTTCGAAAAGAGTAAATTTTCCAAAATTTTCACTCATTCTTTTCAAATGATCTTGTCTAATGCAGTCAAATTCTTGATAAAAGTCCGCACCAAAACCTCTTGGTGGTTCCAATAAATCAAAATCTTTTGACCATCTGCGCAAAAAATAATTAGTCGACATTTTTCTAAGCTTATATTTGTATTGTTTTTTTCTAATTATTAGATTCAGAATGTTATGTAAAAACGTTTCTTTTATACCTTTTGAAGGTATTTAATTCAGGCATTTCTAGAGTTTGTTTTTAATGCAGATTGCCAAGTAATTTCATTTAATAAAAATAATTTATAAAGACAAAAAAAATTATCAATCATGATCAAATGCTTTAGGAAATTTCATCAATTATTTCATTGAATTTAACATTGAATCATTAATTATTCATTAAATAGCTTATTAATACATTTTTAAAATACACAAATAAAAAATTTTGAAATTTGACTCTTTTTCTTGAAATTTTATTCAAAATTTATTTAAGTAATTAAAGCAAGTCTATTTGATTTGTTTTTAAGCAAGATTTAAACTCAATTGTTTAATTCTAAATGTCTTGAATCTTTTGAGCATAAATAAATCATGAACTTTATTTATTAATTAATATTAAAAAGTTTGTCAAACTAGTTTCAGATCAGAATTTATAAACTCTTTTGATTTTGTTTTATTTGAAAATTGTGCTTTAGAAAAAAAAAACAAAATATTCTGTTTGTTTAGTAAAAAAAATAAGAATAAGTTGATGCTGAAAAGTTGATTTTTTTAGTTTCTCTATATGTTTTTTACATGTAAAATTTTTGAAAATTTAATAAACGCTCTCAATAAACCTTCGTAAACTTTTTTCAACTAATGTAAAAAAAAATCATGAGAATATTTTTCATTTTTCAAATCCTATATTTCGATTATTGTCAACTGGCGGCAGCAGCTTTCCAATATTGATTTTCATTAATATAAAAATAATCAATTTTAAAAATAAAATCCGTTAAAATTTTTTTTATTATTAAAATATAAAAATAATTGTCCTTTTTTCTATTCTAGCGGATAATAGGGGAAGCTCTCATCTCCTTTTCCAGTACCTTTTTGAGCATCGGCTCCGAATCAAAGGTAACTGCATCGAGTTGATCTTCTACGCCGCAATTATTACCCGGTCGAAACCGGTACCCCCCCTTTTTATGATGAAAGGGGTCTAAACATTCGCCCCGTACTGCATAGATATTTTGAAGATTTTTTATCCCTCAGCGGGTTTTAAAACTTTGATCCTTTGCTTATATGACTAGCACAAAACTATTCGTCTATAAAGGCTCCTAAAATTTAAAAAAGTCTAATATAATTTTGTTCTAATATTAAAAAAACTTCACGTATTTTTCAATTTAAATTAAATCTTTCTGGTCCAATATTTACCTAAATTTTATAACTCAATTAAACAATACTACATAGAGATAAAAAAGCAACAGTTCTTAAAATTTCTAGTTTTTATTGGTATCTTGAAGTTGATGATCAATTCAAAAAGTTTATCTTTAGATATTAAAATAAATCTATGATTCAGAGTTGTTTAAAAGTCACAAGTCTCAAGTCTAAGTCCGAACTTTAATTTTTTTTTATTAAAAAATTAAAAGTCCGGACTTGGACTTTTAAAAAATAAAAAAAAAAATAAAAGTTTTTATTCTAGAATAATTTAGTAATTAAAATTAAAAATACAAAACGGCGGCTATATTCGTTTCAAAAATAGTCATTAATAAGTAGCACTCAAAAATCTACCAACAAGTTAAATCTTTTGGTATTAATCTAGATCTTAAAAAGTTAGTGAATCTAATCAATTCATGTATTTTTAGTATTTCCTTTTAGTTACTAGAGTTGTAATGTTTGAATGCGTTAAATGAAAAAAAAAATGTACATAAAAAATACACTTCCGGATCCTTATAGGTTGTTTCCAAAAATATGGAAGCAAAACATGGAACAGAAAGTTGACCGTGAACTGCGCAATACAGTTAGGGTAAATTGACATGAACAAAATAAGAAAATCAAAAATTTAAATTTGAATTAAAAAAATAATTTAAAATTTAATTATTTGCATAATTTTGAATATTTAAGATAGTTTGAAAAAAGATATTTTCAAATATAATGCTCGAACTGTGTAGATGTGTCACAAAAATATACCCGAAACCAAATTTGAAAAAATTGCCAGTTAAAATGGATAATGCTTTTTTTCTGACTTGCATACAATAAATTTTTGTTTAAACGAAACCCCTAATTCAAATTTTTTTCATCTAGTTAATAAATTAATATTCCTTTGAATAAATTAAAGTAATAATAGAAAATAAATTTATTTTCTGCTTTTGCATCTTAGGAACATTCTAGGAAAAGATAAAATTAAAAACAATGCTGAAGAAATTATTTTCAAGATGAACAATCATTTAAAAAAAGGACTTGTCATAAACAAACTAATTTAAATCTGCACTTTTATATTTTCTTGTTGTTTATAAAATATTTTGTATGAGTTAAAATAGTTTTGCTATTTTTTCTCAATTTTTTGAACTTCTATATAGCTTAAATGGCAAAAAAATTACTCAATAAACTTTATTCCAATTCTGTATTTATTTTAATATATTTTCCATTTTTATATTGAAATTTATTATATAAATTAATTGTAAAAATTATTTATATTTTGACTATATTTTGATTTATTTAAAATCAATTGATCGAAAATATCTAAAGACATTTTTGATACATCATCTTAAAGCATCGTGACTTATTCAATTTGAAAATTAAATTTTGATTGAAAATCCAAACATAAAAATTATATGATTCTAACATGGACCAAAAAGTAAACGACAACTTGGACAGCTTAATCCATGATTTAAAAGAGTGTAAATATTCACTAGAACATTTGTTGGTAAATCTTGGTAATGATGAACAGAGACTTGCCTACAATGAGATAGATTGGTTGTCTATTTTGAATAGTTTAAGAATCGCTTCAACAAATTTGATATCAATATCAAACTTTTTTAAGTATCTCAACAGAGAAAAACGAGATTTTTCTCTTAAAACAAGTGTAGTATTGCCAAAAGCTTATTCCGAAGAAGTAGATCCTGAACTTCAAGAGCTAACTGATGGTCGAATTAGCGTTTTTAATCATGATGTAATTCCACATATAATGCGAACCAAATTAATTCCTTCAGTAGAAGAAGAAGATGCTAAATTGCATCAAGCTGCCAAAGATTTTGAGCTGATTAAAACTTTTGATGTAAACTGATGAAATAATTAAAATAATTCTGATTTAATTTTTTTATTTTAGAAGAATATAAGTTTTTTTAAAAAAACCATTGAAGAATCAGCCTCAATGGTTGAAAAACCGAAAAGAGATCTAGAAAGTATTTTTCTGATAAATTTCTTTGAAAAAAAATTAAAATTCTAAATTTTCAAGCCAAGCAATCGAACGTAACTACATACAATTTACAGGACACTTTTCAGCTTGTAAATTCTTTTTATAATCTAAAAATAGTTCCTAGACAACCAGGTCAAAGATAATTTAAGTAAAAATTAATTGCATGATTTAATTCCAAATAATGTTATAATAATGTTCTCAGATCGTTTTCGACACTGAAATTCATTCTTAACTTTTGAGAAGAATTATTTATTTAGATAGAAAAAAATGACAAAAATGGAAATCTTTGGAAGAAAACACACTTATTATACTTTTTTTAATAAAAGCTTATGTTAATTTTTAATCACAAAAAATTAATTTAATGAACTTAATGATATTAAATAAATTAATATCACTACTTTAAAAAAAAATTTTAATTGGAATTGTGAAATTAAGAAAAAATTGAACAAAAATGTTTCTTTTTTTTAAATTAAGATTAAAATATTGCATCATGGTAGCATTGTGAAATTTCATACAAAACTTCCAATACAAAAATAAAAAAAATTTTATAACTTTTGCTCTAAATATCAAAAACTTGTTCAGTAAACGAAACAAAGTGAAACAACTTTTGTTTAACCTAGTGAGGACTTCTGCAAAATTGCACTCTATTTAAAAGTATTCAAAATAAAACGGAATTAAATTGCACAGATTTTGCAGATCAGTAAAAAAATTCTTTTTTTTTAAAAAGTTTATTAATTATTTAAAATGGCTTCGTTAATAAACTTTAAAAAAAAATTAATAAATGGCAATCTTTATTTTATAAATTGATCATTAAAATTTAAAAATTTAAAATAAATGTTTTTGATCACATATTGTGTAATCATCGATTTGGTGATCAGTCTTTGTGGTGTCCACCACAGATACTTATCTGTATATTTATTTATTATGTATGTGAGCGTTAAGTTACTTATGATATTTATTTATTTTATTTTTGTACTATTTATTTTTGCATGTTCGAGTAGTTATATGACTCTCGAGAAAAGAAGGATATAAATAGAGAGGGGAGACGCGAATAGGGGATTCCGTCTTTTTTGGCTTAAGCTCAGAATAAAGATTTTGAAAAGACAAAAGCTTTTCTTTAGTTCCACTTTTTAGCGACTTCACAGTCTTGTTCACAAAACCAGCATTATTAAAATGATTAACTACATTTTTTGTGATCAAGTGATCACATATTGTAGGTAGTTGATATATCATTGGATAAAAATGGCGTTTGGTCGGTCAGCTAATTTATTAGGAACAATACATTTTTTAACAATTTTCAATGTTTCATATCAAAAATTACTTTTTTTACCTTTTTTGCGTAATTTTACGTAAAAAATGGTAAAAAAAGGGAATATTTTGTAAAAAGATAAAATAATAAAAAGATACTACTTTTTTAGACCTTTTTTTAAAAAAAATAAAAAAATTTGAAAATTTCCTCTTTTTTTGGCCTTTTTATTTTTACGTAATTTTACGTAAATTTACAATTAAAATTTTGGTCCGCTTTCATATTTGATTTATGTTTTCATCAAATACTCAATAATTGATAATGAAAAAAATTTAATTCTTGAAAATCCAGCATGATTGAGCTTACCATAGATTCAATGAATAAGCTGGACATGAAGGAAATTTGAATTAGGTAATCAACTTCATTTGAATACAACAAAGTATATCGATTCCCACATGAATGTCAAAACCTCTTTTTAATATGAAATTTTTTTATCTGAACATTCAGGATATTGTTGAAATACACAAGTGAATGATGATCTTTACAAGGGTGTTGTAAAGATCATCATTTAATAATTAATAAAAATTAATAATTAATAATTAAAAATATTAAACTATTAATATTAATTAATAAGTTTAAGTCTCAATTGACTCAATTGAAAGATGCATTTTTTAATTTTAGATAAAAAATGCATCTATCTTCAATCCTTAACTTAACATTCAAATTAATGTTAGTAAAAAGAGTAAAACAGAAAAGAAAACTTGCCTCATTTACAATTAATATAAAAATAAATATTAAAATAAAACTACACTTTAAAAAACAAACAAACCATATAATGCTTTTTTTTCTTGAGATATTAGGTTTCAGAATTTTTTAAATTCCATTTTGGCAAAAACGATCCGCTAGTTGAAATTGCTTTCCAATTAATTGAATTCAATAAAATGAATCAAAATTTTCGTTTAATTTTCACTTGAAACATCTTTAACTTTTTGTTGAACCAAATGATATCAAATGAGTTAAAAACAAATCTGATTGCTTTTGAGCTTTATAAGAGATTCTACTTTGAAATATAATCATTTAACAGGTAATTAAGATTTACACAAGAAAAAACTAATTAATTCTACAAGATTCTTATACCATAACTTAACAACTCTTGTACTTATTTCGATTGCCCGCATTAGACTTCAAGTATTTGAAAACGCTGCATCAATATGAATTCACTTAATGATTCTAGTGATTTAATGAATTCTTCCAGTAGACAGGATTTTTTACGTTTACCACCTTTAAATTCATCTTTTACATTTGGAAACTGTGATTCTGTTTCGGATTCTTTCAGTCATTCATTTAATTATTCAAGTAAAGTTAAATAAAAATGTTTTTTTAAATTTAAAATTTTTTTCCTAGATCAATTTCCTCACAGTTGTTCAGTTCCTAATGACAACTTTATCGGAATATTTAACACAAATGACTCAAATAAATATTCAATTAAAGCCAGTAGTTACATGAATGGTTCAAATTTACCAGAGTCTAATATTTATTCATATGGAGCAAATAATTTAAGTCCTTTTTTAAATAAAGCTTCAACTTTTTCGAATGACCCCACAAATAGTGAAAATTTGTTTCGACTGAATTTTCTTCAATTTGATTCAAATTTTAAGCATTATTCGAATTTACTATCACCAAATAATACTCAAATTGAATGTCGAGCACAAAATTTAGCACAGCATGGTCAACTTTGTAACCAATTAAATTCAAATAATCAACCTTATCAAAATGATAGCCAGGATAAGTCACGCAAACCAAAGAAGTCGAGAATTCTATTTTCTCAATGGCAAATAAATGAATTAGAGAAATTGTTCAAAAAGCAAAGATATGTTACATCTAATGAACGAGATCTGATGGCCAAGCGTCTAAAGCTACAAGCAAATCAGGTAAAAATTTGGTTTCAAAATAGAAGGTATAAAATTAAAAAGCAAAACGAGTCTCAAAAAGAATAAGCTTTTTATTTATTTTTATACAAAAAAGTAATTTCATATATAACCAATAGATAATTATTTTGAAATTTTAAATTAATTGTTCAATAATTTTAGTTTGAAAATAAAAATTGAAAAATAAAATCTAGTTTTTTTTGAAAATATGTTTCAATAAAAATAATACAAATTTCAGATTTTTAAATTTATTGTTTAATTTCCCAAGTTCAAAATAAAAAGAATTTTCTTCTATCTTCTATTTAAAATAAGAGCTTTCTTTTCGACTAAAAATAGAAAAAAAAACACAAACAAAGATATGCTTTTTGATAAAGCATTTATTTAAATGATCATCCAAGCTAAGCTTTTAAACCGGTTTGTAAAAAATCAAACCGGTATCAAGATAAATTTTTGATCATAAGAAAATCAAGTAAAATTTTTTTTATAAATATATTTGAGGTCATTTATTTATTTCCGAAAAAAAATGATTAAATTAAATTTATTAGCCCATGAGTTTAAACACTTCAAATTTCTTAAAATTTTAGAGTTTAATGAAGAAAAGTATACTAAATTGAATTTAGTATTCTTTTTTTCAAATTTTTTCTTATAAAGGGAAAGCTTTCAAGAAAGCCTTTGGATTTTCATGTCTAATATTTTTTTTTAAACTAAAAAAATTCAAAAATTCATTTTTCAATGAAAAAAGTTAATTTATTTTAAGTTTGTAATAATCATTTAAAAAATGAGTTAAACTGATTTAAAGACGGTTTTAAAGATAGTTCCCATTCTTTAACTGGGGTTTCATTTCCAATCCAGTTCTAAAACCAGTTTGACAATTAGAACCGGTCTACCAGCCCTTTTTGTTTATAATTTTAGCAAGTTTTGAAAATTCGAATTTTAAACTTGGTTAGCTGAATCATTTCTAGAATTTTTATATACAAATTATCTAATGATATACATGAATATAATACGATTTATTCAAAAATTCTTATTTATATTTTAAATAAAAACACACACTTTTTTAGTTTATTTGAAATAAAAACAGTAAAATATAACTAAATACAAATGAAGATCTTGATTTTATTTCGACTTTTAAAGTTTAAAAATTTTGAATAAAATATAAACCATTACCGAATAATATGAAATGAGCAAAAGCTTTCCTTCTGTTTAGATTAAAAAAAACTAATAGTTAGCCATGAACATATATATCTTAAATTTTAATTCAAATAAGAAACATTAATAATAAATATGGTTTTGTAAATTGTTTAAGATTCAATTGTTATCTTCCATTATTGCCTCTTTAGCGATGCCATTAGTTGTTTTGCTTGTTGGTATTCCTTCACTTGGTGAATTAGCATCAGCAATAAATTCACTATGAGAGTTTTTCAGTTTGCTCTTAATAAAAAATTATTTTAAATTACTTTACAAATTAAAAAATGTAAAAATAAAAATAATTAAAACTTAATTATCTCCTTTTCTTACCCCATTGAATGTTGAACCTATTCCAGTCTCAAATGACTTAAACAAAGATGCATTTCTCAAGCTTCCAAGGCTGCTTTTCATTGTACCGCCAAGGGTCTGAAAAGCTGGAGTGATTTTTTGGGTGGCACTTTTAAAGCCAGCTGATGTTTTTTGATAACTAAAATTAAGAAAAATTTAATTATTTAAAAAAAAATTGTTTTATTAATCTAGTTAGTTGATTATTAGAATTGATTAGTTAAGCCTTAAATATTTATCACTTACGCTTCATTTGATACAAGAGTTGAAGTGAGATCAGATAATGTTTGTGCCGTTTTCTGATATCTAGAAAAAGAATATCCTAAACATGATGTGAAAAGTGCCTAAAGATTAAAAAAAAAATTTCTTACGCTACTGATGACTTAATTGTACTAAACCCTTCATTTAAGTCATGTTTTATTTCATCTACGAATGAAATACCTAGCAAAGTTTTCAATTCATTTTCTCTTTTAATTTTGTCATTTAACACTAATCGTAGAGTGCCTATATCTTCTTGAATCTAAAATAAAAATTATAAAAAATTTTTTTTTCAAAAGTAAGAGATCTACTTTGGCCAATTCTTCTCTGTATTCTGTCATCAGCTTTTCTTTTTCCAGTTGATCTTCATTTGTTTGCTGAAGAATAGCATTACCAATTTCAATACCCTCATCGCCTTGAAAAGACAAAATACAATAACTGTTGATTATTTTCAAGCATTTTTTTGGAGCATATTAAAAGCCGCGCAATATGTTAAACCCGTTTAATTAAATTTTTTTACATAAAACGGCTTCAATCGAAGTATCGTCACTTAATTGATTAATTTTTGTTTCCTTACCGTTTTGAATGTTCGACATTTTAAATTTTTTCAGAAAGATCTAAAATTAAATTAAATAAATTTCTAAATAAAACACCTGATGAAATTTTAAATTTAATTCCTTTTTTCACTAAAATAGTTCAGATAGAAGGCCTATAATAATTAAGATAATTCAAAGGTTACAGCGAAGGAATTGAAATTTGAATAATTTTATATGCAATTTAAAAAAAAATTGAAAATTAAATATTGTTGAGCATAATTTGAATGATGAGAATTCATGAATGCGATTTTTCTAGCTCGGCCTCTCTCTCTTTCTATATCACTTAGTATTTTTTTATAGAATATCTAAGATTTTTCTTTAAAAAATTTTAACATAGCATATATACAGACTATTATGCTTATTTGATTAAAAAAAATGAGATGAACATCAGTCCCTAATAATGTTAATCTATTTGAAACTGTTGAACCAATTTTTATGTAAATTTACCTTAACTTTTAACGATAGAGATTTAAATTTGATACTTGAATATTAGTCATAATTTTAATTTAAAAATTCATAATATTTTATTAAAAACAACTGTTTGCATATATTTGAATAGAGAAATAAATTTTGTCGTTTAAAAATTATGGAATAAATGATAAAATTTTCATCAATCATAATTGGGTGGCTAAACAAATGAATATTTTCAAGTAATAAGTAAAAATTATTAAAAATTAATATATATTATTTTTGACTTGAAATTTTTTCATCCATAATTTTTAATTATTAATTCATTTATTATATTTTGAGGAAATCCTCAAGCCATTCAGAATGGATCTAAATCCTTTTTTGAGCCAGGTAATTAAAAGGTAAAGAAAAAGAAAAAATATTAATCAAGCTTTAAAATGGATAAGAAACTATAAATAATTATTTTCTATCCATTAGACTTTAAAATGACTAAAAAACAAAAATATTCTAATTTGCCTAGCTAATGTTGTTTACAACATGGGACTATAAATTTTTTTCATTATCGTGAATAATTAAGTGAATTTAATAAGGTTAAATTGAATTTTTTATTGACTTGTTGTTTAATAAAAACATTTAAAAATTAGCTCAATATTACAGCTTTATAAAATTTCAAATTCCTGAAACATATTAAAATCTTAAAAACAGATAAAATAATTTATTAATCACAAATTTTTAAGATCTGTTTATTTTTTTTGATTAAAAATTTTTGATAAAATATTCTATGTATTTATGAATTTTTAATAGTGGTTGGTTTGAATTTTATTAATGGAAATCTTGATTTTATTAATTGAAAAAAAGCTTTTCAAAATCGATTTTAATTTTTCAACATTTATTTTAACCTTCGATAATTTTGAAAAAAAATATTTTACACCAAAATAGTATATAAAACGTATCAAAAAAATAAGTACTTATATAAATTTCATCAAATCTTTTTTTTAATTTTTCTCACTCGAACAATTTCGTGTAATTATTTGGTTTAAACGAACCTGGGGAGAATCTCCAATTAAATTTTTAATAAAGAAAAAATATATAAAAAATCTTGATTATTACAACATTTATTTAGAAAATAAAGTACTGTAATAAATAAAGTAATTCAGTGGGTTACGAATCGATTCTTGCTCTTTTTAATAGAGATTCGTCTTTTGAATCATTGTCTGATTCTATACCACATAATCTTTTGAACTTATAGCATTAGATTCGCATTTAGAAAAAGTTTTATGACTTATTTCGCAAAATTTATTATTCGAAATAAACATGTTTAGATTTTAAAAAAAATACCTTGTATTCTAATTTTGAATTTCTATTTCTTTAAGAATTTACATTCATTAAATTTATCTGATAACTTTCTTTAAAACGCAGAATGCGGATCGTGGAATTCCGCATATAATAACTCAGATTTTTTCTGCATTTTTTAAAATGCGGAATTCCATAATTTAGTAGGTGAGAATTTTCATGCGGAATATGCGTAATAAAGAAATTTACATGTATAGATAATTCTGAACCAAAACTAAGTTATTCTACGGAATTCCGAATTTCAGTAGGTAAAATTGCAGAATAAAACTAAATTATTCCGCAATCCGCATTCGGTATTACGCATTTTAGGAAAATCCCAATCTGATTTTTTATTTTTCAGAAATTTAGCTTAATTTTAACTATTTAAAAACTAAAAGGCTGGAGGGTTTTTTTTTGAAAGCAAAACTTTTGCTCTTCATGAATCAGTTTAAAAATCATTTAGTAATTAGTGAATTTTATATTTTTGTTAATAAAATGATTGCTTTAATTTTTGTCCCATTATAACCTTCCTGTTAACCCAACACACAAACGTCATCTCAAGCACTTGAATAGAATGCTTACCCCACTATTTAGAAAATCCTGGACACGCCAGTGTTTTTGGTTACCCCTAAAATTTCGGCTTTATTAGGTTTCCGTAAACGTAGATTACGAATCGAATCGTGAGATAGTGTGGACGGTTTCCATTTCCATTACCTTAATTCTGAAAAAAATCTTTAAATTTAATCCAAAATTAATTGAGTGATCTATTTTCTAATAATGTTTATCATTATTTAAAACAAAATATCATAACAACTTGACTTAAAGAAAAGTCTTTAGTTTTTTTGCAATTTAAGTGCAATTAAAAAGGAACATTCGCGTAATTTAAAAAAAATCTTTTGTATTTACAATGTCATTTGAAATAATTTAAAAATTTAATTTATTTAAAATCAAAAAACAAATATTATTAATTTAATTGCAGAAAAATGAGCTCAAATGAAACGAAAACAATTGACATAAATACAATGCTTCAACGTCTATCTTTTCTGTATTTTGTTTTCAAATAAATTTTTTTAATTGTTAGGTTTTTAAAAATGTTCTAAAGAGCCCAGATGCCTCCAATAACTCAAATGAAAAATGAAGAATACGAAGAATATAGTGGTGGTAGCTCGTCTGAGGAAGATGAAGAAGATACTACACGTGAAAAATCAAACATCATAAATGACATCATAACTGAACAGGTCGAGCAAGGAAGTGAACAGTCTAATACTGATGACAAGGAAAACTTTGCTTACAATGACATTGTCGATTTTACTGATTGTAGAAAAGAATTTTTAGAAAATTATCAACAATTCAAGTTGGAACCAATTTCTATAAAAACTGATTTTACATGCTCGATTAACAATGAAAAGAGTCCTCGGTAATTTTGGTATCTTAGAAATTTATTTTAAAATCAATTCTTAAATTTTAGGAGTCAACTTTTCGATTTGGCTTTAGAGCTCGAAAATGAGAGGCGAGATAAAACTAAACTCAAAGATGAACTAGAGGAAATTAAAAAAACAAAAGTATATTTAAAAAAATTTATTAATATTCATTAAGGTTATTTTGATTAGATTAAAGATGACGAGTTAATTAAAAATATGAGTGATGAAATAAAAACGTTGAAAAATGAGCTCAATATTTCAGAACGGTTGATTACAGAACTAAAGTTTACTAGTCAAATTAACCACAATAGATTCGATCAGCTTGATTCACTCAGATCTGAAAATTTGATGCTGACAGAAAAATTAAAATCATTCGAAGTCTTATCAAGTCAACAAAACCAGCAAGTAATTTACATGAAAATTAAAATATTGTCAAAAATTAAAAAATTTTATCTTAAGATTGAAAAACTTCAAAAATATGAATCTTATGTAATTATTTAATCGAAAATACTATTTGAAAAATATTTATTTTTGTTACAGTTTAAGAATTATACATTTGTTCAAGTCAATAAATCTTTGTACCAAATAGTTAACAAAATTGGTCAAGGGGGCTTCAGTGAGGTGTATCATTGCATTTCTTTTAGGGAAAATAAAAGCTATGCGATGAAAAAAGTCAAGCTGTCTGAAATAGACGAAGAAAGCGTCAATTTAGTAATGAACGAAATAACGTTGCTGAAAAAGTTACAAGATACTGGAAAAGTCATTCGACTTTTTGACTAGTAACAATTAATAGTCATTAATTTTTAACCAAATAATATTTTTCAAAAAGTGAATATGTCAAGAAAGACAATCACTTAAATTTGGTAATGGAGATAGGAAGCACTGATTTAAGTGTTTTTTTCAAAAGAGAGATTCAAAAATATAAATGTGTAAAAGAGCCAACACGGGGATATTTTTGGCAAAAAATGCTAGAAGCTGTTCAAGCAATTCATAATGAAGGTAAAATTTAATTTTAACTTAAGACTGGAAAATTTTATTACATTATTAGGTGTAATTCATTCTGACATAAAACCTGGAAATTTTCTAGTAGTTGGATGTGAGGTCAAATTGATTGACTTCAATATATCTAATACAATTAGTGATAAAACTTCCATTACTTTGACCAATGATTGCGGCACTTTAAATTACATGGCGCCAGAAACTTTACTTAGAGACAACGACAGCAAAACAAGAGTAAAATATAATTTAATTTTCAAAAAATAAGCTAAATAAAAGACCAAATTTTTAGATAACAAAAAAAACAGATGTGTGGTCTCTGGGCGTAATACTCTATTTCATAACATTTGGGAAACTTCCTTTTCAGCATATTAAAAATCAATACAAAATGATTCATGCAATTTGCGATCCGTTGCAAAAAGATTTATCCCTTGGACCTTTAGATAATCCGGAACTTGAAGATGTCATTAAAGTAATTTTTTTAGTTTTTTTTCTTAAATTTTTATAATTTCTTTCAAGAATTGTCTTGCTCATGAGCCTAATGCAAGATACTCAGTTGATAAACTTTTAGAGCATCCTTATTTAAAAAGTATTAAAAAATTTTAATTTAAATATTTTTAACCTTTTAGTTTTGAAAGAAAAAATTTAGAATTGAATAATTTGAAGAGAAATTGAATGTCCTCCATAATTTTTTAAACAATGTAAAATATAAGCAAATCAAGACCAAATTTTTGAAATTTTTAATTTTTTGTATATTGAATAAAAAAAGCAATAATAATCAAAATGATGTAAACTTTAAATTTTTCTTTTAATTATCTAGTTTCCTATTCCTTATTTTGTGACCAGAATACTTAGTCACCTCAAAAAATATTTTAACTTTAAATTTCTTTAGATAAAAAAGCTTATTTCAAAAAAACATAAATACTTTCTAACATAAATTTAAATTTGTTAAGGTTCGAATTTGGATATTTGTTAAGTTTTAAAGACCAATTTAAAACAAGCAGAGAAAGGGACATATTTTAATTGTACTTGACAAAAATCTTTTGATATTTTGTACAATGAATATCTTCCTGGTTCAATAATTCTGTTGGTCATCCATCCTTTTCGAAATTATAATATAATAAAAATTTCAAGCCCAGACCATAATACACATCTTATTGAACCAACACAATTAGTAATAATTTTAATAATTACTCTAATTTTTTCCTCTGAGATTCATAAAACTCAAATTTTAGAAATCTGAATTTTTTTTCTGGTCATACTAATTATTTTCTTGTTAACATTATTTTTCGAGACCCTTGTTGACCGGTGTGGAAACAAAACTCGAACTGAACTGATTGGCCGTGAGACTGATGATCACAAAAAAGGAAGAGCTGCTTATTCAAAAATTATAGTTAATTCATCAAAATTTTTTAAAATTTAACTTATCAAATATTGTTAATTTTTCAATTTAAAAACATCTAATAATTTCACATTTTGCTATGGATAAAACATAAAAAAAATTATCTTAACAAAAATCTGGTCTAGGGTCAATTATTTTAAATTATTGCAATAAATAATTTTTTTAATCTTTTATTCAATTTTTATACTATCTACTTTGTGAAAAAAAAATAAATACAAGAAATTGGATTATTGATTTTCTTTTATGTAAAAGTTTCATTTAGATCTATTTTTTTTATCTAAAATTATAAACATTTTAGAATTTGTAAAACTATTTTGTTAAAATTTAATGTAATGAATTTCAATTTAAACATCTTAAATTTGAGGCTTTATTTTTAGAAAATAAATCTGATAACTACAGTTTTATTTCTTGAATTTTTTTATAATTTACACATTAAAGCGCCCTTTGCATTTTTATTGATTAAGTTTTAAAAAAGAATTATTTTTTTTATGATTTTTTTTTGGATTTTTTCTTTTTGTGGTGCTTTTTTTTCTTTTTACTTTTTTCTTTCTTCTTTTGACTTCTCCCAGGCGATATTGATACCTCCTCAAAAATGACTTCTTCATCACTGCCCGAATTTTCAGAACTCTCCGAAGTGAAATCTGATGATTTTTTAGCTAACTCTTTGACCAATTTAGTGAACTTAATAGCTTCTGGAATAGGTTTTACTTCTTTTATTTCAATAATATCTGTATCGTCATTTAAATATCGATTTACTTTTTCAACATCAATATTTGATACCGAAGAAGGTACAGTCATGTTTTCCTTTGGCAATTCTTCAATTACTTCACATTGTACATTTTTATCTTTTTCAATTTCTTCAAGTTCCATTGTTTCCTCGATTTCCTCATTGTCTTCTTCATTCTCAAAAATCGCTTTAAACATATCAAAGTCTGGTCTTTCCTTTGTTGTAAAATTAAAATTTTAAATTAAAAGAAATTTTAAAATAGTACTTGTAGATAAACGTTTTCGTTTAAGATGGTCTTTTCTGTTTTGGTCTCCGGCATATCCTGAATCTTTTCGAAGAAATCAGAGGATTTTTCAGACACTTCTTTCGTTTTTGATTCAAATTCAATTTTATGTTCATCCGGTGCATTCACCTGATCATCGTTAAGCAAAGTTATGGTTTTGACATTAGCTGAACTGTCTTTCAGTTGTGTTTCTGTATTTATTTCATCAAATAGACTTCCTTTAAAATTATATAAAATAAAATATTTCTCTCAAATAAAATATATTTTTAAAAATTTACTGGATTTTTCTTTATCAAAGCGACTTTCAGCCGTCATTATATTAAATAATGAAAACTTCATAGATTTTTTCTTTTCACTTTCATCTTTTACAGTACCATATTCTTTGGTACTAAGAAAATAATCAATATATAACTACACAATAAAAATTTTTTAAATTTACTCTTTATAAGGATTGGGAATATTAAATCTTTTGCACAAAATTGGATTCGGTCTCCATTCATGTTCAGTCCTGGTCAATTTGCCGTACTTCTTTTGCACAGCTTCTTTGTGCATGTCAGTTTGTTCTTCTTTATCGTAAAAATTTGAGAAATCAGGCCCTAATTTTGATTCTTTAATTTCTTCGACGGGCTCTACAGGTTTTTCTACTTCCTGATTATTTTCATTTAAAGTTGCTTTTGAAACAAACCGGGAGCCCTGTTTTAATAATTCAATTTTTTTCAAATTTTCACGATACCTATTTTCGAATTCATTTTTTTCATTCTCTTTTTCCAAATCTGTCATTTCCTTGCTGTCAACCATGCTGTATGGTTGGCTATGATTTTTTTTGACATAGAATACATATCTTTCGTACCTCTTTTCTTTTTTTATCTTATCATTGGCAATTTTTATCTGCGGATCTTCTAGATTTTCAGGCTTTTTGGCCAAATCTTTTTGTTGAGAGCGTATCTTTTGAATTTGATCCCTATCCTTTTGACTCATTAAATCAAACACAGATTCTGGTTGCATTGGTATTTCACCTATAAGCTCTGATCTTGAGCTTATTGACTTTAAGTACGAATTCACTTCATCATCCTTTTTCTCTGGCAACTCTTCAAATCTTGATTGACGTGAAAATTTGTGTGTTAAGTCAAAATCAGCCGGGACTTTAGGACCTTCGAATGTTCTTGACGGTTCAAGTCTTTTCTTAGAGACGGAAAATTTTTTCAAAATAGCAATATCATCTTCAAACGCAGCAAAGCCATATGTTTTGTTCAAAAGTTTTTTTTGGTCTCTCTGGTGAGCGCTATTTAGCTCAAAATCATAGAGTTCCATATTATCTTGCTTGTAAACGTCAACATCATCTTCATCCTCATATTCTCCAAATCCAAAAGACTTAAAAAAATAAATTACCAAAAAAATATTTTTCTTTTAATGAATTCTAAAAACAAAAAATTACCTGTCCTGTTATTCCTTTTTTTTTTGATGATTTAGCTCCCATTGGAAAAAGAAGACTTGCTGCAGGAGATTCGTCAACTATTTGTGTAGAGTCTTTTTTACCGAACAAGTCACTAACATTTAACCGTTTGTAGCCAAGTCCAAATAGATCTTCTTTTATTTGAAATTGGAAATCATTGATATCAAAAGTACTGACAAAATAATCATCTTCAAACTTTAAAAAATGATGTGATGTAATCATTAAAATATTCTTCTTTTTAAGTCACTGAAAAACTTTGAAATCATTTAACTTTGAATGTTTTAATTATTATTTTTTTTATACTATATATTTATTTATTAGACTTTAACTTGTGACTTTCATAAAACTCTGGAATTCATAAGTTGATACAATTTACAATAGAAATTTTTAACCTTTAGTAAAAATTTTTGAGATTTTTAATTTTTAATAAATTATTCACAAATCCGTCAAATGATTTAATCAATTGATAGAAAAACTAAATATCGCAAAAAACTCATCTGAATAAATTTTTTTTGAAAGCTTTTTCAAAGAATTATACTCATAGATTTTTTTATCATAGAATATTTTTTAATATTAAATAATTTTAATACAGAATTTTGATTAAAATAAATTTCAGTTTAGAAAAGATTTTAGATTGATTTAAGGGATTTTATTTTTTGATCGATACTGTCATAATCACCTTCAGATAATTCCTGGCAAAATTTATAAAAAGAAAAAATCAACACCTGAAAATAATTAATCTAATTAAAATTTACATTTTTTGTAGTTTCTATTAAGAATTTAAAATATTTTTTCATTTTTTTCCTAAAAAGATTATCACAAACTTATTATTCGAATAAAAAAATCTTTGATAAATTTTCTATGACTAATTATTTTAAATGTTTTCTATGTTAACCATTATTCGAATAAATTTTTCTAATTCCACGAATTGAACGTTCACCAGTATTTATTCACAGAACAGTTCGTAATCTTGACTCAATTTTTCTAAAATCTGTGAGTATTATTCTTCTTAAAAATAAATAATTAAAAAAAATAAATAAAAAAATGTCTAAAGGATTAAAGATTTATCATTTATTATTCTTTTTATCATCATTTATTTTTAATTTTTGATAAAATTCCTTAAAAAATTGTCAAAAATACTAATAACCAAAAATCTTAATTTTTTTACCAATTTTTTATGTAATTTTTACTTTTACTAAAATTGTGATTTCTTACTATTAGAATTAAAATTCATTTTTATGTAATTTTAAATTTTAAATTTTTGTAGTTAAAAAAATAAAGACTTTTTAACAAGAATTTTGTTACTATTAGAAGATACGTTTTTACTGTTTTTTAAAATAAAATATTTGATATGAAAATTTAGTTAAGCTTTTTCCAAAATAAAATAAAAAATTTGCCTTCAGTTTATAGCGATATGATGTACAAAATAGATCACTCTAAAAAATTAAAAAGTACCTCCTCCTCGCCTTCTTGGTCACTTTCGCTATCTGGTGGAAGAGCAACACCATAAATCCTACGTCCCGGTTCAAAGTTAGCTTTGCTTTTTAATTTTCGCAATTTTCGCTTTATTTTCGGACCTATTCCTTGACCTTCACGCCAGCCCATTTTTCGCAGCATCTTAACTCCAATTGTGCTTTCAACTGGCCTTATAAGACTCTCGAGTATAAATTCCGATTTGTTATGACGAGGAGCCAAAGATGTATCTTTTTGATTAAACTGGTCTTTATAATCCGATTTTATTTGTAAACCCCTTGGAGCGATTCCATGTTCATTAAAATCCTTTTTTTAAATTAGTCTCATTTAAAAACGAGGGCTAAAAATAATACTTCTTCATCCATAAAGTCTTCAGGTCGATAAATGCTTTTACTACCTGCTTTATCCGATCGACTTGACTTAAATGTCGCTGGTGCCCATCCCTCTTTGGTACCCACTGTATTAAAATATCCAGCTGAAAAACCTCCGGTAAAAGCCCCGTGAAACCTTTGCCTGCCTTTTTCATCAGTGACAATTTGTTCCTCTGGACGTTTTGGCTTTACGGAAAATTTTGCATCCTCTGAAATTAAAATAAAATAAGTTGAAGATTAAAAATTAAACCGCTGATATGCAGCAACCTGGAAGAAGGTCAACTAATGGAGTTCCAACAAAAACACAGCTGTCCATTTCATCATTATCTTCATTTCGTCTGGACATATTAATTTTAGAATTTTTTTAAATATTTAAAAAAAAATAAAAATAGAATAAAATTAAAAATTATGCACAATTAAAAATATTCTAACATGTTATGAAATTGTCTTTAAATTCTAAAAAAATTATAATTTCATCAAAATTTTGAAGGTTATACCTAAAAGATGGATCCAAATTTCGGGGACATAATGTTAAGAACGAATTGATTTTATCATGAAAGAAATGATTTTATCCAGAAAATAAGATAAGGAGGAAGTTTTATCTTAATTAATTTACAAATGAGTCTCCTCGCCAAACTCTGTCAAAAGCTTTAGAAATGTCAAAATAAAGACAACATACCTTTTTCTTTCTATTAAAAGATTCTAATACCTTTTGAATAAGAAAGTATAGTTTGTCTGCTGTTCACCTATGTTTTCTAAATCCTGACTGCTCATTAATTAGGAGACTAGTGCCCTTATCGTAGTCGACTGATTAACACTTCATTTATTTAATTTAATAATTTTTTTTTTTAATAATTAGAATTATAATTCTTATAAAAATAAAATTATCTATTATTTTGAAAACAAAAAAACATTGATAAATTCATATCAAATTTTTTAAATTTTCTTTTCTCTATCAAATTTACATATTTAAAATTTTTAAAAGTTTGTTTTCACTCCTGGCCATCAAAACGGCCAAAATCATTTTTTGGCGGTCTAGTGGCCGCCACTCACGGTACTCAACACTAATTGTATCTATTTACCATAGAATGCTGCAAAGAATGTTATCTTTTGTTATAAAATTGTTTTTTTCATAATTTACGGAATAATTTAAGATTGAAATTAAAGAAAAATGAGTCAAGAAATAAAATTTAAGAAATGGTGAGAATCTGATTAAACCAGCATCCAAAACATCAAATAGAAAAAAAATATTTGTATTTTTCTACACAAAACTGATGAATAACTTTCTGATCAAGAGATTAATGTTGAAATTTGCAAAATTCAAACATTCAATATTCAATAATATTATTTTGATGTTTACATATTTTGTAAAAAAATTTAACTTAAATATTTCAATGTTTTACTTTGTAAAATTATTTTAGAAACAATTTTTTTTTTATTTGTAAAAGAGTTTATGATCAAATAAAAGATGTGTTAATCGGTCTTTCGTGACAAGGGCACAAGCCTACAGATTAACCTTGAAATTGGAAAAAAAAGCAGCAAAATAACAAAAACAGATGAAGACGATAAAATTAAAACTCAAATTTTTGCTGACTATTTGGACATGTCTAAGATATTATTTTTAATTAAAAAACCTGAAAATTTTGATGTGCGTATACATTTTTATTGTAAAGCCTGTAATAAAAGTTTTTAAAATGAACAATATTTGATTCGAGTCCTCATTTAGTTTTGTCAGCGAACATTTATATTTTCTGTCCGATTTTGAGTCTTACAACTTCAATAAAAATTTCGCAAAAGACTTAAAGAACTACTGTTGTTTTGTAAATAAACTTTAATTATTCTTTTACATTTTTTTAATTTTTATTTGTATATGAGTAGATAAACGGAAAATTGCTAATTTCAGATTAAAATTTTTCAAATTTATAATTAATGCATAAGTTTTAATTTTTCATTAATTATAAATTTTTGCTTGGTTCAAAAGTTATTATTTATAAAAAATTACAATTTTAACTCAGAAATTTTACTTATTGAAAACAATACTACTTATTCAATTGTAATGGCATCTTCAATTTCTGAAACAGAGCAAGATGAATTGAACAGACAGTTCGAGACGTGGTTTGTCGAAAGAATAAAAGGTGCTGATCAAAATGTAGATACAGGCATTTTCATCAATTATATTCTTACAACACTTTCGACAGACGACACTTCAGATGAAGAAAAATCGGAAGCTATTCTTCCTTTTTTACAAGAGCTTAATCAAGTATCATCAGTAGACTGTAATTTCAAATAAAATTAATCATATTTTAAGAACGAGATTTCTGATGAGGAAAACTTTTTAAAAGAACTAATGTTCACTTGGAATCAAATGAGGGCCGATTTTGAAAAGCGTTATCAGCCTAAAGACTCACTTGATAATCAAGAAAGTTTGTACAATAATTTAACAAAAATATATAATAATATTTCCAAAATCCAACAGATACGATCTTGAATATGATTAGCCAACACAAAACTCAAGTAGTAAAAGAAAAACAACTAAAAAATAATGACAAAGTCCCTGAAGTAGATAACTTATATCCTTTTAGAAATCCTATATAAAAATTATTCTTTTTTTTTATTTAACCCTTAATTTTAATACTGTTTATGTTGAATCTGATGAAGATACAGAATCAAGAACTGAGAAAGGTTTATTTGCTAATAAAAATGCTGAAGATGCTTTGAGTAGAGAAAAAATGAAACGAGACAAACTAGCCGAAGTAAGTCTAATTAATTCTAGCATCTTTCTTATATTTTCTTAAATACAAATACATTATTTTAAGCATAGTTAATATAGTATCTAAAATGGAACTATCATGTAAAAGCTTTTTAATGTTAGATTTATTAAATTTATTAATTTATCACAAAAACTTCCATAATCAACTTTTTAAATTATATTTTTTGTTGGTGAAATTATTTATTATTTTTTTAGAATACTAAAAAGCAAAAAGAGCAAGCAAAAAAGGCGTTGGCTGAACAAAGACAAAAAGAAGAAGAAAGAAAGAAAAAGGCTCAACAAAAAGCAGCTAAAGTTGAGCGAAAAAGATAAATTACTTTATTTAGCAATCGGAATAGGACGATTTTTTTTTAAAAGCTTTTACCAAATTTTGGAATTTTATTTTAATTAACCAAAAAAGTTTGAGTTAAATTTTGAAATAAAACTAAAATAAAAATAATTAAATTTTAAAAAATTTACTATAAATTTAAATTTTCTTATTTTTGAAAAATGTTTAAAAAATCAATCGAAAATTTTAAACTTTAAAAATTAGCCCACAAAAATAATTAGTCGTAATAATAAAGAGTCTTGAAATTACTTTTTCATTTTTGAATTTAAAGATTTGGCTTAAGAAAATATTAACTCAATTCGATTATTTTTGGCATAACAATCAATAAAATAATTTTTGGGTCATTTAGAACAAAAGTTATAAAATTTTTTTATTTTTGTATTGGAAGTTTTGTATGAAATTTCACAATGCCTATTTTACTGTAATTTTTTGTAACTGTAATTTTATTAGATTTTAAATAAATGTAATTAAAAAAGTTCAATTTTTTTATTTGTAATTATATTAGGCTGTCATTTAAATGTACTAAATCTAAAATATTGCAAATTAACTCAATATTGCGTAAAATGTGGTGAATTCATCGGATCGGAGCAGCACTGTCAAATTAATAAAAATTTACAATTGAGTAGCAAAATTTAAATCCTTTGATATTTGACAAATTTTATTGAATCCGATTTAACACTTAATGACTGTTTTTATCTTTATTTTCAGCTTTCGAACATTTTATATTTTTAATAAACTAGACTGACTCGTGGTCAAGCCACATTTACCATTTATTTATTTTATTAAAAATGTGGCTGATCGGTGCTTTGACCACGAGTCAGTCTAGATCAGTCTAAATAGTTAATCAATTTAACTAATCTAATTTATCAATTTAAAAAAGAGGTCAAAAATGATTTTTGATGAACCAAAAAACTCCATAACTAATTTTCAAGTATCTTTCTTGGTTTCGTAAAAATGCTCACTTTTAAAAATTATTAAACTTTTTTATTAAAAAGCTAAAACTCTTCAGATTCTTTAACTTCCTTAATGAAAAATTGGACTACAATTATTTAACATCCTTTTAAATTCAGAAATTTAGGATTTAAAGAGCAAAAAATTTAGTTTTATTTTAATAAATTGGCAAATATTTTTGGTAAATATCTTTTAGATTTGGTCAATTTTTACTTTACCAATGTTAATAGAAATCTAATTAAAATTATTCGACCAAATCTTTAATTAAAAAGTAGTTTGTTTGCACTTAAAGTGATTAAAATTAACCAAGATTGCAAAAAGGGTTTTAAATTAAAATAATTTTATTCATTTTTAGCTTTATTTGTAACAGTTCCATTCTGTGCCTTGTTTGAAATTTAATTAAAATTTGATGTTTAAAAATGCCTAAATTTAACTATAAAGCCTAAATTCATAAGAAGGCTTTGTGAATTTACATACAACCAAACAAACTAACTGAAGTAAGTTCAATTAATTCTGACACCTTTCTTATGTTACCTTATTTTTATTTATTTGTTTTCTGTACCGAGCTAGAGCTCCTTCAGAGTAAAGTTTAAAAAAAAAAAAAAAATAATAATAAAAAAATAGTTAATAAAATAAAATAAAAATAAAGTAAATCAGCTAAAAAAAAAAAAAAAAAAATTTAAAGAAAGTTTAAAAGACATATTGAAATAAATTGTTACATGTGACAGAAGTTTACATAGTTGAAGCTTCATGAAAAAAAGAGGAAATAGTAAGGTAGCCTTGAATACAAATACATTTTTATAATCATAGTTAATAAAAGAGCTAAAATGGAACTACCATATAAAAGCTCTTTATTTAATTAATTAATTATTGATTCAATTAACGCTAATTCTGGCGATGTATAAAATAAAATAAAATAATTAAATTAAAAAAGATAAATTATAAGAAAAAGAATAAATGAATACAAATATATATTTTTTGAAGCTTCTTAATGTCAGGTTTATCAGATTTTTACTTAGAATTTTAAACTTCCAAAATTAATTTTTTTTAATTAAATTTTTTTCTAGTGAAATGATTTATTATTATTTTTTTAGAATAGTAAAAAGTAAAAGGAACTAGCAAAAAAGGTATTGGCTGGAGACGAAAGAAATAATCTCAACAAAAAAAAACAGCTAAAGTTGAACGAAAAAAACGGATAACTTATAATAAAAATAATAATAATAATAATAGTTAAGTTTCTACGGTCAAGTTTAGTTTAACTAAATTGACAAAGCAGGAAGACTAAAGTAGTCCCGCTATAGTAGACTTTTCATTTTTTTTATTTCTACCGACATTGTCCGGTCTGTTTTTGAACTGGTTGATCGAACTTGCTCTGACAACCAACGTTGGCAGCACATTCCATTTGTTCACTCCTCGGTTTGATAGAAAGTTTCGCCTTGCTTCACATTTTGTTAGCTGCGAGCAAATTCGATGCTTTGCTCCCCTTACTCCTCCACTTGGTCCTTCATTATTCACAGAACTTTATCAAGTAATCGGAATAGGACCGTTTTTTAAAAATTTTTTCACCAAATTTGGAATTTTATTTTAATAAACTAAAAAATTTTGAGTTAAGTTTTGAAATTGGTAAATTTAAAAATTCTATAAAAATGAATATGATAAATCTTTTAAATTTAAAAAATTTGTATCGAATAAAAACAATCGAATTAATTTAAGATATGTAAAAATTTTTAATCTCATTTTGCTTTTTGATTTTTTCTTTTTCTTCTGCTTCTTTTTCCTCTTTTAAAATTGAAGTCTTTTTTTCATTGTCCATTCGATACTTAAGACGTCGTTGTGATGATTTTATTAACGTTTGAATTCGCTCTTCAAGCTCAAATTCTTTAAAGCCTGTCTGAGCTTTGTTTATGTAACTTTTTGCGCTGACTAAATCATTTTTATTCATAGAAATAAGTCCTATCTCTAAATTGGCGCATACTAGAGCATATTTACCAATTATCAGCTTTTCGTTTTCGCCTCTTGCTAGACATTCATTAAAACACTAAAATAAAAATAATTAAATTTTTTTAGTTAATTAAAAATTATTTTTTTCTTATTCTTTAAAAATGAATAAATTTAATTTAAAATTTTTAAATTTTAAATTTATAAATTCTTTAAATTAGTCTGCAAAAATTAATAATTGAACTATTTAAAATTTTTTCAAAACTGAAATGAAGATTTATATTGCAATGCTAGAAAAAAGATAGCAAAGTCTTCAATGAATATTTTTAATTATTTAAGACCAGCATTCTCATTCATGAAATTTTTTAAAAACAAAAAAATATTTAAAGGCAAAGTAATCTCGGCAAATTTTTTTTTAATTCTCTTAAAATTGGAGCAAATTAATTTTTTGTTCAAATATCATCAGTTGTTTTATTTTTCATTTTTTGTTATTTTAGACCTGATAAAATATTAACCCAATAATCCAAAAATATTATGTATGTTTTGCCTATCCAATTTTAGTCTCTAATTAAAGTTAAAAATAAATAATTTGAATATTCTCTAATTTCTAATAAAATTTTTAAATTTATTCGTGTTTCAATACTGGCTATCATAATATTATTATTTCGAACAGTAAGTGTGCTCAAATCAATCTTAAAATATCAGTTTTTAACACTAGAAGCACCAAGCATTTGTTCGTGTTTTTTTAATCCAAAATATTTTTAAAAAATTAAAGTAATTTTACAGAGTAATAGCTTTCTTTAAAGAAAACAATAAAATCTACAAATTTCAAAAAAGATTTAGTCATTTTAAAAATTCGTTCAAAAGTTATGAGGTTATGCAGATTTTTTAAAACGAGCCAAATAACTCGTTTGATGCTTCTAGTGTAAAATAAACGAATTTTAAGGTTGCAGCATTTTATAATAAAAAAAATTAAACTTGGAATAAAGCTTACTTGTTCACCGAAATCTTGATCTTCCAAAGATAAATTGATGGAGCCTTCGAGAAGGCATTTAATAACTAATAAATTTTTATCATTTATTTCTTCACAGGCTTAAATAAAAAATAAAAATTATTTGTTTAAATTAAAAAAAAAAGAATGTACTTTTAATCATCTTTTGTAAATTTTCCTTTGACGAGTAAGGTAAGCAGACCCATAAGTAAAGCAGTTCGATTATGAAAAGCTGGCCAGTATTTTTCGATTTCATTGGATTTTTTTTTAAGAACTCGCATCTTTTTTGTGCAAAAACTTCCATTGCATTCAGCTTTTTGGTCTGGGCAGCAATTAATTTCAATGCTTCTTTGACATATTGGCTCGCCTGGCTAAAATTACCTATCGAACCTGATAAAATAGCACAGATATACGTCGAAAAAGAACGTGACCATTTCGAATCTTTGTGCAATACGACAAATTTTTCTAGCGCTTTTTCATATTCCAAATTGGTCATGTAAATCCAACCAATTTCATAAATGGATATCAACTCAATCTCACGAATATGGTTTGAGTATTCAGCAGCTTGTTCGTAACAAGACAATGCCGCACTCAAATCTTTGAGTATTGAACGACAGTATTTTCCTTTAAGATAGTGAAATAAGGACGATTTCTGATATTTGCTCAAATTTTTGTCCAATATTGACTTTGTATCCTCATCACTGATTAATACATCCCCTTCACCAAGTCCAAAAAGTGGAGTAGCTTGAGTAGAATACCAAAGCAAGACCATATCAGCAAAAGGAGCCCTCATGTCTTTGCTATTACTGGTAAAATTGATCGCTTTGATTGCTACACTTCTATCACCTTCAAAGCCAAAAACTTTTATCAGTTTTAAAATATTAGGTGGCATGAAGGACAAGCATATTTGGAAAAGTCCGTACCCGAAACTAACTGAACCTAGTAAGCGTTTGACAGTTTCCAAAGGTATTCCGGTACTAGCTTCCTCATCAGTCACGTTTAGTTCATTTAAAGCCTCAGATAGCTGGTCATCTGACTTGTCATCGGAGCTTTTTGATTTTGAATCTGATTCCATTTCATCACTTTCGTCCATCCATAATTGAAGAACATTTGAATTCGGGTCGCTGCCATAAATTTGCTCAGCATTAGGCTCAAGTTTTTTGTACAAACCATATAATTGTTTTTGGAGTTTGGCATATAATTTCCAAGATCTGCGAATTTGCAGCAGACCACTTGTTAGATAGCTACTTGCTACTTGGCGTACAAAAGTTAAAATAGCCAGGTATAACTTGCAGTCTGCCAAAATAATCGCTTTAGTAAATTTCTCTTCAAGAATTTTTTCTTTGGGCATGTCAGGAGCCTTTAGATATTTAGCTTTAAAAATTTGAAATTTAATTTATTCCTTTTACTTTATTTGAATGGTTTGAAATTTTGAATGCTTTTTTAAATGATGAAAACATTTTAGTCGATTCAGTACAAAGTTTTTGTGTATTTTCAATGTTTTTGTGTGCCGCTTCTAGTAAATGATCCTCAAAGGTTAGAATAGCTTTCTGGTTAAAAAAAAATTATTCAAAAATTTTATTTTTTTTCTGAATTACCATAAAAGAAAAATAACTGTAACAGTAATTGGCCAGAGGAGAATGATCCCTAGATAGAAAAATATTTAAAATTTTATTTGATAGTTTTTTTTAAATTATATTCTATTAAGTCAAAAGAGAAGAAATGTGATCAAAAAAGTATACTTGTATTTTGTAAAAAGTTTTTCACAGCCATCCCAATCATTGTTGACCATTAAGTCGATTCCACGACAAGAAATTTCGATATCAGTCAGATTTTCTTGGCTCATTCTAGAATTTTAATTTAAAAAAAAAAATTTTCACAATTTTTCAAAGAGTTTAGAAATTTATGTAATTTAAATTAAACGAATGATTACGTCAGTTATGACAAAACAATTTTTTCAATAAATAAAAAATGATCAATGCTGTAGTGCAGTTTTAAAGGCACATAAGAAACAAACTCAAACTTTTTTTTGTTAAGATAAAAAATCATTTGACATAATTTTAATTTTAAATAAATTTCTATAATAAATTAAGATTCATAAGAATTTTAACAAAATAACTAAGAAATATTTTGTATCGAATATTAGTCATTATAAAAACAAAATAAAACTCAAATTTTCAATTTCCAAGGTAAATTTTCTTAGTTATAGATTCATCACGTTTTAAAAGCAAACTTAAACATCAACATAGTAAATAATTATGCATGATTTAAAATATTTTATTAACTCGATTAAATCAAAATGGAAAATAATTTTTTCTAAATCGATTAAAATTTAATTTCAAAATTTTAAAACTAGGTTCATTAATTAAGCAAAATAGTCTTTGGACAGGTTCAAGTGTTGAGAATTTTAGTATCTCAATAAGTCACGATGCTTTAACAAAAAGAAATAATAATATGAAAAAAAAACAATTTAGTCTGAAAAACTCCAAACTTCCATAGCAGTAATTGTGAACTCTTCAGTTGATGATAATTGATCATTCTCATAGGTTTTTGATCTTTGAGAGTGACCATTTAACAAATCGCCATCAAACCAAAGACCATGATAGCCTTCTGCACATCCAAAGCCTAAACATTCGGTATTTCCACGAATGAAAAAATTGTTCTCACCTGTCCATTTGTAAACCTAAATTGTGTTAATTTTTTTGTTGCATTGAATTAAATAAAAGTTAAAAAATTTTTCCAACCTTAAACCTTGGAGTGAAAGAAAACAAAAATGACTCTCCATTACCATAGTAGTGTTCAGAAGGATATAATTTACACGGTGACATTGCACCAAAAATCTGTCAAAATATAAAAAAATAAATTTATGAATTAATCTTCACTTATTGTTTACATTGTTATTACTGTCTTTTAAAACTACCAGACATGGACTTTCAATTTCGGCTAATTGTCTATAGAGTGTACCCAGGCTAAATCCATGCAAATCAGTGCTGAAACTTAGAATCCAATCATAGCCAACAGCTCGTGGAATTAAATTTATATTAAGCTAAAAATTTTAAAAGATGATTGAATTTGTGCATAACGAGTGCATTTTTTTGTTATTTATCTGAATAAATTACTTTTTTTAAGTGCTCTTCTTTTAAAATAGTAGAAGGTTCCATTAATTTTGGTAATGAATTGTATTCCTTTTCAATTTCAATTTCTTGTTTAATTTTCATTTCAAGTTCTTGAATATTAACAACCTTAATCAAAATAAGCTAAAAAGAGAAAAAAATTCAGATAGAAAAAAAAAACAATTTTTACTTCCCAATCTTTGACAAATGAACCTACGCCTTTGTTTATTAGACGATTTGTTGTCGAAAAATTTTTTGTTAACTTATTTGATATTTCCATAGATTTCATTGTGTCTTGCACAATTTGGGTCAGCTCATCCGGTTTTACCAACTGAAATCGAGATTTTGGAACCTTCTGGTCTGTTATAGTGAATGTATTTTCGCTTTTCCATTGAAGAAAAAATGCGCAAATTTTGTCAGTACTTAAAAATAAAATTAAAATTTCTTTTAAATTTATATTGATGAAAATTAAATTAGATTAAGCATATTCAGATTATAGTTCAATTTCAATCGATCAATAAATGTTAGTTTATTAAATGATAAATATTAGTTGCAAAAAAAAATCGTACTACTTACATTTGATAGCTAAAATAATTAAAAATTTTATTTTTTTATAAATAAAAATTATGAATTAAAATTATGGTATTTAAAAAGAATTTTTTTTTAAACATTCTTTAAAATTTATTAATAAATCATATTATTTGAGATATTTTGTCTTGAGATTTAAAAAATATTATTCTCTCTAAAATATACGATTACCTTTAAGATTTCGATTCAATTATTAATTAAATAATAAAAATTAGACACATACATCATTCAATTCATCAAGAAGACTTTGATTCTTTTTTTTCTATTGTATGTTGTCCATAAATTTCTATAAGGCTCTTTTCCTTTTTTAGCTATGAATATTATCAAAGATCAGCGGGAGGGGCTGAGGGTGCTCAAATCCCCCTATCCAAAAATCAAAAGGGGCTTAGCTCTTCTTTAAAAGTTCTATATATCAATATAGTTTGAAATTTTCAAACACATTGTAAATTTTCAAAAGAAATAAAATATTACTTTGAAATTTGTTTTTATATTTAAGAAACCCCTTTCAAAAATGATATTATTTTGCCAATTAGAACTTGCTGTCCATCTAAAGAGGGAAAAAAAATAAAAAGAGTTTATGGTTTAACTGAGCATTAATTTCTTAAAGAAATTATAGGGATCATAATCCTTTCTTAATACTTAATTGTTTAAATAAATAAATGAATAATGGGAAATAAATCAAAAAAACTAAACTGTTACAAAATGAAATCATAGTTTGTATAACAATCATCAAAAGATTTTGCTTACCCTAGATTTAGCAATTTTTTACCGTGTACAATTTTAGAGTAGTTTTTAGATTTTAATTTACAATGAGCAATTTTTTTATTTAATCTATAATGTTAAAAATAAAATATTTTTTATAAATTCCAATCTAGAAGAAATATTGTTTTTGTTATAAATTCTAATCTTCTTCTTTTGAAAATCTTTCATTACAGTTTTGATAATAATTCCTTAGGTCTTCTATCAATTAATTTTAATAATAGTTCACAAATAGTTCGCCTAGGTAATGAAAAACACAAGCCTACATTATTAAAGTTGGATATATCTCAAGGTTCAGTTTTCTCCTTAATGATTTTCCTTAAAACTTAGAAAAGTTCCGTGCAAAAATTTATAAAAATAATAAAACAATTAGTCATTCTGTTAAGGACCCGAAAATTGTAGTAACAATTTTTTCAGGCACAAATAAAGGTCTTTGAAATTGATGTTTAATTTAAAAACTCCTTTAAATCAGAGCAGACTCATAGCTTTTAAATTAAAATATTTATTTGACTAACCTGTTATCATTAATTTGAAACCAAAACTCTGATGTTAGTCTGTTTTTCATTTTACGATTCATCGGGCAGTTAATAAAATCTTTGTTTTTGTTAACTTTGATACACAAATAGCAGGAAATAATTGAACTATTAGTTGATGATACAATTGATTTTTTGTCATCATTCACTTCTGCTGATGACTTTGCACACGAAGAGTCATCTTTTTCAAAAACTTCATCCTTGTTATCTTCATTTTGTTTAGGAGTCTCGAAATCAATTGTATCATCCGTAGCTTCGGTTTCATTCAGTCCAAATTTTACATCATCTGAATTTCCAACTTCATGTAAGTCACTCTCGATTAAACTTTAAAATATTTTTTTTAAATAAAAAAAAAAAAAAAACAAAAAAAATAATTTACTCAACATGATGCTGAAAATCGAAATATTCTTGAACATCTTTTAAAGCTAAATCTTCATACATGATTACATTTGATATGATTTCAATAGGTATTATGGCACTAGCTTCATCATAAATACGACTTTTAAATTCATAGCTATTTCGTCTATTATCACTGATTTTAGCTTGACTAGGATCAAGCGGATCGAACATTAGAGCTGATGGAGTTACTATAAGAACACCATTGTAGCATCCTTTACTCCGGGTAACAATTTTACAATTGACTTTTAAAAATCTTTGGGTGCACTCTTCATCTAGCTTTTTGGCCTCTTCTTCTGTAAGTGTATGCCGGCTTACCAATTTGTTTCTCTGCAAATTTTCGTTGGAATTTTTACTAGACTCGGACAAACATTTTTGTTTCTGAAGTTCTACATGGCCAGGCTTAGAAATTGGAGTTGTTTTCCACTAAATCAGGAAAATAATTTAGATATAAATCATCTTATTCCAAATACATAAAAAACAAGTAATGTTTTAATGTAAGACTATCATTTAATATATCTCTATTTAACAATAAGGTTACTTTTTGTTTAAAACTAGGAACTTTGTGTATCCTTTGTGGACAATTTTAGCAAAAAAAAATAAAGCTTTAATGAAATTATTTAAGTTTAAGTTAAAGTTAATCATAAAATAAAGCATAGTTTGACCAAACAAAAAACATTATTAGATGTCTTGAGCTTTGGCAAATTAGGGTTTATTTTAGGGTAAGTTTTGTTTAAACAAAATGGGAGACTGGGTCCGGGATGCCGACCCCGGTTTAGGGTAAGGATTAATTATGAGTGAAGTGATGTCTTAAATATTTTTAACTAAGAGATGCATAAAAGATGGCTCATTGACAGTCAAGATTAATACAAATTTTTTCAATGCATTTAATTTACCTTTACCAAATTTATACCAGGAGATGATTGAGAATTATTTGGCAAAATTTCAGGTTCTTCTAAAGTGTTTAACTCTTTTATTATTGAATCTGTAAGTTTAGCTTTAAATGGGGGTGACGATGGATGCGGTGGTGAAGTATAATTTGGATCGGGTACGTGCAAAATTTGACCTTTGTTCAAAATGATAAATAAAGTTTATTTGAAATTATGATATCTTTTTATCGAATTACCAGGAAAAACAACTCTTGTAACTAGCCGATTCAAATGTTGAATTTCCGATGGCACCGTGTTCCATTTTAGGGCAATTCTTTCGATTGTATCATTAGAATCAACTTCATATTCCAATGTTCCAGGTGGTTTCAATTTTTTTTTAACTAAAAAAGTAAACTAGAAAATAAATATAAAAAATATATGCATGTATACTGCTTCCTAATCCGTCTCTAGACGAATTGGTTAAAGGATTTGTCTTGTGACTTAGGCTATGAGGTCCATTTCGACTTAAAGCACTCATGTTTTCATGATTTTCAGTAGATGTTTGACCGTAAAATACTGAACTCATTGATTTCAATTGATCTACAAAATTTTTTGATTAGTTTTCTTTTTGCATTAGATTATTTTAAAGAATTTTTATTTTAATAATCTGCAGAGTCATTTTAAAAAATTACAAACTGTGGGTGAAAAATTTTCACTTTAATTTTAAGTCATTTGGATTTAGATGTTTTTATTTTGTCATAAATTAATTTAGAAAATTTTTCCTGGATTTAAAATTTCTTATAAAAAAATTTTTTTAAAGCTTTTTTTAACAGAATTTAAAAATGTGTAATTACGTAGATTAAGAAAGCTAATTTTAAAGGAATTTTTTCTTTAAAAAACAATGAAATCGATCGTTAATTATTTTCCGCTGAAAAAAAAATAAATTATTAATATATGTTTTTTAGGGATTTCTTCTTTTAATAGATTATTTTTAAAATTCAAAAGGAATATAGCTTTTTTTAACTTTTACTTTGATTTCAATTCAGAATTAAGTTAACACGTAGATTAAGAAAATTTTTTTTTTAAACGCGAACAGAAATTAATTATAAACAATTATCAATTAAGCTAATTCCAAGCTTTAATTATTAAATGTTTTTAGTTAGATTTTAGCTTATAAAATATAAAAATATGTGGATGTCGACAAATTTTAAAATCATTTTAATATTTTAATTTTAATATTCCTAAAAGTTATGTTTTTTTTTCAAAATAATTTGGAGTTTAGTCCAGAAAACAAAAATGTCTATCAAAATTTAAAAACTTGGTTAAAAATAAGATCAATAAGAAACAATTACTTTATTAATTTATCATTTAATTTTTATTCGACATTCTTTTTTATTTATATGTCATTTCTGTAATAAAAGTAAATTTAATTTAAATGATTAGATTTTATTTCGGGATTGTTTAAATTAAAAGGCCAAGAAATAGACCATTAAAATTTCGAAAAATAAACAGAAAAATAAAATTCACTTCATAATTGATAAATATTTGAAGAATATACCATTTTATTATTTTTTTTTTCGAAGACTTGGTTGCACGAAAGTTTGGAAAAAAATCTTATTTTTCAAATAAAAAATTTTAAAATTAATCAGAAGATATTTTTTTTCCATTTTTCCTCAGAATTAAAATTCAAAATTAAATTTGTTGCATCGCGTAAATAAAATTACAAATGTTTCAAAAAAAAATGTTCAAGGCATTTTAAACCTGTCAGATATCAAAATCAATAGTGTTTATGATTTTTAGTCTTTAAGAAAAAATAAAATTTTAAGATTATTTTAACTGGATTAAATATTTCATTGTTTCAAAGAAATTCAAAGTAAAAGTTAATGGTCACATTAGCCAGGAATATCCAATAAAAACATGTGTTCTCCAAAGCTAATTTATAAGTCTCGAATAGCTCAGTACATTTATTAACGATATTCCTTAAATAATAAAATAAATAAAAATACGTCCTTCTTTTTACTGATAGTCTGGTAAGATTTTGTTTTCAAAAGAAATCGAGAAAAAAAGATAACTTTTACATTTGAGCAACTCTAGTATTTTTATTCTTTTCTTTATAAAATATTCTCAAGACTCGAAAATAGAATATAACAAGATAAATGTTTTATCAATTTTTTGCATTTGAATACCTATGAAATTTTTATTACTAATAATTAAATGGTAAAAATTCTAAAGCTAAAAGTGTTAATAGTGTTATTATTTATTTATTAGTGAAATCTGTATCGAGCAGCTCCTTTAGAAAAAAAAAATAAAATAAAATAAAGTTAAAAGTTGAGTTTAAATAAAATAAAAAGAATAAAAATAAAATAAAATAAGATAAAATTTAAATTTAAATGCTTCATGAGGTAGTTTAAAGATTTAGAAGTCTGACGGTTCGAGAAAGAAAGAAGAAATTGTAAGATAGCAATTACACAAAGGGGTGGGGTATTCGATGAATCTTGATTCGAAACCTGCTCGGTATTCATTTACCAGTCTGATCACCAATGGAACAGAATGACTCAGTCCAGCCTTAACATACCTCTCGCTCAACTCAAAAAGCCGATTCGAGACTATTAGAAGATTTAGTCTGTTAAAGGCCTCGTGATGTATAATGTTAGAGGGAGTAGCAAATTTTAGTTTAAGAATTGATCGAACAGCTGAGTTTTGAATGACTTGTAGTCTTTTAATGTTAGTTTCAGAAAATGAGTTTAAGCGGGGGAAGGAATAGTCTAGAATTGACCCAATCAAGGATTTAAATAGGTTACCCAGTGTTTTAGAGATAAGACCCCATTTTTTATTTGATAGAATTTTTATTAGGTTGAGCCTTGAGCTACAACGTTCTTTTATTTCATCAACCATTGGAGTAAAGGTTAATCTTGAGTCAAACTCAACCCCGAGAAACTTTACCTCTGTCTGACTTTCGAGTTTATTCCCAAAAATGTTGAGGTTAAGATCAGTTTTTTCTTTGGTATATTTCGAAAAGACGATAAAACAAGACTTTTCAACTGAAATTTTCATTTTCCATTTGCACAACCATTCTTCCAATTCGTTGAGGTACTTGTTAATCTGATTTTCTGAGTTTCCCTTCTTATTGTAAATAAAAAATGTGACAAATAGTCTGCAAAAAGAAGAGAATATTCATTATTTGTTTTATTTCGTTTTGTGACATCATTTATAAATATACTGAACAAAAGATGACTAATTACAGAACCTTGAGGGACTCCGGCAGTTATCGGATATTCATCACTAATATGACCATTAACGTTTACTTTGAATGACCTAGAGTTAAGAAATGATCTTATCCAATGAATAAGATAAGGTGGTATATTTCATTTTAATTAGCTTGTAGATCAATCCTTCGTGCCAGACTCTGTCAAAAGCTTTGGAAATGTCAAAAAATAAACAGCACACTTTTTTCTTTCTATTATTTATTTATTTATTTATTTATTTGTTTAATTAAGCCTCATAGGCACACAAAAAAAAGAATAGAAAATAAAATAAAATTAAGTTGTTGTATATGTAAAATTATGTAAAAAAATCTACTTTTAACAAGTCGTTTAAAATATTAAATAAGTAAAAATAGTTTAAATTTTGAGACATTTCAATCGTAACTCGTTGAACAATAAATTTGATCGAGTCAACTAAACCTCGGTTTACAAATTGGAAGACATGGTCAACCATAGAGATTGACGTTTTTGTATTATAATCGAATGTATCGATATGAATTTTATTTTCTAAGCTGTTAATCTGTCTACAATACGAAGAGTTTTTTTGCTCAAAATGTTCATAGTTTTCTTTTAAGAAAACTAGTAGGCTATTACATAAAACACTTTGACGAAGTTGGTTTAGAAAGAAGATCTTATGTTTCCAATAAATTTGCTCAATTGATTCTACTTTTATGGCCTCTAACATTGGTCTGAATCTTGCAAATTTCTTGATACCAAGTGCTCTTTTTATGAGCAAATTCTGTCTTGTTTCGAATTCACTGAGTTTATCAGCAGCAATCCAAACCGTATCAAGATGATATCTAAATATTGATTGGCAAAATTGTTTGTACAAAAAGCCCACTAAATCTGGGCTTGTTATCTTTGACTTACAACCCAGTCCATAGAGAGAGTAAAAGCTCTTCTCCACTTTTTTCCATTTTTCTTCAACAAAATCATTAACAAATTTTCCATCACCAATTGGGAGCCCCAAATATTCAATGTTCTCAGATTGCAAAATAGACAAATCATTTAATTTTAGTTCAAGCTTATCTTTTATTTTCCCTTTTTGAAAAGCAATCGCTGCAGACTTACTAGGATTAAAGTCAATTTTCCACATAGTAGAGAAGTTTGAACACACATCCAAAAGAGTTTGACAATGCCCAAACGATGGCGCCATAATTACAATGTCGTCACAATATGATATGATTGATAGGTTAATATCATTTACGGCTGCACCTATCTTCAAATCAGTACATTCATTTAAGAGATCGTTTATGAAATAGTTGAACAAAAAAGGAGATAGAATACCACCTTGTTTGACACCCTCTGTCGTTTCTATCATACCACTCGTTACACCTTCATGATTAATTAAAATCTTGGAGATGCTGTAATACTTGTACAATATTCGCCAAACCGTAGTTGAAATGTTGTTCATCAATTTGAAGAATAGACCATCTCTCCAAAGTTTGTCAAACGCTTTACTTGCATCGAGGAAAATCACATTGAATTTTGACCCATTTTGTCTAAAGAAATTGATAGTTTCATTTACACAAAAGTACGCATGTTTACACGAAAGTTTTTTCTTGTAGCCAAATTGATTCATATGAATTTCGTCAAAGCATTCCATCTTGCTCAATAAAAGTGCTTCAAAAATTGTCGCCAATGATGTTGAAATCGATATTGGCCTAAAGTCATTAGGGGTGCTCATAACGCCTTTCTTTGGTATGGGTGTCACCATCGAGACATTAAATTGATCTGGCAAATAACCATAGCTTACCGAGGCATTAAAGAACCACGTAAGCAGGTAATTGAGATTGTCACTTTTCCCATGGATAAAGAATTCATTACTGATGGTATCGAAGCCAGCTGTTTTTTTACATTTTAATTTATTTATAGCTCTTACCACATCTTCAGTACAAAACAAGGACTCCATTCTCAATTCGCTAATATTCTTGAAATGATTGTCAACATTCATCTTTATAGAATCATGAATACCTTGATGATCTTTACCGTTATGTGAAAAGAGATCTTTATAGAACTTTGAGAACTCATCAATACTGATCTTTGCTGAACACTTGTTTATCCGTTTCCGATTGTTTCTGAAACGAGCTATCTTTCTCCAAAAAGTGGGACAACTATCATTCTTCAGTTTAACGAGGTCAATATTTGCTTTTTTCTCACAGAGGAACGATTCTTTTCGAATCAGGGTTCGAAGTTTTTTTTTGTTTAGATTTATTAATGACCTTAGAGATTTACTCTTGAAATCCGTTTTTTCAAATTCATCATACAGTCTGTCAATAGTATCCGATAACTCGTCTATTTCTAGATTAGGAACATCATTCTGTTTCCTCTTGTATTTCGAGTTTACTCTTGTGGTTCCTTTCTCACTTTTCCGAGCTGAAGCAAGAAGTAAACGAGGCAGTTGCTCATGAATATCATCGATCAACGCCGACACTTCATATTTCGAATCTGTGTTAATTTTCGAAATTTTTTCGATTAAGATCATCAG
The DNA here is from genome assembly GCA_016802215.1 of Brachionus paranguensis. Classification (NCBI taxonomy): domain Eukaryota; kingdom Metazoa; phylum Rotifera; class Eurotatoria; order Ploima; family Brachionidae; genus Brachionus; species Brachionus paranguensis. The sequence goes on from JAESIX010000004.1 coordinate 5,128,021, forward strand.
GTTATTCGTCAGAATTGATCTAAACCTGTCAACAAAAAGCACATTCTTCCAATCATAAAGATGAAAGGTATTATTTTTACTATTGTCGTCTTCAGTCACACTGTTTTCGATTGAGATTTCACAGTGAATTGGATGATGGTCACTGAGATTGCTAGGGCTCAGAAAAATGTCAAAATCCGTAACATGCACACTTTGATCGCTTTTGAACAAGATATGATCGAGTTTAGCCTTGTAATCCCCATTTTTATAAGTATGATTTGGGGTGGTTCTGAAATTATCAAAGCAGTCAACAAGATCATTGCTGCTTATAAAGTTACTAAAAAGCTTGTCAAAACGTTTACCTCGTAGTTGATCACAGTTCCAATCACCGACAAGAATAAAATTTTCTTCTGTTGTTTCTAACCGATTCTCAATTGAAGAAATAATTGATTTAAAATATAGGTATCTCTCGAGTTTGTTATTGTCAAATGGAATCCAAACACCGATTAAATTTAAATTTTCACAACCAATCGAAACTCGAAGTATCGAATAGTCCGGATTATCGAAATCACATGATAGAACATTTCTATTATAAGATTCAACGATTTTTTGAATAAGAAACATCAGATTGTCAGCGGTTCGACGATGTTTTCGGAACCCAGATTGTTCTTGAATAATCAGAGAGTTTATTTCGAGGAAGTTGTAGGTTTTGGTATAAATTATTCGTTCAAGTAACTTTCCAAGACAGCTTGTTATGCTAATTGGCCGATAATTTGATGGATCTGGTGTCGGAGAGGATTTTTTAGGGATCATTGTTATGTTGGCAGTTTTCCAGGCTCTAGGAACATTACATTAGTAGGAATTAGTCTTGACCCTTTTTTGTTTCTAAATTTATTCTTCCAAAAATGCCTGCTGGAAAGTGGATTTCGGCCATTTTTTTTGTGAACTCGAGCCAATTTTGGTTCCAAAATTCCTTTAGTCTGAGACGTAGTTCTGAAGTCATTTGGTTGAATTTTTATTTCAGCAAAGGGCAACGAGTTTTTTGGAATATTCGTCTAGTTTTTCTACGTGTTAATTGCTTTTTATTATTAAATAGACATAGAAATAATTATGCTTAATTTTTATTTTTATTCGATTAAAATATGGCCATCAATTAATGGACTGACAAAATAAAATAAATTTTACTGACAAAAAAAACTAAATTCACTGACAAAAAAACTATATTTGATGACAAATAAACTAATCAAATGACAAATAAATTAATTGACTGATAAAATAATGATTTGAGTGACAAAAATACTTTTAGAATGACAAATTAATGATTTTGAGGTGACAAATAAAATTAAAATCAGGGTGACAAATTTAATTAGAATAGATGACAAATTTAATTAGGAAGGGTTATCCTTTTTTAATATTTTTATTCATTTTTTATTTCTTTTTTCTTTTTTTTTTTATATAGATTTTTATTCTTAAGGAGCACTAGCTCGGTACAGATAAACAAATAAATAAATAACAGGAGATCACTTCAGATTTCTTTTCGAGTTTCTCAAAAAAGTTGTTTTCGATGTGATGCAACTACAGTTTTCTCCAAACATCGTTATCGCAGATGGTGCCGATGCAATCACCAATGGATTTCAAGAAGTATTCGCTGTTATTTTTGAGTTGAGAGTAATGTGCTTCGCTCATGTTATACGTAAAGTCGACGCGCAATTGAATCGTTTCACTACTGACGCCCAGAAAGCCATTAAGAAGTCAATCAGACAGGATATAATGCAAGCTTCAATTGTTCGAATCTGAAGAAATTTATGATACTGTAATTTTCATTATTAAGTGGCGCTCGTTTAAATCCGAGCTTATAGACAATTTCCTTCACTATTTTTGCCACGAGTGGACTACAAGGTAATATTAATTTACTATTAATTTCATTTTTTATTTAATAATTTTTTAAAGATTAAAAGGCTGGTTTGAAGGCTATGCTCCTGGTGTGCCCTCCACCAATAATACTTTAGAATCCTGGAATCTCATCATCAAGCTAGAGTCAACTATGAGACAACGTCACAATTTTAGTTCATTCCTTACAATCTTAGAGAATGACATTATTGGACGTTGGTCAAGAGATAGAGATCCTGATAACATAAATCATGCAAGTTTTTACACTGATTTTAATTGCGATATTCAATTGTATACTGCCGCTTTTCAATGGACCAGCTATATAGAAACTGAACATATTATCAAAATCTTTTCCTCTAATGGTCGAATTTTTTATAGCCATCAAGATCTTAATCTCAAAATGACTCAAGAAACAGTGGACGACTAAAAAACAAAATTTATCTTGTTTAAATTAATTTTGCCAGATTCACGAGGCCAATCTTTGCTCCGATGATTGGAAAAAAAGTTAATGCAATTGTAGAGAATTTGCTAAAAACTACATCTGCATTCATGTTCTAGGCCTTGCATACCGGTAATGATAATGAATCCGAACTCGAGTAAGCAGTTGTCGAATAAGAGCCTACTATCGATTCAATAGTCGTTGAGAAAGCATATGTGGCTGAAGAAACAGTCGTTTTACCAAGAAAACGAGGAAGGCCAAAGAAATCAACAACTCAGGTGAAAAAACAAAGAAAAAATTAATCATTTTTTTTTAAATTTTTATATTTTATCTTAATTAAATTTTTTTGTTAGGCAATTAATTCATTTTGTCATTTAAATAAATATTTTTGTCACTAAAATTATTTTATTTTGTCCATAAAATAGGTTTTATTTTGTCAGTGCAAAATTATTAATTAGTCATCTCAACAAATATATTTGTCAGTCGTTTAGTTTTTTTGTCAGAACAACTAGCTTTATTTAGTCAGCTAAAATATATTAAATTAGTCACCACTTTTAGTTATTTTTGTCATCTTATAAAAATTAAATTTGTCACCCCCAAAAAATATAAGCCATTAAAATTTAATTTCAAAATTTTTGAACTAGGTTCATTGATTAAGCAAATAAGTCTTCAGCTAGGTACAAGTGTTGAGAATTTTACTGTCTCAATAAATCATGATTCTTTAACATAAAGAAATAGTATACTGCACGTAACTCAAAACTTACTAAACCGATTTTCTTAATTTTTTTTTTGTTAATGGGATAAATAAGGTTCAAAAATTCAGATTTTTTATATTTCAGCCCGGTTGGATGACCAGGAAACGAGATTTCCGCGGAAAAAACTATCTCATTCTCATTTAAAAAAAATTTTGTTTTTTTTTTTGCCTTAAAAATAGAAGCATTTTTTATTAAAATATCAGCTTCCTAATTTTAATAAAACTTTAAAATTTTATTAAATTCATTTTTTTTGCTCTTTTTTTAATAAAAAAACATTTTTTATTTTTAAAGCAAAAAAATAAAATTTTTTTTAAACAATCGGCTTCACACATTTTGTTTATTTAACTATGAGGAATTCAAAAAACTAATCCGTTTGTAATTTGGACAAAAAATGAGGGACTTGATGCCAATCTCCTGAATAAACCCTTGAAAAAATCGTTTTTTTATATTTAGGCTGGGCTTATGAAACAAAAAAATTTTTTTTTAAATTTTTTGAATAATTTTCTTATCTAATTTCATCCAAAGAATCCAAATTTGAAATCCGTTTGAGAAAATTTGAAATTTGTCTTTTATTTTTTGAGATAGTGCAAAAATTAAGTTTTTTCCGCGGAAATCTGGTTTCCGGGTCATTCAACCGGGCTGAAATATAAAAAATCTGAATTTTTGAAAATCGGTTTAATAAGTTTCGAGTTACGTGCAGTATAAAATGAAAAAATAACAATTCAGTCTGAAAAACTCCAAATTTCCATAGCAATGATTGTGAACTCTTCGGTTGATGATCATTTTTTTTCTCTTTTCCTTATTGGTACCTTGTGAAGCATAGGGTCATTAATTTCGATTTCCACTCAAGTTGATCACTTGTCCTTACCTTTTCTTCTCCCCATGTCATGCCCATTTCGGTGATCTCTTTCTTTATTGTTGACCTCCAAGTTACTGCTAGTCGTCCTACTCTCCAAAGCCCTTGAAGTTGAAAGGCTCTGTTTGGTTTACGTGTTCCTTTCATTCTAAGTACATGTTCAAACTACCGCAGTCTTTTAATCTTAAGACATTGACTTATTGGTTTGGAATTCGTTTTTCTATATTGTTGGGCAGTATTGCTTCTCTACACTGTTGCAAAGCTTAAGTTTCGTTTCTTTTATGTAACTTGATGACTTCAATAGTAGTCGATGTCAGGCTTAATATAACTTTGTGATCCCATCGTTTCACTAGTGATGCTTCCTAAGTATGTGAATTCACAATCTTCAGTGGCAGGATAATATTTTAATATTTTTTATTTTTTATAAAAATTAACAACAATAATGCCGCACCAGAACTCAAATTTTAGTTTAAAAAAATTCGAAATAATAAAAAATTACTTATTCTAATGTTTTATTTTCTTAATTCTGGGTGTTGCACCAAATAAGTCAAGTCCAAGTCCGGACTTAAGCCATAATTAAGACCGCCAAAACTTGGTTTTGACCGTTTTGATGGCCGTTTACAAAAATAAAACTTAAAAAATTTAAAATGTGAAAATTTGAAAGATAAAAGAATTGAGTATAAGAAAAAAGTTAAAATTTAGAAAATAAAAATTAAATCCGTCGAGGCCATCAAGACGACCAACACCAAGTTTTGGCGGTCTAGTGGCCGCCACTGACGGTACCCAACACTAATCAAATCTTTATTCTCTTAATTGTTCTTAGAAAAAAATCATTAAACAAGACTTTTCAACTGATACCTTAATTTTCCACTTGCAAAGACATTTCTCTAATTCACCCAAGTACTAGTTCATCTTATTTTCTAGATTTAGAATTTTTTTATAAAAAAAGTGACAAGAACATCAGCAAAAAGAAGGGAATGTTAGTGTCGTGGTTATCTGCGGTTCTTGGATGTTTTCTAAAACCTGATTGTTCTTGAATTAATAGTGAGTTTTTTCCGAAAAAAATATACGGTATAATTTTTAATAAAGTTCTAATAATTCATTTAATGAATCTGGAGAGAAATTTTACGGTCTGAAAAAAAAAATTTTAGTAAAATAATTTTACTTTAAATTTTTTTTTTCGAAAAAAAGTCTTTTGACTTAAATTTTAAAATAATGCTAAATAGCCCAATTAATTAATTATATTAAATTTTACACAATTTAACCAAAATATTCGAAATGAGTTTTAACTTTTCAAATTTCGTATTTTACATAAATTTACGTAAAAATCGTCCAAGTCCGGACTTAAAAAAAATAATTAAGCCTGGACTTGAACTTGACTTATTCGGTGCAACACCAAGAATTAAGAAAATAAAACATTAAAAAAATTAATTTTTTAAAAAATTAAATTGAATTTTAAACAAATCGGAAACGAAATCATTTATTTCTATAAACAATATTTTTAAGATAAAAAATTAATAATTTAAGCGAAAAAATAGTTTATTTTAACGATTAAAGCGAAATACAATTAAATTAATTGATAAAAATAGTTTTAATTAAAAACACGTCAAATTATATTGAATTGTAAGAATACAAACATTCCTAAATTTTTTTAACTTGAAAAATAAACAAAATCAAATTGAAGTTAAGTTGTAGAAAAATAATTTTACGAAAACTCTAAAGATCACTTTAAATTTGTGAAGATAATTATTGTTAGATTTTTTTTTGGTAAATTTAAAGATGTTGCTTTATTTTTTTCACTTAAAATTACTTGATACCAAATTTAACCATGCAGTAAAAGTTATTGGATATTTCTTTTGGAAACAGAATTAGCTGTAGTGTCTGTGGTGATTTTTTCTTCCTTGTTGCATGCTAAGCCTCTGATCACATATCGACGAAATTTAATATTTGTAGCGATGCAGTTAATGAAAAGAGTCGCATGAAACAAAAAGCCGAATGAATCCGCCATACTTAAATAAGAAAATCCATTTTGAAGGGAAGAAAAAAAATTAAAAAAAAAGCCAATAATAATTGTCACCGGCAAAGTCATGATGATATACCCAAATGTTATTGCTAATATTGAAATAGTGAGTCGTCTTTTTTTAATAATCGATTTTATTTGTTCTTTATTATTTGAAGACTTAATTGAGCTATTTAGCATCAAGGTTTTTTTTATCAATAATACATTGAAGATAAACATTACGGTAAATGGAAAAAAATTGTACAGTCCTAAGTTCACATGATCCCATGTTGGATAAAGTCTGAAATCAGGGTTATACCAGTAGCATACTTGATAATTAATCACAGTATCTATTCTGGTAACTATTGTCCCATTTATTATTTCTGTTGTGGTCACATTATTTGTTCTTATTACTTTTTTATAGTTGCCATTGAATATAAGAATATGAAAGTTAATGAGAAAAAGAATCGCTAGTATACTTAATGACCAAATATAAGAACTTTTTACTGTTGAAAATGGTAAACGATTGTAAATTGAGCCAGGAGTTGCCATGATAGTTACAAAGCGATCAATGCACATTATACTCAGCAAATTTCCAATTGCTTGTAGTGAAACATATTGCGAAAACACCAAAAATTTACAAGTAAAATCACTGACATTTTCAATTCGAAAGTTAAAGTTTGGTCGCAAGAAATGATTTAAATTAAATACAAATTGAGAAGTTATACCAAATATTGCAACAAAAGACAGAAATACCATTGAAGAAATATTCTGAAACTCTTTGGAGAATCTGAAAATGAAAAAACATGCTGTATTTCCTGTAATTGCTACAAAAATAAGAATTAGTGGCAAAAATGAAACGATTCGAGAGAAGACAATTGAATTTTGTGAATCTATTTGAGTTGTATTCATTTTAATTTTTTTATCTAAATCTAACATTTTAATTAATTTCATTTAAAAGTTTCAAAAGATTTAATACTTTTACGAAGTTTTAGATTTTTTAAAATATTTTTTATAAACTTTTACCAAATTTTACCTGTAAAAAAATTAGAATTACCAAATTTTTAATGGAAATATAAAAAAAAGCCAAAATTGGGCATTTTTTGAAAACGATAATTATAATTAAATTAATGCAATATTAAATTAATGCGAAATATTATAAAATTATATTAACACCATTTTACATTTTACAATTAACGTAAATTTTAAATTTTTTGCGTAAAATATAGTCAAATCATTATATTGAATCACAATTGAATAGTTTGTTCAATTACAAAGAAAATCTGGATTGTCCTGGGTTTTAGAAATCATTCAAAATAAAAAAATCAAATTGAAACACTCAGCTTCATTATTTCATTAAGATTTTTAAAAATTGAATATAATTTTAAATTTCAAAAGCATCTATCTTTTTATATTTAACTATTTTCAATCTATAGGCAATATTGAATGTTTTTTTCAAAGAAAAGAACAATAATTATTTTATTAAATTAAACGGAAATAAAATTTAATAAGAGAAAATAAAGATGTGCATGAAATTCGGAAGAATTTTTATGATCAACTTCTTATATTTATATTTTTTTACTCTCAAGTCGGCATTAAAAGTAATTAAAAAACTAATTAAAATCGAAATTTAATTTTTTTCCGAAATTATTGCCTGATTTTAGTTTCTCTTGTTCGCTTGATCCTATTTCATTATTTAATTCAATTAGAAAATTTTATTTTTGTCCTAAAATATTTTTCAAAAATACAGTGCTGATTTAATTGTAGGATTTTTGATAATTTTACGTAATTTTTCGAAAACAATTTTTTAGATGGTTGAAAAAAAATGTATTATTGATAAAAAAAACCTTGATGCTAAATAGCTCAATTAAGTCTTCAAATAATAAAGAACAAATAAAATCGATTATTAAAAAAAGGCGACTCACTATTTCAATATTAGCAATAACATTTGGGTACATCATCATGACTTTGCCGGTGACAATTATTATTGGCTTTTTTTTTAATTTTTTTTCTTCCCTTCCAAATGGATTTTCTTATTTAAGTATGGCGGATTCATTCGGCTTTTTGTTTCATGCGACTCTTTTCATCAACTGCATCGCTACAAATATTAAATTTCGTCGATATGTGATCAGAGGCTTAGCATGCAACAAGGAAGAAAAAACCACCACAGACATTACAGCTAATTCTATTTCCAAAAGAAATATCCAATAACTTTTACTGCATGGTTAAATTTGGTATCAAGTAATTTTAAGTGAAAAAAATAAAGCAACACCTTTAAATTTACCAAAAAAAAATCTACAATAATTATCTTGACTAATTCAAAGTGATCTTTAGAGTTTTCAAAAAATTATTTTTCTACAACTTAACTTCAATTTGATTTTGTTTATTTTTCAAGTTAAAAAAATTTAGGCATGTTTGTATTTTTACAATTCAATATAATTTGACGTTTTTTTAATTAAAACTATTTTTATCAATTAATTTGATTGTATTTCGCTTTAATCGTCAAAATTGTAAACTATTTTTTCGCTTAAATTATTAATTTTTTATCTAAAAAATTTATAGATGAAAAATTAAAATTTTTATATATTGTTTATAGAAATAAATGATTTCGTTTCCGAGTTGTTTAAAATTCAATTTAATTTTTTAAAAAATTAATTTTTCTAATGTTTTATTTTCTTAATTCTTGGTGTTGCACCGAATAAGTCAAGTCCGGACTTGGATTTGACTAATTTGGCCAGACATATTATTAAGCCAATTATTAAGAATTATTAAGCCAGACATCGACTAGTATAGAAGTCATCAAGCTACAGAAAAGAAACGAAACTTAAGCTGTGCAACAGTGTAGTAAAAGCAACACTGATGTGCGAAAGCTAACGTTGGGGAATTACTGAGACTGATAGAAAAAGTCTAAACACCTTTCACATTGGGATTCTAAGAAGGATTCTTCGAAAAAACTGGCCTGAGACATTGTCAAATGCCCAACAATTTAGAAAAACGAATTCCAAACCAAAAAGTCAATGTCTTTAGATTAAAAGACTGCGGTGGTTTAATATTAAATTTAATATTATTAATTAATTGGGCTATTTAGCATCAATTTTAGTAAAAATTTTTTTTCAGACCGTAAAATTTCTCTCCAGATTCATTAAATGAATTATTAGAACTTTATTAGGACCTTAGTCTTCTGGAAGGTTAAGTCCCTAAATCATCGTTAACTGCCAATATCACGATGATGTCTAAATAATCTTCTTTAACACAGGATCCATCTAATTATCGGCCAATTAGTATTACCAACTGTCTCGAGAAACTGATTGAACGTATAATCTTTTCAATATTGTATAATTTTTCGTAAAAAACTCATTATTAATTCAAGAAAAATCAGGTTTTAGAAAACATCCAAGAACCGCAGATAACCACGACACTAACACTCCCTAAGTAAGATGAATTAGTACTTAGGTGAATTAGAAAAGTGTCTTTGCAAGTGGAAAATTAAGGTATCAGTTGAAAAGTCTTGTTTAATGATTTTTTTCTAAGAACAATAAAGAGAATAAAGATTTGATTAGTGTTGGGTATCGTCAGTGGCGGCCACTAGACCGCCAAAACTTGGTGTTGGTCGTCTTGATGGCCGTGACGGATTTAATTTTTATTTTCTAAATTTTATCTTTTTTCTCATAATCAATTCTTTTATCTTTCAAATTTTCACATTTAAAATTTTTTAAGTTATATTTTTGTAAACGGCCATCAAAACCACCAAAACCAAGTTTTGTGGCCACCACTGACGGTACCCAACACTAATTTTGAACTAAGGATGTATGGAAATAAAATCGAAAGCCAAAAAGAAATTAAGTTTCATGGTATAAAATTTAATAGTAAATTAAATTTTACTTCAATGATAGAAAGATATTAAAGCACGTTGTAATTCGTTATAAGTTGAATTTAATTCTTATCAAAATAAAAAATGGGGCCTAAAATTTAACACATTAGGAAACCTATACAAGGCTTTGATTAGATCTATTTTAGATAACACTTTTCCTTGTCTTAATTCTCTTTCAGTAACATATATCAAAAAGATTAGAAGCTATTAAAAATTCAGCAGTCCGTTCTATTCTAAGACTAAAATTTGATACTATCTTCAACATTATGCATCACAAGGCCTTTAATAAACTTAAACTACTAACAGTTTCGAATCGACTTTTTGAGTTGAGTAAAAGATATCTCAGGGCAGAACTGAGTCATTATGTTCTATTGGTGGTTAGATTGGTGGAAGAATATAAAGCGAGTTTGGAATCAAGATATATCGAATACCGATTGTGTAATTGCTACCTCACTATTTCTTCTTTTTTTCCTTAGTCATCAGATATATAAACATATGTATCCTGTAACTCTCTGTTTCATTATATCTATTTTTAATAATTTTCTATTTTTTTATCTTCTTTTATTTTTTTTAGCTTATTTTATTTTTATTTTATTCTACTATTAACTTTATTTGAATTCTAATTTTTTTTCTGAAAAAGCTCGGTCCAGTTAAACAAATAAAATAAGGATTTTATAATGTATTTTATTAACATCATGACATTATCTACTCCAAACAACTTTTTGTTTTGTTCAATTTTGAAATTTTCATTTTTTTATGATGTTTTTATATTAAGTTTGTTTTTTATTCATTTATTCAAAATTTCATCTAATTCAACTTTTCAATTTTTTAATTTTTCTAAAGTTCAACTTTTAAAATTCCCGATTCACTTTTTTAAATACAATAAAATTAAAATTCAGATTTCTTAAACTTAAAATTTATTTTGTTTTAAAAATTCTTATTAATATATTGGAATTTTTCAAATATAAGAATATATTCAATAATCTAAAATGCTTCAAACGCTAATTCGCTTTATGTTTTATTCATATTATCAATAATTTATCTTTTTTTAATATATTTAATTCAAAAAAATTTTATTTGAATTAATTGTAATAACAAGCAATTAAATAGAAGATTAAGTCATGATTATTTCAAATAATTGAAAAATTGAATAGCTGATTTAATGAAATTTAAGTTGCATAAAATAAACTTTTGTCCATGAATGACATCATTTTGAATACTTAATACCTAAGCTGTCTCAATTGTTTTATAGTAATAGAAAAGCTTCAAGAGATGGAAGCAAAAGTGATTCCAAAGCAGCTGAATTTGGGCTTTGAAAAAGAATTAATGAACATAACTGTCACAAGTCTTATGTAATAAAATTATAAAAATAGACAAAAATACTGAAAATCGGTTATTTTTAGTACATAATTACAAAATGATAAATAAAGAGATTGTAATGAAGATTCCACTCGAAAAAATCGTCGTCATCATCATCAACATCAGTAAACCAAAAAATTGTCTTTGACCAAATTTGATTTTATCAATATTAGTTTTATTAAAATTTTAATTTATCAATTGATCTAATTAAATCAATAAAGAGAAAAAATTATGCATGGTTAAAAATATTTTATTAACTCGATTAAATCAAAATGGAAAATTTTTTCTAAATCGATTAAAATTTAATTTCAAAATTTTAAAACTAGGTTCATTAATTAAGCAAAATAGTCTTTGGATAGATACAAGTGTTGAGAATTTTAGTATCTCAATAAGTCACAATGCTTTAACAAAAAGAAATAATAATATGAAAAAAAAACATTTTAGTCTGAAAAACTCCAAACTTCCATAGCAGTAATTGTGAACTCTTCAGTTGATGATAATTGATCATTGTCATAGGTTTTTGATCTTTGAGAGTGACCATTTAACAAATCGCCATCGAACCAGAGACCATGATAGCCTTCTGCACAGCCAAAACCTAAACCTTCGGTATTTCCACGAATGAAAAAATTGTTTTCACCTGTCCATTTGTAGACCTAAATTGTGTTAATTTTTTTGTTGCATTGAATTAAATAAAATTTAAAATTTTTTTCCAACCTTAAACCTTGGAGTGAAAGAAAACAAAAATGACTCTCCATTACCATAGTAGTGTTCAGAAGGATATAATTTACACGGTGACATTGCACCAAAAATCTGTCAAAAAATAAAAAAATAAATTTATGAATTATTCTTCACTTATTGTTTACATTGTTATTACTGTCTTTTAAAACTACCAGACATGGACTTTCAATTTCGGCTAATTGTCTATAGAGTGTACCCAGGCTAAATCCATGCAAATCAGTGCTGAAACTTAGAATCCAATCATAGCCAACAGCTCGTGGAATTAAATTTACATTTAGCTAAAAATTTTAAAAGATGATTGAATTTGTCTTAACGAGTGCATTTTTTTGTTATTTATCTGAATAAATTACTTTTTTTAAGTGCTCTTCTTTTAAAATAGTAGAAGGTTCCATTAATTTTGGTAATGAATTGTATTCCTTTTCAATTTCAATTTCTTGTTTAATTTTCATTTCAAGTTCTTGAATATTAACAACCTTAATCAAAATAAGCTAAAAAGAGAAAAAAATTCAGATAGAAAAAAAAAAAAAATTTTACTTCCCAATCTTTGACAAATGAACCCACGCCTTTGTTTATTAGACGATTTGTTGTCGAAAAATTTTTTGTTAACTTATTTGATATGTCCATAGATTTCTTTGTGTCTTGCACAATTTGGGTCAGCTCATCCGGTTTTACCAACTGAAATCGAGATTTTGGAACCTTTTGGTCTGTTATTGTGAATGTATTTTCGCTTTTCCATTGAAGAAAAAATGCGCAAATTTTGTCTGTACTTGAAAATAAAATTTTAATATTTAATTTAAATTGATGAAAATTAAATTGGATTTAGCATTATAAATCAATAATTTTATTTTTTGTTTTTTTTTTTTCTTTTTAACATCGCCTTAAAGGCGTTCATTGAAATAAATAATAATAATAATAAAATCATGCTCAATCGATCATGAAATTGATTGTTATTTTAATTGAATCATGACCGATTCATTGCTAGCAAAATTAATAATTTAAAATTTTTATAAAAAGAATACTTACATTCTATAGCTTTTAATTATTATAAAAATAAAAAAAATTAATTCTTTTATAAAGTAAATTTTTTGATAGAATACAAAACTTAAACCATTTAACGAAAGTATGAACTCAAAAATAAAATTTTACGAAAAAGCTTATTGAACTCATTTTTTTTCTCTAGGTATTTTTTTTTTATTAAAAAATCAATCTTTTGCCCAAATTTTCCTCCCCTACTTTCTTATTGCAAATTTTTTTGAAAATTAATAAATTTTTTTTATCTATTATAAATTTTTGATTTTTTGGTGTCAACAATAAAACTTAAACGAATTTTTAAAACTTTAAAAAGAATGAAATTTTTTAATGAACATTTTGAAAGTTTGTTGTTTCTTTGTCATCATAAGAAGAATGCCTAACAGCAGCTGATTAAAAAAAAAATTTTGATTCTCGCAAGATTTTTAATTGATTGATTTTAATGTAAGCATAAATTTAATTAATTCTAATAAAAGAAATATAAATAAAACACTTAAAAAAGATCGTATTCACACAAATCATTACTTTTTAATTCAAATAGTTTTTTCATATATTAATTTTGATTTTACAAAATGTTTCACAAAATATAAGAATTAGTGTTGAAAACAAAAAATTGGAATAATTTCGTTTTTACTAAAATATTTAAATCTATAAAATCTCATTTCATATTTTAAGTATATTCACCGACACAAAATATTTTTGATATAAAATATCTTTCATAATTTAAAACCCTATATTCCAAAAATAATTTTTATTTTTACTTGAAAAATTCTGTGTACCCACAATGCTAAATAAGATTTTTTTATTGTTTGCCCCAAAAAATTTATAAAAGATAAAAATAATTCTATTAATTTCCAAAAGATATTGCAATAGGAAAGCAGGTGTTTGTAACATGGGCGAGATGGTGTTTGTTGCATGTACCAAAACTGTTTTTCTATCTATGAGGCTGCAATTAATATAATTTTAAAATTTAACCGGAGCAATTCACAATATTTGAAGCATGTAATTTTTAGAATATTCCCATATAGTTGTAATTGAATTAAAATTAGAAATAAATAAGTTAAGACTTAAATTTTATTTATTTATTTTTATTTATTTGTTTAATCTGCATCGAGCTAATACTCCATCAGAATAAAAATATAAAAATATATAAAAATAAAAATTTAATGTAAAAGTTAGATAAAATAAAATAAAAAGAAAGTTAAAAACGGTATGTTGAAAAAGAAAGACAATAAAACTAGCAAGTATTTAAATGAGAGTAGACTCATAGCTTTTAAATTAAAATATTTATTTAACTAACCTGTTGTCATTAATTTGAAACCAAAACTCTGATGTTAGTCTGTTTTTCATTTTACGATTCATCGGGCAGTTAATAAAATCTTTGTTTTTGTTAACTTTGATACACAAATAGCAGGAAATAATTGAACTATTAGTTGATGATACAATTGATTTTTTGTCATCATTCACTTCTGCTGATGACTTTGCACACGAAGAGTCATCTTTTTCAAAAACTTCATCCTTGTTATCTTCATTTTGTTTAGGAGTCTCGAAATCAATTGTATCATCCGTAGCTTCGGTTTCATTCAGTCCAAATTTTACATCATCTGAATTTCCAACTTCATGTAAGTCACTCTCGATTAAACTTTAAAATATTTTTTTTAAATAAAAAAAAAAAAAACAAAAAAAATAATTTACTCAACATGATGCTGAAAATCGAAATATTCTTGAACATCTTTTAAAGCTAAATCTTCATACATGATTACATTTGATATGATTTCAATAGGTATTATGGCACTAGCTTCATCATAAATACGACTTTTAAATTCATAGCTATTTCGTCTATTATCACTGATTTTAGCTTGACTAGGATCAAGCGGATCGAACATTAGTGCTGATGGAGTTACTATAAGAACACCATTGTAGCATCCTTTACTCCGGGTAACAATTTTACAATTGACTTTTAAAAATCTTTGGGTGCACTCTTCATCTAGCTTTTTGGCCTCTTCTTCTGTTAGTGTATGCCGGCTTACCAATTTGTTTCTCTGCAAATTTTCGTTGGAATTTTTACTAGACTCGGACAAACATTTTTGTTTCTGAAGTTCTACATGGCCAGGCTTAGAAATTGGAGTTGTTTTCCACTAAATCAGGAAAATAATTTAAATAGAAATCATTTAAACAAAAATTTATTTATTTTAATAATTATTATTAATTAGATCAATATTTATCTTTAACATTATGACTTGATAACTTAATATTTATTATAAATGTATAATTAGTAATTTTATTCGAGAGATTGTGATATTTTTTTCAGTTCAGAAAAACTTGAATAACATTTTTACCAAAACAGATAATTTAGTTCTTTAAAATGCTTAAAGTTTAAAAAAATTTTCTTAATCCTAAAATACATGTCTGCAAAGTAATTCAATTACTTATTCTACTACTTATTATTCTACTGCTACTTATTCAAATATTTTTAATTGGTATGCAAAACCAAGAAAATTGAAGATTTTTTGCATACTTATTTTACTGCATTAAGCAAATTTGCTTAAACATTTCTTTTTTACAGAACAAAATTATCTCTTTGAGTAAAAATTTATTTTAACACCTCTGAAATGAAAAGATCGAATTGAAACGAAATCAACAGCTCCTTTTTTCTCCTTTTAAACAAACTTTACATTAAATTGAAAAATTTTAAGTTTAATATTTCTTCCTTAAAAAAATGACAATAAAAAATATCAATTTACCTTAAATAATTTTAAACCAAAGTTTGAGTCAGAATTATTATGTAATTTTTCAGGTGCATTCAATGTTTTTAACTCTTGCACTACTGAATCGGGAAGCTTTACTTTGGAATTTGTTTGAGGCGATGGAGGAGGTGGAGTATAATTTGGATCTGGTACATTTAAAATCTGGCCTTTTTTTCAAAATATGAATAGGGTTTATTTTAATTTTTGTTTTCACTTGTTGGAATTACCGGAAAAAATAACTCTTGTAACTAGTCTGTTCAAATGTTGAATTTCCGATGGTACTGTGTTCCATTTTAGGGCAATTTTTTCGATTGTATCATTCGCCTCAACTTGATACTCCAATGTTCCAGGTGGTTTCAATTTATTTTTTACTAAAATAGGAATTGAAGTTATTGAATAATAAAAAAACACAAAAACAATACTGCTTCCTGTTCCAATTCCAGATAAATTAGCTAAAGGCGTCGCATTGTTACTTAAGTTGTTAGATCCATTGTTATTTAATTCACTCATTTTTTCATGATCTTCAACAACTTCTTTACCAAAAATAGCAGAGCTCAAAGATAAAGAATGAGCTTCGAATTTTTTGAAAAATAAATTTTGTTTTTGTTTTTGATCAGATTTAGATAAGTTTGAATTTGGATCAGAATTGTTTTTTTTCTCAGAATTAATGAAATTGTTAAAAGCCGAAGAAGCTGCCGAAATTGAATTGCTTAATAGAAAACTTGATTTTTGTGAATCACAATTTTCTGTATTATCAATATTCAATTTAAACTGTATTCTCCTTAAAATAAAATTGTCAATTTGAATTTTAGAATTTTTGTATAAAAGCGAACTCGGCAGATTGTGCCGATTGATATGGTTCTGGAGTTTGTTTTTTTAATGGAGAAGAAATCGGTGTAAATAACGATTTTGAAGCTTTTTCAGATACTGATGCCAATGCTGATACCATATTTGAAGATGTCGAAGAACTTTCACATTCTTGAAATTCTAATGTAGAGCTCATTTTAAATAAGCATTAGATTTATATTTCGATTTACGAACAAAAAAGTTTTAAACAAATTTATTTACAAAATTATTTTTTTCCATCTTTTCCACTTAATTAAACAAATAAATTATTAATATTAATCAGACAAGTTACTCTGTTGTTAGAAAATTCAGTTAGAAACTAATTTATTTTATCTAAATTAAAATGAATTGCTAATAATGACTGCAACTAAATAAAATATGTAGATACTTAGTTTGATTGGGCCCAAAGTATATTATTGAACATTGTTAAAAAAACTTAATTAAATGGTTACCATAGATGGGATCCTACTGTTTCCTATCTTCGCAAGTCTAGCTTGCTAGCTTGTTGTAACTTATATTATTATTATTATTATTATAAATGTTGGGTTTAAGTTTTTAATATAAATGGGTTAATTTCCAAAAAGATAATAATTAATCAATTTTTCATGAATAATCAAATATTCTCAACACTAAAAACATTTTAGATATAGAAAAATTAAATTTTTTTCATAAATAATCAAATGTTTACAATAAATATTTAAAAATATCTCAAAAATAACTTTTATTACTATATCATTTATTGTTATATTGACTCTGACGTCATCATTTTGATTAAATCGGATTATAATCAAAAACCTAAATGGAAAATATAAAAAAGGTACTATTTTCCAAAAAATTCTAATAAAGTTTTGTAAAATACTAAGTCGTTTTTGTTAACTTCGAAATCTAAATTATTTATTCCAAAATTTCAAAGATTATTTTATTTTCCTAAATTATTAAGTTTAAGAAGATTTTCTTATAAAACTAAATCCAATTATAAAAAAAATCATCAAAATCAACTTAAATACTTCGAATTAATATTCAAATGAATTTCTTTTTATCAAAAAAATTAATAAAGATGGCGCCTGATGTAAATTTATTAAAATTAATTAAAAATTTAATAAATTATTTTTAAAAAAGATAAGTTAAAAAATTAAGCTTTAAGAACATTTATCTAATTGTAAATAAATTTAAAAAAATAATTTGAATAATAAGAAAAACTAATATCATAGCATTCTTTTCATCATTGAAGTTAATTTATATTATAATAGAAAAATTTTAAAAACGCATTAGAAAATCAACCTTATAAAAACGTGTAGACAAAAATCTTTTTGATTTAATTGTTCTGTTTTCCTCTAGTCTTCAGTTTTAATTTAAGATTTTGTGCGGATTTTAAAATTTTAAAATTTCGTGCTAAAAACAAAAAAAATTGATAACTAGTTCCAATAATAAAACAAAAATGGAAAAATTCACGTGTTAGATGTGATTTTATGTAAGAATAGTTCTATCAGTATCGTGTAATAAATATCTTTTTTATAAAATAACAAACTCATGAATTAATCCCTGCAGGAAAAAAATTTTTTTTCCAGAAAAAATCAGAAATATTCTTGGGAATGTTAAAATCATTGTAGATTTTAATAAATTTGAAAAGCTAGTAATATTTACTCTTTATTTGTCTTTTCCTTTACCATTATCTTTGGTGAATTAGGAAATAATTTTTTTTAAATTATTGAACAGCGAATTATTGATCAAAACAAATAATAGATTCCCTTCAGCATTTTAATTATGAATATAATTAGTAATAATTTCAAGCATCGATGATCCATTCGACGTCTTCATCGATTTTCTGGCGATCAGTAGCTACCAAGTTCGCTTATATTTGAGCCATTGCTTACTTTAAATTTCTAAAATTAATTGAGATTATTTGGTTAGTTTTGATTATGCTTTTTTCTCGTATCGTTGACAAAAAATAAATTTTTTATGATAAAAAACATAAAAAAAATGCATTTTGCTTAGAGCTCGAAAAAACACTATCATCTTTATGCAGTTTTTTAGAAATAGAAATAATTTAAATTCCTGTTACTTTCCGAATTAGTTTGATGAAAATTCTTGCGTAAAGCAAGAATAAAAACTATTGCGTTTGAATAATGAATTAGTTGGGCGAGCTTAAATTCCAATTGAATTCAATCTTGATCAAATGGTATTTATTAAAGAGCTTTTCCAAAAATATACATGCCAATGGAAGTCAACTTGATTAGGTTTTTTTGGGATAATGAGTTTTTCTACCATCATTAGACTGCCTGATTTATTTTTCTTGCTCAAAGAGTAACTATTCATCTTATTTCCAAAACATAATCACTTTTGTGATCTATAAAAATTCTTCGAGCATTAAGAGAAGGTGTTTTTTTGGAAAATTTAATTTAACAACTTGAATTGATTGTTTTAAATAAGAATCTTGAATTATTTATATGCATAAAGAAGAAAAACAGGTAACTTGAAAAAAATCACAACAAAATTTATAATTAATTAACTAATGGCATAGAAAAATATTAAAATATTATGAATTTAAATGTTAAATGAAAAATTTTGCAGCATAATTTTTTATCACGCCTATTTAATATTATTTTATCCACAAACCATTTTAAAAAAGATGATAAGAAAAAACTTTTAAATAATATCATCATATTTGGTACAGAGTATTTTACTATCTTTTTTCTGATTAATCATTTTATTATTATTTATATTTTTTATGAGCTTGGATATTATTAATTAATTTATAAAGCATCTAACATTTGGATTGTGACATTTAGATTCAGTAATTATTTTTCAAGGTACAAATTCAGCAGTTTTGGAATCGTTTTTGCTTTCTTCCGTTGAAGCTTTTCTATTTCTTTAAAACATTTGAGACAGGTTAAGTATTCAAAGATTGAAAATGATCTTAAAAACACATTCGACCAGGTTAAACATTTTTCTAACAATTTCCTTGAGCTAGTATCTATCTTTCAAATTGCCACCAAATGCAAGAATTTCTTGGTCTATTATTAATTTTTTATATTTATTTTTTGATATTGAAAAACCATTTTCAAGTTTTTTAGGCATTTAGATAACTTATCATTGATAGCTGATTTATTCGGCATCTTGAAGTTGATGATCAATTCAAAATATCATTTCAATTCAAAAAGTTTATCTTAAGATATTAAAAAAATCTCTGATTTAATTAAAATAATTTTAATGTAACATGATTAACATGGTATGTAGATTTAAAAAACAAAAAAATTTTGAAAAAATATTTTCTCAATCCATTGTTAAAATCGATTTTTAATTTATTTTTGTGATTTTTTGTCAAGTTTATTTTCATTTTATCACATATTTGGAATTTATTATTTGAATTTAATTTTTAAATTCAATTTTGAATGTTATATACAAATACTTTTGCAATAAAAAATTCAAATATACTTAACAAAAAATCAGGTAATACATCTAAATTTAAAAATCGATTTAACAAAGGATTGAGAAAATATTTTTTCAAAATTTTTTTGTTTTTTAAATCTACATACCATGTTAATCATGTTACATTAAAATTATTTTAATTAAATCAAAGATTTTTTTTAATATCTTAAGATAAACTTTTTGAATTGAAATGATATTTTGAATTGATCATCAACTTCAAGATGCCATTTATTCAAAGAATAATTAGATATTTATTAGAAATACATTTCTTTCCCTTTCTAAATAATATTTTGTCAGAAATAAAATAGTGGCTAAAATTGAGGAAACTTTTAGATTTCCTTTAATTAATTTTTTACACTTATGATTTTTTTCTAATAAGATCAATTGATTTTTTATGAGAAAAGGGGCCATTTAGCGTTTTTTTTAAATGTTCATTATTAGTTTAAAAAAATATATTTTAATTTGTTGATAAAATTTTTTCTAACAAATTTCCTAATAATTTTGTTCTTTGTGAATTTTACAAGAATAAGAGTGAAAAATTTCTTTAAGATTAAATATTTAAAGTTTATTTTCTAAATTGTTCAATTCTTTTTACCAACAAAAATTATGAATAAACTTAGAATTTTTTAACTATAAGATTAATTATTTATGAATTTTTTCCTAAATTTAAAGACAATTTTTTTAACATTTCTTGAAATTCTAAATGATTTATACTATGAATCATTTTCTAAATATTAATATTTATTCGTTTCTACGTTGCAATCCAACCTTAAAACTAACACGACAAAATTTTAATTATATGAAAATTTTGTTAAACTATATAAATATTATAAAATCAAAAAAATGAGAAATGAAAATCCTGCATTTCGACGGTTTGCTCCGGATGATGAAGACGAGTCCGTTCTTGAAACAGAGCTTATGAGTAAAACATCCAGACTAAAGCAGATAACAATTCAACTTGGAGATGAAATCAAGAATAGTAACAGATTTATAGATGATCTAGATAACAAATTTTCCAAGTCTCAAAACATTTTAACAGCAACAATCGGTCGAGTCGGTAAAATCGCTAAAAATGGAAATTGTAAAATATACTTCTATTTAATACTTTTTAGCCTTTTCGTATTTTTTGTTCTGTATCTTGTCATAAAATTTTTTTAGCTTTAAAAAACAAGAGAATCAAAATAATTTAAGCAATTCAAAGTTCTTGTTTAAACCGAATATTATCACTTTTTTTAATAATAAATCTAAATTAATAATATTTTTTAGACTAATTTTTCTTCAATTTTTAAAAATAAATTTAGTAAATCAATAAAAGTCAATTAAGTGAATCAATAAAAGTAAAATATTGATTTAAAAGAAGCAATATTTAAAATGGCACATTATTATTATGATAGTTTCATGCACAAAAAAAAACAAAAATACTGATGTAAGGGATAATTATATTTATTAATATTAAATTTTTTAAAATAAGAGCAAAATTTTAAAAATTGATGCAAACATAAAACAAGAAAAACAAAATTTTTATTTTTTAACAAAAATAATCAAAGATAAGTTATCTTTTTTTATGATTTAAGCCGGGAGGTCTACTGCGTTTTCTTTTTACTGCTGACTCACTGCTTCTTTCTTTTTATAAATTATTCGTTTTTTTTGTCACAAATGATCATTGACTATTGACTCAGAATCAGACTCATTACATTTAACATTCAGTTTTTGTTTTTCCAACATGTCCAATTTGGTATTCACATATTATAAAAATTATTTAAAATAAAACTGTAAATAAACTTGCTCATTTTTTCGTACTCAATAATTTTACCCATTGCTGGTTATCTAATGACGTAATGTGTATTTTTCTGTGCGCGTTTCCCAGCTTGAATGGCCATGAATCTCGTTGTTATGGTCGAATCGGCGCAATCACTGTTTGGAACTATTTTGAGTCTAATTTTGCATTCTGCACACTGATAATGTTCCAACTAAGATTCTTTTTTGCACAGTTGCATGTCCAAGAATAACCTTCTAACTTTGCTGGTAAGATGTTCTTGAGTCTAATTCAATATTCGAAAACTACAAACCGGCATTTAGATTATGCCTTTTCCTCTAGATTTATTTCTGGGAATAGCCTCTGTTTCTAAAGATTCCAACAACAAATTGTGTAAATTTTTAGCTTTTTAAGGGTAATCTAGAAAAAATTTAATTTTTTATTATTTATTAAAAATATATGAATAGACAAATTTTACGCTATTTTTGAAAACAAATTTATGATTTACAAATTAGTTATTATTAAAAATAATATTATTTAAGTGTTTCGACCATACACCATTATTTTCAATCACAATCTTAATGGTCTATTTCAAAATATTAATTTTTTTTTTGTAGTTTTTGTAATTTAAGATACCTAATTTAAAAAGATGTTTTCGATTAGTCAGTCATATTAACTGAGAGACACAAAAAAAAATTAATATATTGAAATAGACCATTAAGATTGTGATTGAAAATAATGGTGTATGGTCGAAACACTTAAATAATATTATTTTTAATAATAACTAATTTGTAAATCATAAATTTGTTTTCAAAAATAGCGTAAAATTTGTCTATTCATATATTTTTAATAAATAATAAAAAATTAAATTTTTTGTTATTTTATATAAAAAATTTTCTAGACTTGTATTTTCAAAACAGTTTTCTCTTATTTGACGAGAAAGCTGAGATAATGGTCAATTCTGGCTTCGAAAGAACAATATTTATTGTTTGTGTTGATTTAAATAATTGTTTACCTTTGTAAAAAAATTAATAAAATTTCTCATAATATTTGTTTAAACTTGGTTTGTATTAATGGTAACAGAATTTACTTCTTTTGCCCTATTATTAATATTAAAAATTTTTAATAATAGGGCATAAGAAGTTCAATTTAAAAGTTTTTAAGTTTTTAATTTTTTCAAATTTTCAACAAAAATTTGCTGATTTGTAAAAAAATTTATTTATTGAATCATGTATTGAAATTTCTTTTGATAATGTTCTTTTGAATTAATTAATCATTCTAATCTCTAAGCAACAAAAATCACTTCGAGCTAAGTCTGGCTAGTAAGCAAGATGGTCAATGAACAATGATATGATATTTTGGCATTTTTTGATTTTATTTTATACTCAATAAAATTTTTTAATTTTTTCTATAAAAAAAGTTTGCTATTACTTTTTTTTTTGCTACGAAAATAATTTGAAATCATTTATGATTGAATACTTTACGAGGAAGGTGCAGAATAAAAGTCTGTTCGCCGATTGATGGTAAATTCGTGACCATTCTTCCCTCATTACCTGGCCATGTATTCAAATAAGGATTCAAACTTTGTCTGTATTTTATACTGGACTCGATGCTGTAGCTGTTACTTCCTTCCAGTTGTGTCAAAAGAATAAGAACTTGTCTATGAAGTGGCGGAACTGAATCTTTGGTCAATAATGCTTGACGAGTTGAAACAACATTACTACTTTGCTCACAGTCAAGCTCCACATGCAAATAACTATTTTCATTTATGTTTTCGGCAACAATTATTATTCCGCTATAGCCTTTTGCCAAAATGTAAATACAAGCATTTTCTAATTCTGACAAGGCTCTACTTCCCAATGTTGTCACTAGTTGTATCATGGTATCGGCCATAAGAAAAGCTAAATGCATTTCTTGCTCTAGATAAAAATCTTTTGTGCTATGAATGACCAAATTGTATAAATTGTTGTTTGTTTCCAAAGCTTGTGGCGAGTACCAGAAATTAAAAGAACATGGTACAATCAAATACTCCCCGGGTTCAAAAATATGTTCACATCCAACAAATCTCCGCACTGCTCTTTTACTGCTGACTACCAATTTTCCAACAGAATTTTTTCTTCCATTTGATTTTAAAACTACAAAACAGAGATCTAGATCTCCATTTTCTCTCCTGTTTTTTATGGTTTTATGGAACAATCCAATGTCGATTTCACATGTTTCAATAACTTTTAATTTAAAGGCCAGCATCTCTCGTGTACCCTCAGAACTAAAATATCCACTAACCCGTCTCTCCTTCCAATCTAGCCTTGATTTGCAAATGTGCACGGAACTGAAATACTTAGCGAAGTCTTGAAACGTCATCCTTACAACTCCGTCATTTCTATTCAAACTTTGTCTTGGTATTGTAAATGGCAGGAAAACATTTGCGTGACTTCTTAGATCCGTTGACAATTGTCCTAAAATTATTATTATTATTATATTTCATTATTCACTCCTTGTTGAGTAAATGGATTTTTATTATCTTTCAATTATTAAGCTTCACAGTCAATATGATACAAGTTGTATCATATTGATAAAAACTTTATTTGAATGAAATTATTGAAATTGAAATTATTTTAAAACCATATTAAAGGATAAAAAAAAGTAATGCTGTTTCATTAATTGCTAATTATTAAAAATTTTAAACATGGCCAGGTGAAGAATGGTCACGAATGATTTCAAATTATTTTCGTAGCTAAAAAAAAAGTAATAGCAAACTTTTTTATAGAAAAAATTTAAAAATTTTTTTGAGTAATATAAAATAGAATAAAAAAATGCCAAAATATCATATTAATTTTACATAGTAAAAAAGTTCACATATTACTTAGTAAATGTCTTATTGATTTTATCTTAGAGGTTTGTTTGAAGTTATGGTTATTTAATTCGTTGATTATCAGTAATTTTAGTTTTGAGTTGTTGTTAGCTTCGATCATTAGGTATCGAAATTAATAATACTTTATTTTTATTACTTAGAGTGCTGCTACGACGCACGTGATTTTGAGGTAAAATAACGTAATTTTTCGTAATTTTACCTCAGAACAACGAATGGAACAACGTAAAGTGGTCGCGTAAAGTATAGAAAAAATACAGTATTGTTGAGAAGAGATTCAGTACAGTATTTCAAAATAGTTCTTCAACGGTCTTTACATTGTTAACTGGTGCAATCCTAAATCTCTAGCTAAATCGATTTCTGCACTGGTCCAGCAAGTGAAATAAGAGGATTCAAATATATAGTAGTAGTAGTAGTAGTAGTAAAAATAACCGCAGCATGAAATAAATCATGCGGAGCGCGTCAACAGTAGATGACGCCCTGTAGCGGTGTCGAGATGCTTGTCGAGTTTGTTCTTGAGTGAATTCACTGTAGGTGAGTTGATGACATTGTCTGGTAGGCCGTTCCAAATGTTAACAATTCTGTTATTGAAAAAGTTATGCCTTGGATTGCAACATCTTACTATTTCACGCCTTAAATAACCTCTATGACCACCTCGCGGTTCTGAACATTTTGGTTTTGTGTACCAGTTTATGTGCTCAAAGTTTGATTCGAACTTGAATTTTTGGATTATGTCTCCACGGATACGCCTTGTAGTTAGTGAAGTTAGCCCTAGTTTACTGCATCGATCTTCATAGTTTAGGCTTTTAAGATCATGTATAGTTTTTGTGGCTCTGTGTTGTACTTGTTCTAGCAATTTTTTGTCTTTTTGAGTGTATGGACTCCAAGCTGAGCTTGCAAATTCCAGATGCGGTCTAACATAACAGGTGTAAAGCTTTTTCCAGAGTTTGGCGTCTCTTAACGTGAAAGTGTTCTTTAGTGAGCTGAGTATGAAGTTTGCGTTAGCGGTGGCTTTGTTGACTTGGCGTGATGGCTTAAGATCGTTAGAGATAAGGATGCCTAGGTCTCTTTCGCACGTAGTTTCGGTTATTTTGATGCTTGTTTTTGTACTGCTATCTAGCATTGTGTAGATAGCTTTTGGATTGTTTTTGCCGATATGCATAATCTTGCATTTCGGTATGTTTAGTCTCATCAGCCACTTGTTTGACCAGTCGTTAATTGCATTTATGTCGTTTTGTAAACTGATGGTGCTTCTTACAGGGTTGCTCGGGTCTATTTTGGCTAGAATTTTCGTGTCGTCCGCGTACATTTTCGTCTCGTTGATAATGCAATCGGTAATGTCGTTAATGTAGATGACAAAGAGTGTAGGACCGAGTACAGATCCTTGTGGGACACCGCTTAGTACCGGTAACCAGTCTGATTCGTGTTCGCCTAAGACTACTTTTTGCCTTCTGTTTAATAAGAATGAGTTTATCCAGCTTAGAAGTTTCGATTTAATGCCGTATTGTTCGAGCTTGAGTATGAGGCGAGCATGAGGTACGGTGTCGAAAGCTTTTGCGAAGTCGAGGAATAGAATGTCCAGTGGGTGATTCGAGGCTAATGCTTTGGTGCCGTAATCCATTGTTTCCAAAAGATTAGTAACGCAGGCTTTTTTGTTGACGAAGCCGTGTTGTTTATGAGATATTAGCTTATTTTGTGTCAAGAACGACATGATTTCTCGTTTTACAATTTTTTCGAGTACTTTGCAAACAACCGATGTCAAAGAGATAGGCCTGTAGTTCGACGGGTCTGTATTATTGCCTTTTTTAAGGAGTCAAAAAAACAAACAACTAATATAAAATCAAAACAACAAACAACTAACTGCGGTCAAAGAGAATTTTTTTTTAATAATAGAATTGTCCCCTTATGGAATCAATTTCTGCCCACAGTAATTCAATCCATCACCAAGAACGGCTTCAAAGCAAATTAAGACAAATATAAAACAGATTTTAACAATCGCCTGTCATAATGAGAAAAACCCTCACTCGCTAGTTTACTCCTGTTACAGCTTAAAATATTATTATTATTATTATTATTATTAATCATTAACTAGTCCATCTAATAATATCTAAATGTGATTTGTGTTACAAACACAATTCGCTTTCCAATTTAATAATTTCTGTTTAAAATATTTTATTCGATAGAATAATAAATTGATATATAATACAAACCCCAAGGATCCCTAAATTTAATGTATCGAATCATATTTTCTTCAAAGACAGCCAAAACTGAATAGGCATGCTTTGGCTTGAGATCTTGTGCATAAATCTGATCGTCTCTAATATCAGTTCTATTGGTACATGCATTCATAAAAAATCCAGCTTCTTTCATGCTCAGCATTCTGGCCCAAATAACTTTAAAATCAATTTCTTCCTCATTCGAACTGGGCTCAAGTCGAATAGAATCACAAGGATACCCGGTAAGTGCGGATAAACCCTCGACAGTCTCTCCTCCTGTCAAACTCTCATAGCTTCCGTTCAGTTTAGCCATAGCTTTTTCAATCAATGGAACCCACAATTGTTTTCTATTTGCTTGTGAATAAATTAAATATCCATTTCGATCACATGGAAACAAGTCATCCAAAATAACAGTTTGCCATTCACCATTTTTGCATAGTCTTACTAAATAGCATCCCTGTGGACAAAACTCCTTGGTAATTATAATTCTTTTTAATAGCTCGGGATGTTCGAGAATGACTGCTAGACTGCTCAATAGCCAACAATCTCCCAACTCGCCTTGCTTAACATCGGAATAATCTGGCTGGGAATAAAGTGTCCAATGAATGTTAAAAAATCTGGAATCAGTTTTTATTTGATAAGGTCTAAGCCACTTAATATCTGACTTGATTTCTGGATCAATAAAAATTGATATATCACAAGGCAAAAATGAAGGGTCAACAAACTTTTCGTCTTTATCCTTGCATATTTTTACATTAAAATTCCAATTTATTTCAGCTTCTTCTTTAGAAGAAAAAATCATTTCTAGAAAGAAGAAAAAAATCAAAAATAATATTATGAACTAAAATATAAATCAAATTCTAAAAATTAGAAAATTTATAGAATTTATTTTTGTCAAAATATACTGTAAAAGTTAAAATAATAAATATCAAATTTTCAAAATAGAACATAAAAACTTAACAGCCTCTCATTTTAATTATCTTATCTTATCTTAATTATTTTATCTTAATTTATTTCAATGTCCTCTATAAAAGGAGAAGAAAATTTTTTATTTAATGTGTTGCAGAAGAATTTTGTCAACTTCTCAAGAAAGTCAAATCTAGAGAATACAAATTATTGAAGATATATAAAAATAAAATTTAGAAGTTAAGAATGCAGGAGAACAATGTTTTTTAAATAATATATATTGAACACTTAGCTTAAATTTATTTTACTTGATTTAAATATTGAAAAGCTATTTCTAAATTTTCAATAACCAATTATGTAAAATTTGGTTTTTTTTTTATTTAAACAACAGACAGAATTTTTTTTAATTATAAAAGGTTTTTAATGGTTTTATTTTTTTTATTGGCCATAAAAAAATGGTTTTTGATTTTCTCTTTAACACTCTAATCCCCGGCTTGTCATTTTGACCCTTTTTCAAGACATTTCGTCAAAAACTGAGTTAATTTTTATTTCAGTTTTTTTTCCCCGAACCTAGTTATTTATAATTAAATAATAAAAAAATTAAAAAATTTCATTAATAGTCGTGTCATAGACACGACTGGTCTTTTGACTGTAATTTTAAACTTTGAACAAATTTTGAAGCATATGATGCTTGTAAAACCTTAAATAATAATTGAAAATAAAAATAAAATGTCGAAACTTTTAGCTACGCTTAAAGCCAAGGAACAACTAGAAATTTAAAAAAATAAAGTGGATAATTTTTGTATTTTTTTATCTGGCTTCATTTAAACTAATCTTGTGACTTTATTTTTTTTTTACATATACGAATTTTTAATTATTTATTTATTTATTTGTAAATCTTATTTATTTGTAGCTCCTTCAGAGAAAAATAAAAATAAAATTAAATCAAAATAAAATGATTAAAATAAAAGTTAAAAAATAAAATAAGAAATTAAAAATATAGTTAAATAAATGAAATGTCAAAAAGAAATGAGAAAAAAAGAAAAAAAAAGAGACAAAAGTTATTTCGGTTTAGTTTTCAGAGAAAAAAGAGTCTATGACGTTAGAGTCTATGTAGCAATTACACAATAGAGTTGGATAGTTAACAAATCTTGATTCGAAACCTCGTCTGTATTCATTTACCAGTCTAAGAAGTAATGGGACAGAATTAGTAAGTCCAACCCTGACATATCTTTCGCTTAATTCAAAAAGCCGGTTCGTAATTGTATGAATTTTTAATTTTATTTGGGCCTCGTGGTATAAAATTCTTGATGGGGTGTCAGACCTTAGATTAAGAAAGGATCGAACTGCTGAGTTTTGAATAGTTTGAAGTTTTTTAATGTTGGTATCAGATAAAGAGTTTAAACAGGGAAAATTATAGTCTAAAATGGAACCAATAAGCGATTTATATAAATTTCAAAGTGTTTTGTGATGTAGGCGCCAGTTTTTATTAGATAAAATTTTAATTAAATTTAGCTTAGAGTTGCAACGCTCTTTTAATTCATCAATCAATGGACTAAAGGTTAGCCGTGGGTCAAATCTGATGCCTAGGAATTTAATTTCATCCTGTCGCTTTAAATTGTCCCCATATATTTTCAGATCAAGACTGAGCTCTTCTCTTGTTGATTTTGTGAATATCATATAACAAGATTTTTCAATTGAAATCTTTATTTTCCATTTTGTAAACCATGGTTCCAATTCTTTAAGGTAAGTATTGATCCTATTGTCGCGCTCACTACTGCGCGATCAATTGTCAATTAAAACAACTTTTATGTTTTGCTTGACTTTGTCAAAAGGCACTTTACTATATATCTTTAGACTGTGTCAAGTTAGTTTATTTATAAACAAAAATTAATATTAAAGTTAAAATATTATGCATTAACAATATTGAATATGCGAGAATAATATTACATAATAAAAATAAGAATTTAAAAGATTATCTAAGTGACATCTTTCTAAATAATAAATTTGTTTACTAGTTTAATTTTATTTAGATATCATACCTAATGGGTATGACACTATGTTCAATGTTTCTTTTAGATTTATAGATAAAAAAAGTAACTAAGTCATCAGCGAAAAGAAGAGAGTATTCATTATTTGTTTTATCCCTTCTTGGTATATCATTAATAAAAATACTAAATAAGAGGGGGCTAATTACTGAGCCTTGTGGTACTCCGGCATTGATTGGGAAATCATTGCTATTTTGTCCATTCACATTTACACAAAACAATCTTGAGTTTAGAAAGGATCTGATCCAAGAAATTAAGTACTTAGGCAATTGCATTTTGATCATTTTGTACACAAGTGCTTCATGCCAGACTCTGTCAAATGCTTTTGATATATCAAAAAAAAGACAACATATTTTTTTTTTCCTGTTAAACGATTCAGTTATTTTTTGAATAAGAAAAAAGAGATTGTCCGCTGTACGTCTATGTTTTCGGAATCCTGATTGCTCTCGAATGAGTAAAAAAATTTTCTCAATGTAATTGTAAAGCCTTGTATAAATTATTCGTTCAAGTAATTTGCCTAGACAACTGGTCAAGCTAATAGGGCGATAGTTCGACGGATCCTGTGTTGGTGGAACCTTTTTTGGTATCATTGTAACTTGTGCTTTTTTCCAGTTATTTGGTATTTGGCTAGTTGTTAAACTTAGATTGAAGAGTTTTAAAATGTCATAAAGAGTTGACTCAGGTAGATTTTTGAACATTAAACTGTGAATTAAGTCAGGACCAGATGCTGAATTTTCTTTAATTTTATTAATTGCAAGTATTATTTCAGTGATGGTAATTGATTCAAAAAGATAATTCTTGTTTTTTTCAGAAAAAAAGTTTGAAATTTCATAGTCAACTTCGGATTCCGTGGTTAAATTTGTTAGGTCAGGATTTGGAGTAAACGTTGAAGCCAATAGCTCACCAAAAAGCTGTCCTTTTTCTTCATCTGATTTGAAAAAAATATTGTTTAAAACTAAAGTTGGTATCATGTTTGAACTTGTTTTTGTTCGAAACTTATTGATTTTGCGCCAGAACGGCCTAGTAGATAAGGGATTCTTACCCATTTTTTCGATGAAATTGAGCCAATTTTGATTTCTATACTCGCATAGCTTTTTTCGTAGGTTACTTGTAAGTTGATTAAATTGTGTTTTTAAAAGTGGACATTGAGTTTTTTTAAATTTTCTTCTAACTTTCCTACGTAATTTTATAACACCGACAATGTCATGAGGTAGTGTTTATTTAAACGATTTGTTTGATTGTTTTGGGATGCTTTTTTCAGCTGCTTCAAGGATATTCTCAGTGATGAATTCATTTAGTTCATTAATATTTGAAGGTGGTTGCTTTTGATTAGAGCTCAAAATTGCTCTAAAGCTGTTCCAATCTGCTTTTTTAAAGTCAAGTTTGTCTTGTGCTTGTTCTCAATTATAAGGTGCTGAGAGGCATGTCCGAATCGGATAGTGGTCACTTGTCATGTCATCGTTTTCAAGGACTTTGAAGTCTGTAATTTTGTCTAAGAGGGAAGAAGGTACTTTGCAGACTTATTCTACTGCATTAAGCAAATTTGCTTATAGTTGAGCATTTTACAGAACTGAATTATCTATTTTAGTTAAAAAGTTATTCAAGTTTTTCTGAATCGAAAAGATCGAATTGAAACGAACTTCACAACCCCAGAAAAGTTGCATGAAAGGAAAATTAGGGCTACTAAAATTCAGCTTTACAACCTTATTTATCGTCATAAAGTGAACATAAGTGGGTTGAAGAGCATGACTTTGAATGAGTTGAAAAAATATTGCGAGAACCATCATATTTTTCCTTAATATATTGACTAGGTTTATGTAGCAGAAGCATTTTATTTTTAGCGTTTTTTAAGCCTGAGTGTGAAGTTGTCGAAGACCTTAGAATTTGTATGACAACTCGTAGACTTGTAGAATCAGCAACTGAATTGGTGTATATTTTCATTGATGCTACCTATAAACTTCTATTGCAAAATATTCCAATTATTGTAGTAGAAACAACTGATTTGACCATAAAATTTAACCCATTTGGTCTTACATTATGTAAACATGAAGATAATAGGGATAATGAATTAACATTTAGTCAAGTTGCTAATTGCCCTAAAAAATATAAAATAAAACTAATTTTTACTAAAAATATTTATTTTTTATTAATCTAAATAATGCATTTTAGCGAATTTTTCAAATTATTAAAACGAAGAGATAACAGAATGTTTAAATATCTGTTATTAAATATTAAATGAATTTTTTCAAAGAAGATCATGAACTATAAATGATTTATGCAAAATTTTTTTTTTAAATCGGGCGATGGTGAAGAAGCAGTTACTTTTGAAATTGTGAATAAAATACTGAATAATCTTTACTTTAGCAGCTATTTTTTTAATGGTCTATAATTTGATAATTTAAAAGAATTAATTAAATCGCTCGAAATTTTAAAATTATACTGGGTTTTTAAAAGCCCTTATAAATTGATAAGATTATTCAGGAACTACAGTTCTGGACAGATATACAAATAAAAATTATATAAAATAGAATTAGATATCAATTTTATAAATCAATATCAATTTTTTAATTTTTTACAATGGATGTTAATAGTAAATATAAAAATCATCGATTTTTTTAATGAATATTAGTTTTTAAGTTTTCTTTTTTTCATTCAACAGGTCGAACTTAATTAAGAAAAATTTAAAAATGAAAATTAAGCTTAAAAAAAATGTATTTAAAATTACAATTTTCATTTTAAAATAGATGGTTTATCTTTGAGTTTTCTTTGTCTCAAGTTGTCGGTCGGAAAAAATGAAAATTTTCAAATTAAACAATTGAATTTCACTTGAAAAGTATATTTTTTGAACTAACTATCTAATTATTTTATATTGGCTAAATAGCCCTATTTATCAAATGCAAAAATTGTTTATTAGAATTACAAAATTAAAATTCGTATGAAAAAAGGGTTAATTCAATGTTTAAAATAAAAATTAAAAGAAAAAGAAAAAACTAGAGAAATTGTAAAAAGTTTTATTTGTTTTTAGGTTTTTTAACAGTTATTCCCTTGGTCCTCGTTTTCACGGTTACTTCGTATCAGTTCCCTAATTAGTGACTGGTGCTTCGTGAGATTTGCTTTCTTTTTTAAATATTTAGATTATGACGAAGATGGTATTTTTATTTTGTATATCATTAATAAATATACTTAATAGTAAAGGACTAACTACTGAGCCTTGAAGAACACCAGAAATAATATGTTATTCATCACTTATGTGGCTATTTACTAGTGATGAAATCGAATATTAAAATTCGGAACGAAATTCGAATAACTAAGAATTCGGAATAAAATTTATTTCAAATAAAATATTTAAAAAAAAAATTCCGGAAAAGTTAATTGAAAAACGATTTAATTGAATTAAATATTTAAATTGAACAATATTTAAAATAATAATCAAATAAAAAAAAATTTAATTTAATATTTGATTCACTAAAAATTTGATTTTTATATTAGATTTTTTTATATTTGAAATTTCTTAATTATATTTAATTTAAAGTTACAAAATGCATATTTGTACTTATCATTTTTATTAATTCTTAATTTTATAGATAATATAATAAGAATCAAATGTAGATAGCTCTTAATTTTTAATAATATGATTATATTTTATTTTTACTGATTCATATTAATTTTTCATCGACGTTTGGCGTTAATTGAAATAAATAAATAAATAAAATAAATATTAGATTTTTCAAAAAATCGAATCAAATACTCGAATTATTGAATAATCGAATATAAAAATCATTTTTTTAAATATTCGAAACAAATATTCGAATTTTATTTTAATCGAATCAAGTATTTGAATTAAAAAAAATTATATTCGAATTTTAAATTTGAATTTTAAAAAAATTTAAAAAATATTTAAACACAGAACGAATCAAATGTTTATAATAGCAAAAAATACAAAAAAATGACTAGAGTTATATTAATCACCAAAGTAGTCATAAATTTTCACTAATAAAAACAACTTTTCTATCATTTTCTAGACTTATTCTGTTTCTCAGACGTCTTGTCCCAGACGCTGTACCCAGCACTTGAAAAAAGCTGTTCAGACTGAACTGACGTTGCTGGAATGCAAAATATTATAATAAAAGCCTGGTATAGAATAGGATAATTATCCTTAATAGTTTTCCAAAACTCAATTGGATCATTTTTTTTAGACGGCTCTAGATTGTATCGATAAAATCTTTTTTCTAATGGATTTAACTTAGTGTATGTTTTTTTAGACTCGAAATCGTTAGTAAAATCAAAAAATTGTAAACGGCAATTTTCTGTTAATGAAGATTCGTCATTTATCTATCTAAGTATTAGCTTGAGAATGAGGTTTATCTAAATTTAAAGATTCACCTAACTTTAATTTCGACCTTAACTCTGTTAGAAATTGTTCAACCAATTTCCTTTTATAAGTTTTAGCTGAATGTACTTCTTTTTAAATAACGAAAAAGCATTTTTCAGTTTAGAAAAAAAATAACAATTGTCATATAAAATTAAAAATTATTCCGAATTTATCAAATATTGAATTTTTTATTTATTTTTGATTGATTCGAATTTAAAAGAAGTCGAATTCAGTATTCGAATTTTAAAAAATTCAAATATTTAATTTTGGAATATTTTTCAGAATATTTTTGGACTTACTTGATTAAGTGGATTTTTCCAAATTTTTATAATTTCTCAAAATAATTTAATTTGCGCTTTTATTTGGTTGTAATTTAGGGATAACTGGGAATTCAAAGGAGATGCATAAAAAAGATTAATGTGTCACTTCGAAAACATTTAATATGTTAGTCAATCGGGATATCTGTCACCCAAATAGTTTATTTGTCATTCGAATAACATTTTTGTCAATAAATGTAGCCTTTTTGTCAGTAAAAGAGGTTTGTTTTGTAAGTCCAAATAATGATGGTCTATATTCACTAAATAATTTATTTTATTCCAAAATATCAAATTGGATGTGTCTTACAGGCAACTCGAACCAATAACAATTATGCTCGAGGAATTTAAACCATTAAAGACCTTTTTTTAGTAAAAATCATGCATCGAATAAAAAAATTGATTTAAAACATCAATACTATCTTTTTTATCATCGATTTTAATTTATTAATTATTATAGAAAAAATCTTGCGTCATTTAAAATAATTTTGTGTTTTTCTATTTTTTTATTGATTTCTACGAGAAAAAAAAATTCAAAAACATCCAAAAAATTTTAGCTCTACCATTTATAATAATTTAAATGTTTTCATAGATTTATTATCTTTATTTGATTACCAATTATGATTACAAACTCTTGGTCTTATGCACTCGGCATTTGAGTCACACTCGCCTTTAAATCGACAACTAAATCCCGTATAACACCAACCTGCACCATCATCACACCATGTCCAACAATCACCTCCCGATCCACAGCCAAAATCACCTCTAGCACCTTTAATTTAGTTTAAATCAATTTTTGAATATAAATAAATAAAAAAATGAATTAGATATATTACCATTTGCAACCTGGTTTAATGAGAAAATGATTGAAAATATTACTAATAATATGATTTGTTTCTTCATTTTTTTCGTCCTTTTTCGACTAATGCAGTATCTAATCCAAAATTAGAGCTTAAATATTTTTAAAAAGTAGAAAAAAAACTAGAAAATTCCAACTATCGAACGTTCTAATTCTAGTCTTATGATATTAGATTCTAAAAAGAGTAAAGTCAAAAATAAAAAATTTACTTAAATGAATTCTAATGAAGATTTAGGTTTTCTAATGTTCAGGCAGCTATGCAACTTGTTATACTGATGGGTCAATTATTAGATAAAAAGTTTAAACTTATCGTTAATTGAAGGTAATTTTGTGAAAATAAAAGCTGGGCTCTTTTTAAAATGAATTTTGTTTAAAATAAAATTACTATTTTCACACTTTAATTAAAATAACAAGGAAAAATTTATAAAAAATAAATAAAAAGCTAAAGTCCAAAACTAGGTAATAAGAATAATCTTTTCAATTGCATTCCATCGCATGATTAATTATAATTTGTGGAATGTTGCAATATAAAGTCTAAAGTATATTGTTTGAAATATTATTTTAAATATATGTTGAACGTGATCATTTGTTGTTTCACAATTTTTATATCTGATTACAGTTAGTTTCGATTCCGATTCTAGAATTTAAAAATATTTAATTCTAGAATTTATAATAAAATAGTTCTATTGTAGTGAGATGTCATGTCACTATAGTCAATTATTTGTAAATTTTTCAGAAAAAATTCTAATGAATTAAAAATACTTGACCCAGTCAACTATATTTTAAAAGATCTTTAAAGAAATTCGTAGAGATTTTTTAGAGGTTATCGTTTATTTTTCTTTATTATTTGAAAAAATCTTTAAATGTTTTCTAAAATATCTTTATCGTAAGAAATGAGTATTTGTCTGCATAAAAAAGAGTTAGTAAAGAAATTTTTAAGAACTCAATTTTATCTGTATGATTAATTCGATTTTATTAGTCATTCTACAAAAATTCAAATGATGTGTCACTGTGTAACTGATCTGATTTTGAATTGTCTCCTTAAAGAAACAATCACCAAAAATCAAAAATTCGTCAAAATTTGGACCAACTTCATTTTGATTTACTGGAGATTCTAAATTGAAATTAGAACAGATTTTGCTAAATTTTAGCAAAATATTTTCTTTTTTCCATTTCTTCCTAGACTAAAATGTTGATCGAGGAATTTTTGCTGACTTATTGAGATAATATTGAAAACGCTTGCCCAATTATTTTTTTTTTCTAAAAATACAAAAATTAAAAAATAAAGAAAATTACTATTTTAGATAGTATAGTTTTTTTTTTTAAATTATTAAAAGCCTAGTTTAGTTTTAATAGGTTTAGTTTTAGACAAGTTCAATATAAAAATGAGTATGTGTAAAGGTTAAAGGTGAATAAATTAGGAAAAATTATTCGTCATGAAGACTGAAATTTGTCTTTTTATGTGTATTTAAAAATAATTTTTTAATAAAAAATTTTTTTTTATAAATATTCCTGGCAAAATATCAAAAATTTCAAATCTATTATAAAATTGAACCGTCAATTTTTTTAAACTTTTATCCAAAACTTTCATCAAGACAGAATCGAAAAAAAAATGATCAAAAAAAAAAAATTGTATTATTAAATTTATTGTAATTATTTCATTAAAATGTTATAACTAAGTTAAAATAAGAACCTGATGTTAAACCTTACCATAAAAACTTCCTTATAATAGTTTAAATTTGAAATTATTTTTATTATCTTAATTAATTTATTATTAAATATTTCTATTGGGAATTGAAAAAAATTTAACCTCTCTAAGATCTTTTTATCTTTACAGAGGATTATTAATCGTACACCAATTATTTTGATCAACTATGTTTGATTTTAAATCAAAGTTAAATTGTAACATCTGTCGCTGGATTCATTGAATCAAAGATAAGACATTTTAATTTGGAGTGTTAATTAAAAGGATCTAAAATAAGTCGTTAAATTCAAAGTTGAGAATTTTATGATAATTTCTTGAAGTTACAGGATTTAATAAAAGGCTTAATTTTCTATTCAAAGTCTTTAGTCTTTAGTATTTAGTATTTCATTTTCAACAAATCGTTTTTATATTCCTTTTTATATTATTTTATCTACTTTTTACATTAAATTTTTATTTATTATATATTTTATATATTTTTTATATTCTGAAGGAGCATTAGCTCGATACAGATTAAACAAATAAATAAATAAAATAAATTCAAAGTAGGAGAGTCTTTTAATAGAAAGAAAAAAGGCTGTTGTCTATATTTTCCAATTCGAAAACTAAAATTTTAGGTTGTTCTAGTGAAAATGAGAATGAGAATTATTTTAGAGAAAATTATTAACAAGCTCTCATTAATAAATGATAAAACACCAACATATAATAAATTTAAGACAGAATATTATTAAGTCCAAGATATTTTTTTAATATTATCTTCACATTCAGATAGAGTGGTTGACTTTAAAATTCTGAAAGATGATGATATGATAATTTTCCTATTGTATTTTTCACATATATCATTTGAGCTTGCTATTACAATTAACTCAAATTTTAATTTTGAAAAGGCAAATCGGGGATTCTACCAAGATTTACTTAAGTCTTTTAGTCAGCATAATAGTTATACGGAAAATATCGACGAGCTAAATGAACAAATCTCTAAAAAGATTATTCATGCTGCTCAAAAAAGTATACCCCTCCACTCTCAAATCCAAAAAAATATGTAATATTAATTAAGGGACGAAGAAAAGTAAGAAGATTTTTCCAAAAATCTAGATGTCCTTCTCCTAAGGTAGCTTTAAATAAGCTCCGTCTCAGTTTAAAAGAATTTTGGAACAAAAACTGGCTCGAGTTCATAAATAAAACAGGAAAAAATCCATTGTCAAGTAGGCCTTTTTGGAATAAAATAAATAAGTTCAGATCAAAGAAATCTTCAAGACAAATTCCATCACTTTTTAAAGATGGTAAAGAATTTAATACGGATATAGATAAAGGAAAAATCTTTGGCGATCTATTAGCCACTACTTTTAGTCCTCACATCGATTTTGTAGAATCGGAGGATAAGTGTGAAGTATCGCAAGAAATAAAAGATTGCTTAAATAAGGTACAAAATAATTTTAACGAGCCTATTACTCTTTTAGAAATTACAAATGCCTTAAAAAATTCAAAGAACTATCGGGGTCTGGTCTAGATCGGATCCACAAACTAATGCTAAAAAATTTACCTAAAGAGACTTTATTTGAAATAAGTCAACTATTTAACATGAGTTAGGACATAGGTCAAGTCCCAAAATCCTGGAAAATAGCAAGTATAACCATGATCCCTAAGA
This sequence comes from Brachionus paranguensis, assembly GCA_016802215.1. Taxonomy (NCBI): domain Eukaryota; kingdom Metazoa; phylum Rotifera; class Eurotatoria; order Ploima; family Brachionidae; genus Brachionus; species Brachionus paranguensis. The sequence continues at coordinate 5,166,648 of JAESIX010000004.1, forward strand.
AATCTTCTCATAGTGAAGACCTTAATAACTATCGTCCTATTAGTATGACAAGTTGTCTTGGAAAGTTACTTGAACGTGAAAGGTCATTTAAGTGATCAATACTCTATAAAAGCATGAGTTCCACAAGGGTTTGTAATTAGTCCGCTTCTTTTCAGTATTTTTATAAATGACATTCCAAAAATAAACAAAACAAACTGTCAATACTCTCTTCTTTTTGCAGATGATTTGGCTACTTTTTTTATTTTCAAAAAGATAGGAAATCTTGAAAACACGATCAATAAGTACTTAAACGAAGTTGAAAAATGGCTTTTCAAATGGAAAATGAAAATTTCTATTGAAAAGTCATGTTACATGATCTTTGAGAAAAAAACAAAAGTTAAAATCAATCTTGACCTTAGAATTAATGGTAACAATTTAAATAATGAGGAAAAAGTCAAATTCTTAAGCAATTCAAGGCTTAATATAATTAAATGTCTCTCAAATAGGAAATGGGTCTAAAACCAAAAACACTAGGTAATCATATGAATCTTGATAAGATCAATCTTGCATTATTCTTTTCCTTGTTTAAATTCATTCTCAGAAACTAACATCAAAAAAATACAAGTTATTCAAAATTCAGCAGTTCGATCTATTTTGAAGCTGAATTATGATACCCCCTTCAATATAATGCACCAAGAGGCCTTCAATAAACTTAAACTACTAACAGTCTCGAATCGACTTTTTGAATTGAGTGAGAGATATGTCAGGGCAGGATTGAGTCATTCTATTTCATTGGTCGTCAGACTAGTGGAAGAATATAGAGAAGGTTTCGAGTCAAGATATATCGAATATCAAACTCTATTGTGTAATTGCTATCTAACAATCTCTTCTTTTTTCCCGAACTATCAAATATTTAAACATGTCTTAGCTCTAGCTATTTCAACATATCGCTTTTAATTTTCTTTTTATTACTTAGACTTATTTATCCTTTTTTTATTTTTATTTTTTTTTATCTTATTTAACTTTATTTTAATTTATTTTTTTATATATTTTTTAAACTGAAGGAGCAGTAGCTCCGTACAGATGTAAAAATAAATAAATAAATTAATACAGTTATGAAAAAGAAAACCTAATTTTTAAAAAATTTAAATTGATATTATTTATTTATTTGTTTTCTGTACCGAGCTACTGCTCCTTCAGTTTAAAAAAATAATAGTTAAAAAAGTTTTTATTCGTCCAATTATTGTTTCTTGTTACAAAAAAATTTCGGAATTAAATATAAAATTCAACAGTGATTTTAGATAATAATAAAAATTTTTCTTACAAATATTCAATTTTTTTTTATCCCTAGCATATCTCTATTTTTACTTCAAAATTTGTCAAATTATAGAGAATTTTTAACGAATCCTAAAAGAAACTACAAAAATTACAAAAAAAATTTGACTGGGTTTATAAAATGCTTAATTAATTTAACTATCTAAAAGGATAAGCTAAAATTTGCAATTTAAATTAAAAAAATTTTTGTCCTTATATAGCTTCTGGGAATAAAAATATTTACAGTTATTCTTGAGAAATAAGAAAGATTTTTTTATTTATATTTAAAATTTTTTTCATCTCTAAAATTCTCTATTTTTACTTCAAAAATTGTCAAATTATGGAGAATTTTGGGTTTTTTTTCAATATTAAAAGATTTTGAACTTTTTGAAGTGTCAATACTGATAAAATGAAAACGATTTATTCATCATTCAGAAGAGTTATACAAAGATTTATATAATAGAAAATAATTGATTGTGAAGATAAAGAATAATTTAGAAAATTAAAAAAAATTATTTTTTAAATTTAAATAAATTTTTAAAATAAAAATGTCATTTATTTATTTTAGCTTGACCAAAGCAAGATTCTTTGTATATTTGTTTTTCAAGAAATTTTGAATCCAGGTTTTTATGATTCTTTACAAATTCCTAAAACAATCTTTAAAATAAATTGACTGGGAAACAATTGATTTAGAAGAAAAAAAATCTCAATATTCGATTTTATAAATCAATCTATATTTAAAAATATATCATAGTTTAGTTTCTTAACTCTCTTTATGATCATTTGAACCAATGAACATTAATCTTTGAGTTGCGCCAAATGATTCTATTCGAATTAATTTATTTACAAAACAAAAATTTTCTAAATAAAATCAACGATTTTTTTATTACAGATTTTAAACTGAAATTTTTAATTGTATGATCAGAATTTTGAAATTTTTACTATTTTTTTATTTGAAATTTTTGTTAAAAGAAATAAATTATCTTATGAGCATTAATTAAAAATAATTATATTTTATTAAACTTAGCCAAAAAAGTGATCAAAAACCACACGGTGTTTATGTTTAAGCGTAAAAGTATGTTTTTGGATTATAAATTTTAATAAATTTAAAATATCCATTGGAACAAAATTAAAATAAATTAAAATTTTTATTTAAAAAAACCAATAAAATAAGTTTAAAAAAAAATCGATTAAATCATTCGGCATGAAAGTCTTTTATATTTAAATAAATTTAACGAAATTGAATTTTTAATGAAAACATTTAACTTAGGTTTATATTAAAGCAGCAGGTGTTTCAAAAATTGTAAATAAAATTTTGTTTTCGAATAAAATTCCAAAATTAACAACAGTAAATGTTTCAATTCAATACTGAACGAGGAACATGCAAACCAAACGTCTGTTTGTTGATTGATGGTAAATTTGTGACCATTCTTCCCTCATTACCTGGCCATGTATTCAAATAAGGATTCGAACTTAGTCTGTATTTTATACTGTACTTGATGCTGTAGCTGTTACTTCCTTCCAGTTGTGTCAAAAGAATAAGAACTTGTCTATGAAGTGGCGGAACTGAATCTTTGGTCAATAATGCTTGACGAGTTGAAACAACATTACTACTTTGCTCACAGTCAAGCTCCACATGCAAATAACTATTTTCATTTATGTTTTCGGCAACAATTATTATTCCGCTATAGCCTTTTGCCAAAGTGTAAATACAAGCATTTTCTAATCCTGACAAGGTTCTATTTCCCAATGTTGTCACTAGTTGTATCATGGTATCGGCCAAGAGAAAAGCTGAATGCATTTCTTGTTCTAGATAAAAAACTTTTGTGCTATGAATGACCAGATTGTATAAATTGTTGTTTGTTTCCAAAGCTTCTGACGAGTACCAGAAATTAAAAGAACATGGTACAATCAAATACTCCCCGGGTTCAAAAATATGTTCACATCCAACAAATCTCCGCACTGCTCTTTTACTGCTGACTACCAATTTTCCAACAGAATTTTTTCTTCCATTTGATTTTAAAACTACAAAACAGAGATCTAGATCTCCATTTTCTCTCCTGTTTTTAATGGTTTTATGGAACAATCCAATGTCGATTTCACATGTTTCAAAAACTATTAATGTAAAGGCCAGCATCTCTCGTGTACCCTCAGAACTAAAATATCCACTAACTCGACTGTCGAGCCAATCTAGCCTTGATTTACAAATGTCAATTGAGCAAAAGTATTTAACAAAATCATAGAATGACATCCAAAATACACCTTCATCATAGCTTGAGCGGTTAATGTTAAAATAATGATTATCTTCTTGTCTACCTGTTGACTGAATTTTTGGATTGTTTCTAAGTTTGGACTTTAAGCCTAAAGCTCGACGAATTTCTGGTGTCCAAAGTCTTGAGTTCTCTGACCAATCGCCAGTCCATGTATATCTACCTAAGAAATTTAAAAAAAGTTAGAACGTATTTTTCCAAATTATTTTATTAAAAGAACTCATTTTTTAAATTATTTTAAATATTAAGGAAAATTCTTTTCAGACTTTATACAGAAGAAGAAAAATTTGATAACAATTAATGACCAAAATTTTTATTAAAAATTTTGTGATATTTTCTCATTTTTTTCTCAATTCCATTAAATAGTCAAAATCTTTTCAATAAGAAAATAGTAACAAATATCTTGAAAAAAAATTCAAAATTTTTTTCTCTAAAACTAAAGAAATAATTGATTTGAAACTACCAATTTGCATAATAGCGTGCCCCCGGTAAGGACACAAAATTAAACTAATACGTTTTTATTTTAAATGCGACTAAAAATTCTTAAAATTAAAAAAAATTTAATTCAAAATTTTTGACTAAACAAAAAATTAATTTAACAGTAACTGAAATAAAAAATATATAAAAATCTTAAAAGGAAAAAATGGTTAACTGATATAGTTATTTTGTATTAAAATTAAATTCAATTTCTTTCTGTCTTGAAAATAAAATAATCTTCTTTGAAATTAACCTTTCGTGCTATCAAAATAAATGGCTAAATATTTAATAATAAAAAATCAACAATACAGTAAAAATTAGATCAAAAACCAAAAAATTTAAGATTTTAAATTTAATTATTTTCTAGGGGGTAAAATCAGTCGTATCTAAAAAATAATTACTCACCTGTAAAAAAAAACCTAAAAAATATTATTCTCTCGCACAAAATGATAACTTGATTTTAAAAAATAATTAGTGTCAGAAAAGCATGTATATTATAACTACTTAACTGTAAAAAATAATCATTTTATTAGAAAATATATTTCCTTTATTGTAAAAAAGTAATTAAAAAAAATAAAAATACAAAAAATTAAATTTATAATATTATTATCTTTTTAAGGCTTTTGTAGCCTTTGCTTTACGACCACGTTTAGCTTTTGGTTCAATATTAGTATGTTTAAACTTATTAGGTACCTCTATAAATTTTTCAATAACACCTAAAACAAGTAAATGATAGCAGAAAATAACTGCATGTACAAGATGATGCCGTCCAATCATCCCTATTGAATTTTATTATTCTCACATCCTTAATTAGATCTGACAATTCATCAAATTCAAAATTTAATTTATTATAAATTCCCTTAGCATAATCCATTTTAAGCTCATACTTTACTTCACATTTAGCTAAAAGATAAATGTTGGTATTTGGGACTTTTTTTATTAGTCTCTCTTTTTTTGTTAAAAAAGACCATGCAAATGACCAGCCTTGGTCATTCTGTACAAAAAATCTAAACTAATTTATTATTTTTTACATCAAACTGATTATTTTTTAGTAATAATAGTAATAATTTTTTTTTTGCAAAAAAAAATTATAAAAATAAATAAATAAAATACATAATTTATCATGCTCTTTTTTTTAACAGTATACTTATTAAAATTAACATGTGAGTTATTATTTTTTAGATAGAGGTAATTATCGTCCATTTTCTAGTCGTCTAAAGAAGGTAAAAAATTGTAGCATAATTTTTTCTGTTATGTAATAACTTTCAAAATAATTTCATAATTAAAATTTTTCTCCAACGAATCTTAAAATTTTCAGCTTTTTCTCAATTCATTTTAAATTTTTAAACTAATGTAAAGAGTTGAATCAAAATGGTAAGGTATTCAATTATCTCGAGACATGTTTGGATCAAAATCTCTATTTGGTTTTTAAATATATAAATTTTGGTTTATTGCCTACTTCAGATTTTGATTTCAAAATATTTTAATAACTACAAAATAATTTTGCACTTTTCTTTTTTTAACAGAATTAAATTTAAAACTTACCCCAAGGATTTCTCAATTGAATAAGACGATTTCCTAAAACTTCTTTAACACTCAAAACTGAATAGGCATGTCTTGGTAAAAGACCTTTTTCTGTAAAAATCCTATCATCCGGAATATCATTTCTACCACAAGATGCACCCAAAGCATATCCAGCTTCTTTCATGCTCAGCATTCTGGCCCAAATAATTTCAAAATCAATTTCTTCCTCATTCGACGAACTGGGCTCAAGTCGAATAGAATCACAAGGATGTCCGGTAAGTGCGGATAAACCTTCGACAGTTTGGCCAGCAATCAAACTTTCATAGCTTCCATTCAGTTTAGCCATAGCTTTTTCAATCAATGGAACCCACAATTGTTTTCTATTTGCTTGTGAATAAATTAAATATCCATTTTGATCACATGGAAACAAGTCATCCAAAATAACAGTTTGCCATTCACCATTTTTGCATAGTCTTACTAAATAGCACCCCTGTGGACAGTACTCCTTGGTTATTATAACTCTTTTTAATAGCTCGGGTTGTTCGAGAATGACTGCCAGACCGCTCAATAGCCAGCAGTTACCCAATACGCCTTGCTTTATATCATTGAACTTTGGCTCATTGTATACACTCCATTGAAGATAACGCTCGCTTGAATGGGTCTGTATTTGATCAGGACTTTGCCATTTGATTGTGCCAATGTTTTTTGGTTTTTTTTTCGGATCAATAAAAAGAGATCTGTCACATGGTGGAAATGAGTCATCCACAAACTTGTGTCTATTTGCCTTACAGTATTGTAAAATATTTTTCCAAACTATTTCCGCCTCGCTTGTGGCGTTTGTGTACTGTTTAATAAGCGATTTCGCTTTATGAGATCTATAAGTCAACGACGAACTATTCAGCGAGGTTTGCTTATTTTGAAAATTACTGTAAACTGCTGGGTAGTTATTGTCATAATCATTATCTTCATCGATTTCCATTGGAACCTGCATCTTGTCAAATGAGCATAATCCACATTTGTTGGATTCGGGTTTGTTTTTGACCATGCATGCATTACATGTCCATGATTTTTTTGGTCCAACACCATCTTTGGTTGTTTGACAAAGAGCACAAATGGTGCGTATATCAGAATTGATGTAGGTGCACATTTTGCATATCCAAATTTCACCAAGATTTTTGTTTTCCTTTAATGGTGAATTTTCGGCTGGTATTTTTCGCGGACTTTGACACAACTCGCATTTGTTGTCCTGATCAAAATTTATGTATGTACATTCAGAACAAGTCCATATACGAGCATAGTCGTAAATGTTTTCATTGAGAGTCTGATCGTAAACAGTGGAATTATCACTTGGTTTTTTTTTTCTCTGAATTGCATCTCTTTTCACATTGCACATTTCACAAGCATTAGTCCAACTTGGATTCGTCGCAAAAGTGCATGCTTTGCATTCCCATAACTCATCTCTTGAATTAAAAACTGGCTTATTTGACTCGGGATCAATTTCGATCACGCTGTCATCTAAATTTTGTTTATTACTGTTTGTCGGATTACTAAAATTCGATATAAACTGTTTGACATCGTTTAATTTTGACTTAATGGCACTGCATTTTTTATTGCTGTGGTTATTGGGATCAATTTGACCATTGTTGATTTGACTAGGAGCCAGTGGTCTTGATTTTAGCTCATAATTGCACATTGAGCAGTTTTTTGGACAGTCCGAATTTATATAGGTACATTTTGGACACGACAATTCATATGGTTGATAAATTTGTGCCATTAAAAAAAAAATTATTTTATTTCCTAGTTTCAAGTATAAAATAAATTATCTAATAAAATAAAATTAAAATTTTTAATTTAAAATTTTGTTGCCATGTTTTTGGAAATTTTTTTTCTCATCAATCTAACTCGGGCCAAATGAGAACTTTTGGAAATTTTACCATTTTAGACTTTCTTGCAGCTAAAAAAAGAACCAATATTGAGCGTTGGGCGTCAATGGTTTTGGCAAATATCTTTATGTTGTCTAATTACCACATAATTTGCCTAGTGATTAGAAAAAAACAATGACGAAATTAAACAAAGATTTAATAATTTAAAAAATTTCAAATTTTGATCGTTCTTTTTTTAAATTATTTTCTGTAAATTTTTTAAGGATGACTCTTCTACGCTTAAATTTCTAGCGATTAAGGTAAAAAGAAAACGAATTTGGGAAACTATTTTGATCGTTTTTAAAGTATAGCTTAACTTTTAAAAAATTTTCAGAGATAATAAATAAAGACCTTTAAAAAAGTTAGAATATTAAACTTACTGTTTTTTTTTTTTAAATTTTAATATATTCCATTACATTAGAATTATGATAATTAGAGAAAAAATTTAATTTTAAATTATCTCATTTATTATTCAAATCCAAAATTTTTTAGATTTATAATTTCTTAGCAAAACAAATTCGAATTTATTTTACTTGTTGTTTTTTTTTGTTAGAAAAATGAGACTATGATTTAATTGTGATTAAATCGAAACGAAAGCTTTGAGTTTAGTATGTTTTATCAACTAAATACAAATCTAAATAAAATCATGTTTCATAAATTCTTGAATCCCAAAATTAAAATTTACCTAAAAAAATTGTATCAACTAATTTTATTTTTATCTAATATAAACGACATTGTATTCTCATTTTAAAAGGTTTTTCTAATTAAAATCTTATAAAAAAAGATTTCATCTTAAAACACAGTCTTAAGCCTTACTATTTAATAAGGTGGTTTTAAATTGATGACAAACCATTCAAACAAAAAGAGTAAGATTATACCCATGTTCTTAGTTTTATCAAAGGATTTCTATATTGCTTTGTCCAATTAATAATAATCATTCAATCATCGCTTCAAATCCTCAATTAGTTTTTTTATTAATTAAATTCGAAAGATAATTTTTATTTAATTTTGAAATTTTGAGCAATAATTATTTTTATCAAAATTTCGCTTTTCAAAAACTCGTGATTAATCTAAAATATTTTGCTTTTAAATCTTTTATTTTAGGACAAACAAATACATTAAATGAAAAATTTATTTTGTTAGAATTTTGAAATGTGACAATTATTTAGAATAAAGAACCTTTCATAATAATTTATTTAATTTTTTTATTTCTTTGTAACTTAAAATTTTTTATGAATTACTTATAAATAAGGTGTGCTCCGAAAAGCTTAAAGCAGAGTTTGTTGTCTAAAAAAATTGAAAAGCATTTTCTTTATTTAATTTGTTCTGTTTTGAATTTTGCTAATTAAGAATTTCAAAATAAAATTCCTTCTCTAATTTTACTCGAAAAACTATCCGATTACAAATTATTATTAAAATTTTGCTAATTTACTTTGACAAAATTGATATAATATTTCATTTTAATTGCCATTAAATATAATTAAATTTGATTAGTTAAGGGATTACTCGAAGTTTAGCAAAACAGCATTAATCATAAACTTTAAAAAATAAACTAAAACTTACAAATAAAACTTTTTTAACTCTTGGTTGAATATTCATGACAATTTTGTATCTCGCAACATTTTTTAGTATTTCATTAAGACTTTATCAAATAAAACTTTTCGGTCATTATATCAATGATAATATTAAAACAAAATTAATCTTCAATATTAGATAAAATTGAGCTTAACTTATACCTGGCCATTGAATTTCAACATTTTATTATTTAATAATCAGAGTTGTTTAAAAGTCACAAGTCCCAAGCCAAGTCCAAGTCCGGGCTTAAAAATTTTATCTTTCTAGCTAACCTTGTTTAACCTTAGTCAAATAATGTGCATAATTCTGCATTATTTTAAATTTTGCAGAGTTTTGTAGAGATCAGAAATTAACTTAAACATTGATTCAACCGATTGATTTAAATTAACCTAAACCTTTCAGATTCATTTACTCATTTTTTTCTATTTCTTAAGCTCTTTACTTATATTCGATGTCGAATTTTTGTTTTAAAAATTTAAAATTTAAAATCTGGACTTGGACTTTTATTTTTTAAACAACTCTGTTAATAATTTCTTAATATAGTGTAAAAAATAAATAGAAAATTATCTAATTGACAATATCAACACAATACAGTAAAAATAAAATAAAAAAGTTTTGATACGTTCTTCAAATTCATATAAAAATTCACAGCAAAAAGATTTACTTCAATGTGGTTAGAAATCGAAAAATAAAGTGTCATATTAATATAAAACAAAGAAAAGGGAGCAAACGAAATTTAAAAAAAATCTTGTAAATTAAGTCATTTTTTAAATTTTTTATTTTTTACTCAATTTATCCATTTTATAATCAATTTTGTATTTAGACAGGTTTATTTGTTTTCTTTTTCTTTCATTCAATCGCTAGGCTAAAAAGAAAGAATTAAGATCTATTCTAAGTGGCCTGAGGTTTACCTGTTTTAAAATTTATCAGAAAATTAAAAATAGAATAAAAAATAAAGAATAAAAATTAAGTAATTATAAAATGATTCATATTACATGCATAATTTTTTTCCAATTATTTTGACTATTTTCGAAAGTAAAAATGAAATTTTACACTTCTTTTTTCTATTTTAATTACCTACTATTAGAAATAAAAAAAAATCCAATTTTTTTTAAAGCATCTTTTTTGGTTTCATTATCAGAGAAAATATTAAATAAATGTTGAATAAAAGATAATAAATTTTAGTTAAAATTTAGCAAAAAAATTATTATCTTTATTTGTTAAAAGGTTTCGGTTAAGAGACAATTTTGATATTGGAGTAAAACCTGAAAATCTCTTATTTTTTCTTTGTTTCCTATTTTAACTTAATATTTGACCAGGTTAATTGAACACTCCTTTTTTAATTCAAATTAGATAAATATTCTTAATTAAAAATTTTTGGTTTTTAGTTCGATTAATCTCTTATCCATGTCATACAACTTAATTTTGATGATTTTTTACAGTCAATTAAGAAAAAAGAATGTAAGAATTATTTGTAAAATTTTGTTGAAAAAATTGATATTTTTTTACACTTGAACTAATAAATATTTAATAATTAATGTATATATTTATATGTTATTTATTCAACCAACTCGAACTTCTTCCTTTTTTAAAATTTTTTTTTATCAATTTCTTGTAACAATTGGGTTTAAACGAAGGCGTAAGCCATTCGGACGAACCTAGGGCCCGCCCTAAAGTATATTTTTAATAAAAAATAATAAAATAATAAATATTGACAAAATTTCACTTTTTTTCATTTATTTAAAACTATAAATGCACTCATCTTAAACCTTAAATATTTTGAAAAGATGCCGAAAAGCATAAAGAATTAAATTTAAAAAAATTGTCTAATTTTGAAATTAGAATCATTAAATGAAGTGTTGTTTTAGAATAAATCTCTTAAAGCTGTAATCTTAAGACAATATAAGTGGATTCAGCAAAAGAAAAATAAAGTTCAAGTTTATTTTATTTAAAAAAAATTAAAGCAATCACTCAAGATTTTGATTTTAATTTAAATTTACTTAATTTAAAAAAAATTCAATCGGGCCAAACATAGAAAAAAAAATATTAAAATCAAATAATGAGCAATATTCTCAAGCAGCATTCAACAGGTAAATAAAATAAAGTCTCGACTTAAAAATTGTAAAACTCAAATTTAATTATTTGTGGCCTCAGAACCTGTGCAGGACAAAGACTTTTTACATGCATATTTCAAGCTACCAGAAGTAATAAAAATTCTAATTTTGCTTTTAACTTTACTTTTTTATTTTAAGAAATCCCTTGCCACTATTAGATTTTTCGATAGGGGAGAATACTTTAGTTTACATGGACCAGACGCAGTGTTTGCGGCCAAAGAGTTTTTCAAGACAAACAATGTTATTAAAATATGGAAATCTAAAACGTGTGAACTAGAAACCTGCTACGTAAAGAATAATAACTTTGAATTATTTCTCAAAGAACTGCTTCTAGTAAAACAATACAGAGTCGAAATATGGAAAAAAAACAACAAAACTGGAGACTGGACTCTAATAAATCATGTAGAAATAAAATTTTTATATTTATATACTTAAGTTTATAAAAAATTAAATTTCAAAATATTTTTTATTTTATTGTCCAGTTATTTAATTTCTTTTTTGCATCAAAATTTTATTCTTTTTTATCAAAAGGGCTCACCCGGAAATTTAAGCCAATTCGAAGATATTTTATACTCTAGCGAAGAGTCCCAGACATCAAGTACAATAAACGATCCTGGACTGATAGCAATTCAAATCACGACAGAAGATAACATCAATGTATGATAATCAGTTAAATAGGTGTCTTTTTATCTTTGTTGATTTTTAGAAACTTTCATGTGGTTTTGTGGACAAAACTTCCAGAATTTTTCTAGTCTGTACCATTGCTTACAAAGACAACTTTACGGACTTAGAAGTATAAAAGCTCTTTGCAAATAATTGTTTCTAAAATTTGTCACTTTAAGAGCCTGCTAATTCATTTAGGACCGAAGGAATGCCTGATTCCTAGTTCTGGTGGCAATAGAGATCTTTATGAAAAATTGGCCAAGGTTTTAGGAAGAAACAGCATCCTTGTGACAGAGCGAAAAAAAAGTTTTTATTTTTCTAATGCTTGGCATTTTTTATAAAAAAAACGTTTTTAGATGAATTTAATACGGATAATGAATGCTCTGAGCTAAATAATTTGGTTAAAACAGCAAATGATCAAAATGTGGCCAATTTGGTAGAATTAAAAGACAAGCAAACAATTGGCTGCTTGAACTCTTTAATTCGTTATCTAGATGTAGAATAAAGTTAAAATTGTTAAATTGTTAAATTTAATTTTTTTATAAAAGCTTTTAAATGATTCAAATAGTGACCAAATATTCAAAATAAAAGCGTACAATTTGAACAATTACTTGAAATTAGACTCTGGTGCATTCAGATCATTAAATTTACTTCCGAATAGAACAGATCAAACGGCCAACAAGACTCATAGTCTTTATGGAGTATTGAATAGATGTTGCACAATGCAGGGCCAACGCTTGCTTACTCAATGGATCAAACAGCCTTTGATTGACATTCATAAGATTGGTAATTTAAAAAGTTTTTGTCCAAATTGTTTTTTTTGGACATTTGTAGAATATTTAAAGTATGATTTAAGTATTTTTTATTCACAGAGGAAAGACAAAATTTGGTTGAAATTTTGATAAATGACAGCGAATTGAGACAAAATTTAGTTGAAAACTATTTGAAAAAAATGCCAGATTTTCAAAGAATTGAATGGAAATTTATTAAAAACAAAGCTAATTTACAAGTAAACATCTTTAGTTTGGTTTAAATGAAATTTTTGTTTTAACTTGAATTAAGGATTGCTATAAAATTTACTGTGCTGTGAATAATTTGCCAAATCTTTTTGAATGTCTGCTGAACCACGAGGGCCCAAAAGCTCATTTAATCAAAGAAATGTTTGTTAATCCTTTGAATGTAAATTTGTTGAGCAAAAATTTCACAATTTAAAAAATAATTTTTATTCCAAGTCAATTATAATGGATTTTAAAAATTTTCAACAAATGATTGAATCTACGCTGGACATGGATGAAATTAAAAATCATTTGTTCCTTGTCAAAAGCAGCTATAAGCCTGAGCTTGAAGAATTGAGAGAAAAATTAAATAATATCGAGGAAAAAATTGAATCCCTGGCTAACAAAGCTGCGAGAGATTTAGGTCTTGGAACAGTCAAGCTCGAATCAAACGCCCAAACTGGATATTATTTTAGAGTATCTAGAAAAGACGATAAAGCTGTTAGCAGTTCCAAAAGTTATAATGTCATCGAAACCAGAAAAGATGGAATTAAGTTTCAGAGCGATAAATTGCAAGAATTGAATGAGAAATTTATTGAAATAAAAGACCAGTATGAGCAAGAGCAAAAGAGTGTTGTTGATGAATTGTTAAAAATTTCTTCCGGCTACCTAGACCCCTTGCAAACTTTGAACAATTTAGTGTCCGAATTGGATATTTACGTCTCCTTTTCTCTGAGTGCAATGTCGTCACAGGCTGATTATGTTAGACCAAAATTGCACTCAATTGGAACTGGAATTCTACGCTTGAAAGATTCGAGACATCCATGTCTTGAACTCCAGGAGGGAATCAACTTTATTCCCAATGATTGTGAATTTGTGAAAGATGAAAAAAATTTTTGTATAATAACAGGTCCTAATATGGGCGGTAAATCAACATATATCAGACAAATTGGAGTTCTTGTTCTTATGGCTCAAATTGGAAGTTTTGTTCCAGCTTCTTGCGCTGAAATTTCAATTGTGGACTGTATTTTAGCTCGAATCGGCGCTAATGATTGTCAAAATAAAGGAATTTCGACTTTTATGGCTGAAATGCTTGAGACTTCTTTCATCTTAAAAACTGCCACCAGCAATTCTTTGGTTATTATTGATGAGCTTGGCAGAGGAACGTCAACCTATGATGGCTTTGGTTTAGCATGGGCTATTTCAGAGTAAGATTAGTAAAACTAATTGACAAAAAAAAGAATTTTTAAATTAATTTATTAAAGTTATTTGGTTAAAAAAGTAAAATGTTTCACTCTTTTTGCCACTCATTTTCATGAATTAACCGCGTTGAGTGAAGAGATAAAGACTGTTTTCAATTCTCATATTAGCGCAATGACTTCGAACGAATCTCTTACATTTTTGTATAAAGTAAAACCTGGTGTTTGCGATCAGAGTTTTGGTATCCATGTAGCTAGATTGGCTAATTTTCCGGAACATGTCATTGAGTATGCCAGAGAAAAAGCTAAATATTTGGAGGACTATTGTCCAATTTTGGCGAATGAAGAAGAAAAAGCGGAAGAACATAGCAAAAAATATAAATACAAACAAGAAACTGATGAAATAATTAATAATTTATTCAAAAAAATTGAAAGTATTGATTTGAATTCACTGAGTGATCAGGAATATAAGAACAAAATTGATGAACTTATACAGTCAGAATCGCAACGAATTGATAATCCGTATTTTAAAGCCTTGATCAATAGGCTATAATTTTATTTACTCTGATTAATTAGTTTTTATCCTACAAATGAATGACGAATGGGAAGTTGATTAATCATCTTTTTTTTTATTTTTGTACAATTAAATCGATTTCCAAGTGATTAAAATTTAAAATAAATATTTAATAAAATTTTATTAAAAAATAATCTTGAAGTTTAATAATACTTATTAGAGCATAGGTTTAATAAAATTAAATAAAAATAATAATTACTCAGAAGACAATTAACTTAACTAAATTATAAGAAAACTAATGAAAATAAAATTATAATTCCTGATGATTCCATGAGGCTCTCTAAAGACCGAGAGCTTAAATTGACTTTTCGAGTTCATTGAGAGAGATATTAGTAGTATAGGACTCAGCAATCTTTTTTTCTGTTAAATTCTATTTTATTTTAATCTTACGAAGTTAATTAATTTTTTCAATGATAACAATTTTTTTCTTTCTGATACCTTTTTTTTAAGATATTGAACTTAAAACCGTTTTATTTTATTTTTATCTTATTTTATTTGAGTGTTTTTACGTTCCTTAAAGTTTGTAAATAGGATATAAAAGTAAATTTGTTTATATCTTCTTCAACATACATGAAAGCTGGTGATTTATCAAATGAGAACATTTTTTAAAGACTTTGTACTGATTTTTTTCAGCCTTTGAATGATTTTTTTTATCTTTTAACAGTTTGGTAGTTCGGCTATCAAATTATTATATTTTCAGAGCAAAATTAGAATTATCAAAACATTGGGTCACTATTGAATAGTTAAAATTGTAAAAATTAAAGTCAAAATTAATATGAAAATTTTTCTTTTTCAAACAAATTTAAATTAAGACAAAAATTTTCGCATTAATTTCTTAAATTTTGTTTTACCTAATAACTCAACGATCTAGATTATTTAATGAGAAAAAAATTATATTTTTTTCATTGAATTTATTTACTAATTCAGAAGAAAATAATTAGCACAAATTTTTTCAGAACTAAATATTAAATTAATTTAGTAATAGAGCAAAATTAGATAAAAAGTCAACAATTAAATACACAGCATTGGGAAAATAATACATTTTATAAATTTTTTTAATAAAATATCTAGATTGAAAATGGAATTTATAAATCGTAATATTTCGGTATAAGTGTTCCTATTAACCTAAATTTCAGTATCTTTGCAAACATACATTAATATACTTGTGAATAAAATATTAAATCTCTAAAGAAAATTTTAAGTTTACCTATGTTCGCAAAGACATTTTTTAAATCGAACTATTTCTTTTATTAAAAAATATAAAATGTCCATGCTCTCATAGATACTGAAATTTAGGTTAACAGGATACCAATATTTCTGTAAAAAATAAATTAAAAAAATTATTTATTTAAAAATATTTAAAATATAAATATATTGTAAAAAATTAAATTTTTTATTAGTAGGCTTGGGTAATTAGCTTTTCGGCCTCAATAACTATGGGATCCAATTCACCATCTCCACCAAATTCTAAATCAGTCAAGCTACACTTAAATATCTTTTCTTCATTAACAATTATCTCAACATTATTCCAATTTTTTTCTTGAACCAATTCAACAACTTTATGGCCTTTTGAAGTCAAATATTCTTCAAATGGTTATTTTAATTTATTAAATTTAAGATTCTTAAAAGAAACAAATTGTTTACTTTCAAGTCCCTGTAGGCGCTCGGTTTTATATTCGACAATTCCGTGTGAATTATATGGTCCATATTTAATAATTACGCTAGCTTTTTGAGGCATTTTATAAAAGCTCTAAGAAAATATTGTGTATTAAATTTAAAAATCATAGCTTTAAATAAAAAACAATTTTTTACAACTGTTTTCAATATAAATCAAAAAAATAAAATAAAAGTTTTTTATTTTTATTACAAACCAAGTAATAAATCTAAAATCTTTGGTAAAAAAATAATAAAAATAAGTCGATCTTCGATTAAATTAAATAAATTCTATTCCCTCATATTTTAGCTTGTTCGATATGAGCTTATCTTGAACTATAATGAGGCCATTGATGTCAAAAAGAGTTACGTATGTCCTAGTGGAACCATTGTCTTCTTCTGATTTTAGGGCTATTATAAGTCTTTCATTTGTTTCGGGCACAAATTTAAACGACGAATAGCCTCGGACAGGTACAATAGTACCTATTGATTTATATGAAATATTTTCAAAAGTTTCATCAGCTGAAATCATCAAATTAGTAGCTCGGTGCTCGTCAAGTTTTTCATCGTACCTTTCTTTGCTAGCTCGACGAGGCAAAAAGTACCATTTTTTTTCCAAACTACTCCATGCACACGATTCAAAAACCATGTAGCCCGGATACATAAACCCACCCTCTTTTCTTATTTTATTGTAGTTTTCCACCCAGTCCACGTGTGAAACATCACCCAAATGTCCTACCACTTTAATCCACTGGGGATTATGGTTCACTAGAACGCCCTGACCAGTAGTCCATTCTTTTCCCAGGCCACCGACATAAAGTTTGTCACCTTTGACTGTCATCCATTCACATTTAAATCCTTTACTGGTGTTTTTACCATCTCCATCGACCAAAATAACCCACGGTACTGCCATATTTTGTTTCATTTTGACTTGGTATATGATGCCTGTTCTGTCGTCGCATGAGTAAAGCTGACCATTAAATACTGCCAATTCAGACAGTTCCATGCCACGGTCTCCGTAAGAATACTGAGTGCTCAATTCGGTGGGTTCTTCATCGAAATGGATATCAGCATTTCTAAGATCATTGTTCAATACCAGATCGCCTTTAAGCAAATAGCTCACAAATTTGGTTTCTTTTCCTTCCACTTTTGAGCTGGTGTCCAAATCAGCTATTGCTAATAACTTGAATTTTTTTGCCTGTTTTGTTTCCAGCGGAGGTGAGAGCGGATATTTTGAATTGTATGATTTTAGCTCTCCATCATTATAAATTTCGTACAAAATTTTATTTTTTGTTGCATAAAGGCCCTCATATTTGTGATCAATTTTTTTATCTGATTGTTTAAAAATGAGAAGATATAGGATTAAAAATGCAAATGAAATGCCAAGACCCATAATGACATGTCTTGAGTTTATTTTAAGGCTGACTTGGTTGTTACCTATGCGATATCGAGTTGGGGCACGTACTTTTTTCATCCAATCATTCATGGCCCATTTGAATCCTTGGCTTGAGCGGTACTTATTCACTTTAATAACTTGCTGATCTAATGATCTTCAAACTTGTCTCAAATACGAAACAAAACTGAAGGACCGTGTCCTAGTTATTTTGTTCAAATTATGTTCTTTCAAATTATTAGAATATTGTTTTTTTATAAAGAAAATTTTGATAATTTAATTTTTAAATTACTAAATGAAATATTCTCTGACGTGTTAAATTTTGTTGTGTCTTGTATCATGTCTGCTTTAGGATAAAATCAATCTCGAAGATAAAAATTAACTTTTTTTTTTGGGCAAAAACTGTGGATTTTATTCTTAGTTGTTGATTTTTTATTTTTTTATTTTAGTTTCGTTGCTATGGATTTTAATATAAATATTTTGTCTCTAAAATATAATAATTAATTTTTGTTAAATAAAAAGTGATTTCTAAATTTTTAGTGTCTATTTAAAACTTAAAGGGAATATTTAAATAAAATTACTAGATAAATTTTAAGATAAAAAACATTAGATGCAAATAGTAGTCGAAATCAGCAAATTCTAGGCATAATGGCAAACTAGCCTTTATTTTATTAAAATTATAGAAATCAAAAATAATTTAAAGATTTTTAAGCTACCAAAATTTGAGCTAAATTTTCAATACACTTTATTTCCTATTGATTAAATTATTTCCAAGTAAAAAAATAAAATAATTACTCAAAATTTTATTTGATATAATTAAATTTTACAGTTTTATTCTAAATAAATTTGAAAAATTAAAAAAAAGAAAATGAAAAAAAACTTTTTGGGAGTTAATTTATCTTAAATATCAGTTAAATTTTTAAAAAACATCTAAAAAGAAATTAGTTTAGAAATTGCTTGAATGCAAGCGCTATTCTTCGGAGTCTCGATTAATTTTGAAGTTTTAATTAATTCTGAAGATATTGTTTGATTTTTTGAAATGGCCAATACAATTCTCTTTTCCTATTTTATTAACTTAAATATATTTGTGAACAAAAAAGTGTTAATCTAAACTTTTCATTTTTAAATCATAAATTTAATGTCATTTTTTAAAAAATTTATAAACAAGGATCTCTTTATTAATCGAGCTCAAATTGAATATTAAAACATTTGTTATCAACTCTGAACATTTTTCATCATTGGAAGATGTTCTATCCATCATAGTGATCTATATTTTGACCGATATAGATATCTTTTTGAATTATAAAAAATACAATACAAATCTGATAAATATTTTTTGTAGAGAAATTTATACTGATTGAGCTTCAAGTTATAATATTTATTTGTCTATTTATTTAGATGGTCTTTATAAAAGCTATGAAAAAGCTTCTAAAATTTATTTTATATATCTTTTTAAGTAAAAATTTAGAAAAATTACCACATTTTTAAGTTTTATTTCATCTTTATCAGAATTTGGCTTCAAATTTCATATATTTTTTTTTTGTTTTTTTTTTCAAGTCTGATCATAAGGCTTGTGCCCATAACCAACATAATTGGGAGAACTAATTATTTTAAAGTTTTCATTTCATCTTTATCAGATTTTGGCTTCAAATTTCATATAATTTTTTATGAAATGTAATTTTTTAGATGAATAGCTAATAATGAATATGAAAATCAAATTTGATTAATTGCATATATTTTTAGACTTTTTTAAATTATGAATATGATGGCTTTCTAAATTATTTATTTCAAATAATTTGAAATAAATGTAAAATATAAATGGCTTTAAAAAGCTAAAACATAAAAATGAAATTTAATTTAAGTCAATCTGAGAAAATAACTCGAATTTAAAATAAATTATTTTTGCTTATTATTCGGAAAATTGAAAATTTATACAATGTAATATTTTAACAAATTTTTTTTTTATGGAACAAAAACTAAAATTTAATTGATTCGAATTAAAAAATAGGACCTTCTTACAAATTTATTTCATGTTCAGTCAAATTGTCAGAAATTATGCGATAAACAGTCTGAAATAAGCAAAATGAAATTAGAATATTTTTATTTATATGAAATAAAAACTTATCTAATTAAGATTAATTTTTCAAAATTTTTTCATTTTTTAAAATTTTATTTTAAGCTTAAATTTCTAGAAAAATTATTATTTTCTATTTCTTTTTTATTTTAAATCTCTGTTTGATTAACTTAAATAAATCGCGATTTTTGACATAAAATTAACAAATGCTTTGTTTTATTTATTTTTAACTCCTCTTTGCTCATATTAAAAATTTTTTTTTTAAATTCGATTTAAAACAGAGCAAGCATCACCTAAATTAAATTTTCACAACTTGTAAATTTTTTAATTTTGTGTTCAATTTTAAAATTGATAACAGTAATAATAAATAGGTCTTATAATTTTTCATAACTAAAACATTTGATTTAAATCTTAAAAATGGTGATAAAGATTTAAGGATACTAATTGTAAAAATTTTATTGTAAATCAAATAAAAAAAACAAAATAATTATTTTATACCATTTATTTTATGAAAGCAACTTTATTTAATATTAAAGCTTTATTTGGAAATCTAATCTAGACTATATACAAAAGTGTAAAATGCGAAAAGATTTTAAAATTTAATTCTTAGTTTGTCTTTGTTTGTGTCAGAGTATAAATTTTGTACTTTCAAATCATCTACCTCAAAATTTTCATTAATAAAGGCGCCCATATCATGTAGCTTTTCTTTTAGCTGCGGATTTTTGTAATAAGGCTCAACGCCTGTCTCATACTCTTCAACTATTTTTTGTTTTGTCACAAGTCTATCTCCATCTCTGTATTGATAAGTACTAACTGTTTGTAAACCTGTTGGTACAAATTCATCCGATTTAGTGGACGCTCGTTTTCCCAAACAGTGATTTACCTCATAGCATATTGAGCCCCAACAGTCATAGCACCAGCAATTTTTGCACCCAATACAACCCGGTATACATGGCAGGCACCATAATCGACAAAACTTTCCTCGTTTATTATAAATATCTGCAAGGCAGATGAAAAAAAATGGATTTACACATCTATTCAATAGCTTGAGTATCAAAAGTGGTATTTCAATGGCAAAGTCAAGCTTCTTATCTATTAAATTTTTCACAACATTTTCGTTTAAAAGAACTATAGATCTATATATTTCATAAGGTAGTTGACAAAACATGAATAAAAGCGCATACAAAAGTACCATGGCAAATATTCGTTTATTGTAAGATGAAGAAAAAAGAGACAAGTCATCTTTATTAACTACAGTTGTTTCCAAGAAAAGATGATTGCTGTTTCCTGAGTAGATGTCATTAATTGGCGGATATGGTGCACCTGTCAAATAAGACTTGGCTTTTTTGGTTTTCTCCTGCTCACTATTCGATCTGTATAAATTTATTGAAGCTATGATAAGCAGAATGATCATGAGACAGATGGGAAAATAAATTCTGAATACAATGTAAAAAAAATCAAGAGTATTCTCAGTGAAAAGAGGGTTTCTATCAAGTAATAGACTCGATGTTTGGCAAACATAGCCTCCATTTGATTGAGATAATATTTCTTGCTGAAATAACAAGAATGGAATGAGAACATAGGCAGATGCAATCCACACTGAGATAACTACCGAAATACCAGACCGGAATTTTCTCACACTAAACCAGCAAGTGCCAGAGCGTACCGCTCGATCCAAACACATAAAAACAATTGTGTATGCCAAGACAAAGTCGAACAACTGCAGCAAATAGCTTTCGGCTTTGCACCATTGAGTTGGATTTATGAACCAATCTGTCCCCGCTGAAGCGTAAGATATCAAACGAATGATGCTGAATATAATTATGTAAATTAAATCGGCGAACAAAATGCTAGATACCAATAAATGAATAGATTTGTGACGAAATCTATTTGCACATATTATTTGCAGAACTATTATGTTTCCGACTATTCCGATTATTGCCAGTACTATGTAGATTGTTGGAATAATGATCTGTAATGCTAGAGTAGTTTCAGGATTGTTATTTACCATTTTTTTTGTATTTGGGCTCACAATGGACAAATAAAAATCTTAGTCATTAAATAAATTCCTTTTTATAATTAAAAAAGAATAATTATCTAAAATTAAAAAAAATTGAAAAAAAAAAATTTATTTTATTAAAAAAATTTGACACTAATCTCTGTTATTAATTTTTTTTTTCAATAAAGCTCGGAAATATTAAACTTGGTATATCATTTAATAATTTCACTTAATCAGGATTTAATTTTGAAATTTGTTGCGTTAATTTTGTTCATTCGACTTTCTAGGGTTAATTTTGTGAAAAGAAAATTTTAAAATCTAGTTTAATTTTTCATAAACAAAAATAATATTCTTAATTCAAAAAATTTAGGAAGAAAAATATTTTGATCTAAGGTTTTCTATTCTAATTTAAGTCACCCAAGAATTTCTAATTAAACCATTAAAAAGATACCGTAGTAAAATAAAACTAGTTAAGTCCTATGTAAGTCATAGTTGTACCCAATCCAGTTTTAATATTTTCGTTCTAAATCTAAATTAAAATGATCTATCTTTAATCTAAATTTTATTAAGAATAAAATGGTGAAAGTTTGATTTAGAAATTTTTTTCAAAGATTTTCTAGTTTTAAAATCTTTAAAATTTTTATTACTTTAAGTAAAAATTATTATTAAAATATCCATATTTAAATTCTTGATTATCAATACATTCGAAATGTAATTATTAAAAAAATTAATTTTAAAAAACCAATTTAAATTCAAATAAATTAATCAAAAAATTTATTTTAAAAATTATAAATCTAAAATTCTGACTTGTTTCATTTGGTGTTTAATTTGTGAAAAAAATAACAAGTTGTGATTTTGAAATTAACAAAATTTTAAATTAACTAATTTTTTCTGATAATATCATAGTTACGCTGGACTATCGTGTTTTATTCAATTATTGATAGTAAAAATCTAATGCAAATGATTTATTTTAGTATTTAATATGAAGTCTGATATTAACTTTTTATGTCAACTCTAAAAATATAGAAAAAGCTTTCTTTTTTGTTAGCTTTAGTAACCGAGTTATTTAGTTGGCAAATCAAATACAAATTTTGCTTATACAATACTTAAAAACGAATAGAAAAATAAAAATCTTACTTTGGATACATCGTAATAATCAAGTAGTTTTTTTTTAAATTCTCACTTGTATTTGAAGACTTGAAATTGAAAAAAAAATATTATGAATTTCAAAAAAAACAGCATAATTCTTATACTCGTTCGTGCAAATATTCAAGGAATCGATACATAAGATTATTTTTTGTTATTATAAATTTCAAAATAAAAATGAATATTTTTTCTCAACAAAGGTAAATTTTTCTGAGTTATTATTGTCATAATTTTAAAATGGATTTAATTTAAAAGCATAAAAATTGGAATTAAATGAACACTAACTACGACAATAGCAGAAAAACAACTCGACACCCGCAAGATATTTTTTGAGTTAAATTTTCATCTGTTTAAGACAAACTTACTAATTTAGACCCAACGAGTATTTAGGTTAGTTCTGATTGAATTTAAACGACTTCAATTTCTTGACTAATTTAAATATAAACACTAGGAATAGGCCAAAAAAATAAATGAGAAGCTTGATTAAATATTTTTTAAAGATCTTTAAAATAAAGTTGTTATTGATTACTTAAAAAATTTGATTAATAAGTAAAAGAAAAAAAAACAAATCAAATTAATCGGGTGATGATGAGCTTGATGAACTAGATGAACTAGATGAGCTAGATGATCTTGATTTTCTTCCATGATGGTGATGATGTTTATGATCGCGATGATAATGAGGAGGGTTGTAAGCATAACCTCCAAAACCACCAAAAGACGATGGATATGGCCCGATTTCTGGTCTGTTTAAATAACCAAGTCCATATCCAAATCCATAACCACTATAAGCTCCTGGATAGTATCCATTGGTGATTTTTTTTTTAAACATTTTAAAATTTAAGACTTGATTTCTTGATATCCGAAATATTTATGGAAAATTTTTTTTAGCGCAAATTATGTTTAAATTCAGTGAACTGTTAAAAATCAATGAAACATTTAATGACTAATATCTTTTTAGCATTAAGAAAAAAAATTACATTAAACGACTTCCAATTTTTTAAATTCAAATAAAAAAAAGGAATAATAAAAGCCCGTAAAATACCTTTTTAAGATTAAATTGAAACATTAAATTTTCTAATAAAATCACGTCATTACATTTTGTTTAAAGCATGATTTATTTGAATATTCTTTAAAATTGTTTTCAATTTAAAACCAAATAAAATAATTGTTTAAAACATAATTGTTTAACTAATTGATGAAAATTTTTAAAAAATAAAATTTTAATTTCAAGATTAAAGGCTTTTTACTTAAAAAAAAAATGAGGCTGTATATGAAACTCGTAAACATAAATCATTTACAAACTTCGGAAATAATTATCCGATGTATTTAAACTTAGAAATTCCACTTGAATTTAAACTTATTTTTTTTAATTCAATCTAAAAATGTAGTGTGTAAATAAATGAAATCTTGAATGTTTTTTTTGCATAAATTATAAAAAAATTTATTAATTAATTAATTTATTCAATTTACATTTGTCCTTTATATTAATTTTTTAAATAAACACACCGAGTTAATGTAAATCCATGTGCCATACTTGACACAATGAGCCTTAAACTAAATTTTATTTTAAAATTAAAAAAATAATTAAAATGGTTTAATATTTAAAGAATTTTTATTGTTATTTTTAAATGAGCAAATTTTTATTTTAAAATGTATTGGATATCAATAAAAAATCAAAAAACTCTTTTAACTCATTCAAAAAGTTGAATAATTCCCCTGAAAATCTCTTGTGAAATTTTGTACAAAAAAACTTTAAAAAATGATAAAAAAAACAAAAATAATTTTTTTCTTAAAGTAAAAAATCGTTTGTGTGAATTAAGTAATATTTGATACGCCTTGGTTCATCTAAAAAAAATAATTAACTTCTAGAAAATATTTATTAGAATTTTTATCGTGTTCAGTTCTTTTCTACCGTAGTTCACAAAACTAGAATTTAAAAATGTATGAGCCTTAAAAAATTTTTTAATTCAATTTAATTATTTCTGCTAAAAATATTTGAAATAAAACAAATAAACTTCAAAATAAAATTTATTTTAAATAAGCTAATTTATTTTTTTGACTCAGTAAACATCTTCTTTTATTCAAAAAATAAACTCAAACTTAAAAAATCGATTCTAGTTGAAATTGAAAATTTTGTCAATATTTGCTTAAAAATAACATAAACTGATTTAAAAAAATTCAAGTGTTTGCGATAAAAATTAGATCAATTAAAGAATAAAAATGAACCAGAATATTTTCTTGAATATTTAGAATTTTATTCAATTTTGCATTCCTAGTTTTTTTATTTAAAAATTAAAAAAAAGAAAATGAAGCTAAGTCTTCTTTTGTAGTTCACTTCGGGGAATACTTTAAAAAATGAATGCTATTTTAGATCTAGAATAAGTCTTAACTTTTCAGAATTAAAATATATTCTTTAGGTTACAAATATTGAGACTAGATAACTATTTAACTACTTAATAACTATTTGATACCTATTTAACAATTAAAGGGTCTAGTCACTTGGGTGAATCATGGTTCATCTATTATTCAAGTTTATTAAATGAAATGCTGCTAATGCTTGAAATATATATTCAAATGAATACAAATGAATATCATTCAAAAAAAAAAATCGGAATTTATAAAAAGTTTGAATTATTGCTAAATCAGCTAATTAATTACAATTTTTTAAATATTTTTAATCAAATGCAATTAACTGGACTGTCTCTAATATTGAGATGGCTTTTCGGATTTAAGAGACTACAAATTTAATGGAATTTAGTTTTGTGTCTTCAGTACAAAAGAACGCATCTTTTACAAAGAAGCTATAAAAAGCTATCTTTATTTAATAATAAAGTTACTTTATGTTTACCAAAGTTAATGTAACTATTATGTACGTTCTGTAGTTTTCTAGTTGAAATGGATTTATAATTCATGGGACATTATAGAATATAAGAGATCTAGCGACCAAACGTAAATTTTATGTACTAATTAATTTAAAAAATTTAAATTGTAAGATTTTAATGCAAATCTTTAATTAAAGTTATAGAAAAAAATAACCATAAAATAATAGATAGTTTGGCTAAATGAAAAACATCGTCAGACGTCTTGAGCTTTGCCAAATTAGGGTTTTTATGATAAAATTTTATTTAACAAGATGGGCAGAAAAACGGGTTCCGAGGCACATTCCGGTTTTAGAGTAAGAGTAAGGGTAGATTAAAGGTAATGATTTTTCTTTAATAATTTTGATTAAAAAATTCTTTAAAAAAAGTCAGAGGAAATGATTTGATTCAATTAAAAGATCAATAAAAAATAACATACTAAAATCACTAATACATTGGAACGTATGGTATAAAGTGCATAAAACTCAAATGGAACGCTCTGATTAAATATAAATATAAAATTAGAGGCGCGCATAAAGTATAAATTTTATCTACCAGCATTATTTTTGTCAACTTTTGCATTGTTAAAGTCTGCTAAATCTGTATGAATTCTGTAAAATTGCACCCTATTTAAAAGTATTAAAAATAAAACGCAATTAATTTGTAAAATTTTTTGCAGACTTTCACAGAAAGTGAAACAACAGTTGTTTCACTTTGTTTCATTTACGGAACAAGTTTTTGACATTTAGAACAAAAGTTAGAAAATTTTTTTATTTTTATTGGAAGTTATGTATGAAATTTCACAATGCCGTACAAATGTGGCTCTTGTTTTCTATAAAAAAAAATTGTATTTAAATTTTAAGCTTTTTTTGAATTTCAAATGAACATTTTTCTGAAATGTTCCAATTGTGCTCAATTGTTTGAAAAACTTTAAGTGTTAAAAATTACCAACAAAAAAAACATTTTTGAAGAGAGTCTTATGTAAGGGAAAAAGCTTTTGATGAATAAAAAAAAATTCTTTGTGGTATAAACAAAATTTTATTTATTTTAGTATAAAAAACAAATTATTATAGCATAAAAAGTCAATTAAATTTGAACTATAGAATAAAAATATATCTCTTAGAATACTTTCATACATTAAAGAATAAAAAAATAATAACAAAAGTATAAAAAAAATCAATCAAATTCAAAAGCGGTTCTTACCTTAGGTGGACGACCTAGTATCTTTTTTACTTGTTTATTTAAATCAGCTACCTCATCGTCAACTTTCCTTTTTCTTGAACGTCCACGACCTCATTTCCCTTTTGCCCCATTTTCAGCACTTGGAGGTCCACAACATCAATATGAGGCTCAACAAGATCCACCTGAGGCTCAACAAGTTTCAAGTTCAGTATTATTGGTAAATACATTAACTTTTTTCCATTCTATCTCTTTTTTTGGCATTTTTAATTTTTCTTAGTAATTTTAGAAAAAATAAAGGCAAAACTATACTGCAATTTTTTTTTAAATTTTTTTAAAGTTTTTCTCTATTCTATAGTTTTTTTTTTTATTCGTCAAAAGCCATCGTCTCTTATGTAAGCAGGTTTCGAATAAAAATACTATTTTAACTAAAAAAAATTATTTAAAATTTTTATTTAAAAATTCAACTTTTCACAATTTAACAATTGAATAAAACAAAATTGCTTTTTTTTAAATTTTTATTTTATTTATCAATTTTTTTAAATAATAATAAAATTAAAAACATAGTAATGTTTAATAATTAAAAAAAAAACATAGACATGATTAAGAGTAATTAAACATTCAAAACTATGCCAGAGACACACTCAGGACAGAGAACCAAAGCTATAAATTGGTCATAACAAAAACTCTAACTTAATTTTTTTATTCTATTCAAAATTTTGACTTATTCGTCAATCATTCTTTATCATTAAATATGCTATCAAAAACATCTGAATTCTCCTCGGTATTTTTAATTTCCTCGGTGACTTCGCCTTGTTTTAATTCTAGGATATTTTTCTCCACCTTACCTTCAGCCAAAAAACTGACCATTGAATCGTCATGCTCAGGATTCTCTTTGTTCTCAATTTTACTTTCAGTTTCTTCGACCAGTTCTTCTTTTCGGTCTTCGCTTTTTTCCTCACCATTTTTCTCCTCCTTGGGACTGTCTTCTGTGTTGCTGGCCGACTCAATCGGCTTGTACCATGAAATTGATAGATTTTTGCAATGCTTGCCTAAAAATTTGGAACACTTTGCATAAGCGATCTCAGCATCGCGTCTAGTTACAAAACTAATCAACAAACATTTCTGTGTATCATCCTTCTCGTCTTTTTTCTCCTCAATATTTTCAATTTTAAATTCCCCCGTCTGAATAAAACTAACAATATTGTTATTTTCTTGCTCATTTTCAGCGCCAGAAAAAAGCAACTGCTTGGGTCTGCGGTCCACAGACACCCTGGAGTATGCGTACAATGAAGCCGGTGTCAATTGGTGAGCAGGAGGCTTTGGAGCCGACTTATTCACCAGCTTATTAGAGCCTGTCTTCAAAAAGCTGGTCGTGTTCAGTCTTTTGTTATTTATTTTTAGCTGGTGCACAGGCGGGATCACAAACGAGGGTTTTTGGCTTTTGCCTAAAGTAAAAGGTGACTGAGAAGCAGAATGCCTTCTTTCTCCTTCGATCTCCAGAGCATCTATTTTTTTGCTCAGTATTTCTTTTTCCTTGTCAATTGCTTCACTTAATTTTTTAACTAGATTTAAAATTTGAGTTTTTTCCTCCACTGTTTTGGCCTGTTCCAATTTTGACATCAAAATTTTTTGGTCTTTTAACTGCTGTTCCATCAAATCCCTTGCCTTTTTTTGAACTTCCAACTTAAGCAACAGAGCCTTTTTTTTGTTCTCGTCCTGAATTTTTTTGGCCATGGCCACACTCTCCGGTGTTTCTGTTGAAGCTGGTTTTTTGGCCAACTCCTCTGGTTTCGCAGCCTCGCTACTAAACTGGCTGGTAAAAACTGTTTTTGTTAATGCACCAGCGGCAGACACAGTTACTGATGTTGGAGTTGGCTTGGCCAAATTTTCTTTATTCAAGCCCTCGGCGACTGCCTCCGCATTTCCCGGAAAGCTCAGCCTGTCCTTCAGTTGTTTCTTTTGACAGGGTTCTCCAACAGCCGGAGATTGCGGAGCGCTGTGAGTGGTTACCTGCTGGTGTTGGTGTTGATGCTGCTGCTGCTGTTGCTGCTGCTGTTTTAGGTAGCTCGAGAGCCAAAAGAGTCGAATAAATCTGTTGTTGAACACGGGCTGTGGTGATTTGTATGCAGCAAAAGCTTCAGTATTTGACGAAAATTGTACCAAGGCAGCATCATTTAGATTGTCGTAATGACATTGGATGTCGACAATGTTGCCAAATTTGGAAAAATGTTGTCTCATTTTATCCACAGTGTTCAGATTGGAAGGTATTTTCCTTAATATCAAAGTGGTATTTTGAGGAGTTGGTGGCTGAAACTGTCCTTGATTGCGCGAGCTTGGAATGTATTGTGGGGTTGGAAGCAAGCCGTGTTGTTGAGATTGTGTTTGAACAGAATTGACTTGCTGGTTGGAAAATTGATCATTATTTACATCAAATACTACTGAATTGTTGTTGAATGAGTTGTTATTTGATTCATTAGCTGACTTCACGTTTGAATTAACTGTAAAAAATAATTTTTAAAACTAAGACAAAAAATTCGGTTTTAAAAATGTTGGTTCGCAAGAAAATAATTAAAAAATAAGAATTTTTAATACTGCTAAGAGTCGAACTTCAATTAAATGTTTATTTTTCGAAGCTGACCAAAAATTTTAGTCTATTTTGAAAAATTAATTTTTTTTTAAGATGATCCATTCGATCCATAAAAAATACTTAAATAATCATCATTTTATTTATTGATAACAATCAAATTTTTTTAAATAACTAAAATATGTAATTGAAAATCTAAAATACTGAATTAGGAAGAAAAAAAATATTTTCTTTTTATTCAATGTCAATTATATTTGAATTTGTCACTTTTCTAATTTATTCTAATAAAAAAAAAACTTATTTAAAATAACTTAATTAATAGTGTCCCACTTGTAACATATAAAGTAGGATGGCCTAACCAGGTGACCTATTCTTTGTATTTTTTGTCAGTTTTTTTGAAAACTCCGAATTCATTAACCGAATTAGACCGAATTTTCCGACTCACCCCCTTAGCAAAAGGGGTTAATGAGGTTAGGGTTAACTCAGAATGGACTTAATAAAAAATACTTAAATTTAATTTTTGTTTTGTATTGATAGCTTAGGCAGAGGGCTTTCAATATCATGCTTATCTGAGCTATTGGGTATCTTGGTTTCTTGTGAAAATTTAATTTAGTGCGTTAACCCATTTAGGCAAATAGGTAATTTTTCGGACCTTTTACAAAAACATAAATTTTGACCACATTGATGAGGTCCTATGAAAAAAGTAATGGCATTTTCGGAATCCTCGATATTTTTTCTACCCATAATTTTGCTTTTTAGACAAAATTTCTATTTTTATTTTGCCATAAAAATTCAATCAAAAAAAAATTCACCCCATTCACACATTAAATAATTGCCCCATCTTACTATACAAATAAGGACTACTTAGTTATCGGTTTTGTGAAATTTAGTACAATAGAACAGAACAAAAAGTTAAAAATTCTTATAATTTTTCTTTTAAAAGTCAAAAGCAAGCTCTGTAAATGCAACATAGTGCAATATTCAAAGTCGCACTATTATCAACAATATGGTAAAACTCTGCAAATTTAGCATAATTTAAATTTGGACAAATTTGGCTATAGTGCATTTTGCAGAGATTTTGCACATCATTAGCAGACTTTGACTTTTGGTGCAACTAAGTATGTTGCACTTTGTTGCGCTTACAGAACTAATTCAGAAAAAAAGTTATAAGCTTTTTAGCATTAATTTTTGTTCTATTTTTTTATTTTGTACCAAATTTCACAAAACTTTAGTTATCCCCAAATCACAAACAAGGAAGCCTAATTATAAAGCCAACTGTTTATTATTTCGTAACACTCTTTTAAGCTGAATTCAGAATTTACCATTAAATTGAGCAAAATTCACAAATTAAATGAAGAAATGACTATAGTTGTTAAAAAGTCACAAGTCAAGTCCAAATCATGACTTTTACTTGTATAAAACTCGTTCTGACATTTTTTCAAGACTTTTGTACAAGTCTAGAAATTATCCAAAAAAATAATTTTAATAATTTTTGGAGCCCATAAAAGCATACAATATCATTCACATAAAATTTTCAAAACCAGCATCCCACTCAGCATGGTCAGTTTGATTAGGAATCTTAGGATTTTATGTTGCTATATCAATCAAGAATGGCCCTATGCTCCATTCATTTTTCATCTATTTTTTCCATTTAACTTAATTTATTTCAATTAAAATTTCAAATCTTTTTTTAATTTTATTTATTTTTAAATCAGATATTCAAAAAATTTAAAAAACTCTTTTTTCATTGACATTTATCGAAAATACATCGAAATTTTCGATTTTAAAGGCTTATCAAACATTAGGTTAAATCAAGCGAATATTTAAAGACCGTGACACGCAAACAATACAGAAGTTCTATACCTACTTAGTTAGACCTCATTTAGAGTATGTTGTTCAAGTTTGGAATCCAATGTTGAAGATAGACAAAGCAAGTAAAAAAAGTATACAAAGAAAGAGAACTTAACTGATTGGAGAGTTTAGGAACTTGGTACATGAGGTTCGTGAGGACCGTCTTAAAAAGTTAAAACTTACCAAGCTTGAAAAAAGAAGACTAGAGGCGATTTAATTGAACATTTTAAATTGAAAGAGAATTTGATAAGCTTAAAATAAGATAAGTTTCTCGAATTCGTGGTTTTGGTTTTGAGAAAAAGCTTTTTGGAAATTGAAATATAATACCATTTTTTTACCAATAGAGGAACATTACATACGTTTTTTATTATTTAATTGTTCATTCTTTTTCTATGATATTTACACTTTCTTTTCTAGTTTTCATTTAAAGAATAAGAAATATTTATTTGGAAAAATTTACAAAGAATAATAAAAAAATGAGTTCTCTCGTTCGACCAAGTCAAATTTCAAAATATCAAACAATTTAAATGTAGATCGAAATAATGTATTCGCCAGTAGCTTAATTTTCATTTTCATTATATTTTTATAAAAAGAATGAAATATTTTTTTATCAATAAAATTACTAGATTGAATATATATAGAAAAAAATTTTTTTATGGTAATGCACAAATTAAAAATGTGATTGTTCTGAACTGTGAAAATATGAACATAATTGAAATTTAATTGAATAACAAATTTTATAATATCGACTTTTTTTAAAGAGAAAAATATTCAACTTATACTCCCACAATAACTCCCTGCAACGACAAAAAATTCCGATATTAATTTTGATTTGGAGAAGTGACTTGGAGTTAAACTTGTGACTTAAAAACAATTCTGATTACTATTAGTTTGTTTTTACATAGAAAAATTGGCATATGTCTGATATGTGCATTTTTAGATCCCAAATTATGTGAACTTAAAATTATATGATCATTACAGTGCACATAATTTTTGTTAAATTTATTTGAAAAAAAAAATGGCGTAATTTTGAGTAATTCGGATCAGGATTTGTTGAAATTAAATTTTTTTTCAGACTTTGTTTCAAAGTCTGATAAGCTATTTTAGAAAATTTTCGGCTCCTTTATAAAACTGATTATAATTGCAATCTTCAGAATTTATCGCTTAATAACGTCAAAAAGAATGATTTATTTAATGAAGCTGTACAATATGAAGATTTTCTAAAAATTAAAAATAAAGTAGTAAAAATAGTGAGATTCTGCGTGAGTTTTGTAGTCAAATAGCTAAAGAAATATTGTTTGAATGAGTAGAATCTAAAAATATATTTATGTGAGACTCATCTTCTATTTTAGCCTATTTAATTTTTTTATTTATTTTTACTTTTTTTTTTTATTTACCTTATCTAACTTAATTTTAATTATTTTTTTTTAATCTCAGGGAGCATTAGCTCGGTAGAAAAATATAGACATAAATTTAAAGTATTAACAGTCTCAAATCGACTTTTTAAGCTGAGTGAGAAATATGTCAGGGGTAGGATTGCGTCATTTCCTTTCCATTGGTTGCCAGACTGGTGGAAAAATATAGAGAAGGTTTCGAATCAATATATATCGATTATCCAACTCCATTGTGAAATTGCTACCTAACAATTTCTTCTTTTTTTCCTGAACCAGAGTTGTTTAAAAATCACAAGTCTCAAGTCAAGTCCAAGTCCGGACTTTATTTTTTCAAAAGTCCAAGTCTGGACTCTAACTAGGCCGCCACAATAACTAGCTGGAACGGCAAAATGGTCATTTGGCCGCGACAATAAAAATTTGGAACGGCAAAAAAAAAATTTTCAAAAAGTCCAGACTTGGACTTTAAAACTTAATATTTTGGGACTTTTAAACAACTCTGTCCTGAACTATCAAAACACGTCTAACTTCAAGCTATTTCAATATATCGTTTTTAATATTCTTTTTATTACTTAGACTTTTTTTTTCTTTTTCTTTTTTTTTTTATTTCATTTTATCTCATTTAATTTTATTTTATTTATTTTTTATTCTGAAGGAGCATTAGCTCAGTACAGATAAACAAATAAATAAAATCAGACATATGCCGAAAAATAAATCAATAAATTTAACATTTCTATTTTAAACTAAAAAATTTTTCCAAAAATTTTTTACCAATAAAATCATTATAGAAAATTTTGAATTAGATTAAAAAAATTCTGTTTGACAGTCTAAAAGTAAAACAAGGCGACTTACATGTTCGCTTAATTCCTCTTTGCTGTGACACATCTTGGGTCTCATCTTCATTGCCCGATGTGACTATGTTTACTAAATTTCTTGGTCTATTCGAACTAGCCATTTGTCGCTGAATGGGTTGACCTTGCGTATTTGCCTGAATGGGCGATGGCGTGTACACATTGTCACTCATATTTGTCTGCATATTTACATTGGACATTCTTTGCGAATAGTTCGCTCCCTTTTGGTATCTGGACTGGCCATTTTTGTTCAACTGAACCCTTCTCTTATTGCCGTACTGGTTGTTGTATTGTGTAGACTGGACTTTAATGGACATTTGTGCCGACTGAGCGTAAGACCTGGCGCCCGACTCATCTTGCTCGAACTGCTCCATTTCGCCGCGTTGTTTCTTGTCCACAATCTGTCCGGGGGATCTGGAGCGGGAGCGTGAGTATGGCGAGCGGCTTCGCGAGCGTCTCACCGGCGAGATGGACGAGGACGACGAAGAGGACGAACGCGACACCCCATGAGTGCGTGTTCGGCTTCTGTTCTTGCGACGCCGGCTGTGACTGCTCGCTCGGTTCGCCCGGTTGGACACGTCTATTTCTTGATAGTCACGTGACAGCCGGCTCCTCTGAGACTTGGAGTCGCGTCGCTGCTCTGTGTCCTTTTTTCTCTCGTCTTCGCCGGATTTTTCGGTCGAAACTTCGCCACTGTCTGCTTGTAAATACGCCTTGTTGAAGAGGGCGTCGAAAAATCTGTCCACAAACGAGTGTGTGTTCGGCTCCAGAAACACTTCCAGGTCTTCGATGCAGCGCTGACGCGACGGCTCATCGTTTTCGACCTTTTTAGCCAGCGCGACTATATACAGGGCCAGCTTGTCCGAGTCGCCTTCAAAGCTAGGAGAAAAAAATAAATTTTTTTTTTTTTTTTATTAAAAAAATTTCTTTTACATTGGATTTAGGATTTTTATGAGCCATTTCTTTAAGGCCTCTTGGTTTTCTATTTTCATGATGATTTGTGTGATCAAGTGAACGTTCGGGCGAGTGGGGCAAAGAGATTGTTCTTGTAAGAAAATTCAAAATAAACAAAAAATATTCGGTTTAGGATGTGTTTAGTTTTTTTTCTTTTTTTTCAAGACTAATATATATTCAGAAAAAGATATTAAATTTTCGCAAACGATGGTTGTTATTGAAATGAATTTTGATTATAAATTTCGAAAAATTTGCTTTTGTCTTGTATATGTGAAATAATTGGCCTTTTTTTGCACCACTCTCAAATGCATAAATGTGGTGCGTCTTTTTTTGTCCGCTTATTTTTGTCCATTATTTGAACGATGGTTTTTTTAGTTATTAATTTGAAATAAATTTATTATAACCATGACAGTAATTAGTACATTTTAAATGAAAATAAATTATTTATAAAAATCTGTTCATTCCAAATCTTAATAAATCTCACTAAAGTTAGCCCATAGCTTGATTAAAATTCTAATAAAAAAAATATATATGTAAATTTTATTTTATTAATTTTTTTTTTTTTGTATAATTAAAATTTTTATACTTTTACTTCTCCTAATGGAGGTTGATTCAATCAATAAATAAATAAATTCCAAGAAAAGACAATGAAAATAAAAGATTGCAGTGTGACAAAATATAGAGAAAAAAATAGAAAATTAAATCGTTGTTATTGTTATTAAATTTTTCAGCCTCATTGGCAATAAAATACAAAATATATAAAAGTCAGACTTGTTTATAAGTCACCGTTTTAAGTCTAAGTCACAAAAATTTAAGTCAAAGTTATGACTTGCACAACAATTTTTATCAATACCTGCTTCATCAGGACCAGTTGAAAGACTTTTTTCTAAATCTGGTAACATTAACAGACCACATGGGTCAAGATTAACAGTCAGGAATTTGCAAGCAACTACTTTATTGGTATCAAATATGGATTTATTAAATGAATAGAGAATAAAATACTATTTATTACATTTATTAATAACATCACTTTGTTTGTTTAATTTATAATTTAATTTAATAAAAATATGAAAAAACTATGTAACGTGTGTAGAATAAAAAATGGCACAAAATTAATTTTATCATAAAAATTTTTTTATTTAACTTAGGCTTTAAATTTTTTTTTAATTATAACTGAACCCTCCTATTTTGAAAAAATAATATCACTTAAGGTATTGAACTCCATGACGACGCATGATATCGAGCCTAGAGCGAACACTCTTGGCATGGTCTTGTACAACCTTAATTTAAAATTTGGGAAAGGTCTTGTCCACTCTTATAGAAAATTAAACTTAACTTTTGTGCCATTTTTTTTCTACACTCGTTATACAAGTTAATTTCATTAAAAAAAAAATTTTGTCATTGACTTGACTTGACTTAAGACTTGTGACTTAAAAACAAGTCTGATAAAAGTAAATGATATGGCCAGATTTTTTTACTTTTTACGTTTTTTAAAATCTTATGTAAAAAGCTCAAAAAACAAATTAGTTTTATTAATAAAAAATCAAACAGGATAATATTCAAAATAGCCATCTAGATAAAATTTAATCACTTGCTATATTCCAGTTATCGTTATCGTGATTAAACATGAGCATTAGACCAAATTTTACGTTTATTCACGTAAAATACCGTAAAATCCCAAAATTCAAAAATCAATAATATATGAAAATTTACCAAAATTATCGTAATTTTAAGATATTTTTCGTAAATTTTAGTAAAAATGAAAATGAATTTAAAATTTAAGTTAAAATTTATTTATACAAAAAACAAAACAAAAAAAATTTTTAATTGTATTTAAGAAATTAATAAAAAATTGTATATATAGTTCCGAATGTTTTTCAAAAAAAAAGATTTTTTTCAAAAATTTTTGGCAATTTTTATTTTTACTATAATTAACAAAAAATATCGTAATTTTACCATTATTTTCGAAAATTTTCGTAAATTCTTGATTTTACTGTATTTTATAGGTGAATAAACGTAAAATTTGGTCTAATCCTGGTGTCAAATCACCACTGTAAATATCTTTAGTGCTTTTTTTTATTTTTATTGAAATTTTGGGGAACAATTTTTAGTAAATTATCATACAGTTTATTGAATTTTTAACCAGGTAGAGTTCAATATGTTTTAATTATTTTGTTCGATTTTTTTTTTAATTTTTAAAAAATAAAATAAAGTATAAATCAAACAATCTAATCACTTATTTTGTACATTAAAGATTTTTCTTTTTTAATATGCAACACCAATCCTTGTTTATTTTTAGCAAGTGATCAAATTTTACTAAAAGAGACATTTTGAATATTATCCTGTTTGATTATTTATTGAAAAACATCAATTCTTTTTTGGACTTTTTTTACTTTAAAATTTATTTAAAATTTAAATTGACGAAAAAAATTAAAAATTGAAGTTATTTATCATTAGATGATCGATGTGAAATGAATAATAATTAATTGATTTTTTTCCAAAGAAATTTTGTAACAACATTATAGATAAATATGGTTTTTTGAAGTTCAGTACAAAAGAACAGAACAAAATGATAAAATGCAAGATAATTTTTTTTATGAAAGTTTAAATTAGTTCCTGGAATGTGACGTGGTGCAATAATTAAAGTTGCAACCACTGTCAAAAAAAAAAACTCAGCAAATTGCACTGCGCTCGAAAATATCCAAATGTAATTCTTTATTTATTTATTTGTTTATCTGTACCGAGCTAATCTCCTTCAGAATAAAAAAAATTAAAATAAAGTTAAATGAAATAAAATAAAAGAAAAAAAGTATAAATAAGCCTAAGTAATAAAAAGAAAATTAAAAACGATATGCTGAAATATCTAGAGGTTAGACATGTTTAAATATTTGATAGTTCAGGAAAAAAAGAAGAAATTGTTAGGTAGCAATTACACAATCGAGTTTGATATTCAATATATCAAACTCGATTGTGTGTTGATTGTGTCGAAAAATGTTGGCTGACCGGTGGCTTGACCACGAGTCAGTCGTTTTTTATTTAAAAGAAAATAAAATAAAAAGTTCGAAAGATGCAGAAGATTCGAAACCTTCTCTTTATTTTTCCACCAGTCTGACAACCAATGGAACGGAAATTACGCAATCTTACCCCTGACATATCTCTTACTCAACTCAAAAAGTCGATTTGAGACTGTTAGTAGTTCAAGTTTATTAGCGCTTCGAGGTGCATAATATTGGAGAGGGTATCGTATTTCAGCTTCAAAATAGATCGAACCGTTGAATTTTGAAAAGCTTGTGTTTTTTTGATGTCAGTTTTCATCATCAGGGACTTCATCCAAATCAATTATTTCTTCACTACATTCGTTTCTTTTTTCAATAAGTTTAGAAGCTAAGTAATTAACTGTATTACATTCTGCTTCTTCATGGTCTCTAGCTGAAATTTCTTGCACAATTTCTTGAACGACTCACATCCTGAATGGATATGACCAAATTTTTCGCAGAAGCTACATCTCCTGTAATATCCTATTAGTTTAACAAGACATCGTTGGCTATTGATAATATGGGTTCCAACTATATGATAAAGTCTTCATGATCAGTTAGGTCGTATTTCACTGTTAATTTATTAACTTCGTTTGAAATCTCAGTGAAATTCTCAAGATTGTACTGTTCATTCGAAATAGACTATAAAATATTTCAAAAACTAAATTTTCTTTTCTTTATTTTTGATACCCAAGTCTGTAAAAAGTCAACTATCAATAAAATAAAAATGACCCCAAAATAAAAATATTTGATACTTTTTGATTTAAAACCTAAACAATTTGAAAATTAAAAAATATATTAGATACCTTGAAAAATAGGAGCCTACATTTACTGAGTCGACCAGACTTTGAAAATTGATGCATCTTAGAATGTTGCATCATGTCGCAATCACGGAACTAATTTGAATTTTTTAAAAAAAAAGTTTTGTAATTTTTTAGCCTTTTCTGTTCTTTTTATCATTTTCTACTGAATTTCACAAAACTATATAACAATCGAAAAATTACGTTATATTTAAAGAAAAAACAAAATATTTTTAAATTCTTTTAATTTAACGCTGTTTTTAGAACAAATTTTAAATTTTAAAGATTTCTTCAATTTATTAACTATTAAAACTACAAGAGATTATTATTCTAAAAAAAATCTATGATAAGTTTTCTATAAATGATTTTTTATTTTTTTTTTCATTAAAAATTTTCTATGAAAATAGGATAATAATTTTATGAATTGAACGTTTACCGCTAACTCATTTGTATGTTTGGATAAAAAAACGTTTAGACTTTTGTATACTGGACTTGTAAAACCACATTTTGAATACTCTGTAGGTGAAAGATAGTCCGTATCAGGAAAGGCTTATGGATTTAGGCATGAACTTTGAAGCTAAACCTAAGCTGAGAGAAATCAGCAAACGCTCTTTTGGATAAAACTTTTTGACAAACATGGTGGTTTCAAAGTGGCATGTTTGGCCACAGTGTTTTATTGATGCGAAAACGGTCAATCTTTTTAAGGCAGACATTGACAAAGATGTGTTTATTAAGGGACAAAGAAAGAGTAGGAAGACTGCCACAGCTCCTATGGAGCTAAATGCCGAAAGAGGTTAGTAAAGATTAGTATGCTGTCTTACCACTTCTACCAAAAATTTGGATAATCTATAATTTTTTTTCTTAATCAATTAGAAATTCAGTGCCAATAACCTATAAAAATGATCCAATATTCTAACTTTCATCTGAAGGAACATTAGCTCGGTACAGTAAACAAATAAATAATAACTTTTATAAGATGTGACTAGTCGTAAAATTCTCAAATTAGTCTCTTGTTTATCTTTTTTTGACTTAAAATTTTGACCGTTTTTTATTCTAACCTTATCCCTATCAACGTTACTTTCTTCTAAATAATTTAACGACTTAAGAAACAGTTCAATGTTTTCTTGGGTTCAGTTGAATTTGGCAATGCCTAGACATTCCAATTTTTCTTTTTTTTTTGTTGAAAGTCTAAAAAACACAGCAAAGTATATATTTTATGTTTTATCCGAGATTAAATATTAACTTATTAAAAGTATAAAAAAATTCAGGCTCCTTTAGGATTAAGGATGCATGCTAAGAGATGATGTGAACAATTGTATTTAGCGTCATTGTATCTTAACAAATAGCTTCGGTAATGTTCGGAATAACTATGCCGAAGCTTTCGTTAGAGCAGAATCATTGAACATATTTAATGCTAGTTTTGACAGATGACTTGTTTAAAACAGTCAAATTTATTTAATTGTTTTTTATTTTAATACTTATTTAGCTCAATAAACTTGCATAATTGCTTGATAATTAGATGCAAAATAATTTTATTCTTCAGAATTATTAAGTTTTTTATTATTTGTTAAAAAATATTTGAATATTGATAAATATCCATTTAATTTAAATTTAAAAAATATGATCTCTTAATCACATTAAAGGCACTGTTTTGATCTTAATTCATTTAAAAAATGATAATTCATTAGAAACAATTTAATTAGAAGAAGTTTGCGTTCTAAATAAGGCAGCTTTCCATCAGCTTTCAATCCATTCCAAAATTACTGCTTTTGCAAAATGTAGCTGATTTGTTTTACTCATTTTATTGAAAAATTAAGTTTTAAAACAATTTATTAACATATGTGATTAGATAAAAAATTCTAATACATTATTTTTAAAATTAAAATAAAATTTTCTTATCAAACATTTTCAATATTTGAATATTTTTTAGGAAAGTACTAAATGTTTGGCATTTTATTTTAATTGCTAAAAACAGCCGTAAAATTACAATTTATCTTTTTTCTGTTCCAGGTTATTTTTCAATTGAACTAGTAATATAATAGCTTCTACATCGGAAAAAAATATTGAAATTCGGAAACTTTCTTCTGTTAAAATTTCCAATATTAATTCCTTAATATCCTATGTTGATTTTTTTATTATTAACTTTTTTAAATAATTTTAGAAGTACTAACCTGAAAATTCATTAAAATTGATATCACAAAAATTTAATTTACATCGCATATTTGAAAAGCTTGATCTTGATCATTTATTTTATTTTTAATTTTTTTTTATTTGCGAAAAGAACAAATGTAAAATTAATCTGAAGTGAGCATCTTATATAAGAATTTCGTTTTCCCTGAAAAATAATTTTAATCCCAACAAAATGAAATTTACACTTCTAGCTGTTTTTGCTGCATTAGCAACAATTGCATCAATTGAATGCAATTCTCTTTTTAAATCAATTAACAATGACCAGTTGCAACAAGCATTGTCTTCATTGTCTTTGAACCAAATTCCAGACTATTTTAAACAACCCAGAGACAAG
Source organism: Brachionus paranguensis (assembly GCA_016802215.1). NCBI lineage: Eukaryota > Metazoa > Rotifera > Eurotatoria > Ploima > Brachionidae > Brachionus > Brachionus paranguensis. The sequence goes on from JAESIX010000004.1 coordinate 5,207,549, forward strand.
TAGAAAAATGCCTTATTAAAATAATATTAATTTTTATTCGAAAAATTAGCTCTAATTGGTGCTGCAAAGTTGATGTACCAATTTTAACCCTCGAAAAAACTCGAGTAATCAGCTATCAAATTACTAATAGCCAAAATGTTAAATGCGGGTATCAAATATTTAAATTAATTAAAATCTTTGATTTTAATATTTAATTTTGTTCAGGTCATCAAGTTGTGGATTTTTAGGATTATTCAAATGCACCAAGTGGTGTACTCAATATTGGTAAATTTTATAAGTTCATTTATGATAAATTTTTCAATTTTTTCTAAAAGGACTGAAACACGTTACCTAACTCAACACTATCCTGTCACTCAGCAACAGGCTTGTCCAACAGGTCAAGAAATTTGCTGTCAAGACTATTTCTTCATTATGGACCATTGTTTCCGTAATTTATTAAATAATATATTTTAAAAAATACAGATAAAATATATTTTTTTAAGACATAACCGAAGTTCAGCAAAATCTTGAGCTTCTTACAGCTCTAAACAACCAAGGAATAGTTATCCCAGTCGGCAAATAGAAAAATTTTCTATATTAAACTAATCAAAATTCTAATAAACTGTTAAAATCATTACTTTTATTATTTGATTTTGAAAATGGTTCGACAAAGATTAAAATTTATTTTCTTGAGAGAAAAAACATACGTTGTTAATGTTATAATTGAATTAAATTTTTGATTTTAGAAATAATTTGATTAAATTTTCAAAAATGTTAAAATTCTTAATTGTTCTATTGCCAATTTTTTTAAATATTTATTTGACTTCGACGGAGGCAATTTTGAAAAAAAATGATTCAGAACGAATTCAAAAAGCAATTTCTTCTTTGTCTGAAAAACAAATACCAGAAGCTTTTAAAAATAGAGTTAAAAACGAAAAGTAAGAGGCAAAAATTTAGATCTTATTTCCAAAATTCCCGTTACAAAAAATATTGTAAAGCATCAATCATATTTATATTTTAACATTTATTTTTAAAAAAAAATTTAAACTGTTTTATATTTAAAAATAAAAAACTTAATTTTATTACCAGCTCGAATTGGTGCTGTCAAATTAATGTGCCAATAGAAAATTTACAGCAAACTAGAGTCATTAGTTACAGCAGTGTAAAATCAGGGACCCATAGATGCGGGTAAGATTAGCATATAATGAAGTCTATTTATATTCAAATTATTCATTTAGATATCAATCGTGTGGATTTTTGGGATGGGGAAGCTGTACAAAATGGTGTTTGGCATATTGGACGGAAACAATGTATCGATTGGAAACTTATGAAGTAACACATCAAAATCCATGCCCTACCGAAAATGTTATATGTTGTGCTGACCATTTTCTTATTATGAATCATTGTTTTCGTAAGTTTATTGATAAATAACGTTTTAAATTTAAATTAAAAAAAATTTAGATATAAATGAAATACAAAACAATTTAGAGTTGTTGACAATATTAAATAATCAAGGGATTGTTTTACCACCAATTGGAAAATAATGAAAAACCAAATTTTAAATTTAATAAATTATAAATTGACTATTTATTAATGTAAAGATTAATTTTTTTTATAATTTATTTAAATGAGATTAAATGATCGGAACAATTTTTAAAGACTTAAAAGCAACAACAACAATTTTTATTAAAAAATAAATCTAATAACATTGTTCCATAAATAACTTTGCAAAAATTAAAATTGTGATTTTAAATGTCTTAGATTATATTTTTCTAAATTACTATCTGTTATTAATATAAACTGACTTTAATGCATATAATTATTTTTGATTTGAAAATAACTCCAAATATAAGTAAGATTTCAAATCCTATTATCCAACTTAATTTTTTTTAATTAAATTTAATAACCAATTTAAAAAAAGGTTTCTTCTGCGAAATAAAAATTTTTTTTTTTTTTTTTATTATTTCAATTCATTCGAAAGGCTAGTGCCAAACTCAAAGAGCCGAATGATATTAGTTTCTATTTTAATATTAAAAGTATCCAAACTGTTTATATACTAAGTCTAAATTGGAGAAAATTTTACAAAAATTGGTAAAAATAAGGTTTATAATCTCTTCAGTTTTGTCTTCCTTGCAGCTGTCCAGGTATTGCCATTTGTGAAATCATATTTTTGACTGTTTTTCGAAAAAGCCTCTCGTTCAGACACAGAAAGTCCCATTTTAAAAATTTTTTTTTGCAATATTATAGCTAATTTTTAGTAGTTTATAAATAAATATAACTTAACTTTTGTCCATTTACTTATGCATCACCCGTTAGTCAAAAGTTTTCTCTATAAAATCATTAAATTTTCCTTTTAATGGTACTTTATATTTTAATCGAAAACAATCTTTTATTAACTGAAATCCGTGTTTGAGCTACATGTTTGTAAAATTTCAAACGATTATCAAATAATTTAATTTTGCAAGTTGATAAATAAATGACAATATCATTTATGTAAAGCAGAAAAAGGAGAGGCCCAAGAATACTCCCCTGCAACCATAATTTCGCAGTTTATATAGCAAGAGCCTTTGGTCGACTGAAATTTTAAAATCTATAAAGAGAAAAAATCCGATCATTCTTTTGCTTTTAAATCGCTTTAATTATAAAAGGCCAATTTTAGTGAAAAAAAATTATTTTATTTATTAAAAGAATTCATTGTTTTTTTTTTAATTCAGGTTAAGCGTTTCTCATAATTAAACTTTGAAACCATTTTGTATTTCTACTTGAAAATCTTTGTCTTTATTATAACCAGGCTTGCTTTTAAGTCATAAGTTTGTACAAAAGTCAAAAAAAAGTTATCATAAAATTTTGACTTTATGACTTTTGAAAAACTTTGGTTAGATCCAAAATTTATGATCATGTCCTATGTTTTCAATAAATTAGCTGTGCAATGAAATTATAAAGAAAATTTTATATTTATTCAGACTTGGTCAAAGTCAAGTTTTTAACTTTGACTTGGAAGAAAAAATTTAAATTTTAAAGTCAAATCTGACTTTTATTCGTTCATTTTGACATCTCATTATCTCTGTTTGTATTATATTTCTAATTAAGTATCCAAACAATTTTTTGAAATTTTTTTAAAAATTAAATCAAAATATTTTCAATCTTATTTATTTCAAATAAAATTTAAAATAAATAAAAAATAAGCCTAATGGATTTAATACGTTTTAAACGTTTTTGACAATTTTTCCAATAAAGTTTCTATTAGTTTTTCCCTTGGTACGGTTTCCTAATAAAAAATGAATATTTAACTCAAATTTTAAATTATTAATAATTTTTTTTACCTCAGCCCTAGAAGCTACTTCTCTCAATTTAACAACTTTGTTTTCTATTTCATCTTGACCAATAATTATTGCATAGGGAATTTTATTTTCTTCACAATATTGAAGTTGGTGCAAAATTTTTGGATTAGCCTTATACGAATGTTCGGTCTTGATGTTCGCCTCCCATAACATTTGGCATAACCTTAATCTTTCTTCCACTAGTCCTTTTTGTGGTGTTGCCACATAAACCTCGGTTTCGCAAGCTCTAATTTTTAAATTATCCCGTTTTATTTTGGCCTCCATCACAGCAAAAAGTCGCTCAACTCCTATCGACAAACCTACACAAGGAACATTTTGTTTTTTGTCAAACATATTAACTAATTCATCGTAGCGACCTCCAGCAGCTACTGTTCCCACACCAGAAGATACATTTACATCAGCATCATCATCTTCCAATTCCAAAATCTCTTTGGTCTTTTTTCCTTTGGCTTTTTCAATAGCCGCTGCCCTAGCAGCAGCTTTTTCGGCCAAGGCTTTCTTTTGCTGCTCGGCAATATAGTCAACCAATTCACCTTTTAAAATAGCCTCGTAGATTACTCCAGTGTAATAATCTAATCCTCTAGCCAAACTAAGATCGAACAAAAGTTTATCTTTTATACCAAATATGGCGCAATATTTAAACAATAAGTCAAGATCATCTAGAGCTTCAGAAGCGCTTTTATTTTTGTTCAAAACTTCATCTGATTTTAGCTGCTCAATTAGCTCCATTCCACCTAATCAAAATCAATTTTTAATTAAATTTTCCTCAATTTATTAAGCACCCACCGCTTAGTTTAGCATACTCCCCGATTTTGTCCGCTACTTCGGGATCAATGCTCTTCTCTTCGACCAACTCCTTTTTTACATCTGTCCACTCAGTTTTGTCCAGTTTGTCTATGGATGAAGAGACTAGGCGAATTTTGTCCTTGGGAACACCGCATACCTCGAACATTCCATCTAGCAACTTTCTATGATTTATTTTTATTTGGAAGTCACCAAGGTCTACTTTTGTTAAAATATCAGCCATTATTTTCACACATTCGCTGTCCGGAAGCATTTTGTCATAAACTCCGGCGATGTCAAAATCCTTAAAATAATAAAATTTAATTTTTAAAACTTTTTTATTTAAATAAAAACCAACGCATTGATAAAATTCGCGATAGCGGCCTCTGGCTGCACAGGGTTGGTCCCTGCGATACACTTTTCCAATCTGATATCGTTTAATATTTATCAATCGATTCATGGCTAGATATCGAGCGAAAGGAACAGTCAGATCGTATCTAAGGGACAAAAGCTCGCCAGCTTGGTCATTCAAGTCATAAATAAGCTTGGAGTCTTCTCCATACTTTTGGGTTAAAATTTCTTTTCTTTCAAAAACCGGGGTGTCGATTGTCACAGCTCCGTGCAATTGAAAGCATTCAATTATCTTCTTGAAGACATTGTCCCTCACAGCCATTTGCAAAGGATCAAAATCTCTAGTCCCCTTTAAATTAATAAGATTGATTGAAATTTGGATTGATTAGGTTACTTTTGGAGCTTTTAACAAAAATTTTCCAGCTTCATCTTTTTTGGACTTTTTTTGACTTGGCTGCTGTTGACTATTGTCATTTTTGATATCCATTTTGGACATTTTTTCGATTGTTTGGTCAACGCTTTGGCTCATGTTTCGTGCAAATAATTTAGCAATTGTATCCTATTTTAGAAATTTAAAATCTAAAATGATTTGAGACTAAATTGGGTTTGATTTAAATTTTTTAAATGGAGTTCGGAGTTTGAAAAATAATGGAACTTACGGTTTTTCTTTCTACCAAGAATAATCTGCATCGTATCAATCTTAGAAAAAACATTGAAAGACCATTTAATTAATTTCAACTTTCACAAGATTTATAGCATGCCGATGAATTCGAAATTTTTTGTATGTATGATGCAATTATTTTAATTAAATATAAATTTCAAATTAAACTTTATTTTAGAATAGTTTTGATAATGAGAAATTTAATATAATGATAAAATTTTAATATTAATAACATTTTAGAGTCATAACTTTAAATTACTTTTTTTTTTCTTCCGCTTTAAATTGTAAACAAATTAAAAATAAAAATTATATGCTGAGACTGAAAGAGATCGAAAGAAATTCGCAATAGATTTAAAAGACTAGTCAAAATTTTATCTGATAATTATTATAGTTATATTTGATCAGTAGACAATTGATAAATGGCTAGTGTTACAATAATTAAATAGTGAGTAATTCAAAGTTTTTTTATTAAAATAAATTTTTTTTCATTTAAAAATATTCCAAAGCTTGTCTTTATATTTAATATCATCATCTTTTAGAAAGTTTTCAATCCATATATTGATGGCTCTTTTCTGAAATCGATCCACGGTGTTCCAAAAGTTAATTCATTTCTTGATAAACTAGAAATATTATTCAATAAGAGTATTTAAGTATTTTTTTTATTAAATTTATCTCAGTGGTTTCCATCTATCCATTGTTGAAGCAAATTCACTTTCATCTGAGTCTTTAAATTGTTTTTTTTTGGTACGTCATCTTTTTTATATTAAGAGACAAAAAATTTGAGATATTTCAAAATTTTTAAATTTTGGTCTTAGATCGATTTTAATTAAAAATTTATCCAGTTTTTGATTAAAATTTGGCTTAAACTTTTTGGTGGTGACAAATTTTACTTTTTGAACTGACAAAATAAACCTTATTTTATCGACTAAATAAACTAATTAGGATGTTGAAAAGGATTTATTGCCTGACACAAAATAAAATTTAATAAAAAAATTTAAGAAAAAGTAAAAATGAATTTTTCTAGGTTTTTTAAAAGCTGATTTCCTTAGTCTCCCTCTTTTTCACGGAATATCCGCATCAGGTTACTAATAAACTGCTCCCGTATTTTCCGCTGTATTTATTTTATTTTATTTATCTATCATTAATAAAAACACTAAATAACGGAGTCATTAATGAATCTTTACAAAAAACTGCAGTGATGTATTTTAATCATCATCATATGCTATCATTACTTATTTGGCAATCTACATTTACATTAAATGGTTAAAATATCAAGTTAAAAAATTTTAAGAAGATATCCAGGTTAAATTTAATTTGTTGAACGCTTTACTTTTCTCGGTCACGCACCCGTGAAGTTTTTTCCATTAGATTAGTTTTATTTAAATCGAAATTAATTATTATTTCTAAAATCTTTTGACATGATTTTATTAAAATATTAGAAATCTAGGTATATTCAACCTGCTATGATCCTTGAAACGATTCTCTTATGAAATTGATTACAAGAAAAGATAAAATTTAAATTTAAATTTTAGGTTCGATCGCATTATGGAAATATTTAGTTAAATTTAATTATTATTAATTAGATCATATTTTAATCTATTTAAAATGGAATTTAGTTCTCTATATTGGCCGAATGAAAAATATAAAATTATATTGAATGTATTTTTTATTGACTGAACCAAATCAATTTATTTCGAATTAAACAATTTTGTTGATTAACTTTCTTAAATTGATTAGTTTAAAAAAAATTGTTAAAATTTAAAAAATACAAAGAAAAATTTTTCGACTCAATTTTTTGTCAAAATTAGAACTTAAGAGTAAAAAATATAAAGAATATGGAGTTTATGATTCTTAATGCTAAAAATAACATAAAAAATAAAAAGTTTTGCTTTAGTTCAAATGGTTTGAAACTGACCAACTCCAACTTCAAGTTCAATTAGAATAGTAAAGCCAATAATAAATTTTAATTATTTTTATAGACAAATTTTCTAATTAAAATGAAAAAAAATCTAAGCTTAATAATTTTTTTATTTATATTATTTTATTATTTACCGCAAAAAACTTATGTGTTAAAATTGATGTGGTAATTTGTGTCTAACAGTTTTTTAATTTTTAGGAACCAATTATCTCAATAATTTAATTTAACCAATGCAAAGATCGATTAAATTCTAAAAGAGTTAAATTTAAATTCTATTCGAAATATTTAAAAAATCATCTTTAAAGGCTGTCTATCACTTACCAGTTGGAGCAGAATTTTTGCTTCACTAAATATTTTTTTCAAAGTATTCATTCACTTTTTGGTAAAAAATAAACAACTAAAATTTCATTTTATGCATTTTAATACTTTATTCTAAAATTATAATTAAAACGAAAACAAAACTAGTTAGGCATTTATAAATTAAAAATTCTTTTTCAATTAAGGTAATTTTTACAGCTTAAGAAGTCACCGATGCTTCATCAAACTTACTCCATTAAACTAAATTTATATCAAATTAAAAAATAGCAAATTTACATACACAACTAAAAACAATCATCGATATCTAATTGTAAATCACTTTTGTAAACAAAAATTAGTAAAATTTGTTTGAGTGTTTGAAATCTTTTTTCAAAGTTTAAAAATATTCAAACAATGTTCCAGACTGATCATATATGCTCGCACATAGACACCTTATTTTCTTCCATAGACTTAAAAATTGACCAAACAAAGACCCTATTGAGCAGCACCAACTTCGAGCTTGTTTGTTTGGCCTCTTTCGAGGATACAATTGACCGAAAATTTCAGCAATCCAGACATGATATGATAAGTAAACTAAAAAAGTACTTAAATATGAGCCTCAGTTCAGGAGATCGAGTTATTTACGTGCCACAAAAAAATTCCATTGACTGCAACAATTTGCTCAAACTCATCGACTTCAGCTTTTCTACAAACCATTGGGACCTCAAGCTACAAAACATTCATCTTTTTTTACATAATTCAAGTTTTCATGAGAACCCTTGGCAAAAAAATTACATTCAAGCCAGACCCAGTGTTTTTTTCACTCCTAAGAAACACAAGTTAATTTTGTGCAAAGATATACATTTAAATTTGGTTGAGAATAAATTTAAGCGGCTAGAGTTTGAAGTGGTCAAAAATAACCATGTTGTGCTGGTCACTGAAAGTTGGAATCTAAAATTCCATCAAACATATCAAATTTTGTCCTTCAATTTTTACATCCTCTTGTTAATCAAAGACCAATATCAGTCGAGACTAGTGTTGCACTATTATGACAATGAAAAAAATGACATTTTGGTTGTCAAACAAAAAACTCTGGATCTTAAGTTGAAGATGCACTTAATGAATAGGTTCGAGATTATATTTTTGATCAGTGATGCTTTCTATAGGTACATTATTTTCGACTACAATCTAGAATTTGTGGAATTTTTTGGTCAAAGTATAAGCCCTAGCGAGCTTTTTTACATCAACGAAACCTGGACTCTTCTCCAGCTATCGTTTAACAAAGCGTTCATTTACGCTTACAACTACGCCAGATCAATGCATTTTATCAAAATAATAAGCAGATTCAGTGGTCATACGATTAGAAGTATTTATTTTGAAAAAACTCCCGGATTTAACCAAATCAGAATGGACTCGAGTTTCCGGCTTTTGGTGAAAATAAATGAAAACAGACTTGCCTATTTGGACTCAAGTGGAAATTTTTTGTTTAATTTAAAGTCAAGTCTAAGCGCCAAATTTAAACACATTAAACTTGTTTCAGATAAATTCATTTATTTTTATAATATACCTAATGTTATTTCTTGCATTGCGTAATTGAATATTCATACAATTTTATAATTTTGTAATTGATAAATTTTATTTTAAGTTAATAAATTAAGTATTTTGCGAGGTTTAAAGATCAATTTAATTAGAAGTCTTCCTAGTAAAACTTCTTCGCAAGGTTCTATTCTAGTAGCTGATTTAACCTGTTACTAATATTTTTTTTGTTGAAATTTTAAAATTTTTCCCAAAAATTTAAATTTTATTGAATAAATTTAATAAAGTCGAATTAAAATGTTGTTAAAATAGCGTGATCCTTAGTCAAGTTTAGAATGTATATTGACGATTAAATGATTTTTTATATAATAAATTTCTAAAAAAAAAATTATTTAAATTTTGTGTTGATTAAGAATTCAAATGAGAAGCCAGTTTGATAAGTTGTTTTGCCAATAAGTATTCCAACATAAACTGATTCTGAACTATTCAGATTAAGAATAGGAGTTTTGCATTTAATTTCACCTATTCCTATCATGTTAGCCTCAGTTTTTATGTCATTGAATAAACAAGATATCTTTTGGCATATTGCTTTTTCGAAACCAATTCCAAATATGCTCAATTCGATCTGTTTGTTGGCAGGGCCAAATGTTGGCAATAGATTAGAAACATTTATGGTTAATAAAGAAAATCTAGCTCTAGCTCTAAAACAAACACCGGTATATACTTCGTCAATAAATTGCTGCCATTGATTCTCAAATTTTTCATATCCTACTTTTTTCAATTCATGCGGAATCGAACTATACTTGATCGAATTATTGGCTATGATTTTCAAGTCGTACAAATCAAGACCCCAAGCCATGTAGGCCAAATAGTAGTCCACTGTTAAATCGTTGTAGCCAAAGCTTCCCGGATCATCACCAGCCAAAACAATTGGTATTCCACTTCGGAAAAAATTTATAGCCGGATGATTTCTTAAATCTGAAACATAGCCTTTTTTAAATAAAAAAATTTCAAAAAAATTTAATCAATCTTTAAAATATTTACCTAAGATTTGATTGCTAGCAGGACATGCCTCAATGGCTATGCCTCTTTCGATAAAATATTGGTACAATTCAGGATGCTTGATAAGACCGATTCCGTGTCCTACACGGCTTGTTCTTAGAATAATTGAGTCATAAATATTGTTCAAAGTAGATACTGCATCGCCAAATTTAGCTGGTTCCATGTCTTCGGGCCAGTTGGTCTCAGCTGTGTGAAAAATCAAGTTAAATGTTCCATTGCTTGATTGACTGTAGTTGAATCCTCGTATCAAAGTATCACTATGAAACAAAAGTGTATGGCCCTGATCTTCTTCACCTACCAAATCAAAACCGCGGATCATTTGAGGAAATTTTGATTGTAGTCTCAAACTTGTCTCCAAAGTTGAGTTAATGTCACTTTTGGATCGACTTCTAGATCCATAGATAACAAACACAAAGTCAATAAGCTGTGGATTTTCTCTAATATAATTTTTTTTAAATTCTATCAACATTTCCAGCTCTTCCTCTGGCTGAATGTAAACTTTATCCAAATTATTGTCAAGATAATACAGACCACCAAAATTTGAGCGCCTGAACTCAACTAGTTGCACATTTTCTTCCAGAGACAAATCCAAGCATGCTTTTAGATAATCGAATCTAGTTCGATTGTATTTTGTCAAGTCAGAATAAAAACCAAAAACACCATATTTGTTTGCTGCTAACCATCTGCCTTTCGAGTCTGTTGGATAGATTTTTTCGTCCAATCCATTCAAAATGCCTGTCAGTGTGGTCTTTTCAATTATTTTTTCTATTGTCCAATTTGAGCCTTTGACTGGAATCCAACCTTTTGGAGCATCTTTGGCAAAGTAGCTCAAAAAATAGCTAGTACACTTACACTCGGATGAACTAGGTGCACAATCTGGATTGTTGTCTTTTTCGCATATATGAAGCCAGCTAAACTCGGGCTCTCGGCTAAAAACAATTTCCAAGAATCTCTTTCTATTTAACATTTGAAATTCATGAATGTGTAAATTACCGCCTTTGGGCAGCTTGTTCAGAAATTTGTAAATATTTCTTGATGTTACGTTGGCCAGTTCGGTCTCGATCGGTCGAGAAGGAAAAAAATAATCAGCTGTTTGGCCGAACTCTTCAAATTTAAGCTTTTCCATGTAAATGTTAACAAATTTTTCTTTGTCATTTAGATTGATTTTTTTAGCAGTCAGGTTATTTCGGGCTTCCATGTAAGCATATTGATTAAATGGTAGAGGTAAACCCAGTAATGCATTTAATAAATTAGACAAAAAGACAGCTGTAATTAATATTTTCATAGTTATCTATATAAAAAAATTGATTCCTATTTTATTTAATTCAGTTTGCTGTCTAAAATTAATCAAAAGAAGAATTTTTGTAAAAAATTTTATCATTTGTTATAACTTTTTACTTGCAGCTTATTTCAGATTTGGTTTTTAAATCTTAAACATTGCTAGATATTTTGTAAGCTTATTATTTGAAGGATCATAAGAGTTTTTGCTCAAATTTTGTTAAAAACTTATTGCTAAAATCTAAACAATTAATTAATGTCTGATTTACATTTATTATTCTTTGAAAGTAATGATAACTATTAAAAAAAGAAATTAAATCATTAATCAATAAATAGACTTTGAATACTTTCAATCCTCATTAGATTGAATTTCAAAGAAAATAAAATTACTTATTTTACAAAATAAACATATAAAAAATGATAAAAATTTCAATTTATTTTAAATATCATACTTTTATGAGAAAATTTCGTTTATTTTATCCTTGAATTTTTATACAAAGATTCATTTTTATTTAAATAACTTTTTATTTGTAATTGCTTTGAAGAAATTAAATAGTAAGGATATTAAAAAATTGCTTTTGGCATTTAGATAATAAGAATGTCATTAACTCATCGTCTCATAACAAATTATTATTGTCTTAAACAGTTTTTAAATAAATTTCATTTTATAATAGTGATGTTAAAGATTTCAAAATTGAGATTTCACATAATTATTTTTATTTTCAGATTTTTAGATTTAATTTCTCATTTAAAATTTATTTTTAGTAGTAGAAGTAGTAGTAGCACTTGTTCTTGCTACGACACCTATCATTTAGAGTGTCTGGGCCCATCACCACCATTTGGAAGTGTAAAGCTGAAGCAGCCTATTCCATTGAATCTATATAGCACCGCTTTGAAGTTAGCTGTTGGCTATAATTTTGCTGGCAACTTATTCCGATACGGCACTACCCTGTTTGAGAAAAAGACGTGTCTTGCGCTCACCTCAACTGCAAAATCTTTTTTAATATGCGCAGGGAAAATCTCTCTATAGACTTTTAGGCTACTCCCTCTAAGCGCCATCTATTCACCAGATCTCTAACCAGATCCACCTTTCCTAATCCATTAACTAATTTTTACGTTCCAATCAAGTCCTCTCTCACTCTCCTTTCAGTTAGTCTTGTCAGTCTCATTCTAGCCAACCTCATATCATATGACATAATTCTTAGTAATACCGGTATAACATTGAGCTGCTTTCACCATTTTTTGCCACATATTTATGCCTTACATTTAGTCTGCCAAAATGCATCACTTTGAACTTATCAGCACACAGTCCAATAAGCCACAAATCAATCAAATGATACCCTGCATCCAGTTCTTTCTGCAACATGGCTCTTTCATAAACTTTTTTTACCATGCCAAGTATTTTTGAGTCGTCTTCATACAGTTCCATTTTATTTGAAATACAATCAGGGAGGTCATTTATCTTCAGAACAAATTGCAGGGATCCAAGTACATATCCTTGAGGAACTCTACTCAATGCCTCTGATCATTTCGAATCTCCATCGCCAAGATCAACTCGCTGTGTTCTCATTGAAATCTATTAATTTTACTCAAATAAAATAAATATTATTTTTACAACACTTAAAATTCAACAATTTTTAGATAAATTTATCTCATATTCAAAATTAAATTATTTCAAAAGAGATAATCTGAAATTTTTCGTTTTTAAAAAATCTTGATATGCAAATATTTTAAATAAATGTCTTGTAGACTCTTTATCTAATAGAAAAACACATCAAAATAATTTAAGAATTCAAATTTTTAGAATGATTTTTCATAACTGATGCAAGATTTTTTTTAATGGTCCCTTTAGATATTTTTCAAAATTAACTAGTGTTGGTATTTTTTGTAGTTGTGTTTCAGTTTTAAATTGAAATTCTGGATTCGCAAACTTATCTTAAAAATATACTGAAAGTTTAAAAAATCCCAATAGCGATGTTTTGTTATTGATTTCCATCTTTTTAAAAAGAAAATTAAATTAAAAAGATAAAAAAAATTGACATTCAAAAAACCAAATTTTATTTTTTCATTTAAAATTTTAATTCATAATAAAAAAAGTTTATTTCAAATTTATTAATTGTTTGTATTAATTGGATATTTTTTTCAAAAAAATGAAATTTTTTGCTTATGTATTTTGTATTTTTGTTGCTTTTGTGAAAAATAAATGGAAATCATTTTAAATTTCCTTTTTAGTTTATTATATTTTAATGTGTATTTTTGTTAAATTATTCGAAAAAATATTGGAAAGTAAGTTTTTTTCTTATTTTCAAATTTACAAATATTCTTTCACCTTTACCAGCTTTGTTAAATTACTTCTTTTTTTTCATGTTTGATGGATTATGGTTAATTTATTTAATTTTTTTGATGATGTTTGCTTGATTTTCTATTCCATTTTTTTTAAAATTTATTATTAAAAAAACAAATAATGATTCAGTTTAAATTAATCGAAGCCAAATTAATTTTTTTATTCTTCATATTTTTTTCACAAAATCAAAGGTTTTTAAATTTTGTTGTATTTATTTTGTATCAAAAATAAATTCAATCATTTAAATTTTATTTCAGAAATTTGTTTTGAATAAAAGAATTACAAAGTAAATATTAAACCCTTTTTTTATTTTTAAAATTAAAATTTTAGTTTCGTTTAATAATAATCTTACAATTTTCGTTGGCTTTTAGTTGTCCATTATTTATTGACTCAACAATGTATTTTGTCGAACATAATCTTCTTGCAAAATATTTGGCTTTAACAAATCCTTGAATAATTCTAAGCGATATTTATTTTCTTTAAAATTTTCTGATTCCAAATTTTTCTAGAAAAATCAATCACAGAATCACTTACTCAAAATCATTTATTTTATTTTTCGTATCAAAACGACAAAATTTAGAACCTTCAAATATTTTTGAATCTTGTCTCTTAAATGGTTTCTTTTTTCACAGTAGTCACAAATATCAGTCTATCTAAATGGTTTCTTAAATTCTCCACTTTTTTTCGCATATCTATAGAAAGTGGATCTTCCAAGTTCTTTTGAAAAATAAGATTTTTTTAAAGTTCTGAAATTCCATCTTCAAGATATATTGCATTTTGAACTTCACCAAAGTTAATGTCCATATGATTTCGATTCAAAAAGAGGCGATTAGAAGCAATATTAGAATTCTCTCTGAGAAAATTATCTATTGAATTCCCAAGGTCTTTTGGAATTGGATTTTCTCTTCCTGGTAAAAAAAAAACATTTAATTATTATGATTTCTTAGATTGAGATGAATATAATTTTTTAATGAGTAAAATTTTAATTTTTAATGCAAAAAAATTAAAAAATTTACATCCACAATTTATTATTTCTAAACTTGGAAAAAAATTTTTCTAATCTTTTTAAAAATAAATTGTCCAAAAATTTTATTTTTTTAAATATTCAACTTTATTATCAAATCGTTAAAAAGAAATTATCATTTAAAAAAAATCATATAAATATCTATTGGATATGTTTTCAAATAAAAAAAGATATTCCAGTTGGCACTGGAATATCCTCATCTACTGTTTGCAGTCCAACCATGAGTTGTTCTTTTTTCTCCTTTCCTGCATCTTGGCCAAAACCCTCTAATTCATATAACTTCGAATAGTCAATAGCTTTGGCCATTTTTAAAGGGTCATGTCCACTAAACGCTTTTCAATCTCAGGTGAAAAAATGAAAAACTCTTAACGGTTCTCTATTAGCTTCATCCATTCCGGCATACGCCTTGTACACCATTGATAAAATTAATGTCTTCATCAGGTTTCTTCTTGATCCTGCTGAGCTCCATAAGTTGTTTATCAAGAGTCTTATTATCAAACATTAGATTTAACTCCCATACTATTAAAAAATTCAAATTTTCAGAATGTGATTTTTCATAACAAATGCAAGATTAGTTTTAATGGAACCTTTAGATATATTTAAAATATATTGCAGAAATAAAACAAAAAATTTTCAAAATTCAGTCAATAAAAATCAGTATATTTTAATCAAATAAAATAAATATTACTTTTAAACACTTAAAATTCAAAAATTTTTTGATAGATTTATCTCTTATTCAAAAATTAAAATATTTTAAAAGAGATATTCTGAAATTTTTCGTTTTTAAAAAATCTTGATATGCAAATATTTTAAATAAATGTCTTGTAGACTCTTTATCAAATAAAAAAATACATTAATAATTCAAATTTTCAGTTTTGCTTGAAGAATTAAAAAGTATGATTGACTGTATGATTAAAATCTTTTTTTTTAAATATTCTTAAAAACAGATAATTTTCTCTTTTTCTCGAAATAAATATTAGTTTTTCTAATATAAGGGTAAAATACTTAAAAAACAAAAATATGAACTTTTGCTTTAATGAACTAGCTGATGGATAACTTTGATTTTTTGCCATCATTTTCTTAAATTTTCTCTGACATTTTTTATTTAATTTCTGCAGTAAATTTTCAAAAGATCTCAAGGTTCCGGTTGCATTTTAAACATTTGACAAAGATAATTTTTATCTTTTGCTGGATTTAAATACTTAATTATTTTAATAATAATTTAAAAAATATCTGTTTTATTAAAAATAATATAACATTATCCAAATCATACTCATAATATTCAGTTATTTCACAAATAATTTTACCATCAGTGGTTTCATCTGCAAAATTTGATAGAACTGCAGATTTAATTCTTCTGTTTGGTCCATGACAGAACCAATCCAAAGCTTTAGCATCTTAATCTTGATCAGACCAGGCAAATATTAGCCGCTGAGTCTCTAATTTGATTTCAAAGTCATTCTCTTTATCACAAGTGTTGAGCTTTCGTTTTATTTTCAAAATTGTGTAACCATCTTGCTCCGATGCATCAACTTGTTGCAAATTTTTATCAGGATCAACACTAGGTGGTTGTTTTCTTTTTATATATATATCTTTTAGAAAAGCTTAACCGTTCTGATCAACCCAGCTAATTGAAATATCACTGCCGATCATTCCGCCATTTAGCGACAAACTAAATCCAACCCAACTTCTTGCCCGACAATGTATTTCGAATTGGATTTCATCCTTTTCAAGGACTCACCAACACAGTCTATACTGAAGCTCATCGCTGTCATCAGCATTCAAGCTTAATTTATAATCTTCACTTGGTTTAAGCACATTGGTACTGTGAACCAGTGACCAAAATAAAAAGCTCAAAAAAATTATAAATAAAGCATTTTTATTTTGTTAATTAATGAATTAAGAAGAAAAATTTTATACCAGAGCTTTAGGTAAATATTTGTGAGATTAAATAAATTAAACAAAATCCAAGAATGTTTTATTTAAAGTTCTTAACATTTAAAATTTAATCGAAGTTCTTTCTAATCTTGGATGGAGTTGTGGTAATAGCAGTGGTTAAAAGAAATATTCAAGGCACAAATAAAAATTTTGATTATTTGAACCTAGTAGATGTTGACAATGCACTTGTTATTGTCAATAAAATAAAGCTAACTTTTTTTTTATTTAATTTTTAAAAATAATAAAAATTATTAAAAACCAGATTTAAAAAAAAATATTATTATATTTAATAAAATTACATTGACAATTTCACAGACGACGGTTCCAAGAACCGATTCCATAGACAAACCGGTTTCGAAGAAAAACAGGTTTTATAAAGAACCCTTAACGAAAAGTTTTCACATCCCTATGTTAGAGCCTGAAATGAAACAGTCTTTATATTTTGTTTTCTTTAGTTCTTTGTGTAAATTACTCGTCTGCAGTTATTATTTTATTATAAATTTAGTTGCATTTTGTTAAGAAATTCCGAATAAAAGAATTTACCCGACAAGTCTCCTTTTTTTTCTTTTAAACTAATTAATCCCCACTCAAGTCCCTAAATACTTCTGGTCAGGGAACAGGCTTAGCAAAAGCTGTTTATTACGCCTAACACTGGTATCTTGTTTTTCGAAGTAAAAATGGGATATTTGGAGCATTTTTTTCTGACAATCTGAACACTTAGTTACAATTAAGTCACAATTAATACTTATTTCTATAAAATATAAAACCCCGGTCATTTACATGTTTTCAAGATTATCTTCTGTTAAGTTTTCGTTTCTTAATAATAATTCTTCGTTTGACATACGAAGTTTATCAATTTCTAAAGATGCATCATTTTTCAATCCACGTCAGTAGAGTCCAGTTTAATTTGTTTTATTTCGTTAACTTTGCTTTCAAAATTACTAAAGCATTCCCTGCATTTTGTTATCTTTTTATTATTGGAATCATTGCTTTCCGCAATGTTCTTTAATTTCGCTACAGTAACCCCGTAAGCTGCAACTACTCTATCCAAGGAGCAGGCTAAGGATTTAGCTTTAAAAATATTTAGAGCTTTAATTTTTTCCACTTTTTGGAATCGATATCCTCGATTGTTGAGCCTATTTCACTCATTTTACAAACTTATAATTAGTAATAATATAAGATAAATTTCCAAGTTACAATCAGCTTATAGTAAGATGGCCTAACCGGGTGACCTATTTTTTCTATTTTTTGTCTATCGACTCAGTTTTTTTTGAAAACTCCGAATTCATTAACCGAATTAGACCGAATTTTCCGACTCACCCCCTGAGCAAAAGGGGTTAATGAGGTTAGAGTTAACTCAGAATGGACTTAATAAAAAATACTTAAATTTAATTTTTGTTTTTTGTTGATAGCTTAGGCAGAGGGTTTTCAATATCATGCTTATCTGAGCTATTGGGTATCTTGGTTTCTTGTGAAAATTTAATTTAGTGCATTAACCCATTTAGGCAAATAGGCAATTTGGTAATTTTTCGGACCTTTTACAAAAACATAAATTTTGACCACATTGATGAGGTCCTATGAAAAAATTAATGGTATTTTCGGAATCTTCGATATTTTTTCTACTCTTAATGCTGCTTTTTAGACAAAATTTTTATTTTTATTTTGCCGTAAAATTCAATCAAAAAAAAATTCATCCCATTCTAATCACTAGACTTAAAAAACAAGTCTGGAATGCTTAATTTTTTAGAACATATTAATTAGAAATTCACCAATTATTATTACTTTTATTTATCTTCAGAATTTATTTAAAAAAATTTATTTTTTTTCTTAAAAGATTTAGAGTCCTTACTCTATATATATAAAAAGTGCTTTTTTGTAAGATTTTTAAAAATTTCTTTTCAATAGATTATTGAAAAAAATTTTTTTTTAAAATAAATTCTAAACCTGCCGGCCAATATTGGGACGGTTTCTTAGACCGCCCGTCTATTGGACCGGTTAGCTCTGTCCGCATCCAACACTAGAATTTATACAATCATCTAAACCTACTAAACGTTGGATTAGTGTCTTGATTTATAGTGTTTTAAGGTAAATTATTTTTATTTATTGAAAAATTAAAAATAAATCTTAAAATTTTAAAGGCAGTTTAACATCTCTTTTAGTAATATAGATCTGTATCTATCTCAGTTGAATTTGCTTACATCTAGTAGTTCTTCGCAACAATTAGTCAATTTTAAAAATGAGCAAATTGAACTAATCTAATCCAACGTTCAGTAGGTTTAGATGATTGTATAAATTCAACTAACTGTGAAATAAGGGAAATATCTATTGTGACCATCTCTTCTTCCGGAAAGAAAAATTCACAATCCGATTCCTGTGTTTCAGAACCTGATAAAAATAAAGATTCTTGATAATTATTATTAATATCATATTCAGCATCAACTTCCTTTTGATCATCAGTTTCAACCTCAGTAATTTTTTTGTGGCAAAATACTCCAAGGTTATTAGTGCGAGAACGGATAAATTTAGACCTTGATGGCATATTAATATTTTTTAAAGGGATTGGTTTCAATATTTTGTTAAACTATTTAAAAAATTTTCAATATAATTAAAAAATTCAAAATTTAAATCAAATCACATGATTTTGAGACTTTATTTTTATAGAGTAGAACATAGATTCAAATAAGTAAAACCATAGATATACTCAGAATTATGTCTAATTTAAATAAAAATAAAAAAAGTGGTGTAGTAAGTGATTCTTGAGACCATAAACGATTCAAGTGAAAAAAAAGTGTTTTATTTTACTTTTTTTCAATAGCTTAAATTGCCACACCCCTTTTTTAAAATAAATAAAAAATAAAAAATTTTTAAAATAAAAATAAACACCAAAATGTAAATATCAGAATATATATAATTTTTAAAAAATTTGAAAAAAATTCATTGAATACCTGGGTCTGAGGACTAATAACTTTTTAAAGGGTTAATTTTTTTAAGACCCCTGGATACAAATTATTTTTTGGGGAAAAATCAGTCGTATCTAAAAAATAATTGCTCACTTGTAAAAAAAAATCTAAAAAATATTATTTTCTCGCACAAAATAATAACTTGATTGTAAAAAATAATTAGTGTCCGAAAAGCATGTATATTATAATTACTTAACTGTAAAAAATAATCATTTTATTGAAAAATATATTTCCTTTATTGTAAAAAAGTAATTAAAAAAAATAAAAATACAAAAAATTAAATTTATAATATTATTATCTTTAAAGGCTTTTGTACCCTTTGCTTTACGACCACGTTTAGCTTTTGGTTCAATATTAGTATGTTTAAACTTATTAGGTACCTCTATAAATTTTTCAATAACACCTAAAACAAGTAAATGATAGCTGAAATAATTTTTTAAATATTAACTGCATGTAGAAGATGATACCGTCCAATAATCCCTATTGAATTTTATTATTCTCACATCCTTAATTAGATCTGACAATTCATCAAATTCAAAATTTAATTTATTATAAAATCCCTTATCATAATCCATATTAAGCTTTTACTTTACTTCACATTTAGCTAAAAGATAAATGTTGGTATTTGGGACTTTTTTAATTAGTCTCTCTTTTTTTGTTAAAAAAGACCATGCAAATGACCAGCCTTGGTCATTGGAGGTAGTGTACGAATTTCATGTCAAAAATTATAAATTCAGATAGCACTTAAGTTTTGAATTTCTAGAACTTAAATTTAAAAAAAAATTAATTCGAAAGAATTTGAATTTTTTTATTGTGAAAAATATAATCAGAGAATCTAATTTAAAAAAGTTCTCATTTAGGCTTAATTTTAAACTTATGATTTAAATTTTTTTTCTAAAAACATAAACAAGAATAATTGTTTTAAAATTTTTGTTGAAAAAATAATTTATAAAAAATTGAACAATAAATGTTGAATTAATTAATATTAAAAAAAAATAAAATACGTCGCCCATTCGTTTGTCTCCATCCAAGGAGATAAGAGTATCATTTGCTACTTTAAACTGGCTTATTTCAATATAGCTTAGAAAAAAAGTTGGCACACGAGTCAAAATCAACAGAAAACTATTAAATATTATCATCAAAACACTTTTAACTGTGAACATATTCGATTTACTCTTTTTCAATTTAAACAAATTCAATTTTTTCTTTTTTAAACTTTGTCTATATACGAATAAAATGAGCTTAATATTAAAAAAAAATGTGACCAAACAAATAATTACGTAAAATAAGTCCTCGGCAATGTTTAGTTTTATTCTTTGTTTGTAAAACCAATTTTTGGACCCAAAGAAATCAAATTGATGAGCATTTAGTAAGACACCGAGTATTAGTATGCATGGAAGCATTACAGAATAAACTTTTGATAAAAAATTGAATTTTTTTAAATTTTTTTTATTTATAACAAAAAGATATTTGTCCAAAACAAGCAAAAAATTGGCTAAAATAGCACATGTAATTGATACATAGCTTATTGTGTTTATTATTTCATATTTAATGATAAAAAATAATCTGTTTTTTGATCTATAGTCATATTCACATGATATATCTTCGTAAAAGGTATATATATCATATGAAAAACTAGTGCTTACATTTAGAATTAAAGTCAATGTTGAAATTGCTTCAAAAACAGCCTGAATTTTTAAATAGTGATACATTTTTTCTTTTAAATCAGCTTTTACGAGTGCATAAATGGTCGCAATTTGAATTGGTACACCAATTAAAATAATCAAATACATAAAAACAATTTCAGTTAATTTTAAAGGACATGCTGATTTATCTTTTGAGCTACAATTAAACAAGTAATCATTTTCGTTTAAGTTAAGTCCACACGTGGCCAATTTTTGAGTAAAATTGCATTCTTTAATTCTTGTATCCATTTTATTAAAGCAATTTTGAACAGAACTAGTTTTCATCGAGATTGGTTCGACTTGATCAGCAAAAAACTTGTCCAGGTTATGATTCATTAATAGCCATATAAGTGTGCATGTACATTTCATTTGATGTTTAGAAATTATTACCGGAAAGACAAAATTTCGATGAGGAAAAAGGGAAAAATTACAGAAATCCTCATCGGAATAAAAATAATCCTGTTTGACATCTTCTAAAATTAAATAAGTTTTCAAATAGGTTACATTCCATAGTTTCATTTTATTAAAATTTTCACAATCTTTAAAGCTGTCTATTCGTGAAAATTGATTCAAATGATACATCCATTTTTTATCTGATTTTTTTATAAATTGTTTCATATTATTAAGCTGAAATTTTAACTGTCTCATTTGTACAAAATCTGCAAATGAAGTTTCTTCTATATTTACCACGCTAGAATTTAAAAAAAAGACATCTAATGTCACAGCGTGTATTAAAGGACTAAAAAGGCTTTTATTCACAATCTTATTAAAATTGTTGAATTCTAATTTTTTAATGCCTTCTAAATAAATATAGTCAGAATATTCGAATAGAGGAAAATCAAAGTAACTGGGCATATCTTGAATTTGGTAAAAGCTAATCGAAGTTGTAAACGATTTGTATAAAAAAAATGGACATGACTTTGGTGGATAGGTCACATTGAGCAATTTGACAGCATGTTCTCTTTTGTCTTTAATTAATTTAAAATTAGTAAAATAGAATGATATTGAATTGATGCAATTTTTTTCATCAGACAAAGTTTGTTCATTGATAAAAAATTCCATGTGACTGTCTTGAATAAACACATTTTTGAATTGATTTAAAATTGAAAAGTTAAAATTTAATTTAAATTTTGAAACATGCTTAAGAATCAATGTTTTATTATAAAATAAATATTGATGATTTAATTGGGAAAAATTAAGTTGATTAAACATCAAATCAATTGAAACAGTGTCATAGTTGATTAGTGATTTGAAAAATTCATCATTAATCGAAAAACTAGAATTAAATTTTAAATAAATAATATTACAAAAATTTAATTGAAAAAAATATGTAAAAATTAACCCAAATGTAAATATAAGCATTTTTAATTTTTTTTTCTAAATGAAATGATATTTATAGCAGTCTGAAAATATGAATTATATACAAACGATTGCAAGAAATGTCTCAAATTCAATACTATAGAATATCCGTATTTAATTACTAAACGTATTTTTTGTAATTTTAAAATATAATAACTGTGTAATATTAGATTTTCGAATTTAATTGTCTAGAAAAATAAGACTCGTATTAGGATATCAATTTTTTATATATTTTTTTTTTAATAACAAAAAATATTTTCTATCAAATTACCTCTTTTTTAATGCCAATGTACATTACAAAGATAAATTAAGTTATGAACAGCATGTCTCAGAATGTTTAAACAGGTTTTTTTTTTTATAAATTTTCAAGCATCTTTTTTTTAAAATTTTTTAAAATTAATCAATTTCTGAATATTAATTAATATATATATAGATCCCTATCAAGCATTTGCATGACTGTCTCTATATCGAATTACGAGGAAGTTCGTAATGGAAAATAAGGTATAAAATCGTTGGGTTCTTTATTGAAGACAGAATGAAACTGATCATTTAACAATTTGCCATCATTTTTTCATCTCAAATAATTAAGAGGCTTTTCGAATTTATTTATGTGAAAATTATATCGAGCACATCCGAAGATTTAGGCAGACGAACCCAAACAGTATATATGCACAGACCGAAAATTGTGCGAGATTGAAGGGAGGCATTGTCGGTGGATCATCCGTGGAAAAGAGCTTTGTACAGACCTATATTTTTTTAATGAAATTATTTAAGTAAGACAAAAAAATTTTTGGTATTTATTTTTAAATTTTGAAATTGATTAATTACATTTTTTATGATTTTTCTTTTCAACAAAATAAATCAAAGCTTCAATAAACCAGTAGACTTGTTAAATTTTTTTTGTTAAATTCACTAAATTTTTTCATCGATAGCAATTAATTTTATTTTTAGAGAATAAGAACTAGATTGCATCTATTGATTGAGTTACTAAAGCTTGAAAAGAAAAACAAATGCAAACTTTATTTAAATAACTTGCATTTAAATAAAAAAACATGATTGTTCTATGAAAAATTTTGAAGAATTAAATTGATATCAAATTTATTTTAAGAAAAATTTTATTTTCGTTTAATCAAAATTTAGGATATTTCTCGAATTAATGACTTAAAATGGATGACTGTAAATATTTGCAGATTAATTGTTTTGATTTATCTCTAAATAAAGATTAAATTTCAGATTATTTTTAAGAAAAAAATTTTAAAAGAAAATTTTATTCTTTTGCCACTCTATTACCTTTATTATTTAAATTTTTAAAATTGTTATAAAAGTAATTATTTATTAATAAATATACGCTTGATATACTGTTCCTTGGCAATGGCAATCAATGATAGGAACTTAAATAAAAATTTTCGTATAATAATCGCTATGAGATAAATATTTTTGGCAAAGTCCAAATGCAGTTAAAAATCTATTAAGTAGCAAGAAGTTGCCTGAATTTTAAGGTATTTGTTATGACGAATTTATTATTTATTTATTTGTTTACTGTACCGAGCTAATGCTCTTTCAGATTAAAAAATAAAAATAAAATATGGTAAAAATAATTTAAAAAAAAATAGGAAAGTATTAAAAATAAGCATAATGAAATACAGAGTTATAGAGTACATTACATATGTTTAATAATCTGATGGCTCAGGGAAAAAATAAGAAATAGTAAGGTAGCAATTACACAATGGAGTAGGATATTCAATATATCTTGATTCGAAACCTTCCTTATATTCTTCCACTAGTCTGACGACCAATGAAATAGAATAACTCAATCCTGCCCTGACATATCTCTCACTCAACTCAAAGAGTCGATTTGAAACTGTTAGTAGTTTAAGTTTATTGAAGGCCTCTTGGTGCATTATATTGGAGGGTTTATCATATTTTAGATTCAAAATAGAACGGACTGCTGAATTTTGAATTACTTGTAATTTTTTAATGTTGGTTTCTGAAAATGAGTTTAAACAGGGAAAAGAATAATCTAATATTGATCCTATCAAAGATTTGTAAAAATTACCTAATGATTTTGGTTTTTGATCCCATTTCCTATTTGAGAGATATTTTATTATATTATTCTATTAGGTTAAGATTTAGTTCTATTTATATTAAAATTGATTAAATATTAAATATTTTAACCTGTCATAATTTGACTAATTATTTAAAAAAAAATGAAAACTGAATCTAATTAAAACAGCAAACACTTTCTTATATATTGTCTCTTCGTTAATTTGGCAACTTTTTTCATTTTTAATAAGGAAGGAAATCTCGAGGACATAATTAATAAATACCTTAAAGAAGTTGAGCAATGGCTTTCCAAATAGAAGATGAAAATTTATGTTGAAAAGTCATGATACATGATCTTTGGAAAAGGAACTAAATTCAAAATCAATCTAGACCTTAAAATTTACGGTAACAATTTAAATCGTGAAGAAAAAGTAAAGTTCTTAGGCATTACACTTGACTCAAAACTTACATTTAGCCCAATGGTAGATGTTTAAAAAAAACGCTGTAATTCAAGACTTGACATAATAAAATATCTATCAAATAAAAAATCCAAAACATTAGGAAACTCTGTTTCATTGGTTGTCAGACTTGTGGAAGAATATAGAGAAGGTTTCGAATCAAGATATATCGAATATCCAAATCCATTGTGTAATTGCTACCTAACAATTTCTTCTTATTTTTCCTGAACTATCAAATATTTAAACATGTCTATCCTCTAGCAATTTCAACATATCCTTTTTAATTTTCTTTTTATTACATAGACTTATTTATCCATTTTTTTAATATTTTATTTATTTTTTATTTTTTTTTATTTATCTTATTTAACTTTATTTTTATATTTTCATTCTGAAGGAGCATTAGCTCGGTACAGATAAACAAATAAATAAATAACCAAAAAGACAATAACGGGTGATGCATAAGTAAATGGACAAAAATTAAAAGCGAATATCTCAAAAAATAAAGATGATATTAAGTTCTGGTTTTTTTTCTGATGTAAAGAATTTATTTTTCAATAGAATTATGATTTTTAAATAATGAAAAAACTCCATCGTGACCGATTTTTCTGAGCTTTGCTTTGACCCCCGTCATAAGGGATTTCACAAAATTTAAGTCAAATTCCTTCAACTTTAATTTAATCCGGTTAATCAGCTGTTGCTCTGTTGAGGCTTGCCAACCTCCCTCGTATACTTTTTCACTCAAACAACCCTAAAAATTTTCGATTGGGCGCGCTTGATGGACATTTGGTGGGTTGATATCTTTGGTCATATAATTTACATTTCCGTTCATCCATGTTGTGCTTACCATAGAATAGTGAGCAGACGCTAAGTCAGGCCAAAAAACGTAGTCAAGGTCTTCATGATACTCTTGTATAAATGGGAGCAGTCGTTTATTCAAGCATTCGTCGATATAGATGCTCGAATTGATGTCAACCGACTTTGATAATCGAAAAAGAGGCTTAGACATACCTCGATCAGATATGGCTATCCAAACAAGCACCTTCTTTGGAAACTTCTCTTTTCCAGCAAACCGAACACTGTCCGGACTAGTAGACTTGTCATTTGTGTAATATCCAGCATTTCCCGGCATGTTGTCGCCCACCAAAGTAAAGTACTTTTCGTCGTACAAAATAAGCGAACATGGTGAACGATATAGCATATTTGAAAGTTTTTTACTAAATTTCTTGGCTTTCTCATGCTGTACGGCGCTATATTTTGGTTTTTTTTCACGTTTACGATATGAAATATCCATTTTTGTTAACTGCCGGCCAACTGTTGTCTGGTGGACATTAAATTTTCTTGCTAGACGCCTTTGACTCACTCCAGTTCGGTTATTGGTCAATCTCTTCAGTATTGTCTTCCTTTGTCTTCCTTGCAGCTGTCCAGGTAGTTGGACGACCCGTTCTCTTATTGTCCTTGATCGGATCTCCAATTTCAATACGGTTGATCGTTTTATATATAGTGCTTCGAGCGATTCCTTGCTTAGTAAAGTGCGCCACAATGTCGGATTTTGCCATTTGTGAAATCATATTTTTGACTGTTTTTCGAAAAGCCTCTCGTTCAGACACAGAAAGTCCCATTTAAAAAATTTTTTTTTGCAATATTATAGCTAATTCTTAGTAGTTTATAAATAAATATATATATGATCCCCTGATCATTTGCATGATCGGGCAAGTTAACTTAACTTTTGTCCATTTACTTATGCATCACCCGTTATATTAAATTTATTTTTATTCATAAAATTTAAACTTAAAGTAAGGTTAAAGAGTAAAAATCATTTAAACTATTCAAAGAAACAAGTTTTTCTTTCTTTGTAAGGTTAAGTATTCAAAGCTCGGATAATCGTTTTTTAGTGCTTCATATTGATATTAATTTAAAAAAAAAATTAACGAAGAGAATGTACAAATTCACAGCATTTAATTTTTGATTTCATCTATTTTAAAAAAATATATTTTTCAATTAATTTTAAAAAAATCATTAGAAAATAGATCGATTCAAAAATAAATCAAAATTTCTAACATTGTTCGATACTAAAACTTCAAAAACTTAAACACAGCTTTTGTTCACACAAAAAACACCGTTTCAAAACATGCTCAAATTACACCGCATGATCAATACATGTTTTAAGCCTTTGGTCCGCATTAAAAGCAAGTATTTTACGTTTACATAATTTCAACTTGAGATTTTTAAGTTTAATTGAAATTAGCAAAGGAATAGAGTAATTTCATTCAAATGAGAGAAAAATTAAAAAAAAATATATTTTTTATAATCAGAAAAAAATCGAAAATGATACATTTTAAAAGCGTCGATAAATTTTTGATACTAATCGTACTTGCCTTTTTTATAAGTAAAGATTAGCAATTTCAAATAAAATAACGCAAAAAACTTGGATCAAACACCACTGCGTAAAGCAATTATTAGGGATTTTTCAACTTTTTTTTAAATTTTTTTAATGTATCAAAATTAATTTTTTATTCTTTAAATTATCTAAATTGTAATAATTGGGAGGTTGTGAAATTAATTTCAATTCGATTTTTTAAGTTCGGAAAAGTTTAAATTTTTTTTTACTACAAGGAATAATTTTCTACTGTAAAATGCTTAGTGTTTAAACAATTTTGCTTAATCCGAAAATAAATGTCGACGAAAACTCTGCAGAATTGAAATGAAATTCACCAATCATTACAAGTAATATAATTTAAAGAATAAAGAAATAATTTTGATACATTAAAATTAAACAAAAAATGATTCTTTTTCAACAATAAAACTATCGCCTGAAATTAAATTCACAGCAATAAAAAGTTAAGAATGCAATTACGCCAAATTATTTTATTGTCTAGAGCCAAAAAATAACACAAAATTAATTCATAAAAAAAATTAATAAATAAAATACAATACTATTTAATTTTCTTTGAAATAGCTAAATTTTTAGTTGATTTCAAATTTTCTTAAGTTTTTCATTGAACAAATTTAAATTCTAATTATTTTAATAATTAAAAATTTAATTGCCAAAAAATTAAATTATCTAAAAAGTCGTTTTGTACACATTGGCTTCTAAGTTGTCATCATTCAATGAGCTCAACGAGTTTTGATTCAATTTTTTTTTCGATTCACTAAATTTTTCCTTAATTTCCTTTATCAAATTGTTGTTTTCATCGCATTTTTTAACTTTTTTCATTGTTATCTTTCTAAATTTGTAAAATGAATTCAATAGATACACGCATGACTCATTTGTCTTGCCATAATCGCACGCTGAATTACCATTCTTGTCTTTGACATCAATTACTGCATCATAATCAAGTAAAATTTTGATAAGGTTGACTTTATTTTTCAAGCATGCCAGCATTAAGGGAGTCTGATCTAGCTCTACTCCGACTTGATTGACAAAATTTCTAATTTTCTTATCACACACATCTATAAAATCACCTGAATTACTCGCATACATTGACTCATATTTTCGGATCAAGTTGGATAACAACAGCATTGCGATGCCAAAAGTGTTCTCATTATTATCACTAAAAGCAAGCCAATGCAAACAATTGAAGCCATTTTTGGATCTTAGTTCTACATCAATTGACTTTGACTCAAGTAAAGCATTTACCACTTCCAGCTTGGACATATGACATGCCATATGCAGTGGTGTTATTTTTGATATTGGATCACACTGGTTCACATTACAGCCATGTTTGATTAATAAATTAATTGCTGTTACGTTTTTATTGTACACTGCTACATGCAAAGGGCTCACGTGCCGAACAAATTCAAAGCCAGGCATTCTGGTAATTCTGTTAACCTAATAAATTTAATTTAAATATAAATAAATTTCAATTCGTCAAAATAAAGTTCAATTTTTGAAATATTAATTTTTTTTTAAAATAAACATTGATATATAAAATACGAAAAACAATTAATATGTTTTGAAATTTAGCTTTTTTACTAGGTTTGATGAAATGGGGGAAGTGGAACTCTTTTTAAATTCAATCGCTTCACTTCTGCTTAATTTAAATAACTTATAAAAAAGATGAGATAAATTAGTTCTGAAAAATGTTCCAATTTGGATAATTTTTGCCTCACCCATAAAAGTTATTACATAAATTCTAAAATTTTGTGTATTTTGCGGTCATTAAAAAAAATTCTGATTAATTTCATTCCTGAGAATCACTGAAATTTTTTAATATTTCAAATTGTTCAATTTTTTAGAACTAATTTATTTTCCGAATGAAGCGATCGAATTTCTGGATCATTAGAAAATAAAAAAAAATTTCAAGTTTAAAATTATCAAAAATGTTTAATTTAATGAATAAAATTTAGAGAAAAATTCTGATTTATTGCTCTCTAAATACTTTAATAAAATTCCTAATTGTTACAAAAAATTATTTAAAAAAGATAAATTTTTGAGATAAATTTCAAATTTAAAACTGGTTGTTTCTACCCTAAAAATATTTACTGATTTGAGTGAAAACAATTTTTTCTTTATTTTAAAAAATTACCTTTGCCATTATGTTAACATCAGCTCCATTTTTTATCAAGGATTCAATCATTTTAGCCATTGTGTCTGAGTCAATAGGTCTTTGATTAACTTTAACATGATTTAATGAAACATTTCTTAGATCCGAGTTGGTATCAGTTCCTATTGAGTGAATTGCCGAGTCCACTGACGCGTAAATACGCATTTTCTTGCTTAATTGTTTTGTAATTAAATTATTCTGAGACCTGAATTTCTTAGTGTTTAGTACTTCATCGCTTTGGTTGGACAATATGCTATCTTGCATCTCAGAACTGGTCTTCGAATCGAGATTGTCTACAGATCTGGACCTGGATTTTAGCCGGATGCTGGTATCAATTTTTTTTTGATCAAAAGGTGAGCTCAGACAACATATGTGCAGCGGGGAAAGCAGAGTAAACTCGTTTGGTTTATTCGGATCAACATTTAGGTCTTCAAGAAGGTAGAGAAAGCTTTTCAATTGACGAGCTTCGATCGAGAGTATAAGTGGAGTATTGCCATAAGTGTCAATGCTTAAGTTCATTAGATTTTCTTTGTTGACAAAACTTTGTAATTCAGTTTTAAGTTTGTCTACTTGGGAATTCTCAATCGCCTTGCGGATCTTGCTAAATCGATTGTTGATGTAATAGGAACAAAATATGGAACCCATTTATTCTAAAAGATTTCATAAATAAGTAAACTCGTTTTTTGTAAGCTTATGGAAATCAAAGGTGATTGAATTTTTTGGAAAAAGAATTTTTGTCTCTTTAAAAAAAAGAGCCAAGCTATTTTTCTTGTTTTTCTTTTTAACCATAAAAGAAAATTAATGATCTATGAAGTTGAAAACGCATAGATATTTTATATCCATTGATATCTTGTTTTTGCATTGGCCAGTATTGTTTGTTCCTTACTCAATTAAAAGCTATTCATTCGAAACTTTATATTTTAATAAAATTTTAAATATTTTAAAAAAGCCCCTAGTTAATGTCAAAGTAATATTTTATTATAGCTTATTTAAATTTGAGAACATTAAAAACCTTGTAAAATTTGATAGCAAAAACATGCAAAAAATTCATTAAATGTGAGCTCAAAATCTATTTTAAACTTGAAGGTGTTTTATAATTTATTGTACTGTAGGCAGTTTTTGGACCATTGTACTAATCAATCACCAATTTATAGCAATTAAAAATTTTAATGGCTCAGACAATGATCAAAATTTTAATTAAAAAATACAATATTCTAAGATTTAATTCCGATTTTGCAATTTAAAAAATATTTGTTTACAACTAAATTTGAAGAAATTTTAAGGTAATCATAAACTAAAAAAAATACAAATTTAACTTTATTTTTGCTTGATTAATCAGCAAAATTGAAATTTAAAATTAAATTGAAGATTTTGGTGAAAATCAAACAAGAATGGAAGTAATGCTTTGCTTTCATTTATCCAAATTATTTTTATTTTAAAATTTTTTTTTGACAAAAATTGATTCTCATCTCATCAAGTATGAGTAACAACTAAAAATTTTAACAGCATCATTTTTAAATTTTCAGATCTGTAAATTAATTTAATTTTAAGATAATTTTCCCATTATAAGTGGTTAAAATATTTAAAATTTTTTAACAATTTACATAAAAATTCTTTGTCCTTTTTAACGGAATAATGCTATAAATCTTATTCTAGTATTTAATTAACTTTACTCATATTAGTCTGGATTCTCAGTTTTGAATTTAAGTTTTAAAGTTAATCTAAAATTTTAGAATTGATATTAGCTTAACTCGAAAGCTTAAAGAAAAATAATTTTAATGATGAGTGAAAAATTAGACAAATGAAAAATTTAGCAATTGAACAATGTCACTTTTTTAGTAACCAAAGTTCTACTTTTTTTTTTTAGTATTTTTTAAAAATACTAAAAATTCTTTCAAAAGTTATTAAGATAAAAAAATTAATTTGAGTAATTTTTGGAAAATAAGATATATGGCTCTTTTTTTAATTGACATCCCCACCTGATGATTTTATATTTAAATTGTCTCTACAACAAGATAAATTTATTTAATATTTGTTTTTTCATTAAATTTGATCTTGAGTCTAAAAATTATTAAACCAATGGATTAAGTTAAGTGAGAAGGTTCATTATTTTTAGTTAATAAATACGACCATCAGACCCTGTCGATCGAAGCAAAAGCTGCAACTCGATTAAGAACTATGTTTAAGGAAAATGGTAAAGGACTAATTACTGAGCTGAACATTTAATATGCTTTTAAATGATTTACCTTAAAAAGATAAAACAAAAATTGAATACTATCTTCTTTTTGCTGACTACCTGGTTTCACTTTGCATTTTTAAAAAGAAAGAAAATCTAGAGAATAGGATAAATGCATACTTAGAAAAATTAGAAAAATGTCTTTTCAAGTGGAAAATTAATTGAAATATCTGTTGAAAAGTCTTCACTAAATATACTAAAGAAATATTGACTTAAAATTAAAAATGAAAATAGTGAGTCAAAAAGAAATCAATTTTTTAAGCTTAAAATTTAATTCAAAATTAACCTTCACTCAAATTTATGATGAAACAAAACAACCTTGCAGTTCAAGATTAAATTTTATTAAAAATATTGTCAAACAAAAAATATCACAGAAGGAAACTTAAATAAGTCTTCAATCAGATCTATTATTGACTCTTTCCCATGTCTGAATTCAATATCAGAGAAAAACATTAAAAAAAACATTTCTTACAATACTAATCAGTTTGCTATATATATAACCTAAAATATGATACTTTTTTCAGCATTAAACATCACGAGCTCTTTAATAAACTTAAAATCATAACTATATCGAATCTACTTTTTGAATTGACCGAAAGATATGCTTTGGAAGGACTAAGTCTTTAAATTCCTTTTCCATTGCCAATTTCTACTTTAAAATTTCTTCTTTCTTTCCTGACCTGTTCAATACGTAAACATGTAGTACCTATCATTTCTTATTTTAATTTGTCTTTTTTCATTTTCTTCTATATTTTATTTTTATTTAAATTTTATTTTATTTTTAATCTGGAGGAGAGATTTAGTTCAGCACAAATAAACAAATAAATATTAAAGAAATGAACAATCAACTCAAAATTATTTAATTGATAGAGCGTACAATTTTTTGAAAAATATAAATTAGAAAAAAAATAGATCTCACTATTTTTTTTTAATTTTTTATATCTAGCCTTCAGCACCCGCGAATAACTCGGGATTATTTGTTACAACAATAAACCTTAAGAAAATATTTAACTACTTTTTGGCTTGATTTTCTCTGATTTTTAGTTATTTGTCGAAAATTTAACAAGAAGGTAACCATGCAAAAAATAATCTGGATTTATTAGAAGATGTGGGTGTAATTTGTGGATTTTTTACTAAAAATTTAGTGAAAAAACTTTCGGGATTTTCCTTAAAACACAGAATCCAGACATCCGTTGTTGGAATTTTGAACTTGTCATTTTATTTAAGTTTTAAAAAAATTCTTCATCGGTATGTTGAAGTTTATGATAGAATTTAAATGATCAAGATCAAAAATTATTAACTTTAGCTAATAGCTAATGAAAATAATTTTCAATTAATTTAAATAAATGAAGTAACAATTATTAATTCAATTAGCTTTTTCTTTTAATCTTTAAAATTTTGCAAAAATTTAACAGTGAATGCAGATATATACTTGTTTGGGATTCAAAATCGTATTCCCAAATTAAATTTGAACTATTAAAAACTTTTTAACCTGTTTAATCTTAATTTTTGTTTTTATTTTTTAATTTAGGGTCTCATAAGCAAACGAAAACAAAAACAAAAATAAAGTCTCTTGGTATTGTGAATTTCAAATACAAATTGAACAAAAATTCTAAATTTTTTGGATAATTAAAATTAAAGTTAAAAAATACTCCAACATATTACACAATACTTTGTTGCACCTTTTTTTCTTAAGATAAATTTTCTAATATTTAAAAAAAAAAAATTAAACATCAATAAGATTTAAATTGAATTTAGAATTGATTTAATAAAAAAAATAGAAAATAAGATTTTATCTTTGACAAAAAAGGTTCAACAAAGTATTTTGCACTATGTTGCAGTATTTTTTCAGAGTTGTTTAACAGTCACAAGTTTAAAGTAAAGTTCGAGTCCGGAGTTGAACTTTAATTTGAGACTTTTTAACAATTCGGACGTTCCCTGGGATAAACTCCAAAACTTTATTTTAAATAAACAAATAATTTTAATTTATCAAAAATGAAGAATCTTTGTTCAATTTGTATTTGAGATTCACAAAGCCTAAATATTTACGTTTAAAAGAGGCTAATATTTACGTTATAAAACCTGGACATTTTCATTTGGTATTTTTAAACGAAGATTTAAAAATATAAAATCGATTAGAATAAAAAAATTCTTGATCATGTTATTATCAAAAGTGTACTTATCTTCTCTGAACACGCATCTAATCTAGTATTTAAAAAAATCGCTTTTAGAAATTCTTATTATATATTTTGTTAAAAGTAGTCGAAACTCGATTAAATAAAGAGCTATGTTAAAAAAAAAAAACAAATACAAAAACAAAATATTTGTTCCAAATCAGATACTTTAATTTATCAAAAAAATCTTAACTCATGATACTTAATTGAGCTTATTTTAAAAAGATACAAACTAAATTGAAATATTTTAATCAAGTGTTAATGATATTTAAAGTATATTTAAAAAATAATTAAATGTTTTTTTTCATTCCAAAATTTTAAACAAACTAAAATTGTTTGTAACTTAATATAGCTTTTTTCTATTTCAAGCAAATTAATTTTAAAATTCCAAAGTTGTATAAAATATTTAAAATACTCATTGCATTTTTTAAACATTTATTCATTTTTATACATTGATTTATTTTATTTTTATTTTAATTTTTGAATGAATTTTCACTTTTCTACCTCAGAACCCTTAGATAAGATTCAATATTCTGAAAAGTTGGACAAATATCTATTTTACATAATTATTGATCGCAGTCAAATTTTTATTCAAAAAATTTTATGTGTAATTTCGACAAAAAAATTTATTGATTAAAATTAAATTATAGTGATCAAAAATTAAAATTAGCTTTAAATTATTTTAAATTTGATGCTGAAATATTTCTTTCAAGTAGGCATTCGATGCTTGACCCTTAAAACAAATCTGTAAAACTCTTTATATCTCTAAAAATGTTGTATACACATTAATTGAGTAAATTTATAAAAAAATGTTTACGTTATTCTTGAACAGTGTTTAAACCACTTTTGAGCATTGTTTCTGTAAATATGTAAATTTTTTCAAGGAATCTACTGTAAATCTTTGTTACGGTTAAACATGATTTGCTTAACATTTATATTTATAATTAAAAATTAAAAGCCTTTCTTCGTAAACATTTTTTATCATGATTATTAAAACTTCAATTTTCCATATCTAGTAAATCTTCTAAAATTTGTTTTATTTTCTTTTGTATTTACCGTATTCCCTCGTTCGATTATGCTGCACCACAAATTAAGACACGCTTTTGAACCATGCACCAAAGTAAATCTCGCCCATGCTAAAACATTTTTGATTAAGAACGACTTGAATTTAGGACAAAAAATAAAAAATTCTTTTTATTTTGTATGCATTTGGTTCAGCACCAAGAATTAAGAAAATAAAATATTAGAGAAATTAATTTTTTATTATTTCGATTTTTTTACTTTTTGTCTTAAACTCAAGTCTTGATGACGCATTAAATTAGGAATTTTAGATTTTGATGCGGCCATAAACCCGTGATAATACTATTAGACCATGAAATCTTAATCAAAAATGCTTTAGCATGGGCGAGATTTACTTTGGTGCATGGTTCAAAATCGTGTCTTAATTTGTGGTGCAGCATTATCGAACTAGGAAATACGGTATGCTCAGTAAAAATTAAAAAAATATTCAAGGTCCCAGTTTTCTTATTCATAAACAGTTGTAGTAAATTCAATACATGTATTTGCAGTGATAATAGAACATACTGCCTTAAGATGTGGTTGAATCAAACTAAATTGGTCTTTTTAAAGCTCTTCATACAAATAAACAATCATTATTTTTTTTCAAAATATCCAAAAATAGAACTAAATACTTTTTAATTTTGAATTAAGATAAGATTTTATATTACATAGATTGTCATAAAAAAGCAAATTAAAAAATATAAAATATTGATATAATTTGTGTAATTAATTTTATATAATTATTTTTTAAGTTATGTTTCTGTCATTAATAGAGCATTTAAATTATCGAATAAAAGTAAAAATTTAAATTATTCAACATTAGAAGATCGATATGAAATAAATAATAAATAAATGAATCAATTAGACCTTGATTAGTGCACATGAACAATCTTTTATAAGACCAATAATTAAACTATTTTCGACAATAAATGAACTTTTTAATTTTTTTAATTTTAATTTTTTTAATTTTGATTTTTGAAAAATCAAAATTTTATAGCAAATTACAATTTTTTTTACGATTTAAGCAATAATCCTAAAAATTTTATCTAAATTTTTTAGGAGTACATTTTTAAATTAAATATATGATGTAAAATAATTTTCTGCTTTAAAAAGTAAAATAAAAGCTAATCTGATTGTTAATATTTAAAAAAAAAATACATGTAAACAATGAATATAACTTCGCAAAAATTTAAATTAAACATCATCAAATTTAAACTTTTGCAAAATTCCTGAAAAAATTCCATAAACATCAAATTAAAATACACAAAATAATATATAAACTTAATAATAGAACACCTGAAAAGATAATTAGCTGCCTATCGAATTTGGACCTTCTCAAAAACAAACCAAGAAGCCTAGAGAATTTAAAATTAACCTATTAATAGGACTATTTACCTCATTTTGGTTTTGTGAAGATCATTTCAAAAGAACAGTTAAAAATAATAAAAATTAGTTCCGTGACAGTACAATTTTCAAAGTTGCATCAATTATCAAAATCTGTTATTGATGTGCAAAATCTCTGCAAATTTCAACACGTCACAAAATATTGAATAATTTACAGAGTTCAGATAGTTGATGCAACTTTGAATGTTGAACCATGTCACAATCACTTAACTAATTTTAAACTTTTAAATTATTCAATTTTTTTTAATTTTTTTCTGTTCTTTTTATCATTTTGAAATGAATTTCACAAAACCCTCACCTTTTGATCTTAATTTAATCAACACGAAATTTATCAATTAAAAAAGAATTTTAAATTAATTTCTAATTTTATGATTACAAAAAATTATTTATTATGTTTAAAACTGTAAATTTCCAAATAAGTACGTCGAAACAAAAATTATTTTCAAGCATCTGGCAAAAATTTTTCAAAAAAAAAGTAAAACTTGTAAAGATCTTTCAAAAAACTAACTTCATGTCACTCATTTTTTGTGTATAATATTAGATTTTATTAAGCCATCTCTATAAGATTATTTAAAAAAAAGTTTCACCTTTTTTTTATTTTATTATTGATTCTTAAAAACTCGAATATTCAATAATATAAATCAAAATTTTCAAATTTTAAGCCTTTAATTCTTAAATTAAACAATTGACTATTAAAAAAATCTAATTTGAGCATATCACAAGCTCTTTTTAAAAAATAAGTGATAAAAATATTTTCTAAGCGAAAAATAAGATTGAAAAAAATTTGAATTGATATCGTATCTAAAAGGGTGATAAAATTAAATTATAAAAAAGTTGAAAAAAATTTATAGCATTTTATTAGTTGAAATTTTAATTTGACTTGCTTCGTAATGAATCTTATATTAAAAGTTACATTGCTTATTAATCTACAAAAATTTATTTTACCACTACCACTCCCGTTCAACCAATATGCTTACATGGAAGCCAGAAATAACCTGACTGCTAAAAAAATCAATCTAAATAACAAAGAAAGATTTGTTAACATTTACATGGAAAAGCTTAAATTTGAAGAGTTCGGCCAAACAGCTGATTATTTTTTTCCTTCTCGACCGATCGAGACCGAACTGGCCAACGTAACATCAAGAAATATTTACAAATTTCTGAACAAGCTGCCCAAAGGCGGTAATTTACACATTCATGAATTTCAAATGTTAAATAGAAAGAGATTCCTGGAAATTGTTTTTAGTCGAGAGCCCGAGTTTAGCTGGCTTCATATATGCGACAAAGACAACAATCCAGATTGTGCACCTAGTTCATCCGAGTGTAAGTGTACTAGCTATTTTTTGAGCTACTTTGCCAAAGATGCTCCAAAAGGTTGGATTCCAGTCAAAGGCTCAAATTGGACAATAGAAAAAATAATTGAAAAGACCACACTGACAGGCATTTTGAATGGATTGGACGAAAAAATCTATCCAACAGACTCGAAAGGCAGATGGTTAGCAGCAAACAAATATGGTGTTTTTGGTTTTTATTCTGACTTGACAAAATACAATCGAACTAGATTCGATTATCTAAAAGCATGCTTGGATTTGTCTCTGGAAGAAAATGTGCAACTGGTTGAGTTCAGGCGCTCAAATTTTGGTGGTCTGTATTATCTTGACAATAATTTGGACAAAGTGTACATTCAGCCAGAGGAAGAGCTGGAAATGTTGATAGAATTTAAAAAAAATTATATTAGAGAAAATCCACAGTTTATTGACTTTGTGTTTGTTATCTATGGATCTAGAAGTCGATCCAAAAGTGACATTAACTCAACTTTGGAGACAAGTTTGAGACTACAATCAAAATTTCCTCAAATGATCCGCGGTTTTGATTTGGTAGGTGAAGAAGATCAGGGCCATACACTTTTGTTTCATAGTGATATTTTGATGCGAGGATTCAACTACAGTCAATCAAGCAATGGAACATTTAATTTGATTTTTCACACAGCTGAGACCAACTGGCCCGAGGACATGGAACCAGCTAAATTTGGCGACGCAGTATCTACTTTGAACAATATTTATGACTCAATTATTCTAAGAACAAGCCGTGTAGGACACGGAATCGGTCTTATCAAGCATCCTGAATTGTACCAATATTTGATCGAAAGAGGCATAGCCATTGAGGCATGTCCTGCTAGCAATCAAATCTTAGGTAAATATTTTAAAGATTGATTAAATTTTTTCAAAATTTTTTTATTTAAAAAAGGCTATGTTTCAGATTTAAGAAATCATCCGGCTATAAATTTTTTCCGAAGTGGAATACCAATTGTTTTGGCTGGTGATGATCCGGGAAGCTTTGGCTACAACGATTTAACAGTGGACTACTATTTGGCCTACATGGCTTGGGGTCTTGATTTGTACGACTTGAAAATCATAGCCAATAATTCGATCAAGTATAGTTCGATTCCGCATGAATTGAAAAAAGTAGGATATGAAAAATTAGAAAAAGAATGGGTCAATTTTATAGATGAAGCTTATCAAGATGTTTGTCTGAAAAGAGATTCTTATTCTCAAGTTAATGTTTCTAATTTATTGCCAACATTTGGTCCTGCAAGCAAACAAGTCGAATTGAGCATATTTGGAATTGGTTTCGAAAAAGCAATATGTCAAAAAATATCTTGTTTATTCAATGACATAAAAACTGAGGCTAACATGATAGGAATAGGTGAAATCAAATGCAAAACTCCCATTCTTAATTTGAACAAAACAGAAAAAATTGAAGTCAAAATTGTTATTGGAGACTTTAACTATTCAACCAATTTTTCATACACATTTTATAAAGGCTCAATTCAGCTTATTTCTGATAATACGACCACTAATTTTCAACATAACTTTTCATGCAATAGTCATCAAATTTCTAGGAACATTTTGATTACAATGTCTCTTGTTGTGTTTTATTTTGCTTTGAATTAAAAATCCTTTAAAACTTATTGCTAACCTTCTTAACTATTTTCACTCGAATAATTTCTTTTAATAAAACAAATTTTTTAATAAACATTATTTTTTAAAGATATTTAATTTTTTGCTTCAAAAAAATAGATAAAAAATGATATCATATTATTAGAAGCGTCACTAGAAACGTGGATTCAATGTATGTGAACAAAAATGCAGATTTGAAAAAAAACAATTCGAAATGATACTAATTATTATTATTATTATTTATTAGTTTAAAGCCCCATGGGAAAAAATACAAGAAAAATTACATTAAATTAAGTAAAAAAAAAAAGAAGAGTAATTTGTACATTTGTAATATTTACTAAGTATAAAAGTCTACTCTTAATAGATCATTCAAAATTTTATAAAAGTGAAAGTATTCTAAATTTAACTTCATATTAATTTTTATTTGCGAACATACAAACTTGACCGAGTCAACCAAGCCACGGTTTTTGTTTAAGGATACATTGTCAATTATGGCGATTGAGGTCTTTGGACTGTAACTCATTACATCCATATGTATTTTCTTCTCTAGATACTTGAGCTGCTTGCATTAAGATGTATTTTTCTGTTCAAAGAGTGAATGAGCCGAATGCAATTCCCAGCAAATTTTACTATTCCTTAATTGCTTCATAAAAAATATTTTATGTTTCATATATAATTGTTTTACTGACTCAAGACGTAGAGCCTCTAACATCGGTCTGAATCTGGCAAATTTCTTGATATCAAACATTCTTTTGATTAGTAAATTTTGCCTAATATTTAGTTCATTTAGCTTATTCTTTCCTATGAATAACAAGTCCAAAGGATAATGAAAAATTGACTGAAAGAATTGTTTGTATAGGAAAGCAACTAGATCTGGAGATGCAGCCTTCGGCTTGCAACCTAGGCCATAAAGAGTGTAGATACTAAGTGTATTCAAGTGATGTCAGAACTTCACAATTTTAGAACAGCTTCAAATGAAATGTAGGCAAAATGGGAAATGCTAAACGATGATTCAGTTAAAAGCTGTGTCGAATATTTCAGAGAGCAGTGGCTAAGTGAGAGTAATTCATCACGATATGAGTTAATTTGCCCAAAGACTCCAAGTACAAACAATGGACTGGAATCAACTTATAAATGGATCAAAGATGATGGAAGTTTTAGAAAACTTCTCTCAGTTAGCGAGTTTTTGAAAATGGTATCAAGCAAATTCATGGAACAATAGAACGTTCACAAGATAATGCTGATCCAAAACTTTTTAATATAATTTGTTTAAGCAGATATGAAAACATGGACAAAATCATGGCAGTGGGAATTTGGTCATAAAAACATCGTTATCTCAAAAAAGATTGATGAAAGTGGCTCAGTCTATTACATTTCATCACAATTTTTAAAAAACAATTGGAGAAACAATTAGAGCAAGAAGACCAAAACAATCAGTCCGAGATGCAATCCATCATTGTTGAAATGCCCACTGAAGAGCATGCTGAAAATCAAATTTTAGTTAGTTCTTGTCAACAGTATATTCAAGCAAAAATACCAAGATGAAGATCAAGAAAAATTCAATTACAATATCAAGAACAACCGGCAAACAAAAGACCACGAAAAAATTAATCTATCTTTTCTTTATATTAAGTTTATATTTTTATATTACCAAAAAAAAAAATAACCTAATGTGTGAAAACAAATATCATTTTTTTTATTTTTTGAAGCAATAAAATGAATAAATAAAAAAAAATTGATATCATTTTTTTATTTTATATCAAATGATTAATTTTGCATCATCATAAAATACATGTCTTTTTTAAATACTTTCCTAAAATTTTAAGAAAATTCCCCATATCTTTTAAGAAATTTAATTTCAATTTCTACTCAATTCGATTTCTTGCTTTTCCTCATGTCATTTCAATTTTGGTGGTCTCTTTCATGATTGTTGACCTCCAAGTTATTGCTGGTCGTCCTAGCCTCCGTCGCCATTGAGCTTGTACAAAAAAAAAGCTATTAAGTTAAAAAAACATGAGCCTTTCTTTATTTAACCCTTTTACTAATAGAGTGAGTCATTAATAAGAGTTAAATTGGAAGAACTAACCTATTTTTTCACATAATTATTTTATTTAAAAATAAATATGTTATGATATTTTTATGAACGGTTTTAAGCCTTCTTTTTTAGTCCTCATTTTTGTTCATATCAATTTAATCTTAAGTAGAGATAAAAAGTGAAAAAATTGTTTCAGTCTATGAAATGATAGAAAAGCAGGTTATATGACCATTTTTGTTCATATCAATTTAATCTTAAGTAGAGATAAAAAGTGAAAAAATTGTTTCAGTCTATGAAATGATAGAAAAGCAGGTTATATGATCATTTTGAATATGAAAATTCGGCTGTGTATCAAAACATAGAATAGAAAATTATGTAGAATTTTTTTTTACCTGAAAAAACATAGAAAATCAATTAACATAGAAAAGTTTTTTATTTTGACAATTAGTTTACATTATAAGAGTTTTAATAAAAATTTTAAATTTTAATATTTTTTTGAGTTAATAAAATTGTGTGCAATTCCATTAAGGTGTTCAAGAATATTGATTTGATTCCGGAAGAGCAATATTTAAATCTTGAGAAAAATCATTTAATATTTTCAGTTTTTTTTTTTTTTATTTTTCTATTTCTTAAGCTTAAAAAAGGTGAGACAATGCTACTATTTTCTAAAGCTTAATGATTCATATTTAATTCAAATAATTAAACTATTAAAGAATGATTTTCAAAATAAGCTACAATTTCTATTTTTCTATGTAAATGGAATAAATTAATTTAATTCTATATTAATTTTTTTCTACAATATATGATTCTATGTTTTTTGTCTTTTCTATGTTTTATTTTCTTCTATGTTTTGATTCATTCCCGAAAATTCAAATATTCCTTAAACATTATTTGCTTTTTTGATAGACACATAAATCTGAGTTGTCCATTTTAAATCTTCAGATATTATGATCCCGAAGTTTTGTTCTAGATATTTTTTGATATCATGTTGATATGAATCGCTTTTTTTAAATTTGAAAGATATGAAGGATTTATAACTTTAAATTTATTTCTTATTTTATCATATTGAAATCTCTTGAGAATAATGAAAATTTTCGATCAATATTTGATTTTTTTAATTTATTTTATTCAAAGCAATGTGACATTAGTTTTAAAAAATTTTCAAGATCATTTGCATAATGCTATGAAATCTAATATAATAATTGAAACTCAAAGATCGGAGGAGTTTTTTCGACCATTTTTGTTTCTTCTTTTTTATGACATTGTTCAATAAATTTAATATTTTTAAACAATTTTTTTTAAATCAAATTTAAAATCAAAAATATGCTGAAATAATTAAATTTTTTTTATTTTTATTTTCATGCAAAATAAGTAACAAAAATAATAAAAAGAGTTTAAAAATCGCTCTGGCCTTTAAGTGTTGAGATACCAATATTCCTGATAATTTGAATGGTTTATAAAGCTTCTTTTTAAGCTAAGTGGTCACATTTGAAAATTTCCTATGATGCAGTATCTCATCTTAAAAGTATTCAATTATTTGTACAAATTTGGCTAAAAGACCTAGTAAAGCTCCAAACACTGAAAGTATATATTATATTGCTTCTTATACAGATTTTGAAAAAATCTAAAGATATTAAATTTTTATTTGACTTTCCAAGAAAAGGAGCATATTTTTTATTTTCTCTTTTCGTGAATTTTTTTTAAGTTTGACGCCACTTCATTTTTGTGAATAAATTGTTCACCATAAGACAGAACCATGGGAATTTTTTTTACTATTGAATCTAGTGTTTTATCCATCTCATCCCACTTCAATTTAGAATAATAATTAATGAATTATTTTAAATACTTAATTTTTTTTAATTTCTTAGAAACACTAGAATACTTGATTTTATCTAACTTCGAAATACATCATGAATACCTGATTGGCAAAAGTTTTGAGCCCTATGAATTAATAAATTAGAAGAATTGATAATTTGAGAATAGGTGATATTTTTTCTTTTTTGTTAGTTAAGTCAAATAGTATCAAACTTATTTGGTCAAGATTTTAAACAAGTCTAAAGTCAATAGAAAATTTTCGTATTATTATTTTTTATTTTGATAAAAACTAAATTTAACTAAAAATTTATAAAATCACTCAAAAAACACTGACAAAAAATAACTTAAAAACTTTGAAATAAACAAAAATAAATTATTTAATTAGTTTTTAAATCAGTTGCAAGTCAAGCAGCTAGTTTTCAACTTATCTTTTTTGATTCGAAACAACTTTATGCACAATTCCCGAAATGGAGGAGACGAAAACCCATAGAGTACAAAATTAAACGAGTGATTCGAATACGCTAATAAATAAACAATATTTATGACGATTTTGTTTCTTCCGTCAGTTTCTTTTCCTTTTAGAATTATTAGAACTGCCAACAATGGAGACACAAGGCAAAAGAACAAGCAATTTAGGGTTATTAAGGTATAAGTCAAATGCTTTGCTTTATTCGACTTATGGTTGGGTTTTTTCAGCAGTGACTTGCTTTGCTTTTTGTTTCTATTCAATCTTTTGTTGGACAAAAATAGCACTCTTGTTATCAAGAATGTACATATGGCCATGATAATAAATGGTATTATGGCGTAGGACAACAAGTCAATCCATTTGAATACAGGATCCAAAAACTTGTCGTACAATGTGTCCTTTTTAGAACCACATATGCAGGAGGTTAGCAAGCTTTTGGTCAAATTTCGGCTCAAATAGTCAAGCCCGGAAGCTAAGCTTGCGTTCGCAATTTCGGAAGGCTCAGTGTGGCCCATGAAAATCAAGTTGTGAAAGTTTATAATTGCTGTTAGGAAAATATTAAAAAATATTATTTTATAGGCTGTTTTGGGGGTGCAGTAAGTCTTTGAAAAGTTTATCATATTTGTCGCTATGGCTCGGTCGATTGATACCGATGCTATTATAAAGCTTGACAAATGCGTCGAGCCATAGATAAAAAATGACAATATGCGACAAATGATCAGCGATTTGTTGCGGACAACCAGATGAAAATAGGATATAAGAATTATTTCACCGAGACCCAGGGTTAGAACTGTCAAGTCGACCATGGACAAAAAGGCCAAATAAATGAATGTCGAGTGTTTACGCATTGACTTGTGGCTGAATATTACCAAGCATAGTGAGTTGCCAAATAAGCCTATGAACAGCAAAGCTATGGATATCCATCGCGGAAAACTCGGGTCAAAGTAATCTTCGAATGACACAAGCTTTTCTGCCTGGTTTTGACTTTCAGTCATGTTGAATTTTTCGATCATTTTGGGAGC
Organism: Brachionus paranguensis; assembly: GCA_016802215.1. Taxonomy (NCBI): domain Eukaryota; kingdom Metazoa; phylum Rotifera; class Eurotatoria; order Ploima; family Brachionidae; genus Brachionus; species Brachionus paranguensis. The sequence continues at coordinate 5,252,281 of JAESIX010000004.1, forward strand.
TTTTTTATCTCTTCTTTTGTTCAGAACATGTTCTTAAATCTAAACAAAAAAATTCGTTTATAACAAGCGTTTAGAAAAGAAACGCCCTGAAAACCTTTTTAGTTGAAATCAGTGGCATGTTTAGTATTTCGGAAGCTTACAAATTTATCGAAGGAAAAAAATTATTTAATTATTTGTTTCTTTTGTATATTACCTTTAGAAAAAAAAAAAATTAAATAAAAACTGAAAGCCAGAGCTTCCGGTGTGAATGAAAATCGATGATGCTGCCTTAAGAAATATTGTTAACTGTTTATAACTGTAGAATATTCTGTTTGTATCCCAGAAGCAATTAAATTATAGAAAATTTGATTCGATTAGGACTAGAAGTATTTCGGGATAAGTTTTGATATTTATTTTAAAATTTGGCGATTTTAAATAATTTAATTAATATGTTAAGAAAACAAAAAAAAACTTTATTTAAATTATATCAGCTTGGGGATAGAATGATTGATTATTAATTGAGTAAATTTAATTTGACACGAAAGCGCTTTGTAATTCGAAAATATTAAAAAATCAATTATTTAATTCTTTGAGACGAATTTTTTCTATTAGAAGAAAATATTTTTTTCCGACATAATAAATGAAGTGGAAATTCAGCTATTTTAAATTAAGAAGTGAAACAATGGGAAAGTTTTAGCATTGAGACTCAGTGAATTCTACTGATCTTTTCCTTATTTTGTTTTTTGTCATTTTAATTTATTCACAAGATAAAAATTAAATTATCTTATTCAAAATTCAAAATAAACAAAGATGATTATCAACAAGTAGAATAAACAATAGATTCAAGTATTTCAGGAATTTTTTCAATAATCAACTCAATTTAATTATTTGTCCTATTTTTCAAATTTTCTTAAAAAATTAATTTTGTCTGACAATAAACATTTAATTTTTTATTTTTTTTACATTAAAATGTTTAAAGCAAAAATCTTTTTTTAATTTCTATATCTTTTAAAATAATTTGAAATTTTCTACTCAAAATAACTCGAAAAAAGATAATCATTAACCTGATGGAACATTTTATAAATCATTTATTAATATAATGGCAAAAAAATTAAGATTAGAAATGTGAATTAAGGGAATAGCAAAATTTTATATCAAATAAATTTTGCTGAGATTTTTCAAATATTAAAACGTTTATAATTCCTTTGATGAATCTTTTTCTAACAAAAGAAAATATTTTTTTGTCGACATAATAAATGAAGTGGAAATTCAGCTATTTTAAATTAAGAAATGAAACAATGGGAAAGTTTTAGCATTGAGACTCAGTGAATTCTACTGATCTTTTCCTTATTTTGTTTTTCGTCATTTTAATTTATTCACAAGATAAAAATTAAATTATCTTATAAAAATTCTTTTTTTTTCTTATTCTAAATTTAAAATTGACAAAGATGATTTAATTTGCATATTCAAGTCGAATTTATTTTGATGCCTTTTCTTTCAAGCTACGAAATAATTGGCATCACTAAAATTTTGTTCCTATTGCTGCTTTTTTTGTCAAATTTAAATTTTTCCTAAATAAAATTTTTATAGGCTTGACAGTCCCAAATTTTTTAAAAATTAAACATTGAATTATACTAAATAGCACCAAATATAACAAATAAAATCAAATGAAACAATAAGTGATCCAATTTTTTTTTTAATTTTATTGAATAAGAACGATTATTAAAATCAATAAAGCCCAAGCACTTTAACTTTTTTTAATAAGCATTATTTTAATATTCTTCTAAATGGCACTTCAAACCCTCAAAAGCTTTTTATAGATTCACCCAAGTCATAAACAACTAAGCTAATTAAAGTAATTAGATAAAAAAAAACAAATTTTTTCAAAATTACTTCCTACAATTTTTGGTTCTTGAGTCAAATAAATTTAGAATTTAAGTGGAAGTTATTTGACAGCCAAATATTAATCGATTATAAAAAAAATTCTTTTTCATTTGCTAGATTCAATGCAAATATTTGCCTAACAATTATCAATTATTTATAGTTGTTTCGAGTAAATGAAGGTTTATATTCACAAGCCCTTATCATGCTTTTATGATTTTCCCAAAGAGCATGAGATTTAATAGTTGGTAACAATTCAATATTACCAGCCATTTTCTAATTAAAATAATTTCCAAAAATCACGAATTGTTTTCTTGAAAAATAATCTTTGACTTTAAATCTTCTAAAATAAATCAATTAAATTCAGCATTAAAAACAAGTGACTAGAATGTAAATATTCTATGAAAAAAAAAGGAAATTCAATTTTAAGTTTGCATTAAAAGCACCAGTGTTGATTATTATTTTTCCATAATCCTTTTAATGCTTTTTTGAATATCTTTCAATTTTAGGAAATTTAAATTTGCGTATAATAAAACAAAAAATATTTTCACTTGTATAACTTTAATTTTTAAAAGGAATCAATAAATCAATTAATAAAAAACCATAAAAGATCATTCTTAAAAAAACGAATTTTAAACCAAGACTTTTTGTTTTGATTTTTCAATATTTTTAACATCAAGCCTTAAATTAACAATAACAGCTTAATTTCCTGTATATGAGTATTTTTAAAGAAAATTTTAAAAGAAGTTTTTTTTTCTTAAAACGTTATTTTTAAATAAGTGAATTCATCAATACAATAGGAAAATTTTTTTTCGGATAAAAATAAATTAAAACGCCAAATTTCATCCTCCTCAAAAATGTCTCGTTTAGGTCATTTTAGCTTTTACTTGCTATCAAATCTACCAAATCTATGAAGTGAATGATTTTCAATACTTTTATTTTGTTCCAATACTTCCTTTTTATTTGAACTTTTATTTTTATGTTTAATTTTATTTTCAATTCAAAGGAAATATTGCTCGATACATAAAAACAATCTTAGTGAAGAGTAGAATGACTAAAATTGTGATGACTGTATTCTGAGCTCAGTTTAAAGTTCATGCTAAAATTTAGTTCTTATAGAAATTTAAAAATAAGCTTTTTACTTCACAAACTTTAGGTACGAGGATCCTTTTTATTAATAAAACTTTTAATTATTAAACTTTTTAAAATAGGACTAAAATGTTCTTTATTGCAAAAAAATGGCCTTTTTAGTAAATGATGAAAAATTTATTTAAAAAGTCATCTTTAACAAGGCTTTTTTAAGTGATTCATTATTTTGATTTTATAAATAACAGGACGCTAGAAACAAAGTGAAATTTTTTTTCAAAAATAAGAAACTAATCTAGATGCAATCTTATTCAGGTGAATATTAAATAAATAAACATTTTTTTTAGCTTTAGAATGTATTTAACTCGGTTATGATTTAATCATAATTTTAATTACAAGCTGAAAAATTGTTTTTTTAATAAAAAAAGTTTTTGAATGCTTCCTCGATTAGCGCTGAAAGCTTGATGATGTGCCTTTTAATTTACTCTTTATTTTAAGTCTATAAAAGCATTCTCATTATTGACTTAATTAGTGGTATAGATGAAATTTTTCAATTTGATATTTACTTACCAGCAAAAAGAATTAATAAAAGATTCAAGTAAAGAATTTTTTTACCGATAATTTACTAAATTTAGTTATTTATTCTATTTTATAAATTTTGCAACAAAAAAATAATATCTAAGTCATATTATTGAATGACAAAAAAATATAAATTTTTATTCTTATTTTTACAAATTTTAAATCAAAAATCTATTTTTAACTTCTGCATTTTTTTAAATAATTTGCAATTAATACTCAAACTAGTATTTAAAAAAAAGATCTGATGAAAAAAATATATAAATTGTGTTATTAATATAATGGAAAGAAATTAAGATCGAAAATGTGAATTTTTGGAATTGAAAATTTTAGATAAAATTTTGCTGAAATTTTTCAAATATTAGAATGCATTTAAAAGTAGACAATAATTTAAAATCGAAAAAAACTAATAAATAAATTCCAAATAAATATATTTTTTCATTAGCTAATAAATATTAAGCTATTTTTAATTAATTTTTTATCCTTATAGTTTTATTTAAAATCGTAATTTATTAATTCTCTTTGTTTACAATGCATATTTTTATCTAAAAAGACTAATTAAAATTCAGTAAATTAAAAATCGGTTATTTTGAGCATTCAAAAAAAAAACAGAAAAAATTTTGATAACAAAATTTAACATATCAACAATCTATTCTATATTTTAGAAACAAAAGATATTTAACTGATTTCTAATAAAAAAAAAAGAATGTCATTGATGAATTTTAGTTTCTTAGTTTAAAACTACACTTAGGATACAAAAATTATTTTCAAATTATAAAGATCGTTAAGCTATAGTTAAATTTTTTAATAGCGTTTATTAATTAGACGATGGAAACGAGAATTAAATATAATGAATAGTTTATGCTATTATTAGTATAATTTTAATTTTTTTTGAAACCGAATCAGTATGTCAATGCTTAGTTTGAATTATTTTTTTCTTTAATCTCCTGTTTGAACTTAAATTTCTTTCCTATTAAAAAAATAGATTGATAATTATAATATTTTAAGAATAAAGCTCGTTCGGATTAATTGGAATCTATCCGGTTTTTTTTTAACTGAATAGTTTGACCAATGTTAAAATGCTGTGATAACCACCACATTTCTACTAAATTGATTTATTTTAACATTAATTTTTAGAGTGTAAATTCGAAGAATTTCTGAAAAACACAAAATATAATCTAAAATCATTTAATTTTTTTCAAAAAATTATATAACTAATCTAAAATCGATGAAAAGATCCATTTTAAATTTAAAATAGAAATTAAAAGTATTTCTTCAAATTATTTCACTTACATTTATGTAAATAATAAAATATTTTTTGGATCTTCTAAGACCAAGCTGTTCTTTTCAAAACAAAATAAATTTAAGCTGTCAATAAATGGAAATTTTACAAAATTTGACGTCTTAAGCACAATTAACAAGATCGTTTTGAAGTACATGTGAATTATTGTTTATAAAAGCATGTTATTAAGATTTATAAAGCGAACAAGAGTTAAAAAGTTTATTGAAAAATGTTTGGAATAAACAAATGATGTAAATAATCTAGATGAAAAAAAATTTCTTAGCGTTCTGAATTGATCGTGTTTATTAAACAATGTCTTCCCGAGTGCAAAAGAAAACATGATTTCTTTAACTAAAAAATTTTAAAGAATTCAATTGATAAATAAATTTTGAAAGGTTAACAAATGTTAAAAGAAAATAGAATCCATATAAAGACTAAACATAGAGCCTGGAAAAAAGGATCAAATAGAATTATTTTAATAGAATCTGAGAGCTGTTATCGTTTTCGGTTCTTCTTTCGACTGAATTTGATTATAAAAAACTCTATTAAGTTTACAACTTCTCAGAAATAGAAAAGATAATTAACATTGAGAATCGAATGCAATTGGGTTTTCGAATGAAAAACTTTTTTCTTTGATTTTATCATATTTTGCTAATTATATTTATCAATGTATTAGATTTCAATGTATTATTATTTTAAATTAATTCTTTAAAATCAAGGACGAGAAGCTTGTTAAATAGACAATGTTTGTAATTCACATAGACAAAATGTACTATGAAAGCTTTGGCTTACTATTATCAATTGTCCAAAATTCTAAAGCTTATTTCTTATTTCATTTATTTAAGCGAACTAAAACGTTCATAATTATAAAAATTGATAATTTATCAATTTTATTCTAAAATAAAGAAAATTAAAATCACTGATTTGTGAAACATTTAAAATTTAAAATTCCGAAGTCAACGCTAAGTGATATTCTGGTCAAAAAGACTACTGACCTTTTTTAAAATTTTAAACAGGTATTGAATTCAATAATTTTTTTTTCTTGCATCACAAAGCAAATACCATTTTGTGCGTAATTTTACGTGATATTACGTCATATTTGGTAAATTACATTTTTTTTATAAACTAGATCTGATTTTAAATTTTAATGTTATCTTACCAAATCATATATAATATCACGTAGAATAACATAAAAAATGAAATTTGCATTGTAACGCTTAACTCCTGTATAATCCGAATTTTTGGTATCATACTAACATAGGAATAAATAAATTTGCATCAATCTTTAATTTTTAATAAATTGTTGGTTTATTTTTTAAGTTTAATTTTTTTTTAATTCGAAACGAAATAGTCGACTCTCGAGAAGTTTCGTTAAATGCGAGCTAACTGTAATTAAAAAGGTTACTTTCTAAAACTAGAGCCCTAAGCCTTCTTTTCTACCAGTTTTTGACATAATTTGAATAGATATTTTCAAAAGTTTAATTAAATTTTATTTTTCTTCAACTTCTCCAATTTCATGGCCGTCTTTTAATTTTTATTTGAATCTAATATATGCTCGATTTCAAATTAATCATTTTGAATTTTTTTTTAATTATTAAATTTGTTTATATTATAATTTTTTAAGAAAAACAATTACGAATAATGAATCTTATGGGAAAAAAAATTATATTACATATTAATTTCTAATTTAAGTTGTTAAAAATGAGTAATTTAAATTTTTATTAAGTAATATTTGAAAAATAAATACTGATTCTTTGGATTCTATTCCGTTAACGAATAAGCGAAAATTTTGTAAATTATTTTTTAAAAAATGGTATCAATAATATGATCTGAAAAGTAGTGATCATTATTTAATTTAACAGTTATATTTCGTTATTTTTTAATCTTTAATTAGAATTTTTTCTGTAAAAAGAATGCAATTTTAAGAAATCATTAAAAAATTGAATATAAAAAAAAACTTTATTAAATACTAAGTAGTTTCTTTTCGATTTATTAATAGAGCATTGACATAATGGTCGATCGTAATTCGTAATTTTAAGTAAATTTTCGTAAATTAGTAGAAAAAATTGTAAAATAAAAAGAATTTTAAATTTCTCCAAAGTTCAAAGCTCACAGCTACAATTATCTTTAACAATTTTAAAAACTAATTTTGCTTTTTTTTACCAATTTTTAATGAAAAATATATGAATTTACGTAATTTTTTTTATAGAAACAGCTTAAGAATATAAAAATCTACAAAATTCAAATAAAATATTTTTTATGCGCTTTTACAATTTATGTAAAATTTAAAATACGAATTACAATTGATCATTATGTCAAATCGATACTTTACAATTTTATCAGATGATCATTTAAATATATTTTAACAATTAAATATTCTAATATTTAATGTGAAATATATTCTTTTATTATTGTGTGGCATTTTAGGAACCAAATATTGAAAACCTTTATTTAAAAAAAATGCTTTCATTACAAAGAAGTACATCTTAAAAATTTAAAAAGTGTTAATCATTGAGCGATGAAAAAATAAACTTTTAATCACAATATTTTAGTGATTTTACAATTTGAGAGATTTTCTCTCAAATTTAGTCAAATACAAATAGCATTTTAGAATCAACAAATAATTTTATTAAAAATGAAGGTGCATAAAGCGACAGAGTTGCCTTTAGAAAATTAAAAGACAAAAAATAACTGAAGAAATAGCAGTCAAAAATGGTCTAAAAATTGGAACCTAATGCACATCTCTTCAATTTCTACAAAGTCGCCTCAAAAATCGTACAAGAATATCTCTATCAGACTCGGGCATTGGTGCAAATAGCATTGGCATTTTTCGTAAAAAGCTTCTTTATCTCTTCTTAAATAAAAGCTTAGACGAAGCTTCACAACAAGAATCTTGTCACTAAACAAAACGAAGAATTTTTCTGAAATTAGTCGAAATAAATAGAAATTACATTTTTTAAGTAAAATTGTGTTTTTTTGAAGCTTTCGTCAAATTAAATTTTTATATTAAAATATTAAAATTTAAAAAAATTAGTTTAAAAAAATTAAAAAGGAAAATCTTTCAATTTTTAGCAGTTTCAACCATCTTCGTATTTCTTTTTTAATAAAATATTGTTAAATTTCAAAAATTAATAGTGAACATTTGAATTGACTGAGAAAAATTAAAGATTTATTTTAAATCCTTTTGACCTTTAAGGGTTTAAAAAACGACTTTCCAGTATTAAATATTTTATTTTATTTAAAAAAGCCTTTTTTACCATAATTTTACAGTATTGTGAATTTTGGTTCAAAAAACAAAATATCAAAAAGGCCAAAGCTTAAGTTCTGAACGACCAAAACATGTTCTGTAAATTGTAGCAACTGATATATTCTTTGTACCACAAATATACTGATTCTGCAAAACTCTGCAATAAATCTGCAAAATTCAGAAAATTGTAAATTTGGAATATAATATTATATTATAAGTCAAACTAAACTATAAGTGGTGGCACAGAGCTACAATTTACATAACATGCTTTGGTCACTCCGAATAAAAGCTCTGGCGTTTTTTTATATTTTTTCTTGTTTTTTGTACTAAAATGTCTGATTTTACTATTTTGCGTAAATTTTCAAAAAATCTATTATGGTAAATTTCACATGAAAATGAAAATTCTTAATTTTTCTAAAATAGACACAGTTCGTTATTATTTTTAAATTTTTTAAAATAATGTAAATTTATGCAAAATTCCAAAGCAATTAGTGATATGTGATTTTTTTACTATTTGATGCTAGTAAAACTATAGATTAAAAAATTATTATAATAAATAAAGATTATAAGAAATTTTTTTAACCATTTTACAAATTAATTTTTTTAACATACTCTAAGAATTGAATTTTTGGTTTTGTTCTAAATGAAAATAAAAAAAAATAATTTGTTAATTATTTAAAAAAGACTTGATACGTAGATATAACAGAAAGAAAATAGTTAATGGCCATTAATCGCCTCTTTGTAAATTTAAAACGGTTTAGACATTAAATCATAAGACCATCCTCCTACCTTTATATTTGATTCCATTTTACTCAACCAAATTAATCTTGAGTCCGAAAAAAGATTTTAGATAATGATAACATCTCGAAAAAGTAATTAGCTCTGCCAACTGCTGAATAAAAATCATGCTATGTCTAAATAGTCTAAATTTGTGTCGTCAAGGAACAGAAATTTTCAATAAAAGACAAGAAGATATAATTAGCAAAATTGTTTTGTAAATAAGTTAAAATCTTATTAATCATTATTTATCCTAAAAATAACTTAAATAATAGTCATTAACTCTCTTGAAAAACTTTGATTTCCATAGATTTTTTTGTTGTTTGATCTAAATTTTTGATATAAAAAACTTTCAGTAATATTGAAAATAATAAAAAGCCAAAAAAAATAGTAATTAAAAAGACTTACGATAAACTCTTATTTTTGTTAGACTAAAAATAACTTCATTCGCTCAAACTTTTGTTCAACGCATCCAAGTAATCAAGTGAAAGTAATAGAATTATAAAAAATCAATTAAACATAAAACCAAAGCCTAAAGATAAGGATAGGGAAAAAATATTTATAAAAATTAAAGAACGGAAGATTGATAAGAGTTTAATTTGAATATTTCAAGTTAAACTAAATGACATCCAATTATGCCACAAATTTTCAAATAAATAATTGACCATTAAACAAAAATCATTTAAAAAATATTACTTTTCCACATTAATTTTATTAAGCAAAATAAGTAATTTGAAGATCAATTTACAAATTATTTTTTTGAACTTATTTCCGTAGAGGTTAACTAATTGCTAATTTCATTAAAAAATAATTACTAAAGGTGTCGATGGTTAATTTATTTTCAAATATCTCTTGTTGTATAACGAAAATAATTATTTTTGTTTTTCTGAAATACTACTGTTTAGTTGACTTTTAGGTCCATTTATTTGAAAGAATTTAATTTTCATTTTAAATCATTACAAAGAGCAAATAAGTTCCGATAGAAAAAAAATGTTAGACTTGAAAATTTGAAAATCAAGAATAATAAAACAAAATATAAAATTTGTATAAAATTGTCCCAAATAAAAGATAATTTGAACTTTTAAATGAAATGGAATTTAAAAAAACTGAAAGGAAAACGAATATGATCATTTTTCATTCAGATTTTTTTCAGCTTGAAAAAAAACATTTATATTTATACGCAAAAAAAGTAAATGTAATTTTAAACTAAAAAAATGAAAATCAGGAATATGAGAATAAAAGAAATTTAAAAAATTTAATTAAAATAATGAAAATAATGAGATTAGTTAATAAAATTTTTGCAAAGCAGTAAATATTTGTTTTAGATTAAATTCTAAGATAAAAAAATTTGATTTTAAGGCGTTTTGTATGATTTTTTCTTTATTGCTCCATCATCTAAAACTCAATTAAATAAATCAATAAAATAAAAAAATAATAATTTCAAAAACTTATTAAAATTAGCAAATGTTCCTTGATTTAAGTTAATACTTTTTTATAGATTTATTTATAAATAATAAAAATTAATATAAAAAAGTATAAAATTTTTTAAAAAACCAAAAAAAATATGTGTACAAACATTTTTAAATTTTGACTTTTTTTTCAAGTGTATCCATAATCATCTTTCAAGCTCTTAATTTAATGAGCTTGAGTCTTTTTTTCATAATTTTTCGAAAAAGCTTTTAATATTTTTTTTCAATGAAAAAAATTAGAATTAAAAAATAAGGTAAATATATTGAAAGTTTAAATATTAGAATACTTTCAGTTCACAATTTTATTTTTATTTTACATTAAGTACTCAATCGGTTTCTCAAGCTATCAACACTAAAAATTGTATTTCAGATAAATTTTAAACTTTTTTCACTATCAAGAAATTTCGACTGAATATTTATTCCTATTCGTGCTGGTTTTATAATCTCGAATAAGAAATTTATCAGAAAAATGCTTCTAAATATAGTTTGAAAATTTATTTAAATTATAAAATTTGTTTGAAATCAGATGGTGATTATTATACTAGATCAAAATTTTTAAATGAAATTATTGTTTTAAACAAAATTCTTGAGTTCCAAAAGCACTTTAAAATTTCATAAACCCTATCTTCTTAAATCCTAATCGTCTTTTTTAATAATATTGGGTTTGGAAAAAAACGTAGATATCTTGAATCACTCAGTTGTTTTTATCTTAAAAATTATTTTTAACGTAATGAAATTCCAATTAGTAACAAAATAATATAATGACATTTCATTAATTTTTAATATTAGCTTTTTTTAAATTTAATTTCAAATTAATAATTTAAATTTTATAAGCTCTTTTAGTAAAACAATAGCCTTTAATTAAAGAATAGATAAAGTGAGAAAGGAAAATGATAGATTTCTTAAAAAACTTACTTTTTTCTCCACTTATAAATATCCGTATCTTATTTCAAATAACGTAGCAGTGCTACGTACAAAGACAAAGACGAGTAACGAAGCTCGTTCCACAAATAAAAAGTTTAAATTATTAGTCAAAACTAGCTAATTTGGGATTAGAAACTCTAAAAGAAAGGCGAGAGCGTGGAAATCTGATTCAATTTTATAAAATTCACAATAAATACAAACATGTCAATTGGTATTACGATGCGGAACTTATGAGTTCAGTGAATAATGAAGGACCAAGTGGAGGAGTAAGGGGAGCAAAGCATAGCTTTTGCTCGCAGCTAACAAAATGTGAAGCAAGGCGAAACTTTCTATCAAACCGAGTAGTGAACAAATGGAATGTGCTACCAACGTCGGTTGTCACAGCAAGTTCGATCAACCAGTCCAAAAACAGACTGGACAGTGTCGGTAGAAATAAAAAAAAAGAAAAGTCTACTAAAGTGTAGTGTTGGTGTCCGTGCAAGCGGACAGTAAACGGGCCAAAATTTTCCAAAACCATGACCGTGACCGTATTAACCGGACAGTTTTTTACGGGCGGGCTATGGCCCGTTTAGTAACCGTTTAAATTTATACGGGCGGTCTAAGAAACCGTCCAAATTTTGGCGGACGGACCTTGGCCCGTTTACGAACCGTTTAAATTTATACGGGCGGTCTAAGTGACCGTCCAAATTTTGGCGGACGGACCTTGGCCCGTTTACGAACCGTTTAAATTTATACGGGTGGTCTAAGAAACCGTCCAAATTTTGGCGGACGGACCTTGGCCCGTTTACGAACCGTTTTAATTTATACGGGTGGTCTAAGAAACCCGTTTGCATTTAAAGTAAAATTTTAAATATTTTTGGAAAAGAACTGAACTAGACATTTTATTTTTATTTATTTATTATTTGTTTTAATTCTCACACAAACCATATTTACTTGATTAACAGTGTCGCAGAGAATTAGAATCTAATAAATAAATAAAATTAAAATGTCTAGTTCAGTTCTTTTCCAAAAAAATGTGGAAAAAATTTAAAATTTTACTTTAAATGTATACGGGTTTCTTACACCGCCCGTATAAATTTAAACGGTTACTAAACGGGCCAAGGTCCGTCCGCCAAAATTTGGACGGTCACTTAGACCGCCCGTATAAATTTAAACGGTTACTAAACGGGCCAAAGTCCGCGATTAACCGCCCGTCTTTTGGACCGGTTAGCTCTGTTTGCATCCAACACTACTATAGTGGGACTACGTTAGTCTTCCTGCTTTGTCAATTTAGTTAAACTAAACTTGACCATAGAATATTAACTATTATTATTATTATTATTATACTATAGATTTGTAAATTTTTGGATGAGTCGATGGAACTTTTAGTAAGGAATCGGTTTAGACTGGGAAAATATATCAAAATTAGATAAGATTAAAAAAAATAAATTATAATTTATAAATTTTAATTATATAAACTTGAAAACTTAAATAAAATAAAATAATGTAGTATTATAAGAACAGGAAAAAAATAATGTTTTATTGGGCAGTATATTCTATATCAATTTGGTTTTTTTGATCAACCATTTGTCTGACTGTGTCTTCACAGTGTACTTGTTCCTCACCTCTATCATTCTAGCTGATAGTCTTCCATAATTATGTCATCCAATTGAAGAAAAACGATGACCAGTCATGTTATTTGTATTTGTTATCTTATATTTATAAATAAAAACTCAAAATAATAAAAAATCTGTAGAAATATCTAAAAATAAATTATATTTTATTTTTAAAGCTTTATTTAAGTTAAGATTAATAAAGAATAAAAGCTTAAAAGCCTAAAAAAAAATTATCATTCGAACCCTGAAAATTGTGGCCCATTTTTTCAAATGCAATGAAATGCATCTACTCTTGTTAGTGATGCTTTTAAAACTTAATATTGAGTTTGGAAAAAAAACGTAGATACCTTGAAATCACTCATTTGTTTGTATCTTAGAAATGTTTGTTTATGAATGTTTGATTTAATTTTCAAAAGAATTTGGTTGGAAAATTTTAGATAATTTAGCTACATTTTGAATTCAATAATTTAATCATGATTTACAAAATTTAATGGAAACAACTAGAGTTTATCGAATTTTTTACGAATCAATAATTATAAAATTAAGTAGACATTTTTTTGAGCTATCGAATTCTCATTTAAGATGAATTATTTTCTGTACTAAATTAAAAATCGAAAAATGGGTGTTACAAAATTGTTAAAGAAAAAAGGCGATGGAAAAACATATCCTAAGCCAGGCCAAAATGTAATCGTTCACTATACAGGATATCTTGGAGTTGTCGGGGGTGCTAAATTTGACTCAAGTCGCGACAGAAAAGAGCCTTTTCAATTTAGCATTGGCCAAGGCCAGGTGATTCGCGGTTGGGATGAAGGAGTAGCACAAATGAGTGTCGGAGAAAGATCTTACTTAATATGCACTCATGATGTTGCTTATGGAGCTGAAGGGTCTCCAGGAGGAATACCACCTTATTCGACATTGATTTTTGATGTTGAGTTATTAAAGATTAATTAATTAATAATCATATTTTTAATAAACCTTATTTTAAAGTGTCTTTAGAAAATTTTATTTAATAGATAAAATTTGCTTTTTTGAATTTTCTTTCAAAAATAAAAGCTCAAATGTAAAATTATTTCTTATTCAGAACTCTTTTTAAAATTTGCCATCTTTTTAGCTATTAAAATAAAATTTATCTCTTTCCAACGAGAAATATCTTATGCTAAATAATTAATAAAATGTAAAACTAGAAAATACCCTCTTTTCTTTGTATGCTTTAAAGTAAAGATTAATTCATATGATCGTGAAAGAATTTTATCTTTTTTGCATTCTTTTGTAATTTATTTTAACACTTGATTGATTTTAATGGTAAGATGCAATTTTCTCCATTTTGACTCTAAAATTTAATTTTTTATTGGGAAAAAAATTTCAAAGAAAATACAACAATAATAATTAAGTAAAAATGTACGAAATTAAAGGTTTCTGATATTTGTTTTATACAAAGTTGAATCTAAAAATACTTTATTCAGCCAGTAAGGTAAATTTAGTTACTGTTTTCTTGGTGCATTGGTGGAATACGAAAATATTCTTAGAAAACATTAAAATGGATTTATACAAAGGATAAAAGAAAAATTTAGTTCGAGTACCAAAAAATTTTAATAAAATACCTCAAATTTTTTTTTTCCCCCATTTATTAATATTCTCCAATTGTTAAGTTTAAGCATAAAAATTAATTAAAACTAAATTAGATAGAAATCCAATATTTTTAAGGTATTGAAACTTTTTCTTAAAAAATAACTGTTTTTTTTAAAAATGATAACTAATTTAAGAAAAAGTACCTAAATTATGGGAAGAGAGTTTTTGTTAGAAAAAAGATAACATTCTATCGAAAATTCTATGCTGAAAATCAATTAAGCCATATTTTTCTGGAAAGTTGTTAATGTCATTGAAGTCATTAGCTTCAAATTTAAATTAAATAATTTAAAAATCGAAATAAAATAAGTTAGCAAGTTTGATTATTGCATTTTTTGAAAAATAACTTACAAGAGTTGGACAAAAATCAAATAAAGCAAAATAAACGAGTTTATTTTTACAGATGTAGTAACTTAGAAAAGTCTTCTTTAAAAAAGTTTTGAAAAATTAAAAAAATAAAATCGAGAAAAAGAAGATAATTTAACACTGAACCTTTTGGTGAAGTAGGTTTAAATTTTACATTGCCTAAACGAAGCAAGGCCGTCAAAAAGACAAAAAAAATGATAACTAATTTAAGAAAAAGTACCTAAATTTTGTAATAAAAATATAATTATGTTCCGCTTTTTGTTTTATCCAAAATTTCCGAAAAGTTCATTTTATAATTAACTCACTCAAAAGATTCCAAAGCTCTTAAATTATTTGGACATTTTTGTTTTTATAATTATTTACATGAATGTTGAAAATTTACGTAATTTTACGTAAAATCTGGTAAATTAAAATTTTTTACCTTTGTAAATTTAGTTTTCAGATTTTTTCAAATACTTACTGAAATAGATATTAAAAGCTAATTATTAATATTTATTTTTTATCTGTTTCAAGCTAATGTTCCTTCAGATTAAAAGACTTCAGACGTAAAATCTGTTGAATTTATGATTTTTTACTTTTGTAAATTTACGTTCTCTATTTTTCGGAAATTTTGGAAAAAATAAAATGTAAAATATTACTATTTTTATTACAAAATTTAGGTACTTTTTGTTAAATTAGTTATCATTTTTTTAAAAGGGTTATTTTGTAAGACAAAGTTTCATTAAGTTAAAAATATTGGATTTCTATTAATTTAGTGTTAATTAATTTTTTATGTATAAACTTAGTATTCGAGAATTTATCTATTATTTGGGGAAAAAATAAAAAATTTGGGGTATCGATTTTAACCGTCCAGGATAAAATTTGTTAATGACTGATAAGAACTCTAAAAATAAATCAATTTTTTCAATTGAACAAAATATTTTATTATATTAAATTTAATTTTAATATTTTTACTTTTATTTTTTAAATTTTTCAAATGCATAATTATTTTCATTTATGATATAAAATTTTCAAACTTTAAATCAATATTCTTGTATTAAAGATTAAAAATTTAATTTTTTTTAGTTTGTTTATTACAATTAAGCTAAACAGTACAAATAAAGATGAATTTTTTAAAACAACTAATTTTGATAAAATTGATTTTTAGAAATTTTTTGTTTTCTTATTTTTGAAAAATTTTATAAAATTTCTTTTATTTAGTTCTCGATTTCGGTTATTTGCTTCAGATTTTTTATCGAAATGATCTTCCATTTCATCATCACTAATCGAATTTTTATCTAAAATTTTATTCAAAAATTCAACATATCTAATTTTCAAAAAAAATAATTAAAAAAAAGCATTTTTTAACATTTGGTTCAGCAAAAAAATGGAAAAAATTCAATTAAAATAAAATGATTGATTTACCTGAATATTCATCAACATCTAGATTATCAGCTGAACTGGCGCGGGATATCTTTTTGGATGATTTGTTGAAATATTCTGGCTGTATTACTTCCACTTGAAATTTATCATTTTTTTCACTTTCTTTTTTAAGTATGTCAATTGCTTTAGAAAAGCTTTTGTGAACTAAATTAATACCATTAACTTTCAGAATGCAGTCACCCATGCGCATACTCGAATTAGCAGCAGGTGAATTTTTTTCTATTTGAGATATAAAATGAGCCCCAGTTTTTCCCTTATTAATCGAAAATCCAAAGCTTTTCGAACCAGGACTACGTGATAAAATAATCATTCGGCTCTCAGGATATTTGTCTAAAAGAAAAAAAGAATTGTTTGTGGGTAAAATTTTATTAAATTTTAAAAAATACCATCTGAATTAATAGACGAAGCCCTCAATTTTTTATTATCAAGAGTTAAACTCTTAATATTTCCTTTCCTAGCCTCTGATTCATCAAAAACTGTTAAATCAACGTGTTTAGAGTGTTTAAGCATTTTTTTGACAACTTGTTCCCTTTCGAGACCAATTACAGACTCTTCATTTACTTCAATGATCAAGTCGTTTTCTCTCAGACCAGCGCGACTTGCAGGTGAATCAGCTTGAATAGATATGGTATAGTGCTTACCCTCGTTTTTCATGCTTTTAAGCTCGAACCCGTAAAAATCACTCTTATGAGCCCTGACCAGTTGGCACTTTCTTCTCAAACTATGCGCTTCACTTTCACTTTCTTACAAACCAAATCATTATTTTTTCACAAATAAAATTTTCACTTACCATCTTTGATTGCTCTGGGTTCAGTTGGGAATGGATATTGTGGTGGCACTATTATAGGATTAATGATTTGCAGTGCAGAAACTGTATTTGGCGCTTCTTTTGTCTTTTGCTGACTTTTTTCACTTTGAACCATTGAGGCTTCTTTTGTGTGCGGTTGCTGAATTTTTTCACTTTGGACAATTGGTGCCTCGGTCAATCTATCAAATTCATTTAGAGCATTCTGAATTTCTGCATAAGTGTCATCGTCATCAGACTTATCCCCAATCATGCCAAAATCTAAATTTTCAATCTCCAATTTTCCAAACAATCTGTCCGAATTCAATCCATCCAAGTCAACATTCGAATTTTTAAATGAGACTAAATCATTTTTAAGTTTGCTAAACGAATCCAACCGCTCATTTAGTTGATCAAATGCTGAGTCCACGTTTGATTTATATTCATCAAGCTTTTCTTGACTAGTCTTAACCTCTTCAATGGCAATGTCAGCTTTAATTTTTGTCAGATTGCTCTTTCTTTTGGAGTCTTTGCTGCGCAGCTCTTCATTTACTGATTCCCATTTATTTTCAAATTCGTCCAAGCGATCTATCAAGCCATTTTGAAGTTCTCTAATTCTTTTGATTAAGTCCTCAGCTCTGATGTTAATGCTTTCCCGGATCCAGTCAAGATTATTTCGGTAGTCTCGTTTGGTCTGTGAGTCCATTGTCTCAATTTGCTCGATTAGACCAAAACTATTCTCTATTGCCTCCTTAAGCTTTTCGTACACTTCTGGTATTTTAGCTCGCGGAATTAGATTTATGATTGCCCAGTTTTTGGCTCTTTTTTCAAATTTTTGATTACAAGCTGGACATATTTGATTGTTTAAATTTTGCACACAATTAGCACAAAATGTATGTCCACACGGAAATAGAGCTATGGGCAAGTGATCCTTTTCGTCAAAGTTTTCGAAGCAAATCTCACAAACTAATAATTTCAAAATTTCGTCAGCTAAAAACATATTTTTAATTGTAAGCTAAAAAATGTTAGTTTTTTCGTCAATTTTAAAGAGAATATGTCTGTGGGATGAAAAAATCATCAATTTTTTATCTCTTGGTAATTAAGATAAATTTTTTAATATTTTTATAGTTTATGATGATAATTTTTAATGGGTAAAAAGAGCTTTAGAATTTCCGAAGATGTGCCGAAAGTTTAAAAATATATATATTTTTTTTTAGCTCGAAAAATCTATGAATCATCGAACATCATCATGAACCTTTTCTCATTAAAACAATACTTTTTTTTTGATAATTTTTTATTTAAATTTAAAAGATTTATCTAAAATAATAAAAAATAAAATATTTATTTTGAAAATAACTAAATGAAAATTAAACTAAAAAATTTATGAATTTAGTGACAAAGAAAATGGCAGATGCAAATTTAATAGCCTAATAGTTATATTTTTAGATAATTTGATAAAGATTTATTAAAAACACCCTTTGTTTTTAACATCGTATCATTTTATAATTAACCTGATCTTTTCTGAAAGAAAATGCTAAAAATAAAATTGATATAACTTTGAATCGAATTAACAAGAAACAAGTTGGTTTGTCTTGGTTAAAAATCTTTAAATTCGCTCATCAAATGAATGTACCAATTCAATCAAATCGTAAATGTGGTGTTATCAAAATGAATAAGACAGCCAGCATATACGCTTGTTGATGCCAGTGAGCCAAAAGGAATAATTTTTTCTATTGAGATAGTCAGTATTTTTTTTTTGTAAAAATTTAATGCTTTTTGGTAAATTGGTCTATTTTTTAAAATGGCTTTAATATTAAAAATTCTAATGATATTAACAACATAAGACCCATTTCAATTTCGAATTGTTTAGCTCAAATATTTGGGAAACTTATTCTTGAAAATTCTCCTAACTTATATAAGTTAAGTAACAATAAATTTGGATTCAGGAAAAAACTTCATGCACCATGCCATTTTTGTAGTGAAAGAAACCATCCTTAATTATGTAAAAAATGGCTGTGGGTGTAAAATAGCCTCTTTTGATGCTGAAAAAGTATTTGATAAAGTTTGGAGAGATGGTCTCTTTTTAATTTTTAGATAAACCGGACATAAATCTTAGGGTTATCCTTAAAAATATCATGATTCCTCACTAGCTATAATTGAATTTCACGATAAAAACTATAAAAATCTACTTACAGTAGAATGCGGTGTTAAACAGGGTAGAGATTTATCCTCATTCTTATTTAACATTTATATTGATGAACTCATTGAAGAATGCTTACAAAGGAATATTGCAGCCCTATACAGTATGTCTAGAAAATTTAGAACATTACAAAAAAATAATCAAAAAATTTTTTAGTAGTGAAAATTTGAAATAAAAATCAATTATCATATAATACAAACTATATCATCTAATAGAATATTTTTTTAGCTTTCTTTTGATATATAAATTGACCAAAAAAAAAAACTTCTAACCACTCCAAAATTTTTTTTTAAATACTTAGATAAAATTCATTAAAAAAAAAAACTACTCTTTAAAGTTTAGAACATTCATTTTTTACTAAAATTTTACCACACCTTGACAATCTCTGGAAAATTTTTTTGTCACACAATGTTTGGAATGTCTTTTTTTATTGTTTACATGCACTTTTTACAACTCATTAATTATTTTTGGCTTTAAAATCGATGATTTTATTGAGTTGTACCATTTCGTTGATTTTTCCATAAAAATGGGTAAAAAAAAGGACCTGAGGCGAAATAATTGGACTGTTTAAGGATAAGACAAAGTCTTAAGAGTTTCGAGAAAATGCGTCTTTAAAGTGTAATTATGAGAAGACTTCGGTGGCCAAAGAATTACCAAGGTCTGGTAGACCTCGAAAGCTTACCAGTCAAGATGAATCGTATATTTTTAGAAAGGTCAGAATCAATCCTACAAAAAGCTATAGACAACTAGCATCTGACTTTTGTTCTAAGTTTCCAAATGATAGTTTTAGTAAAGACACTTGCTATTATGGAAAAATATACAGTCATATACTGCTATAAAAAAGCCTCTTTGACTGTATTGGACCGGTTGAAAAGGCTCAAATGGTGCAAAGAACGAAAAAGATGGACTGTTAAAGACTGGTTTAAAGTTATTTTCAGCGATGAATCTAACGTTGAAGTATTAAACAGAAAATCAAGAGTGTTCGTAAAACGTTTCGCAAACGAAAAGTATCACCCCAAGTTTTGTTTACAAAAGTTACAGAATGGTGGAGGTTGGGTTGGAATTTGGGTGTGTATTATCATAAAGGTACTGGTTGTTGCTCTATTTATACAGGCAGAATCAATCAGTTTGTATATATGGACACCCTGGAAAATCAGTTGTTACTATCAGCCGAGATATTTTTTGATCAGAGTCAGCATTGGATTTTTCAGCAATATGAGGCTAGTTCACATACTGCTCATTCCGTTCCAGATTGGTTTCAAGAAAAACAAATATCGGTCCTCCCTTGGTGCCCAAGATCATGTAATAATAAGAATCCAGTTTAAACTTTAAATTCCGAATAATTCCGGACTTAAAAAAGATTACTATTCCAATAGCCAAACCAAACATGATTTTCATATAAAAAATTATTCAATTCGAAAATATTCAAACCTTAAGTTTTAAAATTTTTGAACTTTATCAAATTATGCCAGTCAATATTTTTGATGTTTCCGTTAATTGTTAGAAACTTTAGATTAATAAAAAAAAATTTTTTCATTTTTCAATGTCGAACTTATCTCGTGGCCCTCTAAAGTTAATTGTTTTATTTTTGTTTTAAATGAGATATTTAAATTTGCGAACTTGACGCTATTTTTAAAAATAAATAAAGCTATACTGGTTTGCTTGGAAATAGCATAGTTAAAAATAAGATTCAGTTTGAAATAAACAAAATTGACAACAAATCGACCAAATAAATTATTGAATATTTTGAGATATTTTTGAATTTTATCAATTTTGCTGAATTCAAATATTGTAGAATCTTTTGTTGTTACATCGAAAATTCTTCCTGTTTTAAATTGCAGTTCATCTGTTAAATCAATTCGATTAGTGGGTATAAATTTAAATTCAAAATTAATCTGTAACCCATCACTTTGAATCAGACTTGTTATTAAGTCACAGTTTAAAGCCTTAGTCACAAAAATTAAAGTCAAAGTTATGACTTGACTTAAAATTTTTATTTATACCTGCTTCATCAGGACCAGTTGAAAGACTTTTTTCTAAATCTAGTTACATTAACAGACCACATAAGTCAAGATTAACAATCAGCAACTACTTTATTGGTATCAAATATGGATTTATTAAATGAATAGAGAATAAAATACTATTTATAACATTTATTAATTACATTACTTTGTTTGTTTAATAAATAATTTAATTTAATAAAAAATATGAAAAAACTATGTGTAGAAATTTATTTCATTTAAAAAAAAATTTTAAGTCATTGAATTGACTTGACTTAAGATTTGTGACTTAAAAACAAGTCTGCTTTAAATACAGTGAAGATTTATTTGTGAAAAGTGTTCGAAATTTTTAACAAATAATCCAAGAGATTCTTTATCAATATCTTCGAGGAAAACAAACTTAGAAACTTGGTCTGTACAATTAGGGCAATTACGAATACTAAGAGTCAGTATTTGGCTCAATAACGAAATAAGTATAATTTTTTTTGTTTGTTTAATTTTTATGATAAAATATTAAACTAAAGTTCGCGCGATGCAAAACTTCCACACTATCTTCAGATTCGGTTTTTGACCTTATATTCAGTTTTTGAATTCTACGTATATGAAAACCTATGGTTACCGATATTTTTAGAGGGGTCTCAAAATTTTTTGTTTGTGGCAAAGTGGGGTCTGAAATTTTAAAGCCTTATATTGAGTATATCTTATTTAAGCTTTTTATCTCAGAATTTTATCAAACGAATCTAGTCGACCCCTTAACGAATATATTTTTTTACAAATAATGAAACTAGACAAAAGTCTGAACAAAACTATGCGTCTATTTTTTTTATTTATTTGTTTAAAGACTTTTAAGATCTCTCAAAAAAGGTCCAATTTAAAAAAAAATAAGTTTTTCTTAAAATTTATTCAAATTTAAGAAATTAAATGTTAATTTTTGACATCTTTTTACATAATTATAAAATTTTGAATATATTTTGAGATTTATATATTTTTTTTTTGTTTTTTAGTAATTTAAAAATGCCATTTATGTCAGCCTTTTACCAAAGTAGAATGACAAATCTTGGAAGTTATTCAAAAAAAAAGATGCTGTTGAAGAACCAGATGAAACAACTTCTGAAACAGTAACTTCTACAAATTTTGATCCCACTGATCTGTTTTAATACGAACATATTGTTTAACTACACCATAAGCCCGCTATAGGGTTTAGTTCGCACTGATATTTTGGAACAAATATGATCTTAATTCCATATTTTCTGCCCAGAATTTCAAGTTTTTTAGAACCTATGAAAGCCGGATGCTCAGACAGAATTTGTTTAATTTGTTTTAATTTAATTTTTGCAGGTAAATCATATCCTAATTCTGACGCAATCATTTTTAAACCTTTTCTTTTCCTTATATTTTTATCATCTATAAAATAAAGATCAAGTGTCTTTTCAGTATTGGCTTCATCATACCAAATCAATTGTTTACATGGACAATATCCTCCTGGCTTTAATCTTAAACTCTATTTAATCAAGTATTTAGAAATTTGTTTTGAATTTATACAGAAAATCTTCTAATTTTATAGTAAAGGCGGTATGTGTTGTTGAAATTTTGAAATTGAAATTTTTTCGGAAAAAAATCGTAAAAATTTTTCGGGATTTACTTTTTCCAAACCCCTTAACCTATATATTTTTATACAAATTCTAAAACTAGACAAAATTTTGAACAAAACTATGATTATACTTTTTTATTTATTTAGTTAAATTTTTTTTTATCGCTCAAAAAGTGTCCATTTTTAAAAAAAAAAATTTTTTTTTGAAATATTACTCAAAAAAATATATTCAATCAATTATAGCAATGAATTTGTTATTTTTAAATGTTGTTGATGAGTTGCCTTTGTTTTACCTGAAAAATATGCCTTTAGGACTTCACCATAAGTTGATCCCTTAAATTAAGCATCAACTGACCTCCAAAATATTCGTACTAATTTTTTATAAATTTCTTTTCTAATAAAATCGTCTCGAGCATCATCAATTAACTTTTTCATTTTATCAAAACTCTGATCTGTTCTTGTACGAACGTATTGTTTAAGACAACACCATAGACCTTCAATAGGGTTTAGTTCGCACTGATATTTTGGAACAAATATGATCTTTATTCCATATTTTCTGCCCAGAATTTAAAGTTTTTTAGACCCCATGAAAGCCGGGCGCTGAGATAGAATTTTTTAATTTGTTTAACCTTTTGCTTTTCGCTATATTTTCACCATCTACATAATAAAGATCAAGTGTCTTTTCTGTATTATTTACATCATACCAATTTAATTGTTCAGTGTTAATTCCATTTCTGTTGAGTTTTGCAAGAGCTGATAAAGACATTTTTTTTCTCTTTGATAGATGTTTGACGCCTTTACCTTGTTCATCTATATCAAAACCGAGATATTTCATCTTATCAATTTTGTGGGTAGTTGTTCCATCTAATTTTAGTTCTGTGTGTAGTAGATCTTTTCCATTTGATTCTTTCTTGTCACTATTGAATTTCATGAAAATAGTTTTGGTGGGGTTGAACTTTATATCCATTTTCATACCAATTTGTTCAATTATTCTCAACTGTTTTTGAAGTCCTTTTTTGCCGTGATCATTATTAAAATATCATCCGCATACGCTAGAATATCAAGCTTAATATGCCCAACTTTAATACCTTGATCAAATTTGGCCATCTCTTTTAGAATTGGATCTAAGTATATTGAAAATAGCTTGGGTGATGCTACACCACCTTGCCTAACCCCTAGTAGATTTAAAAATTTTTGAGAAAATACCATGATTTGATACCATCATCAGTGACGACTCATACTATTTGATTGATGCCAAAGTGGCATGTACTGATATTTTATTATTTATTAGTTGTTGCCATAGTATGGATCTAATCACTTTATCAAACGCCTTCAATGCGTCAATGCGTCAATAGCGCACACATACATATCTTGCTGATTTTTTTTTGTTATTTTTAAAGCTTGTTTAAGGCAAAAGACTGACTGTTCACAAGAGGAATTCTTTTTAAAATCAAATTATCTATGATTTTCTTTATATGTGTTTTTAATTTTTTCAAGCAATATTGATTCGAATAAATATGAAAGAGGTTCTGACACCGAAATTGGCCTAATATTTTTGATGTCTGATTTACTTTTTGTTGAACATTTAATGAAAGGCCGAATAATACTTAAATTGAACAATTAAAACATTGTTTGAGTGTTAACCATGTAATGGGGCGTTTAATCAATAATTACACAAGTATACTTTTAAATAGTTTATTAAATAATTGTTGAGATCTATCAGTTTATGTATATTTTCTCTCCTTTCTCTTAAAATCGAGTCATTATTTATACCCATAAATTCGTGTTAAGGACATGGGTTTATAATTAAGACAAGATGTGATATAGATGTCTATATCAGCATCTGGGAGCGTGTGCTTCTGAGATACATGACAATCGCATTAATTCTTATTTATCTTTGTGCATCAGTTGAGATACTGATGTTTAAATGATATGTAGGGTGTATTACACCTTTTCAAAGACAATCTTAATCGTCTCTGTTATTATTGAATTACAAGAGTATTTTAGCATTTCATTACTTAGTAACGCTTTTGTTATTAGATAATTTTTTTTTATTTTTAATCTAATTTTTCGAGGCTTACATTATTATATTTAAATCTGGTTGAATTTTCTCTTTTAATGAAATCATTTACCTCTTTTTTCAGCTTTCACAAGTTCACTAGCGCTCTCCATTGACACATTATTTGTTTTTCTAAAAATCGACTTAAATTCATCTTCTAGTGCTGATATATCGATATCAATACGAGGGCATTTTTTATACTGTCTATTTATTTCCTTCCAGAAGTCGGTTTTGTCTTATGAAGAATGTTTAATTTTTTTAAGAGACCTTTCTTTCTTAATTTTAGGTTAAGTTTTTTTTGTTTCCTGAATTGCTTTTTGATTGATAAGTATTCCAACTTTTTTG
The DNA here is from genome assembly GCA_016802215.1 of Brachionus paranguensis. Lineage (NCBI taxonomy): Eukaryota > Metazoa > Rotifera > Eurotatoria > Ploima > Brachionidae > Brachionus > Brachionus paranguensis. The sequence continues at coordinate 5,277,490 of JAESIX010000004.1, forward strand.
TGACTGAAACCTGATTATCTTTATTTTATAGTAGGTTATTATTTTATTTTTCGTAAAAGCGCAATTAATTAACAATCAATCTTATGACTATTTTAAAAACAAGATTTTCAAGAAGCGAACTCCTCGAAAAATCTCTAGTCATAAAAGCATAACAATATTTTTATTTTTTAAACCTAATTAAAAATTATTTAAAAAAACAAAATAATTAGTTGTATATCTTGAGATTTTCGTGGAATTTAGAAGTTTTTCATTGCGAGTGTTTACAAAATAACCAATATTATTAAATATTATTGAACAAGCATTTAAGAGCTTGGTCAAAATCAAAATGAATTTTATTATTAAATTTAATTTTTATACTGAATTCACATTTATCAAATTTTTATAAGGTACAGTATTCCCTTGCAACTAAGTGTCCCCAAAATACTGTATCATAATTAATTAATTCAGCAGTTTAGCCGATCGAACATCTTCTTCAAAAGTGCTTTTAAATAGGCCTTTACATTATTATTAAGAAAGTTTTGAATTGAAACATTTTAAGTATTATTGCAAAATTTTTTAAAAATTTGTATGAAATTTTAATTGTTTAAAAAATTTTTGAACTTAATTTTAGAGGATTTAGTTAATATAAATTAAAATAGTTTAGAATTTAATGGTAAAACATCTTAAACTTAATTTAACTTTGTCTCTCATTTTTACTTACTTTATATTATTCTTATCTGCATCTCTTTCCTGATAGTATTTAAAATTAAAATCGAAGACTTTTTGAAATCATCTTATTTTTCACTTGATTAGATTAAATAAAGATTTTTCAATTCAGAAATTATTCATTTTAATTTGGTAAAATTTCGTAAATTCTCTAATAAAATATTTAAATAAAATAAAAATTCAATGACAATAGAAATTTAAATTTTGTTTAATTTTATTTTGAAAAGCTCTTAAATAAATAAATAAAAAATAAATAATTTAAATTTATTCAAATTTTCTTGATTTTAATTTGATTCAAAATTGCACATTTGATTTTAATATTTTGAGTTATTGTCCAATGTTTTTTAACAAGTTGACTATTTGATGTCACAAAATTAATTAAAACAATTTATTAAAAACTCGTTTTATCTAGCATAGATAGACCTAAGCCCGTTGTAGCTTATTTATCATTTTTTTAGTTATTTTTGCCTCAAATTTTATTTAAAAATTAATCGATTTACAAAACTAATAAACAAATATTCTAAAATTTATGGAATCAATTGTTGAAAAAAAATATTTATTCTTGGTTTGTATAAATTTTTAAAAATCCAAACAGTTTAGTTAAAGTTTATCATCTGGAAATATTTGAAACAGTCGCAAAATAGATTCCAATCGCACCACCTTAATTATTTTAAAAAAATGAAAATACTAAATAAACAAAATAAAATCTACCGATTCCTCCGGCAATAACCAAAGCAGCAAAAATGATAGCAGAGACGACCAAAAAAATAACGCATCGATTATGGCTCTTATCTTTGTATTTTATAAAATTGGTATTTTTAAAGTCGATCGGTTTCATTTTTGTTAAATTTATTTTAGATTAATTCAAATGTTATTATATGAAAAATTTTCAAATAATTTAAAATTTAAATTTGAAAAGAAAATACAGATTTTTCATGTTGGATTCATGATTTAAAGGTATTAAAATTAATATTTATTTATTGAAGCTTTTATAACTCAATTTCTTTTGTTTTTAATCAAAGAAAATTAAAAAAAAATTTATTTAGTAGTAATCTTCATTTGATTGAATCGAGCTATCGGCATCTTGATTGCCACCATCAGCTATTTCATCTTTTAATTGCGCGAGATAATCATCTAAATATTCACTGTCAATATATTCATCACTTTCAAATCTATTTGAATCCACATCTTGTTCTTTCGAATTTATTTCACTCTCTACACTATAATCACCTTCTTGCTCTTGTCCCGCTATTGTATTAGAACTACCCAGACTAGCAGCGATCACAATTACTAATAAGACATTTAAACTATATATCATTTCTATCTAAATATTGGGAAAAATTTGAAAGAATAAATGTTTTAACCACGACGAAAATTGTTTTTCTACTCATTTTATTTAAATACCTCAAAAGGTATTTGTTTATATTTTAGTAAAATATTTTGCTATAACTAAAAGTAATTTTAAATTAAATTAGAATTGAAAGATCATTCTAGTGAAAAGAAGCCGAAAATAGTTCAAGAGTAGATTCAATTCAAAAATTTCCAAAAAAATGCATAGCTTTTCTTTTTTTCTAAAATTTAACATAATCAAAACTTAATTGTTGGTTTAAAAATGAATAAAAATAAAATACGTAAATTCAGGTATGAAAAAATCATTTATATCCGCGTACTAAAACATTGAAATTATTTATATTACCGATTTTTAATCAAAATTTGTAAATTAATGAATTTTGATAATACTAATTTTTTTAATAAAATTATCCAGGCTTTACATCAAAATTCACCATTTTACCTAATTAATTTAAAAATCTTAATTTTATTATTTAATTTTCTCCTTTTTTTCTTTTCATTATTTAAATTATTATTTGTAAAAAAAGTGATTTTCTCTTTTATTTTTGCAATTTTACTTTTGATCACTAGAATTCCGATAAATTGACTGAAATCTTGTTAAAATCATTCTAAAAAACTATTTTTGTAGATATTTAATTACTGTTTTCAGAAATTTAATTTTATTATTCAATACTATTTTTGACTGTATGAAGCAATGAACATTTCTAACAACGAAAATTTTGAGTTATTTCTAATAAAACAAAATTTTAATTATTAAATTTTGACAGAACCAGGAATTTTTATTTATTCTCTTTTCTAATAATGAAAAAAATAAAAATTTAACCAAATATATAGTTAAATTTTTCGGTTTATTGCTAACGTAGAATTTTGGTTCATTTTTGATTCGACCCAAAAATAAAATTTTTAAATTTCAAATGATGGATTTTATTAATAATATATTTTTTTTAGGAGGACAAATGTCAAAATTAAATTAAAACAATCATTTTATTCCAATTTGCATAATTATTTCTTAAAATACACTGGTGATTTGACATGAGGTTAATTGCGTAGAAAAACATAAGGTTTATAGAATAATATGTTACTTTCAGAAATTTTAAAATAGTCTTAAAATTTTGTATATGAATTTGGTTCTGATTTATGTTAAGGTTATTATCTTGGTGAAATTTGAAGCATAAGTCATACACTAGTGCGACATACAGTGGTTCTTGTTAAAATGAAACGTACCGTTCTTAAAGGGCACCGTACCGTTCGAAAAGGGTACCTTACCGTTCTTAAAGGGTTCCATTACAAACATGCAAAATTTCAAATTAAATTTGATAAAATAAATAACTAAACAAAAATCATAAAATTAAATTTTTAAATAAGACATTTCAGATTTAAATAAGACAATCTTAAAAGAAAACGACTTAAGAGTCTTGTTTGGGAAAAAATTTATCAAAATAAATCTAAAACAAGTAAATATTTTTGTTTATTTTTAAAATGGGACTTTTCGATATCGTACGTTACCGTTAAGAACGGTACGGTGCCCTTTAGGAACGGTACGGTACCCTTTGGAATGGAACTGGAACCCTTTTGGAACGGAACGTTTCATTTTAACAAGAACCACTGTAAAGAAGTATATAATCACCAAATTGTCTTTAATCATTAACCTTAAATTGTAAATTAGGAATACTCCGGGTGTTGATTATTTGATAAAATTTTACCAAAATTTAAATCTAATTTATTATCGATTTTAAGTGCTTTCAAATTTTTTCAAGAAAAAGAAACCTTTTATTTTTGGAAACCCGTTATTCATATGTTTTAAATTTTGCCTATTAATTGTGATTTTTTTAATTAAAAATTAATTTATTAAATAAAAAATTTTTAGATTGAGTCATTTTTTTGTTTTGAGAACAAATTAGCAAAAAATGAATTTAATTTTTTTATAAATTTTGTTGATTCGTGTCTTTTACAAACTAAATTTTTACTTAACAATTTTCATCAAATAACATTTCAGGACAAGATACTTTTCGATTTGTTATCAGATAAATGTGCCAGATCAGATCATAGTTTACTTCGTTATCAACTACTGAATCATGCAGATATTTTGGGTGATCTTTGACAAATTTTCTCATATAACTTGCCGGAGTCATTAAGGTGCCATTTGCTCGCGAACTTATTAATTTAATATACTGTTTTAATTTACATAAAGCAAAAGCTTCTATATTTTCTATCATGCACAAATAGTCAATTAAAATTTCACTCAAACCTTTGAATTCACCATTTCCATTTATAATTTCATCAACGCTAAGCTCAACCAACTCACAAGTTTTTTGCTTTGCTACCAAATCTTCTTGTTCGTAAACATTATTTCTAAAATAAAATTTTTGCTCCAAACAAGCATTTCTCTTCTGAGCCCTTTCCATATTTTCATCAATTTTACTTATTGGAATAAAAAAATTGAGATCGAATTGTTTGATTGCGTGCGTTAGTAAAATGACAAAGGCACAGAAGGCGCTGTTCTCAAAAGAAGTAAATTGAAGCTCAACAGGCCGGAATTCAACACGCCATCCAATTTTTTCAGCATTGTCGCGGATCGGAGGTGGCTTGAACCTCATCGATTGCCAATTTGTCGATTGAATATTTTCAAATGAGTCCACATCTTGGTCATCATCGCTGGTCAACTTTTCCTTAAAAATAGCTATTGGATCTCTGATGAACAAATGGCTCACATGTTCAGCAAGAATTTTATCGACTTTGTTTTTAATTAATTTTTCATAAAACTCTGTGTCTTTAACCAGCTCTATGTCATTGTAAAGCTGTCCCGGTTCGCTTAGAAACGAATCCACAGAATCATACCGTGACTTATAAACACGATATTTGTCTTTTTTTAAAGGTAAATGGCCAAGCTCCTCGTCAGTTCGGTCATCTACCGATGCACTGATCACGTTCCAGCGACAATCTATGTCACATAAATACCCTCTCCAGATTGGCGATGATGCACTCAGTGCCAAAAGTATGGGCGTTAGTGGCAGAAGTTGATCATACAAATGTTTTGCTTCTTCTATAGATTCGGCCTGAAATGTTGCTTGCAGACACGAACAGCCCATTCCGAATCCGGTTGCGTCTTCAGTCAGAAATTATGATCAATAAAAAAAGTTAAAATATTAAGTCGTCATATCAATAATTAAATCATCATTAAAAAAAATTGTTGTCATAAAAAATGTTGTAGATTAGAGAATTATTAGTTAAAATTAGAATCAATAATTGAACTTTAGATAAATTAAAATTTAAAATTTAATTATCACAAGAAGATAATATTTATTTTCATATTATAATTTAATTATTAATATGTCGGGTTAATATGCATCCAATAAAAAAAAGTCCAAATTTAAATTACCTAAGTAGACATGGTCTTCCTTGGCCAAATTTTGGCACTTTGGGCTTTCCAGACATGGTAATTTTTCTACAAAAGGACTCAAAGTGTTTTTATCTTTAAAAATAGGAACATAAATGGAAACATTTTTGTTTTTTCGCTCCCTTATATTTCTTGATAGAGTCCTAAAGCGAGGATGACCATTGAAAATTATTTCATCAGGATAAAAAATAGATCTTGAGATATGTTTATTTGAGCTTGGTTTGTAAGAGGGGTAAGTGAATTCGTCACAGCCTAAAAGTGGAAAAGAAGTAAGAGAAATAACGTGTTCATTTTGGTCAAGAAGAGCTTCGATTGTTTTTCTTCTGAGATCCATGTTGTCCTCCAAATATTTGAAAGTGTTCAAGTCAAACGAAAATGGTTCTATAGGTGTAGACTCGACCATATAGCTCGCATACTCAGGGTGAAAAAAAGCTATATTTGAGTCTTTGAGCTTTTCTAGAAGTTGTTCTGCTTTTAAAAGAAGCTGGACTTTTTTTTGATCGTGATCAAAGCGTACCAAGGTGAACTCAATTTCATCGCCCCATTTAAATGGATAATTGCAGCTATTTTTGAACTTTTTATAAATTCGAATAAATTGTTCAATGCCCGAATTTCGAATTTTCCAAGAATTCTTTTTGGTTTCAGTCCAGTCAAGTGGCGTACCAGAGCTCAAAAGTCCCATATTTAAAACAAAAATAAAATTTTTGCATTTTATTTTTAGTATTTTTAATAAATTAGATACGTAATAAAATGCTAAGGTATGTAGAAATTCTTTGAATTTTAAAATTCCAAATTACTAAGCCGTGAAAAAAAATGAGTACCATTTTTGTTGTAAGAAATTAAAAAATTTTTTCATAATTCTTAGTCATAACAAAAAATATTATTATTTTGTTATTAATAAAAAAAAATTAAAAACTTTTCCTCAAAAATAAACTTTTTGTAAACTGCCCAATTTGAATCAGCTTTTTTAACTAAATTTTTCAATTGATAATTAGTTAAATTTCGTAATAACGAAATTTTTAAGATCAAATGAATATAAAAATGAAAATGTTCAAGAATAATATTTTGATTAATTAACTGTCTGTGAATAATTTTTTTTATTAAAACTTTTTTTTTTTGATTAAAATAAAAAAATAGTTTGAATTGATGGACTAGAAGAATTAAGATTTTTAAAAAATTTAATAATTCCTTGTCTTCGAATTAGATTAGTAATATTATTTAAAATAAAAAATAATAATATTGAAAAACTTTAACAAATATTTTTTATTTTTCAACTCAATCAATTGATAATTGAGCTCATTTATTTATAAGAAAAAAAAAACCAAAAAGATTAAAATAAAAAAAAAATCAATTAAAATATTAAGTTCTTGAAATTTATATAAAAGTTACAAAAAATAGCACAAAATTTTATAAAAGTTAAATAATATTATTAATAATTCTACGCTTAGAAAATAAAAGATTAAACTGAAGATCATCAATTAGGAATTGATTGATAAAATTAGAAAAATAATAACCAAATGTTTTTTACAATGTAATCGTTGGAACAAGGTATTCTTTAACATTCCTTTGAGCATATTGAGTTTTAATTGTACACTTTCTCATGAGACTATCTTTTAGAAAAGTTGGTGAGTTCTTAATATTTAAAATTTTATGAACAAATTGGGCAAGAGGCTTGATAATTCTGTGTTGAAAACAGTCAATATTTAGTTCATTTAATTTGTTATTCAGAATGTTAAAATCACTATTGCACAAAATGCTCGGTCGAATATTAAGTAGTTTTTGATTACAATAGTAATACGAATTAGCTAACTTTTGAATTGATCTTTTACTAAATTAAATAGATAACGATAGACAATAGTCAAAAAAAGCATTATAAATAATTTGAAAAATTGAAGCTTAACTTTATAGGATAAATAGAACTACCTCTTTATTGCATAAAGGCGTTTGTTTATTCAGGTTCTAAGACTTGTGACTTGTTGCAAGAATGTCAGCTTATTATCAATAAAACTCCAAGAAGCTCAAATTTATTAACAACTTCAACACGTATACTATTAAATTGAAGTTCAGTCGGGATCGATAGTTTTCTTTTATTTGAAATAAACATTATTTTTGTTTTAGACCAATTTATATCTATTCGATTAAGTCGACACCAAGTCAACAATTTTTGAATTGATATTAAGAAAGAATTTATAAGTTCAGGAAGATTTTCACAAGTTAAAATAAGAGTTGTATCATCTGCAAATAATTTGATAATAAAATCCGAAAGGAAAGGAAATATATCGTTTATATAGATCAAAAATAGAAAAGGGTCAAGGACACTTCCTTAAGGAGCACCTTATTCAAGTTTATTTGGATCTGAATAAAACTCATCAATTTTCACAATTTGGGACCTGTTGGTAAAATAATTTGCCAGAAGTGTAATAACTGATTCACTAAAACCATAACAACAAAGTTTAATAAGTAGAAGATTATGGTCCACGGTGTCAAAAGCTTTTTCTAAAGTCAATAAATAGAAAAATACCTTTTGATTTCATTTTTGAAATTATCTCATGTAAGGTAGTTTCACAGCTTCGATTCGATCTAAAGCCATGCTGATCATTCGAGAGAATTTTAGATTCACTAAGATAAAGACTTATCTGCTTATGAATGAGTTTCTCAAACAATTTAACAATCGGTGGTAAAATAGATATATCACGATAATTATTAAGATCTTCAGTTGAGCCTTTATTCTTGAATAAAAGTGTGACAATGGCTGTTTTCCATTCATTTGGTATTAAAATTCAAAACTGTATGATTTCAATGAAGCTACCAGAATCAGACGAAGTAAAATATTTCAAGGAAAACAAAATAAAAAGCAGAATACATGAATACACAATAAAATGACCTAGATAACTGTCACGACAAAGACAATACCCAGTCAATACTGTTTGAAAAATTTTTGAAGGTTTTATAAAATTTTTCTGAAAGTTTTAAAGTGCATGTAATTATTAATTGTGTTATTAATATTGAAATAAAAAACAAAATTACTGAACTAAGGAACAAATGTATTTTTTTAATTCTATTATTATAAAAATTATTCAAGGTGAATTCTTTTTGATATTGGCTTTTGTACAGGCGTATCGTTCGAATCTGATTCTTCATATACGCTGATTCCCAAATCATTTACAATTGGTGAATAACAACTTACTTAGCCAAGAACAGACTGAAATCACATGATCACATTTATAATTCTTAAACTAATCTTTGCAGCTTTAAGTGCGTAGCTCCCATTCACCTGATAAATTCTCTGTGGCTCGTTTACTGGTCCAATCGTTACTGGTAAAAGTAATAGCCAGATGTCTTTGAGCTGATTCTAAGTTACGAAAACTACCGAAAGGGAGGTAAACTTCTCCTAGTTTTTTCACTTGTTCCTGTTAAATGGAATCATCTTGAAAAAAAAGCTTTTTTAGATACATATTTATTTCAATTAAATCAAATTATCTATCAAAGAAATAAAATAGTTACTAACTCAATCATATTTGTCTTTATTTAATTTTGTTCTTGAACCTTTTTTTTCTCTTTGTTCTGGTTTTTGGGAATTTATCTAAAAATATTTAACTGATATTTAACTGTAAAAAATTATTTTATTGATATTTATTTTCGGTTGGAGTGAAGGATTTTAATTTTAATTAGAAAATTTTTTATGTTCTAGCAAATAAATAATAAATTGATATTGGAAGGAATGTTGAGTAAAATCGAGTGGCACTAGTGGACTAGAAAAAGATGGTTTAAATCGTTACTCTACAAGTTTTTAAATTTAATTCAATTAAATACTTTGAGACAATCTACAGGTTGTATATATGTATAGGATATGATTATAGTCAAGATTGTCATAGATAAAAAAGTCAAGCAAAAATTATTGCAAAATTGCCATTAGAAATTTATCATAAAAAAAGTCATCAATGAAAAAATTAAAAGGGTTAGTGAAAATTTCTTTATTGCTTATTTTTTTAGAAGCTTTTGATTAAAAAGTTTAAAAAAATAATTTAAAAATAATGAACAAGAATATTAAATAATGATTTGTATTGAATTATAAGATTAAATTGATCTCTAGTTTTTTTTGGAAAATAAATTTACCGCGATCGATATCCATAGATTGCCAATCACTATATACCGGTCCACTTGACGGTCAAAAATTCTGATTCAAAATTCGGTCCAACATTTTTTAATTCTACACGAGAGTTCGCATTGATAAAAAATTTTTTTGATGTAATTTAAAAATCGTAATAAAATTAAACAAAACGTCTTCAACCATCCAAATTATCTTTATTAGAAAGAAAATATTTAAAAAGCCTTATTGATAAAATAAAAGATAAAAAATATTATCTCTTTGAAAAATTTTTATTAAATACGTGATAAAAAATAAAATTTTCTTATTTATTCAATAATTAAAATATGTACACAAAGTTTATCTTTTTTCTTTTTCTTTTTAACTTTAGCCGACAAGAATTAACAGATTCTTGCTCGTACAGCAAAAAAAATTTCGAATTAAAATGCGAAAATTTCACGGAATTTAGCGACTTAAAGTTGGAAAAACTCAACAATTCGATTCGCATTAAACAATTGTTTCTGAGTCCAAAAAACCAAATTGATTTTGATTACCAAGCTGCTTTTCAGTTGGATCAAATTACCAGTCTAATTTTAAACGAGTCTGAGATAACTTTGAAGAATTTCAAAAGTTTTGATACATCAATTACTGAATTTTTTATTTGGAAATCAGCAAGTGTCCATATTGATGCATCACAAATAAAATTTTTAATAAATAAACAAGATTTGAACAGCTGTGACCTAAGCCGGGCAAGTGTAGCAAAATTTTTTCGTAAATTTAAGAAAATAAAATTTGGTCCGAGTGTACAATTTTTAGAACCATTTTGTCCTATTTTATTTTATCGAATTGATTTAGAGACCTTGGAATTTTCCAATCTGGACAGAGGCATACTCTCTACGATAAATTTTGATGTAAGTGATTTTATGCACTCACAAATAAGCAAATTGGTCATCAAAGATTCCAGACTAAAAAATTTAGATTCCACTCAATTGGATAATAGAATTTTCGGCAACTTACGATCATTTTCATATTCAAGTTTGGCAGAAGATGTTAACTTTTCTATAGAGGAACAAGTTTTCAGTAATTTTAGTCAAATTCAATATTTGGAGATATCTTTGCAAAATTTGGCTGATTTTGTCTATGGAACTAATTTAACATGGCTGAAAAATGTTAAATCCCAAAAATTTGAATTGATTTTAAGAGATTATTCTAAATCATATTCATATCCTGATAAAGATTTTTGTATTTTTTACGATTCTCTTCAAGATAAAAAATTCACTCCAATTATTTACACAAATGAAACTATTGAATGCTCCTGCACTTTAGTTTGGTTAGCAAAAGAATTAGTTAATAGCACAAATGTACATTCCAATGGTTCTGCTGAAAAATGTTTAGAGAATTTTGAAGAAATATTTGAAAAATGTTCATTTGAGACAAAAATTAGAGAATGTTACCCAGAGAGTACGACAACTACTTCTAAAACTACAATTACAACGACCACGTTGGTCACATCTTCAACAAAGCAAACTCTTACTAATACAGCGCCATTGGAAAAAGAAAATGTTTGGTCTGTAATCCCAGCAGTCATTGGTATAATTGGTATTCTGCTTTTTGTACCCTTTATAGGATATTATTTTCACTATGAAAGACGTAAGAAATTAAGAAAAAAATATCCTCATGAAAAAGAAAATGTAAATACTTTTTAATTGATTAAAATTTTTAAACTAAAAATACTATTAAATTATTAAATAAAAATTGATTAAAAATTTTCATGAAATTTTTTACTGAATTTTTCATTTTAGAAATAAATTCTTACACATTTGAGCAAAATTAATCTACAGGTCTATATTTTCTATATATTTAGAGTCTAAGAGAACTAATTGAGAAGAGAACACCAACATTTTTTTAAATTTCAATTCAATTTTAAATTTGATCTAAAATCTCCACAAAAATAATCAAAAAATTCAGAGTTGCTTTAGAGTCAAAAATCTTGGGTCAACTTAAGTCAATAGTTTAATTTTTTTTCCTGTCCAACTAAAATTAATGCGGCCACCACTACAAATTTTGCCAATATTTGTAGTAAAAACAACGGTTAAACAGTAGTGATTTGGCTCTAGGATAAAACCCAATTTAACGGTAATTGACTAAAAACACTGAAAGTTAAAAATCAAAAAATTAAGAAAAGATTTCAAAATAATCGTAATTTTGCATTATTTTTCGTTTATTTTAGTTAAAATAAAAATTTTCAAATTTTTTTTAATGCTTCATTCAGCACTAGATCATATTATTAAAACAAACACTTTAATAAGCGATTTCGTGGATGAATCTAGACCATGACAACGCAGAAGACTTAATGGACGATGATAGGTATCTTTTTGATGATAACACTGAAGCTCAAATACCTGTGAGTAATGAAATTGAAATACCCGAAGCTACAAATTCATCATCACCAATGTCAGCCAGTAATAGATCATCTTAATCATCATCATCATCGTCATATGGTAATGGGGGAGGTAGGTCCATCCAATGTGAAAGTCCGATTTCCATTTTTAGCCAGAATGTTCCATCAACTTTTCGTGTTGTCAGTCAAATTCCAGTGATGATACAAACAACTATTCCAGTTTTTCCAACTTACATATAACAAGAAGCTGTCGTAGTTAGAAGAAGAGATCGACCAAAAGGTTCAAAAAACAAAAAAACAACAGTTTAGTAGTCATTTATTTTTAATAGAATCGATTTATTAATCTTTTAAATTTTTTTAGTCTTTTAATTGAATTTTTATAAAAATAATGCCGCACCAGAACTTGAATTTTAATATTTTTTTTAATCGAAAAATATAAAAAACTAATTTTTTAATTTTTTAATTTCTTAATCTTTGGTGCTGTACCAAATGCATTATTGAAAAAAATTATTTTTTACTTTTTACTTTAAAATCGAGTCTTGATGACGCATTAAACTTAGGCTTTCAGTGTTTAATGCGGACTTAAATGCGTGATTACGCTATTATAGCATGGGCGAAATGTACTTTGGTGCATGGTTCAAAAGCGTGTCTTAACTTTTGGTGCAGCATAATTGAACGAGGGAATGCGGTATATTATATTATTTATCTATTTATTCTAGTTAATTTAAATTATATTAATATAAAAAGAAAGTAGACAATAAAATTAAAAAAAATGAGAAATATAATTTGTAGAATAAATTTTGCCTAGAAGGTTATCTAATACATTATAAAAATTAAAGTAGACAAAATTTAATTTAATGTTAAATCGCATTTGGGCGACAGTAAACTTAACCGAATTAACTAGACTAAGATTTTTCTCTATAAATAAATGATTCAATTTTTATTATTTAAGTCTTCCAACTATAATCCGTAACATCAACCACATTATTGGGTTTTTAGCAAAATTTATTGAACAAGATGACGTTGAAATAAGAGTAGAAATCAAGAAAATTTAGATCCTTCACAGGCTACTCAAATTTATCATCATTTTTATATCTTTATTTTTTAGCTCATCTAATCACTCCTCTCTACAAGTTGGACCGCCCAGAAGCGGGCACCGAGGGCACATCAGACCTGAGCTAGTGAAGGACTATCTTATCAAACGTAACGCTTTCTGCAACAAGGTAGCACGAATGTGGAACAAACTACCCGATTCAGTCATTGACGCACCGAGTGTCAATTCTTTCAAGAAGAGGATTGACGACCAGAGAACAGGCTGCTTATAGGACTCAGGTTCTCTTGCTGGAGTCATCCAGCAACTCGCAGTCATCCAACTATTACTACTACTACTACTACTATTAAATAGGTCGTTTGTAAAATATTTAAATAAGTAAGGAGAAATTTATAGATAGTTGATTTAAATTATTTAAGGATTATTTTTTAATAAAATATTGGATTAACTCTCTAAAAGTTAATCGTATAAAGTTATAAATTCAAAATTTTGGTTACATAGTTTAGCAAAGATTAAATTTCGTAAAGAAAAAAAATTAGTTGCCATGGAAACTTGTTAATTCTAACTTTTTGAATAAATACATTTTAGACGTTTTATTTAAAACTTAGATGAATTTTGTATACTAATATACGATAATGTCAACTAATAGTCGATCAGATACCAAACTTACTAAAAGGGAAAGAGGAAAGAAAAAAACAGATGATTTAGGTAAACTTAGTCCGACTCATAGCGAAATCGAAGAGAAAATCACCTTTAAAGCAATCGATGGCGAGGACATTCAAAAATTAGCCATCAAGGAGGAAGAATTGCAAAAAGTGAATTTTCAAAGTTATTTTTTAAATTTAATTTAAATAATTTTATCTTAATTTTAAAGCTAAGAAAATCTAAATCAAAGCAGATTGAAGAAAATCAAAAAGAGGTGATTGTAAAAAAATCAAATAAAAACGCATATCCCACCAAAGAGTAGTCAATAATTTCCTTAAAAGGCTGTAAAAATTTTGAAATATAATTTAAGGATCCAAGTTGCAAAATTGGCTCCGGAAAGACCAGTTAAATCTATCGATACTTCCGAAAACCTAGGAATACGCTTTGACAGAGATGGAAATTGTATTCCGTATAGTATACTCGGAACTGTTGAAGAGTATTTACAAGAGTCGGTTGCCAATGGAAAACCAATTGATTTAAATTATGCTCCTGCGGACTCAGATAAACCTAGTGCTGATTTATACTTGGAAGAAACAAATTCAAATGTTTCACTGAACAAGAAATTCAAACCAAATCTTAATGGTGATCTGGGTGAGAATGCTTTGAACAATTGGAGCGAGAAAATGAACGAAAGAAAATACACCCAAGACCATATATCAAGTATCTATAAATTTTTTCACTTTGATTGATTAAAGATAATTATTGATAGAAATAAAAAAGAAAATAAGTAAATTTGGTACCTTTTTCAAATTTTACAAATGTTTTGGGAAATTAGGGCTTGCATGAATATTTTGCTATAATGCGCTTTTTATTTTAGTTCCTCGTTGTAGAATAAAATGGTGCTGTGAATTTTAATACAAAAAAATTAAGCAAAAATAGAAAACGCTTTGAAAAAAAATTCTTAAAATTGCTATTGATTATTCCTAATAACTAAAATTAGTTTCTGTTAGTAGCAAAATTCACAATACCAAAAAAACCCTGAATGACCTTAAAAATGGATGGAAAGTTCAACCTGGGAATTCAAAAAAAAACTTAAAAGATTAAAAATTTTTTCAAAAAGTCCTCAATTGAACAAATTATTAGCTCAGTATTTAAATCAAGGAGTGAATAAGGAAAAAAAAAGCATCATTTAATTTTTATTCTATTTCAATCAATTATTGAAAAAAAATATTTTCTATCCGAGGGCTTTTATATAAACTTTAAAAACAGATAAAATTTAGCTATAAAGCTTTAATAACTGCATTTGGAATGAATTTAGAATAAATTCTTATTGATGAATTTCCGATCAAACCGCTCACTCAGCCATTATTGAAATATGATTATATATTGATAAAATATCTTGTTTTATCTTCTTTAAAATAATATATGGTACATGACAATAAGATGACAAGAAAAAGTTTTATTTAATTTCAAAAAGTCATAGCGAAGGAAAAGTACCATAATAAAATTTAATTCTTAGAGATAAAACAAGAATTTTTTGTTTTAAGAATCTTATGTAGATTCAAATTTTGAAAACTGAGAAAAAAAAATTTAATTTTTTAAAATATACACATTATATTAAACACATGTACCGTATATATTCGAATAAAAGTAAGTTCGGTCATCAAAAGATTTCTTTTATTCGAAAATTTTTTACTCTAAAAAGTGATTCAAATAAAAGAAATTTATTCATTTTTATTTAAAAAACCAAACTTGCATTTTTTTTCAGTTCGAACCATTTTAAAAAATTTAAATAATTCTATAGTTAATTTTAGGTTATCAAAATCTAAAATCAAAATCCAGACAGCCCGGCAAAAATTATTTTTAAATACGGACACAGAAATGATATTCCTTAAGTACAGAAATGTGTTTTTATCTCAAGACTAAAAGACGGACTCTAGCGTCCGGAAAATAAATTTTTTTTAAAAAAAATTATTAAAATAATATCTGTATTTTTAACTAAGATTGGCGCAAAATTTTTGAAAAAAATGACGTTCTTCACATCTAGTCATTTGTGTTTTTACAAAAAATCTTTTAGTACGTGTCCATGTTTAAGGCCCCGTAACCGGCATTCCAAGTCTGAAATTAAATGACAGCCTATTTTCAATTCAAATAAAAATAAAATAACTAAATCTACATTTAGTTAACAAAAAAAGAAAAAAAAAGCCTATTTGAATGGCAGAAAAATATACAATTTCAAATTTTAAATTAAAGCGGTGAAATAAGTCTAATTAGTTGAATTTAAAAAACCGGTTAACGGTCAATTCTTAGATTTTTATTTTTTAAAGAAAAATTATTTTATAGAATTATTTTCATATAATTTTTTTAAAGGGATAAAATATAGAAAAATAATCCGTAAAAATTTATCATTTTTTTTAGAATAATAATCTCTCGTATTTTTTCATAGACAATAAATTGAAAAAATTTAAAATTTTCCTTTTAATTTATAATAAACGAAAATTTTAATTGAAAAAAATTTATTTCAAGAGTTTATTAAACGTAAACACATCTATTATTTGTTCTAAAAAGTAATTTTAATTTTATTTTATCTTAATACTTTTCTATTAAAGTTTGGAACGCAATTTTTATGAATAAAGAAATCTATGAGTATTTTTCTACTAAAATTTATTCTATGAGTTTTGTTTGATTTTATTAATTAATTTTTCAATGAATTGATACATCACCAAAAAACCTATTATGCTTATAAGATGATAAATAAAATTTTAAAACTAATAAAAAAAAAGAAAATATTAGAATACAGTCCATTTTTAAGATAATAACTGTAGGCTTGCTTTTCCATATAATTTCCACATTTGCCTGAAAACATTAACTAGTTAATCAATTTAAATTAAGAAATGGTAAATCGATCTATTGATGGATTAGTTATGAATCAATCAGATAAAGCTCAGCAATACAACGAAATTAAAACCCTAATTGATCGAACCTTGCCTCTGGTAGAACATGGCAAAGGATGTAAGTGGATCGAGAAAAAATTTAGAAACTGTAAAAAAACTTTTAATTAAAGATAGACTAGGAAGTGAATTTTGGAATCAACCCTTAAGAATTGGCAATGATGAGACAGGACTGTTGTAATAATGAATACTTAATTTTTTTATTAAGCCTAATTTGTTTATTAAAGCACAACTTTAAAAAAATCTGAACAGGGAATTCTGCCACCGATTGAGCACATTGCCAAACCATTGACAATTCTTAAGGAGTCTGACTTTAGATTATCCCAACCACCTGTTTCGCATTATCCTTGGCATGAGTCGAAATATTTAAATCAACGCTTGAAACAATTGGATCCTTTGATAACTGAATTAGTTCCACACAGACCGCAGTTTTCTCGGCTAGAACTGGTCGGCAAAAATCCATTAAAACCAGAAGAGCCAGAGTCCGAGCAAAGTGACAAAAATGATTCAAAATCAGACTATATCGTTATCGACGATACTTGGATCAATAAAAATATTGTCAATCAGGAAAACAAAGAAAACACGAACAATCCTTATTTTCTGTCCGAAGAGCAAGAACAAGAAGCTTTAGCTGATCATCCAGATGTGGTCCAAGCTCCTATATTCGGGCCCTGTATTGTTTTCGGGGGTCAAACAGCAGATTGGACTGGAAATGACATAGAAAACGCTGGTCTGATAGCTCTCGAAAGTCGACTCAATTTTGAAACCAAAGCTGGAAAGCGTGTCTTGGCCACTTTTGAAATTCTTAACATTGGCACCACTTCAATATATTATGATTGGAGAAAACTGCCAGATTTGAACCCCTTCGAAATGAACAATCAAAAAGTCCAAAGGTTCTATTTCGATACTAGATCAAGTAAGACTTTAATAAAATAACTGTGATTTTTATTTATTTAATTAATTTAGATGTAATTATGCCTGGAGATTCCTTAAAAATGCATATTGTGTTTAAATCAAACATAGGTGGCATATTCACCGAAAGATGGGAATTCGTGACACATCCCAGACTCCTGAGTGCTGCAAGTCTTGTTCTAACACTCAGAGGAGTAGCTGTTCAAGAAGACAAATTTAAAAAAAATCGAATTTTACTAGAAGTAAATCAATTTTTTCTTTATGTTCCGACCTGTGGTTCTTACATGACTATTATTTTTTTATTGTATCTAAAAAAAGTATCGAATTTTTTAAAATAGCATCTTTAAAAAATGACAACAAAAAACAGGAATTCATTTTTTGTTTTATTATTCAATTTTAAAAAAAGGCAAATTACAGAAAAGATAGTGAGAAATAAAAGAAAATTTTTTTATTTTTTATTTTTAGCTTTATAGTTTTCATCTTGAGCCATTTTCGGGAGGTAAAGACAATGAAAATATTCAAAATTAAAAATCCTTTCTGTACTATTGTACTTTTTCAGAATTTTATTTTATTTGGTCAAGTTCCTTTTTGTACTCTAGTCTACTACATAGCCGAATCCCAAAACCAGGGCTCCGCTCCGGACTCCATTTTATTTTTAATATAATGATTTAAAAAACCAAAAAGTACAGAAAGTACAAAAAGGGACTGGGAAAAAATAAATTAAATTATGATAAAGTACAAAAAAGAAAAATTTTTTTTTATATTGTCTATCCATGATTTTCGGTTTATTTTTTGATCCAGGAGTTAATTTAAGTCAATTGCTTTCTTCTTTTCCTTTTAGGAATTTCACTCTGAGTTGTATTTACATTCTCTTTATTTAACACTAGAACGCCCGAGGGGTTTTTTAGACCTCTTTTTGAAAAATTGAAACTTGAATATTATCACATAAAAATAAAATTTTAAAAAATGGGTTTTTTAAATTAATAATATTAATTTTAATTTTTTAATAAATTTTCACAGAAAATGTTTAATTTATCCTAATAATTTTATTTGAAATTTTTCTTTCTTTTAATTTAGCTTTCTAGTGTTAAATGATTTTCTTCAACTTCATATTTAACTTGTTCTTGAGCTTCATTTTCATCATAATCATCAGTTTTATTTAAAATTGAATTAACAACAGCCTCTGGTAACTATTTTTGATTGTGCACATAATTACTTATTTGCAACTCGGTTGGTTGTATCAATAAAGCCTTTTTTGTTGTTGCTGTTTTACCACGTTTTCTGTTTTCACCCAACAGAACATCTATGCCAATGTCATTCCATATTTAAGTCAATTGTCAAAAAAAATGTTCTCAAGTCAAAGTCACTAAAATCACTAGAGTCCGGACTTTTTTTGTTTAAATTTAAGTCCAAGTCCGGACTTTAAAAAAAATTTAAAGTCTTTTACTTGGACTTGACTTTAGACTTGTGACTTATAAACATTTATGTATTAATTCACATAAATGTAAATGCATGTTGCATGTAAATGGCAGCAACTGATACATCCTTTGTACCACGAATCAGACTTGTTTATAAGTCACAAGTCTTAAGTCAAGTCAAGACAATGTAAAATTTAGTCAATTGTGAATTTGGGATATTATATAATAAATTCAACTCAGCTTTAAGTGGTGGTACAGAGGATGAATTAGTTGCTCCAATTTACAGAAAATGTTTTGGTCGATCAGAATTTAACCTTTGGCGTTTTTTTATATTTTGTATATTTTTTTCCAAAATTCACAATGCCTAAACTTTTAATGTAAATTTTTTGGATAAATTTTTGACCAAATTCTCACTCATACATCATAAAGCTTGCACAAGTTTTGACAGGATATGCCAATTAATGCAAAAATGATTCTTGCGCTTCATATTTTAGAATACCAGAAAAATAATATTAAAATTTTAAGTATTTTTAAAATCCGATTTTATAGACTGGTAATATTTAAAAAAAGAAATTTTAAATAAACTCCTAACTAATTAAAAAAAAAAAAAATTCATTTAATAATAAAAGATTTTTATAAATTCATTATTTAAATATTTTTATTGGAAAAAAAGATTTGTTGAGTCATCAAGGAAGTGAGACTGAATTTAAAAAAATCTTAACAACACACACACACCCAGCGTGTGTTGTTCAGTATTTTGTCTCAAGAAAAAAAATTTTGTAATTTTTATCTAAATTTTTTTTTAACTTAATAACACACAATCAAATGTGTGTTTTTCAGGTTGTGTGCTCATCAGGATTTGACTGTGTTGGTCATACTCGAGTGTGTGATGACACAATATTCCTGTTCATTTCTGAGAATGAATTTAAACAAGCAAAAGAATAATCCAAGATTGATCCTATAAAGGATTTGTAAAGATTACCTAATGTTTTTGGTTTTAGACCCCATTTCCTATTTGAGAGATATTTTATTAAATTAAGCCTTGAATTACAGCGCTCTTTTAAGTCATCCACCATTGGACTAAATGTAAGTTTTGAGTCTAATGTGATTTCTAAGAATTTGACATTTCCCTCATTATTTAAATTGTTACCATTAATTTTAAGGTCAAGATTGATTTTAACTTAAGTTTTTTTCTCAAAGATCATGTAACATGACTTTTCAATAGAAATTTTCATTTTCCATTTGAAATGCCATTTTTAAGCTTCTTTTAGGTACTTATTAATCATGTTTTCAAGATTTCCTATCTTTTTGAAAATAAAAAAAGTAGCCAAATCATCTGCAAAAATAAGAGAGTTTTAACAGCTTGTTTTGTTTCTTTTCTTTTTGGTATGTCATTTATAAAAATGCTAAAAAGAAGTGGACATATTACTGACCCTTGTGGGACTCCTGCTTTAATAGGGTATTGATCACTTAGATGACCATTTACATTTACTCTAAAAGATCTTAAATGCAGAAACGATCTTATCCAATAAATAAGATAAGGAGGTAGATTAATTCTAATTAGCTTGTAAATTAGTCCATCGTGCTAAACTTTATCAAAAGTTTTGGAAATGTCAAAATATTTAATAAGTAATTTATTGTTCTCAAGAAAATTGTATATTTTGGTGTAAATAGTACGTTCAAGTAACTTTCCAAGACAACTTGTCATACTAATTGGACGATACTTAGAGTCTTGAGAATGAGAAGATTTCTTAAGGATCATGCTTAAACTTGCTATTTTCCAAGATTTTGAGACTTGGCCTAGTTCCAAACTCATGTTAAAGAGTTGACTTGTTTCAAATAAAGTCTCTATAGGTATATTTATAACATTAGGTTGTGGATACGATCTAGACCATACCCCGCTAATTCTTTTAGCTTTTTAAGGCTTTTGAATTTCTAAGAGAGTGATAGGCTCGTTTAAATAATTTTTACCTTATTTTTTAAGAAAAAAAATTACAACTTACTAATCACTTTAATCGGTAGATTATTGATATTGACAATTATTTTTATTTTGGTCAATTTTATCTATAATTGTCGCCTATTTATTATAAAATAAATTATTTAGCAATAACAACTAGTTTAATTATTATTGTTTTGTCAGTAATCTATTAAAATTTGTCAGCTATTTAATTGACAACCAATTTTATACTGTATAACTTTTTGTATAATTTTTATCTATCGTAGATTTTGATGAATTTTTTAAAAATTAAAAAAAAATTACATCTATTTACCCTATTTAGTTCGATCCAAGATCGGAACATAAGTGTTAAATTTTCAATTAATAAACTTTTATTAATTATAGAAAAAACTGTTCTCAAGAGAGGCTGAATTAATTGCCAGCTCTATAGTCGATGTTATATTATCAGGAGTCCGCACTCCGGACCGATGTGCCACACCGGAACGGGCCTACATGACCGAAGAAGACTTGTTTGTTGAAAATAATCCTCAGTTTTTCTACGACCATGAAACTGTTGATGATTTAAAAAAACTCTACTTGGAACTGTTTGATGAGAACGAGCGCCAAATACACCAAAATGAATGGAATTTATCAATTAATGATTTAAAAAAGATGATTTTGAGCCAAAATGATCCAGATGACACCAACAAGCAGAGTTTGCTATTTAGGCTAAATTATTTGGTTGAAAAGATAAGTTTTCCAACTTACATTCCTGAAAATTCGACTTTGTACACCGCTTGCTATGACATTTTGTGTTCAGCTATTGATGAGATATGCAATGATTTAAATAATTTAAGGTACAACCTAAATCTCCCGATTGAATTAGGCGATGAAATTTATCCTTTGGTCGATGAAAGTGATTTTTAATTTTTAAAAATAATTTAAATTTTTTTTAATTTCTTTCTATTAAATGGTATTTTAAGATGAAAGAAAATATGAAGAGTGGAAAAAAGAATTTGAGGTATTCAAACAAATTGAGTGTATGTATTTAAATTTTGGTTATAGATTGGTTTTTAATTTGAAAAATTTATCATGTTTTAGTGGAGAAAAAAAATCGACTAGAAAAAGAGAAGGGTAAAGAGATAAAAGGAAAGAAAGGTGGAACTGCACAAGGAGACAAGAAAGATGACAAGAAAAAAGATGATAAAAAAAAGACTACTCCGACACCCGCTGCTGCTAGTAAATCTCGAATTAGTCGCATGGAAACTTCGCGTTCAACTTCACAGGCTCAAGACAAAATCGAAGAAAGAATCAAAACCCCTGTGGTCTTGACCGATAGACAATTAAAGAATAAAATTATATTTAGTGAAAAAGCTTACTTAGATGTCTACCAAATATTATGCAAGACAATTGACAATATTGAAAATATGTTTGATGAAAATTATTCAAAACAGGACGATTTTAAGATTCTAGAAAACTTTATCATCCAGAAACAAGGCATCAATGGAATTCCAACGAATTCAGATTTTATTGATTAATTTTTTTTAAATAAATTTTTCAGTTTTTTAAAATCATTTTAATTATTAAAAATTTAAAATCACATAATATTATTTGGAAATTTTTTATTTAAAATAAAATAAAGTAATTTGGGTCTTCCACGTTATGTGACGTTTTGTCAGTGATCTGCATTGGTCATTATTTTTTGGCAAAGGAAATGTGTGATTAATATTTTTACAAATCTCAAAATTAAATTCAAAATGGTTTTAATTATTGTTGTTTTTTCCAAAAAGCGATAAAAAAAGAGTCTTCAGGCCAGCGTCTTTTTATGAGATCAGTGCTGAGCAAAGTGATATTGGTCATATAACGTGAGATTCCTAATAATTCAATTTTGTAATCAATTTTGTAAAATTTCATGTGTAGCATACCATGTTAAACCATCCTTAAGTTTTGTGCATAATTCTGAATGCATAATATTTTTGCAGATAAAATGGCATGGTTTCATGTAGTGTTGGATGCGGTCAGAGCAAACCGGTCCATTTCACGGACGGTTTTTTGCGGTCATTTGGCCGGTTAGCTTGGCGGGCAAAATTTTGGACCGTATAAAAATACGGTCAGACCAAAACGGGCGGTCAAAAATTACATTAAATTTTTTGAAATATTTATTTTGATAAAAAAAACAAAAAAAATCATTAAAATTAAAAAAATTTTTTTTTAAAACAAAAAAAACTTTATAATAAGCACCTTTTTGAAAAAAAAATGTTCTTAATTTTAATGACTTTTTTTTTAATGTAAATTTTGACCGACCGTTTTGGTCTGACCGTATTTTTGACAGCCCGTATTCCTTTGACCGGATTTTTTGAAAAGTCCAAAAATTTTACCGGCCATGTGACCGCCCGCCAAAAATTTGACTGGTCAATGCGGACACGGTCACGGTTTTTTAAAAAAATTAGCCGGTTAAGTGTCCGCTTGTACGGATCCCAACACTAGTTTCATGCCACATAGATCATGTTCAACAAATCCTTTAGAGTCACTAGATTTTGTCACTTCAGGACTTAGAAATGGTTTACCTAAAGACATAATTTATACAGACTCGAAAGCTTTTAACAGAGTTTCACATAGACTCTTAATGAGTAAACTAAAAGCATATGGTTTTACAGAGTTGATAACTGAGTGGATAGTGAATTTTCTCTCCAATAAAAATCAAAGAGTAGTCTTAGACTCATCTACGTCTAAATGACTGGACATAACTAGTGGAGTTCCACAAGGATTAGTTAAAGGATCACTTCTATTTTTCATATTTATTAGCGATCTATCAAGAAATTGTCTAAAACAACTTTCGAGAAAGATTTAGGCATTTTTATTCAAAACGACTTAAAATGGACAAATCAGGTGAGGTATTGTACGAGTTTGGAAATCGCATCTTAGAAATGATAGCTAAGAGCTTCAAGAAATTGACCATTGACTCGCTAAGAATGTTATACACTGCGATTATGAGACCTCATATAGAGTTCGCAATTAGTTCATGTTCATATCTAGATAAGGACATTTCTGAAATAGGAAAGGTTCAGAAAAGAGCAACAAAGATAACCCCTGTAATCCGTAAATATGAGCACTCCAAGAGACTTGATATTTTTAGATTACTAATCTGAAGAAAAGACTAATGAGAAGAGATTTAATTCAGATGTTTAAAATCATAAATGGCTATGAAGTTGTTAATTTTATAAATGATGTAAATTTTTCACCCAATAAAGGGATGATGTGTCAATTCATAGAAAAAATAATTCAAAGAAAATTAATAAAACTAAACAAAACTCATAGAATAAATTTTGCTAGAAAAATATTTCATAGAAATATACTCAAGGAATTTTTTTTAAAGAAATTATGTTACAAACTTTAAAAGAAAAATTTTAAATTGTTTTTTAAAACAAATTTTAAATGCATTTACGTTTTATTAACTCTTGAAATAATTTTTTTTTCAATTAAAATTTTCGTTTAGTAGAAGTAGTAGTAGTAGTAGTAGTAGTAGTAGTAGGAGTAGTAGTAGTAGTAGTAGTAGTAGTAGTAGTAGTAGTAGTAGTAGTAGGAGTAGTAGTAGTAGTAGTAGGAGTAGTAGTATTAGTACGCCGCTATCAGTTTCCTGACGGAGTACGTAATTCACATTACGCACTATAAACAGCATTCCATCGCAATATACTGACTATCTACCTTTGTTTATTGATAAATGTTTAATAAATATTTATATAATAAAAGCTAATAAATAAATAGTCTAATAAAAATGTATCAATAAAAGTTGGATGATAATTATCTAGGAGTTGAATATGCTTTTATTTGTTCTTATAAATTTGTCCAAACCTTCCTTGAACGTCACTGGCGTAGGCGAGTTAACTAGTTCTTGGCTTAGTGAGTTCCAATAAGGTACGATACGATTTGTGAAGAAGTGTTCTCGAAGGCCTTTCAATTGGTTCGTATGTGGTTTTATTAATCTTTTGTTTTGTCTTCTTATGCCAGCTGATGGTCCATCTAATTTGGTTGCTGGGGCTAATCCAACTGGGACGTCCAGTTGACTATATCTAGTCCTCTTTGGATTTTGAAATATGAAATTAAGTCACCTCTTATTCTTCTTGTGAACAAGTCTGTAAGGTTTAGATGCTTCAATCTCTCCTCATATGGTCTGTTTTTCATTTCTGGGATTAGTTTTGTTGCCCTTCTCTGGACTTCTTCGAGTATTTTTTGATCGCCCTTTAAGTTTGGGTTCCACACCGGCACTACAAACTCAAGATGTGGTCTGATGTAGGTAGAGTATAGTATTCTGAACATATCTAGATCCACATGTGTGAAAGTCCGTCCAATCATACCTAATATCGAGTTTGCTTTGCTGTCTGCTTTCTTGGCTTGATTTTTCTATTTCAGGCATGATGATAGGATAATTCCTAGATGGCTCTCTTTTTCTGTTCTCTCTAGAACATCAGTTTGATTGCTAAACGTATCTAAAAATTCCAAGTTAATAGACATGGATTGTTTTTTTTCATTTAAGAGCATGTATTTGCATTTTTTGGAATTGAACTTTGTACACCACAATTCCGTCCATTTTGACAATTTGTCTAGATCCTGTTGAAGCGATGCAATTGAATCATTGTTTGCGCGTGTTGACATGACTTTTGTGTCATCAGCATACAGTTTGCATTTATTCTTTATACTTCCTGTCAAGTCATTTATGAACAAAACGAAGAGTAATGGTCCAAGGACTGAGCCCTGTGGAACACCACTTACTAAATCTGACCACTCAAATAATGCACTACCCATTGCAACTCTCTGTTTTCTTCCAGTTAGAAAGCTGTCTATCCATTAAATGAGCCTGTCTTCAAAACCGTAAGCTTCCAGTTAAAGATAAACATTAATTCAATTTATTGTTTATGAAAAATTACGAGAAATTATTATTCTGAAAAAAATGATTTCTGTATTTTAAGGTTCGGGCGGGGCAAAACTACGGCACTATCTAAGTTTAAATTTTTGACTTTAAAATATTAATCTGCATATATGAAAACCTAGAAAAGCCAATTTTGTAAGAGGGGGTCCAAAATAAAAATTTTCACGGTACCCCTCGTCAAAGATTTAAAAAAAAACCCAAAGATACGTACGTCCCTTTAGGGTCCGTAGTTTTGCCCTGCGCAAACCTATCCTTTTAAAAATAATTTTATGAAAATAGCTCTATGAAATAATTATTCTATAAAAAAAAAATCTATGATATAACTGAACGTTCATCAATAAAGTGTATAATTTAACGAGACATACAAAATGTTTGGTAAGGGAAGAAGTTAAGATCTGTATGCAGCGTTATTATTTCCTAACAAATCTAGTTATTAATGCTTGGAATAGCCTACCTCAGTACATTGTTGATTCCGAATCAAAAAACGCTTTTAAAGCTAAACTCGATAGATGGCTTTACATGCATTATATTAAAAAAAGCAAATCTCGAGCCATAAGTAAAAGTTTTGGATGCTATTTACATTCAAAAAGAAAACATTTCCTGCCAAAGATCATAGCTGAGCTTTACCCCCTAAAAGGTCGCAGTATTAAGTACTACTAAATAAAATTGAATTTAACATTGTAATATGCATCTGAAATAAAATTTAAACTAAAAATTACTTTAAGGCCTCCTTTTAATGATTATCTATAATATCTAGAAACACCTTAACGAGTCAACTGACTCATTTGAATGAAATTACATGAAAATCGAAGAAATAATTATTGTATTTTAAATTAAAATTTATTCAAAACTTAATTAATCAATGAATAAATTGATAGTATATTCAAAATTACTTAAAATTAACTATGAAAAAATTTACCTAATTAGATTACAATAATTTTTATATTTTATTGTAACACTAATATATGGATCCAGGGTTTGGAATTTGGCTAGAGAAGTTTATATGAATTCTTAATCAAGATTTCAATATAAATCATTTATTTTAGAAATTTAAAAAAACTAATAGGGATTTAAAGAGAAATTAAAATAAAGGACAATGTTAGTTCATAATTAGATATTAATGTTGATATAAAATAAAATCTGATCCCATGATAGGCCTTTTTAGGAAATTTTAAATTGTGTTAAATTACATTTTTCAATTATATTACAATACAAAATTTATGATTATTTTCAACAGCTCATTTTTAAAGATGAGTTTAAGATAAGTCGATTTGAAGATGGGATCGATGAATTCATTAAAATTTGTTATTTAACGTTTAGTGTACGCAATTCTTCGCAAAGGTAATTTGAAAATTAAAAATTGTTCTCATAATAACAAAATCTTTTAATATATATTTTTTTTAGCTTAATTAAAATATTAAAAATTTTATGAAAAAAGAAAATTAGAACTTGAATAATTTTATTTATTGAAATAAAGAATGCGTATTAAATTTCTAAAAATATTGTATAATAAGCAAGCTCTTTTAAAATACTTTGCTTTTGAGTTCTGTAATTAAAAAAATTGAGTTTTAAATTATAAAATCTTATTTTAATAAAAAAAATAAAATTGATTAGTCTTCCATCACCCTAGCAAATTCAAGAAAATCAGTGATTAATTTTCCAACTTTCTGTAATTTCTCAGAATCTTTCATCATCAAAACGTGAATATTTTCTTTGTTATCAGAAACAGCCTGACTTATTATTAGAGGAATTCTTCGTTTAATTCTTTGCTCAAATTTCTTTACTATTCCTCTAACTATCATTTTTTCATCGTAAGTTAAAGTTTTGCTTGCCTCACGAAGTCTATCATTGAATTCACATAACTGCAAAAGACGATCTCCTTCACCAAGCATTAATCTTCCATTTATTTCCATTCGAAGACCAAATAATTCTTTAATCTTTTCTAAAAGTTCTGGCGATTTTTCCTTCAAACTATTTATTTCTTCAGAATCAATAACCATAGCTGCAGTGTGCATTATTTCCAATCTTAAATATTGATTTATACTGTGCAAAGTCTTGGCAATGGTTAACTGTCCTTCTGGTGAAAAATCGGCAATAATTGCAGTTATATTCTTTTCTAAACCACATATGTCCGGAAATTTTGATTCCATTTCTTCAAGGGTCATGTCTCCTTGAGTCGAATTTAGAAAAAAAAATAATACCAAAATAAGTTTAAACATTTTTAAATTTTTAAATTAAAATTTCAGTAGTTATAGCATATTTTTATATCTTTGAAAATGTTAATATTTGATCAGGAAATTTTCAAATAAATCATTTTGTAAATAATTCCGTTGTGACAAAATAAAATTAGATAATTAATATTTAAATTTTGTTTAAGCAATCAAGATTTTTGAATTTACAAATTTTGAATCATAATTTTTTGTTTTGTTATGCAAATATCATATTTTGCCCTTAAACTAGACTTTTATTCACTCAAGGATTTTTAATTATTATATTTTATTAATTAAATAATATGACTAAAATTATACCAATTTAATTGCTACTGAAACCAAAATAATTATTTTTAAAATTTCGATTTTTCAACATTATTTTCTGGTGTTGGAAATTTTATTGAGTTAAAAATATCAAAAATTTAAAAGAAAATCAAAAAAAAATCATTTTTCTGAAGAAATTTAAATATTTTAAGAAGAACTTTTTTTTGGGCATATTTTGTTTGCATTCTAAAACCGAAATTCTGAATTTTTTCAAAAGCTATTTAAAAATCTTCAGAGCAAGTTTTGAATAAAGAGTAATCAAAAATATTTTGTCGAAGTCAATCTTGAATTTAAAAAAATATGAATAAAAATACGTTTTTTTTAAATCTAAATTTTGAATTAAAAAAAATAGTATACCCAAAAGAGCTCTGTTTTTTCTATTTATCACTTTTGTTTAATTTTCCACTAAAATATTTTAGAATTTAATTTTAATGAATAATAAAGAAAAAATTGATTTTTATTATCTTTATATATTTACAGCGTTATCTCCTTGGCTCGCGATACTAGCTAAGGGAATGGAGAAGACCATTCATTACTGATTGGTATTTTTCTTTTAATATTTTATATGAGATGTTTGAGAAAATGTCATTTTATCAATAGAAGATCATTATTATTTATTATTTATTTGTTTATCTGTACCGAGCTAATGCTCCTTCAGAATAAAAATATATATATAAAAAAAAATTAAGATTAAAATAAAGTTAAATAAGATAAAAAAAAAAAAAAAAAAAAAAAAAAAAAATAATCAAATAAAAATATTAAAAAAGGACAAATAAGTCCAAGTAATAAAAAGAAAATTAAATTAAAAACAGTTTGTTGAAGTTAAAAGACAAAAAAGTTTCTGTGCTAGAAAGTTTAATTTGAAACATAATTATTTTAGTCACGATGATTATTATTCAATTTTTCATTGCTTTTTATGTAGTTTTCTTTTTCCTATTTTTTTTTTTTTTTTTTTTTTCCTTCGATTTCGACTTTGTCCGCGTCCAATTCAAATCGAGTTAGGAGTAAAGATGAGCCGACCGTCAACAATGAGGACTTCCTTAAGGGTAAATGTTGTTTTTTTTTTTTTTTTTTTCGGGCTAAAGTTCCTTCAGATTACAAAAAAAAAACGTAAAGAAAATATAAGATAAAAGTAAAGTAAGTTAGAATATAAAATAAGATAAAAGAAAGTTAAAATAGACAAATTGTAAGTAATGACACGTGTAAAATTTTTAATTATTGAACAATTCAGGAAAGAAAGAAGAAATAGTTAGATAGCAATTACACAATGGAGTAGGGTATTCGACATATCTTGATTCAAAACCCGCTTTATATTCATCAACCAGCTTGACAACCAATGGAACAGAATGACGCAGTCCTCCCGCTACATATCTTTCGCTCAATTCAAAAAGTCGATTCGGGACAGTTAAGAGTTTAAGTTTATTAAGGGCCTCATGATGCACAATATTGGAAGGAGTATCATATTTTAGTTTAAGTATAAAACGAACTGCTGAGTTTTGTAAGACTTGAATTTTTTTAATGTTTGTCTCTGAAAATGAATTCAGGCAAGGAAAGGAGTAATCAATTATAGATCCGATTAAAGATTTATATAGGTTTCCTAGTGTGTAATAGTTAAGACCCCATTTTTTGTTTGACAATATTTTTATTAAGTTTAACCGTGAACTACAACGCTGTTTTATTTCATCAACCATTGGGGTAAAGGATAATTTTGAATCAAATTTTATACCTAAGAACTTGATTTCATTTTTGCTCTCAATTTTATTTTCATAAAGCTTTAAGTTTAAATCAATTTTTTCCTTC
The DNA here is from genome assembly GCA_016802215.1 of Brachionus paranguensis. Classification (NCBI taxonomy): domain Eukaryota; kingdom Metazoa; phylum Rotifera; class Eurotatoria; order Ploima; family Brachionidae; genus Brachionus; species Brachionus paranguensis. Next base: position 5,307,604 of record JAESIX010000004.1, read on the forward strand.
TTATATTTAGTGAAGACAATGAAGCAAGACTTTTCGACAGATATTTTCATCTTCCACTTGAAGAGCCATTTTTCTAATTCGTCTAAGTATTTGTTTATCTTATTTTCTAGATTTCCTTTTTTCTTAAAAATGTAGAATGTGACCAAGTCGTCGGCAAAAAGAAGAGAATATTCACTATTAGTTTTATTTCTTTTAGGTATATCGTTGATAAAAATACTAAAAAGTAATGGACTAATTACTGAGCCTTGAGGAACACCAGCAGCAATAAGGTATTCATCACTAATATGACCATTTACATTTACTTTAAATGATCTTGAGTCTAAGAATGAACTAATCCAATGTATTAGGTAAGGGGGAAGGTTCATTTTTATTAGTTTATAAATAAGACCATCATGCCAAACCTTATCAAACGCTTTTGAGATATCAAAAAATAGAGAACAAACTTTTTTCTTTCTATTAAATGATTCTACAATTTTTTGAATTAGGAAGAAAAGATTATCAGCCGTTCGTCGATTTTTTCTAAAACCTGATTGTTCCTGAATTAGTAGTGAGTTTTGTTCTAAATAACTATATAATCTTGAATAGACTATACGTTCTAACAGTTTTCCTAGACAGCTTGTCATACTAATTGGTCGGTAGTTAGCTGGGTCTTGTGTTGAAGTTGACTTTTTAGGTATCATTGTAATGTTAGCAGATTTCCATGCATTCGGGATTTTACTTTCTCTTAGACTTAAGCTAAAGAGATAAATAATGTCTTCTAGAATATTTTGAGGTAAATTTTTTAACATAATGTTATGAATTTGGTCAGGTCCCGAAGCTGCTTCCTCTTTTAACCTTTTAAGCGCTGAGGTAATCTCTTTATTACTAACAGGTTCATCAAATTTGCATTGGTTTTTTTTATTGAAAAATTCAAGATTATGATCAATTATTACTCTATCTTTTTGGAGATTAATTAGATCATTGTTCGGACTAAAAGTTTTTTTTAAAAATTCACCAAAAAAGGTAGCTTTTTCTTCATCAGTTTTAAGTTCCTTATCATTGGAGATTAAAGTAGGAATTAAAACAGATCCTTTTTTTGATCGAAACTTATTAATTTTTTTCCAGAATGGTCTACTTGAAAGCGGATTTTTCCCAATTTTATTAATAAAATCAGACCAATTTTGATTCCAAAAATTTTTTAACATAATTCTTAATTCTGAAGTCATTTGATTGAATCTTTGTTTGGTATTTTGACAACGAGTTTTTTGAAATATTCTTCTTATTTTCCTGCGTTCCTTGATTAAGCTGACAATGTTCGGTGGGAGACTTGTTTTGAAGATTTTATGTGTTTGATATGGGATACTTTTATGGGCTGCAGAAATTATTTTTTTGGTAATTTCTTCATTTAGTTCTTCTATTGATAGTGAATTTAATTCTGAATTTTGCCTTTTAGGCCTTTTAAGGATTTCACGAAATAAAAACCAATTTGCTTTTTTATAGTTAAGCTTCTTTGGTTGTGTTTTAGGGATAACTGAGTAGTCAAAAGATATACATGCCTCAATTGGAAAATGATCACTTGTCATATCTTGACTATTTAGAACCCTAAAATCAGTTATTTTATCAATTAATGACGATGAAACTAAGAATAAATCAAGAATTTCAAAATATTCCCTATTGAATATATTAAAGGTTGGACACTTATTATTGATAACTGTAAAATTAAGCTCATTAATAATGCTTTCTAAGATGATTCCATTTTCGTTTTCTCCTTTGCAACCTATTTGTCTTGTTTTGGCGTTTAAGTCACCCCCGAGAACATAATTTTTACAATTCCTATTTATCTTTTCAAATATATTAAAATTTAGAAGTTTACTAGGTGGATTATATAAGCTGAAAATATATAATTGATCTTTTCCAGGATTTATTTTGATACAAAGTAATTCAGAAGAAAATGCATCATACGAGAAGTCTTGGACAAACTCTAATTCTTCCTTTACTAAAATTGCTACTCCTCCACCATGCTTATTGCGTGGTTTAGTTATTGATTTATAATTATTGAAATCTAAGAAAATGTTTGATTCACTCGAATCAATTTTTATTTCATTAAGCAAAACAATATCTGGGGAAAATTGAGCCAAAAAAATTCCTAAGAGGTTGATCTTGCTGGGGAGGTGAGAACAATTCCAATGTGTAATTACTAACCTTGATTTAATAAGGGATTTTGTTCTTAAAATTGATTTATTTGTCTTCTTGTTCATTCTAAATTTTCTTCGAAGCTGTTTTGACTGGAAGTTTGCTGAGTGACTACATTCGATGATTGATATACTTGATTTGAATATTCGGTAGTTGAACTGTTTGGTTCAGACTCGAAAGTATTGTCGTTTTCATCTTCTGAGACAATTAATGGTTTCTTTGGTTCTTTTTCTTGTGGATCTGATTCGGAATATCTCTTGATTTGATTTTTGGTTTGAAAAAAAGTTTCTGTAAAAAGTATCAATAAGCAGTTTTTTTTTTAAACCCAAATATTGTAAGATGGGGCAATTACTAAATGTGTAAACCGGGTGATAACTTTTGAAAAAATGATGAATGAGTTTAAATCAATCAAATGTTATTAAACTTTTTTGATTAATTATAGGATCCGTAGAATAAAAAGCTTGTTTTTGTTTGATTTTTGCTTATCATCTTAGAGTGAATTTTAAGCTCAAAAAACTCCTGAGAAAATTAGTGAGATTTAGTCAAATTTTATATTTACTTCCGGGTGTTTTTTACACGAAAATGTTTGATTTAAATCAACAAAATTAGATTGCTCACTTATCTAATGTTAAGGATCAGAATAGAAAAAAAATCTTAGCATCTATCAATAAACAAACTGGTTATCTTTAACGGGGTGAATACCTGGGATAAAGAGGCAAATTGGGTTTCAATCCATTATTCCAAAAATTCACCCATTTTCACCGAATTACCCCGTTTGCCTCTGAATTTAACTTATGTTAAGAACTGAACTCCACTCATTTTACAAAGCAAAAATATTTTAAAAAGTTTTAAAATGTCATTTAGTTTGGAATTTTCTGTCCTTTGTGAAAATTAATTTGGTTTTTTCAAATATATTTTTTGAAAATTGAATTTTTTTATATTTTTAAAAACCTGACCCCTACTGACTACCAATTTTATGCGACTGATACCCATATTTCTTATAGGGAATTTCAAGAGCTTTCCATAAATGTATCTAGTTTTTGTCCAGAAAGAATAGTTTTTAAGATATTGCAAACATTTTTTATAATAATTTAAAAATTTTAATTTTGATTGCAATACTTGACAATTTTTGTGTTATTATTAAAAAATTAAAGACGATTTTTAATATTTAAATAAGTAAAAATATAATAAACTTAAATGAGGCGAAAATTTTGGTCTGTCGGAAATTTTTGTCTGTCGGAAATTTTGGTCTGTCGGAGACCAGGTTTCAATAAAAGTAAATTTTTGTTTTTGTAATTTGTAAAAATATTAAAATTAATAGTTGAATTCATAATAAATAAATTTTTTGATGAAATTTAATTTTCATCTGTATTTAAAAAAATCAAATTTTAAAATGGTAGAAAAAATTACGACCCAATGGGGTTATACTACGGGGCAAAAGGGTGAAATTTCGATTGACGATTTTAAGGCCATAATAAATCATTATACAAATTATAATTATAATAATAACAGTGGTAAATTTTTTATGGCAACTAAGCATGATTACTCAAAAACGTACGCTAACTATACAGAACAAGTGATGATAAAATGAATAAAAAGTGTTGGTAATCGACTCCAATCGATTGATAAACTTCAATAATCGACTGATTTTTTTTAGTTGACTTCTCAGATTTTATGGCTAAAATTACAATTTAACGATTTATTTGAAATTATTTAGTTTCAAAAACCCATGCTTTTCTTTAGATATAATATTATTCTTATAAAGATAATCTTCCATTTTGGTTCTTATTATGCTTTCCATAATTTTGCACGGAATTGAAGTTAAAGACACAGAACTATAATTGCTCGGCATTGATTTATCCCTGAATTGAATTGGAAGCTGACTATTCGATAACGATTCTCTGAAAACCTAAGTTAAAGGAGCAGTAAAGGCTTCTGCACAATTTTTAAGCAATATTGAAGCTTGTCTACACCACATGATTTATTTTGATTTAGGTCTTGTAATTCTTAAATACTATTTCATAACTAATATCATTTGGATCAATGTCAATATATTCTGACCAGTTTTCATTAAATTCATCTTCAAAAGGTGGAAGATCACCATCTTGTTCAATTATTGTATTAAAAAAAATTTTGAGTTCTTTATTTTAATTGGGTTTTATTTTTTAAATTTAAATTATTTTTTATCTTTTAGAATTTATTTTAAAAGTTCAAACTCAAGTTTGATCTAATGTTTAAGTTCAAAATCTTTAATGTTTGGACCCTGAAAGTTCGAAAAATTTGAAATTTCAACTTTTTCAGCGAAAAGTTCGAGCTTATTTCGAATTTTTCTAAGACCGAAGTCAACACTTTTAATTGCATTGTAGTAGTTGATTAAAAAATAAATATTTAATTATTTTAAAAATGTTATTTGTTCATTTAAAAGAGGATTGTTATAAGATGATTTTAAAATAGGAAGTATTTTTATTCAAAGTCACATTCAAATTAAGAATTAATATTTCAATATTCTCATTAAATAAAAGCTAATGTAAATTTAATCTAATTTTATGATTTGAAAAATTTTGGAGAAATGAGTTCTGAGAAGCAACTTTCTAAAAATCTTGAAGCTCTTGTAGAAAAGACTTCAATTCATGGCCTTTCAAACATATTCCTATCAAAAAGACCATTTAACAAATACTTCTGGCTTACATTGTTTGTAATTTTTGCCTCTTTGGCAATTTGGTTTGTGGAAAAAAATATAAACGAGTATTTAAAATTCGATGTTCATACTGAGTTGAAAATTGTTAGAAAAAATAAGCTAGAATTTCCTACGGTTACAGTTTGTAATCTCGAGCTATGTGGATTTGAAAATTATGACTTTTCGACATATCTTAAAATGCATAAACAAAATGAAGAGACCCGCTTAAATAGAAACAATGACAATGAAATAGAGAGAAATCTGAGAGAGAAAAACATAAAAACCAATTTGTTTTGGGCCAGGGAAGTTTTTTTGCGCAAATATGATCCTTTTATTTTAGAAAATGTACTAAAAGAAACATCAGGTCTCCTAGAAAGAATGCTTATCAACTGCTCTTTTAATCAAGACAAGTGTTCACATGAAGATTTTGAGTTTTACGGAATTGGAGAATTTACCAAATGCTTCAAGTTTAACTCGGGCCACAATATTCACAATCAAGAAATCCTTATTAGAAATATTTCTAGATTTGACAAAAAACATGGATTAACAATTGGGCTGAAATTGGGTACGGACAAAAAATGCAATTCTCCATTTACTACTACTTCCGGCTTGGCAGTTTACATACACGAACCTAGCTACAGTCTAACTGAAGATGATGACGCTATTTTGGTTCAGCCAAACACTCAAGTTGACATAGCTATGGAATTAACAAGTGTCAAGAAACTTCCAGAGCCATATAGTGACTGCTACAAAGACTTAAAATTAGTCAAAATTGAAGACAAAAGTTTGATAGAGGAAACTATACAATTGATCAACGTCTACACCCAACAATATTGTCTAAAATTGTGTTATCAAAAATTCTTGATTAAAAACTGTGATTGTTATGAAAACTTTTTGTATAAGTTTAATCCTGAGAATGTAAAAAATTGTACAAAATTTATTGATTCTTTGTACACTTGTCAATATTTGATAAGAAAATTGTTCTACAATGGAATAAATGAACTACCTTGTCTGTCAAAATGTCCAAAAGGTATTTTGAATTTTTAAATTAATTTAAATAAAAGGAAACATTTATTTAGAATGTGAATTTGTGAAATATGATTCAACAGTATCAAGCTCAGCTACTGAATACGAATATGGGGAAAGTGACGAAAATATGGTGACGGTCAATGTTTACTTTAAAACAGGATCAATTACAGAAATAACAGAAAAACCGGCTATTTTGTTTATGAGTTTGATTTCGAACCTAGGAGGGGTAATGGGGTTGTTTATAGGCTTCAGTTTTTTGAGTGTTGTGGAAATTTTGGAATTTTTTCTCGAATTAATCCACAATTTAAAAAAGAAATTAAATTGTAAAAAAAAAGTCATTAAATAATTAACCCTTTATTAAGGATAAAACGATAAAGAAAAATTTAAAATACTTTAATTGATTAATTATAATAATTTTAAATATTTATGATGATTTTCAAATAAAAAATTTTAAAGAATTTAAAATAAAAATTTAATTAGATGACTATGAATTATAATATTTTCATTTATTTATCTAATAACATTTCAATTTTAATATAATTCAAAATTGAATTCGATAATGGTCTGTTAATGATCTTTTTGAATATTTTATGCTGAATTATAAACAAACTTTTACCAAAAAAAAGCGATATGGTTTAATTTTTTGAAAATATTTTTGTCACATTTTGATTTATTCTAAAATTTCCAAATTTTTTAAATTAGAAACTGATCGTACAGGTCTTTTTTTAAGAATCGATTAAAAAAACTAATTTTAAAAACTGAAACTTAAGTTTTAGTGTTTTTTTTTTCTTAATTCAAATTTAAAAATTTGTTATACATTTTATGTTTTCGCGTTAATGAAATAAAATAAGTCTTAATAATAATTTTAAGACTCATTTTATTTTGTTATTAATTAATATTTTATTATAACGGGTGCCCAATAATGCTTGTCCGAAACTTAAATTAGAAAAAAAAATATGCAAAACAGTTTTAAAAACGATATTTTTAAAGCAAAACAAAATGAAAAAAAAAAGAAATTTAAAATTTATTTTTATTTTAATTTTGTTTTGCTTTAACATTTTCGAATAATAGATAGGATTATGCATAAGACTGTATAATTTTCATTATTCTAATTTAAGTTTCGGACAAACATTATTGGGCACCCGTTAGTATTAAAAAATTGAATGCAAGATATTGCTATTAATTGATTGTTGATGATGATGATGAAGCTAGTGTTGTTAGAAGAGGAAAGGAAAAAATTTATCAACCGCTGTGTGATTGTTAAGATTTTGAAAAAGTCCATCAAAGTATCATACGGTTCATCAATATAAAATTGTGCTCAAATTGCAAAAATTGCAAAAATCACACATTAGAGTTTAAATAAATTAAGTACTGATAAATGAAAATTAAGTACAAAAAAAATTATTATTAAGTACTGATACATTATTTTTAAGTAGAAAATGCATTTTTTTAAAGTTGTTTCATTTAAGTACTCAATAATCAGAATTAGGTACTGAAAAAGTGAGATTGAGTAGAAAATAAATTATTTTTAAGTTTCGAAAAATTGCTTTTAAGTACAAATTTTTTAAAAAAATGTCTGGCTGACCGGTGGCTTGACCACGAGTCAGTCAGTTTTATTCATAAAAGAAATAAAATAAAGTTCGAAAGATGCTTTAAAAAATGAAACATCAGGTTTGAGTAGAAAATAAATTATTTTTAAGTACACCATAAAATATATACCAAAGAATAATAATTTATTTTACTTAATTAGGTGAGATATTTTTATTATATTAGAGTTATCAATTTAAAAATGTTCTAGTCAGAAATTATTTTCAAATGAGACGTAATAAAAGAAAAAAATTAAGCACCCTTTTTTATATAATATTATATTCTTCAAAAAAAATTTATAAATTTTTTGGTCTTATAGCTTTTTTGTTGATAAAAATATCTAGCTGACTTCATCTTTTTATATCATATATCATTTTTTTATCGTATATATAATTCTATACCAATAAAAGGTATGTTAAAAAGCTGAAAGGGTTTTGAGTGTGATGAAACGTTTTTTACGTGTGCTGGTTAGATAAGACGCAATTAGTTGGCAGATTTTGCAGAATTGCACAAAAAATTAATTATCATATAATAAAATTTTTTCAATTTATCATTGTGGAGAATATCAAAGACATGTTAAGTAGAAAATCAATAACTTCCAAAAGCTCTAACGATAAATTATTGATTAGCTCAAATATCTTTAACTAACTAATATATTCATTCCCTGTTTTTTTTGATTATTATTAATAATTATGATAAATTTATAAGTTTAAAAAAAAACTTAATATAGTTCTTAAAATTAAACTTTAGTCATGAACAACTTACTGATGAATTAAATTACCAATTCCTCGATAAAAATAATTCAAATAAAATATTAAAAAAATGTTTTACGTGTTAAATTTCTTTCTTTTATCTAATAGCTTTTAAATTAAGTCATTAAATATTAAATATCATAAAAAAAAATTTTCAAGCGAATCTTAAATTTATTATTTTTAAAATGCTGAAGAACATATTTCAAGAAAAATTTGACCATTGGTTCGATAATACCAAATTGCATGGAATACCACTAATAAAAATTTCCGAAACGAAACCTGTCAAAAAATTTTGGCTTATTTGCTTCTTCGCTGCATTCATAGCATGTGCCTCTTTCCTAATCAAAGACTTTGTTAAATTTTCAAAGCATGATGTTGAAACAGTGATTAAAATTTCTCGAGACACAAACTTTGTATTTCCAACCGTATCTTTTTGCAAACTACAATTATGTAGTGAAGAAATGAACACCTCAGATGAAGAAATCTTGATCCAAAAACTAAACCAAACAAGACAAATTACTTCTAAACATGATTTATTGTCTATTCCTTTACCAGATATAATCAAAATTCTGCAAAGTGATTTTGTTCAAAAATCTAACCTGACCATGACTAGTCCATTAAAAAACATCTTAATAAGTTGTCATTTTAGTAGCGATCTTTGTTCTGTAAATGATTTTGAATATTTTCAGTTAAATGAATTTCAGAACTGTTTTAGATTCAATGGTAATTTGAGCAAACCAAGACTTTCCCGGAGATCTGGCAAAGCATATGGGCTCGAGATGGAGTTGTTCATAGGCTTAAAGAGTAAATGCTTTTCACCATTGCCAAGCACTCATGGTCTTTCAGTTTATTTGCATAAAGCGAGCAATTTTATTGGGAATGATGCTTATGGAGTCCAGCTTTCACCTGGAACAGAAACCAATATTGCTGTGGATCGAACATTTATCAGCCGAAAGTCCAAACCTTATTCAAACTGCATAGATCAAAATAACAAGGAAAATAGCCAACTAGTGCTGAAAACCTATAACTACACTGGAGGCTACTCGCAAGCAACCTGTTTTAAAATTTGTGATCAAGAATTTTTTATCAAAAAATTTGGATGCTATGACAGGTACTTGCCTTTCGATAGGAAAAATCTTTACCAAGAGTGTGGTAATGATATAATCGAAGAGATAAAGGAGATCTATTACGGAAAGTCATTGGACAAAGGGTGTTTAAAAGAGTGCCCACAAGAATGCGAGTACACTAAATATGACCTTACAGTTTCCAGTTCACTATTTCCAACTAAAACATATGCAAAGATAATGATGTACAATGAGAATATAAGCAAAAATTTTGATTTTGAAAACCATCAATTTGAAAATGAATACAAAAAAGCTTTAACAAGTGTTTTATCTGTAAAAATTTACTTTAAAGGCGATTTGGTTACAAATGTGAGACAAAAGCCAAAGATTAGTAATGAAGTTTTTATTTCAAATATTGGTGGAACATTGGGCCTATTTTTAGGACTAAGCTTAATAAGCGTGCTTGAGTTTATAGAATTTTTAATAGAAATATGTGTGATTTATTTTTACAATTTTATTCAACAAAAAATTAATAATTTAAAAAAATAGGCTTTGTTGTGTTGATATCAAACCGATTTTGTTTAACAGTACAGAAACACAGAAAAGGTAATTAATTATTTGCATAAACAATCATCAATTTAATTTTCTAGGCGTTCATTAATTTTTAAGAATTGTAAAATTTTAGATTTAAATTTTATGCATGTGCTTTATTGAATTTTTATCAAATTTTTGCTTTAAATTCGTACATTTAAATGAAAAAATAAAAATAATTTTTCTTTATTGTTTTATTATTTTCGAAAATAAACAAAATTTTAATAAAAAATATTAAATTGAAAAATGATTTTTTATTTGTATAACTTGAATTTAAAAATCGAATTACATGAAGTTCAATTAAAATTCATTTTGAAATTGGTAATGAATAATTTGATAGAAAAAAATTGTTGTCTTAATGGATGGAATCCCAGAAATTAAAATTTTTAATAGAAATTAGAAAAATAGGAACAATAAAAGCATGACTTAAGAACATAAAAAAGGCAAATAATGTTTTGGTACCTCTATTTTTAATAAAAAATGCAAAAATTTTAATTGTTAAATAAAAATAATAATAAAGTTACTTGCTTTTTTCTAACATTTCAGTTTTTAAATGATTTCGTTTTTTTCCGCTTTTTCAAACTTATTGAAGTATTTTTCTATCATTTTTAATTTTTTGTAATAGCTTTTTTTAATTCAAAATTTATGGATATCAAACTACTTTAAAAATTAACTTTGAACAAAAAATGCAGAAAATTTTTAATAATTTTTTCAATTAAATATTTAAAATTTTAATTCCCATAAAATTTTTAACGAATTTTTAAAGCATAAAATTAGAAAAATTAAAATCTATTAAATTAATTTATTTCAAATATCAATAAAGAATTAAAATGCTTTGAATGAATTTATATGCTTATTTAAAATTTAAAAATCAATACATACATATTATATTTTAAGTCACGTAAATTCAGATTGAATTAAATTTCATTTTGAAAAATTAATTTGAAAAAATGAATGTCAAAACTATTAAATTCAAGTGTTTGACTTGGGGTCAGAAGACAACTTTCCATGGGTTACCGCATATATTTACAACTCAAAAGCTATCAATTCAAGTTTTATGGATTGTGTGCATAATGATTTCTTCAAGCTATGGTCTTTATCTCATAATAAAAAATTTAACTTTATTTCTTAATCATGAAGTTATAACCATTTTTGAAATAGCCAGTAAAGCAGACTCAACTTTTCCAACAATATCTATTTGCAATTTGAATACATGTAAATCTCGAGAGAAGAACAATTGCGGAAATCTTGATCCAAGTTCAACTGAATCAATTGGTGAGTTTTTAATGGAATGCAAATTTGACGGAAAAAAGTGTAACATTTCTGACTTCTTTGGGTTTTACTTAGACAACTATAGAAAATGCTACCAGTTTAATGGCCACCATACTAGCATAAAAAGGTCTAAAACTGGTAAAAGTAATGGATTAAATTTGAAATTAGAATTTAATAACTCGACAAATTGTTGCCAATTAGAAAACATGTCTCTTTTTGTTCATAATTATCCAGATTGGATTTCTGAAGATTTAAGCGGATACCTGATAAATTATGGAGTTGAAACTGATGTGGCAATTGAGAGAACTTTGTACACCAAAAAGCCCAAGCCGTATAGTAACTGTGTCAAGGATTTGGATGAAAAGATCAATTCAATTTATGTATCTAAGACTTTTCGCTACATTAAAACTTATGTCCAACAAATTTGTATATATTTGTGTTTCCAAGATTATTTAGCAAAAAATTTGGGCTGCTATGATCCTGATCTGCCCAAATATGGGGACATAAAATATCCAAAGTGCTCGGATTTATATCATTCTAACATGATTAATTATAAACTATCATCTAGCAAGCAATACGATCAATGTTTGACAAAATGTCCGATTGAATGTGAGCTTCAAACTTACAGAGTAACTTTGTCTCAGCTTAAGTACTTGTTTTATGCTTATGAAAGAGAAAAAGATTTTAAAATAAGATGGGAAAATGAGACGAGAAGTTCGCGCCGTAGTGTATCTTTGAATGTTTATTATAAGTCTGATTTTTATACCAAAGTTGATGAAGATAAAGCTATGCATTTTTCAGATTTTTTGTCAAATGTTGGTTCTACTATGGGCATCTTTTTGGGAATTAGTGTTTTGTCATTAGCCGAAATTGTAAATTTAATTTTTGAAATTATAATGCTCTTAATTGAGCAAAGAAAAAATAAGAAGAAACAGGTTAAACAAACAAATACATAAAAGACAAAAAATTATTTAAAAATTAAATCTAAACTAAAACAAACTTTTTCTATTAAATAATAAATTGTTAAATTAATTATTTATTTTATTTATTTATTTATAATAATCAATAAACGCCACTTTGATGATAAATATTAAGAATATAAAATAAAAAAAAAGTTTCTTCAAAATTTTTTTTATCTAATTATTAAAAAAATTTGAAGTACCAACACCGATGGGATCTAGGAATTTGATTCCTTTGAACTCTGAAATTTTGATTGATAAAACATTCGTATTTTATTATTTTGTTCATATGTATAAATAACAATGTTTAACAAACTCTCAATAACTACAATACCGACTCTATCCGGCGTTTCAGAATTTTTGGTAAGAACGTTTATAGGCGGTATGAAAAGGACGAAATGGGTGTCAAGTACCAGTATGTGATCCCTAAGAAGGATAGAGAAAAAGTCCTACAAAAAGTTCACGATGATCCGTTCGGTGGTCATTTGGGGGTCGATAAAACCACAGAAAAAATTAAGGGTAGGTTTTATTGGCCAAAGTACTTGAAGGATATTGCGGAATAAATCCAAAGGTGCGACAAGTGCGCACTAGTTAAAGCACCTAAGGCTTACACCAAACAACCGGTAGTGCCGATCCGAAGGAGTAGGCCTTTTCAAATTATCACATGGGGCATTCTCGGCCCATTACCGTTAACTTAACAGGATTATCTGTATATCCTGGTGGCCATCTACCATTTTTCAAAGTTTGTCGAGTTATTCGCATTGAAAACGCAAGTGTCCGAGGAGATTGCAAATTGTCTGATCCAATTCATTTGTCGCCACGGCGTTTCAGAAGCTGCGCTGTCCGACAGAGGTCCTAATTTTCAATCGGAGTTGATGAATCAGCAGCAGTTGTTGGACATCAAAAGGTTGAGAACGTCAGCATATCATCCTCAGTGCGATGGCGAAACCGAGCGTTTCAACCGCACCTTTGAGCAAATGTTGGCATGTTACGTGGCCGACACACAAACGAAATGGGACAGCTACCTCCCAAAATTAGCGTTCGCGTACAACACGGCAGTGCATACTACAACGGGCTTAACCCCATTCGAAGTTGTTTATGGCCGGAAACCAAAATTGCCAGTAGATTTAATGTTCCCAAGCCCTGATCTAGATTTGAATCTTGATGTCGAGTCCTATGCAAATAAGGTGAGTGCGGATCTGCTAAGATGTAACGATACAGTGGCAAAAAACTCGAATTCGAAGGTTAGTAAATTTAAGTTAAACCCCGACCACAACGTCAGAGTGGCTCAATATTCTCTGGGAGACAGGGTTTATCTACTAAAAGAGGCGAAAAGAAAAGGTGTTTCCAAGAAGTTGAGCCACAAATCGAAAGGACCTTTTACCATTGTAGATGTTTTGAATGAGAATAATTACCTCATTAGGGCCGAGCACAATGGAAAGAAAAAACTGGTACATGCTAACAAGCTCAAACGATGTTTCAAAACTGCCAACTAATACGTGGTACAACACGATGCTCGAAGAATCTAGAGCTTGTCAAGAACAAAAGAAAATCGCCGCGGTACAAGTCGAATTTACTGACTCAAACCCAAATCATTAAGTAGGGGTTGAGGGGGAAGCTGAAGAAAGTTATTGGATAGACCAAAATTTTCTCGAAGTAAACAAGGATGATATCGACATTTTTGACAGTCTAGATTCGGCGTAACAGAACAGTTCGGTGTTCGAGCCAAATCATTATCTGAGAAAACAGGTCGAAGCAGCCCAGAGCGCTGACTCCGCAGAAGGGGCAGGAGGGGTTCAAGCCAGACCTAAGAGAAAAACCGGAAAACCTCCAGATCGCCTGCATTAGTATTATCGTGTTGTAGAAAAAGAAACTCACCTGAGCGGTGCTGCAAAGCCCACTTGTCATTTTGCATTTTTTTTATATAACAAATTTGCTAAGAGTCAATTCTTAGTATTCTCAAAAGACTGGGAGATAGAAAGAAGGTCGACGCACTGCGCTGCGTGGGCAAGGTCATGTTCGAATCCTCGTGTTCGAACAACAAGTTGCGAATTCAAATAAAATTTAAGTAGAGTGTGTAGTAATGTCGGAACACCTCTGCAAAGAACGACACGTACCATTAAAAGTACGTGTCGAACCGAATACAAGCGTGAGAAACGCGACCCGGAATTTCCTTGAGGAATGGGTCTGCGGGAATGGTGGAAGGGAGCGCGGCGGTCTCGTGCGATGGCCAACATTCAGGAGAACGAGTGGTTGATGGACATGATACGCCGGACACCTTTTGATGGGCAGTTGATGATCTGTGGTCCGGAGAACCGTGTCCAATGCTGGACTCCGGGTCCACAACCCGTTCCCGTTCCCAAACCAACTCCAGCACAACACGCACCAACCCCGACACCCCACGTGGCAGCCCCTCCACCACAGTCACCAACTTGACCAGCAACGCCTTCGTTCGTTCCGCCAGCCCCGGCGGCGGTCGTGTTTGGCCCCAGCTTAACGATACACATGCACGCGGACAATCTGGTAAGTCGAGTCATGGGCCGCGGCTGAGGATTTTCAAAATTGAGCACCGCGCCTGCATCTAAATTACTGCCGATCGCACCAGACCCGAACGTCAGGAGCCGTTCTGGCGCAACGGGTACTCATGTAACAGCCGACTGAGCCGACCCCCTATCTATGGAGGCTCAGTCGAGTATTTAAAGACTTCATTTTTATTTTTATTTTTAAGTTTATATTTTTAGAATAAAAGTGAGAAGAGGAAAATCTTTTATTTTTCCCTCTCTCTCCCTCTCTTATTTAATAGCACGTTATTAAACTTTGATATTTTTTTGTTACTATAATAATAAGATTTTTTCTCCTAAAAAGAATTTGTTTTTTATTTTATTTTATTTTGTTTTTTCTAATAATTTATTTTTTGACGAAAAAAATATAATTGGTACTGAATAAAATTGATGCCTTTAAATAATTGCTATCTAAAGAGAACCCCATCTAGCCAATTTAAATACCTATAGCTTCATAGTGAAATACTATGATCTCATGCGTTTAGCAAGTCGTTAGCATTTAAGACTGTCTAAAACATTATTTATCCTTTTTTTAATAATGTTATTTATAATTTTTTTTTAATTTTATTAAACTTTATTTTTATATTTTTATATATTTTTTTTATTCTGAAAGAGCGTTATCTCGGTACAGATAAACAAATAAATTAGTCATTCGGATTTTTAATCTAGAATTTTAATTTGCTTTGTTTCCTTTTCCCTATTCTTTATATTGTTTGTTTGGGATAAGAGGGGCCAGTTATTTTTAATTAGATTGATAGATAGATAGATAGATGAACTGCAGTGTCATTGAAAACACGTTGCTAATTAATATTAGCTAAGGCAATTAAAACGTTATTTTTATCAATAGTGTTTTTGAATGAATTAAGTGATTCTGCGTTTTTTAATTCACCTGGTAATTTGTTCCAGATATTGACTATTCTGTTATTGAAAAAAATGGATCGTAGTTAATGTGATTTTACTAATTTTTTGATGTAATTATATTGTCTATCATTTCTATTGGACGCCAAAGGCTTCCTGTACCAATTTATACAGTCCATTTTATTTATTTCTCATATTTCTGGATTAAATCACCTCAAATGCGTCTCAATTTTAGGCTAGTTAAACCCATATTCATACACCTTTCTTCATAATTTAAATATCGAGTTAGTTTAGGTATTTTAGTTAACCTATGTTGAATATCTTCTAATATTTTTATATCTTTTGATAAATATGGTGACCATACAGGTATAGCATATTCAAGGTTTGGTCTGATATAATAAGTATATAGTATTTTCCATAAAGCAGTATCACGTGTTTTAAAAGTTTTCTTCAATATACCAAGCATTCTGTTACTTTTATTAGCAGCTGCTATACACTGATCTTCAAATTTCAGGTTATTTTTAATAAGGATTCCTAAATCTTTTTCTAAGTTTGTTTTAGTCACTTCAATTTGTTTGTCGTTATCATTTAAATAATATTTGAATTCGTTGTTGTTCTTACCAATATGCATTACTTTACATTTATTAAAATTTAATTTAATTAACCATTTGTTTGACCATTCTGTTATTTTATTTAAATCTTCTTGTAATGATTTTGCTTCTAATTTATTTGTTACTACATCAAAAATTTTTGTATCATCGGCATATTTTTCGCATTCACTTGACAAGTCTTTACTTAAATCATTGATAAATATATTAAATAAAGTCGGTCCTAAAACAGAACCCTGTTACACCACTTGTTACATCTGCCTAATCTGAAACATAGTTTTCCAATACAACTCTTTGTTTTCTATTTTCTAAGAACGACTTAATCCACCTTAATGTCAAACCAGTTATAACATATAGTTCTACCTTGAAAAGTAATCTTTTGTGTGGCACAGTATCAAATGCTTTGGCAAAGTCCAAGAATATAATGTCAACTGGCTGTTTAATTGATGTCTTGTATGTTAAAAAGTCCATTGTTTCAAGTAGGTTGGTAGTGCAAGATTTATTTTTTACAAATCCGTGCTGATTTTGTGCCAATATTTTGTTACTAAGTAAATGATTTACGATATGCTTTCTGATTAATATTTCTAATATTTTGCACGGTATACAAGTCAACGATATTGGTCGATAGTTAGAGATATTTAGACGTGAACCGTTTTTGAATAATGGACTTACATTAGCTGATTTCCATAGATTTGGTATTTCTCCGGATTCTATTGATTTTTTAAATATTAGATAAAACGGCATTGTTATTTCAGCTGATAATTTTTTAAGAACAAATGGATGTACACCATCAACACCAGGAGTTTTATCAGTTTTAATATCTTCTAACAACTTTTTGATTTCGTCTATTGTAAATATTGCATCGGAAAAAGGTTAAAATTGACTTTTTTAATTTCCATATCTTTAACCAAGTCTTCTCCATTTACAAAAACCGACTTGAATTGATCATTAAGTAAATTTACAATTGCATCACCATTTATGACTCTTTTACCATCTATTTCTAAGGAATTTATACAATGTTTAATTTCTTTTTTCTGGTTTATATATGAAAATAATCTTTTAGGATTTTTTTTATCAAAGGCGATTTTTTCTTCAAATTTCTTAATAGCTAAAGAAATGTTTTTATTTAGATTTTTAATATGATTTTTGTATTCAGTCAATAGATTCCTTCTAGGTTTACCATAAGACGCTCTTAGTTTATACCATAATTTTTTTTTGATTTTTATTTGCTTTAACAAATCATTATTTATCCATGGAGATTTTGATTTTATCAATTTTGTTGGTATATATTTTTTACATAAATTATTGTAAATATCCAAAAATATTTCATAGCAATCATTAACATTTTTGTCTAGAAATAAAGATAACCAATTGATTATATTGAGTTCTTTGGAAAAGTTTTCATATTGACCAACACTAAATGCCATCTTTTTTTGTCTGAGATTATTATTATCTGTTTTTTTACTTAAATAATATTCCCATCTAAGCATTAAATGGCCCTGCTTTGTTTTTCCAAGAGGTGGACCATACTCTATTTTGTCTATTCTATCTTTTGTTTCACTTATTATCAAGTCAATTGTATTAGTTAGCTCACCATTAGCATTGATAAATGTTGGTTCATCCACAAATTGATAAAGAAAATTGTCATTTAAGCCAAGACTTACATAGCCACTACCAGATTCATCCCATTTAATAGAATTGAAATTAAAATCACCAGCTATTTTTAAGCCATTAACTTTATAAGTGTCTAAAGATTGCTTAACAACTCTAATTGTTTGATTAATTTCAAAAGCTTCATTACAAACTTCTTGATTTTTATTAAAATTTGGTGCTCTATAGATACAACCAGCCAATATTGTCTCATTTTTTACATCAATTTCCACCCAAATTTGCTCACTGAATGAAAAATTTGTTAAAACAGATGGTCTATGTTTAATTTTATTTTTGATATAAATGCAAACTCCACCACCATTTTTATAAATTCTATCATTTCTATATAAATCATATCCATTGATATTAGCAATTGATGAATCTTTAAACCATGTTTCTGAAATAAATATTATGTCAATTTCTTCTTTTGTTAAAGTCAATTCAAGTTCATCTAATTTGTTATTTAGAGATGTTGGATTAGTATAGAGACATTTAAATTTGGTTATATCATTTTCAGCTAAATTATTTTTTTGGAGTATTTACATTTGTTTTAACCACATTTTTAAACTTATTTAGAATTTTTCTACTTACGATTTTTGACTAAGGTACACTTATTGCATTTTTATATACTTGTTTGATAAGTTTTGAATTTGACAATTTTATTGCCCCTGATTTTGAATCTAAAGGGCTGTTGCTCATTTTCAGCTTTTTCATTCAGTGATTTTCTCTCATTTAGTAAGTTTTTATCAATAATAAATTCAGCTGGTGTTAAAAATGGGTTCAAGTAAATGTTTTTATACTCATTAAAGTTTTTTAGATTTTTGGCAATTTTCAATATTTCATTTCTGTCTTCTTTGTCACTCAATGTTATTACCAACGGCGCTATTTTGCTTTTATTTGTATAATTTTTTTTGAATCTGAATGTTGAATGCACTTTGTCAGGTAATATATTTAAATCTCTAAATAATTTTTTGACGAGGTTAATATCATCTTCTTTTTTACCTTCAATTATTGTTTTATTTGACTCAGGAACACCAAAAATCAAGATCTTGTTACTTCGATATTCTTTTTCAGCTTGCTCAGTATTTACGCAGTTTAAAACTGAAATTTTTTCTGCTGATGGTGGAGTTGTAACTGATTCATGTTGATCTATTATTAATTAAGTTATTATTCAATTTATTTCCATATTATTATTTTATGTTATAACTGCGAACTATCAGATCCTTGATATGATTAAATATTTATTATTTTTCGGACCTATTATAATAATAAATATTTTAAGGTTTATAACAAAAATAACACGAATTTTTAAATTAGCTTTGAATAAATAATAGTGAAAAGATTAAAAAATTACAATAATTTAAAATGACTCTTTTTATCTTGTTTAAAAGACCTATTTGATGGCAATCTAAAAATTTTCTAAATATTGCTAAAAATCAATTTTCTTTATTTTAGTGCGTTTTTAGAATAACACCTTTGCAATCAACTTCTTCATCTAGCTCCCATCCAGAGACACAGTCTGAAATAAATTTAGGGCTAAATTTAAAAACATTAATATTTTTAGTAAATTCATCGATTGAATAATAAATTTTTGAAATGTTATACTGTATTAAAAAAAATCTAAGTCATAATCCCTAAATCGATGAACACAACTTTGGTAAAAACAAATATAAATAAATTTTAAATTACAAAAAGTATTTAAAATTTATAATATTCTTCTTTTCTGTATCTCTTTTGATCAGCATTATTTATTTAAATAAGTTATACAATAAGATAGATATTTTTGAAATTTGAAACTTAATTTCAAAAAAATATTATTATAGCTGTCACTGTCAATTTGTAAACTGACTTGGCAACTGATAAAATTTTCCTTTTTTCTTTGATCAGGCATTTTAAAAATTCAAAATAATCAAAATAGCTAATTTATAATGTTTTTACCAAAAGTAAATAAGCAAAATTTAAATTTTTCCCCCATATTTGTATAAAAACATTTTTAAATTTAAATTTAACAAAAATTAAACAAAACAATTTTTTAATAGTTTAATTTATCAAATTTTTTTATCGAAAATTTTTCCCAAGGCATTTCAAGTCAAACTTTAACTCAGCTTTTCGAAAAGATCTCAAGGTGAACACTCGACAACAAAATAGCACTTAAGAAATCCAGAATTAATTATGCCTAAAAGAAAGCCCTCGGATTGCCTTAAGCGAATATAATTTATTTTCTCAGTAATCAGTTGCCAAGTCATTTTACAAATTGACAGGGACATAGCTACGGATTAATGTATGTTTTTTTTAACCAAAAACTTATGTAAAAAAATATATTTAAAAATTCTGAATTATATCAAAAGTTTTTTTGAAATATAACATAATAATCTACACTTAGTACGACTAGTGCGGTTGGTAAAGTTTTCGGTTGCATCCATTAGGGCCGTTTCATTTCTAAAATGCTTACTGTATGCAACTGGCTGAATTTTTAAATTAAAACAACTTAAGTTTACAAATAGGAAAAAAAATTCTAATTAGAAAAGCTATTTTACTGAATCATTGATATTTCGTGTGTTAATTAAAATCAACTTTATTTGTTTTTATTTAAGTCAAATTAATTTATTTCATGTCGGTTCACCAAAAAATTTTATGAAGCTAAAAAATCTAGTAAATTAACTAACTTTAAATAGCTTTAGATAAATTATTTCAATTTCTGTGATTTTTCACTATAATATTCAATGATCTTTCAAAAAAATGCTTTATTGGGGTAATTTATTATGCTCATTTGAGATGTCTCAAATCAAAAATTTTAACCACTCTATAATATAAAAAGACATGTCATTGTACAGAATTGTTCTACAAAAATGAAAGGTCTTAAAAATCGAGTAATTACGTTAATTATCAATTTGATTTTTTATTTTATTCCATTTAATTAAACATACAGCTCTAGTGTTACTATTTTATGTGAGAAACTAAATATTTCATTTTTTGAAAGAATCTTTAAAAGAGTCTTATAAATTTAAACAAAAATTAAAGCTAATAAAACAATCAAGAGTTGAATTTTTTTTTTTTGGATATTTTTAAAAATTTTTACACTGCTTTTACGAAAACAGGAGAATGTATTACGTCTTTTAACGTAATTTTACGTAAGATTACGCAAGATTACATAAACTTACGTAATCTGTAAATTGTAATTGACACTAAAAATGCTTACGGCCAAAAATACCTCAAAATCTCGCTGAAAAAATAAAATTTATTATTTTTTTTGTTTGTTTCAAATCAAAAGATGAAAAAAATTTATATTTAACAATATTAAAATCTCTATAAACGTAAGAATCCAAATTATGTACCTTGTCTTTTGTGTATGTACCTTATCAAAAATGAATGAGAAGTCAAATTACATGTGGTCAATATTCACTTAAGTATCAAAACTATCGAAATCAATATTTTGATACTTTTTCAGAATATCATCTTTTTTTTAGTCATCCTGAGATTTCTTTATCTCAATTGAGTTTTATGTTCGTTTCAAAATTTGATATTAAATATCAAGATTTTAAAAGCTTATTCTATTTAAGTGAGCATTCAAGATTCAATTAAAAAATTTCATTATTATGAATTAAAATTAATAAAATAGGGTTCTTGGATAAAATACGCTTAGGTCACAGACTTTATTTAGATATCGAATATTTTTATTAAGTGTGATCGAATATCCGGTGGATATTCAATAATATTCAGTTAATCTGTTGAAATTAATTTTTGAATATTCAGATTTATCGGGTCTACTAAAGCTTAGTGTCAATGATACTATATATTCTATATAAATTAATCTCAGTATGAATTATTCAATTAATTGATATTCATTTTAATATTAAAAAACAATTATCTAAAAAAATTTATTTAAATATTAATTAATCAGTTATAACAGAATAAAAAAAAGTCAAATTAAATTTTTTTTAGGGCGTCCACGTCTTTTTATCAATTGATTATCATTAATTTTTACATTAATTACTTCTAAAACTTCAGCAACTTCGTCAAAAACCTAACTTAAAGAATCTATGTCATCATATTTATCTTCACTAAGAAACTTTTTAGATTTTGAACAAGACTCAACTTTTCTTATCTTTTTATTAATCTTTAAATAAACTTTTTGTACAAACATTTATATAAACGCATTGAAAAGAAGGTTTTAGACCATTCTGAACTTCCCAAGGGTCACGGCCCTTAAATTATTTTTAAAATAAATTAACTAAGAAGCTTAAATATTTCTCCAAAAGAACCAACTTTTCTCAAATTTAATTGATATTGAAAATCAGAGTTGTTTAAAAGTCACAAGTCTCAAGTCCAAGTCCGGACTTTTGATTTTTTTTTTTTAAAATAAACTTAACATTAGTTTTCATTAAAAATACATGAAAACTATTAACTTTGAAAATTTTTGGCATATTTTAGAATAAAAAACCTAAAAAAAATAATTATCAAAAATTTCAGAATTGCCAGCAAGTTTTTCTGTAATTTGTCTGTAGTCTTCGATTTTTGGAAAATTAATAAAAAATTTAAAGTCCGGACTTGGACTTTTAAACAACTTTGTTGAAAATTAAGTTTGATTGATACTGAGTAGACCTTAACCCTAAGGGTAAAAAGTTTTGAAAAAGGCTCAAAATTTAGAAATAGTCAGCTTTATTTGTAACCCTGCAAAAAATTTTAAATAAAAAAAACTCAAGATCCAAAAATTAGTGTCCAACTCTATCTTAAACGGAGATTTTATTTACATGGAAATAATTTAAAATATCTTGTTATTTAATTGTTATTAAATTTGTTGTTTTCAAATAAATAATTCAAGCTCTGGATTTGTTTTTAATTCTTTATTAGATCTAATACTAGCCGAGTTAATTTTGCTCTTTTTATGATTTTGGATTAATGCCTGAAAAATCGACACTTTTAAAAGATTATTTTAGTCAATGAATTAATGAAATATTTTACCTTTAACCTATTTTGTGCTAAAAATTAAATACTTAATTAGGTAAATCAAAATAATTAAAAAAATAATAAAAATTAATATAAATTTAGACAAAAAATATAAAATTGGAGCGCCTTGTTATTTAAAATTTATTGTCTTCAATTAATTTCTACTTCATGCTCTAGAAATTTTCGAACTATGCCGAGCAATTTATATGTTTCAATATTTCTAACCCCTATGAAATATTTTACCTTTAACCTTTTTTGTGCAAAAAGTTATTTAATTAGGTAAATGAAAATATAAATTTCCGATCGTGGAAAATAAATAGGATTCAAATAAAATAAAAAAAAATTTATCAATAGAAAACTATGACTTATTTTATTTTAGAAAAATTTATTTAAAATATTTTAATATTATTACAATATATTAAAGTTAAATTTATGATCTAGATGCTAGCTGCAGATCAGCAGTTCAACTATTAAATGACTTAACTTTACTTTAAAACATGAAATTTTAATTAAAGAATTCTCCATTCTAAAGTTTAGTTATTTACTTTCAAAAAAAGTGGCAATGTTAAAAAGTAAGTTTTTTTTTCACACTGTAATATTTATAATGAGATTACGTTTTTTTTTAAAGAGTTTACTCCGACACATAGCCGAAGGATCTAAACTTCATATCTTAGTCAAGTACTTAAAATATAAAAACAAAATCAAATAAAAAATTCATTTCTATCATTAAATTATTTAAATGTAGACATATCGATTTTTCAAATAAAATTTCCATTATTGATTAATTAATTAATTAATAATTTTATAATAATTTTTAATTTCATATTAATAGAAAAAATACAGTATACAAAAAAAGAGGCTAATTAAATTTAATAATTTTTACTTAGAATATAACTTAAAAAAAAAAAATAATTTTAAACCATTAATTATGTAAAAACAAATTGCTTAATTGGATACGCCATTTGATTAAAATATCATTCTTAATTAGAAAGTTTTGCAAGCATAAATGACTATTTATTCGAGTATATATCAATTGCGTGATATCTCAATGACTTCACTCTAATTTGGATTTGTAAAATATGTGTTATAAATCAATCACCATCATTATATTTAATTTTAATTTAAAAATAAATTTAGACTAAATAAAATTTCCAGTAAAATAAATAAAAATTAGCCAAGCAATTGCTTATTAGAATCTCACTAATTCAACCATATCAGAAACTAACCAAGTGTATAAATGCTGATAAAAACCTTACAAATTTTTAGTATAAAATTATTTATTATTTTAAAATTTTTTCAAGCAAGTGGGCTTAAAAGGTTATTTATACTTATTTGTGTAAATAACTTTTAATTTTTTTATTGTTTTGCCGCATCTAAGGCAATTTCTCTTAATAATGATTATTTTCTCTAAAGACTCGAAACATTTTTTATTTTTTTGAAAAGAAGGCTTAATTTGAATTGATTCCGAAATGAAAACTGTTATTTTTTTTATAAGAATATTAATAATTCTTTTATTTTTATTTTTAGGATTCGGAAAAATGTTAATTAATTTTGACTTTTATTTTGACAAAATGTAATTAAATAAATAATTTAGCTTATACTAATCAATCAAATTTGCAGTTACTCATGAAAATGTTTCGTGTCATTTTTTTAAGGATTAATTAATAATTGAAGTATTTCAAAATTCACAAGACTTAAAAAAATATGATTTATAATACGATTGTGCATACAACAATATCTTTGAAAATTCTTAAAATTCACTTTTTTTTATTTTAATTTTGTCTATTTTTGACTTTAAAAAAATTCGATAAATTGGAAAAAATATTTCAAAAACCAATATTAAAATATGAGAATTGTAAATATGGGGTATAGAAAAATTTTAAAGATTATAAGGAATTTTAAAATAGATAAAACCAAATAATTAAAACAAAATAAAATACCTCAGTTTTATCTTTTTTTTGCTTATCTTTCAATTTTTGATGTATATAGAATAACATTACCTGGTACCTGATTGTATACTGTAAGTTAAATTATTTATACCGAAATAATTCTAAGGAGACTGCTTTTAATCGCAAATTAATTCTGCTTGATTTCTGACAAAAAAACAAATTTTAAAAGAGAACGATTAATTCAGGTAATCAGTAAATTTGGATTTTTTTAAAAAATAATTTCATATTTTGCAAATACTTGAATAATTGAAACAAAAATTTATTTTAATCAACATTTTTAAAAGGTAAATTTAAGATTTTTAGATTTTTCAAATCTACCATTTTTGAGTTGAAGAATTTGAGGTTTTTTAGACAATTTAAAATTTAAAAAAATCGAGTTTATAATGGTTTGAACAGCTTCTTTCAAGTTTTTTTAGAGAGTTTAACAAATAATCATTAGAATATCCAAGTTAACTGAAAATGCTCTTAGACAGCTATTTCGAAGGGGTCATAGTATTTTTTCTACAATAAACTAAAAAAGCTAGTTGGTGCATGATTTTGGAAAACCATCAACATAGTACAAAATTTTCTTAGGAAATTTATTTTATTTCAAATAAACGAAATTATTTTTTTTGTAAGAACGCAATTCACAAATATTTTTAGAAAATAATTTACCCTTTTATAATCCTTCACTACATAAATTGAATAATTTAAGTTTAATTACTCCTTAAAGCCAAAAAAATGATACTCTTTTCAAACACCAAATCGAATTTTTAAATCAACATTTTATTTTATTAAAAGACCTAAAGGTAAATTCAAGGCATATTTCAATAAAGAAATATAAACAATAATAATTTTACTAATTTCTGAATATCAAATTTAATTTTTTTCTTTTCATTCTAGAATATTCATTGCAATGGTTCTTGTGGTTTAACAAATTATTGAATAAATTTGACATCTGATTTATTTCAATCGAAAATATAGCCACCAGTGCTGAAATATAAAATTTGATATTTTCTAGGAAAAAAATTGTCCTTAAATTTTGAATTTTTAACAATTAATTTGACTAATTTTGGGCTTTTCTAATTTTCAGTTAAAATCAATAAAACAATTAAGTAATGATTTAATAGACAGATACGAAATTTATATCTGTCATTCGTAAACAAAAGATTTTAAATTTGAATTATGATTTCGCACGATTCTGTGAAAAATCTAGTTTTCAAGTAAAGTATTGATCGAGAGTCAAATAAAATAGTTTTATTACTTACTCTTCATGTAAATCATAAATTTTATTAGTTAGTATTTTAAATTAGTTTATGAAAAATTAAACAAAAATCTCTGAATTAGAATTTCGCAAAAATGTAAAATCATATCCGCATTAGACTCAGTATTAGAGAAATTTTGATATTTCAAAAACACTAGGTCTAAAAATCGATAAACAATTTTTTGTAAGCGAGTAAATAATTTCTAAATTCAAATTATGTAATGTCACATCGGTTGCAATATCTCTACGGAAATTACTCTGATTCAATTTTTTAAAGTAATTCCTTTAAAAATCTTTTAAAAAATTTAATTATTCAAGTTCAAGAAATTATTAATTAAATTTTCCATAGAAACCCTCATGAAGACTAATTTAATTGACAGAAAAGACTGATGCAGATGGGATTTTTTTAAACAAAATTAAAAAGTAGACATGAAAAAATTATTCACCTTTACGAAGTTTTTAGAATTAAAAAAATATATTTCTCAATTAGTAGATAAGCTTTTAGCAAAATGCTGAAAATCTAATTTTATCTAAATAAATTAAAAATGACTTGAATTTCAATCAAATTTTTAAGTGAAAAAATGGTAAAAAGTTAAACATTTTTCGAAATAAAAATTCAGAATCAAATACAAAAGTCGAAGTAAAGCAAATTTTAGAAAGTAAATAATTCATAATCAAATCGATCTCTTATTTTATTTGTTATTGATTAAAAAGATATTCTCTAATCTGATTATTTCTAGAAAGTATCAGGTATCTGAGTTCAGATTTTTTCCATTTTTGCCTTTGTAATATTTGCCTAGTTTAAACTATCGATTTTGAAAGCTTTTTTTTTTAAAATAAAGGATCAAATATGATTTTTGAAAAATATGTTTCAACATTAATTTAGATTATTTAAACAAAGTTAATTCATTGTTAAAATAATTTTTTTTACAAGCCTATTTTAAATACCAAATTAATCGCATTTACTTAAATTTTTTCAAAAAGTTTTACGGTGGGTGCCTTAGCCAAGTAACAAAGCCCTATATTTATCCATGTTTTTTATTTTTTTTTTACTAATTTATGCAATATTTTTAAACATAATAAAAATTTGAGTCCAAGTATATTATAGTTAAAAAAATCCAATGGTGGTGTAAAAATAATCAAAAAATGAATATTTAAAGATTTTTATTAATGATTTTAATGATATGTCTTTTTTTAGATAAAAAATATCTTGAAAAAATCTCGACTTACAATCTTTTTTTAATATTTTATTAGCTGGGTTTATAATGAGCAAATCAATTGATACAAAAAGTATCAACAGTTTTTTGACACCGACAATATCTATTTTAGAGATAGACGAAATAGATGAGTCACGGTATTTAAAATTTAAAATTATTTAAATTTTTTTATAATGAGAGATTAAAAATTTTCAACAGAGTATCAGCAATTTTAATATATTATTTAAATAATATTCATTAAGGGTTCAAGTGGAATTTTTTTCTAACGAAAAATCACTCAAAGAACGTCTAAGATTATATTTCATTAAAAACAAACGCTCGAGTAAAATTTTATTAACAATTTTTGAATTTTTTAAAAAATTTTTAAATGAAGGTTTAAGAATTCGAATTTTTAATTTCATAATCAAAATATTGACATGTGTTCTTTACGTAGTTCGAGTACAACTTGATGATTCACTTGATCCAAAGTAAAAAATTACTATATTTATATAAATCAATTTTTTGTCTAAATATTTCAAGTTTTCAGATTCCTCATAAAAATTTACCCAACGTAAGGTAATAAAATCATATAATACAAATCAATGCTTATGCTTATTTAAAAAAATTGTATTTAAGTTATAAATGCTGGAATAAAACAAAATCTTCCGAAGAGTTTCGAGTCAATCCATGCATCAACTGGTAAGTTTTTAAATATTTATCTATCTGGAAATATCTAATTAAGAAAATGCATTATTCGTAAAATAAAATTATCTTAAAAGCTATCATCACTATCTTAGTCTATAAATAATCAATAAATGATAAAAAAAATAAAGGTAATAAATTGGCTGATTTGTTTAAATTGAAATAAAGTTTGTATTTATAAATATTAATAAATATAAAGGATAAATTATTCAAATAAAATCCCATGGATGCTGCAAGATAAAATTATAGAAAAATATCCCAAAATTTTAAAAGAACTAATATTCAATTTATAGCTGCTTATAAACGAAAAAAAATTATTTGGTTGTAAAAAATAATATACTTTTATATAATTACAATAGATCATGATAGTTTAACAATGTTTTTAAAAATATTTAAAATTCTGTTTTGGATTAATTGGATATTTTTGAATTAATTCCAAAAAAGTTATATAAATTGTTTCCATCAAGTAAATTTAGGGCTTTATTTTCCATTTTGATTTTTATAAAAAAATAAGTGAATTTTAACAGAAAAATTTTTAAAATCTCTAATGGTTTCATGATTGATTCTACTTTTTCCTTCAAAACTATTTTACCGTTATTATTTATAACTAATAGTAATGTTTAAATTAGTACCTATGGGCCCGTCTATCCGATCTCCCATTTAGACGTATTGGAGCATGTATTTTTGTTCCTTCTTAACTTAAACGCTCATGAATTCTCGGTTTTTCCAATTAAAAATTCTATTGAAAGATTCATTTAACATTAAAAATTAATTTAAAAAAAATTCATGAGATTTCATTCTACCAAAGTTCTTAAAAACCAAATTTGACGTATTATTTATTTATTTATTTATTTGTTTTCTGTACCGAGCTAGAGCTCCTTCAGAATAAAGAATAAAAAAAAAAAAAAAAAAATAGAGTTAATAAAATAAGAAAAAATAAAAATAAAGTAAATCAGCTAAAAAAAAAAGAAATAAAAATTTAAAGAAAGTTTAAAAGACATATATTGAAATAGATTGTTACATGTGACAGAAGTTTACATAGTTGAAGCTTCATGAAAAAAAGAGGAAATAGTAAGGTAGCAATTACACAATGGAGTAGGGTATTCAATATATCTTGATTCGAAGCCTTGTTTGTATTCATCCACTAGTTTGACCACCAATGGAGTAGAATGACTCAGTCCTGTCCCAACATATCTCTCACTCAACTCAAAAAGCCGATTCGAGACTGTTAGTAATTTAAGTTTATTAAAAGCCTCATGATGCAACATGTTGGAGGGAGTATCATATTTTAGCTTAAGGATAGATCTGACTGCTGTATTCTGATTTGCTTGTAGTTTTTTGATATTATTTTCAGAAAATGAATTTAAGCAAGGAAAAGAAAAGTCTAAAATTGATCCGACTAAAGATTTATATAAATTTCCTAGTGTGTTTTGAGTAAGACCCCATTTTTTATTTGACAAAATCTTAATAATATTTAACCTTTTATTGCAGCGTTCTTTAATTTCGTCTACCATTTTATTAAAGTTTAACTTAGAATCAAATTTAATGCCAATAAACTTGATTTCTTTTTGGCTCACTATTCTGTTTCCATAAATTTTTAAGTTTAGATTTTCACTCTCTTTTTTGTACCTAGAAAAGATTACAGAACACGACTTTTCTACTGATATTTTCATTTTCCATTTAATAAGCCATTGTTCTAGTTCGTTAGTGTATTTATTTATCTTATTTTCAAGGTTCCCCTTTTTGTTATAAATGAAGAATGTAACTAGATCATCTGCGAAAAGCAGAGAGTATTCATTATTTGTTTTGTTTCTTTTGGGGATGTCATTAATATATATACTAAATAAAAGAGGACTAATTACTGAGCCTTGAGG
The DNA here is from genome assembly GCA_016802215.1 of Brachionus paranguensis. Taxonomy (NCBI): domain Eukaryota; kingdom Metazoa; phylum Rotifera; class Eurotatoria; order Ploima; family Brachionidae; genus Brachionus; species Brachionus paranguensis. The sequence goes on from JAESIX010000004.1 coordinate 5,337,295, forward strand.
AACACCTGCAGTTATTTGATATTCTTCGCTCAGGTGATCATTCACATTTACCTTAAATGTCCTAGAGTCTAAAAAAGATATAATCCAGTTAGTCAAGTAATGAGGTGGATTCATTTTAATCAATTTAAAAAGTAAACCTTCATGCCCAACTCTATCAAAGGCTTTAGAAATATCAAAAAACAGGCCGCAAACTCTTTTTTTTCTATTAAATGATTCTACAATTTTTTGAATTAAAAAGAAAAGATTATCTGATGTTCGCCGGTGTTTCCTAAATCCAGACTGCTCCTGGATAAGGAGTGAATTTTGTTCCAAAAAATTGTATAATCTTGAATATACTATTCGTTCCAGTAACTTTCCTAAACAACTCGTTATACTAATTGGTCTATAATTTAAAGGATCTTGTAAAGTAGAGGCCTTTTTTTGAATCATAGTAATGTTCGAAGTTTTCCACGCTTTCGGGACTTTACCTTCTCTAAGAGATAAATTAAAAAGTTCTACGATTTCTATTAATGAGTTTCTAGGTAAGTTTTTTAACATTAAATTATGAATTTGGTCAGGTCCTGTTGCCGCTTCATTTTTCAATCTTTTTAAAGCTATAATTAATTCATTTAAGCAAATTGGTTCATTAAAGTTACACTGATCATAATTTCTAAAGAATTCAGAGTTACGTAAAATTTCCTTAGATCTTTGTATCAAATCTTGCATATTTGGAGTAGAAGTAAATGCTTTAATTGGAAAAATCACTGATTGTGTTGTCAGACACATTTTTAAATCTTAAACAAACAATTACTACTCGTCCAGTAATCAGTTTTGGCACCTTTACTTGGAAAAGAGTTTTATAAATAAACTGTTCAACTGATAGAAAAATTTTCTCTGAGTTGCTTGTTTCGTTATTTCTATTAAATATTTAAAAAAGTTAAACATTTGATTTACCTTGTATTTGCCGAATTAATTTGATTTCTAACATCAATCACACAAAAATCTCTTTTCTTACCCAATTCAGCAGACAGTTTATCGCGACTATTGTAATAAACTTTATATTGCTGTTTCTGTAGCGCATAACTTCATATTTCTCAATGTTTAATAACATATGCCAATCTTGACTTTACTCAAAAGCCTTTTCTAAATCTTATTCATGTTTATATATCTGTGTTTTTTAATTCACAAAAAATTCACTCAAAAATTAAAATTTTCAAACAGTATGTAAGACAAACAAATATTTTTTTGTAGTATTTTAGATCACACTTTGGAACTAAAACACTCAAAATAAAGAAAACTCTCAGCTAATGAAACTAATTTCTTCTTTACTAATGAAAGACAGGATATTCTGATAAAATTACAAGTTTTGCTAAAATACCGAAAAAATGAATTTTAATTTCTTAAAAGCGTAAAACTAAAAAATTTTACCAAAATCTACAAAATCAAAAGAAAATTCTAAGAAAAAAAAGTAAAATTTTTGGATTTAAAATTAGAAGCTGTGTCAACCGAAAATCAGTGGGAATCTTTTTTAAATTCTTCTAAAAACAAGCTATCTGAAATTCTATCAACGGAAACATTCATTCTAAATGTAGCTTCTGCAAAAAAAAAAACTAAAAATTCCAAAAGTATAGAAATTAATTTTTTCCGAATAAAATAAAAACTAATAAACTTTTAGTTTTAGGAGAGAAAATTATTTTAGATTATTTTAGTTTTATTCTGTTCTTTAGTTCTAAAATTCAGAATGGAACTTGAGCAGCAAACCATCCAAACAGTTAGCTTTTGGTTCTATTAGCAATCTTCCACGAGGTACTTTTTGAAAACCTTTGGAAAATCGATGTAATAAAATTCATGGAATGAAAATTAGCTTGAAAGAATGCAAACAATTACATCAAAATTTTTTTGCTTATTTAAAAAAGGTTGCTTACATTTTTGTCCTTTTACTATAAAAATATACTTATAAATAGATTTTTTTTGGCCTTTTGCTACTTTGTTCCTAATATATAGCAGAACACTATTTTGTTTTTACCCTTTTGTTCTTTTTCTCACTAGAAAACTTATTATTTTTGTCTTTTGTTATTTTAGCAGAAAAAATCGGCCACGTTAATGCCTAATTTATTTTAATAAAATGAAAAATAGAGTCATCAGGGTCAGGATTCGGTAATGGTTCCATAGAACAGAGAGAGTATTAATTTTTTGTAAAAAACTTTACAAATGAGTTGCGTAAATGGTGAAAGATGAATTCATAGAAACATTAAGGTCAAAATTTAGCAGTGTTCAAGCATTTATTTAATGGTAAAGGTTGAACCAAGTATTTATAGAAAAAGGACCAAAAAGTTAACAAGAATAGGACTTGAGCTGACTTAAACAGTAAAAATAGAAGACAAAAAATCATGAAAAAATTTTTGATAATAAACAGGACCATTGTCTATAGCTTATAAAATTATTTTAGAGAATAATTAAAAAAATCTCTAAGAATAGCTAAAAAATTCAATGGCATCAATTTAATTGTTACATTTTTAAAGGGATGCTATGCTTTACATATCAACGCCACTTGGTTTATGGATAGCCCAAGTTGTTTTCGCGATATTGAGCTACAGCCAGACGCTGTTAGTCACTTATCTCACCTATAAAGTTAAATAATAAATAACTTTAATTATTAGTTTCTTATGATTTATTAAGGGTAATCTACTTCAAAGTCTGTCCCGTATCGGATTTATTCTAGACACTCTTACTTCATTTTCGCTAATAATTACGGTAAATTTATGTTTAAAAAAAATCAAATTTTTTAATAATTTCTAAATTTCAGATATGGTGGCCTCCAATTCGTTTTGTTTTCGTGCCCATTTTTCTAAACTGTTGGTTAGCCAAGCGTCAATTAGAAAATATGTTCAACGATCTGAACAAAGCGATGGATAAGTCAACTTCAGTTCTATCTCAGAGATTGATGATGCTCACTGCAACACTAGCTTGCTTAATTTTCACTGGGTAATGAACAAAAATATATTTTTTATATTTTATAAATTAAAAAATTAAATTCAAAATTAAAGACTTACATATTTAAAATTTTATTTTTTAAAGAGCTTGTGCCATCCAGCACATTCAACGAGGCGGAAATAGGCATTTTGGCCTGTTTGAATCGGTTTGGTACATTGTTGTTACTTTTTCGACCGTGGGCTATGGCGACATCTATCCAGATATTTGGCCTTCACAGTTATTCATGATCCTGCTCATAATTGCTGCATTAGTTGTGCTTCCGTCTCAGGTAATCCAGCCATAAAATAATTTGACACAAAGTTTACTATTAAAATAAAGTTTGAACAACTGGCCACATTTTATATGGAAAAACAGAAAAGTGGCGTGACCTACACAAGACAAAGAGCAGAAACTGAAAAGCATGTGGTCGTGTGCACCACAACTGTAAAGACAAATTTAATAATGGATTTTTTGAATGAATTTTACGCTCATCCTATGCTTCAGAATTATTATGTTGTTTTGTTATCACCAGGTGAATTGGATCCGAATTTGGCGATGATATTTCAGATGCCAATTTGGTCCCAGCGAGTGATTTACATCCAAGGATCTGCACTCAGAAATTCGGACTTGAATCGAGCTCAAGTTGATTATGCCGAAGCGTGTTTCATAATGGCGGCTCGCAATTATCATGATAGGCAGCTAGCGGATGAGCATACAATTTTGCGATCCTGGGCAGTGAGAGACTTTGCGCCAAATTGTGTTCAGTATGTTCACTTGTTAAGGCCAGAAAACAAAATGCATGTGCAACACGCAAGTATAAATAATTTTGAAATATTTTTGGAAAATAAAACCCGGAAGAGAGAAATTATGGATGAGGGTTAAAAACAAATTGAAAGGGGTTATAACACACGAAAAATGTGATTCACACATAAAAAGAAAACTTTATATTTGAAATGATGAAAAACATGAAAAATAAATTTATTGAAATGTGAAAATCGTTCATTTTTTAGGCAATGTGAAGTTTTAGTACAAACAGGAAAATTGTTTTAATTTTTTTCCAATACTACGAAAATAGTTCTACAAACAGTACAATATTGTACACATTTGTACAAACCAATTCTAAGCTATGCACAAACCCTGCACTTTATTGCATTATTAAGCAAATTTTTTTTGATGGTGTCCATTTTACAGAAAATTACAGAGTTTTTACAGAGCTTAAAATTCATTTGTGCTAATTTGTACAATATTGTTCTGTTTGTAAAACTATTCTTTTACTATTAGAAAAAAAAATAATAACAGCTAAAAGTAAATACAAATAAATACAAAAAGAAATTTTTGTATTAAAATTTCTCATTGACCATTTTTTTAAGCCAAAAGACATAAAAAAGTAATAAAAATAATAAAGTTAACAGTTTAAAATAAAATATTGAAAAGAAATTGTGTCTTGATTGATAAAAAATATTTTCTATTTTTATGAGTTGTTTCACTTTTTTACTTGTTTTTAATCCTCTGTTTTTTAAGAATAATTTAGCCGGGAAATAAATGTTTGAAAAAAATTAAACAAATATAAAATTTATTAATATATAAAAAAATTTAATTAAGTGTCGTCTAAAATTTGATTATTTATGCATTTTTGACATTTAGGTAGCGTTAGCAAATTTTTAAATTCTTTAATAGCATCTTTTTCAATACTAATTTTCTGTTTTCTATGATCTAATGTATCTCAAGAAAAAAAGTATTCAGCCAATATTTCCTTATAAAGTTGCGAATCTTAATTTTACTTGGAAACGATTTTGTGAAATTCAGTATAAAATATAACAACAAAATCTCTTCAAAATTCACCACGATCGAATATATTGAAATTCAAATTGTATCAAATTTACATAGTTTTAGCACAGTTTAACTAAAAATAAAACTTTTTATGTTGCACTATGTTGCATTTAAATAGCTAATTTTTAACCAAAAAATAAAATAATATATTTTTTGTCATTCCGAAAAAACAATTTGCTAAATCTGTAGTTCCCATTAGTGATATTCCTCTGACTTAAGATCATACACTAGTTTGTTGAGAAGTCAATAAAAAATTTAAGTAGAACCCAGAAAAAAGATTCGGAAAGAAGTCAGAAATAAAAATACAAGTCAAATTCTGAAAATATTTAAATGTTAAAATAGAAGATGAGTGGTCATTGTCAAAAGAAAATTTAAACTGAGTGAAGATTTCATATTATATTATTATTACAAAAAGAAAAACTCTTTTTCTTATAAAAAAATTTCATATTTGACATTTTATTTTTTCGATTTTACACCATTATTTATTCGAACTAAACTAAAATTTCGGATAAAATTTTCATTTGAAAAAAAACGTCGAAATTCTTCAATATTTTGGACATTTTTGCAAACAAATTGCATTAATTTAATTTAACCTCAATATACGGTGTACATATTTCAGAAAAAAACCCAAGACCAAGTGAACGATTCATGTTTTATTTTAGAAAAATTCGACAATAAATTCAAAATTTAAATTTTATTCATGTTTATTGAGTTTTTCTTGTTAAATCAATAAAATTTTTTGCACTTTTATTAAAAAAGTATAAATTTTTTAAATTGTTGACTTAAGAATTAGAAAAACATCAAATCATAGTTTTCTTTTCTTAAATTTTAAGAATCTGAAATTAATTTCCTATTTTGAAAAATATTCTCTCTAGTTTGTTCAATGATTTATTAATGTATCTAGTTTTAATATTGCAATTTGCCTATTTTTATTTAATTTAAATTAAAATTTAAAAAATTATCAGAAAATTTTATTTACATCAAAGAAGAATAGTTTAGAATTCAGAAATCAAAATTTCCCAAAAAGAATTCTTAGTGAATCTGAAAACAATGTTTTTGGATTTGATATATTAGTTTACTTTTAGTTTATTAACAGCAAACCATTGATATTAGAAAAGTTTGAGCTCTAAAATTTTTTATAAATCATTGATAAAAATTAATTTCAAATATAATATAATTTTAAGTCAAGGCAAACATCCAATCATGGATAATTTTTTCTTATTGTCGAAATTTTTTTACGCAAGAATAAAACATAAGGTTATTTATAAACATCGCCTATTTTTTTTAGAATTTTTTTAATTTAATTTTTTTCTATTTCTTATTTCATGGTTAATGCTTCAAGAGACTAATTAAACTTCATTTATTTAAATTCATTATGAAAAAAATATTTATATTAAAAAAGTTTGTAAAATTATAAAAATTGAATAAAGTTATACAGAGATGTTCTGATTTTTATTTTTTTTAATTTTTGTTTAAAAATTTTTCTTCCAGTATAAGTTTTTCTTAATCAATTCGATCAGCTATGTAAGAAAATTACTTTTTCTCTCTCAATTGATTTATAAAGTGGCATTTTAATACTAACCTTCCAAAATTACAAAAATAAAATTCTTTTTCATTAATTTAAGTTGACAAAATTGGGCTTTATTAACTTTAATGATGAAACAACAACTTGAAACAAAATAAGTTCCACTAAATTAAAAAATTAAAAATTAATTAATAACACAGGAAATATAAATGATCAAATTTAATATGAATATTTTGAGATTATTTATTTTTGTTATGTAATGTAAAATTTATGTAAATCTTTTTATAAGCATGTAAATTTAATGGTATGATGGAAAATAAATTGTCTTTTTTTTTTTTGTGGAAGAATTTCTTTTTATAATTTAATATTTTTCATCGCCGAATCTGGCGTAATCTTTTTGAAATAAATAATAATAATAATAATAATTTATTTTTGTCTCTACGATCTATTCTAACTAGAATTTTTTTTGCAATTTTTAAATTTATTTTATTTAAATGTTAAAATTCTGTCATCGCTTCTTAAATGATTTTGAATTAAATGGTTATAATTGTAAAAATTTTATTTTTCAATTCTAAATTAGCATATAATTTGATTAAAAAAAATCAATTTATTAGCAAATATTTCTTTAATTTTTTTTTTAACATTAGAAGCACCAACGAGTCAAAATGACTCTTTTGATTTTTGGTCTCTAAAAATCAAGTCAATTTTTTTTAATTGAGCATGAATTTTTTTTCAGCATAATAATTTTTAAAATTTATTATTATTTAAAACGAGTCATTTTGACTCTTTTTAAAAAATAAAGCATAAATCATGCATTTTGTGAAGTTGCTAAAAAGTGGAGTTAAAGAAAAGCTTTTTGTCCTTTCAAAATCTTTATTTTGAGCTTAAGCCAAAAAAGACGGAATCCCTCCATTCGCGTCTCGCCTCTCTATTTATATCTTTATTTTATCGAGAGTCATATAACTACTCGAACATACAAATATAAATAGTACAAAAATAAAATAAATAAATATCATAAGTAACTTAACGCTCACATACATAATAAATAAATAAACAGATAAGTATCTGTGGTGGACACCACACATTTTATGTTTAAATTTATTGAAATTATTGAATTTATTCAATAAAAATGATAAATTATTAAATTTTAGTCTCTTCTTTGACTTAAAAAAAAACACCAACGGTCAATCGCATTTTTTACAAATACTCTCTACTTTTATTGTACAAAATCCACACAATGTTTTTTTATATTTTGGACAAAAATTTGTCGCTTAATAATTACCACATAAACGAATTTGAAATGACACACGTATAGGAGACAAATTAATAGCTGTATTTAATACAATAGTGTGAATAAATGCAACATTTCAAGACGAGATTTTTGATCAAACTTATCGAAGAAATCAAAAGTAATTACAAAAAGAACTTGAGCTACAACGTCATCTGGCACCACTAAGAGCGCCCTGAAAATCAGGGTTTTGAGTCTAGAAAATCAAGAGAATTTATCTCCTATACGTGTGTCATTTCAAATTCGTTTATGTGGTAATTATTAAGCGACAAATTTTTGTCCAAAATATAAAAAAACATTGTGTGGATTTTGTACAATAAAAGTAGAGAGTATTTGTAAAAAATGCGATTGACCGTTGGTGTTTTTTTTTAAGTCAAAGAAGAGACTAAAATTTAATAATTTATCATTTTTATTGAATATATTCAATAATTTCAATAAATTTAAACATAAAATGTATTATTTATGCTTTATTTTTTAAAACGAGTCATTTGGTGCTTCTAGTGTTAACTGGACTGTTAAATGAAACATAGTTTGTTTCAGCTTTTAAAACATACTGAAAAATCTGTATTTTTATTAAGAATTTAGATTTCGTATAGAAATTTTTGTAAGGAAATTCACAATGCCTTTTATAGTTTGATACGAATTTTTGAAATATTACTTAGCAATTTTCACGAAAAATTCTATTTAAAATATAATTTAATTAGTTAATCTGATTGTTTAAGAATATGTTGTATGTGAAGATGAGTTCAAATATGCTTTGTTAGCAAATAATTGTCTTTTTCCAGGACTGTCCACTTTTGTTACTTTATTGCTGCATACCTCTAGGGGAAGGTAAAATTAGTAATTTTCTTTAATAACCTTTTTATTTCTCTATAATATTCAGAGAAGGTTACGGGTCTGACCAAGAATGGCAACAAGTATACGGAAGATGCTCTGGAAATGAAATTTATCACATTAAATTGGGAAATTCAAAATTTTTCGGAGATTATGAAGGCAAAAGCTTTACTTACGCGTCTTTTCATGCTCATAGAAAGTATTTTCTTTAAATTATTTTTGAATTTTTTATTTTCTATTTTTTTAAGATTCGGCATCGCTTTGGTTGGAATACAACCTGAAAACGATGACATTAAGTTGAACGCTGGCCCCAAATACATTATGAAGTCAACTGATATATGCTTTTATATGAGTATTACTAAGGAAGAAAATTCCTCTTTGTTAATTCAGGCCTCGGAAAAAGAGCAAATACCTGATGAAGACTTAACTCTAACAGGAAATTTTACGAAAAAATTTTCCTTCAGAAGATCAAATTATAGCAATAAACAGAATAATAATCAAACAGATCAATCAAATCCTTTAATAGGTCTTTAAATTATATTTTATTATTAAATTTTTGACAATTATTAAATCAGATACCAAACTAGGTTTCCATTGCAACCGGTCAAGTCTCTGCCTAAATTAAAACTAGAAAGCCCGGTGGGTCAAATTGACCCGATTATAGGTTTTAAACTTCATTATGGATTGAACTGAAAACATTTTATTAAACATTTTTTTTCAGTTCAATTCGTTTTTCAAAAATAATTAAAAATTTATGAAACTTTATTGTTTAAATTTATTTTGAAAGCCAAAAAAAGATTTATACTTAAAAGCCCAATTTGATCTCAATTTGACCCAACTCATTAGTTTATTAATGTGCTAAGTTAAAGATTTTATTCAAATGCTAAAACGTAGTGCTGCTTTGGCCACTTTAGAGAGATTAATACTTTTTTTTTTAATTAAAAACTATATATTATTGATTAGATAATTGTAAATTTTTTCATCAAATTGAAAAGGAATCTTGAAATTATTTTTTCATTTTTAAATTTAAAGATTTGGCATAAAATATTTAAGAAATAATTAAGTCTATTCGACAATTTTTGACCAAATAATCAATCAAATCATTGCCGGGTCAGATTGACCCGATCGGGCTTTAACGGTATAAAAAAAATCGGGCTTTCTAGCATTAAATAAAATAATTTTAATGGGTCTAATTAGATTGATAAAATTTAAATTTTTTTCATAGAAGAGAAAGAGCCTAAAAATCCCCCAAAAAGACAATTTCTGGACGACAAAATTGGATTTAATTCAATTTCTGCAAAAAAAAGTCCAATATCAAAAGAGTATTTTTTTAATTTTTATTTGATGTTTTAATTTAGTCTTTACAAAAAAAAAGTTATGCCAAAGGGAAGGCGCCTTTTCCGCCATATGTTGGATGTTCTTCCACTTATTGCTATTTATCGAAAGAAAAATTAAATTTATGTTGTCTAAATTTGAACCAAGAATGTGAACATTCCAAAGCAACACAAATCTCTGATTATAATTTTGAGAACAAGGCTATAATTCTAGCAAGTGAAAGTGCAGAAAATGCTATTCTTAACTATATTGTGCCTCTTAGATCACATGTTTTAGATCAAAATTTACTTCATCCGATCGTTTTTTTGTTAGAAAATGAGTTAATTTTTCTGTCTGGTTTATACAATTAAAATTAATAAAAGCTTATTTTAGACCAGACGGTGTATTTTTGGAGATGATAAGATGGTTCCCTTTGGTTTATTGGATGAAAGGCTCAATTAAAAATTTGGAAGATTTGTTAAAAGCAGGAATCAATGATGCCAAGTGTCTGACTATTCTTAATAAAGAGAAACAAAATCCTGACGAAGAACAATTATTGATAGATTGTAATTCCATTCTAACAGCGCAATACATTTTCAGGTAACTTTGGATTCTTTTAATTTTGAAATAATTTGTAAAATAAGTTCAATAGAATGTTTCCGGGTGTCAAGATATGTTCCGAAATAATTGATTCGAATAATATGAGATTTATGCAGTTCAGAGCAAAAGATCAGTTTTCATTACAAATTTCTAAGCGAGAAAAAGTAATCTAGTTAATAAAATAACATAAATGTTAAGAATATAAAGAATTTTTTTTGATTTTAATAGATATGTTTTTTTTTAAGAAACAAAGTATTGAAGAAATTTTTTACCATTTATTTTTTCAAAATAATTTTTTGATTTTTTACTTAATTTGCAATTAAAAGTCTTAGCTTTTTCTTTACTTTTAAATCAAATTTAAGTCTAAAATTTCGAATAGAAAAATAATCTAAGAATTTTAATTAATATTGATATTTTTTATTTTGATAATGAAATAATGATTTTGTTTTGTTCATGAGTTTGACGCAAAATTTTATGAAGTATAGCCAAAGAATTTTTGATGTGAATTTTCCTAGCTATAAATCTGCATATCTTTCAGTATAACCATTTTAAATTGATCTTGTTATTTTGATTTTTTAAATTGTCTCAGTCTGGAATAGAATTCATTTTATTTTGAAATCATTTTAATTTTTTTGAATATCACATTTTAATTAGCCTTAAATTTAAGTTCTAGAATATCTTTTAAAACATTTTCCATATTAAGTTTAATTATTTAAATGCAAATCTAAGACCTCTGAGACCCCCGACTACAAAATTTTATCATGAAAAGTATTTTTATCTTTATTAGTTAATAAAGTCTACAATAATATTTAAAAAAAAATTAAATTAAAGTAGGAATGATTTAGACTTAAAACTTTGGTGCAATTCTGTTTTTTTTCTAAATTTGTTTGACTTTTAAAAATTAATGCATCAAAGAATCGTCTATTGAATGAACATCAATTTATTTCAACTTTTTAGACATTATTTAAAAGTTTAAAAAATATTTAATTCTTTGATTTTGTTTTGTTTCTTTTAAAGCCTAAAATAATCACGGTTTACTTTAGAAACACAAAATAATGTTGACCAGTTAAAAAACAAAAAAAAATTAATCATTTTATTTTAAATAGATTGAGACTAATAGAGGAAGTCAGATAGCATATTTATTCAGATTGCCTTTTTCAAGTGGCAATGTCTTTTCAGCAGCTATGTTGGATACATTATTATATCAGAATTTTGTTAAGAATTACTTGATCAGCTTCGTTCGACTTATGCTTGGAATCGATCAAGCGACTGGCTCAGGGTCTTTGTCTAGTGTAATTTTAATTTTTCAAATAAAAAAAATACTAAATTTATTTTTAAAGAGGAAAATAACATACAAAGACTCTTGGGTTCGTACTTATGGTATTTTTTACAAAAAATTTTAAATTTTTTTATTTTTAATTTTTAAAAAAGGTCGACTATATCAGTATCTTTGTTCAACTACAAATGAGATTCCAATCGGAGTTTATAGAACAGATCCCATACCCAAGAATGTAGAGCATGAATCGACTGACAGAAAACTAATGATTTCGAAAACGATATAGAGACCATGATAAAAACTCGGTTAGAGTTTTTGAATATAGATAAAACACTAGGTACAGATTCTCTTTAATTTATAAATGAGCTTTATCTTTTTTTAAAGATTCGAATGAAGAACCTGAAGAATTTTCTTATGTGATAATAAATCCATCATATGATTTTAATCTAAAAATGGAGATATAATGTAAGTATATTTGTAAAATTAGCATTTGATATTCAAATTTATTTTCGCAAAATTTTTATTTTTGTTTAAAGATTTTTGATAAAACCGGCGAACATAAACGAAGAAAATGAGAGAAATAATTTTTTTGCAAATTTAGATTGAAACATATGATTTTACTTCTAAACCAATATTTAATGAATAAAATAAATTTAATTTAGAATTCACTTGCATCTTGTGAGATTATAAATTTTTTTTGTATAAAATTCAAAGAATTTTTTTTTTAAACAATATTTAGGTATCTTTTAATTTCGTTTTTTAATATAATTTTTTTAAAATAAATATACCAAAAAACTAAATTATTCTTTAATTTAAAAATTAAATTCCATTCAAAAATATTAATTTAGTTAATTTAGATATTTTATCCAAATTTTTACCACAGTATGCAACTATATAAAAGGAATATCTTTTTTGTTCAGTAGACTTGCTTATTTCAAAGCTTTTATCAAATTTTAATCGTATATTTTGTTCTTAAATTTAAATGATAATTATTTATGAAAAAATATTAAAATTAATATTAGTAATCAATTGATTATTTATTCTTATTTTATTATTTTTTTGCTCTCTTCATAATAAAAAATACTTGATGATTCAAAACATCAAGACAAATTTCATCATAAAATAAAATTTTAGCAACATGTTTGAACTTGAAATTATAAACAAATTTTTTTGAGTAATTTTTAAATAATCCTATTTAATAATACTATTTTATATTCAAGATTAAATTATTAAATTTTGTTATAATTTTTCGAAAAGTAAATTAAATTCTCAAAAAATAAATTATCTAGAGTTTATATTAGTATTTTGAAGATATTTTTCTGAAGATTCTAGGATTTAGAATTTTTCCTAATACATCGAAATAAATTGATTGTTGATTCCCATGGTTTAATTACCTTGATTTAAAAAAGCCATTTGTAATCTTTTAACCAAAATTACTGAAACTTTTAACTAAAACTTCTAAAAAATATTTTTTTAATTTTCCATAACTAATATCATTCATTAAAATTTAAATGAATGATATAATAATGATATTAGTAGAAGTAAAAGCATTTGAAACTGTGGCCTGATTATAACTAGCTAATCAAGCAAGGCTCGTCAACCTAGATTGATGCTTAATGGCAGTTGTTAATTTGCTCCTGAAAGAGTTTGCTGAAGGTGCTTTGATCATTTAGTTTGGTAACAAGTTCCAGTTGTAAGCTACTAGATTGCTGTAAAATTAATGTGTATGGTTGCAATGTCTCTCAATTTTTCTTTTGAAGTGTCTTCTATAGCCTAGTCTGTCGTACCCTAAATCTGCTTCTTTTATATTTTGAGCAATATTTGAAGCTAACAAAGGCTGTTTTTTTAGAGATAAATTGTATGATTTAGAGCAATATATGGATAATTAAGATTTAGATGGTATGTGTGTTCATGGAAAATGTGAGTTTGCTCCAATTTAGACCTCAATACATTCTTTTAGTATAACTAAATAATTTATTAAAATAAAAAATTTAAAAATAACAATTCGTTTAGTGAAATTGGTTTTAAAATTTAAAAAAGTTAATTGAACTTTCAGATAAGAATTTTTATTCGGTCATTAGTTAGAAAAAAAATAATAAAGCCCTGGAATTTAAGAAAACAAATAATTTCTTTAAATTAAATTAAAAATTAATAGAACCTTTAAAAAAGCATAAAATTTATAATTCATACAGTGATAATAAATTTTTATTTTGAAACTTAATGGCATCTTGAAGTTGATGATCAATTCAAAATATCATTTCGATTCAAAGAGTTTTTCTTTAAATATTAGATTTAATTTTTGAAGTTTTTTAAAAATTTTTAATGTAACTTGCTTTACATGCTATGTAAATTAAAAAAATTGAAAAATTAAAAAATATATATTATCTCAACCTATTGATAAAATCGATTTTTAAATCATAATTTTTTAACTAATTTTTTTTTAAGTTTATTTTGAAATTTGCATTTCAAAAAATTAAATAAAATTTGAATTAATATAAATAAAGTGTGAGTGTAAAACAGATGAAAACTAAAAATTTTAAAAATTCAAAAACTACAGTACTTTTCTAAACAAAGTAGATAGTTTTAGATGTTGCTTAAGCAGCTCTAGCGCATACTTAGCATAGAGAATCTTCTAGACAATAGTTCATGAGCGTGTTGACCGATAAAGGTTAAATGACCAACTTGCAATATCTGTTTCAGCTGGCGCAGATTAGAAAGAAAGACGTCTGAGTCAACGATATGAGAGAGCTGATTATTATTTTATTTTCGAACTAAAGTCAGCAGGGTTAAATCCAATCGATCTTTTGACTGGACCATAGACTTGTGTAAGAGTACGTTTCTAAATAAGGTAGACAGCTTACTTAAGCAATTTTAGAGCATTTGCTCTAGAAACTAAAGATTTAACTAATTATTCTAATTATTTGAGCTTTTTCAAAGTCTTCTCTACATTATACACCATCTTCTCGAGCGTCATGGTTAAAGTACATTAAGTAAATAGTTTTTTTTTCAAAAGTTTAAACAATACAAATAGGAAAGGAATATTTCTTTAAAAAACAATTTGTAAGATTGTGTCTTTCTAAATATTATTTAATTTTTGATTCACTCGAGACAATTTTCATTTTCCTCTAGCCTTGTGCATTAAAAAATTTTTAAGATATAAAAAATATTTTACTTTATATTTTAATTAATATTTTAGATAAAGAATTTTAAAAAATTAAAATTAATCTTTAAATTTAAAAAAAATCAGAAAAAAAATGAATAACAGAAGGAGAAAAAATCAAGAAAGATTATTCTATTTTAAGGGCTTTCTAGCTTTAAAAAATGGTGAACCAAAATTTGAGCAAGAGAATTTCGTCAAAAATGATTTTTTAAATTACTTAAAAGGTAATATAGCATTAACAAAACAATTATTTTTATTTTAATTAAAAAATATTTTAAAAGAAAATAATCTAGATTTTTTTGATGTCGAATCAATGGACGATTTAATTCAAGATGTTTATTTTAATTCGCAAACAAGAAAGTTCCATTTATACAATTCGAAAGAAGAATATAAACAAATAGTTGAGAAAAATTCATAGATTGCAGTATTGAAGCTAATAAAAATGTAAACAAAAATACTTTAAAAAAAAATCCATTAAAAAAAATTTTAAAGAACAATCCGAAGATAAAAACAGGATTATCTTTGTTCAAAACATTGTATGGGCATCAAAGCTCATCTAAAAATACATTCAAAGAAGCTAATCAAATAGTATCATCGAATACATCCAATTCTTCAAATTATTCTCAGGTATATATGTTTAATAAGATGTAATAATAATGAGCTAAAATAATCAAGTTGAAAAAAAATATATCTACTAAATGTTTTACAAATTCAAAACGAATAAAATTTTTTTTTCATTTTGTCATGGAATAGCCAAGGCATATAAAAAAAATTCATATATATCAGATTCTAGATATATTCATTTAAGATAGCTTTTTATTCGAATTTATTTTTCATTTTGTCATTGAATATCCAAGGCAAATAAGAATAGAATTTATGTATTCATACTTTCTCCTTAAAATATACTACATTTTAATAAATTAAAAATTTTTTTCTGTGAATTGATTAATTAGAAATCAAAGAGCAATATAAATAACAATCGCTCAAAAAGCTGTTTGAAGCGTTCTCAAGTAATATTTTCAATCATAAAAAATAAGCTTTATTCATCGTCGGAATTCAAAATTCTAACCAAAGGTAACAATTTGACAATTCTTTTATATTTTATTTATTTTTATTAAGATTCCGAACTAATACCAGATTTTAAATCCAATGAATTTGCTTTTGCGGACAACGTTATCTTTGATTTTAATTTAGGTAAATTCAAAATTGAAATGGATGAATATGAAATTGAAAATTTCTATACAAATCTTGTTTATGACTATTTTGATAATATGTTAGAACAAAACGCAGAATTAATGATTAGAAAAGCAACTGGAAGCAAAATTATTAATACAATTCCTGTTAACTATTATGAAACAGCTATTCTACTTCCCGATTTACCTCTGCAACAGATAACCCCTCAACCTTTAAAAATAAAAGCTTATGACAAAAGAACTAATAATAAAAATGTTCAGTCATTAAAATTTAGTGAATCCCAAGCCGAAATTGAAGATCAACATACCAAATCATTTGGAAGAAATGATGGAACATCTTGTTCTTTAGTTTCTGACATGCGAGTTCAGGAAAAAGTAACTCATCTTTTGGGTAAATCAAGCATATCAGCAGCTAACACTTTCGATCTTGGAAACTCAAATACTGAATTGGAGAGCATGAAAATTATGCAAATTATCAATTCAATTAACGACCATTTTGAAATACCAGTCAATTCTGAGAATTCTGAACATATTTCAATTAACCGGAAAAATGAACTAACAAAGCTTCAAAATGATTTATTTGGGGAATCATGTCAGAAACAACAAAATGCGCACGTTAAACCACAAGAAGAAAATGGCGTAACTAAGACAAATTCATCAAAAAAAATTGATTATTTAGATCAAAAAAGTATAAAAAGGAAAAACTTGGAAGAAGAATTCAAAGAAAAAACAAACTACGATATACATAATATAGAATACCATGTAATTATAAGTAAAACAATCAAATTCTATAACTAGGTTACAATTTTAAGTTTGACAAAATTCTAAATCATCAAATAAATAATAAAACGAAAAAGATGGAACTTCTACTTGCATGGCGAAATTTGAAAGATGAAGAATTTGAAGAGTATAATATTATATTCTAAAATAATGTAATTACATATTTATTAAGGTCATGGGAAACTCTAAGTCGTATATACGCACCGACTGTAATTAATGATTATTTCAAATCAAAAGGTGAAAAAGAACCTGATTATATCGAACACCCAATTTATCCAAACAAAGATCCTAAAAATGATTTTCAGCTAGCAGAAAATTTAAGCGAAGATAATATTAAACTAGCAAATGATATCTTTAAACTAGACGGACAAGGATCTAAATCAAAAAAAAATAAAAGAAAAAAGCTTGCCTGATAATTTATTAAAAATTAATTTTAAGAGAAATTAATGATTTTTTTTTTTTAAATGAAATAAAATTTATAAAAAAGGATATTTTTAGAATTAATTTAAATTTATTTATTAATCAAACAAAAAAAAAATTATATATAATCCAGCAAATTTATAAAAATAGCGGAATTTTTGTCACAGAATTTTCGATTTTGTGAACGCATGCAAAACTGTACGATTGTGACCAGATGCACGTTACCTAATTACCTAATTTTTTAAAAAACAAATTTTTTATTTTTAAAATATTTTTTTTTCTATAATTAATGTTTTTCTTAATAAATTTTAATTTTTTCTCTGAAGTTTATAAATAAATCGGAGTAATTTTCTATAGTAAGTGAGTTATTAATGTTTTTACTAATTAATGGAACAAAATGGTTAGAGGCAAATCCAATCTTTAAACTTTCGCAATGATTTTCTCCTATCAAGTATTTATAACAATACGGGAGCAATGTTTCAGTGCTAAGATTAAAAATAAGAATTTCTCTATTTAGTAAAATGCTTGTTGCTAAGATATTAAGCATCATTGCCCATTCATTCTTAATCAAAGACTTACAAAAAATTTTTTCATAAGACTCGGCATAATAATGTTTTGTTACAATATTTGAAAATAAATCACGATATTCTAAAAGCATATAAATTGATCCTATTTTGATCAAATAATAAAATTCATCTGATCCGAATAAAAGTGTTGAAATCGACCTATAAAAACAGTTTCCATCACCTAATGTACTAATTGGAACAAAACCATTTAAATTAAATAATTCAACTATCATACTAAAATATCTGCTTTGGTCTAAATTTTGGCCTGAATACACAGCTGATTGCTGGATATTTCTTAGGTTATTTACCATATTGATTAACTGTGCTTCTTTGCTTTCAAAAAATTTTTTTGCTGCATCAAAATCCCAAACTTCATTTGTAATTTTATAATAAAATTCTTTAAATATTTTAAAATCAAATCGAATTTCTTCTTGGCTAATATCCATTGGTTCTTGACATTTTTCCTCAATGCACAAATTTACATTATGAAAAGTTTGAATGTACTCTTTACTTTCTTTTTCTAAAAACATTGGATCGTATTCGAATAAATTTTGGTAAATATACTTGAAAATATCATAATTCTGAAAATAAAAACCTTTTTCTATCGTAGGTCTCGAATCGTAGTGAAATGGTTGCTTCTTTTTTTTTATATTTTTGTCAGACCATTCTTCCTTTTTATTCATCAGGCCTCTTAGGTTCTTTGATTCTTTTTCAGAATTTTGAAAATAATAATCTAGATATTTTGCTTTTATTCGCATAAAATTTAAACTTACAAATTCGCTTGGGAAACATTTTTTAGATTGCAATATATTTTTTTTTAAATTTCCAAAATAACTTTCAACCGGGTTATTCGTTAATCTAGTCTTAAAACATTCTGATAAACAGTTATTCTTTGACTTTCCATATAATTCAGGAATGATACCACACCAAAGTGGCATTAGATAAAGCTGGTCTGCTATTAAATCGTATAATTTAGGGGAAAAAAAAGGATTTAATGGCAAATTTGACATAGAATTATTTTCTAAACATTGTTTTCTTAAATTACAAGTCATTTTCGTAAAATATGCTGAAAATGGTGAAACTTTTTTCAATGACTCGAATGTTTCACTGTATACAATTTCAAAATCATTATCCGAATCATTATTTTTTTCTTCAATTGTCTGATCATTCGAAAAATTTGAAAAATCTAATGTATTTAGATTTCGATTTTTTATTTCTCTCCTCATTGTTTCTAAAGAATACAATAATGTTTCATCTTTTTTCGAGTTATTTAAAATGTTAAAAATATTTAAAAGATAATTATTGAATTGTTTGATTGTAATTGCATTTTGGAGCATTGAAAAACAAAAAATAAATAAATTTTTCACATTTATTTCTAAATTCATTTTGTTCACTTTTCTCACAATTGTTTTTAAAAATGAGTTGAACAAAGATATACTCGTGTGCTTATGTGAATTGAAAAATTTTTGGATTCTTTTTGAAATCCAAATATTTCTTCATAACACCAATTTAAATAATTTCGAATGGAAGTTTTATTAAATATAGTTAAAATAGAATTAATTATTGCCCAAGAAAAATCAGTTACTATTATCGGAGGAATCTTATTTTCTGTGCTCTTATTATAATCCAAAATATTAAAATATATTAGTTGTAAATAAATTGAAATAGATTTTGTTGTTTGCTCTGTTGTAATAAACTCTGCTATTGGCATTATAATCTTATTTTTTTTGTCATGGAAAACTATTGAATATAATAAAGGCTTTTTTTGGGATACAATTTCTTTATGAACACTTCCAGTGGCGTCAAAATACCAAATTGGATTAAAATGTTTGACTTGAATCCAAATTTTCAACTTTAAAAATTTAAATTAACAAAATTTATTTAAAAATTATTCTTATATATTTACTTGAATATCTGACATGAGCAAAAAACCATAAGGATCTAATGATATATTATGTACAAAACCTCTAAATTCCGCATTTGTTGAAATACCTAAATTTTGACAAAGAGTTTTTGTTGCTTTTAAATCAAATATCAAGTCTCGATTAAGTCTAAAACGGTGATCGAATTCATTAACAATTTTTTGAAGTGTATTTTTTTTAAATTTTGTCACTTCTTTATTCAAATAGTAGAGAAATTATAAAGTTATTAATTTTTAGATTTTGGAATATTTACTTTTATTTAAAGAATCGCATACATTTGATACGCCATCTGCTTTTAACTTAAGAGCTGCTTTTTTTCTTTCTTCGCCTATTATTCTTCGGGACTTAAAAATGTTTTCATGTTTTTTTTTGTCGGAATATAAAATTTGAACAATAACTTTATCATTTTTCATTTCGGCAATTTTAGTAGTAATTGATTGCTGACAATCTTTTTGAATGCATATATAAATGCCGGACCATAATGGTAAATTTCTTTTTCGGCTATTATCTGATTTGAACCAATTGTAACTGCATTTAAAATAACAATTGAAACCATTTTTCTTTAGTTGAATATTCAAAGCTTCTTCAAAGTCACAAAGAAGACGACGACGTTTTTTATTAGATACAACAAATGATTTGAATTCTTTTAAGCAAAATTCAATGCTTATCTCATTTTCATCTTTATTACTTATATTTGTATCTTCTTTTGAATAAAATACTAAACTGCTTAATTTTTGATAGACAATTTTTGAAAAATTTTGTGTATTTCTTTTAAACCAAACATAAATTAATAACGCCCGTTTATAACATACTTTTCCATAATATTCTTTGCAAATTTTTACCCAAATATTCTGATCATTTCTAGTGAACTGAGGAATAAGACTCAAATCTGTTCCAAGATTTTTAAATAATTGGCATGTTATAGCAACTAATTTGTTTAAATCTATTTCGGTTCTTTTCATTTTGATATTTTGGAACTGTGTCAATTTAATTCTTACAGAATATGATTAATTTAAATGCATTAATTTATTTTAAAAAAGATACCTTTTAACAAGTATTTTTAATAAATTTGAATTAAAAAAATTTCCTGAATCCAATTTATTAAAATAAAACTCCTAAAATGAAAATCAAAATATATCTCAAAAGAAAAAGAAATAAAACAAAAGTACTAAAATTATTATTTAAAAGATTTTTAAATCATATTGTTTTAATTTTATTTAATGCTCAAGCTGCCTTCATAGTATTCAGAAACTAATTTGAAACCTTTCACCCCTTTTAATAGAGTAAAAGAGAAATAAAACTTAACAAACCACTCAATCTCTCAAAATGAAGCTAAAAAATGAAACTTAAGGATTAAATTTTCCTTAAAAATTTCAAAAACTTAGCAACTCAAAATTGCTCTACCATTAAATGGATTTCAAAAAGATTCAAAGAAAAAATAAACTCTTGTTTCAATTTTCGGCCTTTATTTTGAGATTTTGATTTGTTTATTAAGTGATATTTCTATTTCCCCTTTTTTTAAAGGATTTAGATTTCAAAATAATTTTTAAAAACATTGAAGCCTGCTAGAACAATAAATAAAATCATAAATGTCTTGAAAAAATTATAAATCGGAAGAAAAAGATATTTAAAAAAAAAAAATGTCGAAGTTCTAATTCAGCATTCACATTTCAAAATTGATTTCCCACAGCAAGTTTTTGTGTGCATATGACCACAATGAATCATAAAACCATGCCAATTTTTACATTCTTTAGGGCAATATCTACATTTCTAAAGGTTTAAAAATCATATATTAAATTTAATAATTTTTAATTTAATTACCACGGGATTTCCTTTTAAACTGAGTTGCGAAATTTTCCTTAAAAAAAAAATTTTAAAATTAAAATTAGCAAATAATTAAATTACTCTTTTAAATTAAAAATCTCTTGATTACGCATTTCAATTTCAAAAGTTGCCTCATTAAAAAGTTTGGAATATTCATGATCAAAATATGCTTTTAAATTTTTTGATTCACTATCATGAAGAAAATGATTATTTTTGTTCTCAAGTTCAACTAATTTCTTTGATTGTAATTTGACTACAGCTTTCTGATTGTCTACCAGTCTAACAAATTAAAAATTAAAATGATATTAATGATATTAATAGATATTAATCTGGATTTGTTGTTAAATTTAGTTAAAATTTATTCAAGTTATAATAAAATTTTAAAAGTAATATCAACAATCTTTGATCTGTATAATTAAATTTTTGTTAAATCCACATAAGAATTCATATACCTAGAATCTGATAAATATAAATTCTATCTTATATTCATTGTCTTGGATATTCCATGACAAAATCCTTAATGTTTTTTATTAAATTTATCTGATGAAAAATATTTAAAAAATTAAATCATTCACTAAAATAAAGCTTTTGTCATTTTTCCTAAATTTAGAGAACCTAAATTGATAATTTTAAATTATTTCAAAAATTACTTATTTAATTCAGAAATTGTTTCAAGTGCAGTCTTATGCTCGAATTGTAATTTTTCAATGTCTCTGTGTAAAGATTGTATTTTTTCATCTTTTTGAGAAATCATTTTTTTCCCTTCTTCATACAGATTATTGATTTTTTTATTATAATCATTATAATGCTGATTCAACCTTTATTTTATAGCATAAAAGCTTGAATTTTTTAAATTTTAAAAAAATAATTATACTTTTCGTCGTAGTTTTTATTTATCTGACCAATTTCAGAATTAGATTCTGAAAGTTGACGCGTTTTTTCAGCATTATCCTCCTCTAAAGTCTGATTTTTACGACTAAGAATTAAAATTTGACCCTCAAGTATTTCAATTTTCCCTTTAAGCTCGAAATTTTCGTTTTTCTGACCATTATCAAGCTTTAAAGGTGATCTTTTTGGTAAATAAATTATTTTATTTTTTTTGAAAATCTTTTAAAAAGATTAAAAGATGAATATATTTACTCTCTCTTGAAGCTTTTATCTAAATTATCGATAAATTTATTTTTGTTCTCAAGTTCAACTAATTTCTTTGATTGTAATTTGACTTCAGCTTTCTGATTGTCTACCAATCTAACAAATTAAAAATTAAAAAAAAAGGTTTTCTAATAATTAGAAATATTTTGATATTAATAGATATTAATCTGGATTTGTTGTTAAATTTAGTTAAAATTTATTCAAGTTATAATAAAATTTTAAAAGTAATATCAACAATCTTTGATCTGTATAATTAAATTTTTGTTAAATCCACATAAGAATTCATATACCTAGAATCTGATAAATATAAATTCTATCTTATATTCATTGTCTTGGATATTCCATGACAAAATCCTTAATGTTTTTTATTAAATTTATCTGATGAAAAATATTTAAAAAATTAAATCATTCACTAAAATAAAGCTTTTGTCATTTTTCCTAAATTTAGAGAACCTAAATTGATAATTTTAAATTATTTCAAAAATTACTTATTTAATTCAGAAATTGTTTCAAGTGCAGTCTTATGCTCGAATTGTAATTTTTCAATGTCTCTGTGTAAAGATTGTATTTTTTCATCTTTTTGAGAAATCATTTTTTTCCCTTCTTCATACAGATTATTGATTTTTTTATTATAATCATTATAATGCTGATTCAACCTTTATTTTATAGCATAAAAGCTTGAATTTTTTAAATTTTAAAAAAATAATTATACTTTTCGTCGTAGTTTTTATTTATCTGACCAATTTCAGAATTAGATTCTGAAAGTTGACGCGTTTTTTCAGCATTATCCTCCTCTAAAGTCTGATTTTTACGACTAAGAATTAAAATTTGACCCTCAAGTATTTCAATTTTCCCTTTAAGCTCGAAATTTTCGTTTTTCTGACCATTATCAAGCTTTAAAGGTGATCTTTTTGGTAAATAAATTATTTTATTTTTTTTGAAAATCTTTTAAAAAGATTAAAAGATGAATATATTTACTCTCTCTTGAAGCTTTTATCTAAATTATCGATAAATTTATTTTTGTTCTCAAGTTCAACTAATTTCTTTGATTGTAATTTGACTTCAGCTTTCTGATTGTCTACCAATCTAACAAATTAAAAATTAAAAAAAAAGGTTTTCTAATAATTAGAAATATTTTGATATTAATAGATATTAATCTGGATTTGTTGTTAAATTTAGTTAAAATTTATTCAAGTTATAATAAAATTTTAAAAGTAATATCAACAATCTTTGATCTGTATAATTAAATTTTTGTTAAATCCACATAAGAATTCATATACCTAGAATCTGATAAATATAAATTCTATCTTATATTCATTGTCTTGGATATTCCATGACAAAATCCTTAATGTTTTTTATTAAATTTATCTGATGAAAAATATTTAAAAAATTAAATCATTCACTAAAATAAAGCTTTTGTCATTTTTCCTAAATTTAGAGAACCTAAATTGATAATTTTAAATTATTTCAAAAATTACTTATTTAATTCAGAAATTGTTTCAAGTGCAGTCTTATGCTCGAATTGTAATTTTTCAATGTCTCTGTGTAAAGATTGTATTTTTTCATCTTTTTGAGAAATCATTTTTTTCCCTTCTTCATACAGATTATTGATTTTTTTATTATAATCATTATAATGCTGATTCAACCTTTATTTTATAGCATAAAAGCTTGAATTTTTTAAATTTTAAAAAAATAATTATACTTTTCGTCGTAGTTTTTATTTATCTGACCAATTTCAGAATTAGATTCTGAAAGTTGACGCGTTTTTTTTCAGCATTATCCTCCTCTAAAGTCTGATTTTTACGACTAAGAATTAAAATTTGACCCTCAAGTATTTCAATTTTCCCTTTAAGCTCGAAATTTTCGTTTTTCTGACCATTATCAAGCTTTAAAGGTGATCTTTTTGGTAAATAAATTATTTTATTTTTTTTGAAAATCTTTTAAAAAGATTAAAAGATGAATATATTTACTCTCTCTTGAAGCTTTTATCTAAATTATCGATAAATTTATTTTTGTTCTCAAGTTCAACTAATTTCTTTGATTGTAATTTGACTTCAGCTTTCTGATTGTCTACCAATCTAACAAATTAAAAATTAAAAAAAAAGGTTTTCTAATAATTAGAAATATTTTGATATTAATAGATATTAATCTGGATTTGTTGTTAAATTTAGTTAAAATTTATTCAAGTTATAATAAAATTTTAAAAGTAATATCAACAATCTTTGATCTGTATAATTAAATTTTTGTTAAATCCACATAAGAATTCATATACCTAGAATCTGATAAATATAAATTCTATCTTATATTCATTGTCTTGGATATTCCATGACAAAATCCTTAATGTTTTTTATTAAATTTATCTGATGAAAAATATTTAAAAAATTAAATCATTCACTAAAATAAAGCTTTTGTCATTTTTCCTAAATTTAGAGAACCTAAATTGATAATTTTAAATTATTTCAAAAATTACTTATTTAATTCAGAAATTGTTTCAAGTGCAGTCTTATGCTCGAATTGTAATTTTTCAATGTCTCTGTGTAAAGATTGTATTTTTTCATCTTTTTGAGAAATCATTTTTTTCCCTTCTTCATACAGATTATTGATTTTTTTATTATAATCATTATAATGCTGATTCAACCTTTATTTTATAGCATAAAAGCTTGAATTTTTTAAATTTTAAAAAAATAATTATACTTTTCGTCGTAGTTTTTATTTATCTGACCAATTTCAGAATTAGATTCTGAAAGTTGACGCGTTTTTTCAGCATTATCCTCCTCTAAAGTCTGATTTTTACGACTAAGAATTAAAATTTGACCCTCAAGTATTTCAATTTTCCCTTTAAGCTCGAAATTTTCGTTTTTCTGACCATTATCAAGCTTTAAAGGTGATCTTTTTGGTAAATAAATTATTTTATTTTTTTTGAAAATCTTTTAAAAAGATTAAAAGATGAATATATTTACTCTCTCTTGAAGCTTTTATCTAAATTATCGATAAATTTATTTTTGTTCTCAAGATCAACTAATTTCTTTGATTGTAATTTGACTTCAGCTTTCTGATTGTCTACCAATCTAACAAATTAAAAATTAAAAAAAAAGGTTTTCTAATAATTAGAAATATTTTGATATTAATAGATATTAATCTGGATTTGTTGTTAAATTTAGTTAAAATTTATTCAAGTTATAATAAAATTTTAAAAGTAATATCAACAATCTTTGATCTGTATAATTAAATTTTTGTTAAATCCACATAAGAATTCATATACCTAGAATCTGATAAATATAAATTCTATCTTATATTCATTGTCTTGGATATTCCATGACAAAATCCTTAATGTTTTTTATTAAATTTATCTGATGAAAAATATTTAAAAAATTAAATCATTCACTAAAATAAAGCTTTTGTCATTTTTCCTAAATTTAGAGAACCTAAATTGATAATTTTAAATTATTTCAAAAATTACTTATTTAATTCAGAAATTGTTTCAAGTGCAGTCTTATGCTCGAATTGTAATTTTTCAATGTCTCTGTGTAAAGATTGTATTTTTTCATCTTTTTGAGAAATCATTTTTTTCCCTTCTTCATACAGATTATTGATTTTTTTATTATAATCATTATAATGCTGATTCAACCTTTATTTTATAGCATAAAAGCTTGAATTTTTTAAATTTTAAAAAAATAATTATACTTTTCGTCGTAGTTTTTATTTATCTGACCAATTTCAGAATTAGATTCTGAAAGTTGACGCGTTTTTTCAGCATTATCCTCCTCTAAAGTCTGATTTTTACGACTAAGAATTAAAATTTGACCCTCAAGTATTTCAATTTTCCCTTTAAGCTCGAAATTTTCGTTTTTCTGACCATTATCAAGCTTTAAAGGTGATCTTTTTGGTAAATAAATTATTTTATTTTTTTTGAAAATCTTTAAAGATTTTTGAACAATTTTAAGAATAATAAAAAATTTACTTTTTGCTGCGATACAAATTTTCCTTGTTCTTTAGATCTATAATTTCTTGGTCTAAATCTAAAATTTTTCTTGATAATATTCTATTTTCTTTAATTGATTTAATATTTTCTTCGTTTATTTTTTTTAATGTTGTGTCAATGTTATCATATTTTTCTAATTTTTCTAATAGTGGACAGCTTTCTATTGAGCAGTGACTAATTCTGTTCTTTGCTCTCAGATTCCCTTTACCTTTACATTTATAGATTAATGGACATTTGTTCTTTGAATTCGGATTTTCTACATTAATTTCTTGCTGCTTTTCAAGTTGTTTTTTTTAAGATAGCATTTTCATCTTTAAGGATTTCGATTAATCTCTCGCTTTCAAAATTAATATTTGAAATATATTTCGAATTAATTAGGATATCTTTTTCATCAAATTCATCCAATTTTAAATGATTATTTTCTAAGTCTAAACTGAATGACTTTAAGAATTTATAATTTTTTCTTGGAAATGTTCCCTTAACTCTTGGTACATTTAATTCGTCCTGAAGAGCTTTCATTGAGTCCGTGTCACTTTCTATTTCAAATTCTAAATTACAGTCGAATAATTCTTTTTCCTTTCCACTTAAGACATTCGGGTTAATTTGATCATCTTGTAAATTTGCAGAATTGTGGCATAGATCTAAATTTTCTTTGGAAGAATCTTTTTTGCAAACAGTTTTATTGGATTGAATTTCATGGTTTACAATGTTTAAAAAGCGGTCCTTAATCGGACAATTCGTTGTTATTAAATGTCTTGACTTTGTTTCGTCATTTGAATTACCCTTACCACCGCACAATTTATAATTTAGACATCTTCTTTTTTTAACTCGACTTTTTTGATCTATTAGCTTTTTATAAAATTTAGTTGAAAAAAAAAATTAAAATATTTATATATATGGATATTATCAAAAAATTCCAATTAAAATAAATTAAATTAATAAATATTTAAAAATTACTTTTATATTTTTTTTTTTGTCTCAAGCTTATCTTTATTTTTTAAATTATGATCTCCATGATTATTAATAGCATCTTGATCAATAAAATTATCATTTTTTTCCAAATCATTTGAAAGTATTTCAGCAATTGGGGTAGGAATACTTTGCAGAGATTTGCTATAGGTCTGATTCAGCTTATTTTGGCTCTTTTTAATGATCAAATATAAAATATTTTTAGAATAAAAAAGATTCTTTCATTACCATTGATATTAATAAATGACTAGCACTTTTTTTAATTCTTTCGTAAAAATTTAGTTCTTTTCCTTTACTTGCATTCTTTTCCTTTAAAAAGTAAATCAATTAACAAATTTATTAAAACATAGATGAATAATAAAAATTTCAGAGGAGTATTAGACCATTATAATTAAACAATTTTTTTGTATTATGATAAATATTTACTAAAATTTTTTTATAATTCCAAGCTTTGCTCTTTATTTTTGAAAAAATAGATTCGTTTTGATTTTGTTCTTCTATTTCCTCTTTTGAATGGTCAAATTCTTCAGAATTTTTAAAGGCAAATTTAGTAATAACGTTCTGTCTTCTTAGAACTCTGGAGTCAAGATTACTTGGAAAAATATTTAAAAAACTACCAAAAATAATATTTCTTATATATACCTTTTAAGTGACTCTCTCAAAACCATTGTTTTTTCTGAAATAATTTGATTGATTTTGCTGGTTTTTCTTTTTAAATTTAACATTTTAATGTTCAATTAAAAATTTTGCTTAATATAATATCTAAATTAATTTCATTTTTAGAGAAGACTTTGAAAAAGCTAATCAAATAATAAGTTAAATCTTTAGTTTAAAATTTTTTAACAGAAATTAAATAAAAATTACTTAAACAAACTCATGAAGTCGATTGTATTTGTTGATAGTGAGCGTTGCTTAAATAGCTCTAGCACAAAGCTTGCATAGAGATTCTTCTAGAGAATAGTTCATGATCATGCTCTAGAGCAATTGCTCTAGAATTGCTTAAGTAAGCTGTCTACCTTATTTAGAAACGTACTCTTACACTAGTCTATGGTCCAGTCAAAAGATATTGCAAGTTGGTCATTTAACCTTTATCGGTCAACACGCTCATGAACTATTGTCTAGAAGATTCTCTATGCTAAGTATGCGCTAGAGCTGCTTAAGCAACATCTAAAACTATCTACTTTGTTTAGAAAAGTACTGTAGTTTTTGAATTTTTAAAATTTTTAGTTTTCATCTGTTTTACACTCACACTTTATTTATATTAATTCAAATTTTATTTAATTTTTTGAAATGCAAATTTCAAAATAAACTTAAAAAAAAATTAGTTAAAAAATTATGATTTAAAAATCGATTTTATCAATAGGTTGAGATAATATATATTTTTTAATTTTTCAATTTTTTTAATTTACATAGCATGTAAAGCAAGTTACATTAAAAATTTTTAAAAAACTTCAAAAATTAAATCTAATATTTAAAGAAAAACTCTTTGAATCGAAATGATATTTTGAATTGATCATCAACTTCAAGATGCCATTAAGTTTCAAAATAAAAATTTATTATCACTGTATGAATTATAAATTTTATGCTTTTTTAAAGGTTCTATTAATTTTTAATTTAATTTAAAGAAATTATTTGTTTTCTTAAATTCCAGGGCTTTATTATTTTTTTTCTAACTAATGACCGAATAAAAATTCTTATCTGAAAGTTCAATTAACTTTTTTAAATTTTAAAACCAATTTCACTAAACGAATTGTTATTTTTAAATTTTTTATTTTAATAAATTATTTAGTTATACTAAAAGAATGTATTGAGGTCTAAATTGGAGCAAACTCACATTTTCCATGAACACACATACCATCTAAATCTTAATTATCCATATATTGCTCTAAATCATACAATTTATCTCTAAAAAAACAGCCTTTGTTAGCTTCAAATATTGCTCAAAATATAAAAGAAGCAGATTTAGGGTACGACAGACTAGGCTATAGAAGACACTTCAAAAGAAAAATTGAGAGACATTGCAACCATACACATTAATTTTACAGCAATCTAGTAGCTTACAACTGGAACTTGTTACCAAACTAAATGATCAAAGCACCTTCAGCAAACTCTTTCAGGAGCAAATTAACAACTGCCATTAAGCATCAATCTAGGTTGACGAGCCTTGCTTGATTAGCTAGTTATAATCAGGCCACAGTTTCAAATGCTTTTACTTCTACTAATATCATTATTATATCATTCATTTAAATTTTAATGAATGATATTAGTTATGGAAAATTAAAAAAATATTTTTTAGAAGTTTTAGTTAAAAGTTTCAGTAATTTTGGTTAAAAGATTACAAATGGCTTTTTTAAATCAAGGTAATTAAACCATGGGAATCAACAATCAATTTATTTCGATGTATTAGGAAAAATTCTAAATCCTAGAATCTTCAGAAAAATATCTTCAAAATACTAATATAAACTCTAGATAATTTATTTTTTGAGAATTTAATTTACTTTTCGAAAAATTATAACAAAATTTAATAATTTAATCTTGAATATAAAATAGTATTATTAAATAGGATTATTTAAAAATTACTCAAAAAAATTTGTTTATAATTTCAAGTTCAAACATGTTGCTAAAATTTTATTTTATGATGAAATTTGTCTTGATGTTTTGAATCATCAAGTATTTTTTATTATGAAGAGAGCAAAAAAATAATAAAATAAGAATAAATAATCAATTGATTACTAATATTAATTTTAATATTTTTTCATAAATAATTATCATTTAAATTTAAGAACAAAATATACGATTAAAATTTGATAAAAGCTTTGAAATAAGCAAGTCTACTGAACAAAAAAGATATTCCTTTTATATAGTTGCATACTGTGGTAAAAATTTGGATAAAATATCTAAATTAACTAAATTAATATTTTTGAATGGAATTTAATTTTTAAATTAAAGAATAATTTAGTTTTTTGGTATATTTATTTTAAAAAAATTATATTAAAAAACGAAATTAAAAGATACCTAAATATTGTTTAAAAAAAAAATTCTTTGAATTTTATACAAAAAAAATTTATAATCTCACAAGATGCAAGTGAATTCTAAATTAAATTTATTTTATTCATTAAATATTGGTTTAGAAGTAAAATCATATGTTTCAATCTAAATTTGCAAAAAAATTATTTCTCTCATTTTCTTCGTTTATGTTCGCCGGTTTTATCAAAAATCTTTAAACAAAAATAAAAATTTTGCGAAAATAAATTTGAATATCAAATGCTAATTTTACAAATATACTTACATTATATCTCCATTTTTTAGATTAAAATCATATGATGGATTTATTATCACATAAGAAAATTCTTCAGGTTCTTCATTCGAATCTTTAAAAAAAGATAAAGCTCATTTATAAATTAAAGAGAATCTGTACCTAGTGTTTTATCTATATTCAAAAACTCTAACCGAGTTTTTATCATGGTCTCTATATCGTTTTTCGAAATCATTAGTTTTCTGTCAGTCGATTCATGCTCTACATTCTTGGGTATGGGATCTGTTCTATAAACTCCGATTGGAATCTCATTTGTAGTTGAACAAAGATACTGATATAGTCGACCTTTTTTAAAAATTAAAAATAAAAAAATTTAAAATTTTTTGTAAAAAATACCATAAGTACGAACCCAAGAGTCTTTGTATGTTATTTTCCTCTTTAAAAATAAATTTAGTATTTTTTTTATTTGAAAAATTAAAATTACACTAGACAAAGACCCTGAGCCAGTCGCTTGATCGATTCCAAGCATAAGTCGAACGAAGCTGATCAAGTAATTCTTAACAAAATTCTGATATAATAATGTATCCAACATAGCTGCTGAAAAGACATTGCCACTTGAAAAAGGCAATCTGAATAAATATGCTATCTGACTTCCTCTATTAGTCTCAATCTATTTAAAATAAAATGATTAATTTTTTTTTGTTTTTTAACTGGTCAACATTATTTTGTGTTTCTAAAGTAAACCGTGATTATTTTAGGCTTTAAAAGAAACAAAACAAAATCAAAGAATTAAATATTTTTTAAACTTTTAAATAATGTCTAAAAAGTTGAAATAAATTGATGTTCATTCAATAGACGATTCTTTGATGCATTAATTTTTAAAAGTCAAACAAATTTAGAAAAAAAACAGAATTGCACCAAAGTTTTAAGTCTAAATCATTCCTACTTTAATTTAATTTTTTTTTAAATATTATTGTAGACTTTATTAACTAATAAAGATAAAAATACTTTTCATGATAAAATTTTGTAGTCGGGGGTCTCAGAGGTCTTAGATTTGCATTTAAATAATTAAACTTAATATGGAAAATGTTTTAAAAGATATTCTAGAACTTAAATTTAAGGCTAATTAAAATGTGATATTCAAAAAAATTAAAATGATTTCAAAATAAAATGAATTCTATTCCAGACTGAGACAATTTAAAAAATCAAAATAACAAGATCAATTTAAAATGGTTATACTGAAAGATATGCAGATTTATAGCTAGGAAAATTCACATCAAAAATTCTTTGGCTATACTTCATAAAATTTTGCGTCAAACTCATGAACAAAACAAAATCATTATTTCATTATCAAAATAAAAAATATCAATATTAATTAAAATTCTTAGATTATTTTTCTATTCGAAATTTTAGACTTAAATTTGATTTAAAAGTAAAGAAAAAGCTAAGACTTTTAATTGCAAATTAAGTAAAAAATCAAAAAATTATTTTGAAAAAATAAATGGTAAAAAATTTCTTCAATACTTTGTTTCTTAAAAAAAAAACATATCTATTAAAATCAAAAAAAATTCTTTATATTCTTAACATTTATGTTATTTTATTAACTAGATTACTTTTTCTCGCTTAGAAATTTGTAATGAAAACTGATCTTTTGCTCTGAACTGCATAAATCTCATATTATTCGAATCAATTATTTCGGAACATATCTTGACACCCGGAAACATTCTATTGAACTTATTTTACAAATTATTTCAAAATTAAAAGAATCCAAAGTTACCTGAAAATGTATTGCGCTGTTAGAATGGAATTACAATCTATCAATAATTGTTCTTCGTCAGGATTTTGTTTCTCTTTATTAAGAATAGTCAGACACTTGGCATCATTGATTCCTGCTTTTAACAAATCTTCCAAATTTTTAATTGAGCCTTTCATCCAATAAACCAAAGGGAACCATCTTATCATCTCCAAAAATACACCGTCTGGTCTAAAATAAGCTTTTATTAATTTTAATTGTATAAACCAGACAGAAAAATTAACTCATTTTCTAACAAAAAAACGATCGGATGAAGTAAATTTTGATCTAAAACATGTGATCTAAGAGGCACAATATAGTTAAGAATAGCATTTTCTGCACTTTCACTTGCTAGAATTATAGCCTTGTTCTCAAAAATTTGAACCAAGAATGTGAACATTCCAAAGCAACACAAATCTCTGATTATAATTTTGAGAACAAGGCTATAATTCTAGCAAGTGAAAGTGCAGAAAATGCTATTCTTAACTATATTGTGCCTCTTAGATCACATGTTTTAGATCAAAATTTACTTCATCCGATCGTTTTTTTGTTAGAAAATGAGTTAATTTTTCTGTCTGGTTTATACAATTAAAATTAATAAAAGCTTATTTTAGACCAGACGGTGTATTTTTGGAGATGATAAGATGGTTCCCTTTGGTTTATTGGATGAAAGGCTCAATTAAAAATTTGGAAGATTTGTTAAAAGCAGGAATCAATGATGCCAAGTGTCTGACTATTCTTAATAAAGAGAAACAAAATCCTGACGAAGAACAATTATTGATAGATTGTAATTCCATTCTAACAGCGCAATACATTTTCAGGTAACTTTGGATTCTTTTAATTTTGAAATAATTTGTAAAATAAGTTCAATAGAATGTTTCCGGGTGTCAAGATATGTTCCGAAATAATTGATTCGAATAATATGAGATTTATGCAGTTCAGAGCAAAAGATCAGTTTTCATTACAAATTTCTAAGCGAGAAAAAGTAATCTAGTTAATAAAATAACATAAATGTTAAGAATATAAAGAATTTTTTTTGATTTTAATAGATATGTTTTTTTTTAAGAAACAAAGTATTGAAGAAATTTTTTACCATTTATTTTTTCAAAATAATTTTTTGATTTTTTACTTAATTTGCAATTAAAAGTCTTAGCTTTTTCTTTACTTTTAAATCAAATTTAAGTCTAAAATTTCGAATAGAAAAATAATCTAAGAATTTTAATTAATATTGATATTTTTTATTTTGATAATGAAATAATGATTTTGTTTTGTTCATGAGTTTGACGCAAAATTTTATGAAGTATAGCCAAAGAATTTTTGATGTGAATTTTCCTAGCTATAAATCTGCATATCTTTCAGTATAACCATTTTAAATTGATCTTGTTATTTTGATTTTTTAAATTGTCTCAGTCTGGAATAGAATTCATTTTATTTTGAAATCATTTTAATTTTTTTGAATATCACATTTTAATTAGCCTTAAATTTAAGTTCTAGAATATCTTTTAAAACATTTTCCATATTAAGTTTAATTATTTAAATGCAAATCTAAGACCTCTGAGACCCCGACTACAAAATTTTATCATGAAAAGTATTTTTATCTTTATTAGTTAATAAAGTCTACAATAATATTTAAAAAAAAATTAAATTAAAGTAGGAATGATTTAGACTTAAAACTTTGGTGCAATTTCTGTTTTTTTTCTAAATTTGTTTGACTTTTAAAAATTAATGCATCAAAGAATCGTCTATTGAATGAACATCAATTTATTTCAACTTTTTAGACATTATTTAAAAGTTTAAAAAATATTTAATTCTTTGATTTTGTTTTGTTTCTTTTAAAGCCTAAAATAATCACGGTTTACTTTAGAAACACAAAATAATGTTGACCAGTTAAAAAACAAAAAAAAATTAATCATTTTATTTTAAATAGATTGAGACTAATAGAGGAAGTCAGATAGCATATTTATTCAGATTGCCTTTTTCAAGTGGCAATGTCTTTTCAGCAGCTATGTTGGATACATTATTATATCAGAATTTTGTTAAGAATTACTTGATCAGCTTCGTTCGACTTATGCTTGGAATCGATCAAGCGACTGGCTCAGGGTCTTTGTCTAGTGTAATTTTAATTTTTCAAATAAAAAAAATACTAAATTTATTTTTAAAGAGGAAAATAACATACAAAGACTCTTGGGTTCGTACTTATGGTATTTTTTACAAAAAATTTTAAATTTTTTTATTTTTAATTTTTAAAAAAGGTCGACTATATCAGTATCTTTGTTCAACTACAAATGAGATTCCAATCGGAGTTTATAGAACAGATCCCATACCCAAGAATGTAGAGCATGAATCGACTGACAGAAAACTAATGATTTCGAAAAACGATATAGAGACCATGATAAAAACTCGGTTAGAGTTTTTGAATATAGATAAAACACTAGGTACAGATTCTCTTTAATTTATAAATGAGCTTTATCTTTTTTAAAGATTCGAATGAAGAACCTGAAGAATTTTCTTATGTGATAATAAATCCATCATATGATTTTAATCTAAAAAATGGAGATATAATGTAAGTATATTTGTAAAATTAGCATTTGATATTCAAATTTATTTTCGCAAAATTTTTATTTTTGTTTAAAGATTTTTGATAAAACCGGCGAACATAAACGAAGAAAATGAGAGAAATAATTTTTTTGCAAATTTAGATTGAAACATATGATTTTACTTCTAAACCAATATTTAATGAATAAAATAAATTTAATTTAGAATTCACTTGCATCTTGTGAGATTATAAATTTTTTTTGTATAAAATTCAAAGAATTTTTTTTTTAAACAATATTTAGGTATCTTTTAATTTCGTTTTTTAATATAATTTTTTTAAAATAAATATACCAAAAAACTAAATTATTCTTTAATTTAAAAATTAAATTCCATTCAAAAATATTAATTTAGTTAATTTAGATATTTTATCCAAATTTTTACCACAGTATGCAACTATATAAAAGGAATATCTTTTTTGTTCAGTAGACTTGCTTATTTCAAAGCTTTTATCAAATTTTAATCGTATATTTTGTTCTTAAATTTAAATGATAATTATTTATGAAAAAATATTAAAATTAATATTAGTAATCAATTGATTATTTATTCTTATTTTATTATTTTTTTGCTCTCTTCATAATAAAAAATACTTGATGATTCAAAACATCAAGACAAATTTCATCATAAAATAAAATTTTAGCAACATGTTTGAACTTGAAATTATAAACAAATTTTTTTGAGTAATTTTTAAATAATCCTATTTAATAATACTATTTTATATTCAAGATTAAATTATTAAATTTTGTTATAATTTTTCGAAAAGTAAATTAAATTCTCAAAAAATAAATTATCTAGAGTTTATATTAGTATTTTGAAGATATTTTTCTGAAGATTCTAGGATTTAGAATTTTTCCTAATACATCGAAATAAATTGATTGTTGATTCCCATGGTTTAATTACCTTGATTTAAAAAAGCCATTTGTAATCTTTTAACCAAAATTACTGAAACTTTTAACTAAAACTTCTAAAAAATATTTTTTTAATTTTCCATAACTAATATCATTCATTAAAATTTAAATGAATGATATAATAATGATATTAGTAGAAGTAAAAGCATTTGAAACTGTGGCCTGATTATAACTAGCTAATCAAGCAAGGCTCGTCAACCTAGATTGATGCTTAATGGCAGTTGTTAATTTGCTCCTGAAAGAGTTTGCTGAAGGTGCTTTGATCATTTAGTTTGGTAACAAGTTCCAGTTGTAAGCTACTAGATTGCTGTAAAATTAATGTGTATGGTTGCAATGTCTCTCAATTTTTCTTTTGAAGTGTCTTCTATAGCCTAGTCTGTCGTACCCTAAATCTGCTTCTTTTATATTTTGAGCAATATTTGAAGCTAACAAAGGCTGTTTTTTTAGAGATAAATTGTATGATTTAGAGCAATATATGGATAATTAAGATTTAGATGGTATGTGTGTTCATGGAAAATGTGAGTTTGCTCCAATTTAGACCTCAATACATTCTTTTAGTATAACTAAATAATTTATTAAAATAAAAAATTTAAAAATAACAATTCGTTTAGTGAAATTGGTTTTAAAATTTAAAAAAGTTAATTGAACTTTCAGATAAGAATTTTTATTCGGTCATTAGTTAGAAAAAAAATAATAAAGCCCTGGAATTTAAGAAAACAAATAATTTCTTTAAATTAAATTAAAAATTAATAGAACCTTTAAAAAAGCATAAAATTTATAATTCATACAGTGATAATAAATTTTTATTTTGAAACTTAATGGCATCTTGAAGTTGATGATCAATTCAAAATATCATTTCGATTCAAAGAGTTTTTCTTTAAATATTAGATTTAATTTTTGAAGTTTTTTAAAAATTTTTAATGTAACTTGCTTTACATGCTATGTAAATTAAAAAAATTGAAAAATTAAAAAATATATATTATCTCAACCTATTGATAAAATCGATTTTTAAATCATAATTTTTTAACTAATTTTTTTTTAAGTTTATTTTGAAATTTGCATTTCAAAAAATTAAATAAAATTTGAATTAATATAAATAAAGTGTGAGTGTAAAACAGATGAAAACTAAAAATTTTAAAAATTCAAAAACTACAGTACTTTTCTAAACAAAGTAGATAGTTTTAGATGTTGCTTAAGCAGCTCTAGCGCATACTTAGCATAGAGAATCTTCTAGACAATAGTTCATGAGCGTGTTGACCGATAAAGGTTAAATGACCAACTTGCAATATCTGTTTCAGCTGGCGCAGATTAGAAAGAAAGACGTCTGAGTCAACGATATGAGAGAGCTGATTATTATTTTATTTTCGAACTAAAGTCAGCAGGGTTAAATCCAATCGATCTTTTGACTGGACCATAGACTTGTGTAAGAGTACGTTTCTAAATAAGGTAGACAGCTTACTTAAGCAATTTTAGAGCATTTGCTCTAGAAACTAAAGATTTAACTAATTATTCTAATTATTTGAGCTTTTTCAAAGTCTTCTCTACATTATACACCATCTTCTCGAGCGTCATGGTTAAAGTACATTAAGTAAATAGTTTTTTTTTCAAAAGTTTAAACAATACAAATAGGAAAGGAATATTTCTTTAAAAAACAATTTGTAAGATTGTGTCTTTCTAAATATTATTTAATTTTTGATTCACTCGAGACAATTTTCATTTTCCTCTAGCCTTGTGCATTAAAAAATTTTTAAGATATAAAAAATATTTTACTTTATATTTTAATTAATATTTTAGATAAAGAATTTTAAAAAATTAAAATTAATCTTTAAATTTAAAAAAAATCAGAAAAAAAATGAATAACAGAAGGAGAAAAAATCAAGAAAGATTATTCTATTTTAAGGGCTTTCTAGCTTTAAAAAATGGTGAACCAAAATTTGAGCAAGAGAATTTCGTCAAAAATGATTTTTTAAATTACTTAAAAGGTAATATAGCATTAACAAAACAATTATTTTTATTTTAATTAAAAAATATTTTAAAAGAAAATAATCTAGATTTTTTTGATGTCGAATCAATGGACGATTTAATTCAAGATGTTTATTTTAATTCGCAAACAAGAAAGTTCCATTTATACAATTCGAAAGAAGAATATAAACAAATAGTTGAGAAAAAATTCATAGATTGCAGTATTGAAGCTAATAAAAATGTAAACAAAAATACTTTAAAAAAAAATCCATTAAAAAAAATTTTAAAGAACAATCCGAAGATAAAAACAGGATTATCTTTGTTCAAAACATTGTATGGGCATCAAAGCTCATCTAAAAATACATTCAAAGAAGCTAATCAAATAGTATCATCGAATACATCCAATTCTTCAAATTATTCTCAGGTATATATGTTTAATAAGATGTAATAATAATGAGCTAAAATAATCAAGTTGAAAAAAAATATATCTACTAAATGTTTTACAAATTCAAAACGAATAAAATTTTTTTTTCATTTTGTCATGGAATAGCCAAGGCATATAAAAAAAATTCATATATATCAGATTCTAGATATATTCATTTAAGATAGCTTTTTATTCGAATTTATTTTTCATTTTGTCATTGAATATCCAAGGCAAATAAGAATAGAATTTATGTATTCATACTTTCTCCTTAAAATATACTACATTTTAATAAATTAAAAATTTTTTTCTGTGAATTGATTAATTAGAAATCAAAGAGCAATATAAATAACAATCGCTCAAAAAGCTGTTTGAAGCGTTCTCAAGTAATATTTTCAATCATAAAAAATAAGCTTTATTCATCGTCGGAATTCAAAATTCTAACCAAAGGTAACAATTTGACAATTCTTTTATATTTTATTTATTTTTATTAAGATTCCGAACTAATACCAGATTTTAAATCCAATGAATTTGCTTTTGCGGACAACGTTATCTTTGATTTTAATTTAGGTAAATTCAAAATTGAAATGGATGAATATGAAATTGAAAATTTCTATACAAATCTTGTTTATGACTATTTTGATAATATGTTAGAACAAAACGCAGAATTAATGATTAGAAAAGCAACTGGAAGCAAAATTATTAATACAATTCCTGTTAACTATTATGAAACAGCTATTCTACTTCCCGATTTACCTCTGCAACAGATAACCCCTCAACCTTTAAAAATAAAAGCTTATGACAAAAGAACTAATAATAAAAATGTTCAGTCATTAAAATTTAGTGAATCCCAAGCCGAAATTGAAGATCAACATACCAAATCATTTGGAAGAAATGATGGAACATCTTGTTCTTTAGTTTCTGACATGCGAGTTCAGGAAAAAGTAACTCATCTTTTGGGTAAATCAAGCATATCAGCAGCTAACACTTTCGATCTTGGAAACTCAAATACTGAATTGGAGAGCATGAAAATTATGCAAATTATCAATTCAATTAACGACCATTTTGAAATACCAGTCAATTCTGAGAATTCTGAACATATTTCAATTAACCGGAAAAATGAACTAACAAAGCTTCAAAATGATTTATTTGGGGAATCATGTCAGAAACAACAAATGCGCACGTTAAACCACAAGAAGAAAATGGCGTAACTAAGACAAATTCATCAAAAAAAATTGATTATTTAGATCAAAAAAGTATAAAAAGGAAAAACTTGGAAGAAGAATTCAAAGAAAAAACAAACTACGATATACATAATATAGAATACCATGTAATTATAAGTAAAACAATCAAATTCTATAACTAGGTTACAATTTTAAGTTTGACAAAATTCTAAATCATCAAATAAATAATAAAACGAAAAAGATGGAACTTCTACTTGCATGGCGAAATTTGAAAGATGAAGAATTTGAAGAGTATAATATTATATTCTAAAATAATGTAATTACATATTTATTAAGGTCATGGGAAACTCTAAGTCGTATATACGCACCGACTGTAATTAATGATTATTTCAAATCAAAAGGTGAAAAAGAACCTGATTATATCGAACACCCAATTTATCCAAACAAAGATCCTAAAAATGATTTTCAGCTAGCAGAAAATTTAAGCGAAGATAATATTAAACTAGCAAATGATATCTTTAAACTAGACGGACAAGGATCTAAATCAAAAAAAAATAAAAGAAAAAAGCTTGCCTGATAATTTATTAAAAATTAATTTTAAGAGAAATTAATGATTTTTTTTTTTTAAATGAAATAAAATTTATAAAAAAGGATATTTTTAGAATTAATTTAAATTTATTTATTAATCAAACAAAAAAAAAATTATATATAATCCAGCAAATTTATAAAAATAGCGGAATTTTTGTCACAGAATTTTCGATTTTGTGAACGCATGCAAAACTGTACGATTGTGACCAGATGCACGTTACCTAATTACCTAATTTTTTAAAAAACAAATTTTTTATTTTTAAAATATTTTTTTTTCTATAATTAATGTTTTTCTTAATAAATTTTAATTTTTTCTCTGAAGTTTATAAATAAATCGGAGTAATTTTCTATAGTAAGTGAGTTATTAATGTTTTTACTAATTAATGGAACAAAATGGTTAGAGGCAAATCCAATCTTTAAACTTTCGCAATGATTTTCTCCTATCAAGTATTTATAACAATACGGGAGCAATGTTTCAGTGCTAAGATTAAAAATAAGAATTTCTCTATTTAGTAAAATGCTTGTTGCTAAGATATTAAGCATCATTGCCCATTCATTCTTAATCAAAGACTTACAAAAAATTTTTTCATAAGACTCGGCATAATAATGTTTTGTTACAATATTTGAAAATAAATCACGATATTCTAAAAGCATATAAATTGATCCTATTTTGATCAAATAATAAAATTCATCTGATCCGAATAAAAGTGTTGAAATCGACCTATAAAAACAGTTTCCATCACCTAATGTACTAATTGGAACAAAACCATTTAAATTAAATAATTCAACTATCATACTAAAATATCTGCTTTGGTCTAAATTTTGGCCTGAATACACAGCTGATTGCTGGATATTTCTTAGGTTATTTACCATATTGATTAACTGTGCTTCTTTGCTTTCAAAAAATTTTTTTGCTGCATCAAAATCCCAAACTTCATTTGTAATTTTATAATAAAATTCTTTAAATATTTTAAAATCAAATCGAATTTCTTCTTGGCTAATATCCATTGGTTCTTGACATTTTTCCTCAATGCACAAATTTACATTATGAAAAGTTTGAATGTACTCTTTACTTTCTTTTTCTAAAAACATTGGATCGTATTCGAATAAATTTTGGTAAATATACTTGAAAATATCATAATTCT
The DNA here is from genome assembly GCA_016802215.1 of Brachionus paranguensis. Classification (NCBI taxonomy): domain Eukaryota; kingdom Metazoa; phylum Rotifera; class Eurotatoria; order Ploima; family Brachionidae; genus Brachionus; species Brachionus paranguensis. The sequence continues at coordinate 5,378,730 of JAESIX010000004.1, forward strand.
GAAAATAAAAACCTTTTTCTATCGTAGGTCTCGAATCGTAGTGAAATGGTTGCTTCTTTTTTTTTATATTTTTGTCAGACCATTCTTCCTTTTTATTCATCAGGCCTCTTAGGTTCTTTGATTCTTTTTCAGAATTTTGAAAATAATAATCTAGATATTTTGCTTTTATTCGCATAAAATTTAAACTTACAAATTCGCTTGGGAAACATTTTTTAGATTGCAATATATTTTTTTTAAATTTCCAAAATAACTTTCAACCGGGTTATTCGTTAATCTAGTCTTAAAACATTCTGATAAACAGTTATTCTTTGACTTTCCATATAATTCAGGAATGATACCACACCAAAGTGGCATTAGATAAAGCTGGTCTGCTATTAAATCGTATAATTTAGGGGAAAAAAAAGGATTTAATGGCAAATTTGACATAGAATTATTTTCTAAACATTGTTTTCTTAAATTACAAGTCATTTTCGTAAAATATGCTGAAAATGGTGAAACTTTTTTCAATGACTCGAATGTTTCACTGTATACAATTTCAAAATCATTATCCGAATCATTATTTTTTTCTTCAATTGTCTGATCATTCGAAAAATTTGAAAAATCTAATGTATTTAGATTTCGATTTTTTATTTCTCTCCTCATTGTTTCTAAAGAATACAATAATGTTTCATCTTTTTTCGAGTTATTTAAAATGTTAAAAATATTTAAAAGATAATTATTGAATTGTTTGATTGTAATTGCATTTTGGAGCATTGAAAAACAAAAAATAAATAAATTTTTCACATTTATTTCTAAATTCATTTTGTTCACTTTTCTCACAATTGTTTTTAAAAAATGAGTTGAACAAAGATATACTCGTGTGCTTATGTGAATTGAAAAATTTTTGGATTCTTTTTGAAATCCAAATATTTCTTCATAACACCAATTTAAATAATTTCGAATGGAAGTTTTATTAAATATAGTTAAAATAGAATTAATTATTGCCCAAGAAAAATCAGTTACTATTATCGGAGGAATCTTATTTTCTGTGCTCTTATTATAATCCAAAATATTAAAATATATTAGTTGTAAATAAATTGAAATAGATTTTGTTGTTTGCTCTGTTGTAATAAACTCTGCTATTGGCATTATAATCTTATTTTTTTTGTCATGGAAAACTATTGAATATAATAAAGGCTTTTTTTGGGATACAATTTCTTTATGAACACTTCCAGTGGCGTCAAAATACCAAATTGGATTAAAATGTTTGACTTGAATCCAAATTTTCAACTTTAAAAATTTAAATTAACAAAATTTATTTAAAAATTATTCTTATATATTTACTTGAATATCTGACATGAGCAAAAAACCATAAGGATCTAATGATATATTATGTACAAAACCTCTAAATTCCGCATTTGTTGAAATACCTAAATTTTGACAAAGAGTTTTTGTTGCTTTTAAATCAAATATCAAGTCTCGATTAAGTCTAAAACGGTGATCGAATTCATTAACAATTTTTTGAAGTGTATTTTTTTTAAATTTTGTCACTTCTTTATTCAAATAGTAGAGAAATTATAAAGTTATTAATTTTTAGATTTTGGAATATTTACTTTTATTTAAAGAATCGCATACATTTGATACGCCATCTGCTTTTAACTTAAGAGCTGCTTTTTTTCTTTCTTCGCCTATTATTCTTCGGGACTTAAAAATGTTTTCATGTTTTTTTTTTGTCGGAATATAAAATTTGAACAATAACTTTATCATTTTTCATTTCGGCAATTTTAGTAGTAATTGATTGCTGACAATCTTTTTGAATGCATATATAAATGCCGGACCATAATGGTAAATTTCTTTTTCGGCTATTATCTGATTTGAACCAATTGTAACTGCATTTAAAATAACAATTGAAACCATTTTTCTTTAGTTGAATATTCAAAGCTTCTTCAAAGTCACAAAGAAGACGACGACGTTTTTTATTAGATACAACAAATGATTTGAATTCTTTTAAGCAAAATTCAATGCTTATCTCATTTTCATCTTTATTACTTATATTTGTATCTTCTTTTGAATAAAATACTAAACTGCTTAATTTTTGATAGACAATTTTTGAAAAATTTTGTGTATTTCTTTTAAACCAAACATAAATTAATAACGCCCGTTTATAACATACTTTTCCATAATATTCTTTGCAAATTTTTACCCAAATATTCTGATCATTTCTAGTGAACTGAGGAATAAGACTCAAATCTGTTCCAAGATTTTTAAATAATTGGCATGTTATAGCAACTAATTTGTTTAAATCTATTTCGGTTCTTTTCATTTTGATATTTTGGAACTGTGTCAATTTAATTCTTACAGAATATGATTAATTTAAATGCATTAATTTATTTTAAAAAAGATACCTTTTAACAAGTATTTTTAATAAATTTGAATTAAAAAAATTTCCTGAATCCAATTTATTAAAATAAAACTCCTAAAATGAAAATCAAAATATATCTCAAAAGAAAAAGAAATAAAACAAAAGTACTAAAATTATTATTTAAAAGATTTTTAAATCATATTGTTTTAATTTTATTTAATGCTCAAGCTGCCTTCATAGTATTCAGAAACTAATTTGAAACCTTTCACCCCTTTTAATAGAGTAAAAGAGAAATAAAACTTAACAAACCACTCAATCTCTCAAAATGAAGCTAAAAAATGAAACTTAAGGATTAAATTTTCCTTAAAAATTTCAAAAACTTAGCAACTCAAAATTGCTCTACCATTAAATGGATTTCAAAAAGATTCAAAGAAAAAATAAACTCTTGTTTCAATTTTCGGCCTTTATTTTGAGATTTTGATTTGTTTATTAAGTGATATTTCTATTTCCCCTTTTTTTAAAGGATTTAGATTTCAAAATAATTTTTAAAAACATTGAAGCCTGCTAGAACAATAAATAAAATCATAAATGTCTTGAAAAATTATAAATCGGAAGAAAAAGATATTTAAAAAAAAAAAATGTCGAAGTTCTAATTCAGCATTCACATTTCAAAATTGATTTCCCACAGCAAGTTTTTGTGTGCATATGACCACAATGAATCATAAAACCATGCCAATTTTTACATTCTTTAGGGCAATATCTACATTTCTAAAGGTTTAAAAATCATATATTAAATTTAATAATTTTTAATTTAATTACCACGGGATTTCCTTTTAAACTGAGTTGCGAAATTTTCCTTAAAAAAAAAATTTTAAAATTAAAATTAGCAAATAATTAAATTACTCTTTTAAATTAAAAATCTCTTGATTACGCATTTCAATTTCAAAAGTTGCCTCATTAAAAAGTTTGGAATATTCATGATCAAAATATGCTTTTAAATTTTTTGATTCACTATCATGAAGAAAATGATTATTTTTGTTCTCAAGTTCAACTAATTTCTTTGATTGTAATTTGACTACAGCTTTCTGATTGTCTACCAGTCTAACAAATTAAAAATTAAAATGATATTAATGATATTAATAGATATTAATCTGGATTTGTTGTTAAATTTAGTTAAAATTTATTCAAGTTATAATAAAATTTTAAAAGTAATATCAACAATCTTTGATCTGTATAATTAAATTTTTGTTAAATCCACATAAGAATTCATATACCTAGAATCTGATAAATATAAATTCTATCTTATATTCATTGTCTTGGATATTCCATGACAAAATCCTTAATGTTTTTTATTAAATTTATCTGATGAAAAATATTTAAAAAATTAAATCATTCACTAAAATAAAGCTTTTGTCATTTTTCCTAAATTTAGAGAACCTAAATTGATAATTTTAAATTATTTCAAAAATTACTTATTTAATTCAGAAATTGTTTCAAGTGCAGTCTTATGCTCGAATTGTAATTTTTCAATGTCTCTGTGTAAAGATTGTATTTTTTCATCTTTTTGAGAAATCATTTTTTTCCCTTCTTCATACAGATTATTGATTTTTTTATTATAATCATTATAATGCTGATTCAACCTTTATTTTATAGCATAAAAGCTTGAATTTTTTAAATTTTAAAAAAATAATTATACTTTTCGTCGTAGTTTTTATTTATCTGACCAATTTCAGAATTAGATTCTGAAAGTTGACGCGTTTTTTCAGCATTATCCTCCTCTAAAGTCTGATTTTTACGACTAAGAATTAAAATTTGACCCTCAAGTATTTCAATTTTCCCTTTAAGCTCGAAATTTTCGTTTTTCTGACCATTATCAAGCTTTAAAGGTGATCTTTTTGGTAAATAAATTATTTTATTTTTTTTGAAAATCTTTTAAAAAGATTAAAAGATGAATATATTTACTCTCTCTTGAAGCTTTTATCTAAATTATCGATAAATTTATTTTTGTTCTCAAGTTCAACTAATTTCTTTGATTGTAATTTGACTTCAGCTTTCTGATTGTCTACCAATCTAACAAATTAAAAATTAAAAAAAAAGGTTTTCTAATAATTAGAAATATTTTGATATTAATAGATATTAATCTGGATTTGTTGTTAAATTTAGTTAAAATTTATTCAAGTTATAATAAAATTTTAAAAGTAATATCAACAATCTTTGATCTGTATAATTAAATTTTTGTTAAATCCACATAAGAATTCATATACCTAGAATCTGATAAATATAAATTCTATCTTATATTCATTGTCTTGGATATTCCATGACAAAATCCTTAATGTTTTTTATTAAATTTATCTGATGAAAAATATTTAAAAAATTAAATCATTCACTAAAATAAAGCTTTTGTCATTTTTCCTAAATTTAGAGAACCTAAATTGATAATTTTAAATTATTTCAAAAATTACTTATTTAATTCAGAAATTGTTTCAAGTGCAGTCTTATGCTCGAATTGTAATTTTTCAATGTCTCTGTGTAAAGATTGTATTTTTTCATCTTTTTGAGAAATCATTTTTTTCCCTTCTTCATACAGATTATTGATTTTTTTATTATAATCATTATAATGCTGATTCAACCTTTATTTTATAGCATAAAAGCTTGAATTTTTTAAATTTTAAAAAAATAATTATACTTTTCGTCGTAGTTTTTATTTATCTGACCAATTTCAGAATTAGATTCTGAAAGTTGACGCGTTTTTTTCAGCATTATCCTCCTCTAAAGTCTGATTTTTACGACTAAGAATTAAAATTTGACCCTCAAGTATTTCAATTTTCCCTTTAAGCTCGAAATTTTCGTTTTTCTGACCATTATCAAGCTTTAAAGGTGATCTTTTTGGTAAATAAATTATTTTATTTTTTTTGAAAATCTTTTAAAAAGATTAAAAGATGAATATATTTACTCTCTCTTGAAGCTTTTATCTAAATTATCGATAAATTTATTTTTGTTCTCAAGTTCAACTAATTTCTTTGATTGTAATTTGACTTCAGCTTTCTGATTGTCTACCAATCTAACAAATTAAAAATTAAAAAAAAAGGTTTTCTAATAATTAGAAATATTTTGATATTAATAGATATTAATCTGGATTTGTTGTTAAATTTAGTTAAAATTTATTCAAGTTATAATAAAATTTTAAAAGTAATATCAACAATCTTTGATCTGTATAATTAAATTTTTGTTAAATCCACATAAGAATTCATATACCTAGAATCTGATAAATATAAATTCTATCTTATATTCATTGTCTTGGATATTCCATGACAAAATCCTTAATGTTTTTTATTAAATTTATCTGATGAAAAATATTTAAAAAATTAAATCATTCACTAAAATAAAGCTTTTGTCATTTTTCCTAAATTTAGAGAACCTAAATTGATAATTTTAAATTATTTCAAAAATTACTTATTTAATTCAGAAATTGTTTCAAGTGCAGTCTTATGCTCGAATTGTAATTTTTCAATGTCTCTGTGTAAAGATTGTATTTTTTCATCTTTTTGAGAAATCATTTTTTTCCCTTCTTCATACAGATTATTGATTTTTTTATTATAATCATTATAATGCTGATTCAACCTTTATTTTATAGCATAAAAGCTTGAATTTTTTAAATTTTAAAAAAATAATTATACTTTTCGTCGTAGTTTTTATTTATCTGACCAATTTCAGAATTAGATTCTGAAAGTTGACGCGTTTTTTTCAGCATTATCCTCCTCTAAAGTCTGATTTTTACGACTAAGAATTAAAATTTGACCCTCAAGTATTTCAATTTTCCCTTTAAGCTCGAAATTTTCGTTTTTCTGACCATTATCAAGCTTTAAAGGTGATCTTTTTGGTAAATAAATTATTTTATTTTTTTTGAAAATCTTTTAAAAAGATTAAAAGATGAATATATTTACTCTCTCTTGAAGCTTTTATCTAAATTATCGATAAATTTATTTTTGTTCTCAAGTTCAACTAATTTCTTTGATTGTAATTTGACTTCAGCTTTCTGATTGTCTACCAATCTAACAAATTAAAAATTAAAAAAAAAGGTTTTCTAATAATTAGAAATATTTTGATATTAATAGATATTAATCTGGATTTGTTGTTAAATTTAGTTAAAATTTATTCAAGTTATAATAAAATTTTAAAAGTAATATCAACAATCTTTGATCTGTATAATTAAATTTTTGTTAAATCCACATAAGAATTCATATACCTAGAATCTGATAAATATAAATTCTATCTTATATTCATTGTCTTGGATATTCCATGACAAAATCCTTAATGTTTTTTATTAAATTTATCTGATGAAAAATATTTAAAAAATTAAATCATTCACTAAAATAAAGCTTTTGTCATTTTTCCTAAATTTAGAGAACCTAAATTGATAATTTTAAATTATTTCAAAAATTACTTATTTAATTCAGAAATTGTTTCAAGTGCAGTCTTATGCTCGAATTGTAATTTTCAATGTCTCTGTGTAAAGATTGTATTTTTTCATCTTTTTGAGAAATCATTTTTTTCCCTTCTTCATACAGATTATTGATTTTTTTATTATAATCATTATAATGCTGATTCAACCTTTATTTTATAGCATAAAAGCTTGAATTTTTTAAATTTTAAAAAAATAATTATACTTTTCGTCGTAGTTTTTATTTATCTGACCAATTTCAGAATTAGATTCTGAAAGTTGACGCGTTTTTTTCAGCATTATCCTCCTCTAAAGTCTGATTTTTACGACTAAGAATTAAAATTTGACCCTCAAGTATTTCAATTTTCCCTTTAAGCTCGAAATTTTCGTTTTTCTGACCATTATCAAGCTTTAAAGGTGATCTTTTTGGTAAATAAATTATTTTATTTTTTTTGAAAATCTTTTAAAAAGATTAAAAGATGAATATATTTACTCTCTCTTGAAGCTTTTATCTAAATTATCGATAAATTTATTTTTGTTCTCAAGATCAACTAATTTCTTTGATTGTAATTTGACTTCAGCTTTCTGATTGTCTACCAATCTAACAAATTAAAAATTAAAAAAAAAGGTTTTCTAATAATTAGAAATATTTTGATATTAATAGATATTAATCTGGATTTGTTGTTAAATTTAGTTAAAATTTATTCAAGTTATAATAAAATTTTAAAAGTAATATCAACAATCTTTGATCTGTATAATTAAATTTTTGTTAAATCCACATAAGAATTCATATACCTAGAATCTGATAAATATAAATTCTATCTTATATTCATTGTCTTGGATATTCCATGACAAAATCCTTAATGTTTTTTATTAAATTTATCTGATGAAAAATATTTAAAAAATTAAATCATTCACTAAAATAAAGCTTTTGTCATTTTTCCTAAATTTAGAGAACCTAAATTGATAATTTTAAATTATTTCAAAAATTACTTATTTAATTCAGAAATTGTTTCAAGTGCAGTCTTATGCTCGAATTGTAATTTTTCAATGTCTCTGTGTAAAGATTGTATTTTTTCATCTTTTTGAGAAATCATTTTTTTCCCTTCTTCATACAGATTATTGATTTTTTTATTATAATCATTATAATGCTGATTCAACCTTTATTTTATAGCATAAAAGCTTGAATTTTTTAAATTTTAAAAAAATAATTATACTTTTCGTCGTAGTTTTTATTTATCTGACCAATTTCAGAATTAGATTCTGAAAGTTGACGCGTTTTTTCAGCATTATCCTCCTCTAAAGTCTGATTTTTACGACTAAGAATTAAAATTTGACCCTCAAGTATTTCAATTTTCCCTTTAAGCTCGAAATTTTCGTTTTTCTGACCATTATCAAGCTTTAAAGGTGATCTTTTTGGTAAATAAATTATTTTATTTTTTTTGAAAATCTTTAAAGATTTTTGAACAATTTTAAGAATAATAAAAAATTTACTTTTTGCTGCGATACAAATTTTCCTTGTTCTTTAGATCTATAATTTCTTGGTCTAAATCTAAAATTTTTCTTGATAATATTCTATTTTCTTTAATTGATTTAATATTTTCTTCGTTTATTTTTTTTAATGTTGTGTCAATGTTATCATATTTTTCTAATTTTTCTAATAGTGGACAGCTTTCTATTGAGCAGTGACTAATTCTGTTCTTTGCTCTCAGATTCCCTTTACCTTTACATTTATAGATTAATGGACATTTGTTCTTTGAATTCGGATTTTCTACATTAATTTCTTGCTGCTTTTCAAGTTGTTTTTTTAAGATAGCATTTTCATCTTTAAGGATTTCGATTAATCTCTCGCTTTCAAAATTAATATTTGAAATATATTTCGAATTAATTAGGATATCTTTTTCATCAAATTCATCCAATTTTAAATGATTATTTTCTAAGTCTAAACTGAATGACTTTAAGAATTTATAATTTTTTCTTGGAAATGTTCCCTTAACTCTTGGTACATTTAATTCGTCCTGAAGAGCTTTCATTGAGTCCGTGTCACTTTCTATTTCAAATTCTAAATTACAGTCGAATAATTCTTTTTCCTTTCCACTTAAGACATTCGGGTTAATTTGATCATCTTGTAAATTTGCAGAATTGTGGCATAGATCTAAATTTTCTTTGGAAGAATCTTTTTTGCAAACAGTTTTATTGGATTGAATTTCATGGTTTACAATGTTTAAAAAGCGGTCCTTAATCGGACAATTCGTTGTTATTAAATGTCTTGACTTTGTTTCGTCATTTGAATTACCCTTACCACCGCACAATTTATAATTTAGACATCTTCTTTTTTTAACTCGACTTTTTTGATCTATTAGCTTTTTATAAAATTTAGTTGAAAAAAAAAATTAAAATATTTATATATATGGATATTATCAAAAAATTCCAATTAAAATAAATTAAATTAATAAATATTTAAAAATTACTTTTATATTTTTTTTTTTTGTCTCAAGCTTATCTTTATTTTTTAAATTATGATCTCCATGATTATTAATAGCATCTTGATCAATAAAATTATCATTTTTTTCCAAATCATTTGAAAGTATTTCAGCAATTGGGGTAGGAATACTTTGCAGAGATTTGCTATAGGTCTGATTCAGCTTATTTTGGCTCTTTTTAATGATCAAATATAAAATATTTTTAGAATAAAAAAGATTCTTTCATTACCATTGATATTAATAAATGACTAGCACTTTTTTTAATTCTTTCGTAAAAATTTAGTTCTTTTCCTTTACTTGCATTCTTTTCCTTTAAAAAGTAAATCAATTAACAAATTTATTAAAACATAGATGAATAATAAAAATTTCAGAGGAGTATTAGACCATTATAATTAAACAATTTTTTTGTATTATGATAAATATTTACTAAAATTTTTTTATAATTCCAAGCTTTGCTCTTTATTTTTGAAAAAATAGATTCGTTTTGATTTTGTTCTTCTATTTCCTCTTTTGAATGGTCAAATTCTTCAGAATTTTTAAAGGCAAATTTAGTAATAACGTTCTGTCTTCTTAGAACTCTGGAGTCAAGATTACTTGGAAAAATATTTAAAAAACTACCAAAAATAATATTTCTTATATATACCTTTTAAGTGACTCTCTCAAAACCATTGTTTTTTCTGAAATAATTTGATTGATTTTGCTGGTTTTTCTTTTTAAATTTAACATTTTAATGTTCAATTAAAAATTTTGCTTAATATAATATCTAAATTAATTTCATTTTTAGAGAAGACTTTGAAAAAGCTAATCAAATAATAAGTTAAATCTTTAGTTTAAAATTTTTTAACAGAAATTAAATAAAAATTACTTAAACAAACTCATGAAGTCGATTGTATTTGTTGATAGTGAGCGTTGCTTAAATAGCTCTAGCACAAAGCTTGCATAGAGATTCTTCTAGAGAATAGTTCATGATCATGCTCTAGAGCAATTGCTCTAGAATTGCTTAAGTAAGCTGTCTACCTTATTTAGAAACGTACTCTTACACTAGTCTATGGTCCAGTCAAAAGATATTGCAAGTTGGTCATTTAACCTTTATCGGTCAACACGCTCATGAACTATTGTCTAGAAGATTCTCTATGCTAAGTATGCGCTAGAGCTGCTTAAGCAACATCTAAAACTATCTACTTTGTTTAGAAAAGTACTGTAGTTTTTGAATTTTTAAAATTTTTAGTTTTCATCTGTTTTACACTCACACTTTATTTATATTAATTCAAATTTTATTTAATTTTTTGAAATGCAAATTTCAAAATAAACTTAAAAAAAAATTAGTTAAAAAATTATGATTTAAAAATCGATTTTATCAATAGGTTGAGATAATATATATTTTTTAATTTTTCAATTTTTTTAATTTACATAGCATGTAAAGCAAGTTACATTAAAAATTTTTAAAAAACTTCAAAAATTAAATCTAATATTTAAAGAAAAACTCTTTGAATCGAAATGATATTTTGAATTGATCATCAACTTCAAGATGCCAACTTAATTTGATTTGAAAAATTAGATCAAAACCAATACTTTAATCAATGTATTAGATTTCATTTTATTTTTAATATCAAAATAATTTATTTCAAATGAAACTAAGAACAGAAATAAAAGAACAATAAATATTATCTTAATGAAACTGTATTCTTATAATTATTTTCACTCTGTTTAGAATAATTTTTTGACTTTTAAAACACAATGTCTATTTTCTTATTGTTTTTCTTTTCTTTTTTTATTAAAATACTAAATTACAATAATAAAAATAATTATGAAATAGCATAATGACCAAAATTTTAATATTTACTTTTGTTAAATTAAAATACTTGTTTAATAAAAATATTTTATTGCTTTGGACAAATTTAAAGAAAAATTAAAACAACTTCGAAACGGATAAAAATTTGAATTAAACAAGCAAATAATGATTGGCATAGGTTAAAGATACAAATTACCACAAAAAAACTGCATATTCTAAATTAAATTAATAGTTATCAGAATTAAACTGATTTAAATTATGTTTTCTTTTTCGCCTATACTAGTTGACGAGCTGGATTTGTTAGAATTTTCTGCAGCACATTCATTCTCATCAGCAATGGAACATTCGAAATCTTTACTTGGTTCAATCAAAAACAAATTGTGCGATATTTGAACTCTTTTTTTTATATTTTCGAAATCATTATCTCTCAACTCGATTGGATTCAAATTAACCCTTGCATTAAAGCTTGATCTCTTTTGACGACTGGCTACTCGATTTAAATGAGTGTCGGATTTAAACTTTTTAAATCTGACATGAGAATAAATAAGGCTTTTATCTCGGATCGAATTTAGTAGATATTTTTTCATCATTGCCTTCAATTTTTTGGTTTTCTTTGAAAAATTTTTGCTGCTATCTGACTTGGACAGTTTGTACAATCGATCTATGCTGTCGGCGAGTTGTTTAGTATCATGATGCTTTAAATTTGATTTCTTAAATTTGGGATCGAAAAAAACTCTTTGGCCCATAGAGTCATTGTACCAAAATGACTTATGGTCATTGCTTAGCTCTTGATCAAAAATAATCTTGTTTTTTCTCAAATTTTTCAATGTATCATTTATTTGTTTGCTTATGGCTTCTTGCTGCTGGCGAAGTTTTCCCAATCTGATCTTATCTTCATTTGAGAGTTCTTCATCTTCGCTGGTGGTCTCTTCATCTTGAAAATTCGGAACCGTTGTATCCAAATATATGCCTTCTCCCACACTTGATCTTGCCAACACAGCCTTGGCCCTACGGTCAAAATTTTTTTTATCATTAATTACACTCGGAATTACACTAGGCTCATTGGAACCAGTACGGAACATAAATTTATCTTTATGATAAAAATTTTTGCCAGAATTATCCATCAATAACTTCATATCTACCGAGTAGGCTGTGAGGAATTTATCAAATTTCGAACCAATATCATCCATCTTAATATTAAATAAAAGATTTTGTAAAAACGCTTTTTTTCCAAAATGTTTTCAAGCTAAAAAACGATTTTTTTTAAGCAGCAATTAAAAAGAATGACATTTTGAATTCTGGAACTAAGAAAAAACGAAATATTTTTAAAATTTTAATTTAACTTTTTTTGATTGGATCAAAAATTAGTTCTGAAAAAATTCAATTTACATAAAATATTGTAAATTTGCCAAAATTTACGAAAAAAAAAGTAAATTTACGTAAAAAAAAATAAATTTACCAGATTTTATGTAAATTGAACTTTTTCAGAATTAATTTTTAAGTAAAAATAAGTAAGTTTTCAATATTTATGTAAATTGTTGTAAAAACAAAAATTTCCAAAAAAATTCACGTAAAATCTAGGATAGTTATGATTTTTAACATTTGTAAATTTACGTAAATTAATTAATTAATTTCGTTCTTGTTGTTTGTTTCAAAAATCCAACAAATCACAGACAAAATTTAAATTTAAAATAAAATTGAAAAATTGAATCCAAAATCCAGAAAGAAGTTCTTCTTAACTGAGGTTGGTTCAGAAAATATAAAAGAAATTAAAAGAGAGGTTCTCTAAGTCAAATTTAGGTATTCATTCGAAAGTATCAATCAAATCGACTTTTAATTATTTCTGCTTTACTTATTGAAAAAATCAAATGAAATAGCTATTTAAGCAAAATTTTGAAATAAAAATATTTTAATTTGTCTAAAAAAAATTAATAGAATTAATTACATAGGACCCATTTCTTAGGTCCTATTTTTTTTAATTTTAATATTTATAAAATAGTGAATCAAAAACTATTTTGACACTTTCTAAAGATATTACGTTTTTGTTTTTTATTTTTTTTTGTCTTTAAGGAAAAATTTTGAAATAAAAATATTTTAATTTGTCTAAAAAAAATTAATAGAATTAATTACATAGGACCCATTTCTTAGGTCCTATTTTTTTTAATTTTAATATTTATAAAATAGTGAATCAAAAACTATTTTGACACTTTCTAAAGATATTACGTTTTTGTTTTTTATTTTTTTTTGTCTTTAAGGAAAAATAAGCTTTTTTAAAAAAATTATAAACCATACTTGTCTTTCAATTTTTACAACTCTTGTTGCCAAAGATACACTACATGAGTCGTAGCAATCCTTTGATTTTGTAGAACCAAGTATTTTGTCAAGTCTTAAAATTTTATTCATTTTTATTAATTTTGAAAATGGTTATTTTATTTTTACCTAAATTGAAGAGTTTTAATCCTGGCGAGCATGTCTAAATTTCCAGCAGAGTATTGTTCGATCACATCCGTGACATCATAGGGCCTGAGTGCTTCTTTAAATTTGCGTCTTGCCACAAAATAGTTGATTTTTCTGATAGCCCTGATGACATTTTTTTGCTGAATACTCAATTGGGATTTGCTATTTTGATGATTGCCATGGGATGTCCGGTGACCATCGGAACCGATCAATTCCTCATTTTCACTCTTGTAGTTTGAATTGAATTCGCTAAAAAAATTCAAAGTCCTATGAGCAAACGAAGATTTTATGGGCGCTACTTTGGCATGTTCGTTCTTAGATCTAGAAGAAACCTGATGTAATGCTATCACAAACGAGTCGTTGGATCTGTTTCCAGTGTGCTGATAATCGTTGGTTGGCGAATCACTCTCCGGGTTCAAAGTCTCAGGACTGGGAGAAGATACCTGACTGTTTGGAGCATTGTAAGTGTAAACGCTAGTCTGGCTGTTGAATAAGCCTGGAATTACAATTGCATCTCTTCTAGTCTGTAATATTTCCACATTGCTTCCCGTATAAGGCAACTGGACCAGTGAATTAGTTTTGATGTAACTTTTGTTTTCGTTGAATGGTTTTTCGGCAAGTGGCGGCGTTCGCCGCTTTAAACTAGTCACTCTGTTCAAAAATGAATTGTTGCTTATGTAGGGCTTTGCCAAATTAGCGATTGAGTACTCAGGTATGTTGGGCGGCTGGCTAAGCGATGGTAAAATAGACTGATGTTGATTGGCCAATGCTTTTTGGTGAATTTTCCATGTTGCCACGCTCATTGAGTTCGGGTCGGCCGCATAACAGCGCCACAAACACTGGATAAGTCGAGCTGCCGGCGCTCTGCGGCGATTCAAGTGTTTTTGCCGTTGCATAGCTTGGACTTTGAGAGCAAAACCCGATCCGAGGATACCTGCGGGCAAAGCAAAAAAAGAAATTCCGATAAGAGCCACTGAGCTAGCCAGGACCTTGCCAGCCCATGTTACCGGGTACACATCACCATATCCTTTTCACAAATTTAGCAAAATTTAAATTTCATTCTGATAAATTTAATTACCTATTGTACACAATGTTATCTTTTTTTTTAAATAAGAAAAAAATAGAATTTTATTATTTACTGATATTAATACATAAATTTTATTCAAATAAGATAAGAGCTACATTTAAAAAATTAATCTCTGATAAATATTTTGGGTCTTGTGACTTCTTCAATTCTAAACAATATTTAAATTGTTCTACTCAAGCTAATTTTTTAAATTTAAATTCATTTTTTTTCTTCAATTAATCGCCAAAAATGAAGGCTTTTTGGGCAGTTTTGCTGATTTCTATTCAGCTTAGTCAACTTTATCAATGGTAAAATTTTAATTTGAATAAATCGACTACTAGTTTCTTTTCCGAATTTAGGAAAATTTAATAATTTCATGATCACAAATAATATTGATTGATTAACACTTAAAATCTAGAATAGGACTAAATTTAATTATTAAACTTTTGTAAATTAAATATTTGCATACAAGTTCTAGGCTTGCTTTTGAAGTTTGTTTTCTAATCAAGTTACAGGTTAAAATTTAAAATAAAAATCAAATAAAAGATAAAATAGTAAAGGATTTTAATAGCGAAATTAATTGAATTTTCAATTTTTTAATTTTAATTTTAAATGAAGCCAAACCACAGTATCTACTACTTCAACACTTACTACTACAACTGCTACTACAACTCCTTCTACAACTACTTCTACAACCACTACTACGGCCACTCCTACAACCACTACTACGACCACTGCTACAACCACTACTACAACCACTTCTACAACTCCTTCTACAACTATTCCAGAAACAACAATCACTACACCTAAGTCGAGCTCTACAACTACTACTTCTACAAAAACCCCAGACATAACCACAATTTCCATCACAACTCCGGAAGTTACAACCAATGCTGAAACTACAACTTCCAAAGTTTCAACATCATCTGGATCATCATCTATAATAACAAGTGCTTTGACTTCAAGCGCAAAAGATACTACATCTAAGTCCTATGTTCCTTCCTCAACATTTAATGCTGTAACTGTAATTTTATTTTTACTAGTAGCAGGCTTAAGTGGAGCAGTAGTTTATCTTTTCATGAAAGTTAGAACTAGCTTTGGCTACAGTTCATTTAAAGCTTCATAATTTTTAATTATTTGAATAAAATTTAATGGATTGTTTCAAAATTTTCTATACTTACCACCCCCCACCAAAGACTATCAGCAAATGTGCAAATTTTTGTACCATGGGCATCTTTTTCCAATAAATACATTATAAATGAACTGCTTATTAAGCTGAGAAAACCGATGTAAAATGTGGTTATTAACTCTTGCCGGTGAGCCCAAACCACGGTGCCTTTAAAAAAAATGTTTACAAAAAAAGAAAAAAAATTGTTCTTACCTAAAAGACGCCAAGTTCCTGCTCGCCTGTCCACCCTTAGCATACGCAAAATTTGAAAAAAACGTAAACCACGGAAAGCCGCAGCAGCAAAATTTTTATGCTTGTTTTGACTATTTGCAATGACAGTAAGAGTTATACTAGCAACAATAACAGTCAAATCTGTAAGGAAAAAAATTTAATTCTAAGATTCTTTTTGCCAAAAAACTAACCCAAAATACAAAAAATATTTCCCATAAATTTCAGCCGTCCTTTCCATGCTTGATACCGTGATCGACATCCAGCACTCCAAACTCGGAGTGTAAGCTCTATGCTCAACCAAACAACAATTACCATTTCCTTTATTATTATTAAAAATTTATGATATTTTTCCAAATTATTTCCACTTTCTTTGCAAATACCACTTAGAATGGACAATTTTTCGTAATATTACATTAAGTTAACTGTCAACTAAAAAATTTATCAAATAACGTCATTTGAATTTTTGTTATTAAAAATTGAATTAAAAAAAATTTGTACAGCATTATTTTGGATCTAATAGGTGGTAACTTTTGGAAATTGTTTTAAAAAAATATTTTCAATTTTTAGATGACTATTTTGTCTAACCCCAGCCTACTGAATTGAGTAAATTGTTCAATTTAACCAAAATTTTACACTTTCTTACCTCTTTTCAAAAATTGACTAAAAAAATTAAAATTTTGATAATAAAAATATATGAAAAGATTGCTAATTTTGTTGTAATTTTTTAGGAAAAAATAATAAAAGAATTAGACATTTTCTATATAAATAAAAAAAAACAATTTTTTGATGTTTTTTTTTTGTAGATTTAATATAATTTTAATTAAAATTGCTCATTTTTCATCGTTTTTGCAGAGGCTAAATGTATATAATTTACCGTTTGCATTAGAACATTGCTGGCTGTCTCTTCGTATTGCGGTATCGTGGCTAATACACTAAGTATTAGGCACAAAAAAACTGTGGCAAATCTTAAAAAAATATTAGTCAACTATGAAAATTTCAATTTTGATAAAGATGAAATTTTTAATTAAAAATCATATTTTTACATAACAAGTTGATAAGAAATAGCAAAAGCACCACTGGGTCTTTCAAGATAGTTATAGATGTTCAATTGTAACCTTCTGTATTGTTTACTTCGCTTATTTACGGACGCATAGTGAACATGCCTGCCTGTGATTAGTGACACTCTTTTTTTTTTCGAATGAGATCTGCCTTTGTCATTTTGATAGACTTTGTTTACAGAGAATTGACCAAATCCTCCCATAGGATACTTGATTTGAATTTTTGGTCTCATTTTTTATGATACTATTCGGCTTGTGACTTCGTTTTAGTAGTCATTCTAGCAAGATATTGAGCTTTTATCATAAACTTATCTCTTTAAGCATTCTGCCTTGAAACCAATTGAATTAAATTCATATGCGATTAGATTAGCTCAAAACAGGAAGGAAAATATGGAAAGAAAATAAACAGAAATGCTTCTTAGATAGCAGAGCCATTTAGCTATTCAATTGAATTGTGCAATTACCAATTTTTTTATACAAAATTAATAAGGCGATTAAGCTGATTAGGATTTAATTTGAGTTATTTTTTCCAAGAGCAAAATTTAGCTTTGAATCGAAACTTAATTGAATTCGATTTTCAAAAATTTTGCATGCCAGAAAATTCCCAATTTATACAAACTAAATAAGGAATTCAAAATTTTTCAGTTTGTTTAATAAATTATTTTTTAAATAGGCTTTTTTATCAAATCGTTTCGATTCACTCTGAATAACCAAATGTAATTAATCAAGTTGATTCTTTTTTAATCCTAGAATTTAAATATAGCAGAGTAAATTTGTTATCTAATAGACTTTTTCCAAATGCGCACGCATCCTTCAGTCATTCGGAAAAAAATAGAAATTGTCATTTTTAATTAAACAATTGAACTAATCTGAATTTCCATTAAAGTCTAATTTTATTCGACTAAAAGCTTTTTTAGGTCTGGATTGATTATCTAACATCCCTCAAAAAATACGCCTTTATTTTAAATTTAAAAAAATTTTTTTTTAAAAATTTGACAATGAAAACTTTAAATTGATTTATTAAAATTTAAAAAATTTCAATAAAATATTGGGTGGTACAATCATAATAAAAAAAATCTTGACTGATCCAAAACATGTATTTTAAGGTTCGAGTACTTAAAATATTTGCGAATTAAATTCAATTTATTTGACAAATCTCTTAATCGATTAATATTTTTAATCGGATTAAATTCAATTTTTGTTTTGCATAATTTATTTTGTTTCCTTTAAAAACTAACAAGCTTGTTGGAGCAAATTTTACTCAAAACTATTACAAGTGACAGAAACTTGAAATTCTGGACTATTTAGTTCCTGTTAGATTTTTAGTTGAACGGAACCCTGGCTTTTTTTGAAGAGTTAAATGCCACATGTCCTCGAGAAAAATATTGTATGATTTATGAATGATAATTTCTGTCAAATTTAACAAATTAGAATTAAATGTTTTAAAACACTTTGAGATGATTGATATGATATAATTTATCATAGTTGGCTGAAGAAATCCCTATATCCCGTATTGAAATCACTATTCGGGATATAAATAAAATAAATAATTATTTAAGCAATTTATCGTGGAAATATTTACAATTGAATTGAAACAATTGCCATGATGGTGGTAATCAAATATTCAAAAAACAAAAAGCATCAGTTTTAAACTAATTAGGTTTATTGGATATTTTATTTAATTTTAATAAAAAAAATTAGGAAAAAAATAATTACTTAAACTGAAAACACACTTGCCAATATTTGTTCAGCCCTCTTATTTTTTCAAATAATATATTGTTATTTCCTTGCTACCTCATGCAATTTTTTAAACACTACAAAATTTATCCAACATAAATATAAATTTCCTCACAAAATTCCCTTTCGATATTAGCCCTTCAATAATAAAAATAATTTTCTCGAAATCAGACATCATTATGAAACTTGTTATATTTCCGCCAAGATAATAAAACACGAATCAAATGAGCTAGCAACTAAATGCTGTTTTAACAACTAAGGATAATATTTTATACTGCTAATGGAAAGTGTTTTAATTTTAATTGCTTCCGTAAACCTTGGAAACGATACCTGGATAATTGTTGTCTATTAAAAAAAGTTTCAATTTAAAAGCTACCAAAATTTTTTTTTCTCGAATATTGATTCACAATTCTCTTGAGAAAAAAAGTGACAAACCTATCAATTAATAGAAAAATATTCTGTTTTCAATTTTTTTCCGTCTAAATTTTCATCAATAGAAAAATATTTTAACTATTTATTGTAAAAAAAATTACAAAAGCATATTTTTGTTACTTATTTTAATTATTTTTTTATTTTACACTTTTTTCCTCACTTAAGAGATTCTTTTATAAATAAAAAGTAATAATATTAATGAAAACTACAGTTTCAAGAGCAAGAGCTAAATAATTATAATCATTAATTTTAATTAGATAAAAAATGAAAAATTTGAGAAAAAAATTTTGAAAATGAGATTAATTAAAAATTGAATTGAATTTTTAAAGATGATTTAAAATTAAGGTCTAATTGTAAATTTACTTTTCGCTGCATGCTTGTCTAGTTTTAGTTATTTTTTTCTGACAAAAAAAAATTATAATTATAATTTTCTCTCTATCTGCTCATTTCCCTATATTCTATATGATTATTAAAATTTAAAAGAAAATTTTATTACGCAAATTAATTTTTTTAGATCAAATAATTTAAAGTTAAAAACTATTTTGAATTTCAGGGTTTTGCATGTTGAAGATAAATTAAATTGACTTAAAAATTCTTATAAAATTAATAGGAAAAAATATATAAATTTAATTTTTTAAATTGTCTAATTATAACATATCTAGCTGCGAGAAAAATTTAATTACTTAACTATCCTAGTTTATTTTTTGATATAATTCGATTCCATACGAACATAAAAATCCCAGTGTTTTACCGCTAGTTCTGACTTGGAGCGATTGCACTTTGATTTATACCTTTGAAAGTCTTTTAATTCATTAATGGATAAAATTATCTAAAGAATTTATTTACTTAAAAATATTAAAAATAAATGTGTTGACTGCTTTTGTGAAACCAAAGAATACACTGAGTTTTAAAGTCAAGAAAATATTTAATCAAAAAAATTTAATTATAAACTGATTGCATGGTGCTTAAAGGGCACGAATCTAGACTTGCTCTCCCATGATGATTCATGATTAAAAATCTAATATTATAACTCTGAAAAAAAAGCTTGATTATTTATTAAAACTTATTAAAACAACAAGGCAAATTTTAAAATGTATTGAAGAATATAAATAATTGTGCCTAATTTTCCTGAGATATCTGTCAATTTGGCAACATAAAAAAATAATAGCAAACACATTTGATCTTATTTAAATATCAAACTGTTTTTATAAATTTTTTCAGATAGAAGCTGAAAAAAATATCTGTTAATTTCATATCTTTAAACTTGGTATTTTAGCGAAAATTTTGCAAACGATTTAATTTTGTCTTAAAATAAAATTTAAAATTAATTTATTTTTTTTTTCAAAAATCAGCCATTTTTAGTATATTTTGTCAAATTTTGGGCTTTGTGTAAATAGGTAAATGATTCAAATATAATAAAAGCTTTCTCATTAAAAAAAGGGTGTCCTGAATTTTTGGCAATAATATATGATTAGAATATTTGTTCGATAATCGAACAAGAAATTGTTGGATTATGAAAGACAATTTAAAGAAAAAATTTCATCTAATAAATTTGAAAAAATTACATTAAAATGTGATACAATCCTGATTTCCATCCTCTGGGTCGTTCCAAATAGTTGTAAATTTTACACTGCCAAATTCTGTATTTAAAATTTCGGCTCTTGTTCCCGTTCATAATCCTGTTGTTTGATTTTGATTTTGTTTGATTGTTCGATTCGTCGAATGTTGTAGTTTTAGTTGATTTTTGTTGTCCTGAAATATTAAAATTAAAAAAACATTTAAAGGAAAAATAATATTTTCTTAGCTTTTAAGTTAATTAAGGTAACAAAAAAATCTAATAAAATTTTATTAAAAAGTTTTTCATTTCTAAATTGCTTTTTTAACTTTTTTAATTGAAAATTTTAACCAGCTCAAGACTGACTTTGTGTGCATTAAAACAAGAAAACCAATAATTATTCAATGTAAATACCTAGGCCCTAGTTTAAACGCTTCATTATTTGCCTTCAGCCTTAAACTATTAAGATTTTTCATACGCAATTTGATTTTTAGCGTAATTAAAGAATCCTTATAGCTAAAATTATATTCAATTATTTAATTGATTTTTTGAATTAAAAAATAAAACAAAATAGCTAACCAAGTAATGATTCATTTGGATCAGCGTTGGCTTGATTTGGCAAGGAATCTTGAGTATCGTTTATGTGTTCATTCGGATTCGGAAAATTTGTTGATTCTTGGTGTCGTTTCCAGTCTAAATTTGAATTAATGTAATTTACTGTTTTATTAAGAGAATTTGGGTTCGTTTTGGCTAAAGTGTTGGCAATTTTGCAATCTTTACTCAAAATGGTTGTCATCATCATCGAGTCAGTTTTATCCAACTTGGTCCTGGAGCCTGAAGATAAAATGTGATGATGACGACTACCAGACACTGGGGTAAACTTTGAATTTGAGTTTTCACCTGATTTTTGCGTCAAATTTCCTACCGAATTATGTTTGCACTCATTTAAATTCTTAGAGTCATGGTTGGCCATGGTCAAATCGGACTGGTTTATCTCATTTAAGTTATATGAGATGCTCTCACTATTATTGTCCTCTTGGTTGAAGCAGTGCCTCAGAGTCTTAAGTATTTGCTGGTTATGGGAACTATTGGTACCAGCATGCACGACTTTATAATTACTAAGGTCAACAACAAAATCGTTCTTACGCAACTGGTCCGAAAAGGGCTTCTTTTTGGGCAGCTTGGCGTTGAACATAACTCTGCTTTCAAAGTCGAGTTCGCGTATTGGCACCATAACTCGCCGGACCGAACTCGAATAGTCATCGTAATCGCTGGACAGTGAATTTGACGAATTAGGCAAGTTGGCATTTTTCATTTTTTATAACTCTGCAATTGCTCGGCTTTTTAAACACATTAAACAATTTAAAAAGATCTTGTATATCGATTAGCGGTGCAAACACTTATTTTTTACACATAACATTTAGAGAATTTTGCTTGGAATTTTTTTAATAACAGGATGGCAAGGTTTAATAATCTGTCATATAAAAAATAAAAAATTATATGTAAAAAATTAGTGCATGATTATATGTTCAGACGGTATTCTTTAAAGGTGCTTGTTGGAATTAAAATTTAATTATATGTGTGAACGAAAATGTAGCCTATAAATAAAAATGCTAAATAAAAAGGCATGCAAACAAAAAAAAAAAAAATCTTTCATCTTTTTTTGAGCGCCGTTACCAAAAAAAATAGCGATCAAAACCAATTCCTTAAATTTGTGTACCTGATTTATGGTAAATTTTAATAATTATTTTTATCTAAAATAAAGTCATAAAAAAAATAAAGATTCCCAAAGATTTATATTTTATTTTTATATTAAAGAAAATTTTTTTAATTGTTGTTATAATTTTTTACTTACCTAATTTATTCGTTTGTTTTTATTCTCTCAAAAATTCATCGAAGAAAAAACATTGATTTAAAATCTGCAAATTTACTTTTTTAACTTTTTCGAGTTTGTTTAATTGTTTTAGGTAAAATTTAAAAAAATAAATAAAAAAAAAGGTCATGTATATTCAATGGAAATAGCTCTGAATTTAATAATGATTAGCTATAATATTTAAATATCTAAAAAAAATTCACCTTCTTAATTAATTTTTTAAGATGCAAAAATTTTAAATTAATGGAAAACTGAAAAATTATAATCAGTAAACTTTGAATCACAATGAAATATTTTTCGAATTTAAATTTTTTGATTTTATTTTTTTCTCAGATGATTTGATTTACCTCGCACGCATTCTTTTTCTTTATACATTGCACGTTTCTCTGATTAACTTTTTTTAAATGTGTCTTATACATTAAATGATAAATTCTTCCTAAGCAATTTGTGTTCATGAATTAAAAACGTTCAAATTTTAAAATATGTTCTCAACAAAATTTGGATGCCATCAAAACAAGGGAACAATTCAAATTTTGAATTAATCATTAAAAAGCTAAAAAAAGAATCAAAATAAAACATGGTACAAAGTGCCATTGAATGAACGCCATCATTAACCTAAATTAAATATTAAAGTATTTTTGATTTTAAAAAAAATTATGTGATTTAAAAAATGAAAATTAACTCAATTTACTACGTGACATGAACAAAATTTGTTCCCAAATCTTCAAACAAGGTAAATTTTGGCGATTTTCTTGGAATTGATTGGATTCATTTATAACAATAATAAATTTTATAACTGTACCAAGTATCGATAAATTCAAACTTTTAAAAATCTGCTTGAGAATGCAATACGGTGAATAATTTCATCCATTTTTTTATAAATGCATTTATACATTTATTCTGAATAAAATGCTGCAATTGATATCGAATTAAATTAATTGTTTTTAAAAGTAAATAATTTTCTAGCCATGCTAATGAAATTTTGAAATATTGTCCATAAATTGAAAAGATCAATGGTCATTTGAAAATGGCGGAATACTACAATTAAATTACGAAAATAATTTATTTATTATTTCAATTTGGAAAGAGAATCTAAAATCGATTGAAAAACATAAAAAATTTTATTTTTTATTTAAATTATAAAATTGATTTTTTGTTGTTTTTAGGGTCTAAACAAAAGCAAAAAATTATTAAAATTTGGCTCTAAAATTTTTCAGGAAACAAAAAATTAAAAGCTATCTGAACACTCTTTTTATTATAAAATAAATTTGAGCCAAATTTATATTCACTAATGTCGATTTTATCTTTATGATAGAAAAAAACTTCTTGCATCTTTCTAACTAACTTGAAACCTGTGAGGAATAGTCGATTGCAATGATTAATAAACTTCGCTATTTAATTTAGTGGTTCTAATTAAAAAAAAATTTCATAAATCAATCTCTAAATAAATAAGAGTATATTTTTTTAAAGCTTATCTCTTTAAACTTGAACTAAATTTTTGTCTCTTATCTAAAAGAACATCAGCAACAAGAAAAAATCAGCGCATTAAAAATTAATTTATTAATTAGGCTCAATTCGAAGTTTTAAATAATGCAATTTATTTCAAAAAGTAAACATATTAAAAAACAATCAAGTTAATCAAGATGCTTTAATCTATACTGAAAAAACAAATTTAATGGCACAATTATCTTTATTTTTTATATTTTCGCTTCGAAAACACAAATTTTATACTAACTCAGAAATCATGCTCTTGTTATCCAACTCTTGGTTTAATTCCAAAAATCCTAAGATTAGCTAAGATTTAAATAAAGGCCCGGAAAATATATGCCACATTGCCAAAAATCTTTTTTATTAAAATACATGTGTTCTTCATCCGATTTAAAAATTCGGATTAATTTATTTCCGTTTAATTCAAAATTTGAATTTAATTCTTTTTTTCCATGAAGTTTATTTTAGATTCCATAATTTTGAATATCAAAACTAACTCAGTTTCCCGCAAAAAAATAATTGTAAAAAATCAAATTATTTTTTTATGATATTCTTTTATTTTAAATGATGAATGAATGGAGGTGTAGTTAATAAGTTTGAATTTAAGGCTTGATTTTATTAAAAAATCAATTTCCGATTTTTTATTCATGAATATTTAGCAGATTAAAACCACTGGGACTAGGAATTTTACAAACAGCTACACTGCTGATTACTGATTTAAAAAATAATTTGATTTATCTTGGTTTAAAATTTCGAATGACTAAATTCACTTGATTTAAAATTAACAAAATTCTATTTGATTAATAATTTGCTGAAAACATTTAGTTTATGTTTAGTTTAATAATTCCGAGCTATCTTTGATAATCTCAGTTTGACTAAATTTATAATTAAATTTTTCATAAAAAAAATAAATGAAAATTAATGAAAATGGCTAATAACGGAGTTGACAAAATAAAAATTTGATTTCTTGAGACTAGAAGGAAATGAATCAGTGTGTTGTATATGTAAGTGTAAATTAAAGTTAGCTCTTTGTTCGGAACATAATTCGCGTTATTAAATTTTTAATATCGTCTCATTTTTCACTAACTAATCCGGTTGGAGAAAATAATCATGAAAATAATATTTATCCGCTTTGTTTCCTATGAAGATAGTTTTCTGGAAATGCAACCTTGTCGACATAATCAAAAATTTTAGCTCGATAATAAATAGCATCGATTAAAAATTTTAATTTTTAAATTTTAATTATACAAAAATATAACGGAAAAAAAATGAAATTTAATAATTAAAATTTTTAATCGATGCTATTTATTATCGAGCTAAAATTTTTTCCCTTATTGAAAAACTAATTAATTAGCAACCATGAGTCTATTTTGATCACTATTTTGATTTAGAAGAACGATTTTTTTAATTTTTTAAAAAATTTTTTCAATTAGTTTAGTTTATTTTGAGAAAAATTAAAATGATTCTGTTCGATAAGAGGGCGTTTTTTATGGTATTTAAAAATGCCAAAAAATAAGTAAGATAAGAACCCAAATTTTAATCGCCTGAAAACAGTTTTAAAAACTTATACTAGAAATAATTAAAATGATATTAAAACGTTTTTCTTAAAATGAATTTAAGATAAAATCCTATTTAAGTTCTTGGAGGTTTTTCTGATAAAACAATTCGCAAACCGAGTCTTATTCTAGTATTAGACGAGTTGTTGTATAAAATAGATATTTTAAAATTTTCTTGTTTAAATATAACATTTATTTAACAATATTTTTAATCTATCAATTAGATATGTCTAAGGGAAAATTTAAGAACAAACTATTCAATTAAGCTAATAATTTACTTGATCCTTTTTTAGATGATTTTTCATCATAAAATAAATTATTGATCTGATGGTTTACTTTTTCTCTTGATTATACTAAAATAAATGTTTTTTTTAATTTCTCAAAGATTTGTTTAAAATTTATTTTCAAAAATTGAAAAGTAGATCCTTAAGATAAATTTATATTTATTCTTTCCCTGCATTTTGGCTTAAAAAGAAACATTTATTTTTAACTTAATTAATTACTTACCTGATGCTAAATACTTCTTATAATCCAGGATTACTAAAGAAATTGGCCAAAAAACAAGGTTAATTTTCATTTACAAAGATATCTTTTTAAGGCAATCGAATTCTTAATTAATTTTTAATTAAAATTGAATTATTTTGACGAAACATTTAATTTTAGATGACGCTAACGGATCAGCCCGTACTAAGCACAGCAAATTTAATGATTTTTTTAAAATATGAAATTATCTGCTGTTACGTCAAATAATTTTTTTTGTTTTAAATGATCCTTTTAGAACACAGTTTAGATAAGTATTTAAAGAATTGCTTGATTTTTCTAGAGTTAAACTTTATTCTTAATTTTAAAATTTAATTTTGCTAAATATTTGAAGCTTCGACTTGATTGCTTTGATCTAAAAATAAATTCTATTGATTTTGTTTAAATATATATACTTAATTAACAGGTAATATCGAAATAAATTTTTTTTAATTTTTTTTTAAATTTTTTTCCTTTAAAACAATCCGGTTTCTTTTATTCAAGCTCAAGCTTTTAAGTTTATATTTGACATTATAAGTCACTTAAAGCCTAAATTTAATCCATTTATTCCAATTTCCGCCTTAGAATCCTAAGAGTTAAAGAATTTCATAATAATCAAAAATTTTAAGTTTAATGAATTGACATTTTTAATTAAAAAAAATTGAATATGCTTTTTAACAAAAAAATTTTGCTAGTTTTGTATCGAGTCTGTAATATTAATCTAATTAGCGTCAAAAAAAAAAAGATTTTAATCTGAATAATTCCATTAGTTTTCAATTAGCTTTCGATTGACTCGGAGAATTGTCTTCACCTAAGGCACTTTATTAATTCATGTTCTTTCTAAATTTGGTTCCATTTAATTTGATCGCGTTTTACATAAAATCCTGTGGCAAATTGCACGGAAAGTTTCAGCAATTTTCAAATGAAAAAAATAATTGATAAGATTCAAGTAGATTGGGTTTTAATAAACAAGATCAAAATTAAAGAAAATTTTTATCATCAATTTTCCTAAAAGCTTATAATTACATTAAACTAAAATATACAAATCTTTGAATATATTTTCAATATTTTCAAATTTAAAGATAAAAAATCTACTTAATAATTTGTTTTTAAAATTAAAAGACAAGTTACGAGCAACTTGAAAAATCGACTTCAATATGTTTACTACCTATTATAAAAATTATAAAAGCATTTATAATAAATGTTATTTTTTTGCAAAATTTTTTGAAATCCTGGCTATACTTTTTAAGAAATGATATTAATCCTAAAAGCGTAAATGATTTCGTATTGTGAAAACTGTGAACAAACCAAGAAGGTATTATTCCATATTAAAAAAAAACTAATTAAATTCTTAACCATACTTCAAAGGACTTGAATGAGACAAAGCAAAAGCTTGTTGAATTCCAAAATTTAGCTAAAAAAATAGTTCAAACTGACTTAATCTTGAGAAAATACTCAGACAAAGAGAGGGAATGTGAAAAATTATCGGGAGATTTGAGAAAAAAAGACTAGTATGGCAACTTCAGCATAAAAAATTTATTTAACTAATTAAATTTAAATTAAAATAGCGATTTTGACCATTTAAATGATAAATACAAAAATTTACTCAAAGAAATCGAGACTTTGAAAAAAGTAAATTTCATTTTCTTTCTAATTTATAAATTTGTTTTAAATTAACTTAAGCAAAACAAAGAATATTCGAAAGAAAGAGCTCAACTCGAACAAAATCTCAAGCAAAAAGATGAATTAATTGCATCTTTTGGTCAAAAAGAGTCTGAATTCGAGCTAAAATTGAATTCATATGCACAAAATGAGAGACTGCTTGAGAACAAATCAAACAATTATCTAAAACAGATTGAAGATTTAAAAAATGAATTGAAAATTTTGAATGAAAAATACGAAAAAACTGTTCAACAATCAAAGTAACACTCTTATCAGTCAAAAATTTTGTGCTAAATTTTGAAAAAAATTTCTTTCAGTCTTGGAACAGTTCAAGAAACACCAAGTTTTGCTTTAAATAATATAAGAACATCAACACAAATATTGAATGTAAATTTTACAGAGACTTCTGAAAGCAGCCCTGCACAGCTAGAACTGCCCAAAAGAGAGACCACCTTTTTCCTCGGTTCCGAATCGGAAAATGAAGAAACTGATGCAAAACCAGCTCTACAAAAAGATATTTCATTGAGCCAAGATGGATCGGAATCGATGAATTTTTCTCTATCGGAAAAACCGGAAATATCAAATCAGCCTCAAGATTCAAGACAAATTAAATTTAGTCATACAAAAGAAGAGTCGAATGTAAAAAGCTTGACTAAACAAATACTTGACATCACAAGCTCTTTGGAATCGAGTGGTTCGGAGTCTGATTCCGGTTCTGAATCTTCTATCTGCTCTTCATCTGTTGCCTCATCACATGTGTCAGAAAAATCAAAGTCCGTCTTTAATACAAAAGATTTGTTCGGATCCGAACTGAGTGATGAAGAAAATGATAATCAAAAGGACAAATCAGTTGATATTACCAACATTCAGGAGGAATTTGCCACAAGCCAGCAAAAAGACGCAGAGGAAGCTGAAATATTAGAAAATGAAATTGAACATTTGACTGACCAATACATGGATTATATGCAGCAAAAAACAATCAATGAATTAATTGAAGAATCGATTGAGGAACAATTAATTCTAGAGCTTTTTTTTGATCAATTTTTGAATGAGGAAACAAGCTCAACAAGTCATCTAGCTGCCAATATTTTAGAAAATGTTTGCACAGTGTGCATTGAAGAAGAGAGAGATGAGCGAAATCAAACGGAAAAAAAATTGCGGGACGAAATAAGAACTAAACTGCAAGAGGAAATATCAGAAAAAATTTTTGATGAAAAAATTAATCAATTGATGCTCGAATGTTCTCAGCGAGTTTTAGCTGAGGCCAAAAATGAGCAAGTAGATTTGATGTTTAGATCGATAGTTGACCAAGTTTGTAAAGAAAATATTGAAAAATGTTTAATGGAACTTTTGTTTGATGATATGCTAAGTGTTCCAAAACCTATGATAGAAAAACTCGAGTTTAAAATTGAAAAAGAGATGGAATATCGATCTAGTAAGCGACGTTTTCCGGTTGATTCCTCACTAATGGAGGAAAAAGGAAAACGATCTAGAAAAGAGAGTGGAGGAAGTGAATCGAGCTGGAAGAGTAGTCCCGTTTTTTTAGAAGATACTGACAAAAAAACATTAGAAGAATGTAAAGTATTTGAATAAAAGTGTTCAAACTTCTAAAAAATACACCAGATGTATTTTTTTTAAGTTAAAACTTTATTTTTTGATGAAAAAATATTAATTTTTTATTTCAAGTTGTTAAAGAATGTCTGGCAGATTATTTTCGAAAATTTAACTTTAAAATTGAATTTACTTTCGAGGAACTTGACGAATTGATTGACAAGTTAGCCAGAGCAGTCAAAAAGAAAAGTCTCCAATCTAACAACTCTAAATTTGTTGCCCACATTTTAATAAAAGTAAGACAGAAAATTTTTTTAATTTTTTTTAAAAAAAAATTTTTCTCATTCAAAGCATTATTTGAACAACAAATTTATACCTCTTGACGAACTTAAACTAAATCAAGTTGACGAAAACGAACTGAAATTGTTCAAGCAAATAAACATGATTTGTAATACACCGGTAAAGGAAGAATTTGAATCCATTACTAGAACAATTTACGGAAAACGGTCTAGTCAAAGTTCGTATACTAGCTACTTGCAGAGTAGACTGAACGATGCCATGATGGCAAAAATAACTAAGGAAGAAGAAAAATATGTTTATATACTTAGAAAATTGACTGAATACTCAACATTTGTATTTTTTACTTTAATTTGTTGAATACATTTTAAAAATTTTTATTAATTTTTTTTGAAGGAAGCAGTGCAACTTGAATTCTTAAATTGTTTGAAAGTATTGGTCCTAAGCAATGAGTTTCAGAATACATTTAAAATGAAAATGGGGTAATTTAATTTTTAATTTGTCCTAAATGAATAATTCAGAGTTTAATCATCAGAAGAATGCTGTGTTTTTTGTGCAAGTCTAGCAAAAACTACGACTATCTTAAGTGTTTTATGTGCGATTTAATTACATCTCGAGAGACATCTATGCCTATGCATTTTCAAAATTTGATTCTTTGGTTTGCTAGAATATGGCCTGAATGTCTCACTTGGCCATGCTCAATAGATCAAGTGAATGATGAAGATATAGACTCGGCTGAGCTAAAGAATCCGATTCTTTTTGTTGTGATGGGCATTGTGAAGAGCAATATTTTTAAAAATAATATCGAGCTTGAGAAGATCAAACCTGATTTTAAGTATTCCAAATTTTCGAAATATTATGTCCATGTGAGTAGAATATCAGTACAATAAAATTTTAATTTAAAATTCCAATATGCACTCTAAAATCTAATTGACTACATTAAGAGGCAAAATCTACCACTTTATTTCTGATTTAGTGGTAGTCTCGTTTTAAAAAAGAAATTTGGAAAATAAACACCAAATTTTTTAATTTTCTTCCCAAATATAAAATAAAATTCCCCGATTATTAAGGTGATTCATGAAAAATTAATTAATAGAAATCCAATATTTTTAAATTATTGACACTTTTTTTTGA
The DNA here is from genome assembly GCA_016802215.1 of Brachionus paranguensis. Classification (NCBI taxonomy): domain Eukaryota; kingdom Metazoa; phylum Rotifera; class Eurotatoria; order Ploima; family Brachionidae; genus Brachionus; species Brachionus paranguensis. Next base: position 5,409,571 of record JAESIX010000004.1, read on the forward strand.
GAAACTTATGACAAACGACTTATTATTTTTATATATTCTAGCAAAAATTTAACTAAATTGATAATATATAAAACATTATTAAATAATCATTGGAAATGATAAGGTAGCAATTACAACATTAAATACATTTTTTAATTTTTTTAATTTTACATCAATAAAAAAATGACAAAAATAAAAATGTAGGTAAATTTGTCTTTAATTAGTTGTAATTTTTTGATAAAAAGTGTCAATAAATTTAAAATGTTGGTTTCTATTTGGTGTATTTTTTTGTCTTTTAATAAAAATTTTCTTACAATTTTGAAAAAGCATAAAAAAGTGCGATGTTTAATATTTAGTTTTTTAAAAATAAATGGAAGTTACTTTTTCAATAAATCTCATTAAAAAAGATAAAATATTAATAAAATAAAAATGTTTTTTTTTAAGATTAATATTCTATATACTATTATAAGTATTTCATGGTATCAAAAAGACAATTTTAAAAGACAATATCATAAAAGACAATTACTTTTTTGAATTTTACTACCTTGAAAAATTTCATGGCCTGTAAAGTAACAAGTAAAATAAACTTTTGTTCAAAATGAACTAATTTTTCCGCATTATAATATACATTCACCTACTTTGTAATTTAAAAATTTAGATACTTTTGTTTTAAATTTATACATTGAATATTTATAACAAAGACTGTATAATATTTTTATTTAACAGAAAAAATTATTTACCACATTCTTAAATGTTTTATATTTTAAGAAAATTGAAAAATATTAAATTGCTAGCTTTTTTACTCCTTAAGCAAAAAAGGATAAAATTAAAATTTATGTGTTGTATCCCGTCATGGTTATAGGATGTTTATTTACAAAAAATTGTCTTATGTAAAAAATTCATCTATAATTCTTTAATTTTTTCCGTTTTCCTTTTCAAAAATGATCTTCTTTAGCCTTAAACCTATTTCAAAGCGAAGGAATAATAAATTTGTTTAACCTTTAAGTTTTTCAAATAAATCGTGGTTAGGTCTACACTAAATGTTAGATTTTAAGAAGACAAAATTTACAATAGACAAATTTTGCGGTACTTATTTTCAAGGAAGTATTCTTACTTAAATTTTGACACGGCTAAGAAAAAAATTCTTAAGGAAAACCTTGTCACAAAAGAAAATATAAATAAGAAAAATCAAGACAGTTCAAAAATATTATCAAAACAAATTATTAAAAGTAGACAACTTTGTTTAAATAAAAAATATTTTCTTTTAACACAAGCAATTAAAAGTAAATTTTAATTCTAAGCAAAAAAACATTTTAATCCAAAAAATTATTCAACTTAACTAAAAGTTTAAAATAAAGAAATTCAATTTTTAACATCTGTAAAATTTTAGATTGAACTAAAGGTGTTTTTAATCTTTATTCTCAGCTTTGAAAATATTTAATCTAAAAAATTGAATATTTTTAAAACGTTTTTAGGGGCCTTTTTAAAAGTATTATTAAAACAATTTTCGATATTTGATAATATATCATTACTTAGTTCAATTTATGTTTAACTTATTATTCCTTTATTTGGAAATAAATAAAAATTTAATCTTTAGATTCAATTTTTGTGATGCATCTTTTATTTCATTTTTCAAAGATCTTAAAATTTTATTTTTGTTTATTCATTTGAATTAATTTTTATAATTTTTATTAATTTAAAAAAAGATTTTGGAATCACTATGTAACTGGAGCATTGAATCTACCAAAAGCCTGGACTCTTTATCTTTTCTAAAAGCGAGCATACAACATGCATTTGAATCTTCCAATTATTTCAACTTGGATGGTAAAATTAAATATTCTAAATTTATTAAATTTATATTTTTTTAAAGAAAAAACATTTAGTTTAAACGGACTTATGCTAGAATACTGTGAGGCTTTCAAACTTTTGTGTTTAAATGAAGACTGGACATGGACTAAGCAAAATTTTATTGATAAATTTATATCTAAAGAAATGAATGATTTAGATAATAAACTAATGGATAATTCTCTTCAAACTGATGATATTTTCAAATATAGAAACAAATATGGGTTTTTATTGATCTCAATGAGCAGTATTGTCTCTCTCATGTGCCCAGTCAACAATTGTGCTTTTGAGATTTTGTCTCAAATCGAAATTAAATTCAACTCGTTAAATACAGGTTCATTTTTTATTTCATACTTTGCTATCAGTTTAGGAATAAATATGTTTTTTAAGAAAATTTTCTCTTAAGCGTGACATTATTGGTGTTTTGAACGAGTCTATAGAATATTCAAAAAGCATGAATTATTTGTCAAACATGACAACATTTAGGTTATTTGTAGATTTAAAGAAAAAAAGTTTTTAAAAATTAATTTCTTAATTCATCATAGATAATGTTTAAATTTTTTTTCAATTTAAAAGGGACATTTTAATTCTTTGCAGAAAAAAAATCTTCATCTCTTGATCCAATGATAATATGAAATTTTTCCTTTATAAGACTAAATTCAGCAAATATTTTAACAAGTCTTGCTTGGTAAGTGCACAGACGTGGTACAAAATTTTGGATCACTAAATTTTTTTATATTCAATTTTTTTTATATATTTATTTTGGACCAGACAATATTAATTGTAATATTAAGCACTTTTTCTTTGACTAAAACACATCCTTTACTTACTTCAAATAATATTTATTTAAATTTCTAAAAATACTTTAATACTCAATATGCTAATAGTTTAGTACTAATAGTTTTTTGATTTTTTGTGAAAAATTTGGCTATTATTATTATTTGAACTGAAATTTATCTCTTGGAATTAGAACTAAAATCAACTAAAATTTAACTAAAAAAAGACTTAAAAACTTATAGATTCTTTTTACTTAGTCATTATCAATACATGAGTCAAAAATTAATTGTTTTTTTTTTTAAGTTTATATAAATTACGAACTAGCATTGGTCGAGTCAGTAATTTTATTGAGTAGATTTGATCCAACAAAGTGTTTAAATATGCTACAAAAATGGAACGAAAAATTTAAAATTCGATCTTGTAGTCAAAATGTATCAACTCAATTGCCAGAAAGTCTCAAATTGGAAATTCAAACTATTCAATCGATTTACAAAGAAAAGATTAACGAAAATGTACAAATTTTATTTTTTTAAACAAGAAAATTGTTTTATTTTTTAAAATAAAATAAACTTTTAATTTAATCTTTTAAAAGCCGTTTAGAGCATTTACAATAAATTTTTAAAATACAACAAGTCAATAAAGATGTGACAAATCTTTATCTAGCATTTAACCTTTAAATTTCTTATAGATTTAGTTAGTTTAGAATGGGTTTTTATGAAAAGTTTATAAAAGATGGTGCCAAAGGTTTTAGTTTGAAAGGAGGACCCTTTGCTAAATGGCGATATCCAGCTAATAAAGTTATTTACAGAAAGCGGCTTGTTGCTGGTCCTGAACCTGAAAGACCTAGATCAGTTTGGTCAAATTGGTATTGCGACAAAAAAAACATCTTTTAAATATATTTAAATCATTTTTTAAAAAGGAATTATGATTCCGAAATATACGCTTTTGGCAAGCGCTTGAATGAGAATTTCAAAGAAGGACTCTTGCGTCAGGCCTTCATTGACCCAAGCTATGCAGTTTCAGAGAAATCAAAATTACAAGACATAGGTCTTGAGTTCGATATTTCTCAAAACAATGCAGTTTTAGCTAAAGAAGGTGAAAATATCTGTAAAAATTATATTAGAGCTTTGCTAAATTTTTGGTATCCAAAATTACCGACTCAGGGAGTAGAGTATAAATTATTTTATTTAAAATTTTAAAAAATTTATCTAGTTAATTTATTAATAGAGCTGTTGTTGAATTTCTCACTGATTCTCAATCAATGGCGTATATTTCTAAAAATATCGGAATAATGGATTTGGTTAAAACTCAAGTAAGGAGATTAAAATAAAAGAGTTTATTTGTTATTTTTTTTCAAAGGAATTTCCAGTACAAAATGAAACACTAAGATCAACTTTATTTGCGGTAATTGCTGCTCTTAGTCAATCAGAGGTAATTTAGTAGTCTATCAAGAATTGTAGTTTGGTTTAAAGTTTTATAAAATAGAGTCCGATTAGAGCACATTTATTTATAAATGATTTTATAGTCACTCAATTAGTTGGGCAAGATATTAATGAAATATGGAGAATTGATAACCCGATGGGATTATTGTGTGATGAATTGAAAAAAAGTGGAAATAAAGCTCTTCCAAAAGCGAGGTATAAGGAAATGTAAAATATTTTATTTATTTTGTTTATTATAAATTTAGATTAATTTGGTCGACTGGAGCAAATACACCAACTTCAGCATTTGTAGTGGGACTTTATCTTGACGAAAAATTCTTGTCTAAAGGGTATGGAGAAACAGCTGAAATAGCGGAAGAAATGGCATCTCGGGATGCGCTAAGAAGGCTCTTCGGCACTGCTGAGGAAAATGCTCCTCTACCTTACGGAGAAAAGGCGCGAAAATTTTCTCAAATGATTAATTCAATATATGAAAAATTCAAAAATTCATACATTTAAAATGACTTGTTTTCTATTTTAAAATAAACAATGCAAATTTTTGACTCGATTTTTATTGCTAAAGTTATTAAAAAAATTATGCCGAAAAAAGGGCGTTGGTATTAATAAAATAATTATATTTTTCCAAAAATACTTAATTGCTTTAGCATTTAAGATAAAAAAATAAGAAAATCACAAATCAATTATTAAAAAATGATTACTCGATTTTTTATTTAAAGTTTATTGTTTTATTTATTACAAGGAATCAAATAAAATTTGAATGCGATCTACTTTTTAATTTAATAAAATATTACAGGTCCTGCATTTTTTTTAAACCATTTTAAAAGACAAGTTGTTCTTAGATATAAACAACGTTGGATTAAAATCAATTATTAAGTCAGTTTTTCTAATAAAAAATGATATTTTTTTTTATTAGTTATAAAAAAGTCGGTCTAATTTAAAATATTTTATTTTAATTGATTTTTGCATTTCTTTCTAATCCTAGCTCTTGTAAAATTTCGATTAATTAGTAAAAGGATAAATGAAATAAGATTATTGAATAATTTTATTAATTTTTAAATATCATTGAATAAAAATCTAAAAAAGATTAGGTCCAAAAATTAAGATCTGAAATCGTATTGTTATAATTAATAATAAAAAAAATTAGACACATTTTTTGATTTGATCTAGGAAATAATCAATTTGTTCTGAATTTTCTTATCATTTAATGCTCACGTGGTTCTAACAAGTGTTTGATTATTTTTTCAGTCAAATAATAAATAATTGAAAAAAAAAATAATATGTTTCAAGATTTTTGATTTTAAGCTTTCAACAGCAAGATTTTTTTTAAAGAGGCAAAATAAAATAAAAATATTTTTACTCTAGATTTATTTATGTCACAATTAGAGTTATAAAAGAAATTTAATAATTACGAAATTAAAATTTATAGATTTTTTTTCTAAAACATGGTCACGTAAGAGATAAAATACCTTGTCTTTTTTTTCTCAATTAATTATTAGATAATAAGCGGAATAGGCATTGTGAAATTTCATACAATACTTCCAATACAAAAATAAAAAAATTTTCTAACTTTTGTTCTAAATGTCAAAAACTTGTTCTGTAAATGAAACAAAGTGAAACAACTATTGTTTCGCCTTCTGTGAAAGTCTGCAAAATCTGTGTAAATTCTGCAAAATTGCACCCTATTTATAAGTATTAAAAATAAAACGCAATTAATTTGCACAGATTTTGCAGACTTACACAGAAGGCGAAACAATAGTTGTTTCATAATAAGTCATCGTAGTTGAATAATATATCTTCAATCCTCTCAAAGTCACCCTTAGGGTATTCTATTAGATTGAATATCACTTTTCAAATAAAATTTTCTGTCTTTAATTTAAATAGAATATTTTATATTATTAATTTAGAAAATTCAAAAGCCAAAAAGTTAAAATTAAACAAGAAGTAACAGGATTTCGAACATGAATTTTAAATTCTTTTATTTATTTTTAGCATAAATGATTCTTTATAGTTTTATTTAGGGATTTAGAATCGGACTTGAGTTAAATTTTCCCAGCGTTAGACTGATATTTTTTGCTGGAATAATTTTTCAAGTCTGATTTGCATTCATTAGCATTTTTTGTCTGATTATTGAAATCAAATACAAAACAAATTTTAGAAAAATATCAAATTTTCTGTGAAATCTAATTCTTTCTTGGTGATTTAATAAATTCAAAAAATCTTAATTTTGAGAGAGTTCTCTTAGCTCAAAGTGTCCGATGAATTTGCTGAGTATTTTGTCTTTTTTTTTGGATTAAAAGAAATAAATTTAATCGAAAGTTATTTTTTGTTTTTATGCTGAATTTTACCTATTTTTAAATTAATTAAATTTTGCTATCAATTTTCATGTCTCGTTTAATCTACATGTTCTCTTAAATCATTAATCCCAATCAAAAATGATATTTTAGAATAATTTTCAAATGTTTATAGATAGTTGATGTTTTAATAATTATTTTCCTAAATACCAATGAATAAATAATCCATTGAATTTTAATGATAAACTATTTAATATTTTAAAAAAGCCAATAGCGTCTACTAAAAAATTTAATTTTCCGAATTCCATGTAATTCAATATTAACGTTCAATTAAATTTTTGTTTGCTTTGGCTTGCTAGGGTAAACAATTTTTAGATAAATATTGATTTTTATTAAAAAATATAGCTTATTAGTGTTTTTTATCAATGGTTCATAAGTGCACTATTATTTTAATAATTACTCTAATTGATTTAAGAGAAATTCTTTCATACAAATTTAGTCTTTTTTCTACAAAAAATAAAGCTGAGTTGTAATATGAATATGATAAAATATTATTAAACCGTAAATTTCTAAATTTTTAATTTTGATTATTTCAGCTATTTGCATGTCTTTTTATTTGTTTGATTTCGATCGTTTGCTAAATTTATACAAATCTTCCGAGGAATGATCCCAATAGATTATTTCCAGCTATTGATTTTTTACTAATGTATGACTGTAATATGATGTAAAATAATTTTTAAAAGCCATTAAAAAGAAATAAATGCTTTAAAGATTTTTTAAATCAGTAATTTGATGATATGCTACAAGAGACTTTGTAACGTAAGCAGTATTGAATTTTTTTAAGCAAAGATACTTTCAAGTCAGTAATAAAAAATTTGTATTTTTGAATCAGAAATATCATCTGTGCAGATTTTTTAATTTAATTCAGGAAATTGAATTCAAAAGTGAATTGGGATTCGTTCAGTGCCATAATTGATTTTTAATCAAAAAAGAGATTTGGTTCTTATTAAATTTTTGACAAATTTTACGAATTTAGCTTATTTTCTTGGAGAATGAAGGAATTTCAAATAAATAATTGGTTCGGAGTTGGGTTCAAGTTTCAGTCAGACAGGTTATTAACCAAAAGTTTTCACGGAAATATTTTAAATATTTTCTTGTATTTGAATTGTATTATTTTTACAATGATTCAAAAAATTTTAACATTATTTGCAAGAAATTTGGTAAAAATCAATATTTGAGGCGATTGAATTTTTGGTGTTAAAATATTTTTTGATCAGGTTATTTGATTGATTTAACACAAGCTGACATAAGTTGTTTAAAGAAAAATTACACTTTATTTCATTGACTTTAAGGATAAGCATGAGTGGCCTCCTAGCGATTTTAAAATATCGTGTTAAAATTAATTAAAATTTGTCACTATATTTTTTAATAATAAATATTTAATTTTCAAATTATGCTCCGTATTAATTTCAGTCTATTTATCCAAATTAAATTGAATTTGTTTTAGTCAATTATAAAAAAGAGAAAAAGTATCAATGCGAAATTTGGAAATTTTTATTCAATTTTTTCATCATTTTGTTTCTAAAAACGCAGTGCAAAATTTAGCTTTAAATTTAGATTTTAACAATTAAATTACAACAACATAAAATTCAGCAGTATCCAAATATTTAGTATCAAAATTTTCGACTAGATTTAAGAAAATTTCAACAACAAAAAATTCATTAAAAATTGGTCATTGATAGGTTTTAGTGAGTTTGAATGAAGTGATTACATAACAGGATATGAAAATCATCTTTAAAAAAAAAAGCTGAATATTCGATTTCCATAAAATATTAAATAAATTTGCTTTCTGTTAATAAAAATATCCAATTTCTCTTTTTTTTTTTCTCTTAAAAAAAAATCAATCCGAGTGTATTCTCGGTTTTCCCATAAGGCTTAACTTTCATTAATGATCACACATTCATCCAAGAACCATGATTTATCGCTGTATTTGCAAGTGTTCTTAAATAAGTATTCTATTTAAACATGTAATATATCAAATAATTTTTTATCAATTAATTATTTGAAAATAATTTTTTTCTCATCTCAGAACTGTGCATCCATTCATATATCTGGCAATGATGAATAAATATGATGAAAAATAAATATTTTATTAGAGCTCAAATCAAGATAAGATATCTTGAGTTCTTTGTTCTCCAAAGAAGAAGTTATAATTAATAAAACTAAAAAAATCAACAAAAGTTCTAGATGATTAATTTGTTCCAGGCTCGAGAGGAAGATTGGTCAGATTTGATTCCGACTTTGACCGGATGGCCATGTGCACACAAATGCAAATAAGCTCCTTGTTTAGCTCTTTTTAAGTTCAGATAAGCCAAGTTGATTAGTATCTTGAATAATTAATTCCGGGATTTATGCATGCAAATTTGGTCAAGTGATTAATTCAGTCCGAGTCTCGGATGTATTTTTAAGTTTGGGAGCACAATTGATTACTTAGTTCAAATGTGCTTTATTGATTTTCTTCAGTTCCTATAAATGCGGACATAAATTATGATTTGAATCAGATTTATGAAAATTAACAAAATAAAACTAAAAAAAATGAAATAAATATATTTTATTTTTAGTAACAAGAAAGCTTGTTATAATCAGATCGAAGACTCTAATCTGGAAAATAATCGAGCAGAGCATTAGCATAGAATACTTTGTTAATTTTAACCTCTAGAGCTTCTACTGGCATTGTTCAATTTTGCCTTCCGAGTCAATAAAGATCGAAAAATAAACAATCTTTTTGGTCTCACTTGATAAAATAATTTTGATTATCTCGACAAACAAAGTTTTTTTTAAATAAATTAAATTTCTAACTTGTTTACCCGAAGAGAATCAAAATGTTTTGCGTCAAACAAAAGCTTGCAGTTCTGCTAAACAAACTAGCTTTTTTTATAAATTAAAGGATTTTTGTATTTAAATTTTTTTTCATCTATTTATTTTAATAAAGCCAAAACTATTAGGAAGTTACAAGATAATAATTACTGGGACAAGTTGCTTAGAATAATCAGATTTTAGCCATTAATGAATTGTTTTTTAATATTCAAGCAGCTCTTGATTAAATTTTGTATTTTTAAATTTTCAACTCAAATTTTTAGATTAAAATCGTTTAAGTCTAAATTAAATACTGTAATTTTTTATTAAAAAAAGTATTAAAAATGTATTATTACATTAACTTTTATAACTTCCAGTAATGGCACAATATTTTCTAGCTGTAAAATTTAACTTATTTCATAAATTAGAGTATGTTTAATAATTTTTTTGCAGTCATGTTTTGAGCTAAGTTTACACTAAATTTTAATTATAAAATGGAAATTTTATTTAAATATAAAGTCAAATGCTGAATCAACAATTTTTTTTGTTGGATAATATTTAAAGATATTTGGAAATTCAATTCTAAGTTGTTTGGCTTGTTAAATAAGTAAGAAAAATATCAATATTTTTTTTTTATTTTTTCTAAAATTGAATAAAGAATTATTATTTACTTTGCTTTAAATCGACAGAATTAAATTTTCAAATTACATTAACACTCGAAGCACCAAGCATTTTTTCGTGTTTTTTTAATCCAAAAATAATTAACAAAAAAATAAAGTAATTTGACAGAATGATATTTTTTTTTAAAGAAAAAGATAAAATCTGCACAATTCAAAAAATATTTATCTATTTGAAAAATTTTTCCTAAAAATATGAGGATTTAAAATTTTTCAATTTTCAGGTGTTAAATCAAGGAATTTTTTTTTGATGTTTTTGAATGCATCGAATAAGGGATAGAGCGACAAAAAAATTTAATCTAATGTAAATCTATTTTTAAGAAAAAAATTAATTAATTTTTTCATTTGACAAGAGCGGTATCCAAGCACTAATCTGGCATGTATTTTTCTAGTCTCTTCTTAAATTATTGGCAAAGCGTTCAAAAATGGAAAAAAAATTCAAAAGTGAATTGCAAGTGTGGTCAATTTTCGAGCACTTGGTATTTTTTTAATTAAGTCAATCAGTTTTATCTGTGCCGAGCTAAAGCTGCTTCAACAGCATAGAAAAAAAATCAATTTTTTAAAATTAAAGCAAAAAGGAAATGATGTGTTCTGTTTGAAGCAATTATGATAAATTATTCGATGCCAGGCGGAGAGTGTTCTTCTAAAATGGAGATTTCTGAGATGAACTATAATTTATTCAGCAAAAATATTATTGGTTTTTCTGAATAGATAAAAAGAGAATCTAGTAAATAATTCCTTTTGCATTAAGGATCACGATTGTTTTACCTCCAAGAAGAAGAAAAAAATGCTAATTTCATTGATTTTAAGCGTGCTCTCTTCTCTTGTTTCGTTCATAATAAACCCTAAAAAATCAATAGTTTTTGCTCCACCGACTGATTGGAACTAAATCCGAGCAGTAAATTATTATCATAATACAAATTTGCAATTATAATAATAAAACTAATAATAATGATTGCAATTTCCTTTTTTTACAACCCATCCAACAACTAGAAAAAATTTTCTAACATTTTTTTTTCTATTATTATTTTTAAAATAAACAACAAATTTTCATCAATCGGTGCCTCTTTTCCTTAGATATTTGGTCTCGTTCTGCAATTGGACTGAATAAGGCGTTTATTGAATCGAATGTGCATTTGAGCATAAAATGGGCTGTACAAGTAGCATGAACACAGACGAGCGCGAAGCTCAGGAGAGAAGCAAAGCATTGGACAAGCAGCTGAAGGAGGATGCGGAGCGCGCCGCCAAAGACGTCAAACTGCTGCTGCTAGGAGCTGGCGAATCGGGCAAGTCGACCATTCTCAAACAAATGAAAATCATCCACATGGATGGCTATTCCAAGGAGGATTTTGAACAGTACCGAGAGGTCGTATACTCGAATACTATTCAATCGCTGGCGACCATAATACGCGCCATGGAAACTTTGAACGTGCCGTTCGGCGAGTCGTCTAGAGAACGCGACGCTGGCATGGTCCTGGACAAAATTAGTCGCATGGCTGATACGGAACCGTTCGAACCGGAGCTATTGGAGGCCATGAAGCGCCTCTGGAACGACTCTGGCGTTCAAAACTGCTTCAACAGGTATCAAATTTTTTTAAAAATTATATTGATTTAATCAAAAAAATTTCTAACCTGCAATGGATTCTATTGATTCTATTAGAGATATTCTCAGACAGGCAAAAATTTTTTTTTTTATTTAATTCTGCCGATTTTAAAAGAATAATTTTTAAAGAGGAAAATTTTTTTAATGGATTCTTTATTGATTCTATCAGAAAAATTCATAAAATAAAAAAAAAAATTTCAAAGATTAAAATTGATAAAATATATTTATTAATTTAAAAAATTAAATTTTTTTTTTTCAAAGAATCTTTCAAGCTAATTAGAAAAATTCTTAAGCTAGAAAAAAAATGTTTTTTCTATTGATTCTATTAGAAATATTCATAAAATAAAAAAATATTTTTTAAAATTAATTCGGCTGATTTTAAGAGAATAATTTCTAAACTGGATTTTTTTGTAATGGATTCTTTATTGATTCTATTAGAAATATTCATAAAGTAAAAAAAAAATTCAAAGATTTAATTGATTTTATTATTAGTAAAATTGTTCACAAATATATTTATTTACAAAATTAAATAAAAAAAATTCTTTATCAAAGATTCTTTCTAGTTGATTAGAAAAATTCTTAAACTGGAAGAAATTTTTATGTATTCTATTAGAATTATTCATAAAATAACAAAAAAATTTTTTTTATTTAATTCGTCTGATTTTAACAGAATAATTCTTAAATTGAAAAATATTTTTTTTATTGATTCTTTATTGATTCTATTAGAAATATTCATAAAATAACAAAAAAAATTCAAAGATTTAATTGATTTTATTATTAGTAAAATTGTTCACAAATATATTTATTTACAAAATTAAATAAAAAAAATTCTTTTTCAAAGATTCTTTCTAGTTGATTAGAAAAATTCTTAAACTGGAAGAAATTTTTATGTATTCTATTAGAATTATTCATAAAATAACAAAAAAAATTTTTTTATTTAATTCGTCTGATTTTAACAGAATAATTCTTAAATTGAAAAATATTTTTTTTATTGATTATTTATTGATTCTATTAGAAATATTCATAAAATAACAAAAAAAATTAGTAAAATTGTTCACAAATATATTTTTTAATTTAAAAACTCAAAATTAAAAAAGAATTTTTCTAAGATTCTTTCAAGCTAATTAGAAAATTTCTTAAACTGAAAAAAAAATGTTTTTGATGGATTCTATTGATTCTATTAGAAATATTCATAAAATAAAAAAAAAAATTTTAAATTAATTCTGCTGATTTTAAGAGAATAATTCTTAAACTAAAGAGATTTTTTTTTCAAAGATTAAACTGATTTTATTATTATTAAAATTGTTGATTCAAAAATAAAAAAAATCCTTTGATTATTTTAAAAATATAGTTAGATCAAAGCAAGTTTTTTTTTTCAAAATTCTTCAAAAAAAATGTCAAATTAAAAAAATCTAAAAATCAAAATTCTAAAATAGAATAAAGTTTTTTAAACAATTTTATTTATTTCATCATAAATCAAAATTTTTTATTTTGAAAAAAAAAAAACTAATGAAACTTTTTGTTCAGGTCTAACGAATACCAATTGAACGATTCGGCTAAATACTTTTTGGATAAATTAGACGAAATTGGCCAGGCTAGTTATTTGCCAAGCACTCAAGATATTCTACGAACTAGAGTGAAAACAACCGGTATTGTCGAAATAAACTTTTCGTTCAAGGATCTCAACTTTAGAGTTTTTGACGTTGGTGGCCAACGTTCCGAGCGCAAGAAGTGGATCCACTGTTTCGAAGATGTGACTGCGATCATATTTATTGTTGCCTTAAGTGAATACGATCAAGTAAGTGCTCTCAAATTAGTTGTCAATGATTCAAGTCAAGACTAAATTTTTTTCACCCGCCACTAGGTACTAGTCGAAGACGAGACCACAAATCGCATGCACGAGAGTTTGAGACTATTTGACTCAATTTGTAACAACAAGTGGTTCGTGAACACATCGATCATTTTGTTTTTGAACAAGAAGGACTTGTTCGAGGAGAAGATAGCGCGATCTAGTTTGAGAAAATGCTTTCCGGAATATCAAGGAAAGGACGACTACACCGAGGCGTCCGAATACATACAAGCTCAGTTTGTGGCACAGAACAAAAGCGAACAAAAAGAGATATATTGCCATTTAACATGTGCAACAGACACTCAAAACGTTCAATTTGTGTTCGATGCCGTCACCGATGTGATCATTACTAATAACCTTCGGGCCAGCGGCCTCTACTAGACAAAGCAACCACAAACACTTAATCACTTATTTTTACTACTTCTTTTCTATATATAATTTAAAATTTTTTTTTTTTTCAAATTTTTTTTTCTCAAATTTTTTTTCTTCTAAATTTTTATTTCTCACAGCCATTTTTAAAATGCAATTTATCACACAAACTAGGCAAGATTTGGTCTATAGGCGGCAATTGAGAGAAAAAGAGTGTGTGTGTATGTGTGTGAGTGAGTGTGGGTGTATGTTTGAATGAGTGTGGAATGACATGCATTGAATGAACGACCAAATTGTATGTCTTTTTCCAATGGCCAATTTACATCTTACATTAATAATCATCATATATTTCAAAGTGCTGTTCTAAATTGAAAGATATTCTATGGGTTTTGTAGTGTTTTAATCACTAAGCCACCTTAATTAGTTTATAGTAGACTAAGGGCGCTTTTAATGTTTTTTTGGATGTTTGTATTCAAGTGAATGTTTGTTGATTGCAGATGGTAGAGTCGACGCACAGTCTTGTCTGCACCTATTCACCTATCTAATTATTAACTAGTCATTTTTGCCCTCTAGAGAGTTTCGAAGATAACACAACACGCAATTGACAAGACTTGTATCATTTTGTTTTGCATCTCTTATCAGTCTAGCGGAATAAAACAAGCTTTTTTTCTAATATCGATAAGAAAGTATTTTATCTATTCTAATTGCATACTTTGATTTAAAAATTTTATTCTTACTTTCTATGATCAATTTTATTTCAACTTTTTTTATTTTTTTTATTTTGTGGCTTTTTTTGTCTATTTTTAAAAATAATATCAATTTAATTAATTGAAAATTTAACAAAAAAAATTTAAACAATTTTTTTATTTCAATAAAATTTTTACGGCAATTTTATTTTTTGAAAAAGAGTCTAATGTCTTTTTAATTTGAAAAAAGTATAAATATCACCGAAATAAACTCTCATTCTCAATCACAAAACCAACATTAAATTGAATAAACAATACCCGGAAAAAAAGAACGCTCAGAGAATGATTTTTTTTTTTATTTGTTTATCTGTACCGAGCTAATGCTACTTCAGAATAATAATATGTATAAAAAAACATTAAAATAAAGTTAAATAAGGTAAAAAAAATAAATAAATAAAAATATTAAAAAAGGATAAATATGTCTAAGTAATAAAAAGAAAATTAAAAACAATATTTTGAAATAGATAGAGGTTAGACATGTTTAAATATTTGGTAGTTCAGGTAAAAAAGAAGAAATTGTTAGGTAGCAATTACACAATGTAGTTGGATATTCGATATATCTTGATTCGAAACCTTCGCTATATTCTTCCACCAGTCTGACGACCAGTGGAACAGAATGACTCAATCCTGCCTTGACATATCTCTCACTCAACTCAAAGAGTCGATTTGAAACTGTTAGTAGTTTAAGTTTATTGAAGGCCTCTTGGTGCATTATATTGGAGGGGGTATCATATTTCAGCTTCAAAATAGATCGAACTGCTGAATTTTGAATAACTTGTATTTTTTTGATGTTAGTTTCTGAGAATGAATTTAAACAAGGAAAAGAATAATCCAAGATTGATCCTATCAAGGATTTGTAAAGATTACCTAATGTTTTTGGTTTTAGATCCCATTTCCTATTTGAGAGATATTTTATTAAATTAAGCCTTGAATTACAACGCTCTTTTAAGTCATCCACCATTGGGCTAAATACAAGTTTTGAGTCTAGTGTGATGCCTAAGGATATGACCTTTTCCTCATTATATAAATTGTTACCATTTATTTTAAGGTCAACATTAATTTTAACTTTAGTTTTTTTCTCAAAGATCATGTAACATGATTTTTCAATGTAAATTTCCATTTTCCATTTGAAAAGTCATTTTTAAGCTTCTTTTAGGTACTTATTAATCATGTTCATCATGTTTTCAAGATTTTCTATCTTTTTGAAAATAAAAAAAGTAGCCAAATCATCTGCAAAAAGAAGAGAGTATTGACAGTTTGTTTAGTTTCTTTTTGGAATGTCATTTATAATAATGCTGAAAAGAAGTGGACTAATTACTGACCCTTGTGGAACTCACTTTTTTCTCTCTATTAAAAGACTCTGCAACTTTTTGAATAAGAAAATAAAGATTATCTGCAATGCGTCTATGTTTTCTAAATCCTGATTGCTCATGTATAAGTAATTAATTGTTCTCAAGAAAATTATATTTTCTGGTGTAAATAATTCGTTCAAGTAACTTTCCAAGACAACTTGTCATACTAATAGGACGATAGTTATTAGGGTCTTGAGTTTGAGAAGATTTCTTAGGGATCATGGTTAAATTTGCTATTTTCCAGGATTTTGGGACTTGGTCTAGTGCCAAACTCATGTTAAATAGTTGACTTATTTCAAATAAAGTCTCTTTGGGTAATTTTTATAGCATTAGGTTGTGGATCCGATCTAGACGAGACCCCGCTAGTTCTTTGAGTTTTTTTAGGGCTATTGTACTTACTAAGAGAATGATAGGCTCATTAAAATTATTTTGTACCTTATCTAAGAAATTTCTTGTGATACTTCACACTTATCCTCCGATTCTACAAAATCGATGTGAGGACTAAAAGTAGTGGCCAATAGATCGCCAAAGATAGATATCTGTATTTGACTTTTGTTCGTCCTCTTTTGGAATTTGCGGTGCCTGTATGGTCTTCAATTCTTAAGTCTGACTGTGAGAATGTTGAAAGAATTCAACGCAGAGCAACGAAATTTGTTTCTTCAATCAGTCTTAGTGTGCCTTGTCAGCACACTCGCTGGCTAGCCAGATTCAGTCAAAACTACTACTACTACTAATAAATAAACTACTTCAAACAACTTTTGTCAAAATCACTTTTTTTTTTATTTTTATTTTTATTTAATCTGAAGGAGCTTTAGCTCGGCATAGATAAATAAATAAATATTAAAAAAATGACCCTAAATTTTATATTATCACATATACCATTATATATGGGTATTCGGAAATAATGAAATGTCGTTTCTTATCGAACACTGGTTTTCAAAATGGTATAAATATATGTCGTTATAGTCGAAATGGCCATATTGAAGTAATTAAATATTTTGAATTTTTAAAATTTTTTATTTTAACTTATTTTATTTTTCATTTTTGAATTTAAAGGAACAATAAAAAATGATTCTTCCCCCTCTTTCTTCTTTCAGTAACAATGGTCCTAATTACTACGACACATTTAATTCACAGAAAACACTAGCGCACAACCGTAAAAGGCTAAAAAATTTCCACTAGAGAAAGTTGAGAAATTTTTGGGTTTAATTTGTTTATTTTTTAAGTGCTTTAGATTTTTAGAAATTTAAAGACGCAAAGAATAAGAATGTTAAGAATAAGAACGTTAAGAATGGTTATCGCCTCACTTAAAATGAGCCAAAGCGGAACTGGCAGGAGAGTAAGCGTTCAGTCTAAATGACGTAAAATACGCATTCAACCTGAAAGTTAAAAACGTCCAAAAGTTAAGATTGAAATCAACTTCACAATCCCTAGTTTTCTACCTTTTACTGATATATCAAAATAAATAATAATTTTTTAAAGCAGTTGATAAGAATTTAGAGGAAATTATAGTTTTAGATATTTCAAATTTTTTGAATTGTAGTTTGTCTTATTTAAATAATTTAAAAAATTCTCAAATTCAACTTTTTAATTCTTAAAAATTATCTATTTACTATATATTTAATAAATTCTATAGTTTAGCTGTTATTGTTAAATGAAATTTTTAAAATCTTTAATATCCCAAGTTTGTCAATACTATAGACGTTTAATAAAAAAGAATCATTATTTTTTTCTTTTTTTTCCATTTTAAAATAATCTTAAAAAATTTTCACGGTAATTTATAATTGACAATCAAACAATTTTGTTTTTTTTCAAAAATAAATTAAAAAAAATCTGCTTTGCCAACAACCATCTTCGATAAAATATTCTACTTTGATAAATCATGTGCTCGATCAAATAACCCTGACAGTTTTGAATGGAGTTCTTGTTACCAAATAAGGACAAAAAAGATCCTTCAATTATTGTGATTGACAAAAAAATTAACTAATTTAATTTTCATTTATACATTTTATTTTATTTTATTTTCTTTATTATAAATCAAAAAAATAAAAAGCTTCAAAGCTTTAAGAAACTGTTTTTTTAACTTTAAATAAAAATATATATAGAAAATAAATTATTCGGCGTTTAAATTTTTAATATGTTTTAGACACTGAAAAAAGGTTCAGAAAGTTTTATTTTTCTCGTCGACGTCCCGATGACATGAGAGTAATAGGGGGTCTTAAAGAGCAGTAATCCGCTATATATATATAAGTTTTTGTTTTTAAAGGCTATATAATTAAAATATCATCAAATTACCACTATGTTAGTATAATATAGTATAGTATAGTATAATGGTTTATTGCAACGCATAAATAAATGCGTAATAAATGCGTAAATGTGCTCAAAATTGTCTAAAAATCTTTTTTAAAGTTTTTTTATCTTAAATAACTATAAACTTTAAAAATTTAAAGAATAAAACAAAATTGAAGAACATGATTAAATAAAATAAAAAATGGAGTCTCAGGCTAAATCCAGAGTAAGCATTCTTGGGAATATACACTAGAAGACGAAGAACCAATTTTTTGTTGTCAAAGTGGTTGCAGCAAAAAATATTAAATTCATCTGTGTTTTTTTAATTAAATAGTTCAATTTGTAGCAAAAAAATTATTTTTTTATCATATTAGAGATGAATTCATTCACTTTGTAACAGTTATATTAATTATGTAAATTTTTACTTAGTAAATTACATTACGTTTAATTTTGATATTGTCATAATAGATTTGTTATTTTTTAATTCAATTTGTGATAACTTTTATTAAATTTGTTATTTAAAAATATTAAGTCATTAAAATTAGCGAAAAGTTTATCAAAATAAGCGGTAAGGAAATTTATGGGCTTTAAAATATGGGCTTCATGAATTTTAAAGAATTTTTGTCCCAAAAATCGCGATGAAATTTTTCAAAAGAAATTCATCATTTTAGTTTAATTTTAATTTAATTAATCAAAATAAAATATCATTTTGATCTGGTAATTTTTTTTGAAATTATTTTAAGTTGTTAAAAAACTTTATTTTTTAAATCCGAGTCATTCAAATCATGTAGTATTTAAATTAAACGCAAAAGATTGGTAATCAAATTTCCAATTCCATCAAAAACTTCAGCAGGTGTAGCGGAGTGCTTCATAAAAGCCGGTGTTGAAATTACTTTAAATTTATAATCAATGTGAACTTCAGGTGTATCTTTTTCAATCGGCTTTGCACCCATTAAAGCAATGTTTTCAATTGCTTCAGCATATGGCCAGTTTTTCTGATCCCGTTTGCCTTCAGTTAGTTCAACGCCAGGAATTAATTTTGCTGCTAGAACTGGAGATATACAAATAAACCTAGATTTTAAATTCTTTAAAAAAAGAATATTAAATATGCTATTGGTACCCAATAGGTTTACTAGCCACAATAAATTCATCGACTACTCTTTCAATTTCTTTATTAACTGTCATTTTTACTCCTTGAGTGGCATAATTGGATAAATTTTTTGCTGCACCAAATCCACCCGGAAAAACAAGTGCGTGATAATCTGAAGCTTTCAGCTTTTCCAATGCTTGAATATTTCCTCTAGCAATTCTTGCTGATTCTTCTAGAACATTTCTTTATTAATAAATAAATGGATCTTGGAAAAGTCTAAAAATATTTTAAATTAATTGCCTTGTTTCAGGAGAGACTTGACCTGTTAAATGATTGATTACATGGAATTGCTCAATGTTTGGAGCAAACAAAGAACAATTAGCATCATTTTTACTCAGATGAATCATTGCTGATGTGGTTTCTAAGACTTCACTTCCATCATATATACCACAACCACTAAGCACCTAAAATAATCAACTCAATAACTTTGATTTGCAAATAAAACTCATTGATTACAATAGCGACATGTTTTTTGTTATTAAAGGTTTTGCTTGTTGATATTGATCGAATGCATGATGATAAAGCAGATTTATTAAATTTTAAAATTTGAAGACCTTGCATTTTTTTAAACTAAATATAAATACGCTTAAATTTTGAAGTTTATTTATATACATTTTTTATTTATATTTAATAATTTGCAAATCTAAAGTAATATCCGAAGAAATATCTAAAATTGTTACTTAATTTTTTTTCTGTTTGTTAAACAATAATTTATAATGACATTCTAAATCACTAATTAGTAAAATTACATTAAAAATTTAATGAATTCATAAATCGGTATTTTTATTTTAATAGAGGGAAAAAAGCTTGAAATTAGGGTCAAAGATTCGAAATTGAATTAAAACAAAAAACTTAAAAATTAGCTATATTTATATTTATGTAACCTAAAAATTTGGGGTCTTGTCGATTATGTGACTCCGGCGTTTAAAAAAAGAGTCACCAAATTTTCAAAAGAGTCACTTAATTTTTAAGTCTAGTTTAAAAAAAATTTTCAAAAAACTTTACTATTGCAAAAATTTTTTGAATAAACTTTAATGGAAATAATTCTTAAGTATTAGTATTTAAACTTAAAAAAATTATAAAAAATTCAACTAAAATGGACGTTGAGAGTGGTAGTAAAATCTTTGATCGTTTAAAAAATATTGGACTTGTTAGGCCGAATCAATCTTGTTCGAAGGAAAATTGTAAAATGAAAAATAAGTTAATGGTTTTTAAAAAAAGAATCCTCAAATCAATTAATGACATGGTATTGTAATGGATGTAAAATGTATAAGACTATTTTTGATGGGTCATTATTTTGCCTATTTCATAAGCCTATACGAATAATTTTAACGATTATTAAATGTTGGTCCGCTCATTTGACTTTTGAAAAAACAGTTGCTTCAATAAAGTTACATTTCTACGGTGAAGTCCACAGAGAAACTGTATCCTCATTATTTCATAAGCTACGACAAATGTGCTCTTTAGATGTTGACAAAAAGACGCCTAAACTTGGCGGACCAGGAAAGTGATCGAAATAGACGAGTCTCTCTACGCCAAGGTCAAACATTTGGCGCTTTAATAGCAGTTATGAATTAATTCTTTAATAAAAATATTTCTTTAATTTTTTGTTTGTTGGAGTCACGTAATTATGTGACTCCGGAGTCACATAATCGACAAGACCCAAAATTTGAGTAAAGAATTAGAGCCGATTTAATTTTTTTTTAATTAAAACTAATTGAAAAAATAGGTTTATTAATTTACATAATATATAATATCATTTTATTACTTTTTATATAATTTTAATTCTTACTCTTAGAATAAATTCATTAAAATAATCTTATTTCACTATGTTTCAAATGCTAAATAAAGAACCATTATGTTATATAAGAAATTTTTTTTGAGATCATTTTTTTGAATCTATTAGACAATTTACCAATTCAAATAAGAAAATCAGATCAGATTAAAATGAGAGCGATCTTCATTTTGAATTGGAGATAAAATGATTTTTTTAAATAGATCTTTATTTTTTTAAATTTGAACAAATTTTATATTTTATATTTATGTTTTTTTTGCCTAAGCCTATTCGGTAAATTGAGTTACTCAAATTTTACATTTAAATTAAGGCTTTTAATTAACTTAACTTAAAAAATATTCTCTTTCTGTTGAAGTTAATTATATAATTATTTTATTATATAATTTATGTCATTTTTTCAATTAAAAAACACCAATTGATACTTGATAAATTTCGACAATATTCATTTAAGATAAAACAATTTAGAATTGTTTTAGAAAATTAATTTTGATATTTTAAATAGCAGAAGTTAGAACAAAATATTTTAAAAATTTTTATCTTTTTTTTTGTTATTTTCTTATGAATTTCACAAAACCATTTTTTTTGCTTTTTAATCATTTTCAATTAAAACACATTATTTCATAAACTGATTAGATAAAACAAAAACTAATTAATTTCAAAAATTCCTTTAAATCTTCAACAATTAGTTGTTTTAGAAAAAAAAATCAGCAACCCAATGTTAACAAAAAGTCCATTTTTCTTTCTAAAAAACTAACGATCACATTTTTTATCATTTATTTTCAGTCAATTTCGGATCAAAAACTAAACAAACAAATAAATTAAGAATGATTCATTTTTTTATTATAAAAAATATAATATTTGGCATTAATTTCAAACTAACTATTGAGAATTTTTTTTGCTAGCCCATGTGCAAGTGCAATGAATTTTCACATTTTTATAAATGATAAAATTAGACAAAAAAACTTGATTTTAGCAACTTTAAATTACATCAAAACAAATTAAAAAAGAAAAAGAAATCTTTTTTTATTAACCATAAATTCTCGCTCATTTTCTGTGACATTCGGACAGTCCAGGCCAGAACATAACGAGTCCAAAACCTGACACCCCGAATGCTCTCGAGTCTACGGCTCTTTCCAAAAATACAAAAAATACATTTCACTAGAAAAAAAAAGTAAAAGAAGAAAAAAATTTACAGCACTGTATTATTTTTGTTGCTAAAAATGCGTATTCAATCGGTAGGCGTTCATCGAACCAACGAAGCTGAACAAAACTAGAAAAGTGCCTGGATTGAACCGGAAGTAAGAAATTGTTGAGTCAACAAACGATTTTAACGAGTCAAATAAACAAACTTTGCCAGACTAGACTGACAGATAACTTTAAATCATCAACCAAAATTTTGTCCTACAAGCAGCAAAAAATCTAGCTAGAAATTGTCTTTAAATTGGAAGTGTTCAGGGACGTGTCTGGCATTACACTGGAAATGCGCTTAGAGTCTATGGAAATATTGTTTGTCATGTTAACTCTGGTGCTTTGGTTCAGCATTGACGAAGAAATGGACGAGTCTGACGAAAGAGAAGACTTCCGCTTGTTCTTGATCACAAAGTCCAGCAACTCTTCATCCTTGTTTATCTTTGTCTGCGAGAAAGAAACAGTCAACCGCTGGTTATCCCTGTCACTGTGGTACTCGTCGCTTGAAATCGAATTAGCCTTCTTTTGCTCGTAATCTGGCGCTTCCACGTCAGCGATCTTGGCCTTTGGCTTCAATTGTACCACGCCATACTTGGGAATGAGCGACCCGCAGAACAGGTGAAGCAAATTTTGGCGAATTCCGCGGCTGAAAAAATTCAGACCCTTGTACTTGCCGGTCACGTGTTCGTTAGTGGTACGGCCTTTGCTCACCAATACAATGTGAAAAATGAACAGACCTCCAATTGGAAAAATGAGCAGAAATATAATGACCATAAGCGATATGGAGCTTATGACCGGAGGCGATACAAGCGGACTTGTCTTCAGGGCCACATACAAACAGCTGCAAAACACCAAAATCATGTGCACACACAAATAGCCCAGAAATTGAAAAAAAAAACGATAATTTCGTTTTCCCACACAATTGTTCAGCCATGGACAATGATGGTCGAACTGGTCAATGCACGAGTCGCATATGCTGCAATGTGACACTCTGGGCGGACGATAAAAATTACATGTCTTTGAAAAGAATGTTTTTTAGAAAATTCGAAAAAAAATTTTTTTTAATTTTTTAAAAATTTTTAGAAAAAAAACTAAATAAATATTTTTAAAATTTTTTTTGTTTATTTTTTTTTTTAAAACTTACAGAGCAAAGTTTTATTTTGACACTGTGGGTTTTTATCATGACAGTTTTGTACAAGGGCGACTTGGTGTCGTCGTTAAAAGTGGGATCATCGGGAGATATGACAACTTTGGGAAAGCGGCCCGGATCTCTGAATATGGCTACTAGAAAATTAACTACTACGTATAAGAATAAAATGCTTTGGGCGACTAAAATGGACGCCCAGTGGTAAAAGTCGTCTAGCAGGTCGATTAGCCGCGGCACAACAAGAGAACAATAGGCGCCTGTGGAAGAAATCAACAATGACCAGGCGAACAAACAAGGCAATGGTCGTTTGATGGCCGACCAGTTTACTTTTTTTAAATTGAGAAATGTGCGCCGGTTTTTCTTCGAACTTGCCAAACTGGTCAAATCTGCCTGCAAGTTCACTTTAACCTGGTGGTTAGACTCTTCTTTGTGGAATTCTTTGAGTTGTATTTCGTCCAAATTTAGCTGTTTTTTGTCTTTTGAAAGACACTTTTTTGAGCCCTGATTCGTCTTCTTTTTAAGAAGACTCTGGCTAGAGCGAATTTCTTTCGGATTTTCCTGCTTGTTCTGGGCCAACAAAGCGGACTCGCTGTACTTGTTTTTATCATCCATTTGCCAGTGTTCCAAGCGGACTTTTCCTCGATTATTTGTTCTTAGTGATCACGCAAAATTAATAAAATATTAACAAATATTTGGATATAAACATTGTTGTAAATTCGATAGATGATTTAAAGTTAAATCTAAAGAAAAAAAGAAAGGATTTGACTAAATGTTAATTTGAGTAAAAGCTTTTATTTCTTATTTAAAAAAAAATTCAAAAAAAATTCAACATTTTCCGAAGTGAAAAGTAGATAGACTTTTTTGTAGAATAAAATAATCAATTTTAGAAATTTTATGAAAATTTAACACCACAAAACGGCACGAGCATACGTAGTCGTATCAATGTAATATGAAACTAGAAAAAAGAATTGAAAACTAGTTAATTTAGTATTGCCTTAATGAGAATATTTTTTGACAATTCAAAAAACTTATCTTCTAAAACCGAATAATAAATTTTGAAATTGAAATTAATCTAATTGAAATAAAAATTATGAACAATCTTGAAAAAAATATATGAACTTTTTTTTAATAATATTCGATTTTTAAAACATTAAAATTAAATCAAAATTAAACAAAACAATATTAACATTTGCCCTAACAAAAAAATCGGTAATTAAACTCTTTATTTTTAAATTAAATTATCAAATTATTATATTGATTAACTTTTACCTTTAAAGAAACTGAATTCAAAAAATCTAAAATTTTGATTAAATTTTATCACTTTTTTTAGATTATAAATTGTCCAGTCTTTTTCACTTTAATTTCAAAAATTACCAAAAAAATATTCCAAAATTATACAAGGAAAAAATGGTTCTAGCGAATTTTTTTTATATTTTTAATCTTAAAAACTAATAAATTTTGATTAATCGTTTTTAAAATTTCAAAGTTCAAAGTGATTAAATTTTTGAATTGATTCACGTTAAGTGACAAAATTGTAAATCTTTAGCTGATTACATCATCTACTACTAATTTTTATGATTTTTTTTATATTATCATTTTGATATTCAAAAAAAATTATCCAATTTTGTAAAATATTTCTATCATCTGTCTCTAATATTGATTTTTGGCTTTATGTAAAAATCAGAACTATTTTTTTTTAATAAAACGGAATATCTGAATTCTGACACAAATGCATTCCGTTTTTAGAATCCTTATTATTCCAAAAAAATTAATTAAAAATAAAGCTATTTGAAGATATTTTAAGATTTAGTCTAAAAATCATAATTGATACATTATTGAACTAGATTCAATCTTTAATACCAAAAAATAATTCAGTTTTTTAAATAACCTTTTGCTTTAATTAAAAATTTTGTCATACAATTTTTAATAATGAATCGTTTTTTTTTTAAATTTATTCTTAAATGAAACAATTAAAAACTAATTAAGGACATCGAAAAGCATACTAGAGACTTTAAGACTCAAAAACAGCAAAATAAAATAAAATTCTCTACAAAAATCAATAATCTCAAAATAATGCATTTTTTTATCTTAAAAATTTATAGAAAATTAAATTCGAAATTCTTTTTTTTTAAACGCTCACGTAAAACCTTTAAAATAATTGCGGAAGTTTAAAATATTTTCTCATGATCAAAATTGGAGATTAAAAACAAATCTTATCCTAAATTCAGGTAGTCTGACCTAAATAAAAGGTCGAAAAGATCAAAAATAAATCAACAAAAGAAATAAAAAATAACTAAATGTTAATTAATGATTAATCTTAGTTGAAAATCTTAGATAAAAATAAAAAACAAAACTTAAATTTTCATTTTTCTTGTGGCCTTTGCGCACTCGTTTATTTTTCTTACCTCTCTAATTATTAAACTGGGTATTAAATCACTTCGGGATACAATCTACAAGAACTCGAATCCTTTTCTACTTTATCCAAATAACAAATTTTTCTATTTTTGAAAAAACATGGGCTTTTTATTTGTCTGAAAACAGCACGATTTACTATAGCACGAACCGGGTATTTCTTAGAGGTATTCAAAATTTCCTAATTTACATAGCCACGCAACATATGGAATTTATTATTCAGATATAATTCATGAGGCGAATGATTCATTTAGTTTTTTATTATCCATTAAAACAATCTTGTTCAATAAAAAAAGTACTTTAATTTTTTTTAATTTTTTATCCTGATTAATCGATTCTCTACATAAAAAATCGGTAATAAAATTCTAAAATTAAACTCAAGGGAAAATTAAGAGCTTTTTACGGTTCCATTTAATACAAGTGATTGCTTCAGGAAGTGTTCTAATCTAATAAGAAATTCTTTTTAAATCAATTATTTCATGTTCAAAAATATTGATTTTTTAATTAAAAAAAAAGCTTGTTAAAAATTTCTTGATTTATAAACAAACTCTAGAAAAAAGGCTCTTTTCTTAGACAAACTACTCAAAAATGGCCTGTAAAGGTTAAATATCGGCTTTTGAAAATTTTCTAAATTAATTAAACTTTTAAAATTTGTCCCAAGTTTTGGTCCAAAATAAAAAATTGAGACTTACAAAATTAATTTTGAAATAAATATATAGAACTACTTAATTTAAAGGTCTTTAGCAAAAAAAATCATAAAAAATTATTATTCGTCCATTGTAGACGAATTATTCATTAAAAAACTGAAAATTTATTAACTAAAGCAAATATTGAGCAAATTAGAAGAGTATTGTTGGCGTAAGTTGATTTTCTTAGAATTTAAACAAACACTTGAATTTATAATAATTTTCAATGTTAATAATTTTAATTTTAATTTGAGATACAGGTAAAAAAGAAAACATGAAAATTAAAAAATAAGCAAAGAAGC
Source organism: Brachionus paranguensis (assembly GCA_016802215.1). NCBI lineage: Eukaryota > Metazoa > Rotifera > Eurotatoria > Ploima > Brachionidae > Brachionus > Brachionus paranguensis. The sequence goes on from JAESIX010000004.1 coordinate 5,436,326, forward strand.
CGCCATTTGTTGCCAAACTATTGAGGCAAAACTTCAATTCAAAAAATCACTGCTTCATTCAATTTATTTTCAACAATAAAATTTATTCAAACTAGGCCGGTTTTGTTTACTAAAATTAATTATACAAAATTTTCAAATATATAACGAATCTTCAATTTTGTTTAAAAGCTTGGGATAAAATAAATTTTCAAAATAAAATCCATCTATAGTTTAAAAAAAATGACTTTTTCTATAGTCACAATTCGCTGATCCATGCCAGGTGATTTATTTGAATTTAATTGCCAACCAGTGGTCCACGAGCAACAAATGTATTTTTTTTCTCGGCTGTCGTTCAAAATTAAAATTAGAAAAAAAAAATTCATCAATTAATCTGTGGCTATTCAATACTTTCCAAGACTATTTGATTTATTTGAGTCTAGCCTTTAATGTTCGACCCATAAAAACCCATCTTTTTTAAAATTACTTAAATTGACATTAGTTTTATTGTCCTGTGCCTAAAAAATAAAATTTGTTTTAAATTGAGCCAAATAATGATCAAGTTAAAATTGGTCAATCAATGCCAAAGGCAAATTTTAAATTTTAAGTTCAAAATTATTTTTTTATTTTTTTGTCAAAAAAAGAACTTTAGAATTAAATTAAGCCAAGAAATATTTATGAAAAAAAAATTAAAAATATTACGATCAAATTGTTCTATTAAATTTAAATTTTAAGTTAATTTTATTTTTATCAAAAGGCGTGCATCAATGCTTGTTGGAAAATAAAATATTTATCTGTCTAGATTTAGGAATACTCCTTGTTCTAATCTTTTGTGTAAATAGTTTTAAATTAATTAAATAAAACTAATAATTCAAAGATCTTTAATTTCTCCAATTAAATATATCAATTTTTTTCTGGAAAGTCCCAGTTTCAGTAATATTTTATTCAGAAGCTTCTCGAATATTCAAAACATTTCTCAAATTTTTATATTTATAAAAATAGCTTCGAGCTCAACTAAAATAAATAAGAAAAAAATTAAACTCGTGCCTTTTTGAATGTTTTCTTATTTAAGGATACAGAGGCATTATTTTAAGAAATCTAATGCTTTTTCAAGTTAATTATAATTATAATTTTAATTATTTTAAATTTAATTTAGCACTCATCGACAATCGTCTGCAAAGAAATATTTTTTTAGAAAAAATTTAAAAAGGTCTGGTGTTTTTTAAGTTAATTTAGTTGGCTCATTGATTCTAAACACTTGGTTAAGGACCTTGACTTTTGTTCGGCAGCCAAGTTCAGACAAAAGGGAAAAGATGACTAATTACGATCGAAAAAGTTAAGTTCATAATCTCGAATCATATGGAAATTATAAGAAAATTCTAGAACAAAATAGTACTAGTCATATAAAAAAATTTCTATACACGGGTAGAAATTTTGATTGCAAATTATTTTGAAAAATTATTAAGATTAGAACAAAGTGTTTTAAATGCAGCATGATAACAGTCTAGAAGTTGCTAGTAAATGTAAATTGCTTGAGAGGCGTTTCTTAGATGAGTTTTATCATCAATTTTCGCTAAAACATTTCTTAAGAGTCTTGTTTTAGAATTTTCTTCAAGCATCGACTCAATTAGACACAGCTTGGACCACTTAAATCCAATTTTAATTTTCGAGTCATTGACTGATAGGAAAATCATTCAAGCAACAAAAAATCAAAGCCTAATTTTGAACTAATCTTGGTTTAAAAAAAAAAATTTCTAAAATAATTTTAGATTTGAGAAAATAAACAATAAAAAATGTCTGTGGTTGGTTTTGATGTTGGAAATTACAAGAGTTCAATTGGTATTGCCCGTGCCGGAGGTATCGAAATAATTGCCAATGAATACTCAGATCGAATTACACCGTAAGATAATTTTTTTCAATAAAATAATTTTTTTTAAAATAAAATAAAATAATTTTGCTCTTTTAATTTTATTAAAATTTATTTTTTTTTAAATATTTTTTTTTTGCCAGGACTTATGTTTCTTTTACCAATAACCAGCGATTTCAGGGTCATGCTGCCAAACAACAGGAAGTGACAAACAACAGAAACACGATCACTGGTTTCAAGCGTTTGTTGGCACGCAAGCCAAACGACAGCCAAGTGCAGAATGAGAAAAATTTCCACCCATTGAGAATTAGCCAAGAGGAGACTGTCCGAATAGAGGTGGACTACTTGAACGAGACGCGAAGCCTGAGTGCCGAGCAAATGACCGGGGTTTTTTTGACCAAGCTAAAGTCAACAGCAGAGAACAACTTGAACATGCCGGTAACAGATTGCGTGGTTTCGGTCCCGTCCTATTTCACTGACGCTGAGCGTAGAGCGCTTTTGGACGCGAGTCAAATAGCCGGTCTAAATTGCTTGAAGCTGATGAACGAAACAACCGCGGTTGCCTTGTGCTACGGCCTCTACCACACCGATTTGCCAGACACAAACGACAAACCTCATGTTGCAGTTTTTGTCGACGTAGGCTACACAAGTCTACAAGCTTCGGCTGTAGCGTTCAACAAAGGCAAGCTAAGAATGCTGGCATCTACGTTTGACAACAACCTTGGAGGCAGAGATTTTGACAAGGTTCTAATGGACTATTTTCAACAAGAGTTCCTCACCAAGTACAAAATTGACGCCTACTCGAATGTTCGAGCTCGCCTAAGGCTAAGAACTGAATGTGAAAAGGTAAAAAAATTAATGTCAGCCAATTCATCACCCATTCCGCTAAACATCGAATGCTTTATGAATGACATCGATGTTACTGCCAAGATCAAAAGGGACGATTTTGAAAAGCTGTCTGAGCCAATTTTGGCTCGAGTACAAAATGCACTGCAGCGACTTTTAGTCGAAGCCAACTTGAAGCCAGAAGACATAGCAGTGGTGGAAATAGTGGGTGGTTCGACTCGCATTCCGGCCATAAAGCGCATAGTCCAAGAAACCTTCCAAAAAGAGCCAAGCACTACGTTGAACGCTGACGAAGCGTGCGCCAGAGGATGTACCATCATGTGCGCCATTCTCAGCCCTAATTTTAAGGTCAAGGAATTTAAGATCGAGGACTGCCAACTTTTTCCCATCACCCTTAGCTGGAAAGGCGCTGAGACCGATGACAATGAGCTGGAAGTATTTCCAAAGTTTGAGAAAATTCCACTCAGCAAATTGATGACCATTTACAAGCGGGACTCATTTGAAATCGAGGCCAGATATCGATTTCCAAATGACATTCCCTATCCAGTGTCGCTGATTGGAAAATTTCAAATTGGCAATGTAACACCCAATGCTCAGGGAGAAAATAGTGAGATAAAGCTGAAGGCCAGAATCACCAAGAACGGAATATTCGAAATATTGTCACCGCAGATGATCGAGACTTATGAGGTGGAAGTTGCGGAGCAAGCTGAGTCGGCAAAAGTTCCAGAACAAGCTGAGCAGAAGCCACAGGGTGAGCAAGTGCCAGGTCAAGAAGCACCGACGGCTGAGACAAGCAATCAAGCGGCCAATCCGCCAAAGATGGTCAAGAAGAAAAAAACCAAAAGCATTGACCTTCTTCTAAATGCCCATGTGCCGCAACTCAGCAGACAAGACATCAATTTACTAGTCGAACAAGAATTGTCAATGATTCAGCAAGACCGCAAAGAGTGCGAACGAGCCGAGGCCAAAAATGCTGTGGAAGAATACATTTATGAAATTAGAGGCAAAATTTGCGGAGACTGTGCCAGTTTTATAACTGAACAGGTTTGGAAAAAAATATAAAAAAAATTTTCTTTTATCTAACTAAAAAAAATATTTTCTTTGTCAAATTTTCACGCCATTGTGAATTTTGGTACAAAAAACAAAATATTAAAAATGCCAAAGCTTAAGTTCAGAACTACCAAAACATGTTCTGTAAATTGGAGCAACTGATACATCCTTTGTACCACCAATATACTGATTCTGCGAAATTCTGCAATAATTTACAAAATTCAGAAAATTGTGAATTTGGAATATTAAATTATAAATCCAACTCAACTATAAGTGGTGGTACAGAGAATGTTTTAGTTGCTACAATTTACAGAACACGTTTTGGTCGGTTCGAATTAAAGCTCTGACGTTTTTTATATTTTTTATTTATTTTTTGTACCAAAAATTCTCTATATTCTGAATTTTGCAGAATTTTGCAGAATTTTGCAGAATCAGTATATTGGTGGTACAAAGGATATATCAGTTGCTACAATTTACAGAACATGTTTTGGTAGTTCAGAACTTAAGCTATGGCATTTTTAATATTTTGTTTTTTGTACCAAAATTCACAATGCCGAATTTAAAAAAAAAATTTTTCGTAATGTTAATTTTTTTTAAGACCAAGAGTCAATTTATGTCCATATTGGACGAGGCCGAAAATTGGTTGTACACAGACGAAGCTGAAAATCAGGAAAAAAGTGTCTATGTGGAAAAATTAAAAAGTTTAAAGGTAAATGAGTTAATTTTTGTTGTCGGTTTTCTAAACAATTAAAAAATTGATCACCAATAAGAGGTTCTCTTCTAAAATAATGAAAAATGTGGCTAAAATTGCTCATAACATAGATCCGGGCACCTTTCGCTCCAGATCTATATCCCAACACAGCTTTGTAGTCCAAAATAAATTGCGCACTATGAACCCAGCGCCTCCGCCCAAGCCCAAACTTGTGTCCAAGCCATTGGCTCAAAAGCCTTCTGAAACATCTCATTCGAACACTTTGCCAAAGCCGGGCAAAACTCCCAAAACCAAAAAAGAAAGCGTTTCGCTTAGGTCATCCATGTCAAATCTGGCCACATCTAAAAAATCACCTAGTGCTCATAAACTAGGCCTTAACTCTAATTCATATGCTGATCTATCTAATAAAGCATTCTACAATCTAGCCTACCCTAAAAATTCAACTAATTCAAATAGTACTTCTAACCTTTACCACACTAATTTATATGCGAACCAGTTCGGTTCGCAGGTATTTAATTATCCCGGATGTTCTAACAAAGCCCAGTATTTCTATCCAAATAATGGATTTAACATTCAATATTTTGATCGAATTTAAATTTATTTCCAACAAAAAAAAAATAAAAAATAATTTTAGTTTTAATTGTTTAGTTGCTTTTTGTTTAATTACTAATTATTTGCTATTAACTGTAGAACTTTGGTGAACCGGTTAAAAAACGCTTCAGGGAGTACCAAGAACGGCCAGCTATGCTTCAAGAATTCGGCCATTCATTGCAAATGATCAAAAAAGCTGTCGATTTGTACCACAATGGTGACGATAAATACAATCATTTGGAAAAGAGTGAAATTGAAAAAGTGATCAAATATTGGGAGGAGAAACAAAGATGGTTCGAAGAAAAAAACTTTTTGCTGACCAAAATGGCGCCCACTGACGACCCTGTGGTCTTGGCTTCGCAAATAAAAGATGAAATAAATGTAAAATTTACTCTTTAAATTCCAATTTGGCTCAATTTACCTTTTTCTTTTCTAGTTGCTGAACAAAGATTGCTGGACCATATTGAATAAACCCAAGCCAAAGGTTGAACCGCCGAAGCAAACTCCAGAACAGCCTAAACAAGAGCAAAATCAGCAGTCAACCGAAGTGAACGGAAATAAAACAGATAAAGAGGAAAAACCAATGGACTTGGACTAAAAAATTTTTCTTTTTACTTTTCTTTAATAGTCGTTTTAATAGAAGCATTTGAGAACATATTGTCTAGCGATTTTTTTATATTCCAAAATGACTTAATATGTCTTTTTGCTTTTGATTATTGCGAATCATTGAGGAAATATGTCTTATATTTTTGTTTGTTTTACTAGTTTTCCATTTCGCCATTGTTTACATCAAAAGAAATTATTTCTTCTATTTTAAATTATTTATATAAAATATGAGAAAAAGGTATAAATATATTGACTATTTGACTATATACAGATAAAATTGAGTACATGTTTCTTTTATTGTTTAAAAAAAAAACAAATTTTTACTTAATTAATATTAAAAATAATAGAATAAAAGATAAACAAACGCCAATTTTATTTATTTGTATGTTTACAATTATGATTAAATTTTATTTAAGTTCGCGCTGGCAAAAACTACGGCACTGCGCTACTAATTTTTTAATTAAAAATAATAAAAAATCAATCTGCATATATGAAAAGCTAAGAAAGCCAGTTTTAGGAATCAAAAAATTAATTTTTCCATTTATCCTCGATCAAAGTCTTAATTAAAATAAAAATACTTTAAGACACAATATGGATTGTTGTAATTTATAAAATTATATATCAATGTTAATTTTCTGAAAGTTCTGAGTCTAATCTACAAAATGATTTATCTAGATATATATTTTTTAAATATTTGACCCTGTTCTAGCACTAAAAAGATGAACAATTAAAATATTGTTTGGCTTTTTTTGATTTAGTCCGAGATCTTCTTTGTTAAATGTTAAAAGTGCTTCATTAAATTTTTTCCCAAAAAACATTAAATAAGACTGTTTTTATTTTGTAAATTAGCTTTCGAAACTTTTAAATTAATAAACTCGACTGACTCGTGGTCAAGCCACCGCTCAGCCACATTTAAAAATTACAGGGTTAGATGGACTTGGACTAGTATTGAAAACTTATCAATACTTAACCAATTCAAGTTTATTTTCCAATTTTTTTAATTAATTTAAATTTTTACAGTTACAATTCAGAATCTGTCTACACTTTTGATTTAAGAAGAACATTTATTCATTTTTTCTTAATGGACATAGTCTTCTCAATATACAGAATTTTCCGAAACTGTTAACTTTGAAATATTTAAATAAATTAAAACTGAAATAACTTTTTTTGCTCTGATCTAAAAGTTGTTTTTAAAAATATGTAAGCTGATAAAACTTTGACTCATTCTCTCAAAAATCATTTTAATGATTTTCTAAAAATATTGGTTATCATAATAAATCAAAAATTTTTTTCCGCTTTTTACACAATTTTTTAAATGAAAATTTTCAACAAAAAAATACAAATTGCATAATTGTATAATTTTTAGTCTCAGCTAAAAATTCATTTACTTGAATTTTTTTTTATCTAAGAATTAAAATTTATTGATATATTAGCTTGATTGATCAAAATAAATGCTTAATTTAATCTATTTAATTTTTTAAAGATTTTTTAACAAAATCTAAGAGCTATGCAATCATGTTACTAGTATTGAAAACTTACCAATACTTAAATAAAATAAAAAAAAATTTTAAAGAAAAAATAAGATAAAAGTAAAGTAAGTTAAAATATAAAATAAAAGACAGTTAAAATAGACAAATTGTAATTAATGACAGGTGTAAAATTTTTAATTATTGAACAATTCAGGAAAGAAAGAAGAAATAGTTAGATAGCAATTACACAATGGAGTCGAGTATTCGACATATCTTGATATAAAATTAATATCAAAATTGATTTATCTTCTTTTAAATAGAATAAAGGCAGCTTGAGTAAATTTTTAAATCAAAGAACATTTGCTGGCAATCCAATTATTGATAAAATCCTTTGTCAAGAGTAAATTCACTAGATACAAAATTGATTAATGTTGATATTTAATTACACTAGTTGTTTAATTTCCAGAAGTATTAAGTATATCAGCTTCATATTAAATATATCTTTCGGTAGAATATGTAATTCTTCCAAACTGACTGATTTTATGATTTTTTTAGTGTTTTCCTCATTTATGACATATTTTACGATTTATTCCCTTAATTATCAAAATTTATTTTATAAGGTATGTCTAAAAAAGATAAAAACTTAAGATTTTTGAATTTTTGATTTTAAAACTTAAAAAAAAAAACATTCAATTGATTTGCAAAATCAAAAGAATAAATAAATAAAAATTTTTTTTTTTATTTTGATTAATTTGCTTGGGTAAAAATGACCCGTCTTGGCTGTTAACGTAGTTTTATTCATTTTTAACAGATAAGAGATTATTATAAGATTGGTTAAATCTTTTTAAATTAAAAATATTTTTTATTCAAAAAATTTAAAGTCTTAATTTTTATTTTATCATCAAAAAATGATTTTAATTTAATGGCAAATAATGTTTTGGTACCGCTAATTAAAAAAAAAACACCGTTTTTTTAATAAAAACTCATCTAAATTAGAAGCGGGTGCAGACAGGAGGGTTCGGAGTAGAGTCCTAGTCTGTTTAAGGAATAGGGATATAGGTCAAAGAGGTCTAGGGTTTAGGGTAAACAGAAGGTTAGGGGTCTTTTTTTTAATTAGTTTTAACTTTAGTTTAGGAGTTTATTTTTATTAAAATGGCGGTGTTTCTTTTAAAATTAGCGTTATTGGCCTTTAAATATTGAAGCCGATTTCCTTTTTGAGTTTTGTGAAAGAAATGAAAAAAGAAAAACCGAATCGGTGAACATTTTACATGACGAACCGGTGAAAAAATTGTTCCATTTGGTCCTAATACCCTTCCAAAGCCTGATGTAATATAATTAAAAATCTGACTCACACTACTAAAAGGGTTAGGTAACTGCCTGCAAAATTCAAATAATAATTTAGATACCACCTAATCTTAAAAGCGCTAGGCTTTGGGTCAGACCCTAGAAGTTGTTTGGTCATGGATTTAATTAAGGCCGCGGTTTTTTTAAGCTCCCAGATAACCGCATAACTCTTCTAGGAAGCTAAATGTCTTGATAGAATTTAATTTGGATTTTTTTATGTTTAGAACTCATCCCGCCATTTCTATTTTAAGTGGAACCTCTTTCAGGAGACTCTGGAACTTATATCGACCCTGGTGAGCATCATTATCTTCCAAATATCCGTATGTATATATTTTTAGAAACATCTGATATCATACTTAAAAGTGAAAATTTACCTTTTAGAATATTCTTACCAATCAGATAGCTCATTACTGAAACTCTTTACCAGAAAAGATTAAGCAAACCAAAACAATCATTCTTTGAAGAGTAAATACCACAAATTACAACGAGACACTGTGGTATTTACCTCCGCAGGAATAAACCCGTTGCTGATCAATAATACAGTCAATCCTCCGTACAACGAAACCCCATTGAACGAAAAACCCTATAGAACGAATTCGATTATCAGAACCGATTTCGATCAATGGAAAATGAATACTTAATATCTTCTATAGAACGAATAAACCCCATAGAACGAATTTCGATGCAACGAAAACCCGATACAACAAGGTTCTTCTAACGAACCAATTAACCTTTTTCTTAAGAAATAAAACTTCATACAACGAAAAATCAAAAAAAAATTCGCACCTTTATATTATAAAAAAAATCTTGACATTTAATTAACTAATTGGAAATAAAGCTTAATTAATTTAATTGTTCTTTATTTGACTTTATCTATATTCTTTCAATAAAAAAATATATATTTACAGGTAAAAATTTTATCTGTTAATCTTTTTATTAAAATGAGTGAAAATTTATCTAATCCTGTCCCAAAAAAACAAAAATTGAAATAATAAAAAAGCATACAGACCAAAAAATAACGATTACTGCTCTTGCAAAAGAATATAACGCAAACCCAAAAGAATATAAAAATCGCATTTTTTCCTGCTAATTGTACGTCTGTTTTGCAGCCCTTAGATCAAGGAATTATTCAATCGTTCAAAGTCAAATATCGTGCCAATATCGTAAAAATTAGATTTAATAAAATAAAAAAAAATTGTAAAGAAAAAATAAGATAAAAGTAAAGTAAGTTAAAATATAAAATAAAAGACAGTTAAAATAGACAAATTGTAATTAATGACAGGTGTAAAATTTTTAATTATTGAACAATTCAGGAAAGAAAGAAGAAATAGTTAGATAGCAATTACACAATGGAGTCGAGTATTCGACATATCTTGATATAAAATTAATATCAAAATTGATTTATCTTCTTTTAAATAGAATAAAGGCAGCTTGAGTAAATTTTTACAAAATTACATGCAATCGAACATGGCTCGAATGTGCCAACAATTAACGTCCTTTCAGCTATATATAAAATAAAACGTGCTTGGGATAATGTTTCCGCTACAACAATTCAAAAATGCTTTCGAAAAGCTGGTTTCAATGGTGACTTTTTATTTGATTTAACCAACGACTGCGACTCTGAAGACGAATTTAAAGAATTATCTACATTCTAAAAAAAAATAGATTTCGAAAAATATGCTTATTTTTCAGTCGACTCAAATTTAGCAGCACGTGGTTCGCTTTCTGATTTGGAAATTTTAAATACAGTTGCTACAAAAAAAGAACAATCAGACAATAGTGACAGTGAAATTGAAGAGTTAACTCAACCGAAAAAGTCAATCATTAGTTCAAAAGAAGCAATCGAACGAATTAACGATTTAAAAGATTTTTTTTAAATAAACAAGAATATGATTCATCAAATATCGTTAACTTTTTGTTTAATATTGAAAATTTGGTAATTGAAAAAAGTTGTAATAAACAAACAACTATTACTTCGTATGTTAAAAAGGATTAATTTTTCTTTTCATTTTATTTTTTTATAAATTTTTTCATCTTTTTCATTTATTTTAATAAAAATTCAAAATAATAAATCTTAAAATTTATTCAATGCTTTTGTATGGGATTTTCGATAGAACGAATTTCGATACAACGAATATAAAAATTTCCGCCCAACTTTGTCGTTATATCGAGGATTGACTGTAATAAAAGTAATATTAATCACAATAATGAACATCTAGAATAAATTTGTAATTGAATTAGTATTTTTAATAGTTACTTTAATTCCTGTCTAGTTAAAAGTTGATCAATAGTGAAGGCTAGATTTGACTTAGACCAAGTTGGTCCAGCTTAACAATCCATTTTTGAGACCTTCCACTTTTGAATAAATAAATAATAGTTTTACCCAAAAAAAAAAATTTAAAAAAATTAAAATGTCCGAATGATGAAAAAGCTTGCATCGCCCAAAATCCAAATCACGTGGCTAAGCTACATGGTAGCTTAGAAGACCTAAGTCTTCAACTAAAATAATTCACTCCCAAAACTTATCCTAATTACCAAATAAGAAAATCCCAATCCTGAGTCAAAGAGAATATCAAGGCATTTAACTTTTTAGATTGAATTCTTAAATCGTAAAACAATGAATTTTTTTTTTAGATAAATTTTTTTATTTATACTTTTATACTTGGATTTTATTTTTTTGAAATTTTTTCTTCTTGAATGAACTTGAATAAAAGTCAAACAGTTAAAAAAGGAATAAAATAAAACTAGCGTTTTACTTCTTTTTTATTTAGATTGTTTTTTTTTAACTCAAAAATTTTGAAATTCTTCATCTTAACTAAAAAAAATTTTAAGTTAATCAGAAATAATTATTTTTTTTTATAATTTTTAGGTAAAAATAAAATATCAAAAACTCTTCCTAGCCTATTACTAAGATCAAAGTGAAGAATGTATTCTCATCAGTTGAATACCCGATGGAAGTCCATTGAAAGCCGAATATTGCGCAGAGCTTGCTCGGCACCAGTCACAAATTGATTTAGCATTGCACTGTATTGCTAGCACCTATACACAAAATCCTTTCGGGGGTAATTCAATAAATATAAACAAAAAATTTTAATATAAGTTTATTTTAAAAAAAAAATTAACAATAACAATTTAATTGAATAATTAGGATAAAAATGTTAAAAATTTCGCTTATAATCCGACTTGCCTCCGTATTTATACTCCACTTGAATGCTATGTATCACGGCATCCTTCTGAATTGCTTTGCACATATCATAAAGTGTTAATAGAGCTACTGAGCAAGCTGTCAAAGCCTCCATTTCTACACCTGTTTTGCTTGTTGATGTTTTGCAAATGGCCTCGCATCGAATTCTGAACTTTTTTTCATCTGGAAAAAAATTGATGTCACAAACATCCAACAAAATTTGATGGCACAGTGGAATTAAATTCTGAGTTTGTTTGGATGCTTGGATCCCGGCAATTTGCGCGACGATCAAAGCATTTCCTTTTTTTAGCTTATTTTCAACAAGAGCATTGAAAGTGTCTTTATTTAGCTGAATGTAGCCGGATGCACAGGCCACTCGCACTGGTTTTAACTCAGACTGTTTTTTTTCACTAATGTCTACTTGCTTTGGAAGATTTGTTTCGTTGTCTAGATGCGTAAATTGAAATGAATGAGGGCTTGGAATACTTTGGGACACTTTTTTTTCATTATAGGTTTTAAACTGATCCCAAAGTTTTGTATGCTCGTCAAACACGTCAGTTGAGTAAAAAGTCACCGGTTGGTGCTTGGCAATTCTTGGGTATAAATGCGGAAGAAAGTTAGGAATATTTACATTTAATAAATTGGTTTTAAATGTTTGCTTCAATCGATTATCTTATTTAATAAAAATATTTTATTGAAGAATTTTTTTTTTGATTTTCAAAAAAAAAACCTTACCCACCAATGAGTATCATTGGACGGTTTTTCAAACTAGGCAAAATATCCAGACCTAAAAACAAAAAATATTATCGAAATTTATTTTTAATATTCTCAGCTTAATTTTTAAATGAATTTTTAGTTAGAACTAGATTGGTGTTCGGCTTTTATTTAAATAACAATTTAAGAAAAATTTTGAAAATATAATTTACTTTTTTTATGGTAAATTAATAAAGGTAAATTTACAATTTTTTACAATTCAATTATTTTGAGAATAATTTATTTTTCTAATTTTTGTATTTTTTTTCACCAAAAAAAAATCACATTTCTAAAATGTATTTAAATGCATAAAAAAAATTGTTGAACATACAAAAAAAAGATCAAATATCAAAAGTCACTTATGCTCTTATAAACATTTATAAAATGATTGAATTCGAAAGTGATAAAGAATTTTAAATTTGATTTTGATCAATTTAATTACTCAATAGATGTATAAAGAGGGTGAAGTTAAATAAAGCTGAATAGAAACTGCACATGTAAAAATGATTAGAAAAATTATTTAATAATATTTGAAAAATTTAATTTTAGTAAAACTTGTTTTTAAAATTTTGCAAAAATATTGAAGCAGTCTGCAGTTAAGACTAAACTGATCCAAACGGTTTTAGCCTTTAAAATAAAAAAAATAAATAAAAAGGTTTTTTGTTTAGAAGTATATTTTTGGTGACAAAAAAATAGAAAGCCAATTATTTATTAGAGTAAATAATGGTTAAAAATCTTAAAAAAATAAAAATATCAATGAACGAAATTCTTTTGTTCATTTTGTTAGAATTTTAAACTTAAAAAAAGGATGAAATTCGGGATATAATGAGTGTTAAAAAGTTTTTAAATCAATCACGAATGATTTTTCAAATTTCAGTAATTTAATTCAGAATTAATTGTTTATTAAGTAAAGGAGATGACACAGCGTAATTTTACTTTAAAAAACTTTAATTTCTTATCGTCTTTTAATTTCACAACACGGTTGTTGTTACATTTTTATTTTGTTCTAAATATGTACATAGTCACATAAGAAATCTCAAAGTTAAGTGATTTTTTTTTAAATGATTGTGAAATAATTTTATTTAATAAAAATTCTCAGACTCAAACCTGTTAGTTTTTGTTTTTAATTCTCTCTCGGCTTATAATCATTAAAAATTTATTCAAAAATTCAAATTTCATTTTAGAAATTTTCTTTAAAGTATGGTTGAAATTTTTCTAGTCTGAAATTGCAAAAAAAATTCTAAACTATCCTTATTTCAAAAAGACCTAATTTCTTTATCAAGATAAATAATTCTTCGATATTTAGCAATTTAGAAAAATTCTAACTAAATTTTAGCTTAAAAATGAGAAAAAAAAAAAAATCTTATCATATTGAAAAATTACAGATGTTTTTTATATTGCTGTAAAAATAGATATTATAATCTATAATAGAATGTAATAACGCATTTGAATTTTTATGACAAATATTTTTTTTAGAAAAATGAAATTTTAGAGATTTACCCGTAGGACTCTCCGGAACAGTTTTTTTAAATTCTAAAAAATAAAAGCAAACAACTCTGAAATCTTATCATTAATTTTACTTTGCTATCATTTCTGTTTAATAAATTATTTTTTTAATCTGTATTCAACTTTGAATTACCTGCATGCTTTGCTTTTTTTCTCTTGATAGCTGCACCTATGAGTTCAGATAAGTCTTCATCATTCATATTTTTTCGGATGGCATCTCTCAAGCTAACCTCCGAATTTCCAAACAAGCATACCTTTAAATTACCATCAGCCGTAAGTCTAATTCGATTACAAGTATGGCAAAAGTGCTCGCTCATAGATGTAATAAACCCAAATTGACCGCTATAATTATCAATTTTAAATGCCTAAAAAATTCTCTTAAATTCTCAAAAATAAAATCCAGAATTTTCCCATTATTACTTTGGATGTATCATTCGGGTCATCTTGCAGTTTATTAATACTCTCAATTGGATACTTTTGTGCAATAATTTTCATCATTTCCTTAAACGAAACCATCTTTTTGGTATTCCACTTATTTCCATCAAAAGGCATGTACTCAATAAAACGAACATCTACATTCTAAAATTTGCCAAAATTTTTAAGAATTATTTAATTCAGCTCACAAAAACAAACTTTATCCTTTGTAAACTCAATAAAATCTGTTATCTCATCATCATTTAAACCTTTCATGACTACACAATTAATTTTCAATGGTGAAAAGCCAAGCTCCAGAGCTGAATCTATGCTCTTCATGACCTTAGACCAGCCCTTTCGTTTGGTGACAAATTCAAATTTTTTTTCTTTCAAAGTATCCAAACTAATATTCAGCTGATTCAGACCTGCTTCTTTCAGCTCATTTATTTTACGAGATAACACTATGCCATTTGTGGTCATGCCAATTTTTTTAATTGCTTCATTCTGGCCAACTTGGCGAATAATATCAACACAATCTTTGCGTACCAAAGGTTCACCTCCCGTAAAACGAATCTTGTTCACTCCAAGCTTGGCAAAAAAATTAACCAGCTTTACTATTTCATCAGCAGACAGCAACTTTTCATTAGCTGTGAGTGGAACGCCTTCTTCAGGCATGCAGTATGTACCTTAATAATGAATTAAAATACATTCTGGTAAATTAATTAAGTTTACATCTAAGATTGCATCGTTCTGTCAACGAAACCCGTAAATAGGAATGCTTGCGTCCGAATAGATCGTGCAGGACTGATTTAGGCTCAGTTGCTAATTTTGGCTGGACCATTTTATCGGCTAATTTGAGGCTGGTGGAAGCTTTGGCAGCATTTAGTCTGGATAAAATGTTTTTGCTCATTTTATTTTGGTCTAAATTTTAAAAATACTCAGACATTTATACTTTTTGATAAGATAAAAAGATTAAAATATTTTATTGAATTTTAGTTTTTTATTTAAATAACGTGACATGTTTTAATTAGCAAGCTTGATATATTTCAAAAAATTTAAATAAAATATTCAACATAATTTGAAAAAAATTATGGAAATGTTTGCTTTGTTTCATGTTTGAGCCTGTTCCAGCAAAACTTAGATAAATAACAAAGAAATAAGAAATTTTGGAAAATAAAATGGAAAAATATTGGGGTATAATAAAAAGAGTTGACGGGAACGCTGCGTCGACGCCTATCAAACTTTTCAAAGATACTTATCATTTTGGACGAACAAAAGGTGTTTTGATTTGAAAGTTTAATTTTTTTAATCGGTGTTAAATTTTAGATTGTGAATTTTGTTATGAGAACAAATTTTTATCTAAAAAACATTGCATTATTCAGCGAAATGAGCATGACAAAACACAAATTTTTCTTTGTGATCAAAGTTCTAATGGGACACTTGTGAATCTTAATCAAAAGATAAAACAAGAAGTAACCGAGTAAAAAGTTGTTTATAATTAAAAAATAAAAATGTTCTCTTTAAAAGAAAATTAAATTAAATGACAAAGATGTTATTTATTTGGTACAAAGAGACAATCAACCTGAAAAAAGTAAGAATTCAGATTTCCAAAAAAATATTTTAAAATTTAAGAAGCTTGCTATGAATTTCTCTTAAAGGTCATCATTTTTTTTTGGAAACCATTAAGAAAATTTCTTGATAATAATTTTTATTTTTAAGTGAAAAAAACTTAACATTTATCTAAATTTTATACATTTATTTAAGCTTATGAAATAATAACATTTATTTAAATAATTTTAAAATAGGATTAAACATTAATTAAAGGCTGAATTTATTTATATTAATATTTATATCTAAAATTTTAAAACATTTCAGAAATATTTAAAATTGATTTATTGTGGTCAATTTTTTTTCTAATTTTAGTTTACAGCTAGTTTTTTTTCTGCCTTTCTTTTTTCTAATTTAGAATTTCATTATTTTTTATTTAAGAACTCAGTCCATTTCTTTAATTTTAAAGCTAATGGGGCAATTTGGAAAAAAATTACGATATGATCTTTTAACAATCAGCAAAAAATAACTTTCAAGTTCAAATACCGTAAACTCGCGTTCACGACTCTAAGAGTAAAGCCCAAGTCCAACCTTTTTTCTTATAGAGTTAATTACATAGTTTCTATGTTATAACAATTAAAATTGAATTAGCTGGAAAATACACTGAATATGGGATATTTTCCAATAATAAAGCCTAAATTTAGCTTTTACTCTAACAAAAAAATGGTCTTTACTCTAACAAAAAAATGGTCTTTACTCTCATAAAAAAAAATTAAATTAAAAAAAGTCTAGAGTTAATTTCGAAAATAGAAAATTAGTTAAATTTAAGCTTTTTTCTATTTTTGCAGTTTACTTTAAGTGTATTTTTGTGAAATTAAGGGTAAAATTTTAAAAAGTTTATAAAAAAATTTTTAAAAGAAAATTGGATTCAAATTTTAGTTAAATGAATAATAGAGAAAGAAATGTTATTATTATTTACTTTAAATGTTCTACAGTTAAGAAATGATCTAATCCAATATATTAAATAGGCAGGTATATTTATCTTTATCAGCTTGTAAATTATACCCTCATGCCAAAACTTGTCGAAAGCTTAGGAAATGTCAAAAAATAAGCAACATACTTTTTTCTTTCTATTAAATGATTCGACAACTTTTTGGATAAGAAAACTAAATTATCTGCGGTTCTTCGATGTTTTCTAAAACCAGATTGTTCCTGGATCAGCATTCGAATTTTCATAAAATTAACTAATTTTAAATTTTTTTTACCTAATACGCTTTCACACCCTAAGCCCTTTAAGACAAAATGTTTTTTTTTACATTATTCTATGATTTTTGATTGAAATAACAGTATATTTCAAAATAAAAATAGAATTTTCTAATTCCATATTTAATTTTCAGTATTTTGGTAAAAATATGAAGAATCTAGCTTGAATAATGACCAAGATATGTCATTTTAAAAAATTTGACTCTTTGAAAATCTAAGACGCCACATTTCCTGAATTAGTGGTCATATAAATAAATTAGTAATGTATTCCGAATTAGCTAATCAAGATCTACCTGAAAATACCCAAAAAGATCATTTTTGTGATTTTTATCCAAATTGTCCCATATCTTTAGATTGCCACAAGGTAATTATGAGTTTTGGGAATTTCAGTACAAAAGAACCGAACAAATTGATAAAAAATTGAATGGCTTTTTTTCTAAAAGTTTAAAACTAGTGCAACATTCATAGTTGCATTAACTTTCAAAGTCTGCTAGTGATTTGCAAAATATCTGCAAAATGCTCGAATATATTAAAATCTAATTTCTGCTAAATTTGGAGAGTTTAATAGTTGATGAAATAATATTTGACCTTTTTCTGAAGTCAATGAAAATGAAATTCTTTTTTTGCTTTTAAATCACTTTTTAGGTTTCTTTTGCTCATAAATACCTTTAGTTTGTTCTAAAAATTGAAAACTTTTTTTCTATGATTTTCGTACTAATAACTTATTATGATAATCACATTGATTAATTTTTTTACTTTTTTTTTCGACAATTTACCATTTTTTCCACCTAAAATTCAGTAAATTACCAACGTAAAATATGGTTAATTTACGATAATTTACGGAAAAAATGGTAAGCTCCAATAATCAGTCAACTCAACCTGTACCTCAATTATTGGGTCTAGTGGTTTATGAGAACGTTTTTTCACACAATATGTGAAAAATTTATACTTTTTTTAAATAAGTAATAGAGAACTAGTTTTTCCTTCAAGAAAACAAGTCTTTATTTTTATAATCAAGACATGGGACATATCAAAAGACCAAAAGACGCTAAATAATCTTCACTCTATTGGCGATGCTCATCCTATAGTCGCACTAAGACTGTCACCCAATTTTTTTTTTTTTTTATATTTTTTTGGTAATTTATTATACGTAATCAATTTTTTGAGAAATTGTTTACAGGAGCTGTTCACCTATTATGTGAACAAACGTTCTCATAAACCAATAGACCCAAATCATTTGTTTTAAAAAGTAGAATAGATTAGTGATAGAATAATAAATTGATCGAGTTTGATCAAAAAATTTTTTATCAAAACAGTCAAATAAAATAAATTTTTTTTAAATATTTTTCTTTTAATATATATTTTAATTATGTTGGTTAACTTTAAAATGAAAAAAAAAACTTATTGAAAAGATAAATTATTGTCTGTTTATTTTTGCTAAATTTTTTTATTCGAAAAGAAGAAATTTTTTACTTTTTAAATGATCTTAATTTAGACATCATTTTGAAATTTGAAATCATCAGTGAATCTAAACTTGAAGAAAAAATTGACTCCATTGAATGTGAAAGAACTAACATTAATGAAAAAAGAAGCATTGATTCCGATGATAATCTTAAAGATAAAATACAAAAAATTGAAGCCGAAAGCGAAAGTGTTGAAAAGAAAGAATTTCAAACAAATCAAGATGAAGATGACTTCATGGAAAATATAAGCTGCAGCATTTGTAATGACATAATTTATGACTGTGTAAGGTATTGAAAATTTAAAGCTAATTTTAATTTGAATTCAAAGTAATTAATTAAAAGCTTACAGCCTTGTATGCATTCATACTGCGGTGCTTGCTATTCAGACTGGATGGTTAAGTCCCAAGAGTGTCCAATATGCAGAAAAAAAGTCGAACGAATAGCCAAAAATTACCTAATCAATAATATAATTGAATCATTTCTGAAAAAGCATCCTCACAAAAAACGCTCTGACTCGGAAATAAATCTTTTGAATGAAAAAAATAAAATTTTACAAGATATGGTATGACCTTGTATTTTCTTTTACAGTTAAATTTTACCTTTTTTTTAGCCCTATCCAGAACGCAATGATAAAGTGGAAAAATACCAAGATGATTATGAAAGCGGTGATGATTTAAAAAAGAATCAAAACGAACAAAATAATGATCAAAATAATTCTGATACTGAGTCAGACAGAGGGAGCATCTTCAGGTCGGACAATGAGAGTGATGGTGAATATAGTGATCATGATGATAACATTTTGGCCAATAATTACAGAAATAATTTTCCAGTAGCCAATTTATGGCCAAATCCGAATCAATAGTAAATTTTTTCATTAACTTTAAAACTTTGATAAACAAAAATATTCTAGTTTTCATCCACCTGTTTATAACCAGCCCTTTAGATTTACTTGTCGACAATGTCCTCAAAACAAATTTTTTAACTATGCTCCTTTAGCACCTGACTACACGTGCAATCAATTTCAGAACCATTTATTATGCCAATGCTGTTTAGAGGCGATGCCGGATAGAAATCAGGAAATGAATAGAAATCCTTTATTGCCAAAGCAAAATTGTACCATGTGCTTCACTCCTTATTGTAATTTATACTGGGGATGCAATAAAGGAGGATGCAAAAAATGTTTGGTTCATTTTAAGGACTTTGTGCCAGACAATGGCTGTTTGAATTTATTAATAAATGAAAATCAGTATGAATCCCAATTGTTTAGTGATTGGGTTGTGCGTAAAAATAAGCAAATCGAGGACATATTCCAAGATTGCCTGGCTAAGCTCAAATTAGGCAAATATAGACTACAGACTGTAAATATTAATGACGCGTTGGATAAAATTGTCTGCAGAAAATGTGCTGCTAAACTATTTTCAGAATTGGCTTACCAGTTTAGAACTGAAATTTCAAATGAGCAAATTTTTAGTAAATAAGTTAAATAATTTAATGATTTTTTTTTTAAATTCTAAATTTAGATAATGATAATCAGAGAAGGCCAGACTGCTATTGGGGAAAAGAATGCCGAACACAAAAACATAGTTTAAACCATTCTAAGTAAAATATTATTTGTTAAAATTTAATATATTTGTAAATTTATTTTATCAAACCAAGAAAATTCAATCATATTTGTGAAAAGACAAAAATGGAATGCAAATGAATGTTTTATATTAAAATTATAAAAAAAAAAATTTGAATTATTTCTTGTATTAGTGTTTTTGTTGATTAGTAATAAATCAAAGGAAAAATAATATTTTAAAAAATTTTAAATTAAAAAGTGCACAATAAAATAACATTTTTTAATCATTGGACTCTGTTGGATCATAACATAAAATTATTACACCTGAATTTATACGTTCAAATCAATGTGAAATAAATTTAAATTAACTACAATACTGAACGCTCAATGTATACTGTTAATGTGGTTTAAGCGATTCAACAAATGAATGGAAATGGATGTGGTTTATTGACATTGGCATATGGGCGAGGATTAAAAACAATTAAAAAAGTGAAACTAAAAAATAGTACATAAAACTTAATTTGTCAAAAATGCTTTTTTAAATGTTTATTTTAAAAGACAAAAATTATTTTTTCTAAATTCTTAACAAAAATAAAATTAAAAAAAATAACTTTAAACTTTCAAAAGTCAGTAATCACACGATATAAGATTTTCACATTTCAATAAATTTATTTTTTACGTATATCACATTTTTCAAGTATTTTAATCTCTTTTTATTTTTTTTTAATTCTCACACAAACCATATTTACTTGATTAACAGTGTCGCAGAGAATTAGAATCAAATGGAAAGATAAATTACAGAAATTAAATTCAAATGATAAAAATAGATTTTTTTACTAAATTATGTTTTTTGAATTTTTAATTTAAAATATTATGCTTATTTTTCACTTTTTGCAAGGCTAGCTTTTTAATTTTGAACTCTTGTTTTTTCCTTTTCACTTTCTTTTTGTTGCGTTCAACTACATCCATTATTTATTTGACTTATTAATCATGTGAAACAATTGTGATTTATCAAATTAAAAGGAAAAAATATACTCAAAATATTATTTTTTTGAATTACATTCATTAGCTAATTATTAAAAAAAACTCAATTTCAAGAGAATTGAGCAAAATAGACTGGCATAACGGAAACAAACTAGGTAGCTCACTTGCTAGAAGTGTTAGAAGTCATAGGTATCGCGTGGTTAAAAAGATCACTAAATGTAAACTAAGGGAATATTAACTGGTCAACAGAGTGGTTAATAGCTGGAACGAATTAAAACCGGAAGTATTGAATGCGAGGTAAAAAATAAATTAAAAAAATACTTTATAACTATATATTTACAAGACTGGAAAAATAAAAAAAAGATTTACCAGATTGTTGATCAATTATGATGATTTTGTTTATTTGGAAAGGTACCACAGCGAGATTTGAAGGGTTTTGTTCTAAACGTAGCTTTTTCATATTTATATTTATTGAACCAAGCGCAAATTCACGCGCGGTTTCTTGATATATTTAAAAAAATATTTAATTTTTTTTTTATTTAAAATTTTATTCAAAGAATGTGAAAATTTTAAATCGAGTTCTTTATAATACTTTTTACTAAAATTCAATTTTTAATCTTGTCTTTTACTGTAGCTCAACATAATCTTAAAAAAGAAAAAACTATTGAAATTCAATAAACTTATTTAAATATACCATTCCGAATATTCCAGCTAGACCAGCACCAAACATGGTGTAAACAATTGAAGTTTGCTGAAAGTCCGAGTTACCATGCGAGCTAGATCTTATTTGACTTTTCAGCAATTGATTACGGTTTACTGATAAAATATCAATTTTAAAACAAATTAATTTTTAAAATTTATTATTTACATATCTTTCCATGTCCCACCGTTAAAAATTTAGACACTCTGCTTAACTGCATTTTTTTTCTAAATTAAATTTATTAATTTGGATAAACGCTTGAAAAATTTATATGCTAATCAACAAATTAATATATATCTCATATACGAGTAAATGTTGTTTACTAGCTTTTATTTGGAATCTAAAATAAACTACCAAATTTTTAGTTTTATTTTCTTCTATGGTACTGTCATAATTTAAATTTTAAATTTTTATCTTTGCCAGTGTATTATGAATGAAATTTTTTTTTTCAGTCAAAAGTTTCTGGAAGTGTTTGATACAGATTTACAAATAAATAAAAAGTAAATTAAAGTGAAAAAAAACTTGTAAAAAATCTAAACAAAAAATTTAGATTAAGAAGTACAAAAATCAAGTAAAAAAAAACTAAATTCGTAAAACTTTGACAATTAAATAAAATTTGTTCAAAGAGATCAAATTTGAGATTTTCCCCAAATGTTTGTAGCACTATCTGGAATAAAGAAAATTTCCAATCCTTTTTTTTGGTTATATTTTTTTATGTAATAAGAAATTATTTTATATAAAATTAAATATTTTTTGTCATTTTTAAAAGGGGCGTGTTTTTCTTTCGAAAGAAACTGCTCTTTATTGGACAACTAATGACTCTGGAGGGAATTAACCAACTTTAGAAGATTTTCAGGTTCAACAATTTTAGTTTTATAACTTTAGACACGGTAAAATCCTAAGGACAGAAGAACATCGAGCCATTTTTGAAAACTTAAATCTTAATTAAACTTATGAATTAGATTAACTTATGAAAGGCAAATTTTCTGAATTTTTTATAAATTTTTTAAGCCTGATAGGAAAAAATATAATTTTCTAAATCGATAATATTGATTGCTTATTCAATTAATTTGACGGAAAAAAGATTTTTCAAATTTTTGTAAAATTCATATTTTGTCTTTAAAATTCAACATCTTAGCTTTGCATCCAAGTTGGTATTGAATTCAAACTATGCTAAATTAATATGAAAATTTATATATAGCTAAATAAAGTGCAGAGTCAGCAACATGCATTAATATTTCAAATATTTTAAATTTTATATTTATCTAAATAACGCTTAGCTAAAACTTAATAAACTTTGCTATTGTGCCTAAATTCTGAATTCATTTAAACCATGAGAAACATTCGCTTTGTCAATTTGATTCAAAGGCTAAATACATTGAACAAAAATACCAATGCTATTTTGAAGCAAACAAATCTATTAAGAGTGAATTCCAAAGCTGTCGAGTCTTGCTATAATGGTCAGTCGAAACAATACTCAAGTTCTAGTCATGGAAGTTCACATTTTTCTCGAACATCAATAGTTTACACTCTTTTAGGCGCATCAATCGCAGGAGGCATCACAGTAACCTGATTTTAAACAAAATAAATTATCAAATTTACAATTTTTGAATTAGATTTTGATGCTTAACTCGGACAATAAGCTTGGCTATGTGAAAGCATTTACTCAAGAAAAGGCCGAACAGTCTGAAACAAAAGTCCAAGAAGAAATTCCGAATGAACCAGTGGTAAAGTCAGAAAGTGCTTCTGATGAAATTTTTGAACAATCTCAAGAAGAAAAGTCTTCTGCTGAATCTAATCAAGTTGGGTCCACTGAGTCCGAAGTTGTTCCTACTGAAGCAGAGCTCAAAGCTGCAAAATTAGATGAAGAAAAATTTTTACCAGAAATTCCAAGTCATGCACAATACTTAATAGTAGGAGGAGGAACTGCAGCAATGGCTGCTTTTAAAGCCATCCGCGCCAACGACCCAACTGCCAGAGTATTTTTGAAAATCTCATTTCTTTAAATTTTTAAATTATTTTATGTCAGGTTTTAGTGGTCACTGAAGAAGACTATAAACCTTACATGAGACCACCTCTTTCAAAAGATCTTTGGATGACTGATGATGAAGAAA
The DNA here is from genome assembly GCA_016802215.1 of Brachionus paranguensis. Taxonomy (NCBI): domain Eukaryota; kingdom Metazoa; phylum Rotifera; class Eurotatoria; order Ploima; family Brachionidae; genus Brachionus; species Brachionus paranguensis. The sequence continues at coordinate 5,460,277 of JAESIX010000004.1, forward strand.
CAATTAAACAATTAAAATTCAAGCAATACAATGGAAGTGAACGCAGTCTTTTCTTTTTAGAGGATGAATTTTACGTTCAACCAAAGTACTTGAATGAACAAGAAAATGGTGGTGTTGCCATTCTGACTGGAAAAAGTGTCGAACAAATAGATGTTCAGAATAAAATTGCTAGACTTAGCAACAATTGGGAAGTGGCCTTCGACAAATGTTTAATAGCAACTGGAGGAAGACCAAGAAATTTGCCGGTATTTGACAAATGTTGGGAAAAACTTCAAAATCGAGTTACCCTTTTCCGAAATGTGAGATTGGGATGATTCATTTTTAAAATTTAGATTTTAAATAATTTAAATTTTCAAGATTGAAGACTTTAAAAAATTGTACTCGATTGCCAAAGAGGGTAAAACAATCGCTGTTGTCGGAGGTGGTTTTTTGGGATCTGAATTGGCTTGTGCTCTTGGTCATATGTCCAAAAAATTTGGTGGTAAAGTTATTCAAGTTTTTCCCGAATCGGGAATTTTGGGTAAAATTCTACCTGAGTATTTAAGTGAATGGACCACTGCCAGAGTTAAAGAAGGTAAAAAATGACAAAAATTAAAAAAAAAATATAAATTAAATTTTGATTTTAAGAGGGTGTTAGTGTTATTCCCAACACAACGATTAATAAAGCACAATTAAATGATGATAAAGTTGAGCTAGGTCTACAAGCGACAAAACCTGACGCCCAACACGATAACTGGCTTTTGGCTGACCATGTTGTTGTAGCTGTTGGCTTGGAACCAAATGTTGAACTAGCTAAAAAGTCTGGCATTGAAACCGACCCGAACTTTGGCGGATATTTGGTAAATGCTGAATTACAAGCTAGAAACAACATTTGGGTTGCAGGTGATGCTGCCTGTTTCTACGACATTAAATTGGGCAGAAGACGGGTCGAGCATCACGATCATGCTGTAGTCAGTGGTAGACTAGCCGGAGAAAATATGACCGGTGCTGCAAAACCCTACTGGCATCAATCAATGTTTTGGTACCCAAAAATAATTGCTTTTTTATTTCTTTTTAAATTTTTTCTTAAAGGTCTGATTTAGGGCCTAAGATTGGTTTTGAAGCTATCGGTTTGATAGATTCTTCACTTCAGACAGTTGGTCTTTTTGCCAAAGCGGAAGAAGCTGACACCCCTAAAGCACAAGTACAAGAGAGCAATGAATCGTTAAGATCAGAAGTTAAAGATACTCAAGTATTTATAATTTGTTTTTTAAGGATTTTTTTTAATTTTTTTTTTAAAGTTACCTGAAGCTGGACAGAATTTAGAGCTCAAGGAACCCAAATCAATGGATGAATATGGCAAAGGAGTTATTTTATATCTAAAAAACGACGCTATTGTCGGTGTTTTAACTTGGAACGTTTTTAAAAGAATTCCGATTGCAAGACAAGTAGAATTATTATTTATTTATTCATAATAGTTATTAATTATTTATTGAATTCATAGTTGATTCAGTCACAAGAGAAAGTGACTAATTTTGCTGAAATGGCCAAATTATTCAAAATAAACGCCACTGGACTAGAAGGAGATAGTTCTAATTAATTCAGAATGACAAGCTTTTTAATAATCAGCAATAGATTCAAATCGCATTAAAAACGATTTTTGATTATGTTGATTGATGAATTGAAATTCTTAATTTCGTCGAATTTTAGTTTTTTTTCGGCTATTTTTAAATTTAATAAAAATAATTTAACTAGTTTTATTCAATTTTTTCATAAAGTCTCAAATAAGCCACAATGTTTAAAATTTATTACATTTTACAAAAATTTATTCTAAAGCTAAAACTCATTATTTTGTGGGGTAAAAATGTAGAATAATTCTATCCACTTTAAACTTAATATTTTATTTTATTACATTCATTTTTCTATTTTTTCAAAAAATAAAGCTCATGGTAAAATATTGATATAACATGAAAATAGTTGATTCATTTGAAAGAAAAAAATTCTGCGTCTCAGAGGGACTTTTAAAATGGTATTCAAAAGATTTTCGATAGCAAAAATAGGATAACTAGCTGAATTTTAAGTTTTTCTTCTCAAAACATGGGATTAATTGGGTGTTGTGAATTTCATATACAAATTGAACAAAAATTCTTCCTTTTTTGGTTAATTAAAATTAAAGTTAATAAAAATTATTAGAAAAAATACTGCAACAAAGTGCAACATACTTTTTTGCACCTTTTTTGCCTAAAATAAATTTTCTAAGGTTAAAATAGGACAATAAATAAAAAATCAATAAGATTTTAATTGATCATTGATTTGATTTACTAAAAAATAAAGAAAATAAAGATTTATTTTAGGTAGAAAAGGTGCAACAAAGTATGTTGCACTTTGTTGCAATATTTTTTCTAATATTTTTTATTAACTTTAATTTTAATTTACCAAAAAAGGAAGAATTTTTGTTCAGTTTGTATATGAAATTCACAATACCGATTAATTGGGCAATAATTAAAAAATTGACAATCAAAAATTTTTCGACAAATAAATATTTTTTTTTAAATATGATATTAGATTATTTAGTATTTATTCAAAAAAATAACTAAATAAAATTTTACTTTATAAACACTCAATTTGAATGAAGTTAAGATTTTTTTCAGAAGTAAAATTAAATTTCTCCTTTCTATTTTTTAACCTCTTTTAGCAGTTTTAAATGATATATAGTATATAATAATTAAATAAGTTTTTACTGATTACACCACTTGTTACTTCGTTATTAACTTAGAAATTCGATTTGCTGTTTTCAGTCAAAAATTTTAAAGAAACTCAAAGATTTTTTAACTCGGGGTTTAATATTATAAGTGTATGTTCTTTAAAAGTAACGTGTATCCTGTTGATTTTGATGAAACCATCGATTTTTGTTAAAATTGATTGAGCTTAGCAGCAGTTTTATTATCCTTCTCGATTAGCATACTTACTTAGGCAATCTGCTTGTTGAAAGGGGCAGAAAAAATCATAAAAAAAGAACTAAATAATATGACATAAAATTTTTATTTATTTAAAAAGAGATAATTGTTTTAAAATGATAACATTTAACTTATCAACAAAATAAGCGGTGATGGCCAAAAACTAATCAATTTTTAGGCTGTATAATTTTTTTTAGTTATTAAAATTTTATGTCGAATTACTTCCTAGATACTCTTCACTTTTGTGAAAAATCTCGACTTCTTTTTTCTTTTGACTTATATTATATTTCTGATTTTCAACAAATCTTTCCACTTTACATCATCTTCCAATGATTTCAAAATAAATAAAACATATAAAAAAAACACTGATACAAGAAAAAAGAATTTGCTCTGATAATTTCAAAAAAACATACAAAATCTGTATAAATATATCAAACGTCAAAACTTTTGGATACCCCAAAGAAGTAGCTTAAGGAAAAAATAAGAACGCATGAGCACAAATTAAATACAAAACTTTTTTGAACTTTTGTAAAATTCAATATAAAATTAAAAAAATAAAATTTTTAATAAGTTTTTTATGTAAGAAAGTAAAAAAATATTGTTGTTTGATTAGTTGATTTTTTTAATTAAAATATCTTTTTGATTTCTTTAAAGGACAAAATGAACAAAGCAAATTTCAAATTTTTTTTAAAATCGATTACTAAATATTTAGGTAATAAGTATATTTATCCAGAATTTTTTTCATCATTTTTTTCCCGTTTTTTATCTCGAATTTTTTTTTCTTTTTTAAATAAAGTAATCTATGCAAGAAATCTAAACTAAACTAATTTAATAAATCCCTTTACTGTTTAATTATTATAAGAATTAAACTTCTAATTTTCATCTCATATTTTTGGTGAAATACAATCATCGATCGAAGCATGAAACGCATTGTTTTTTAATACCTTTAACAAAAATTATTGAATAATGCGACAAGATGCCCATTTTTCTCTTAAGTAGCTCAATGGTTGATAGGAATCAAATGAAGTTATTTTTGATCAAAAGACATTTTAATGGAATTTAAGCTTTGTTTTCGTTTAATTAATTATTTAGATTATCAATATTGTTTTTAATTGAGTATTTTTCATTGCTAACTCTTAATTAATTAAAGAATAATTCTCAAAAATAAAATAGTTTACGGAAGTGGTTTATCTATTTTATTTTAAACTTTTTTATCTATATTTTTGATTAAAATTTTTTTATGGCATAAAAATTTCTCAAAAAAATAATCAGGATATTATTCTTATTTGGCAAAAAGACAAAAAAAATTTATTTATTTAAAAAATTGGATAAAATATTTTCTAGACAAATTTCTTGTCAACAATATTTTATTTTTTTAATGTCTAAAATCGTCGCCAACTGCTTATTTGCGAGGAAACAGGCTGAGTAATGATATTCACTATTCTTTTTTAAGGAAAATTTCAAAGTATTTTTATTCAAAAGCATATAAGATTAGGTATTTTTTAGGAAGAGGAATTATTTCAAAAATTAAATACAAATAGCACCAAAAATGACTCATAAAAAGTTAAAATTGGTCATTTTATGTAAAATTAACAGGAAACTAAAAATTAATTAGCAAGTTAAAAATAAGAATAACTTCTACATTTTTACATTTTTTTTGGTAAATTTACGAAAAACATCTTTTTCAGAATTCTTAAATCATTTAAATTTTAAAAAATCTTAAAATTTTCTGGAATAAAATATTTATTTAAATTAAATATTTTTATTATATTAGTGGTAGTTGTAAAATCAATACTTACTTTTTTCATTTTCTTACAATTGTAATACTTTTTTATATTTTTTTTATTTCAATTTTTATGGTTATTTTTTTATTCGTCATGATTTATTTATTTTTACTTCTCCTGAAGAAGGCTAATTAATTTCAAATAAATAAATAACTGAAAAATGGGATAATTTACGTGAAGCAATGACAACAATTTCCTTACCATCCATCTAATCTTTCTTTGATAATTTTTATTGATTATTATTGACTAAGAGAGATAGTGAAGTTGGGAGCAATTTTTCGAAGCAGAGAAACTTTGTTCGGATAAAACATTAATAACTTTCTCAAAATGAATATTGGTATAAAAGAAATTATTCTAACAATAATTAACAAATGTTGTTAAAATTTAAAATATTCTAAAATTTCCTTAAGTTAATTAATTAAGCATATTTTAATTGGAATTTAAAAAATTTTAAAAAAATTGCTTTGCTCCAGATAAAAATTGCTCCCTGCTTCGATCTCCCGACCTAAGATTGATTTTTTAAATGACAGATAATTTAAATTTTTTTATCAACATTTAATTCATTTATTTGTACAAAATTAATTAAACAAGTCGGTAGCAATTATTTTTTGAACTAATACAAAAAATAAATTAAAACTTCAAAATTATTAAAAAATTCTTGTGACTTTTATTTTTTAATTTACATCCAACATTTAAATACAGTCAAAATCATTCTTCAAGAAATTGAGTTTACACACATAAGTTTTTTAAAAACTTTGACATTAACCATGCATTTTGGATTTTAAAATTAAACAGAAATACTTAATCGAAAATCTATGAGAAACCTGTAGAAATAATCTTGGTTGGTAAACTTTTAGCGAGAGCTGAGCTTATGAAATCGAAAGATTCTGGAAATTTTGTTGAACAAGGTATGATACCATGTTGTGTCATTTAATTACGATCAAATTCAGTTTTTTTCAATTCGAATTAGATTTATCTCTCAAAAAATTTGCTTAATGTTACAATGACGAAAATCTAAGCTGGGCAATATTAAATCATGGCATTAGTCAGGGGCGTAGACGGCGTAGACCTTTTTAAATATCAATAATTTTAGTTAATAAAAAATATTTTTGTAATTTTTTCAATCATTTTTCCCCTTTAGAAAAATTTTGACAGCGCCGTTATCATTATCATTAGCATTAAGTTTCTGGAAAATTTTCTATCATTCATTTTGTGTTTAATTGAACTTAAATGAAAAATTAAGATTTTAATTTTAAAGTTTTGTTATTTTTACATAAATTAGCTGCTAATGAATTATAAAATGAATCATAAATTCTGGTATAACTCTAATTTTCATCCTTATAAACCATGTTAAACATTTTGAAATTGTCAATTTAATTAACAAAAAACTGGTATTAAATTTGGCTTGTTAGATCATGTATCAGCATTTGATCATCATTAAACTCGAGTATTTTTTTAAAGATTACACAAAAAATAAGCAGGATGATTTTGATGAAATGTTGGTATCAATTATTATTTTAAGTTAAATAAATAATTTCTTCGAATAATTTTGAACATAAAAAACAATTGTTTAGTGATTTTAATTGAAAAACAGAAAGCTAAAAATTAATTCAATAATCTCACAGGAATTATGGGACAGAATTTAAGATTCAGTATTTATTTAAAGAAAGAAACCATTAAGAATATAATGCAGACAGTATAAAAAAAAATTCATTTTAATTTTTAAATTCTCAATTATTGAAAATTTAAAAGTTGGTGTAATATTAAAACATGATCTAGCAGAGAATTTAGAGAAATAAATTATTTCTAAAAATTAAATCAAATATTTGAAAAAAATTATTTTATCGATTTTCTTCAAAGAAATCGTCAAATTTATTTGAACGAGATTTTTGTTTTTTTAATGTCTAAAATGCTTATTTACCGAGGAAACAAGCGGAGTAATGACATCCACTGTTCTTTTTTAAGGATAATTTCAAAATATTAATTAATTTAACTTGGTTTGAATTTTCATAAAGTATATAATGAAAAAGATGTTGTTGATATTGAAAATGAAAATTTGATGTGAAATTTTAAAAAGAATAACATTTTTTAATTTGGGTTTTTTTGAATTTTTTTTTGCATTTTTATGCAAAAACATATAAAATTAGGTAATTTATAAGAAGAATTATTTCAAAAATTAAAGCCAAATTGCGCCAAAAATGACAATATGACTCAAATAAAGTTTAAATTCGTAACTTTACTTAAAATTAACAGGAAACTAAAAATTAATTAGCAAGTTAAAAATAAGAATAACTTTTACATATTTACATTTTTTTTGGCTAATTTACTAAAAAAATCTTTGCCAAAATTATTAAATCGTTTAAATTTAATTAGTCTTGTTTATTAAAAATTTAATTGTTTTACTAAGGAGTTGTATAAAAATATTCAAGGTTTTGTATTGGACTTTTAAATATTTAAATGAAAAATAAATAAAAAACAATTTTTTTTAGAAATTATAATATTAAAAATAAGAAGTCAAAAAGTTGTTTTAAATTCACCCGAGAACTTATTAAAAATATTAAATTTTTCTTTTGAATTTTTTTTATTTTATAAAGTTTATGTTATGAATTTTTTAATAAATTTTGATTAAATATTTTTTTCTATCAATCAAGGTAATGATTTTGAAATTTTCTTAATTCTTATTTATCAATTAGGGTCAATAAATAAAATCTTTGTTTATTGATAATTTGAAGATTTAAACCAAAATTACAATTAATCTGAGGAATTTAGACTGAGGCGTCAGTAATAATCAGATTATTCTAAAAACAAAATTTTAATCTTCAATTCAAAATTTGAATTTATTAAATTTGGCTTAATTTTTGAACAATCTTTTTCATGAGATTAAAATTTTTGAAGTTTTAAATATTAACTTCTAAATTTGGACGCTAAAAGATAATAATAAACAATAATTCAAACTGATTTAATTTTTTTTTACCTAAAAGACACTCACGAGTATGGATAAACAAAAGTCTTATCATCTCGAACGAATCTTTGGGGATAAGACTTTTAATACTTAATTTTTCTTTCTTTTAATATTTTGAAATAAAACGAAAAATAAAGTTTTCAAATTTTTTAGTCCAAGATTTTAAAATTAAAAGTGCTTGTGTCGAATTCAATTTTTGCAATAATTTTTACCTTAAAGATTTCAAATTTTTTCTTTGACTATAACTTTAAAACAATATCCTTCTTATTTGGTAATATGAAACTATAAAGTTAAAGTAAATTGATTTTTATTAAGAAATGAACTTTTATTAAATAATTCATAGAAAATATTGGCTTTTTCTTCAAGTTTATGCCAAAAAATGCCGATAAATTGGTAGCAGCAAATCGAAATTAAATTTTAAAATTAGTTTAAATTGACTCTCAGACAAGCAAACGACTTAATAAGCATGTACTTTAAAAAATTGAAAATTAGTGTTTTTAGTGCTGAGTTGGAATCAAAAATAGCCTTTTGAAAATTATTGATTTCTTAAAAATAAGTGATAACAATTCTCTACAAAAATTTAGATGGACTGTATAGACAAAATAGAGACCTCGAATAACTCGCAGTCAACTGAACGGACCGCATCATTTGACAGCAATTGCGAACTGGAATACTGCTATGACGATCTATGTCTAAAGTTCGATATTAGCCCTACGAAATGGAAAAAAAACACAGATTTTTCACGCAAATCTACACTACCCGATTGCTTTAAAGTAAGTTCAATTGGCATATTTCAATACCGCTATTGCCTATGGCTTGACTGCAAATCTAGACTTTTGAATTGTTTCTAAATTTAAAAACAAAAACAAAATCTTGACTATTCAAAAAAATAAATAAAATTGAATGATTTTATTTGAGTAATTGACCATTTTTGTTGTTCAAAAATAACAGTTTATTAACAAAATTTTGAATAAACCACGAATAGTTTGAGCATTGTTTTAGATGATCTTTTTAGTTCATTATTTTAAGTCTTTTTAGGCTTAATTCCCTAATTAAAATCTAAAATTTACATAAAATTTTCGTTCAAGTGTTTTGATTTGGGGAGGTTTTTGAATATTTAAAATTTGGCTTAAGCCGTAATTTTATTTCTATTTGGTTCTTCCATCATCTAGACAAAATTCGATTCACCTTGCCAGTCTGACAATTTATTAAAATTTTCACCATCACCTCCTCAAATACACTTAAGTCCATAAAAAATTGTAAAATTTTTTTTCAAAATCATTTTTATTTTTTAAATAAATAAATTAAATTAGTCTTTAACCAAGGCAAATAATTACAAAAAGGAAAAGAAAATTGGCAAAAAAATTGTTCCAGTTTGTATTATGATTATGTAAGTGACGCTTGAAACATGATTAGTGCCATTAATTATTCGAAGACTGAGGATAAAAATTTTATTTAGGATAATTAAGTTCTAAAATCTAATTAACTTAGGAGAATCGAAAATATTTGCAGTGTATGATCGATTGAGATTTGTAAGCGTTTCTCTCGGAAATTTTTCTTCGAATTTTATTTGATTAATTGAAGCTGAAAAATTAATTTATCTTCGAAATGCTGATTCTTGCTCTAGAAGCAAAGTTTTAATTAATTTTCTAATATTCTATCGCTTCTTGAAATCGGCCACTGCTAAAAAAAACTTTATTAGATAATATTAGATTACAATTTATTGTTTCTCTTTTAAGTTTATTTGTAAATAAATCATTCCAGAAATAGACAGGTCAGAAACTTATTTAAAATTAGATATTTAAATATTGAGAATTTTATCAATTTCCTCATTTTTTCAAGTAATCTATTAGATGCACCTAGGCCCACGATTTAAAATTATAAACCCTTTCAAATATTTTAACAAGTGAAAAATGAAGATGAAAAATTTTCTCAATTTTAGTAAAGGAATTTTTCTGGATTTTTTTGGAAAAATAATTATCACTTTCCAATTTATAAAGTTAACTGATATTCATTTCTTTTTGGATACAAGTTCAAGAGCTATTTGCTTTTTTCAAAATACCAGCTGAATTTTTTACCAATCAGTCTTATTATTCTTTGATGCAATAGATTACGATATAATAAAAATAAAATTATTACATAATATTTATTTATTTTGCTAAATAATGATATTTTTAGGCTCGGTTGATAAAATTTAATCGATAAAGCTCAAAAAAATTAATTTAGCTACTCGAATTTTAAAATGACTCAATTTGAAAAGAAAATATTTTGTTTTGTTAGTTTGAGTCTATGCAGAGTCATTAGGAAAAAAATATTAAATAGAAAATATTTTTTGAAATATTAATTAGAAAACGAATAATTTAGGAAAAGAACAGTGATTTTTGATCGAATGTGATCACTTAATTGTTCATTTATGTTTTACTTTATTTAAATGCTTGCATGTGCATGACAAAGAGACTAAAATTTAATATAAAAAAACTAAAATTAAATTTAATTTGTTGGGTACTAATGAATTGTTTAGACGAAAAAAATCTACAAAAATTAAAAATATTATTTCTATTTCAAATTTAAATGATAAAAAAAACTACTACAACTTTATTTTTGTTTAGGTTTAGGGTCAAAATGAAAAATAAAATTTTCAGTAACTTTGAATATATACAAACTAATATTGATAAAAAAAATTTCTTCATTTGTGAGATTAAAACGAATTTCTAAAATTTTTGATAAAGATACACTAAGCGATGGTTGTGCAAGATTTTATCAATGTCTAAATAAGCTTTTAAATTAAATGGGTAGTTTAATCCTTTGTGGTCATCTTAGCAAAATTGATAAGCCTGCTTCTTACAGAGTGTATTGCCTATTTTTTTTTATTTTCATACTGATACGGCTAATTAAAATCATTCTGAGATAATTAAGATTTTCAATTCAACTGATCGGGAAATCGATAGCTTCACTTTCTTAACTATATTTTATAATTTTTATACTAACACTTTCAGATTTTATCCTGTTAAACAGTTTGAGAAAAAATTTTAATCAATTAAAAATATGTTCTTTTAACAATGGTCCATAGAATAATATAAAATTAAAAAAAAATATTCAATTTTATTTTTAAGTGATTTGGATCAATTTATTTTTTTATCGATCCAATTTTTTTTTGCATGATTTCAGTAAAAGATAAAATTAAAATGTGATAAACAGTTTACAATTTGATCTTAAAAAATTTAGATAGGTATTTGAATAAGTTTATTTATTTTTCCAATTACTAAATAGTTAAATATGCAAAAAATTTAACTTGACCATTAATCACTTGTTGGTAACGGTTCGGGTACTTATAAAACCCTATTGAAAAAAAATAAATTAAATTGATTTAAATATTTATTTTAAGGATGATTTTGTTGATGGTGATTTTAAGATGGATTTAGATGCAGAAATAGTTGAGCTATTTGATCAAGATTTGGATTTGTTTCTCGAGCCTCTTCTTATTCCGGAAGTTCTTGATTTGACCAATAATCATTTTATTGATACATCAACTCCCACCGATGACTTGATGGATTTTAGAATTAATGATTTTGTGTGCGTAGGCGATAAAAAGTTTGGCTATGTAAGATTCAAGGGAAGAGTGCACTTTGCCGAAGGGCTATTCTGCGGCATTGAGCTACTTGATCGGGACGGAAAGCACGATGGAAAAATAGACAATATCAGGTTTGTGATTTGAATTTATTTATTTTTTAAATATTTGGCAAAGAATTTTGTTTGCTTATTTTAAACAAACAAAATTAAGTAGTTACTCTGTGAAAAAAGCTTGGAGTTATCAAAATTTAATTGAGCAATAAATTCCATATCTTTGGAAAAAATTTTAAAATAAATTCTGATTCAAGTGTCCTGTTTTTGGGTGCCGCTAAAAATTAACCTCGATTTTTTCACAATAAAAATAAGGTGCTAAGTTTAGTAAAAATATTTTCATTTCGACGAACCAAATAGCATAATTTAAAAAAAATAAAGAATTTAAATTTAGATTCAAATTATGCAATAAAAATTAGAATGGTTACAAAGTGTGCCACACGATTCTAGGCATTCCATTTAGTTTATTTATCTAAAATGTTCATTTGATCATAATTTATCTTCAATAAAATTTTATTTAGAATTTTGTTCAAAAATTATTAGAGTAATAAACATTAATGACTAGCCCAGGGTGCTACATGTAAAGACTGATCTTAACAAAAGCTTTCTGACTATCAAAATATGGCTTTAGGATTTATGGAATTGTGACAAATTACAGATGGCTTTTAAAAAATTGTTTTATCATTTATTGGTGCCTGATAGTACTTGTTTGGTCAACTAAGGATTAGTTGAATTATTCTGCTCTCTGCTCAGCCAGGCATAAAAGTCAGCAATTAGTTTGCAAAAGGGGATTTTGTTGACAAAATGATCATTAGTGTCCAGAATTTAGTTAAATAAAAAAGGTTTAAATTAAAAATTTCAACATAAACTTTTAAATTTGTTGGGCTTACTTCAATCAAGAGTAATTATAACTCTATTTATTTTTATTTTGAAAAATTTAGCTTGTAAAAAATTTACATAGAAACAGTTTTTTTTTTTCAAACTCCAAATTATTATTAGACAATTATCTGGAATTTGAATTTTAATATGCTTCAAATTAGAGTTTACTGTTAGCTAAGTAAAAGCGAAACAACGCATATTTTAAAATGTTAATTTAAAATGTAATCGCAAATTTTTTAAAGTTCAATTTGATACATTTTTTCCATGAGACTATTTCTTATGTTTTTTTCTTGAGTGAATAATGCCAATAAACGAAGATGATTCATGGTGGATACAATGTGAGCAAAATTTTTGGATTAAGTTCGGGATTTTCTACTTGTCAAACAAACTAAAACTCATTTAGTTTGTGTTTTTCAAGGTTTTTATCAAAAAGAGTATAGGTTTAGACAATGAATTAATCTTAGCTAAAATGCCTAAAATTGGATTTCTTATGTAATTAAGAGCATAAATTTTGAAGTATTATTTTTGAATTTAAAATTTGTTTCCAAGTGAGCTAAGATAACTGGTTAGGACAACCAAAAGAGAGGACTCTTATTTTTTGAAGTAATTTTGCTCTAAAAAGGAAAATTTTATGTTTTTTTCTTTTTAGATATTTTATTTGTTTCTAATAAGAGCAATTTGCTTGAATTTATTTTAAAAGGTCGAATAATGTACAAATCTAGATGTGTTCCTAAAAAAAGAAATGATTTTAAGAGTTGAAAAAAATATTAGGAAAAAAAGAAACTTATCTGAATTTCTAGTTTTATCGTAAATATTCTCAAAATTTTAAAAAATTTCTGTAAAAATGGGTTAACAAAGTTTAATTACTCTAAGTGTTTATAATTTAAATGCTCGATCAAATGATAGATGATGAAGAATGAGAAATAATTTTTTTTAAATGTAAATGATTTCTTTCATTTAATAAAAATGTTATTTTGTCCAGTATCTTAATTAATTTTTTTTCTATTAATTTAGGTGTGTAATTTCTTTTAATAAGAAATTTAAATTTATTCAATGCATTTTTAATTGAATATTCAAATCGCTTTTTCAACAAGATAACGAATAATTAAATTTTCGCTCATTTAAATCAAGCTAAACAAGCCAAATATCGCTTTTGTTTTAGAAGTTATTTTCTATTCAATTATTATATTTATTGTAAACAATTAGTCTTGGTAGAAATAATTTAGAAAAAGAATTCCATAAAAAACTGGTAACGACTCACTTGAATGAACCTAGAGGGCTGTTGACAAGACTAGAAAATTATTCAGCACACTTTAACAACCCTGGCAATTAAAAATTATTAAATTTTATTATTTGTTCAAATATTAAGGTTATATAATTTATTCTTTAGATAAGAAACAAAATGCTTTTGGGCGTAGTGATTAACTTAAAGACTATTTATTTGCTTAGTACTCGCATTTAGACATTGTTTAAATCTGGCAATTCGACCAAAAAAAAGCTCCAAAATTTGATTGCAATTAGTCAGTTGTTTGAGTGCCAAAAAGCTTTGTTTAGCTCATAAATTGCGTTAAACCATAGGTTGTCGAATTTCTTTTTTAGTAAATAAATAAATTTATTATTTGGATAGTCAATCGATTACCTTTTTATTTAAAGATTAGTTTATCTTTGAGCAATTTCTTAATCACAGGCGTTTATTTGTTTGGCCAAATATTTTCCCAATAGAGATATCTCAACATGACAATCTAAATAACTTTGTCTAAAAAATTTTTTTTCCAAATTTTGCTCATGTGCAAAAACACTAATGCAAAAATTATATGGTCAGCACTAAAATTTTTCCTCAACAAATTTTTTTTGAATTCCAAAAACATTTTTAGCATAAAATAATTTTTTACTTAAAAAAAAAATGTTGAGGAAAATTTTTTCCTCAACGATGGCTCAAAATTGAATTAAATTATTTTATTAGATAAATTGGTCTAGTGCTAAACTATGGGTCAACTTTAACAATTTATTTAATTTAATTAAGAAGATTGAATGAAAGAGATGTGCTTAATTTGTATATTTTAAAATCTAAATTAAAATTATTTGAACTGGTCAAATATTTGCATTCGAACACGAATGTTTGATATCAATCAAAAAATGAGTCGGTTAGTTTAAAAAATTTTCTTTAGCGTCGCCACTTTATAATGCCAATTCAAATTAGTGTAAAAAATTCTAATTTATGAATAAAGATATGAAATGTGCCCAGGAGGCAAACTTGTGCCAGTCACATTCTATGTCGGTGTCTTTATACGTGAGTTTGTCCATACTTCTATTTTAAGATCAAAATTTCCATTTTGAAATTGATTTTGTGGTAAAATTTCCATTTTTATGATAAAATTTGACCAGTTTAATTTTAATAATTATTATCTTGATTAATACTAGGTCCTTAATTGGTTTAGGTGTCTCGTGGAGACTCCAAATTGTTAAGTACGGCTTTAGCAAATATTTATTAAGGAGCTAATTTTGAATATTCTTTATTTACAATTAAGAATTTAGGTCCATATAAATAAAAACCAATATTATAATCACATGGTTATAGCTAACGGAGACAATAGAGTCCTTTTGATTGAAAAAAATCTCTTTCACTTAATCTTTAGGTAAAGAAAAAATAAAGGATTATGAAAATTTAAAAGCACTCATTTCCAAAGATCGCTTTTTGACCAAATTTAGCAGTGCGATTTGGTAAGTAAATCAATCTCTAATTATTTTTTGCTCGATCCCGGAATAATCTTCCGAATTTTAATTAGTGACCACTTGACCTTTAAGGCCGATTTCTATGACAACATTCTAAAACTAAAACCAGTTTTTCGATTCTTATTTATTTCATAGTTTATTATTTTACAATTTTAATAAAAAATTGATAATTGAAAAAAATGGGTGCTAATGATAAGACCAATGTTTGTTTCTAAAATATACTTTCTTTTTTTTTTTAAATTTAAGGAGATAAGAGTTTGTGAAATGTACTTGGAGAAACTAAGCATTGTGAAAAAGTTCATAAATCAAGATTAGAATTGGTTTATCATTATCCAAGAGACATCATTTTTCTTATCAGAATGAAATCTAAAATCTTTTTTTGTTCAAGTGAAACTTCTCGACTTGGCAGAGTAAGTCGTAAACAATGACACTTGAAATATCTATTTGACTATGAGGTTTAAAAAATGACCAAAGTATGCTATGGTTCATAAATTTACAAATAATCGGTATATATTTACGAGGCATTTTTAGTTTGTTCATTCCTACCGATATCAAAATGCTCAATGATTTATTGACTAGGAAAATTTTGCTAGGAAAAATTTCTGGGCCTCCTCGAGATACAACAACTAAATGAGTTAATTAATTACTTTTTTTAAATGAAGGCAGCCAAGGATGAGTAAAAAAAAGTTTTTCTTATACAACCAAATATTTGTGTCTAGGCCTTGTTTTTGTTTTAGATAGAATCTTGGTTCAGTTAATAGCGTCAACTTTATTAATTTAATTTTTTAATTTAAAAGAAGCTTAATTAAAGAAAAATAAATTTCAAAAATAAAATATTTAATTGCATTTTCAAAGTTTATAAAAATTCTTGGCTAAAAAATTTTCAGAATTATTTCATGGCTATTTTAAGACAAAGAAATTTTTCAAAGGTAGATAGCTCAAATATTGAATTTAGACAAAAAAGATTAATAAAAAATAATACTCAACTAAATTTTCATCTCAAAATTTGATCATATTTCAAATTTTTTTTATTTATTCAAAAAAATTTCAGAGTATAATTTTGATCAATATTGAGTTTTTAACACTGAACCAAGCTATTCTATAGCATACCGAAGAGCTTTTTCAAAAGCGAAAAATCTCCATTCTCCATTAGGTGGTTACTAACACAATTTTTATTTTTTTGATATCTGAGTTGGTTTAATTAAAAGTACTCGTTACAAGTAAAACAAAAGAGAGTATTTTTGTTCAAGCTCGTTTGATTAGTTAATAATGCTTAAGTATTATAAAAAATTTCAATTTACGATTTTAAATTATTTAAATGCTTTGCTGACTTTTATAATTTTTTTCAAGATACTTTAAATGCGAACCGAATCACGGTTTATTTGCACCCATAGACAAAGTTAAATTTTATCCCAAAACGTCACATCACCGTCCTAAATTAGAGAAAATACGCTTTGCCGATCAATATTCCATCGATTACAACTCGGACAACATTTTCCAGCCGATCAAACTTAGCAAAAAATTTCACACAAATAATGAATCACTCGGAACAAGAGTAAAAAAATTCAAGAGAGACAACAGCACAAAAGAGCCCAAAAAGGAACTAAAATCAGCCAACATGATGACCAATAAGGTAAGCATACAAAAGTCTGGCAGCTACCAAATGAGCATAAAAAAAGAAAATTCGATTCAAAATCAGCATTGTTCCAATCAAAAGAGCAGTCTTTTGAACAAATTAAGTCAACAATTTAAGCTTAAATTTAACTCGGCATCCGTGGCTAAAAATGAATCAGCCGAGGGCGAAAAACGCAAAACTCTGGATGCTAATCAACTGGCAAGCTCAATTGGTAAGTGGGTTTTTTTAAAAAATAATTTGACACATTCAAGACACAATTTACCAAGACCATTTTTAATTTTGAATTTTTTTTTAATTTTTTTCCAACTCAAAAGTTTGCCTTAGATGATATTTCGGTGATAATTGCCTAATAGTGATCTGGCATTTAGATTTTTTGATAATTAAAATTTAAATTTGTTAAAGAGGTTATTTTTCTCAATTAGTTCTTCTTTAAATTAATGCCTAAAATTTTAAATGTTGAAGTTAATTTTATTTTTGATTAAATTTTTTCCCATTTAAAGAGAAAAAATGTTTTTAACTCAATTTATGAATTTAAACTTGAATTTTAGAATATTCTAATATTCACCTTTTTATTCAAATAGTTTGGAATGATTAATCAAAAGTTTCCCAAAATCAAACATTGCGTATTTGTCATAGGACCATAGGCCATTTAAATTCTTATGTTTATTTTAGTTTAATATGTTTTGACCCGATAAGATAAAGATTAAAAATTAAAAAATTTATCTACAGTTTAGCTTAAATCTTGTGTTTTATTTAGGCCTAGAGTATGGCAAATTTTAGCAATTTAGGCTACGATAATTTCTCTAATCTTTAACAATAACGGGCCACATTCTAACACTTTTTGACAATAGGGCAACAAAAATGACTCTCAAAATCTAATTTCAAATAAGGCTTAGCCAAGTGTAGGCCCAGACAAATCCTCTTCAGCTTGTTCCAAGTTTATTGTTATTCAAAGCCGAATAATTTCTATTGTTTTAATTTAAAGCTTCTTAAACAAATAGGTTAATTTAAACTATGCGATGTTGATACGATAATTAAAGGGTTTTTTGCTATTTTCATTCAGCTCTATAATGCAAAACATTGTCCAGTAGGCCACACGAATGGGAAACAATTTTTTTTATTTTTTTGAAATATTCTTTGGGTAAAGTCCTTGGTAAAGAAGATGGTAATTGATTTTAAAGCCGGTCAGAAGTCAGTTTGAGACAGGTAGAAAAAAATATTAATTAAGAAAAAAGTACAAGCAGCTCAGAATTAATTCAAGTCCTTCTTATAAATAAAATAATGATAAAAAAGAAAAATTATTCTAAAAAATAAAAAAAATTAATCTAGTTAAAGAGAGAAACTGACATAAAATAATAATTTATTAAGAAAAATTGAAGAAAAATACGTAAAAATATTTTTTCTTAAAATTTAGAGAATTTTTCTTTTATTTTTAAAATTAGTTTTTAGTATTTTAAGAAGTTTTCAAACTTACTAGACTTGCTTAAATGTTTTTCTTTATTCGAACATCACAAAATTTATCTAATTAATATAAAAATATTGATATAAATTAGTGAAAATTAAAAATTAAAATTTTTTTCTTTATAAAAATTTACAATTTTTGGTCAAAATTAATGGAATTAAAAGTCAAAAATTAAAAAAAGTAAGCTGAGCAGTTTGTTCAGAATTTTGTCCGATTTCTGATTCAGCAAAAAAAATTTGAAGATACAAAAATAGCGAAAAACTCCAAAAATTTTCGCCTCCGATTAATTTTAATGGTCATAACTTATTTTTATTAAAACAGATGAAAACACCATTTTGTAGCTTAGAAAAAGAGCTTTAAGAATCTGTATAATAATAATTAAATGTGTTTACAAAATTATTAGATTTTTAGAACTAAAAGGATACAATTAATAATTTTGGTGCTCATCTTTGAGAGGGGGTAGCCAAAAAAATTATTTTTTAATCCTTCTAAAAAATCGGTTTTCCTAGATTTCCATATATGCCGAATAAGAATTTGTGGTCAAAAGTCAAATTTAGATACTGCTGTAGTTTTGACCTGCGCAAACCATAGCCAAAATAAAAAAATTTTGTCAAAATTTTTAAATTAAAAAAATAAATAAAAAAAAAATTTTGTCACATATTTTTAAAGTTACATTTTTTTTAATATTTTTTAAATTTTCAAGAAAATAAAAATTATGAAAAACTTAAGTTTAGATTAACAAAACTATATGATAGGTTTTACAAAAAAGATTGATTTCTAGATTTGAAAATTAATTAAAAAATTATTAAGCTTTAGTTTAGACCCAATATCATGTAATTTGCCATTGAAATAATTTTAACTATGACTAATAAACGAAGGGAGACGAGTCTTTGGAGGATGAAAAATTTTAATTGCATTTTTTAAAGAACTGAGACCAAAATAGTGGCCGATGACATAAAAAATTCATATTTACTAATTAAATTTGAGCCGAATTCCGGTCAAACTTTTCATAAAACAAAATTAAATCTTAAAATTTATATTTGAATTAATTAAACAAAATTATTGAAAAAGTAGTTGTTTGTGGCAAACTAGCGAGCTCCGACAAAAATATATATTAATTAAGATTATTTAGAAATTTCAAATCTTATTAGGCTTTTTGTGTTCGATTTAATTATTTATTCATTTTGTTGCATTTTAGATCAATCGAAAAAATCAAAATTAAAAGCACCACTAAGCTTTAAACAAACACAAGCAAGCAAATTGCAGCTAGCTGAAAAAAATCAATCTAGACCTCAATCGGAGTCGAAGCTACCCGGGCCGTCAAAACTTGTAAATCCGACATTGATAGTCAAATCTCAGCTTACAAAAAATCAATCGAAAATAACCAATTTAGATGATTTTATAAATGATAAAACTAGTTTGAAACAAAATGCAAGCAAAAACCCCAACAGCACTGGTCACACCATTTCCGATTCTTCCTCTTGTACAAACATCAAACTAGAAGACAACATGTTTAGCTCTTCGTCAAATTTTGTTTCATCAGCCTCTTCTATTTCGTCGACCAGCTCGCCCAGTAGGCTAAAGCAAAACAGTCAGACCAAGCGCTTGTCCGCAGCCCCGGAAGTTAAGTACCGTACCTCGGTTATTCCCGGCGTCCACAAAGTCACTTCTATTCCCTCAAGTTCCAACCAAAACAAATTGCTAAGACTTGCCAGCACACAGAATAGCTCAAATAAACACTTGGACTCGAATTTTTCAGCCTCGACTCCAAGTAAGATTAAATTAATTTTCGAATAAATTGAAATTGCACTCAAAATTTAGATAATTAAGAATTATACTTAAAATGAAACACACACAGACTCTAGAACCAAAAAATCTGGCACATTTTGATTTTTAGATTTACAAAAATTTCTTCTAAATTGAATAAAAATGAGCTTTAATTGATATTGATATTTTAATTTTATTAGCTTATTTTTTTGATATTTTATATAAAATGACTAGACACCTAAATAGATTAATTGAAATGTGTTGTAGAATTGAATTCAAAATTCAAGAATCAGATTCGAACTATTCTTTTTTTTGGTTGTAAGCTAACAAGTTTTGCTTTTTAAATTTAAAATTTATTTCAAAAAATTTATTAATTTATTTATTTTTAAAAATTTATTTATTTATTTTAAATTATTATGAAATAAGCTAAAAATTGAGCTAAAAAAATAGAATATTTATTGGACTGGTGAAAATCGGTAGAAAACTTAATGCCAAAAATATTTTTTTCTTGAAGCCAAAGAGCATTGAAGCATTATTTCTATCATTTGTAAAAAACCTCTTAATTTAACAGAATTTAATTTCTAAACATTTTTATTAAATTTGTCTTGGAAATTTTATCAGCTGATAAATTTAATGTTTTACCTAAATCTAGCTTCTGCAAAATGATTTTCATTCACCTTTATCTGTGTGTTTTTTTATGAATTTCTTCTGATACGTTGAATGAATGACCTGATTCAATTTAAAGAATCAATTCGGGATTTTTAGAAAAAAAGTCATAGATTTTTTGGCTTGTTTTTTTTGTTCCAAAATTTAGCAATGCTCATTCATTCAAAGAAATAATTTTTGCATTAAAAAAAAATAGTAAAAAAAATATTTTTAGCACTGAATTTTTATTCACTTAATTAGCTCTTTAGTTTCAAAGACAAATGGTTTTATAAAATATCCAAAATTTTGTTGATTTATAAAATCATCTTAATAAAATAATAAACCAGTGTGGTTATTTAGGTTAAAATTTTATGCCCTAGTACAATATTTACGAATATTAACTATTCGAAATTAAAGTTGACATTTAGAACTTGAGAGTTTTAATTTTTAACTTGAGTATTGTATTTTTTCCGCCAAACTTTTTAGACCAAAAGCGAAAAAAAAATTTAATATCCTCTGAATATTTTATTGAAAATATTTTAATTATTAATCTAAGACTGAAATTTTTTGCTCTCAATTTATTGGGATAAAATTCTTTAAGCCATCAAAAATTTTTGAATTTTATTCGAATTTTTTTATTTAATTCATTCCGAGAGAATATTTTTTTAATCTAAAAATTAAAATGATACTTTTAATTAAAACTTTGTATGAATAAAACCATTTTACATTAATGTACTTTACCTGATTTTTGAGAAAAAATTTTTAATTTAGAAATAGCAAAAATAATTTCCTGAAGAAAATTGGTTTTTTGCTTAAACAAATTAGAGAAAAACCTCATGAGAATAGATAAATAGGATAAAAAAATTTCTAAATTCTCAATGAATGCGATATTCGTTTTTTTTTTACACGATTTTCAAATATTTACTTAAAAAAAAATTTGGTGCCCAATATTGATAAAATAAATGAGAAAAAATTATCAAAAATTTTTAATTTTTTTAATTAATTTAATTTCATTCAAATAGAGCCATTAGAGAACAACAAAAACGAGCAAACCTCTGCTAGTTTAAACTTAATGAAACAATCAAGCTTGAACAAAAATACGACTTCAATTTATTCAAATAGACTGAGTCATCCGGTAAAGCTCGGTTTTAACCACAGCAATACACCTGTACATAATGCACAATTGAACCAAAATTCAAATATTCCTTTCACAAAATCTACAAGCAATGAATTAGCCACAAAGCCACCCAAGTTGTCACTTTCCTACAAGCCATTAAGTATTCCATCCCAGCAAACAACTTCGGCTAGTCAAATTGCTTTTTCCAAAAATTCCTTTGATTTGTCCAAAACTGAATCTAAGCCAAATAAACTTCAAGTAAATATTTGTATTTGTATTTAATCAATAGTTTCTTTTTTGCTCAGATCAATTTTTGTGTAATATTTAGCTTGTTCCGTCCTATGTCTAGTTATTAATTCACAAAGTTAATAAAAAAGCTTGAATTATTGATATTCCTCTAGGAAATTCATTCATTGAAAATTTTAGGATTAGAAATAATTTATTAAATTGATTTTGCACAAAGAGATCCCATTCTTACTAAAAAAGAATTAAATTGTTAAAAAAATTTTCTTACTTTTTCAGCATTTCTCGACCAGAAAGAAAAAATTTGAATTAAATAAATGAAAATACAAATTTCATATATAAAAAACAAAATGATAAACATATTTATGTTATTGCTTTTATTGCTTTAAAAATTAATCATTATTCCAAAGTTAAATATTTAAAAGCATTTATGCTATTAATTTAAAAAATTTCTATCTTTGTCACAAGGCGTAAATATTCATTCAAGAACTCAAAAGCCTCTAAAATATTCTTATTAATTCTAAAATGAATTGATCGAGACCTATTTATTTATCTTTAAAATTGACAAATTTTGTGGTGTTACCATTTTGGTTTGTAATTTAGTTTTAATTTTATATTTACTGAATTTTTCATTCAGGCTCAAAATTTTTTGTTTTTATTAATATTTACGCTAATTATTTTATACATTGGCAAATTTGCCTCGTTTACTCAAATTATGGTAAAAACCAAAGGTCGAAACACCAAACATTTTTTAGTCTCTCACACAAAAAATATCTAATCTTTTAAATCTAAAAAAAAATGAAGGATGAAGGCAACGATGAGAAAATTAATATAAAAGAACAATGATATAAAACCATTCTAGTGAAAAAATAAGGCCAATTAATCAACTTTTTATCAAATGAAAGAATAAATTTTACCATTTTTTCCATAATCCATATAATCCAATAACAAGAGTATATATCTTTTTTTGTATCTAAATAAAAAATAATGTTATATCAACAAACAAAAGTAATTTATCGAGTTTTTCACTTATTTCATAATATTCAAGATCTTCAGAAGAAATTAAAATTTAATAAAAAATAAACAAATCTTATTATTTAAAAAAAAAAAAAATTCTTTAATAATTTTATTGATTTTTTGTTTGATAGAGTCAATTCATCTAGTTGTGAATTCGTATGAGAATTTTTTTTAAATGAAGATAATGTTTTTTTTTAAATTATGTCAAAAAGTTGAAATCATGTGAGAAAATCCATGCTATTAAGTAATTTAAGTGATTGAATTTATCATATGAGATCTAGAAGGATGTTGAGCAAAGATTGATAAATCGCTTAAAAATTTATCTTCCCAAAAATTTATTGAGTTCTAGCTTGAACAATGATCATTAAGAAAAATTTTCGGTCTTATGTAATCTACGCTAAGGCTTGATTTATAAACAAAATCTATCTTTCAGCTAAAAATCGATTCTGACGCCGAAAATTAAATAAACACAGACATTCAATATTCTAATGTTTTACTTTTTTTAGATCAATAATTTACTATATTTTTACTATATTTTACTTTTTTTTTTGCGTGACAAGAGGGTTTAAGACAAACTCTTAAAAAAAAATAAAATTTTTTTTTTAAGATGAACAGAACATTTGACATTGAGGACCAAGCTGATGAAAAAATTCAACCTGAAGCTCAAATTACCAATGGTCTAAAAGACGAAAAACAAAAACGCCACGGACTTTTGCTATTCGACTCCACAAACAACTTAGCCAGCGGTCTCAATGATGACTTTCTTGAAAACGAACTCATACCTGATGACCTAATGGACGACATCCACTTGAACAATGTGACAGCGCCAAACAAAAATTGGCTTAACTCTTCATTTCTGATAAGTACCAGCAGCACTTTCAGCAAAAAACAAAGGCTAGACTCAAATTTCAAATGCTCTAAGCTTAATTTAACCAAAACAAAATCCGCATCGAGCTTAAATTTAGCCGAACCGAAGCCAGAATCATCAGTCAAAACAAAAAATTCTACAACCGACAGTTTTGTCCAGTCTGACCAAATTCAAATTGAAAAAGAGGTCAAATCTGCTGTTGAAAATTTGCTCCTGAATGTATGTCAAATGAATGAAGTGACCATTAATTCAAGTAATGGTCAAGCGGCGTATTTTCCTTCAGCTGAGTTAACAAAACAACCAAATGCTAATGCTAGTGAGCCAATTAGACAAAAAGATAACATAGCGGTAAATTTTGAAAACGAAATGGAAGTTGTTTTGGTTGAGATTAGGGAAGAGTCGAATGGACAAACAGAGCGTGGTAATTACACATCTGATAAATTGGATAATGACCAAAATTTAATGATCATAGGTAATTTTAAATATTTTTTTTACGTGCTCAGACACAGAACCAATTTTTAGATAAGGCGATTTTTATTAGATTTAAATTGGATCAATGTTTTTTTTTTTGGAGCAATTTTTAATGTAATCAAGCGTATCTAATTAGCTTTAAATTTTGACTGATTAAAGCAAAACTGTTCAGATTTGTTTGCCATTTATGGACATGAGTAGGTAGCACGATATTCAAGTTATTTTCCCATGATAGTCTATTTCATTTTCATAAAAGATTTTTTTTCATAAAACTTAGCATGCAATTCCACAAGAAGAAATATTGTTAATTTTCGATTTTGAATCTTTCTAACACATCTTGAACCAATTCAACATGATTTAAAAAATATTAAGACTAAACAGCTTTAAAATGTCAGAAAAAATGCTATAATTGTTATCAATATTTTTTACATCATCTCAACTACTTATTTTCATTTGTTGCTATTTTTTCGAATTTTGATTTTAATAAATGTATTTTTTGAACATTTTTTAAAGCTCATTGTTTCAGTATAAAATCAAAATAATCAGCTTAAATTTTTATTTTTTTTTACATAAATTTTTTCTCATTTAATTTACCATTTTTCAATTTTCGTAACCAAAGAGGTTAGTTTGTCGATTTTTTTGACACTGTTAATTTTGGAACAAAAGAGCCAAACAAAAATATAAAATTTGTATGAATATTTTTTGTTTAGGTCTAACACTGGATCTGCAAAATATATGAGTAAATACAGACTTTGTTTCACCCAAATTAAATAAATTAAATTTTGATTATTTGCGAATACATAAAATGTTTTGCAGACTTGCAGAGTTTTTGCAGATACAAAGGTTGTATCAACAAGGTTCTTTTGTTCCACAATTCAGAGAGGTTTTTATTTTTCATTCTTTTTCTTCGGTATAGTTCACCTAAAAAATGTAGATTTGTCTAATCTTATAATATTTGACTAATTCTCTTAAATGATGATAGATTGCTCTTTCGAATAATAAGATTAAAGCTTGTTTTAATAGAGATTAAAAAAAAATGATGTAACTTAAGGTTTTTATTTTTAAATTTTTTTAGATTTAATTGTTTGTTTAAGTTTTAAAGTTCGGAAAGTGACAATTACGTGAGAGTTTAAATCTTAAATTAAATAAGTAAAAACATCCTGACCAAAAATCGAGGAAATTTTATATGACCTTGTAAAGAATTTAATATTCATATGGTTCCAAGATAAAAGTTTAATTTAATATAAGAAGAAGATTTTGCATCATTTAACATAAATAAATGGCTTTCTCTAATTGTATTTGATCATTAATTGAATAAAAAAAATGTCGAATAAAAAAATTTTTCAAAAATTTAAATTTAAAAATCACTGTGAGTTGTCAATCAATATTTAATTTCAAAATTTCTTAAAATGTCTATTTCTCAGCGTAGCAAATTCATTGTATAATTTAATTATCATATACAATTTGAAATCTTAATTCGCATTTGGCAATCAAGTTACCGAAATTAGTAATGGAATTTTTTAAAGATTTTTTTTCAATCTATACTAATTTTTTTTAGCTAAAATTTATTAAGCTTAAAATAAAAAATTTAATTAAGAAAAACTCGAAAGTTTTTTTAAGATATCTTAAAAAAATTAATCAGAAAATAATTTCTGACCCATGAGTGAATTTTTTTTACATTATATCATTTAATTAAAGTCATAAGAAAACTTATCAGTTTTTATTTTTATGTTTTATCTAAGCAAACTGAGATAAGATATCAAAAAATCGTCTGCTATCTTTTTTGCTAAAAATATTACAAATATTTTTTTAATTCAAATTTTTAACCTATTACGGACACTAAAAAAATATTTTTATCACATCGCGCTAGAATCCTTTTTGAGATTTATTTTTTAATTCTTTATATGCCAAAACCATGATGTGTTGTGTTCGGGGTCTTTTCCGGACCATAGAAATATTTTGATAAATTTAAAAAACTGTTTTTTTTTAATTTAAAGCCTGAAAAGGAGAGAATAGATAACAAAATTATAATTTAAATAAATTTATGCTGAGCAAATTCAACAAATTTATTTTAAATTTTCTAAAAATTTTAGATAGTGATATATACGCCAAATTTCAACAAGAAACAAGAGAGCTGAATGAAGACGAAAAATTGGCTAGCAATTCGATGAACAAGACATTTGATAAAACTGAATTTTCTAATAGTTCTTTTAATATTAAAGTCAACTCGACAGTCAACACTTTCGAAAGCATCGCCGAAGACCACAAAATGAGTCGAGCAAGCAATGCAGCAAGCGATAAAGGTAAACCAATGACTAAAATTACCGGCATGAGCACGCCGGCGACTAACCGCGCTCATAACACTATCACTCTTGCCAAAAATAGTATCCAAAAAAAGCTTGAGACTAAATACACTAATAATACAACTAAAAATCATGAATCACTGCATCAAATTAAAGACTTGGCCAAAAAAAATGCTGAATCTTCTTTAACTAATCAATCTAATTCGAACCATAAATCTCAATTTATTAAAAAAACTACGAACACTGTCAGTCAAAAGATTGTTAAAAAGCTTAAAAGCTTGCCAAACGCCGAATCGGCTAATAAAATAGGTTTGAATTTTTTGACTCTTTAATCAAACTAAGTCTAACCATTAAATTCCAAAATATGCCTTTTATTAAAAAAGCTAAAATCAATAGAATCTATATTAAATTGTATTTTATCAATTAATCACCTTATGGAGCTCTAAACAACTCATTTAATAATAAAACTTAGCTTTAATTTAGCTTGATTAAATGGCTTTAAATAAAACCTAGAAAAGTTTTTTTGAGTTCTTTGTTAGATCAGGATCAAAAATATTCTAAAGAACATTAAATTATTTATTTAACTAATTACTTTAAAATTAAAATCTAAATTTAGAGCAGTTTTTTAACCTGTAAAAGATTTTTCTTAAATTTTTTAAAAAATTAAAGTTCATTTTGAAATTTTTTCCGGTTAACACGCATAAAAAAAAAGATTTTTTTATGGACTAAATTAAATAAAAAATGACATTCTATCTATTTATTTTTAAAAAAATAATTTATTATATTTATTATTTAATAAATAACATATAATATATTTATTGTTTAATTTTTTTATCAAAAAAATTAAAAAAGTGACATTTTGATTTTTCTCTTTGAATTTTTAAGTATTTTCCTGATTTGAGAGCTGCAAGAAACAACTTCAATTAAAAAGATGTTAGTTAAAATATTTGATCCTGTCGCAAAAAAGCTTTTCTTCTAATTTAACATAATATTTTGGAATTTATGTCTTGTTTGCGCTAAAAATACTGCTTCAAAAATTTTTAAAAATTGAGTTTGCTTTTACCCTTTTTGCTTCAGAAGAAGACCAAAACAGTGTTTTTGATACTGATAACCATTCATGTTCAGGTATCCATTTCCCATTTAAATAATAAAAATTATTTTTCTACCCATAATTTAAAGATGAAGAATCCAAATCATCAAAAGCTTCGTCCAGAACAGGCTCGCTTAGAGCTAATAGCGATTTGAGGAAAAAAACAGTAGTCAACCAATCTACCACCACACAAAATTCGGCCAAAAAGCCGAAAGCTCAATTATCTTCTTTGGCAAGAAAAACAGAATCAATTAAAAATAACAATAAAGAAAACTCAATACCCAAAAATTGTAATAAAAATTTTATTTTTCTTAACATAAATTTTCTGGACAAATTTTTTTTTAAAGTGGCCCTAACAAAAATTTATAAATCACATGATGGAATGACGGCAGTCTCTAGCAACACCAGTATTATGTCAGAGGTTTCTAATTTATCTAAAACTTCGCTTCCAACTTCCAAAAATTTGAGTTCTGTGTCGGTGAAATTGACTAACCAAACCAATTCTTCCAAGCCAATTTCATTATCCAGCAAATCAGATGTGAAAACCACTTCAAATCGTTTAAACTCGGCATCAACCAAACAATTTCAAAATGTGTCAACCACAAATCGTGCACCAGCTAATTTTTCACAAAATTCTGACCTAAGAAAACTGTCCATCCAAAACGATGCCAAGTCTAACATTCTGAAAAAAAACAGTTCCGAAGCAAAAAAAGACACCATGACGATCCACACTAATTTAAGCCATGTGCGCGCTGAGTCCATCTTGTCTTCACCATCCTCATCTATTTCTTCCACACGTTCCAAAACGGAAACAAAGCATGCCAAAGAAGTTAAGCGGCTTGAAGCTCTGTGCGAAGAACGCACTAAAGAATTTTCGCTGCTGAAAATGAAGCATAAAGAGCTTCAAACATCATTTGAAGCGGTCACTGTTGCATTTAATTATTTGGCTAATGATGTAAATATTAAAATGAAATCTTTTTTTAATTATTTAAATTATTTTTATTAGATGAATGGTTTCGAAGTAACCAAGCTTAGGAACAGACTCAATTTGGATAAAAATAATTATGGTTAGTTCCATTTAAATAGAGAAAAAAATTTATTTAAAAAATTTTGAATTATTTCAGAGAGTCAAATAAAATATTTGAATAACAATATGGATGAGAAACAAAAAGAAATTGATCAATTGAAAACTGAAATTGATCATATGACCAAAGAATCGATTGAAATAAAAAAAAATTATGAACAAAAATTGATTGTAATCGAAGAAGACTACAAGACTGAATTAAAAATTTTGAATATTGATTACGACTTGGGCGTTAAAAATTTGAAACAAGAAAATGATGCTAAAATTAGCAGATTAAATAAAACAATTGATACGATGAAAATTGAACATGAAAAATTAGTCTATGAACTTAGAGAAGAAATTTCGAAAAAAAATGTAAGAGTAAATTTTGGAATTTTTTTATATAATTTTTTGCAGAAAGAGAATTCGGACTTGGATGCGAGGATCAAGGAATGCGAAGAAGCATTGTCCAAAGACAAGGATGAAAGAATCACGCGCTTGCTAGATATTCAGCACACGCTTGAAAAGGAAATAGAAAGCTTAAAAGCTGCATTGGATATTAAAAATCTAGATTTATTCGATTTGAGAACTAAAAATAACAAATTAGTCACCCAATGTGACAATTATAATGAAATGAATATGAAGTTGAGGCGATATAAACAAGAAGTTGAAGAGCTCAAAGCAATACTTCAGAGCAAACAAGAAGCTGAAAGGTAACAAAAAAATCTTAGCTAATTTTTCCAACACTTTAAAAATTATTTAATAATCAAACATTAAAAACAGAATAGATCTTAATCTATATATGAAATCTGAATTAGAACCCTTAACACTTCCTGACACACTTTTTATGTTGTTTTGCTCTTGAAAAAAAAATATTTTTAAAATCAAAAATCACATAAATTTTAAAGTATTTTTTATTTTAATAATTTAATCAATATTCTTAGACTTTGGAAGAATTTTATAACCTGCCTCTTTGAACAGATTAAGGAAATGATCACTAAATAAATTATAAATTATTGAAGTGATAATGGTCAGGTACCAAACCATCAAATAAGTATTAAAATTTAAGAATCATAATCACTAATATGTGACTTTTAGGCAAAGCTTTTGTTGCTGCATTGAAAAAAGCATTTTAATCATCTTCTTTTAAAATAAATTATGGATCAAAATCAATGAAACTTATTTGCTATAGAAATAAAGCAATTCTAAATTTCCAAAGAATCTTAATAATTTTTTAAATAATTAGAAATATTCACGAATATTTTTTTTTTCAAAATTTGAGAAGCACTTTTTGAAAAATGTGTTAAAAAGTATTTTTTTTGTGAAAAATAGGGTATTGAACAATATAAATGTTGTTAATAAGCATAAAATGTTTGTAAGTTTTTAAGAGAGTGCTAAAACAATTTTTCTATATTCAATTTATTTTAATTCTTGGTTCTTTCATGTTGTGCCACCAAAATCAGATTGGAATCATGAACAGAACTAAATAGTACTAAATTATCTATTTTAGTTATTCGAATTTTTCTGAATTGAAAAGATCGAATTGAAACGAACTTCACAACCCCCATGAACAGTTCAAAAATCAAGGTCTTTGTGAACAATACTGGTCACAAATAAATTTTTTTTTCGAATTTTAAGAAATTTTTAAAAGTCTCGCAAATTTTACCTAAAATTTAAAACTAAAGATCTCAAAACTTTAAAATATAGTTTTTATTAATTATTCTCTTGCAAATTTTATTCAAATTAACAAAAATTCAGTCTAAAAAAATGGAAAAAAATGATAAAGAAATCCAAAAGCTTTTTTTCTATAAGCCCAAAATATAAATGCGACATGGTTCAACACTCATAGTTGTATTGACTGTTAAAGTTTTGTTAATCATTTGCAAAATTTCTGCAAAAGTTCTAGGTTAGAATATAAGATTTGATCTAAGCTTAAATTGCAGAGTTTTACCACGATTTGGTAGATAATGCAACTATATTGGTTGTTACGACATGTTGCATTCAGAGAACAAATTTTAAATTAAAAAAATAATTAGTTTTCATACTGTATTTCACAAAATTTAATTGTTACAGGACCTCAAAAAATCGATTGTTCATTATTCAAAAAAATATGACGGGTGGTCAAATATGATTGTTCGAATTTATCAAAGAATGATTATCCGAATTGAAAATTTATCTAGTTTTCAAAAAATAATATGCTCTTTTTAAGAATATTTTTTTTGGCATGTCCTAGACTCTTGATTGACCCATACCCTACAGCCTTATTGTCCTCAATGGAAATGAAACTTCGAATGCTATTTATGAAAATTCAAAAACAGTCAATAACTAATACAAAGATGTAAAGGAATCTAAATTAAATTAGACTGATTCTATACTAACTACTAACAAATATTGTGTATTGAATTAAAGTTTATGCATCTTTTGAATGATATACTTTTTATAGTATGATAATTTAAATTCTTCTATATTTTTTCTTTAAAAAAAGCTTTTCAAAAAATTAAAAAATTATGAGAAACACTGGTAAAATTTTAATATGAATTTTCGAAATGCCACTTAATTAAAAACTTAAATTCGACTTAAAGAGTGTGCAAAATTTCAAGTCAATATATACAATGGTAAATTTAGGTAAATTTAATTGAATTTTTTTTTTTTTTTTAATTGCTCCTTAAATAAATTACTGAAAATAATAAAAATATTACCAGATATCTATTAATTTAAGGAGAAATTTGAAAAAAAAATGAAGAATTCTCTCAGATTTACAAAAAAATCTGAATAATCCAATTTTACTATTGTTGATTTTGATTTTTACGTAATTTTTCGTAAATTTAATTAAATTTACCTAAATTTAGGTAAAATACAGTTATTGTAGCACCACAGTAAACTTGATCACAGTAAACTTGATCAAAAGATATTTAGAAAAATGACCAATTTTCTAAATTTCAATTTTTTTTATAAAAACTTTAAGTTTTTGGGGTTTTTTCAGCATTACTTCTGCAAAAATTATCAGAAAAAATTTTTTAAATTCAATAACCACTGAGGAAAAAGTCTGGTCAGAATATTGGTCAATTCTGACATGCAAACAAAAAAATATTAAAAAAAAAGATTATTATTTTTTATGATTATTAATTATGATTATTAATTTTAAAACCTTGATAATATTTCGTATTTCGTTTCAAATTTCCAAAATTTTATCTATATTCAATAATTATTTTTTATTTTATTTTTATGGACGCAATAATATGCATGTCACTTGGTTTTGTTCAGCTAAGTTTGCTAATATAACTCTAAAACAAACATCTAAAATTTTTGTCAATAAATTTATTTTTTATCTTAAACATCAATGCATTTTCAAGATTTAAATAATTTTTTGGGTATACAAAACTAATTGAAATAAACAAATTTAACAAAAATTTCTAAAATTTAATTAATTTAAGACGTGCTAGTGAACATAACAGATTGCTTTCCATAAAAATTGAGAAAAAAGATAAAGAAAATCAACGTTTATCAATGCAAAATGAGGAACTTCAATTTCGACTGCAGAGTCAGCCAAATTTGAACCAACTGAACAATGACACCTTGAACTCAGAAAGTGATCAATCAATTGATAAAAGCTATGGAAATTTATCCAAACTTAAATTGACTCGCTCTTCGACAGTCGGCTACCATCCGAATTGTAAATCAATGGACACTGACATTATTCAAACATCTTTGTCAACTTTAACCCATGATAATCAAATAAATAACTCAGGAGTCAAGCTTCGCTCCAAATCGTTCAAGGCGAACTCGAATCGTAACAACAAAATGTTTAGTAGTTACCATCCAGCTCAATTTAGGCCCGTGAGTGAAAGTTTCGATTTTTCTATCAATGAAAGAGATATTTATATGACTAGAAGTGCTGTAATGTACAATAGTAATGATGCTAATTATCTTAACAGAGATAATGAATATGATACATTAGTTACTGGAGCTGGTGATATGACCGCAGAATGTGTAAGTAGCAATGATGGTTGTGATTCAACATCGTCTTCGAATTCACATTTAGAAAAAAATAGTGAAAATGAAACCTATTCTAATCCAATTACGTGTCCAGCTGAGTTCAATTAACTAGGAACTCTTTGTCACAAAAATTAATTTAATAATTTTTTTAAAAAACCGTATCCGATTAAAGTTGAATTTTTTCTTTTATAAAATTATTACATTTTATTGTAAATATTTAAATAAAATATAATTTCCAAATGAAAATTAGAATAAATTAATTAAAAAATTATTTAAATTTAAAAATTTTAATGATTTTTGTATTTAAAATTCAAATTTTTTTAAAATAAAACTAAATAAAAAATTATTTGAACCTCACTTATACCCGTTTTATTAGAAAAAATAATATGCATAAGAAAATCTTTTTTTACCCAATCTAACTTACATTATGACTTATTATCTTTGTATTATATTTAATTTAATTTGATTTGTTCGTTAATTTTTTTAAATTTACTAAAACAAAATTAAACATAAATTTAGATGTTAAATAAAAACAATTATAAATAAAAACAAGTATCTGTGAACCATTTGCAGGTATATTTTGTTCTTCCCATATGCTTATTAAAATTTATATTTTTCTAAAAATTCATTTTTAGTTAAAACATGAAAAAAATATCCTTGAAAAATTACAAAAAAATATTAACAGAATTAATTTTAAATTTATTACAGTCTATTTATAGATAAATTCTACTAAGGACTTTTAAAATTCTTTAATTTTTTGCGCTGAAAAGAATTCGTTTAGAGCTAAGTGATCTGTTTTTTGTTGAATAGTTATTTTTTTTGTTAGTAATGTTGAAAATGTAAACAAAATTATATTTAATAGAAACATATGATATTATAAGGAAATGTGTTTTTTAAATAAATTGATAAAATTTTTTTGGTTCTTAATATTATTGGATTTTTTGTCCTAATTTAATGATTCTTTTAGATTCCTGTTGGTTCTTTTTATTTTATTCCAGGTTCTTAGGTTCTTTTTTCTTAAATATAAAAGTAATTTTTTATTTTTTTTTCTTAAATCTAAAAAAACAACCTGAAAAAACAAAATTTCTTGGCAAATTGAAGTTTAATTGAACAAGCTCAAAAATTTTAATTAAAAGAAGGTTTTTGGAAAAGCCAAATCAAATTGGTAGAAATTGCTAGTGTACGACGCGAACATAGATGAAAGGTCAAGTTGACGAATGTTTTTTATGTGATAAGATCGATGTGAGCGACCATAAATATCATTAGAACTAAATATGGTCTGAACGATAACTGTTTTTAGTTGGTACCGATATTTTGGACAGTGAAAATTAATTTATTTATTTCAACATTTTTTTTTTATTGAATAGGTTTTTTAATTTAGAATCGAAATATACTTAATTAATCTTAAATCGAAATTATTTACGAATGACACAACAATTTATTCTGATCACTTTGATCTTGATGATTTAATTACAGGATTTTCTTGAAATATTAGCCTACTTTTTGAATGGTGTAATTTTAATTGTATAGATATCAATTGGCCTAAATCTTTTTGTATGTTTATTACAAACAAACGAGTTGAAATACCTGAATTTCTTATAATTGAAGGTATTAAAATTGAAGTAGTTACGAAATTTAAACTACTTGGAGTCACTCTAGATTCAAAACTAGAATTTGATCAACATGTAAGTGAAATTCGGAAGCTTATTAACTATAGACTATTTTCTATTTAAAAAACTATTTAATTTGTCTTTTTCGGTAAAAGTTCAATTTTTTAAAACTTTTATTCTTCCTTATTTTGATTATTGTCTTTCTTTAATTATTTACTTTCACAAGTCTAGTATACAAAGACTAGCTAATTGTTATTATCTTTGTCTATTTAAGCTGTTTAATTTTAAATTTACATCTGATGATCCTGTAGTTATTAATGAATTCTTAAAAAATTTAAACTCTTCAGTTTTCATTCCCAGGATCCCATTCTTGATAGGATCCCAATTAGGAACTTGACAGGAATTTTCTCAAGAATCTGGCCATTTTCCGGATCAATATCCTAATCCAGCAAAGTATAGGATCCTAATCCAGCTTGGTATAGGATCCTAAGTCAGACACCTTAAGAGTCCTATAGGATTATTAAGTTCTTGAATAAACTTAAAAGATCTTTTTTGATTTAAAATTAATTTTCAAAGCAAGAAAAGACAAGAATTTATTAGGATCCTATGCTAACTTAAAAAATCTCTAAAATAAAGATTCAAGGATTCTATTAAGATTAAAAAGATATTTTAAAGAGCTTTTATCAAGCTTCTATGGAAAGTTGGGGATTAAATTGAATAGAAAAAATCGATTATCTTACACGTTTATTAAACTAAATAATATAAATTATATAATGAACTAAATAAACAAAAAATAAACTAATAAAAAAAATATTAATAAAAAATCTAGACGACTGTTAGAGAGGCCATGCTAACGTCTCTGGCTAATTTCGCTTGGTTAGCTGAAGGTTCGGCTATGGCTTGATTATTGACTTGATGTTCGTCTTCAGTTTGTTGGGTCTCATCGTCAATCTTGTCGGCCTTCTCTGGATCTTAAAAATAATATAAAATAAAAGATAAATAAAAAAATTACGTCTGATTATATATTTACGGCAATCGAGACACTTTTGACGAAGAGAACGAACGATGTTTTCCCAATTGTCTAGAAATGCTTCGATTGTTTTTAACTTTTTCAAGAAGCAAGCTTAAAAAAAATCATAAAAAAAAAAACAAAAATTTAATTTAAAAATACCTTTGATAAGATTAATGCGAACCGGATCCAACGATGGTGTTTGGGTTCGAATCAGATGAACGGTTCCTTCCGACAATTCTCTCTTTGTAAACAATTTTCCCAGCAATATCGTTCCAAAAATATTAATGTTGTTCTTGCTGAAGGGAACGAGAGCCAAAAGGTTTCTACCTTCATGTACCTTGAAAGTATAATTTAAAGTTTTTATTTTTAAGATTACTTTCCAAAAGATTACAATTTTGACAGTTAGATCTACGTCCGGTTTCTCTCGTGCCTGTTTTATCATTTCGGGTGAGAAGTTAACTGTATTCACAGGAGCAGTAAACGCCACTTGTACATTAAGACTTTCAATTCTATCGAAAATATTGGTAAAATTTTCCTAGGTTTTACAAACAAAGTCATTTTGTAAAATTGAAATGTTGTCAATTTGGTTTTTAAGGAAGCGAAAAAGAGTCGATTCGTTTTGTTAAGTCATTCAAAATTGAACCAAGTTCCTTAAAAGAAATGTAAAAACAAAATATAAAAACCAAGAAAAAATATTACCACGTTGCTTTGTGATTGAACATTTAATGGGTTTTTTTTGTTATTTTTCAATGACTGAGGCTTCTCCAAATTAGTTTTTGATATATTAGTAATTTAGAAAAAAAAATTATTAAAAATTTATTACACATCAGCCATAAAACTTTTGCATAAGTGTGAAAATGATTCGGAATTATCAAGTGATATATTGTAAGTTTTCAAAGTGGTATATTAAATATTATGGACAAGAAAATCTTACTTTTACGTTTCATTGCCTAACAAAACTTTGGTTCGTGACGTCAAGCTACATGAGTCTTTGATTGGTCATTCGAAATATAAAGTTGTCTCGGGTATTATCAAAAAAGTTTAAATGATACACGAGGTCTTAATGCGCAATTTTTAAAAAGTAAAATTTTTAGTATTACAGGATTTGAAAATTTATTTAACGATACTTTCGTTTAAGAATCTTTGTTCCATTTTGACACAGTGAATAGAATCAATGAATTAGATCTAAATAATAATGAAAATTTATGTAATGATTTTATTAAAGACTTGTTTAATATTCAAAAATCTAGCTGTGATACCGAACTATTAGAACCAATTAAACATAGAAAATTAAACTTTTTTGAACTAGAAATGTTTGAAATAGAAAGTTTTGATAAAGATGTATCTATTAGCGACGGATCGAGAATAAAAATAAAGTTTTTAATTAGATTCAAAATTAAGTATTGATAAATCAAGTATGATTATTAAGTATAAGATAAAGAATGAATTTTATTTTGGACAAATTAAATATTTTTTGGAAATTGAAATTTTTTTATATACAGTTGTTATTCCTTATGATATTTTCACAAATAATCTTATGAACTCGTCAAAAGTAAGATTACTTAAAGACTTACTATTTTTAAAAGAATTAGATTATTTTAAAGATGTTTTTTTTGCTGTTAGACAAATAATTTAATTATTATAAATAGCTTTGATATTTTAGAAAAGTGTATAATTTATGAAGTCGAAAATGAATGTTATCTCATTAGCGAATATAAATTTGAAACGAGCATGATTAAAAATATAAAAAAAGAAAACTTTAATTACTCTACTTTAATAAAATTTTACTTCCTATTTCGAATGATTTGTATTTAAAAAAATTCTTGAATTTCTTGATGAATCCCGATTCAAAGAAAAAAGCCTTGGAAAATCCGATGGATTCCCCAAGAATCCTAATCTTAAGGAAATATTAAGAAAAATTCTCTTATGTTCCTAAAGAATACTATAAGAATCCTGATTCAAGAAAACTTAAGATTGTATAGGTAAGAATCCTATCAGGTTACCTAAAATATACTTGAAAGAAAAAAAACTTCAAAAATATCTTTTCAAT
Organism: Brachionus paranguensis; assembly: GCA_016802215.1. Taxonomy (NCBI): domain Eukaryota; kingdom Metazoa; phylum Rotifera; class Eurotatoria; order Ploima; family Brachionidae; genus Brachionus; species Brachionus paranguensis. The sequence goes on from JAESIX010000004.1 coordinate 5,497,542, forward strand.
TTCTTGAAAATTCCTAAAAATAAGATCTTGATTAAAGATCTTATAAGAACACTTAAGACAGATCTTGATACTATCTTGGCTAATCTTTTGATTTTCAAGATTCTTTAAGAATCTTCGTAGGAATATCAGGAAAAAATCTTGATGGGCAAGATTTTAAACAGTATTCAATTAAGAACTTTTTATGATCATATATCTTAATTTATCCTAAGGACTCCTATAAGATCCTAAATAGGATTTGGTTCCTGGGTTAGACAATCATTTTAAGATTGGGACTTTTTTCATTCAGAGTTTTCAAAATTCACCAATTTTAGCAAAGCAACTAAAAACAATCTCAGTTAGAAATCTTCCCAATGAATTGAGGAACAAAAGTCATCTTTTTGAACCAGCTTCACAGCGTAAATTTGGTGAGTCAACATTTGGATATTTATTTACTAAATTTTTAAAAAGTTTTTTTTTAAACAATTTAAATTCGAATATTTTCTCTTTAAAAAAATTTTTATATGGAAATTTGAATTCAATGATAATTAAATTTATATCAATTAATGAAAAATTTAGATTCATTATTAAATTTTATTAAATTATATATTTTTCTTACTTTTATATTATTAATTATTTGTAATTGTTTTTTTTTTTCATAATATTTTTTTATTTTTATAGTGGGTTCCATGATAAAATTATTGGAACCCTTAACTTAAAAGGTTAACTGGTAAACAAATACCAGATAGACGATTGTCTTATTTAACTTTTGTTTACATTTAATAAATAGATAAAAAAAAATTTTTAGAAATAAAATTTATTATTTGAACTTGTTTTTTTTTTGCTTCTTTGTTCTATTGATGGATGATGGAAAAATTTTCGGAATTATCTCAGGAAACTACTTGGCAAAAAAACCGCACCAACTCCAAAAGCATTATTCTTCTAAATAATATTCGGTTCTGGTCGCGTAATTTGAATTTTTCATCACCATATGGACTGGCCTGATGGTTTAATGGCCGTTCGCTTAAATGAGCCATCAAGATTTGATTGAGAGTTCAAGTAAGCTTGTATCAATTTTTAGAGTATTTACAGTGATTCACGCTTAGCTCGACCTCATCTGCACTTAATAATAGCTAAAGTTAGCCGTCAATCCAAGTTAACCGTAACAATGCAAAATAAACAAAAAATAACAATTTTTTTTCCCTTTATTTTAATGAAACTATAAAAATTCGAAAAAAGTATTCTAAAAAAATCAGTAATCTTCATTTGTTTTTTGGTAGTAATCTCGAGATTTCTATTCATTTTTCCAAATTGTCTAAAATTTATTTTCATCTTTTGATCGAAATAATTTCACTTCTTGTTGGAATATCCTCTGTTACATCGCTTTCGTCTTCACCATCAAGCATAAAGTCTGAGTTATCTGAATACGAGTTAAGTGAGAGTCACTGTAGATTAAAGTGGATTCATAACTGGGACTGCGGGAGCCAGTAGCTGGTCTGTTAGACTCCGAAAACTCGCTGACGAGAATAGAATTTTTAAAATAAAATCTCCTAGAAATAGTCTAGCGCTGCCATTTTAAACTTGCAGCTGATTAAATTTTATTGTCCCGCAACAAAGCAGCTGATCCTAGATGAATGAAGCTAGGGGCAGTGGCTTAGCCAGGGTTCTCAAGCGGGCAAGCATTTTATACAACAGATTGAGATGGTGTGTGTATGAGTGGTGGTAACAGGAGGCATTTAATGGGTACAAAAATTATAAAAATTATTTGATCTAAAAAAAAATACAAATCACTAATAAAAACTAAAAAAAATTTAATTTTATATTTCTACTTTTCACAGAAACTTCTAAAATTTTATCAACATTTTTTATCAAGATCGGCTTCCTCTGATTCTACATTAAAAATTGAGATGTCACTTAGTCGCTCTTGGCTCATTGAATTACTCAAACAATTTTGAATCCTCCTTAAGACAGAAAAAGCCTTGCTTACATTATCTTTTAGAATAATTCTCTTAATTTATTCAACTGGCTTTCTAAAAATTCGTGATTTATCAAAAGATTTTATCATTGATATCATTGATTGATCAAATATAAATCAAAATAAATTTTTTCTTTAAAATAAAATAATTATTAAAATCAATTCATATTTATTTTTTCAGAGTTACGCCATCTAAATTTTATTTAATTAAAAATTTTATTTTCCATATATTGGATGAATAGTTTCTTTAAAAAACAAAAACAAATCTGATTTTTTTTAATCTTGATATTCCTCAAAAATCTAACCAAATGGTGGGGCGGCGCCACTCTTGCCCCACGCCTGGCTACGCCACTGGGTAATAAGGATACCAAAGGAATCGATTTAAAAATAATTTTTTTAAAGATTCAAATAAAATTAAGATGATCTAACAAAATTTTAAAGATTAGGTCAATCATTCGAATAAAAATTTCTGATTTTTATTTAAAAATGTTGGATCAATAAGTTAAATGGTTGTTTTGAAAAGATAAAACTAAGAAAAAATGTCCTTCAATTTTATTTTATGAAGAAAATTGTTTTTGAATTCTTTAAAAATAATTTTAAAAATTTTCTGGTCGAGTTTTTATTTCCGAAAAGATCCCTTTTTCGATAATGCTCCTCAAATTATCCTGTGGCTCATTTGTTTGATGATAAGTTTGCTCTAATAAACTGTTCGAAACATTAAAACTTACAAAAACTTGTTTATTAAGTTTTTTAGAAATTCTAATGGATAGTTCTTTGCTCAAATTTTGCGAGTTGTCATTTTGATCATCGTTAATTAACATTATATCAATAGCTGTGGGATCCTTTTCATATGGTGTCTTAACTGCACAAGACAGACTTTCCATTTTTGCTTCCGAATCGCCGACCCACAAGTAGAGGCATTTGTCAGAATACCGAATACAATGGAAATTTATATTAGGCAATCTTTGCGTCTCTGAATCTACTTTCGTTTTATTTTTTAAAGACCATGAATAAAAATTTATTTTGGATTGATCTGTCATGATGAAAATATTTTATCTATTATAAATATTTATTAATAAAAGAGTAAGAAAATTTATTATAAGTCTATATTTAAGAATGAATGGATTCGTCAGTAAATAGCTGAACAATGTGCTGACCTGGAATCATTGATAAACCTATTGATCTAGGCTCGATTGAACCTTAGATTTAAAAAAAGTCAATTAATTTATTTTAAGAAAAAATGACTTTGATTTAAAAAAACCTGATTCGATTGCAGATTGACTCGTATATTCTTTACATGAACCAAGGACTATATTGGAATCCCTATCAGTGCATAAAAAAATTCCAATTAATACGCGACCGTCTGTTATTTTCACTTTCATACTTTTGTTTAATAAACTTCTAAGCAATTCATTTTGTTTTTGGTCTTCCATTTGATTATTTTTATTTTTATTATTAAATAAAATTCATTTCAATTTTTAGAATCAATTTAAATAAAAAATAAAAATTCTCCTTTTTATTTCATAATTAAACTAACAATTTATTTGTAAGTTAAAAATTGGGTATTAAAATATTTTTATAATTTTGAATTACTATGATTTTATTTATTTGTATTTCTATTAAATTTATTGTGAATTTTTGAACAAAAAACAGAACAAAGTTAAAAAAAAATCGAAATAATTTTTTTAAAAAGCCCAAAATTGGTTCTGTAATTTTATCACCTGAATTATTCAGTTAATCATCTAAATTCTACTTCTTCAAGCATTTTACAGTGTAATCAGCTTTTTTAATTTAATCTATGAAGTGAGGACTAAAAACCAAAAAAAGAGAAACTAAAAAATTGAAACATAAAACTAAATATTTTAAAAATGTAAAACAACTTTTGAATTTTTTTTCTTTCCTTATGCGTCTTAACTTTTTTTAAATATTTTTATTTTGATTTACTTGTTCTAATTAAGAATTTTTATTTAGAAGATAAAAAAGTGTCAGTAATTAATAATATTCATTCTAAATGAAAATAATAATTTCTTATTAAAGTAATTGATTTGGCTTTTAAATTATTTTTAATAAATAGTTTTCTTTCTTCGTGATTCAAATTTTTTATGAATTTTAATCTTCTAAAATAGCCAAATCTGAGACTCGGTCTTGTCTCATTGAATTTATTAGACATATTTTTAATATCCCAAAACATGATTAACCTCTTTCAAAAGAAGTTAAGAAATTTTTTGTTTTTAAATATACCAGAAAAAGCTTAGATTATTCCTTCTTTAAAAATTTGTACTATTTGAGTTAATTTTTTTTTTAAATTTAACTTTGTTTATTTTGTAATATCTTGCCAAACTTGAATTTTCTTAAGATAAAAATTCAAACTTAACTAAGTTTTTATAGAAAACTTTTTTGCACTAATTTAGTTATCACACAACAAAATTATTTTTTTCCCTCAAATTTTAATTTGATTATCATGCATCGAATTAAATTGATTTCAATGAAATTTTTATAAACAATTTCAATTAATTTCTTTTAATAAAAATTTTTAATTTTTTTGTAAGATTACATAAAAAATCAGCTCAATTTTTAATTTTAATATTCAGATTTTAAAAAATTTAGTCCGAATCGAATTTTTTGACTCAAAAAAATATCTTTATGCAAGCTGAATGTAAATTTGTTTTGGGTTTTTTGTTTTTTTTTTTTTATGAAACTGACAAAAAATAAATTAATAATCAACAATTCAAAAATTAAAAACAATTTAAGATAAAACGCTTTATTTAAAAAATATAAAGACTTGGAAAAATTGAATATTATTCTTTAGAGATTCCATTTTTAAAGTTGAAAAAAAAATCAAATTAGCAAAAAACAAAAGAAAAATTAAAAGACTGTGGGAAAATGCATTCAATTTTTGACCAAAAAAAATTCAGCCAAATCCAAAAAATAAAAAATTGATCACTTTTTATCACAGGGTTTATAATGAGCCAAGACAAACTCTTCAATCCGCTCACATGCTTCAATAATCTTTTCTTTCTTCATTGTAATCACTATACGAATATAATTGGGACATTCAAATATCTAAAAAAAAACCATTTAGCAAAATTCGTTCAAATCTCTAACTTACATTTGCCGGTAGACAAAAAACAGATTTTTCTCTTATCAACATTTGAACAAACTCTAAATCCGTGGGAATATCTGGAAAGCACTTGAGGTCCAAACCAACCATCATATACATGGCACCAGAAGGCTTTCTCGGAATTAGTCCAGGCAATTTTTTTAATCTTTCATAGACAATCTCAGCATTGATCTTAAAAAAAATTTAATTTTAATTTGAGCACGATATGGAGTGCGACGTAGGAAAGACGAAAAAAAAAGTATTTAAAAGCAATATTTTTGAATAATTTACTAATATTGAAGAAATAGCTAAATTTTATTTCAACAATTCATTTTTTAACTTCTCTGTACATTTATTTTTCATCTTTTTTGAATAGTAACAAGAATTAATTTACAAATGTCATCAATAACTTTTTATTTTTATTTGTAATCTTTTTTTTCTAAACATCGCCAAGACAGGCGTAATTTTATGAAATAAATAATAATAATAATAAGTAATAACTACCGATAATATCTGCATTACACTGTCAAAGTAAGACTGGGGTGTTTTTTCCAATATTTCGACCACAGCTGCTTGGGCCAAACTATTCGGTCCAAGTATTCTGGTAGTCAAATCATTGAAGCCAGCCCGGACCCCTAAAAGCAAAAATGTAATCTAAATTTGACTTGACTTTTACCCTAATTACTTGCAAGATAATTCTTAGGGTCATGAATGGCGATCCATCCAAACCTCCATCCGGGCAAGATAAAGCGCTTGGAAAGGGCATTGCAAGACAATATGGGAACACGCTGAGTCAACTCTGACATGTAGTAGAATTCATTGCCCGGAAATACCATGTCTCCATAGACTTCATCAGCTATTATCGGAAGTTTGTACCGCTCGGCTAGATCAATAATATCCAACAAGTGTTCTCTGGAGTACACGCTACCACATGGATTGGACGGATTGTTGACAATAATGGCCTTTGTTCTTTCATCAATCAAACTTTCCAACTCTTCCAAATCAACTTCCCAGTTAAATTCCTCCTTTAAAAATTTGTATTATTTGAGTTAAGTTCTAAAATTAATTTGAAAAAATCGAACAGCTTACAAGTAAGCTATAGTATTTGACATTGATGCCAAGGGTTCCCGCCAGGGTCTTGTAAATTGAAAAGCCCGGCTTTGGAATGACTATGTTGTCACCGCGATTTGCCAGAACTGTGATACACAAGTCGATGGCCTGAGAACATCCATTAGTTAATAAAATATCAGTGAATTTGTAAATCAAATTATCTGGTCGAGAGTAATACTTAGCCACGGCCTGTCTGGCGGCCTCGGTTCCGTAGGACGGCGTGTAGCCGTCGAATTTTTTGTCATTGATACAGGCCTGGACTGCGTTGATGACCGACTCGGGCTTGCCGATCTCGCTGAACACCGTCGGGTCTCCGATGGACAGCGCGATCATTTGGTAGTTCGGATTGGGCTCTATTTTCATCTGTTCGATGAGTTTGCGCACTGGGTTGCAGGTCGACTTGGCAAAGTCCGACACCTCTACATTCCAATCCGAGTCATTTTCACATTTTTCACTTAGAGTATACTTTTTTTGATTGTAAGAATTATATTTAAGCATGTTTACATTTTTATCCGATTTGAGAAATTCACTGGGTTTACCTTAGAGAAAAAAGATAGAGAGGGGAAAATTTTTTTTAGAGCGGCTTGGATGCCAAAAGAATTGGACTTGCTTGCTGGATTTTTTTTTTTTTTTTCATGCCTTGGAATAATATCAAAATCGCTTACTGAGCTCCTTTGAGTTATTGTTGGCGTCAACAACAGGAACTGGGTTGGTCACAACTTGGCGAATTTGGCTCATTTTCGTACACTGAAAAGGTGAATTGAGAGCAAGAATTGACAATGGGCGCTGAATTTTAGTTACTTGAACAAAAATTGCTCTAGAGATTCTAGAATTTATTTTTATCTAAAGAATAAGCTGATCCTTTAAAACTGTGGAACATTTTTACCAATTTAAATTCGTAGAAAAATAATAAGCATTTTATATAATAAATATGTGTACAGGTAAGAGCTATTGCGATTCTGTTTTCAGACTAGCATTTTTGATGCAGCCAACACACACACACCCTTTTAAGCTTTTCTAAAATGAATGCTGTATTTTTTCTCAATTGAAAATTATTCAAAAAGTTAGTTTTTTTTTTAAATTTATTAAATAGAAAATAAAAAAACCGAGTTGAAAAATGATGCAATTTGTATGCTTGTGAGCAGCTCTCGTGCTTAGATACTTCGTGTTCAGTAAAGTTGCCAGTCTTCGAAAACTTAAAAAACTTTACTTAAATTGATGCTTGTTTAAATTATTATAATAAAAATATTTGATAGTATTTCTAAGCTTTTCCAATTGTTACCTTGCTTTTGAGTAACATTTTTTAAATTTCTTTCTATCCATAGATAAAAATAATTGTGCTTGTTAATTTTAGATTCTTCTGGCTAAAATCTTCTGAATAAGTAGCTAAAAATATCTAATTTATTTTAACTAGAATGTTCTTACACTTAATGAACGAATGACTTGTGAATGAACTATTTTAACAATTGCTTTTTTCCATTGTAAACTAAAATGGCTGATTCGTAAAATCAACAATTTACAACAAAAAAATATATTTATAATATCATTAGTTAAAAATTTTAATTTTGTTTTAAATTTTTATTCTAAATCGTATGATTTTTTGTGCGTCTTGATAAACAGCATGCTGGGTGTATTTAGCTGGCAAGCCTTTACTTACAGAAATTGAATTTAAAATTTTTTTAAAAATACTTTATTGTTATTTTGTAAAGGTAATTAGAGAACATATTTTAGTTATAATTGTTTCTAGAGGCTCAATGATTAAAAACTAAAAAAATGAATTTTAATTTATTTAAATCTTCAGCGTCTAAACAACATTAAATTTTTGTTTTTAAATTAGTTATGAAGTCTATTATCAAACCACGATTTGTTTTTGATAAATTCTTTGACAAATTGTCTGTGTCTCAAGAGAAAAATTTGATCCAGGTCTTTTTGCTTCAAGTCTGATGCAAGAGTTCCAATCAGATGATGTTAACCACAGTCATAACTAGCTTGATGCATGCTTTGAGATGATAATAGATTAAGTTCAATTTTTGTTTATATTTTGCTTAATAAGAACTAAATAGCAAAAAGCTTATATTTATACTTGAATTTGGATTTTTTTAATTTTTGATTGTAGGTTTTAATCAAAGTGATAGTGAAAAAAAATTTTTTTAAAAAGATATTAATGCCAAAAATTTTAAATTTAAAATTATTTTCAAACTAATATTTTAGCTATTGTCAATTTAAAGTGATTTGAGAGGCTTGAATAGAGTGCCGATGGCCAATTTATCTTTTCATTTTTGAAAAATTTTTTTAAATTTAATTGCTTTTATAAGTGAATAAAACGAAAAATATAATAGTGACAACTCAATCGAATAATATTTATTTTTACTCCTTTTAAAAAGAATTGTCCTTGGGCTCAAATCAAATTATTTTCTGATTCATTGATTTTTAAAGGGTTTTTGGCATTTATTGTCTTTGATCAAATAAAGATATTAATCTATGCGATTCGAAAATTTTTGAAATACAACAAAATGAAAAAACAATAAAAAAAGATGCAGTAGTAGAACCGATAAAACAGTATATAAATACCTCCCCAAGTGACTTGAAAAGTCTCCGCATCATTGATCTTCTTACCAAACCATACTTTTAAGCAACAAACGAAAAATATTTTTAAATCAAGAAATTCAATTTTGTCAATTTAATTTTAAAATTTACCTTTATTTTTTAATTTTTTCTTTCATCGCCGATGAGGTTTTTTTATGAAATAAATTAATAAATTAAAAATATGTTGTAATTCAATTTTTCTTCATTTTTCAAAGATCAATTTTAAATTTTTTATTTATTGACAAAAAAAACGTAATTAGTATGTGTCAGATAATTTCAATAATAATAAAAATTATTACTAAATATAAATAAATTTGATATATTAGTCATCATTGACAAAGTCAAACAATAATCAAAGTAATTGATTTTAATTTTAATGATCAAAATGATCGTTGAGAAAATTTGATATCCATTTTCACTTTGACACAAGTGCAGATTTGTTGTATTTATCTGATAACTAATTCAATTTTGATTGAAATCATCTTTATATCATATCACAGCATATCATTGAATTCTAAAATCAAAATGAAAAACAATTAAATTTGAGATCATTTTTTTAAATATGTTGATACTTTTGTGTCATTACTTTTTAGACATTAATCACATTGTAATAATTTTTAAATTAAATTTAACTCAAATATTTATCCCTTAATCTAAATGATAATGATCTCTAATGGATCAATTTTAAGTTCTCTAATTTTTCCCATATTTGAAAAAATATCCATGAATTGAAATAATTTACTAAAATATTCGTTGATGGTGTCAGATATTGATTTGACTGATTAAAAATTTGTCATAAATCAAGAGTGAGCAAGTGAAAACTTTAATTTTTATGATTACCAGACATTTACTTATTCAACTTCTGTTACAGTTAAGGATTTGAAATAGACCATTTTAGACTCGAGTGAAGATTACAAGGACCAAGAAATTAGTTCAATTGAATGCAATGAGATTTTTAAAAATAAAAGAAAAAATCAAAAGATTTGAGACACCAATGGATAAATTCACCAGACTCACAAATTATACATTAACTGAATTTTAACATTTTTAACATAAGCGCTTAAAGCTTTTTCTCATGGCTTTATCAGAGTATGTTTTAGTCAAGCCTTTGATTTGAAAATTGTGCCATAAATTTTGGGTAAAATGAAAGAAGCATCCTTCGAGACTAACTTCAGGTCTTCCAGAGCGTTCATGGAAGCCTTTTCATAAACGATCCAGACTTTTTGCGGCGGTGAAAAAATTTATTTAAAAAAAATAATTTTTTTTAAAATAAATTTTTGAATATCTCGAAAATATGATTAATAAGTACCTTAAAGAAGTTGAGCAATGGCTTTTCAAATGGAAAATGAAGGTTTTTGTTGAAAAGTCATGTTACATGTTTTTCTAAAAAAGAACTAAATCCAAAATAAATTGAGACCTTAAAATTTACGGTAACAATTTATATCTTGAGGAATAAGTTAAGTTCCTAGGAATTACGCTGGACTCAGAACTTACATTTAGCCCAATGGTAGATGACTTAAAAAAACGCTGCAATTCAAGACTTAACATAATAAAATATCTATCAAATAAAAAATGGGGACTAAAGCCAAAACATTAGGAAACCTATACTAATCCTTGATAGGGTCAATATTAGATTATTCTTTTCCTTGTTAAAACTCATTTTCAGAAACCAACATTAAAAAAGTATAAGTAATTCAAAATTCAGCAATCCGATCTATTTTGAATCTAAAATATGATACCCCCTCCAACATAATGAATCACGAGGCCTTTAACAAACTTCAACTACTAACAGTCTCGAATCGACTTTTTGACTTGAGTGAGAGATATTTCAGGGCAGGATTGAGTCATACTGTTTCATTGGTCGTCAGAGTAGTGGAAGAATAAAAGGAAGATTTCGAATCAAGATATATTGAATATCCTACTCCATTGTGTAATTGCAACCTTACTATTTCTTCTTTTTTCCCTGAGCCATCAGATTATTAAACATATGTAATGTTTCAAAGTTATTTCAACAGCAGATACATTTTGTAATTCAAACACAAAAAAATAAACCAATATTATTTGATCAAAATTATTAAATCAAAATATTAAATCAAAAATATTTATTTTAAAACAAATGCCTGAAGAATTATTTTTATAAAAAATAATGGGAAATGTAAGAAATTTGGTTTGTTTCAACTATTGGGCTAATAGTAATTTACGTGAATTTACGCAAAATACAGTTATCAGGCAATGTGAAATTTTAGTACAAAAATTACAGTACAAAATGTAAAAAGTTTATAATTTTTTTTCTAATTGTGCTAAAATGGTTCTGGAAAGAGTACAATATTGTACAAATTTGTACAAACGAATTCCAAGCTCTGCAAAAACTCTGCAATTTTCTGTAAAATGCACACCATCAAAAAATATTTGATTTAACTATGCAATAAATTGCAGAGTTTTTGCAGAGCTTGGAATTCGTTTGTACAAATTTGTACAATATTGTACTCTTTACAGAACCATTTTAGCACAATTAGAAAAAAAATTATAAACTTTTTACGTTTTGTACTGTAATTTTTGTATTAAAATTTCACATTGCCAGTTATCAAAGCAGGACTGTTAATGATCTTAAAATATATCAAGATAAAAATATTTTTTGTTTTTTTTTCGACAAAAATTTAGCTTTGAAATCTGTTTACCAGCCCTATTTGTGACTTAAATATAAGCCTGAATCTGAATTGCATTGAAATTGGCTCGATTAAGACATCGCTAAACAGGAGCCAAGGTCATTGGATGAGCTGAAGGAAATTTTTCGAAGTATTCTAAATAATGTACCAAAATCCATTTTTGAAGACAAAATTGACACAATTCCAAATTTAATTTATGTTATTATGTATCGAACACTAATTCAATTTTTTTATTATAAAAAAAAGAATATTAAAATTAAAATTATTTATCCTTTTTTTTATTTATTTATTTTTATTATTTTATCTTATTTAACTTTATTTAATTACTTTTTTTATTTTTATATTTTTATTCAGAAGGAGCATTAGCTCGGTACAGATAAACAAATAAATACTTTTTTTATTATACCATACCAACTATCGTTAATTTTCAGTTTTTTTTAAAATTATATATGTTTTAATATGTATTAAAACAATAAATCTTTCAAAACAAAAACTTTATTATTTATTATTAACAATTTTACTAAGTTATGTAAAATTTTTCGACTATAGTGACATGTTGCTAAGTTAGACACTAAATTATGAAAAAATCGTCATTTTTAGTCCTTTTTAAACTACAGTGACATGGCACTATAGTCGAAAAAGGTCAAAATGAAAACCAGTGTTCGATACATAAGAACATGTCACTATAGCCGAATACCCAACTCTCTCGGATGGACGACACTTGAAGACCGACGTAGGCGCGGTGATCTTATTCAGCTCCATAAGATTCAGCATGGACACGACCGACTACACTTCACAAATGGCATCCAAATGTTGGCATCAAATGGACTGGACAGTCCAGCGGGTCTTACCCGAACAAGTCATCTTGCCATCGAGAGGCAGCTGGTAAGAAGTTGTGGTGTTCGTCACAACTTTTTCGTTAATCGTACAGCCGGATACTGGAATGCACTTAATCTAGAGACCAGGATTAGCGTAAACACCAAGGAAATTAAAAACAAAATAGACAAATTACTCAAATCTTATTAAACATATTTAACTTTATTTTTATATTGCTAATTAACTGGTCGTAGGCTATTAAAGCAGTGACGACAGTCATTATTTTTCAGTTTAATAACGTCTACTGATATTTGATTTATTAGTAAATATTTGATTAAACTATGCAATAAATTGCAGAGTTTTTGCAGAGCTTGGAATTCGTTTGTACAAATTTGTACAATTTTCTACTCTTTACAGAACCATTTTTGCACAATTAGAAAAAAAATTATAAACTTTGTATGTTTTGTATTGTAATTTTTGTACTAAAATTTCACATTGCCCATGTCACTAAAATCGAGCAATTACTTTAAAAAGTGTTGAAAAAAGGCAACTCTCTATTAGATGCTTCATTTTACTAATTCTATGCTTTATTTTTAAAATATTGTTTTAAAAAATAAAGTGGGTGGGTTTTTTAAAAATTTTGACCTAAAATATTAAAAATAGATAGCAGAATGATGAAAAAAATGCCCGTGCCTGTTCCCAGCGTAGTAGCACGAGATGGGCTAAGTGGTTTTCAAGTCTCCCTAACCAAAAATTAAGTTCCCTTTTAAAAATTTTTATTTATCAAAAATATCACAATTTTTCACATAAATTGTAAATTAAAAAAAAAAGTTTTTTAGGGTTTATGTTATGAGTTGTGTTTAGGATTGTTGTTTATGTTTTATGTTTTTATATTTTATTATTTTTTGTAAATTCCATCTAATAAAATGTTGTTTTCTTAAAAATATTTTTTGAAATGTCTGACTAAGCTCCTGTCTGTTCCACAAATGACCATGGCACCTAAAAATCATTTATTACAAATGTCAAGAATAATCATTGACCTGCAAAACTGCTTTTATTCATTTTAACGTTTTCTCTTTTTCAAACACCATAACAATTGTTAAATGAATATTGGTTTAAATTTTAGAGTTTTTTTATTTTAAATATACTTTCCTTATCTAATTCACATGATTTTGGCCCGAAAATTATCGTTTGAATTAAAAATGTAATTAAAATATCTAATTTTCTTTTGCATTTATAAAAAATGAGCTATCAAAACCGAGAATTTGGTGATGTTAAAATAGGATTCTCTAATAATCCAGAAACAGAAGGTAAAAAGATTTTTTGTTGGCCAAAAAAATTAATTTTTATTTTTAGCTTGTAGAGATAGTTATGTTGAATTTTTCGGATTAACTAGAGTTCAAAGAGGCACTTTTTTAAACGAAGACATTCAACTCTCTGAACGCATAATAAGCGATGTAGTTGCAATGGATGCTGGTTTTGATTTATCCGATTTACCTGATCTAAGTTTGGGCCAAAAAGATCTATTTGGCCAAGTGTTGAAACCGAAAAATTGTGAAAAATACTCAAATTTTCATACAATAGACTGGCTTCGAGATTTACTCAAAGATAAATTCAGACACAGATGGATAAAAATGCAGAAAGAAAAAGGAAATTGGCTGGATAAGATTCAGGCATGGCATGATGCGTTTTCAGGATGGTTTTTGGTTCTCCTAATAGGTTTAAGCTCAGGTAAATAAAATCATCAGCATAAGCGTAAGTTTTTGGAGAATTTTAATTATTGATAGGCATGGTTGCCGGAGTTGTGGATATTGGCAGTGGATGGATGTCAAACATAAAATCAGGATTTTGTAGAAAAAGATTTTGGTTAAATCGAGAACAGTGTTGTTGGAATTCAATGCACATTAAGCACGATAAGTTTAGAAATCCATTTTGTAATGAGGTATTAAAAATTTGATCTATACTAAGATATTTTTAATTTTATCATTTTAAAAGTGGGTTTTCTGGTCAGAAGAATTTGGAATTAATGATAAAACAACAGAATATTTTGTTAATATGACAATTTACATCTTATGTTCGTTTTTTTTTGGAACATTGGCAGCAATATTTGTGAAAGTTTTTGCTCCTTATGCATGTGGATCGGGAGTACCGGAGGTATTTTGACAAATTTTGAAAATTGTTTATATTTATTTCTAACTTCAAGATAAAAACAATACTGAGTGGTTTCGTAATTCGTGGGTATTTAGGAAAATGGACTTTGCTCATAAAATCAATTGGTGTTATATTGAGCAGTTCGGCTGGCCTTGCCTTGGGAAAAGAAGGGCCTTTTGTTCATGTAGCCAGTTGTTGTGGAAATGTATTTTCCTATTTGTTTCCCAAATATGGAAGAAACGAAGCCAAAAAAAGAGAAATACTTTCTGCTGCAGCTTCTGCTGGAGTCGCTGTAGCTTTTGGTAAAAAATTTTTTTTAAAAAATTTCATATTAAAATAACTCAGAATAGACTTAAGATCAAAACTTTTGCTATCTTATTGCTTTATCTCTTTCGGATCGTTTTTCTTGTCTAAATTTAATTATTTATTCTAATTTAAAGTCGCTGAGACTTTAATTAAGGATTTATAGTTAAAGCTTTTCAATTATTTCTAGTGTTGGATGCGGTCAGAGCAAACCGGTCCATTTCACGGACGGTTTTTTGCGGTCATTTGGCCGGTTAGCTTGGCGGTCAAAATTTTGGACCGTCAAAAAATACGGTCAACAAAATACAGGCGGTCAAAAATACGGTCAACTTTTTGGCGGGCGGTCATTTGGCCGGTTAACTTGGCGGTCAAATTTTTGGACCGTCAAAAAATCCGGTCAAAGGAATACGGGCGGTCAAAAATTACATTAAATTTT
Organism: Brachionus paranguensis; assembly: GCA_016802215.1. NCBI lineage: Eukaryota > Metazoa > Rotifera > Eurotatoria > Ploima > Brachionidae > Brachionus > Brachionus paranguensis. The sequence goes on from JAESIX010000004.1 coordinate 5,512,661, forward strand.
TTGAAATATTTATTTTGATAAAAAAACAAAAAAAAACATTAAAATTAAAAAAAAATTTTTTTTAAAAACAAAAAAAACTTTATAATAAGCACTTTTTTAAAAAAAAAATGTTCTTAATTTTAATGACTTTTTTCTAATGTAAATTTTGACCGCCCGTATTCCTTTGACCGGATTTTTTGACGGTCCAAAAATTTGACCGCCAAGTTAACCGGCCAAATGACCGCCCGCCAAAAGGTTGACCGGTCAATGCGGACACGGTCACGGCTTCTAAAAAAATTAGCCGGTTAAGTGTCCGCTTGTACGGATCCCAACACTAATTATTTCTAAAATTTACTAAAATTATGACAAATTAATTTGCGATATTTTTATAAATCATAATCACAAATAACTTTTAATTCTAAAGAAAAATTTATTTTGAAAATTACTCATTTAAAAAATTAAAGTCATTTTGTCCATTCATTCTAAATTGTAAATTTTTCACGTCAAAACTTTGATTTAAGATATTTTTTAGTTTTTTGGCTTCTATTTGTAAGAGAAATTGATTGATTTTGATTTAAGTTATATTTATTATCCATAAAAACAATTTTTTTAAATATTTCTTATGTTTTTTTTAAATTCTTGTCTTCAATTTTAAAGTCAAAGCCTGACTTTTCACCATTTTGACTGTGGACTTTGACTTTTGACCAACTCTGATTTTTTAAATTTAATTTAGGTGCTCCGATCGGCGGAGTTTTGTTTAGTTTGGAAGAAGTTAGCTACTATTTTCCTTTAAAAACATTATGGAGATCATTTTTTTGCGCTATGGTTGCCGCATTTGTAGTCCGTACAATAAACCCATACGGAAAAGGCCATGATGTTCTTTTTTTTATTGAATACGTTCCCGAATGGTCATTTTTTGAACTAATTCCATTCGTTATCTTAGGCATATTGGGGGTATATTTTTTATATTTATATTTTTTTCAAAATTTTTTGTTTTATTTTTATGAAAATGAATTTAAAAGGGAGCATTTGGTATCATTTTCATAAGATTGAACATTAAATGGTGTAAGTTTAGAAAAAATAGTAAACTTGGAAAGTATCCCATAACTGAAGTAATGTCTCAATTTTACTTTTATTTTTTTAGTATTTTAATTTTTGAAGGTAATTTTAATTACCCTATTAACTGCTACCCTTGGATATTTGAATGAATATACTCGAATGCCGATGCCAGAACTTATTCGTCATTTGATTGCAAAATGTAGTATCATGGATGACTCTATTCTATGGTAATGTAAATAATTCTCTGATAAAAAAATTTAATTTTTTTCAGTGATTATGTTAAAAATGTGACAAGTGCAAATGAGGATGTAGTTCCTTTGAAACAAAATGAAGGAGTTTACGAAGCAGTTTGGAAATTGTTTTTAGCTATGATATTTTACATGGTTATGTTGATTTTAACTTTTGGTCTCAAGATTCCATGCGGTCTTTTTGTGCCTAGTCTGACCATTGGAGCAATTACTGGACGTTTGATTGGAATTGCCATGGAAATAATTTCATTGTAAAAAAATTATCAATAAACAAATAAATAGAATAAAATTTTAATTTAAATTAAAACTGAAAAGTAATTTTCCCGGTTTTTTCATTTTTGCCGCCGGATGTAACGAGAACGTAACATGTATTATACCAGGTGTTTATGCAATTGTTGGAGCTTGCGCGTTCTTGGGTGGTGCTACAAGAATGACAGTTTCTTTGGTAAGCTTTAATTTAAAAAATATCGGTAAGGATTAGAATTCCATAAATAATTTAAAAAATAACACATATAAATAAAAAAACACTTAACTAAATTGCAAAAAGAGTTGTAACTAGGTTTGGAAACCAATTCGTCTTTGGAACCGGTTTGTCGAACAAATGTAAGATTGATTGCTTGCATACATGGCATTTTTGTTTATGATAGAAATAAAATAAATTTATAATTTATGTCGGTGCTTAAGTAATAACATTTTCTCACCGAAAATAAATTAATATGAAAAATTAAAACATTTAAAAAAAAATTATCTTTATTGCTTTAAAAATGAATATAGAATTAATTACTGAATTAACTAATTCAAATAATATTGAAAAGTTGGTATCATGTTTAAGAGACAATTGCTTAATTTCAAATAAAAGTCCGATATGTCAGAAATGTAATAAAGAAATGAAATGGATTACCAAGACAACATTAACAGATCATTATTTGTGGAGGTGTACTTGTGGAGACTCAAAAACAATTCTACATTATAATTTTTTTACCATTTTTGAAATTCAATCATCAAAGTGGTTAGAATAATATTTTATTGGAGTTAATAACTTTGTCAGATAAATATTTAGAACCTTGTTAATGTTTCTATACCAACTATTAATAAATTGTTTCAAAAGTTAATCAATAAATTAATTAAAAAATTACCTTTTAATTATTTATCTCATATTGAAAATCAATATCAGGTAAATAATTTGAATATCAGCTAATTAATTAATTATTATTGAGATTAGTGATATTGAAATTTCGATATCATTGATATCGAGGTGTATAAGACCAGTAAAATTTTTAATTTTTTAAATATCAAAAAATTTAAACATTTATTTAATGAGCCAATATTTTCAAATAATCATTAAATCTAGTTTTTTTTTTATTTTAAGTCTAATAAAGAAATTAACAAATCAGTTTCAATAAACAAATATCAAATTAAAAAGATAAATTTTTTTATTTACATTTATTTTTGTTTAAAATAAACCCAATAAAAATTATTGAAACGATATGAATTTTTTTGGAGAATTTTGGTCACAAAATTTCGGTTTATACTTAAAGAAAGACTAAATAGTTTTCTCTTGGTTTCAGTGGAAGTCTTACTTTCAGTTTCTTCTTGGCTTAAATCAAACAAAAACTTGGACATGTCAGTTGTTATTTTGAATATTTTAAAATCTTTAATTATATCGTTATTTTGAATGTTTGACTAAGATTGGTCCAGTCGATGTAAAATTATGATTTGCATCTTCTAACTTATTTAAACATATATACCGTATTTTAAATATAAAAGAGTTCTTATTAGATATGAAATAAAAAAAAATGTGCATCTTTTGAAATTAATTTTAAAAAACTATTTTTACTTTAAATTTTTAATGAATTTTATATTTTTTAAGAAATAAATTTAAGTGAAAAATAGTTTGCAAAAATATAATTAAATGTAAAAATTTTAAATTTTAAATTTTGTCAAATTACTGAAATTTTTCATTTTTTGCTTCCTCGGTTTTGATCTGACTTGCACAAAAGTCAGAAAATAAAGTGTATTCAAAGTCCAATCGTTTGACTTAACTTGAAATCATGAGTTCCATTGACGAATTGGTTTCCATAAACCGGTTTCATAATCGAACCGGTTTTTAAAATCGAACTGGTTTCCCACCTCTACTTGTAACTGTTTTTTAAATGCAAAAATATTGATTTTATTATGATGTTTGATTAAGGTGGTTATAATGGTAGAGTTAACATCTGGTTTATCCCTTATAGTGCCTTTAATGGTATCAGCTTTTTCGGCAAAAATTTTTGGAGAACTATTTTCCCCAGGTGGAATTTACGATGCTCATATAAAACTCAACAATTATCCATTCTTGGATACTAGAGAAGATTTTGAATTTGGTGCCTATGCAGCTGATGTAATGAAACCGCAGTAATTTTTTATAAAAAGTTTTAAAAGAATATCTATACAGTTAATAAAGGAAAAAAGATCCTCCGCTAACAGTTCTAATTCAAGATGGAATGACTGTAGCTGAAGTTGATCAAATTGTGCAAAAATCTAAATTTGTTGGTTTTCCAATAGTTGTATCCCAAGAATCTCAGCTACTTGCCGGATACATTTTAAAAAGAGATTTGAACATGGCTTTGGGTAACTTTTTGAAATAACATTAGTTGAACCAAGTATATAAATAATGTAGATTTGTACAAAAAAAGTGGACTTGTTACTCCTAATACTTTAGTAAAATTTTCACAAACATTGACAAATAGAAAAAATGAGACTTGTGTCAAATTAGAAAAACTGGTGGAATATGTAAAAATTTTGTATTAGCTAAACAAAATTTAATTTTAATAAATCTTGAAGGCTCCAATTTGTGTATCTGATCAAACTTCGATGACTGTTGTAGTGGATTTATTTAAAAAAATGGGAGTCAGTATTTTACTAGTTACGCATTTTGGGTATTTTTTGCTTTTTTTGCTCCGAATTTTAAATAAATTTTTTTTAAGTAAACTTATGGGTGTAATTACTAAAAAGGATATTCTCAAGAATTTAGAGAAAAAAAAGCAGTAATCAAGATAAAAAACAATGGCATAGCAAATATGGTTGTCAATAGTTATTTAATAATATAAAAGTTTCTTTTTTGAATTAAGAATAAAAAAATACAAATAAAAATAAATTTTTCTATATAAATTATAATTTTTTAATACTAAGTTGTCTAGAAAAATAAGCTAACTTTGAAAATTTGATCTAGACTTAAAACTACAGTTAGTTGATTAACTGAGTTATTTTATTTATGTTCGCGCAGGCCAAAACTACAGCACTATCTGAATTTGACGTTTTCGACCACAAATTCTTATTCTGCATCTATGAAATCTAAGGCGAAATCGGCAGAAAATTTTAAAATATCAAATAATCTTTTGGTTTGATAATCTAAAAAACAAAAAAAAATTAATTTAATGACTTCTTGCTTGTGACTTTATATTTTCTTAATAAATTAGTGAAAATTAAAAATTTCAATTTTTTTAATAACACTTTTTGGTCAAAATTTATGGACTTAAAAATCAAAAAATTAAAAAAAGTCATGAAATTTTTAGAACTAAAAGGATACAACTAATAATTTTGGTGCTAATGTCTGAGAAGGGGTAGCCAAAAAAATCATTTTTTTTAACCTCGCTAAAAATTGGCTTTCCAATGTTTTCATACATGCAGAATAAGAATTTGTGGTCGAAAATGTCAAATTCAGATAGTGCTGTAGTTTTGACCTGCGCGAACCTTACATAAACAAAATAACTCAGTTAATCAACTAACTGTAGTTTTAAGTCTAGATAAAATTTTCAAAGTTAGCTTATTTTTCTAGACAACTTAGTAGTTGAACTAATTTTAAAAAAAATTGACACCCGATTAAAATTATTAATTAATTTTATCTGTAACAAAAAATTCAATCCGTTATTGGAGAAAAAAAATAATCTGGATTTCATATTTATTAATTAATATAAACGCTACCTATCACAAAATTTTTAAAAAAATACCAATAATACAATTAAAATTCATTCACAAAAATTTTGTTAAAAAAATTGTTTAATTTAGAACAACCAATGATTGATTGGATCCATTAATGTTAGTTTTGCCATAGACAATGTGATCTTTCTTCATTATTAAACCAATTGAATGAAACATGCAGTCTTTGGTTTCGGGATAAAATTTAGTCAGTTCAATAATCTGGGTTTTGATTTTTGGGTCGAATCCATCTAAATAAAAATATTTAGATAATTTTTAAATTAAAAAAAAATTCATATACTTTCAAAGCAAACACCTGAGTCATTTTCTGCAGGTGAATATTCAAGGCGCTTTTCTTCGATTAAATTTTCGTGCAATGAATAATCTGTGAATATTCTCGTTATTAAGTGAGCCAATTCTACAAAAAAAATTTAATTCATTTGAAAATATGTCCGAAGAACGAACCGCTTAGCCCAAAATCATCGATCATAACTCCATTTCCATGACTATATGACATACAATATCTTCTGACACAGGGGTTTTTCTTGTTATAAGTTAAAATAGGAGTCATCAAGCCTCTTGGTTGCTTGCTTACACCAAACGCATTCTCTTGGTCACCGTTTTGTTCAGATTCATATGAAAATAAACTTAAGCCATTATTCAAAAAATACCCGTCTTTCACAAATAATTGGGAACCCCAAGCACTACCAAGTGTTCTAGAAAAAGGAAAAAATTTAAACTTAGGAAAAAATTTGGCAAATTTTTTTACCCAACATATGATACCATTAAATCATTGTGGTCATTGACTGATATAAAATTTGTAACTAAATTATCTTTAATTTTTACTTTATCTTCAAATGGGAAAGAGGAGTCATTTCTATTTTGCAAATATTGTTTTGCCAATCTTAAAAAAATCAAATAGTTCTAGCTAAAAACAAAGATTTTAAGTTACTTTAGATTTTTATTGAACATCTCGGATTGATCTATGGCAAAGTAAGGATCAGAAATAAAAGATGAAAAGATGTAGCCCATTTTAGAAGCTTCAAGAATTTTGGCCAATGTTTCTGCAGATCTAATGCTGTCTAAATTGATTGACAAATCTGATAATGAATCTATAATGAATTTCAGAGCAGGACCAGCGCTTGGGTAGGAAGCTGTAAGTAAGACAAAATCATTAAAGCTTGATGTTTCAATGGATTTTTTCTGCTCCGAATAAGAAAGCAAATCATCGTTTGTGATTTGATAATCATCTTTTTCTAAAAGAAAATTGACCAAATCTTTTCCTTTAGCTCCATTGTAAAAATTCGACTCTTTTTTTACCAAAGATTGAATAGTTCTTGCCAAATAAGGATTTTTAACTATGGCCCCCTCTTTGACCAGAACTCCTGTCTCATCTAAAAATATTTCTGCCAGAAACGAATCCTTTTTTTGAAGAATTAGATCTTTTATGCTTTCTAAATGACGCGCTTAAATTTATTTTTATTTGATTATTTTAATTAATAAAAATTAAAAAAATATTATATCTTTTTTTAATTTACCTAATAAGTTTGACACCTTAAAGCCATCAAAGGCTAGTTTAATTGCCGGTTCAGCAAGTGTATTCCAGTACAATCTGGCGTAATTATGATAGACATATTGGAGACATTTTAATTCACCAGGAATGGCAATCGACTTTCGGCCAATATTCGGATTTTTTTCATAATCGTCTTCTTTTGCACTTGAGCTTGATTTAAAAAAGCAGTTTATTTCTACATCTTTTTCATGCTTGTGGTCTCTGACCAAAAGAAATCCACCACTTGAGTAAAAATAATTATTTTTTAGGTAAATTTTTTAATTTTAAAAAATACGCTCCAAGTCCGGCAGCAAATGGATTGACTACACTGAGACACAAAGAACTAGATATAAATGCATCCACACTATTGCCGCCTTTTTTTACAATTTCTGCTCCTATGTCACTGCAAACTTTTTCCTGGGTAATTATTCCAACTCGATTAGGAATTTGAGAAGGACCGACCAAAATTTGGATGATTAGTGCAAAAGTAATGCTCACTGAAAATACTATTCCTCCTATAATAATCTGACGTAGCTCTTTTGAACTGTTAATGGCACTTGAATTTTAAAATTAATCAATTTTTTTTTAAAAAGATCAATCTTATTTGTACCTGTCCGAAGCAAAATATTTTGATTGTCGAATCGGGGCATTTTCAGAAAGATTTGAAGGATTTATTTCCAGAAAATCCGATTCATTGTTGTTTATTTTAGAAGCTTGAGGTGTATCGTTTGAATTTATGCCCATGTCCAAAGTGGCATCAAACGATAAATTATCTCTTCTAATTGATGTATATTCGTTTAAGGTTTCAAAATCCTTGCCATTCGTTTGAGATTCCATTTTTAAAATTTTCTAAAATATTATGAAAATAAGTGGTAAAGGAATTAAGAAAATTAAAATTGACATTGTTGGTCATAATTTTTTAGATTTTCAAGAATTAAACTAACAATTAAAATATGCTTGAACAAAATTTCAATGTGTGATAATAAAATTATGATATCTTAACTTAAGCGCAACCAAAAATTTCTATTAAAATGATGATATATTTAAAAGCAAATGTTTAATCAATATATTAAAATTCCATGAAAAACATAATTTCGGTATTATAAGTCTATTTCTCATTAACTCAATGTACAAAATAAAAAATATTATAAATTTTCATAATTAATTTATTTTTAAATCAAATAAATTTCAACAAAAAAATTTCATAGTTTTTTCTTGGAAATGATCGTTGCTCATGTACTTACCAACAATTGCAAAAAGCTGATAAAAAGTTGTAAATATTTTAGCTCATTAGAAATGAACCAGGCCCCTATTCGTGGCCATTCAGCTAAATTTTTAAAAAAGAAATTTTTTTCTTTATTTAAACTGATTTTTAAATTTAACCATTGAACAAAAATTATTAAAATAAAAAATTAAATCAATTCATCAATTTCTTGATAGTTTTTGAAACTAATGAACTAATTAGTAAGAAAAAAATAATTTAAATTAAAAACATATCAAAAAATAAAATAAAATGTGATTAAGATCAAATATGGATACCTGAAAAAGACACACCCCCCATTTTTTAATAAAACAAACACCCAGGTGTTTTTTTAGAAAATCGATTTTTTTCAAACTTCATCTATATATAAAAAAGTTTGTCTTTTCTTGCTGATTTTAATGAGCTGCCTTTTGTAGCATGCTTTGAATTTTTTTTTTATGAAAAAAGGGAAAAACTGTTTTATAATGTGAAACACCCGGGTGCTTTTGGCGAAGTAGTCAAACACACCCCCAATTTTATTTTGTAACCTTATTCTACATAAAAAATCATCTAAAACCGGTACCCATAACCTACCTCTATCTTTTTATCTTGGCCCTGAAAAATTCAACCAAAAAACGAAAAGTTTGCAAACGTAAACACCCCCTAAAATGTATGTTTTGAACTATAAACAAAGCTCGAATTAGGCAAATCAAGTCTCTAGAACTCATTTTTAGTGTCTTTTTCTGTGTGGGATTATTGGTTCTCTCATTTCAAAAGTGTTGGCCTTCCATAATGGTTTCAGCAGTATCAAATCAGACGAATTTACAAAAGTTTTACTCAACTTGTTTGGAAACACAATTCAAATGTGAATAATTACTACACCACCAATAATAAAGAAGGTAAATAAAATAAAGTTAAATAAGATAAAAAAATAAAAAATAAATAAAAATAATAAAAAAAAAGGATAAATAAGTCTAAGTAATAAAAAGAGAATTAAAAATGATATGTTGAAATAGCTAGAGGCTACTTACTTATCTTAGTTATTTTTGATAAATTTTTGTACGACTGATGTCAGTCTGTTTTTTACATCATTAATGATTTCTTGGACTCGCAAAAAACCTTAGTGTTGGTAATCGACTCCAATCGATTGGGAAAATTCGATTTTTTTTAGTTGATTATTAATTAGACTAATTTTTTTTAGTTAAATATTAAATGGGATATATTTAAACGATCTCTATAATTAATTAAATGATCCTCAAAAATTTTTGATCACTTAATTTTATTATTTCTGATACCTTAAATTTATTAAAATGATCTCCTAATTTAATAAAAGAAATTAATGATTTGATCTTCAAATTTTATTATATTAATATAAAAAAATAAAAGTAAGTAAGAAAAATAGAAAATTTCAAATAAAAATATAAAAGTAGAAAATTTTATTAAATTTTTTTGGGGCGACCTCTTCTTCTTTTAGTGACTTCAGATACCTTTTCAACTTCATTAATAGTATCCTTTTCAATCGTTTCAACTCTTTGTTTTTTGCTCGGACGACCCTTGTTGACTTTTTTTTTGCAATTGAGAATCAACTATTTCAATTTCATTTGAGCCATCTTCTTCATCTGTTGTTTCATTTAATATCAGTTGTCTTTTTTGTTGAGATATTTCTTCAAAATTTTTTTCAAATGCCTTTTTGGCTTTAGCTGGACGACCTCTATTTCTTTTCTGACCAATTGGAACATTATTGGCTTCAATTGGAATTTTAATTTACTTATTTCTTACAGCTTTCCCTATCAAATGTTTACATTTATTTGATTTTAAATAAATTGGGCAACTACATTTCCCATTCAATTTCCAATTCGATTCATTTGTATTTCTACGATTCTACGTCATCAAAAACCTTATTGCAAGTCCAATTTTCTTCTTTTTTAATTCTGGAGCTTCATTAATAACATTTTCTGATAAAGAATCTTGAGATTCATATTGTTGAATCTCAGTAAACTGGAATTCATCACTTAAGGAATTCATATTTTACTTAATAAATTTTTTAATTTATTTTTTTAATTTTCTAATTTATTGATTTTTTTAAAGGGAATTTAATGTTTATATTTAAGTTGGAGAACAATTAATTAAAAATAAGAGATCTTTCAATTAATTAATGAGTAATAATAATTAATTTTAGGGACCAAAAATGAATAAGGATCATATATTATAGAGATTTATTTTGGAGATCATTTAAAGAATTCTAGAGATCGATTAAATAACACACAATATTATATTCAATAAATATTCTAAAAATTTTCTGATACTACCATCATTTTGTTAATATTCGACTAAAATAAATTAGTTGATTTAATAATCGACTAAAAAAAGTTAATCGATTAAAAGTTAGTCGAATAATAAATCGATTATTGATAATCGATTGCCAACACTAAAAAATCTTCGATCTAAATTAAAAAATTTAGATAAAATCTCTTAATTATTTAAAAAAATTTACCTGAAGCAAACTTCTCGCATCGGATTACTGTTTTCATTTTTTTAATTTCATTTGTTAATTTTTGATTAAAAAAGAAAAATATTAATTTTCTCGAGTTATCTCAAGTTTGAAAGATCTGCAAAATTTTGACACTGATCAAATTTTTTTCCTAATAAAAATGAACAAAAAAAAATTTTGAGTAATTTTTTTTTCAATATTTATGAAAAAATCATCTTTATTTGTGAATAAAAATTTAATTCAAGTTTTGATAATTACTTTTTTCAAAATTCTCATTTAACAAGATCAAGAAATTGATATTTTCTTCAATCTTTAACAATAAATGTTAGGAGATTATTAAAAAAAAAAAGAAATTAATGTCTTATCTATTTTAAGGATCCTTCGTTTTCGCTCATACTCACCGTAAAAAGGCCAAATTTAAAACTCAAAAATTTAAATTAAGATTTGAAATTTTTAAATGATTAGGAAAAAAATTTTAATTTAGGAAAAAGATGCATGATTGTTTCAAAATTAAAATCGCAAGTTAAAATACTACGATTTATTAATAGAATAGAAAAAGAATTTGCTAAGTATCTTCAATTTAAGCCCATTAATTTCAATTTAAGCTGATTTTATTTTAAAATTCTTAAATGCAAATGGTTGCTAATTTTAAATTTTCACAATTTTTTTAAATTGTAAATAAGAAATAAATTTAATTAAATAATTTATTGAAGAATTTTTTTAATTAGTTGATTTTTATCGAATTTTAAACACCAAAAAAAAAATGATTATTCTTGAAAATCTTCTAATCGCTATCTTTGCTCCAGGTTAAGTAATACCAAAAGCTTTAAAAAAACAAGCTGTACGGATATCCTTGATATTTTGATCTAAAAATTGACAAAATCATGCTGAAAAAGAAAACAACCATGCCTGTTCCACCAATGACCAAGGCTAAAAATAAAAAATATTAAATAATTTCTTATTTAAAAGAAGAGGCATCAGATATAAAATCGACACAATGCTTAAAGACAATTTTTTGTTTTACTTATTGGATTCATTTCTGAATCACTTAATACCTGTTGAAATTTTCAAATTATCATTTTTAGCTTAAATTTAAAAACATTAAATCATGAAAATCTTCACAGATGATTATAAAATCTAAATTTTTAATTTAATCAATTACCTTTTTTTGTATTTGCATCATTTAAATACTTTGGAGCTTCATTTAGGAGTATCATACCAGTGACAATCGCACCATGTAAATAGGAGTTAAGGAAGTATATGGAATTTTTAAAATTGAAAATATTTAAGCTTAAAAAGGATATAGATTGCAAAGACAATATATGTCTCAGCTATGAATTGGTATCCGTGACCACCGGCAAAAAAGCCCTTAAAGTTTATATTTTAATAAAATTTTGGTAAAACAAGTGCACAAAAGGATATAGATAAATAAGACGATAAGAGTTTCAGCGACTAATTGAAAATCATTATCATCCGACATATACACCTATATCATGCGTTCACAAATTGGCAAAAAAAATCTTAAATTATTTTGAGCTAAAAAAATTTCTTACGACTTGGCCAGTCTTTGGATTTCGGTACACCATTGGTGGACCTCGAATTTGATTCCACATTTGACCAGAAATAAAAATCAAAATGGCGCTCTAGAAAAAAAATGTATTTTTGATCAAAATCATTTGCCAGAAATTACAATGACAATCATTGACCACGTGGTTTTGTTGTATAAAAATTCCAAATTGTTACGTTTTACGTATAAAAGACTGGCGATCATGGACACCAATAAAACTACTAAAAGCAGACCAGAGTAGTTCGGAGGACGGAATATTCTTATGTTTATGTCAGTTCGATCATTGATCCATTTTGCGATTTGTTCAGCAGAAAATCCAACTCTGGAAATAAAAATTTAAAAATTTAATCAAAAATTTAAATTTTAATATAAACCTAGAAATATCGAAATGATCTGCCGTCTTAGGCTTGCCTTGTTTGCGCCCGAACATTATAAACTGAGGGGCTGAAGCAGTATTTAGCTTTTATTTTTAAATTGAAATTTTTATTTAAAGTTAAATTTTAGTCTACCATTTTAAATATATCTGGTGCATCGTCAAAATCGACCATGGCAAAAAAAAGCTTATTCGAAAATTGAGGTGAGTATCTCCAAGATTGGGCAACAATTTGAAATTCATCATTAGCTGGTCTGTTTATAAAAAAAAGTCTATTTTTGAATACTCAGATATTTTTAAAGCTACTTGCAAATTTGGCACTCACGATGGGGTGCCAGCGCAGTGAGCATGACAACAATCGAATAGTTTCTAGGCGCTGACTTTACAAAGTGCTTAAATTTTTCAAAATTTAAACGAATGACGGGTTTTTTTAAGCTCCATTCAGTCAGTTGTTCAATTTTTTCGCTCAATGCATCCTAAAAATAAGATTTGATGGAATTTTTTCTAGAAATTTTATTTGGAAAATTACGCTATCAACTTGACAGGTGCTTAGTTGGACTAGAATTATCAAGCTGAAAATGGCAAATAGACTTGGTCTCATATTGTGCCTGATCTAGATAAGTTCTATTTTTATTTATAAAATTTGAAAATTTTATTTCTTTTTAAGTTTAGATTGCAAGTTAAAATTAATGTGTATAGACCTTTAAAAAATATTTAAATTATGAATCTACCACGTATATATTTTTCGAAAATCAAGTATTAAAACTGATTTTTGTCTTCTTTTGGTTTATTTTATTTAGTTTTTAAATCAATAAATTATGAAAGTTTTAAGATACAAAGGAAGAAATAATAGCAAATTTAACCCTACTTTGGTTTCTATTCCACAAAATTTTTAAAATTATATTTTGACGCATTCGAAAGTAAATTTTTGTACCTAAAAAAAATTAATCACAGTATATGAATAGATAAAAAAAATACAAATAATGACTTAATATAGAAATTGTTTATTCAAATTTGGATGAGCTTGAAAAATCGCATAAATAAGAAAATGAAAAAACAGATTATTTTTAAGAAAAAAAGTCAATTTTAATCAAATCAACAAAAAAAGGAGTTAGAATTAAGTAGACATTCAAGTTCTCTTTTTTTTTCGTTTAACACTTAATACATATCTGGTAATTTTGAATGATGGATTTGTTTTATGATCTAAGGTTTGACTCATTTGAAGAAGATTCAGACTCTAAAATAGCATTCTCTTTTTATTGAAAAGAATTTGAAGGTTTTAATTCAATATAAGGTCTTGCAAAATTTCATACAAAATTTCATAAATTTTAAAAGCACACTTTAGGGAAAATGACTGCCTAGTTTTTAACTTAATACTTTAAAAAAAATTTCTTTGTTAATAAAAAAATACAAAATTTGAAAAAAAATAAAAAATTTCCTTTAAAGTCTTCGTTTAAATAATTACTTGCGTTTCCATGTTATTTTTTTAACTTGATATCATTAGTTTCACCATTCCATTTGAATAAATCCAGGACAGACAAAAATCAATATAACTTCAAGAGACTTTTTTTAACTCCTATATTTGAAATACTAACAATGTTTAAGAAATACATTGCAAATACCATTTTTTTACGTAATTTTGGGTTATATTACGTATGATTTGGTAAGATTACATAATCTTACATCAAATTTAGTTCATAAAAAAATGTTATTTTACCAAATCTGACGTAAATTTTCGTAATCTTACGTATTCTTTTCGAAGATCCCAGAAAATGCTTACATTGAAGTGATATTTTCAGCTTTTTTGGTTTGTTTTATAATTCTAAAAATTTAAAAGAAAGAAAAAAACAAAAAGAGTTCTACATTTTATTACATTTATTTTTACGTAATTTTACATTGTAAAATGTTAAAATATGTTGGTGGAGTCTGTGTATATGTATGAGACGATTTAACATCCATTGATTTAACAGGAATCAGTATTGGCTTCAAATGAAGTTGAGCAAATATGGATTTGTTTATATAATGATAACAAAATTTTAATTAGTTGTTTATATAAGCCCCCAAATTCGAGTCTAGAGATGAGCTTAAAAATAATCAACATATTAAGTCAGGCTAGTAAGCTAGTTAATTCCGGAAAATTCGACTCGCTAGTAATCACTGGTGATTTTAATTATCTGATGATAAAGTGGTCAAATGGTGCTTCTTGGTGCAAAACAGAAAATGAACAGACAAATTCATTCAAAATATTTGGAATTATTTTATGTTTCAACTGATGGATAAGCATCAATAAGGGAATAAGAATTAAGGGCATTGTGTGTTCACTTGGCTATTCCATTTTGATTCAATTTCAAATGAAAAGCAGCCTTAAAAATGGAGATTATGCAAGGTTTAGTTATTTTTTTAATCAAATATTGACTGGGCAATCTGTCTGGAGGAATTAAATACTCAAAGTTTATAAGATTTTTTCTTGGAAAAATAAAATGAAGGTTGATTTAAGTTTATTAAAATTAGAAAACTTAAAACGAAATTTAGACCTAAAAGGTTGAGTAAAGACAAAAAAACAGTGGGAAAAATTTTTGGCAAGTGGTAAAAATCATAAATATGAAGCAAATTGCTAAAAAGGAGAAAAAAAAGCTAAAACTAAATCGGTCCGATTATTTGAAACTAAGATAGCATTACAGTGCTAAAATAAACCCAAGATTTTATATTAAAAAAAATTTATTAAGTGTTACTTTTCGAAAGAGTTTTAATTTGTTGATTAAAGAAAAAAAATTAATCATCAATGTTAATTAATCTAACATAAATTTTTTCTTATACGATTGACATAAATTTAAAATACGACTATATTTTTTTTTGTTGATCTTTTGACTTAATTGAATGTTCCCCAGACCTTATTTTAACCAACTTATTTTCAGTATTTGATTTTTCTACTCGTAGTTTTTCGGCTAATTCATTAAATTTTGGATGTTTTTTTTCGTTACTTGATATTGCATTGTGCCAGGCCTCAAATGAATTATTAGTTCTAGGCATGTTATTTAATACTCTTTCATAAAGGTTCCATGTTGAAATTGGAAATCTTGGTATAACTCTAATTGACTTAGAATTCTCTTTCAATTCACCAATGTAATATCTTTCAAAATACTTTAAAATAGGCATAAAAATTTTTGTAGCTTTATTTTTAATTAATTTTAAACCACTAACTACATCATTTTCAGGTAAAAATTTTTCTAATTATTCAATCAAAAATGATGCAATGAAATTTGATTGCTATGAAAAAACTTGCTATGAAGTGTTCTATTGCGAATCTTAAATTTCCAATTCCAATCGACATTTGTAGACGAGAATAATAAACACGATTACAATTAAGAACATAAAACAAAGCAGAAACTTCAAATCATTCCCAATTCAGTAGTGTCAGAGGTGAACATAATCAAATAACTTCAGGAAATAAACGTCTATAAATCGGTAGATTGTGATAACATCCATTCACAAGTTTTTATTTAGCTACCTGAGTGTCGGTTCGGTTGTCAATTATTTTCAAAAAACCTTATGAGTCTGGATCTTTTCCTAAACAATAGCTTCAAGCGAATGTTACTGCGTTGAAGTAAGGATGAAATTACAGACTAGTCTTATTCACTTCGATCATTTGCAAAATAATGGAAAGATTGCTGAAGAATTCAATTCTATCGTATTTAACGCAATATGATTTAATAAACATACGACAACATGGTTTCATTCCGAATAAGAGTTGTACTACTAACTAAGCCGAAAGTTTAGACTTTTTGACCGAAAACATTCATCGTAAAAACTCGATCGACGTAATTTATCTTGATTTTGCAAAAGCCTTTGACAAGGTCGCCAATTCGAGACTAATTTATAAGTGTAGTAATTACGGTTTTGATGGTAAATTATTTAATTGGATTGATGCATTTCTGACGAGTCTTACACAAAGAGTAGTATTAGAAGAATTGGTTTCAAGTTTGAAAAATGTTAAAAATGGTGTGCCTCAAGGTTTTGTTCTCGGCCCACTTCTTTTTATTATCTATATAAATGATCTACCCGATATGTTAAAGAATCTTATTAGAATCTTATAAAGAATCTTATTATTTGCTGTTGATACTAAGCTCCTCTCAATTATAAGAGACCTAGAATAATCCCAGGCACTTCAAAAAGACTTTGACAGCCTCTTAGACTGGTCAAATAAATGATCGATCAGCTTGAATGATGAAAAATGTAGGGTGATTCATTATGGCAAAAACAGTCCTAATTTTAGTTATAGTCTTGGGATTAATGAACTTGAATGTTCATCATAAGAAAGAAACTTGGGATAATATTCAGTATTGAACGTAAAGCGAACGAAAAATATACATCGAGTCACATAGAGGTATTAATTAATAATAAAATAAGTCTCTAATTGGTATAAGAAATTTTTTCAGAAATAGTAGTAGAAGTACTAGTTTCGACTGTAGCTGGCTAGCCAACGAGTGTACTGGCAAGGCACACTAAGACAGCTGATGTGATTGACTGCTGTTCATCCAGCAATCAATGCCTGCTTTAAAGCTGTTAACATTGGGGGTTTCAACTAATTGATTTGGCAGCGAGTTCCATACGCTAGCGGTCCTGTTGAAAAAAAAGTTAACTCTATGTTGGTAGAGCCTCGAAATTTCTTTGTGATATTTGAAGCAGTGACCTCTTCCTTGGTTTTTTGTAAGATTAATATTTTTTCTTTTTTCAACCAATTCTATTCCATGCATGAACTTGTATAATTGAATTAGATCACCTCTTTTTCTTCTTTCCACCAGATTTGTAATGTTCAGAGCCTTCAATCTGCTTTCATACGGTTTGTTTCGGTTGATTGATTTAAAATATAAATAATGTTTGGCTATGAAATACGAATGAGACAATTTCTCAAAAAATTAGTATTATATTTAAAAATTAATACTAAAAAAGCTCATTCTTGAAATCTTCCAAAGGGAAAAAGCATCCGAATTTTCTAGTATTTTCTAATTTTAAAAAGTTTTTCTCATCACGTTTTCATGGATAAAAATAGTCTGCAGCAGCCATTATTTAAGATTAATCTTTTGTGTTTTTTCAACCTCAGTACGATTTTAAATTATTGAAAAGCTAATTTTATTATTTAGATTAAAAAAATTAGTGCGACAATTGATAACAAGAAAAAACTAAAGATAATTGTTTTTAATTTCAAAATTTTTAATCAATTTAAAAATAAAAATTTCTAATCAAAATTGCTCGAAATGGCCACTAATAAAATTTAAAAATCAAATTTCTTTAATTATTTATTAATTGAATTTGAACCCACATAATTAAATTTCAAAAAAATGTATAAAAATCGAATGATTTAAATTGAAACTTAAATCAAATTCAAAATTTAAGAATCAAAAAATTTAAAATGACTAAGCTAATTATAATATTAGTGCTTGTTCAAGTAATAAGTCTTGTATTGGCTTCGAGTGCTGAAAGTGGTGAAAGTGAACTTGGTACTACAGGTCCTGAAAGTTCTTCTGAATCGACCACAACACAGCCTCCAACGACCACTCAACGAAAATCCAGAGGACGTAGCGGAAGCAGGGGTAGAAAATCAAACGGAAGACGAAGATTTTCAGGAAGACGTCACAAGCAAAACTCATAAACCAAAAATAACAAATTAAATACAAAATAGAATAATTTTATTTCAATTCGTAATTTTAAAAATAAATAAACAAAATTAAAATTCGTCCATTAATTATTAATTAAGCATGAGCAATACTTGGTTTAGATATTAAAGTTGCATCTAATTGTTCCAAATTTGGCAGTGTAAATATTATTTTTCTTCTATAATCAGGATTAAACTTTTGATTGTCAGTCAATGTTCCGATCGATGTCGGCTTAACATTATTGATATAAAAAATTGGATTATGCTCCAAATAAAGACATTTTAGCTTCGACAATGAACACAAATTCTCAATATCTGTCCATTTTGATAAATTGTTTCCATTAAACCAGAGTTCTTGTAATTCTCTTAGTCCTTCAACATTCTCAATATTCTCGATCATGTTCAGAGATAAATCAAGCACTTTCAAATTAAACAGATTGTTTAAACCTTCCATTTTTGTCAAGCCATTCTCACTCAGATACAGCTCCTCCAAATTTGTCAATGAATCGAGATTTTCAATTTTTGTAATTCTATTCGATTGAAGACTTAAAATTTTCAAATTTGGTAGATCTAAATTTTCGATCTTACGGATTTTATTTTTACCCAAGTACCTTTAGATAATTGATTAATTTTTTATTTTTTTTTAAATAAACTAAATTACAATTGAGTTAGATTCTTAAGAGTGGATAAATTTTCTATTACTCTTAATTGGTTATCGCCAAGTTCGAGTAGTTCCAATTTTGTCAAGCATTCCAAATTTTCAATTCTACCAAATTGATTATGAACCAAAAATAACTTTTTAAGTTCAACAAGTTCATTAAGGTTTTCAATTTTTGAAAATCGATTAAAAGATAAATCAAGCAGTTCCAGTGTTTTAAATTGCTGCAAATTTTCTATTTTCTCAATTTGATTATCATAGAAATCGAGCTCTTTTATGATGTTTAGGCCTTTGTTCACGTCTAAATTTGCATCTAAAAATACTTTGAGCAAATTACCACGAAAACAAATTGATTTTAGATTTTTAAATTTGGAAAAATCATTAATTTGCTTCAAACGTGTCATGCTAAGATCTATAGATTCGGTATCATCCGGGTAAATAGCCAAGTCAACTTGATCTGCATATGAATAATAAATAATTTGTTGTTCTAATTTACTTTTTTTCTCTTCATTAGTCAAATCGACCACTTCCTTATCCTCTATCGATACACTCATTCTGAAATTTTGAGTTTACTTTTAAATGTTAAAACCCATTTATCGAGAAATTAGCCCCGATTTTTTTTAAAGAAAACTCATTTTTTAGTTTAAATAATTTATTAGAATTAAATTAAAATTTTATTTTATTCTTTTGAAAATTTTTTTTGCGTACATTCTTAGAACATTTTTGACCTTTTCGGTTTTGTCCAGCTCTAAAACAGAACTTTCAAAGTTCAAATTATCGATCATGGAAATAATTCTATCATATTCAACGCGCTCATATCGCTCATACTCAGAGACCAAATCCAATTGTTTGAAGACTTCTTTGACATTGGTCACACACTCTTGTTCTTCTCGACCATAGAATTTCTAAATAATTTAATAAAAATAAATTTTAGATAAAAAAAAACTGTTGAGTCAACCTCTAAGATGTCTCGTTGTTCAGGATTGCATTTTTTCAAGGCCTGAATTACCAGCCAACCACATTTACTTTCCTCTATGTCTGTGCCAACTTTACCAGTCACTTTGGGGTCTCCATAGCAATCCAAAAAATCATCCTTGAAATTTTATTAAAGCAAAATTTAAAAAATATTTCCAGCATTACTTGAACTTGGAAAAAGCATCCCATATCAATCAGAATCTCTCTGCACTTTTGATGAACTTGATAATTATCAATGGATGAGAGCAAAAGAGCTGCCTGAACTGGCAAGCTAAATGAATAAAATGCAGTCTTCCACTTAACTATAGAAAAATATCGCTCTTCAGTATAATTCTCGAAGTTAAATGGAACTCCATCAACTACTTTTGGGGGAGTTATTAAGTCTAAGCCTTGACCGATAACTGTATTGGTGAAAGTTTCATTGAACAGTTCAAATAATTTGCTGTAATTAGGGTGATTGCCTAAATACTCTGTGATTATTGTAAAAACATTTGATATTAGAAAAAAAGAGTCATTGATTGCAACACTTCCAACATTCTCCTTAAAATAATTGATAAAAAATTATTTGCATTGCTTATTAAAACTCTTAATTTTAGAAAAAAATATTATAAAAAATTATGTGAACTTGAATAATTATTTAAAATCACGGATACCAAATAAAAACGACATACGAGTAGTTAAAAATTTATGAAAATTATTTAAATTCCTTCTTTACTCTATAATCAAGTAGAATATTTTAGAAATGAACAGTTATTGAGTAATTATAATCTTTTACTTTTTTTTCAGAATTAATAAATCAATCATTTTTGGCTGAAAATGTTTTGTTAGTTTAAAACTCGTTCTTAATTTCAATTCATATAAACTTTAATAAGTTTTTAAAATTTCTACAGAAGATAGCATTTTAATAATTAATCTTTCAGATTATTCTGTACAAAGCTTTTTAAATTTAATATAAATTGAAATCAAGCTCAAATTGATTAGATTTTTTTTCGATTACTGTGATGTAATTTTAAATACTTGAACCCAAAAAATCAGCAATGAAATAATTTCATTTCAAAGGTTTATTTTTTGAAGAGAAAAAAAATATTATTTAAAAATATTTAAAAAATATGATCCTCAACAAAAAAATTTTTCTTAAGTTCATTCAGAGAAAATACTTAATAAATTCTTTATATTAAAGAAACAAACAGCAGATCATCTAGAAATAGCTTTATCACTCAGAATTATTTAGTTAAATCATCAACCAGTTTTAAATGAACTAGTTATTTTTAAAAAAAAAAAGAATAATTTTTATTAATTTTTTTTCAAATAGGAATGTAGACTAAAAAAGTTAAACTACCGTTCTGAGCTGCCTGAGGCTGATTTTTGTTTCCCTTAATTATTTTTAAATTTATATTAAAATGACATTCAATCTGTAAAAAAATCAAGAAAATATTTTAAAAAATTTTGAAATTAATCTTAATTGAATATAAAATTTTATCATTATTTTATCATATTTTTAAACAAGTAAAATATAAGTTTAAAAAGTTAGAATTATTTACATTCAAATACCA
Source organism: Brachionus paranguensis (assembly GCA_016802215.1). Taxonomy (NCBI): domain Eukaryota; kingdom Metazoa; phylum Rotifera; class Eurotatoria; order Ploima; family Brachionidae; genus Brachionus; species Brachionus paranguensis. The sequence goes on from JAESIX010000004.1 coordinate 5,533,966, forward strand.
GCATGGCCTTCCACGACGAGTTTTAGAGTTATCCATCATGTCATCTGCAATCAAAAAAGAACCTTGAAGCTAAAAAAAACTAAACAACCTTTTCGAGAAGTTAAATTTTTAGAATTTACAAATTCAATGCACCAGCCTATGGCTTTCGCCTGATCCATCAATGCTTCATTTTGTTTTTCAGCTTCAAGCAACAGCAAAACAGACTCATAAACACACAGACCTCTGAGTTTTTTACCATGAGGCACATTGTAATCAATCATTTGCTCAAAACGCTTGTTAGCATCACGAATGCATTGCGGCTGATTCACGTAATTGGCAAACAGCCGATTTTTCAACTTGGCCACATAAAACTCGTCAAACTGCTCTAAAATTGAAGCCATACTATTTTATCATAGAAAAAAAAATTTCTTAGCAATACTTTAAAATAAATTCCAAAAACTTCAAAAAAAATCGGACTATTTTTTTTCAATTTAAACTGCATCAAAGTACAATTGAGTATTTTTGCCGAAAATTGCTAAATTTGCTTTAAGTTAAGTCTGCATACAGACACAGTTGAAGCTTTACCAAGCTAAAATGCAAATGCAAATGCAAGTATTAGCTCCTTTTAAATTTTATTCTTGAACATGTTTTGAAATTTGAAAAAAAAATCTAGATTTTCTCAGATAGGTTTTGTTTTTTGAAGAGAAAAAAAAAAATTAGTCTTTATTATGAACTAGCACTTAAACAATACCTGAGAACAAAAATGATGAAAGTATTGCGAACTTTTCGAAACCATTGGAAAAAGTCGGTTTTTGGCATTTCCTTTGTTACCTATGGCACTTATTATTTACTTGACCGCAAGTACCGAGCCAGCTTGCTGCAGGCCTACTGCTACGAGGCGCTCAAATACGGCAAAGAAAGAATGGACCCGAACAAGAACCTCAGACGCATCACTGTGTTTTTGAATCCAATTTCTGGCAAAGAAAGAGGCAAATTCATGTACGAGAAGCACGTTGCCCCATTGCTGCACTTGTCCGGCCTGGATGTTCGCCTAATCCGACTGGAAAAGAACAGCGAGGCCAACGAATACATGAAAGAAATTGACTTGAACGAAACGGACTGTATTGTGGTCGCTGGAGGCAATGCCACTTTGAACGAAGTAATCAGTGGTCTTGTACACAGAGAAGATTCGTATGAGTTCTTAAAACGGATTCCAATCGGTATTATACCAATTGGTGAGACCAACACCTTTGCTCACAAGTGGCTGAACGCCATAGGCTTCAAAAGAGCCAGCGCCACAGAGCTTAGACTCTTAGCTGACTCGGCCATTGCTATAATCAAAGGCGAAACTGCTCCTGCTGATCTTCTCAAGGTAAGCTTGTACCAAAACATACCATATGATGAAAAACAAGATGAGCATCACGATGACAAACAAAGAGGTGCCTACAGTTTACTAAAAGAGAACAAAATTTACGCCTTGTCTAGGGTTTCTTTTGGTTTTGTCACGCTAACCGATGCCAATTCGGACCATTTTTGGTATTTTTCCTGGGTCAAATGGCTCCAAAATCGCATGAACAGATACTTTATGGACCGGTACTTGAGAATAGACCCGATAAAGTACGAGTTTACCTACAAAAATAAATGCTATGGATGTTCAACGTGTTTGGATGAGGAGAAAATAAAAAAAGAATTAGACGACTTGATAAATCCACCGAAAAAAACTAATCCAAGCTTGGTGCATTCTTTGTTCAAGCGAATGGTTCCATCAACAACTAAAGAACCGGAAGAAATTGTGCGCAACAAGCAGAAGAAAATAAAAAATTTGACAAGTTTATTTGATCAGTCTAGAATTAGGAACCCGGATTGCAATAGGAATATATATTGTGAGCCCAAGCAATGTCAAATTATATCCAGCATTAACCAGCCGGATTTTGAGGATGCGGAATTTTTCGAAAAAGCGTCCTCCATTGACACAGTGATTGTAAAAGATCCCGAAATGAACCCAAACGACATGTTTTTGGCACAGCGCAAAGCGCTCAGCGAATTTGAGGTAAAAAAAATCTACAAGAAAACAGGCAAAGTTAAGTCGTTTTTGATACACCATAAGCTACCTATTGAAATTGATGGTGAAATTTATAAACTAAATAATAATCCCGAGAATGATTTGCACCTGAAAGTGGAGCATTTGGAGAAATGCATCAATTTGATTAAGTACGATCCGGAGAGCTCCAAAATCGAGGCCAACTACTGGCCGAATGTGTACCTGATTTCGAGGAAAACGTTCGAGGACGCCTTCTATGACAAAATAAATCAAAAAGATTTGCCGGACATTTTGCCATTCGAAAAGTATTACCTGAAATATTGGAAAACGTAGTAAATGATTATTGATTTAATAACTTTTTGTTAATGATTATATTCAAATTTTAGTTTAATAAAAGCTAGTTTTAATTTTAATAAACGATTAGCGCTGCAGTTTTATTTTAGTATATTCATGGTCTTGTAGAAGGGGCCAGAGTGTTATTTAGACACTGTTTTTATTTTATTTTATATAAAGTTTTCTTTTTCCGGCATAAAAATTATTGGAAAAAGAAGTTGTTGGCTTTATTTTTTGAGCTGATATGAAAGATTAAATTTTTTGAAATTAAAATTAATAGAATTATTTTTTAACTTTTCCACATATTTTCTTAGAAAAAAAATCAAATTTTTTTGAAATTTTTCATCGTTAAATTTACAAAAATATGATTAATTTTCAAACTTAAAGTATCCAAAATCATAAACTAAAGTCAAGCACATAAATTTCGAGTCGAATATCGTCAAATTCTATCAATCTTAATGTTTTTAGTTTTAAATTAAAGCTTAATTAAAAATGTAAATTTCTTAGCAATTCTTGGGAAAAAAATTTTGATTATAAATTTATCTTATCTGAGTTTAAATTTCAAAAATACAGTCAACCCTCTTTAATCCGAACAGATTCCCAAAAAATTTATTGGAATTAACTACAATTCTGATCAAAAAAACCAAACTTTATTTTAAAAAAATTGCGAATTTATAATTAGAGATATAACAGACGGAATTTATTTATTTTTAACATTAACAAAATCATCTAAAATTTTTTATTTCTCAATTAACTGAGAAAATCTTAGCTTATTTACTTAGGCCTGAGACTACGGTTTTTGATTTGGGACACTTGAAATCTTTATTATTAATATAAATTAAATCATTTAAATTGTTTTCAGGCTTTGGTAAATAATGTTTTTTATTTTGAGGAACAAGCATTGAGTAACTTTAACTAAATGGTATTATTACTAGATACAATTGAAAAAAAATTCTTGATAAATTTTGATTTTTAAGCAAAAATTTTTTTTACAATATTGTTTTTTTTTTAGATGCCAAATAAGCATAAAAACACGAAATTACGTACTAAACTACTACTTAGTGGAAAGTTAAATAAGAAAAAAGAAGTACAGAGTACTTTGAAATATTTGGCTGAAAAAGATGCAATTGAAAAAGAGGATATAGATTTCGATTTTGAGAAAAAACCTAATGATTTCGGGAATCTAGAAGATGGAGACGATGACACTAAAAAGATAAAAATTGTTAAAAAGCGCAAAAATTCAGCCAAATTCAATGAGGGAATAAAAAAATCAAAACTAGACGAAAAATCTGAGACCAGAGGAAAAAATTCATTATCAGATGACTTGGTTCCAAAAAAAAGTAAAAAAAATAAATATTTTTTCATGGCACATCCAGAAGCATTGGATAAAAAAGACGAAATTTTATCAGTACAAACCAAAAATAAATTCATTTTTGATGAAAAAAAAATTAAAAATAATCTGGAAAAAAAGAAAACAAAATCAGTTGTTTCAAAGTCTAACCAAAAAGAAAATTCGAAAGCTGAGAACAAACCATGGGCAATTCAGGAATGTACTAGTGAAGAAGAAGAATCGACCAAAAAAACAGGAAAAAATAAAAATAAAAAATCAAAAGACATCATATTAGATATAACTGACATTGACAAAAGTTTTAAAATAAAAAAAACTCTAAAAAAATTAGAAGACGGATCGACAGTGGAAATATTTACTCCTGAAATTCAGCAAAAAATCGAAGAATCAGACGATGATCAATCAGATAAAGAAGACATAGTACCAGTTGAATTATCAGAAAATGAAGAAGAAGAAAAAGTGTCGACTTGTTCGGACTCACTTTTTAAAAGCCAGGCTGCTGATAAACTCAAATCATCAAGATTTAGATATCTAAATGAGCTTTTGTATACACAAGATAGCTCTAAATCATTTGAATTTTTCAAAAAGTATTTTTTAAAACTTGTTTTTTTTAGTAAAAAAATTTTTTTTTAATTAAGTGACGAAGGCTCATTTAAAGCGTATCACGAAGGCTTTAAGACTCAAACATCTAAATGGCCATTGAACCCATTAGACAATATCATAAAATTTATAAAAAGTCGACCAAGTTCCTTGGTTGTAGCAGACTTTGGTTGCGGTGAAGCAAAATTAGCCCAATCGGTCAAAAATAAAGTTCATTCTTTTGATTTTGTGGCTGTAAATAATCAAGTAACCCAATGTGATATGAAACACGTACCTTTAGACGCTGATTCCTGCGATGTAGTTGTCTTTTGTTTGTCTTTGATGGGAACAAATGTTATTGATTTTATTTGTGAAGCTCATAGAATTTTAAAATTGAAGTAAAATTTTAAAATCAGCATGATATATTATTAAGAGTAAAAATATTTTATTAATTATTTATTTTTTTTAGAGGAGTATTGAAGATCGCAGAAGTCACTAGTAGGATCAGCAATAGGAGTGATTTTATACGAAGTATAGAATCAGTCGGTTTTAAATTAGTTAGCAAAAAGGTATAAAATTTTTAAAAAAATGTCAAATTCTAAAATTGTTAAATTTAAGGATGAAATCAAAGATTCGAAAGAATATTTTTATTTTTTTGATTTTGTTAAGACTTCACCAATAATTCGAAAAAAAACTGCTATTAAATTAAATCCTTGTCTTTATAAAAAACGATAAATAAATTTTTTTTAAATAAAAATGATTTCTTTAATTATGTGCTTAAGGAGTAGCTCTCCTTTCCCATCAGGTATAAAAGATAAGCCAAAAATATCAAAATTTATTTTTAGCTTGTAAAAATGTCCATATATCACGATGAAGTTGAAATTGAAGACATGGAATATGACGAAGAAACCGAAACATATTACTATCCGTGTCCGTGCGGAGATAGATTTCAAATTTCTAAGGTAAACAAAAGGCTTGTTTTTTTTTGAGAAAATTTTTATTTTTAGATTTAAGGAAGATCTAGAAAACGGGGAGGAAACAGCTACATGTCCTAGTTGTTCGTTATTAGTTAAAGTTATTTATGACAAAGTGAGTTAAGCTTAAAAATATTGTTCCGAATGAAAAACTTATGAATTTTTTTTAGGAAAATTTTATGAAAAATGAAAAAAAAGTGCTAAGTAAATCCACTAGTGAAAGCGTTCTGAAAATACCTTGAAAATAATGCTGGAATGTTTTTTAGTTATTTTTATCAAATTATTTTAAAATTAATAAATAAATTAAAAATAAATTTTTTACTCTAAAAAAAGTACTATTCAAACAATCAAAGTCTTCAGAAATAATTTATATTTTTTTAGATAAAGGTAAAAAGCATGAGTGCTATTTTTAGAGACATCGTATTTTCAAAAGAACTAAAAATAAAATGATACTTTTGGAATCAAAGAATTAAAACAAACAATGACGAAAAATTACATTTTAAGAACACAATGTTGAATTCAGGATTTTTATCTTAAATTTAAATTAGTTGAGGCGTTATTCTGAGTATTTTTTGATAAAACACGTCAGTAAAAAATTTGTTTCCAATTCAAGCATTGAAAATCTACTCAAAAGCAAAATTAAGAAAAACGCTTTTTTTAAAACAATTTTTAATGAATCAAACAATTGACATAAAATAAAGATAAATAATCAAAAATATTTTTTTTATTTAAATATATATATTATTTTTTTTTCTGAAAAAAATTAATAATATTTTTAAATGATGAATTCAATAATTATGAGTTGACAGTTTAATTTAAACAAAATCAGATAAAATTTTTGATTTTTAAATTTTTATATTTAAAAATTAAACAAAAATATTTCCTAATTTGAAGAATTAAAATTAACGGTAAAAAATTCTCAAAAATAAAGATGAAAACTTTGAAAATTATCATTTGAATTAAATTTATTCTTTTTGGGTGGTATTTAATCGATCTCTAGAATTACTTAAATGATCTCCAAAATCTCCAAATGGTCAGGGATGTGATGATGGAACATCTTAATATTAACGACTTGATCACCAAGGAGCAACATGGTTTTGTACGGAACAAGTCTTGCATCACGAATCTCTTGGAGACAATGGATACTATAACGAATGCCTTTAATAATGGCCATCAAACCTTAGTTGTCTTTTTAGATTTCCAGAAGGCCTTCGATAAAGTATGTCATGAGTCACTCTATTTCAAGCTGAAGCAACTTGGGTTCTGCCAAGAATTAATAAACTGGATAAAAAGTTATCTAAGCGGTCGGAAGCAACGAGTTGTGATTGGTGAAAGCTACTCGGAATGGAAACCTGTAACAAGTGGAGTTCCTCAAGGAAGCGTCCTTGGACCACTCCTCTTCGTCATCTTCATAAATGACATGCCCGCAGTTGTTAATCACATTATCAAGCTTTTTGCAGATGACAGCAAACTAATCGGGGTTATAAAGAATAGCGACGACCTTGAGCTTGTCCAGAGAGACCTGGACGCCCTTGTCAACTGGGCAAAGGAATGGCATATGTTGTTCCACCCGGATAAATGCAAAGTCATGGAAATAAGTAAGAAAAGCTGTACTAGACCACAACTAACCATGGAAAAGACAGATTCCTCAAATAGACACGTTCTGGAATATACCCTATTGGAACGTGACCTTGGTATTATGATATCTTGTAATTTGAAATCGGAGAATCAGATATCGAATGCGGTGGCAAAAGCAACAATTGCATTAAGTATCCTTAAAAAGACGTTTAAATGCTGGACACCGACAATCTTCAAAACTCTCTACACCACCTTTGTCCGCCCACATCTAGAATACGCTGCTGTCGCCTGGTCACCACATTTAAGAAGAGACATCACGGCAATAGAGAATGTCCAAAGGAGAGCCACCAAATTGGTCAAACAGTTCAAAAACCTTGACTACACGGAGAGACTGGTGAAACTAAATCTGACCTCTCTGGAGGACAGGAGGACTAGAGGTGATCTCATTCAATTTTTTAAATGTTATACAGGCGCCAGCATTGTAAACTGGTACATAGCCCCGTCTCTCAAAGTCCAAGGTAGAACAAGAAGAAGCTCCAACCAGCACAGTTTTGCCCGACCACTCCCAGCCACCTGCCAACTGAGAGAGCACTTTTTCACTTATAGAGTGACGATGCCATGGAATGCCCTACCGCAAGAGATCGCACAATCTCTATCTGTCAACCAATTCAAGAACAGACTAGATAAACACAGACGTAAGGAGAAACCTACCACGGATGAATTCCAAAGACTCGGTAGGATCGACACGAGGGAATAGTGACATAATAAAAAACAACCTTCAATGTGATAAAGGCATATTTGGGGAGTAACTTTGCTCCAATCATAGTGGATATACTACAGTTACCATAGATGGGATCCTACTGTTTCCTATCTTCGCAAGTCTAGCTTGCTAGCTTGTTGTAACTTATATTATTATTATTATTATAAAATAAATCTCTATAATTAATTATTTGTTAACACAAATTAATTTTGAAAAAATTTTGAAGAAATATCTCAACAAAAAAGACAACTGATTTTAAATGAAACAACAGATGAAGAAGATGCCTCAAATGAAATTGAAATAGTTGATTCTCAATTGCATAAAAAAGTCAATAAGGGTCGTCCGAACAAAAAAAAAAGAGTTGAAACGATTGAAAAGAATACTATTACTGAAGTTGAAAAGGTACCTGAAGTCACTAAAAGAAGAAGAGGTCGCCCCAACAAAAAATTAATAAAATTCTCTTACTTTTATATTTTAATTTGAAAATTTCTATTTTTCTTACTTACTTTTATTTTTTTATCTTAATATAATAAAATTTAAAAAAATAGAAATTGGGGATCAAACCATTAATTTCTACTATCATTTTTATTAAATTAGGAGATCATTTTAATTATTTTTTAGAGATCATTTAATTAATTTAAGGTATCAAAAATAATTAAATTAAGTTATCAAAAATTTTTGGAGATCATTTAAGTAATTATAGAGATCGTTTAAATATATCCCATTCTTTTTAAAATCAAAAAAGTTAATAAAATTTATTGATTGAAAAAAAAATATTATTAATTTATTTCATTCCATTACTCATGGTATTGATAATAAAGCGCAATTAATTGGCACAGATTTTGCAGACTTTCACAGTAGGTGAAACTTAAGTTTTTTCGCCATGTTTCATCTTAAGAACAAGTTTTAGACCATTAGAACAAAAGTTAAATTTTTTTTTTCCTTTAGAATTTGAAGTTATGAAATTTCACAATGTCTTTATTATTCATTCAAGTATTATAAATAAAAAAATTACAAAAAATATTTTAAAATTATTTTTTTACATGATTATCATTTTTGTTTTATAAATTTTAAATCTTGGTTATTTTAAATTAAGTTTTCCAAATTTCTCATCTAAAATTTGTAAACTTGATAATTTTAATAAAAGAAGAATTTTAAGAAAAATGACTATTTGAAATACATGAAACTGAAACTCGGTTTTTTTCTAACTCACTTCTATATCCGTATTTCTAACATCTTCTTGCTAATCATCATAGTGACAAATTGTGTTTTCTTAAGCTTCATTTCGAAAGAAGATTTTAAAAATTCAGCATTTAAATTTAAAATTTAAAATTAGCTTGTATTAGCTTAAAGAAAGTTATTATCTCACTTAGCAAAGCTTTAAACGTAAGGTTTTTAAATTCGTAAGAAATAAAAAGTTTTAACCAATTAAGGCAAAGTCTCATATCAAAATAGCTGTAAAATTAATTTCTAGTTTATGACTATTTTATTAGGTGATCACAATTAAAAAATTTACTATTTTTTTTATAAAACATAGCTCAAAGCTTGAATAAATTTAAAATGAAAAATTTTCTGTTAATTCTTATTTGTGTTAGTGCTTTGATTGAAATAGCTAATGGATTAAAATGCTCAGTTTGCGAAGTATGTCCTGGTAGCAGTGTTGAATCAGAATTCATAGAGAAAGAACTCACAGCTGATGAATGCACTTACTGCAGAGTAATTAATTTTATAAAATTAAATTAAGTAGTTAAATTTTATTTCTAGACATCATATTTAATCAAAGAAGATAATCCGTCAATAATAATATCAAAAGCATGTGTAGATCAATGTGAGCCCTCATTTTCGGGGGGAATAATTGAAAAATGCTGCTCCATTGATAAATGTAATTTTCTATTGAATGCATCATCAAGCAGGCTAAAATCTATTCATCTTTCATTTTATCTAATTCAATTTATTTTTTTGATTTTTATTTTTATCAATTTTAATTAAAATTAACGAAATAAAATTGTATTCGATAACAATAATAAGTTTTTTAGATAATTTAGAAAAAAAAATAATTTTAAATTAATTTAACTCTTCAATTTCAAATAAATTCTAAAATTTATCATCAAAAAATGATTAAATTTTAAAAAACATGGAAGTCAAATTCCATTCAATTCATTTAAATTTTTAAAGCTCTTTAGTTATTGTAAGTGTTAAAACGCATAAATTTTTAACTTTTTTTATTCATCTGCATTTCTTTCTTTTATTTTCATTATTTTACAATTTTTTACTAAATTTTGCGTAAAAACTTGCAAATTTTCGTCAGTTAAAAAAAAAAATTTTAAAATTAAAAAAAAACAATTTTAATAATCCGTATTGTGATGAATTATCCCGTATTATCGAATGGTTGGTGTGATAGTAATACAATTAGAGGATTGAAGGTTCGAAAACTGCTAAGTCAAAAAAAAAGCTTTAAAATATCTCTGCAGTACAGAACTCATGTTTAAACCAGTGGCGTAGCCAGGACTTGAAACATACTGGGGCGAATAAGTATCTTGTATATGAGTTTATATGGGTCTTTGAGCAGGGGTTTTATATTCATAACAAACTCAATAACTCTAAAATCCATCAAAATTTATTTTCAAAATTATCAATAACATATCATTCAGAAAATAACAGACAATCGGAATTAAATTTAAACTTGAATTCGTTATATATTGTGATTTATTAGATGAATAAACAAAAAAAGTAGTTTGATATAATTTGATATAATTTCTTAGTCCTAATAGCTAAAGTATCAAAAAGAGTAGATGACTAATAGATTTTTTGAAAATCATGTAACTTTACAATAAAAATCTTATTAAAAAATGAATTAGAAGCAAAATTTGTTTCAGAATTTCATAAGTATTTCATAAGATTTTTTAAATTTTTATATATATTTTGACGAAAATTTATTTATGTCAGATTCAGTAGAAAATTGTAAAATTATTTGAAAAAAGGAAAATATAGATTGTGAAAAAAAATTAAAAATTTTAACAATTTTGATTCATCTGCATTAACTTTCCAAATTTCTGCGAAGAAATATCGCATTTGATTATATGCGAAAAGTACTAAAGTAAATTATTGTTAATTAAGGAAAATTTACGTAAAAAATGGTAAAGTTTAATGATCAAGCCAATAAAATTTTTATTTTGCTTTATTGTTAAGATTTATTAAAGGGTATACAAGAATACATAATCTCGAATTAAACCATAACTAGTTTCTAGCTGAGAATCAACTACAACTAAAAATTATTATTCTGTAACTTGAAATTTCATAATTCTTTTTTATATTACACAAATTAAGAAAATTTAATCAAAAAAGAGTACAGCCTATGAAAAACCTATGAAAAAAACGAGAACATCCATGTTAATCACCATATTAAATTTTGAAAACTACTGAAAAATGTTTCTGAAAAAGAAAGCTGAATTTTGTCTAAATAACCATATCACAAAATAGAATATTTGATAACATAATCGTAGAATCTAAAGAAAGTGGAAAAAATAGCAATAATTAAATCATCATAGAAATATTAGAAATATTATAGTAAAAGAGATTTAAAGATTTTAATAAATTTGAATGGAGTCATTGAATAACATTAAAAATCAGCATTGTATCTAAATTCAAACCTTAAAGATAAATTAAGAAAATTCTTGAGCTCATGACAAAATCATAATAATAAAGAAAAAAATTCATTGCACAAAAGTATAATTTAAGGCAAATCTTTTTAAATCTTGTTCTGAATTATTTATATCTTTCTCTTAAATGTAATTTTGACCATTAGACTTTAAGTGGACACATACATTTTGAATTAAAGTTCTAAATTTTATGCTTAATAGAACAAATTTATGGTACTAAAATTTTCCCAAATTTGCTGCTAGTGGGTTTTTAGGTTTCATTTTATTTTCTTGCCACTCAAGGGTTTTTTGAATAAAAAATATTTTATTGTTCAAATCAAATTATATTTTTGTAAGTTGTGAAGTTTTTTTCAATTAGATCGGTTCTATTCAGAAAAAAATTAATAATTTCTTTGTTATAAGGAATAATTTAGTTCTGTAGAATGTTTAATGTTTAAACAACTTTGCTAAATCCGAAAATATATTTCTGCACAGACTCAGCAATTGCATTTGCATTTTGCTCAACATTAAACAAGTATTTTAATCAACTGTGCAAATACTATGCAGAGTTTTTACAATCATATATTTCGAAGAAAATTGATTAAAAACTAAGCATTTTACAAAACTAAATTATCTTTTTAAAAATTTTCAAATTTCTAACCTATTTACTAATTCGTTTCAAAGTAAGTTCCGTATCAAGCTACAAAAAAAATTATAAAAAAAAGACATTTTTTCGTTTAATGATTTTATTTCTGATTTCAATGCGGTTTAGAATTAGGGTTAGTTTATTTTTTCACAGGATTTTGAGGATTGTATGGTCATTTGGCCTAAAGTTCCTTCATTTTAAAATAAAAAATTAAACTTTAACTATATAAATTTTGAAAAGAATTTAAAGATTTGTTTAATAAAAAATAAATAAAAAAGTAACGTTTTATGTAATAATCAAATATTTTAAGTTAGTTATTTTTTTTTAGATTAGATTATTTTAAGTAGTAGTAGTAGAAGTAATTTAACCGCAGCATGAACTAAATCATGCGGAGCGCGTCAACAGTAGATGACGCCCTGTGGCGGTTCGTTTGAGCCACGCTTTGGAAGCAAAACGGCCATACAGAGCTAAAGAAGAGCGAGAAGTGATTCTTTAACATGACAACGCTAGGCCACATGTTGCAAAAACGACTCGGAACACGATAGAGAATCTAGGCTGGGAAGTCTTATCTCACCCAGCTTATTCACCAGACTTGGCTCCTTCAGATTACCATTTGTTCCGATTCATGTAACACTTCCTCAGTGAAAAAAATTACTCAGACTTGGAAGAAATCAAAAAAGACATCAGTCAATATTTCATCTCAAAACCACCCAGCTTCTACGAGCGAGGGATCAAAATGCTGCCAGAAAGATGGGAGATGTGTATTTCTAGCAAAACAAATTATTTTAGTGTCAAATAATATTTTATTTTATTTTTTAATGAATAAATAAAGTCTCGAAAGAAACGAAAAAACTTATTAAACAACCTAATAGATGAATTTAAATAAGAAAAAATTAAAAATGTATTCATTTATTTGCTTACTGTACCGAGCTTAAGCTCCATCAGAGTAAAATTATAATTAAAATTAAATTAAATTAATAAAAATCAACAAATAAAAATAAAAATAAAAATAATAAGAAAAATTAAGTAAAATAGAGTAAAAATTTATATTGATGTTTTAAATATGAGAAATATTTAATCAAAAATCAATTAAATTTTGGAATCATTTATTAAATAATGCTGTTGCTTCAAAATGAAAATTTTATGTAAGATCAACCTAATCTTAACTGAACAGTTTTAACTCAGATGCAATTTGCGCAGATATATTTAGATTTCTGGAAATTAAACTAATATAAAAACTTCGTGATGTTTTTAATTTAATCCAAAATGAATGAAAAAATTCATTATTGGCATCTTGTTTTTGCCTTAATTGAGCACAATTCTTCTGATTGAGCTTAAGTGTTTCGATTGTTTTTCAATTTAATCACATCTTAATTAAAAAAATTCAATACTTTATTTCTCTAAATATTCATGTTTTTCATTATATCAACTAAAAAAAGAAAATTACAAAAGATATTTTCTTTCATAAGATTAAACCAAGAAATCTTCATTATCTTAGGTAATATTAATCGCTTCCTCAGTTGGATTACATAAAAATCGATGACAAGTGAATTTGCTTTTAAGGAGATTATAGTCATAAAAAAATGCTCAGCTCTAATGGAAACTGCGTTTTTTTCATATATCTCAATCAATCATTCATTAAAAAAATTTCAACTAATCCTTTCCAAAAAAAACAGAGAAATAGAAAAAAAATCATATACCCTTGTCATTAGTTTTTCCGCGAAACTTATTGATTTTTCCAATTTCTGCTATTTTAATGAAAACTAATGAAGTTGGTGCTTGGCAAACGGTTGAATCAGACGCGTTCTTCGGAAGTGTTGAACGATTCAATAAAAATTTCTTCAAATTTTGGGAAATCTAACACCAATGGATGAAAAAATTAGTACTTTTAAAATGATTGATTAAATTTTTTTCCTCATTCAGATCACTTATTACTTCCAGTGCGGTGCCTGCTTCTGGGATTCTCACTATTAACACTAAGAAAACTTTTTTTGCGTTCAATATCTCATAAGCAATTTTTTGAATAGATTAAGTCTTAATTAATAAAAGCATTGGAAAATCAATCACTCTCTTACAAAGATTTTATTTCTTATAAAATGAGTTGGCAGTCAGGTAGCTTGTTTTCTAAGAGTTAAAATAATTAAAATTAATTTCCCAATGGGTTTATTTAGAAAATACACAAGGCTAATTAAAAAAAAATTTAATTTACTCGATTGGATTTTTTTATTTAAAATGTTGATAATTCTGCAATTACTATAGAAAAAAAAGGTGATCACAATTTTTATTTTTCCATTGATTCGGGCTAATTTTTGAGATGTATCCCGAGTCAAAATTCTATTAATGCATTTAATTATGGATATGTTTTTTTGGATTTTTTTCAATCTTTTATTAATTAAATTTGCATATTTAAGCTATAATTATTTTGAAAATTTTCAAATTCGCTGAAGTAAAAAGTGATCTTTATTCATAAAAAAATGTTTTTTCTTTTCATATTATAACTGTTGATCGAAATAGATTCTTGCTTATAGATAATGTATAAAAAATTAATAAATATGTGCCTTGAAAGATTCTAAATGCATTAAAAAGAAATATTTTTAAAATCTATTTTTCATTTTAGGCATAAAACAAACAAAAAGCTCAAAGCTTAGTCGAAATTTAATTATTATTAAATAATAATTCATATTTTAATCGTTTCTGGTTATGCTTTTTATATTTATGAGATTAAGATAAACTTTTTTCTTATAAAATCAGTTTTTGTTCTTTATCATTTATCTATAAGTAAAACAATATAAGAAACACCATTAGATAAAAAGTTTTGATTAAATTTATTTTACGAAAAGCGTTTTTTTTTGTTTTAAGTAATCAAATGTTTTGCAATAACTAGTTATTCATTTAAGACTATTTTTTTCTTTAAAAAAAATTATTTATTCTAATGTCTCGAATCAATTTTAGATTAAAAATCTTTGTAATCAAATTTAATTTGTATATTAAATTTAATCAAATACAATTATTTTTTTATAATCATGACATTCTATATTTTTATTTAATATTCCCATAAAAAAAATTTCACTGACAAACCATAAAGACTACTGTTCAATAATTCATTAATAAAAAATTTTTGACAGTAAAGACAGAAAATAAGATTTATCTTTAAAATATATGAAATTCTGATTGTTTTAATTAATTAGAATTTTTGTTTAACTATTTTTTTTATTCAAAATTCGAATATCTTTAAAGTAATTGATCGAACTCAATAGATTTTAATAGAAATAAATATTGTTACCAATTCAATTCATATTTTCATCAAAAATAAAAAACAGAGCCTATTTTTGATGAGTTTTTTAATTGAATAAAATTGTTAGTTCTCTGCCTCCATGTTGTTCTTTTTTAATCAGATCTCAAAGTAAACATGCTAAAATTTAAATATTTTAATTATTGATTAATTTTTTCGAAATTTAAAATTAATAATTAAATCTAGATGTATTAATTAATTTCGGTATAACAATTTCCCAAGTCAAAATTTTCCTTAATTACACGCTAAAAGCTAATCTCTCTATTTGAAAGCTAGTTGGTAGCTTTTATCTTTTTAGCATCAAATATATTCATGTGTTATTAATTTAATGATATATTAAAACAAAATAAAATCAATAGGTTGTTTGTAATTTAAGCATATATGGCAGCACCTGGAGTAAGGCTCGTATTGAGTTTCGCATTGCTGCTTTCAAAGAATTAAGAAAAGAAATGACAATAATATGCGTAAAAAGGAAAAAAAGGGTTATTTCAAAAATTGTTTATTATAAATATTTTAAGTGCAGGCGAGTGCCTGGATCCAACTTAAATTATTAAACATGCCTGTCTATTTTTTGACACATTTATTGCATTTTAAATTTTTAAAACTAAAATGATAAAGAAATTAGTTGATTAATTGATGATTTATTGATTTAAAGTGGCTGTGGGTTATTGCAGAACAGGATACAAATGAGTAAAATTTATGTTCTAATTATTGATTTTATGAATATCATGATTATGATTATTATTATGATTATTATTTCAAGTATTTGCATTCATTTCTTTTTTTTTATTGAAATATTTTAACAGTTTATACTATAAATATGAAAAAAAATAAATCCCATATGATATATGCCTTTAAAATGATGCAAACCACTCACTCTATAAAAAAATTCTTTATTTACTTTTATGCATAAATAAGTGAGAATAAGTATTTATTTAATTACAAATCGATATGACAGAGCCTGGTAATAATTGAGCCAATGCGAATATTGATTGCCAAATTATTATAAAAACTAATTGTAATTCATTCTTGTAATCTTATTATAATATTGCTTGAGTTTTTGCCGAGCGTATTTCGTTCTTTCCCAGCCACAAGTCTTGCATCCTACAACCTATGCTGATTTTGAAATTCAACAAACAAGAACTGTTTTATTTGCTGCCACTGCTGCTTTTGCTCTTGTCAGTGCTCGAGTTGCTCTCTTGTTTTTGCGCACTTCTCTCATTAAAATTGTATTATACATCATTTTGTTCCTTTCGAAGTTTATTAATAATTGCATGGTAGTTATAATTACACGAAATAAAATAGAAAAAGGAACTAGATTTACAAGCTTTGATTGTCAGTCAATTTAAAGTTCTTTTTAAACATAAAATAGTGATAAATTCTTGTGTTTCTTTTTTTTTCTCTTTATTTTGACAATTTTTGAATTTGAGTTGGCAAAATTACAAGTTGAGGTTTTATCAATGAATGTCTTTTATTCAATTAATATTGACAGTCGAGGCACACAGGAAAATAATTGGGTGCGAATATAATTATCATTTAATATAATATGAAGTTCGCAATCCAAATTTCGAAAGAAAATCAATAAGCATTTTTAAATTTTAACATTTCAATTTAATTTCGATTTTAGACAGACTTGGAGTTTGTTCACCAAAGAATGTTTGTTATTTTGATATCTCTTTTTTTTAATATGGAACTTAATAACCACTTTCTGATCTAGATAGAAATTAAGAGTGTTCAAATTAAATCTTAATAGTCTGACTTGAATTTCGATGAGCACATTTAAAACAAGAACGGAATAATTTTTTAATTTGGATATGATAATTTCTTTAATGTAAATAAACTGTTATTTTTAATTTTTTAATGTC
Organism: Brachionus paranguensis; assembly: GCA_016802215.1. Classification (NCBI taxonomy): domain Eukaryota; kingdom Metazoa; phylum Rotifera; class Eurotatoria; order Ploima; family Brachionidae; genus Brachionus; species Brachionus paranguensis. Next base: position 5,550,999 of record JAESIX010000004.1, read on the forward strand.
TTTTCCCTAGTGTCAATGTGTTCTCTAAAATATCGAATTACTGGGAATGAGACATAGAAAAATTTACTTTTTAAATGGAGACAATCTTCTAGAAATTTGTCTTGTAGTAAAATTGAGTTTGGTTAGAGCGGAAAAAGTTCCAATCGGAAAAGCAACCGGGTGAATACACTACTTGAAAAAAATTTTGACAAAATTATAAAATGGAAGCAATTAAAAAAAGTTATTGTAAGAGGAAAAAGTTTTTAAGGCAGGAAAAATTATTAATTAAATTTTTTAAAATGTTCCAAAAAGGCCAGATAGTTTAAACTTTCTATGATAGTTAAGTATATGATAGTTAAGAATTTAACTAAATTTTTTTAAGGCTTAATTTTTCGTAGGCATAAAATCATCGATTAAGCTAAACTAGGCCTAGTTAATTTAAAACTAGATTAGGTAAACAGTTTTTACAAATACGTCAATGAAAATGTAAACATGATGTAATATTAATTTAGTTCATCTATCTAGTTACTCAAATATATATATGTATATATTTTTTTTTAATTTCTTTTTTTTAATAAAAATCTATTCAATTAATTAAAGAAGATTTAATTTTTCTTTGCTAATAGAAAAAAATGACAATTTTTTTTTGATTCAAAAATTTTTTGTACTCGAATTCCAAGCCCAAACTTTAAATTTAATTTGTTATAAAAATTTTTTAATTTCATTGAGAAAAATTAATTAACTAATATTCGAGAGTGATTAAAGTGATGACGAAAAAAATCTTTATTAGGTATCTACGAAAATTTTTTTTTCAATTCTTTATATTTCGTTTTTTCCATGTTTTTAAAAACAGAGAAATTTTACAATCATGACTCAAATTGTTAGTTAATCCAAGTTGATTTCCTCGATCTTATCCCAAAATATATAAATAAATCCAATATATCAAAATACATGCAAATCGTGCCAAGATATCTTCATGATCTTCTTTATTTCACCATATTTTTCTCAATGAGATCTCCTTTGAGACTTGGCCAATATTTATTCACGGTTACATGGACTTTTTTAATGCATTGTAAACTCATAAGCTTTCGATTTTAAAAAAACTAAAAAATAAAAATGTTCTTTCAAAAAATCTATCTTTAAGCTTCTTCACCCAATTGATATTATCATAAAAAATAAATTTTTTTCGACAGCCATAGTTTTTAACTAGGATTCAAAATAAAGAAAAAAGAAGATTTTTATGTAGCATCACTAAAGAAACACGCATTATTTTTTATTTTTAGTCAACTTCGAACTTCCAACAAATTCCAACTTATACTTTAAATTTTAATATTTTTCAAATTTTTATTTTTTGGTAAAAATTAAAAAAAAATTCAGCCAAAAAATGTTGTGTGAGAAGTGTATTTTTTTAAAGTGCGGTAAATTCAAATGACCATGAGTTTATCCAACTTTATTTGTCCTCGAGGCAACAAAAAAATTTCCAAAACAATTTTTGGTTTCATTCGAAAAGCTAATTACTTAAAAATAAGCGGAAAAAAATTAACATTTTAAAATTTTAGATCTCTGTTTAATTAATTAGAGATTCACATGAGTTTAGAACTGTTCGAAGCAAAGCGATACTCTTCGTGGAAGAGACAAATCAATCGAACGGAATAAATATTTTAAAAAGAAATTAATCAACTAAATTAATATTAATAAAAAAAAATGTTCATAAAGCCAATGCACAATAAAAGCTCGATTATTACTAAATTAAGTAAAAATTTCAATTTAGTTCAAACCACATGAGCTGGAACTTAGCTAGCTTTACATAATTTAGAACAACTACAAGAAAAAAATTCAAAAAAGCACAAGAATTTTAAAAATTTATTTAAAAATATAAAAGAAAAATTAAAAAAAAAATTAATCATGAATTTTATATCCCGATACAAGTCGAATCCGAGTCGTCAAACGGTGTTGCAACAGGCCGCGCTCAAACCACAAGCTGTCAAAGCCAATTTGACTGATGAAATTTTGGCAGATGCCGCTGCTCAAAATTCAAATGACGCCAAAGCAATTTCCACAATAGAGAGCGTAATTTTGTTCAAGGGCGACACTTGCTCGAAAATGCCTAAAAAAGACAAAAAACGTCAATCGAAGTCGGCAAGCTCGATGCTGCGGCGGCTGCTGACCTGCGGCGGAGTGGTTGCCAGTTGCTCGGGAACAAACGCCAACAAAAGCGCCAACAACAGTCGGCGATCGTCCCGCTCGGGCCACTTGGAAATACAAATACCGGACATTATTTTGACACATCCGGAATCCGAAAAAATGTTCGCCTCAAACAACTCCTTGAGCAAAACAGTATTTTTTTCGGAACCCAAATTACCAACTAGCCAGTGCCATGAGGATCAGACTGTGCCCGAAGACAAACAAATAGTGTTGCCAGTGATTAAGCTAAATGATGACTTTTTGATCAGTGACCAGTGTGAAGAGTGCATTGTGGACGAGGAGTCCGAGGACGAGAACGCGATCGAGGACAATTTTGACGAGTACAGCGACGAGGACGAGGAGGACTCGGCCCGGTTCGATGAAGAATGCCAGAACAACGTGGCCAGCATTGTCATTGAAGAGGCAGATGAGGCTTATCTGAATGACACCCAAGTGTTCGAAGAAGAAGAGAGCTCTGTGGACAAAGAGGCCAAATTGAACGCGGACTTGAGCTCGACCACGCTGCCCTCTTTTTCGTTCGAGATGCACTCGGACGACCAGGACAAAAGCGAGTCGATGCACAAGTCCGAGGAGGCCGAGGCGGCGCCCAAGTCCAAAAGCTGTCCCAAAATGGCCAGCTACAACTCAAAATTTTTGACCGCCAACAACATACTGACCGACCGCGGCTGTCTGGTCAACATCAGGACTGGCAGCTTCAACCTCGGGTGCCAGAGCACCGCCTCGTCCACTTCGCTGTCCCAGGACAAGTGTGCCAATGACGAGGAGCTGATCGATTCGCACCAATTTTTCAGCTCGCTACAACACGAAAGTAGCGAGTTCAAAAATTCGGCATCGAACTACTCGTTCCGCAGCTACAATGGTAGTTTGGAGAGCAATGCACTGAATCTTCTGATACCTTTTTTGTTGATTAAAAACAGGCGCAAAAGTGCCAATCTGAGAGAAGACAAATCGAATGAGAATTTGTATTTTGACAATGAGTCCAGTGGCCAAAGTGCGCTTGGCGCTGCCATGTTCGCTCAGGCCAATGGCAATTTGCTGTCTGTGTCGAGCAACACCGACCAGGACCAGCTGAGACGGTGCTCGCACGACCCCAATATCGAAAAGCTGCACAAAACTTACATTGAAAATGTCAAGTTGTCCAGTGGTGAGGCGTTCGCGTCCAACACAAACATCTACTCGGCCACCAGCAAGCATGAGTCTGGCAATGAGGCCAAAAAAAATCCCATCAAGTCACTCAAGTTCAGTGAGAATTTTTTGTCCCTGGACAGCAATCAAAAATTCAACAGTTTGGCCGAGACCGAGGACAAGTTCGACTTGGAGGCCGAGAAGGCCGATGTGCTGAACGAAATTTACAAGGTGGACAAATGGTTGATTGACAACCGCAACAATCATGTGGCACAGAAAAAAGAGCTGTGCAAAAAAATTATGAAAAGACTGCCATCCATGACCATTAGTGAAGATGAGGACAATTTAAAGAGTGTCGACTCGTCAAACAATTCCAGCAAAATGAAGGTTAATTTAAACGAAGACGAAAATGATGACACTTCCACCAGCACTAATCCCAAGCCCAAATATACGTCTGAAGCTAACGATTCAGCTATTGACATTAGGTCTTACGGGTAAATTGATTTTTTTATGGCAAAATTTATTTTTGGAAAAATGTGGCCAAATTTTTGGTTGATTTAAAAAAAAAAAAAAAAAAAAACACTTGTTACCTTTATGATCAATTTTTATTGAATTGATTTAACCTGTAAATAGCAAATTTTATATTTAAATGGATGATTTTTTAGAAAAAGACACTTTTTAAAACACTCCAAGGCAATTTTAATTTTGGCTTAAAAAAATTTAAGTAAAAAATGTTTCTTTTCACCATTAAAAATTTAAATAAAAATTTTGTATTGTTTTTTTTACTATTGAAAATTAATGCTTTAGTATAAAACAATTAAAAAATTTTAAAATCGTCTATGAGTCCTTTTTTTATCAGAGAAAAATAAACCAAAAATTAGATATTTAAATTTGAACAATTCAATAAAAATTAGTAAATAAAAAAATTGAGTATGCCAAAAATGCTTTTTAAAATTTTCAATTTTCAAAAGAATTTATGAGAAAATATGGTTAAATTCAGCAAATTTAATAAAGTTATAACCAAAACTAACTTGTGCGACTTTTTTTCCTTTCTTCTTCATTTTCTCAATTGTACTCTTTTAGCCAGAGAAGAGAAAAGCAAGAGGAAAGGGAGAAGAAAGTAAAACAAAAGGTACAAGTTAGTCTTAATTTTTACTGTAGCAAAAATATCGAGAAAAGTAAGGTATAAGGTATATCTAATATTATAATTTATGATAGATTTTATAATTAGAATCAAAATAAGCTATATGTCCTAGTTTATCATTAAATCTAATTAAAAACTAAAATTTATTAAAGCTTAACATGAAAAACTTTTGGAAATGTGATTTTTATTACCTACATAGACATCCGCATAGTTATGACAAAAAAATTTACAATCAGATAGGAAAGAAAATTTTAAACAAATAAATTGAAACTATAATTTGTTACACTTATTCGAATTTTTAACCTTAATAGTCTAGTATAAAATCGATGAAAAATAAAAATTTTTACAAAAATTCTGAGTCTGCTTGTTTAAAAATTAATTTTTATATGAATTTTTATCAAAATATTTATTTTTTTTTTATTTTTTTTTTCTCAATCAGAATTTTGAACAAACATTTTTGGTCACCAAGTAGGATTCCAGTAATTCAAAACAATTAAACTATCTTATTTATCTATTTGTTATTACAGGCTTGAAATCTGTATTCCAAAGGGCTTGTTTTTTTTTAATTTTTGGTTAAATTTTGATTCTTTATATAATGAAACATCAAATTATCTTTTTAAAAAAATTATTCGAAATTTTTTTTTAATTTTTATTCTCAAAAGATGAAACAAATACTTAAAAAAAAAATAATCAATTTTTTTTATTAAATCACTAAAGTTCGATATCAACTCTTTCCAAGGCTTCATCCAGCAAATCTCGAGTTAACTGGCAAAGCTTTAGTAAATGTTATCATTATTATTTTTTCCAATCAATGAATACCACATGGTCCAAATATCAAATAGCAGCTATGTCACTTGAACAACTAATGGCGCTTAGGAAATTAGCCTTGATTCAATTTTCCAAACTAGTCGAAAGACAGCATTCCAGTATGATAAGGTCTGACTTTAATATGATTAATATTCCAATTTTGTCTCATAATTTAAAATTTAGAACATTTCGTCTATTTTCTAAAAAGAATAGTGCTAATGAATTTCAGCGTGTGTACGATTCGATTGACTCAGTGGACCCAGAGAAAACAAATTCTTCCAAAACCAAACTTGTTCAAGATTCAAATCCAACAAATTATTCATATACAAACTCTTCACATCAAACTAGTTTAAAAGAATCAGCGATTTTAATCGGAAATCGAAAAGTGAGCAATCATTTAGGTGCTCGATTAGGTCACTATTTGTCAAATGAACGAATCAACCCTACTGGTAAAAAAAAGCGTCACCGTTCAATCAAAAAATCGGATAATCCATATGTGACCGAGTCAGTGTTAATAGTCAAAGATGAAGCTTCCGTTTCCAGTAATCATTTTGAGTTTATTGAATCGTTGACAGCTGAAGATAACCACAATCAAGTTCACAACGTGAAAAAAAAGCTTGTCTTTGGTCTACCATTGAGCACTATTATGCAATTAAGTGGTCAGCCGTTGCCACAGCCAATTTTGGAATCAATGCGTTTTATCCGAAAAATTGCTCCGACTGAAGTTGGCGTGTTTCGCAAAAATGGCAACAAATCTCGAATAAAAAAACTCAAGGAGTCAATCGACAACAATGAGGCAATCAATTTTGCCTCTGCTGATTTAAGTGTTTTCGATGTGGCTGATACACTAAAACTTTATTTCCGCGAACTTCCTGAGTGTTTAATTACAAACAAATTGTCTGATATTCTTCTAGCTAATTATTCAAGTAAGACAATTTGAAAAACTTTATTTTTATCAATTTTATTTTCTTAAATGTCTAAAATTAAGTATAAAAGATATTTATTTTTGTAAAAGATCCCGGAACAAGAAAGTCTTTGAATATAGGAGGAAAATTCTTTTCATTAATAAAACGAGCTTTTAATTTTTTTTCAGGCATTGTGAAATTTCATACAAAACTTCCAATACAAAAAAAAAATTTTTCTAACTTTTGTTCTAAATGCGAAAAACTTGTATTTCAAATGAAGCAAAGTGAAACAACTTTTGTTTAACCTAATGTAAAAGTCTGCTAAATCTGTGCAATTTTGCAGACTTGCGTAGTAGGTGAAACAGAAGTTGTTTCACTTTGTTTCATTTTCAGAACAATTTTTTAACATTTAGAACAAAAGTTATAGAATTTTTTTTAGTTTTGCATTGGTAGTTTTTTGTCCCAAAATTACTTTTTATTTTAAGTAATCTACTTGCAAAAAATTGAAGATATTAAGATATAAATGCTACATAGTGGTTTTCTAGTACCAACAATGGATTCGAATTTGTAAGTATGAGAAAGAAGAGAGGCAGTCCTAATAGTGTTTGGTGAAAGATTTTATAAAATCAAATATAAATTTCCTAAAATTATTTGAAAATACAAGTTAATTAGGAAATTAAATATTTATTTTGAATTCTTTTATTTCTAGCAAAAACACTTTTCACCAAAAAATCAATCAATCAATGAAAATCATCAAAATTCTACAAAAATTACTAAAAATACGCTTTTTTTAATCATTTTAGAATTTATTTAGAATATTGTAAAATTAGGGATAAGATATTGAAAGAATGGTACCAAATTTTAAATATTTATAAAATATGAGTTTGAAAAAGTTTCAAAATATTTTTATCGAATAAGCTTATTAATGGAAAAATATTTTTTCTTACTTATTTTTATGATTTGTTTTTCATTTATAAATTGTATTCAGCTAATTGAATTAAAATTTCAAACCTCAATATTTTTTAAATATCTCAATATCTATTCATTTGCTTAAAAATTAGTTAATACAATTTTAGACATTCTTTTCCCGACGGTTTTGGTGTTCAAATATAAATATTAATTTCTTTTTTATAAATAAAAAGCCAAGAGAAATTATTATAAAATTTACTAGCATTAATATAAATGGTGTAGAAAACTCAATGAGAATATACTAAACTTAAAAATTTTGTTTTTTTGATAAAAAAAATTAAAATAAAAATTTAATCGATCTATAAAATTTTTCAGAGAATATTAACAAAACTTTAAATTTTTAGATTTTTTTTTAAAGATTTTCGAGTCTATCTAATCAGTTTTAGGCAATTACTTTTTATTTTAATTTAAAATATTTGTTTTTTATTAGAAATAAGACCAGAAGAAAGAAAAACCACCCTTCAGCAAGTTATGCTGTTAATACCAGATGAAAATCGACTAGTCTTACAGACGCTACTTTTATTTTTAAACGATATTGCCAAACACCAAAAAGTCAATCAGGTATTTTAAAAAATTTAATCAAATTTTAAAATGAGTGTGTAAAATTTTTCAAAAATAGATGTCTCGAAATAATTTAGCTGTGATATTTAGCCCAGTGATATTTTCAATGAATTTCGATCGAAAAAAAAAGCATAAACACCTCAAAAATATTTCAACTCTTCCGGTAAATTTAAACCTAATCACTAATGAGACCATGAAAACGGTAAACATTGGCTTACCTACTGAGAACATTGAAGAAAATCAAGCATCTTCCAATAAACCTATTTTCGACCTAAAAGATCTCAATGATGAAGCAAACCAAGAGGAGTCAGAATTAAGGCTGAAAAGAAATTCAAATTTTGAACTTGGATCAAAATTGAGCGAAATTCAGACACCTCAGCCTCAATCGAGACTCTTATCTGTACCGAATGCAAATTTAAATGCAGTTAATGCGTCTTCCAAAACGCCTGATCAGTTAAATTTAGACATTAATTCCAATTTGGTACAAATGATTGCGCAAAATTCTAAGCGTAAATACTCGAATCGTTTGAATAAAGCGGCTAGTACTCTTGTAAATTTTGGAGCCGAGCTTGGTACAAACAAAACCTCAGGTTTTTTCTTTGACTCAGTCAAAGATAGCATGGAAACATTGGAATATATGAACAAAGTTGTCCAATTATGTGTGTCAGATATGATAAAATATTCTATGGATCTCTTTACAGTAAAATTTTTTTGTAAAAGTAAACTGATGTGGCGATCTTTGGTTGTTATCTAAATATAAACAAAATTCGCAATATAAAAAAAACTTAAAATCAAATAAATTTGATGTAAATTTACTTAATTTTAGTCTTTATTTAACATAATATACAAAATTTAAAATAAGTTGTTGTTTTGTTAGAATAATTTTATTATCATGAAAGTTTTTGTAGAATAAAAAACAAAGAAAAAAATTATAAAAATTTAAAATAATTTAAAATAATGTTAAAAATTCGAAAATTATTCAAAAGGACATACAATTTTTACCGAAAGTTTGATTTATATTTTTTATCAATTTTTTTAGTGCTAATATTGCGGCTTTTTTAGACTCATCTTTAAAGTGAGTCTAAATGGCTAAGAATGTTACATATAGGGATAAAGGCAGTACATTCTGAAATTTAGTATTGGAGGAAAACATCTTAATAGATTTTAAATAAAAAGTTAAAAAGCTTTTGAATTTTTAAGTAAAAAAAAATTAAATAACCTTCAGAAAACCATGCTAAAATAAAATCAAGTGTCGCGCATAAATTTTCGTAATTGTATACAGTAATTTTTTTTCAGACTATTGCAGAAAATTAAAATAAAGTTCAACAATAAAAATGAAAATAAATTTCTAAAATTTTATAATTGGAATAATATTTATAATCTTTTAGCTCTATTTTTATAAATCATTAAAATATGATTACATAACATATTGTGCCAAAACCAAAGATCGGAACCACATTACTAAGTAACTAAAAAATTTAGCTAAGAATATTAATTATGATTTAATTAAGGTTCCTGTTGAAAATTTTGAAAAGCTCAAATTATCAGTTTCGTTCGGCTCTGAACCTCATAGTTTGGAGTATTTTTACGGCAAGGAAGCAAAAAGTATCAAACGAGCTGAATTTTTTTCAAATAACATTAAAATTGATAAAACAAACTGGTTTTATTTTGATAAATTTGAAGATGTGTCAATTTATTATTTTAAAAATGATATTTTATTTCAAAGCTTGCTTAAAAATGTTGAATCAAGTACATCGAATTCAGGAATTCAATTGCCGGCTAGTTCGAATCGAACAGTGACTACCGCTGTAACCATTCAAGTAAACGATTCGACACCTACTTTTCTAGAACCCGAAACCTTTGAAAGCGTTCAATCGTCATTTGCTATTCCTCAGCAAAATGAAAGCTTCAATGATAAATTAAAATTATGGAAATGCTGTACTTTGATCAAAAGCCAAAATTTAACTTTTGAAAATATATTAACTAAGATCAAAGATGAGAGGTAAATAAAAAAATTTTAATTTTTTTGATATTTTACTTCAAGGTTATAAGAAATTAAAGATTATTATATGTCGGTCCAATAATTGATGGCCGTTTTCTTTCCTAAAAATTGATCTACTGCGATTTAAAAAAAAATAAATAAAAATAATAAATTTTGTAAACTAACAAATAGTACTGAATAAGAAAAATATATTCAACTTTCATAGTTTATTCAAGTTATGACAAAATTAATAATCAAATGAATTTTTTTATAAGTCTTAGCATTCAATATCTATTCTAATACCTCTTTAAAAATTTCTACAAAAAAATATTGTTTTTGTCCATATTAATTTACATCTTCAAATAAAATATTTTCTAGCAATATATGAAATAAAATTTAAATCCCATCTAAAATTAGAAATAAAAAATTTTAACTATAAAATACCATAATCAGCAAAGCATTCCTATTCTTATTTAAGTAAAATTTTCTTAAAAAAATTAATTTCTAACTTAAGAAAATAATTCAAAATACTTCAATATCACATTGAAACATTGATTTTATTAGATAAAATTTTAAAATTTAATAACCAGGCATAAATTTAATAGTTTTTACACGCTATGGCAGCTTTTGGACAAGGCCTTCGACTTTAACCCAGTCCAAATAAAATTTTATATTAATAAGTGTAAATGATATAAATAATAATCTAAAGTGATTGTGATTGACAATTTTACATTGTCAATCACTTTACTTAGTTTAATATTCCTGATATTAGTCTTGAAAAACCCTTAAATTTTAAAATTTATCAAAAGGATTGAAACTATAAATTACATAAAAAATTTCTCTATTTCCAATTATTGCTCTTAGTAAGAGCTTTAAAAAAAAAACTTTTTATATTAATTAAATTAAATTTTAAATAAAAAAAAATGATAAATGAAAACAATGAATAATTCCTAGATTAATGAAAACATTACTCGTACTTCAAAAAAAATTAGTTTTATTTTTCATTTTAAAAAATTTTAAATAAATAAATATCATGTTTTACAATAATAATTTTCTCTAACAGATTAAGTATTTCTTGGTTTTTGCTGGTTTATCTTGCTTTTTTTAATTTATTCGAAAAAATGTTTTTTTTAAATTTTTTAAATAAAGAAAAAAAAATTCAAAACACCTAATAAAAATAAACATTCACTAAATAGAAAATCGAAATAGTTTATCAACATTTTTTAAACTAAAACTAATTATTTTTAAAGTACGCATAATTTTCTATAATAATAAGTAAAATTCTAAACACATAATGTTAAGTTAGGGCTTATTTTTCAAACTTTTATATTGGGATTAAATCAATTTTAAATTAATAGGAAGTTGTGGGATGATGATTTCCGAGATGGAAAGATAGTTGAGAAACTAGACGATCAAACAGAATTGTATCGCTATGTAATTTCGTTCATGCCACCACATCCATCAAGAGATTTTTTCGAAATAAGGCATTTTACTAATCCAGAAGGGGAAAATCCAACCTTAATACTCACAAGTACCTCTGTAAAACATCAAGCTGGAAATAAACTTGTAGGAGATATACGATCGAATCTAATTATTTCCAAATATGTAATCGAAAAATTAATTTCAATAGACACCATGACTACATTCAAAATTACTCACTACATTAAAATGGATTACAAGTAATAAAAAAAAAAATAACTTATTTTTTAAAAAATGTATTTAAGGGGCTTTACTATGGAATTTTATAACAAAACTTTTGGTTATATGATGGCTCGACTGCTTTACAATTTAAAGATGTCTCTGCTCAACTCACACTAAAAAAAAGTTTTTGATTGATATGGTGTTTAGTTTGAGCTTTATCTCAAGCGTTAACATGTCATATGAAAAAAGAAGCTTATCGTAAAAATTCATATTTATTATGAATATAAAATTTTTTATTTAAATTGTTAATTTCCATTTTATTCATCAGTATCTTACTTTTTTATGTTTAAGCTTTTTTTTAATAATTTATAGTCAAGATTTTTGTCGATTAGTCATTTTCCAAATATTGTTATCATTATGTATAATTAATAATTGTTGATACTATCAAAACAGGATTTGTAAATAGAACTTTCTGTCGGTTAAGAGCAAGCGCTATTTGAATTCTATGTTATACGTTATACATTGTTATGAAATTTTTTGTTATGTTATAAAAGATATAATTTTTATGTGATAATTTTTCACATTTTTAAAAATTAAATAAATGTATTGAGATGAAAAAAGCGTTTTTTTGTATGTTGAAGCCAATATAAAATAAATTATCTGAACATAAGTTTTTTTATTAAATAAAAATAAATAAAAAATCCTGCTAAACATTCCTTTATAATCTTAAAAAAAATTTGAAATTAAAATTTGAAATCAAAACATTCAAATATGTTAGAAGCAACTAAAAAACGTCTTGGGAAAAGTAACTTGACTAAAACTCTCATTTTTTGTATAAATTTTCACAAAATAATTTAAACAGTTTTATCAACTTTGTTAAGAGAATCGATTTTATTTTTTTAGAGTTCAGACTTCGAATAACTGGAAGCCTAGAAATCGAATATAAAGAATATAATTATTTTCTTATTTGTTTTAAATAACAAGCAATAAAAAAGGGGTAATCTTTTTACGATTAAACAATTTATTTCAAATAAATTTTAACAAAAGTAGCAGCCTTGGTCAATCAAAATATAAAGTATAAATAAAATTTCGCAATTCTCATTCAAAAATGTTTTTAAAATAAATTTATTGTTTTTACTGACAAGATTGTTTATTTAATAAATCTAAATGGAGTACAACTTTTTTAATCTATTTTCTTTATCAATCTTTCCAATTAATTCAGATAAAAATTTTTTCTGGTCTTTGTTAATGAACATCTTGGTAATTTCAAATCTTTGTGTTTTAGTAATTGATTCCAAATAGTCATAAATATCAAATTTGGTGGTCAGTTCTTTCTCTGACAATTTGTGCACACATTTGATCAATTTGCTCAGCATATCATCATCCAACTTAGAACCAATAAATTTGTGCAAATGATTTGGATCAACACTGGCAACAAGTTTAGAATAATTTTCAATATCAGAGGGACTTATTGAGTTCCATGCCTGCAAAAATTCATATCCATTAGTAATGGACGAAAAATCATAATTTTTCTTCGGTAAATTTAAAATAGGAGCTGGTTGAGCTACTGGTTTAGGAATTGGTTTGATTTCTTTTTCCGAATTAACCTGATCACTTTCGCTAATTTCCTCAATCTTTACTTTTTTCTCATTGACAATTTTTTGCTCCTCTTTTACCAAAATTTCCAAATTTTGCAGTTCATTTTTGGCAATTTGATTGTTGTATTCTATAGATAAAATTTTTCTCAAATCATTAATAGCTGATTCGAATTCTTTTTTGTCCTTAAAAGCTAATGCACGTCGGTACAAAGCCTTTACATTGTTAGGCTCTTTTCCAAGAACATAACTAGTGTCTTTGATGGCTAAATCAGGTAATTTGAGCTTGATATAACAAAGGGATCTATTTGAATAAGCTATGGTATTATCACTATCTATTTCAATGCATTTTGAGTACAGTTCACAAGCTTTTTGGAAGTTGTTATTCTTGAAAAAATCATTTCCTTTTGTTTTGAAATCCTCAAACAGCTTTTGATGGTCTTCTTGTCTTTCTACTTTTTTAACTTGTGGCAAATTCCGCACTTTATCTAATTTACCATTTTCTTTTAAAATTCCTTTGACTCTATTGTAATTTAATTGAACATTTTTAAATTTGTTATCAATTTTCATCAATGTTTCCAAAATTTCAAAAGCTTGCTCATACTTCTCAAGCATTTCGAGTGAATTAGCTTTTTTGAATAAGAGCTTGCATTTTAGACTAACATTATCTTCGACAATTTCCAAACCGGATTCACAGTCTTTTATGCAGTTTTTAAAATCACAGATATTCTGATAACTGGAAGCACGATTGTTAAATAAAACGCTTAGATTTTGGTCTATTTCGAGTGAAAAATCAGAATTTTTTTTAAATTCTTGTAAAAAATCAATCGATTTGGTGTAATAAACAATAGCATCTGCATATTGACCATTGATGAAAAAAACACCTGCTTCATCTTTAGTTTGTATTACATGCTCAGGTAGCTCAAATTTTTTGACTTCAGGAACCGATTCTTTTTCTGTTTCTTCTTGGAGTTTGGTCAAAGTTTTGCCTTTCTCTGGAGCAACAGGCTCGTTATCTGCTTTTTCTTCAGACTTAATAGGAACTTCAATCAATTGATCTTCCTCTTCAGAGTCACTGTCTACTTCAGCTATAGGTATTTTTTTATTTTCTTCATCCGATTCTTCGTCGCTTCCATCAGTCTCTTCAATTTGAAGTCTTTTACCACCAGCTGATTTCAATTTTTCAATTTCTTCTTGATTTTTTTGAAAATCATGATCAATTTGATTTTGTAATTCCTAAAATTTTTAAAAGCTTTTAAAAATTATTCAATTTGAGGTTGTTGAGTTTTTTTCAATAGTAAAACTATAGCTGTTAAAACAAAATATGTAATTTAAATAAATATGTCGAATAAATTAGTTCTGATAAATTTAACAATTTTTAGCGTACCCAAAAACACATATCTATCAAAACTCTGCAAATTTCTGCAAAGAATTTGATCAGAATACTTTTTAAAAAATTCAGACATTTTTCAGGTATGTGTTTTTATTGAGCTTAAAATTTTTATATTTCTAAATTTAAAGCCTTAAAGACCAGTCATAAAAAAGTTTATGAATGAATTCAAAAAGTTTGCATAAATTTTAAAACATAAATATTGTTTTTTTAAATTTAAATTTTAATAAATATTTTAACAACTAATAAAATCAATCTGTATTTTGATTTTTTTTTAAATTATCCTTATTTGTATGGGACTCACACGTTATGTAATCAATTTCACTTTGCTGAGTCGGAGTACTGGTTACTATTTGGTGATCAAGAAAATATGAAACCAACTTATGGTCACATAAAAAGGACGTTGGAATGAATAACAATTATTTCAAAAGTTAAGCGAAGACACTCTCTTGAATTAAAAAAAATATAATAAACTGATATTTTTAGCATATTAAAAAAATTAAAGAAACGAATTTTGAACTTGGATATTAAGATAAAAAAGTAAACAGAATTAAATAATTTTTTTTAAATTTAAATAATAATAAAAAATAACTGAATAAATCAAATATCAGAAGATTATAAATTATTTGACTTGCTCCGTGAACTAGTCGCTGTTGACTTTACATTTTAACTTTAATTTTACTTTGATAATAATTTGACTTATTATATGAATAAGATAAAACAAAATCGATTAAATATTTTATATTTATAAATATTATTGGTCACGAAATTAATAACAAATGTATATAATTGTATTAATTGTATTAATAATAATATTAATAAAAATGGTCACATAATTGTATGATTAGTCACATATTTCCTTAGTCGCCAAATCAGTCGGCGACCACCACTGGTCAGCGACTGATTAAAGTTATACTTGTCTCATGTTTCGTGACCAATTGGTCACATAACGTGAGACAACCATTTTTACAACTATTTTTTCTGATAAACAATTTATTCTAAATTAGCTGAATTGAAATGACAAATTGAAAGACGGACACAATCTCTAATTTATTAAGGCTTACTTTAGCTTTTTTGTCCGAGGAGTCCAAAATTAGGCATTTTTCAATATCAATTTTAGCTTTTTCAAAGTTTTTTTGTTTGTATAATGCAGTCGCACGTCGCAGTAAAGCTTTAAAATTGTCTTGTTCATATTTCAGGACTTCATTACAGTCTAGGATTGCCTTTTCCCAGTTTTCAAGCTTAATATCTAATTTAAAATGTAAAAAAGTAGTAAAAAAACTTATTATATTAATTGAATTATTACAAGCTAATGCACGGTTATTGTAGGAAGCTGCAGTAGGTAAATATTTAATGCTTCGAGTGTAGTAAGTAACAGCTTCATGGTAACAAGCAGCTGCAAACGACTCGTTTCCTTTACACTTTTCCTGGTCAGCTTTCAAAATTTTTGTTGATTCATCCAAATCTATTTTAAAAATAAACAAAACAATGAAAAATTCAGCTACAGTAAAAATAATCTTAAAAATAGTTTTGCTAATGCTTTTTTTTATACTATACTCCTTTTTTTACTTATTAAAAAATTCTATTTGAGTTTTAGAAAAGAATTTTTAAATCGCAAAAAATATATAATATATTTAATTGAATTTTATTAATCTACTTTTTAGGTATAGATCCTGCAAATTAAAAAGAAAATAGAAAAAACAGAAATAAAAGTTCAAATACAATGCTTTTACAAAAACAGGATAATGGGTAAATTACGTCTTTTTACGCAATTTACGTTAGATTGCGTAAGATTACATAAACTTACGTAAACTCCGGATGGTAAGTAAACGTAAGATTATGTAAAAAGACGCAACTTTACCCATTCTCCTGTTTTCGTAACAGCACTGTTATTTAATTGTTATTAAAAAAAATTTTATTATGGATAAAGATATTTTAATCAGCTGTATTTGAAATCTAATTGAAAAAATTTACAAAAGTTAAGAAGAATCTGATAAAAAACAAATAGCTGGAGTAGAGAGTGATTATGAAGCTCTTCTAAGCAGAGATAGGGACTCAGCAAATTCGTGATGACTGAGTCGGAGTCAGAATCGTTTGATTTTTAGTGACTCGACTCGAGTCTGAGTCAGTCCATTTTTTTGTGGTGACTTACGAGTCCGAGTCTGAGTCATGACTTATGAGTCAAAGTCTAAGTCATTTCAAGTCTTAAAGTCAAAAAAAAAAAAGATTTTTTTATTCGAAAAAATTTTATTACAAATAGATAGATTTTTTTATTTGGAGTCGTAATCGTTTGATCTTGATCGGCTAATTCAGACATCAAATTTTATTTTTACAATTTTTTAATTAAAAGCCTCTTTATATCTAAATAATTTTTCAAAAATAAGTTCTTATTTTTTTGCGTATATAATTGTTAAGCCGAAAATATCAAAGAGAAATAAAGAAAGTTGAAAAATTATAAAGTTAGAAAAAAAAAGAAATTTTTTTACAAATTAACACATGATTATTTTAAGAAATTTAATTGAATTTTATTCAAAGCGCTTTTTTATGTTCTCTTTTTTTTCACTAATTTATTTTTTTAGTCTTTATATTCATCAATACTAAGACCAAAAAAATAAATTAGTGGAAAAAAAAATGCAAATTCATAAGTAATTTAAATTAAATTTGAAAAATAATTGAAAATCTTAAATTTAGAGTCATTTTTTTTATAAATGACTCGACTCGAGTCTGAGTCAGTCAAATTCGGTTTGACTCGGACTTGAGTCAGAGTCAATTTTTTGAAAAAAAAATGACTCGACTCAAGTCACTCGAAAATAACTCGAATCTGACTCTGAGTCATGTATGACTTGAGTCAAATTTGCGATTCCCTACCTCTGCTTCTAAGTCAATTATTTAAACATCAGCTTTAATATATCGTTTCAATTTAATATATTATTTTTAGGGTCTGATTATCCCACACAAATAAAAATCTAACACCCACAAATAAATATATGTTCACCACAATGAAAAATTTTTCACCACAAAATTTTGCTAACTAAGACAAAAACTGCTCTCCACAAATGAAAAACTTTTTAACACAAAATTTATTTTTTATTCCAAATAATCTTGCAAACACAAAAATTTTTATTTTACAAATAAATCTTGAAAACACTAATTCTTTTTAGAATAAAATCTTTTCAGCACAAAATTTAAATTTTTGAAATTTTCCTAATTAAACCTTATTCAAATTTTAGAATTAATTTTTACTTATTATTGTCACATAATGCCAATAATACTTCGAAATAAAAAGAAAACCTCGGATTATTTTGAAATTTCAAAAAACAAAAAAAAACGAATAAAAGAAAAAGAGTTAAATCGGGAGATGTGTCTTTTAATGCTACTGTTAAAAGGGAATTTTCACGTCGGAAAAAAATTAGTGTTTATAGCTTTATTCATACATGCTTAAATTTTTATCATCTGTTAGTTCAAAAAGGTTTGAAATTGAACCTACGCCAACTCTAGGGCAATAAAGACAGCCAATTCAATGGTTAGTTGGAAAAATTTAAAAAAAAATTGGCAAATCGAGCTATCGAGTTTTAACGAATATTATAATATTGACATCAAAAACAAAACATGTGAGTGCAAATATTTTGTTAAATATGCGTATTGTAGTTTGTGAATAAACCAAAAAAGGGACGTCCAAAGTTTTTTTTTCAACAAAAATTTTTTGATCAAAAAAAATGTTTTTTAAACTTTTCATCACATAAAAATTGTGTTAATCAGCAATTTTTTTTATTCAAAATAAAATTTATTTTTTTACGATTTACCACAAAAAAATTGTGTTGAGCAAACTTTTGTGTTAAATAGATTTTGGTTTGTGGTGAACATATTTTTGTTTGTGGGTAACAGCTTTTTAATTGTGTGGGACCAATAAACCCTTATTTTTATCATTAACTTTTTTAAAAGTTCAATAAAAATTTTTAATTTATTATTAAGAGTAAATAAAAAATAAATACAAATTGTTGATTTAGCTTGAGATAGATACTAAAAAAATAAAAATTATTGAAATGCGTGGTTGTCATCTGGAGCCCGCATAAGAAACAAAGGATAAAATTAATCGAAAAAGTGTTTAAAGACTTTAGAACTTAAAATTTTTGAATAAAGGAAAAAGGTATGACGTAATTCAACATTCCAAACTGAGCCATAGCGATCATGAAATCTTAACAAGAATTCATAAAAGAAAGCTGTCAATAGAGACATTACTTTTTCTCAAACCGGATAGCAAGCATTAGTTGATATTTAATTACCGCATTTTACTTCAACTAAAGCTTCTCTTCCAGAGTCGGATACTTTAGTACAAACTCTACGGACTTGTTGGTTGCAGATTAACTTATAATAATAATAATTGAAAATTATGATCTTTTAAAACTCCTAAAACAAAAAACAAGAAAATTAAAATGAAATCTGACAGTGTAATTTTTGTTCAAATTTTAAAAATAAAAAGCTACCTTTCAACTGAAATTTAAAAAATACAAAATTAAAATTTCAAAACAATATTCTAATTTTAAATTTCATATACAAAATTTGTAATAAAATCTAGAATTACTAAAAAGAATTTGAAAAATGAGCATTTTAAAAATTTTTGATTCATGAAAAAGCCTTAAATTTAAGTTTGATATTAAAAGTAAAGTTTTTCAACAATGGACTTGAGACTGATTAGATCAAATGAAAAAATATGACTTTACCTAACTAAATAAAGATGCAAAGGAAAAACGGTCCAAACATAATTAGGTAATAATTTTAGATTTTTTTATCATTTTGTATTGTTTACAAGATTTTACAGGTAAAATATTAATTTTAAGGGTCAAGTTATTATTTCCTATTTTGAATGAATATTTTTTTAGACCACATATAATTTGAACTTTTCTTCTCTAAAACAAAGCTTTTTGAAGAAAAAACTTAAGTGAATGCAGGGTTGAGACATCAAGACAAACATTTTAGTTAATTGATTAAAATTTAAAATTATCTTGAGTTTTTCTGGAATTATGAAAAATTATTTCATACTTTAAAATTGTTTTCTTACTTTCTGTATTTATATCTTTTGGTAGATCTTTGACCAGAGACTTGGAAAAATTTTTGCCATAGTTCACCGCAGTTTTATCGTCTGTTACTTTAGAAATAGTGTCAAGATTCTCTTTTTCTTCTAATTCTTTATCTATTTGTTTCTCAATTCTTTAAGAATAAAGGTTAAATTTTTCAATAGATAAGATGGAAAACTAACTTTTCCCATTCTCGGTAATCTTTGGGTTTTACGGATTTTTTTGCACTTTGACTATTCTTAGTTTCCTTTAAAAAATCAAAAATTTTAATTAATGAATTTTAATTCAAATAGGATTTTACTTGAGTTAGAGGCTTTGTATTTCCAGACTTAATTATATTTGTTTGTTTAGCTGATCTAATCGGTGGCTCCTTATCTTCAGTTGTAAACTCGGTTTTAGATGTCATTTTTTTCTCCAAATTCGGTATTTCTTTTACAAAATTCTTTTTAAAAAAAGTTGATTAATTTAATCTTTTCATTTATTTTCTAAATCTACCTGAATATCGCTGTCTATAAATTCTTGCTCACTTTTGCTCAATGCTTGCTTGGTATAAATAGGTTTATCTTTTCTCAGAACACGACTAAATATATGAAATCAGTAGAAACTTGTTTATTTTTGATAAAAAAAAAGATCATACCTGTTCGGAGATAGAGTCTTTATTTTTTCATAAACAAAATTTTCCAAATCAGGATATTTTCCCTCAACACCAGAACTAATAGAATTGATGAAAATAAAAATGACTGAATTTTTTTCATTAAAATTTAACCTACACCAAAACACGATATATTTTTTCCAGCTCTTTCACATTTTCACACTTTTTTACATACTTGAAGTCCAGGTTTTCAAGCGGAATGTCGTGTTTTTTTCTAGCGTCTTTCAAAAAATCGACATCGGTCATTTTGAAAAGTTTTGATCCAAAATATTTAGAATTGATTTCAGTTTTCTAGAATTTTAAATTTAAAAAAAATCACTAGTACATGAATGCAAAATAATTCAAATTTTAAAAGTTAACTTGAGTTTTGTTTTAGTTTCTATAGAAACACTCGCCATTCAACTAAGAGTCCAAATGCAGGATAATATGAAATTTTACGTCTAGTCATGATTGACTTGCTTTTTAAGAATCGAAATTTATTTATATTAAACAAAAAATTTTACAAATAAAACGCAATAAAAATCTGAAAATTTTAAAATAAAAGTTTATTTTATGAATCCAACTGTAATTAAAAAGGTCATAATAACTTAAAATTAAACAATTAAAAAATAATATTTTGTTTTTTTTAATTCAAAAGAGGCAATTAATTAATTTTAAGCTAGAATAGATTGGACAAGTTTAAGAGGTCAAAATAGTTTAAACCCAATTATTTAATTCCGAACCAATATATATGCTTTGAATTTGGGGTAAAAAATTTCATTCGTATTATTCTCTAAAAATTGTTAGGCCTCAAGGAAGATTTAAATAAAATCCAGCATTTTAGCTCTCGAAATCAAAAATTATTCAAATATAATCATCCAAATATTCAAAAAAATCCAACTCTAAGTAAAACACCATTAACTCACAATTTAATTTTCTTAAATTTAATTTAATGCCACTTTATTTGGTCAAATCTAGGCCAACACTTTGCGTCAAAAATCGGCAAGACCTTGATTTTCAACATTAGAAAGCACATTAATCCAAATGGTCATCAAACCATTTAATGTTAATTTTTTTCTAAACCAATTTGTCTATAAATTGTTAGAAAATTTTCAAATTTTAAATAAAAAATTTTTTAAAAGTTACATTTGTCTAATAAATGCAACATTTTTCTAGATTTAAGAGACAAATATTGATTAAAAATGATCGAAGACCAAATATCATTTTGGATTTTTATGATTATTTTTGTTGGTTTATCTATTTTTAAGACAGTCAACAAATTTATAGCTGACTCGAGAGAGACGCCAGTCGAGACTGAACCATCAGAAAACTGGCATCAAGTTTACACAATTACAGATCATTTTAAAAAAGCAAATCGAATGGTCGAGTACAATGTAGAGAACAAAAACAGGCCAGAAAAACATATCAAAAAGATACACAAAAAGCATCTTGTGAAGTCAATTATTAACTCGTCAATATCATTCAATTCTTCATTTTTGCTGGTCGGTTCCTTGAGCGAAACCTATTTGCATGGAATCCGCTTAGCCGGAAACATACTGTCAATATTGATAGGACAAATGTATTCATACTTCATTATTCATCCGTTCATGTACAGCCTAAGAGACCAAATCAATTCTCCGTATGACTACTTGGAAAAAAGGTACAACAAGCGCTACATGAAATCATTGAGTTCTTTGGCCGGAATGTTCTTTTACTTGATATTTTTGTCGCTTTATCTCTGGGGCTGTACCGCCATGGTTCAAATAATATACCCAGATTTGTCGTTGCCATTGATCAACATAATAATTGGAGTCTACTCGATTGCCGGAACTTTGCTAGGAGGTCTTATTCAATCGACTAAAATAAATGTCTTTCAATTTTTGATTCTATGCATCGGTTTGATTTCAGCCATGCACCTAACTTTATTCAAGAATCGCAATGTGTCTCTAAAGCAGTTGTGGAACTTGGCCGAGCTTAATCACAGAACAATTTTTTTTGACACTCGCACAGACTTGTTCACTCCATACACAATTTTGAACCAAGCTATATCGCTACCAATGGCCTGGTGCTCCAAACTCGGACTTTTTGTAGTCGATTTTGCCAGATATAAATCAATAGATAAAAAGAAAAAGTCTAAAATTTTATTTTTGTCCAATATACCTGTCATGATATTCTTAAATTTGCTGCTAATAATAGCTGGCGGATTTGTGTGCTTTCTGTACTTTTTTGGCTGTGATCCCTTGATGCGAAAGAAAATAAAAAACAAAAATCAAATTGGAGTTTACTGGCTGCATTTGGTTCTGTCGCGGAATTTGCCATCTATCAGCGGAATCTTATTCGCATCCGTCATCTATTACTCCATCATTCAGCACTCACTAGGCATGACTTTGTGCACTAAATCGATCATTAACGAAATATTAGATCCTTTAATTGATCGGATTAAAATAAAGGAAAAATTTAAAAATTTTATTAAAAAATCTTTTTTGGTAATGATGGGAGTATTGAGCTTGTTAATTTCTCAGGCGTTCCAATATGGCAAAAGAACAATGCTTTCTTATTTTTTTTTGTTCAACAATTTTATAAACTCACCTATTTTGGGACTTTTTTTGCTCTCAATGTTCATTCCGTATGCCAACCATGCTGGTGCTGCAATTGCCTTTGTCTTGAATTTGCTAATCAATTTTTGGTTCGGTTCTGGTTTAATTTTTAACAATGCAAAACCTCAGGAGTTTGTTAGAAATACGGTCTTATGCTCAAAGTCTTCAAGTCAATTTTTATACAACATATCACGACTGCAATCACTAAACACAAAATTCTTGCGTGAGAATCAGGATTCTGAACAAAATTTATACTTTTATTCCAATGAAGATTTTTTAGCTAGTATCTATTCAATAGCACCAATATGGTATTGCTTATTCAGTGTGGTATTCACAGTTGTTTTTGGAACTTTGTTCAGTTTGATTTATTCGTTTGTGACCACTGGTGGTGTTGACGCAGATGTCAAGCATAAAGAACAAAGAAGAAAGCTTTTATTTTATTACAGATTCAAGTATTGCTTTTGAATAGAACAATGCTTAGTTAAAATGGCCAAGTTTGGTTAAATGAAATGTATCATTAACTTTAAAACTTTTCGCCAATTTCCTAAAACTTAAGATCAAAAAGAAAAAGCACCGATTGAAATGGTTGATTTTTTATTTAATTGTTTATAATCAATTTTATTAAATGTCCAATTATTAAATTATTGAATCGGTCTAATTTTGAAAAGAGATCGAGAAAAATATATTTTTTTTTAAAATTTGAATAAATTGTAAATACTTAAAATTCAGACATAAAAAATTTGTGTGTTTTTTATAAATTTTTTTAAATAAAATACTCATAAAAATTTTATTTTATTTTTTGAAATTTTAGGCCGCTAGTTTGAATAAAACTATCACAAAAATCTCATATTCGAGATTTATTGAATTATTTGATTAGAATTTTGCTTTTGATTTTAATCATTTTTGTGATAAATTATTTTCTTTGATTATCCAGACTAAATTTCAATTCTTTTAATTTCTATCTAATTTTTTGTCTTTTTTATTTTCTGAATTTTTTCTTACTTAATCATCTAAATCAATTGTTGACAAAAGCTATCATGTACTCTTACCTTTATTTTTTATTTTATTTTCTATTTTAGGGCACTTATTATTATTTAGTAAATATCACATGAGCGATGAAAAAAAATTTTAACTATAAAAAAAAACAAAAACAAGTGAACAAAAGAAATTTAAAAGCAAAGAATCATATTAAGTAATTTTTGCAATTTAATTTCTAGTTTTTTAGACAAATAATTTTATTTATTTTCATTTTTAAATTATGAGTTATTATTCATGAATTTTTTTTCTTATTTTTTGTTTTATTTTTCTTTAAATTTAATTTTTGTTCCTTTATTTTTTTTCAAGATTTTATTCGTAAATACAACCAGCTAGAACTTATATTTTACTTATTTTTTAAAAATAAATGAGCAATTAAAAAAATGTTTTTATTTTAAAAAATTTTGAATCATATTTATTGTTTGACTGTACAGTAGTCAAGATGCTTAAAATGACAATATTTAAACGAGAAAAATAACTAGACTTACTTAATTTTATTTTTATCCAGGATTGAAAAATATGACTAGAAATTAAAATTAAAATTGAATGATAAATAATTGGTTATCTATTTGATAATAAAATAATTAGTTTATTTGCCTAAATTCAAATAATAAATAAAATAAAGCTTTTTGATGCATCAAATTTAATAGAAGAGACATCAATTTGAAAATGTCTTTTAAAAAAATTAAACAGCTTAATTATTGAAAAAAAACCTTTTTTGTCTTGCAGGAAAACAGAATAGTACCGAAATCAAATAAAAATTGACAGTTTATGAAATAAAATATTTGTTCATAAAGTTTTGATTTTAAAAATTTTAAATCTTGATTCAAGAAAAAAACGTTAATAATTATCAACAGACAAAGCTTATGACTGTGTTTTTTAATATATGAATAAAAAATTAAAGAAAAGAAATTAAAAAATCATAAAATATTTTACAAACAAAGAATTCAGCCGTAAATACATACTAAAAAAGTAAAATTTAGCTTTTAAATTTTCGATAGAAATCGAAGATAATCGATAGGAAGGCTTTGTTAATTTGAAGAAATATCGAATCAATTTTTTAAAGAATTTCATATTCTAAAAACAAAAAAATTACATTATTTAAATAATAATTATAGTTAAAATAATTAAATTAATTTCAGATATGAATGAAACATAAAACTTTAAAATTTCAAAAACAGACTAAATAAATGGAATAATTTTATTAATCTTCAATACTTCTTTTTATTTGAAAATTTTTTTTCAATTGGCTAAAATTCTGATTTCAATGTCAATACTTTTTGAATATGAATAAATAGAATTCTATTTTATTTGATATTTTTTAATATAGAAAAATAAATTTTATTCTGGTAATTATTTTTAAAATGGTAAATTAAACTAAAATTTTCGCTATTTTTTTGTTAAGTTAAATAATGCCATCTCTAAACAATTTTGATTTACTTTTAATTAAATTTTCATAGTCCTCAAAAAAAATTTAAAATTTTTTATCATTTTAATAAACAAAAGTAAAGCAAGGTCTTTCGATGCTGGCTAGATCTAAATTTAGTATAAAAACGCTTTGGAATCGTGCTTCAAAGAAATATTCAACGCAATCCAAAAATCCAATTTACGTTTTTAACAGTCTTTCCAAAACAAAAGAGCCTTTAAAGCTTAGAAACAATGTTCTGTATTGGTACTCGTGTGGACCCACAGTTTACAACAGTGCCCATTTAGGCCACGCTAGGTTTGTCTATTTTATAATTAAAAATCCTTGCCAATTGAAAAAATTGGCAGGATCCTTATCATTCGTTTCCTCATTGTCTTTATATTTAAGTTCGTATGTAAATTTTGATATAATTAAGCGAATATTAACCAACTATTTCCACATTAACGTAGTCAATTTAATGAACATTACTGACATTGATGATAAGATAATTGTCAGGTCTATCAAGGTTAATATCTTCTTTAAAAAGCTTTTATGTCCATTAAAAATAATTTTTTTAATTTTAATCTTTATTTTAAAGGAAAAGAAAAATTTCCTTGATATAACTCAGTTTTACGAAAAAGAATTCCTGGACGATCTAAGTCTTTTGAATTGTGTTAAGCCTAGCATCATTCTGAGGGTCACTGACCATGTGGAGGAAATTCTCAAATTTATTCAAACATTGGTTGATTTGAAAAAAGCTTACGCTACCAGTTCTGGAAGTGTTTATTTTGATTCACAAAATTTTCAAATTAGATCATTTTTCGAACAAGTACAGACTAACATGGACACTGATTCAAAAGGTACTTAAAAATAAAATTTTCATTAATGCACGGTCCCATAGATCCTAGCATTTTATTGCTAAAGATTTAAGTATGCTGCTGCAAAATCGATTTCACTAAATAATTTTTTTAAGAGAAATTACTTTAAATTAATTTCTTTTTTAAATTATTTTATGAATACATTCACTTTTATTAATAATATTGTGAAAATAAATTTGAAAAATTTAAGATAATAAAGAAAAACGCCATCCTTATGACTTTGCGCTTTGGAAAGCAAGAAAAGAGGATTCAGAGCCATCATGGCCAAGTCCATGGGGTCCTGGACGGCCTGGATGGCACATAGAGTGCTCCACATTGGCCAATGTAGCATTTGGCAGGGACATAGACTTTCATTCCGGAGGCAAGGATTTGATATTTCCTCATCACCACAATGAAATGGTACAGTGTTGCGCATTTCATGGTATAGACAAGTGGTCATCCTTTTGGCTTCACACTGGTCATTTGCATCTAAAAAATGACGTCAAAATGTCTAAGTCTTTGTCTAATACAATCTCAATCAGAGACATGCTGTCCAAGTACACTACAAATCACTTTAGAATGTTTTGTTTGCTTAGTCCTTATAGAAACAATAAAGAATTCAGTGATGACAAAATGGTAAAACCAGTCAATTTGGTCAATTCTTTTTTGTCTTTTTTGAATTTGGTTGATAATTTTGCCAATAAGAAAATTCAAACTTTGGAGTTCCGAGCTAACGAAAACGAAGTTTTGCAAAAATTGGAAGAGACCAATAATAAAATTCATGCTGCTTTGTCAAATGACTTTGACACCTGTCTGGTAATTGATGAACTAACTGATTTGGTCAATTTTATGAATAAAAATTTTCAATCTTGTACAACCATTCGACCGGTGGATGATTTCAATCGTCATTATGGCTGTGTAATGAGTGTTCATAATTTTACCAAATGGATACTAGAAATGCTAGGCTTAGTTTTTGACGAGGAAAAATACAAAACCTCAAGTCTAAAAATAGACGATATTGTGGAATCATCATTAAAGTTTAGAAATTTAATTAGAAATTTTGCGCTTGATAAAGACCGAAATTTAAGCAAGGAAATTAAAATGGAATTACTTCAATATTGTGATGATTTTAGGAAAAATTTGAATCAGTCAAATATAGAATTTAAAGTAATTTAAAAATTAAAGTTTTTAAAAATTGCGTCTAATTTTTTTAACTTAAGGATCATAAAACTGAAACAATATGGAAAATAAAAAGCTAATATACATTTTTTTTGAATAAAATTAAATTTAAACAAATTTTGGACATTATTTTTAAGTATTCTGCCAAAAATAGATCATAGATTTTTTTAATTAACATCTAAGTTAATAAAATAATAATCTAACTGCAAAAATAGAATAACAAATTTGTTTGAAAGACATCATTAAAGGAGAGTATTCAGTTTCAGTTAAAGTGGAAACGATTCTCCTGTTAAAAACGAGGAATTATACTTTATAAAATTCAAAATTTAATTAGTTCATTAATTGTTTTTTTTATATACAGTGCTGCTACGATAGATGGTTCTGAGGTAAAATTACGTAAAAAGAAAAAAAAAGTGAAAGTTTTCTTATTTCTTTTATTTCAATATATTTCAAAATTAATTCTTTGAATTAAAAATTTTACACCATAAATAGTTACATCAATTGACTTAGTCTGCTTAACTCTTCAGATTTATTGAAGTGCATTTTACAGAGTTTTTGCACATCATAAACAGAGTTTGAAAGTTAATGCAACTATTAACAGGACGTTTGAAATAAAATTTTTCAATTTGTAGAGAATTACCTAAGCAGCTCTTTCACATAATTGTTGCAGTGCTTTTGATCTGCTTTCAACGGTCCTAACTGTTATCCTTCGAATAAATAAAAAGTTACACTGGTCCATAAAAAATTTAATTTTTAACTACGCTAAAATCGTCAAAAAGTCTAAAATTAAATTATTAATGTAAAATTTTTAAATCAAAGAATTAATTTTAAAATATTTTGAAATAAAAAAAATAAGAAAACTTTTTTTAGGTTTTTTACTTTTTTTTTTACGATTTTTTACCTCAAAAAATAGTTCTTTACGTAATTTTACCTAAATTTTGGTAAATTATTTTTTGATGCTTTGAAGAGTCAAAATAATTTCTTTTTCATTTTTTTGGAAAAATTCTTTTAAAAAACATAAAAAATTATCTTTTTGTGTCCCTTTTGGATTTGACCAATTTTTACGTAAAAATTGGCAAAATTGCGTAAAATTACTATTAATTACGTAAATTAACGTAAAATTGGGTAATTTTACCTCAGTACCATGTATCGTAGCAGCACTGTATGTTAAAAAAGTAATTTAGATTTTAAGAAATTCATAAAAAATATCAGTTTATAATTAGTAGTTCATGATAAATGTAACTTTGAAAATAATATAAGAATTGCTAATCGATTCAATAGGCAAAAAATGCCAGATTCGAGTGAAAATTTTAGAATATTATTAAATTTACTTAATTTTTATTACTTGAAATATAAGCTGAATAAATTATAAACATTTTATTTTTAATTTTCAACTTTTTCTAGAAGATAATCATTTAATTTTTGTAGATAAAATTAAAATCCTTTTCGAATTTGTATCATTTAAAAAAAATAACAAAAAACCACAAGTAATTATTAATTTTATTAAATATTAAGCGAACTTCATTATTTTTAGTACTATTTAAAATAAATTTAATGGTGTACTTAACATATAAAATGCACAAAAAGATAATATAACTTTTTTGGGCTTCAGTTGCTACTTAGAATGTTAAAAGTTCAGTTTTAATGCAGAATCATATTGATTTAAATATGAATTTAAGTTAAATAAAGCTTTTTTCTTTGATTTTTTATCTTAATCAAAGATTAGATTTCTAATTTAACATATTCTAAACCAGTAAATTTTAAAGAGAACCAAAGTTTACTTTGACGCTATCTTTACAAATAATTAAAAGCTTATATAAATATTTATTATCTTCAAGATCATTGTCTCTTTGAATGTATTAAAATACCTCTCAAAATTGACTTTAAAATCCATTTAACATTCAAAAAAAATATCTCTATTGAAATTATCAAAAAATATCACATGACACTTTAAAAACTAAGATATTTATTATGATAAACACCAAAATATTCAAAAATAAAATGGAAAAAAATGATTTAGTCCTGGACTATAAATCCCAAATCGAAAATTTAAGATCCGATTCAGAGCAAAGCGAATTCAATCATCTTAAAAATCAAATTTATCTTGACTATGCGGCAAATTGTGTATACCCATCAAGTTTAATCAAGCAATATTACGAAAAACTTACTACTCACGATGAATCATCTGGCTCTTGGTCTTTGTTCAGCAATCCGCACAGCCAAAGTCAAAGTGGTTTGTACACCAATTTGTTCATTGAGTCAACTAGACAAAAAATTCTCCAACTTTTTAACACAAATTTGAATGAATATGACGTGGTCTTTGTGCAAAACGCCACACATGGTTTGAAATTGTTGCTGGAAAGCTTTAATTTTGGAACAATTGATCCGTCGCAAGAAAAATCTAAACCATGTGCCAATCCTTATTTTGCTTATTTAAACGATAACCATACTTCGGTGATCGGACTACGAGAGTTAGTTTGGAGTTCAAGTCCTGGAGTTGAAGTGCACTTTCTTGCCGAGAGTGAATCATCGGAATACTTTTTCGATTCAAAACTAATCGAAAATCCGTACCAAAACCAACAGGTCCATACAACCATACATTCCTGCCCGAAAAATTTATTAGTCATTCCAGCACAGAGCAATTTCAATGGAAGACGGTACAGCTTAGATTTAATTGACAAAATAAAAACTAAAGGCATCAATCCTCAACTTGAAAAAGAAAATTTATTTCTGTGCTTGGATACGGCTTCTTATACCAGCACGTCATTTTTGAATTTAAATGAAATCAAGGCTGATTTTTTGGTAGTGTCTTTTTATAAAATGTTCGGATTTCCGACTGGAATCGGTGCGCTAATCATTCGCAAGACAGAGGCGACCAAAAATTGTCTAGGTGCTAAAAAATATTTCGGAGGGGGGACTGTGTCCATGGCTCTAATTGACAATGCTCAAGTATGCTTCAAAAATTGCTCTCTAAAACAAAATGGAAAAAGTCAAATTAAAATTGATAATTTTCATGAATTTTTCGAAGATGGAACTATTTCTTATTTACAAATTATCGGTCTCAATTTAGCTATAGAAAAATTTTTACAGTTAACATTTGGCAAAGGGTTTATGGTAATAGAGGAATATGTGGCTGAATTGACTGATTATTGTTTAGCCAAACTTGAAGCTTTAAAACATTATAATGGCACCAAAATGGTTGAAATATACCGAAAGGACAGATTGGATCTAAACTATGGGCCCATAATTGCTTTTAATCTAAAAAATTCTTCAGGTAAATACATTGGATATAACTTGGTAAATAGTCTTGCTCAAGAAAATCGAATTCATTTGAGAACTGGATGCTTCTGTAATATCGGCGCTTGTCAATTATTTTTGACTCATTTAAAAGACTCTAAGGATTTTCTGGAAAATTTCGAGGAGCATGGTCATAAATGTGGAGATTACATTGATTTAATAGATGGTAAGCCAACTGGAGCAATACGAATCAGCTTTGGATATGCGTCCACCAAATGTGACATAGATTATTTTTTAAAATTTCTCCAAGATAACTTTGTGGAAACAAAAGCGCAAAATTTTGACCAAGTTAACATCAAGTCCGGATACTTGGGTAAACAATTTATGAAAATAACTCAAATTTTTATTTATCCGATCAAATCGTGCCGGGCGATGAAGATCGAAGATTCATGGCCGTTGATCAAGGACTTTGGCTTGAAATATGACAGAAATTTTGTCATAGTTGACAACAATGGAATAGTTCTGACCCAAAAAAGATGTCCAAACTTGACCAGACTACAGCCATATATTGACTTGGGTAAACAACAAATGACTCTAAGCCATTTAAGTGCTAGTTTTAGTCTGGATTTAAATACCAATTTTGATAAAACTATTGTTTTTGCGAATAAAATAGCTGGATATGATATGGGCGATGATGTGTCAGAATGGTTGACCAAAGTTTTGAATTTTTCAGATACATGTCGACTGCTGAAAATTGCGGAGAACGTTGAAAAGGCTTCTTATGCCAATAAAGCAGAATTTTTGTTAATAAGTGAAAATAGTATTAGAGTTTTAAGGAGGTTTTTGGTAGAAAATTTGGAAGAAAATATAAAAAACAAAATAGGCGAAATCGGATTTGGAAAAATTGATAATTTTTTATTGCTGCAATTTCGTCCTAATTTAATAGTTTCAATTGATGAAAATACAAGTGGAGATTTTAGTGAAGAGTTTTGGACCGATATTAAAATTTTAAATAAAAATGTTATTTTTAAAAGTGTAAACAATTGTACCAGATGTCAAATGATAAACATAAACCAAAGTGTAGATAGCGACTCAGAAAATAATGATTCGACTGATTATTCTTTTTTATGCAATTCACTTCTGAAACAAGTCAATAAATTCAAGTCAAATTCAAAGTTTGGAATTTATTTAGCCCAATCTGAAAACAATGCAGAAATTCAATTTGGAGATTTTTTGGATAATTTTGAAAAAAAAAGTGTAATTGGACCAGGTGATATAGGTGTAGCAAATTTTAGAAAATAAATTTTAATTTTCTTAGTGTTTATTTAGTGTTACTTTTATTTGATAAAAAACAAACAAAAATAAAAACTATAGTTAATTTTTCAAAATTTTTTTAGCAAGGTGATATAATTTTCCAGTTTAGAGAAATGAATCACAAAAAAAAAAAATACCCAACCACAAGTAATCTTAAATCGGTTTCAATAATAAGTTCTTAAGTAACTTAGTTAGTTAATTAGTTAAATAGTTAATATAATTATTGTTAGTTTGATAAGGATTTCATGATTATTCTTTAAAATAAAAAAAAAATTCTAATTATTTTTTCTCCGCAATTTTCAAATTTAAAAACATAAAATAAAGAATTTAATTTAAATTAAAATATAAAAAAAATCAAGAAAAAATTTCTTACTTTTGTTCTAAATGTCAAAAACTTGTTCTGCAAATGAAGCAAAATCAAGTACTGTGGAAGCCTGCAAAATCTGTGAAAATTAATTGTGTTTTTATTTACATTTTTAATACTTTTAAATAGGGTCCAATTTTGCTTTGTTTCATTTGCAAAACAAATTTTTCACATTTATGACTAAAGTTATAAAATTTGTTTATTTTTGTATTGAAAGTTTGTATGAAATTTCACAATGCCAGTTTAAAATGTGATCTTTTGTTTAAATTACTGATGTCTAAAAAATCTGCATGTCCATAAAAATTTAAAAAATGGATTTCAGATTATGTGATAATGATGAAGTAAACCAGACCCAAATAAATTAATTAAAAAAATTAATTGAAAAGGTAATGTTCCGATAAATATTATTGAAAAAATTTTATTTAGTCATTTAGAGTCATTATTTGGCAATGAAAAATCTGCCATTATCAAGAATTGGCATAATTTATATATTTTTTTTGAAATTCTACTCTGAATAAGTATAATATTTTCCAATAGTTTTCTAGAAATCTTTTGATTTTTTTAACAGTTGTTATTGGAAAGGGACAACTTTAAGTTTTATAATTAATTTTCTAGAACTATGAAATAATTGCAACTCCATTATAAACAAACATTTTTGGAAATATTTAAATTTGAGAATTTCGTTAGATTTATTTTGGAAAAGATGTCCGATAAAATTTATCCAGTTATTCCGTCCTCGACGACTATTCCTAGCGCTCCTATGTACATACCGGATAATATGTCATCTTATTATAATTATACTGAACCTAATTACTCGGATAATTTTCCTACAGTTCCAACCTACCATCCAAGTCCAAAAGTTCCTCAAATGATTCCTCCCACTTATAATGGCTCATCCTCGGTTCATATTACAATTAATCATACAAATGTTCCGAATTATCCAACTAATATTACAATTAATAGTAACCCAATAAATAATTCGACTAAAAAGACAAAAGGAAATACTGAAGAACCTTTTATCGTGGTTAATTGTCCAACAAATTACTTTATAGCTAATAATCCGAGTAACCGATTTCCAAATCATTGATTTTAAAAAGTTTTTGAAACATAATTTTTAATTACCAAATAAAAATAAAAGTTAAATTTTTTTTTAAGAAAATTTCAATTAGAAGAAACTTAAGCCCATTTTTCTGATCATTAGATCTCTCTTTAAAATTAGTCAAATAATTTTAAAATAAATATGAATAAACATAATTTTTTATTTAATAATTACAATCAATTTTTAATAAATATTTTAAAATGAATTATTTGATTATTATTTTAATATTTAGACTGGTTTAATCAATACTGTCTTCAAAATCTTGCACAGGTGTATTCTTATTCAGTGCTAGCGAGACATTCGAGTTCATTCTTTCCAGAACCGAATTTTCACTAACTAATTTCCAACTTTTTTCAAGGACAGTTGGCTCAATTAATTTAAAACCTTAAATAAAAAAAAAATTTAAATATATTTGATAAGCTTGCAGTAAATAACCTCTTAATCTGAGAGCGTCCTCTCCGCCAACTATTGGATTTGTCCAAGTCGATTTTCTAGTTGACTTTAGCTTGGTAGCCTTAGGTGGATAAATATAGTAAATAATGTCGAACATAGCCCTTTTTGAAATCGATGTTGAGTTAGCTTTCCGTTTATAAACTTAAATAAAAAATTAAACTAAAGAATTATAAAGATTATCTTTTACATTTTAGAACATTTAGCTTTGCCTCTTGAATTTCATCATTGTTAGGATGCAAGTCAACAAAATTGAACATTTTCGGTATATCACTGAGCTCTATTTCATTTGAAAAAGCTAATTTATTAAAATAACTTGTGTACTCTTAAACCAAATAAAGTAGTCAAAAAGAAAGAAATTTAAAAAATTTAAGAACTAACTTTTCTCACGCAAATAAAAATCAAGTGCTTCATTTGGTATGAATTCACAGTCAATACTAAATGAATTTCTCATTTTAAGAATTCGTAAGATTGTTTTACGATAATTGTTGGTAAATGAACTCCAGTCGACATTTTCTCTATACAACTTTATTTTTTTTTAGTAAGTTATTTTAACCATAAATAATTTTCTTACCACAAGTTTAAAATTTTTAATTTCTTTTCGTATCATCCATCCTCGC
Organism: Brachionus paranguensis; assembly: GCA_016802215.1. Lineage (NCBI taxonomy): Eukaryota > Metazoa > Rotifera > Eurotatoria > Ploima > Brachionidae > Brachionus > Brachionus paranguensis. The sequence continues at coordinate 5,585,164 of JAESIX010000004.1, forward strand.
ACCCATCTTTGAATACAAGAAGCTGCTTTATTAAGCACTCTATTTGTGTACTCTGGTCCTTTTTGATGAAGAATTCTTGAAACAAATTAATTAAATCAGTTGTATAATTAGTAAAAATTTCAACTAACTGATATAAATCCGAATGAATTCCAATTTTTTGAATTAATGTCCTGAGTCTCGCATTTTCCTTATCAACTCGCGATTTTTTTTCCATCATTAGCGCTTCTTTTATTTGTTTTCTTTTTAGTAACTCATTACGGTAATTAATAACTCTAGCCAGCGCATCTGGGTCCGAGCGATTAGCTATTCTGTGCTTTTGTAGCAAATGTTCTCTAAAATGCCTTTAAATAAAAACTAAGTAATAAAAATTACAAACTTGAATTTAAAAGAATATGAAAAAAAATTTCAATATTTATTTATTTCAATGGACATTTTTATTTTTTTTTTGGCTTATAATAATTTTCTGCAAATATAGTTAAAAAGTCTTTAAAAATTTTAAATTTTATTTTTTGAAAAATCATTAAATTATTATTAGAAAAGGTAGAGTACCCTGAATCAAAAGCCGTAGTATTGGACACAATTATTTTTAATGTATCTGTAACTTTAAATTAGACAATAAAAGCTTGTCAAAAAAATGTTTCCCTAAATAAAATTTTATTTGTATTTTGATCTCCTAATTTTTTGTTTCGAAATAAATTTTAGAGCCGTAATTACTTCCGAAATTGAATGTTTATATTCACTAAAATAGACATTTTAATACTCAGACAAATTCATAACCCAGCACTATTATAAATATTGATATGTTTCTAAAATTATTTAATTTTTATGTCTTTTTGTATTTCTTATTTCAATTAATATTTTGCTAAGAAAATATTCATTAAAAAAATAATTTAATTAGGTTAGTGCTGATTTTTAGAATTAGAAACGAGTCCGAGTCTTTCGTTTATAATGAATCAATTTCAAATCAAAGTCCAAAAAAATCAATCGAAGACCTAAAATCTTCGAATCCAAATGTATTAGTTTTTTCGTTTTGTTCCTTTTTGATTCAGTAAAAGTTAAACATATTTTATTTAAAAATCTTATTTACAAAAAAATTAATCAGATTTTAATTTTTTTAAATGTAGTTAAAGAAAATCAAAAAATATTTAAAATTCCGTAAATTTTTGCTTAGATAAATTAATGCAAACTAATATTGTTTTTTTTTTGCTTTTCAACTCAACAAAAAAAAATAAACCAAATTATTTCCCTTTTTTGACATTAATTTATTGCTCAAAATCTATGAAAGTGATAAGATCAAGTTATTATTGACTTTCAAATTTTAGAGATTAGGATTTAAAAATATAACAACGCTTTTAAAAAAGTTGAGAAAATCACTTTTAATCAACTGAATGGGACTGAATAAATCTTTAAAATCCCAAAAAAAGTTTATGTCATCACCAAAATTATTATGTTTTCTTTTCAAAAGTACAATAATTTTTTTAACAGTCATTGAACTAAATAGGACTTGTGACTTAAGCAAAATCAAAGACTCACATTTGAACCCAAGTCTTTAATATTTAAAGAATCAAAAATTTAGGACTCAAGTCGCTCTGACACAGCTTGAGTCTTTACTTAAAATTTCAAAAATCAAGCCAAAAATATAGAAGCCTTAATAAAGAATTATTTTTACCTTTGGATTTTAATAGCAGCCATTCGTTGATCCTCTCTTTTGGCTATTTCCTCAAGATCAAATTCTTTTACGTAATTACGACCATAAGTCGTTCCTTTAAAAATGGTTGGTATATGAACCGATTGCTTAGCATCATTGAATTTCATCAAAGCCATCTGTTCTTTTTCCTTTAGAAAAAAAGTAAAAATAAAAATCCAAAAAAAAAGCATTTTCGATTACAGGATCTTGAACAGTTCTTGCTGTAGGCAATGGTCTTCCTTCATAAATATAGTCATCGAATTTCTTACACAGTTGATTTCCTGTCAACAGGAGACCATGTGATTTTGGTTTCGCAGCTACATCAGAATTCAAAGTTTCTTTGGTAAAAGCTGAAAAATTAGTATTCGATGGACACTTGTAACTTAAACAAAATTATTTAAGTAAATTTTTTTTTAAGACGGGTGTACAAAAAATAATGTTCACAAGTTTGAAAATTAAAAATAATATGCTCTTATTAAGAAAATTTAATTAAATATTGTAATTATTTAAGATACTTTAATAATTAAGAAATCAAAAGTATCCAGTTGTCTCTTGGATTATAAACAGAAAGAGACTATCTGAGACAACTTTCAAGTCAAGTCAATGACTTAAAAATTTTTTTTTTTTTTAAATCATAACTTTGACTTATATTTTTGTGACTTATAAACAAGTCTGACTCAATTTCTTCAAATTTATTCAAAAGACTAAAAATCTTAGAAGCTAAAATATTTTTTGAACTATAAGACATAAAAAATGATAAAAGACTTATTTTAAAATTATTTTATTCATCTTTAAAATAGAAAATTTTAAACAGACTTGTTTTTAAGTCACAGTTTTAAGTCTAAGTCACAAAAATTTAAGTCAAAGTTATGACTTGACTTAAATTTTTTTTTTAAATCATAACTTTGACTTAAATTTTTGTGACTTATAAACAAGTCTGATTTGAACAAGAGATATTTGGGCTTTGGGGGCTCTGGTCAAAAAGTACAGTAGTATTGCTAAGTGCGAATCTTGCCTCAATATTTTAATTATTTAATTTAATTTACCTTTTTACTGTTGAAAAATTGGCCTTTATTCTTTGACTTTAAAAAAAAAAATTTAAGGCATTGACTTGACTTTAAAAAAAAAAAATTTAAGTCAAGTCATAACTTTGACTTAAATTTTTGTGACTTAGACTTAAAACTGTGACTTAAAAACAAGTCTGTTTAAAATTTTCCATTTTAAAGATGAATAAAATAATTTTAAAATAAGTCTTTTATCATTTTTTATGTCTTATAGTTCAAAAGATATTTTAGCTTCTAAGATTTTTAGTCTTTTGAATAAATTTGAAAAAATTGAGGATCCAAATATTATTTCTCATATCTATCGAAAAGAAAGTCTAATTGATTTGAAGTTTTTAACTTTACCTTATTAATAATTTTGCTTTAAAAAATAGCATGTTTTAATACATTACTTAATAAGTCCTGTATACATGTTAAAAAAAACTTAAAAGTTAGGTTTACTCGCTTCCGAATAGATTAGATACCTAAAAATGTAATTATGAACTTATTTTAAAAATTGGGAGTTAAAATAAAGTATTAAACATATATATTATCTAGATAAAAATTAGTCGACAGGTGTTATTTACAGGTAAAGTTGTTCCTAATGGTTTCTTTTTGCTGATAAACCAAGAAACAACGGCATCTTGAAGTTGATGATCAATTCAAAATATCATTTCAATTCAAAAAGTTTATCTTTAGATATTAAAACAAATCTTTGATTTAATTTAAATAATTTTAATGTAACATGATTAACACGTTATGTAGATTTTAAAAACAAAAAAATTTTCTCAATCCATTGTTAAAAACGATTTTTGTATTTAAATGTATTAACTGATTTTTTGTAAAGTTTATTTGAATTTTTTTATTTCAAAAGTATTTGTATCTAGCATTAATATTAAATTTAAAAAATAAATTCTAATAATAAATTACAAATTAGTAAAAAATTGAAAATAAACTTTACAAAAAATTAGTTAAATTAATTAAAAATCGATAATATCAATGGATTGAGAAAATATTTTTTCAAATTTATTTTTATTTTTTAAATCTATATAACATGTTAATCATGTTATATTAAAACTATTTAAATTAAATCAAAGATTTGTTTTAATATCTAAAGATGAACTTTGTGAATTGAAATGATATTTTGAATTGATCATCAGCTTCAAGATGCCGAAACAACTATATTATTTTGTTATTATAATTATTAAAGTCTCTAAATATTTTTTAAAAATTTGATTATATTTGATCAATAACAGCATATTTTTTTTACTAGTCAAACATTCGTTTTAAAACACCAGTTATATTAACTTACTTTTCTTCGGTATTTTCTTCATCTTTATTTTCGTTTATTTCTTCGTTTCTATTCCATCGGCCATAAATGTTCATATTAATCGGTCTACCCATCGGAGTGGTTTGAGTATTTGTTTGTTTCCTAGGCTCATTGTCTACCTTATATCCAACAAGGTCATAGTTTTCATTTCTGATATCCGGTTTTAGACCCTCGACTACAAGGGTGTCTCTAATGGGAGCTTGCTCCAGCTCGAGCAAGTCCCTCACTAAATTAACATCTTCTGGCTGCCAAACGTTTAGAGCTAGTCAAAATTTTAAGATAACTAAATTTATTTAAAAAAAAACACACAAAATACCACTTGTATCCAAATCTTTTCTTTTCATTTCTAAAATTTGCTCATAGACCGAAGATCTTGTTCCGTATTTTGACTCGGGTCTTGGTATAGACGGATTTGTTCGATAAAGTTTAGACTGTTGTTTGTTATAGTTGGGATCGAAAACTGGAAAACCGTTTACTCTAAAAAAAAATTTTGAATATATTTAGAAAAAAAATTTATTTTTGAATTTTTTAAATTATTACTTTGGATAACTAGAGTCAATATTTTCGAAGGGAATAAATTCTAAATTTCTAAGTTGTCCATTATTTTGAGGGGTCATTATTTGAACCGGAACGAATTCAGTTATACCTATTTTGGCTGCAAACTTAGGATCATAGTTGGACAGTAAAATTTCTCTTAAACCGCTTGTCTGGTCCTGGTCCGATATTGTTTCTGTAGCTAGGGAGTTGAGATTTTTTCGGTGAGAAAATTCATTTTTCTCGTCATTTACGTAAGTTAAATGAAAAATGTCATGCTTTTGATTAACGAATGATGGACTCGGCGCTCTCGGGTATTTACAGCATTCACATTCGTCTATTTCTTTGTGTAGACATTCCAAAGCTTTTTCGGTTCCAATTGTGGTAGTTTCAGTGGTGTTATCTGTTAAAGACTCATTTTGTTTGGTGTCTTGCTGAAGTATTGGCTCAGTTGTAGCCAACTGTGAGTGGCATTTGTCTTTTATATTTTCAATTTTTTCTGCATTTTCTGTCGATGATCCATCGCTTGACTTTTCATTAATCTTAGCAACAAAAGTTACATATTTAACTTCTCGGCCTTCTGAACAACTGCTTGTTGACTCTTTTGGTTGATTCTTTTGGCGTGAAAAGCTTCGCTGACGCTTCAACTTTTCAGACAGCTCTTCTTCGTTTTGATCATCCTCAGCCTGAAAAATCTAAATAATCATTTTTTTAAAATAATTATTATTTATTAATATTTTTTGCTGATTAACATTAGCAAAATGTTTTATCCAAAATTTAAAAAAAAAAAATTCAAATTTGGTTTTAAAAATTAAAGGTGGATGATAAATTAACAAAAAATACTGAAGTTAGTTAATATTTAAATTATTAAATGCTGACATACTAAATATTGAGAATTATCAATTATTTTATTGACAATTTGATAAAATAGAAAAAACAATTTTAAATTTATTGGGCGGCCAATTTTTTAAAAAGTTATCAACAAGAAATGATTATTAATTGCGGAGATATTCACCTGATTTAATAAAAAAAAGTTTCATAGCTTAATGGAGTCTGAAGGAGACTTAATTTATTAGACTTAAAATTATTATGCCCAATTACCGTTTACGATTTTTATATAAACAATTAAAAAATTTGAATATTAAATAAGAAAATGACGCTTTAAATCCAAAAAATTTCTTTTGAAGAAATACTAAAAAGCATATCCTAAGTAAGCCTAAAGAATAATCCGAAAAAAAACAGAGGAAATGAAAAAAAAATTACTTCTAGTAGTTTTCAAACACAGGATATTGATAAAATTGTATTTGCCTAACTTTTCGATACAAAATAAAGATTCAGAGAAAATCATCAATTTTTGTCGATTTCAAAAAAGTGCAAAAATTTTTAATTACAAGTAAATTTTTTCAAAAAAAATATCAACGGTATAAAATATTAGTTATTAAATTTGTTTCTTATTTCAGTATTTTATCTTAATTATCTAAATAAAAATCCAGATTTTCAGAGTCTCAAAATGGTAAAAGCTCGAATAACAGTTATGTGCTATTGAAAACTTTTATTTAATAAATGAGGCAAAACAATCTGAAACTATCTTTAATTTAATACAAATAGAAAAATTTTATGAATAGATAAAAGATTTGAAATTTTTTAAAATTTAATTGTTACTTTAGATTTTTGATTTTGATTATGCTAAAATTTAGATTTTAGACTAAAACTGGAAATCAGAACTCGAAAAAAAATTCAAATCCTAATTTTTTAAATTTTTCAATTTCAAATATGGTGTTAATTACGAAAACATATCAATCAATTCTTTAAGTAAAACTAAATTTTGAACAAAAATAGTTTTAGTTCTTTTTAAGATTGATATCATATCTAAAAAAAAATAAACCAAAAGTTATAATTTAATTAAGTTGATTCATATAATTTCAAATTTGGATAAAACTAACTAAAAAATGCAACAAGTTTAATTTTTTAATTTAATTAGATTCTTTAAGAACTCTTATTTAATTAAAAATAGTACAAAATTCTAGAAAACTTACTTTTTTTTCTTTTGAGTCAGTTAATTCAATTTGTGTTATTGATATACTAGACTTAGGTCTAGGCGAAGACGAACTCAAATTAAACTTTAAAGGACTTCTTAATACATATTCAAAATTAATTTGATCACTTTGCACTCATCTAGAATTACCTCGTTTTTCTTCCTGTCGATGGTCTACTAATGTATCCACGCCAGTCAGTAAAAGAAGTTGATTTCGGTCTTTTAGATGTGTCCCGAGTCAACACAGCATAAACTGGAGCATTTAAAAATTTACTCTCAGTTTCAGAGTTGTCATTAAAAGTTTCATTTTTCTCAAAGAAGCTTTTTTCACTGATTGCTGGGTTTTTAGCTGAGTTTTTAAGAGACTCCAACAATTGCCTATTTTCATTAATTCTCATATTTAACTTAATAAAATTAATTATTTACTTTTTATTTTGTGTCATAAATTATACTTGATTTTTGGACAAAATCATTCTATCACTGACTTCCTTGGCAACTTCAATCAGCGAATTTAGGGTAACCGATGACTTAGTGTCTTTCGCTTGGTCTACATTTACACTACTAGAATCATTAAGAGCATTATAAAACTTTGACAATGACTTCAAACTCTGTTCAAGCTTTTTGGTGTCAGTTTTATCTAAATAAATCTAATAAATTAAAAATCAAAAAAAAATTAAACTAAAACCTATGCTTGAATACAATTGATCGGCGTATATTGATAAAGCCTTGAGAATTTCACCTCTAGATTTTTCATCGAGATCACTTTTGATCAAATTTTTGCTTTCAATCGGTTTTTGATTTTTTTCACTTCGATTAGATAAACTTGATTTGTTGAGCTCGGAACGAGTTTCATCTTTAAAAAAATTATCTTAAATTTTAAAATTTTAAAAAATAGCCAACCTAATAATTTATTTTTTGATTTTATTTCTTTAATTTTTGGCCCAGTTTCTATTTTGTAAGCGCTTTTTAAACTAGGGAAATAGACTGGACTCATGTCTCTGTTGGACCTAGTTGTCTGTTGTGCCGTGACCCTTTCAGAAAAATCATAATTTGCATTTGCCGATCGACGAGCAGACTGATTAATTTGAGCTTCTCTAATCAGCATTGCTGCTTTATTTTTCTAAATACAAACGTTTTAATCCAAATCTCACCAATTTTTATTTTTAAATTTAATTAAATAATTTTGACTATAGCCATAATTTTACAAAAAAACTAACCTCGTTCCTGGAAAACGACTCTTTGTTTTTAAAATACCATTTGTAGATTTTTTCCAGTTTTTTTTTAAATTCAGACGAGTTGGGTTCTCTAAAAAATTTTTTTTTAATTTAAATTAAAAATTATAAAAAAAAGCTCACATTTCTTTGAGTTCACTGAGCATATTTGTTAATATAAGATAAAAGTTAGTTTCTTGAGTAATCTTGTCGCTGAAATAAAATTCAATTTATTTTCACGTGGATAAGTATAATAATTTACTTTTTTGAGCGAGATGCCAAATTGGTCAAACTTGCTTGTTTTTCGTGTCCTTTGGCTTCATAGTACAACTCTTTGAACATTTCGTTCTCCAGCAGCTAAAAATGTTTAATAACAGTCAAAAGCTATTAAATATTGATTACCTTTGAATCTCTTAGCTGGTAAAGATTTTGATGTAAAAATTGCAAAGAAGTTCCCATGTTTTTTTAAAAGCGAATCCGAACGAATTTTTCGTTTTTCACCGATTTGTTTAGTCAAATTTTAATTTGTTTAATTTGAAGTGATTCAAAACATTATTTCTTTGCCTTAGAAAAGCTAAGAAATTTCAAACTATTTAATTTATTTGAACATTAAAATCAAAAGTATATTTTAAAAAGGTAGAAACTAGAGTCACTCTTATTTACAGCACTTTCGATATAATTATGCAATTTTAACAACTTATATTTTTAATACTCAGTTCCGAAAGGTAAATATCAAAAAAAATTTAAGTGAAAATTTTCTAATTTAAATTGTTTGAATTTCTATGGTAACTATTTTGGTAATTCAAATTAGTTATTTTGTTTCTTTATTGGAATCCGTTAGATCGATGGAAAAAATAATTTTAAAAGTTGTTGTCCAAAGGTTTCTCTAACAATTTTTAATTTATTAATCCGAATTACTTTAAGCTTAATTTTTCTCTAAAATAAACTAAAAGTCTGAAATTGATGCTTTTAAAAATTTTAAAAAATATGTCTTTTTCATTTAAAATTAGATTAATTTCTGTAATTTTTCTTTTTTTCTAACTTTTTTATTAAAAAAATCCGGGGTAAATTCAATTAATAATGACTTTCGAGATTGAATTCTTATCTGAAAGTATATCCGTTGTTTAATTACTTAAATAGGTAATAATGTAAACTAGAACAAATTTAGCAAATAGCAAAAGTTTGAAATAATAAATATCATAAAAGATAACTCATTAAAAATTAATTGATTATAATTTTAATTAGTTGATAATTATTCAAATTCCATTTAAATTTTTTATCTTCGCCGATCCAAAATAACTTTTTTAAAGGTATTTTTTTATTCGTTTGATAAAATTAAATTAAAAAAAATTATTCAATAGAAATAAAAAATCTAATCTCGGTAACTTAATATTTTATTCTTATTTTCCAAAAAATAGATGAATTTTTGTTTCCAGTTAAAAGATGCATTTTTGATTTTTCATTAAATCTACTTATAAAAAATATGATTTTTGACTTATCTAAATCTTAAAGCAATTGCGTAAAAAACATTGTTGGTATTGGTAAATGGGTACAATTGTTGGTATTTTATACAGATGAAAAGGCATAGTGAAATTTCTTACAAAACTTCCAATACAAAAATAAAAAAATTTTCTAACTTTTGTTCTAAATCTCAAAAACTTGTTCTGTAAATGAAACAAAGTGAAAAAACTGTTGTAAAAAATATGATTTTTGAATATTGTTTTATTAACTGTTGTTTCACCTTCCGCGGAAGTCTCCAACATCTGTGCGAATTCTGCAAAATTGCACCCTATTTAAAAGTATTAAAAATAAAATGCAATTAATTTGCACAGATTTTGCACAATTCCACGAAAGGTGAAACAATAGTTGTTTCACTTTGTTTCATTTACAGAACAAGTTTTTGACATTTAGAACAAAAAATAGAAAATTTTTTTATTTTTGTATTGGAAGTTTTGTAAGAAATTTCACAATGCCGATGAAAAAATATCAAAAAAATATTGTAATTTTTGAGGCTTCCGATTAGATTAGAGTTCTTATTTCAAATATGAAATTTTAAAAGTTTACTTTTTAAGCATGTCATTAGTATGTATATTAGATTTAGATATTGGAAACAAAACCAAAGCAAAAAAACGTCAAGATTGGTAACAAGCTATCATAAAAGATATCTATAAAAGACATCTAGATAACAATAAACTTTTGCTTGAAAACTATCATTCTTTTCAAGTTTATATGAAATTTATTTATACTCAGATAAATTCAGATAAATTTTGTGCCTTTCTAGTATTATGAACTAAAATAATTCTAAAAAATTTTATCAACTTTTAAAATTAATTTAATTTCATCGAAAATGTCATTTTATAAAAAAATTTTAAATTTTATTAAATTTTTTATTTATTCTTTTAGTTCTAGCAAACAAATTATTAAATAAAATCGACGACTAAAATAAAAATTATAATTTTGAAGTTTCTTCAGCGCTAGGTAGTCATTTTGTAGCATCAAAAGCGTCATCTCTTTCTTGGATTAATTCTTGAGCAGTTTTTGTCATCAAATCTCTTGCCCAGTCGTTGATCTCTAAACCTTGAACAATAGACCATGTGCGGTTTTGGCATTTAATAGGAAAACTGTAAACAAGTCCTTTCTCGATTCCGTAAGAACCATCCGAAACAACGCCCATTGAGACCCAATCATCATTCGGTGTTCCAAACCACCAGTCTCTCAAGTGATCGCAGATGGCTTTGGCAGCAGACATGGCTGATGAGAGTTTTCTGGCGGCGATGATAGCAGCACCACGCTTTTGCACCACTGGGATAAAAGAGTTCTTGATCCAGTTCTCATCTTGGATGGCATCATAAGCTTGCTTAGTTTCACCATTGTTCAAAGTAACTTTAGCGTGTCTCACATCTGGAAATTGAGTCGAAGAATGATTACCCCAAATGGTGACTTGTCTAACTTTGTCAGTAGTAACACCAACTTTCAATGCAACTTGAGCTTTGGCGCGATTATGATCCAATCGAGTCAAGCATGAGAAGTTCTCTGACGGAATTGATGGAGCATTTTTGGAACAAATCAAACAGTTTGTGTTAGCCGGGTTGCCAACGACCAAAACTTTGACTGTTTTTTTGGCATATTGCTCTAAAGCAGCACCTTGAGATTTGAAAATTCTAACATTGGCGGCTAAAAGATCTTTTCTTTCCATGCCTTCTCTTCTTGGCATGGCACCGACCAAAATAGCCACGTCTATATCTTTGAAAGCAACTGTTTCTTGGTCAGTGCAGACAACATCTCTCAACAATGGCAAGGAACAGTCTTCCAACTCAAATTTAACACCACCCAAAGCGCCCAATGCTGGAGTGATATCTAATAAATGCAAAATGATCGGCTGGTCTTTGCCGAACACATCGCCATTTGCCAGTGAATACAATAAAGAATATCCAATTTGACCAGCAGCACCTGTGACTAAAACTCTAATCGGTTCACTCATTTTTAAAATGAAATATTTCTAAACAATTTTTTTTTTGGTAAAATTTAAAAAATATTTTCTAAACGCTTTTTATTTTAAGGCTTGTATCGGGCGTGTATAGCGAAGTTATTCTGCATTGAGAAAAATAAGAAAGTACGCTAAAATTTTGATAGAATTATAATTTTTTTATAAGTTTTAACTTAGCGTTAGTTGGGGTTAAATATTTAAGTGTATTTAGTTCATAATTTTTGTTGATGCATTTTCAAAATTTGGCTAATCATCCACTGCAGTTATTAGTTAGCTTTGTTGTTTGCCAATGCCTGAGGAAATGTCTTTTATTTGATGATTAGATGAAATAATTTAAATTTTTGCATAATTATCGAAAAAATTTTAGGAGGGGGCTTTGGGGATAAATTCGTTTTCCAGGCATTTTTAGACCATCTACCTTGAATGAATGTTGATGCTTGATTAATAAAAAGACATATGGAAAAATGGTTTTCAAATTAAATTTTAATTAGAAAATTATTTCAAATAATTTTGAATTCATAAAAAAATCCAAAGAATATTGATGTTTGATGGAATATCAGAGTCATGGATAAGCTTTGATGCTTTTGTCATCTGAATTAATTTAAAATTTTTTTTTTTAATTTTTATTCTACTAGAAAAAAATTAATTTGTTCAAAAATCAAAAATTTAAAAGCATTTTACTGAAAGTAAGGGGTTGTGAAGTTCGTTTCAATTCGATCTTTTCAATTCAGAAAAATTTGAATAACTTTTTTAATAAAAGAGATAATTTAGTTCTGTAAAATGCTTAATTATGAGCAAATTTGCTTAATGCAGTAAAATAAGTCTGCAAAGTACTCTGCAATTTTCTGTATTTTGCACCTATTAAAAAGTATTCAAATCAATTTTGCAATTACATTGCAGAGTTTTTGCAGACATATTCGGATTAAGCAAAGTTGCTTAAACATTAAGCATTTTACATAACTAAATTATCTCTTTCAGCAAAAAAGTTATTTAAGTTTTTCTGAATTGAAAAGATCGAATTGAAACGAACTTCACAACCCCTGAAAGTAAGGACTTAGTTCCGTTTCAACCTACTCGAGTATTTCCCAAACTATATTAAATCAAGAAAAATTATACAATATTTATTCTTAAATTACACCGTATGCTCCATAAACGTGATCTAAACCTTCGGTTCGCATTAATATCAATCTTTTTTAGTTTAATGCAGCATTAAAAATTGAGATTTCTGTAAAAACTAAAAATTATTGATCCAGCGCTAAAAATTGAATACCAAGATCAATTGGGTCTATAGTAGTATGTGATCGGTCGATCACGTAATATGTGACCAATTTCATTTCTCGGAATTAGTGATCGACCCTGATCACCAATTATGTGATCATGAAATATGTGACCAAAATTGATCACCTAAATTTTTTTTCGATCACATAAAAATTTTTGCGATCACATATTTATTTTGCTGATCAGATAAAGTTCTTATTGATCACCTAATTTTTACACTTAAAAATCAAGACCAAAAATCTTTTTTTATTTGCAAATTTTAATTTTCTTAACATAAGTTGGTGATGCAATGACCAATATTTTGTTTGCAGTTCGAGTGGATCAAGTGCTTCAGATATTGATTCTGATATATTGGGTTCACTGCCAAATGATTTACAGGATTTTGATGAATTTGAGGATCAAAATAAAGAGCATGAGGAGTCAATCACAACTACTGGCTCTTCAACGCATAATAAATATGTGATCGCAAAAATTTTTATGTGATCGAAAAAAAATTTAGGTGATCAATTTTGGTCACATATTTCATGATCACATAATTGGTGATCAGGGTCGATCACTAATTCCGAGAAATGAAATTGGTCACATATTACGTGATCGACCGATCACATACTACTATAGACCCAATCAATTAATTTTAAAAATAAGTTTTGGAAAAATTCATTTTTAGGAGCATGCGATTTAATCTAAAATATTTTTACATGACCGATATGGTGTTTGTTGCATGCACCAAAGTTGTGTTTTTGTTTACGAAGGCCATAATATTGATCAAAGGTATAACTTAAAAAAATAGAACAATTGGCCACGAAAAAAGTAACAAAGACTTTTTTTCAATAAAGAAATTTAAAATCATTTTTTTTTAATCATTTTAGTTTTAATTAGAAAAACTCCTCTGGTAAGAATTTTAAATTAAATCGAATTCGCTAATAAATAATGGCCTGATTTAATAAACTCACTAAAATTCCTGTAAAATCCCCAATGATAACTAAATTTCATAAAAATGAAAGATCGATTATTAATAAGATCCAATTTTTAATAACAAAAATAAAGATTACCCATAAATACTCTGTTTATATTTTAAAATTCTAAAAGCGTTATTCTCTAATATAAGAGTTGTAGGCCTTTTTTTCCTTGTTTTATATTTTTTTTAAGAAAAATAAGCATGAATAATAAATGTTATGATAAATAAAAAGATTTATATAGATTACTAATTTTATCATAAATAATAAAAGTAATGAAAATTCAATCATTTCAGTTTTTATTTAGTAATATTAGTTATATTTTTAGAAATATAGATAAAAAAATAATAAATCGCTAAAAAAATTAAAGGTTATTAATAATTTAAAAGCATGATTAAAATAAGATACTTACTACTTTTGACTAAAAATTTTCAACCAAATCTATTGTATTTAAAAATTAATTTTATAAAAATTTCATATCAATTTTCTCTGTGACAAATAAGTAAAAATAAAGCTTATTTTTCATCAATTTTTTGCTATTGGAATAATTTTAACATATCGTTTTTCAAAGGGTACCAATATTCCGCACAAATGTAAATCTGTCATCCACAAACATAAGTTAACAAAAATAAGTTTTTGATAATTTTTTACCGTATCTTTTTGGGTTAAAAAATTAAAATTTAATATTAATTGCAATTTTTACTCTTAAAAAATTATTTTTATTCTTAAAAAAAAATTTTCTTTTTACCAAAAAAAAAGCTATAAGACTTAAAAACATAATTTATAAATACATTTGTTTAAGTCTTGTGTGTCAAATTGAATTTCTTATTAATTCTGAATGAAATTAAATATATAGACAATTATTTCACAATTAGGATGCAGTTCTAGGATTCATACATTGAAAAACTAATTTTTCTTAAATTTCAATTTGCATAAAAAAAATTCAAATATTTTCAAAAATTAATTTAAACAAAAATAAAATGCAAAAACTTAAAATCGAGCCCGATAAATGCTCAGAAGTTAACAATTCTAGTGGTGTAATTAAACATAAAATTTACGTCACTAACTTAGAATGGAGCGTGCATGAAAATTTGCTAAAGCATTTCTTATCCAAGTTTGGTTCTGTTAAACGATGCAAAATTTTACGATTCCAAGACACTAACAGGTCAAAAGGCACTGCTTTTGTGGAATTAAATGACGCTCAGAGTGCTGAAAATGTCTTAAAAGCTCAAGAGAACGATTTGGTCTTATGTGGAAGACCTCTAAATGTAAAAATGTATGAAAAAAACAATATAACCAAGCCGAAGTATCAGGAAAAATATATTCAAAAACAAGTTACTGAATCAAGTTCAAGTCAAATTGAATACCAGCCATCTAGATGTTATTTAGATATGCTACCATATAATGTACTGAATAAAATTTTTTCGTATTTTTCAATCAGAGATTTATGCATTGCTGAGCAAGGTAGCTTAGAAAAAAGGATTTTTTTTTATAATTTTTTAAAAGTATGTAGACGATGGTACGAAATAGCAAGGCTCACATGGTCCCAAAAAGAAAGACTTGTTTTAAGCAATAGATGTATATTTGAGAACTATTGTTTCAAAAAGGACAATCAATACGGTTTTGTGTGTCGACCAGGTTTATAATGAAAAAAAAAATTTTTTTTAATTAACTTTTTTTATTGAAGATTTTGGAAAAACAGCGATTCTACAGATATTGAATAAAAATCTTAGAAATTTGAAGTATTTTGACATTTCGGAATGTTATTCAAAATTTGGTACTTCAATTGGTGAAATATTGAGATATTTAGGAGATACTTGCCCTAAATTGACTTATTTATTACTGAACAATCTAAGTGTATCTAACAAAAATTTTACACCATTGGTCAAACGATGTGCCAATTTGAAAGTTATAAAAATATCAAATTCTCATCGATTGAGTGATGCATCAATATCAAAAATATTCCAGCATTGTCCATTTTTGGAAGAGTTTGATTTTTCTAATTGTAGAATAATTAGTGGGGAGTGTTTTCAGAGAATTAAACCCAATAATCAAAACATCCAAAAGGTTTATTTGAATGATTGTGAAAAGGTAAGATTCTTTATTATTTATTTCAATTTAATTATTTCTTTATCTAAAAGTCATTTAGATAAAGAGATAGTTGTCTGTCAAATTTTTCTGCTATTATTTTTTTTTAATTATCAAATAATAAAAAATATCTTAGAGAAATTAGGATATAAAATTGAAAAGGGTTCTCGAAATTTTGATTTTAATTTTTTAAAGTAAACAAATTTCATGTCAATTTCTTATTTCAATTATTAAGCTTTGTCGAATGAAGGTAAATAAAAAAATTTACTAGTTATTTATTACTAACAATTTAGAGACTCATTGACACAGAAAAAAAATTAATTTGCCAAAATTTTGTAAAATTTTAATAAATAAAATCACGCTTTTCAAAATCGAGTATGGGGTCATGAAGTGAATAGATTATGCTTTAATAGACAGGTGATCAATATCTTTTAACCAATTTTCAAGTATTTTACAAAAATTAATTACTATAGATGTTCAGCTTTAATTAGATGCTTAAAGTTTTTCTAATTTTATATAGCCATAGTTAATTTTTATTGTTAATTGACTTTTATAATTATTTTTATTATTGACTTTAGTTTTCTTAGCTAAATTTTTACATTGAAGAATATAACTTAAGTTTCTTTAATATATTTAAGCAATATAAACTATAAAATTAAATTATAAAAATTTAGATTTTTTTGAATCATTTTTCTTTTAAGCTTATCAATAATTTTTTTATTTTTTTTATTTTGAAAATTATTAAATTGAGTAAAAAGAAGCTATCTATTTATTTTATAATTTTAAGTAAATAGAAAAACTAAAATAAATAAATTGAAAAAAAAATGACTGGTACTAAATAATTACAGTAATAAAAATAAATAATAAGGATATAGATTAAAGATGATTGTCAGTCATCCGAAAACAAAGTACACTGATCAGTTACGCTAAAGTAACCTTTTTAATATTTTCTTAACAAAAAAAGTTTGCAGTTTATTTTTAAAAAAATATAAACTTGTTCCACTCATTCGCCACAGATTAATGCCATCTAACCTTATCAATTTTTTTACAAATTCAAATTGTTCAAATATTTCTCTTTCTATTCTTCTTTCTTATTTTAAATCTTTTTTTAATTGGCTTTGCAGGTTTTAACAGCAGTCAAAAGCTCAAATAACTTCCTTTTTTTGACTTTAAAAATATTGGCACTTTTCATTTACCAAATCAAATTTTTATACTTTTCAAGCCAAGAATCTCTTTTAAACTTTTAAACAAATTAAGATTATTTTTAAAAGTTTAAACCTAAAAATAAATCTTGTTCTCAGACGACTGTTTTTGCTAACTTTTGGCGATTTATGCAAAAATTTGAGCTGAAAAAATATTTCAAGATATCCAATTACATAAAAAATATTAAAATTTTCAAATTTTTAAAAAATTGCTCACAATCAAAATGAGACTTATTTGTACGAAAATGTCTGCTACTAACATAAAATATGAGTAAGAAGATTTCGATTCATGAAAGTTGCTGAAATGTCGTACTAAAGGAATAGTTAATTCCGATATTAATTTTACAATAAAAACTCGTTCCAAAATTAACCATTTAATTTTTTTAAATAATTTTAGCTTAAAGGTTCATACCTAGAGATTTTGTTAACTAGATGTACGAATATAAAAAAATTATCCTTAAAACGGAATGAACCTTATTCATCGACAACTATTCGATGTATTGTTTACAATTCGCCTCGATTGGAATCACTGTTCTTGTCACGTAGGTATAAAAAATCAAATCAGAATCAAATCATACTTTTTCTTTTAGCAAATGGATTTGATAGTTTGCTTTCCTATGATCTACAAACTATAGAATTTGAAAAGTTTGAAAATCTTAGAGAACTTGATATTGGTAGGAGCCATTGTAACAACGACTTGGTTACTTGTTTGCTTCAAAAATTAAGCAATCTCAAAATTTTAATTATTGATCAATGCATTAATTTAGTTGATGATCCGTTTGCCTGTCCAAACATCAAAACTCCTTTAGAAGAATTAAATCTAAATTTTAATAAATACGTAATTATTAGTTTTTGAGGAAAAATATTATTTAAATTTAATTTTTTTATCCAGATTACTGATGAATGTATACAAAGTTTGGTCAAATTTTCTTCGACAATGAGAATTTTGAAAATAAAAGGTTGCTCTAGATTGAGCGATCAAGGTATTTTATATTTTCGAATCTCTAATTTTCAAATAAATTAATAAAAATTATTAGCCATTAAACAAATTCTGGAAAGATTGGACAAATTGAGTTATCTGGATGTCAGTCTTAACAATGCTGCTGATAACTCTCTTCTGGAAGCTGCTCTATGGCACTCACCTAGAAAAATTCACATCAGCTGCAATGATAGCAAAGTTGATCCAAACAAATTTATTTTCGATCATCCAGAAACAATAAAAACATCTCGAGATCGAGATTGTCCTCTATTTGAATTAAAAAATTTAACTTTTGAATCTTTAATGACTCCGATAAGAAGGGTGACAGATGAAAATGTTTGGAATGAAAATGGAATGCTGTATATTGGACCACCTATTGACAGTGATTATGATGAAGATTATGATTTTGAGGGGTATTACGAGGAAAATGATTTGGATCAAGAAAACGAACTTGAAGAACTGTTGGAACCAGAAAATGAAATGTTTAAAGAAATATAATAATTAAAAAAAAAAACTATTTTGTTAATTTTCCATTTAATGATTAAATAAAGCAATCCATAAGAATGAATTTTTTATTTTTCAATAAAAGGTTATGTAATTTAATAAATGGTAAATAGTAACAAGTATAAATCTTTACAATTTTAGTTAATTTCCCAGAAACCAATTCCTAATTAGGATCCTGTAAGAATCCTTAAGAATTCGTAGGAACAGGATTCTTGATAGGATCTTTAAAAAATCTTGATAAAATTCTGAAAAAAACTCTTTTCATGAGTTTATTAAGGAAAATCTTTTAAAAATCCTATAAGAATCTTGATTCGATTCTTATAAAAATTTTTATGTCCAAGTTCTTAGGATTCTACATGGAAATTGATTAGGATTCTTATAGGAGTCTTTACAGAAATGAATTAATATTCTTAAGTTAAACGAATCTTATTGTGAAAACAATAATTTTATTTTAATCAAACTACCATGAAGATGAACATCATTTACTAAATGCTTTGAAACACAATGAAACGTGAAGCTTAAGTTTTTTTTACCTTAATATTTGATAAACCATTTTGAAAAAATTTGCAATAACTTTTCTGCATTTAAAATTTTTAACACTGACATTTGTGTAATAATTTAAAAGCTGCAAAATAAATTTTTTTGATTGAAAAGCAAAATTAAATGAGATTAAATTAAAAAAATTTATTTACTAATATACTAATCTTTTTTACTATAGTTATTTTCAAACCAATGTTTGAGAATTGACTTAAATATGACCTAACAAATTAAATACATTTAATCTATCGGTACTGAGTTTGGCAATTCTAAAATCTCAGAAATTTCCACTGTTCTTTTTAATTTATTTTCTTGCTCGTTTTGACTCCCCATTGCTGCGTCAATTTCAAATTTTCTTTGGTTCTGAATGGATAATCTTTCTGAATAAGTCATTTTGAAATAATTTTTTTTATATGTTCATTTTTAAAATATTTTTTAAACAATGATAAATTCAATAAGAAATATTTTACCTTGATTAAAACAAAAAGCACATCCGTAGTAACCATTGAATTGATTCATGTTTAAAATCACTTCTTTTGCAGGCGTATCGCAAATACTTGAATATATTTTGAAACAAAAATAAAATGTTTGCTTAAAAAATATAAATTAAATAATATAAATTCTAATTCTCTCTTGATTTATTTTTTTTCAATTCATTTTTTAAAGCTGAAAATAGAATATTTGATGTTGGTTAATTTTTTCCGAACCAGACACCATACAATGTCTTGTTTTTTTAATGAATCCCTAACAGTCAAAGGCAGATCGCATATACCAACAATAACTGGCCAAAAATAATTTGAACTTGATCTCGAAACTGCAGTCCCATCAGTATAAACCATTAGTGTAATCTGGTTGCTACTTTTAATATTTTCATAATGTTTACCATCTTTTAAATCTAAGCAACTACTTAATGTATTTTGAAATTTTAATATTTCATCGATGTTATTTGTAATCAATTGAGTCTATTTTAGCTGAATATTTATAAAGGTAAACGAATTAACAACATTTTGATGCTTGTTAAAGTCTACGCATTTATCGTTTACGCAAAGTTTTTTTTCATTCAATTCATTCATGCACAAATCATAGTATTCGTTTTTGTTTAAATTTTTATTATAAGTGAAAATGAACTTTTTTAATTTATTAATCGTTTTCGGGAAATTATTCGAAATTGGCAAAAACAATCGAATCATTTCGAGTAAATTTTCTTGAGCAATAATCGAAAGGTCAATACGATTAAAATAACAAATATAATATAAAATATCGAATATCTGAAGGCTGAGAACGATTTGACACGTTTTTCTATGTTAGTTTTTTTCTTTGTTTATCCTGATTATAGTCAACATCATCAGCAAAGGTTTTTAGTGTTTTGGAGTATTAATTTCGTATTAAGACATATTCCTTTTCATCACTTGTCTCATATTTTTTTTTTCCGCTCATTTTTTTTGGCAATGAAAATTATTAAATCATGGTCTAAAAATTAAACAGATTAAATTTTTTTTTTAAAGAAAGATTTTTTTAATCTTTTGGCTTAATTTAGGTTTATTTTTTTTTAGATTTTTTTTATGATCTTCATTTTTAGTTTTATGTTAAATTTTTTTTTTAGATTATTAGATTTATTTTAGAAATGGCTTCAACCAATTTGAATGCTAAGTCGACATCGTCAAAATCACCAGTCCAGAGTTAATATTTGTTTGATTTTTAAATTTTTTCCTAATTTTGTTTTTTCTAAGGCGGCAATGTTGTTAAACCGGTTCTTGAAAAGCCAGCAGCTTTGAGAACAAATAAGAATATTGCAAATATTCAAGCGGCTTCTCAAAATTCTGTAAGATTATCTTAATCTTCATTTGTTCACTTTTGTAAATTTTTTTTTAGAAAACAGTTTCTATTTAGAGAACAACTAGATGTTGACTTGACTGTACCGCTAGTAAGTAACATTCTTAAAAGTTTAATTAAATTCAATTTTAATTATTATGCTTTAAGGCTTACGATGGTAAAAATTTTTTGTATTTGGTCCCATATAACCGTAATAATATCAATATACAGTGGTGATTTGATAAAAGGATCTATGGTAAATTTACGCAAATTAACGTAAATTTGTGTAAATTAACGTAAAAAATGGTAATTTGACTATTTTTTACGTAAAACAAAAATTGTAAAAATTGGTAAAAACAAAAATTTCACTGGTAAATTTTGGTAAAAAATTGTAAAAAACAAAAAAAAAGTAAAAACAAACCTTCACTTTTGGGATATTTGAATGGCCAAAAGGATTATATGAGACAGTTTGAGTTTTCTTTTAAAGCCTTAATCAATAATGGACTCTGAAATGTATAGAGATATATTAGCTGAGTATTTATTACCTTTTGGAGCAGGTAAATTTGATTTAGCTTTTAAGTTACATCAAGACAATGATCCAAAACATAAGTCTAATTTATGTCGAAATTTTCTTTACCATTAATATTAATTGGGTATATATAAAAATTTTAGTTTTTAAAAGTTATTCAACATAGTAATTAAAAGTGAAATCCCCTCCAAATTCACCTGATTTAAATCTCATAGAGATGGTATTGCATGAAATGAAAAATTTCATCATAGAAAAAGGACCAAAAAATAAAGATGATGTTTTGAAATATATTTTTGATTTCCAAAACACTCTAACACCTGAAAATTGCAAGAAATATATTAAACATTTAAAAAAAGTAAAATAATTGATGTTTTTTTAGTAAAAAATTTCATTAACATTCTAATTAATATATTACAAAGGTAATTGAATTTAATTTAATTTAAAAATAGTTTAGGCGAAGCCTTGGCAGGTTGGAATGGAGACTTAGTCCTTCCTTTCAGCCACATGATTGATTTTTGATGTCGCACTATGTTGCAAAATAACAAAAAAGTTAATTTAGATTGGGTTTAGCGTTTAAATTTTTAAATTTTAGAAAAGAAATTTACAATTTATATTAATTGACCTAGAAAAATTAAAAACTCATTATGTAAACTTTAAGTAAAAAAAAAAAATTTGAAATAAAATTCAAAAATGTAGAATAAGAATGAATTTATGAAATTGGTGCTATTTTAAAGAAAAAGGTAATTGAAATTGTAATTCAAAAAGATGTTGATTGGTCAGGATATTACTTTAATTAAAAAAAATTGAAAAAATAAAAGTTTTTTATTACAAATCTTATTGTTTTTACTTTTTTTTTGTTTTTTACAATTTTTTACCAAAATTTACCAGGAAAATTTTTGTTTTTACCAATTTTTACGTAAAAAATGGTAAAGAATTAAATTTAAAAAAAAAAAAATTTTTTGCTAGACAAAATAATATTTTTTAGTAAAATTTTATGAAAAACAGCAAAATTTGCAATTTTTTTGGCATTTTTTGATTTAACATAAATTAACGTAAAAAATGGTAAACTAATTAAATTTTACGTAAATTTGTGTAAATTATAGTTAATTTACCAATTTTTACAATTCTTGTTTTACGTAAAAAATAGTCAAATTACCATTTTTTACGTTAATTTACACAAATTTACGTTAATTTGCGTAAATTTACCATAGATCCTTTTATCAAATCACCACTGTATATGGGACCAAATTGCTTGGTAAGTTCCTTAAGAAGAGGGAATTGACCGCTGGAACTGTGGACAACAACGCCGGTAAGGACAACAACGCCGCCTTTTGGACCCAGTTCGAATTAATTTGGTTAAAGGTAATATTTAATTT
The DNA here is from genome assembly GCA_016802215.1 of Brachionus paranguensis. Taxonomy (NCBI): domain Eukaryota; kingdom Metazoa; phylum Rotifera; class Eurotatoria; order Ploima; family Brachionidae; genus Brachionus; species Brachionus paranguensis. Next base: position 5,607,749 of record JAESIX010000004.1, read on the forward strand.
TTTTTAAAGCTCTTTTTATAATTATTTTTTTAAGCATGCTATTTGAAAAGCTTAGAAATGTTGAAGCGTTTGTGGATAATTCGCAGTCGATCGTCAAGTCACTTCGTCAAAAGTGTCTTGACCCAAGGAAATATCTTAACAAACGAATGTTTAAAAAATTGATTTTATTTTATTTATTTATTTAAATTTAGATTTTTTTTAAGATCCCGAAGCGGCTCAAGCCGAAGAAGACGATAATTCAGCGGACGAATCAGATCAACCATTAGAAGACGACCATCATCCTAATGAACCGACTCCAAATCAACAACAACAGTCGCCCTCCCTGGATCGTGATATCAGCATGCCATCATTGCTTTTAGGATATATTTTCTTTTTAATCGATCATTTATTTTTTATTTTTAAATTATATTTTTAAATTATTTTATAATTATACTTTTTTGTATTAATTTTAAGCTTTTTTTATTTGTTTCAATAAAATAAAAATAAAAACAATATCTTTTTATCAAAACTCTCCAGAACTAATTAGATATTCCTAATAAGATCTCAATCAAGATTAGCTTTAGAATCTGATTTAAACTTGACTAATCTTAATAATTCTTGATTATATTTGTCTTGGCTTTTTTAAAAGAATCTTCAGAATCCTTAACAGAATCTTTTAAGATCCTAAGAAGACTAAGGATTTTTTCGGATATTTTGTTAGGATCCTTTACCGTCCTGGATTAGGATCCGATACTGTCCTGGTTAGGAAAAATTCTGAGAAAAGTCCCAGATTCCAGTTAGGAATTCTGACAGAATCCTAATTAGGATCTTAGTGAGAATTGGTTTCTGGGTTAAAAAGTAACAGCAGTTATAAGCAGCTAAAATTCAAGAGTTCAAGGCGCTTTTAGATTAACTTAAAATCGGAGTAAAAAAATTTCAACAATAAAAAAATTAGCCACTTTGCAAAAGTGAAAAAAACGCACATTTCAACAATTTTCGAGAGGCACTGGTAACCTGAATCTTTCAAGGAACCAAACAATCAAAATAGTTTAGTAAATTGCATGTTATTCATTTGCTTTTGGCGTTTTATAATAATAAAAAGCTTAAATATTGATAAAGTCATTTCACTTGAAAGAAGGTTACACAAAATCCAAAGATTTCAAATCTGCTTTTTTTTTCTCATGTTGTCTCACCTTTTACTCTCACTTAAAAAAAAGTCTAATAAAAAATGTTTATTAAAGTAACAAAATTTTTTATAGATTTAAAATTCTGTTAAATCTTTCTTTTTTTAAATTTGATTATAAAATTTATTTTTCAAATTATCTTATTACATAATTAAAATTAGCGTTAAAAAAATAAAAGAATTAATATTTTATTAATTACAAAAGGCAATTTACTGACTAACAATTTAAGCATTTTTAAAATGTTTAACAATCACTTTATATTATAAATAAAAAAACTAATAACAAAATAAATTTTGATACGGGACTTTGGATCAAGAATGGTGATTTTATATTAGAAAAAAAATCTTTAATTTTTATGAAATAAGGCTTAGATAACAAATCTAATTTCCTGAATTTTTATAATTCATATTATTTCTTTATAAATATAATTCTATTACAGAGCTGTCTTGTTACGATGAATTCACCATATTTTACCATGTAGTATATCGATTTTTAAAAATTCCAAAATTCCACAAAAAACTTAATTTCTATGAACAAATTTTTTTTTAAATATTTTTAAAAAGTAAAAAATAACAATTTTATTAACTATTTTGAATGAAATGTAAGTGAATTTCGTTTAATTTTTGTAAAAAGAAATCGTAACAAACCAAAAAAAAAGGGAAAATAGATTTTTTATTTTATAATTTATATGTCATTACTTTTTCAAATTGTCTTATTTTAATTTTATTTTACATTATAACTTATTTTACTTATACTTTATTTTATTTTAATTTATTTTTGATTTGTTTTTTTTAATCTGAAGGAGCTCTGGCTTTAGCTCGGCACAAATAAAAAAATAAATAAAATGTCAATCTAATAGTTTAAAGCGACCTAAAGAGGTTATTTTAGAAAAAGAGAAATTTTAAGTTTAATAAGTAAACAAAATTGCTTTCATGTAGATATTTAAGATAATTTAATATTAATTATTAAAATAATTTTATCACTCAAAATTTGCTAATTATTCAATAAGTTAATTAATATTTTTTAAATAAATTTTTGAAAAATTTCAAAATTGAACCTTAAATCATAAAAACGTGATAGAATATCCTATAATTTTATTATAATAAACTAAAACTTAATTCGTTATAATTCAAACAATATTTAATTTAAATATTTTCCAAAAAATTCAAGAGTTCGCTCATGGGCCAGCTTTGCACAATCTGCATTGTACTTTTCAGCATTTGAATCATTGGCAAAAGCGTGGTCAGCATCGTATCTATAAAACTCATAAACCACATTATTTTCTTTTAGAGTTTTTTCGAGAGCGTCTTGAGCCTCGGGATCCGAAAAGCCCTTAAGACTGTCCTTAGTGCCAAAATGACATTGCATTGGAGTTCTAGCTTTGCCGGGATTTGCCAATTGAGCGCTTGGGATTCCATAAAATGGGGCAGCAGCGTTCAATCCATCAACCAAAGCTGAGGCTGCGATAGTCAAAGCACCACCCATACAAAATCCAACACAGCCAACTTTTTCGACTCCATTAGCCTTTAAGTAATCAACTGCTGCTTGAATGTCTTGAACAGCGCCAAACCAGTCCAAATCATTCATATAATGTCCGGCTTCTTCGTGATCCTTGGCAACTTTGCCTCGATAAAAATCCGGAACAATAGCTACATATTTGTCACCATACCACTAAAATATTTTTCTTATTTTAGACAATCTTTAAGAAAATAAATTACCTTTTCTGCTAAGCTTTTAATTTGTTCATTCACACCCCACCACTTAAAATTAGCGCATGAAATTTTATTCCAAAAATAAAGCCTAAGAACCAAGATTAATAAAATTTTGGTCCTCAGATCAAATTAAATTAAGTTTTTAAGAACCTCTTGGATAACTATAATTCCAGCTTTGTGTTTTCCGGAAGTGACATAACCAGGCACCGGGCCAAGTTTGTTCTTGCTTTCCAAAGTTACTTTTTGCAAAGTCATGTTCTATCAAGTTAAATTTAACTACAATAAACCAAGATTAAATGTAATTAAATTAACAATGTAATCTTTCATATGATTTTAAAATGATATGATGTAAATTTAACTAACATTTTTGGTTGCTTTGAATAAAAGGACAATTTTTAAGACATTTCTAAAATTTAAACAAAATTCACTTTTTAAATATATGTGGCTTTTTTTATTTAGATTCAATTTTTTAAAGAAAATATGCCGAGAAAAGGTCAAAAAAAGAATTCACAACCACTAGATGGGATCAAAAGTGAACCTAAACAAAATAACAATTCCCTAAACGAGAGTTTGAATGAAAAATCTGACACCGATGCATCCAGAAAATTGCTCCAAGTCAATGACATTGTTTGGTAATTTTTTTTTAACTTAAGAATTAATGCTGAAAAAATTAAAACTAGGGCTAAGATGAAGGGTTATCCTTGCTGGCCTGCACGAATAACAGAACTAGTGTACCGAAAAAGTTTAAATGGATCGAGTTCAAGCAAAAAAAAAACACCAAATGAACCTAAAGAATACAAAGTTGTTTTCTTCGGCGGAAATACCACGTAACATAGAACTGATTTTTGGTAAAATGTATTAACAATATTCTAAAAAGGGGTTCTGTTTTCAAAGATAATATTAAACCTTTTGATTGTGAAGAAAAACCAGAAATAATTTCCAAATACTCAAAAAATCTTAAAATGACTCGAGCCATTGAAGAAGCCGAGGAATACTTAAAAAGCTTTAAAGCCTTTGATTCAAAAATAAACGAAAATAAAGACAATAATTTGCTGTCGATGGACGAGGAGCTGAAACTCATAAAAAATGCATTTGATTTAAAATCGGAAAATTTGAATGAAAACTCTGATAAATCGGTAGATGAAAGCGCTAAAACAAAGATTTCTAGTCCTTTGGATTCTAAGAAAAAGCTGCCAATTCAAATTGATAAACTTTGCCACAAAAAAGAACAAAGGTCTTCTGCGATTAAGGCTGCAAAAAATATATCGATCAATTCCACTCCATCACAACTAAAGCAACAAAAAGAAAAAATATCTAAATTGTCCGGTGAGGATCTTGACAAGCTTTGTTCCTCGGCAAAAAAAACTGTTAAGTCAAAAATAAAATTTTTTAAAATTAATTTTAATTTCTTTATTAGTATGAATTAATAAAATCATCGTCTAAAACTAATCAGGTAATTTATTTTCAATTTTGTTTTATTTTTTCTCTACTATTAAAAAAATAAAATAAATAGAAAAGTTCCAAAAAAAGGAATAGAAGCATGGACGAAAGCGAAAAAAGTACTGAAATAAGTGAAAAAACTGAAGAAAATGTATTAAATAAAATTTTATTTTGTTAATTTTTTTAAATTAATTTTTAAATTAAAGAGTAAAAAAAAGTGTTTGGACAATGAATTTGAAAGCGATGACGAAGAACTTAATTTTCGTATTAAGAGCGAAAATAAACTCGATTCAACCGATTTTTTATTTTCCCAATCAAGTTCACCGCTCGATTTGTCACTAGAAATAGATGTAACTTCTTCTTTAAAATTATTATCAGGCCTGTTTAATTTTTTTTATTCCAAGCCGTCAATTGCCGATTTTAAGTTTTCATCCATGACATTATTAATTGATTCTAGTTTAAAAATTTACAAAAAATACATTTTAAAATTGTTCGAAATAATCAATGAAATGATCGTCGAATTGAATACACCGAGTTCAATTTTAATTTTTGATATTTCTGCTGGAGAGTCGGTAAGAGTTAAGCATTTTTTAGTCCAGTTCCATAAGCTAAATTGTCAAAGTATAAAAATTGTTGCTTTTTATTCGAGCTTTTAAAATTAATGAATTCGAACAAAACGTTTGGTTTGAGTTTTATTTTGCTTTCTTTGTCTTTACCAGTCTCCCTGGTCCAACTGAATTTAAAACGCTTCATCTAAATAAGTTAAAATTTTATTTTTTTCATTTAAGGTTTTTTTAATATTTCGTTATCTATAACAAATTTTAAATGAAAAATTTTTATTTGCTTAAGAATATCTAGTTTGGTAACTAATTCTTTGTAATGACTAATTTAAAATCTATGCTAATCATTTTTAGAACATTCTTAATCCTAAAAAGGTTAATGCAACTTTAAAGCTAGATTGAATAATTTTAAAAAATTTTAAAAGATTTTAAAAAACCTAATGGATAAAAATGTACATTTTTGTCATTCATAATCATAATTTAGCTTGACTTCAATCTTCAAAAAATAAAAGGGAGTAAAATCAAATAAAAATTAACTAGTTGTATGTTTTTGACGAATTTAACAACCAAGTCTGAAATAAAATGTTACGTCATTTAATTCATAATTTAAATTAATTAAGGTTCTTTATCAAATAAATTTATAAAAGCATAATTTCACGTGTTTACAATTTTTTTAGGTAAAGGATATAAAAAATGCTATAGAATTAAAATTGAATGAAATTAAAGAAAATTGTCATTCTAACACTCGGTTAAATGTCACATATGCAAACGAGCTGAACAAATCAACATTCGAAACTGAAATAATCTTCTCGTTCATCAAACAACCAAAAAATGACAATACAAAATATAAAAATTATGAAACTTTTGAAAAAGTAATATTTATTTAAGATTTTAAAAGCAATTTGTTTTAAACGCCTTTTTTTAACTTTTGAAAAAAATATCTAGTGAAACAAAATACCTCTTGAAAAAAATCACAAAGATAACAAAACCAAAAAAAAATTATTTTTATATTGATATTTTTTCAAATTTTTGAAATCTAAGATTTAAATTAAAAATAAGATTAATATTTTATTTTTAGCAACTGCTAAGTTCTGAATTTAATGAATTGAAAATTGTTTCATTTTGTCCAATTGATTATGGAGAAGTGGTCATTTATCATCATCATTTGAACTCAAGTAAAGGCCTATTCATCGAGGCACCAATAGTCGAAATAGGAGATTTTTCCAAAACCATAATTGCTTGTTTAAGCGAAAAATTTTTCAAATCTTTAAAACACATTTTTGATGACCTTTTTAAACCAGATAACGTCATCTTTGAAGGTAAAAATTTTAATTTTTAAAATTACTCAGACTTTTTAAATCACTAAAAACACTTGCTAATCAGAACTCTAATGCTTGTAAATTAACTCTTATTATTTAAAAATATAGATGACTAAGAAATAGCTTTTTTTAAAAGATCGAAATGCTCAATGATTTAAGCATTAATTTTTTGTGTTACAGAAATAAGTTCCAAATTTATCTCTCTAATCAATTTCACAAGTTTTGATATAATTGTTTTTAAAAAATAAGATTCATTTAAAATATTGAAAAATTTAGCGTTAAAATTCTATTCATTATGAATCATAAATAAATTGTTTTTTTTTCAAGGCGATGAATTGGGATACCCGAGCATATTTTGTGAATCGTTACAATATTATATACCAGTGCTAAAGCTGCACAAAATGGTTACGAATAAAGTTGTTAATTTGATACCACAAATAATGTCGATAGAATGTATTGATAAAAATTGTCAAGATTCAGAAATGGACCAAATTAAGAACAAGTTTAAAGACAAAATCGTCAAAGGGTCAATAAATATTTTCAATTGGTATTTAGAAAATAATCAAGCTGAAAATGAAAATGACAATAAAAATGAGCTCAAACTGGAACTGAGCAAGCTACTTGACAGTCTTTGATTTGTAAAATTTTTTAATTTTTTAAATATATACAAAGTCAGCTTGTAATATTTTATGTTTAACATGGTTATTAATTTTTGTTTAATTTTTTTTCATCAATAAAGATCAATGCATTTTCATATTTGAAAAAATGAGATTTTAAATTTTAACAAAACCGAATAAAAATCTCCAATTAATTTTAATAATCTTGAGTCTCTTAAATCTTAGGTTAAGAGTACACCTAAAATTTATTTTAATTTATCAACAAATTGTCGTACAAAACTACAACGAAATATCTAAAACCACAAAGTTTTCACAAATAAACTTTTAATTTTTACGAAAAACTAGATTTCGAGAAAAAATTTACTTCATAACTTTTTTTAAAATCAAAATTCTTAAATTATACAAATTATTTCAATGCAAACAAGAGATTAAGAAGAAAGAAATATATTAGACAGATAAATAGTACAATTATTTAATTTTTTTCTTAAGCAATAAGATAAGGTTTTAAAAATTCTTTAAAAAAAATAAAGAACTAAGTAATTGAATGTTAATTTATTTTATTGTTTTTTGATTTTTAATAATTAAATTAAAAAGGGTTTTTTAATAACTGTATGGGACTTTGCAATTCTGTTTTTTTTAGCTGTGCCTAATTTAAAATTTATTGGTTTTGGTTATTTTTATAATTATCTCCTTAAAATATCATGATCAACATTTGAACTGAATTCAAGTCTTTGAAAATATAATTTTAAACAAAAACCAATTAATTTTATTGTTCTCAATTTTAGACATGTACATCTTGGTCTTGTAAAGTGACAGATTTCCTGTTAACATGGTTTAAAAAAAATACTTTTTGTCAGGATATTAAATAGGTTTTAACATTCTGATAAATATTTGCCTTGTTTTAAGACATCAATAAATCAGTGGTCAAATCAAGATAACAAATTCTTTAGATAGTAAAATCAAATATTTCCAATTTTTTCAAATCTGTGTAAAATTGTTTTTATTTATCTATAAAAACTCATTTACAATTAATTTGCATTTAAAAACAAAAAATTATTGCCGAGCTAAAAGTCTATATTTTGCAATGTGTATTTTTAATTTTAAATCTTTGCTTCCATGGCAATAATAAAAGAACATTTAGACTGATATTTTGCTCTTAACATCCTGTGCGAAGTTGTTAAAGCTCTAAAAACTAAATTAGTAGAGATTGTTTATTTTGTTGATAAAAATTTGATTACAATTATAAGGTACATAAACTTTTACAATAAATTTAATAAAAATTAAAAATGTACAAATTTTAATTTAACACCCGCAGGAAAATTGTGCTGTTTTTTTCATAATATTTGTTTTCTCAGTTTCGACCGATTTTCAAAGAAATTAAAAAAATATTAAAAATATTATTGGATTATTTTTTTAATTATGCTTATTGGGATCTCTTTATCATATTTATTTTTAGAAAAAAAATGATTTTTGGTCTTTAATTAGTTAAAATTAAAGCTTGGACTCGATGTAGCCCAGGGCCTGAATTGATTAAATGATCAATTATTTGAATTTGCAAGTACCTTTGTGTTAACATTAGTCAAAAAAAAAGAACATAAATTTATCTAATTAATTGCTTTCAAGGATACAACAAATGTCATTTTTGAGATAAATTTATTAAATTTTAACCCAATTTTTTTCATATTAAAAATTAATTGTTCGATTTGTTATAAATAATTTGTTTTTTTTATAATATTATTATTAATAGATCGACTAGGAATCTAGAACCAAGATTAAAATCGATAGTTTTAGCAGAATGAGAGCAAATTCTGGACACTGTGGCCTAATCAAATAGTAATTTATTAAGTATAAGGTAATCAAAATTTAGCTGTTAGTTGAGCTTGTTAATTTATGCTAAGAATTCATTTGACGTGATTATGTCTTGTGCTTTTCCGTAAATATTCTTTAATGAATATTTAAAACTGGTTCAAATTAAATGAATTGCTCTGGGGTTAAGATTTATTTAGTCAAGTTAAATATTTATTTTTGTCAATTTAGTTTAAAATTTTATAGCATGGTATGAAGAAAAAATTGTAAATTATTATGAGTGCCCTCAACTGGTCTTTCATCTGATAAATGCCAAATAAATTGCCAAAAAAAATTTCAATCAGGATCGTTTTAATCAAAATCGAAGTAAAATAAAATTAAGTTTTAATTAGTATTGAAAGAATGCTGCCATTGTTGAATATATGCAACACTTGCAGGCTTTTATTTAATTTTTATATTTTGCTTCTCAATTTGGATTTCAACAAATTTAGAATACCAAATTTTAGGATCTATAAATCAATAAGCATATTCAAAGTGAGTGTATCTTTGAAACTAAAATCTAATTCAAATATTTACTAAGATAGAGCGTTGATTATATTAGACCCCCCCCCCGAGCTTTTTTTTATTATTTTTGATTTTTTTTTGATAGCTGAAAAATCAAAGATTTTAGTTCAAATCGATTATTTCACTTTTTTCTATTAAAAATAAAACTGTGACTAAATAAATACTTGCTAATAAAATGACCAGCAAGTATTCATCGTTTCCACATGAGGAGAAATTTTTTTAAATTTTGGTAAATTTCCAAATTTAAACCCAAACTCAAATTTGATAAGATATTTAATTTATTATGTTGAAATGTTAGGTTTTAAGTTTCTGCTTAAATTTCACTTTTTGCTCAAAAATCTATTTTTCCAACATATGTCTATATACTTTAAGTAAATGGTAAATAAATGCATTTATTCGGCTTGATTTTAAACTAAAGGAATTTCCGATTATTTGACTTTAAAAGTGATCATTTAAAGCCTCGTTTCCGATTCAAATCAGAGGCTTTTTATAGATTTTTGTATAATTTTGAATAAGAAAATTAAAATTAGGCTAACATATTTTGAAAAACATCATTAAAATAGCTTTTCTTTTAGCTCAGAAAACTATGGTAAATAGAGAGCATTTTTTTTCTTTTTTAGGTAGCTCGAGGATTTACGAGACCCAATTTTTCGTCTATCAAAAATCTAATTAAATTCTCGTCGATTGAATTAAAGATTTAAATGATATCATTTTTAAAACTCTGGCTAAATAAACAAAAAAAGTCAACATTTTGCAAGATGAATTTCAAGGGTTCAATTTAGGCTCGCGGGGTCCATTTGACTTTGCGCAGAGCATCTCAATTCTCAGCCAAAATTTCCCAATTTTCTAGTTGTTTTAAGCAGCCAAAATGAAAAATTTAATTTGTTAATTGTCCAACTTGAAAACATCTCAAACTAATGATAACTTTTATCTAAATTTTATTTTTGCGTGCATTTTGTGTGTTCATAATTTATCATGAATTTCTTCCAAAAGATTGAAAGTTATACTTTATAATTTGATTGTTTTAAATCGTAATCATAAGAAAAAATCATGATTTTGCTAAATGTAGAACACAAGTCAAGAATTTTAGTTGAGCTTTCAATAAAGTTTAAAATTAAAGCCAAAAATGGATTGACCGAATTAGTATTGTACGCATTCATAATATATATAATTTTATATTTTTATAAATAAAGAAATTTTCGCGAGTCTCATTTTAGCTTACGCAATGCCAATATATGGCCGATTGAGAGCAATTTGTTGAATATTAGTTTAGTTCGAGTCTGAAGCCTGGAGTTTGTGTGACACAGGTATGGAGGCAAAAATGTCAATTCTCTACCAAGCAGCTGCACAATCGTATTTTCTTGCGTTTAAGTTATGTTCATATAAAGGTAGAGTGCTGAGCCACAAAACTATCTAAGCTCTAGAATGGTATTTGAAAAAGATCTTCAAGCCAAGCTTTTAATCGCTTTAGAATCGAATTACTTGCTCACAACCTCCGAAAAGGTTATCTAATAGATAATTTCAAAATTAAGTTGAGAATGGCGTCATTTTTCACCAGGATTAGGCACGGATAAAATTTAAGTCGAATGTTTTAGAAGTGGTTCGACTGGGCCAAGAGTCCAACAAGTCAGAATAAGCAAATTTGAATTCAAGCATTTAGAAGGGGAAAAGGTGGTAGTATGAAGGGAGACAAAATTTCGATTTCAATTTATTATGAAATTAGGTTGCAAATAAAAAAATATATTTTACTTGAATTCTTGTCAATTAGTTTCGTTTCAATCTATCATCTCTTTTTTTTCTCCTAAGCAAAACAAAAATTTAATTTATTATTCTTTTCTCTTTTTTTTTTAATTAAATAAATCATAAATATTTTTTATTGAGTGTGGCATTTTAGTAAAGCTCGCGGAATTGTCCGGATGGGAAATTATGCAAACAGTGAATGTGCGATCGCAGTGTCTACATCGATTTTCGATAAGATATCATTTGAGCAAACAATTGATGTTTTGTTGTTGATAAAACAAAATGTCAATAAAAAAAAAAAAAAAGAAAAATTTAAATTTTTGTGTTCAATAGAAAATATATTAAAGTATATAAATTATTCGTATGAGTCCATATTTGATCTAAATTAAGAGTCCAATTTCTTGCTATTAGTCATCGTGTCACATTCATAAACACGCTTTCTATCAGACTTTGTCTCTCATCATCATCTGAATAATCAAAATCTCAATAAATTATTTTGCCTAAGTGCGTTTGAGATCAATAATAGTTTAGCATAGGGCACTAGGATACAGTGTTTTTTATTTAAATAGAAAAAGAACAAAAATAGATTACTTTTGCCAATCAAAATAAATAAAATAATTAGTTAATTGAAGAAATTTTCTATTTTGGAATTTAATTTTCTAATTTGAATTCTCGCTTTTTGAATATAGATAAATGGCGATGAATATTGATTAATAAAAGTTGTTTAGCAAAGTTTATTCTAAACAAGACTTCTAAATAGGCTAGCATATCTAAATGCAATTTAAATCGAAAAATAATTTTCTTTAACAAAAAAAGAGAGCAGTTCAGAACATTTTCTTTTTGGAAAGAATTTTTTACATTAGATTTTTTTTCTTTCCAAAAATTATCATTTTCCAAATTTGATTTTCAATTATTTTCAACATTTTTTTTTTCTTTTATTTCAATTTAATTCAAGATTTTTAGCGTCAAAAACTTGGCTAATTTGTGAGTCTAAGTTGCTATAGCTCTAGGTGCACAAATTTTGAGCAGATTGTGCCCTTAGATGATCGACGTGGTGACACACTCGGTTCCGTTGACTTAATAAAAGAAAAAGGTACACCATTTCGGCTCAGGCTAGTGCAAACTAGAGGTGAATTAAAACTTTAAATGTAATTTAATAATCTTTAGCATTTATAGCAGTCTGAGTGCTAGAGAAAATTGCGTAAAAGTAGTGACGCAATTTTAGCTAGTTGACTGAACCATCTGGGATTCGTTCAGTTGCTGGGCTCATCAGCCACCTAATTATTTTGGCCAATTTTTGAATTTTGTTTCGAAACATTCATTATGTTTTATTTTCTATCTTAGCTTGGAGAATACGTATGTGTGTATTTGTGTGTGTGTGTGTGTGTAAATATTTTTTAGAAAATTTATTTTGTTTTATTTTACGCATTTTAATAGGATTTTGTCGCTCTATAGCGAGCAAATACCTAAAATTATTTTTCGCCGAAAATACAATTTTAAAATTGTTCTCTTCTGTCACCGCTCCATACAAAGCACTGCACTTGGCGAATTTTTTAAATTTTCAACTTTTTTCTCTTTTAAATTCTCAATTTTTGAACTTTTTTTTTCCTCAAATTTTTAGTTTATTTTAAAGATTTTCATTTTCGACCAAATAGTGTCTGAAACTAGAGAAGAGTGCAGAAAAAAAATTTTTTTTTCACTACCCGGACTGAGTCTTAGGTGTCCGGTGTGAATAGAAATAATTTCAAGTAAAAAAATTAAATCAAGAATCAAAACGAGTCAAAGACAAAACGAAAATATTAAACACTAGTTTAAATAAGCTTCGATTGTGTTCACAATTACATAATATCTTACAATTTTGTAGATAGTTTGAGTTATTCTAATTGTTAGCTTTAAAAAAAAAAAAAAGGGCGAATTTTAATTTTGTTCGAGATGAACCAAGTAGAAAGAGAAAAGAGAAAATATTTTTATTTTATTTTTTATTTGTCAAAATGTTAAAAAATTGGGATTTAAAAAGCGGGCCTAGACTTGGTGCGTATTGGTCTTGATTTGAAAAATTCTAAATAAGGCACTGCGCTCAACAATTATAATAATAAATTTAATTTTATAATCATCATTATATGTTAATAAATGTTTATTGTTGATGGTTGTTGTGTGATACGAGATTTTTCTTTTTTTTTTTTTAAATATTTTTTTATTTGAATTTATTTAATTTCCTAGGCTTTTATTTGCCAAGTCTGGGGCGACTATCAGTCGCATGGGCCTTCTATCGGCCTTGTCTGCTTTGAATCGAACACGCCTGAAATTAAAAATATTTCAGAAGACCTTTGTGGTCAAAAATAGAAATTAAAATTCCAATTTACCAAGATTTTGTAAGATCTTATAAGATCTTAGCGGCCACACTCGCGCAAACAAGCCGAGTCTTGCCGCTTAAGTTTAATTCAAATGAAAACAAAAGTTTGAAAAACAAAAAGCATTGTAAAGCTTGTTCTCTAAATGCTATGCGTGTATGTGCGCGCTTGATATTTCGAAGCATTTTTTGAATTAAATTAATTGCAGGGAAAATCGTGGCCAAGCTGGTGCTAAATATTTGCTCAGAAATTTTAGATTTAAGAGTTAGATCGGAACAAAAACTGAGGCAATCTAAAGGAACTTTTTGTCTAAAAATTTTTCGTTTTTTTGTATGTTGATGCTTTGAACTAAACTTTCCTTGATGACTAGTACAGCCAACACCAGCACGTCAACAGGCAACCCACTGCACGCTAACCACCGAAATGGACAACGCACCAACTGTACTCCCCCCTTTGGCGCCCACTACCGGCCCAATCCGTACGCGGACATCACCCAGGGAATTTCCCAGTTCTGTATCATGAACCAAGACACCACCCAACTCGACAAACACACAAACAAGTTTCCGGAGCCGTACAAAAAGGAGGTTCCGAGCACGGACTCTTTGTCGACGATGGCGCGCCGCATGTTCTCCGACAGCAGCTCGGCGGCCCGCAATCCCAGCCAGACCCGCCACCCTTTCGACAGCATTCACAAGCCCAAGTCCATCACGCCACCGTTGCCCACTTCTCACCCAAGCAACACCAAGCGGCCTCCATCCAGCACCAATTTCACTCATCACTCGGCCAAAGAACCGTCCCCACTCAAGACAAACCAGAAAAAACCTGCGCCCACATCCACTATCAACTATGAAATTTATGATTTGGAAAAAATATTCGATGTACGCTCGCCACTCTCACCATGCCCTGTTCAATTAAACTAATCTAGTTGTCTCTTTTAAGGAAATGACACAAATTAAGCCGCTTATTAAACGGTACAGTCACGTGGTGTCCAAAAAGCCCTCTAATAAACATTCGATCGGTGATCAAAATGAAAAAGATAATTTAAATAATGCAAAAAAATCGCCAAATAGCAAATCTATTAGGTAAGATGTTTTTTTTTTTTTTAGTTTTTTTTTTAATTCAAAAATATCATTTAATTTAAAATTAGTCAAAAATTTTTTTATTTTGGGCTTTGAAAAAAAATCAGTTGATTTTCTTTTCCAAATAGGCAGAACGAATAAACGAAGCTTAACATGGTGTTTATTGCCAAAAAAAAGTATTCCTAATTAGGCATGGTTTGATTAGAATGAGCAAATATTTATTTTAAATGGAAGATAGATTTTCCACTCGAGTTGTCAGAGTAAATTAAATTCAATTTGGAATTTTTTTGCCTAATTGAATTGAAATAAAGAAAAGTAAAAAAAACTTGCTGGGATTTCCTTTTTATTTTTAAATATTTTTGAATTAAAATCTTCAGATTAATTAAATACTCAAGAAAATACTGCATTTGGTTGAAGATTTGTTTTTTTATTTATTTTTTGATATTTCCCTTGTGATTTAATTGTTGAATTGAAACTAAATGTTTTTAAATCTACTTGATTTATTTAAGTAGACATTTTATCAAGCAAAGATTAAAAACAAATGCTTGTAAATTTCAAAAAATAAATTAATATAAAAAAATTATTTATTTTTTTTGTTTCTTTCAGATTAACAAAATTGAAATTAAATTCTGTTTAAATGCTAAATAAACATCGAGCCAAACAATTAAGACTTAACCAAAAATCTAATCTGTTTTTCACATAGACATCAGCATTTAATGTTGAATAAAAAAAAAAGAATTTCGAGTTATTAATATTTTATGCTAAAATTTAGGAAAAAAAATAACAAATTTGATTTCTTCTCAGAGACCTATTCCAAAGTGATCATACATCTAGTTTAATAAGAAACAACAAAATTATTTTTAAACAAAATCTAGAACATATTATAATAGATTAAGGTTTATTTCCCTCAGTTATTCATAAAAGATTATGTCTATAAATCAAATGATTGCAAGCAACGAGGCGTCAAGTTCAATTTTATTAAGTCGAAATTTTCTAAAATTATAATTTACTAATATCAGTGATTCATTAAAAAAATTTGTTAGGTTATACAAAAATTAACATTCAATTGGCATCAATAAACAGTAATTAAAAAAAATGTAATTTTTTTTTTTTTATATCAATGAAAATTTTCGACTTTTATTTTTATTTTTTGTCAATATCTAAAAAATTGGGTTATCTTCTAAAGAAATTTTAAGAAAAAAATATATTATTAAAATCCTGCTCTACCTTAATTTTTTTTTAAATCCTTACATTTACCTTACATTTTTTTACTTAGTCTACCATTAATATATCTAAGCCTTATTTATTATTTAAAGAATGTCCGATTTTTGTTTTACCACCAACACAACCCTTGGGTCTAAAAACCTTTGACTTTTATTTTTTAATTTGTTGTGTATTCTAAATGCGAATAATTTTTAGATAAATCAAACATATTTAATTTAGAATTGTTAAAAATAAAATTCAGATTTAGGATAAAATTTTTATGGGCGCTTTGGAGTTAAATCGAATCAAGACATTTAAATTATCCACTTTTAACAATGTATGGCAAGTAGGTGTCAAATTATATTTATTTTGTTGGCGTGTTTTTTCTTAAAACAGAATTGGAATCTGAGATCGAAATCAAAGATTTCCCTCAAAATGTCAAAATTTCTCAGGTCTCAGCTTTTACAACCGATTTTTAGCTCCCCTCTTTTTAATCAATGTTATCACATATTTTATAAAAATATTATATGAACGAATTAACTTAATTTTTAAAAATGAGAGCAAAAAAAAAATTAAAATGTACTCCGATATTTTGTGACTGAAACAATTTTTCAGAATTAGAAAATAACTCACAATTTGATTTTTTTATTTGTTTTAATAATTTCGATTCGTTTGAAACCTTTGTTATGATTTTTTTTAAATAAAATAAAACACATATTTCTTATTCAGCAAATCATGCTAAATATTAACCACGTCCTATGGATTAATGTGCATCTAATAAATTTTGAAGCTATTGAAAAAATAACAATAAACATTGGTTAAATGATGAACATTAAAGTATTTTTCTGCGTTAAATTTTTTAAATCTGGTTAAATTTTAAAAAAGAGTTGTTCTTATGATAATATTTTTTTATGCTTTTAAGTTTAAAAAATTTTAATAAATTGAGATTTTGAATTTTATCTTGGAATTTTTAACTTCAATTCATGACATTATATTCATTTTAGATATTTAGACTTTTGAGAGAATAATTTCTAATGTCCAAGCCAGACCTTTATTTATTGGAATTGAATAAAAAAGATAAAAAAAAAAGTTAAAATCCTAGAAAGATTCAGAGCTGTTTGACAGTCGCAAGTCTAAAGTCAAGTCCAAGTCCGGACTTGGACTCGAAAACCTAGATCCAATTTAAAAAAAATAAAAAAAAAACAATTTATAGTCTGGACTTTAAATTTAATTTGGGACTTGCAAAGATTTTATAAAATTAAAAAGATAAATCGCATTTATAGAATCTTAATGAATTGGGCAATTTTACCACTGAAAAAAAAACAAAACTAAAAACTGAAACAACTTAAACTTGCTTTATAAAAATTCAAAATTGACTCTATAAACTGTATTAGCTAAAGAAGTGAATCTCCAACCTAAATTCAGAGTTATTAATTTTATTTATGTATTTTTTTTCTCTAAAATTCAATGTCATGAATAGAGAGTTTAAATTTTTTATTTAAATTTGAATAAAATTTTTAATCAAATTGAATGAAGTATCGTTTCAAAGAAAATTAAAAAAATAAAACAAAACTCTTAGAATACATTTTGATAGAAAAATATTTCATAGAAATATACTCATAATTTTTTTTTAGAAATATTATTAAACAATTTTTATATAAATGTATTAAAAAAAACACAAATTTTGATTGAATTAAATTAAAATTGTCTTTTAGATTTAAGGAAAATTTCATTTATTTTGTCAATTTTTTCTCTATGAAAAATAATGAGAGATTGTTATTCTGAAAAAAATTCTATGAAATAATTATTCTATGAAAAAGAGTCTATGAATCAAATTGTTACAACATGTGGAAAACATGTAGCTAAATACGGCATTGGTACAAAAAAACAATAACAAAATATTAAAAATGCCAAAGCTCAAGTTCTGAAGGACCAAAACATGTTCTATAAATTGTAGCGACTGATGCCGCCTTTGTACCATCAACATACTTATTCTGCAAAACTCTGTAATAAATCTGCAAAATTCAGAAAATTTTGAATTTGGGACATTAAATTTTAATAAAAATGTATCAGTTGCTGCAATTTACAGAATATGTTTTGGTCCTTCAGAACTTAAGATTTAGCATTATTTATAATTTTGTTATTGTTTTTTGTACGAAAATTCACAATGTACTAAATATGAGAAAAAATTTTCAGGCCTGATTTTCACATTTTTTGGGGGAGGGGATCAAAATTTTAAATATTTTATAAATGTGCAATTTTTTTAATTTACAGAAAAAAAATCTAAAAACAATTAATTTTTTTAACAGTTGATTTTATTAAGATTCAAAAAAAATTAATATTGAAAAAACGAATTCTTCGAAACTAAAAGCCTCGAGTTATTTATAATTAAGCCAAACAAAAAAAAACAAAAATTTTTTAATTAACTAACAAAAAGCAAATAAAATAATTATTTTTACACAATAAAGGCCGAATGATCATAACTTTCAATTGACCGATGATGAGGACGATGACAAAAGCTCTCGGCGCGCAGTAAAACCGCGAATGAAAGTAAAATCCAAAGCGGAAAAAACACCAACAAAACCACCGGAAAATTCCCTGAAAGCAATAAATGATCTATTTGACGCCAATGACATCGAAAGTGAACTAGAGAATGAACGCTCGAGCAATGTGAACAATATAAAACCAATCGAGACGAACCCGGCACCGGTAAAGAGCACGTCCTCGTCCGACGAGTCCTCGTCTTCGTCATCTTCGTCTTCGTCCGATGACGACTCCTCGTCGTCAGGCTCGTCCTCGTCCGACGAAGACGACTCATCTAGCTCGTCTTCTTCGTCGTCCTCGAGCGACGAAGAGTCCTCGGCGTCCTCACACGACTCGGCAAAAAAGGCCAAAAACCTAATGCCCATCACCACCGACATAGACCTTACCAACCCTCCTCTAATCAAACTGCCAAACAAAATAATAAGCGCCCAAAAAACCATGTTTCCAATAAAAAATGCCCAACTGCCAAGACCAGTGCAAAGAACGACACCCGAAGCCAAGCCGGTCTTCGAGCCCAAGCCAGCGCTCAATCCGCCATCGGTAACGCCGCCTGTGCCGCCACCGCCTAGCACCGAAAGACCGCCTCAACGCGACCCAAACGAGAGCAACAATGAAGAAGAAGTCCAAGAGGACTTGAACAACATAACCCTAGAGGAAATAATCGAAAATATCAACTCGCCAAACAAAAAATCCTCATCCAAAACAACGTCACCACTGTTGCCATCGACACCCGACTCCAAAAAGGCTGACCAAAGCGCCAAAAGCTCGTCACAGTCCTCATCAATCACATTCACTTTGTCCGATGACGAAATAAGCGACGACTCCAACGCCAGCAACCAAAATGTAAAAAATCTCTACTCACTTGGATTTCGCGCAATCAAGCCAACCGATGACTCCGCTGCCAAGTCCGACCTCAACAACAACAACAACTCGCTCAATCTAAGCTCAAATTTGGACACCTCCAATCTTGACGACACTTTGCTAAACGACTCTAAGTCACTTCCATTCAGCTCTGAGCCGTCCAAGCCTTCTCTAAAGCTTCAGTCAAACAAACATCATAGTACACCATCCCCGGTCCAATCGCTCAATCAGCCACTAAGTGCCGGCTTTGTGCCCAATCTCACCGACGACTCCAAGCCAAAGTCGTTCATGGATCTAATTGAGAACAAGAGCCAAAAAGAAGAAGACAAAGAAAAGAAAGAAGAAAAAGAAGGGAAAGACGAGAAAGACGTGAAAGACGTGAAAGACGGGAAAGAATGGAGAGAAGGAAAAGAATGGAAAGAAGGCAAAGAAGAAAAAGAAGAGAAAAAAAGGAAAGAAAGGAAAGAAGAGAAAGAAAGGAAAGAAGAGAAAGAATGGAAAGAAGGAAAAGAATGGAAAGAAGGCAAAGAAGAGAAAGAAAGGAAAGAAGAGAAAGAATGGAAAGAAGGAAAAGAATGGAAAGAAGAGAAAGAAAGGAAAGAAGGAAAAGAATGGAAAGAAGGGAAAGAAGAGAGAAAAGTGAGAGTGGAAAAGAGCAATGATAAAGAGTCAAAGGACGAAAATGACGAGGAAGTCAAAAACATATTTTCGCCAGAGGTGAACAAAAAACGCTCTTTCAATGACCAAAACAGTATTCAGAGCGCTGAGTCTAAGCCAGACGCCGCTAATAAAAAACTAAAGAATGACATCCAAGACAGTGCCATTGACAGCTCTGGCGATTTGCTGGACAAACTGGACCTGGAAAGAGAGGACTCGTTGAAGTTGCTGAAAAAAATAGCAAAAAGCGATTTGGCGCGCATTAGACCAAGTTCGCCATTGACTAACCAAATAGTGAACCAAATGAATTTGGAGGAAAATGGACTGATTGGTGCTAATGGCGCGACTAGTTCAAATGTGGCAGATCAAATTCAGTATTCGGCAGACGGCCGGCCCAAGCTAATAGTCAGCATTGAGCTCGATTTGATCAAAATACTGAACATGAATTTGGCGCCGCCAGAGCAGGCGAGTGAGGTGCCGAATGAAAGCGACAAAAAGCTTGTTGACAGGCCTAGGCCTAGAGACAAAGAAAGCCCCAGGGACAGGTCTAGAGAAAAAGAGCGCAGCTCGTCGCCCAAACGCAGCTCCTCTCACTACAAAGACTACAAGCGAAGCTCTGTGTCTTCGTCGTCGTCAAGAGGCAGCAGCGATTACAAGGATAAATCGTCACGTGATCGTGACACCAAGTCTAGTCGATCGGAGCCCAAGGCAAAGTCAAGTTCGAACAAGAGCAAAGCGGACTTGGACTCCAAGGAGTCTAGAAAAGAAAGTGTGAGCTACAAAAGCACATCTAATGGTCAATCGGTTAAGAGAACTAGTATTCTTAATGAGGACCAGGATTTGAGTAATACATCTAAAAAACAGAAGCTATCTTCCGCCGAACAAAGTTCGTCGAACTCGGTGAAACCAGTAGTCAAAACTCAAAATGTGAATAAGTCACCAATGGTGGACAAAGCGAGTCGCGAAACTGATGCCAAAGTATTGGTGGCCAAGCAAAATGCTAAACTTACAAACACGGAGCCAAAGAATTCAGTCAAAAATTCCAAAATTGAAAAGACAAGTCCGGCTAAATTTAGCAAAACATTCGACTTTTTAAACACGTAGGAAAATTTTATTTTTTTGAAAATATTTCAAAATTTTATTTTTTTTAATATTTCAAAATTTTAATTTTTTTAATATTTAAAAATATTTATTTTTTTAATATTCAAAAATTTTAATTTTTTTTTAATTGTAGAACCCTTGAAGAACAAGTGTTGCACCAGCGTGGTAAGCAAAAAAAGCACGAAGCCGACCACGAAAAAGATAAACTCAAAAAAACTATATGTTACATGGAAGCAGTGTGCTATTTTAGTCTGTGTGCTATTGCTCAGTATCGTCTTAAAAAAACTAGTTCGAGTAGTTCTACATCGAATAAATCTTCATTCGATTTGCTCAAAGATACTTATGAGTTACTAAGGTCTGTATTGTGGCTCTTATTTTTAATTTGAGTTTTGAAAAATAAATTTTTTTTTTAGATATCTAAATCAAATGCTTGTTAAACCAATTGACAATGAAATGTTTATTAAAAAATTTCGAGTTCTTTCGTAAGTGTTTTTGATTTTTCTGCTAATTTTAAATCCAAAAATAAGAAAAAATTTAAAAAAAAGTAACTCATTTTAAATGTAATATTTCAACTCAATCAAAAAAGATCAAAAGTCAAAACCTAGACAAAGATGAATGAGTCCATTTAATCATAAAAAATATTAGATAAAAAGAACGTTTAAAAAATGTAAAATTATTCGGAAAAAAAAATTTCAATACTTGATTTTATTATTTTTATCTGAATACATTTAAGATTAAAATAAGTTTTATTCTTTATGTTCATTAAGTTTAATTTACTTTTTTATTTTATGGTCTTTTCATGTAAATCATGCCACTTATTTAAAAACATTAATTGAAATCGATATTTATTATGTAAAAAAAATATCCGATTGATATGATATGATTTTTTAGCAAAATGGCATCTAAGAAAAATTTAAAGTAAGTTCCAAACTACACATTGGGTTAAATATTAAACTTTTTGATAAAATCGAATGAATTCGTTTTTTTTGGAATTCTGAACTTTCGTACTAAACTACGAATACAAAAAGGAAAATATTTTGTTCTCATGGTCATACAAATATGATAAAAATATGCAAAAATGAGTTTGAAATGTAAAAGAGTTTAATTTTTAATATTTTTAAATGTAAATTTTAATTTTTTTACTTTGTTACATTCGATGAAAAAGTTTTGAATTATTGAAAGAAGAATTTTAACATTTTTTTACTTTTTCTTTTGGAAATTTTGAGTGATTTAATTTTTATTCTAATTATTAAAATGAAGGCTTTAATTAATTTAAAAGTTTAAAAAGATTTTTATTTTTCTAGTCTTGCAGACTTAAAAATAAAAGCATTCAAAAAAGTCAAAATGATCTAAGAAACTGAACTGAAAGCCGTAATTATAGTTTAAATTTTAAGAATTAAATAAGTAAGTTTCAAATAAGTTCAATTCAAGGAAATTTTTTTTGATTTTTAATTTGATTTGAAAATATTTAAAGAAGTGTAAAAATAATTAATAATTTTGCATTTTTTGGTTGTTAATATTCAAATTAAAATAAAATTGAAAATTAACACGATATAAATTAATTAAATCAGAATTAAAATTAAACTTAGCATTTTTAAATAAACTTCAAAATTAATTAAAAAAAGTTTGATTTAAATTAGATTTTTAGCAAATTTTTTTAAAGATTGATATTTATAATTTGTTTAATTTTATATCAATTAGTAATTTGTAAATTTGTGTGTATGGAATTTTAATAAAAATTTAAAGATATTCTCCTTCAATCATTTTGTTTGACATTTTAAAATTTTTAATACCTAGAATTTTTAAATATTAAATACCAGAAGTTTCCCTAGAATTTTTTTTTATTTCGTTCTTTGATTCTCAATACTTTTAAAAAAGAATGCAAAATTAACAATCAAAATTTTTAAAAAATGCTTGCATCTTTTACGCTTAAATATTAAAAATAAAATTATAAATGCTGCATTTGTTTTTTAAATATTTGAGTTAATGCGGCTCTCAATTAAAAAATTTACGAATTATTTTTTTTAATTAAATCAATGAAGATTTTCAGACTTATGTGGAAACAAGTTCAAAGTTTTTTCAAAATAAATAAAAAATTTTAATTATTTTTTGAAAGTTATTTTTACTTAAGTTTTTGAATAAAAATTCAAAACTTTTTATCAAATTGCTGATAAATTTTGGACTATAAAATTAAATCACCTATGAAAATTACATCGATTTAAAAAATTTTCATCTTTTTAATTTAAAATAATCTCTTTTTTTCTTGAATTTTATTATTTCTTTTATTAATTAATTATTGGAATTAAAATCAGAGAACAAAAGATAAAAAATTTTAAAATTCAAAATAACATTATTTTGTTGAAACAAAATTGAAAAGACTTTTAAATTTTCTTAACTAATTTCTCTTTTTTTTTCAAACCTAAGGAAAAATCGCTGAAAAAAATTGACTCTTATCTTAAAGCTTAAAATAAATGAATGATTAATTTATCTATCTGATTTTTAAGTTATCAAAAGATTTAAAATGAAAAAGTCACTTATTCTTAAAAAATAATAATTTTCGCAAAAAATAAAATTAATTTTTTGTTTGTCAGGAATTGGATGGAAGCGTTCATAAACCGGTGGTTATGGTTAATGAGTCTCAAAGAGTTGAATTTGATTAGAGAGCCACTCAAAGATCATTACAGTAAACTGGCCATAAACCAAATGAATCAGGTGAATTCATTAGCGCACCAACCTCACACGAATAGTGGCACCAAAACGAGTCCAAATGAAATACCACCACCATCGCCGGCAAGTTCGGTCGGTTCGTCGGCAGGCTCTTCTAACTCAAACAACGCAACACAAAATAACCAAAACACTCAGCAATCTCAGTCACAAGAATCCTCGTCCAGTTCAAATCTGCAACCTCATCAAATTGGTCTCAGCACTCAAAAAATAATGGCTTATTCCGAACGGTATTTTAAACTAACCGAGTACAATATGAGAAGTCAAAATTTTTGGGACATGAATGAGCACCAAATTAACGATGTCAAATATTTAAGCGGTAGGTTTTGGACTCTACCGAGGCTAAAAATTAATTTTTTTCTCTAGATTTCCGAGAAACTATTAAGCAACAAATTCAACGCGATCTGCACATAGATTCACAAGTCGAATTGTTCGCTGCGTACATATTGACTGGCTTAGAGTTGTTTAAACTGAATAACTTTTAAAGAAGAGTTGCCGAAAACCAAATCAAGCCAAATAGCTTTTCTTAGTTTTTTTTTAGATTAATTATTTAAAAAATGTATATTTTTTATACAAAATCAGCACGTAATAACATTAAAATTCCACTTTCAATTTGGCATGTATTTTAAAAGATACTAAATTTCATTTTCTGCTGCTAAATATAAAAATAATTTTATTTGTTGTGTTTTTTTTATTTTTAAGGTAACACATGTTTTTAATTATAAAAATACATGATACTTAATTTTCTTAATGTATCAAATAAAAAAAAGAAAAGAATACAAGAAATAAAGCTAATTTTTTCAAGTAATTGTTTTTTTGATGCATTAAAATAATCTAATTATTAAATTCGATGATATTTTAATACATAATAGCATTGGCTTACTTTTGTTCCATTTAAAACTATTAATATTTAAATAAACTCAAACGGCGAAATTTTTGAGCTTCCCAACACATTTTTGTTAAATTTTTGAAAAAAAAAATATTTTGATCCAGTAGATATTAGAAATTAATTATTCAAAATTAAATTAATAAAATAAAATTTTTATTTCTAGATTTTAAATAATAAATATGCAACAAACTTTTTTTTATTATATTAATCAAACTATTTATCTTCTTCTTAATAGTATCATGAATGCGAATTTTAGTGCCATTTTTATTCTTTAGTATCAGATAAATGAAATTTAGTTTCAAAATATGTGTCTTTTTATTTCAATTCAAGTTAGCAGGACTGGATTAATAAGTTTTTGACATAGCTAAAAAAATTGTGAACTTTTTATCTTGTTTTGTCGTTTGTATTTTATCTTTGCTGACGATAAAAAGTGTTTTTTTAATCGAATTTAATTGCTAGATGATTAAGTCGACAAACTTGTCAACCAAACTGTCTTTCAAAAAGAAATGTTTAATTTTTTAAAAGAAATCAGCTAATTTTTTTCTTTTTTATTTTGTTATTGGAGTTTATAAAAATATATGAAAATAAAACTCAAAAAACTTGACAATAATTTTCAATATTTGTTTCTGAACATTTGACTTATTTTTTTCTCTTCTTAATTTGAAATGAAATGATCCTTTAAAAAAATTCAAAATTTTGGTTTCCATAGTCTAATTTGAATCTCTTATTTAAGAATTCCGAGTAATTTATAATGTTGCATTTACGCCAGGTGAATCGTGCGTTTATGTCTGTTGATTCTGTTCTTCGCTTTTTACTGTAATTTTTTCTTCGAATTGTTTATTTTATACTATATATTATTTATTTATGAGAAATTTTTAACTTAAAAAAAATCAAATTAACAAAGCAATTTTTCAGTTAAAGTTTTTGTGTTGATTATTTTTTTAAAATTTCAATGTAATTCTAAAAATAAAATTATGAAAATTGTTGGATATTTTTAAAGATTCTGAATAAATCATTTCAATCTCTAATTTATTTCAAACAATATTGATTATCTATATACCTTTTTTGCCGATGATTTTATGATAAATAAATTGCTTAGAAGATCAAGTTAAAAAAATTTAGATGAATTTAGATGTTAAAAGATTTTAATTGAATTTTTTAATTAAAAAATAATGCATTCAATAAATTTGTAAAATAATATTTAAAAATAGATAAAGGACTAATTTGCAAAATTTTTTTTTCCCGAAGATTTTAAAAAACACAGCAGCACTATCTAATTAATCAAAATTTTATAAAATAAAATAAAATCAAATAACAAGAAATATATTCGTTTCCGTTAAAATTTCAAAAAAAATTTATTCTAACGTTATCTTTAACTTTATCTTTAACATTACATTGTTTTCACTTGATTTGAAATAAAAAAAAAGTATTTATTTTTTGAATGACATTTATAATAAATTTGAAAAATAAAATAAAAAAAGATTTTTTATTTATTTACGAATGAGTTTTCTAAAGACAAATTTATTTTTAAACTTTTTCAATTCTATAAAACAAATCAGGCGATGTACGTAGGTGACAAAGTCCAAATTAATATACAAATCATTGGTTTTGTTGGAAGCATTTTTATTTATTTTATTAAAAAATACTTAAAGAAAAAAATAAACGAAACTACATTTTTATTTTTTACTGTTTTAAAGTTTAAACAAAAGAAAGAAACTCTATTAAAAATTTTTGAAAAATATATTGAAAAGGTTCAAAATTAAATTAAAAAAAAACTTGAGTTATAAAAAACGGATTCCAATTTTTATTGTTGTTTTTAAAATGTAATTTCATTTTTTTGTTTGAAACAGTTAAAATAACATGTAATTTCGTTAAATTTTTTAAACCAAAAGAATTTTCAAATTGAATCTAAAAAAAAATGCTTTCAACAAAAGCAATAATTTTATTTTTAATCTTTGCATTCAATAAAATTGATTTAAGCTGCTCTCAACAATCATGTAGGAGCAGATATCCTCCATATTACAACGGAACATGTATGAGCATAAATAATTGCGAAGGAGCCATCCTGGCTAATCTTTGTCCGGGTAGTTTGTCAGTAATGTGCTGTATACCAGAAACTAGTTCAAATCCTGTAGAGAATTTTGTTTCTGAATCTGAATTAAATTCAGTAATTGGTTTCTTGAATCCCCGCTTGAGATATATTGCCAAGACAATAATGCGACCCACAAGTAATCCAACTTGCCATCAAAAATCCGCTTTTCTCAGTCAACTGGTACATGAAAGTGCAAATTTTATCCTTACAGAAGAGACAGGTCCTGATAGCTACTTTGATATGTATGAACCAAATACCAACATAGGCAAAGAGCTTGGCAATACTCAAACAGGAGATGGTAATTAAAATTTAATTATTTTTTTTATTCAATTAAAAGATAAATTAAATTAAAGGAATGAAATATAGAGGTCGAGGATTTATTCATTTGACTGGACGATATAACTACCGAATAGCAGGTCAATACCTTGGCTTGGATCTAGAAAATAGTCCGGAAATGGCCGCTTTTCCATCTGTTGCTGCAAGAATAGCTGTATTCTATTTCGTAAATTTAAGAGGATATGATATGAATCAATTAGCTGACGGAACGTTTTATAGTTATTCAATGTTAACTTATTTAATAAACAAAGGTCTAAAAGACATGGATAAGCGAGTTAATATTTTGGAAAAATTTTTGGCTTTGTATAATTGTGGTCAGCTTTTGAAAGGAAAAGGAGAAGAATGCTCTTTAAATGGACAAAAGGGTTATTGTAAACCTCTTTGCACTACAGGATTAGAAAAAAGTTATTGTGGATGCAATGGAAATAGCCAAAGATCAACTGAATGCAAAAATCCATTAGGTGGCCAAGCTCCAGTAAACATTCAATGTTGTATTGAAAATTGTGCAAATGAAATGGATCTAACATTTGTTCTTGACTCTTCAGGAAGTATAAGTCGATCAGATTTTCAGAAAAGTTTACTTTTTACGCGCAATATTGTGGATAATTTGGAAATAGGTGAAAATAAGACGCGAATCGGAATCATAAATTTTTCTTCGTATGTTCAACAAGTTACACAATTGAATTCAATTTTTTCAAAAAGTCAATTATTGACAACAATCTCCGCTATTGGTAAGATGAATTCTGGTACTAATACTGGAGGAGCACTTAGACAGACACAGAATATTTACAGAATTGAAAACGGAGCTAGAAATTCAAGCCAAGGTAAGTTTAAAATAAATAAAAAAAACAAACTGAAAAATTTCTATTCATTTTCTTTTAAATTGAAACTAAGTATTTATTCATTAAGGAAATAATTTTCTATCAAATCAAATCTAAATTTGAAATAATATTCTAAATAAAAAATTTAATTACTTTAAAAAGTGTAAACTGAAAAATGGCTATAAGTCAAGACATCTAGTACATTATTATTATAAACATTTAAAAAAATTAAATTTGTAATTTAAAAATAAGTTTAATAATCTTCCATTTGTTAAATGGTTTTGCTACATTTTAAATATTTTAAAAAACTGAAAAAATTTAATTTAAAATAGATTTCGGGTTCCTAAAACACGGATCTCGATTTTTACAAATTAAAAGACTGATTCCGGATCGAATTTCTAAAAGAATTTTCAAAGAAAATTATAATTTAATTTAGACTAAGTAGTAGTAGTAACTAACTTTTGTTACTCATTTCTTAAATATTTTTAAAGTTAGAATTTATGTACAGCAAAAATTTTTACTTTACAAATATTTCTTAAAAATCTCTTTAACTATTAAAAAAAAATCGATGATTATTCGTTAATTTTAAAATAATTACTGAATTTGCCTTTATTTTTTTTTGATATTAATTAGCTTTCTTTTTTGCTGTTATTATTCATGTGTTTTTTTTGTAGTACTTAACTAATGTTCCTTCAGATAAAAAAAAATTAAAATCAAAACAAAGTTAAATAAAATAAAATAAAAACAATTTAAGATGAATTACGATTTAATAAAATATAAGCTATTATAAACGATTTTATTTTTAAAATTTGCTTTTTTTAATAGATTAATTGCTATTTATAAAGGTTTATTTTACCTTTTTTTTTGATACTTCTATTTAATTAAATAAGCTGCTTTAATCTTGCTGTTTTAAATCTAGCTATTTTGAATCGCTTCTCAATTTGGATAGAAATCCGAATAATAAAAAATATTAAAATAAACTATAATTATTATTTCTTTATAAATTTTGACCTATGAGGTCTATACAAGTTTTTTGTGTCAATAAATAATAATAAATAATAATATAATTATTTTAAAAGATTTAGTTCTAATTAGATAAGATAAAATCAAAATCTATAAAGTTTAAAATCACAAAGGAACAGAATATTATCTCTACTAAGAAAAGAACATAAAAGTATTTTAAGTATTAAAAATAAGTTCATAGTCACTCTATCATTGTAACGGTACTGTTATCAAATGTTTTAAACAAAAACATTATTTTTGAAATCCTCGTATAATTATGACTTTTTTATTTAAGAAAAAAACGGTTCAAAAGTTTAGAAATTTATACACTTTTATTTTTAAAACGACCGCCTTTGGTGTTATAACAATGTAGTTAAACTCTTTTTGGCAAAGATTCAATCAAATTCTGTAAGTACTCAATCGGAATCTCTGACCACTCTTTGAGAAAGACCTCTTTTTTTAAATTTTAACTTTCTATTGTTTTAAAAATTTACAATTTAACTGAAAGATTATGACTATTTTTATAGATTATGATAAATATAACTTTTTAAAGTAAGGCTCAGCTTCTTTTAATTTTTGGATAAGGAAAGTTGAGCACCTCTTAGTCCCTCCCTGGCTACGCCGCTGTTGAAGAACTTCAACTTACTGATTAGTCACTTACTGAATGAGCCAATAAATAGTAGTTCAACAAATGGTAAAATATTAATAGCTTTATAAGAAATGTATCCCCAAATACTGGCTGATGATGTATCCCCAAATATCGTTTCGTAACCTGGTATTCAGAATTTCGGATGAAACTTTCAATCTGAAAAACTTTTAATTGTTTCTCTTGACTTACGATTTAAGACCTCAAAATTGGACTCATCACTGAAAATAACTCTTGACCAGTCATTAACAATCCGATTGAGTCTCTATTGCACCACTTTATCTTTTTGTTCCATCTTTTGAGGTAAGAAGGGATATACTGAAGGCTTTACAAGACTATTATCCTTTTTTAAGGAATCTAATAACAGTATACTTACTAATCCTAATCTCTAGAGTCTTTAAATTAAAATAAGCGACCAGTTTGATAACTAGATGTATGGACTTTTCTTATATTTCTAAAAACTTAATTTATATCTCTTCCAAGGTCTACGAAAACATTTTCTGGGCTATCTCATTTATCTTTTTATCAGACCCCACATAGTACTATTTCTGTGGACTAGAAACGATTTATTAACCCATTTCTTTGGTAAAATAAGGTTTTTTTGGTAATGTTATTTCAAAGGAGATGATGAGTTGGAATGTATTTAAATTCTGAACTTTTAGAGAAAAATTTATTCGAAATTAGAAGAAAAGAAAGAATTAATAATAACTATGAAAAAAATATTGTTCCAATAGTTTAATTTTTTGAATTATCAGAATTTTTTAACTTTTGAACCATCTCTTTTTAATATTTATAGGAAGTTTTTTGAATAAAAATGTTTAAAAGTAAATTTTATTTCTATGCAAAATATTATTTATCTAATTTTTGCGGAAAAAAAGTTATTTTAATTCATTTCTTTACTTTTTTGTTCAATTTTTTGTTGGAAATAAAAAAATATAACCTAATTTTAATATTTAATCAAATTTTAAATTATAAAAAAAAACTATGTGATACTGAAAAACGATTTTAGAAAAATTATCAGAACACATCGAACATTTACTTGATTTCTTATTTTTATTTTTTATTCTAATTAACTAATTTTAAATTCATTTTTCATCACCCAAGAGGTTTTTACCGAAATAAATAATAAAAATAAATAAAATAGTAGTTTTAAAGCAATATTTGAAGAATTAATTTCTAAATTTTTGCAACATATCGTATTTTACATTTATAAATATATATTTTAAAAACGAAAAGTATTCTTTATTTTAATTAAAAATATGAACTGATCTCTTTTTTTTAATAAATTATAATTTTATAACTTCTTTTTTCTTAACCTAAATTTTGATTTTTATTTTTTTCATGTCATTTTCGGCTCATGAATGATTTCTTTTAGTAAAGCTAAATCACCACATTAATTCAAAATATATGGCTCTAAAAATGAAATTTTATCCCAAAATAATTAAAAATAATTTTTAATATTTTAAAAGGAATAACTAAGATTGTTTTGGTTTTAACAGATGGGGTAAGTAACGGTGCAGTTCGACCAGAACCTGAGGCAGCTACCTTAAGATCAATGGGAATTACCATTATTTCAATTGGTGTAGGATCAAACTTGAATTTTAGAGAGCTAAATGGAATCTCATCGCCAGGACGTACATATTTAATAGATAGTTTTTCGAATGTGTTGACTTTGTTTGATGAAATTAAACAAACTTCTTGTCTGGTTCCAGCCAAAATACCAGCTTTAACTGCACCAATATCAGTTGGCAGAGATGAGATAAAATATTTTTCCTATCAAATAACAGATCCGAATGCCAAAACAATAAAAGTATTGTTAAACATCATTTTTGGAACAGTTCGATTATTTTTGTCATTTACAAATGAAAATCCAAATGATTTCAAAACAGCTGATGAGCAAATGATTTCTAGAAGACAGATAAGAAATTCGGCTTCGAACACTGTTTTAAAAGTACTACAAATTCCTAAAAACAACACTGACAACAATACCGTTCTTTTTTTGGGAGTAAAAGGACTAGTGGAATCAAATTCATTTGTTATCCAAATAAATGAATCACTTTTTATTGAATTTGAAAATATGGATGATAAAATTTGTGAGCATTATCTTAATTCGGGAATCAAATGCGATTCGGGTGCTTTTATTAGCAACATGAAATTCAGTGAATTCTGCCGAAAATCATGCAATAACTCAGCTCAAACTTCAACCATTACCACCACGACTTCAACTACATTCATTACCACTACAAAAACAGACACACAGAACATTTGCATTAACTACAATGATGTTTTGTGCAATTATTTTGTCAAATCCTTTGACTTGTGTAATCTTAATTCTTTTATTAGTGCCATACCTTTTAGAGAGTACTGCTGCGATGCATGCAAATCACAAAATTAAATAAAATTCATTTTTTGAAATTTGGTTTAGATTAATTTAGATTTTGTAGTAGTTTTTTTTTTAATTAACTTCTTTATGCCTTTTTCTAAAACTTCATTTATTAGATCAATTTTTAGTAATAAATTTTATCTAACATTGAGTTTAATAAACATATTAATAAAATATAAACTAATTGTTTTTGAACTTAAAGCTAATAAATTTTCAAAATAAATATTTCGTTTGAATTTTTTTTAAAAGCTAATTATTACATGAACATAAGAAAAATCATAAAAATTTTTTAATACAAAATTTAAAATTTTGAAATAAATTTAGCCTTTTTCATTAAGTAAATTTTCAGTTAACTGTCCATATGATAAAACTGTTTTCCAAATTTGCTTTTGTCGTAAAATATAGAAAAAAAAACTAGAAAAAAAAAACGAATTCAATGACACGCTTTCAGCAAAGTTCCAAACACCTTTAGGTCATATTTCATAGTCAAAAATTTTGTTATATTTAGCATCGTTTGTAAAAAAATTTGAAGATCATGAACCACCCTTACCTAAGTTTAATATTTTTAAATTAATTTTTTAGAAATTCCATATTATAGAATTAAAAAAGACCCAAATTTAGAGGTCGGTTCATGTCCTTTCTTTAATTGGTAAAAAGTAATATATTTACAATTTTTTTTTGACTCAACAAGAACAAAAGCTCAAATTGTCAAATTTTAAAAGAGGTAATTTCGTCATCGCTGCTTAAAGAATTCTCTCAAAAAATTCATTTTTCTTTTCCAATTAATCATTATTTTTCCAAATTTTTTGAGTCATTTTTCAATTTGAAGTTTTCCATATTTTATGATATTTAGGTCCTTAATAAAAAATGAGTAAAAGTGAAATTAAACTTTTATGCAAATTCTGCCCAAAATCATATGTTTCACGGGCTTAGTATGAAAACATTTGCAAAATTGTGTTAAGAATCCTTCCTTAATTAAAAGAAATAAAAAATCTTCTGTAATATCAGGTAACCTTTTTTTGCTTTATCAACTTTTAAAAATTAATTCAAATACTAATTCCTTTTGTTTAATATCTGAAAGAAATATATTAAAATTAGGAGAATTCTTAAGAAATTTCGATTCTTCATTGTTAGATAAGCTTACGTGAAAAGAAAAAATGGAATTATATAAAAGATAAAATAAATTTAGCTATAGAATCATGTTGTCCATTAAAAGAATTTAAAAGGAAAAAATTTCAGCAAAGTCCTTGGTTTGATTCTGAATTAAGGAGCTTAAAAAATTTTAATTTTATGTTATCACAAATATTTAAATTATAGGGATGCTACTAATTTAAAAGAATACAGGAAAGCTAGAAGAGAATTTAAACAGCTAAACCGTAAAAAAATGAAAACATATTTTGAGTCTAAATCCTCAAAGGATTCTGGAATTTTTATTAATAAAACCCATTCTTACACCTGGTTTTTCATTTAATGAGTTTTCTATTGTTGAAATCAAAAAAACTCTTGATGAATTACCCTCTTCTAGCTCTCTTGGATTTATAGGTATTCATCCAAAAATTTTAAAAAGCCTTCCTGTTTTTTTTTCCCTTTGCTTCATTTTATTTTTAATGAATACTCAAAACTTAAAAGTATACCAGATGGCTGGAAGTCAGCAGTTGTTAATTCTTTATTCAAATATAAAGGTGATAGAGCTGACATAAATAATTATAGGGCTATATCAGTTTTGTCTCCGATAGCAAAAATGTTTGAAAGACTATTAGCAAGTCAGATTTAAAAGTATTTTGAATCAAACAAGAATTCTTAAAGACTATTTTTTCAAAAAAATAATTAATTTATCTTTATTTTAAGATATTTCTAAGTTATTTTTACATAATTTGGAAATTTTTTCTTTCAAAAAATTTCAAGATTTAGGTGACCGCCAAGTCAAAAAGTTCGCCGTGTTTTTGACAGCCCGTATTTTTTTGCGTCCTTAAAATGAGACCGCTTAGCTGGTCGGCCAAATGACCGCCCGCCAAAAAGCTAGTCGGTTAATGCGGACACGGTCACGGTTTCTAAAAATTTTGACCGGCTGGTACGGATCCCATTACTAATGTCAGGACAGAATTAAGTCATTCTGTTCCATTGGTTGTCAAACTAGTGGAAGAGTAGCAAGGTTTCGAATCAAGTTATATAATTATTGAATTTTGATATTTTTTAATCTGAAAGAGCTTAAGCATATCACAGATAAACAAATAGAAAATGATTTATTTTTAATTCTTTAAATATGTTTGTGAAAAAAAATAAGAAAATAAATTGGATGGGTCGAATAACATAAAAATATAAGTTGATTTTTTTTGAAAACATTTTTTAATTTTTAATTGTAATGCAATTTTTTTCATCGTAAATAACGTGAGAAGAACCAAATAAATTTTAATTTAAAAAAATGATTTTTTATCCTTCACCCGTTATTCAATAAATATTTCGATATTAACAAAAGAAATTTATAGAATATACAGTGAAAAAAATACAATAAATGTAATTTCTTTTGTTTTTTTAACTTTAAAACAGTAAAGAAAACATCTAATTTCGTCAATATTTTAATTTAGAAATTCTTTTAAAACTAAAAATAATACGAAATTACATTTTACTTTTTCAGGGTTAAATTAAAAAATGAAATTACATTTAAAAAAATATTTAAATTTTGTTTTGATGAGCTTCAAGTTAAATTAAAAAATACTCGACTAAACAAATAACTTTACAGCTTTTTTAATCATTGAATTCGAAATTACTTAGTTTTAATCATTTTCAATTATTAGAAAATTCGTAATAGCTTAACATTAACAAAAAAAATATTCAAAATTTTTCTCTCAAATCATATATATTTAAAGTCGAATGTTAAAAACAGAATAATTAAATAATATTTTTGAATTTTAACATTCAAAAGAATTATTTTTTTTAATGCTAAAAATGAACTTCAGGCTCTTTTTAATTTTGCTCATGGCTAATTATCTGGATTCAACACCGGACATTTTCTATCCTTATGGAAGGGAAATCGGGGATGATTTAATGTTTAAGAATGATGATGGATTTTTGGGTCCATTAGACATAGCCATTGCATTTCCATTTTTTAATAGAAGCTTTTCTTCTCTTTTTATTAATACCAATGGTTTGATTTCTTTTAGCAATGGTATACGTTCCTATACTCCAACACCATTTCCACTTACTGGGGTGATTGGTGTTGCACCATTTTGGAATGACATTGATACAACAAAGGGAGGGGACATTTTTTATCGGACAGTTTCTGACTCAAACACTTTAAATCAAATAGGTTCTGATGTAAGAAGCTCATTTAATGCTTTTGCAAACTTCAGGCCATCGTGGGCTTTGATTGTAACTTGGTTTCAAGTTGCTCAATACTCACAGTCAGCAAACTTTCCAAACAATACATTTCAAGCATTAATTACAACAAACGGAAGACATTCATTTACAATTTTCAATTATCATAAACTAGATTGGTCTAGATCAAGAAATGTTGCTGAACATGCTCAGGTCGGATTCAATGCTGGTGATGGAATCGTCCATTTTGCTCTGGATAAGTCTTTTACGCCTAATATAACAAATATAGTATTTGAGTCAAATGTAAATAAACCAGGTAGATGGATATTTAGAATTGACGACACAACCATAGAAGAAGGTGGTTGTAATACTCAAGGAAATGTGATTCTTAGTCCATTTGTGGTCTTTTTTATAGGTGGTGAGGAAATATTAGTCACAGGGCCATGTTTTAATATTAGTCAAGATGTGGCCAAAATAGTTATCGATTCGTATAGTGAAATTGAATGCCAAATATTAGATTCAAATAGCTGCAAGTTTAGAACACCATTATTTGAAAAAATTGGAAGAGTTCCTTTAACACTAAGAGTAAATGATGACCAAACATTCAATGGAAATATTTTTGTTAAAGATGAATCAATTCAATCTAAAATAGATGGTCTAGAGCCTTTCTTTTTTAGAGCAAATGAGTCAGATGAAGAATTGAGTTTAGTATGGCACAGTGAAAAAACAAATCAAAAATATGATATTTATGTAATTAGAATTTCGGAAAATAGCAGTGATTCAGTTAAATTAATTCAATCTAATCTAGTACAAAATTCTACTTCATTCAAATCATCTCTATTATTTTTTGACAATTCATCAAATACAATTGAAAATTGTTATTTGGCTATTGGAATTAAAAAAAACATTAATCAGCAAATTGAACTAAAAAATTATTTATTTATCTACAATTTTTTTGTGTTAAACCCAAATTTAGCTGAGAATAGAAAGTCAAGATTTGGGATTCCTATTCTCATTTCTATTCTAAACGCTGGCTTGATATGTAAAAATTGGGCCTCAAGTCAACCAGATCCGGCACCATATTTGCAAGGGCTGCCTCCATGTTGGCCAGTTCTTCCATCAGCTGCCAATGTTCCTGAATCGTTTGGAGATTTCATTCAAGATAAAGCATGTAATCCGTCTAGCCCTAAAGGATGCTCTTTTTTCCATCCTGGTTCCAATGTGTGTTACAGATCCCAATCAAGTTTTACACTCAATTCATACACAGCTGGACAACAGTGTTGCTATGATAGCCAAAACAATCTAATAGTTGGACCACCGGGTGGTGGTACTCTTGACATGGCACATGCAGGAGAAAAACCGGTAGCTCACTTTTTTGAAGATGTTGTTCCATATTTTTACTGCTGCAAATTTTCAGATAATTGTGACGAATATTATGAAAAAAGGCCGTCAGATGACGGAAGTCGTTGGACCCCACCGGCTCCTGCGGGTGGCTCAGGTGACCCCCATTTCACTTCTTTTGACGGAGTGGAATACACATTCAATGGACTTGGCGAATACACATTATTCGAAATAAACGAAATAAACTTCACTTGTCAAATAAGATCTTCTCCTTTGAAAGTGAATAGTTCAGCTAAATCAGACGGTACTGTTTTCAGAGCAATTGCAATTAAAGGAGACTCTAGCACAGATTCAATACAAATAGAGCTGGATTTGGCAAACAATGTTTTGATTTATGTAAATGGAATTTTGGTTGATTTGACAAATGAATACATAAATTTAAATCAATTGAGTCTAAAATTAAATGATGCAACTAACATTGAATTAACTTATTCGAAAGGAATAAATTTTCAAATTTTATTAACACCTAGAAAAAATGCTTTTCTTATATTTTGCTCTATTGATATTAAATATACAAATAGAACTCGCGGTTTGTTGGGAAATTTTAATGGAATAAAAAGTGACGATTTTAGACTGCCTAATGGAGTTGTTCTCAATTTGAATAAAAATGAAGATAGAGATATATTTGAAAATTTTGGACAAAAGTGGCTGGTGAATAGAATGACAAGTGTATTTACTTATCAGCAAGGATTCCAGCATAGTGATTTTGTTGATCTGAGCTACACTCCGAAGTTTATTCAAGATGGAATAGTATTTGCCAACTCAAGTTTGGAAATTTTGGCTAAAGAAAAATGTGGGGAGAACAATAAATGTTTGTATGATGTGAGTGTAACATCGGACATCGAAATTGGAGTTTTGAATGTAAATTTTGATAAAAAAATACAATTATTTCAACAAGATTTAGTTAATATCAGCCAAGCTTTGGAAGCAATTAAAAATCCAAGCACTACAATAGGCACAACTAAATTTGAAAATATGGATGATAAAATTTGTGAGCATTATCTTAATTCGGGAATCAAATGCGATTCGGGTGCTTTTATTAGCAACATGAAATTCAGTGAATTCTGCCGAAAATCATGCAATAACTCAACTCAAACTTCAACCATTACCACCACGACTTCAACTACATTCATTACCACTACAAAAACAGACACACAGAATATTTGCATTAACTACAATGATGTTTTGTGCAATTATTTTGTCAAATCCTTTGACTTGTGTAATCTTAATTCTTTTATTAGTGCCATACCTTTTAGAGAGTACTGCTGCGATGCATGCAAATCACAAAATTAAATAAAATTCATTTTTTGAAATTTGGTTTAGATAAATTTAGATTTTGTAGTAGTTATTTTTTTATTGAAATTAAGCATAAGTTAAAATTTTGAACAAATTTCACTTTGGTTTCAAATTTTTTCAATTTAACAATATAGGCTAAAAACAAATTGAAATTGAAAATTGACAAATTAATCAACAGGTCAAATAGATGATTTCTATATCTGATCTTAAATTAACTCCCTTATGTCTTTTTCTAAACCTTCATTTTACAAGATCATTTGAACAATTTTTATATTTTTCTAATTTTTTTATACAAAAAATAAACAAATTATTATAATTTTTTTTTTCAATTAATTTAACACATCTAATAAATAAATTTTTGATAATTGAGCATGGCTTTTGAAAAACTTTGAAAATTCGACTAAGCTTTACCTGTTCGGCTATCGAGTGAATTTTTTCAAAAACTTCTGATCCAAAACTTCCACACTATCTTCAAATTCTATTTTCGATCTCATTTTCGAATTCTATCGTATTCTTTCGTATATGAAAACCTAGGGTTAGCCAAATTTTTTGGGGGAGTAAAACTTTTTTTTTCTGAATATGAGGGTCTGAAACTTAACAGCCTTATTTTATATAATAAGTATACATTATTTAAGCTTTTTTATCTCAGAATTAAAAAAAATGAAAATTTTTTCGAAATATTCTTACATTTAATAACTTTTTCGTGATCTACTTTTTTGAAATCCCCTAACCTATATATTTTTACACTAATTTTTAAACTTGTCAAAATTCTGAGCAAAAAGTATGCTTTTATTTTTTTTTATTTATTTAGTTTAAAGGTTTTTAAATTCGCCCAAGGTCCATTTAAAAAAAAAAAAAATTTTTAAATTTTTTCAAATTTAAGAAATTAAATGTTAATTTTTGACATCTTTTTACATTTTTATAAAATATTGAATTCATTTTGACATTTTTATTCATTTTTTCATTTTTCCATGCCATTTAAGTCAGCCTTTTACCAAAGTAGAATATCAAATCTTGGAAATTGTGCGAAAAAAAGAAAGTCTGCTGAAGAACCAGATGAAACATTTTCTGAATCAGTAATTACTACAAATTTGATCCCACTGGTGATGAAAATTTCAAAGATACTAGTTTTGAAGTTGATGAGATTGCTTGTGTTGATTTGAAAATTATTTCCGAAATAAAAGATTTTGTTCTTTCGGGAAATTGTTCAAAACGTTCCATTAGCATTCTTATCCTTGCCATTTTTAAGTATTAAAATAATTAAATTTTTTTTTTAATTTTGATTATTCTAGACAATTTAACGTCTCTTTACGCGATTCTGAATTGTTTCTAACTGGTTTAAAATGTTTAATAGCTAAGCAAGCGATCGAGCAGCTAATCAAATTTATTCATTGGCATTGAAGAATTTGTTGATGATGGCCGTGGAGATAATTCATTTTCTTTACTTAAAATTAAGATAAGGTTTTCAAAATATTTTAAAATTAGGGAAAATATATCCTCTTTATACGATTTTTATTCCGAATTGGAAACAGAAGCAAAAATTTATGTGGAATCCGAGACAAAAAAAAGAAATTTTTCAAATATTTCAAGTGTTGGAGTTTAAATTTTAAATGATTGATTTCAATCACCCTGTTAAGCATGATATTGAAGTGTTGGTACATTAGATAATGCAACAACATATCCCACAACAACACACAAATTAGACAATTTTAAGTATAAATCCAAAAAAATTTCTAAATACTTAATTAAACAGACTTAAAGATTAAAATCAGGAGGAAATTGTCCATATGAACAACTGACTTGGTATGACGAAGATAATACTGAAAAGACACTAGATCATTATTTTGTAAATGGTGAAAATATAAGCAAAAGCAAAGGATTAAAAATGATTGTGTTAGAATAAGGATATGATTTACCTGCAGAAATAAAACAAGAGCAAACTAAACAAATTCTGTCTCAGCATCCGGCATTCAAGGGGTCTAAAAAACATGAAATTCTCGTACTAGAACAGATCAGCGTTTTGATAAAATGAAAAAGTTGATTGATTGTGCTCGAGAAGATTTTGTTAGAAAAGAAATTTATAAAAAATTATTACGAAGATTTTGGAGGTTAGTTGAAGCTTATTATAAGGGATCAAATTATAGTGAAGTCCTAAATGCATATTTTTTAGAAAAAACTAAGGCAACTCATCAACAAAATTAAAAAAAAAAAAAATTCAATGTTATAAAATCAAAATGAATTCACAATTTTATAATAATGTAAAAAGATTTTTTTTAGCACAATTTCCAAGATTTGATATTCTGCTTTGGTAAAAGACTTACTTAAATGGCATTTTTAAGTTACTAAAGACAGGAAAAATGAATTGAAATATCAAAATGAATTCAAAATTTTTATAATAATGTATAAAGAAAAAAAAAATGGATCTTTTTGGGCGATTTTAAAAACCTTTTAACAAAATAAATAAAAAAAGTAAAACTATAGTTTTGTTCAGAATTTTGACAAGTTTAAGAATTTGAATTTGAATGTGTAAAAATATATAAGTTATGGGGATTTCAAAAAAGTAGATCACGAAAATTTTAAAAAATGTAAGAATTTTTCGAAAAAATTTTCATTTTTTTTTTTCTAAGATAACAAGCTAAGAACATAGACCATTTAATTCTCTATCAGAAAATGTGTCGATCAAGTAGATTCGATTTATAAAATTCTCAGATAAAAAAGCTTAAATAATGTATACTTAAAACAAGTCTGTTAAGTTTCAGACCCTCATATTCAGTAAAAAAAAGTTGACCCCGTAATTGTAAATTGCTCAAGTTGCTTTTAAATGTTGCGCAAGTTCTTTATTTAAATTGGAATTTTTTTTCAAATTTATTTGTTTGAAATAAATTTAACAAAATATTTATATATAT
Source organism: Brachionus paranguensis (assembly GCA_016802215.1). Taxonomy (NCBI): domain Eukaryota; kingdom Metazoa; phylum Rotifera; class Eurotatoria; order Ploima; family Brachionidae; genus Brachionus; species Brachionus paranguensis. Next base: position 5,648,277 of record JAESIX010000004.1, read on the forward strand.
TTATTTATATATTTATCTAATTGAATAGATTCATTTTTGAATAAAATTTGATATAAAAATGTAAAATATTTATATATTTGAATAAAATAGTTATAAAAATGCAAATTTTTTTAATTTTCTTTATCACTTTCAATAGGATAGCCCTATTAGATAAACCCTATTAACCTTATTTCCCTAACCCTATTAGATAAACCTTAAAAAAAGTAAATAACAAAAAACAACAAATTAAAGCAAATCTCAAAATCAACTTTTTGCTAGTTAAAAATAATTACTAAATTTTTACTTGATTATCCTTAAAGAATAAGGTATTTTTTTAGTTTCTTATTCGATTCTTATCTTAGTTGTTACAGTTATTCGGAACTCCTTTATCCGTAAAATTCGACATTCGTACGAATTTTATCGACCCCTACTCTCTTTATAATATAAGCATGAATAAATTTTGCTCGGATTATTTTGTAACAAAATACAAGATTTTTTAAACATACTTATAATAAGAAAAGTGTTTTTTTTTTAAATCGAATTTTTTCGTCTTTATGTTTAATAAATAAGCGCTAAACAATTAGATTTATTTGAAAATAAATAAATGAAAATTTGAGAAAGCAATAAATGAGACGAAAAAGAAAAAAAAAGTATTCAAGCCAAAACGTAAAATGAAAAATAAATTGAAGATTGAAAAGAAGAGAAAAAATTGCTTGTTTTCAGTCCTATTATTTCAATTCGGATTCATCTCAGTTGGGTTAAATTTATTTTAAATATGTAGCTTTCTTTTTGAATAGCATATAATTCAAAGATTTGATACCAACATTTTTTGTAAATATTTAAAATTTTGTGTTTTTTCTCCACGTTTAATATTTTAGAGAAACTTGTTGATTAATTAATTTACTAAAAAGATTGTTAATTTTAAAATTTAAATTTTTTTAACTCTTTTAACCCTAAAAATTGTCAAAAACTCAAAATTTCGCATTAAAGTTTAATCGTAAAATTTAATCCATAGTTGCTTTTTTTTTCCAAAAATAGCTCATTAAGTCTTAAAAGAAGCAGCTAGTTAAAAAGCATATTTCCACACAGATATATTATTGTTCAAACATTAATATTTGATATTCAAGCAGGCTTTGAATGTGCAAGAAGTTTTTACTAATGAAAATTGAAATTGTTTTTTAATTAAAATTTTAGAATTCAGTTTTAGACCAAAAATCAACTATTTACCTCTTAAAAACTTGAAATTTATTTTTTGGAATAATTTAAATGTATTTAAATTTTTTTGAAAATAGCAATTATTAAAATCTAGTTATTAGCTAACATTATTATTTCATATATTTGAGTTATTTGAGCATAATGAGTCGATACCTATGTTAAAATTTATTTTAAAAAGATGACAAATAAATTTAAAGATAATCTTTTTTCACTTCACATTTTATTTAATCGGAATAAAAAGTTAAAATGCTTCAGTCATTTTCAAAAAACATGCAAAATTTTGTTTGATGCAGTATGACTTTGGGCACGGGATTTGGCAATTTCTGACAGCTGTTTGATAACAAAATTCTTTTGTTCCTCATCTAAGTTGATTACAGCTGACTCAGAACTAACTTTTGAAATGGTGTCTTCACTTTGGCTTTTCTGGCTTACAGAATCTGTCAAATCTTCATCGTCATTCAAAAAATTTTCGTACATTTCATTCATATCATATTTAACAGGAGGATCTTTAAAAAAATTCAATAAAAAAAAAAAAAACTGTCTTTGCTTTAGTACTTGAAATTGGCTTGAAGCTTTTACGAAATAAAACTTGATTGTTTGACTCTGATTTCACTATGTCGGGTTCTGGTTCTGGTAGATAAATATTACGATTGAGTTTTGTTTTCGACGAGCTTGACAACTCATCGGTTGGAACCTTATTCTTGGTCATTTTGTAGTTTGAAATGCGAATGTTTCCATTTGGTATTGAAATAAATTTTGTGTATTCAGTGTCTTCAATCTTGTGAAAATTTTCATATGAATTTGGCATATCATGGCACTCATTGAGAATTATTTTAATCTGGAAATTTGTTCCACAATTATTTGGATGTAAATGGTATTCAAGATAATCGTTGCGAGGCGACATTTCCGCTGAGCTTTGATTCATTGCCGAGTAAGGAATTCTGTATCGGTCAAAAGAGTTTCTTGAATCCTGCATTCTTAGACCTAAAACGAAGATGCTCAAGGTAAAAAATGTATTTTTAAAATTAAGCTTGTTCAACTAGTTTCGAAATGATGGCTTTTTTCTAGAAAAACATAATTTACATGCTTTATGTATTGGCAGCAATTTTAGCCTGAATGTTTTTAAAAAAAACTAACAGACACCTTTGTTAGTCTTAAATAAGTTTTGTGATTTCTTTTGAAAATATTAAATTTTCAAGCCGATGCCAATAAATAACAGAAAATTTTTTTTTATTTGAGAATGTTTAGCTGTCAATCGAAATTTCAAGAAAATATTTTCTTTTTTTTGTTTTTTTTTTAATTTGTGAATAAATACTTGAATTTTTTTATAAAAAAAAGCCTCATTTATCTTAAATTAAACTAAAGTAGATTGATATAAAAAAGTAGTAGCTACTTACCTTGTACGAGTTTTCGAAACTTACTAAATCTATAAACCAAAAATCTTTAAAAATTGTTTAGCAAAGTCAAACTTATAAGACTTAAAATACATCATCTAAATAAATTTATATCTGAGTTCTTCTAGAAGTCACAAGTCAAAGTCAAAATTATGACTTTGACTTGCTGGACAAAATTGAAAAGTTTAATGAATTAAATTCGGTTCCGGATGGGTCTTTCGAAATTTTTTGTAACTTCTTTTTGTTACTTATTTGCATGAAACTAAAAATATTTTGTAACAAAAATTAACCGAATTAAATTTTTAGACTCTAGATTTGATTGAAAAAAAAAAAATTTCAAAAATATTTAAAATTATTGAACAAAAAAAAAAGACAAGAAAAGGGACGAAAAAAATCCTCCGTCCTTTTAGTGTTAAGAACTGACTTTACTTTAGGAAAAAAAAATTTTCCAAAAGTAGCTACACTTTAACTTGTTGGAAAAATTCCATAAGTCCGAATCGTACCAATTTAAATCTATTCATTTTGTGTTGATTTTAAAAAAATTTTCTAATTTTTGAGAAACAAAGGGTAAAAAAAATGCACATTTTTTTTGGTTTTATTTCTTAGTATTTAAAGAACGATTTGAAAAAAAGCAAATAAATTGAATTTTAATAAATAAAGGCATTTAATAAAATAATTAAAATAAAATTTATATCATTTTCAAGACTACCTTTCTAATTTTTATGACTCCAAATTTTTTTTTTCAAGCAATAAAGTTTAGGAAAATACTTTGAATATATTATCTTTTTCTCTTATATCAACATTCCTATTAAGGAGAATGGTGAAGTTTAATTTGTAACAATTGGAATTTAAGATTAAAAAAAAATAGTTATTACCTTTTTTTTCAAATTAGACTTGAATACAAAAATATTTTGGATACAAAAAAAGGGATCAAAAACAGATTTTTTTTAATGTCGGATACGAAAACTTTTCAAAGTATACTTAAAATTAATTTGGGGATTAATTTCATAAATTATGAGTGAAATTGATTTTTTAATAAATGTTTAAAAAGTAATTTAATATTATTTCTAAATTCATGTTACGACATCACCAACTCGTATAATCTGACTTGGGACATAAATAGCTAAACAATAAAACTAAGCGAAAATTTTGGCTAGTTTTTAATATTTTCGCAAGAAAAAAAATATTTTGACCGACTAGTATTTAATTTTCAGACCAAATCCCAATACGAGTCATATTTTTATGTCAAAAATTTTTATTTAAAAAAAATAATTTTTTTCTTTATTTTAAAAATTCATTTCGATTGAGCTACATGTACGGCAGTCTGTGGTGTTTCAAACCAGGATGCCAATCCGGATGAATTAAGAAATCGCCTCGAAATGGTCTTAAGAAATTTTGTTATTTAATTTAAAAAAAGAAGATAGCCCTACTTTCTTGGATTATTGAATGGTATTCCATGATCACCATTCTGGTACTTTTCTTTATACATTCTTGTTTCCTCATAGAGGTAAGGGTTAGTTTGGTTTGATTGCAGCTGTATGAGTCTATTTGTTCTTGGACGTGAATCAAAATCCAAGTTAGTCTCAGATCGAAATAACTTTAAATTAAATGAAGCTATCTTTAAAAAAATAAATTCGACAAAAATACTTTATTTCCTTCAGTTTGAAAATGACTCATCACATTTCGGCTCGTACCAACTTTTGCATTATTTGATTCAGTATCTACACCCAAGTTTTTTAATCTATTTTCTTCAAATTCAACCTCTGTTTTTGATAATGAATTCAAATAGTGCTGGAAAAAAATGCTTCAAAATAAATAAAATTTAAAATTTAAATTTACATTAGCATTTGGATAAAGGCGCACAGAAGGGGCTCTTGGTCTACTTGTGGTTGAGTCAATAAATTGAACATCTAAAGTTGCGTAAATGTAATTTTTTTTTCAGATTCATTTTATATTATCACCCTCTTTTGGTTCCGCTTGAGTTTCTTCTGGATCATTGAAATAACCAGGTAAATTTTTAAGGCGAGCAGACAGAAAAATTCTAACAATATAATTAAGATTAATAAAAAAAAATTTTCTATGAGATTATTTACAATTTTGGATGTGGGTTGTTTCGTCTACTAGGTGAGCTTGGGCGAAGCTCGGCTTTTTCTTTTATTCGAGGCTCATTGAAATACCATCCATAGGTGGTCAAAGAGTTGTCTTTTAATGACCAAACATCCCTAGATCTAGACTTGATATCCTCAAGTTCTTGTTTGTCAAAAACAGGACGTCCGGGATGGCCTGTTGGATTTTGAATAGCCGAATTGAATTGAGAAACAATTTTCTTGTAGCCCGGATTAACATGTCCAGTTGCCATTCCTTGATAGATCTAAATAGCTTGTTTTATTAACATAAATTTTTAATAAACAAAAAAAGTTTCATAAAAAAAAAACTTCAAAACAACAAGTAAATCTTATATCTTAGATTGCCATGGAAATTTTTGTGTTCAATCGGATTTATTTGTTATATAAAAAAGGGAAAAGTATACTTGACTTAAAGTATTCGAATGAAGCTATTACCACTTTTTCTAATTGAGTTAATACATTCAAGTGCAGTCATTTTAAAAATATAAATTGTTTATTTAAAGTATTAGTAAAATTTGCTTAAGAAAACTTAAAAAGCTTTGAAAGATTTAGTCTAAAAACAATGGAACAATGGGAAAGAGAACGTTAATGTTGATTTTATTAATTTTTTAAATAATCAAACTTTTTCGGAATAATATTAATAGAAAAAACAATAAAATAGGTGTACAAAATTTTTATTTTCAAAATTAAAACAAAATGTTTAATGATGAATTGACCTCTTGATAAACAAACAATTAAAACGAAGCAAACAAGGTGAATTAAACAAAAGAGAGTAAAGAAAAGCAGAATTCAGGAGGAGAATTTAACTATATGAAGCTAAAATGTGTAAATCTATCATTATTTTTTGTATTTTGAAATTTTTCTTTAATAATTAAAAATTTCGTGTGACATAAAATCAACTCAATTAGCCATAAATAAAAGAATAAAAGTAAAATTTACATCTACTTATTTGCCGGATGACAATAAATTTTTTCTAGAAAGTGCTATCTTTTTTTACTTAATTATTCTTTTTTATTTTATACACATTTTTATTTTGTATTTTGTATTCTTCTTTATTCAGTCAATGCAGTGTAAAATTTATTATCATTTTGTAAATTACTCCTTCTCCATCGCTTGTAACTAAACTATTTCTTCTTTTTGTCACATTCAAAAAACTTTTCAACATTTAAAGATAAAAATGTCGGCTCTTGTCGTTTATGTGACTACGCGACGAAGCTGGTTTTGTTTTTTAGCACCTAATATGTGACTACAGACTTATTTAAAAAAAGTCACCAAATAAGATTGGAAGAAAATAATCCAGTGAAACTAATGTTTAACAAATTTTAGATGACAATAATTATTTTATTAATAAGCAGAGCTGATTATATTGTTAATAAAGCTTTGGGTATACTTTAAAATCCAGTACCATGTCCAACCTGTGGTTAACTTTTGAAAATGAAAAAGGCGAAAATTGTATGTCAATACGATTCACAAAAATTAATCAATTATTCTTTGAAATTGAATTCTTTATTTTAAGTCATGTCCTCCAGATTAAAAAAACAAAAAATTAAAACATTAAAAAAATAACAAAAAAAAATAAAATTTAAAGTAAGATCAATTAATATAAAATTTAGAAAAAAAAATTAAATAAATTGAAATGAAAAGTCATAGATGCTGCATTTTTGTGTAGTGAACGTTCCAGGAAAGAAAGAAGAAATAGCAAGGTAGCAATTACACAATGGAGTCGGGTATTCGATATATCTTGATTCGAAACTCGCTTTGTATTCGTATTGTAGAGAATCATATTTTAGTTTTAAAATAGACCGAACTGCTGAATTTTGGATCACCTGTATTCTTTTAATAGTTTCTGAGAAAGATTTAAGACAAGGGAAAATATAATCCAAAATGGATCCAATTAAATATTTATAAAGGTTTCCTAAAGTTTTAAAATTTAGACCCCATTTTTGTATTGGATTGAATTAAAATAAATTTGGTTTCTTTTTGTCAAGTGATTTTATTTCCACAAATTCTTAGGTTAAGATCTGCATTTTTCTTTTTATATTATATGACTTGGAAGTCTTATAACGGACAAGATCCAAAAAAATTTATTTATTTTAAAAAATTTCAATGAAATATAATTGCTTCAATTACCAAAAAAGTGACCTAATCAAGATAATTTCACACAGAATAAAGCCAAAAAAATGCTGAGAACAGAAACTAATGGTTTCTTAAGCATAAGTAATATTGCTTTTAAATTTTTGCACTTATCAATGGTGAGAGCTCAACTTAAATATAAGATAAGTGTATTGTGTAAAAAAAAAACATAACAAGAACATAAACAAGTAGTGCTGACTATATTCTTTTTATTACTTAGATTTATTTATCCTTTTTTTTATCTTATTTATTTTTATTTTTTTTATATATTTTTATTCTGAAGGAGCATTAGCTCGGTACAGATAAACAAATAAAAAAAAATTTCACTGACTGATAATTTTGAAATTCAAAAGAGCCCGTTTTTAATCAACAAAACAAAGATTAAATTTTCAATTTCAATTTTAATTTCTAGGTTAATCAACATACTTGTTCTTTTGTCATAGAACACGGATTAACATTTCATTTATTCAATTGATAAGATAATAAAAAAAATTTAATATGATAAATTTTTATATAAATGATTAGCAATAATGTTATTTGAAAAAATTAAACATTTATAAATTAATAACAAATTTTTTTAATTTTTTTACAAACTCAATAAAAATTAAAATGATAAAATTGTAAATTGAAAGCTTGAATGTTGAATATTTCAGAATCGATCTCTGGGTCACAAAGCTATTTATCAATATTGAATAAAAAAATCCAAACGTTTACTCGAAATTATTAGATTTTGACATTGGTTCAATCAGGTTCTTGCTTTTCCTTAAATTATAGCTATTTTATGTTTTAAAATTTACCCCAAAATTCTCTCTTAGATATTAAGAAGCTTTTCAACCTAAATCTTTTCAAGCTTGAATTTCCAGAGAATTGTCTTTCTATCTTTCTTTTTTTGGATCTGTGATGTAGATGAATTGTATTAGCAAGATGAGTTCAATTAAATTTTTATTTTGGACTTGGCTCTTAATCAAAATTATTTGAATTGAAGTTTTGGTCTAACTCAAACCTTACAAAATATTAAAGGATCATTTCCAAGCAGCTCAAAATAATTATTTTTTAAATTAATTAACTTCAATAAATTTTAATTTCGAAAGCTAAAATTAGCAAATGTATTAAGCCAAATCATTTTGGTCATATGATATTAGAGTTTCTTTTGGTAACTAAAAATATCTTGAAAATGTTGGTCCAATACTTTAAATTTTTAATTAAAAATAAGACACGCAAAAACAAAGTCAAAAACTTAAAAATTAATTAATTTGGATAAATGAAAGGTATGCACCAAATGGCTACTATTACGAGTAGACTGGTTTCTAAATCTATAAATACTTGAAAAATTTGACATATTATCACCAAGTTTAAAATATTTTTAAATATCCAAAAATGTTAGATAAAAGCAAACTTAAAGTTAGCTTAGTACTTTTCCTGAATGTAATAGGATGTATGGCAAATTACAAAAAAATATGGTATTTTTTTCGAAAATTTAAAAGTTCAATAATTACAATAATTTTTTGCTACAAAAGCTATTTCACAAATTGGGCACAATTTCGCCCTACCGGAACCGAGTTTCTTCCTGAAGATATTAATCCAAAACTTTGTACTCATGTAATATATGCGTTTGCTAAAATTGAAAATTTTACATTGGCAAACACTGAGCCTAATGATGTCGGCATTGATAATGGACCTGGGTTATATGAAAGAATAATGGTCTTAAAGTTAATTAATCCATCTTTGAAAATAATGCTCGGAATTGGTGGATGGGCTCAGGGAACCAGTGGATTTGAAACTGGTAAAGTTTTCTCATTTAGATATTTAAAAATATTTAATTGATAAAATTAATAGTTGTGCAAAATGATGAATTAATGGAAAAATTTGCAAAAAATTCAGTTAATTTTTTGAGAAGATGGAAATTCGATGGACTAGGTAATGCATAAATTAAATATTTAAAAATTAATTTTTTTAATAGATGTTGATTGGGAGTACCCATTGGTAAAAAAAACAGAGTTCACAAAATTAATAGAGGTAATATTTAAATTTTAATTTTTTGATTTTTTGAAAAGTTTTAATAGATTTACAATTTTAATCTCAATTTAAACATAAAAAATTAAAATTTTTGATTAATCGACTTTTTTGATCTATTAACAATTTTCACTCGATAATTAAATTACAAAACATATATGTACTAAAATATTTAATGTTTTAAAAATGGAAATATAAATATTTGTGAATTAGCGAATCTTAAAAATTTCTATAATCTTTAATTAAGTTAGAATTTCGAATTAAATCTTTACAAATTTCGATTTTCATATCAAAAAGGAATCATACATTTAAGTCATTGATATTTAGTCTTTATTATAGTTATGGATAATTATTGAATATTAAATTCTTATAACATTCCAATCTTTATATTCAATTATTAATTTATAATGATAAATTTTATATCAAAATAAAGTGGCTTATCAAATTCTTAAAAAGATCTAATAAATAAAAAAACTCAAATTTTTTTCTTAAAAATGTTGGTCATCCACTCTTTCGAAAATTCGATACTATTTCATTATTTTGCTCATAATGGATGATAATACATTGTCTAATAGAATAGTTTTATTTTACTAAAACTGATGATTTATAAAAATAAAGATAGAGACATTTAATAAACATTTGGAATATTTTTATGCTATTTAATTATTTAGTCAATTTTTTTCTCCGAAATTTTTAATTTTAAAATTTAAAAAGGAATTGAGAATCGCTTTTGATACCGATTTGTTATCAAGCGGAAACCGTCTTCAACTATCCATAGCTGTTTCTGCTGGCCAAGCTACAATCGACATAGCTTATGATATTGAAAAAATCAGTCAATACGTAGATTTTATTAATCTGGTAGCTTACGATGTAATTTTTTTTATTTATTATTTCTCTTTGCTTAATTAAAGTTTTTAGTTTCATGAATCATGGAGTACTAATACAGGGTTTCACTCTCCATTGTATCCGAAAAAGGATGATATTAGAAATACTTTTAATGTGGTAAAAAATTATCAAATACAAAATTAAAAATTAAAAATTAAAAATTAAATTTTAATCAAGAATTGGGCTGTAAATAATTTGATCAAGAGAGGCTGCCCGAGAAAAAAGCTGGTTCTAGGCCTTGCTTTTTATGGTAGAGGATTTACGTTGAGGAATAAAAAAAATTATCAAGTTGGTTCTCCTTCAAAAGGAATCTCAAAACCCGGCCAATATACTAAAGAAGCAGGGGTACTGTCTTATTTTGAAGTAAGTACCATTAAAATATTTTTAAAGATAAAAAATGTTTCGAAATTTTTATTATTAATCTAGATTTGTCAAATAATAAGAGAAAATAATTTAGTTGAAGTAATTCACCCAGAGCAAAAAGTAGTAGGGTTGAAATTCGGTGACCAATGGATCGGATATGAGAATGAAGAATCAATAACTTTAAAAGCGAATTTTATAAAAGAAAACTGTCTCGGAGGAGCCATGATTTGGACAGTAAGAAAATTTAAAATTTTTTTTTGATTTAAATAGGTTAAATTTTTTATTTTAAGGTCGATTTTGATGACTTTAGAGGCAATTTTTGTAATAGAGGGACTTATCCATTATTGAAAATAATTAACCAAATTCTAAACGAAACCCGATGCACTCATACAACTTACCATCCGGAGACAACTCAATTATTCACTTCATCTTCAGTTTCAATTGATCAGACCACTAAGTTGACAACAACTAAATACTCTAAAACTACCACTAAATCAAGATCACAAAGTGAGTAAAGATTTTTTTTTTCATTATTTTTAATTTTCAATACAAAAGATCTATGTTCTGGTGGTGAGTTCCTGGGCAGCCCGATAGGATGCCAATATTTCAGAGTATGTATTAAAGGATTTTCGTCATCTGTGGCTACAATTAGATGTCCTGATCAACATTGGTTCGATACCAGCGCTCAATCTTGTAGCATTATTAAGCCAGTAAATAATGATAATTTATTAAGATAAATTTTTTAAGATAATGATTTACTTAAAATTTTTAAAAGAGTAATTGTGATGATCAATACCAAACATCAACGATTATTACCAAAAAAACCGAATTTACCACTTCGAATAATAAATTTACCTGCCCTGAACCATCTGGTTTGTTTGCTAATACTGGCGATCCAAGAAAATTTTGGCACTGCTCAAATTATTTTCCTTATGAAAAAAATTGTCCAAGCCAATTGCTTTTTGACAACAAGTTAAAAATTTGTGGAGCTAATTCTGAATTTTCTGATAAAGCCAAAACAAATGATAATAATTTTTTATGTCCTGAACCAAATGGGTTGTTTAAAGATCCAAATAACTCTAATAAATTTTGGCATTGCACCAATAGACAAGCTACCCTTAAGACGTGTCCAGGGAATCTTTATTTCAATGAAATGATAAATGTTTGCGACATTCAAGAACCAAGAATGGAAATGTCTTTTTAATTAAATATTTTTTTAATTAGAAAGGAATGTTTGATGAATATTTAATTATGTCTATAAAAGATAATTTTAATTTTTTTCTTAAAAAAGAATAAAAGTTTAACAGAATTAGATGTTTTTTATATTTTATAATTTATTTTTGTTTTAATACCGCTCATTGTTTTTATTCAAGATAAAAACGATTTGAAAAGATTGTTGGTTAAAATTTTGAAGGCTTAATGCTTTGGCATTCACGCTTGGCAACCCTGCTTGGCAAAAATTGGTTTATTTGAATGATTTAAAATAATGTAGGTGTCTTATTTATTCATTCTAAATATTTTTTTCATCAAATGTTTGCTAGTGAATAGCAAAACTGGTAAAATTTTGCTGAATATATGTAAATTCATAACAATTATTTTAAAAATAATTTAAAGAATCTTTTAGTCGGTAATTTTAAATTCGCTAAGAAAATGACAAATTTTTCGTTTTAAAGCTAGTAAAAATACATAACTACAAAATAAAATTATAATAATATGAATTTTTTTTTTAAAAGCTCTTCCAGCCAGCTAGCTTATTTGATATGTTCAAAATTTGATTTCGGAAAAAAAATCAATTTTAGCTTTTGTTTATTTAATTTAATTTTTTTGTCAAAAAGATGATGTCACAAATCGTAATCGTCATCAAAAACTTAGGGTTTAAGATGAGTCAAGTTCGAACAATGGTTAAAGCTCTGCTGTCGTACGATTTTTACTTAATTTGTTAATTAGTCTATAAAAGAAATTATTTTTTTATTTATTTTCTGTCATAGCGACTTGAGGTAAATTTTTTAATCGAATTGAAACATAAAAAATTTAAGTTTAAGTTAAACCAGTTTTAGTTATCTTAATTTTCTAATTATCTGATTTTAACATTGTATGCATGCAAACAGAGCGTCAATTTTGTATTGAGTATATTTTTTAGAATAAAAATTACTTTAGTGATAATATCTATAATTAACTTTTAGAAAAAAAATTTATTCTGTGGATATTTTATGTCAGTCAATTTACGCAGAATTGGTTAGAATAATTTAAATTTTAAAGACTTTTAGATACATTTAATTTAATGGATAAATTATTCATCTAAAAATAAAGAGTTGAAATTTTACGGAATGAGTCCGCTGAACATGTCTCATAATGTGTTAAAATTGTCCAACATCAGCCGTCGGCCGCTTTCGACCAGCAAGCCACTTCACGGTTCTAGAGACTTTTATATTGGACTGACTCTAGCGATGCTATCAAGTTTTTTTATAGGTTCAAGTTTTATTTTGAAAAAAAAAGGCCTGCTCAAGCTTTGTGGAAGCATGACCATTTCACCAAACAAAAGAGCAGGTAAATTTATTTATCAAGATCTTTACTCAAATAACACATTCTGAAGGTCAGGGAGGATATGGTTATTTGAAAGAGTGGATATGGTGGTCGGGTTTTTTAACAAGTAGAAATTTTCAAAATTAAAAAGATTTTTTTCAAATATTAATAAAATAAAGTGGGATTTGGAGAGTTGTGCAATTTTGCCGCTTATGGATTTGTACCCGCAACACTCGTTACTCCACTAGGTGCATTAAGCGTTTTGATAAGCGCTGTTATGTCAGCGTATTTTTTAAATGAAAAGTTGAATGTAATTGGTAAAATAGGATGCATTCTAACAGCAATAGGCTCTACTGTTATGGTAATTCATGCGCCCAAAGAAGGCGAAATAAAAACAGTTCAAGAATTAATTTTTCGTATCCAAGATAAAGGTAATTTTCATTTAAATTTTCTACTCAATTATTATGTGAATATGGTTCAAGTGAATAATTTAATTTCCCTAGGAAATTTAAAATTTTTATTTTGTTAGAAACAATTAAGTAAAGCTTGTTTCTAGATTATTATTAGTTTTAGTTGTTAGTCAAGTACTCGAAAATAATTTAGTCTTTTAGTTTTTTAGATTTTTTTTTTTTAATTTCAAGGTTAATCAACAGACTAGTGCCCTTGTCATAAAGACTGATTAACACTTCATTTATTTAAATTTTATAAAAGTTGATTTCTTTAAAAAATAAAATAAAATAGCAGTTTTGACTAATTGGAAAAATTAAACATTGAAAAATTTAAATTTGAAATTTTTGAAATTTTTTAACAAAATCTAAAATTTGACAAAAATTAAATTTATATTATTGTAAATAGAAAGCTTGAATGTAGTGAATTTCAGCATTGATCTCTTGATTACAAAGCTATTTATCAATTTTGAGTAAAAAAATCCAAAAGTTTTTTCTCCATTATTAGATTTTCGCTATTCCTTAAATTATATTTTAAATTTCTTGAGTCATTTTTGGATAATTTGCTTTTTAAATTTTCTGGCGAGTTATGATAGTATAGTGTCTTAAAAGAAAATGATAACATTCTGTCTAGTATTCTATGCTGCAATGCATATAAGCCATATTTTTCTAGAAAGTTATTTACGTCATTAAAGTTTTTAACATCAAATTTAAACTTAAACAATTTGAATATCGAAAAATAATAACTCTTAGCTAGTTTAATTATTGCCTCTTTTGAAAATAACACATAAGAGTTGAGCAGTAGTCAAAGTAGGGTAAAATAAAAGTTTTTAAAAACTGTATCTTAACAGAAGTTGACAGGTAGAAGAGTCTTTTAATACTAAATAATAATAGTATACACTACCTAGCAATAGCCCCTTCAGATCAAAAAAAATCCTACAGATAAATCAAAATAATTAATTAAAATAAAAATTTAAATTCTTATAATTTAAATAAAAAAGGAGTTAAAATAGATAGACTGAAAAAGAAAGTGACATGTATTTAAATATTGCACGGTTGTGGATAGGGAGATAATGTTTCAAAATACAACGGAGTCGGTTATTCGATAAATATTGATATAAAACGTACTTTGAATTGCTCCATTAGTCTGAAAACCATTGGAACAGAGTGACTCAATCTTGCATCACTCAGTGAACTCAAAAAATTTATTTGTTAAGGTTTACATTAACTTAGCATATTTTTTTGAATTTATCAACCAAGTGATTGTATTTAATTACAAAAATTAATTATATAATAATATCATTTTGAGAGTTAAATAAAGAAAATTTAGTGTTCAAATTCAAACTTATTATTTTTAATTTTTAATTTTTTAAATAGTATATTTATAAAATAAAAAGCTTAAAAAATTGCTAAATAATATGAAAGCTATCTCGGAAAAAATCTAAAAAATTGAAAGCATTAAAATATTTTAATAAAATAACACTTAATTAGCATATTTTAATTTTAATTTTAATTTTATTAAATATAATTAATTAATGAGATAAAGGTAAACATATGCGAATACACCCATAATATATGAAAACATTTAAGAGAAACTTTTGTTATCAAATTATAATGGAAAAATTTCAAGTTTAATTTAAATATTAACAAAAAAAAAGAAAATTAAATAATTTCGAATTTCGTTTATCAAAAATTTATTTTTAATTTTTTAGCCAAATTAGTTATAAGAATATGACTAATTTAATTTTATCATGAAAAATGAAACCAATTGAAATGGAAAAAGTCTTTTGACGCATATAAATTTAAAAATAGGTATTTAAAATACAATTATAATTTTCATTTGTTCATTAAGAAAGAAGTCCCTTATTGTTAATAAAAATAAAAATAAATTTTCATGCAATTATCTTTATAATTCTGTGATTTTAAATCATAATATTTGATATTTAAATATTTAATTATTTTATAAAGAAAATAAATGCGAATAAAATAAAGGGGTATTAAGTAAATAATAAGCCTGCAAAATTTAGACTTTTAAGCATAATTAATTTACTTTATCACTTGGTACTTGATATTTATATTTTATTCACATAGGCATAGGCAATTAGTAAAAAAAAAAGTAAAAATTAAAAAAAAATAAAATGAATTGTGTAAATCTGGAAAAGTCATACAAAACTTAAAAATAATATAAAAAAAAATTTGGATTGTAGATCACTAGAAAAAAATATTTTTTAGTTGCTGATATAAAAGCTGATGGAAACGCCTGGAATCCTTAGGCTATTTAAATTTTTAAAAATTTCTAAAATTTATTTTAAAAAAATATATTATTTAAAAGAAAATTTCTTGTAAAGTTTAATTTTTTAAAGTTTCTTTCAATTTTAAATAGCAATAGTAGTCTAGAGGTATACATCAAAGGGTTAATTTAAGGAAAAGAGCAAATTTGGTTTATTTTTTCTTATCAAGATAAAAAAATAAAATAACAAAAGATTTTTTCTTGCATAAACTTTTTTTGAGATTTTCGACAAATTATGGAACTTATCTCTACTTGAGACTTAAAAGATCCAACTAAAGAAATAGTGAAAACTATCAAAGATAACTAATAAAGAAAATTTAATTAAAACTAAATGCTTAAACATCAAAACTGATTGTTTGCTAAATCTTGACTATTCGACCACAAAAAGAATAATTTAACAATTTTTAATTATATTTTGAAATTTAATTATTTTATTTAATTTCCGTTTTTATCAAAATTTTTTTTTAAAGAATTTGTCTCATTTTCAATTTTATGTGTAATTGCACTTCTCATCTTGATTTTTTATGTGGCGCCAAAATATGGTCCTACAAATGTATTTGTTTATATTTTAATTTGTTCAATATTGGGCGCTTTTACAGTAATGTCATGCAAGGGTCTATCACTTGGCATCAAGGAAATGTTTTTCACCAAGCCCAGTGTATCATTTGTGTATACATATTTTTTCGCCCTTCTGGTTGTTTGCTGCATAGTGATTCAAATGAACTATCTAAATAAATCACTGGACTTGTTCAATACTCCAATTGTTACCACTATTTATTACGTATTATTTACCCTTTTTGTAATGACAGCCAGCGCCATTTTATTCAAAGAACTTCTAAATGTTTCCTTCACCGACTTCGTTGGATGCATAAGCGGTTTTTTAACCATAATATGCGCCTTGTTTTTGATTCAATTTTTCAAAGCAAGCACAGAAGATGGAAACCAAAGCAAAAAATCAAATTTAGCCAAAAATGACAATAGCAATTTGTTTAGCTTGATTTTAAGCAACTCAAAAAAGATGGCTAATGAAGAAAATGATTTGATCGAAGGCCACAGACTAAACGATTTCAATGACATTGATAATCACTTTGCCAATTCACAAAACCTGGGCCAAAAATTTCCAAGACAGAACTCGTTCGATTTGGCGCATAACACTACGATTTTTAAAGCAACTGAAGCATTTGTGAGAAATTCAGAGACCGAGTCAAATGCCAGAGATGAAAATAACAAAAATTCATCATTTATTAAAAAAATTTCCTCAAATTACAAAAATTTTCAGCAAAATATTCTTTCGCCTAAATCAACTTCTGGATACAAGCAAATTCCATTGGACCTAAAGGATGAAGAAGACTTTTCCAATGAAGATTATGACCTAGAGTTTGATTTAAATCAACATAAAAAAAATAAAAAATATATTTTACTCAAAAACAAGGATGATAACGAACCCGTGTCAATAAAACCGGTAAAAAAAAATGATTTAAGCGATAATCTGGACTCGGCAGCTCAATCTTTAATTGAATTGAAATCCTAGTTTCTTTTACTCTCAAATTTATGACTCCAAATTAACGATCTGTAATAAATATTCTGAATTTTTTCATTTTTTTAATTGCTTACGCAAGTTTTATTGAAAAATTTAAACTAAATTTGACTTTTTCACGAGAATGTTCATTCAATAATTAAGCACTGTTATTGTTTTTCTTATCATAGTTATTTTTTAAAGAATACTTCACAAAAAATTCAATTCGCGAATAATTTTATTTTTTTTAACTGTAAAATTATTAAATTTCTAATTAAAATGGGAATAAACTTTTTATACAATGGTTTTTGTGTTAATTCAAAATGTTTTTTATCCAAATGCTTTGACTTTCAATAGATTGATCAAAAATCTCAAATTATTTAATATTTTTTATATTATTTTAAAATTTTTTAGTTTTTAGTAATTAAATATTTAAGTTAAGAATTCAAAAAATTAAAAGATAATTTTTCAGAGTTTATCAATTGAAATTGTTTCTGATTTTAGACAAATTATTTTCTAAAAAATAATAAAAATATGCTTACCTTTTTACTACACTATTTTAGATAAATGATACAATAATTGATAACAATGGTTTGCTTTGTCCACACTCTGTACATGCAAAATCATCACTCTGGATCTGAAATCCAGTCTTGAGAAATTAGTACAAAATAACAAAACAAAATGATAAAAAATCTTATCTTTTCTTTGTTAAAATTAGAGTTGTAATTGCACAAACAAAATTGCACTTTTAATTAAATGATCTTTTAGATAAAAATTAAAGAAATTCTGGTATGAAATGGCAATCCATTCATTGTTTTTTCTAATTAGACAAAGACTATCCTAATCAGATTCAGTAGCGTTTTTCCCTCTTAAACTTTTTCCCCCTTAATATTTTTCCCTCAAAAAAAAAACATATTATTAGCCAATAAAAATTTAATTAAATTAATTGACATTTTATATCTAAATAAAATTAATCCAAAAAAAATTGAAATAAAACTCTAATCCTTGAATACTGATTCAAGCTTTACTGTTAAAATAAATGAGATCTATAAAAGTAATGAACCATAGAAAATTTTTTAAAAAATAAGGCAGGTATTAATCTAAAAGATCCAATAACTCCTTTAGAAATTATGGGCTCTTTAAAAAAGCTAAAAGAGGTGGCAGGTCCTGGCCTTGGTCGTATTCACAACCTTATGTTAAAAAATCTACCATATGAGGTTTTAGTTGAAATAAGTCAGCTTTTTAGCATGAGTTTGGAACAAAGTCAAGTCCCAAAAGCTTGGAAAATAGCAAGTATAACTATGATACCAAAGAAATCTTCTCCAACCTAGGACCCTTCCAACTATCGTCCGATTAGTATGACAAGTTGTCTCGGGAAATTACTTGAACGTATTGTTTACTCAAGAATCTATAATTTTCTTGAGGAAAATAACTTACTAATTAAGGAGCAGTCAGGATTTAGAAAACATAGGCGAACAGCAGACAATCTATACCTTCTTATTCAAAAGGTAGTAGAATCCTTTAATAGAAAGAAAAAAGTATGATGTCTCTATTTTAGCATTTCTAAAGCTTTTGACAGAGTTTGGCATGAGGGACTCATTTGTAAATTAATTAAGATAAAACTTCCTCCCTATCTTATTTTCTGGATAAAATCATTTCTTCATTCCAGATATTTTATTGTAAATGTAAATGGTCATTTAAGTGATCAATACCCAATAAAAGCAGGGGTCCCACAAGGATCAGTAATTAGCCCACTTCTGTTTAGCATTTTCATAAATGACGTACCAAAAAGAGATAAAACTAACTGCCAATACTCTCTTCTTTTTGCAGATGATTTGGCTACTTTTTTTATTTTTAAGAAGAAAGGAAATCTCGAAAATATGATTAATAAGTACCTTAAAGAAGTTGAGCAATGGCTTTTTAAATGGAAAATGAAAGTTTCTGTTGAAAAGTCATGTTACATGATCTTTGAAAAAAGAACTAAATCCAAAATAAATTTAGACATTAAAATTTACGGTAACATTGTAAATCGTGAAGAAAAAGTTAAGTTTCTAGGAATTACGCTGGACTCAAAACTTACATTTAGCCCAATGGTAGATGAATTAAAAGAACGCTGTAATTCAAGGCTTAATATAATAAAATACCTCTCAAATAGGAAATGGGGTCTAAAACCAAACATTAGGTAATCTTTACAAATCTTTGATAGGATCAATCTTGGATTATTCTTTTCTTTGTATAAATTCATTCTCAGAAACTAACATCAAAAAAATACAAGTCATTCAAAATTCAGCAGTTCGATCTACTATGAAGCTGAAACATGATACCCCCTCAAATATTGTGCACCAAGAGGCCTTCAATAAACTTAAAATATCAACAGTTTCAAATCGATTCTGAGTTGAGTGAGAGATATGTCAGAACAGGATTGAGTCACTCTGTTCCACTGGTCCTCAGACTGGTGGAAGAAAATAGAGAAGGTTTCGAATCAAGATTCCTCGAATATCCTACTCCATTGTGTAATTGCTACCTAATAATTTCTTCTTTTTTTCCTGAACTTCCAAATATTTAAACATGTCTAACCTCTAGATATTTCAACATATCGTTTTTAATTTTTTTTTTTTTTTTATTAATTAGACTTATTTATCCTTTTTTAATATTTTTATTCATTTTTTATTTATTTTTTCTCTTTTTTTTCTTTTTTTTTATATAGATTTTTTATACTGAAGGAGCACTAGCTCGGTACAGATAAACAAATAAATAAATAATAAAATTTGACCAAAATAAAAACCTAAATAATAAATCTAATAATACCTAAAATATTAAAAGCTTTAAATTGGAAAAAATTGAATATTTTGATCTAAAAAAGTGTATTATCCTTTTCGATAATTACAAATTGCATAAGGTAGCTTCAAACGCTGATGGGTCAGTTCGTTTCCGTTGTCAAACTTGCAAGTCAATCAGCGTAACATTAGATAAAACTGATTTAATTTGTAGAAAACCGAACGCTTCTTCCAGACATTTGAGCCAATGCAAAAAAAATTTTCAATACATACAATTTGTATGAAATTGTAAAAATTGTAAAAAGGTAATTTTACGTAAATTTGCGTTAAAAGAAGTAAAATTACCAATTTTTACAGTGATGATTTGATCTAAGGTTTTTACGTTATTTTACGTAAAATGATGCCTTTTTACGTAAAATTACTATTTTTCCCGTAACAAATTGTAAAAGGCCAAATTCCAAAAAATAGACAAATTTTACATGATTTTTAACTTTTTTCATGAAAAAAAATTTGATAAAATTTTCAAAAAAATAAAAATTACGATTTTTTACGTAATTTTACGTAATAAAGTTTTTGTGGATGAAACCACAGTTAGAGTATTTGATAAACCAATTTAGCTTGTGCGATTAAAATCTACTAGACCAATGACTTTTCCATGTACTTCAAAATTTAAAAGTAAAATAAATGTTTGGGGTGGTATTTCTTTCAAAGGACCAACAAAATTTGCTTTATAAAATTAAGTTTTTAAAATTTTAACTGAAATAGAAACTAGTTGTTTTTCAAAGCTTTTTAAAGAAAAATTAAATTCAATACTTTAGAAGACTAATTTTTTTCAAGTAAAAAATAGTAAAAAAATGTAAATAATCGTAAAAAAACGTAAAATAAAGAAAATTCAATAAAATACTTCTTATTTTAAAATTTTTTATTATTAAATTAGTGTTTAGACCAATCTCCGTTTTACCAATTACAATCTAAATTACCTCTAAAATCTTTTCATAAAATAAATCAATCATCTATTTATCCTTACTTTTTTCAAGTGGTCAATATAATTTCTACATTTTTCTGCAGTTTCTTTGAAATTCAAAAATAACATAGACCACATCTTGATCATGTTCTGGATCTTTTAATCGAATAAAATTCTTCATTTCGTTCCATACCATCTCAATACGGTTTAAATCAGGTGGGATCGAATCTTTTTTGAAATTTTAATATTTTGTCTAAATAATTAGTTTCTAATAATACCCATTCGAGAATTAAAACACAATTATCGGCTCGAAGTTTTGTGTCGTTATCCTGGTGAAATTTAAACTCAAAGTCATAAAAGTGTGTTCCGAATGGTAATAAATACTCAGCTTGAATATACTCATAAAGTATTGAATTTAATTTTTCTTTAAAAAGCTTTGAAAAACAACTAGTTTCTATTTCAGTTAAAATTTTAAAAACTTAATTTTATAAAGCAAATTTTGTTGGTCCTTTGAAAGAAATACCACCCCAAACATTTATTTTACTTTTAAATTTTGAAGTACATGGAAAAGTCATTGGTCTAGTAGATTTTAATCGCACAAGCTAAATTGGTTTATCAAATACTCTAACTGTGGTTTCATCCACAAAAACTTTATTACGTAAAATTACGTAAAAAATCGTAATTTTTATTTTTTTGAAAATTTTATCAAATTTTTTTTCATGAAAAAAGTTAAAAATCATGTAAAATTTGTCTATTTTTTGGAATTTGGCCTTTTACAATTTGTTACGGGAAAAATAGTAATTTTACGTAAAAAGGCGTAATTATATTGAATAATGTAAAATATTGTCAATTAACGTCATTTTACGTAAAATAACGTAAAAACCTTAGATCAAATCATCACTGTACGTTAAATTATGTAAACCCCAAAAATTCAAAAAAATCTCAAATTTTGCTGTTTTTCATAAAATTTTGTTAAAAATACGATTTTGTCTTAAACGAAAATTTTTTTTTTAATTTAATTTTTACTATTTTTACGTAAAAATTTTAAGGTTTAGTTCATAAATAATAAATGAAATGGTATAAATTTAAAATCTCTTTGCGAAAAAACTAAAGATATATTATAAAACAAAAGATATATTTAATTACGATGAACACAAATGTTTTAATTTTTATCTTTATAAACTTTATTTACTAATTTTATGTTATTCATCAATATCTATTTAAAGGTAATAAATATTGTAGTAAAAAACGGTGGTGGTCGGTCAAATAGTTTAAAACTGATCTTTTCTTAATCACAGAGCGATCGGTATATGAAAAAAGTCATACCATTTTAAAATATTTATTAATTATAAAAATTGAGCAATCATCAAAATTTTTCACTTAAAAATTTTTTATTTTAAGCTTTTAGAGACTGTTTGAATTTTACTTTTTTTATTTTTAAATTATTCGATGAACTATATTTTCATTTCAAAATTTTACCAAAAATTGTCTAATTTTGCGTAAAATTAAGTAAGAAACTGTAAGAAGTGTTGAAATTTTTTTAATTTTTCCAATTAAAAATAATTAAATATTTTGGAAAAGAAACCAATTTTACATTTTTCTTACCAAAATCCTCATTTTTTTGTCCGTAAGCATTCTAGAACGATTTTACTAAAAGCTATGTATTTTAATGTAAGCTTACGTAATTTTTCGTAAAATTACATATCCTTATCGACTAATATTCACGTAAGATTACATCAGCTTACTAAAAATAATGTAAAATCACGTAAAATTACGTAATTTAGCCCATTCTTTACTTTTTATAAAAGCACTGTATCAGTCAATTTCTTATAAATGAAAATTTTTAAGAAACTGTTTTTTTTTCGATCTTGATCTAAACAATTAAGAATTTGAATTATTTATTCTAAATAAATAGCAGTCATTTGATTGTTTGTTTTATCATTTTTTTATTATTTGTCATTTTAAAAAGATCAAATTAAGAATAAACACAAAAAGTTCAATTTTTTTTATAAACAACAAGTTTACCATGATAAGAATTTTATTTGTTTTTAAAAATCAATTTATTATATGCGATAAATTTTCTTTATGAGGATTTGTTTCATCCAAAAAAATAAGCACTAAAAGTATAGAAAAAGTTTTTGTCCTCTAAGTTTCAGTTGATTATAAGCGAAAATACCCATTTTTCTTATAAACGGATCTATTTTAAAATAATATGTTAAAATAGCTAGAGGTTAGGCATGTTTAAATATTTGATAGTTCAAGAAAAAAAGAAGAAATTGTTAGGTAGCAATTACACAATGGAGTTGGATATTCGATATATCTTGATTCGAAACCTTCTCTATATTCTTCCACCAGTCTGACGATCAGTGGAACAGAATGAGTCAATCCTGCACTGACATATCTCTCACTCAACTCAAAGAATCGATTTGAAACTGTTGATATTTTAAGTTTATTGAAGGCCTCTTGGTGCACAATATTTGAAGGGGTATCATGTTTCAGCTTCAAAATAGATCGAACTGATGAATTTTGAATAGCTTGTATTTTTTTGATGTTAGTTTCTGAGAATAAATTTAAACAAGGAAAAGAATAATCCAAGATTGATCCTATCAAAGATTTGTAAAGATTACCTAATATTTTTGGTTTTAGACTCCATTTCCTATTCGAGAAATATTTTATTATATTTAGCCTTGAATTACAGCGCTCTTTTAACTCATCGACCATTGGACTAAATGTAATTTTGAGTCTTAATAATGTGAGTTTTGAAGCTAAGCTAAGAGTTAAGCTTAGATGAAAGTGGTTATTAATGTGTCAATTATTTTTATGATTTCTTTATCTCTATTTCCGGAATCAAGTGTAAAAATAAGACAAAAAATTAGTCTCTAGTCTTTTTCAAAATTCTACACAATCGAATTTCTTTACAACCGAATTCTTTTTCACCGAATTTTTACTTTTTTTTCAATTTTTTCATCTAATGAGACTATATGATATATAAAAAAAAGCAGACTTAGGTAACTTAGTTGAAATTATATTTGATAATTAAAAGGTTTGTTTTTAATTTTCTTTATGAACCAAGTGATTAAATTGAAAATTGATTTGAAAAAAATTGGGATTGTAACCGAGTCTTAGATACTGGGCTTATGGCTATTTATACATCAGAATTACGGGGTAATTTGCAAGGATTAACGGAAGGTCTTACCATTATCCCATAGTTTAATATGATGCTAAAAAGATAATAAAAAGCTTTTCACTTAGAATAAAAGTTTTGATTCTAAATACAAATGTTCTAAAAGCTCAAATCATTATCCACATCTCTTTCAAAAAAATGTGATTCTCATGTACCTATAAAAAATAAATTTAAATTCATATAACTACTTTTTAGGATAAACATACTTTTTAAATATTAAAATATATTTCCATTGCAAAAATAATTTTTAAGCCTGGAAAAAAAAATTAAATTTTAATCTCAAAGCTTAATTTTTCGCATTCAACTAACTCGTAAACTGATTCATCAGTCATGATTTTATAATTTGGTGAAAAAATTCTACTTTAATTTGATAAATAATTTATATGTCAAAAAATATTTTTTTTTAAATCAAAAAAGCTGTTTATTTATCAGAGTTGTTTAAAAGTCCAAAATTAAAGTCCAAAGCTTAAAAATAAAAGTCCAAGTCCGGACTTTAAATTTTTTTTTAATTTTTCAAAAGTCCGACTACAGACAAATTACAGAAAAACTTGCCGGCAATTCTAAAATTTTTGATAATTTTTTTTGATAATTTGATAATTTTGATAGTTTTTTATTCTAAAATATGCAAAAAATTTTAGAATTGCCGGCAAGTTTTTCTGTAATTTGTCTGTAGTCTTGGACTTTTGAAAAATTAAAAAAAAATTTAAAGTCCGGACTTGGACTTTTAAACAACTCTGATAAATAAACAGCTTTTTTGATTTAAAAAAAATATTTTTTGACATAAAAATTATTTATCAAATTAAAGTAGAATTTAAAAAAAAAAAAAAATTAAAGTCTTGGACTTGAGACTTGTGGCTTTTAAACAACTCTGTTATTTATTAAGACTTTTTTATCTGCATGTAGTATTTCTAATAAAGTAAATTTATTTTAGCGATTAGAAAGTAATTTTAGTTACACAAACGATTTCTAGCCGTTTTGATCTTTAATTGCTCTCTTTTATAAACAAATGAAATCAATTTTGCAGACTTTTTACCTTTTTTATTTAAAAAATTGAAATTTAAATAGGTTTCTCTGAATTGAACTTACATAGTGAATTAAAGAACACTTATCCCCATATTATATTTTCAACATCATCACCATAAATCAAAAAAAATTATCCTTAACATTTTTTTATTTAAAAGATAGAATTTTAATATTTTTTTCCAACTAAATTAAAATTTATTTTTGCTATATTTATTTTCTTGAAAAAAATTTTCGATTTGTTTAAATTGAATTGATTTTAAAAATAAAGAACAAAAAAATACAATTATATTTAATATTAATAATTAATATAAACAGTTTAGTAAAACTTGGAAATAGAAAACAATTTATTTTTAAAAATTAAACAAAAAATTTTTTTGACGAGGATAACATATCATCTGCGTCGTATAATGATGACTCATCATCTAATCTCGACTTTTCGTAGCTGGTTTCAAAATCAGTCATGTTTTGACTGCTCAGATCATTATTCGAATTTTTTTTAAAACTTCCATTAGAGAGATAATTTACACTTAAAAAATTAAAATTCATTTCTGACCCTGGCTCGATCGGAGTGCTTTGCTTATGTCCCATGTTTTTTAGTCTATTCTCACTATTGTGTCCCGACTTGGTAAGAGTAGTAAGTATGGTCGCATTTGTTACTGTCAAATAATCTTCCGGGTCATTTTCATCATCAATGTATAAATTTATATCATAGTTTAAACTCTGCTTGGCTGTCTTATTTTCTGACTTGACTTGGTCACTTGGAACTGAATCGTTACATTGGGTAAAACAAATTTTTGGACTTTCTTTTATTTTAAATTTTGTGCTGGCTTCAGTTAAAGTATTTGGTATTAAAAGGTGGGAAATTTTGCCAGGGCCGCGCCGAATTGTGTAATGAGGCTTTTTGTTTTTAATGTTATCCAAACAAAATTTACACAAAACTTGTTTACGGTCGCTTTGCTGATTATTGCTAGACTCAAATCCAATACTATCGGATTTGTCGATCAAAAATTTACCGTAATGCTCTTTGTGGTGGTTTAGTTTGCCTAGATGGTACATGGAATTGTGGTGACTAAATTCAGACTTGGTATACCACTGAATAAATGGAAATTTTCGCCTGAAAGAAAATGAAAAAAAATTCTTGTTTCCGAAGCAAAGTTTAATGCTGTTTTCACGCCTTAATTCTTCCAGATCTGAAGGCTCATAGGTGCAAATTACACTGCCATTGACAACGTTTAGCAAATCTGTGCTGCTAAATCGAATATTTTGATTTTGTTTGGTTTTTTTGGAAAATTCCTCGCGGCGTTCATCCTCTGTATTCATAGTCAAAAATTTCAAGACTAGCAAGTTAATTGACGATGCAACTACGGTTAAACCGAAAAGGATAAAGGTAAATGACAATATCACATAGCTTGTATTTGATAAATTATTTCTTTCCTTAATAATAAGAAGAAAATTTTTTTATTTTTTTAGTGGAACTTTTATTAAAACTCACTTGAAGAGCCTTTAGTTATTTTTGAAAATTTTATAAAATTATTAATTTTTATTTGTTAGATCTTAGTAAAAAACTTACGACATAATCACCAAAACCGATAGTGGTCAAAGTTATAACACAATAATAGATGGCGTTAAAGTAGGTCCAGCCTTCATAATATGAAAACATGGCAGCTCCACCTGCAATCACAACAAAGGACAATACTCCAGCGACAAAGACCATTTCAGTCTGATTTACTTCTGTATGCTTGAATTTGACGCACTTTTTTACAAGTTGAATACAAAATGAAGCAAAATAGTTGAGACGTTCACCAACTGATTGGAACATTACTAGACAAAGAGGTATCCCTATCAAAGCATACAGCATGCAAAACGATTTACCGGGTATTGTTTGCGGCGTACTGTGTCCATAGCCTAAATGACCATTTAAACTATTAATTTTCAGTTTATTTTACTTAATCGAACATTACCAATTGTGGTGATTACGGTTAGACTAAAATAAAATGCCCCGGTGAATTTCCTTTAGAAATATTTTTATTATTTTATTAAAATGTTCATAAACTTGATTTTGAAATAAATAATCAAACAAGTTTTTTTTTTTAATTTAATTAAAAAAAAATTAGTGAAAAAAAAATAAAATAATTTAGTACAAATTTTCACTATTTTTTAAATTGAAATTGAGTTTTAGCTTAAAAAAATTCCCCTATCACATTATTTAGTTTTTAATCATGTCATGTCTTGCGCAAAAGCGATGAAATGGGGTTTGAGTACTTTCATCGTGGAAAACTAAAGTTAATAATTTTAGATTAAAATTTATTTTCAATTAATTTAAAAAATGATAGAGATGCAGTTGGCATATGAGAATGATTTTATTAGAAAATGCAGTGGATAATTTAAAATTAAGACTAATTAACCAGTTTAAGTATGTTTGATCATATATTTATGGTTTAAGTCTTATGTATTTAAATTTAAAAGAAAAAAAATGATATCTTAACTCATCGGTTTCATAAAAAGATTTTATAGAAATTTTTAAAAAATATGTAAAGCAGGAATTTATTGTCTATCAAAAAGGTTTATCTTAGACCGATTTCCATCATTTTAAATAAACAACTTTATTTTATAACTTTATAGTCTTTTTAGCAATCTTTTATTCACAAATATATCTAAGATGTTGTGTTTTTTAGTCAAATTTTTCAAAATTAATGTTTTAATTAAAAGTAGTTAATTAATTTTAAAAAGTGCAAATTTAATAATCTGAAAAAAAATCATTAGTGTAGTAAAATTAATAAAAAAATAGCAAACTAGAAAGTTAAAAGACTATTAGAATATTAATATTAAAATGTTAAAATATTAAAAATATTAGCAGGTAATCACTTTTAAATTTCCAAGCATATTACAAAGGTTACTTTTTAAACCGATATATAAAAAAAATTCAAGCAATTGTCATCCGAGTTGAAAAAATTTTAACAAAAATTTGGAATCAAAATTGGCAAGACTTTATTAATAAGAAGTCTTACCAAAAAAACGATATGAATCTGACAAGATGGGAAAAAATCCACTCTCAAGCAGATCTTTTTGGAAAAAAAATTAGAACAAAATAAAATTGAGATTATTTAAACTTTGATCTCAAATAAAAGGGATCTAAAAACAAACAAAAAAAGGAAGGCTCTTTGGAGAATACTTATCAACAACGTTTAGCTTAAACCTCGACTTAATTAATTATTATTCTTTACCATAAATAATTAATGTAATTATTAAGCTTTTAAAATCAAATTAATGATTAACATTCTTTAAATTTTGACCAAAAATTTGTAAATAATTCAATTAAAACAAAAAATTTTTTAAAGAATAAATAAGACGCTTCTAATTAAAAAGCTGGGGATTTTTTTATTCAAAATATTATGATCAAAAAAAGGAAATATTTAAAAAAAATTATCCTAAATTTTGACCGAAGTTTTAAAAAATATGAAATTTTGTGATCTAATTAAATGTAAAAATGAAAATCGAGTTTTTTTAAAATATTTTCTTTTTTTGATTATAAAATTTACAATAAAAAATTTTTTTCATAAAAAATATGATCTAAAGTTCACAAAATTTTAAAGATAAATTTTTCGAGTAAAATTTGTGATCTATAGATCATGAAATTGACAAGACCCATTGTTTTTTATCTTTTGAATTATACTTCACTCTTTTTTAAAAATTTGATTTAAAATAAAAGCCGCCGGATATCTGATCCAACTCTTGATTCTATTTGATTTCCTGGAATGTCAGTAATAATGGCTCTGATAAATTTGAGTAATTTTTATTGATTGAAATACGCTCAAAATCAAAACTAGAAAGAGAAAAGGAATTGTGATTTGTTTTGAAAAATTTTTCATTCTAAAATTTAATATTGTTCTTATTCTTATTTGTTAATAAACACATTTAAGGAAGAATCTCATGCTGTTTATTACGGATTTTAGTCTTCCGATTTATTATTTTACAAAAAAAAAAAGTTACAAAAATAAAGAATCTTATCGGATGTTACAAAATTTTGACATTAGCTTACCATTGAGGAAATTTTCGATACGGATGGTACTTGTTGACAATGTCTTCTAAATTTTTATACTCATCGTGGCTGATGTTGTATTTTTTTTTATAATCTATCTCAGTATTCTCGAGATCTTGTTTGATTAATTCTTCAGTTTGACTCTCGAGAGCGTCGAAAATAGCAGCGCCCATGAGCAAATATGTGAATGTTGAGACAATGAACGATAATGTACGAACATTTTGCTTTTTCATTATTTCTTAATGTAACTGCAGCATACTCAGTCGATTAAAATTGGAATTGATTTATTACAAAAAAATAAATTTTAACAAAACAAAAAACAGTTAATTAAGAACTATGCTATTTGATCATTAAAATACCCTGATACTTATTTATATTTGATATTAGCTAAAATTAAATTTTAATTACAATCAAAATTGGCACCAATTTTACGTCAGCAAATAATGGAATCTTAGAGGCATAACAGAAAGAAATGAAATTTATTTTCTAATTTTAGTTGAGTTTCTGAAGTTGATTTTAAATTATAGTAAACTAGTTCAGCATAATAATTTCGGCATCCGATTTCAGGGTTCAATAGCAAGACTTGCGATAGTCTGAACGAGCTTTTTATACAACAATAATAATAAAATTTGAATAAAAATAATAATATTTTTTATAGAAATATTCTAGGATTTCGTAGAATCAATTTATGAATACAACTTTTGCTGAGAATTTAATTTTAAGGAAAAAAAGCATAGAAAATTCAATCATAATTAGATTGATGCTTTTTGTTAAATTTAACTTATGTGTTAGCCTAATGCTTTGTGCGAATGCTCAAGGAATTATGCTGCACTACCACTTCTATTATAATTCCTGCTTTGATTATGACTCTTAATCATTATTGTTTGCTCTGTTGAATGTGCTAAAATTTCATTAACTCAACTCCAATTGTGTTGGGAATATTTTTTGAATTCTGTGTTTTTTTTTCATGACGTCAAACCACAAATGAATTTTTAAAAACAATTAAAATTTTTTGTTTAATTTTTAAGAAAATCAATAAACCAATTTGTAGAATATTTTATGATAAATTAAAAATATAGTCTTTAAAACTTCGTTTCGGAGACAGAGATACTCACTCCGAAGGGAAAAATTATCTCTCCCGAAAATATTAATAATCATGCAAATAAAAGAATAAGAAAATTAATTGCCAATTTTTTTTAAAATTTTTTTCTAGTTTAGCTTATTTATAGCATAAAATTTTTATTAAACAATTTTAAAGCTGCACATGTAAAAATCAAAAAAAAAATAATTAATGATCACGAAATAAAATTTAATTCATAATCCGTCAGGTCTTCCGCCTTTTAAATAAAATTAAAATAAGAAACCATATAATTTAAAATCTACCTTTTCTAGGATCTGAATATGCGTTTATGTATTTTTTTGATTGACTTTCATCCATTATACGAATTCCTTGGATAACCGAACCACCAAAATTAAAACATTTTTTCTTATGTCCTTTTGCCATTATACCCATTTCGATATCCTTTTAAACGAGCTTAAAAAAATTTGAAAAATTAAAATTATTTACCTTTGAAAAACCGGATTCAATTTCGAGATTATTTGGATAGAGCTGGTGATGAATTCGACGAGAATCAATCGCTTCCTTAATATCCATTCCCATAAAAAGTGTTTTAATAGCCACCTTGACATAACTTGACATTTTTAAATTTATTTTTTTTTTGAAATTATACTTGAGAAACTGCGGATATTATTTTTGAGCCTCCTGATGCACCTAAAATCAAGCGTACATTATTGTTTTTATCTACCACTATTATTGGACACATTGATGACAAGGCACGCTTGCCAGGTCTTATAAAATTTGCCTCTGTTGGTTCAAAACCAAATGAATTTGTGAGACCAGGTGTAGAAAAATCATCCATTATGTCATTGTAAAGTATTCCCGTATATTTTCCTGCATATTTTGCACCAAAACTAAAAATTAAATTTTTATAAAAGAAAAAAATACCATACAAATTACTAATTATTTATAGTTGAAGTTATAGACACGGCATCTCCATTTTCCGAATATACCGATATGTGAGCTTTAGAATTTAATTAGACTAAACTTTTTTAATTGCTGAAAATACCTGTTCCAGCATCTTGCTTTTCAAGAGCAGAGCCATAGTATGAAGTTGGAAATGTTTCATCATCTTTTATCTTATCTCTGATTGCATCAATATATCCTTCATTTTGCAAGTCATCTAAAATCTTTTTTTTTAATTTAAAAATTTTATCATATAAACTTTAGAAAATTTATTAATACAAATTGAATCTTAATTAGGTATTCAGAATTTTAAATATTTTTTTCATAACAGTCTATCATAAAAAATCCTGTCTTTAATCAATTATTTACCATACAGTTTTTCTTTAATAATTCATGTCACAGAGGCATAACTATTAATATTTAACAATTTTTATTTTTCATTTTTTTCACATAACAATATTTTGCAAACTAAAAAAAATCAAATTAAGTTGCTAAAAATATATTTAAGCTTATACTTAAACTCAATCATGAATTTTATCCTGTTTTTTAATCTAAATTTCAACAAGTTAGTAAATAGAAATCTATTAAATTCCCTCCTCACATGTGAATTTTAAAAGAGGTAACAAAAAATTCAAATCTTACTACGTAAAGTTATGTGAAAATCAGAAGATCTAGAGATTGTATTTTACTTATAAAAAACTTAAAGAAATAAAACAAAAAAAAATTGAACATTCAAAGACATTAAATTCTGCTAAGAAATTCAGACATCAATCTTGGACCCGTGCTTTTTGTTCTGTATATAAATGACCTACCTGACTGCGTTTCAAATAGAATGGAATTCTATGCAGATGACTCAAAAATACTCGGCATAGTTAATAAAGTTTATGAGAGAGCGATGTTACAGAAAGATCTGGATGCAGTATGCAAATGGATAGAGGTTTGGCGTATGGGACTGTGTGCTAACAAATGTAAAGTAATGCATTTCGGCAGACTAAATGCAAGGCATAAATATACACAAAAAAGCAACTCAAATGTTATACTAGCGACCACAGAGTGTGAGAGGGATCTTTGAGTGATGGTTTCATCAGATTTAAAGTGGACCCACCAAGTGAAAAGTGTTTGTGCTAAAGCGAACGTTTACAAGTAGAGATGAAAGACTGTGGGTAAGATTGTATATATCCATGGTGAGACCCCATCTAGATTACGCAGTGCAGGTTTGGAATCTAAGTATGAAAATGAATGTGAATGAGTTGGAAAAGGGGCAAGAGAGGGCAAAAAAAATACCTTTGTCTCTAATAAACATGTCGTACGAAATGAGGTTGACGAAATTAGGACTGACAAAGCTGAGTGAAAGAAGAGTGAGAGGGGACTTGATTGAAATGTACAAATTAGTGAATGGAATAGAAAAGGTAGGCTTGGTCAAGAATCTAGTGAATAGATCAGAAAAAAACGGTCCAGCCGGGGCGTTAAGAGGAAATAGTATCAGAGTCCAGAGAGAAAGTTTTCCTGCTCAAATTAGAAACGATTTTGCAGCTGCAGTAAGCGCCAGACATGTATTTTTCTCAAACAGAGTGGTTCCGCATTGGAATAAGTTGCCAGAAAATGTGGTGAAATCTAAGTCAACCACTAAGTTTAAAATGGCTTTAGATAAGCTCAATGAAATCGGCTGCTACAACACTGCCAATCGGCGGTGATGGGCTCAGACACTCTTCATGTTAGGTGTCGCAGCAAGAACTACTACTACTACTACTATCAAGTAGCTTTAATTTTATAAAAATTTATTACAAAAGAACAAAAAAAGATGTAAAAAAACAGCACAACTTAAGCTTTTATTTATTTTTTAACATATATTTGCCTTCTTTTTGTATTGATATTTTTTATTGAATTTCACAGAACGTTAAATGGCAAAATGTAAATAATTTTACATTTTCGTATTTTTATACTTTTAAATATTCTTAATGCATTATTTTATAATAAACTTTTGAAAATCCAAAATAAAAATTTACTCAAATATTGCACAAAAAGTATTAATTGGCTACCATAAGAAGCTCACAAGATCAAGATGAACTACAGTGTGACTAAAATAAGCTACTTAAGTGGTCTGAGACAAGGAAAATGAGTTTCAATTTCGAGAAATGTAAGATAATGCACCAAGGTAACACTAAAATCCACTGCACCAGCAAGTACTCTTTCAGAACCGAAAACGTAAACTTTAACTTAGGTGAAACTATCTCAGAAAGCGACCTCGGTATCAAAATATAAAACGAACTGAGAAACAAAAGTTACGAAGAAAGATTCAAAGATTTAAATTTGCCGAGTGTTGAAGAAAGATTGGATCGTTTCGACATGATACAATTCTTCAAATGCAACAAGAACATAAATAGAATCAACTGGTGCTGTCCTGTCAGAAGAACCCCAAACTGTGTTGAAGAATGACCAGCTGGCTCTATTCGTGGCACCAAAAACAAGTTTTACATGAAATTTGTGAGGAACTGTCCGCCAAGAAATACCTTCTTCACAAACAAAGCTATCCCATATTGGAATGAACTATCTGAGCAAATCTAGATCGCGACAACTGTTGAATTCAAGATCGAGCATGACAAATACAAAACAGGCACCAGACCAGATAACAGAAGACTTACTACTGACTAACTAATGGCTTGCTGCAGATTATTTAATAATAATAATAATAATAATAATAATATTGCACACAAAGTATTATTAAATATAGAAATATGAAAATGTAAAAATTTTAAATTATTTACATTTTGCCTAAATCATATAGGCAAACCAATAAATCGGCCCGGTTATATAAACATTTGTATTAATTATATTTTATGCTTTCAATAGCCTAATTTTTTTAATAAACCTTTTAAAGTTAAGATTCCTTACATTGGTTATATTCAAATATTTTTCATCAGCCAAAAATGTTCGTTTAGCGTATGCATGTTTAAATACTTCTGTCAATCGATGATAAAACAAAATCTTTTGTTCTTGGCTCATAGAACTTTCTATTGACAAATCGAATCCTTTTATTAAAATAATTTTTTTTACTATATTCACTATGATGACAAAAAATTAATTACTCTTCATTAATCTAATAATGAATGGAACCAGAATTCCACTTGAAGGCGGAGGAGGTGTATAAATTCTTAGATTTTCATCTAAGGGCACCTCAAATCGGTTTTTGTGAACTCTTGCTTGGTATTCTTTAAAATCTTCCAAAGTAACGTTTCCACCTTAAATTTTGATTTTATTAACCCGAATTGATTAAATAAGACAAACCATTTTCATTTATTTCAGACACTATAAATCCAGTTAAAATTCCATTATAGAACGCATCGACGCCTTCTTCACTTAGAATTTTGAAAGTTTTTCCCAAATTAACCATTTTGATCGTATCATTTTCTTTGTAGACTTGATTTGTTTTTGGATTAATGAAAACTGATCTTAACCCACCGTTTTTTAATATGAGACCCTCTTTTTGTCTCAAAGCGCTTGCTAAAACTTTCGATATATTGAATCCGTTCAAGCATAATTCGATTGTTGGAGCAAACAGATCTTTCCATGGTAAATTTCCTCCAATTTTATGAGCTTCCCAATAGCCTCTTATTTCACCAGGTATTCCACTAGTTATATTTAATTTACTTTTTTAAAAATATGCAAAAAATTACAAAATACCTGGCTAGTCCACCTTAAAAAATTTAATTAAAATAATTCTTAAAAAATTTTAGTCCTAAATTACCAAGAGTAGCTTTCTGAGGATTATTGACAAACATGGTTTCGTAAGAATTCAAAGGAGCACTCTCTCTTGCATCGATTATATAATTCATGTTTTTATCTCTTAAAAAGTGCTAAAATAAAAAAATTTATTCATTTTTTAAATGAATTTTATTACTTTAGGTAGATGTTCATAAAATGTCCTCCTCCGATCCCCATGCTCTGAGCATTCATCACTGAGTTGCAAAGAGCAGTGGCTATAGCTACATCAACTGCCGAACCATTAGCTTCAAAAAGATTTCTATTTTATAAATAATTAAATAAATTATTAATTTTTTTTAATGAATTTTATTTACCGTCCTACGCTTGAACAGAGAGCATTATCGGCAGCTACGGCAAATTTTTCATATTTAGCGAGAATCGAAGCCTGAATCGATGAGTTATATACTTCGTGTGCTGTATCACATTCGTCAGACTCTACAAATATGTCACAATTAATTTTTTTTCCAAATTATAAATAATCATTTAAATATTATTAAATAAATTACCTATTTTTAAAGGATTTTTTCTAGTTTCTACTACGATTATTGTAACCAGACAAATTATTAAGCTCAAAGTCACCACTGAAATAGCTATCAAAAATTTCCTAGGTTTCAATTTTTACTTTCGTATGCAATGATAAATGTAAATTTTACTTTTTGGTCAATGTTTTTTTTGTTTTTAAATTGCCCTCTTCTAAGCTGACCATTTCTCTAAAAATTTTAAGTTATCTTTTAAAATTAAAATTCAAATCTTTAGCACTAGAAAGACCAGGTAATTAAAAATTTAGTTGATCAGAAATCTATAAAATTCAACTTAAAACTATTTAAAATACTAAATTACAACAGTCAAACCTAGATATATAGAAACTTTTTATTGCATTAGTCTTAAAAAAATACAATTGAAATTAGCGAAAATATTTAGATAAAAAATCATCAATTTTTTATTTTAAATAACGAAATCTTAATAAATAAAAATTAAATTAATTTATCCAAATGAAATTTCAGAACTTAATTAAGTTCTTTTATGAAACAATTTTATGACATAAAAAGATGACAAAGTTTATTATTTTTGTTTTGGTTTCACCTTATTGAAAAAATTTTTCTTTTTCTGTTTTCATTGTTTAACATCCTTTAGAATGAACACCGAAAAACAAAAAAACAAATAAAACTTTTCTTTTAGAAGCTCAAGTAGAAATTATAAAAAACAATTAAAAAAAAAACAGACAAAAGAATAATTTTTCAATGTATTGAATATTAAAAATATCTAGATTTCGTCAAAAGCAAAGATATTAGAACTCTTTGATAATAATCCCAATCAAGTTGGCTCAGAAAAGAAAAAATTAAACGATTTAAATATGAAGGGTTAAAAATTATAATGTCACTTGACTTTGTCATTAAAATTTTATTGGTATCAATTTTTTGACAAAAAAAAACGAAATAAGTTTGGTCTACATTACAATTAATATTATTTATTTAATTAATACAACAATGGAAATATAATAAAAAAGAAAAGTGAAATAAAATAGATAAGACATAAGGATTAAAATTTGTGATGATAAAGGCTCATATTGGAATGCAACGGTTGTCTAGCTTCAAAGTCAGTCATCGAATAACAGTCAAAACTAGTGCTGTTAAACGAAGTTGCCGCAGTATTGGCGTAGTCTTTTCTGTATGCTTTTTATGTGAATAGAAATTTTATAAATCACATATGATTTTTAATTTTTTTTTGAATTTTTTTATTAATAAATTTGTCACTATTAAGATGACACTGCTTGTCATCGCAACTTTGTTTGCAAATTTTAGTTAAAATTTTTAACGGTGAAATTGATTTACCTGATCCAATATTATTGCTAAAATTTTTTTTCCAGATTTTATTAAAGGTTTTCTTATTCAATATTGAGAAAACCGCGTTATTAAAACTCTTAAAAAAAACTACAAATCTACAAAATAATGAAATGTGACAATATCGGGGTTTAATAAGAACGATTGAAAATTTTGTTCGACTGTAAGATGCCAGGCAACAAAAAAATGAAACCTTATGCGGACCATAATTTTGGTCAAAATTGTTTTTATTTTCAATAGAAAACTATTTATGAGAAAAGTCGTGTATAAAAATAAGTCTAAATTGATGATAAGTTATAGAATATTTTTATTTCGTTAGACTTTTTTTAAGAAAATTTAAATAAATTTAAAAAATCTTTTTACATATAATTTTCGATATAAAGAATAGTTAAATTGCTGTCCCGACCATTTCTTTATAAAAAGGCTTGACTGTAATCTAAATTTGGTTTCATAGTTACAGAACTTCTGATTTTTTCAAAAAGGGTCATTGTCCGACTGACCTGACCTAGCCAGTCTTTCTAGTGTTTAGCATTGAAATAAACATCAAAAAAATTAAGAAATAATTTCTAAAATATATTTTAATCAAAGCTTATCACCTAAAAGTGAGCTAAAATTTAGTGGCAAGTATCATATTTTCAATTAAATTATAAAATAATTAAAAGTCATATGATTGCTTTAAGTATTTTAAATGATATTTAGAATCAAGCAATTTTAGTTTATAATGTTTTTTCTTTAGAAAGTTCAGAAAAAAATTTAAATATTCAATCAGGTTTTTTAATCTTATCAACAATCGATCAGTTAACAAAATTTATTAGCTTTCATTCGGGCTCTTCTGAAAGCTAATGTTTCATACAAAGTAAATTCTAATATTAAATCAGCTAACATTATTACTTTTTATGGTCTAAAGCAATTAATATTCAAATTTAATTTATCTGAGTTATTTTTGTTTTATCTGTAATAAAGACATAATTTTAATTAATTATTTTATTTTTCTAATAAAAAATATTTTGATAAAAATGAAAACGTTTTAGTATTTTATTTTAATTTATTGTTTAAATTATTGTTGTGATTCTAATACATGTCCAGCAAGAATATTTAAACTAGGACTTAGTTGCAACAGATAATAAGGTAGTATTATTTGCAAATAAGTTCAAGGAATGCCATTTAAATTTGAGCCTTTAATTTAATTTTATAAAATTTCAGTCTATCTTTTCAATTCAGAAAAATTTGAATAACTTTTTTACTAAAATAGATAATTTAGTTGTGTAAAATGCTTAATTATGAGCAAATTTGCTTAATGTTGTAAAATAAGTCTGCAAAGTACTCTGCAATTTTCTGCATTTTGCACGCCATTAAAAAGTATTCTAATCAACTGTGCAATTACATTGCAGAGTTTTTGCAGACATATATTCAAAAAGGAATTTTGTTTTTAAGGAGTGATTAGGCTTGCCAGAAGTTATTTTGATTAATGCAAGTAATTTTGTTCCAAAAAAGTATTTTTAAAAAAGTGAGATTTTTTGGCGATAAAAATAGCAAAATTAGTGCTAAAAATAATTTAAAGTCAACAAAAAAAATGCATAAAAAATAAATTTGCAAACTAAAACAATCGAAAACGGCTCTCATTAAACTTACCCACAAATTTGAAAAAAATTAGAACAAAATCAATTCATAACTTACTATTATTATAAAAACATAGACATTTTGATTTTTTTGTAACAAATTAGCATTGAGTATAACAAATTCGATGTTAATTTAACTTTTTAACCTTTTTTAGAACAAACTGAATAGGAATGAAATTGATTTAATACTCAATTATTTATTTATTTGTTTATCTGTACTGAGCTAATGCTCCTTCACAATATAATTATTTTAAAAAAATTAAAATAAAGTTAAATAAGATAAATAATATTAAATAAAGGTTGGATAAAATAAAATAAAATAAAAATAAAGTAAAAACCGATATGTTGAATATTTTAGGCCTATACTATTTTTTAATTTAATATTAGTATTTTTCGATTTAATAACTTATTGGCAATGTGAAATTTTAGTACAAAAATTACAGTACAAAACGTAAAAGGTTTATAATTATTTTTCTAATTGTGCAAAAATGGTTCTGCAAAAAGTACAATATTGTACAAATTTGTACAAACGAATTCAAAGCTCTGCAAAAACTCTGAAATTTTCTGTAAAATGCACACCATTAAAAAATATTTGATTAAACTATGCAATAGATTGCAGAGTTTTTGCAGAGCTTTGAATTCGTTTGTACAAATTTGTACAATATTGTACTTTTTGCAGAACCATTTTTGCACAATTAGAAAAATAATTATAAACCTTTTACGTTTTGTACTGTAATTTTTGTACTAAAATTTCACATTGCCAACTTATTTTATTTTTATTATATTTTTTCTTATTGTTTTTATTTCTAATCTGAAGGAGCTCTAGCTTGGTACAGATATACAAATAAATAATAATAATATACAGGCATATAATAAAATAATAATTTTTCTTAATATATTTTAAAAAATGGAATCTTGGGCTAAATCGAGAGAAAGCATTATAAAAGAAGACGCCGAAAAAAACAAAAATATTTATCTGTGTTTTTATTTTTAAATAAAATTGTTCAATTTGCAATAAATAAAAAATTGAAAATAAAAAAATTATTTTTTTATTTTATTTGAGATGAATTCATTCATTTTGTATCAATTCTATTAATAATGTTAATTTTTATTGAATAATTTGCATTACGTTTAAATTAGATATTGTCATAAAAAATTTGTTATTTTTGAATTCAATTTGGGCTAATTTTTATTAAATTTGTTATTTAAAAATATTAAGAGTTAATCGAAAACAGAGTTGTTTACAAGTCACAAGTCTCAAGTCCAAGTCCGGACTTTTGAAAAATTAAAAAAATTTAAAGTCCGGACTTGGACTTTTATTTTTAAGACTTGGACTTTAATTTTGGACTTTTAAACAACTCTGATCAAAAACTACAAATTAAGCATTTTTCATTCTTAAAAACAAAAAAAAAACTTTAATTCAAGAACATATTAAAATATAAAGATCATATCAACAATTTTAATTTCATTAAACTTAAACATAAAAACCCAGTTAGACTTTAAACTTTGATTTAAATTGCCATTCTTTAAATCATTGACCTAATTATGTCAACAAAAAAATTTAATTAAATTATTAATCCAACTTTGTTTTGAGACAAAAATAGCGCCATGCATTAAAAATGAATGTGCATAGAATGCAAAAACTGCTGTGTTCATATTTGTAGAGCAAAATATCCTCTAATTCGAATCAAACACATTAAAAATAAAAAGCTTTTAATTTGCATAAATTTGATTATACTTTTTTTTCTTTATTTGCCTTAATATTCAATATATGAGCATAATTTCTATTTTCCATTGTTGATTGCAAGCATTTCACTCATCTTGTTCCTTAGATTTCTTGTAAACATTATGATTAAAAACTGTGTACACTTTTCCTCCAAGCTAAACAAATGCATTTCTCTATGTTGCAAATGAAACTAAAAAATTAAAATAATTTATTATCAATTTCATAATTTTTGTAGAAAATTTTTCATCGATAATCAATACCGAACCCTGAATTGTGTTATCCAAAAAATTCTCTAAAAAATGTCATTTTTTTTCTGTTTTGTTCGCCGCCGTCCTCAATTCCACGATTTCATGCACTCACTTGTAAATTCTGGAGCACATGTGCTTTACAAATTATGAACATGGAGAGAGTGCAGCGATCGCTTGAAATTAAGAGAGCGTGCAATTAAAAAATTAAATTTTTTTAAATTTTAATTTTAACTAGATATGAATATAGACCGAATCAAGTCGATTTGAATAAGAGTGTATTCGAAAAGTCAGTAATGGTCAGATCACCGCAAGAAATAGCAAACAATTCTGTGGACTTAGCCGAAGCATTGAACGAGAATGAACTGGTCGATGGTGTACACAATGCCACGCAAATAAATGAGCTCATTTCCATAGACACCAATGTTTCTGTAAATAGTAGTGCTCTCAAGAGTCCGAGCCCGAACGGTTTGGGTGAAAAACGCAAGCAGCACAATTGTCCGTATTGTGACAGGTCGTTCACAAGGCCCTACCGACTCAACGACCACATTTCCTTCTCGCACACAGACGAAGTACTCTTAGATAAAATTTAAAAAAAAAAATTATTTTTTTGAAATGACTAGAAAAAATATATGTGCACTCAATGTTCGAAAAATTTCTCATGCAAAGATAAGCTCAAGCATCATATTGATGTTAAGCATGAAAATAAAAAGCCCAATGTCAAGACAAAGACCAAAGCCAAAAATGTCGAGGATCTCAAGTATGTAGATAAAATTGCACTTTTATTTAAAAAAAAATAAGGAATTTTAATAAATAAATAATTAATTTTTACCGACGACTTTTGAACATTTGAAGCATAATTTTTAACTTTTGAGACTGTTATAATTTTCAACTTTTTTTTTCAATTTATTTAATTTTTAATTATGGAGATTTAATTTTTAATAACTCTTAGCCTTGATTTTATCACTAATTTTACTTAATTATTTTATTTTTATAAATATCATGTAAAAAATTCTTATTCTTTATAGAAATACTAATTCACACTAAAATTCAAGATTTAACTCAATTCTCGGTCATCGTTCAAAAAATAGAATTTTTTTTATAGAAGTGTCAAATGATAGAAAAAAAATTAGAAAATTTTGATTTTATTAAATATAGAATGGATTTAGTATAGAAAAAAAATAGAATATTTATTATTATTGAATATAAAAAATATAGAAATAAATTAATTGATTAAAATGTTTTTTTAAGTTGAATTCTTTTAGTTCGTCCAATAAATTAATGATACCATTTAAAAACAAATTCAAATTTAATACATTGCTTTATAATTCTTTTTTGATCTTAATTTTGTTATTACAGGCGAAGAATTGTCCGTATTTAAAATAATATTAATAGCTTAATTTAGTTTTAAAATTCAAAGCACTCAAAAAAATATTAAATTTTCATGTTAATTTTTTTTCAATGTTAAATTCAGTTGCAATTCTTTATTTTTTTTCTAATTTTTGATAGTTCACCCAATTCTCTTTATTAAAAATATCTTTAAAATAATAAAAAATTAATTGTATTGCATGCTAAACGATGGCCTTTTGTTTCTATCTGGTTTCGACTTTTGACTTAAGAAATTATTTACCTAAATCAATAGTGAAATTTTAATTTTATTTTAAAATCATTTAAAAATTTAAATGTCTAGCAAAAATACATATATTTATGGAAAATAAATTTACTCAGCTTTTTCATCTACATTGTCATCGCATTCGCTAAATAATTCTTGTTCCGGATCATTTAATTCAATATTTTGATTTCTAGAAAAGAAACTTTTGATTTAAAAAATTTTGTTATATTTTTTATTTTATTTATAATTTAATAATATTTGTAAATAAAATTAAATGTTTTAAGGTAATTGAAAATTTATTCGAATGAGAAACAAATTTCGAATTTTAATTTGAAAAAATTTTTTTACTGATTTAAAATTTATAAAAAAAAAATCAAAATGCTAATTTGATTAAGATAAAAAATTGATCGAAAATTGAATATTTAGCTTATTTTAATTTACCTTCAAAAAATTAAAGGATTTTTTTCTCAATAGGTTTCAATTTAAATTTGTTTAGATCCTTTTTAGTAATTTTTGCTTTACTTACGAATTTCTCCCAAAAAAATTAATTTTTTAACCAAGTTTAAAAAAATATTTAGCATTTTCTTTGTTTGAATTTATAAATTAATTTCCAAATAAATCAAATTTGTTGAATATTTGAAGTTCGAATCTTTGAAATTCAAATAAGTAATTAATTAATCTTATTGAATTAATATTGGAAATGAATATTGAATTTTTTTTGGTATTTAAATTTTGTTATAAAATTTGTTTTATTTCAATGTTTAAATATTTTTCAAAAACATTTCAATTTCATATTCAATTTCAACACCAACTTTTTACCAAGTGAATCAGTTGAAGCACTTATAGTTAACCAAAATATGATCGCTAGATGAATCCACTGTCATAGTGTGCCTGACAACACACTGACCTCCTAAGTCCAGCAAAATTTAAATTATCACTCATATTACTATAGGCTTGAAGAAATAAATCAATAGTCATTAAATAATCTTTAAAATAAATTTTAAATAAATAAATGCTTCCGATTTAGCATTTTTTTTTAATCCGAATTAATTAGATTTTTAAAAAGTAGAATTTATTAAATCTTTAATAAGTAGATTATATAAACATGCATACTTTGAATAAGTTATTTTAATTTATGAAAAATTAAAAATTATTTTTTAATAATTTGCTCTTTTTTTTGATTTTGAGATATTCAAGCATAATTCAATTAAATCTATATCCGAGCATTAAAAAAATTCAAAATTTAATTTTAAAGAAAATTTAAGTATGATATTTACTTTGATAGATATTTAAATATAAATTAAAATTTTTAAAAATTTTTAGCTTTAAAATTATTTTTTCAGTTTTTTAATCAGAAGACTGCCAAGAAAGGCTACGTCAAACTTGGTTGCGTAGTTCTCCTGCTATTTACATAATCATTTTTTTTGCTTTAATCGTTTTAAAGAATCTAACTGATTAAATTATTAATTTTTAACCGGAATATTTTTTAGATTTTCTAGATAATCTAGTGTAAGATACAAAAATTCTAAATTATGCTTAACATATGATAACTTTTGATTACATAATAAAAATATTTTAACCTTGATATGGTTATTTTTTCGTCTTTGAAAATGAAAATTTTCATACAATTTTGAAAAAGCATGAAAAAAGTGCAATGTTCCAAATTTAAATGAGAGTTACTTTTGCAATCTTATTGAATTGAAAATAAATAGATTAAGACAAACATAGGATATTTAGTTTTTATTGTTTTAAAACAAAAATCTTTAAATTTTATTTATTTTTTTTATACACAAATAAGAAAATAACTTTATTTAAAAAAAGATAATCTATTATATCTAATTTACTTATTTTTTTAAATTGATTATAATAATTTTTAGAAAAATAATCAAAATACCCTAACATTTTAAAATATCAGATATTAAAAGTTTTTAAAAGTAAATTTTTGATTTTTTTAAATCAATATTCTTAATGATATAGTTTAGTTTGGTATTTCGAATGATATGCTTTGAAAACAACACTTATCATAGAGGTAAAAAACAAACTCTGATGCGAAGCACCAAATTTATCATAAAATATAGAATTTGTTTTTGATTCATTTACATTATGCCATTTGAATTTTACTGAATATCTTTTCATGTAAAAAACAACTCCAATCATTTCATTTAAACCAAGTGTTTTTTTTCGCTTTATCGAACAACGCACTTTTTTCATGCTTTTTCAAAATTGTATGAAAATTTTCATTAAAAGACGAAAAAATACACCAAATTTAGATTGGCAAAATTTTTTTACTATTCATTTTAATTGTTACATTACGGATTATTTTCATAGAATTGAATTAAATAAAATGTCAAATTTCTTAATAAATTTAATTAATTAAAAAATTTAAAAGAATTCAAAAAAATTCTGCATTATTTTGAATAATGTCTCGTCTCGTTTTGTTTTAAAGAAAAAACACAATAAAAACACTCAATTATCTGATTTGAAAAAAATTTATGAAATATGCGAAGAGTCTTTTGACGGATAATAAAAATTGTTCAATAGACCATAAAGATGAAATAAAAAATTAATGAAAATATCAAAGGAAATAATGAAATAATAATTTTCTAAAATTTGTTAAAATATCAATTATCGCAATTATTTAAGCAAATTTGACCAGATAAA
The DNA here is from genome assembly GCA_016802215.1 of Brachionus paranguensis. Classification (NCBI taxonomy): domain Eukaryota; kingdom Metazoa; phylum Rotifera; class Eurotatoria; order Ploima; family Brachionidae; genus Brachionus; species Brachionus paranguensis. The sequence goes on from JAESIX010000004.1 coordinate 5,692,636, forward strand.
CTAATTAACTTAAAAATTAAAAACATAGATTTAGATAAAAATTATAAGTGTTTAAAATTTCGAAGACTCTACTTAAAATTTTAATTATTTATTTATTTATTCTTTTTTTCTTATTTTTTATTCAATCAAAACAGTAAATAAATTTTTGGTTATATAGAAATTTTACTTTATTTCTGAAATATGTCCGAAACACAAATTATTTTGTTAAAAAATTAAAAAATAAAGTTTGAAAAAAAATATTTTTGAAGATTAATTTTCTAAATGCGAAAGTTTATTCAAACCTCTTCTTAATTACAGTTTGGGTTTATTGTAAAAACGAGAGCGATCAAAACTAAATTAAAAAACGGTGTGCCAAGAATTTGAAATATTACATTTTAAATTAAAGCTAAAATTTAAAACTTGTTTCTTCAATTTAAGATGTGAATATCCAGGTTGTACCAAAACTTTTGCCAATAAATACAATGTAAAGCGTCATATTGAAAACGTTCATTTAAAAGTAAAACGAAAATTGAACAAGAGTTCCAGCAGCAATTGTAGCTTGGCAAACAATAGCGACTCGAATCCGAACAACCCATCACCAGATTTGAGCACCAAAACAAGCCAAATCTCGTCCGGAAGCGTAGTTTCCTCATCAATAAACAACACAATAGCTCAAGTGATTAACTCGGTTAATCAAAATGAACCTAAGCCTGACCCCACACTGACACCTAATAATCAGGTGTCATGCATTTCCAATAAAAATGTCAACCATCACCAGCCTTTGAACTTAAACAACAATTCACCCTTAACTTTGGTAGCTACATCGAATGGTATCGGCGGAATTACTTTGACCACTCTGGGCTCTATTCACCAGTCACAATTGGGAAACTCTCAAAACAACAACATAACCCCATTGAGTTTGGCATCAATAAATAATGGGAACACTACTTTTTTGACCTTGAACAGCACGCCCTTGATCATTCAACCGAACCAACCTCAATTAATTTACCAGCCATCTGCTATCCAAGTCATACCAGCCAATTCTGTAGATTCGAACTCTGCTCAAAATATTAATAACAATGGAATGATGATAAAAAATTCGAATATTAATCTAAATTGTTTAAATTCAATGCAATCCAATGCGGTCGATGCGAATAACTTAAATTCTTCGGTTACAATCAATGATTCCAATTCTATGGTTGGAATTAATTCAAATTTTGTCCAAAATGGACCAGATCTAGTCAATTCAATTTTAATCAAGACCGAACAACATGAAAATTCTCTGGTCCAAGACTGCCATGGATTGATTAATTTTTCTGATTTGGATAACAATCACAATGAAACGGTACAAATTCAATCTAATTTTGAACCTAATGAGCAGAATGATGTTAAAATGCTCGTTAAAGATGAATGTGACGAAAATTCTCAGCATGGCGAAGATGAAAAAGACGGAAAAAGTAAGAAGTTTTTTTCATCATTCAAGTCGAATTTGAAAATCAATTTTGAATTTTTTTTTCTTTTTAAAAATCCTTTAACTTAATTAAAAGGATTTAATATAAGCAAAGGAGCTAGAGAAATTTTGAGAATGATGATTATTAAAAAAAAATTTTTTGAACATGCTTAAATCAAAGTTAAATTTTTTAAGCAAAAAATAAAATTTTTAAAATCTAAATTCAGCTTTTGTTCAAACTTTGAAATTTAAAGTCCAAATATAAGATTGAAAATTTCAATTAATCTTTAGGTTAATTTCAAAGGCTGAATTTTGATTTTAAAAATTAGTTTTCACCTTTGAAAAAATTTATTTAAAGCATCATCAGAACAAATTTAAATATTATTTAAAAATTACTCTTGTTCCATTGATCTTCACTTCACTCTTCTAATTTATTTTGAATTGATTTTTTCAAATTTAAATCATTATTATCATTTGAATTTTTATCTAAAATTCTTATAAAAAAAGTAAATCAATTTCATAATCATAAATTAAATTAAAAACTATTTGTAGAAATTTAAGCTGTACCAGCTCAAGTCATAGAACGAATACTTGATATCCGATTTTTTCTTTTGTTGCTTATCAAGCAGACAAAGTTTCTTAAAAACTGTAAATAATTCCATTTATTTGGAGTTCTATTAAAGAAAAAGATTTTACTATGGTACGATATTGTGAAATTTAGAACAGTCATACAATTTTATGGTACAAAATAATAAAAATCTAATAAGAAATGTGTTTGTAAGTGCCTCAAAATGGAATAACCATTATTGCATCAAATTGTCCAGTCTGCAAAGAAAATTGTAAATAATTCCATCCAAAATTCAATTAAATCGAATGAAAAGAATTTAAGAAAAGAAAACAATCAAAGTTTAAATAAAACAACATCGAACGAAGATTGTTCCGATGAGGATTTTGCCTCAGTAGATACAAAACTTATTTCAGATTTAATCGATGTTGTATTGTTTAAATTTTGATTGTTTTCTTTTCTTAAATTCTTTTCATTCGATTTAATTGAATTTTGGATGGAATTATTTCAAAAATTTGATAAAAGTTTCGCAACTCAGTCGGTTTTTTTAGGCATCTCAAAATTTATTCAAGAAAATTTATAAAAAAAATTTTAATTTCAAAAAAAAAAGTTAAGTTTTAATTTGTTCATACACTTGAAGAATTTTTTTCAAAATAAAACAATTTAATTCTTTTTTTTTGATTTTACACTTATTTTTAGCAATTTTATTTTGCTTAAAAATAAAAAAATAAAAAAAGTGGTCCCAACATTTTGTTCAGAATTTCCTCTAGTTTCAGAATCTGTAAAAAAAAGTAGGTGTTGGGGGGTAAACCTCGGACTAGATCCAAAAAAACTGGAAAAAGTCTATGTTTTTACCATCTTTGGTCAAAAATCATGGTAAATTGTTATAAAAAAATACAAAATAAATATACCATTTTGTAGAAGAGATTATGAGCTTTCAGATTTGGTGCATTTTAATGAGTTATGACTATGAATACCTGAGATATTTTGACTTGAAGACAAGCAACTTTTGTTTTTTTTCAAATCTTTGAGTTGTCAAAAAAAAATTTTTTGACCCCCCATAAAAAACCGGATTCTTTAGGTTTTCAACTATGCAGATTAATATTTTAAAGTCGGTTTATTTAAATTCAGATAGTGCGGTAGTTTTGCTACGCGCGAACCTTACTTAAAGAAATAAATTTTTTGAAGTATAAATTTTTTATCATTTTTACTACTGTACTGAATTTCACAAAAACTTTTCTGCTGTTTCACTTTCGTTGATTATGGATGATTTTGAATTTTTGTCGAAATTAAAAATAAATAATAATTGTTCATAAATTTAAAATTTTTTATCTGATAATTAAATCGTTTTTTAAAACAGATTCCCACCAAATTTTTTCTTTGTATAATAACACATAGTTATAAGTAAAGTAATACAAAACTTATTTCTGGAAACGCTTTTATTGGCTTTTATTAAGAATGTTGTTCGACAAATAAAACAAAATTTGTATCAGAAAACCTGATAAATCTGAGAACAAAATTAAAAGCTTGAACAATCTTTAGTTTTATTTGAAATAAAAAATTCAACATGGCAGATTTTTTGGTTTCAATTAAATAGCTTAATCAATTATTTGTGTCACGATTATTAAAAATTCACTTAAAATTTTATTTTTTTTAAATTTATACTTGAATGTCTAAAATTCGACTATTTCATAAAAAAATTTGAATTTTCAAAGCGAAATAGCCGGAAAATATAAAAATAAATAGAGGAAAAAAATTCGTTGTATTTATTTTTTTTCAAGGATTTAAAAAAAAAAATTTCCTTTTTTTAAATAAATTTTAATTTCTTTTAAAAATCAAATTATTAATATTTAAAAACAACCTTCCGAAGTTCAAAAAATGCTAATATTTTAATTAATTTCATCTTTTAAGTATATACCTGTGCTCGATGTCCGGAAATGTTCAACTCGGCCAAGCAATTGCGAAAACATGTATCCGAAAATCACGAAAAAGGTTTTGTTTTATATAATATGTGGTGATGATCCAAAAATAATAATAATAAATGATTAAAATTCGAACTAATCAAATCTTAAACAATTTTGGATATTCGACAAACAAGTAATTAATAATAGTAACCGAGATTGAATTTAAATCTAGTCTGTAGCGAGACGAGTTATTTTATACACACAATTGTAAATAGGTCCAATATTTAGTAATTAAAATGGGATAAGTAATTGTGAAGCAAATTAGGTAAATGTGTTCATTGACCGGGAAGAGATGTCAATTCCAAGAGATACATTTTCGTATGTAAAGTAGTTTCCGTTTGATGTATTATTATTATTTTTTTAAAATTAAATGTATTTTTTATACAATTTTAAATTACTGTTCGGGCTCTATTTTATAGTGCCTGAAGTTTCATCCCTGAAAAATATCTCAGTAATCACCTAACTGTTCGATGCATTCAAGCTTACACATCTAATCTTTTATTATAAAGAAATTTTTCTTTTTTCTTTTTTTTTGTTGTTAAAATTTTATTATCAAATTTTGATGTAAATTTTTTTAAACTTATTTTTTTAACCGTGTTAAAATAAAGACTCTAAAGCCATTGTTTGGTGACAGACTTAGACCTTGCATTAACCAAAACAAGCAATCACACTCTTTGGCTCAAATAAACAAAACTTAATTTAGTTAATACTTAAAAAAAATAAATTTTTTAAACAATCCAAAATTTTGCTTTCAAAGGCATTTAAAGAGGACAGTTTTTTTCGTTTTACTAATAGTCAATCTGTTACTATTATTAATTAAAAGTTAAACATTTGTTTACTAAATTTGACCACTGAGACTAACATTCATTCTTTTTTTTTAAGAATACCAATGTTGTATATGTAACTTAAATCTCAATAACCGGTTCGCCTTTCTTAAGCATAAATACTATCACATTAATTTGGAGACATCAAGAGCTAAGTCAAGTGAGACTGAATTTTATTCCAAAAACTTTGAAAGTAAAAAGATTGAATTATTTTTAGGCGAAAAAAACTGTTCTAACCGGCCAAAGTCAGATAGTGAGGAAAATAAAAAAACCGAGGATATATTTGATCTCAATTCATTGTACAAACGATCTTTGTCCAAGTAATTTTAGCTTCGGTGTGGCCGGCTCACTTCCGCATTACTAATTTTTGTTCAAGCATTGAGACCTTGTTGAGCATGAATGTTCCTTTTTCGTCAAGTTCCCAACTTGTGCTCGACGTAATTAAGTCAAGTAAACAGAGCTTTGATAGCTTCCTTTCGGACCAAAGTGACCAGATAAACTCCTCTGAATTGGTGAAAATCATTCGCCAAAATAGCAGTTGTGACATTTGTATGAAGTGTTTTAGTGAGAAAAAAAAACTGGCTGCACACAAGCGTCTGTGTGAGAAAAAGTACGGCAAAGCAAATACCTCAATTAAACAAATGAGAAAACACGACTCTTCCAAAGCTGGAAAAAAGCTTAAAAAAAAACAAGATCAAGACCAATTCAGCGATTCGGATTCAAGTTCAAAAAATTTGAATTTTATGTTCGATTAATAAAAAAAAAGTGAAAACAGAAATTTTTAATTTACTCTCAATTTAAAGCATTTAAAAGCTTTTCACAGTTATTATAAAATATTCTTTTTAAAATAATGTATGATTAGTTGTTTAAAAATGTCTTTGTGGTGCGATAAACACAGACCCAAAGAGCTCGGTCTTCTTGACTATCATAAAGAACAAGCTGAACAGCTAAAAAAACTAGTAATCTATTTTAAATCAAATATCTGGGTAGTGTTGGAAATCGAACTTTAAAAATTTATTTAAATCTATTTGAACTATTTTAATTAATTCAAAAGTTGGTTTAATGGAACATCAAAATTCTTTCCAAAACTTTGATGTCAGATTACAAAAATATTTCCCACTCTCTTAATCAAATAAAACAAGTAATTAAACTGGATTAATAAATACTAATAATAATCATAATTAGTAAATCTAATGAAATATTTGGTGATACGGGATAATTCATTGCAAAATTTAATCAGTTTTTGTGCAGGTATGAGTGCTGTGCACCTAACCGATGAGTGAAAGAGCTTTTCAAATCATTTGAGTAAGTAACTCACTGTCATGTTCTAAACACAAGGCTCTGAATTTTTTAACATTTTCAAAAAAATTTTCATTACCCAAAATTTTTACAATACGAAATCTTCTGAAAAATGTTTTTCATTAAGATAATCTAAAGGAATATGGCATAACTGGATTGGAAAGAACTGATTTTAGGTGACGAAAAATGATGAATTTAGCTAAGATATTGTTTCTACTAAATTATTAATTATTTATTACATTATTAAGGTTTCCTTGAATTGATTTAATTTTGAAAAAAATTCACTATACCTTAAAACAACTACACATTTTTAATAAATCATTGAGCAATTACCAAAAAAATATGAAAATTAAAATTAATATGAAAATTTTTATCATTCTGGAATTTAGGAATTATCCATAAAAATTGTCATTTTATTAAATTTTTTTGAAAGATTTTGTCATTTAAAAAATGGTTTTGTAATATCTGGCAGATTTTTTTAAATTCTCTTGTGCTATTTATTTTTATTTAGTAAAACTCTTCTATTAAACTTTAAAATTTAAAAGCGAAATTTTTTTATGACAAAAAATTTAATTTTATTATTTAATTCTAAAGCCAAATTTCAACAGAGAAAAACGAAGGAATTATTTTAGCATTACTTTTAGTATAGATTTTGAATTATTTTACGAATCATGAATCAAATTTATTCGGTTTTATGAGAAATTCAGTTCAAAAGAACAGAAAAAGACACTAAAAAATCTTTAAACTTTTTTTGTTTTAAGTAAGATCTTTACAAAATTCTCCTCAATTAAATACAGTGCTTTTATTCTACATGATTCTTGCAAAAATTTATGCAATTTACATAATCTTGCATTCGATTTTGTGTGCAAGAAAGTGAAATCTTACGTAGAATTACATAAGTTTAAGTAAGAAGCGTTTAAAATAAAAACAATGTATATAAAGGTAAATTTCCTTTAAGATTTACAGAGTGTTTTTCAAAACATTAGAATAATTCTATTTAAATAATTGCACCTTTTTCTAGAAAGAATAATATAAGACTTTTAGCATTTTTTTCTGTTCTAAAATAATATTGAAATAAACATTATCATTACATGAGTTAAGAATATTTATATTGTTAAAAACATCAAAAAAAAAACTTTGGCTTTTTAAATTTAAGAACAAAAAACAAATCAGAGTCGGACCTGATCTTTAAGATGACTTTTTCTGGCTAATAATTTCATTTATTTATTTTTTTATCCTTATCGAGCATTAGCTTCTTCATTTTAAAACTAAAGCTTAAATAAAATCAAAATTCCAAACAAAATAAAATTAAAAAAAAAATAGTGGTTCTAAAATTTTAATCAATTAAAAAATCTAATTGAGTTTACAGTTGATAAAATTTGAAATTATCCAGCAAGGCGATTTTCAGCACTTAATCAATTTTGTTGAATATTGGTAATAATTACTCCTTAAAAGGTGCATTCTGAAGACTTTCCACATCTATTGGTTTATGGTCCGAATGGTGCTGGCAAAAAAACTAGAATAATGTGCGCTCTAAGAGAGTTGTATGGACCTGGTGTTGAAAAGCTACGCATAGAAAGACAGCAATTTGAGACTCCGTCAAAAAAAACCATTGAAATGACAACATTGGCTAGCAATTACCACATTGAAGTAAATGCCAGCGATGCCGGAATTTATGACCGAATTGTAATACAGGAAATGATTAAAACAATTGCTCAAACAAATCAATTAGACGCTCAGACCCAAAAAAGCTTTAAAGTTGTTGTATTGACTGAAGTGGATAAGCTTACCAAAGACGCTCAGCACGCATTGCGTAGAACCATGGAAAAATATATGAACACTTGTCGGTTAATTTTGTGCTGTAATTCAACTACTAGGGTCATTCCGGCTGTAAGAAGTCGTTGCTTGTCACTAAGAGTGCCAGCTCCGACAAACGACCAAATTGTTCTTATAATAAAACAAGTCTGTAAGTCTGAGGGTATTTCGATCTCTCAAGATTTGGCAAATAAAATTGCAGCCAAATCGAATAGAAATTTAAGAAGAGCCATGTTATTGTGCGAAACAGCATACATTTCCCATTATCCTTTTACTAGTGACCAGGAAATTAATGAGCCAGATTGGGAGCTTTTTCTGCGTGAGACTGCACGCCAGATTGTGCAGCAACAGTCCGTTGAGAGAATAATGCAGACCAGAGACAGATTGTACGAGTTGTTGTGCCATTGTATCCCTGCAGATCTGATTTTTAAGGGTCTGTTAAAAGAGCTGCTTTTGATATGTGATGGTCAATTGAAGCCACAGATTGTTGAAATTGCTGCTGACATGGAGCACAAAATGAATCTAGGTGACAAGCAAATATTTTATTTAGAGGCTTTTGTTGTCAAATTTATGTCAGTTTATAAAAAATACCTTGAGTCTAGTCTTGCTGGATGTATATAAACTATAAGATGATGCTTATTTTTTTTGTTCTAGCTGTAAAAATTTAAATTCAGAAATGTAAATCTTTTTTAAAATTGGAATCGAATAAATATTTTATTTTGTTTAATTTTTTTTAATTTAAAAAAAGCGTTTGGTCAAGCTTTAAAATAAATTGACTGAAAAATTTATTAAATTTTTTTTTTCTTAGAAAAAATTATAAAAAAAAGAAACTAACTTGCATCAATCTAACATTTGTAATCTAAATTTGAAAATTTAGACTTATCATCAATCTGTAATCAAGAAGCTTATGTTTATAAAATAATTATTTGGAAAATTAATTTCAAATATGAGTAAAAAAGTGAATGTAATAATTAGAATTTAAGAGTCATTAATTTCCATCTTTTAATTAATCTCTAGAAAAAAGAAAATTTGATTTACTTTGAGAAAATTCATTAAAAATAGATAAGAGTAGACTCGTTAAAAAATTAATTTTTTTGTATCTTTCCTTCTATAAAATTTGGATTTATTTATTTAATCGTTTTTCTTATTTTAAAAAATTAAATAAAAAGAAACTCTGGTTTAATTACCCTCGAATTTTAAAATTTATTTAAATCTAGACTAAAATTATAAAAAAATGGAAAAACTAATTGAGTCTGATCCGGAATTAGCTCGTTTTGTTGCCGAAATGGAACAAAGTTCACGAATGAAAAAAACTGCTGAAAAACTAACACTAGAATGCTGGGATTTATGTGTTACAAATCCCAATGTGTCCAGATTTGACGGTAAAACCGAATCATGTCTGGTCAATTGTGTAGAACGATTCATTGATTCGAGCACGTTTATAGTCAAAGCATTTTCAAGCCGAGCCCAGCAAACATTGTCTTCAACATCAGATTTTGCCGATTCAGAAATGATATATGATGATAAATTTTCAATGAGTGAATTACCTAAAGCTGAATCGGAACAAAAATCTGGCTTCAAATTTTGGTAAAAAAATTATCATTTATTAATTTTAATAAAAATTTATGAAAATAATTTTTTTGTATTCACAAAGACAAATAAATTTTCTAACAAAAATTAACACAAAAAGCAAGAACGATAAAATATAAAAAACCTGATTTTTTTAAATATTATACGCAATAAAGCAAAAAATAAAAAATTTTAGCTAAAAAATGTGCCGATTCTACGGGCCAATCGATATTTTAAAAATTTATATAACTTTTTAATATTCATTTTATTTTAATTTTAGAATACATTTTTATGCATTTTCAACGAATATTTAATTTTTTTATCATATTCCAGATTATACATTGTATTTTTTAAAATTAATTGATATTTATTAATTCAAGCTTCATAGGCAAAAGTTTAAAAAAATTCAATGATGAGAAAAAATTGTCAAATAAATACAAATCAAAATATTTTTACAAAATATTTGAGCAGTAATATGGTCAAATAGACGAAACCTTGTATGCTAAATTAATCAGGATTTTTACCTTGTTAAAAATACAAACCTCATGAGGTTAACTCTAATATATTTAGTAAATAATATAAATTAAAAATTTTTTTTGGAAATCAAATTTAAAAGTAAATCTAAATTTTACTCATTATTTTCAAATTCACAAATTATAATCAAGTTTAATTTTAAGTATTCTTTCTGTTAATTAAAATTTAAATCATGCGATAATTATTTTTATTTGTTTCAACGTTTTTATTAAAAAATATAAATTTGGCTAAAAAGTATTAATTTCGCTCACTTTCTGAAATTTATTTGGATCAAATTCTATAGGAATTTTACCACACTATCAGAAGTATAAAAATTCTGAAACTAGAGAAAATTTGATTAAACATTCATTTTGATATTTTGTACCTTTTAACATTTACCACATCTTAAGATTTTGTATTACCATTTCACCTTAGGTACCGATGGCAACATGAGGTTTGAAATTTCTTGAATTTTTAAAATTCTTAAAAATCTCTAAAATCTTAAATGATAACAATGACATTTGTGAGCATAGTAAGATTGAAATCGTAAAAAAATCGTAAATCGGGGAGTCAGTAGGCAGTCAGGTTTCTATTAAAGTAAAATTTTCTTTTTTAGCCAAATATAATATTGAAAATAGGAAAACTAATATCATGTTCAAAAAGCTTAGAAAATTCAGAATTGTACGGTATGCTTTTTTAGAATTATTAAATTAGATTATCGAAATAACCAAGGTCTTAATTTTAATTTAGATATTTCAAAAACTAGACGGTCTTGATTTTGAGAAAAAAATGTGGCACTTTTTTAGAAAGCTAGTAAAATTCCTACAGGAAAAATGGGGATTGGGTTGGGGATCATCGTTTAAAATTAGGGATCATTAGGGGTTAAGGTTTTAATAAATATAAAACATTCAGTTTTCAAAAAGTACAGAAAATTTCAAACTAAATATTATGTTAAAACTTTTTTAAAATATTTTGATTGTATAAAAATAGAGTGGGTCAGTAAATATTCAAAAATTGGAGGTCAATGCTTAGTAGGGCCCAATTCGTTGGTATCTCAAAAATTAATTATTTGTTATCTTATACATGTATCCTTGATTACGTTTTTTTTATGAATTTTTTTTTAATATTCTGTCATGTATATTGACACTTTTCCATAAGCATTTTTTCAATTATCTTTTATTAACACTCAAAGGCTCAAGGGGTCTTTGGGACCCTTTTATACTTCTTTTGCTCTTTGCTCAATATATATAGCAATTTTGGCAATTTTTTTTCTATCAAATCTATAATTTGAAAAACATTTAATTTTTATTTGAATATGTTTTTGTTTTTCTGTAAAAAAAAAATTACACGATAAGACTCAAGAGGGGTTTTTGGACCCACCACAATTATTGTCTTTTTTTTGTAAAATAAATTGAAGATTTAGCTGATTAATCATTAAATTTCAAAATCCACTTGAATTAAATATTTCCTTTTTTACACTTTTTAATACAATTTTTTAAACTTTTTTACACTTAATTACACTTTTTACACTCTATTGAGCCATAACTAGACGAAAAGACGCCGTCCAAGCGCTTGAACTTCTTAGAAATGTGGACAATACCCATTCAGTAGTCTTTATTAATGATAATTTCAGGAAAATGACGACTTTAATAATTATTTAAAGATGAAATGAAAACAACTAATCAACCAAATACTAAATGTGATTCAGATAAAGACTCTGACAATGTAGAAACTGAAAAAACTAGCATAGACAGAACTTCGAAAAATGGAACGATATGGTTAAGATTGAAGGTTTTTATAAAAGAAGACATATACTAAGATGGCCTAACCGGATGACCTATTTTTTCTATTTTTTGTCTATCGACTCAGTTTTGTTTGAAAACTCCGAATTTATTAACCGAATTAGGCCGAATTTTCCGACTAACCCCCTTAGCAAAAGGGGTTGATGAGGTTAGGGTTACCTCAGAATGGACTTAATAATTTTTGTTTTGTATTGATAGCTTAGGCAGAGGACTTTCAATATCATGCTTATCTGAGCTATTTGGTATCTTGGTTTCTTGTGAAAATTTAATTTAGTGCATTAACTCATTTAGGCAAATAGGTAATTTGGTAATTTTTCGGACCTTTTACAAAAACATAAATTTTGACCACATTGATGAGGTCCTATGAAAAAAGTAATGGTATTTTCGGAATCCTCGATATTTTTTCTACCCATAATACTGCTTTTTAGACAAAATTTTAATTTTTATTTTGCCGTAAAATTCAATCAAAAAAAAATTCACCCCATTCACAATTAAATAATTGCCCCATCTTACTACACTAATTTTCATCGATTTACTGTATGTAAGTGGTAATTTATGCCCAAATGCTCCTCTCAAGCAATGTGGTCAAAAATTTATGAAGTGAGTATGATTGGAAAACTTATGGCAAGAAATAAGACATGGTAAATAAAAGCGTACAGTCTTAAACTCAAATTAATTCGGTTGCTTCTAGAAAGCGATTAGCAAGCACTGAGCCTGATTCATCTCCACTATCTGAAAAAAAAAGTGTCAAATTAGACTCTGTATTGGAAATAAATCGAACTTTACTTGTCACAAATGCAAAAAAATTACATTTGGGTGAGGATTAAAAACAAAGAGAGATGATGAAAAACGCATAAAATGAATTTATTGAAATGTGAAAATTACATAAAATAATTTTTTAAATCAAAATTAAACCATAAAAAAGTTAAATAAAAAATTAAAGTCAATAATTTTAATAAAATATTCTTCTTTTTTTCATTTAAAATGAAGTTTTTGTTAAAAAAACTATACCAAACTGACTCTTGAAAGTTTCTTAGTATTTTTTTCTATTTTTTTATTCATCTTTTAAATTTTAATTTTTTAAAAAGTTAAGATAACAAAAATTAAAATTAAAATCAATTAATAAAAAAGTTACCACATTTAGCTAAGGAAAAAATAAGTTTTATGTGTTAATAAACATTTAAAAAATATTTTCGTCAGATTTAGTTTTATGCGCAGTTTTTTAAGTTTCACTTTTTTTGTTTGTTTTTAATCCTCATCCATTACATTTGGTCCTTGTGTAGGAGAGAAGGTTTTCAAATGGATTTTTAAATATTGGTACGACCAAGGACTGGGAATTTTGATAAAAAATTTTTTTTTTAAATAAAAATCCTAGTATCTCATTTATTTTAACCAAATACATTTGAATTATCAGAAGTTATATTTTGTTTTAATTGTACAAGATGGTGCTATGAAAGATTAAAAAGAACAAAGTAGCCTTGAATTTCTAGTCAGCTCACTATTTTAACTAAAATTCTTGGAATTTGTTTTTTTTTTTATTTATAAGCATTTCATGAAATAAATTTAATTTTAAAAACACAAATATTTTTTTTTTTTTTAATGTCATTTCCTTACATTATATTTTTACATGTCCCTTAATTTTAAAGTCTACATCAAAAAATTTAACAGTGAGAGAAAAATAAAGCATTTTTTCTAATTCATCCAGCTTATTTCAACAATATGACGAACTCTTTTCCTGTATTCTTTTTTATTTGCTTGATAGATATTAGCAGCTTCGTTATTCGCAGGCGAATTTGGATTCGGTTCGTCCAAAAGGGACTTAAATTCAAATGTTGAAAAAAAAGTCACTTTTAATTTGATTAAAGCTTAGTCTGAGCCGAAAGAAAAATTAAATAAATAGAGAAAAATTAATTTAATGTCTTTATTTACAGAATAGCCAGAAGAAGAAAGCTTAAAACAGACGAACAACAGTAATAGACATTGTTTTGTTTAAATTTTATTCATATTAAATTATTTAAAGCACAAAAATGTATTTAATTTTCTCTTAATTTAATTGTACAAATAAGAACTTAAGTTCGGTTTGAATTTAAATTGAAGTTGATGCGCTGGATTGTTTAGGCCGGACTGTAGATCTAATTTTGGCTAAATGTCGTTCGTCCTGATTTAAAGACTTTCTTTTCGTACTTAGCTATTTATTTTTCTTAATTACATTTTAAGATCGACAAAAATATAAATAAATTTTTAAAAAAAAGTTTATTATTTTGTGCATTTATGGTTGCTTTTCGATTTTTTATTTTGGCTCTTCGTTTTTATTCTGTTCGGACTCATCGTCTGAATCATCCAGCCACGACTCCTGAACAATTTGCTGCACTCGTTTTTCATACTCGCGTTTGTTTTCACGGAACAACTGAGCTGCCTCATTGTTCGCTGGACTATTCGGATTCGGATCGTGTAATAGTGACTTAAAGTTAAATTTTTATGCTCAAGTCAATGTGGAAATGGGGACTAAGCGTTTAATCAAGTCAAAGAGAAAAAAAAAATTGTCAATTACTTGTATTGATGTGAGAATGGCCGATACGTCATAAGTAGGACTCCAGCGATTTTGAAGTATATCCAAACAAATACCACCATCGGCATAAACTTAAATTTTAACAATAAATAATTTAAATTATTTTTTTTGATTTGATTTTTTTTGCCATTACCATTTGGATGGAACATTTTAGACACAAATCTAACTGTCGGTGGTTTGTTCGGGTACTCTTCGGTAAACACTAAAGTAAGCTTGAAAGTGCCATCTTCAAAGGGGGTGTCGTGTGGACTTGAGTTTTTGTTTAGAATTTTTTTATTTAAAACAAGGTGAAGTGGGTGCTTACCCGAAAATGACAGCGTTCCAAAGCATTATGTTGTTGTCTGTTGGCGCGCCACTCACACCAACCGGAGGGTCGTCTTGGAGTCTTTTGAAATCTCGCATCAGCCTTCGTCTAGCAGTGGTAGTCATTTTCGATTTAAATCTAGAAAATGAGAAAAATTCTTAGATCTTCAACTTTGATGAATCTCGAACAAAGTATCCCAGTGATGAAGCTCTATCAAAATAGATTAACTAGACTCCTTGCACATTATTATCTATTTCAGATTGATTCTATATGGACTAGAAAAGTCGAAACGAGAAAATTTCTTTATTTTGATGTGAATATAGTTGCAAAATTCTTTTACTCAAACAAGTCGTAGCTATAAAGAAGCATTTATGCATATTATAATTAGAATTGAAATAATTTTTTATAAAAAAAATCGCTATGCTTTTAGTCTATGAAAATTTATTATAATTTATTTTTGAAATAATTTAAATTGGTTATTTTGGATGTTTTTGTTCCATTTTCGCTTGGTCATTCACTTGAGTACTAATGTCGGCTTTAATGTGAAAAATGCTAGATATTCAGATATGTTTCTTTTTTTTAATAGTGAAATTGGCATACTTTTATAGAAATGAATTTTCTAGAATTTGCTTATTAGGTTTTTATATAAGAATTTAAATGATTCAACCATATTTGTCTTGAATTTTAAAATTTTTTATAATTTATTTGCGAAAAAGTGATTAATACCACAATGAAATTATTAAATTTTTTTCCTCCTGAAGATTCTTGCTAAAATTGCTAAGAATGATTGGTTTTAGTTGAAGCCACTTGGGTGAATCGACTTGAAGTATTGAATTGTACAAAATTTCCGATTTTTATGCTAAATTTAGTTTCCTAGAAAAAACACTTTGTTAAACAATGTTGATTTTATATTAGTAAAAATATTGTTTGATGTTCCTATGCTAGTTTATCAAAATTTGTTTTATTTTCTTTTTTCCATTGTTTCTAAATTACAGTTTTTTTAAACAATCATTTAGATTATGAAATTTTATTCTTTAGAATTTATTTTAAAGAACAAAATTTTTTGTTCAGTTGCAAAAAATAATGATACTTCTTTTAATCTTACTAAATCTAAAATTTTAACGAGAGAATTGAAAATTTTGGTAACATGATAGCTTTTGGAAGAAATTTATTTTAGATTCTCACAAATTCAATTATAAGTATATTGGATTTAAGAGCTATGGAACAGGAGAAAATTTTTCAAAATTCTAATAAAATTACGAGACTTCTATGCATTTTTTTTAGCTCCAAATTGGTCTTTTAAATAATATTTGAATTGATACATTCAGTTTGACAAAAAAATTACTTAATCACTGATGTTCGTTTAGTAGTAGTAGTAGTAGTAGTAGTTTAGACTGTAGCTGGCTAGCCAGCGAGTGTGCTGACAAGGCACACTAAGACAGCTGATGTGATTGATTGCTGCTCATCCAGCAATCAATGCCTGCTTTAAAGCTGTTAACATTGGGGGCTTCAACTAATTGATTAGGCAGCGAGTTCCATATGCTAGCGGTTCTGTTGAAAAAAAAGTTATCTCTATGTTGGAGCCTTGAAATTTCTTTGTGATATTTAAAGCAGTGACCTCTTCCTTGGTTTTTAGTGACATTAAAATTGTTGCTTTTTTCAACCAATTCTATTCCATGCATGAACTTGTATAATTGAATTAGATCACCTCTTTTTCTTCTTTCCATCAGATTTGGAATGTTCAAAGCCTTCAATCTGCTTTCATACGGTTTGTTTCTAATTGCAGAAACAAATTTCGTAGCTCTGCGTTGAATCCTTTCAACATTCTCACAGTCAGACTTAAGAATTGGAGACCATACAGGCACCGCAAATTCCAAAAGAGGACGAACAAAAGTTAAATACAGAGATCTAAATAACTTAGAATCAAAACGAGCAAATGATTTCCTGATGCGACTAGCATTTGATGATTTGCTTTGTTTGTAGCCTCTAACACTTGATTTTTCCATTTCAGATTTGTATTAAAAATAACTCCAAGATCTCTTTCGGTTTCTGACGTTGATAGCTGCTTACCATTGATAAAATAAGGAAAATATTTGTTTTTATGACCATAATGCATGACCACACATTTTGATGTGTTGAAGAGAAGAAGCCAATCTTGAGTCCACTTGAAAACTAAATCTAAATCTAATTGTAGTTTCGCTGCGCTTATTTCTGATACCGTTTGCGAGAACATTTTAGTATCATCTGCATACAATTTGACAACATTTTCTAATCCTTTTGGTAGATCATTGATATACAAAACAAACAATAGTGGACCAATCACTGAGCCTTGTGGTACACCGCTAAAAATATCAACCCAATCCGATAAAATTTCCCCTTGAACAACTCGTTGCCTTCTATTTTTCAAGAAAGCTTCAATCCATTTTAGTGTCAGACCGCCAAAGCCATACGCTTTCAATTTAGCTGTTAGTCTTCTGTGCGGAACAGTATCAAATGCTTTCGCAAAATCCAGTAGAATCACATCAACAGGGATACTTTTATCAAGACTCATTGAGATGAAATCTAGAGTTTCCAGAAGATTAGTGGTACATGACTTTTTCTTGACAAATCCATGCTGTTCTTTAGATATAATATTATGCTTATAAAGATAATCTTCCATTTTGGTTCTAATTATGCTTTCCATAATTTTGCACGGAATTGAAGTTAAAGACACAGGACGATAATTGCTCGATATTGATTTATCACCTTTTTTAAACAATGGAATAATATTTGCTGATCTGAATTGGATTGGAAGCTTACTATTGGATAAAGATTCTCTGAAAATCAAAGTTAAAGGAACAGTAAAGGCTTCTGCACAATTTTTTAAAGCAATGATGGATGAAAGCTTGTCTACACCACATGATTTATTTTGATTTAGGTCTTGTAATTTTTTAATAACCATTTCATAACTAATATCATTTGGATCAATGTCACTATATTCTGACCAGCTTTCATCAAACTCAACTTTCAAAAGGTGGGAAGCTCACCATCTTGTTCAATAACAAAAACATCTTGAAAACATTTATTAAGAAAGATTTGATATCTCTTTCGTTCGTGCGTTATTTCATTGTTTGACTTTTTTAATGCTTTAATGATTCTTTGACTACTTGTTGATCATTTAAGTATTTATACAATATTTTTGGATTCTTCCTAGCTTTTTCCACTAAATTTTGTTCATATGTTAGTCTGGCTTTTTTAATTTCTGATGAAACTAATTTACAGGTACGTTTGTAATCTTTATAAAGATTCATATCCTTTCAGTTACATGAACAGTTCCTGAATCTTAGATTCCTCTTATTTCTGATTAAGATCTTGAGATCATCTTTTATCCAAGGTTTTGCGATCTTTTCTTTTTAGAGCCATCCGTCACTGGAATGAATCGATAACTAGCTTCACTGACATAGAAAATTACCTCATCGAATATTTCTTGAATAGCTAAATTCTCAAACTAGTGCACCCAATCAACGTTGATAGATAATGTGAAATTTTTACTAAGTCAGCTTTATTAAAGATAAATTTTTTTACAGGTATATGATTTTTTACTAAACTTTTTTTTTGATAATAAAATTGAAAAAGATAGCCAGATGTCCTTTAATTTATGTTACCGAGCACAAATTTTTGTATCGATTGCATACACACTGCCAGATTGGGTCGTGAAAAATCAAATCTAAAGTGTTGACAGCTTTTTCGTTTGCCATTTGAAAAGTGGGGACATTTACATGCTGGTATAGAAAAGTGTCGTTTAGCGTCTCTCTGAATTTATGTTCGATGCCATTTTCGTTAAAAATTTCTTACACACAGCCATTTGACCAGTTGATTGATGGAAAGTTAAAATCACCCATTATTAGAAGATCTTTAAAACCTTTTCATCCACATAGTCTTTAGCTAGCTTGAAAATTAAATCAAAATCGTTCATATCAACAAAATCGTTTGGCCTATAAATACAGCCAACTAAATACTTTTCGGAGTAAAAGTTTACTACTACCCAAATTTGTTCAATTTTACTTAAATTAAAACCTGCATCATTTAATTCAAATGAGTCGATAAATTCATCAATGTAGAGACATACACCACCGCCTCTGCGTCCATCACTTCTGTCCTTTCTGTACACCTTTCTGTACACATTGTATCCTTTTACGTTTGTAAGTGAGATGCTCTTGAACCAAGTCTCACTAATTGCCACAATTTGTGGGCTATATGTTTCAATAACAACACTAAATTCATCTAGTTTGTTGTTCAAAGAAGTAGCATTTAAATACATACATTTTAACGATTCGATACTATCTAGACGTGATGACGCTTCTGATGAACGATTATTGCTTCTTGAATTTGACGATCTGATTTCCACGGATGCCATATCGAAAGGCGAGTCTTGTGAAAGACCATTATTTGCTTCGTTTCTTTGTTTTTCTCAATTCATAGTCCCTAAAGCTCTTTCCGTTTCAGTCAAATCTGGACTAATATAAACATTTTTGAGAGAATTTGAATCTCTCAACTTTTTGGCTGCAAGGAGTAATGGATTTCTGATTGCTTCTTCTTTGAGTTCCACCAAAATTGGACCTGGTTTACTTTGGTCTTTAGATCTCAAACGTCTCGAATACGCTGGCTTGACATCACTTTTTCCAATAGTGGTCAGAATTTCTTTGATTTTTTCTTCATCTTCAGCTCTCTTGTCTGTTAAAATCTCTTTCTTTGATTCTGGCACACCGTAAATAATAACATTTTTTCTTCTTCTCATTCTTTCATTCATTTCGCTGATGGTCGCATTTGCTACAGCTATCTGATCAGCTGGTTTTTTAGCATTTTTGGAACCTTGTTTTACTACTTGAACCCATTGACTACTGATGTTGGGTGAGTTTTCCGTTTTACTTGCTGCTGCCAATTGAGCTCTCAGTTTATTTAGTTCAATGTCTTTTTCAATCTCCCTTTCTTCCAGATGTTTTAAACGATTTGAAAGCTCCAAGACAAATTTCGAAATATTACCAGACCAATCATGTAACGTTTTTGAATGACCAGATACAACACCCTGTCCAAACGTTGGCCAGTTTGCTTCAAGCAAAAAATTTGTGTCCATTTTGAATAAAAAACTGCGTGCTTTTACTACGTTTTTTTTCGATTTTACTTAACACTTTTCTTTCGGCTTACGTGTGCTTTTCTTTTCTTGAATTTTGGCTTACGTGTGTTTCTTGTTTTTCTTGTTCTTTTTTGAATTTCAATTAAAAAAAATTGTAAGTTGCAATTTTTTATAAATAAAATAAAATTAAAAATACTTCCTTTCGTTTCTTAAAATGCCTTTCTATTAAATGCATGATTTTTTGATGTTTAATGCTGTATTTAATCATATAATTTAAAAGAGAAGAAGGATGACAAACATCAAAAAAAGTGAAAATTATCGTCCGGTCTGGTATATAATCTCGTCAAAAAAATTAAAAAAAAGTAAAAAAATTTTGCTTATTTGGTGCTTTACTCAAACAATTTTTTTTTAAATTTAAAATTTAATTTTTTCATTTCAATTTAAGCGCCGGAACACTTTTTAAAAAATAAAATTTACAAAAAAATCTTTAATTAATTTTGGATTTGCTTCTTTTTCAAATAAAAAGACTTAATGCAGCATTAAATCCTAAAATCTATTCATTAAGCAGGTTACACAATTTAAAAATACAGGTGACATTGCTGTTTTAAAAACAAAGAAATGTGTTAATTCAACATGATAATGATGAGGTTCTTTAAAAGCTAATTTTAAATAGAAAAAACTACAAGCATCAAACCGTGTGATAATTATATCTCAATTAAAATTAACAAAAACGTTCAAAAACTACTCGATTTTTATTTATTTTTTAATTAAAATACTTTTCTTTTAAAATTCTATCATTGCCTGAATTGGCGTAAATAGAAATTAAAAATAATAATTCGAAAACCGGAATACATACTAGCTTACGATTATTATTATTATTAATAATAATATGTCAGGATATAGAATACAAATCAAAAAGTTTACTTTGTTTCATAATTATCTTCAAAAATTAAAATTATTTTTTAAAAATCACAATATTCTAATCTTTCATGTTATTATCTCCTAAAAAATCATGCTTTAAAGTCAAAAAGTTAAAGAGTACGCTTAAATCAAAATGGTGGCAAATATTTCCAATTAATACCTTATTTTTCAAAGTGCTGATAAAGAAACAGCCCATCAATTTTTAGTTTTGTAAATATTTTTAAAAAAACAATTTAAAAGTTAAAGGACATAAACTGCGTAAAAAAGGTCTTTTTATGAAATATTTTATTGAAATACACATACATTTTTAATTAATATAAGAAATTTTTTTTTCAAAAATTGGCTTCATTTTGGAATTTTTTGATTTCCGATTTTTTGACTCAATTGAGCGTAAATTTACTAAATTTAAAATGACGAATCGTTCTCACAATTCATTGAGATAAATTACGCCAAAAATCGTAACATTACGTAAAATTAACAAGAAAAGTAAGATTATAGCACAACTGTATGTTTTTTATTACTTTTTGTACAACGGTCAATTTATTTTTCAAATTAAATTATTTAGATATATTTTTTTTTAATTTACATTATAATTTTTAAATATTTTAAATATTCTACGAACTGAGCGTATCATCAAAGTTCCAAGAGATCAACTTTTCAGAATAAAAGTAATTATGGAAAAAAAACATTTTATGCAAGTCTATGAACCTCATATTTTGTTAATAATACTAGGTAGCTTTTAAATTTTATTATTATTAAATGAATAAATTATTGATCACATAATTAAACTTTGGTATAGATTGGAATTTTGTTTTATTTATTTTATTTCAATCGATGCCTAAGCAGAGCCTTTGTAAAGTTAAAAAAAATAGATAAAAACATCTTTTTTGATAATTTATTAAAATTAAAATGGTAATTTCTTATAATTTCAAGTATCACTCTTTTTCTTCAGATCTATCTATCTTATTTTTTTTAAATAGAAAAACAAATATAAAAAATTTTCAAATTTCCCATATAATCTTTTAAATTGTTATTGTTATCATAAAAAAAAGCAATCATTTCAATTTTAATCAAAATTTTTTAATTCAATCTTGCAAAATGAAAATTTTTCTATTTGGCAAAAAAGTTTATAAATCTATGGTTTTTTTAAGCAATGGTTATTTTATTAATTTTTTTAATCAAATTTAAAAAGAAATGCTTATTTTACATTTTATAAATTAATTTTTATTTAAATATAATAATTAAAATTAAAAA
Organism: Brachionus paranguensis; assembly: GCA_016802215.1. Taxonomy (NCBI): domain Eukaryota; kingdom Metazoa; phylum Rotifera; class Eurotatoria; order Ploima; family Brachionidae; genus Brachionus; species Brachionus paranguensis. The sequence goes on from JAESIX010000004.1 coordinate 5,714,577, forward strand.
ATATAAAATCAATCCATTTAGTATGAGAATCACAAGACCCCTAAATCAGTCTTAAAGAGACGAAGCACCCTCGCTACTTACACCTAAAATAATAAAAAAAGTATCTTAGGTCTCTTATTTTACTTGATGTTTGTGACAACTTAATTTCTTATTTGTCACATTTCGTTAATGATCTGAACCAAAATCCATGGATACAAAAAAAAAAGTAGCAGCGTGGATAAAATGATTTGAGCGAATTTTCTAATTTTCAGATAACCCAAAGTCATTCCTTGGAGCTTCGTCGAAAAGAATTGTAAAAAATTCATTTTTTGTTTAAGATAAATTTCAAGATTTTATTTTATTTTGAAGTAAATAAAATTTAAGTCCTTTTTCGGGCTTGATTCTTTTCTTAAGGGATATATTATAATATTGTCACTACTAATGGCCGGATAAGTTAGGTTATTGAAGTTCAGTACAAAAGAACAAGAAAAATGATAAAAAATTGAATGATTATTTTTCTAAAAATTTAAAATTAGTTCCGTGAATGCAACATGGTGCAATATTCCAAGTTGCATCAACTGTTAAAGTCTGCTAATAATGTGCAAAATCTCTGACAAAATTCATTAAGCTCGAATATATTGAAATCTAATTTCTGCTAAATTCTTCAAATTTAGCAGACCTTGATAGTTGATGCTACTTTAAATGTTACACCATGTTGCATTCACGGAACTAATTTTGAACTTTTAGAAAAAAAGTTATTCAAGTTTTATTATTTTGTACTGAATTTCAAAAAACATATTTAAAAAAGTTATTTAAAATTTTACTAAATTGAACTGATTTTTTTATGAATCAGAATTATTAAATGAGTTCGTCACATAGTTGGTGTCTCAAATTGTGAAAGAAATGCGATTGAAAACTATCGATCAATTCAAGAAAAGAGTCTTCAGTGTTTGAATTTTAGATTTTTCAAATTATGGTGAGATTAAAGAAAAGAAAATGAAACTGAAAAGCTTTCCTAAATAAAATTTTGTTCCAGCAGGTGTTTTGAATGAATGCACAACTACCTCCTGCCGTCAAGCAGGTGCTACATAGATAAAAACGTAAAAGTGATATGCCAAATAAAGCATAAAAACTCTGCCAAACCGACTACTGATAGACTTTTATTCATTTCTATACCTCTGATGGGCCTGTGAGGGATGTCGATCACGGTTGAAATCATGATTAAAAAAATTTTTTTTAAATTTTTTTTCAATCATATTTTACAATAAAAAAAATGAAGAATGTAAAACTCACTTTTTTAATTTTATATACTGATCTACTAAATACTTTAAAATATTTTTAATGTGATTTTATTAAATAATTATTTTAAGCTTTTTTTTGTATTTAAATTTCTAGTTGCAAAATACAGATTAAAATCATACACAAATCATAGCTATGCATTTTCATTTAAATTTTAAAATAAAATGTTAAATTATTTTTTAAATGTTTCCATAGAAACCTTTAACAAACTTAAGTCAGAATAAAAATTATATTTGTAAAACTAATATGAAATAAAATTGATAATTGTTAACTATCTTTATCATAAAAAAAAGTTATAATTAATAATGGCATCATTGACATCAAAACAGAACTCATTTGTCGGAAAAATAAAAGAAACAAATCTTCCGACCAAATGGATCGCTCCAAAAAAGCCACCTTTCAGAGAGGTATTTTCAAAATGCAAAGAAGTTTGACCAATTTTCTAATCTTAAATTCAGGACATACTTGAAGACAAAATTTCCAAAGAAAAAACCCTCAACCACCACAGACAGCAATTATTGGACAGATATGAAAAAGAAAAGTAAGCTTAATCAACGTTTTTTGTCTTACTATTTAAATTAAAATTACAGACTAAAAAATACATTCAAAAAGCAGCTATGTGTCGAAATGCTCAAAGATGGATATCACAAATCATTTCGTGAGCTAGATTTTATATTAAAACTACAAATTCAGGACAGATATAGAGTTGGTTCTGAACATCCGGTTTGGGACAGACCTCTTCTCGACAACGAACATGAAAAACTCGAGTATTTATGCAACAAATTGACCGATGCAGAATCAAGCGAAAGAAAAAGTAACTCTTTGTTTTTTTTTCATGGCTACAATTCATTAAATTTTAAAATTAGATGAATTTAAGAAAGTTTATATCAATTATAGTGATTTGGCAAATTATTTTCTGCTAAAAGATGATGCTTGGTTATCAGATTACTTTTTCGAAAAGTGCCTAAATATTGTTCAAGACAAATCGCACAATCTTGATGACCAGTTTTTGGCCGAAGCCCATTCAAATCTTGGCCTTGCTCATGAAAGACAAAGTAAATTAGTTAAAATTTGAAAATTGATTTGAAAATTAAATTCAATAGCTACCGATTACACGGCTAAGTCTGAAAAAGTCAGAGAGTCATATCTAAATGCCATGGAGCATTTTCAAGAATGTTACAATTTGAGCAATGGAAAAGATTGGTTCTTTTTAAACAGGTCAAAAGCTTTTACCAAAAACCAAGTTGAGAATTTGCACAAAATTCGCTATCAAAATGCCGAGGATCATTTGAAAAATTTAGAATCACCGACTATTTTTGTCGATGCTTGTATTCATCTGCAGCGCATCTACAGGATAATTGCGGACAAATATTCACCTAATGTCCAAGAAAAAATTGACTTATTGACCAAGGCATACCAAGTCTGCAAGAGCAGTAATTTATCACTTTAATTAGTTTTGCAATTGATTAAAATTGTTGTGTCAAAAAGGCTTTATCGGTTCTCTGGAAGGACATGCTAGTTTTTTACTTGGTGATGCGTACACAGAAAACAAGGATCTGGACACAGCTTTGGCATGCTATAAAAATTATTTTGACATATCCAAGAGAGACAAAGATGAAGAAAATTTTGGTATCGCTTCAGAAGCCATTGCTAAATGTCACGAAAAGTAAAAATATATTTTTTTTAGTTTTAAATGATCTAAAATTGTTTTTAGAATGGGACAAATAGACAAAAGTATTGAGTATTTGGAAAAGTATTTAAAAGATGTTAAAAAAATGGACAAACAATTTTCCAGAGCTTGTAATTGTCTGGCCAATATTTATAATGCAATGGTAGATAAAATTAAATTTAAATTTAATTTTTTTTTATTTTAAATTTTAAGGGTAAATATGAACAAGCCGCTGCTTATTCGAAAAAAGCATTCGATAATTCTCGTCAACTAAATCTGAATGATCAGCTAGAAAACAATCGGGTGCTAGTTGGTCTTGCTAAAGCTCACGCAAATTTAAAATATTTTAATATGAATGTGGAACTTGCTAGCCGAAAAACGATCACCAATATTTTGACCTGGAAATATGAGACAGAGCTCGAAGAAGTCCTTAAAGATGTTCAAAATGATCAAAAGAAAGAATGAATTTTTATTAGCCGTTTTTTTTGTTCAGAATAAATTTTAAACTACTTTCACTTTTTTGTTTCATTTAAAATATTATTTGATCAAGCTAATAAATATGATAAAATTAATGCTGAAATTAAAATATGGTTTAAAAACTACTTGAATTTAACACTCTTGATATCAACTTGATTTAATTGAATTAAAATTTACAATTTTTTGGCCAAAAATTTAATTTAATATTTAAAAATTGAAAAGCTAATATTTTTTTCGAGCAGTTTATTGGTTTTTTTTTCCCGAAAAGTATTCTCAAGAAACTTTAATTCTAGAGCTTAATATTAACTTATAATCCATACAAGATTCAATAGTAATACGTGACTTGTTCTCGAGATATTGAATTCATAGAGAAATTGTATTGTCGAAAAAAGCGTGAAAATTTTCAATCAAAAAAAGAGTTAATAAAATTTTTGAAACTATTTATCAAGAAAGTAAATATTTTATTTTTTTAAAAAATTTTTGCCATTGAATGGAACTAATAAAAGATTAATCTCATAAAAATAATATCAACTGTTGCCAAGCCAACGCCAGAAATTATTTAATCTTTATTTCTTAAAGTGAAAGTTTCAAACAATTTATCAAAATAATGTGTAAACAATAATTATTTTAGTCGTTTGACTGTTTTTTAAGAAAATAAGATCTTAATTTGCAATATTTTTATAAAAACTCTAAAAAACAAGGTGTATAAATTTAATGTAATTTTTTATAAATTCAAATTTCATGTCCCGAATAAAAGAGTACATTCTAATTTGGAAAAGAAGACTTAATTGGTATTAATTTAGAAAAAACCAATTAAAATATTTCACCCATGGGTCTTCGTCATTGTGTCTACGTGAATTTCTTCTTTCATAGTTTTTATCTAATAAATTAAAAAATTTAAAGATGCATTTAACAGGTAAACTACAAACAAACAAGTAATGAAATTAATCCAAGATTGATTAAGTCAATACCAAAAAAAGCAAACCATAAGAGCTCTTTCGAGTGTTTTTCAGACCTGAGGGAGCAATTTTTACATGTCTGTATGTTCACTTTTGATACTCAACATCTAGTCAATACAGCTTATAAAAATTTTAATTGAGTTTTTATTTTTTATAAAATTTTCCAGAATAAAACTTAAAAAAATAGTTTAAAAGTTTCTTAAATAAAATAATTAATGATTGTGTAGGCCTATGAATATCAACTACTTAGCAGAATATTTAAAGCTTGCTAATGGAATAAGTGTTTTAAGAAGCCAAGTGGTGAAGTAATGAAGCTCAACTAAAATAATGTTGATGTTCATTATTTCATCTTGTTTAAAAAAATAAAACAAAATAGTAAAAGCTATTTATATCATTTTATTTTGATGGGTTTTATGTTTAAAATAAAAAGTTTATGCAATAGTTGAATTTTTACGATTATTCACATTCATAAAAAAATATATCGTCTAAGCAACTTGGCTGTATTGGCTTTAAATAAAAACTGTTTAAGATAAAGGCACGGTCTGATCGTTTTTATTTTGTTGTTGCTTATGGCATACAAATAGTTGGAATTTTTTTTTAATTAATTTAATTCTATTTCTACTTTTGTCAAGACGCAAAAAATTTTATAAAAGAATAAATTCATTAAAAATTTCCGTTTGCTAATTAAAAATTTCAAGGTTTAAAAATCTATTAAATCCTATTTTCTCTCTCAGTTTCGATTCAAGCAAACAAAGCTTTATTTTTGTTTTCTGAGCCTAGGGAATAAATTGAAAAATTTTGAATATAAAATTTTAGAAAAAAATGACTTATTCACATCAAAAAGGCTACGCAGAAAAATCTCGCCAAGAAAAAGCCTTAAAGTTGCCTCCTATAAACCAAAAATTGGAACAAAGTGGGGATAAGCGAACAGTAAATTTGGGCTATCCATCCGAAGTAACTTCCAAAACTCCAAAACTTGATTTAACAGAGAGAAGAGAAGAAACGTCACTTAGTCAAGAGAGTTCACGTTCAAAAAAAATTTACAAATGGCATATGTGGTATGCCAAATTAAAAAAAAATAAAATTCAAACTAAATATTGTACTAAAGGTGGGATAAGTCAAGATCAGATGTAAGAGTACCAAGCTTTCCGTTGCCATCCAAAAATGTACCATCAAAAATTGGTTCATTGGAAAAGATAAAGCATAAACCAGGTATTTATTACAATCAAAAAAAAATACATCTCTAAAACCAATCTCAAGGCGGAGGGAATGTGGCTTTGCTAAATGAAAAATTAAATTGGAACAGAGTAGCTCGCATAGATCATTTAGCTAGAGGATATGTACCAGGAGGTTGTTTTTTTTTCAGTATTTTTTTTTTAAGTTAGTTGATTTAAAATAGGGGGGAACAGAAAAATTTTAAACGAAAAATTAAATTGGAGAACACCTGCCAAAATCGGCTCTTTGGGTAAATAATTTTAATTATTTTCATAAATTTATTTAATTGATTAACGATTTAAAGAGAATGCAAAACACATTCCTGGTGGAGGAAACATTGCTATTATAGATCAGCCATTTAACCGGCATGGTATTAGGCCAAGAATCGACAGTGGTTTCATTTACGAAGAGACTTACGTGCCTATAGATTACACTGTCAAAACAACTCCGCGAACACCGAATTTAGAGGCTATTCACGAAACATTCAGAAAACCGAGATCAGTCAAGAATTGAAAATTTTTAATTTTTTCAGTTAGCCAAACAATCGAATGGAATACAATTAATGTAAAATATTATGTAAATACTTCATATTTTAATTTTATTTAATAAACTTTTTGTTTAATGGAATATTTGATTAAAACTCAAATAAGAGTTTTGATATTTAAAAGAGTCTTTTGAGATTTTTTTAATTGTTTTAAAGAATGCATTTTTCTTTAATAAAACAAAAAAAACGATTTTTTTTTACTTTTAATGCTGTAAAAAACAAATATAAAAATATTTTAGCAGAATTTTTAATCGGTTTATTAAATAACTATAGGTTTAAGAGTAATTTGAAAAAATACTTCTCCAAAAAATGACGTAAATAACCAAATTTTGTGTTTTTTAATTAAGGTATAATAAAAAATAAAAAAAGAAATTAAAATAAAATTTAAATTTTGATCGATAGTAATAAGTTCTTGAAATAAACTTTTAAAAACATGGTTTCTGAAAATAACGAAATTTTGAAAAATTTAATAAAAGTAAAAGTTCATTTGAAAAATAATTTATTTATTCAAAAAAAGTAAATAATGATATTCATTAGCCTAGATGAATTTTTAATTATATATTTAAATTAAAGACTTAATTAAAACTTCTAGGTGTTAACTTTATAAATTTTAAAAATTATTATTACTTTAAATTTTTATGGTTTAATCGTATTCGTAAAATTTGATCAAAATTTTTATTAAATAAATTTAAAAAAAACAGAAATCTTCTAAATTTCAGTTTCAAAAATCATTTTCTGTATCAACTAGAATTCAGATTTTAGAGAAGAGAGAAGTGAAAAATATTTATCAGAATTGATGTGAATTTTCTAAAACTAATCTAATTTAATAAAACTAATTTCCAATTTAATTTTACTTTTAATAATTTACTGTGCTGTGCTAAAGGTATTAGGCAAGCTGATTGTGATATGTAGTAAATATGCCTATTTTTGGTTTACATAAAAAGTAATTTCCTGAAAATTTGGTAAATTTTTTGTCAATCGCTTTAGTTATTTTTAGTGAATTTACTCAAATTCTAAATTTTCAAAAATTTTTGTAGAACCAGTTCTAAAATTCATTTTAATATTTAATCTTTAAAAAAAGATGGTTGTTTATAAACATTTTTTTTTCCTAAAACGATATAAAAAAATTTGAATTTATTACAATTGATTTAGTCTAATAATCGCTATGAAAAATAAAAAGTTGATGTTAAAACAAATAGCAAATCACAAATATTGCTTTTGAAAAAAATTAACAATTAATTTTGAAATTTTCCAGTTTAATTGTTAAAAATAATTGAGTTCTACTTTTTTTACTCAAATTCAAATATATTAGTTTAAAACTAAGACAACTATTTTGATGCTTTACTATTTTTTTGATCGATAAAATCAATCGCCGATCCAAGAGATAAGAATCAAGAAATCGTTAGCATTAGGTCCTTTGGAGTTGATAAACTAAACAAGAATAGTAGTTTAAATTATTTTTTTTATCGGACAAAAAAAATTTTAAATTTTATAAAAAATTGTATTGAATTCCTTCAAGTCTGCTGATAAATGTTAATGAATTAATAATTGGCTCACTATAGTTTGTGGTTTGTCAAATCTTTTCAAAACAATTAATTTTTTTGCATCAAAACATTTTTTATTCCATTGAACTATGAAATTTATTAAATTAATTTTATTTTTATGAAGTAAAAAAAATTAATTAATAAAAGTATTTTTTTTCGTATAGTTAATATTATTTGCATTAGTGGTTGAAATATTTTTGTGTTTTTGTCGGATAGATTAGAAAAATTATAAATATTTATTAAAGAAACGTCGCAATAGCGTACTCATAATGAAAAGAAAAACACATTTAATTAGGACTTAGTAAAAGATAGATTGGATTTAAGCAAGAAAAAAAATCGAGAATCAAAGAAAACACACAATAATACCTTAATGAAACAATAGAGAAACATTTAAGTTATGAAACCTAGGCATTTAATTAGTAAAGTTAAGAATTAAGTTTAAATCGTAAAAATTTAATGGGATCATATCATTTAAATGACGAATACTTTTCAATACAAATAAAAAAGAGAAATTTTATTTATGTTCTTAAGTTTTAATTAATATTCACGACAACAACTTAATAATGATCATAAACTAGATAGTAAGATTTTGGTATTCCCAAACTCCTAATCAACAAAGAACTTAAAATTAAAAGTCAAATTTTTGCTCTAATTTTGCATTTTACTCCAACGCTAAACCAGATACGTGATCGCTCATTGTTAGATTGACTTTATCAATTATTCAATCCGTATTTATTTGTGTATTATCTAAGATATATATATTTTTTTTTAATTTTCAATTTTTTTCATTATTTAAATTAAAATTATGAACAAAAAAAAAGAAAACTTTCACTCTTTTAATCCTCGGTGTCTATGTTTTCAAGCGAATTTTTTTCCTCCTAATTGTGATGTTTTAAATAAATTTTCAAAATATTTTCTTATCTTTGATTATGTCATGAGGTCCTCTAATTAAAACAACCTCACGCAATTCTCTCCTAATCACTTAGCTCTAGTTTTAGACAATGGAAAATATTTAATTGTAGTTGAAAATCTTTAAATAATAACAAAATTTGGCCAAGTTTTGATAGCAAGATGGAAAATTTGTAGAAAATCAGTGACCATAGCCTAAAATGACCTTTAGTTGTATAAAATTTAAAAAAAAATTCAAAATGAAGTTCAACTTGTCGAGTGGCTGCGCTAACGCTTCGTCCACTTCGACCAACGACGGCGCTATCAAAGAGCCCAATCCGTCGACCACTTCCCGCTCTTCTTCGGCCAGCTCCTCGTACAAGTCCTATTCGAACCACTCCAACATCGAGCTGAACAGCTCAAAAACTGGTCTGTGCAAAAATGCCAAGGCTCAGACCGGATCCAAAAGTGCCATTAAGAGCGACAGCAGCAAAAAAGCCGACAAGCCAAAAGAAATAGCGCGGAAACATTTGCCCAAGACCAGCAGACGCTCCAAAAAAGATAAAAAGGAATCGAAAAAAAACAAATCTCACTTTATTGCTCAGTCCTTGCAGCCTCCGCCCAACCCGCCATCCATAGATTCCATACCGTCTTTGCCGAGCTCGTTTCTGGCGCCCTCAGTCATTACCTCCAATTCTCTGCTAACCACTGGCACCTCTTCCTATTCGGCCAATTCTTCCGCTCTATTAATGAAACACAAGTCTTCCAGGTCAAATAGCAGCGCTATTTCCGACCCCAGAACCAAAGTCGACTCCAAAATGGAACGATTGGAAAAGTTAAAGGATGCAAAATACCAGAAAGAAAAGAAAAAAAAAGAAAAAATCACCAAACAAGAGGTGTATGAGAAAATAAACTTGAATGGAAAGCTAATTGACCATTTGTATTGTCCTCTTGATTTTAGTAATTGTGGTAAAATAGACGAAAAAATAATTCAGACGCCAAAATTTTCCAAATTAATAAAACAAAAATGCCAAGACTCAAGCATTGTGTCTTTGGTTGAATCGACCAGAGAGAATACGGAGAAAAATGGAAAAATTCAGGAAATGAAGCAGGATGAATACAATTATGCAATGAGTCAAAAAAGCACCTCAACTGAATCAAAATCAGACGAAAATCTAGTTTACGGAGATGACCACATTGTGCCTGATCACCAAGAAGTCTACGACGAGTACATAGACAACACTAGTCAGAACAACAGTGAGGACTACGACTATCAGGATGAAAATAACCAAATTAGTTGTCAAGATTGTCAAAAAGAATGCGACTATTCCAAAGATGATTACCAAAAAGAATATGTCTACGAATATGAGTATGAAGAGCGACAAGAAACAAACAGTGAAGTGGAAAACTATGTGCTGAAGAATGCCAATGAGAGGAAGTCTGTTGAAAATGAGTATGATGCTGTTGATTCGTGTGAGGACGATTTGGCTGCGGGGCGCAGGAATGATCAAGTTGACGAGGAGAAAAAAATCGGTATTAATTATTTCAAGCTGATTGATGACGAAACCTACTTGGACTTGAATGAAATAACCATTAGTGGTCATGAATTAGTGCAGCAAGTTAAAAGTGGAATCATCGAAAAAAAGGAGGAACGAGCGCAAATTGAAGATTTGGACGCAAGGAACAATGTGGACAACATTGAGACCGAAGGAGAACAGGAAATAGAGTTTAATTCCGAAAATTCGGATAGTGAAGTTAACAGATCATTAAATCAGAATTTAAATTGTCAGAATGAGTATGAGCTTAAGTTTGATAAATACCGCAGTTTGAATGATTTGACAGCGGCTGAAAATTCTGTCACTTGTACTTCGTTTTAAAAGGAAAATTTTGACTAAATCAGTTAAATCATTTGACTTTTGGAATTGAATTTACTTTCAAATTATACAGCTTTTTTTTATGAATGATGGACACATATTTTGAATAAAGTTTATAAAACTATTTTTTTATTGAGTGATCAATTCCACAAATAAAGAAAACTTAATGAAAAAAAATTAAAAAAAAATAATTTTGTATGCTAGTTTTTCATTCAAAAATACATATTTTTATTTGGAATGTGAAAAATTGGTACAAAAATTACAATACAAAAATAAAAAACTGAAATAAACATTATTGTATGTTGGATTTCGATGTACAAATTTAAAAAAAATTGAAAAAAATTAAAAAAATTAAAACAGTATTTTTCTTTTTCGATTTAAATTTTTGATTTTTTTAATTTAATAAACTGTTTTCACATTGCTAACCAGTCAGGTTTGCATAGAGCTTTTACTAACAAATGACCGGTACACTAGGCGGTCAAAAAACCGACGAAAGGCCATTAATACGACTAGAACTTAATTTTTTTCTAAATGGTTACTGTTTTTAGAGTTGGTGCCGATTTTTTGCCTAAAATAAATATTTATTAATTTAAAGTAAAAAATTTTAATTATAAAAAAGTGCAAAATCTTATCGAAAGCTTGAGAAATATCTAAAAAGATCCGAGCTTTAAAATTGATATAAATAGAGGCGTCTCTCCGTCAAAGAACCTACCAACTGCGCCCAACGTAAAAATTTTTTTCACGAATTGTGTCATCAGAGAGTGGAACAGTCTGCCTGAGACATTAATCGGTGCCTCGACTGTAAACCAGTTCAAGAACAGGCTCGACGCATGCAAGTATCACCGTGGACCTGGGGGTCCCGGAGCCCCGATGTAGCGAGACCATTCTTCCTCAAAGACCACCTATGGCCATTGTAAAGCAGCTACCATCGTAGACGGCTTCCTTAGTAAGTCTCTGCAAGCCTGCTTGCTGTAGCTTATTATTTTATTATAAACAGTGACGCAATAGATCGATTTATCAACCTTTTTTTCTCCTTTAATATAATTTATATTTTAAAATATTCAATAAAAAATATATTTGTTCAATTTCAATCTTTAAATTGATCATCTAATTTCGACTAATAAGTTAATTAATAGCGAGGTCTAAAACAAAAATCCAATTGTGATTTCAAGACTTAAAGTTAATTAAGTTTTGAAGTTTTTTCAATATATAAAATTAATTAAATATTGAATAAAATTTTAATTTTTTTTTTCAATGTAAATTTAAAAAATCAAAAGAAATGTCTAGTATTGAAAAAATGACAATTCAGGGCATCCGAAGTTACGGTCCCAAGGAAAAGGATACTCAAATGATCGAATTTTTCACGCCAGTTACTTTAATATGTGGTCAAAACGGCTGTGGTATGCTTTAATTTCTCAAAATTTGGAAAAAATATCTACCAAAAAATGCATTAAGGTAAAACAACTGTTATCGAGTCTCTTAAATACGCTACAACGAGCGACATGCCTCCAAATACCAAAGGATCCTCGTTTTTGTTCGATCCAAAGCTAATCGACGAAATCGAAACAAAAGGAAAAATCAAGCTTTTTTTTAAAGATACCAGCGGCCTAACTGTCCAGGTCCAAAAAAATCTATGCTGTACACAAAAGGCCAAAAAATTAGAGTTCAGAACTTTGGAGACTATAATTAGCAGGTATGACATTCATGGAAAATTAGCGAGCACAATCACCAGCAAGTGCATCAATGCTGACGCAGAGGTTGTAAATGCCTTTGGCGTGTCCAAAGCAGTTATGGAACACGTCATCTTTTGCCATCAGGAAGACTCCAACTGGCCATTGAGTACTTTTTTCAACACTTTTTCATTCCTTATATGAACCATTTTTGAACAGGTGACGGAAAACTGTTGAAAACTCGCTTTGACGAAATTTTTGCGGCCACCAAGTACATCAAGGCTTTGGATGCTCTGAAAAAAATTCGCTTGGAAAAAAATCAACTAATAAAACAGATGGGCATAGAGCGAAAACACTTGGAAACCTACAAGAGTCGATCCGAGCAGCTTAAACGCGACTCGGAGGACAACACCAAAAAACTAGAGCTTTTAATAAACAAGAAAAAAGATCTGGGCGAAAAATTGAAGCCCATTAAAAAACAATTGGACTTCTATTTTCAGGAATCAGGGCGGATTTTTGAAATCAAAATCGAACTTGACAAAATCGAAAACGAAAAAGATCTCATTCAAAAACAAATCAAAGAATATTTGGCAGCAACCAAAGACTGTCTGTTCACTGGAACCGATGCCGAATTGGAAGAGTATGTTGAACAATTCAAGGCAACCACTGACAAAATGCGACGCGAAGAAGAAAGAGAAGTATATGAAAAAATTGAGAGTACCAAGCATCAAATAAAGCAGATTGGTGGCTCTAAATCAAAAATTAGCTTGGAAATGGGAGCTTTGGAAAATAAATTTAAAGATTATGTCCAGAACAAAAATAAGCTTGACGCTATTGTCACCAAAGCATGCGATTTAATCGGCATCGAATGCTCTAACCTTGAAGTAACCACCACAAAACTATCTGACTTTATCACTCACTATGAATATCAAATTGGTATAGATCAAGAAAATGCCAAGAAACAGGACATTCGGCTTCAAAGCGAAATTGATGCTGAGCGAGACAAAAAGTCCAGAATTGAACAAAGTATTCAGAATAAAAAAGAATCCATAGCAAAGTATCAAAATCAGTACAGTCAGATCGAAGAAGAACTGAATCTAATCGAGGATGACAAGGTGCACGCCGAGTTCTGTGTCAAAATAGATCACTGCGAGGCTGAAATAGAAAAAAAAAGCTCGCAGTTGATCAATGTGGATGAGATAAAATCAAAAATAAAACAATTAGATAATTCTAAACTAAATTTAAAACAAAAAGAACAGGACTTTGATGCCAAAATTAATAAATGGCACCAGAATTCCAAGCTACAGACAGAATTGAGCATGCTTAGGAGCGAAAAAAAAGCCAAACAGGAACAAATCAGGAAAATTAAAATGCACATTGAGGAGGACATAGAAAGCTTTTTTGGCGAGAGTGACAATTTGATGAGTGCCAAGTCAAACGACTCGATGCTCAAGGCAATATTTGATGCAGAATGCAAAGACTTGGACTCTCAGCTGGGCTCGCTTGAGTCAAGCCGAAAAGATTTGGACAAAAATTTAAGTTCCAATGAATTCAAGCGAAAAATGTTCAATGACGACTTTCGCTCCAAAGAAAACCAGCTCAGAAATTACGAAGAAATCCTCTTGAATTTAAATGATCTCATTACCAATGAATCGGACATTGACCGATTTGATTCCATTCTGGAAAAACTTCAGGACGAGCAAAAAAATTTGCTAGATGAAAAGGGCTTTTTGAGCGGAGTGGACAAAACTTACAAGAGATTTGTCCAGCAGTTGCAGTTGAACGCGGACGACAAGCATTCGTGTCCGGTTTGTATGCGCATGTTCAAGGACATCGATGAAATGAACGACACTGTCAATGAACTAAACAAGTACACGCGCAAAATTCCGCAAAAAGTCCAAGACTTGGACGAAAAATTGAAGTTAAACGAGCAAAAATTGGAGAAAATGTTCAATGCCAAATCTGTCAAGGAATCATATGACAAGATTAGAAACAACGAATTGGCTCAGTTGAAACAAAAAATAGAAGAATATGACAAAAATATTTTGCCAAAATTGAGAAAAGAACTGGTCGAAACTGATGGTAAGATTAAACACTTGACCAAGCGAAAATCTTACGCTATTTCGTTGCAAAGCGAGGTGATCATGATAGATAAATGCACAAGTGAAGTTGGGGATGTGGAGAAAAAAATTGAGAGCTTGGTCAGGAATGGTAATTTGGAGGTGGCGGATGGCACCGATTTGGACACTCTGTCCGAGCAGAAAATGGCTATTCAAGCTGAATTGGAGCAAATTAGCCGAAGTATTGAATCTGGCCAGGAAGAAATTTCCACTTACTATGCTCGCAGTGATCAAATTCACAAAATAAGAGAGAAATTAAGTGAATACAAGACTAGACGCAACGAAATTGAGTCAAAGAACCAAAAAAAATCGCAGCTTATTGACAAAAATGAGGAACTAAGGAGCGAAATAGCCAGCTTGAAAAAAGAAATACTCACTTTGGAAGCTAGTTTTAGGACTTGTAGCAAATTGGTTGAAAATTTAGTCAATCAAAAAGAGGTTGTTAATAAAAAAACTCACAAAGAATTGACAGATAAAAACAATTTTTATCAAGAAATAAACGCTATATTCCACCAAATAGATGATTTGGTCAAGCATGTGAAAAATTTTGAGCAAAATGACGAGTCAAAGATGGCTGAGTACAAAAAAGAATTTAAGCTGTTGGATGCGAACGAAAAAGATTTGAATGGTAAAGTGGATAAATTGTACCAGGACGCAGAAAATATAAAACTAGAAATAGCTAGACAAGAAATAAAGCAGAGAGAGCTGAACGACAATTTAATGTTGAGACAAAAGAGAAGGCTCTTTGACGCCAAAGAGAAACAGTTTGCCAAAAAAAAAGAAGAACTTCAGCTAAATGACAACATTAATTTAAAAGACTTTAAACTGGAGCAGGAAAAATTGGAAAAAAAACGTGATGATTTACACAAAGAGATAAACGAAGTAGTTTCGAATATCAACATTTTAGAAGGTAGACTCCAGGCCATCAATGAAGAGCTCAGCTTGGACACAATTAAGAACGCCATCGAAAAGTATATGGTATGCACCAGTGACCTAAAAGTGCTTGAGTACAGTGTTATGGATATAGAAAAGTACTACAAAGCTTTGGATAGGGCTATAATGAATTATCATCAAATTAAAATGAATGAAATTAATAAGATTATCAAGCAATTGTGGAGACAAGTTTACCGTGGGGTTGATATAGATTATATTGAAATTAGAAGCGAGGAAGAGAACGGCGCTGAAGAACAAATTAAATCAAGAAAAACTTATAACTATAGGGTTGTGCTTATTAAAGGTGACACTTGTTTGGACATGAGAGGTAGATGTAGTGCTGGCCAAAAAGTGTTGGCTAGTATTATTATAAGATTGGCTTTGGCCGAAACGTTTTGTCTTAACTCGGGAATTTTGGCACTGGATGAACCTACTACAAATTTGGATAGGGATAATATTGAGAGCTTGGCTAGTGCTCTTGTTGAGTAAGTTTTTTTTTAATAATGAAGAAAAATGCTAAAAATGGTTAAGAAAATAGTTTTTTTTTCTAGAAATTATTTTAAAAAAATTTAATTTTAAAAGCATTATTTAAAACTAAAAATAAATAAAAAAGCTATTATTTTTAATACATTAGAAAAATGAGATTAACTCTAATAATAATTTAGAAGCTAAAATACATAAAAATTAATAAATTGATGTTTTTTTTTTAATTTCAATTTTTGGAAGTCAAGTTTAAGATATTATTTTTTTAATAAATAATTCTAAAACATAAATTCTAAATTTTAATTTTTTTCATATTTAGTAAATATGAAAGAAATTAAAAAATTTAGTCAAATACAATTGGAGATAAAAATTTGTAATATAAATTAATTTATTAAGAAGTGATGAGGGTCTATATAACACGGGATCGATGAACATCGATCCTTGGGGAAAAACCCGAATTTCGGGTTTTTGGGGGCAGACTTCTTTGCGAGGATTTAGTGTAAGCAAGTTATTTTTTTATTTATTTTAAATCTTTAACTAAAAAAATCAATAAAATTTTTTATCTAAAGAATTATTTTAAAATAAATTAAATTAAAAGTTAGCAAAAAAATTGAAAATAATTTTATAGAATTAATGAAGTTTTACTTTTATTGTTTGACTTTTAAATTTTAAACATTTATGTTTTTGTTAAACTTTAATTTTTTTTATTTATTTTTTTTTTCATTACATCACCCTTGCAGTGTTTACTGAATAATTATTATTATGTTTTTATTTTTAAAGAATAATAAAAACACGATCTATGCAAAAAAATTTCCAGCTGATAATTATTACACATGATGAAGATTTTCTAGATATGCTTGGTCGCTCGGACTATATGGATCAATTTTACAGAGTTCATAAAGATGAAAAGTAATTTATTTGAATCTCAACTAAAATTATTTTTCAGTAATTTTTTTAATTTTCAAGTGGTTTTTCAAGAATTTCCAAAAGAAATAAATCAAGTCTTTGAACTTTAACAAAATTCAAATCGAAATGAATTAACAAATCGAAATTTTATATATTAACTTTTTTTTAAATTCCTATTTCTTAATATTATGAAATTAACCATTCCATTATTTAACTTGAAAATAAACTAAAACACTATTTTAATTTTCAAAAATCTTAAACGATGTAACAATCGTGTAAATTCTAAAATTAGCAATTAAAAAAATTTATTTTTTTTCTTAGATAAAAGCAGAAATGAGTTTACCAGTAAGTGGGTTTTCAAAATTAAGACAACTTTTTCTTAAATCTCTTTATTCGTAAACTGTTTTGTTTATAGGCACCCGAAGATCATAGACGGAAATGGGACGTGAATCAATATTCAAATCAAAATCCAAAGCGTCCTTTGAGCGATGAAGAAGAAGATGAAGAATCAAAGCCAAAGCCCGAAATGCTAAAAGCTCGAGACTACAAAATCGATTTGGAATCAAAGCTTGGTAAAACCGTAATCATTTCAAAGGCGACACCAGCTAATTTAGCCGGAGGATACTATTGTAATATTTGTGATTGTGTGGTAAAGGACTCCATGAATTTTCTTGATCACATAAATGGAAAAAAACGTATTTAAAAAATTGATAACTTTTTTCTTTATTTTTAAATTAAATCATTTTAGATATAAAAAATTTGGGCATGTCAATGAGAATTGAGCGAAGTACTTTGGATCAAGTCAAACAGCGGTTTGAGTTCAACAAAAAAAAAAAAGAAGAGAAGAAAAAACAATACGACTTAGATGAGAGGATCAAAGAATTGAAGGAAGAAGAAGAAAAGATTAAAGCATACCGTAAAGAAAAGAAAAAACAAAGAAAGAGTAAAAATGGGACAGAAAATGATGAAGAGGAAGGCTCTAGCGAGACCTTAGATATAGCATCTATGATGGGATTCTCCGGATTTGGTGGCTCAAAAAAAAGTTGATAATTTTTAAAACATTGTAATTTAACTTTTTTATTTTATTATTTTAATAAACAAATCTAACTTTAAAAAACTTATAAAAAATTTAAATATAACAAAACTAATGTTCAAATCTATTATCATTACAATTCGAGTGGTAATCACAAACTCCAATTTTTTTGTTGAATACTAAATCTCCAGCACACATCTTAAGATATGGCACTCCTCTATAGCATTGCCAAAAACTTTTACAGTTTTTTTTATGTTCAAACAAACCATTCGCTTCAGGACAAATAAAAACTAAAAAAAAATAATTTTCAAGTATTTTTTTTAAATTAATTTTTAATTTACCATCGTCCGCTTCATTATGAACAGGAAGGGTTAGTTTAAAATATGGTGAGTCTAATCTCATTAGATCATAGCTTAACAATTTTTTTAAAGTTTGCTTGCATGAATCACTTGTCCATGCACAAACCTTGAGTTTATTGTCAAAAACTAGATTTCCAGGACATTTTTTATCAAACGGAATAAAATTAGAGCAGTGCCAAAATCGATCACAACTTTCCTGATTCGGGTACAGACCAGACGCATGAGGGCATTTAAATGAAGAATCATCATTCTCAATATTAGTTGTTTTTAAAGTAGATGACTGAGTTACAGTCGATAAAAAACTACTATCAGAAGTTTTTAATTCCTGAGTTCTCCCTGGGCTTGCATAAGCAAATACTGTGGTTTCAGCAAATATTGTTTCACCAGATTCTGTAGACTTAGTGGTGTCAGGAGTAACGTAAACTATTACTGTAGTGTTTAACATGGCTTCATTATTAGATTTAGTACTTTGAGGTGTTGTAAAAGCTATCATGGATGTTTTAGGTAAACTATCATTTGATTGATTGTCTTCTGTCTTGGTTTCTGAGGTTACATATGCCATAACAGTAGTATTTGCCACAGAATTATCTTCATTCTCTTGGTCAATTGGTGTAGATTTTTGTTCTGAAGTTACATATGCCATAACAGTAGTATTTGCCACAGTATTATCTTCATTCTCTTGGGCAATCGGTGTAGATTTTTGTTCTGAGGTTACATATGCCATAACAGTAGTGTTTGCCACAGTATTATCTTCATTCTCTTGGTCAATTGGTGTAGATTTTTGTTCTGAAGTTACATATGCTATAACAGTAGTGTTTTCCAAAGTATTGTCTTCATTCTCTTGGGCAATCGGTGTAGATTTTTGTTCTGAAGTTACATATGCCATAACAGTAGTATTTGCCACAGTATTATCTTCATTCTCTTGGTCAATTGGTGTAGATATTTGTTCTGAAGTTACATATGCCATAACAGTAGTATTTGCCACAGTATTATCTTCATTCTCTTGGTCAATTGGTGTAGATATTTGTTCTGAAGTTACATATGCCATAACAGTAGTATTTGCCACAGTATTATCTTCATTCTCTTGGTCAATTGGTGTAGATTTTTGTTCTGAAGTTACATATGCCATAACAGTAGTATTTGCCACAGTATTATCTTCATTCTCTTGGTCAATTGGTGTAGATATTTGTTCTGTTGTATTTGGCAGTTCAGTTACTGATTGTGTTGCGTATGCAAAAACTGAAGTATCAGGCGAAATCATCGGAATCAAGGTGGTTGATTCAATTTCGGTTTCACAGATGACCTTTTGTAAAAAATTTATAAATATTTTACATTAAAATCAGTCATTTTTTACAGGTTTATTTTTTGTACAAGTTTGTTGATTTTTATCAAACCATAAGTTTACAGGACACTTTAAAATCGCAGCTGGGTTTTCAAAGCCTTTCAAACAAACTTGATAAAATTCGCATCCAATAAAGCTTGGTATCAAAGTAGTTCCATTGCATTTGTCTAAGATAATCTGCTTTAATTTTTAGTTTTAATGAATAAAAAATGCATACATGACGAGAGTAGTTCAGAATCCAGCGAATTCTCACTAGAATCGTTAATCACTAGAAATGTTTAATTAATAAAAAATAAAATTTAATGCTTTATTAAAATTACTTGATTTCTTTGTTGAAGATTCCATTTCAATAAATTGTGTAGCTTAAACAAAATAAAAATTAACTTTTTTATTTAATTTAAAAAAAAATAATACTTGTCTCAAATTGAATTGTTTCCGAAGTCAAAGTCTTTTCTGTTACTTTTTTTAAATGTAACAATTATTTAAATAGAAAATTAAATTAAATTTACCAGGAATTTTAACTAGAGCTTCTTTGGTAACTGGCTCGGCTAAAATTAAATTTTAAAATGAAAACTTTAAAAAAAGATTAAATACTTGATGAAGGGATTTCCTGTTTAATAATTGATTCATAGCATTCTGAGTCTTTTAGGACTTCATTTAGAATTGTCATTAGTGGATATGCTCCTTCATCACAAAATGTTCCTTTGAAATCATCAAAATCAATCTTAAAAACACATTCCGAATTGAATTTTATATTTTCTAGTTGAGTAGTTTTCTTACAGTCCATATCATAGCTCCTCCAAGGCACATATCTTTAATGTAACTTGCTTTTAAAATTACTGATTCTTGATTTTCATATCCGATCCATTGATTATCAAAAGTGAGACCGGGCACTCCAAGTTCATTATCAAATTCTTCAGCTAGATTTTTCTCTTTTTTTATTTGACATATCTTTAAAATAAGTTTAAAAAAATTTTTGACTTAATTTTAAAAATTTACTTCATAAAAAGACAAAAAACCGGCTTCTTGAGTAAATTTTCCAGCTCTAGATGATCCTCTAGAAGGTGAACCAACTTTGTTTGATTGAGAATTAACCAGTTTAAAACCTCTTCCATAAAAAGCTATGCCCAAAATTAGCTTTTCTCTTGGACAACCTTTTTTTAGCCAGTAATTTACCGACCAATCCTTACAAAAAAACTTTAACACAAAAAAGTCAAATTTGTATAATCTTACCACATTTAAGGTATTTTCCCATGATAAATCTCCTGTTTTTGAATACAAAGCTGAATGAAAGCCTGTTTTTATGCTCCAAGAACCGTGAAACTAAATTTAAACTAAATTTCTTATTTTTCAGGTTAATCTTAAGTTTTTACGTCATAGGCCATCAAATTCACAAAATCAACATATTGACTAATTTTATCTACTTCATAAGAAGTATCAATGGTTGCTTGGCCACCGGATACTGCAATAGATAGCTCAAGAGTTTTATTTTTTGGAGTTTCATTGTCAAATTCAATTCTCAATATCTAATTAATAATTTTAAGTTAAATTTAAATTAAATCGATTTGCTTTACTTCTAAAAGCCTTGTAAATTGTTTTTTTTTAACAACAGGAAACTCCCAATCAACATCTTTATTTTTTAAAAATTAAAAATTTTAGACAATAATGATTTAAAATTTTCAAGTATACCGAGTCCGTCGAATTCCCATTTTCTTAAAAAATTAATTGAATTCTTGGCAAAAGTTTTCATTGTTCCATCATTTTCGACAACTTAAAGAAATTTTAATTGTATAATTACTCAATTAAAATTAATTGAATTTTTTACCAGTATCAAAACCGGCTGATCCTTGAGCCCACCCGCCTACAGCTAGTAAAATTTTTAATTCAGGATTTATTATTTTCAGAACCATTATTCGCTCATATAAGCCAAAACCATCATCGATTTCTATATCAATTGCTTCAGTCGGCGCAATAGTATAATTTTCAATTTTCGCAAAAGCATATATAATATGTGTGCACAATTCAGGATGAATGTCTTCTGGATAAAATTCTGCACCACTTGGTCTTGACTGGGCCCAATTTGTGAAATAGCTAAAATTATATTATAGATTGTTTTGTTTAATAAAATTTACAAATTTTTACCAAACTTTTTTAAAGGCTGCCAAACAGCAGCGTAGATTTACTAATAAAAAAAAAAGAGCAAAAACTTTTTTTTTAATTTTCATTTCTAAACTTTATTTAAAATTTTTGGAACTGCCTTTAATTCTAAATCTCATGTGCTTACTAAAAACAAAAGTCTTCTATTTGTACAAGAGTTTGTTTTTTTTTTTAAAGAATTTTATAAGGTTTAATTTTTAAAAAATTTTCTGAACCATGAATTGAGAATGGTTTTTAGAACAATTTGGACTGGAAAAAAAACTAAATAATTAAAATCTGAACAGTTTTGACTATGCTAAAATTTTGTTGCTATTCGAAGTAACTAAAATACTCTTGAAATACTTGATATTAACCGTAGGTCTTTAATTACTTTTCGTATCACAGCAATGGTCATTCTTGAAAACAGCTTGAGTTCGATCAAGGGCAAAAGAAAATCGAATATCACAAATAAGCGTAGGTGTATTGATTTTTATAAGATTTAGTTGATTATTTAAATGTACAATGTTTTTTTAAGATTAAAATTACAAGTAGTACTTTGCATGATTTGAATTAAAAGCCTTGTTGTGACACTATTAATTTTTTAGATTGTCTTAGGGCGAACCAAATCATTAATTTATTTGATAGTTAGCAGAGAGCATTTGTTCTTAAGGACTATAATCATTTAGAAGAAATGTCAAAAATTTATTTTGATGAACTCATTTAATTTTTTTTAAATTTTGAAATGGGTCAATTAAAAGTTAAATGGATGAACTCGGTTTATAAAAGGCTAATAAACTAAATTTCCCACAACCACAATTACTATTTTATTTTTGATAACCTTGTAATTATAAATAAAATTTTGTACTTAAAAATCTAATTTGATTGCTTTTTACCTTGGACTAAGGCATCTTAAATTTTTTTTCTTTTTTAATTCATATATTTTGATATCTCAAACATCATCATTATAAATGATGCTCAAGCTACTTTTTTAATATCCAAATTTACTTGATTGAAAATTAAGTTTTAGGTCAATTTTAATGTGTTTTTGCAGAATCCATTTTACATGTTTAATATTTTGGCAATTGAATTTTGTCTGCCTAATACTTTTAATATAAAATTGATAATCATCAGATATTAATAAACTTTTTATTTTTTCCCTAATTCTTTAGAAAATTCTAGGAAAAGAGGTGACCAAAAAATTAAGCTTGATCGAAAGATAAATAATTTCAATTAAAAAAAATTAAAAGAATGTTTATATTTTTTGAAATAGGCCCTCATTTATTATACTAAAAAAAAAAGTGTACCAAGGCCTCAATTAAGAAAGAGGTAAACTTAGAAAAGACCCTAATTAAAAAATCCATTAGTTTATTCATCTGACTGTTTATAAAACAAAATGGGTGTTTGAAATTCGTTAAAAAGAAAAAAATCTTAAAACGTTTATTTTAAATTCAAATTATTAATTTATTAAACCATAAGATAAAAATTTTTTCCTAGTAGGTCCAAAAGATTTTTTGTTAAATCAATAAAAATAGAATTTCAATACTTTTTTATAAAAATAGAAAAGTATTGCTATTTTATTCAATTTTTTTGAAATTTTTATAATATAATATTTGAAAAGTTTTTATAAAATTTTTTGAATAAAATTTTTATTTTAAATTTTTATCTTCAATTTTTTTGAACTAAAAAAAAAAGTATGAATTAAATCTTATTCAGATGACTTCATCCATTAAATTTTATCCAAAATTTTTTCGTCTCGAAACCTTCCGTATTTATTTTTAACAATAACTAGCAAAATAAATTTCATTATTTTTCATTATTCACTCCTTGCAAAACTAGGGTCATTACTTTTGATTTCCACTCAAGTTGATATTTTGCCTTTACCCTTACTTCTTCTCATGTCTTTCGCATTTCGGCGAGCTCTTTCGTAATTGTTGACCTCCTGATTGCTGATGGTCGTTCTATCTAGAGTCGCATATGAGGTGTTCATTGAAGGGCTCTTTTTGGTATCTGGGTCCTTTCATTCAAAGCACAAGTCTAAACCACCGCAGCAAAAATTTTACTTTATTTAAGGTCAAAATATTTAAGTAATTAAAATCATATCTTAAAAAATTTTTAATAATAAAAATTTTGATTGTGATTTTTTAAAAAATTTTCGGTAGCTAATAAATTTGTTATTATTTACTTTTTTTAATTATTGATTCATTTTTACGTAAAATTTGGAGGGATTAAATTTTTTAAAGCTAATTTTTTGATTTATCTGGGAAAACAATGCCGTTTAGTTGGTTATCAAACAATGTCATGTGTTTGAGCGATCCGATATTAATTTTACATATTTTGTTTATTTTTATAGATAAGTTTAAAATTAATTTTTAATTAAATTTTAGTCTAATCATAATTCATTGAGTGGCTATGAATGACTTAAAATTTATGATTTTAATTTTACTCATTTTGATTCAGTCCTTTTTTTAAATCAATTATTTTCTTTCAAATAAAGCAATAAAAAAATTCATTCTTTTTTGTTTTATTTCTACTAAGCCATCCAATTTAATAATATTTTTGCTTTTATTCACTATTAAAATTAACTTTAATTTTTTGGATTGACAAAGAAAAAATGAGGCAAATTTAAAATAACAAATGCTAAATAATTAAAATAAAAAATTTTTTGCACATAAAGAGTTATACTTTGCTAAAAAAATATACTGCCATTGCTTTCTAATTTTTGAAATTGATGAAATTTTTCTTTTTGTTTTTTTAAATTTAATTTAGTTTACAATAGAAATAACGCATTATTTTAGCCAAATAATTCAATTAAAATGGCCAATTTGGATGATTATGACATTCTCATGATAAACAAAAATGAGCATCGCAAAGGATTTCACATCCCGATATCAGATGTTGACGACTTGGCTTTTAAAAATCGTCATGATCCAAAATTTATAGCCCAAATAAGTACTGAATAAACTATTTTTAACTATTATTTTAAATATTAAATTAATAAAGCAAATATGATGCAGGTTCCGCCAACAATATCTCTAAAAAATGATTCTACTCAACGATCAAAACATGGCCAGACTTTTACAGCTAAAAGCCATTTTTCAATGGAAGTTCCGGATAAACTAACAGGTAGAGAGTTAATCTGGTATAAGTTTCAATCTTTATATGATCATTTTTAATAAGATTACTTACCGAGGTTGAAACTCAAATTTATTTATAATTGTTTTAATTTTATCCAATTTTAGTGTATGGTGAGTGGATTAAATTTTTACGAATATTTCGGAGATCAAATTTTAAGCTTTGATTTTTTGGTCAATTTTTAAAATTAATTTTTAAGCTGATGAAAATTTGAATGTAAGATATGATAGTTCGTCTCAAGATGATGAAGCTAATGAAGATATTCATAATGTAACGGCAACACCACCGTCAACTCCCACCAAAGAATTGAATGAAAATGAAACACAATTAAAAACTCCGCAAATTTCTTCCGATTTTATCAAAAAGTAAGATTATGTTCGTTTTTTATTTGAACAATTTTTAATTAATTTAGAATTCGACCGAGAAGATCCAGCATTGAAGTTGATTTGCACGAAGAAATAAGAATGCTAAGAGACAAAATTAGTTATCTGGAAAACGAGTGCCAAATCAATACTAGAAGTAGTAGATTGTTCTACGCAATTTTATGTGGATATGTTTTGATAAAAACTTTTTCATGGCTTGCTAGCAAATAAATAAGTTAAGTGCTACATCTTTCTTAGATTTTCATTTCCTTTTGAGTTCTATTTTTATTTTTGAATATTTTGAAATTTGATGCTGGCCAGTAATAGAATTTTATTTTTTTTTATTTTAAACAAAAAAAAACTCTTGTAAATAAAAATATTCCAAGCTATATTTTCTTTTGTTTCAAAATTGGTTATTTTATATAAATATAATTCCAAGTTTTGTTTTTAAATTTTCTCAATCGTGACATAACTAGTTCATAGTGTAAATTTGTATCTAACTGGAGTGATCGTAAATAAATTCGACAGCCTTACGGCTTAAATCTTTATGATTAGGTCGCAGTATTTATTACTACAACTTTTTTCAAATAAAATAGAAAAGGGCATTATGAATTTTCATAAAAACCTTTCAAAAATTACAAAAATAAAATTCTTTTTCATTAATTTAAATCGACAAAATTGAGCTTTTTAATACTTGATGATGAAACAACATGAAAATGTTTCACTAATTTCAATAATAAAAAATTGATTAATAATCAAATGAAATATCAATGTTTTGAGATTTCTTTTCTCTTGTCTCTGTGATATATTCTAATTGAAATTTTTTTTTGCAATTTGTAAATTAATTTTATTTAAATGTTAAAATTCTATTATCGCTCCTTAAATAATTTTATATTAGGTGGTTATAATTGTAAAGAAATATAATTCACATGTTTAGACTGGTTAAATTTTAAAGTAATTGAAAATTAACAAAAAATTTAATTTTTAATTCTAAATTAACATACAATTTTATTAAAAATAATCAATTTATTGGCAAATATTTCTTTATATTTCTTCTTTAAACTGACTGTTAAATGAAACATTGTTTGTTTCACTTTTTAAAACGTACAGAAAAATCTCTAGTTTAAAATCAAAATTCTTATTAAGAATTTAAATTACGTATTAGAATTATATTAAAATTCACAATGTCGTTGAAAAAGTTTTTTTTATTTATCATATAAGGACCCAAAAAAAATACTTCTAAAGATGAATAATATAAGTCAATAATGCTAAAACTTTGATTTAAGATTCCAACATTTTCACATTTGAATAGAAAAAAAATATTTTTTTTAGTTTCAGATTTACTTTCAGTTTTTATAATATGATTGTTGTGGTGATTTTTTCTTAAAGATATAAAAAACTTTGGCTGATATTTTTCCCGCTAATTTGAGTTTTGTTTAGCTTTAAATCAAGTTTTATTTGCTTTAAAAAAAAAATTAATCTAAATACAACACTTTTCTCATTAAAGTTTGAGAGTACCGTATACCCTTACAGAGAAGCCCAAGGGCAAAAACCCGAAATTCAAGTTTTGTCCCTAGGGCTACGCACCATTGATCCCATATTATAGAGACATCATCATCGAAAATGTTCTTAAATCAGAAATTTGGGTTTTAATGCCGAGTTAAATAACGAAAATCGAAAATAAAGTAATGATTAAAATCCAAAAACTAAAATAAAGACCTATTTTTATTTATTTTTAATTGTTTTTTAAAAAATAAGTAAAAATCCTAATTTTTAATGCGGCACTAAAATTATAAGTGTATGTGCTTTTCTTCTAAAATTTTTATGCGTAGAAAATTAGCTTACAATAAAGAGACTCCAAAATTTTATTTCATTCATATTTTTTAAATGATGGATTCAAATGTTATTATTTATTTTATTTATTTATTTTTTTATTTATTTGTTTTCTGTACCGAGCTAGAGCTCCTTCAGAATAAAGTTTAAAAAAAAAAATAATAATAAAAATAGAGTTAATAAAATAAGATAAAATAAAAATAAAGTAAATCAGCTAAAAAAAAAAAAAAATTTAAAGAAAGTTTAAAAGACATATATTGAAATAAATTGTTACATGTGACATGTGACAGAAGTTTACATAGTTGAAGCTTCATGAAAAAAAGAGGAAATAGTAAGGTAGCAATTACACAATGGAGTAGGGTATTCAATATATCTTGATTCGAAGCCTTGTTTGTATTCATCCACTAGTCTGACCACCAATGGAGTAGAATGACTCAGTCCTGTCCCAACATATCTCTCACTCAACTCAAAAAGCCGATTCGAGACTGTTAGTAATTTAAGTTTATTAAAAGCCTCATGATGCAACATGTTGGAGGGAGTATCATATTTTAACTTAAGGATAGATCTGACTGCTGTATTCTGAATTGCTTGTAGTTTTTTGATATTATTTTCAGAAAATGAATTTAAGCAAGGAAAAGAATAGTCTAAAATTGATCCGACTAAAGTTTTATATAAATTTCCTAGTGTGTTTTGAGTAAGACCCCATTTTTTATTTGACAAAATCTTAAAAATATTTAACCTTTTATTGCAGCGTTCTTTAATTTCGTCTACCAGTTTATTAAAGTTTAACTTAGAATCAAATTTAATGCCAAGAAACTTGATTTCTTTTTGGCTCACTATTCTGTTTCCATAAATTTTTAAGTTTAGATTTTCACTCTCTTTTAATCTTTTATAATTAAATTAAATTTTATTTCGAAAATTTTCGAAATTTTTTCGAAATTTCTTTTCTTTTTTAAAAGTGTTAAATTCACACTTTAGATTTTTCGAAAGATTTTCGAGGTTCTATTTGACTGGGAATAGATGTCTAGAAAATGATCTGGTAATGCTATTATTATGTAAAATTCTGGTTAAATATAAGGAATACTAAGTTAAATTTCAAATATTATTTTCAAATTATTAAAATAAAAATAATGATACGATGAACAACTTTTAAGATTATTTATTCTGTAAAAAAGATAGATTTAGAAAAAGTCAACGTTTTTCCCTTTATATAAATTTTGATCCAAATTAACATAAACATAAATTTAATTATCCATATTTATCAATTAAGCAATTTTTAACGATGCTAATTAAGACATAAGTATTCTAAATTGACTTAATTATTACTTAATTAACCCTATCAGTTTTATGTTTGTTTGAATCTAAAAAAAATAAAAATAATTTCTAATTTAAATATTTTATTGATATTAATAAATAAAATTTATTCTTAAACGTATTGATTAAAATTTCGGTTTTATCAAATTAATTTTATTTTTATCGAAAATTTATAAGACAAACTTTAAAACATGCTACAATTTTTAATTATGTAGAACTTGTGATGCAATGTCCAATTAAAAAATTAATTTTAAAATTCCCGGCATATTTAAATAGAATGTATGTTAAACTAAAATGGGCTAATATTTATTAAAAGTCAAGGCTGAATATATTTTGAGATATGATAATAATCAGTAAAATTTTTAAATTATTTCTTAATTGTTTATTTATCTAAAAAACCCAAAAATAATTTTATCATTAATATTAAAGTTTTTTTCTTTAGAAGGAATACATATTTAAAATATAGAATATGACTAAAAAGTTTAGGAGAAGTTATTTGTGTTTAAATTCTACCGATTTGATTCCTAGGAAATCTCAACATTTATTCACTATGAAGACAGCATTTGAACCCCTTCATGATTAAGAAAAAATTGCTTCTACAAATTAAATAGAAAGTGAAAGAGTTAATAAAATTTGTGATTCTTGGACCAAAACAATCAAGCACTTAGAGCTGCAACAGGTAAGAATAAATTTATTAAATCGTATTTTTTACTTAAATTAATTTTTTAAGATTTTCTGCATGACCAGAACATAGAATTCAATGAATCAATGTACAAGCTGGTTTTACGAGGCATTTGCTCGGAATGTAAGAGTGAAAAAGAAAAAAAATAAGTTATTTTTTTATTAAAATATTTTAATTATATTAATTATATATTTAAAATTTGAATTTGAATTTTTATATTATATAGTATTTTAATAAATATTTTTTTACCAAAAACATTTTTTTCTTCTCTAAATAGCAAAAAATTGACTTTAATATCAAATATTTTCAGTCTACAACGAAAAATTTTCGAAAAATATTTATGAAAAATTTTCGAAAATTTTGGCCATCTTTGGTGTTTATTTTTCGAAAAATAATTTCGAAAATTTTTCATTTTTTTTTTGTTAATTAATTGACTGGGGATCATCTGCGAAAAGCAGAGAGTATTCATTATTTGTTTTGTTTCTTTTGGGGATGTCATTAATATATATACTAAATAAAAGAGGACTAATTACTGAGCCTTGAGGAACACCTGCAGTTATTTGATATTCTTCGCTCAGGTGATCATTCACATTTACCTTAAAGGTCCTAGAGTCTAAAAAAGATCTAATCCAGTTAGTCAAGTAATGAGGTGGATTCATTTTAATCAATTTAAAAAGTAAACCTTCATGCCAAACTCTATCAAAGGCTTTAGAAATATCAAAAAACAGGCCGCAAACTCTTTTTTTTCTATTAAATGATTCTACAATTTTTTGAATTAAAAAGAAAAGATTATTTGATGTTCGCCGGTGTTTCCTAAATCCAGACTGCTCCTGGATAAGGAGTGAATTTTGTTCCAAAAAATTGTATAATCTTGAATATACTATTCGTTCCAGTAACTTTCCTAAACAACTCGTTATACTAATTGGTCTATAATTTAAAGGATCTTGTAAAGTAGAGGCCTTTTTTGAATCATAGTAATGTTCGAAGTTTTCCACGCTTTCGGGACTTTACCTTCTCTAAGAGATAAATTAAAAAGTTCTACGATTTCTATTTATGAGTTTCTAGGTAAGTTTTTTAACATTTAATTATGAATTTGGTCAGGTCCTGATGCCGCTTCATTTTTCAATCTTTTTAAAGCTATAATTAATTCATTTAAGCAAATTGGATCATTAAAATTACACTGATCATAATTTCTAAAGAATTCAGAGTTAGAATTGAGAATTTCGAAATCTTTTCAGGATCTATTAAATCAGAATTAGGACTCAAAATTGAAGATAATAGATCTCCGAAGCATGTTCCCTTTTTTTCATTAGTTTTGAATTCCTTGTCATTTAAAATCATATTTGTTCCTTTTTTGATCTAAATTTATTTATTTTTTTCCAAAATGGTCTACTTGTCAGTGGTTTTTTACCTATCTTCTCGATAAAATCAAACCAATTTGATTCCTGAATTTTTTTAAAGAGGCTTTTAACTCAAATGTAAGTTGATTTAATTTTTGCTTGAGCTTTTGACAGCATGTTTTTTGGAAGTTTCTTCTTACTTTCCTTTTATGTGAAGAAATGATTTTTTCTGTAATTTTATCATTTAGTTGATCTATATTGAAGTTTTTGGCTGTTGATTTATTTTCTAATTGATAGCCCATTAAAATTGATGCTTATGGTTCATGTCTTGACTATTTAAGACATTGAAGTCGGTAATTTTGTCAAAAAAGATCAAGAATTTCAAAGTAATTCTTATTAAAAATATTGAAAGTAGGGCGCTTATCATTGATCACTGAAAATTCTAACTCATTAATTATTCTTTCCAACATTAAACCGTTTTCATTTTCCCCTACGCAGCCTATTTGCTTTGTTCTAGCGTTTAGATCACCACCTAAAATGTAGTTTCTACATTTTTTTTTTATTTTTTTTATTCAGTATAAATATTTTTCATATTTAAAAAATAAACAGTAAAAGATCTTGAAAGAAAATTAAAAAAGCTTATTTGAAAATATATCAATTTTAATAGAAAAAACATTAAACTCTAGACTTTATTTATTATGTAAATAGAAGTTTGAGATCAAGATCAAAAAATCAAAATAAAAAATGTAATATTTGTTTTAATAATAGAGAAAAAATAATTTTTTTCCTAAGCAATTACTTGACATGTTATGTCAAGTTTATTTTCATTTACAACATTTCAAAATATCCTTTTTATTGAACTTTAATAGATTTAAATTTTAATTGATTTTAATAAAAACTTATAAATTGAAGACAAAAAAATTTAATGTTTTAAATTTATAATTTGTTTAAGTGGAAGAAACAAATTATTTTAGTTTGAATGAATGAATAAATGAATTAATATAAAAAGTAATGAATTTAAATTTCTCAATTAACTTAACCTGAATTATTTCAATTTTTGATTGTTTTTGTTAAATAAATTAGAAGTTGATCATTTTGATGTTAATTTGATAATGAACCATTATTAGACATAACATGTATCACTATGTTTAGTATTCATTTTTTTTAAATTATCAAAATCATTAGATTTATTAAGTTTAAAAATTTAAATGATTGTTTTGATCTGAAAATTCAATTTGCCATTTATTATTCAATTCTATACTACGATTTTATTTTAAACAAAATCAAATAAAGAAAATTCTGTAAAAATTCTTATCATACATATGGTTAATACAATGAATTGAGAGAACATAATTTTGTTAGAAAGTTTTAAATTTATTTTATACCGCCGAGGGAAAAAGTTCCAATAATGTTAACAAATATCAACAAGCTAAACACAGCAAAAAATTTTTTTTAATTTTTGTTTTGAAAAAACTCTAATACGTACTGATATTTCCACCATCAAATAAGTGTCATATCATATCAAAAAAACTCAATTCTAGGGCCCAAAATTTTTCAAAAAATTCTTCAATTAAAAAAAAAATTATGAGAATTTGTTCAATTTTTTTAGCAAAAGCTATTGGAAACACACATGCAGATCAATCTTTCTTAATACAAATTAAAAATAATAATTTATTTTAGAATAATCAATCTCTTTGATTAGAAAAAATCTCAAAAATGGCTGATTCAGCGCTTCAATCGAAAATTAATGAATGGTTAAATTGGGATAAAGTAAATTAGAATTAAGAAAAAAATTAAAATCTAACTTTACATTCTCTAGAATGCCAATACCAAGTCAGAAATCGAAACTCTGGTCAAAAATGAAGAATTCGAAGAACTCAGATCTCGTTTATTACATCGTATGGAATTTGGTACTGCCGGTCTTCGGTCAAAAATGGGTGCTGGCTATACAATGATGAACAACTTAACCATTATTCAAACTGCTCAAGGTTTTCTAGCTTATTTAAAAGAAAAATTCGGCCAAGAACTCAAAAAACATGGTATAATAATTGGTTTTGATGCCAGGTACAACAGCAATACGTTCGCTAAATTAACAGCTAATATCTTCTTGAGAGACAACATTCCTGTTTATCTTTTCGGACAGATAACTCCAACTCCATTTGTCGTAAGAAAATACAAAAAAATGAATTAATTTAGCTCTATTTTTTATTTAGCCTTATGGAATTTTGAAATACAAATGCTGTGCTGGAATAATGGTCACCGCTTCTCATAATCCCAAAGAAGACAATGGATATAAAGTTTACTTTAATAATGGATCCCAAGTATTCCACAGTTAAAAGCTTAAAAAAAGGAAATTAATTATTTTTTCAGATTATTCCTCCACATGATGAAAAAATTGCTAAATCAATTTTGAACAACTTAGAGCCCAAAGAGGATTCTTGGGACATAAGCCTAGTAGATAGCCATCCACTAAGAATAGACCCGTTTGACCAAGTTTACAAGGCTTATTTCGATGATTTAAAACAATTGTCTTTTAATCGAGCAAATAACTCTAATACATCATTGAAAATAACATACACTGCCATGCACGGTGTTGGATACGAATTTTCTAAGGAAACATTCAAAGCTTTTAATCTCAACCCATTTATACCTGTGATTGAACAAATTTATCCTGATCCGGAATTTCCCACAGTTAAGTTTCCCAATCCGGAGGAAGGAAAGTCATCTCTTAATTTAGCTATTAAAACTGCAAATGAAAACGAGAGTACATTAATTATAGCGAATGATCCTGATGCGGATCGACTAGCTATAGCTGAAAAGCTACCAGGAGGAGAATGGAAAATTTTCAATGGTAACGAGACCGCATCTTTGTTAGGCTGGTGGTTGTGGCACAACTATAAGGCAACAAATCCGAATGAGAATGATTTCAGCAATGTTTACATGCTTTATAGCACAGTTTCGTCACACATTTTAAAGTCAATAGCAGCAGTAGAAGGCTTTAGTTGTGAGGACACATTGACTGGTTTTAAATGGATGGGAAACAGGGCCCATGATTTACTGAGCCAAAATAAAAAGGTTATATTTTCTTTCGAGGAAGCAATCGGTTTTATGTGTGGCACCAATGTTTTGGACAAGGATGGTATTTCAGCTGAAGCTGTTGCTTCTGAAATGGCTGTTTATTTAAAAGAAAAAGAGAACAAAACTCTGAATCAGCAATTAGATTGGATTTACGAAAAGTCGGTTTTGTTAAAATTTTTATCAAAAAATACTAATTTTTTTAGGTATGGGTATCATGTTTCGAATAATTCTTATTACTTGTGCTATGAGCAAGAGAATATTGTCAAAATGTTTGAAAAAATACGTCATTATGATCAAAATTCCAAAGACTCGACAGTAAGTAATTTTATGAAGTTATTCAAAAATTTTTAGAAAATTTTAAGAAAAAATCTGACTTGTTTTAGAGTCAAAATTCTCAATTTTATTTTTTCCTCTTTCTGTCCGTAGAAATTTAAGTCATAAGCTTATGGAACGATATAAATTAAAATTCATGTGAACAATGCGACAGAGAACTGCAATGTTAATTTTGACTTAAAACTGACTTGATTTTTTAAGTCAAAGTAAAGTTACTTAAATTTGTCACTTTAAAAAATGTATGGAAAAAATGTTTATCCTTATGTAATTGTTTATGTAAAAAAAAATAATTATTTTTTTAGTAGTCTAAGATTTGTTCTATGGCTGTAACATACATTAAACTAAGGTCTCCCTTCAATCTCCTCTTTTCTAAATCTTTAAGCTCAGCTAAGTCAATCTCTTTTCATACTTTAGATGTGTAAAATTATCTAAAGTATGAAAACAGAACTAAAACCTTGACAAAATTTGTAGATTGTACTTTTTGTTTAATAATTGCATTTTGATACTGCTTTATGTGAACAAGGAGCATATTTTTTTGCGCAATAGTTTTAATGAAAACAGTGAACGAGCTTTCTTGTTTAATTTTAAAATGGAAAAAAAAATATTTGAAAATTAATATTAAAAAAATCTTTTGAAAAGTGTCATAAAAGATTATAAAATTAAAATAAAATTAAAGCTGACTAATTTTTAGTCAGCTGAATAAAAGTCAACTAAAATAAATTTGTGTTATTTTTCAAATAGATATATATTCATATAATATATATGTAAAATAAAAAAAGTATCTTCCAGCATTATTTATTATTTTAAAAAATATTTAGCTAATTTATTTTTTTAATCTTGGAATCATTAGATCAAATGTGATTTTTAGAATATTTTATTGTCTTTATTACGTCAAAAACTATGGATATTTTAGCTAAACTTCACATGTTAATTTCTAATCAAGATTTAGATTAGAAAAAATTAAAGATTTAATTACAAATTTTGAAACTAATTAAATTCTTTAAACGAAATATAAAGATGCAAAAAAAAATTAAACTTTTTTGTTCCTCTTAAACTAATGTCTCTTTCAATATGTTTTTCTAAAATAATTTTATAAAATTAGCTTTTTTACTCCAGATAATTATGTGAAATATACTAAAAATCAAAACACCTTCAATTATTGCTAAAATGATTTCATTTTAAAAAAATTCTAATTCTGCTTGATACAATTATGAGTGGCTAACACAACTATGAAAACACTCTTTTTTAATTTTTAAATTTAGATGGAAAGAAAAAACTTTACTTTTTTTTTCATTAAATCACCCTTGCGGTGTTTACTGAATAAATTTTATTTAAAAAATTGCAGGACTTAATTTTCAACCTTTTATACGAATAATTCTTTTTCTTATTTTATTTATAGAATTTAATTGTTTAATTATTTTTTCAGTATCCAAAATATTGCGGCAGGTTTAAAATTAACAAAATCAGAGACTTAACTTCAGATGTCGTTATTGATTTCACGCGTAACGAACGCTCAAAACCAGTAATTTAATTTAGTTTTTTAATAAAAAAATTATACTTAATGAGTCCATTTTTTAAAGACATTTCCTATTTCAAAATCAAGTCAAATGATAACATTTTATTTCGAAAATGGATGCGTATTAACAATTAGAACAAGTGGAACTGAACCAAAGATAAAATGGTATTCGGAAATAAAGCAAGCAGATAAATCAAAGTAAATTGAGCAATATTTCAAAATCTTCTTGACTAAATTTAATTTTAGATCACGAGATGAATTAAAAAATGAGCTGAATGAGCTTGTTGAGAGCATGATCAAAGAATTCTATAAACCTGAAGAACACAACCTAACAGCCCGATCAACATAAATGTTTTAGACAAAAGAAAAATTCAATTTTAAATTTATCAAACTATTTTAATTATTAATAAATTTTTCTCCCTGAATATCTGACTGTATGAAATATAATTTTATTTTTGATCAAGTTTATTGCTTTTTAATCAAAACAGTTGATAATATATTTAAACAAAGCATTTTTTTTTTCTAATAAATTTAGTTTTATTAAATATCTTATCCAAAAAAAGATAAATTTAAGTCAAAAAAGATTTCAAAAATATTCAGAATTTAATTAATATACAAATAAAAGTCGCTTGATTTTATGGCCTTCTAGATTTTAATTTAATTGCTATAAATGAAATTCAAATTGAACATTATGGAAAAGGAAAATAAGAAAAAAAAAATTTTTAATTTTTTCAAAAGAGAAAGTTCGATCGATCACGGCACAAAGGGAAAATACAGAAAAAAAGATTCTGATACAGGCCCAGTAAGAAATTTGCCATTGCGAAGAATAAAAGAAAAAAAAACTCCTAGAGAAAATATTTATGATGAAATTGCGAGTTTAGATGATAGCTTTGAAAATATGTCCGAAATAATGCCAGTAAAATGTCAGCCGTAAAATGTTAATTTTTCATTAATTTTATTAAATAGGAAAATTCAAATTCTTTAAATAATTCGATTCAGAGTGGAAAGAAAAGGTTCATTGTAGAAAAAGTTGAAGAAATAAATGAATATGATACTTTGGAAAATATGGACATGGATACATTCAAGACTGAATTAAAAACCACTACTTCTAGAGTTAATTTCGACATCAAGGAAATACCAAGTGTTGAGTTTAGAACCAATTTGGACCCAATAAAATCATCTAGTTTAGAAGACATAAAACTAAAAGCCAGAGGTAGAAGCAAATCTGCTTTTGTTCCGAACGTAATCAGAACAATTTCAAGTGAAGCTGTAAAATTTTTTTTTTATTTGTTTAAGTATTTTTAAAATAATTCAATTAGCATCATCCTAAAAGAAGAGGAATTCTCGATGCCATCACTAAAAACTTGGGCAATTTTAAAATCATTTTTTTTTAGAATAAAATCTAGAATTTGATTTTTAGAAACGCCAAATCAAATGAAAGAACGACGATCATCAGTCTTTGTAAAAGAAGACATTGAGCGTAGATCGTCGGTTTTTTTCAAAGATGACAAGCAGCGTAGATTATCAGTTTATGTCAAAGAAGAAAATGAATCAATATCAAGTGTACATACAAATGATCAGAGTGACTTGGCCAAAGGAATTCAGGAGTTTCAAAAGAAGCAAATGGAAGAAAATTTGAAAAATGAAGAAGAGTATTTTTTAAAATTAATTTTTTTTTTAAATATTTTTTGTTTTCTTTGAGGGAAAAAGAGCCTATTAAGATGGCCATTGGTTTAAGCATTATCTATGGTCTAATACTTTGTATAACAGGCATTTTCGTTTCTCTAGATTCAAATGCCGGCAATCTTGGTAATTACAGATTGATTAATACTGTAATATTTTGAATTTATTTTTTCTCTAATTTTTCATATTTTTCCTCATCAGCTGTTCTATTCTTTTTTATACATAACTGGTATTATTGGGGTAATAATTGTTTATTTCGATTACAACAAATATATAAATAATCTGTATGAATTGTTCGAGTCAAAAAACATGAATGAGCCTGCCGAATTCAAAAGGAAAAAAAGTCACACAAACAAAAATGAAGATATATACGCAAATGCTAGCATTCCGGGTGATCTAAGCCAAAGAGAAGGATCTACAGATTATCAAAATATGCATATTGAAAACGAGGGTATTTATTTTTAATATAAGATAATAATTTTTGAAATGCAAAATTTAGGCGAGAGAAATCTCATAGATTTTAGTCAAAAGGGATTCAGTGGCTATCTAGTGGATAGAAATCAACCATTTAATTTGTATCTTACTGTTGGAATTGGAGGTAAGAAAATAGAAAATGGCATTTTTTTAAAAAAGGTTATTACCTTTTTTTAAAAGCTTTTTGTATTGCTACATTAGTGCAGTGTTGCATTGGAATGGCAGAGGCCATTGAGAATTTTGTTTTTGGCAAAACAAACTGCTATGTAGAAACATACGAAGGAATTATCTCATTCTTACAGTTTTTTTTTATCTGTTTTCAATTTTCGTACATTATTCTGCGACTGAACGTACTTTAAAAAATTGAATAAAAATTAAAATAATTTAATACCTTTTCAAAGATTGTGATATGCAGAAATAGTTATTGGTCGCATCTATTTTCCATGCATTTGGCAATGACAAATTTAATTGTGTGGTTTAGATATATTTTAATAGAAACAATTGATGAATATTATGAAAACATTTTGCATGATGCTCTGGCTGGAGAGTAATTTGATTAAATTGAATTGCGTTTTTAATTTTTTTTTACTTTTCAGTTCCCATAGAAGTTCAGTCAATTCATTTCAAGTTTCTGGTAAATTTTTTTATATCTCCTAAGCACAAGAATTCCCTGGAAAATTTTCCAAAATTTGTATAATTATTTTATACGAATTGTCGAACAAATGAGTAAAAAATAGGATTATTTTTTATACCATTTTACGTAAAATTACGTAAGCTGACTAAAAACATTGAAAAAGCCTGTACAAATTACCAATAATTAAAATTTGTCTTTTTTTGGTAATTTTAAGTTTTACAAGCTTTTACAAGCATTTTAAGTAAATCGATGTAATACTTAAAATTTATTAAAAAAATTCATATTAATTCTAAATTTTACTGAGCTGTAGCTGATTTAGATTAAGGAGAAAAAATTTCCCAACAAATGGAAGATAACTACTAAGTCCTGCCCTAACATATCTCTTATTCATCTCAAAGTCGATATTAGAACGCTTGTGGTTTGTAGTATATCGAGAAAAGGAATTAGAATTAAAATATAAATATTTAAAGGGTTAAAAAACTATTCCTTGATTATTTTTTTTTGTTTAAATTTCTATATTCAGTATGACATTTTTTTTTTGAAACTCAGACATGTGTTGACACAAGAACATATTTAAGAAAGGACCAACAATCATGCTTTTATATATTTTTTTAAACAACTATTTTCTGGTTTAGACGGTCGTTTCTATTTTAGATCGTCTTTTTAAAATAAGCATTTAAGTTAGCGGAAAACTTCATGTTTTTAATAAACAAAAAACTCTTTACTCATACTAAGTTTCTAAAAAATTCAAAAAATATTTCTTGAGTCTCACAATTACCAAGCTTTTCCCATAGATTTTAAGATCTAGATAAATTTTTTTTTTAATTTTTTTAACAATATATGACGTGACTCTATAGCAAATCTGAATTATAGTCATTAATTTTATCTTCTGAATTAATTTTGATAAAGACAACCCCTGGGATTGAATAGGAATTAATTTTTTTCATAAAAATTACCTGAATGAAATTTGAGTTGAGGAAATGAAAAAATGCTGAAGATGGTAGGAAATTGAAAGAAAATTGAACAAAAACTGTTTTCAATTAATATCTCTTAAATATTTATTTAAGTCCTTTAATTTCTAGTAATTTTTTTATTTAATTGCATTAATTACATTTAAAAGTTTATTTAAGAGCACACAAATAATTAATTTAATACTAGAAATGAATTTTTCTTTTCAAAAATATAAATTAAAAGTATTAAATAATCAGTAAATTAAAATTTTTTTTACTATAAAAAACAAAAAAATAGATAAAATTTTATTTAAAAAATTTTGATTCAAAAAATAATTAAATAAGATTAAAAAAATGCAAAATAAAAAAGACGGCTGAAATAAAACTAGCGGAACTGAAATGATTTTTTTCACTTTTTAGTAAGCTAATTTTGAGACTTTTTTAAGTGTCTTTTTTTATATAATTTTTTTAAGTTTATCAAGTCTTCGGCCACTTGTTGGAGACTCCATATATTTTCTTAAAATCTTTGTTTTTAAATAATTACAAATTATATTTAAATTCTAAAAAGCTTTTATTTAATGTGTATCCCATATTCCGTGAATTTCAGGGAACCGGAACACAGTGAAGCTTACGATCCTTATTATCATTGTAAAAAAGAGATTAAACTTAGAAGCTGAAAATTTACTTTCGATTTGCAAAGTATCGGAATAACTAAAATACTTAAATTGAAATGAAGATCTTCCAAATCATAGGTGGCATCAGAACAAATCCTTTTTAACGAGTCTAGACCATATACCTTGATTAATTTAGATAGATTTTAATTTTGCCTAAATTTATCTTTTTTTAGATCCAATTGACAATTTAAACTTGACTGATTGCTTCGATATTGTTAAAATAAAAAAAAATGTGCTAATACTAAAACCTTATTTATATCCGCTCACAATAGAATTTAGTGTTTCATGTGCAACCATCTATTTGATAATTTGGTATAAAACAAGCAAGCGAGATTTAAAATGGTTGTCTCTGCCACCCAAGAAAAGAAATTACCAGGAGGTCGGTGTAGTGGAAACCCCTTTTTCCAATTTATTTATAATGCTTGATTGCACAAAAACAATAAAGGGCCTATTGTTTGGAATATTAATTTTCGTTCTAACCATACTGGGCAGCATATTTTTTTTTGTTTATCGCTCAGAAAATCCACCTTTGGCAAAACTAATCACAGAAATATCCGAAATAATACTTCTAGTTATTGCTTTTATCATTACTGCCCATGCCTATAGAAGAATCAAAAAGCATTATGAGAAAATTTGCCTACCAACAAACATGTTTGATGTGGTGCTTGAAATTTTTTCTCTCGGAGGAGTATTTGCTTATAATATAAATAGTCTTATTGCAGTTTTTTACGATTTGGCACATGGTAGAACACCAAATGAGCCATATTTGTCAAAAGCAGCTCAACCAGATGACGATCTTACTAATAATATATCTTTATTGATTTCAGCTTCGTTGCAACTAATACAATCTAGTGTTCAAACATTATTTATTTTAGAATGCTTACGTCGGTATGCATCCAAGAATGCATCATATGCCAGAAAACCAGGCCGGGAACTCATCACAATTTTATTAATTTTAAATATTTGTTTGTGGATTATTGACACATTGTCAGGAAAACGCTACACGGTAAAAGATTACTTGATAGATTATTATGGTACTTTGAAATGGAGTATAATAAATGCATTCAGTGCACCGATTGCAATATTTTACCGTTTTCACTCATCGGTATGTTTATCGGACATTTGGTCTGGACTCTATTATGGGGAATTGGAAGACAATTTTAAGGAAAAAGAAAAAAGACAGTCAGGTTCTCAATACTCTGTATATTAATATTATGAAAAAGCTTATTTCTCTGCCAAAAGAAAGTCTTTAAACTGAAATTACCTTAAATTTTTATTCAACACCGAGATCCAAAGACTAAAATTTCGTTTTTTTTTTTTAAATTAAATTTTATTTTTTATGAAATTAAACATTTTTTATTTATTAAAAAAATTAATATTATAAAGTAGATTTACAGCATCTTGCCTATTTATTAATTTTATATTTAATTTTCAACTTCAAGTATCAATAAATTTTATCCTATATTAACAAAGGATATGGGGCAATCATGTTTAAAAAATCAAAAAATTAAACTTTTAAATATTTTCTGATAGATCTCGACAAGCTGAATTATAATGTGTAAGAATTTTAAAAATCTAACCTTCCGCTCAAAAGTTACAGCGGTCCAAAGTTCCATAATTTTTTAATTACTGGTTTTTGTTAGATAACCGTATCTCAGGTATTTTTGAAGCTAATTAAGCTTTTTGTATATCAAAATGCTCAGAATTGAGTAAGAAATCCGAAAATGAAAAATAAAATAACTAAAGCGATACTCATTGATCCATTAGCCCTTTAAAAACCTTCACTAATTATACAAACAAAAAATGTCAATTTTTTTTATTTAAAGAATTCCAATTTTAGCAAAATTTAACAACATTTTGTAAAAAAAAGGGGGTTGTGATTAGAATTTTAAAAGATTAAAATCTAGAAAAGTATTGTTCTGCATTTAATAAGTTTAATTTCAATATTTTCTACTCTCTGCTACTTTTGATTTAATTCATAGAAGTTTTCTAAGTTAGCACAAGTTCAAGTCAATTTGAATCAGTTATTTGTTATTTTAATTTTATTCTAAAAATTAAAATACATAGGGAATAGAGTGGGAAAAATACAAATGTGTTTGTTTTGATTGTCATCGGTATATTCAAATTCATGCTTCAATAAAGACGAGCTTATTTATAAATTAAAACTGAAACTGATAGTTTTCAAGAAGCCTTATTTGAAATTGATCCTGTAATAGAGACTGTTCCTGAAGTTAACACAGGATCGTTTTGTCCCGAATTTGCTTCTTTTGAAGACAAGATATGTCAAATTCTGACAGGAATTTCAAAAGACAATTTTATATTTATTTATTTATTTATTAAGAATATAATTTGGGTTATACTCTGGCAGTTTGGAATGGAACTAAGTCCTTCCTTTCAGCCAAATGTTCATAGTTCATAAAAAAAAAAAAATTAAATAAGATATAAATAAATGCTATACATAAAAAAAGGATTAAATTAGGATATAATTTTATATCTCATGCAAATATATCCAGAAACGTCTCTGTAATCAATTTTTTAGGATTTTATCTCACAAAGCTACGTACTGGTGTGATATTAAAAGAGCCTTCAGCTTTTACAGCTTCTAATGACCAAATAAAGAGATCATTTCGTCAGATTAGAAATTTAGTATCAGAAATGTTTACGCCATTATTTAAGTTTTAATTCAACTACAAGAGATGAAATTTTATCAAAACACACCACTAAAATGGCCCAAGTTCTTTTAAATGCTGGTGAAAATGATGTAATCACAATTTGGAATGTGACTTATATATTCATTGAAAAATCGTCATCCTTTAAGTTCCAGAAACAAACTTTTTCAGAACATAAAAAAAGATTTCTGCTAAAATTCATGAATTGCGCTACTGAGGATAT
Source organism: Brachionus paranguensis (assembly GCA_016802215.1). Taxonomy (NCBI): domain Eukaryota; kingdom Metazoa; phylum Rotifera; class Eurotatoria; order Ploima; family Brachionidae; genus Brachionus; species Brachionus paranguensis. The sequence continues at coordinate 5,756,904 of JAESIX010000004.1, forward strand.
TAAATTGATGCTATTGGTCCATACCTTTCAAACGGAAAGAATAATGATGCAAGCATTACTAAAGATATATTCAAAAAGACGGAAAATGTTAAAATGTTAAAATGTACAAATATTTTTTTTCCAAAAAACTTAGTCAAGGCCTCTGCCAATTCAAAATTTGAAACTTCTTTTATCTTGTTTTTTCCTAGTTTATCACCTCTTTTTACACAACCGTTAGGTATGGGACAAAATTTTTCAAGAGGCATTGCAAAATTTTTCTTGCTTCGTTTAATTAAAAAATTTTGTATTTATTGCATTTTTTCTTTTATAATCAAATATATTATATTGTGCATTTTGTTGGACATAATCAGATCGTCGATCCAATTTTTTTTTCAAAATCAAATATTCTCGGAAAAAGCCAATAAAAATACTACAAAACAAAGAGCTATAATATTTTCATCATCAAAATTTTCCCCAAAATTATCATCAAGAAAATAATTATGCAGCAAAAACAATAAAAAAACTGGAAAAATTTTGATGATTTTGTAAATTATGAAAGTGCTTACTGGACCGTACAGTTATCAGCTGATGTATATGAAAATGATTGGCTAGAATATGGTAGAATTTCATGTGATGAAAGTTATATATGCAAACATTGTATATATATTGCTGTTAAAAATAAATTAACTAAAATTCCTGATTTTTTTTTTGATTTTTTGGCGATAAAAACAAAAATATTTTGATGATAAATTATATTTTTCCCATAATAAAATTTTGATGCTATTTATTAAATTATTTGATGAATAATTTTAATTATTTGATGATAAATTAAATACTACCCTTAAACAAGTGGTTTTTTAATTTTTTATTAAATTATCTTCATCGTCAAAATTATAGGCCGAGTCTCAATGGAGATCCGGCACCGTCCTTTTTAAAAAATAAAATTTATCAGACAAAAAAACCATGCTAATTGAAAGGTAAAGCTCAACATTCAGCAAGTGAAGCAAATAACTCAAGATTAATTACAAAAATAAGATAAGTGATTAAATCAGCCAATGGTCGCTTAAAAAGATGGAAATATTTAAATAATGTAGTATTCAATAGAGATATTGGAACAATTAAAATTAAAAGATTTTAAATTCATTTGTTCTTTAATAAATGAGTTTAGACCTCAACTTGCCTCAGCAAAAGATTCCGAAAAAACTGACTTAAACATAGAAATGGTTGCAAAGGCAAATGAAGATAACAAACAAAAATCTTAAGTGGAAACCTATTCCAAACGAAAAAAAAACCTTAGAGTTGTTCGAATAGAAGAGCTTGGACCGAAATTAACCGAAGCATATATAAAATCGAAAACTTATAGAGTTTATCAACTTAAACAATGTGTTCCTTATACCCTCTCTCTTTGAAATAAATTTCAAAATTATGAATGCTAAATTTATGGTAAAAATGAACAATTAATCTGAGTCAAAATAAAGTCAAGATTTTCTGCCAAAGGAATTCATGATACTTGGATAATATATTCAACAATTTCAACAATGAAGCCATTTCAAGAATGGTACTGCGATTGTTAGGCTGGTGCAAGGGTATTTGGGGCATGTTCACATGTAACAAGTATTATCTGGTAAGATCTCGTTGTGATATTTTTAAATAAAAAAATTGACATTTTTTGTTTGTATAATTAATGAAGGAAGCAAAATATTCTAGGATCTGATTTTTTTATATGTTTTAGTCATTAAGTAGAGAAAAAAAAGACATTTTTATCGATGGTCCTTTGGCTTTGGGGCATCTTCAGACCTCAAAAGTAAATAAAGTGGAAATTTTGGTTTTTAAAGGGCTAATGGATCAATGAGTATCGCTTTAGTTATTTTATTTTTCATTTTCGGATTTGAGCGTAAGGTTAGATTTTTAAAATTCTTACACATTATAATTCAGCTTGTCGAGATCTATCAGAAAATATTTAAAAGTTTAATTTTTTCGATTTTTTAAACATGATTGCCCCATTTCCTTTGTTAATATAGGATAAAATATATTATTGATACCAGAAGTTGAAAATTAAATATAAAATTAATAAATATTTGTTTAGCCAAAAAATTTTAATTGACACTATGATCTATTTTAATTCTGAAATCACTGTTTAATAACAGATTGTGTGACCAGTCCGAATAAAAAAAATTTTAATTGTAGCTTAGTTGATGATTTTTTTAAACGAGACGTTATTGATATTTGATTGTCAGGAAACACCGGCGAACTTCCGATAATCTTTACTTTTTGATTCAGAAAATTGAAGAGTAATTTGATAGAAAAAAGAGTTTTTTCCCTTTTCTTTGATATTTCTAAAGCCTTCGATAGGGTTTGAAATGAAAGCTTAATTTATAAATTGATCAAAATAATCCACCAGACTACTTAATTAACTGGATTAGATCCTCTTAAATTCAAAGACATTTAAGGTAAGTATGAATAACCAATTGAGCGATGAATACCTAACTACTGCAGGTGTTCCACAAGCAGGAGTAAAGCAGGAGTTCCACAAGGCTCAGTTAATAGTCTTTTATTTAGTATATATATTAATGACAACCCTAAAAGAAACAAAACCAATAATGAATTCTCTCTTCTTTTTGCAGATGATCTAGTTACTTTTTCTAAAAATTGCTCAAAATAAAAAAAAATTTCGGAGATTTTCTTTCTTAAAAGTAATTTTGGCATCGTTAAACTTAAAAATTCTCAACCAGTGGTTAACCATGACAATCGAATTTACCTGTGGAAAATTACCAATAAAGATGAATAGATTCTCAGAAATTTTATTGTTCTCTGAGAAGCAGATTTCATTGCAATGCCACAATCAAAACAAGAGATGAAAAGTTTTTGAAATTAAAGTCATTTACTTTCATGATTTGCTTTCGGATGCTTCAATCCAAGCTAAAATAGCTAAATAGTTAAAATAATTTTTTTTGTTCTGCTTGGTTCTTAATAAACCTTATTTTTCTTAAAATTTAGCATTTAATTACGATGGTATTAAAATCCTATCGGTATTAGTTTCTATTGGTATTAAATGACTTTACAGAAAAAGTAAAAATTATGTTTAATTTTTTAAAAACTTATTTCATGAAAAAGATTTAAAAGGGCCAGAATGGGCTAAATTACGTAATTTAATTTAACTTTGCATTATTTTTAGTAAGTTTACGTAATTTTTCGTAAAATTACATATTCTAAACGACAGATATTCACGTTAGATTACGTAAGCTTAGTGAAATTAATATAAAATTTCGTAAATTTACGTAATTTAGCCCATTCTGGACCTTTTATAAAAGCACTGTAATAAACCATCATACTTTACTTCGAAATAATTTATTTATAAATCTTACAAATTCTTATTATTATCTTCACTAAATTAATTTTGATCTACTACCGAATTTCAAATCAAATTTAATAAAATAAATTTAACTTTTTTTTTACCTATATTTTTAAAGACATTTAAAAAAATTTATTTTGACATCAAAATTTTATATTTTATTAATTTATTTTCTAGTTGAAACCCAATTAAATTATAAATCTCTTTAAAATATTCTTGACTAAAAAATTTATCATGGATTTTACAAACAAATATTCGCTAAACAGTCTTTATTAAACAATTCATCAAATTCTTCAAAAATTATGAAGGATATTTGATTTTTATCTTCAAATAAAACTAGAAAAAAGTTGATCCGTATTTTTTTTGGTTAATTTTTATTTTTTCTATAAAATGCTTAGTAATTTTAGTCTAAAAGAAGTTTCGAAATGTTTTAGCCAACAATTTAGATCTTACATTCACACCGCTTTCAACTAAGTCACATATGTACTTGAACTGATTAAACTCAAAAGAAATATTAGGAAAACTTTCAAACAAAGTAAATTGCCAGAACACAAAAAAATACTCAATGCAGTCAGCAGCAAGCTCAGCAAAGAACTTAAGAAATTCAAGTTAGAAAGAATTTAGGTATAAGCGAATTTATTTCAACAAACGAACTATCAAATGCTATTAATAAAATTACGAATAAAAAACTGAGCGGTTTTGACGGCATTTCAAACAAGGTACTTAAAAACCTTCCCTTTAAAACACTCAAATCGCTACACGCACTCTTTTCATAAATAAAAAAATTCAAGATTGGAGCGAAGATAACAAGATAATCCCTAGTTGCCAAGCTGGATTCAGGAAAAACAGATCAACCCACGAACAAATTTTGAGAATAATTCAATCAATTTCCGAAGGTTTTAATTCAAAAGAACTAACGGCAGCAGTGTTTTTTGACTTAGAAAAGGCTTTTGACACCGTCTCACATAAAGGCATTTTAAAAAAATTAAAAGAATCTGGATTTAGTTTTACGCTCCTCAAATGGATAAGCAACTTTTTAAGCGACAGAACATTTCAAGTGGTTTACAAAGACTGTAAAAATAGCGCTTTTTGCAGACGACTTATGTATCTGGATCACTTGCAAAACAATCAAAGAGCTAGAAACGAAACTTCAAAATGCTATCGACAAGATAATAGAATTCTGTACATCTTGGGGCCTCTATCTATATTTTTTTTTTTTTTTTATTGTAATTTTTTATACCACATAATGATTTTTGTACATATCAATCAACGCAAAAATGAGGGTTTAAACGAATAAATAAAATTTAGTCTAAAAGAAAGTTAATTTTAAATCAATTAGTAATTCATCTTAGTCCTAAGTCGTCTTTGTTTTTCTTCAATTTTGTCTATCAATTGAACTATACTTACATGAGATCTTTCCATTGCAAGATCTCGACCAGTTTTTTTAAATTGATTCGTAATATTTATATTTATGTATCCTTTATCTGTTAAACATTTTAATTTGTCATACTCTCCATTGGCAATCAATTTGAATACAAAATTATCAATAGCTAATTTGGCTTGAATTTTATTAGTCTGAATGCAGTATTCTCTTAAATTTAGATTTGGCTAAAGATAAAATTAACAACTCAATTTAAATTTTGCTATTTTAATTAATACCCATAATTTGTGCCTTGATGCAAGTGAAGCACCTTTTTCTAACAAAAGTGTTATCATATCATTAGAATTTTCAAAATGCACAGCTGTTACCAAACCATCTCCAAACTTAAAAAAAAAACTTAAAAAAATGAAAAAATTTTAGCCCTAAAAATTACCTCTCCGGCTAAATTTATATCTGCTTTACGGAAAATTAAATATTTGGTTGTCTCATTTCTTTTACACTGAATCGATCGAAGCAGTGGCGTTACTAAAATTTTCTAAAATAAAAAAACATTTTTATTAATTACAAGATTAAATTAGGCATATTTCACATCTAGTCGGCACAAGGTATTTATATTCACTTCTTTGTTAGTTAAAAAAAAGTCAATCAAGCGGTTGGAACCAATTTCAGCTGCTTTTATCAAGCCTAAATTTAACTAAAAAAATTAAAATTCAAATAAAAATAAATAAATCATTCAATTTTTAATTACTAAGTGGGTTTTATTCGGTGCATTGTTGAATTTGGTTCTAAATTCTTCAATTTGATTTATGTCCAAAGTTTCAACCATTTTGAGCCATCGTTCCTCTAAGCTTGGTCCATTAAGTTTTGACTCAATTATTTTGGCCATTTTTTCTTGACTTAAAAATTCAGCATATTCTAATGGAGTCATTTTTTCCAAAACTTCTTCATTTGTATCCGCGTCTTTGTTTACCTTTTGTTTAGAGCAATACTCAATCCGCCTAAAGGAAAAACAATTTCAAATTGACATACTTGGTATTTGCTAATCAAGTCAATTTCACGATCCAACAATGCCTGAACAAAATTTAAGTCATTTTTTTGTATAGCATGGAAAATAAATGGTTTATTCTATAAAAAAATTATTTATTGCTTGGAGAAAGAAATTTGCTAAGATACCCCTTCTTGGAGCGAGTTTAAGTCTACATTTATTGTGGATTGATAAAAGCGTTTCAAATCGCCCGAATCAATACATCGGATTATGTCCCTATACTAAATTAATTTGTTGTTAATATGCCCAATGGCACCAATTTTTATTTAAAAAAAATTACGCCAATTTGAAAATCATCCATTTGAACCATGTTTGATTTTTTAGACAACGCTTTTTTTCCTCTCATATTGCTCTCGAGGCAATTCTTTTTTTCAATTTATAACAAAAGACAATTAGCTTAAATTTGGCTTGAACAGTCCTTGGCAACACTTTTAAAAAGGTAGAAAAAAATCAACAGTCTTAAAAAAGCTTGGCGTTGTCACTATGTATGTCATTTAAAGTCTGTCATTAAACTCTACCTGTATTAATAGAATCCGGTGCGGATAATTTTTTTTCATTTAAAATCAAAGCAACAAGTAAACTCAAGAGTTAAATTAAAATTTTTTTTCGATTGAAAAAAAAATTTAAGTATTTAATTTTACCAAATAAAACAAATAACAAATATAAATGTCTATGTATGATTAAAACTAGACAGAATAAAAGCACCACGGTCTTGATTTCTGAATTACATAATCTTTTTTCAATGATTATATTTTAAAAAAACACAATCAATCAATTCATAAAAATTTTATTCATTTTCAAGGTACTAGACAATAGCGAATTTTTTTTAAATAAATTTGATTATTCAGGCAATTATTTATTTGAAGAAGTTTAGATCAAAAATTAGTTAAAATTCTATTAATTTATTAAATAAATCATTTTAAAGTCTAAATTAAAAAAAAATTAAAAGCTTTCTAGCCATTTTTTTTCTTGCTTTAAATATTAGGGTCAGTAATTAAATTTTTTGTTTTTTTGAATTTTTTATTAAAAAAGAAACAGAAAGTATCTTAATAATATTATTATACTCTTTAGTCATCTTTCACGATCATCTGTAGCAAATTTAAAGTGAATTTCCTCCCAGGAATTCCGACCTTTTGTCAATGAAACCAGTAAAGGTAAGGTAGCGGTGTAGTGGGTAAAAAAACAGCTTAATGTACAAGGTTCGAATCCTAGTTAAAATAATTATGGATTTGAGCTTGTTGTGCTTCAATTTGCCATCTGATTTTTGCTCATCGCCAAATCATTACTCTGGTTGGTTGTTACCAATCATCTAAAAGACAGTGTGAAATTTCATACTCAACTTTCAGTAAAAAAAGAAAAAATTTTATAACTTTTATCCTAATGGTCAAAAGCTTTTTCTCCAGATAGAACAAATTGAAAAAAAATTTGTTTCACCTATTGCGGAAGTCTGCAAAATCTGTGCAAATTAATTTCGCTTTATTTTTAATACTTTTAAATAGCGTGCAATGATGCAGAATCCGCACAGATTTTGCAAACTTCCACAGTAGGTGAAACGAAAATGTTTTACTTTGCTTCATCTGCAGAACAAGTTTATTATAGAACAAAAGTCATAATTTTTTTTTCTTTTTGAATTGGAAGTTAAGTATGAAATTTTACAATGCTCATTTATAAATTGGAATCTGGCATTAGCATAAGCATTATCTTCCTAAAGGAACGTGTCACGAGACTCGCAAGTCAGGGTACTATAAATAATAGTGTCGAAAGACGTAAGTAGCGAGTAAAAAAAAATTCAATTTTTTTGCAAGCTTCTTTTGTTCTTCAAGGAGTTGGACTTGTCACAGTAAAAGTATAATACTACTACAATTGCTGAAAATCACAGGAAAATTTTAAGAATCTTGACAATTTTTTTAAATACAAAAAAATTAAATATTGCAGCATACAGTGGTTCTTGTTCAAATGAAATGTACCGTTCCAAAGGGTACCGTACCGTTCTTAAAGGGTTCCATTACAAACATGCAAAATTTTAAATTAAATTTGATAAAATAAATTAATAAACAAAAATCATAAAATTAAATATTTCTAAATTTCTAAAAAAAAATTCAGATTTAAATAAGACAATCTTAAAAGAAAACGACGTTAGAGTCTTATTTGGGAATAAATTTATCAAAATGAATCTAAAACAAGTAAATATTTTTGTTTATTTTTAAAATGGGACTTTTCGATATCGTACGTTACCCTCTAGGAATGGTTCGGTACCTTTTGGAACGGAACTGGAACCCTTTAAGAACGGTACGGTACCCTTTTGGAACGGAAGTGGAACCCTTTAAGAACGGTACGGTACCCTTTAAGAACGGTACAGTACCCTTTGGAACGGAACTGGAATGGTACTGGAACCTTTTTGGAACGGAACGTTTCATTTTAACAAGAACCACTGTACATATTTGATTTCTTAGTGTCATACTTTTTATTGAACCGATCAATCCTCTCATTTTTATGTACTTTAAAATTTAAATAAATTAAAACATCTCTTCCCTTATAATTAACCTTAATCCCAAAGCGAGACTGGGTTACGAACTCTGCTGGCTTGAAGTATGAAATAGACATAGATACTTAATTTTCATGGATTCATTGAAAAATGATGGAATTTCTACCAGGCGATTTTTCGAAGTGTCCTCTTTTAACGGTCGGTCTAGCTGATTGAGATGGATCTAACCATTGATTTCTGCTATCATTATTTTGGCCTTTTTACCAATAATAAAATGACAGCATCAAAATTTCAAAATATTAATCGAAAGTTTTTATTTAAAAAAAATTCAAAAGTCTAAGAAATAAAGATTTGCAGATATCATTTTAAAGAACAACCAATTTTGTTTAGTTCAAAATTTAGTGCTGATACAATACAATTAAATAACCATTTTTTAAATTATGTAAATTAACAATATTTGGAATGTGCCATGTAAAATATGGCATTGTGATTTTTCGAACAAAAAACAAAAAGTAAATTTTTAATTGAAATAAAATTTTTGATTAGGTCAAAAATTTGATCTAAAGAATTTTTCAGCTAACACAAACTTAGTATTACCCAATTTAAGTTTCAGTAAAAACCATGCAAGTCTAAAAAGCACCATTTGTATTAGCAATACATTAAAATTAAATTGCTGAGGACAAATTGAAGTTTTAAATCAAACTTTAAGATCAAAACGATCATTTAAAATTTTAAAACTTAATTAATCTGATGATTTTGATAATTTTTGAAAAATAAATTACTTTACATTTTATGTCTAATAATGGTTCAGTATCAAATTAACATCAAAATCATTGATCTCTTAATTATTTAACAAAAACAATCAATAATTTAAATAATATATTGATTTCGCTTAATCAGCTCTATTATATTCATTCATTCAAACAAAGATAATTTAATTTTTCCACTTAAACAAATAATAAATTTTAAAACAGTAAATTTTTTTGTCTTTAATAGAAATTTTTCATAAAAATCAATTAAAAAATTAAAACCTATTAAAGTTCAATAATGAGGGATATTTTAAAATTTTATATATGAAAATAAACTTTACATAACATATAAACTAATTCCTTTGGAAAAAACTATTTTTTCTCTATTATTAAAAAAAAAATTTTCAGTTTATATTTTGATATTTTAATCTTGATCTCAAACTTTAATTTCAATCTAAGTTTAGTTTAATTTTTTTTTTACTAAATATTAAATCAAAAACTTAAATTATTAGACTTTTAAATAGGCTTATATGAGTTTGGTATATCTGGACTGTGATACTATTCTCTATTAGCGCCTCCGAAGGACCCTTGTTTTCTGATCTATTCGCCAGCTCTCTAACCAAGTCTGCTTAACTTTCTGCATAATCGCTCTTTCATAAACTTTATTTACTGTGCCAAGTATTTTTGAGTCGTCTGCATACAATTCCATTTTATTTGAAACGCGATCAAGGAGGTCATTTATGTACAGAACAAATAGCAGAGGTTCAAGTATAGATCCTTACGAAACTCCAGTCAATACCTTAGACCATTTCGAAACTCCATCGCCAAGTACAACTAGCTGAGTTCTCTTTTTTTTTTGAAGAAGGTGTTGATGCGGCACAGCTTTTGAAAAGTCCAATAGTATTTCATCTACACTGTTACCCTTTGCCAACTCACTCGTGTTATGTCAAGCGTTTCAAGTAGGTTCGGGACACATACATTCTTTGGAAAGAATCCATGCTGCCTTTCAATTATTCATTCTTAATAATTTTATCGTTTTAATTCAATTATTTTTATGTTGATTAAGATTTAAAAACAATTTTCAAAATATGAAATAATTAAATTAATTAAACTATACCATCAAAATTTTTCACAGATCGATTTAACAAGCCATTTATTTTTGTGTTTTTAGTCAAAATTCATTATTTTTCGTCAATTATTAGTTAAGTACAAGTCTAATAGGGAAGAAAAAATCAATTTGATAAAATGAAAAATATGTTTAAAATCAAAATTTAGAAATTTTTAGTGAAGCATTTTTTAAAAGAATTTTTTTTAAATTTGAGAATAGACTCATTGATAATTAAATCAAAAAATACCGTAACACTGTTTTGCATTTTCTTTTATTTAAGCTATAATATAAGTTATTTGGGTTAAAGTTTTGTCATATTTTTCAAAAAAATCTTATCTTTTTTTTTAACTTTCTATAAAAAACGAAAATTTTCAATTTTTTTTTTCGGAAATAAAATCAATTAAACAAAAGAGACTAAAATCAGTTAATAATTTCGTAAAGTATTAAAATATTTCATTTTAATTTCTATTTTTTGCAGATTTTTAGATTCATTTTTATTAAATGACGACTAACTTATAAAAAATATTGATATAAGAAGGCGATCAATTAAATTCTTCCGAAATTCTCGAATTTTTTCATTTTTTCATTATTAAATTTCTTTTTAATAGAAAAATATTAAATTAATAAAGGAAAATATTGTTTTCATCTTTGAAAAAGCATCTGGTTTTGTCTATTGTTAAAAATAACTAAATAAAACAATGGCTGTTTTTTAAATTAAAAATTAAATTTTATTTTCATAATGATATAAATGAATAGCAAAGTTTTGTGATTTTGATCTTTCATCCTATGTTATTCTAATATTCTTGACAATCCTAATACTTTTTCTAGATAAAAAAAATTAAAAAAATCTTTTGAAAATTTCAAAATAAAATTAGTTAAAAACGTCAAATTTAGATTAAACAATTAAAATGAATGCTACCCAAACAGATCCACAAGCGTCAGCTTTGTTCGCCCAAATCGTTTCATTTATGCCTCTTATTCTAATTATTGTAGCAATTATAGGAAATACAGCCTGTTTTTTCATTTTCAGATTCTCCAAAGAGTTTAAGAATATTTCTTCGATGGTATTTCTGTCATTTGTGGCAATATTTGGCATAACTTCTCAATTTATATGGAATTTAAACCATTTCTTGCAACCAAACTTCAACTTTCGAATCGAATATGTCAGTGATTTTACATGTAAATTTTTCATGTTTTTTCAATATTTTTCACTACAAGCAATTGGAAATTTGCTTAGTATAATGTGTATTGATCGCTTTGTAACTATTATGGCAACTCCTGGCTCAATTTACAGTCGTTTACCATTTTCAACAGTAAAAAGTTCTTATATTTGGTCATTTAGTATAATAGCCATTCTTTTTCTCATTAACTCTCATATTCTCATATTCAATGGCAACTATAAAAAAGTAAGAAGTACAAATAATGTGACCACAACAGAAATAGTAAATGGAACAATAGTTACAAAAATAGATACCATTATTGATTATCAAGTATGCTACTGGTATAATGCTGAATTTAGACTTTATCCAACATGGGATCATGTGAACTTAGGACTTTATAATTTTTTTCCATTTATTGTAATGTTTATCTTCAATGTGTTATTGATAAAAAAAACTTTGATGCTAAATAGCTCAATTAAGTCTTCAAATAACAAAGAAAATATAAAATCGATTATTAAAAAAAGGCGACTCACTATTTCAATATTAGCAATAACAATTGGGTACATCATCATGACTTTACCGGTGACAATTATTACTAGCTTTTTTTTCTATATTTTTTTTTCCCTTCCAAATGGATTGTCTTATTTAAGTATGGCGGATTCATTCGGCTTTTTGTTTCATGCGACTCTTTTCATTAATTGTATGGTCACAAATATTAAATTTCGTCGATATGTGATCAGAAGTTTAGCGTGCAGCAGAGGAAAAAAAAACACAGAAAGTACAGCTTATTCTATTACCAAAATAAATGGTCATTAATTCTTAGAATTTGTCAATAATCATTAGTGAATTCCAAGTGATCGTTAAAGTTTTCAAAATATGTTTTTTGTGTTATTTAACTTCTTTTTCAAGATAAAAAAATAGAGATGTTTGTATTTTTGTGATTTAATGGATTAAAATTTGATGTAATTTTAATTAAAAATATTTATTTTAATATGTTTTATAATATTTTTTTGATCATTAAGGTTGGATATTTATGGGCTGAAATTTTTCATTATTAATCTGTAAAAAAATTTAAACAAAAATTAATACTTGTGTTTCATCAAACAAATTTTTTTGATCTTTTAGAATTATTTTTTAATTCTATAAAATTCAAAGACTTAAATATAGAAAAATTAAATCTCAAGATCACCATGTTCCATGTGCCATGTTTCATATTGCTTTTAATTAAATAAAAAAACTCTTAATACTTAAACATGTAGTCATTACTCATTTCAATTTGTTTATTTTATATTTTGTTTATTTTATATTTTAATGTCCTTAATTTAAAATAAATAAGAGATTTATTAAAAAATATGGTACAAAATAATTTAAACGAGCCTATCACTCTATTAGAAATTACAAAAGCCTTAAAAAAACTCAAAGAACTAGCGCCTTCTGGTCTAGATCGTATCCACAACCAAATGCTAAAAAATTTACCTATAGAGACTTTATTTTCGTAAATGACATAACAAAAAAGTGACAAAATAAACTGTCAATACTCTCTTCTCGTTGCAGATGATTTGGATACTTTTTTAATTTTTTAGAAGATAGGAAATCTTGAAAACATGATTACCTAAAAGAAGTTGAAAAAGGGCTTTTCAAGTGGAAATGAAAATTTCATGTTACATTAAAAAATTAAATCTTTGAGAAAAAAATTGAAGTTAAAATCAATCTTGACCTTAAAATTAATGGTAACAATTTAAATAACGATGAAAAATTGAAATTTCCTAGGTATCACGTTAGACTCAAAACTTACATTTGGTCCAATGGTGGATGAATTAAAAGAACATTTTACCTCAAGACTTAATATATATTAAAATATCGCTCAAATAGGAAATTGGATCTAAAACCATAAACATTAGGTAATCTTTACAAATCTTTGATAGGATTAATCTTGGATCATTCTTTTCCTTGTTTAAATTCATTCTCAGAGACTAATATCAAAAAAAAAAAGTTATTCAAAATTCAGCATTTCGATCTATTTTGAATCCTTCAAATATTGCGCACCAAGAGGCATTCGGTCAACTTAAACTACTAACAGTTTCAAATCGCCTCTTTGAGCTGAGTGAGAGACATGTCAAGGCAGGATTGAGTCATTCTGTTCCACTGGTCGTCAGATTGGTGGAAGAATATAGAGAAGGTTTCGAATCAAGATTCATCGAATATCCAACTCCATTGTGTAATTGCTACCTAATAATATCTTCTTTTTCTCCTGAACTGTCTAATATTTAAACATGTCTAACCTCTATTTCAACATATCACTTTTAATTTTCTTTTTATTACCTAATCTTATTTATCCATTTTTTTATTTTTATTTTTTTAAGATTTTTTTTATCAATCCAAATTATCAAATGGATCGGATACTTTCTTACTGACCGAAAACAGCGTGTAGTTATTGGAGATTTCATGTATGTGTAGAAACCAGTTACAAGTGGCGCTCAACAAGGCTCTGTACTTGGAACACTTCTCTTCGTAGTTTATATTAATGATCTCCCAGAAGTCCGTAGATCAATATGTTAATTATTACACTGATGACACTAAACTTATGAACCATGATGATCGCCAAGAGAATATAAGAAAACTTCAACAGGACCTTGATGAACCCAATAGATGGGCTGTCTTTTGGAAATTAGGATTTATTATCAAACAATGTGTTGTAATGCACTTTGGCTGTGCCCACAAATGTAATGATTTTAAAATGAATGGACAGATCCTTGTAAAAACTACAAAAGAACGTGATCTCAGCATCATCTTTACAAATTACCTGTAATTCCATGAACAGTCGAAACCAGCAGCCGCACGAGCAACTATGGTAGCATGTAAGCTAAAGAATACATTTACTTATCTTTCTAAACAGCTCGTTAATTTTCAAAATTCAAATCGTTTTCAAATCTTTTGTTAGACCACATCTAGAATTTGCATTTGGGGCCTGGAACCCTTACCGGAGAAAAGATATTGATATTTGAAAGCTTTCAGCGAAAATTATCCTAATTGATCCCAGGTCTCAAATCGAAGTAGTATATGGAAAGGCTAGAAGCACTCGAATGGGGTACATATCATCCCCTACAGCATTTTTACTCCTACTAGTAGAATTGCAAGTAATTTTTTCTAAAATTTACTTATTTCATTGAAGATTTAAGCATCAAACTTCAAACTAAACAGTTAATTTATTCGGAATAAATAAATATGAGAGTCATCAAGTAAGTGAGACTAAATCTAAAAAAATCTAACTAATCGGACAACACATACCTAGCGTGTGTTGGTCAGACTCGAGTGTGTGGTGACACAATATTCCCTTTAAAATTTAGTTTATTTAATTTCTTCAAATTTTTTTATTTAAAATCAAACTTAATTTTTTTTTTGAAATTTTCATTAATTATTTTAAAAAGTAAAAGATGAATGGTTTATCTGTCTTTTATAGCCTGTTGCTTAAAACTGAAAATATAAAATAAATTACTTTAATAAGCTGAATCATATATTATAAAATTCTTGAATTTTGAATAATAACTGACTTCCTTAATAATTTTCCATTGGCACCTCCTAGATATATTTGTCAGACTCATACGAATCCAAATATGATACAATGAATCGCATTTGAAGGAAATATATTATTTGATTTTATTTTATTCTTTTTCATATAATTAATCTGATCTAATTTCAAATTTACTTTTCGAACAAGAAATTTCAATTAAGCATTCGAAATAAATCATTTTCAAAATCAGAAAATGTATTTATTATTATTTATTTATTTGTATTATCTGTGCCGAGCTGAAGCTCCTTCAAATAAAAAAAAAACAAAAAATCAATAAAAAATAAAATAAAATAAAAATGCAAAGAAAAAACAAGATAAAAGTAAAGTACAGTGATGATTTGATCCAAGGTTTTTACGTTATTTTTACGTAAAATGACTTTGTAAACTTTCGTAATTTTACGTAAAATTACTATTTTTACCGTAAAAAATTGTAAAAGACCAAATTTCAAAAAATAGACAAATTTTACATGATTTTTAACTTTTTTCATAAAAAATCATGATTTTTTACGTAATTTTACGTAAAAACTATTTTCAAGTAAAAAATAGTAAAAAAATGTAAATAATCGTAAAAAAACGAAAAAAAAAAGAAAATTTATATTTTTTTGGAATTGACTTATTTAGAAGAAATAGATAAATTAAAAAGACTAATTTGGTGTCGAAATCATGAAAACTGCAAGTTTGAGGAATATGTTTTTGTGGATGATACCACAGTTAGAGTATTTGATAAACCAATTTATTATGTGCGATTAAAATCTACTAGACCAATGACTTTTCCATGTACTTAAAAATTTAAAAGTAAAATAAATGTTTGGAGTGGTATTTCTTTCAAAGGACCAACAAAATTTGCTGTATAATATTAAGTTTTTAAAATTTTAACTGAAATAGTAACTAATTGTTTTTCAAAGCTTTTTAAAGAAAATTTAAATTCAATACTTTATGAGGATATTCTAGCTGAGTATTTATTACCATTCGGAGCACACTTTTATGACCTTGAGTTTAAATTGCACCAGGATAACGACACAAAACATCGAGCCGATAATTGTGTTTTAATTCTCGAAAAAAATAAAATCAAATGGGTATTATTAGATACTAATTATTTAGACAAAATATCAAAATTTCAAAAAAGATTCGATCCCCTCCGAAATCACCTGATTTAAACCCTATTGAGATGGTATGGAATGAAAAGAAGAATTTTGTTCGATTTAAAGATCCAGAAAATGATCAAGATGTGGTCGATGCTATATATTGACGACTTGAAAAAAGTAAGGATAAATAGATGATTGATTTATTTTATAAAAAGATTTTAAAGGCAATTAAGATTGTAATAAGTCAAAACGGAGATTGGTCTAAACACTAATTTTATAATAAAAAATTTAAAAATAAAAACGTTTTTTATTGAATTTTCTTTATTTTACGTTTTTTTTACTATTTTTTACTTGAAAAAAATTAGTGTTTACGTAAAATTACGTAAAATTCGTAATTTTTATTTTTTTTTCATGAAAAAAGTTAAAAATCATGTAAAATTTGTCTTTTTTTTGGAATTTGGCCTTTTACAATTTTTTACGGTAAAAATAGTAATTTTACGTAAAATAACGTTAAAACCTTAGATCAAATCATCACTGTAAGTTAAAATATAAAATTAAATGGTGTTTCGCCTCTTATATATATCATTGACATCTGTATCTTGTTATAGATGTTGTATCTTCTAGAATAGACTTCCATTCTGATTCTAGAAGTACGGCGAGACATACTAATTAAATAACAGAGTCACGCATTTTAGGTGAGTGCTTAAAGTGTGGGTAACAAATCCATGATAGGTGGTGAAATTTTTTTATAAAGCAAAAATATAATACATTTTGTACACAAAAACAAAGAAGACTCATTTATTTTTTTTCACTAATTTTTTTATTGTTTGTCACGAATCCAATTTTTTTTCACTTAATGAGAATATTTCAATTAAATTTAATCATTTTAAGTTATTTTTTTCAGTTAAACTAAATTTTTTAAAATTAAATCTCATTATAAATTTACACAATTGAATTAATTTAAAAAATAGTTCTAATAATTGCAATCAAGATATAAATAGAAAAAAAAATCTATTTGAATATGAATATTCATAGCACTTTAAAATGTTAAATTTAAAATGTTAAATAAATTTAGCTTTTTTTTAAATATTTAAAATTTTCACTATATGTCATTAAAAGTTCAGCATAGCTATTTTAGGAGGGTATCCATTATAAGAGTTTAGTTAACTTGGGGAATCATTTTACAAGTAAATAATCAAAGTAAGCATAATAATACAAATTGATTTATAAAGTTTATTTAAAATCAACAAAGAGTATTTTTTAAAAGAAACTAAGGCTGTTTTAACATTTAAATATCATTTTAATTTAAATCGTTTCAAATAATTTGATTTGCCACGATTACCAAGGGAAAACGAATTAGAAACATTGATTAAAAAGTTTTGAAATAGTCTGAAGCGAAACAAATTTTAGCTTGAAAAAAAAAAAAAAAACAAAAATCTTAACAATTTAATCTTTTCGAACTTTACGACGTCCTGGGGACTTATTGGAACTTTCTGTCGCCTCTATATTTTCGTTGTTCTCTACACTTTCCAGATCATCTTTTCCAACATCTTCACCAACTTCCTCGGTCTCCTCGGCCTCTTCTTGGTCCGGCTCATCAGCAGCAGGCTCATCCATAGGCTGGTCAACAGGCTCATCATCAGGGCTGACCGCATCAGTTTTTTTGCTATCTAATTTTTTTTTATTTGAATCCTTGCCGCAACAGAACACAACTATAAGCACAATCGGTATAAGAACTACCAATATGTACACAGCCCACAGCCATGGATTGGCATTGGCACGTCTGGCCAAGCCTTCAAAAACACTGTCTGACGAAGGCACATTGGCCATCTCAAGTTTATTCTTAAGCACCCAATTTTCTTCGGCAAAAATCTCTGCCACATTTTCGTCATCAGTTACCAAGAAATTGTCAAAATAAATATTTTCTGTCATGGACCACAATTCCAATCCGACCGAAGAAAAAGGTAAAAGCGATTTGAATGGATCGCTGTCTTCGAAAAAGTCAGGATTGGCAATTTTTCTGGCTTCCCATACACCTTGGTAATTGGGATTGTCAATCATGGGTGGTTTCCATTTTCCTTTGTACTTGGGATTGTTTATATTTGGCGGCGACCATTTGCCGCAGCCTGGAGCACTTTTACATTTGGGATTGTCGATTTGAGGTGCTTCCCATTCGCCATCAGTGCTTTCGTCCCAATCTTCTGGCATCACTGCTTCCGAGTCCGGAACTGTCTCCGGTTCGTCTTCCAGCCATCCACTCGGCATGCTTGCATTCGGATCTGCAATTGTCTTTGGCTCGCTCTCATCCCAATCTTCTGGTTTGACAGCATCCGGGTCCGGTATTTTCTCTCTGTCATCCCAATTTTCTGGTTTTCTATCGTTCGGGTCTACTATTTCCTTTGGCGGATTTATTGACGGACTCATGTCTGTCAGCAAACTGCCCGAGTTAACTTCGGCTCGGTCAATCAACATTTTAAATGTGCTATCTGGTCTGAGTACTATAATTAATTTAATAAAAAAATAAAAAAAAAATTTTTTTCAAAATATTTATTTTTACTCAAAGTGAAAAGATGGGTTTTTCCATCGCTGAACACAGTGTCCAATAATTCCGACTTTTTGGCATGATGCTCTTCCACTTTGCCATTGATTGGATTTTTGAACCTGACTATAAAATGAAACTTGGTCTCCGAGCCACATTTGTCCGGCCCAAACATGATGGAAAAACTCGTCTTGTCAAAGAAATCTTCCAGGTTAAAGCCAGACTTATCCTCGATTAATTTAACATAGGCTCCGCCGCATTCTAATGCATTTTGGAATTTTACCTCGTATCTTAAAAAATTTTTTTAAATAAAATGAACTTTTTTTTAATAAAAAATTTTAAGGTAATAAAAAAAAATAAAAATTCTTACTGAACAACCAAAGGCTTGTTTTCATTGAATTTAAAAGGCTTGGCGAGTTTGGCAGCGATTGCATGATGTTTTGCCTTTGATTTTAGGACTAAACCTTTGTCACCTTCAAGAACTGTGTCTAAACTAGATTCTATGGCCCATTCTCCGTCATACTTTGCCAACGATTCTTCCACATCCTCCTTTTTGGCTTTGGACTTCATCCATGTGGAGCCGATGATGTTGGCTTCAAAGGTCTCTATGAAATGAAGCGGACCATCCGGGACTTTTCTGACATATTGAGGCTAATCAACAACAAAAAAGGTACTTGAAGCGGTTTCAGCTGTTATCAGGGGCTTACCTTAGACTGCTCGGTTGCTTCGTCATCACATATCACAGAGTAAATAGAAAAACAAACAAAATAAATTAATTTCAACCTCATCTCAGTTTTTTTCTTTTTATTTTGATCTAAAAAAATATTAGTGTTGAAATAAAAAGCTTAAAATTGTAAAGTTGGCTTAATTTGGCTTTAAATTTAATGAAGTACAATATGAAGAAAAAACTGGATTTTTTTGTTCAAATGATACGACATCTATAAAAGAGCCAAGTAATAATAATTGTCTTGGAGAAAATATTTTTTTCTAATTTTACTAAACTTTGGTAAAGAGTAAATTTTAAATTGAGTGCTCGGGCAAGAATTTTATAATAGAATTTTTGTTTATCTAAAACCAACTGAGATTGGTAATTAGTTCTATATTAAATTTTTAATGATTAAGCTAATTCAATTTTGTCGATTAAGAGCCAATAGTGTTTTTACACGCGCCCAAATTTTAATTTCAAAATCCTAGGTTTTTTTTCAAGTTGCTATTTTGAATTAATAAAAAAAAAGTTGAGTATTAATAATTTGAAATATATTTTATGAATTTTCTAGAAAAGTCGAAATTTTTATTTAATGATAAAGTTATGTTTGTTCGGCTCTGTTCGGCTCGATTTCAATTCAGAAAAAGAGTTTGTACTAATTTGGTAGGACATTTTGCAGACCGATGATTTAATATATTATTTAAAAATATCATTTTTGACTAAAAGATTTTTTAATTAAAATTTTGTCAAAAAAATTATCCAATAAATCAGAATGTGAAATTATGCATAAAAATTTTTGTTCGGAAAAATCAGCATCACAGATAAAATACGAAATGAAAGAAAATATATTTTTTTTAATTTTTCTGTGCCGATCTAAAGCTCTTTCAAGTTGAAAAACTAAAAATTTATAAAAATACATTCATCTTATTTGTCTATGTGTACTGATCAAAAAATTCGAATCAAAAAAGCAAAAATAAATCAAATAAAAAAAAGGAAAAAATTAATGATCAATTCATTTTTTCATTTACACCGAGTTAAAATTCCTTCAGATTAAAAATTACAAATCAAAAAAAGTTAGATAGAAAAAATAAAGTTTTTAAGTATTTAATGGTTCGGGAAAGAAATCATGAAATTTAAAGGGATCGATTTCACTACGGATAAAGAGAATTAAAATAGTAAATTTTGAAATATAATAAAAATTGAAAAAAAAACATTTTCTTTTTTGAAAAATTTTAACTAAATATATATTATTTGATTAAAAAAAAAGATTTTTTTTGTTTTAATTAAAATTTTTAAAAATTTAAAATATTTTTGATTTTTCTTTACTGGATAATAAACATGGATAATTTAAAATAATGGCAATAAGCTGAAATTATTTATTTTAGAGAATAATAAATATTGAGAATCCACGTTGATCATTTAATTTTTATTAATCATTTTGGTAAGAAATTCATTTAATAGTTTTAAAACTTGATCATTATATTTTTTATTTATTTTTTTTTCAACCATTATTTTCTTTTTTATTTATTTTTTTTTCAACCATTATTTTCTTTTTTATTCGCCTTTTTTATTCTTTTTCTTTTAATTAATTTATTTGAACCTTAATTATATTTTATTTACTTATTAAGAAGGAGATTTTCCTCTAACAGATATATTTATTTGATTAAGTTGAAGCCAAACGGACATAATAAAATATTTGATTTAAAAAAGAAAAGTAGAAAAATTTATAAAATATATTTACTAGCCTAATTTAAAATTTAGAATAAAATATAGATGAGCCTTCTAAATAATCAAAATCACTTTTATGTCTATTATTAACTGAATTTTATACAGACTTTTAAATAAATAAATCAAAACACAGTCTCTCTTAATACTATTTAAAGCCATTTAAGAAATTAATTGTTTACTAAAAGACAATCAAAAAAATATAATTTTAAGTATTAATTATCAACTCTTCTATTCATCATCTTCATCAATGACATGCCTGCCCTCGTCAGGCACTTCTGCAAATTATTTGCCGATGACACAAAACTCATTGCCATCATAAAAAATATCAGCGACCTCAAAATACTACAAGATGACCTAGATGCATTAGTAAATTGGTCCAAAGCCTGGAGTATGTGCTTCAACGAGGACAAATGTAAAGTCATGCACTTCGTCAGTAAATCCTCAACACTGGATTCACAGACAATAGTTCGCTCAATGAATCCATACTCACCGCATCAAACACCCACTTCACAATGACCGACAGCAACGGCATCAAGCAAACACTCAGTGAATCATCCGTCGAGAGAGAGATCTTGGTATACTTGTTGACAACCAGCTCAATTGGACCAAACAAATCAGTCACGCAAAAGCAAAAGCCTACACTGCGGTCATTTACCCACTGGACACCCTCCACTTTCCGAATACTGTATTCGACATTTGTCCGACCTGACCTCGAATATGGCGCAACAGTTTGGAGTCCTACACATGAAAAAGATATTGCCGAATTAGAATCCGTCCAAAGATTCGCAACCAAGTTAGTACCATATATCAAATCTCTGCACTACCACGACCGCCTTACTGCACTTAATCTACCTACGTTAGCCTCAAGACGCATCAGAGGCGACTTAATACAATACTACAAAATACACCACAAAATCAACGTAGTCAACTGGATTAAGCTAAGGTTCCCATTCCCATCAACCAATACTACCTGCCCTGCCAGCAATATCCGCGGACAGCAACATCGTCAAATTATAGAACCACACCACGCATATGTTCAACGTGACGATTTCCTCTGCAACCGAGTTCTACGCCATTGGAACCAGCTCCCAGCCAACATCGTAAACTCAAAAACAACCAACGATTTCAAAAACACACTAGACACATACACCAAATCCAATCATACCTTCCTCACCTAAGCAGCAACCGCCAACCAACGCACAATTAGACTCTACCATAGCGAGGCTTCGATAAGGGGCCTTGCTTCGTTACACCCAAGGGGGTGTAACTGTAGAAACTATTATTATTATTTGTATTATTATTATTATTATTATTTGTATTATTATTAATAATTTAATTTAAATGGGATAAAATTTCAATAAAATGCTCTGGTTTGGCTCCTTTCAAATAAGGAAAATAAGAAATAAAAAAAAACTTTAAAACCATATGATTTTTATCATTTTGCCGAAATATAAGATACTTAAACATTATATTTTTTTATTTTTTTTCGATTTTTATTCAGAAGGAACTTAAGCTTGGTATAAAAAAAAGATATTTAAATCAATGAAAATAATATCCCAAGTTTCATTCGGATGGAATGCTCTTGAAGAATTAATTTTCATTCTAACCGATAGGGTTAGACAGACAATTTGACAGTTCATCCATTTTTTAAGGAATAATTTAAATGATTTCCAAAAATTTTTGATTACTTAATTTAATTATTTTTGATATCTTAAATTAATTAAAATGATCTCTAAAAGATAATTAAAATAATCTCTTAACTTAATAAAAAATGAAAGCTGAATTAATGATTTAATCTTTAAATTTTATTTTTAAAAATTTTATTAAGAGTAATTTTATTATTTTAAGTCCGTCAACTTTTCTTTTTTGTTGAATATAGTTTTAAAGCTTGACTTCTTTTGGAATAGTGATATTTGAGGTTTTGTGAAATTTAGTACAATAGAACAGAACAAAAAGTTAAAAATTCTTATAACTTTTCTTTTAAGTCAAAAGCAAGCTCTGTAAATGCAACATAGTGCACTATCAACAATATGGTAAAACTCTGCAAAAACAAATTTGGCTATAGTGCATTTTGCAGAGAGTTTGCACATCATTAGAAGACTTTGACTATTGGTGCAACTAAGTATGTTGCACTTTATTGCACTTACAGAACTAATTAAAAGCCTTCAGAAAAAGAGTTATAAGAATTTTTAACTTTTTGTTCTATTTTTTTATTTTGTACCAAATTTCACAAAACCGATATTTGAAACATATTATTATTTTTCACTGAAAACTTTTTTTACAATATTTATAATGCTCTATTTGATTATAAGACTTAAAAATATCGAAAATGTCACGCAGAGTTTTTATTTTTTAAAAGGCACTCAAGAAGTTAAAAAAACCTTATCTATAAAAATAATTTATTTAAACAAGATAATTTTTTTCTAATCATCGGATTTCTATTTTAATTAATTTCTATGCTAAAATTAATAAAAAAAATAAGAATTTGAACATAATTGTTTAAGGAATAATACAAAATAAAACTTTTCAAAAAAAAAAGTTTTTTTATTAGATAGGTTTGCCAAGTAGACATAATAAAATATACAGACATAAAAGTTTTCCAGAAAATTTAAATCGACGAGCCTAAAAACGGTCAACCTAAAAAAAAAAGATAAAAATGCTGAGAAAAAATTCAATTAAAATTTATCATAAATAAACCCCCAGTATATTATTACCCGTCCAATCAGTGATTAATTTTAAAAATTATATTTTCAATTAGTAATATCAGCTTTACTAAATTTAATTTTTACATTTATAATTTTTATTGTCTTTTGCTCTCTTTCAAGTCATAGAGATAACAAATATTTACTTTTTGATAAGGAATTAAATTTTATATTCACCTCATTTGATTAGTAATGACAAATATTAATAATTATAATAAAACAAAAAATCCATGCTCTTGAAAAATTTAAACTCTTTTAATTTGATACTAACATTTTACTATTTGAAAAGGTCTCACTCAAATTGATAAATTTCAAATGATATGGCTACATTTTTATTCAAATTTTTTATATTGACTTATTTATGCCATTTTACCACTCAATTGACTTATCAGTCCGATTTTTGGCTAAGAAATCCAATTCAAAGGAAGAATCTGGGCGGAAATCAATGGATAATGAAAACTTATAATGTGACATGCTACGGTGGTCGCGTTTTGTACCCATTCGGTCCAGAATGCGCAGATTATGAGGTGAGCAAAGATAATACTAGATCGAAGATGATCGATCTTGGCTTCAATCTGACTTTTATGGGCCACAAATTCGATAAGGCATGGGTTAATCAGCACGGATTTATATCATTTCAAGAATCGTTTTTGGGCCAGACATTGTCTCATGATGACTGGCCGCAGCCTAAGTACCCGTATGTAGACGATCCAGTTTTCATTGCACCTCTATATGCTCAAACTGATCTTGTCGGTGATAAAATAGAAGATCTAACAGAAACAAAATATGGAAGAATATTGTTTAAAGTCATAAAAAGAATGGATTTGCCTTTGGATTACACTGAAGAACAGAAATTCATTTATCAAATGACAATGGATATTTTGGATGAGGCTCAGGTGAGTTTTTTTCATTTAAATTTTTTCAAATTTTTTTCTAAATTTTATTAAGAAACAAATAAGAGAATCGTTGGCCAGTGGAGAAGAATTCATTGCCACCCATGCCTTAATTGCCACTTGGAAAAGTGTTGCCTTTTTGGGAAATAGTTTAAGTGATATTAATCTAAGACCTGTGAGATTTTAAAATTTTTTAAAAAATTTTTTTTAGTTCAAAAATCAATTTTTTTATTTTAGAGAAACACCTTTCAATGCATGATAGTGACAAATACAAATCATACATATGCGATATTTAATTATGAAAATATTGAATGGTATGCATCAACAAGTCAGGGCGGAAACCCCGAAACAGGAACCGGTGGTCGAGCAGCTAAAGTAAAAGTGCTATTTAATTTTGTTTTTTTTATTAAGACTTTTTAAATTAAGATTGGATTCAATAGGGGAAATGGAACTCTTTGGGTTGATCACAAGCCTTTCTCGAGAAATGCTCAGATAATTAAAATGTTATCTAATTTTTCAAATGTAGATATACCCGGACGGTTTATTTTCAGAATCGATGAATGGATACAACCAGCTGGATGTCAAAATATTGATTTTGATTATGAAAGTAAAATTTTGTCCCAAAACATAAAAAATAAAAATAATTTATTTTTCCTAATAGACCAACTTTATATTTGGCCCAGAAATGGAAATATGTTAGGAGGTCAAGAAGTATATTTAAAATTTTAAGATTTATTTTTAAGTTTATTAATTTACTAAGGTTAATATTACCGGTCCATGTTTCAGGAATCAATCTTTTTTTCATTGTAAATGGGGTGATGGATACAATGCCCGTGTAACTATTGGCGAAACTACTTTTTTTAATTCTAAAAGTAGTGAGATAAGAGCTAGATGTATACAGCCCACCGTTTATCATAACGGAAGAATAAATCTTTCTATTTCTTTGGATGGTGGACATAGCTACCTATGGAAGGCTGAATACAACATAGGTATTTAAAAACGAAGAATATTTTTGGCTTAGAATTTTTCTTTCACCAAAAATCCTCATTTTTCTTAAATTTCTCATTGCATTATAAAAATACTCTTGTGATTTTAGAATACTTTTTTTGTCTAAAAATACTCTTTAATAAAGAAATTTTTTAATAAAGAGTATTTTTATAAAAAATCATTTTAATTTTACTTAAGTCTAATAGAATAAGAAATTTTATATTTGATTCCAAGCTCCAGATTTAGGCTTGCGTCCTCTTTTAGGTTTGCAACCAATTGGATTAAAACTGTAGTCTATTTTAGTCAATTTTTTTTTCACTGCAATACTAATTATATGGTCACAAGTATATTTGGTATTGTGAATTTCATATACAAATTGAACAAAAATTCTTCCTTTTTTGGTAAATTAAAATTCAAGTTAATAAAAAATATTAGAAAAAATATTGCAACAAAGTGCAACATACTTTGTTGCACCTTTTTTACCTAAAATAAATCTTTATTTTCTTTATTTTTTAGTAAATCAAATCAAAAATCAATTAAAATCTTATTGATTTTTTATTTATTGTCCTATTTTAACCTTAGAAAAATTATTTTAGGTAAAAAAGGTGCAACAAAGTATGTTGCACTTTGTTGCAATATTTTTTCAAATATTTTTTATTAACTTGAATTTTAATTTACCAAAAAAGGAAGATTTTTGTTCAATTTGTATATGAAATTCACAATACCAGTATATTTTTTCAAGTAATTTTTACAAGTACCAAACATTAGATCATTAGATCAGATCGATCGATGATTCATTAAATGTCTCTTCGAGATCAATCCTTTTTTTTAAATCAGTTTATATTAAAGAAGTAATTTTATATTCAATAAGTTATTTTGTTTGGAAGTAGTGATTTTGTTTGCAAGAAGTTTAATTGAAAAATTTAATTGATTTTTATTCATGTGGTTTAACATAAATCACTTTAATTAATAATAATAATAATTTTAGGTTAAAAATTATCTGATGAGAAAAATACACAACAAACTTTGGTAAAATTTAAATCAACTTTTTTTAAGTTGATCCTTTGCGGTTTCCTCCTAAAGTTGAATTAGTAAATATACTCGAATGGCATGATCAGGTATCTCCAGCTAGGTTGATAATTAAATGGAACAGACATGAATTGAGTTATGCTGAAAGTGATGTAGTTGATATTGAACTTTGGGGCTATTATGAAAATGATGATGGACCCCATTGGGATTTTGTTCAAGTAACTGATAGAATTCAAAATTACTAATTTTAGAAAATTTTATTTTCTTAAGGTAATTGGTGAAGGTAAGCTAAATAAAGGATCATTTGGATTCGATGTGGCACCGAATAGAGCTCCGAATGAAACCATGGCAAGAAGGTATAAATTAGGAGCTATAGCTGTCAGCATGTTTGATTCTCAGTATGCAGATCACGATCCCAACTTTAAAATGTCAAAGCAAGTATTCTTTTTTGTTGCTGAGTAATGATTCTAAAAATTGATGAAAAATTATTTTTAAGACGACTTTTCTCTGCATTGCATCCCCTCGGATGGTGGCGAAATGACGAAATGAAATTTTATTATGATAAAAATAGTCACTTTTTGGGTAACAGTAGAGGTAGAAATTGGGCAGAAGATCAATGTAGATGGTATTAAAGGATTTTTTAGTGAAACAAAATTAAAATTTAAAACAAAGGTGGCATGAATATCGAAAATACGACCGATTTTGGATGGACGATTTGGAAATATGTCCTCCAACTCTCATGTTTGCTATCGGTGATGCCGGAACTTGGGCTCCGGACCCGAGTTGTAATATGTATGGCGATGGATACAATGAACTAAATTGTCTACAGCATAAAGGAGCTTCACACTGTGTAATTACTCTAAAAAGAACGTAAGATAGAAAAAAATTTTAAAAATTCTGGATACTTATTTTAGTTTTATAGACCCTCCGGTGCTGGAAATCGATGTTGTTATGGCCAAGATGGTAATCTAATGTATACAAATGATACAATGTCTGGAAGTACTCCTGGTAAGATTTAAAAATTGTTAAAAATTAATTGTCATAACTGCAATAATTATAAAATTTTGAGATTTATATTTTTTTTTTGTTTTTTACTTATTTAAAAAACCAAAAAAAATATATTGGTTAAGGGGTTTTCAAAAAAGTTGATGTCCAAAAAGCTAGAAAATATTAAAATTTTTCGGATTTTTTTCAAGATAACTAGCTCAAAATATAGATCTTTATAATAATTTTTTAATTTTTTAGAGCAGCTTAAAGTCTGAGTGTTAAATCAGTGACTTGAATAAAAAAATTAAATTATTCTAGTAGAATTCAAAAATTATTTTTATTCTGAGAAAATTAATTTTCTATAAATTTGATCATTTCGATTTCAATAAATTTAGATTATTTTTTTTAATAGAGGTGATAAATTAATCCTGAAAAATTTACTCAATAAATTCAGACATCTGCATTTTTTTGTAATCCCATGAACCAAATCCCAAAGGTTTCATGGGAGGAAGGATCATGTCTGGTACTTTTAAGAGTCTTGGCTAAAATTGTGTCCAGCAAACGTTTTTTGGATTTTATTCAAGAGTATTATCCTAATTCTTGTCAAATCATAGGAGATAAAAATTTTGGTAAGATAATGTCATGATATTTTTTAAGAATCTTATTGAGATTCCTTTTCAAGATCCTTTAAAAAGAAAAATAAAAATTTTGGCAAGATCTTAATTAAGATTCACAATAGATTGCTTTAAAAAAGAAAAGGCTAGGAATCAAAATCAAATTCTTAGATCAAATTTCTTAAGGTTCTTTCCAGATTATTATAGATTTCTTTAAGAATATTTAAGAGTCAACAAGATGTTTCCTAGCTTTTATTATTACCAGGGTTTACTAATGATTTCATTAAGATTAAAAATTATTTTTTGCTGTAAAGACATTAATTTTATTATTAATAGGATAGTTTAAGATACATCAGGAAGGGTTTTTTAATTTAATTTTATAGTTTAATATCTATTCATTTTTTTAATAAGTAATTTTTTTTTGAAAAATTAAACATATTTGGAAAAAGCATTCTTAAAAAAAATCGGGCACCGCTTAATTCGGGTACGGTCTCGATATCTAAAAATTTTGGCCGATTTAGTGTCCACTTTTACGGATCCCAACACTAGTAGAAATTGTCATGAATACTTTGTATCCAAAAACCTCAAGATTTTGTAAGCTCTTGAAAATTTCTAGTTTTTCTTGGGAATAAATTTTTTTTTAAAATGACCAGACCAGACCAGATTTTTAAAATGATTTATATTTTAACGACAAGCAAAATTGCAGAATTTTTGCTGAAATCTGTTCCCGATTGAAGAAAAAAAAGTAAAAATTACAGCATTTTTTGAACTAATTTCGCTTTTGAGGTAAAATGGGTCCAATTTTCTAAAAATTGAATTGAAAACCTTAAAAAAATTAAAAGCATATTACATTTAGAAATAAAAAGAAACTAAATAGCGTGAACAAATTTTTGACCAAAAAATCTAAATATTTATTATTTATATTTTTATTAAAATATTGATTTTTAAGATAAGAATTTTTATTTAATTAATGCTGTTTTTATTTAAAGATAGGTACCATTCATTAGGAATGCCTCCTTACAATACCTATGGACGCGTTCCAGCTTTATCTCACTATTTTCATGACATAGTTCCATATTATTTATGCTGTCACTGGAGCGATTTATGTGAGTCCTATTTATATCTGAGACAAACAAAAGATGCTAAAGGATACCAAGAAGCAAGAATTGGTAAATAAAAATTTATTCAACTTTTATTGATTAACTAAAGAGCATTTTGTTAAAAGCGGTCGCTTACGGTGATCCTCATCTGATAACTTTTGATGGTAAAGACTATACATTCAACGGAAAAGGCGAATTTACACTTCTCAATAGCAAGCGCTTTAATTTTAAACTTCAGGCCAGATTCGAACAACCGCCAAATGCCACATGTAAGCTTAAGTTTAAAATCACTAAATTGTATCAATAGTTTCTTTTTAGTTTGTTTGTTGAGCTCAAAGGGTCAAATTAACGCGACCAGAATCACAGCGATTGCAGCTGGCCAAGATGACAGTGATATTGTGGAAGTTCGTGCTCGAATTCATCCATCACAGACACATGATCTTAGATGTGATGTGTTAGTCAATGGAAAAACATATTACTTTAACTACACAGAAGAAAAACTTCAAATATTTAAAAGTATTTTTTAATTTAAAGTGTTCATTTTCTTTCTTTTTATTAAACAAAATATTCAAGATGTTTATGTTATTAGTCCATTACATGACATGCATCAGTCCAATGTGACTATTATGTTTAATATATCTGGCATAGGGGTATCAGTGGAATGCATGCATGGTTTATTACATGTGCAAACATCTGCGCCATTTTCACTTTTTGTAAATTAATTTTTAATATTTTAATTAATTTTTTTGTTAAAAAAATAAATTATAAAAAATTTATTTTATTTTTATTAGAAAGAAACATCTGGTTTATTTGGGTATTGGGATAACATTACAGCAAATGATTTTATGAGCCCTGATGGAAGCACTAATCAATTAACCTTAAAACCCGATCTTCTTTATCAGCGTTTCGGAATGGCCTGTAAATTTTAAAATATCAATTAAAAAAAAAAATTTATTTATTTCTCCAGGGAGGTTACAGGATGAATCGGAATCTATATTCACTTACAGTGGTTCTTGGACCTTTGACACATTTCATGATCAAAGACCTATTATTAGAGAGTGGCAGAGATTTAGACCATGGTTTACGCACACAGAAGTTCCATTTCCAAGCAATGTCTCTTTCACGTAAATAATTATTTTTTTAAATTTCCCTTTTTTTTAAATATTTTATAATAAATTGCAGCCAAGAAGAATTAGAAGCGGTCTGCGAAGGCGATGTGCAGTGTTTGTATGATGGCGCTGCAATGGGCTCATTAGAAATCGGAGAGGCTACCAAAGAAGCTCATGGGTATTACCGTCTTTTGCATGAATCAATGAAATCAGGTAACAATCTTTAGTTTTTTTATTGAATTTTTTATATTTTAATTTTTTAAAAAGTAAATTCTTGTGGAATTTATTTGATGAAGGGTGGAATACGTGAATTATCAAAAGGAAATTATTTGGCCGGTTCAGTAATGCGCTTAACATGTGAAAGAGGCTACACTCAATTTGGTTGGAATGAATATTATTGCAATTGGAACGGAACATGGTTGCCGACTAATGGACAATGGTTAGATCAGTTTAGAGATTGGCCATATTGTGAACGTAAACCAAAACTTAAATTAATTAAGAATTAAATTTTTAAAAATTTCTAATTAGACTATCATATAACTGCTATTAGATGGACATCAGTTAGTATTAGTATAATATGGACACTTTGTCTTGCTGCCGGATTGATCTACTATTTCTGTTTTAAAAAACAAAAACAATACATGATGTAACTTTTAAAAACTCTTAAAAATTTTTACAAATCGAAAAAAAAAAACTTTCAATTTTTTAAGGCCCAAAAAAGTTGATGAAAATGAGTCAGATATGGACATAGAAGCTAAAGATCTTGATCCCCATGAATTGAAATCACTAGAAAATCAGTATTACCGAGATGGATTTGTACCGGCTATCAAAGAATTAAGTAACATAGCTAAATCGTTGCATGATTTGAGTGCAAAACAGAATGAAGACAGCCAGAATAATCAATCAGTAAAGTAAACATTAATAAAATTATTTTTAAATAAATAAATTTAATTTGAATATAAAATTTTAGACCTGATCAAGATGAAACATTAAATTCATGCGAATTCGTTCCAGTTGATAATTTGGAAAAACCCAGCATTATATTACAAATTCCTAGCCCAAATTCATCAAAGTGCGTATTTTTTTGAATTAAGTAAATTTTTGTTAATAACTTTTTAGAAATGAAAGTATCGAATTGGAAAAAAGATCACGGAATAGCAAGCGTGAATCGCTGCTGAAGAATACAATACAAGATGAGTCAGAAAGCGAAACAGATAGTTATCAAATTGAAAATTTAAAACAGAAACAAATGAGATTGATTAATAATAAAAAATTACAGGAGTCAAAAATACGTGATTTGCAGTCAAAATTTATTAACAATCAAAATTTAATACTAGATGAAGAGAATGTGAATCTTCCAACTGGTCATACAACAGATGTTTGAATTCTTTGAATTTGTGAATTTTTACTCGTTCAAGTCATTAAGTTGTAAATAAAAATTTTAAAATATAATTTTTTTATTTAAATTTAATTGAAGCCTTTTCTTAAACAGAATCTTAGTCTCACTCATTTCGTGAAGATATTGCAACCTAAATTTTTTAATTCAAATTAAAAAAGAATTTAAGGTTTTCTTAAAAAAGATCAAATTGTAAAAGTAACATGTTAGTCTTAAATAATCGTAATTATTAGATATTTTAATGTTTTCTTATTAATAATTTTTATTATTGATTTGATCTCAAAATATATATTTTTATTTGTTATTTGTTTTTTTTTTAAAGTTTATTTAAAAGAAATTTTTTTTTCGTTATCTTTTTTTCTTTTTGATTTCTATTTTTTATGTTTAATTTTATTAGAATTTAAATTGCTTGATATATTTTTTTTTTTTAATTTTGCTTTGCTTTGTATACTCTAATATTTTGCAAGAATTAAAGTAATTTTCCTCTAAAAAAATACTTTAAGGAAACTTTTCTTAACTTTTGCAACATTCTGTTTAATAATGAAGCAAGGTGATGATGCTCTCTTTTCGGTTTTGTGAAATTTAGTACAATAGAACAGAACAAAAAGTTTAAAATTCTTATAACTTTTCTTTTAAAAGTCAAAAGCAAGCTCTGTAAATGTAACATGGTGCAACATTCAAAGTTGCACTATTATCAACAATATCTCTTTTCTTTTAATTGTAAAACAATTAAAGAATAAATATTTATTTAAAAAGATAACATTATCACAGGTAAAAATTTACACAAGAAGTTTAAGTAGGATACTTCTTAATTTAAAAAATCGCAATAATTTTCATAAATCTGATTTCCTATTTTTGCTTTTCTATTCAATTTAAATCTATATCAAGAAACTTTAGTTATATGTAGATAACCAAAAAACTGAACAAAATGGGCAATCTGAATAATGCTGTAAAAAATCATTAAATACAAATTTACAAAATAATTCTTCAAATTTTGTTTTAAACTCTCACTTATGCTTAACAAAAATCCTAAGTATTCAAGCCTCAATAGCGCAGTCGGTAGCGCGTCAGTCTCATAATCTGAAAATTAAATCTTTGGAGTAATCTGGAGGTCGTGAGTTCGATCCTCACTTGGGGCAAATTTTTTTAAAATTTACTTTAAAAAATTATAATCTGAATAAATTGTTTTCCTTTAAACTTCTTATAAATAGATTTAATATGATTGAAAATTAAAAAAATTCCGTAATCATCATAATTTTAATTGTGTTTACAAAAATTTATTTTTAACTAGAGAAATTTTCAGTTAATTATAATTTAATTACAATTTAATTTTGCACCTTTTTTATTTAAATTAAAAATTTAACTGTGTAATTTATTTTAAAAAACCTAAAACAGAACAATGAAAAAATTAATTCTGAAATTATTTTTCTGATATTACTGAATGTATTGTTTATTTTTATCTTAAACATCGAAATTGTAAAGATTAACTCTATACTGTTCATAACTGCTTGTCAGAGACTGACATAAACATATCGGGTTGATTCTAAAAAAAAAGAAATCGATTGAAAAAGTTTATTTGGTTTAAAACATTATCTTTAGCAGATTAGAAAAAAAACAATAATGGTTTAATCTAATTTAAATAAATTTAAGAATCTTTTTAAACTCGATTTAAAAAAATGTTCTAATGTTCACAGTTCGTCTTTGACTTCTTCAGGCTCCTCTTTGTCCTCTTCATCTTGATCGTCCTCCTTTTCATCTTTGCTTACATTTTCTTCTTTTTGATCAGCTTTCTCATTTTCCAATTTGCTCTTTGCAACCCAATTATTTTCAGCAAAAAGTTCTGCTAATTTTGGATCCTGAGCAATAACAAAATTGTCAAAATAAATGTTCTCAGTCATAGACCATAATTCCAATCCAACGGCAGAGAATGGTAATAATGACTTAAATGGATCTTTGTCTTCAAAATACTCTGGGTTTGGTAATTTTCTTGGCTCCCATTTTCCTTGGTAGTTAGGATTCTCAATCAAAGGTGGGGTCCATTTTCCTTTGTATTTTGGGTTGTCAATATTTGGTGGAGTCCACTTTCCGCAACCTCCTTTGCCACATTTCGGGTTATCAATCATTGGTGGTTCCCATTCACCATCAGTAGCTTCATCCCAATCGTCTGGTTTAACAGCTTCAGGATCTGGAATCATTTCAGGTGCACTTTCGTCCCAATCATCGGGTTTAACAGCATCAGGGTCAGCAATCATTTTTGGCTCATTTTCATCCCAATCGTCTGGTTTCACAGCGGCCTCATCAGGAATTTTTTCTCTTTCGTCCCAGCTCTCTGGTTTCTTGTCATTAGCATCAACTATTTCCTTTGGTGGGTTTATGGGGGGAGTGAGGTCATTTAATAGACTTCCTGAGTTAACTTCCGAATTGTCAATCAACATCTTAAAGGTGTTATCCGGGTTTAAGACTTAAAATTATCATTATCAATTAAATAGTTAATTCAATTTTTATAGCTTACTTAAAGTGAATAAATGGGTTTTTGAGTCGCTGAAAACTGTTCCGGGGAAGTCTGATTTTTTAGCATGATGTTCTTCTACTTTGCCAGTGACTGGATTTTTGAATCGAACGATAAAATGGAATTTGTTTTCGGTGCCACATTTGTCAGGTCCAAACATTATTGAGAAGCTGGTCTTGTCGAAAAATTGTTCCAAATTTAAATTTGATTCGTCCTCTAAAAGTTTGACATAGGCGCCACCGCAGTCCAAAGCGTTCTGAAATTTCACCTCATATCTAAAATAAAAATTTAATGTTTAAGGATAAAAAATACTGAAAATGTAAACTAGCATTAAATCAGGTATTTGACCAAAATTTTAAGTAATTAATTAAAATTATTGTCAAGTCTTTATTTAAACAAATAAATATTATTCTATCTTTCTTGGAAAAAAATTATCCCAATTGCTTTTGAGGCTACATTAAAATCTGATCTCTATAATATTTAAAATAAATTTTTATTAATAAAGATTTTTATTTTTTCTTAGTTAAATTAAATTAAAATTTATTTTTGGATCACCGAAAAAGTATTTTCAGACTAGAAATTTTGTTTTAATTTACTCCAATTTTTTTAATATTTGGCGCTAGTGTAGAATTTATTCTATACTGCATTTCTTACTACTACTGCTATTTGAAATTAAGAAAATTTTGTTTGCTATTTAATTATTACAAAAATTGAATTTAATAAATTAAAATTAAATTTCGAGCTCAAATTTAAAAAGCTAAGTTAAAAAAAAGGTGAAATTTTAAATTTAGCATCAAATTTTAATTTGAATTGATATCCAAATTCAAAGTCAAATTTGACAAAAAAATGTTTCTAAAGTTAATCAATTTCTCTTATTTTAATAAAATTTAAAAGTCATTAAATATAATGGTAATTTTTTTCCCAATTTTTTTGGTAATTATCTAAAGAAAATTATCTAGAGCAAATTTCTAATGTTCTTACTGGACAACTAGAGGCTTTCCCTCGGCAAAATCGAATTTTTTTTCCAATTTGGATGAAATGGCATGATGTTTGGCTTTTGACTTGAGAACTAGACCAAGGTCACCTTCAAGGACTGAATCAGAGCTTGATTCTACTGCCCATTCACCATCATATTTGGCGATTGACTCCTCAACGCCGTCTTTTTTGGCTTTTGATTTGATCCATACTTTTCCAATTTCATCAGATTCAAATGTTTCTAAGAAATGTGTCTGTCCTTCAGGAACTTTTCGTTCGTATTTTGGTTTCTCTTCACTGCAATTTACTTGGTAAATTGTGACGCAAACAAAAAAAAGGATAAATTTAAG
Organism: Brachionus paranguensis; assembly: GCA_016802215.1. Taxonomy (NCBI): domain Eukaryota; kingdom Metazoa; phylum Rotifera; class Eurotatoria; order Ploima; family Brachionidae; genus Brachionus; species Brachionus paranguensis. Next base: position 5,792,443 of record JAESIX010000004.1, read on the forward strand.
CTTCATTTTAAAAATTCTAAATTCAAATAAAAAATAAAATGCTTAATTGAAGATTAGATGATTTAAATTTGCATTGAAATAGTTTTTTTTTTTAAATTAATGCTTCAAAAAGCATATGCCACATATACAATTCAAAGACGTGGAATTTTCTCATTTGCTTTTTCAAACATGATTCTATTGCATCTATGATTCGTTATTATGAAATCTATGACTTGGTCGAGGTTGTTCAAGAAATTTAATTTGTAAAGAATTTTTTTCTTTATTTTATTCGGACTCTCACTAGTAAAAAATCGTTGCTTAAAAGCTGCCATAAAATTTGATGTTGCCGCTATTTCACTTTCTAAATTATAAAATTTTTAATTTACCCCGCTGAATTTTTCATTTAAGTTGATATTACTTGACAAAAGTAGAATTTTTCTACTAATTAAAAATAAGAACAACTAAAATTTAGCAAATTTAACAAAAAGAATTGAAAAAATCTCGCTTGAAACTTTGATAAATTTAAAAAATTTAAATTACATACTTTTATAATTCATTTTGACAAAATCTTATTTTAAATTTATACAAGAATAATTAAAACTTTATTTTATATTATTTTATTATAATTAAAATTTAAAGATTGATAGGAGAAAAAAATTAAAGAGGAATAATTATTTTAAAAAAAATTTTTTTCAAAACAAATAAAAATCAAAGTTAATTGATTAAATTTTTCCAATTGAAAATTTAAATTTTTTTACTCCCAAAATCTGCTTTTTGATTACATTGAGTTATACCATGTACCTTAGTATATAATATTAATTTTATGGTTTTGAACTAAATTATTCAATTTCTTAAATGAATTAATTCAAATTTTATTTTTCAAATACTCTTCTTTTGCTGAACCAAATCAAGCCTCAATAGCGCAGTCGGTAGCGCGTCAGTCTCATAATCTGAAAATTAAATCTTTGGAGTAATCTGGAGGTCGTGAGTTCGATCCTCACTTGGGGCAAATTTTTTAAAAATTTAAATAAAGCTTCAAAGAAATTTTGCAAACAAATTCTTATTTAAAAAATGTTCTAAAAAAATTGATTAATAATCTGCACAATTTTTTTTTATTAATTAATAAAATTATTTAATTTAAAATTTATTTTTTTCAATAAACAAAAAACAAGTATTAATGAAAGCCAAGAAAATTCAGATTTTTTCCGGTATATTTAAAATATTTTTAAATTGTTTTCATTACCTAAGTGTTCAAGTCGTGTATTAATTTTCGGAAAAATATGTATGAATTTCAATGGCTTAAAAAATATTCTTTTTGCATAAAATTTATTTATAAACCTTATATAGTTTAGTGACTTGTAGTTGTTTGAAACTAACCTCATTCTTTTTTCAAAATAATTTTTTTAATCAACAATTAAATTGTAAAGATTTTTAAAAAAAATTACGAATCAAGCTGGCTAAAAAATTGCTAACAAAAACTGAACTATGTTTAGAATAAAAAATTAAAGATAAATTCTTTTATTTAAAAATAAACAAACACAACTTATTTAAGTGCTTGATGCGGTCAGAGAAAATCTGTTCACACGGACGATTTTTGCGGCCATTTGTTGGGTTTCGTTTGGCGCCAGATTTTAAGACCGCCAAGAAATCCTGCAAACTTGATCGCGAACGACCACGTAAATCGTAAGATTTTTTGGCAAAAAAATTTCAAAATTATCTAAAAATAGCGTAGAAGTGTCTCAAAATAATATTTTTTTTCAAAAATTTATTTTTTTACGAAAGGTTCTTCTTTTTTCTGCAAGATTTTCCGACGGTTAAGCGAAATTTCGCTTTATTTTTTTGTGGACCGCCAAAAATTGGTCGTTTAACTGTTCGCTTGAACGGATCTCAAAAATTTTTTATTTATTAAACACAAAAATAATACATTAATAGTAAAAGTGAACAATAATCAAACATTTTAAAGAAAATTTTGTGCTAAAAGATTCATTTTTGTTAAATTTTATTTATGTGGATCAGATTTTTCATTGTGAATGAAAATAATTTTTTTTATTTTTTTTTTAATTAGATACATTTAATAATTTATATGTTTAATTTTTATTAATATTTTAAAGACTAAAGAGATTTAAAAATCTTTCTAATATCTTTTCGAAAAAGGATCGAAAACTTTATATTTCTACTTAAATAATTCAAGATCTAAAAATTAAGATATTGTTTTTGTAAAGTTTTCAATGTTTTTTCTACACTCTTCAAAAATTTGTAATTTAATTTAAATTATGTAAAAAATTGCAGAGATCATTTTATGTTTATTTATAAACGTTTGTTTTTGGATAAACCGAAAATACTAAAGGTTATTGCATATTCATTAGCAATCTATCTATTCTATTAAAAAATAGCTGAAATAGAGGGATAAAATTATAAAATAAATCTTTTATTTATTAAAGTAAAATATTTAAATTAAAAAAATTTAAATAATATTTATGAAATTTATAAGTAAATTATTACATTCAATTGAGCAAGAAATCACTAGTGATATAAAAAAAAACAAATAAATAATAAAGCTTTTTGTGAATTACTAATCAAAACTAGATTCTGTTAAGAAAAAAAAGTGTTAGCCGAAACTGCTTAAAAACATGGTATTTCAAAAATTGCAAAACGATAGATATTTTGTTTGATGAATATTTAATAAATTTATTAAAATATCAAAATAACTGATTGACATTTTTACTGTAAATTTGTGATTCTATATTTTAAAAAAAATCTTTTTTAAATTCACCTAAAGATAGAGAATTTTTCATTTTTTGCTGATTCTCTCTTTTTCTTTTTAAACATTTTACTTTCACCGGTATTAATAATCTTGAAACTTAATGATGAGACAAGGAATTTGAGTTAAAATAGACAAGAATAGTAAAAGTATAATCAATAAACTAAGCAGTGAATAGTAAATAATTAAATGAACTAAAGAAAATAGGTAAAGCCGTCTGTTGCACCAATTATTCGGATCTAAAAGAAGTATGTCATAGTTAGGCTCATAAATTGACCAAATCCAATAGTTACCAAACACAAACCTGAAAAAAAAAATTTAGATGAAATTTAAGTTTTAAGCCAATTTACCAAATCATCAAAAATATGGTAACAATAGCATCGGTTACTTTGGAGCCTTTGTTAATTCTTTGTTCTTCGCTGTCCAAAATATTACCAGCAATGTTGTTTGTTGTTTCATTGGCAAAACTGTTTGACTTATAATTAATAAAATAATCGTCAGCATCCGAATTTCTTCTAACTTGGCTCCAAATGAGCTGTAAACTTTTTAATGATCCAACTCCTCCAAATATAAAAATGTAAACTGGAATTTTCGGCTTAAAAATGAAAAAAATAATTAAAGCAAATTGTTTTAGAGAACAAGTTTCGATCCAAATCCAAACAATTATTGCTAATTATTTAATATTTTTTTAGATTAATTAAATACAGGATATCTAATTTATTAGAAAGGAAATTTGAGTTTTTTTCAAAGAAAATTGTTCTCGGATTTAAAGAAATAATTAAACCTCTCTAGGACAATTTTCTAGATTGTTTATTCCTTTAAAATTATTTGAAATTCATTTTACCAAAATTAATTTTTTTTAATTTTACCAGTATAAACCATAATCAAGTGAAAAACACCCATCAATATTGTAATCAAAATTGAGAGCTTAGTGTAATAAACAATATTTAGGGTCTTCTTTAAGAATTGAAATAAAGTCTCGGACTCATTAAATGCTTCGGCAATCAGACCAAAAATTGAACTATAATATTCATCATCTTTGTAGTCAAAATCTTCTTTTGAGCAAACATAACTTTTTAATTCAATGGGCATCTGTTTGAAGTTAAATTAAATAAAATATTTTATTTTAAATAAAATTTACATTCAAATCACAAGAATTAACTTCTTGGTTTGAATTAATTTCACTAATGTAAGAATTTCTAGTTAAATGTCGACTTTTTTTAGACTTCCCACTTATTTGAACGCTTCGCTTCTTCTCAATTTGATAACTGACTAGATTGGCCAGGGATAAGCGTCTATTGGCATTTGCAGACGGAAAAGCCTCGTCTTTCGGTAGTGAATTTTTTTCAGCTAGCATTTCAATTTTAATAATTTGCTGCTAATCTAGATTTATATAACATAAAAATTCAATTAATACTATTTTATATATAATAATCACTAATTAACTATCTTGATAAGCAAATGAATCTTTAATACGATTTGATTAAATTGTAATTTATTTTGCATATTCTTTTTAGCTGTACCCAATTTTTAAATTAAATTTATTTAAAATGAAATAAAGGGCAATGAATAAATTTGTTGAAAATTAAATCAATTTATAATAAATTACCTATTTCGCTTCTATCTTCCATGTTTAGATTCGAATTTTTTTCTTAATTATACAATAGGAAAAAATATTTTGATTTTTTAATAAACGGATTTAATAAAAACAATTAACTGATTAAATCAACTTAGATAAAAGATTTTTTTAGAAAAAAATTCTAATCTAAGCACAAATAATGAATTATTTCAAAAAAAAAAGCTCTTATTTAAATAGAATCGAAATGTTTATTTAAAAGCATCTAAGATGTTTCAATATTTTAAGTGTTTTCTTCCTTATTTAATAAAAGATTAGCTTTTGATTGTTTTTTTTAAAGTTAAGAATAAATCCGAGTCCTTTTTTTAATTAAATTTTACTTTTATGATAACTTAAATTGTATTGCGTTTAAATGGCTCGTTGAAAATAAACTAAAATAATTAGCTAATGATCTAAAAAAAAACTTATTTTTTTCCATAAATAATTTGGATTTGATATTGCTTCTGGGAAAAGAAAATTTTCGCAGAATCCTTTCAAAAGTTATGTCAATTACACTTATAATTTTAGATTTTTTTTGAATCACAACCCTAACCTAATAAAATAAAAAGGCGATACAGAATTCATAAATTTGATTCTTATCAATACAAGATTGAAAATAATAATCATTTAAATTCAATCAAATAAAAATTGTGCCAAGAAATTTGAAGAAGCCAATTTCGAAATGAGGAGGAAAATCAATCTTGAATTATCTTATTGAAAAAAGTCAAAAATCAATTTCCAAAATCTAATTTAAAGTAAAAAATGTAATAAAACTGTAATAAAATAATTAAATAAAAAATATTACAATCTATTATTCATTTTCCTTGACTGATAAAAAAAAATCTAAATTTTAAACAATATGATTAATTTTAACTTTATTTTAATTAATTAAAATGAATTAAATATTTTGATCGACAAAATCCTCCAATAATTTGAATAAATAATTTCCTTAAATTTTTTACTGCCTTATAACCTTATTAAATTTTTAATAACAAATTAAATGCGGCATTGTGCACCATATAAAGATTAGATTAGCTTAAATGAGTAAAAATGTGAAAATGACATTTTATTCAATAAAATTCGATTTAAAAGTCTAAATTTGATATTTTATTTAAACTAAGTAGATTTGTTTTTGTGTTCATTTTCAGTCATTTCATTGTTAGGATTTACAGAATTTGGTTTACGTCGATTTTTCCTTGATATTTTTGCTGTTGTAACAATTACAGGATCATTGTCATCTATTGAAGTAGAAGCTTCCGTTTGGGTGTTAGACAAAATTCTGGTATTAATTTTTGGAATTAGTTTTTGTTCCTCTTGGATAATTTTTTGCTTTTCTAAAATTAACTTGGTCTTGCTTAATTCACGGTCTTCTCTGAGTTTAAAAGCTCGTTTCTAAAAACACACACATTACTCAAATTAAATAATTTAATTTACATTAAGCACCTTTAAATTGATACATTTTTCATTTATTATTATCAGGTCTCGTTTAATATTCACGGCTTTTTCAAAATAATGAAGACACTTTCTCTAAAATAAAAATAAAAATTTCTATAACGGTGTTCCTAGTTTTTTTTTACGTAGTTTTCTTGAAAGGTATCTTTATCTAAAATTTTTTCATTACATTTATCCAGTCTTTGGGTGACTGATTTTTGCTGATCTCTTGATAACTATTACTTAGACAGCTTTTTTTTTAATTATCAAAAATTTACCTAATTATTTGAGTTTTTGAAGTCACGTTTCCAAAAGCATTCTCGAAAAATTCCTCAATCAGGTCATTGGAAAATTTTTCATAGAAAATATCGTAATCTTTTAAAAAACGAAGCGTGAAATTTGAATCCTTATTTTATTTGTCTTATAAATTATTTTTTATTATTTTACTTTTATCTTATTTTTTCTTGTTTTTTTTTAATCTGAAGGATCTTTAGCTTTAGCTCGGCACAGAAAAAAACAAATAAATAAATAAAATAATAAATCCCTAAGATTAACTAGATATTTTCAGACTTACCTACAGATTCTTGGGTACTTTCCATTGTTTAAATATTTAAAGCTCTAAATTTTTTATCTTTCAAAAAAATTGAATCATCTTAAACCAAAACATGTGATTATAAATTAGTTATGAAAAGATAATTGCTTTTATCAATTAAGAATTTTAGATTAATATTATTTAATTTTTATGAAGTCATATTTTCTTTTCAAATTCAAATTATTTTTCCATTCAAAATCACAAATTGATAATCAATAAATTTAGAAAAATAACAAAAAAAAATGAATTTTTTCGGTGCATTTTTATTCCAAATTTAAAAATTGAATTTATTTTTCCCTATTTAAGTATGTATTGAAAGATTTGATCAAAGATCATATTTGAATTTTTCATATGCCTGATTTTTTTTCAAAATCGCATTTCAAATTAACTGCGTGGGACACATCGAAGAGCAAATACTGAATATTCATTTTTGAAAGTATCAACTTTATTAAAATTTTTATCATTTGATTTGATTTTAGCTAAAACAGATAAATTAAAATCAAAAAGGTTAACATATTTTCAATTTTCTTTTATTATGCTAAATATTTTAGAAAAAAATACAGATAATTTTATTTGGGATTCATTTGTAAAATTTAAAAATAAGTATAGAGTGTTTTTTAGGTCGAACACTTGATCTATCTCCAAAAGAAAATTTTAGGAAACTTAAATTCATTCCTAATTATTTCAGCACATTAAATTTTCTAATGATAAAGCAAAAAAGGCAATTTGGAATTTAAGTGCAAAAATTACATTACAAAAAAGACAAATGTTATAATTTTTTTCCCGCTGTACAAAAATGGTTCTGCATATTATACAAATTTGTACAAACTAACTCTAAGCTCTGCAAAAACTCTGCAATTTTCTGTAAAATACATACCATCAAAACATTGATTAAAATGAAATTTCACATTACCGTGAAAACGAAAAAATACCATGTAACAAATTAATAAAAATTATTAATTATTTTAAGATAAGTTTAAAAAGGCATTCAAGTAATAAAGAAAGACTTTTTAATTGAACCAAAAAATGCTCTTCTAATTCTATCTTCTAATTTTATCTGCTTCATATAATTAAAAATATTTAGTTTGTATTTCGAATGTTTAACTTTAATTTAACTTTAATTTTTTTGTCAAATTGGTTGACAAATTTTCTCTATAACTTTTTAGAAATTTGTCCTCAGGACTTCAATCATATGTGATTATTTCTGAAAAAATTAAAAACGAAAAGAAAATTATTGATGTATGAATTCTTAAACATTTGATTTTATAAATATAAACTATAAGGTGCGCGTCATTCAATACGATATGACATATTTTTTTAGGATTTTTTTGTTTTAACATTGAAGAGCACCTCAAAAAACCCTAGAAAAATTTTTTAGCTCGGACCAAAAATGACCCCTATCTGTCAGACCTCACCAATTAAACGAAACCTTACTAAAAGTTGCTTTTTTCAATTAAATAATCAAGTCCTTAGCTATATAATTTTTATTTTTTTTCCAACATAACGCCTATGTAAAAATGACCAAATTTTCAAAATATGAAGGTATTTTAAAAAAAAAAAATTTTTTTGATACTAATTTCGGTAAAAAACATACGAAAAATTGACAAATTTTTGAAAAAATCAATATTAGTCCGTATAAATGCGACAAAAACCAAAAATTTGAAATCCTCGGGTGTGATTTAGTAAGGCTATTGAGAGTTTTTTTTGAATTTTTTTTTCGTTTCCTTTATTTTTAACTCAAAAACAGGCATAAAGTCAAAAAATTTTCAAAAATTCAAAAATTCTTTAAAATTATGTTAAAGTTAATTTTAACAAATTTAACTTGAATAAAATTTTAATTAAAACAATAAAACCATTGAATATACGGAGTAATATTATCTATATATAGAGCTAAAAAAAAATTTATAGGTTTTTTGAGTTGTTCTTTAATATTAAAACAAAAAAATCCAAACAAAATTAAAAAAAAAAAAAATCATATCTGGTAGAACGGTTCCGTGAAACCGGTCTAAAATACGGTTTTTAAAATAGAACCGGTTCCAAAAACCGGTTTTTAAAACAGAACCGGTTTAAGAACCGGTTCTAAACCGGTTTTGTAATTGATATTTTGTCTCTAATTTATCAAATTTTTTTTCATATATTTTTCAATAATAAGAAAATTTTAAATCTTATTTGATTTACTTAATAAATTTGTAAATTAAAAATTCAAATTAGATTTAAAAAAAATTTATTGTTTAAAATTTTTCAAAAAAAATCAAATAAATATTTTGTTTTAAATTTAATAATTTTATAATTATATAATAAAGCTTTTATAATACATTAAATTAAAAACCATGGTTTTAAATATTAATTTTACAAGTATTATGAAAAATTATGAAACCGGTTTAGAAACTGGTTGCTAATTCAAAACCGGTTTGAGAACCGGTTCCAAATTCAAAACCGGATTTAAAACCGGTTCTAATATTCAAACTGGTTTACCAGCCCTAATTATATCGTATTGGATGACGCGCACCTTACCAACTTTTCTCATTTTAATGCCGAATTTTATTTTATGTTCTTAAATTAAATTATTATTTTTTTAACAACATAAAAAGATTTCGCGAATTAACTGAGAAAAAATCATCGAGAAAACTTTCCAGATGACAGCTAAATTTAAATTCTAATTCCTTAGTAAAAAAGAAACCGAATTTTTTCGATAATTTCTTTATGGCTTAAATGCTTCATTTACAAAGATGATATTATTTTACCGTTTGAAATTAACTTGTCTGAAATTCATACTGGTATTATTTTTGTATGCAATAAGCTTAACAAGTGAAAAACTAAATAAATTATTGCTACTTATAATTCATATGATGTTCACTCAAAGAAAAATATCTAGTTTTCTCTAAGAAAATAAATAAAATTTTATCATTTAACTGTGAATAAAATGATTTATTGATGATTAATCTTTTAATTTTATTACTCATTATATCATATTCAATAAATTAAAATTGTTTGGTTTACCTTTTCTATTTCTTTAATAATTTTATTCAAAATGAACAAAATGTACACTTTTTTTCGATATATCTTATCACAAAAATACCTTAAAAAGAGAAAAAAAATACATCATTTTAATAGAAAAAAATCTCTTATGAAGTCCTTGTAAAAACAAATAGTTGCCTTAATGTATAATTAAAATTTATAAATTTTCTTAAGTTTGTTCATTAATGTTTCTTAAATTTAAACCAAAAATAAATTTAGTTCCGTTTGTATTTCAAAAGGAAACATTTAATCGCAAATTTTTTGAGTAATCCGTTTAATTTTGTAAAATTAGATAAATTGTGAAACGGAATAGAATTTCAATTCAACTAAAACTCAATTATAGAATTTTTTTAATTAAAAAATTAAAATTTGGCTTTTTAATGGAGTAGGCGCAAATTCTAGCAATAAGACAGAATTTATCTGAGAGTAAAAAAGGATTGATGACAATTTATGAAAAAAAATTTAATTGTCCTATTTCAGCTATCCAAATAATTATCACTCTAAATACTAATGTTGAATAAAATTTTTTAAGATATTTAATAATTTTCTTTAACATAAATTTAAGATATAATATTTTATTGTTATTTTATGTACTTTTATTTTTCGAACTAACATCATAGCTTGAGTTAATTATATTAAAAGTTATTGAAAAAATTCGATCCATAAAACATTATGTCTTCTTTTCACTTCCATTCTTTATCATATAGACAAATTCACGCATAAATTTGGAAATTTAAATAACTAGATGATTTATTAATTCGAGCCTTTAATATTTTATTCAAGAAAAAAATAACATTTACTTTTGATAATGTGCAATTTTTCAAATTTCTAAAAAAAAGTGAAAATGAAGGATTAACTTCAAAATCTTTATGTTGCTTAAATTTTCTAGAAAAACTTTTTTTGCTTGAAAAGAGTTTTCGATATAGGTAAGTTGAGCGTATGTTGATTCAAGTAGGTAATTTTGTTTTACGATATAAGAATTTTAGAAATTTTTCCTATATCTTTTACATATTATGAAGTATCAATATAAAGATACAAGATGGATATGTTTTTTTTTAGCGCGAGAGAATTATAACAACCTAAGGATCTTAGTCCTTGACGCTAACTCATCTGGAATTTATAAAGATTATGTTTTTCAATTTACTCAAAAAAATTTCAGTTTAAAAAATTTTAAAAAATCAAGAAATTGAAATTCTATTGAACTTTTTTGATTGTTTTTTATCTATGATAATACACAATATTATTTTATCTTTTTTATGCAAATTAATCTTATGTCATCTTTTAGGGTTTGTATTCAAATAAAATAAAATAAATATAATATTATTAATTTGGGGATATCCAAAAGTTATGATACTGGAACAAAATGAATCAAATTTTTTTTAAATTAGTATTTTTTTTTAGATAATAACCATTGGCTTTTTATAAAAAGTTTCATAAGTTCAATCCACTTTTGAAAAGTTTTATTACACTCTTCCTTAAAAATATGATTAAATTTTTCTGTGATTAAGATTTAAGGAAGTTGTAAGTTATTTCATAATAATAAGATCAAGCATTGTCATGCAGGAATTTAAATTTTAGATACACGATGTTGGTCTTTGGATTTTAATCTATTTTTAGAATAAAAACGCCTTAGTAGTTTTCAATAAAATAATTTTGTTTAAAGTTTGTCTTTAGAAACTGCATACACCTGTTGTCTTGATTAATATGAAAATCATCGATTGCAATTACCTAGCGAAACTTTTAAGCGTGAAAAATAAGTGAAAATCATGTCTTTTTTATGACGTGAAAAACCAACGAGTTCGGTTAAATTTTTGCACTTGATTAGTGTTAACTAATAACCGAAAAATTGAAGATTAGTAATAGTAATATTAATAATAGTTTCTACAGTTACACCCCCTTGGCCCCTATCGAGGCCTCGCTATGGTAGAGTCTAAGTGTGCGTTCGTTGGGGGTTGCTGCTTAGGTCAGGAAGGTATGATTGGATTTGGTGTATGTGTCTAGTGTGTTTTTGAATTCGTTGGAACCTTGGCTTAATCCAGTTGACTATGTTGATTTTGTGGATTATTTTGTAGTATTGGATTAAGTCGCCTCTGATACGTCTTGAGGCTAACGTAGGTAAATTAAGCGCAGTAAGGCGGTCGTGGTAGTGCAGAGATTTGATAGATGGTACTAACTTGGTTGCGAATCTTTGGACGAATTCTAATTCGACGATATCTTTTTCATGTGTAGGGCTCCAAACTGTTGCGCCATTATCGAGGTGAGGTCGGAAATGTCGTATACAGTATTCGGAAAGTGGAGGGTGTCCAGAGGGTAAATGACCGTTTGAGGCCAATTTAGCTTGTTGTCAACAAGTATACCAAGATCTCTCTCGACTAGCTTTTAATAAAAATTTGATTTTTGTTTTTATTTACATAAATTTTTACTTTCATTAATTTATTGTTTACAAGAACATTTATTAAAATGAAAACAATTTATATATTCATAAGATTTAAGAAAACTTCATTATTCATTCATTTGTTTCAATTTAAATATCTTTTTATATTAGGAAATTAAGACATAAAGAATATTTGAAAAAAAGTTTTATGACCTTTTGGTTATTTTCAATAATGATCAATATTTTTTTTATTTTCTACTCGTTTTAATCGGTATCTCAATTTACAAAATATCAATCAGATATTTAAATTGTAACAAATAAATGATTAATGAAGTTTTATTAAAAATTTTTGAATTTAATAAATATTCTTGTATATCCTAAAAAAAACAACTAAATTAAACTTGCTATTGTGATTTTTAATTTTTTTACTTTTAATTAATCAAAATTAATAAGAAATCAAAATAGAAAATGTCGATATCACTTGTTTACTAATTTCACCGAGGTCGATTTCACAAACTTATAAAGTATGGTGCAAAAATTTAGAAAAAAATAAAATGAAAACATTTTTTTTAGATATATTTTTATTCTGAAGGAGCATTAGCTCGGTACAGATAAACAAATAAATAAATAAATGTCCTATGTAAATAACATTACCAAAAAATCTTTATTTTGCCAAAATATGGGTAAAAAATGTGTCTAGCCCAATAAAATGGCAGATCATCGGTCTGCTAAAAAGTGAAGATAAAAAGCAAAATGAGAAAGCCAACCTGTTAGGTGTATCTCTAAAATGTGTCTCTTCAACTAAAAAACGAAATGAAGAGACTGGTACTGTGTCTGATCGAAGCCGTTCTGATAGACCTCGGAAGCTAACTTTTAGGGATGAAAATTACATTTTTAGAGAGATAAGAAAAGATCCTACATCTATCTATCAAAAATCGCCACTGATTTTATCACTGATCCAAAAAAACATACAAATTCGCTGTATAAATAAGACTAAAAAGACGCTTGTAATCAATATAATCAAGAGAAGTTTCATTCCTTACAGAATATTTTAAGATGCATGTCAAAAATTTAAGATTTTTTCATTTATAAACAGTTGCGTTTTGTTAATTAATTTTAGTTTTAAAATAAGTGAACATGTGTTGCTTGGATCCAAGTGGCACTCTAAGACCTGCTCTAAGACGGCATGACTTAGCGATGGAAAAAAAATTGGTTAAAAATTGCGAAGCTCAGTTCAACTTCTTTAGCAACAGGGTGGTAAATGTTTGGAATGGTTTGGACAATGAAATTATTTATGCTAAAACTTTAAATGATTTTAAAAGCAAAATTGATAAAACAGATTTAAAAAAGCTATTATGATGAGGCTAAACCCTCATTCCATGTGCTGTGCACATCATAGCTTATTATTATTATTATTATTAAGTGAACATGTGTTGCTTGGATCCCTGGGTTTCAGATAAGTTTAGCTTATCAAATCCATCCAAAGAGATCTAAAGCTATCACTTAAATGATTTAATAGAGGAAGTTGTAAACATTTTAAATAATTAAAATTATTCATTGATCAATTTTGAAAAAAACTTAATAAACATAGTAATCACTACAAAGCACAGAATTTAGGTTCAATCTGAATGTGAAAAAATTGATAATGAAGTTCGAAAGACGACTCATAAGACTATAATATCCAAAAAAAATTTTAAAATTGATTAAATTTTAAACTCAACTCTATTTTATTTTAAATAATTTGGCAGTTTATTTTTCATCAAGTAAACGCTTTAATTTTTGTGTTTATCTTTAAAATTTTAAAATACTTTTTTTTAATTTTTTAATGACTTTCCGAGCAAGCAATCAACCGACAAATGGTCCTTAAAACCATAAATAACAATAAAAATAAATTCATCTGTGGAATCTATTTTTTAAAATTTATTTTATTTTATCTACTTTATTTAATAAATTTATAAATTAATAAATATCTTAGTTTAAATAATATTTTTATCCGTTTGTTTTTTGTAAAATAGGATTTTATTTTAATTTATAGTTTACAAGTTGAATAATTAGTGAAGGCTATTTTTATTAGTTTTTTTTTAAGACACAAGTCTCAAGTCAAGTCAAAGATTCATGAACTTTATCTTTCTGTATATTTTATAAAAAATTATAGAATACAAATTATCATAGTGACCAAACGAAACTTTATATTTTATGTTAGTTTCTTAGATTAAAAAACTAAAAATGGTCAGATTCTGGAAAAAAGATCCCTTAAGGACATGATATTTGGAAAGCATTGGAACATATAGCATAAAATTCAGGAGAAATAGTCTTATTTAGATTTTGATTTCTTTATTTAAAATTGACTCGTGCAAATTACACAATTTTTGGTTTAAATATTTCTAGTTTTAAAAAAGGACAAGTAAAAATAAAAATAATAATGGCACATTGTATAAAAAGTAAAGAAAATATCAGAAGTGTGATCACTTAATTTGTGTGAGCGAATGTGTGCATTTATTCTGACTCCAGCTTTGAATAACTTTTTGCGTAGCTGACATTTTATGGTAAACCTTGGTAAACCCTAGTCTTGTCCTAAACTATATTGAGTTTGCTATTGAGTGGATGGTCGTGTTCATCAATTACTCATTTTAGGAGTTTGAGACACTTGACGGTCAATAAAGCGACTTTCTTGACTCTCTTATACTTTACTCTTTTTTTAATCAGCAATTAATTGTCAGCGAATTATTAACTAAAGAAATGGAAACGTTTTTACTAGACAGTAAAACCTTTCTTTTTTTTTAAAGTAGATAATTAAGTAAAATTTTTATATTTTTTCAGGTTTTATTTATTACAGTACTGTACCAATCACAGTTTTTTCAAGTTTTGTACCAATCTATTTTTACAGGATTTACCATGCTATTTATTTAAACAGTATAATTATTTATATTATTTATATCAGCACTGTACGAATGTGTATTTGACTGTATATTTGAAATTTTGTCCTAATTTTTTTGTTTCTCAAGTATTTACCTGACCAAATATTTTCACGGTACTGTTTCAATCATTGCTTAGCCTTAGAAAGGTTTTGATGTTTTTTACTTCAATTTCAAAGATTTTCAAAAGATTTTTTAATTATATATATAAAAAAGGTTGAGAAAACAGATTGAAAAATTTTTTTTGAATTTTTGAATTTTTTCAATTTTTATTAACAAAATAACCTAAAATATCCTTTTTAAATTATACTTTTTTATCAACATTTTAAATTTCTGGTTCTATTTCTTAAATTTGATGATGGTGAATTATTTACAACCAAAATCTTTTCTTGGTTCAATTTTTGTATATCACTAAAGCAATTTTTGCAGAAATAAAGCTTCCATTTGTGTTTACTAGAAAAAAAACAATCACATCTTGAACACTTGTTTCTTTTTTTTCTAACTTCTTCTCTAAGACACATTTCACAACGATTTTGGGTGTTTGGTCATTATTTGGGGTTTCATTAATTTTAATTAATTTTGGTATTTTTTTGAATTTTAATTCCAGTTTTTTCAATAGAATCAAGTAATCTATTTTCTATATACAGTGGTGATTTGACATAAGGAGCCATGGTAAATTTACGCAAATTAACGTAAAAATTGTCTACTGGTATGTAAATATCATAGTATTTACCAATTTTTACGTTAAATTAAAAAAAAATCTCAAATTTTGCTGTTTTTCATAAAATTTTTTTTTTATTTAATTTTTTACGTAAAAATTTGAATAATCCAAAATTTTACTGGTAAATTTTGGTAAAAATGGTAAAAAACGAAAAGAATGTAAAAACCAATAAAATTTGTAACAAAACACTTTTATTTTTTAAGAATAAAACAAAATTTTTCATGAAGAATTATTGTTTATATATATAAATTTAAGAGAATTTGAAAAAATTTATGCCTTTTAATAGTACTTTCCAAAGTGCGTGGACTAAAGCATCGAACAACCTCAAGGTTGGTCAAATATAAAAAAATAAGAAATTTGTTTTATTCTTAAAAAATAAAAGTGTTTAGTTTCTTTTGTATTACTTAGTTCAACGTTAGCCTTAGCTTTAGGCGGTCGACCTCTTCTTTTTGTCGGTTCAACAGCTTCCGAATTTTGAACGACCTGATAAACTTAATCAACTTGGTCAAGATGATCTACTTCAGTAACTTGAGCCACTTCAGATACTTGGGCTCCTATAGAAAAGTTTTGATGAAAGGTCTTTTCTTGCTTTTTTTCCCTCGTCAAGGTCGAGTAACGAATCGCTTTAAACAAAAATTTTTTATGTTTTAATAAAAAAAATTGGCGATAAAGAAAAAATAAATAATCTATCCACTACTATTAAATGCAATATCAATCAAATACATAGAACATTTTACTGGTAAATAATGCAATAAATTATCAAAAACATGGCATGTTAATTTTATATTGATTAAATTTCTGAATAAAGCACCAATTTTACTTAATGCTTATTATTTTTCTTGGATATCAAAAAAAATTTCTTTGTACATATAAAAATTAAGATTTATTATAAAATTTCTAAAACTATATAATTAGCACCAAAAAATGAGAATTGAATAAAAAAATAATTAATTATTTTGAATTAAATGCCAATCTTGAGCCTTTTTTTGCTTCCTGGCTTGGGCTTTGAACCTATTACGGTATCATAGTATTTTTTCGGTATTGTAGTTGATTTTTTATGTAAAGCAATTTCAATAATATGCTTACACATATAACTTTTTAGGTAGTCCTTACTAAATTGAGGTAAATTGAGAACTTCCACTCCAGTTCGTTAAAACGAACGACTCTAATCAAGTTTTCAAACACTTTTTGTGCGACAGAAGCACCAATACGATGAAATTTTCAATTTCAATATCAATCAGTATAAATTTTTTTTAAATTCAATTTGTTTTTATAAATTATACAAGCATTCAGAATTTTCATAATTATTAGTTCGAAAAATTATATGAAATAATATTTGTTGGTATAATCATGAATTCTTTTTTTAACTTAAGTAAAATTAGTGCTAGATTAAGAAATTTTAGTGAAAAAAATATAATTAGTCATTTAAAATCCTTTTAGTGGTAAGTTATAATCATTGTGAGAAATATTATTATTAGAAAAAATCTGGGGTTAGTTTGCTCCCCATCAAAACCTTTCTAGGGTTAATTGTTACTATTGCTAAATTGTCTTACTATTCCCCGGATATCTCATTATTCCTCCATCAAATCACACTTTTTCTAAATTCTCTAACTTTTCTTCAGATAAGTTTTTCGATCGAATCAAGCTTGTATTTGTTGTGAGCTTCTTCGATGCTAAGATCTCATTTTTCATTTATTCTTAAAAAGATAAAATTTAAAAAAAATTTAATTGTACCAAAAAAATTAGAATAGTCTAATCTTGCACATTTAAGCTAATAAAATTAGATTTGCAAATCGGCAATACATTTGACACATTATTATGGATAATTTTTTTAAAACCAAAAAAAATTATTTATTTGATTATTAACAAGATTATTAATTATTTATTATTTATTGAGTATTATTTGAAAGTAAAAAAAATCAATCTAGTCTTCCAAATTTTTTTAAAATTAATCAAAATTTGTAGTTCAAGTTTTTTTCTGTTTCGGCGATTTTAGAACTATAAAAAAATTGTGAATTTTAGTACAAAAAACAAAAACACAATATTAAAAATTCCAAAGCTTAGGTTCTGACTGAGCAAAGCATGTTGTGTAAATTGAAGCAACTGATACTGCTGATTCTGCAAAATTCAAAAAATTATGAATGTCGGATATTATATTATATTAAAAATCAAACTCAACTTTAAGTGGTGGTACAGACGATGTATCAGTTGCTACAATTTACAAAACATGTTTTGACCGGTCCGAATTTAAGCTCTGGTGTTTTTTATATTTTGTTTTTTATACTAAAATTCACAATTTTTCAATTTTGCAGAATCAGTATATTAGTGGTACAAAGGATGCATCAGTTTACAGAACATGTTTTGACCGGTCCGAATTAAAGCTCTGGTGTTTTTTATATTTTGTTTTATTTTTTTGACCATTTTAATAATATTGACATTTTCGATATTCTGGCAAGATTTTCTTTTCCCAATCGAGCCGGAATAACAAGATTAGACTGTATCTTTTTAATTTTTAGTGTTTTTTAATCATTTCATTAACAATAGACCAACAAAAAAACAAAAAACTGTGAAACAAATAGTTTAAAAATTTTATTATAATACAAAAATCAAATGATAAAAAATTTCATCAGCTTGACCAACTGAGTCGGATCCAGAACAAAAAACAGCTAGAAAGAACCCTAAAATGTTCACTAGATTTAATTTGATAAAATAAACTTCAAATTAGCTCTCTTTTTTCCCTTCTATAAAAAATACTAACAATTTACATTCGAAAATCAAAAGAAAAAAAAACTTTTAAGCCCAAAATTTCGATAAAAAAAAAACCAAAGAAAAATTTTAAATGCATCTTGCTCATAATTGACCATCTTCAACTTCAAAAAATTGCAATTTTGGTTGTTTGGCTTATCAAAAAAAAAAAATTAGTATGGATAAAGCACTAGCATATACAAGTCTCGCAGAAACGTTGGTTATATCAAATTATGAAAATTCAACTCTCGTAAATGATACAAATGAGAACAGAAACACAAGTTCTTCTGCTAAGGTTAGTGATCCTGTTAAAAATCTTGAGTTAAACCTGTTAACAAAGATAAGTAATGAAATTGATATCAGACTGAAAAATCGAAATTTTGTTGTAATTCATGGTCTAAATGAATCTTCTAATGATGGTGAAAGTTTAGAAAATTTATTCAGCCTTTTAAAATTAGAAAAACCTTTACACCATAAGAGATTAGGGTCTTTTAATATTTCCAAACGTAAACGACCAATATTATGTGAACTCAAAAATGAGAATTCAATTAAAATGCTAATGTTTGCTAAGAAAAATCTAAAATATGCTAATGACTTCTCTCATGTCTACATAAATAGACATATGACAAAACTACAAAGAGATATTTTAATAGAAAAAAAGAAAAATTTAAAAAAAATCACTTTAAAACCTGACTCCAGATCGCCAGCCATTCGACATGACAACCTGAGTCGAGCGATGTCGATAAACACCAACAAGTCGGCTAGCAATTCAACACCCGACTCGAGGTCGCCAGCCATTCGACATGACAACCTGAGTCGAGCGAAGTCGATAAACACCAACAAGTCGGCTAGCAAATCAACACCCGACTCGAGGTCGCCAGCCATTGGACATGACAACCTGAGTAAAGCGAAGTCGATAAACACCAACAATTTGGCTAGCAAATCAACACCCGACTCGAGGTCGCCAGCCATTGGACATGACAACCTGAGTAAAGCGAAGTCGATAAACACCAACAATTTGGCTAGCAAATCAACACCCGACTCGAGGTCGCCAGCCATTGGACATGACAACCTGAGTAAAGCGAAGTCGATAAACACCAACAAGTCGGCTAGCAATTCAACACCCGACTCGAGGTCGCCAGCCATTGGACATGACAACATGAGTCAAGTGAAGTCGATAAACACCAACAAGTCGGCTAGCAAATCAACACCCGACTCGACGTCGCCAGCCATTCGACATGACAACATGAGTCAAGTGAAGTCGATAAACACCAACAATTTGGCTAGCAAATCAACACCCGACTCGAGGTCGCCAGCCATTGGACATGACAACCTGAGTAAAGCGAAGTCGATAAACACCAACAAGTCGGCTAGCAATTCAACACCCGACTCGAGGTCGCCAGCCATTGGGCATGACAACATGAGTCAAGTGAAGTCGATAAACACCAACAAGTCGGCTAGCAAATCAACACCCGACTCGACGTCGCCAGCCATTGGACATGACAACCTGAGTCAAGCGAAGTCGATTAACACCAACAAGTCGGCTAGCAAATCAACACCCGACTCGAGATCGCCAGCCATTCGACATGACAACCTGAGTAAAGCGAAGTCGATAAACACCAACAAGTCGGCTAGCAATTCAACACCCGACTCGAGGTCGCCAGCCATTGGACATGACAACATGAGTCAAGTGAAGTCGATAAACACCAACAAGTCGGCTAGCAAATCAACACCCGACTCGACGTCGCCAGCCATTGGACATGACAACCTGAGTCAAGCGAAGTCGATAAACACCAACAAGTCGGCTAGCAAATCAACACCCGACTCGAGGTCGCCAGCCATTGGACATGACAACCTGAGTAAAGCGAAGTCGATAAACACCAACAAGTCGGCTAGCAATTCAACACCGGACTCGAGGTCGCCAGCCATTGGGCATGACAACATGAGTCAAGTGAAGTCGATAAACACCAACAAGTCGGCTAGCAAATCAACACCCGACTCGACGTCGCCAGCCATTGGACATGACAACCTGAGTCAAGCGAAGTCGATAAACACCAACAAGTCGGCTAGCAAATCAACACCCGACTCGACGTCGCCAGCCATTGGACATGACAACCTGAGTCAAGCGAAGTCGATAAACACCAACAAGTCGGCTAGCAAATCAACACCCGACTCGAGGTCGCCAGCCATTGGACATGACAACCTGAGTAAAGCGAAGTCGATAAACACCAACAAGTCGGCTAGCAATTCAACACCCGACTCGAGGTCGCCAGCCATTGGACATGACAACCTGAGTAAAGCGAAGTCGATAAACACCAACAAGTCGGCTAGCAATTCAACACCCGACTCGAGGTCGCCAGCCATTCGACATGACAACCTGAGTCGAGCGAAGTCGATAAACACCAACAAGTCGGCTAGCAATTCAACACCCGACTCGAGGTCGCCAGCCATTCGACATGACAACCTGAGTCGAGCGAAGTCGATAAACACCAACAAGTCGGCTAGCAAATCAACACCCGACTCGAGGTCGCCAGCCATTGGACATGACAACCTGAGTAAAGCGAAGTCGATAAACACCAACAAGTCGGCTAGCAATTCAACACCCGACTCGAGGTCGCCAGCCATTGGACATGACAACATGAGTCAAGTGAAGTCGATAAACACCAACAAGTCGGCTAGCAAATCAACACCCGACTCGACGTCGCCAGCCATTCGACATGACAACATGAGTCAAGTGAAGTCGATAAACACCAACAAGTCGGCTAGCAAATCAACACCCGACTCGAGATCGCCAGCCATTCGACATGACAACCTGAGTCGAGCGAAGTCGATAAACACCAACAAGTCGGCTAGCAAATCAACACCCGACTCGACGTCGCCAGCCATTCGACATGACAACATGAGTCAAGTGAAGTCGATAAACACCAACAAGTCGGCTAGCAAATCAACAGTTGACTCAAATTCAAATGCCAAAGGACTGGGATCTCCCAGTCAAACAAAGAATAATATTTTGAGTAATAAAGCTGTTTTCTGTGGAAATAATATAATTTCACAAAATGATAATTTTGATCCTAATTCTCCTCTACAATGCTTGATTCATAGGAATCTTTGGTTTTCTCAAAATAACCCTTTATCACAGGAATCTGTATTAAATCATGATGATGATCTCATTGTCATTGTCAAAGGCTTTGGTTATGAGGTGAATAGATTGAGTTTATCTGATTTATTATCTGGTTCTAAAATCAATGATATAATTGTTAACTTTTACATGAAAATGCTGTGTAACTCTAATCTCAACGTCAAATGTTCTCATATTGACTCTCTTATTATCAATAAAATTTTAGATGGGAATCTACGGGGTGTATCGAAGTCTGTTGAGAAAAATTCTAAAACGGACTTTCGTCTGCTTTTTTGTCCAGTTCTATTCAATAAAAATCATTGGGTTTTAATTGTATTTGATACATATCAAAAAAAAATCATGTATTTTGATTCAATTTATAATATCAATATCGAGATAATTGAAAAAATTCGTGGAGTACTAAAAAAGTATATTACTTCTTTGGCTGACTCAGATTCATGGATGATACTAAATGACCTTTTGTATCCAAAACAATATGGAAATGATAAAGATTGTGGCGTTTTTATCTGTGCCTATTCAAAGTACTTATCATATAATAAACCATTTTTATTCAATCAAAATGATATTCCGAAAATACGTGAATCTATCGGATCTGAGATATTAAAAGTTGAGATTCAAGAGTTTGATACTTTGGGGCAATGACTAGAATTATCTCATGTTTCAATTAATGCTGATCGTACTTATCTTAATGATTTTAGAAATTTTTGCAATTCGGACAATAAACTGAAAATTTTTCATCTTAATATCAATTCAATTCTCGGTAATATATTTGAAATGAATGAAATTCTAAATTCTCGTATGTTTGATATTGTTTGTTTTAGTGAATCTAAACTCGATCATACTATACCAAATTCATTTTTTAATAACAATTATTATTCAAAAATAAGATTAGACAGGAATAGACATGGAGGTGGCCTGCTTGTATTCATAAAAAACTCCTTGAAAGTTACTCGTACTTTTCTTCATGATACAGCTGAACTAGTTTTCTTTCAACTTAAGCTTCATGATCAATGCTTAAATTTTGTATACTGTTACCGTTCACCTAGTTCTAATGAAACCCTTTTTCTTGATGATGTTGAAGATTTTATTCAGTCATTAAATCTAAATGATCTCTTATTTGTTTTTGGTGATCTTAACTGTGACCCATCAAAAAAGCTGAATAATAATTTTCAAAATTTCATTGATAATAATGACTTGGTTAATTTTGTTTGTCAGCCCACCAGAGTTTGTTCTAGATTTCATAAACGGAGGAATCAATATCTGCAATCAGAATCAGTCATTGATCTTTTTTTGCATAATGCTGATCTCATTGATGAAACATGTGTCATTGACTGTCCATTTAGTGACCACAAGTTTGTTTTAGCTAAATTAACAGTTGCTAAACTGAAATGTAAGCCGAAGACTATATTATGTCGAAACCTTTCTCAAGTGAATATGGAAATCATTTGTACTCAGATAGATGAAATTGATTGGAGTAGATTCAAGACTTTTCCTTCAATTGACGAAAAATGGACGTTTGTCAAAGAAAAATTGATGAAAATTATCGATAATACTGCCCCCATTCGTAAAATTTCTATCAATATGTCAAGTCAGTTTCCATGGTATGACGATGATCTTATTTGTTTGAAACATTCACGGGATATCTCCTACAAGAAATTCAAACTATCTGGTAATGAAGATGATAAATTAGTTTATGATTATTTTAAGAAACAGTTCAAGTTGCTAAATGATGAGAAACTAATTCATTTTTTTCAGGATAAAACCTTGAATGACTTTAAAAATGCAAAAAAATTTTGGCAATTCTACTCACCATTAATTGGCATGAAATCAGATAAAAACTCAAATACACCTTTAATCTGTATTAAAAATGAAAATGAAATTATCAACGATAAGTTAAACATGTGTGAGATATTTAACGAATTCTTCACGTCTATAAGATCTTCATCAGAAATGTCAAATAATGATTCTAAGAGTTTCATCCAGGATCAGTTTTCTAAACTTGGCCTTATGAAAGCTGCTAATTTCAGATTTAGCTTTACGAATAGACATGAGATAGAAAAACTCCTCTTGGAGATCTCAACCTCTAGTGGTATCGGTTCTTGTGGGATACCTATTAAGATTCTAAAGGGTAGTTCAGCTAAACTACACACCATTATAGCTTATTTATTTAACTTTTCAATCTTAACGGGGTCAATTCCGAATGATTGGAAAATGTCGGTTGTTACGCCCTTATTTAAAAATAAAGGCTCAACTGATGATTTAAATAGTTATCGTGGCATATCTGTTTTACCACCAATTGCAAAACTGTTTGAGAAGCTTATTCATAAACAGATAAGCAATTATTTGGCTGAAGCTAATATTCTCTCAAGTAATCAACATGGTTTCAGATCAAGCCATAGCTGTGAATCAGCCTTACATGAGATTATCTCGAAAATGAACCAAATTAAAAGCAAACGTTTAATCGGTATCTTTTTATTTATAGATTTTAGAAAAGCTTTTGATACGGTCGACCATAACCTTCTACTAACTAAATTAAGCTGTTATGGTTTTGATGATTCTTCAATCGCACTGCTGGAAAGTTATTTTGCGAACAGATCCCAAGTTGTGAAGATTGATGAGTTTACCTCTAACTCAAAAACGCTCAAATTAGGTGTACCCCAGGGGAGTGTCCTAGGCCCACTTCTATTTTTGATTTACATAAATGATATTGTTTTATTCCTTTCAGATTTCATTGTGAAATTATTTGCTGATGATACAACTCTAATTAAAACAGGGGATAACCTCTCTGAACTTATTCATTCTTTTCATGAATCGATTCAAAAGTTATTTACTTGGTGTAAATTCAATAGTATAGATATTAATTGGTCCAAGACTAAAATTATGTTTATCTCAAACAAATCAAAACTTAATTTTCCCAGTAGTATTGAAATAAATGGTATTATGGTTGAAGTTGTTGATAAATTTAAACTCCTCGGAGTAACAATTGATAACAAGCTCACTTTTTTGCAACACGTAATAAGCTTAAGAACTTCAATAAATAAAAGGCTTTATGCTATAAGGAGATTATTTTACTTATCGCATAAAGTCAAGCTCCAATTTTTCAAATCATTTATCATGCCATTCTTTGACTATTGTCTTTCATTATCAATATATTTTACAAAAAGATCAATTCAAAAATTAGCTAATTCTTATTACTATTGTATTCAAAGATTATTAAATATTCGCCCAAATATACATGGCAATGATGATTTTAACACTTTAAATATCGAGTTGAACAAATTTAACATCGACTGCTTTCAGCATAGAATTATTAAACGTCTTGCTCACTTTATTCATAAAATTATAAATTTAAAAACATCGCCTGTAGACTTAAGCGAAGTTTTAATAAGCAACCGTTTGAAAAATATTGGTTATAATCTAAGAAATTCAAATGACTATCTTGTTCCTTCCAAAGGAAAGTTCAACGATTATGGTGAAAAAACGTTTGACTATTTTTATTCTAAATTCATTAATAAATTACTTATTGATGATATACAAGTAGATTTTGTCTTATTTAAAAGAAGAATAAACAATAATATTAATTTAATTTTTATAAAATTTTGTAATATTTTTTCTAATTTTGATATTAATTTCAAAAAACTAATTTTTTATTAATTTCTGTTAATTATATAAATTTTTATATGCTTTTTTTATTAATAAATGGGCTCAATCATCCCTTTATGGGTTTTGACCTTTGGTCTCTTTGGTTGAGTTGAAATATATATATAGTTATAATCATTGTGAGAAATATTATTATTAGAAAAAATCTGGGGTTAGTTTGCTCCCCATCAAAACCTTTCTAGGGTTAATTGTTACTATTGCTAAATTGTCTTACTATTCCCCGGATATCTCATTATTCCTCCATCAAATCACACTTTTTCTAAATTCTCTAACTTTTCTTCAGATAAGTTTTTCGATCGAATCAAGCTTGTATTTGTTGTGAGCTTCTTCGATGCTAAGATCTCATTTTTCATTTATTCTTAAAAAGATAAAATTTAAAAAAAATTTAATTGTACCAAAAAAATTAGAATAGTCTAATCTTGCACATTTAAGCTAATAAAATTAGATTTGCAAATCGGCAATACATTTGACACATTATTATGGATAATTTTTTTAAAACCAAAAAAAATTATTTATTTGATTATTAACAAGATTATTAATTTTTTATTATTTATTG
This sequence comes from Brachionus paranguensis, assembly GCA_016802215.1. Taxonomy (NCBI): domain Eukaryota; kingdom Metazoa; phylum Rotifera; class Eurotatoria; order Ploima; family Brachionidae; genus Brachionus; species Brachionus paranguensis. The sequence goes on from JAESIX010000004.1 coordinate 5,817,949, forward strand.
AGTATTTATTTGAAAGTAAAAAAAAAATCAATCTAGTCTTCCAAATTTTTTTAAAATTAATCAAAATTTGTAGTTCAAGTTTTTTTCTTTTTCGGCGATTTTAGAACTATAAAAAAATTGTGAATTTTAGTACAAAAAACAAAAACACAATATTAAAAATTACAAAGATTAGGTTCTGACTGAGCAAAACATGTTCTGTATATTGAAGCAACTGAAACTACTGATTCTCCAAAATTCAGAAAATTATGAATGTGGGATAATATATTATATTAAAAATCAAACTCAACTTTAAGTGGTGGTACAGAGGATGTATTAGTTGCTACAATTTACAGAACATATTTTGACCGGTCCGAATTAAAGCTCTGATGTTTTTTATATTTTGTTTTTGCTTTTTATACTAAAATTCACAATTTTTCAATTTTGCAGAATTTTGCAGAATCAGTATATTAGTGGTACAAAGGATGCATCAGTTTACAGAACATGTTTTGACCGGTCCGAATTAAAGCTCTGGTGTTTTTTATATTTTGTTTTATTTTTTTGACCATTTTAATAATATTGACATTTTCGATATTCTGGCAAGATTTTCTTTTCCCAATCGAGCCGGAATAACAAGATTAGACTGTATCTTTTTAATTTTTAGCGGTTTTTAATCATTTCATTAGCAAATAGACCAACAAAAAAACAAAAAACTGTGAAACAAATAGTTTAAAAATTTTATTATAATACAAAAATCAAATGATAAAAAATTTCATCAGCTTGACCAACTGAGTCGGATCCAGAACAAAAAACAGCTAGAAAGAACCCTAAAATGTTCACTAGATTTAATTTGATAAAATAAACTTCAAATTAGCTCTCTTTTTTCCCTTCTATAAAAAATACTAACAATTTACATTCGAAAATCAAAAGAAAAAAAAACTTTTAAGCCCAAAATTTCGATAAAAAAAAAAAACCAAAGAAAAATTTTAAATGCATCTTGCTCATAATTGACCATCTTAAAAAATTTAATAATTAAAAAAAAGGGAAAAAAATCACACTATTAAATTCTTTTGGTAAAATTTTCCGGAAACAGGCCACGCTTACTGCTCGGCTCATGAACCCCAATCAGCCATCCCTCGTCCAAATCCTCCTTTTCGCTCTCAGTGCCATCAACAACCTCGATCACGTCATCCTTGTCAAAAGCAAGCTCATCGATCTCCTTGGGATCGTAGCCATAAATCGCTTTAACTCTGTACAAAAATGTCTCACTCTTTTCCACTTTTCTCTCGTCCTGACTACTTTCGCTGATCTTGTCCACCAAGTAGCTATAGATCACTGACGCACTTTGCTCCACAGGTCTGACACCAGGCGCCTCGCTGTCTAAATTTGGCGCGAACTCGGTAATAGAAGTGGTGTTGTGCTCAGTCTCATGGTCATCAGTCGAGTAGTCATTGGTGTCAGCTGGCTGAGTGTCTATGGGCGGCAAGTCGCGGCCCATCTCAATCGCCGCTTCGTCCGGCCTCCTTTGCCCAGTTTCCAGCGACAACTTTTCGCACACATCGTCCAATTTGGACTTGGCCTCGACACAGTCGGAATGAAAGGTGGTCTCGGTGTGGAAAAACGTCTGGAACATGGACGAGTAGAATTTGATCCTGTTTTGGTAGAGTACGGGCAGTGCCAAGCAAAGTGTCTGGTTGAGGTCTTCGTAGACGTGCTGCTTGTCTTCGAGGTCGATTTTGAGCTTGGTGAGCTTGGTGAGCTGGTCGGTGGTGGCGTGGTTGGTGGTGGCGTGGTTGGTGGAGGCGGTGGACGATGAAGAGGACGAGGAGCCCGCCGACGCGTTCTTCATGGTCGAGTGCACGCTCTGGCCAAGTTTTTTGCTAGTCTTGTGCTCGGCGCTCTGCAAAGTGTGTCTGGCGTTGTCGAAGTCGAGCAGTCGGTTGTACCTTTTCTCGATTTTCTTCTTGTGCTCGGGAAACTCGTTCAGGTAGGAGAGGAGCGGCAGCTGAACGTCCTGGTGCAGCTTGGCCAAATAGTCGGCCCACCGCATCTCCAGGAACTCGATCTGCTCGGCGAACAGGTCGGCCGCGGGCCACTCGGCCTCGTAGGTCTCGCGCAGCGTGTCGTAGAACGCCTGGCTCGACTTCTGGGTCTCGCGCAAGCTGCTCAAATACTTGTTCAGCTCTTTGTTGAGCTTGGTGGCCTGGGCGTGCTGCGCCTCGAAGTTGTGCACGTAGGCGTCAAAGTTCTGGTCGCTGGTGCGGTCCGATTTGCCCATGCCCTGCATTATTTTTTCCTTGGTGCGACCAAAGTTCTTGATCAGCTTGGACTTGACAGACGGCATCATGCTATGGTTGAAGCTGTTGTTTCTGCTTGTCTTTTGCTCACTTAGGCTCATCATCGGCTGATGACGCTGGTCTAAATGCTGAGTGTGGCCACTGTTGGCTTTGCTGAACGACTTGCGTATCTCTCTGAGTCTGCTGCTAGACGAAAAATGAAAAGACATTATTTTGGATGCATCAAAGAGAAAGGCAGTCCCCCCCTGAAAAAAAGATCTAGGCTTTTGTAGAAAATTTTTATTTACTAGATCGTGAATTGAAGAGACAAGTATGCGCCCCCAAGGCTCATAGATAGTTTTAGCTAGCACACAAAAAGACAATTTGGAATTTTTTTTATTTTTTTTTATTTTTTTTAAATTTAAAATAGTTTAATATATCTAGTTTAAGAATAGACAATTGCTAGTGGGGCGACCACGCTTGAATGAAAAAAGAGAGATGACACTCTCTGGCAAATGGTCGATGGTGAAATCAACAAAGCACGAAGCTGGCCAAAATTATCATAAAACACTGTTTGGCTAAACTCTATCGATCCGTGTGTTTGTTTATGATTATTTTTAATATTATTTTTTAATAAATCGATATTATAATTTTGCCGTAAAGATACAAATAAAACTAGTTTATGTTGGGATTTTTTTTCTTCTACTTTTTGCTTTTGCATGGCCCCAAATCAAGCATAATTTGAAATTTTGATGAATTTTTTGTTTACAATTCTAATGAACTTGTTGGCGATTCATCTAAATTGTTGCCATTCTCCAATTAGCAAAGCTTTGTCTAATTACCTTGCTCCTAGGGAGACATACTTTCTATTTTATCCTTCGTTTGAAAGAAAATTACATTTTTTCTCATTTAACAAAATTTGTTAAAATATTTTACTAAGCTTGCTAAATTGGTAGGTTTAATTGCGAGGCTTTGATGAAGAAAAAAAAACTTACAAATTTAAAAATTTAGAACAAAAAAATTCTTTTTGATGATACATCAAAATTTTGAAATCATTTGTCAAATTATAAGCTCCAGAAATACTGTGATTTTAGATTTTAAATTGTCCAATTTAAAAAATAAAACCTAAATTTTAAAAATTAGGAAAAATTAACTTTGAGAAAAAAAAACCTTTTGGTGAAAAGGTGGTAAAACTCATTTGTTAAAATTAGAAAAAATTTAATTATTGGAAAAAAATGGGTCTTAATGATAAATACACATTATTCACATTATTTATGTTTTTTTCAACCTCATACCCTAAATTGGAACTTAGCAAACAACAATTAAAACGAGAGATCTAGCTGCCAAGACTTTTTATCAAATATCGCCGAAAAGGAAATTTGATATTTGAATTCATTTTTTTTAAATAATCAAAAATTTCGAATAAAATTATCATTTTTTAAAGGTGTTGTTTTTTCCAAATTAAAAATTTTCAAATTTGACTAAATTAATTTTTTTATTTTTCCTATTTGGATAAACATCGCCTTGACAATTATCAGTTTTGAGTTATTAAAAAATTAATAAGCCGACTTGGCAATTTAATTTTTATTATGATTAAGGACTTTTGGTTTTTGGTATTTTAGTCTGAGCTTGGAAAAAATTGATTCAAAAATTTAGAGTCATTTCTTTTTTGCTAAAGCTAAACCATTTAAATTGAATAAAAAAATTAATTGTCTCCTACTTTTAGACAAAAGGCAATCTTCATATTTACTTATTTATGAATCTATGCTCATCGAAACAGTATAATTACAATTTTTGGGTCTAAAGTCATATCTGATCACTTTCGATCACCCTAATTAGGTGAACAAACTTGATTGTCAAAAAAGTGTAGGGATATTAGGTCATCAAAAAAAGGTCATTTATTTATAAGTTTGGTCACATCATTTTTAAGTTGGTCACGTTTTTCTAAAATTGGTAGCATGATAAAAAATCAAATTTGCAAAAAAACGACATAACCATTGCACAAGCTAACTTACTAAGCTTAAATCACAAAAATTTTTGTTTTTTTTCTTAAAAATTTAAGAAAAAAATAATGTCGTGTGATTTAAAACTATTAAATGTCAACAACTAAAGAGGTTAAAATAACCATAATTAATAAACGCAGTCGAAGAAAGCGTCCACTATGTGTAAATCATTTCTAAATAAGAGAGTATAAAATACACATTACAAGAAAACAAAAATTTAATTAAATATTTATCAACCTATTTTTTTGTTCATCTAATTAGGGTGGTCGGAGTTTGGCACATATTATGTGAACAATTGATCACATATCATTAAGGACTCCAATTTTATAATCTTATTTTAGAAATAAAACAAAATTTAGCTTATCTTCAATTATAAATGCCCATCTTTCGACATTATTAAAATTTAATTCAAAAATTAAAATTTTTTAAATTTGTAGAGTTATTAGCAAAATTATTTATAATTTATTTTTTTTTAATATTTCTTGAATAAAGTTTAAGTCTTGACTTTATTAAAAATTCGAGGCTCTTAAGAAAAATAACAAGTATTTAAAATTGTGGGCAAATGAAAGTAGTGATCACAAAATAATGATCAAAATTATAATTACAAAAAGCTTTTAAGTATTTTTCAGCTAAAAAATTTGATACAGAAAAATATTTATAATACAAATTAAGTATTTGATGCTAAACTTAATTTTTAATACCTGCAAAACTTTTTTCTTGAAATAATTTCTTAAAACAATTTTGATCATTATCATTAAATTTGAGCCTAAACTTCAATATGCCTAATTGTGAACAAATTTAGACTTTTTTTTTGCTCAAAAAAATAATCTATTATAATCAAACATAAGGGTTGATTTTTTTTCCTAAATGAGTTTTACGCTACATCTAATTTAATAAAGAATCACTTTCAAATTTTTTTAAGAAACATCAATCGATGATGACAATCATTTCAACTAAACAAAAGTTAATTCTAAATTGATTTTAAAAATATTTTTCTGATTGAAAACATTACTCTGACATTGGATTATAAAAGCTTCAATAAGTAAATATTAATATTTATATCATCAAAGCTATTTACAATAATAGCCAAATCGTTAAAGTTATATTTGACAAATTCTTATGATACTCAAATGGTCATATTCTTACAATGAAAATTTTTTATTGTCAAAATAAAAATAAAATAATTGATTTTATTAAAACTTAAATTTCAATTATTATTTTTATTTTTTATTATATAAATATGTAATTTTAAAATAATTTTGAATTTTGTTGAAGGCCTCCAGTAAAAAAAAGTCTAAATCCAAAAAAAATTTCAATGTTAATATTCTAAATCAAACATCAAACTTGGTCTTGGAAAATCTGAATTTTCACTTTGAATTTAAATTTTAAAATTATTAAATAAAAAAATGTTCTTTTATAAAAATTTGCATTAATCTATAATAAATTAAATAAAAACGAAACAGATCGAGTTTAATCATATCAATTTTTTTGATTAATTTAAAAATTCCAAACAAAATTTTTTTTTTGTTTTCCCAAATCACACTTCTTCTTCGCACGATACTTAACCTAATTGCAAAAAATATCTCATTTTAAAATTAACTTTGTAATTTTTTCTTTTCGAGTGAGCAAACATTTTTTTTCAATTTAAAATTATAATTTAAACCATAAGAATAAAATATTTTTATTGCATAACGTTAGACTAATTCGATTAATTAAAAAAATCTGCTAAAAATCTATCTAATTTATCATAGCCCCAGGCTACATGTATTAAAATTGAAGATTTTCTACAATACAAAAGAACTAAATTAAATTAGTAAAAAGTTGTAAATTAAGTCAAATGTAAAACTCTCTTTATTTTTAATCCTGATTGTTGATTTATTATACTCGATTAAATGATTAGACCTTTTTCCAATAAGACAGATCTATGGAATGATAAGTCAATATTTGATTCCAAATTATTTTTATTTCTACGATTTCTTTGATTAAAGACTCTAATGGAAATAATAATACCAAGATAAAAAGAAAACAAATTTTAACACACTTAAGTGAATAGAAAATCTAGAGCTTTTAAAAGTAAGAAAAAATCAAGTTTTAATCTACGCTTAGTCGTTTCTCTGAACCAAAAAAGATAGCATGAATATTGTTTTGTTCAAGTATTAGTTTTCTTGCTATGAAACTTATTGCCCCTTTATCCAAGATATACATACTTTTGCTTATCTATCTATGAGATTTTTTATGCTTTGAAATCTAGCTAAAATTTTTAATAATCATTAAAGCTATGCGTTACGTAAAAATTCATACCAAATTCTGATTATGAGTTATTCTTTATCCGCTACTTAACTTCAACTATATCATTAGCAACGAAATTTTTTAACAACGCCTTTATTCTAAATCGAACATTTAAATTTTAACCAAAAAGGTCTTGATTCCATTCTTCAAACAATCTTTAATTGCAAAACAATTATCTTTAATATTTTAACATTTAAAATAAAGTTGTAATTACCTTTTTATTATGATTTAAACTTGAATTTGTTTTGAAAAAAAACAAAACGCTTGCCATTCAAAGTAAACTTTTTGTTTAAAAATGTAAACTTTAAAATTTCTGAAAATTGACAGTTTTTTGATTTTGATTAGAAAAATGTCTACCCAAAGAAAAAACCCTAAAGCAGAAATTATACAAAGCCACCAAGAATAAAGAAATGGAAGTGCGCAAATTGCATTTGGGATAAACCAAAAAACAAAAATTCCTCATACATACCTTTTTTGTTTGAAATTTTAATCGGAATAAAATATTTCTTTTATAAGCGTAAATGATTAAATTTGGTTAAAACTTTTGAACAAATTTAAGAATAATTACAAAATTCATATGTTCAACATATTTTAAATGTGTATTCATGTATTTGAGAAAAATTAATAAAAAATTTAAAATTACAAGAAAATAATCATAAAAAATATACCAATTTACTTAATCAACAAAAAAAATAAATTGAAGAATCTTTTTTTCTAAAAATAATATTTTTCGAATGGAGCTGCCACATTTAGGCGAGCATTGTCAAGAGCCCACTTGCAAAATTCTTGGTATGAATTTTTTATTACCTGTAAAGAAACCAAAATTTAAAAAATTCTCTTTAGATTTTCTACCGTTTAGATGTGATTCATGCAAAAAAATTTATTGGTATTCTTATAAGGCACATGGTTAATTAGTTAATTACAAAATTATTTTAAGCAAGGATCATTTCCACTACACACAGCATAGTTGTGATCAAACCGGTCTAAAAATCAAAGATTTTCAAGTTCCTCTATGTCCATTGTGCAATCAGCCAGTGCCTTATAAACGAAATGAACTGCCTGATGTAACCATGTCGGCTCACATCGATCGAGACTGTAACTCAGATCCTGCTGAAGTAAATACAGCTCGATTTTTTTTCAATTTAAATCATGGTATTTTAAGGAAAGAAGAAAAATATTTACGAATAAATGCTTTTTAAAGGGGTGCAAACATAAAGAAGTAAATTTTCTTTAATTTTTTTAAAGCTAATAATTGAATTTCCTTCTAAGCTTATTCCATTTAATTGTAATAAATGTAAAAAAAATTATTGCTTACGACACAGACACGAAACTGATCACGGTTGTGATAAAATAGTGACTGAAACAACTGGTCCTTCCAGTTCACGCTCAAACGACATAAATTCTAAGAGACTTATGTTTTTTCAGAAGCAAGAAAAAAAGCTGCAGGCATCTCAGAAAGCGCCCGTTCAGCCTAGTTCAATGGTAAGACTTTTGCTTTTTCTAAAAAAAGAAAGAATTTAATTCTACATTTAAGACAGATAACCAAGCATTGGAATACGCCATTCAACAATCTCTTAAAGAATCGCAAAAAAAGTAATTTTTTGGTGCAATTTACGAATTAAAGGTGGCTGAAATACAAGTTTTTTGTTTAAACATACCTGAAGCTTTAAAAAAAAAAAAGATAAATTTTCTTTGTATAATTTATGAATTTAAATAAACCATGAAAAATAGCTTTCGGTAGAGCTAAGTTTGAATGAAAGAAAAATTGATTAGAAATTCTATTTCACTCAGCAAGTTTTTTCATCAGGATTCTATTTTGTTTAAATAGTTAGATTTGTTAACTTTTTAAGCCTGATGAAGCTTTATTACTGATTTAAGGATTAAATTATCCAGTTGCAAAGCAAACAATAGCTAAATTATTTATGAAATATTTTTTAAGAAATTTCTATTTTAAAATTGATAATTGTAATTTAAAATTCGGGTATCCTACTCAATCAGATTATTAGAACTAGCAAGTTCGTCTTTAATTTAAAATTAAGCTTTTCAGAGCTATTTATTTTCAAGTTTAGGTCAAAACCATAAAATTTTAAGATGACCTTAAATACCAAAGAATTAGAATTTTGAGCACTTTTTAAGTTTCTGTTTGTCTAACACTAAAACTAGCTGTCAAATCCATTTTTTTTAACTTAATTTAAAATCTCAGAGATAAGAAATCGATCTCTTTAAAATAAAGTTTAAATCAAATGTTATTTTAAAAGCCTTTATATGTTCTCAAATATCATATTCTTTATTTGATGGATTTTAGAAGTTCAGGCAAGAATGAAGAATTGACTGAAGATGAGCAGTTAGCTTTGGCTTTAGCAGAAAGCGAGCGTGAATACAACAATCAAAGAAGCAATTCTGATTCTCAAAAGGAATCTTGTCTATTAATTTAATAAATTAAGACTCAATATTTTTAAAAATAGCGTAATTAAATCATTATTTAAACTTTTATCTATAAATACAATTTTATTCATTATTTTGATTATTTTGGCGATTCGAAGTTTTGGGCTCAGATTTTTTACAAAAAGTTTAGATAAGGATCTATTTGGAAAAAGTGAGTCAAGCTAATGATTTTATTTATCGGTTCAAAAACTTACAAATATTGTTTGGATAAGAAATATTTTTTGGACTTATGCGGGAAGATAAGACATGATTTTAGAATTTTTTGACTAGCAAATTTTCTGGATCCAACAATAAACAAAGTTGTTTGCTAAAACACAAAAAAAGAGCAAACAAGAGCAAGTTTATCATTCAAAAGCTTATTTTAATTTTATTAGCGAACTCTTGATATATTTTTATTCAAAAAAAAATATTTTCTTACCATTAATCATTAGACTACGTAGATATTTAAATTAATTTTTATAAATTATGTGAATGACTTTTTTAAATTTGTATCAGGGTAATTTATGAAAAATTCAAAGTATTAATCAAAATCTGCGAAAAATAATGAATGATTGATTAAAAATTTAAGCCATTTTAAAAAAAAAAAAAAATGATTTCAAAATAATTTTCATCAACTTTTCATTTGGTTCCAAAAATAAATTGATAGTTTTGACTTCATGATTTTTTGAACTTTTTTATTTCGTGAACATGAACAATTTATTATGAAATAAAATAAAACATGAAACTAAAAAAAACTCTTTAGCCATATTAAGCTTTTTACTCAAGCTTTTTATAATTGCCAGCTTGTAGGCTTTCTTAAACTTAATAAAAAAAGCAGAAAAGCAGAATCCATTCACATGAAATTTTTATTTTCTTACATCATCGAAAATTGCCATTGAAATCGAATTTCTAAAATTTTCATCTTGATTGTTTCCTACCTGAATTTTAAAAAAATATCTTAATGTAAAGCAATCATGTTCCTTAGAGAAATAATAGTGACACATTATATGTTCTTGGATTGAGATAAATCACCAAATAATCTCCAAATGAGTTCACAATGATCTTCAAATTTGTTTAATGATTCGGCTCGATTTGGAGAGATGTTGATTTTTTTTCTCTTATAATTTAAAAAAAACTTTAAACTATTTTTCGTTTAAAACAAGTAATTCAAAAATAGTTTTATCAAATGGTACACTAGGTGTACCACTTAAACCTATCTTATGCAAAAAATTCATTAAAGTGAATTCATTAAAGTTTGGAGAGTATTTAGATAAGCTGGGTTTAGTTGAAACATTGAATGTTACAGATAATAAAATTTAAAAGTACAATGATAGGCTTTTCAAAGGAGTTAAAAGTTTTTTCCATTTTTATTTTGTTTTTTCTTCCGAAATTCACAATGTAGCAAGAAGACAATTTACAATTAAAAATTAAATAAATAGTCTAGTGCCCTTGTCATCAAAGACCGATTAGCATTTCCTTTATTTAATCAATTAAAAAATAATAAAAAAAATTAGTTAGAAAAATAATAAATTATAATAAAATAATTTAAAAGATTTCAACATTTTAATATTTAGATTAAATTTTTTGAATTTTTTTTCAAAATCTGTAGAATTCAAATTAATATTTTGAGATTTAGAATGCTTGAATGAAAATTTCAAATTTGACCTTTAGATCGAAAGGCTATTTATCAGTCTTGTGAAAAAATATTAAAAATTAAAATATAATGAAAGCTTAAAAAAAAATTTATCGAAAGCGTCTTTTAGCTATGAATATGTAAACTTTTTTAGTATAACTTAGAATCAGTTTAATTATGTAAAATAAGATAATACAAAATACTTCTCTCTCTCTTTAAAAACTATTTATTAAGATATTATTTTTTAGTTGAAAAAAAATTCTATTAAACTTTACAAATTTATTTTTATTTTTTGTATTTTGATTCGAATAAATTGCGACAAATTTTCTTTATTTTTTCATATGCAAAGATGAACATAAAAAATCATTAATATTTTTAATTTGATAATTGATTTAAACCTATATTAAAGATTATTTTTTCTTTAATTTTAATCTATCAAAAAAAATTAATAATTCAATAAAAATTATTATTCTTTTCTAATTGATTTTAAATAAATCTTTATTTAAAAACTTTAATAACAAATCTAAAATCAACTAAGAGATGAACATTGTGAATTTTGGAGCAAAGAAATAGCTGCTGATGTAAACTTTGTATCATATATGGTGTCTTCAATTACTCTGCAATTTAATTTTGATGATTTGCAATTACAAAAAATTCTTTATAGACTTGCAAAGTTTTTTTCATTTTTCAAAAATTCACAATGCAATAAGAATATTTAAAAAAAAAAAAAAATTTTAAAAACTTTAAGTAGACCAAATTGTGGCTCAAACTACTTTTAAATGAAATTTTTATATTAATCAAAATAATTTATAGCCAAATCAAGTTAAATTTTGTTTCAAAACATTTGAAATTATTGATTAATATTTAATTGAGATATTTGAGTAAAAATTTTATATAATTATTTTCTTCATTAAGATAAACAAATAGTATTTTGATTTGACAATTTAAACTTTTCTTAAAGTTTAAAGTCCATTTTATTTATAGTGAATTAAGGATTTACCAGTGGAATCAAATAAAAACTTTTAAATTTTGACCGTAATTCAAAAATGAAAAAATTTGCCAAAACTTAAAATTATAACATGCTTAGAATATTGAATATTTGACTTGATTGATTAAGTGAAATTTAAGACTAATCGGCTTAGTATTAAGTTGCCTTTTAAAAATGCTCGAATTGTAGAATAAATTGATCGGATTTATTCAAATTCAAAATCAAAATACACAAATTTCTTATGTATTCATTTACCTTTCACTGAATTTTAATTAAAATGAATTTGGGCATTTTGAAATTTTATATCTTAGCCTTAAATAAATTAGAAACTTGTATCAATATTTGAACAGCTTTTATTTATCTTGCTTAACAAAAAAACGATCAAAAATCATTCATGAATACAAAATTGTCAAAATAAAACCTTGAAAAATATCTAAAAATTTTAAAACAAAAATATAACTATGATCTTTAAAGTTCATAAATGCATGTTCATTATATTGGTCGATAGTCTTTTAGTAAGTATTACATTCAGTGATGTTATACGACTGGGAAAGTGTCCTTTTGTCAGACTACAGCGAGGATTTAAGCATATTTTGGTAATTAATAACTTAAAATTCATCATGAAAATTCAAAATTGATCATTTAAGTTTGTCGGCGACTGGTATGAAGTGGCTCGTAACCCTATAATGCTTTTTAGTAACACTAAATGCAATAAAATTAACTTCAAAAAAGATGGAAATAAATACAATTTTAGAAGTTCTTTGGTTTTCAAGTATTCGATAAATTTTTATATAAGGAATTTTGGTACAAAAAACAAGTCAATTTGAAAAAAAAAGTCTAAAAATGATTCTGCAAATAGAAGTAGCTGATACAGACGAACATCATTCGAATTCGGTCTCTGCAAAAAGCCTTTCAAATTACAATTATTTAAATAAATGAAAAATGAATTGCAGATTTTTTGCAGACACTGAATTCGAGTGATACATTATTTTCTTCAGCTAATTTATTTCAAAGCACCATTTTTTGACCATAAGCAGAAGATTACTTTTTTGTAAAAGAATTCATTATACTTGCAATTTTCTAATTTTTGTTAAATATTTTTTAAAGAAATTTTAAAAAAGAAATTATTTTTGATGCTTTTGCATACTCACCTTATGCCAACGAACCAGCCAAAATGAAAATTGAATATCCATTAACCTTATTAAGTAATTTCAGCTAATAAATCTTAATAAAAATCAGTAATTTTTTTATTTTTTAGAAACGAATATTAGCTTCCCTTATTGGTAAAAATGTTGAAAATTAATTTATTTATAGAGTTCTAAATTATTTATTTTTTAGGGTTCTTTACACAGATTATGATTATGCAATAATGTGGTCTTGTGCTGAATACCTAAAGATTCTTCATTTTGAATATTTTTGGGTATTTTCGAGAAAACCGTATATCAGCGAAGAAAAACTCAGAGATCTCAGCGACGTTTTGACTTTATCTAACATAGATACATCATTTATGGTTCGAACTGAACAAACTGGTTGTATGTAATCAGCTTTACCTCAAATTGTTATTAAAGTTACCTAGTAAAGACTAAATCAAAGCAAAAAAGTCAAAATAGTTTTTTAAAATAATAATTTTCAATTTTATAATAAAAATAATTGCTCAATTCATCTTTTTATTGATCTTAAACCTAAAAATAAAAACAATTTTAAAAAAATTTCTAAATGTTCACTAGAATTATAAACTCCAATTATTGTTTAAATTTAATAATTTGATAAAGAAAACTGTTTAAGGCTGTTAAAAATAGTATCTAAATTTTATTTAAAAAATGTATTGTTCTAAAATTTTGAACAATAAAAACTAACACATTTTTGTTGTTCATTTAAATTATCACAACAATCGCTTTTACTTTTTGATTTTTTTATAATTAAAAAAATAATTTCAATTTCATTTCTCAAAACAAAGTCGAAGAATTAATTTAAAAAAATCTAATTTGGATTTTTTTTTGGCAATCTAATTAATTGATAAGAATTTATTTTTGAAAAAGATAATTTTTTTTTTAAATGTATTATATTAAATAAATTTATTTTATGTTATAATGTGAAAAATTAGGATAAGATTTATTACGTTCAACTTATATCTTTTTTGATGCTAAAAATTAGTTTTTTAAACAACGTTTATAAAAAAATCATGTCTTTAATCAATGACAAGACAAGGACCATTTTAAAAAAAAAATTTTTTAAATATAAAATTCACGATATAAAGTCATAAAATTTTAATGATTGACTTTTATCAAAATAACATAATAAATTGTAAATCTAGAAAAAATAAATATTTCTCTCTTTTTTTACCCAAGCATTTCATTAATTTAAATCAGATTCTTTTAATTCAAATAAAGTTAATATTGTTGATAAAAATAATTTTAGAAAGTAAATATTTTGATCAGAAAGCTATTAAAATGCCGAACAAATCGAGAAATGAACGAACTTCAAAAGGAAATGATAAAATCTTGCAAAAAAACAATTACCAGATTACCAAGTATCTACGCACCAAAAATAGTTAGCAAAAAAAACCTGAATTTTATAAAATGTTTAAAATCATATTTGCTTATGATAAACAAAAATAATGGCGAATTTTTCGCAGTATTGCTAGAGGCTTCCTGTATACGATCCTGTAAAGGCTTTCGATCTTTTTCAACCAAACTTATTTCAGCCGATAAAGAGCTTTTATTTAAAATTCAAGATAATTATAAGTTAAGCAAAAGAGTTGAAATCAATTTTGATTTTTTATCAGAATAGCAACCAGCCAAGTTCGCTTCGGGATACTTTATTTGCATAGTTAGAAAAATTAAGAAAATATTTAAGTCAAAAACATATTTGAAAAAATATAATTAAACTTTCATGATTGGCGTCATTATTGTTTTAAAGCAAATAAGATTTTTAGATTGACTTTTTGATTATTAATAATTTTTTAAGAGAATAGGAAAAATCTAAAAATTAGAATGCATCTGCTAAAGAGTGACTTTTATGCGCTGGATGTTGATCAATTCTCTGATCATATCAAAGAGTACATTAATGTAAGAATTAAATAAAAAATTTTAAAAATTTTAATTAAGTAATATTTAATTAGAAAATCGAAAAAATACCCTCGCACGAGTACAAGGAAAGAGTTAGACAAGAAAATTCAAAAAAAAAGCGACACTTTAGATATTTTTCCCGAGTGATACTTCTAATTATCAAATCTCTCTTAACCAGGCGAAAGTAATAAAATTTTTCAAAATAAAAAAAGTTAAATTTTCTTTTCCAGATATTTTCAGGAATCATGGTTCAAATCAATTGATTATGATCCTAATTTGTATCTCCTAGAAAACAACAAACTCAGATACTCGAGTATTCTTGAAGCTAATAATACAAAAAGTTGGGTAAATATCAAAAAATATTTTATTTTATTTTAATAAATTTAAAAATTACCAACCAAAAAAGCTCACAAGAGACACTCTGGCTGCTTTGAATACTACATATGAAACAAGAAATGATCAATTATTAAAAAAAGTAAATTTTCACGCGAGTTTATTTTTTAAAATTATAAATATTCCCAAAGATATTGACTGTTTTATCGCGACATGATATCTTCAGTATGATCATTCCAAAGGATTCGATAATGGAATTAGCAAAAAGAATAAAATATCAAAAGTAAGTTAAAGTATAAGTCAGCTATTTGATGCTAAATTTGTGTTTCTAGGTTTGAAAATGGCAGAATATTAGCTTATGAGGGACAAATAGCCAAAAATATCTATTTTGTTCTGTCTGGTAAAATAAATTGTGTAAAAAAATTCGAGTTGTCCGCTGGCGAGCTATTCAAAGTGGCCAAATGTTTGAACAAAGGCGATTATACAAGCGTAAATTTAATTAAAATTTTTTAATTAATTCACGCTGATTTGAACAATTTAGCCCGAAGAAGTGGAACGTAAACGTAAAAGAAACTATTTAATGTATTCAAAAGGAGTCACAGAAGTTTTGTTTTTGAATTTATCTGATCTGCAAGTTCTGAGAAAAAATTTTTATAATTTACCAATCGATTTTTTACAATCAATCAACCTTTTCGATTCGTATCCGATGGAAAATTTAACAAAAAATTCCGAAAATATATGCTATAAATACTATGGGTAAATTGAACTTTCGTAAATATTTTTTCTTTACTCTGCTTAAAAAATTAGAACAAACTTTGAATTTATAAATTTAAATAATTTAGAAGATTTTTGATGAAATCTAAAAACTTGCGTCAAAAAATGGAACATTTTATTATTATTTATTTGTATTATCTGTGCCGAGCTAAAGATCCTTCAGATTAAAAAAAAATATAAAAAAATATAAATAAAAAATCAATAAAAAATAAAATAAAATAAAAATGTAAAGAAAAAATAAGATAAAAGTAAAATAAGTTTAAATATTAAATGAAAGACAGTTAAAATAGACAAATTATAAGTAATGACAGGTGTGAAATTTTTAATTATTGAACAGCTCAGGAAAAAAAGAAGAAATAGTAAGATAGCAATCACACAATGGAGTCAGATATTCGACATATCTTGATTCAAAACCCGCTTTATATTCATCAACCAGCTTGACAACCAATGGAACAGAATATCTTTCACTCAATTCAAAAAGTCGATTCGAGACCGTTAAGAGTTTAAGTTTATTTAGGGCCTCATGATGCACTATATTGGAAGGAATATCATATTTTAGTTTAAGTATAAAACGAACTGCTGAGTTTTGTAAGACTTGAATTTTTTTAAAGTTTGTCTCTTAAAATGAATTCAAACACGGAAAAGAGTAATCAATTATAGATCCGATTAAAGATTTATATAGGTTTCCTAGTGTGAAATAGTTAAGACCCCATTTTTTGTTTGACAATATTTTTATTAACTTTAACCGTGAACTACAACGCTGTTTTATTCCATCAAACATTGGAATAAAGGTTAATTTTGAATCAAATTTTATGCCTAAGAACTTGATTTCATTTTTACTCTCAATTTTATTTTCATATATCTTTAAGTTTAAGTCAATATTTTCCTTATTATATTTAGTGAAGACAATGAAGCAATACTTTTCGACAGATATTTTCATCTTCCACTCGAAGAGCCACTTTTTGTATTCAGATCTAATTGAAATTCATAGCATAAATCAAACATTTTGATTAGAATTTCATTTTAAAAATAATTAAAACAATTATCAAATAAAATGAAGAAATAGTAATTTTATTAATCACAGTTTTTTTTATCAATTCAACTAAATCAATTTTTCAATCAAAAAATATTTCTTCGATTTAAGAAAATTATTACAGATCAGGCTTGTGCGTAAGTCAAAAATTTAAGTTATTCTCAAGTCATTTTTTAGTGAAGTCAATGATTTAAAATATATTTTTTTAAAGTTACGTCATTTGACTTGAATTAAGAATTTTTTTTTGAGTTATGAACAGTGTTTTGAAAAATTAGTGAAAAAAACATAGCCTTTAAGTTCTAGATCATAATAAATTCATAATAAAACTTACTCTACTTGAAAAATTTAAGTTTTTAGTGTTAATATTTTAAACTAAATTTTCTCTTAACTTCAAATATACAAGTCAAAATTTAAAAGTCAACTCAAATTACTAAACTTTAAAAAAATTTTTAAAAAAGTTAAATCCATGTCTTGACTTTGGCTTCGAGTTTATGGCTTACGCACAAGTCTGTTACAAATCTATAGGTGAAATAATAAAAGATATCTCAGTTATGCAAAAAAGATAATCTAAACTAAAAAGAAATTAAAAATTTTAAAAACAAGGAAAGAACATCGACAAAATTTCACAAAAAAAAAATTTTAAAATCAATTTTTAAAATTAATTATCAAATATTGACTAGATTTATTGATTTGAAAAATTAAATTTTGTGAAATTTTGTAAAAAAAAAAAGAATTAAAAAATTGCAATATTTATAAATGTAGTACATTTTAAGGTAAATAAAATTTGACTATATTAGCTAAGAATTTTATAAGAAATTTAAAACAAATTTTTTATTTTTTTTATGAGAAAAGCCAACGATCTTAATTTTCAAATAATGAAAACTTTTAAATTAAAATTTTATTTAAAAAATTCTTTTAATTCTTTTAACACTAGAAAGCCCGGCTGATTTCTCATTACTTGATAAGCTGCTCATCCAGCAATCAATGCTTGCTTTAAAGCTGTTAACATTGGGGGCTTAAACTTATTTATTTGCCTTCGAGTTCCATTTGCTAGCGATTCTGTTGAATAGTTATCTCTATGTTGGAACCTCGAAATTTCTTTGTAATATTTGAAGAAGTGACGTTTTCTTTGGTTTTAACATTTGATTTGCTTTGTTTGTAGCCTCTATCACTTGATTTTTCCATTTAAGATTTGTATTGAAAATAACTCCAAGATCTCTTTCGGTTTTTGACGTTGATAACTGCTTACCATTGAAAAAATAAGGAAAATCTTTGTTTTTGTGACCATAATGAATGACTGCACATTTTAATGTGTTGAAGAGAAGAAGACAATCTTGAGTCCACTTGAAAACTAAATCTAAATCTGATTGTAGTTTCGCTGCACTTATTTCTGATACCGTTTGCTAGAACATTCTAGTATCATCTGCATACATTTTGACAATATTCTCTATTCCTTTTGGTAGATCATTGATATAGTGGACCAATCACTGCCCTTGTGGTACATCGCTAAAAATATCAATTCCGACAAAATTTCTCCTTAAACAACTCGTTGTCTTCTTTTTTTCAAGAAAGCTTAAATCCATTTTAGTGTCAGACCATCAAGGCCATACGCTTTCAATCTAGATGTTAGTCTTCTGTGCGGAATAGTTTCAAATGCTTTCGCTAAATACGCTTGTAATCGTTATAAAAATTCATATCCTTCCAGTCCCATGAACAGTTTCTGTATCTAAGACTCCTCTTGTTTCTGGTTAATTTCTTGAGATCATCTTTTATCAAAGAATATGAGATTCTTTTAATTTAGAGCCATCCGTCATTGAAATGAATCGATTACAAGCTTCCATGACATTAAAAATTAACAAATGGTACATTTCTTAAAAAGTTAAATTCTCAATCAAGTGTTTGATAGAAAATGAGAAATTATTTAGAAAGTCAGCCTAATTATAAAAAAAATTTTTCAGGTATATGATTGCTTACTTTTCTTGTTTTTGAGAATAAAATTGCAAAAGCTAACAAGATGTCCTTAACTTTGTTTATACCATTTTCGTTTAAGATTACTGACACACACAGCCATTTGACCAGATGATTGATGGAAAGTTAAAGTCAACCATGATAAGAAGATCTTTAAAACCTTTCTTATCTATATAGTCTTTAGCTTTTTTGAAAACTAATTCAAAATCGTTCATTTAAACAATCATTAGGCCTATAAAGACAGCCAACTAAATAATTTTCAGAGTTAAAGTTAACTTCTACCCTCATTTGTTCAACTTTACTTACATTGAAACCTGATTTAAATTTAAATGCATACATTTTAACAAATCAAGACTATCTAAACGTAATGACGCTTTTGATGAACAGTTATGTTCTTGAATTTGACGATCTGATTTGCATGGATTCCATATCGAAAGTGCGAGTCTGGTGAAATACCATTATTGATTCGTTTCTTTGCTTTATCAATTCAAAGTCTGAAGCTCTTTCGGTTTCAGTCAAATCTGGGCTAATATAAAAAGATTTTAAATTATTTGTATCTCTCAGTTTTCTCAATATTTCACAAGTTCTACAAGAATCGGACCTGGTTTACTTTGGTCTTTAGATCTCAAACGTCTCGAATACGCTGGCTTGGCATAAATTTTTTCAATAGTAATCAGAATTTCTTCATTTAAGCTCTCTTGTCTCCATTTCTTTTTCTTTTAGAGGTTTCAAACGATATGTTAGCTCTAGGAAAAATTTCGAAATATTACCACACCATTCATGTAATGTTTTTGAGTGCCCAGATGCGACACCCTGTGCGACAAACGTCGGCCAGTTTGCTTCAAGCAAAAAATTTGAGTCCATTTTGAAAAATTGTATTCGGTATTTTTCTATATTTTGCATTCTTAATCAATTTAACCATTATAGTCGAGATCTATTTTCTGGAAGAAAGTATCCTAAAAAAGATCCATTTATATAACGATTCCAAAAGATTGAACTTTAATAAAGAGTTTTTATGTGAAAATTTTGAAAGCGTGTACACATCATAACAAATTTGTTTTGTCTACTAAGTTAAAAAATTACTTAAATTAAATTAAATAATTACATATGATAAGTGTGTAATTACACAATTTTCCACGCAAAAATTGATGCAGGTTTTTGTGAAGGAAGAAAAATGTTTTTTAATTTTTCTTGCTACATTCTATGTATGCTAGATTTTTAAAAAAGATGGTAAAATAAACTATTTGAAGTATTATTGAGAATATACAAATAAACTTGGTCTATTTTGGATAAAAAAAATAAATCAGCATTGGAAGAATAAAATCCTGCTAATTTATTAAAAAATTTTTAATGTTTATTCCAATTTAAAAATCTGCTATAAATATCTTCATTTATTTTAATATTTGAGTTTTTTAATTTTTTTACTTCAAAAAAACTAAGCAAATTCATCATCTAAATATTTTACAGTATCTTTATTTTACTAAAATTACTTAAAAATAGACCCAATGAAATTATATGTCAAGATTCGGATAATTCACCATGGATTTTCGTCATTGTTTCGGTGAGTTCTTATCTTATCATTAATTTTTAATTCAATTTTAAAATCAAGGGATTTGTAAAAGTAGTGAAAAAAATGAAGCTTCACAACTCCAATCGCATCAAAACAGCCAAAAGTACTTAAAATCTAGTTTTTAACTAAATAATTGATTTGTTTTAAGCTTGTCCCGTTGTTTATAAAAAAGAACCGGATCAAAATCTAAACATTACAACTGATTCAAAAGTAAATTACAATTTTTTTTCTAATTTTAACATTTAATAATCCAATAAAAAAATCACTTAAAATTTGAATATCTATAATGATAAAAAAAATGGTAAAAAATTAATTATTGTGAGATTTAAAGATTTATTTTATTCCCAAAATCCTCGCTAGATAGTATATTGGCTTTTTTGGTTCCTAGGTTTTGGTAAATATATAAACTACCTTTAATATCATGTTTAAATCAGCCTTTTAATATGGTACGTACTAAATGTGTTTTTTGGGATTTGATTATTCATTAGGAATTGATAATAAAAATAATAATATTCATCAACAATTACAATGAATCAGTTATCTCGAAAGTAAAACAACCCAAAAAAAAATAGATTTTTAACTTTTATATTCATTCTGTATAGTTATCGAAAATAATAGAAATGTCTTAATTTCAAATATTAAAAGGTTTTAGATCAAGGCTTAAAACAAGAATGAAAATTTTTATATTAAAGGAATATTCAAATGAAAATATAAAAATTTTAGATAATAATTTCAAATTTTTTGATGTGCATTGATTTTTAAACTACATTTTTATCCAGGATCCCAGGATCAAATTCTTTAATTAAATAATTTCAAATAATTTTCTTAATTTTTTTAATATTATTTTGGCATGGAATTATTACCTGTTTTTATTTTATGCAAAGAAATTAAAATACTGAAAAAGAAAAAAAATTCATCATTTGTTTTCAAAAAGATTACGAATTTTACCAAAATAGAACATTGTGTATATTTATATTTGCCTTAAATTCTCGATCAAGGTATTTTTTAGCAAACTCTTAAGTGCCAAAACTAAAGAAAATTTTTTTTCCTTAAAAAATAAATTATAAATTTTAAAGTTACTGATCAATCTATTGATATATTGATTTATAATACAGGTGGAAATCGGAAACCTGAATTTAAATGGATTGATTTAACTCAATGGTTAAGAAAATTTTTAAACATTCATCTGTGAAGTCGTCAATGAAAAAATTGAATAGAAAAGTCACTAGGACCCCACCTTGCTTGACACCAGATTCCAATATTAACGCCTCAATGATGCAGCCATTAGAAAGAGATGTTACAGCAAGTGCCGATTATAATACTTTTTAAGAATAATCCAGTAAGAAATGTGTATTTTAGGTAAAAGTTTGCAGAAAAGTCCATCTCTCCAAACTTTGTCAAAAGTTTTCTCAGCATCTAAGGAGGCAACCCTACATCCTGGGCTGCGATTAACATACTTAAGAGTTTCATTAACAACAAAGACAGTGTGGTAACATGATGTTTTCTTTTTAAATCCAAATTGATTCTTGCTAGCTTTATTAAAGTCAGGATACTTTATTAAAATTAACCTTTCAAACATTTGAGCTAACAATTCGAGAAAGATATAGGTCTGACAATTTGGAAGTCATTGCTGCTATTTAATGTATTCCCAATTTTTTAAGTGTTGTTTTTTATGGCGTGTACTAATTCATTAACTAAGATTACTGATTTTTCACCAATTTTACAAAATGAATATAAAAATAACATTCTTTTAATAAAATTAATTAATTAATACAAATATATGAATTTATTAAAAAAAATCAAGTTTAATGCTTGTTTTTCCAATTTTTAAAAAAAATTAAAATTTTTGCTTTGTTCCTGGCCTTGATTTGCAACCAATGACTGAATCTAAATACTTATCCGGAGACTTGATTTAACTTTTTTTTAATTTTGTTTATCCACTGTCATTATACAAACCGAATTGTTATAAATAATGTATTGAGGTCTAAATTAGAAACCAGTTTACAGAACTCAGAAGATTTTTCTTCAACATTCGTATCATACTATTTTAGATTATCTAAATATTGTTCTAATTCATAATAAAATTAATAAAAAAATTCAAATTTTTTTTCAAAAATTTTATCACAAAAATAGCCTAAAAGCCAACTTGAACGTCAATTATATTTTGGAAGTCAATTAGTTGATCTTTAGTTTTTTTAAGTGAAATTATGTTTAATTTACATTTTTAATACGATTTAGAAAAATAAATACAAAAAATATCAGCTATGCAAAATTAACAACAAAATTTTTTTTTCAATAATTTTAGTTAAAAAATAATAAATTACTGTTTTTTATTATTAACTTTTTTTAATGTCTATCTTCGACCGTTTAGTACGTGACTTATTAAGAAGCTGATTTAAACATAAGATAGATGGTGGTTAATGCATTCACCAAAACCTAAATAAAGCCAAAATAAATATGCTGTCTTGCTAACCTTAATCCTTTTTGCCTTTATAAATTAAATATCATTCGAAGTTTATTTTATAGTTGGTGATGGAATGCCAAAAAATAATTTAAATTAATAATTCTGTGAATGTTTTTTTTTTAGATATTTGTCAATAAGGAATACAATGCTGACGAAGAAGGCACGCTGGAAAAATTTAAAATATCAAAAAATTTTAACGAAACTACTAAAGAATTTAAATTAATACGGGAATCTACACTTCCGCCAATAAATTTTAGTACCGAAAAAATAACAAGACAAAGTAGTGTCTATTTAAGTGCTAGTATACGGAGAGAAACTCCGAATTTCTCCACAGAAAACGAACAAGACTATTTAGAAGATCAATTTGTAAAATCAGAATATGACATGATCAAAATTCCATCCGAAAATAATTTAATCAATGCAGTTAACAATCCGGTTGAGTATTCAGGTGAAACCGAGCGTGTCAAATCAATTCCAAATAAAAAATCAGCAATTACCCCTAAAGAGAGCTACAGGTTAGCTTATGTAGTGGTCGATAGAATCGAAAAAGAAAGCATATTTGTATAAATGACTAAATTTTTAAAATCTTGAAAATAAATATTTTTTTGTTAAGGGCTTGTATCCATTAATCGGAGATGAAAAACAAAAAATAGAGAATTTATCTAAAAAAATAGCTCCCAAATCAGCAGACAGAAGAAAAAATGTCATTTTAATAAGCGAGGGCGCAGAAGTTTTATTACTAAATAAAGTATCATTTTATCACCATGCTGATGTATTGACACTTTGCAAAATTCAACAGTTGGAAAGGGCCGACCACAAATATGTATCAGAAGATGAAGCTAGGGAACAATTACACAAAATAGAAAAGTGGAAGGAATACAAAAAAAAAACATTCAATTCACTTGTAAACATGTACAAATAGCTTTCTAAAATTTTAAATTAATTTTAAATCACATTTTTTCAAAAATAAAAAGAAGTAATTGATAATTTTAAAAATTTTAATTAAAATTTCTCAAATATTGGATTTTATAGCGTATGGCTTTAAGTCATATTTAAAGGAATTTAATTTAAATAACTTAGAAAAAAAACTGGATTTAAAAAGATTCGGAGAGGTAAATTTCTCCTTAGGGAAAATTTTATTTATTCGTTTTTAAAAATTTAATTATAAAATTTTAAAAGTCTAAAATGTATTAAAAACAAATTCAATAAGCTTATATTGTTCACAAATAAAAATATTTAAAAGTTCAATTCTTTTATATTTTTTGTTTCTCATGGAGCAAAAAAAAAAGCTGAAAGCTCACCAACAAGCCATCGTTCAATAAAACAATTCCTAGTTTTTTCTTTGTAAACAAAAATTTTCAAGAATTTTTAAAAAAAACTTCTCTTAGAGCAATTGACATAATTCTATATTTTAACTATTTAATCAATGATCTAATTTTGGCTAAATTTTAAATCTTAGAAGCAAAATGATTTTTTTTCTATATTATACGAAGACTAATCAAAAGGATTACCTAAAATTAAGCCAAGATTTGTGTTATACAAGCATGAAAATATTATTAAGGTTAAAAATTAATAGAAAATGAATGAAGATAGGTTCAAAAAATTGAATAAAAACAGTTTAATAAGGCCAAGAATACATTGATCTAAACATAAAAATCTAAATGATTTAATTGTTTTATTTACCAAAAAATATAATTAATTCAAATCCCTTCAGTGCATAAAGCTATGATTATTAAAAATCGTATTAAACATAATCCTCGGTAAGAATAGGCTAGATATATGCCGAATCATCATTTTTAATTTTGATTTGAATTTTTAACTTACTTTCTCTCAGAAGATCTATGCTAATTTTTCATAAATTTTTTCTTCAACTTTAAATTTTATTTATTTAAAGGAAAAAAATATTTTTTTTGTAACTAATTAATATTCCGGATCTAGAGGCTAATTTTTAGATCGCTTCATTTAAGATTCATCAATTTGCTAAGATCTTAAAAAAATCGATACACTCATTTTTTTATTGAACTAAATGAGTTTTTGTATTGAATTTTAATTTTGTTTTTATTTAAAAATCTGAAAATTTTCAAGTTTTTTGAAGATTTTACGTTTCTCTTGTAAATTGACTACAAATTATAATGAATAATTATAAAAAGGAATATTTTATGATTAAGAAGCAAGGGTTTAAGATATTTTTCTGTTTTTTTAATGATAAAGTGCTTAGGTTTAGAATCTCTTCATATTTTTAGGTCACCATCTCCTTGCTTTATTGGAATTATGAAAATTTTGTCTACTATAAATATCTTGTTTATTATTTATTTAAATTATTATTTAGATGAATATGATTCATCTCTTTCAGACAGTGATTTGGAGAGAAAATTTTTTGATGGGAATCATTAAAATTAAAATTGAATCGCATGAGGATAATAAAATCTAATAAGTCTGTTAAGCCTTGTGAATACTAAATAATCAAAAAACAGAAAATAAATCAACACAGTCATTATATTTTGGTTTATCAAAACATTCAATTACAATTATTAGCATCGTTTTGTTTATATTAAAATTATGAATTTAAATAAGGAGCTTAAATTGAGCAGCCTTACTTAGAATTTAAAATTTTAATTTTTAAGATAATGCAAGTGATGATGGAAAGTTAAAGAAGAGAAAATGTTCGAATTTATAATAAATTTTTCAAATTTCAAAAAAATTATTATTAAAAGACCAAAATGATCATTAATTTAAATGACTTTTAAAACCCACTGTTTTTTTGATATGAAAAAAAACGTATTTTGTATTTCTAATCCAATTTAATAGAAAAAATATTTTCTATAAAAAAAAGTTAAAAATTGTTGTAAAAAAATATCCAGAAAAAATGTAATTATTTTTTCAATTAAATTACCAATATGTTCTGTTGAGTAATGGACAATAAAACATTAGATAAACTTGTTGATTTTGTCGGTCTTGCAATTATTATTAAATCTTGTTTGTTATTTTATTTTTCAACTGGAAAACATTTATTTTATTAGACAATCATCAATTAGAAATAGATGTTTTATTTTATAAAAAAAAGTGAATTTTATTTTTTTTAGTATATATCTTTTGATTTTTTTAAGGAGTTAAAAAAATAAATGTTTCAATTTGAATTTAATTTGAAAATGTTAAAGATTAATCTTTTATAATTTAACAAATTATCTGTGAATTTAAAAATTTTGGGTGCTTAAGTCAAGATTTGTAATAAAATAGAATTTTTATTGATGATATGATTTTGTCTTTTTTAAGTTGTCGCTTTAACTCAAAAGGGATGCTCATCACCCAAACTTTAAAATAAGAACAATTATTGAGATGAAAGAATATTAAAACATTGGAATTTTTTTTCTGCCAGTTTCAAAAAGCTAGAAAAAAATTGTCTGAGTATGTAAAATTTTGTGACCAGTAGAAGCAAGTACACTCGGATTGTGTCATACTTTATTTTGTTTACCTTTAAAAAATTTAAAAAAATTTGTGAAAAAAAAAATCATGTTTATTGTTTAAAAAAAACCTAAATGTCTCACGTTTAGATCAAAGCAAAACGATAAGGTTCAATTTTCAAAAGTAGATCTTTTAAATAAATCGAAATTTGATCTTTCTAAATATTTAGATAAGAGCTTTTTTTTTAGAAAAAATCAATCGAAAAAGAATATTTTGAGTTAACATTTTGCTTGACAAGTTAATCTATTGCTTTTTTTTGTTATCAAAAGCTCTAGTGACAAAATGTCTTAATATCTAAAGGTTTTTAAAAGAGTAACATAATTTTTTTTCTATAAATTATGCATTTGAAATAAATAGCGACAGTTAACTGGCATTGGTGGCGCTTTCCACAATCTTTCATGCACATACACAACAACAATGGTGTTTTCTCTCTCTCTCTATTTCTCTCTCACACTTTTGCTCTGAGTTTCTGCTGCTAATAAATAAACTGCGATAAATTCTTATTCAGCAACAAACATATCCTCAACCATGTAGAGAAAGAAAATAATTTTAAATTATTATTTTTTTACACGATGCTTTCAAATTATAAAAACTGCTCTTAAATCAAGATGCTTATACTAAAACTAGTCCTATTTGTTTGTAGAATTTGTTTGCTCTCTCGTCGAGAGAGCAATTGATCAGTGACAATTTATCAAGCAGTTGATCGATAGCTCGTCGAGTCCAGGTCAGTCGGATGTTTGCCTTAGTGTCCAACATCGAACGCTAAGACAAACAAAACGAGCTGATCTCTAAATCGATGATGAATGCTGTGTATAGATTAGAATTTTATTTATATAAATTTTTTTTTTATAAATTTTCTTATGCGCTTTCTCTCAACTGTGTATGAATAAAATTTCTAAGCTGATTGTTTTCCATTGCTTTATTTGGGGAGAAAAAAATAGAATTCTTAACTTTTTAAGCTTAAATAAATTCAGCTCAGCACACCAACTTAAATTATAATATTTTGGTCGGCATTGTTCAGTGTTTTGAGCAGAGCATACCAAGACAAAACTTATGCTTTTGGCTGTTCTTTAGATTAATCGGATACTTTACCAAGCAAAATTCGGCCGCGCTCCATTCTTTTGCTTTAGATATATATTTTAAATATATATATAGGATATAGACAATGTCGTCATCGCAGAGTGGAAGAAAAGAGGACATACCCATCCCGGACATCGTGATCGATCCGTCCACGGGCAACAGGTACATGAAGGGAAAGTTTCTTGGAAAGGGCGGCTTCGCTCGCTGCTACGAGCTCACCGAGATGAACACCAAAGAGATTTTTGCGGGAAAAATAGTCAGCAAACAATTGTTGACCAAGCAGCACCAAAAGGAAAAAATGACCCAGGAAATAGCGATCCACCGGGCCGTGCATCATCAGCACATTGTCGAGTTCTACTCTTTTTTCGAAGACGAACACAACGTGTACATAATACTGGAGCTGTGTCGCCGGCGCAGTCTCATGGAAATGCACAAGAGACGCAAGGCGATCACTGAGCCCGAGACGCGCTACTTCATGAGGCAAATAGTCCAGGCGTGCCAGTATTTGCACGACAACAAGATCATTCACAGGGACTTGAAGCTGGGAAATTTGTTTCTAAACGACGACATGGAGCTGAAGATTGGCGACTTTGGTCTCGCCACCAAAGTTGACTTTGAGGGCGAAAGAAAAAAAACTCTGTGCGGCACACCCAACTATATTGCGCCAGAGGTGCTGAACAAAAAGGGCCACTCGTACGAAGTGGACGTGTGGTCGCTGGGATGCATTTTGTACACGCTGCTGATTGGCAAGCCGCCCTTCGAGACCAGTTGCCTCAAAGACACCTATGCCAAGATAAAAAAAAATGAGTACACCATTCCGCCGAATAAGGTCAGCTCTCCGGCAAAAACTTTAATCAACAATTTGCTCCAGGCTGATCCCAATCTGAGGCCCACTATGTGTCAAATATTGCAGGACGAGTTCTTCTACAGTGGTACTTTTTATTTAAAAAAATTTTTTTTTTTTTTTTTATTAAATTTAATAAAATTTTTTAACAAAAAAAATTTTTCCTCTCAAGGTTATTTGCCGCCGAGACTGCCCACAACATGTTTGTCGATGCCGCCGCGTTTTGACCGCGACAACAGCATGCACCCCATGTCCATGAACATGATGTCTTGCTCCAACAATCTGATGGCCAACAACGGCAATTCTCAAATGATCATGGGAAATAACATGGCGGCGAATGGCGGCATCGGCTCCGTTTCTTCAGCTCTTCGTAAGCCTCTATTGGAAATAAATGGTTAGACAGCAATTGAAAGGTTTTTTCTAATTTTTAACTGTTTGCTTTGCAGATGGCAAGTCAGCTCAGACCAACGGAATTGAGTCGGTGGTTTTGTCTGGTTTGATAGGCGGAAGAATGGACTCAAGGGCTCAGAGTGCTGCGTCCGGGGTCCAGGGTCAAGCTCAGGGACAGCAGGCCTCTGCTGGCGGACAGCGAAACCGCATGGTCGAGGTCGATAATGGACAGGAAAGACACGACGAACCGCCAGAGGACTACTACATCGCTGATTTGTACCAGCAGCTATCTTCGGTCATAGTTGCCAAGCCGACCGAAGTCGAACCACTAAGAATAGGTTTGACAGATTTTGAAATAATAAAATTTTATTTTTTTTTCTAATTTATTTTTTTTTTAGATGATGCCGAGGATCCAGCCTGTGTGCCCATGCTTTGGGTTAGCAAATGGGTTGACTATTCGGACAAGTATGGCCTTGGATATCAGTTGTGTGACGAAAGTGTCGGTGTCTTGTTCAATGACTCAACCAGGCTTATACTTTGCTCAAGCGGAGAGTTAGTCATTTTTAAAAATTTATAAAGAAATTTATTTTTATTTATTTATTTTTTATAGAAATTTGCAGTATATTGAAAGAGATGGAAGTGAATATTTGTATACACTACAGTCTTATCCGGACTGGTTGCAGAAAAAAATAACTCTATTAAAATATTTCCGGGATTACATGAGCCAGCATTTATTAAAAGTAATTGGAAAAATTTTGCACTTGAAGCACCCAAGTTTTTTAGAAGGCAAAATTAATATTTTTTAAATTTAAGACTTGGAAATTTTTTTCCAAAAAATATTCTATAAAAAAAGTGTGCAATCACATAAAATGGGAGATTGATTCTTTTATTGGTACAAAAAAAAAAAACTGTTTGCTCAAACTTGGTGCTTGTAGAAAAACCTCGCTGTGAGCACTTTGGAACATTTGTTGTATTTTTTTTTGCGGGTTCTACTTAAATAAATGAAAAATAGAAAAAATTTTCTCTACTAAAAAAATGGTCCAAATGTCACTGTGGGAAAATAACTGAATGTGATTAATTAATTTTTTATAATTATTAAAGGCCGGTGCTAGTATTGCGCCCCGTCCAGGTGATGAAATGTCACGCCTGCCATTTTTGAGAACATGGCTGAGAACCAGAAATGCAATTATTTTGCATCTATCCAATGGAACTATTCAAGTAGCCAAAAGATAAAAATTTCTGTCTCTTAAATTATGCTTTTGTTTTAATTTTCAGATTAATTTTTTCCATGATCACACAAAAATAATTGTTTGTCCGATCATGGGTGCCGTTACCTACATAGACGAAAAACGCGACTACCGCACATTCAAATTTACTCTAATAGAAAAGTTTGGTTGTACCAAAGAAGTATTCACTCGTCTAAAATACGCGAAAACAATCGTCGAACGTATAATGCAATCGAAAATTTCGGGCCGCCATAAGTCTACCTCATAGATTACACTGCCAACCAAGAGAAAAAAAATAAATTAAAAAATTTCTTATAAATTTGTATTCTTTAGCTTTAAATATTTCTTTTTTTTTATTCTTTAAGTAAAATAATTAAGTCTCTTCGTCGGGTAAAAACCCATCGTGTATTTTTATATTTTTGTGGTCAAGCATTTTGGTTTGAATATTTTCATATTTTCTTTTTGAGTTTTTTTTTAACTTTAAAAATTGTATCTATTTTGCATTTCGGAAAAATCTTTACTGAAAAAAAAAACCTCTACAAATCACTTGTAAGTGTTGATTAGCCTAATAAAACTATTTTAGCTCGTACTGCAAGTGATAGAATAATTTTCTATTTTAATTTTTTTCTAGACAAAAAAATTTAATTTTTAAACTCTATTTAGTGATATTGCAAAGCTGTTCTAATCAATGTTCGAATCAAGTGGAATTATTCGCCGACGAAGGTGTAATTGACTTGTTCTGCAACGATTGTTATCAAAGTCAATTGGCTAATTGGCTTAAAATTCATCGCAGCTATTTATAATTATTAATTTTCATTTTCTATTTTTATATCGAATTTAAATATTAAAATAACTTGCAAAATTAGTTAATAAAAATCTGATTTATATAATAAAATGTTTAAAAAAATCGTTGCCAACTTACATCAAATTTTATTCTTTAATTTATCTAATCTTTGCTAAGATATAAGGAATGCCAAAAATATTTTCATTATTATTTTGTATCTATAATTACATTAGAAAACTTATATTTTCATAATAAGGTTTTAAGAAATCAAATAGATTTTCAGTGATTAGGGACAATCAACTTTCTATTAAAAATGTTGATATATTTGAATTTAAATAATAGGAATTAGTTGGAAAATGAAACATTAACACTAGAAGATCAAATTTTTTTTAAACACTAAGACCCGAAAAGTCTAAAAAACCTTTTTATAACATCAAATGAAAAAAAAATATTTTTTTTGTTATTTTAAAATTATATTTTATAATTCTATATTATTATTAAAATGACAGTAAAAAATTGACTGAAACAGCTTAAAAATTGCTGAATCTTATAGGAAAAAATGTTAGAGTCCAAATTTTTTTTTACCATTAAGACTTTTTTTTAACTCTTTTTATTTAAAATATGAACAAAGAATTTTTATGCTCCAACAATCTGATGGCCAACAACGGCAATGCTCAAATGATCATGGGAAATAACATGGCGACGAATGGCGGCATCGGCTCCGTTTCTTCAGCTCTTCGTAAGCCTCTATTGAAAATAAATGGTTAGACAGCAATTGAAAGGTTTTTTCTAATTTTTAACTGTTTGCTTTGCAGATGGCAAGTCTGCTCAGACCAACGGAATTGAGTCGGTGGTTTTGTCTGGTTTGATAGGCGGAAGAATGGACTCAAGAGCTCAGAGTGCTGCGTCCGGGGTCCAGGGTCAAGCTCAGGGACAGCAGGCCTCTGCTGGCGGACAGCGAAACCGCATGGTCGAGGTCGATAATGGACAGGAAAGACACGACGAACCGCCAGAGGACTACTACATCGCTGATTTGTACCAGCAGCTATCTTCGGTCATAGTTGCCAAGCCGACCGAAGTCGAACCACTCAGAATAGGTTTGACAGATTTTGAAATAATAAAATTTTATTTTTTTTCTAATTTATTTTTTTTTAGATGATGCCGAGGATCCAGCCTGTGTGCCCATGCTTTGGGTTAGCAAATGGGTTGACTATTCGGACAAGTATGGCCTTGGATATCAGCTGTGTGACGAAAGTGTCGGCGTCTTGTTCAATGACTCAACCAGGCTTATACTTTGCTCAAGCGGAGAGTTAGTCATTTTTAAAAATTTATAAAAAAATTTATTTTTATTTATTTATTTTTTATAGAAATTTGCAGTATATTGAAAGAGATGGAAGTGAATATTTGTATACACTACAGTCTTATCCGGACTGGTTGCAGAAAAAAATAACTCTATTAAAATATTTCCGGGATTACATGAGCCAGCATTTGTTAAAAGTAATTGAAAAAATTTTGCACTTGAAGAACCCAAATTTGAGACTTGGAAATTTTTTTCCAAAAATTATTCTAGAAAAAAAGTGTGCAATCACCTAAAATGGGAAATTGATTCTTTTATTGGTACAAAAAAATATACTGTTTGCTCAAACTTGGTGCTTGTAGAAAAACCTCGCTGTGAGCACTTTGGAACATTTTTTGTATTTTTTTTTGCGGGTTCTACTAAAATAAATGAAAAATATAAAAAAATTTTCTCTACTAAAAAAATGGTCCAAATGTCACTGTGGGAAAAAAGCAGAATGTGATTAATTAATTTTTTATTATTATTAAAGGCCGGTGCTAGTATTGCGCCCCGTCCAGGTGATGAAATGTCACGCCTGCCATTTTTGAGAACATGGCTGAGAACCAGAAATGCAATCATTTTGCATCTATCCAATGGAACTATTCAAGTAGCCAAAAGATAAAAATTTCTGTCTTTTAAATTATGTTTTTGTTTTAATTTTCAGATTAATTTTTTCCATGATCACACAAAAATAATTGTTTGTCCGATCATGGGTGCCGTTACCTACATAGACGAAAAACGCGACTACCGCACATTCAAATTTACTCTAATAGAAAAGTTTGGTTGTACCAAAGAAGTATTCACTCTTCTAAAATACGCGAAAACAATCGTCGAACGTATAATGCAATCGAAAATTTCGGGCCGCCATAAGTCTACCTCACAGATTACACCGCCAACCAAGAGAAAAAAAATAAATTAAAAAATTTCTTATTTAAAAAACTTATTTATATCATTGAATGAAAAAAAAATTTTTTTTGTTATTTTAAAATTATATTTTATAATTCTATGTTATTATTAAAATGACAGTAAAAAATTGACTGAAACAGCTTAAAAATTGCTGAATCGTGGTCAAAATTAAGTAATATAGGAAAAAATGTTAGAGTCCAAATTTTTTTTTTACCATTAAGACTTTTTTTTACTTCTTTTGAATTAAAATAAAAACAAAAATTTCTTTGGCGACTTTTTATCTTTTATTGTACAATTCTATGTTATCATGAATTTAAAAATATTAATTAATTCAAAAATTTTAAAAATAACTGAATCTAAAAATTAGCAAAAAACATCAAAATTGGCGGGCGGTCACTGCGGACACGGTCACGCTTTCTTAAAAAATTAGCCGGTTAAGTGTCCGCTTGTACAGATCTCAACACTAAAAAATAACATAACATAAAAAAAATAAATTAAATTTGATTTTTCGCGCAATATTTTCAATTTAAAAATAAAGTATTTATTTGAAAAATAAGAAAATGCTTAGATTTTAATTTAGCTATTTTTTAAATCTTTCAGTTAAAAGTAAAAATCTGCTTCAGAAAAAAGGGCCACATTTTTCGTTAAATTTAACATAAAAAACATGAAAAAAATAAAAAGAAGCTCTTGATTTTTAGAACAATACTCATTAAAAAAAATTTTTTAATACCTAAATTAAGGCAATTCGTCAATCTGAAAATAAATTATATTTTATTTCTATTAATTAAATTCTACTTTAAGAGAATCAATCAAGATTACAATCTAATTCATTTTATGAAATCTTTTAGCTAAGAGCTTTAACCAGTTTGAAAAAGAATAATTAAACTTTATATAATCAATGAAAAATATAAATCGATGCAAATTACTCATTTTATCCAGTTTCGACTTGGTAATAATTAAATAAAGAATTTCAGAGTTTGATGCGGCCATAAACCCGTGATAATAATATTAGACCATGTGTTATTAATAAAAAATGTTTTAGCATGGGCGAGATTTACTTTGGTGCATGGTCCAAAAGCGTCTCATAATTTGTGGTGCAGCATAATCGAACGAGGTAATTATTATTTATTTATTTATTTTTATTTCTGTATCGAGCTTTAGCTCCTTCAGATTAAAAATAAAAATTAAATAAAAAAAAAAAAAAAAAAAATCAAAATAAAGTTAAATAGAATAAAATAAAAATAAAAAATAAGAAAAAAATAAAGTAGGAATAATATAAGTTAAAAAATAGAGAAATATTAAAATTAAAATTAGATAAATTAAGATAGAGAGTAACAGAATACATTTTTTATATATTTGATGATTCAGGAAAAAAAGAGGAAATTGTAAGATAGCAATTACACAATGGAGTTGGGTACTCGATATTTCTTGATTCGAAACCTTTGTTATATTCTTCCACCAGTCTGACAACTAGTGGAACAGAGTGGCTCAGTCCTGCCCTAACATATCTCTCACTTAACTCAAAAAGTCGATTTGAGACTGTCAGTAGTTTAAGTTTATTATATGCCTCATGATGTAATATGTTGGAGGGAGTATCATATCTTAGTTTTAGTATAGAACGAACCGCTGAATTTTGGATTACTTCTAATTTTTTAGTATTAGTTTCAGAAAGAGAGTTAAGACAAGGGAAAGAATAATCTAGAATAGATCCAATCAAAGACTTATAAAGGTTTCCTAAAGTTCTGAAGTCAAGGCCCCATTTTTTATTTGACAAGATTTTGATTAAGTTTAGCCTTGAATTGCAACGTTCTTTAATTTCTTCTATTATTGAAAAAAAGGTTAGTTTAGAATCGAATTTAATACCTAGGAACTTTATTTCTTTTTGGTTTTCGATTTTATTCCCATAGATCTTTAAATTAAAAATAGAACTTTCTTTGTTGTTTTTAGTAAAAATCATTGAGCAAGACTTTTCAACGGAGATCTTCATTTTCCACTTGAAAAGCCACTGTTCTAATTCAACTAAGTACTTATTCATCTTACTTTCTATATATCCATTTTTTTTATAAATAAAAAAAGTGACCAGATCGTCTGCAAAAAGAAGTGAATATTCATTATTAGATTTATTTCTTTTAGGAATATCATTAATAAATATACTAAATAATAAAGGACTAATAACTGATCCTTGGGGAACGCCAGCAGATATTTTGAATTCATCACTAGTGTGATCATTTATATTTACTTTAAATGTTCTACAGTTAAGAAATGATTTAATCCAATATATTAAATAGGCAGGTATATTTATTTTTATCAGCTTGTAAATTATTCCCTCATGCCAAACCTTATCGAAAGCTTTCGAAATGTCAAAAAATAAGCAGCATACTTTTTTCTTTCTATTAAATGATTCGACTACTTTTTGGATAAAGAAAACTAAATTATCTGCGGTTCTTCGATGTCTTCTAAAACCAGATTGTTCCTGGATTAGCAACGAATTTTTTTCCAAGAAATCATATAATCTTGAGAAAATAATACGTTCAAGTAGCTTACCCAGACAGCTAGTAATACTAATAGGTCGATAATTAGACGGATCTTGTGTAGGAGAAGATTTCTTAGGTATCATTGTGATATTGGCACTTTTCCAAGCTTTAGGAACTGTACCTTCTTGAAGACTGAGATTAAAAAGATCTATTATCTCTTTTAATAAATTTAAAGGTAAGTTTTTTAACATTAGATTGTGGATAAGGTCAGGTCCACAAGCTGCTTCTCCCTTTAGCTTTTTTAATGCCGAAATCATTTCATTAAGGCTAATCGGTTCGTTGAAGTTGGGCTGACTATTACTCTTAAAATATTTTATATTAGAGTTAGTTATTTCTGAATCTTTTTCAGTGTTTTCAAGGTCAGGATTAAGACTGAATGTTGAAGATAATATTTCTCCAAATAATTTTCCTTTTTCCTCATCTGTTTTGAAATCTTGGTTGTTAAGATTTAGAGTAGGGATTAAATTTGGTCCTTTTTTTGATCTAAACTTATTTATTTTTTTCCAGAATGGCCTGCTTGATAATGGGTTTTTCCCCATCTTTTTAATAAAATCAAACCAATTTTGATTCCAAAATTTTTTAAGGCTAATTTTAATTTCGAATGTTAATTGATTATATCTTTGTTTTGTCATTTGACAGCGAGTTTTTTGAAAATATCTTCTTATTTTCCTTCGTTCTTTAATCAAGTCTACAATATAAGGAGGTAAACTGCTCTTGAAAACTTTTTGAGACTGAAAAGGTATACTTTTTTGTGCAGCAGACAATATTCTTTCGGTAATTATTTCGTTTTGTAGGTCAATCGTCCCTGAAGAAGCAACTAAGTTAGGGCTCGGGACATTTAAGAATTCACGAAATAAATGCCAATTTGCTTTCTTATAATTAAATTTTTTTGATTGTGCTTTCATAGTTATTAAGTAATCGAAAATTATGGAAGCTTCAATTGGAAAAATGGTCACTTGTCATATCCTGATTACTGAGAACTCGAAACTCACTAATTTTATTTATTATAGAGGACGAAACTAGAAATAAATCAAGAATTTCAAAGTAGTCTCTATTAAAGATATTGAAGGTAGGGGTTTTATCATTAATTACGGAAAAATCCAATTCATTAATTATCCTTTCCAAAATAATTCCATTTTGATTTTCTCCTAGACAGCCTACTTGTTTTGACCGTGCGTTAAGATCACCTCCAAGAATAAAGTTTTTACATTTCTTATTTATATTTTCAAAAAGATTAAAATTAAGAAGTACATTTGGTGGGTTATAGAGGCTAAACACATAAAATTGATCGTGTATTCCATAGTTTAACTTAATTGAGAGAATTTCCGAAGAAAACTCCTCAAATGAAAAGTCTTGAATAAATTCTATGCCTTCTTTAACTAAAATAGCTACACCTCCTCCATATTTATTACGTGGCTTAGTAATTGAAATGTAATTATTAAAATCAAAATAAATATTTGATTCACTCAAATCAATTTTTATTTCGTTAAGTAATACTATATCAGGACTTTTCTGAGCTAAAAAATTTTCTAATACGGTATATTATTATTAAATAAGAGTGATAAATTATTACTCATTCTATAATTAAGTTGACAGCTTGACTAAAACTCAAATTAGATAAATCATAATTTAAATCAATCGATAAATACTTAAGGAACTTGATATAAAATTTGATTAAATTTTTAACACTTTTTTGAATTTATTAATTAGATATATTGACTAATTTATTAAGTTTAATTTAATTATTTTAAATTAAATTAATTAATTAAATAATTAATTAAATTTATTAAATTAAACTTAATAAATTAGTCAATATATCTAATTAATAATATTTTAAAAATTCAAAAAAGTGTTAAAAATTTAATCAAATTTTATTCTTGTTTTACTTCAAACTTTGAATTTTTTTGAAAAAATTAATAAACTTGGTACAAAAACGTTTAGTAAAAAATGAAAATTTTATTTTAAAAGGTGAAAACTCTGAAAAGATATTTTTCAAAAAAGGAAAGCTTTTAAGCACTTATGATCAAAATTTTAAGTTTAAATTAAATAAAAATTAGATTTGCTTTTATTTGGCTTTTTTATTAGTTTCATAATTATTAGTTTAGAACCAAATATATCAAAATAAGGAAAAATAAATTTTAAATTCAATTTTTTTAGGTTCAATGAAAAAACAAAATTCCCATAGAAAATTAAAGTTTATCAAATATAAATAAACAAAAACATCAAAATGGAGAAATATTAAAATAAAACGATTGATCTAATAAAAAATATCCAAACTGCTTGCATCTAAAAGAAAATCAAAAATAGGGTTACATGGAGCATTACCACGTCTTCTAAGTTTTCGAGTAGGAAATATTTTATTTTCATAATAGTCAAAATTAATTTCTAACATTTTTAGATCAGTCTCAACTTTTCTTCGCTTCTCTTCATGTTCATTGATCAAATTTTCCTTGAGCTCTTTTCGTTTTTCGTGAAATTCTTGCTCAGCTTTTTTCTTTTCCGTTCTATAAGTTTCCTCAATGTCTTCCTTTTCTCGAAGATACCACTCGTTTAAAGATTCTAGCTTGTCATCACAATCTCTTTCCAAATTGCCAACATGGCACAGGTATTCTTTTAAGTACAAACTCAAACTTTCGCTAATCTCGTTCTCTTTGAGGTCAGACAGAACCTGACCGGAACAAACACCCATTTGGCGAATTTTTCTCAATTTGTTTCCAAGATCCTTTATCCTTTCCTCGAAATATTTTTCTCTTTGTTTTATTTCTTCTTGTGACAACTCCAATTCGATCAAGTCATCACACTTGGCACTCTCAGGTTTTGAATTTAGTGATTTTTCTTCAGTCTCCTTGGGCTCTTGTTTTATATCTGGCTCTTTTTCTTCTTCAAACTTTTTCATTTTGTTCAAATCGTCCAAATTCTTTGAGAATTTCGACGAGTTCAAGCTCAAGCAGCTCTTGTTTTTTGCCAAACTGGTATTATCTGTTGTTCCATTTATCAGT
Organism: Brachionus paranguensis; assembly: GCA_016802215.1. NCBI lineage: Eukaryota > Metazoa > Rotifera > Eurotatoria > Ploima > Brachionidae > Brachionus > Brachionus paranguensis. The sequence continues at coordinate 5,856,309 of JAESIX010000004.1, forward strand.
CTTTTTGGTGTCTTGAAATTTGTAGCATTCGTTTTTAGGCTAGTTTTTTTCCTACCTTGAACAGCTAATGACATCTAGATGCTTGAATAGTTTTTATTTAATTTAAAAAATTCTATTAATTTATTTTCTTAAATATAATTTCAATCTAAAAACGCATTTAAGTTAAAATTGAAAAATACTTATTTGAACATTTGATATTAGAATTTTGAAAAGAAATTTTTTTAAACTTCATTGCTTCATGAATTGTCTCTTATCAATTTTTTCTTACCAATTTAAAGATCTAAGCTTTTTTTCAACAGCTGTAAGAAAAATCTTATGAAAAGAAGAGCACATAAAAACTATCCAACCTTTTCGCCATTGATTATTTAACAGTCATCTTTATAAATTATCTAAAACATTTAAAAAATAAATTGCCTTTTTTTGTGAGGGTTAATTATTAAATCTGTATTTATTTTAATTATAAGATGCTAAAATAAATTTATTTTGGGTATTTATTTATTTTCAATATTATTTCCAAAGAATCAAAAATGACTACATAAAAATTATTATCGAGTTTCACTAAAATAGTTATTGAATGTTACAAAAACTATTTATAAATACCCACATTAAATTTAGCTTCAGAAATCTTATTAAAATCATCTGAAGGAATACAAAACTTATCAGTTATGATTTTATCCTTTAATATAAAGCAGAAGGTCCTTTGTCTATATTTTGACATTTCAAAAGCTTTTGATAGAGTTTGGCATGATGGACTAATTTACAAGTTAATTAGAATCAATCTACCTCATTATCTTATTTATTGGATAAGATCGTTTCTACTTTAAAGATATTTTAGAGTAAATGTAAAAAGTCATCTAAGTGATCAATATCCTATAAAAGCAGGAGTTCCACAAGTGTCAGTAATGAGTCCACTTCTTTTAAGCATTTTTATAAATGACATAAAAAAAGAGAAACAAAACAAATTGCCAATACTCTCTTCTCGTTGCAGATGAATTGGATACTTTTTTTATTTTTAAGAAGATAGGAAATCTTGAAAACATGATTAATAAGTACTTAAAAGAAGTTGAAGTTGAAAATTTACTCTTTGAGTTGAGTGAGAGATATGTCAAGGCAGGATTGTGTCATTCTGTTCCACTGGTCGTCAGACTAGTGGAAGAATACAAAGCAGGTTTCGAATCGAGATATATCTAATATCCAACTCCATTGTGTAATTGCTTCCTAACAATTTCTTCTTTTTTTCCTGAACTATCAAATATTTAAACATGTCTAACCTCTAGCTATTTTACCATATTTTTTGTAATTTTCTTTTTATTACTTAGACTTATTTATCCTTTTTTTTTATTTTAATTTTTTTATCTTATTTAAGTTTATTTTCTTATTTTATTCTGAAGGAGCATTAGCTTGTTACAGATAAACAAATAAATAAATAACAATAAAGTTCAATTATTTTCCTAATTAATTTAATGGAACGAAATTTAAAGTATTTTATTACTTTAATAAAATTATTTTTAATTTTTAATTTTTGAATAATTTAGGATGACATAAATAAAACCTTGGCGATTTTTAGAATATTGGTTTCACCCAAAAACAGAATTATTCTTAGATTCTGCAAAATAATAACGAATGTGATTAGAATGCTTTTTAATGATGTGCAAAAGGACAGAATTACCTTATTATGAAACATTTTTAAAAATCAATTGTAGCAAACTCCTGACTAATTTAATAAAAAAACATTAATTAATAATAAAAGATACTGTTTGTATTCCAGTTATTCTATTCTATTCTAGATGCTATTTCCTCTTTAAGCAATGGCAAATCCATTCAGTAATTTGAACATTTCAATAACATCTCCTCTAACTCTTTTTTCACTCAGCCTTGTCAGTCCTATTCTAGCCAGCCTCATTTCATGCGAAATGCTTCTCGGTGACAGAGGGATCTCGCCTGCTGAAATATTTCACTTTACACTCATCAACATATAAATAAAATTGCAATTTTTATGAAAATTAATCAATTTTAATTAAAAAAGTTAAATAAGAAAAAAAGATTTTGGTATTTCTTATTTTTGGTACAACTGTTTGGACAATTAAGCCCAATTTTTTTTTCATTATATAATATCAATGCCGATTCAATTGACACTCATAATTCCAAAAAAAAATTAAGTTTTTTTTTTTAAATTGTTAAAACTTTTTATAACTTTAATTTGTAAATTATTGATTTGTTTAAGCAATTTCAAATATTGCCAATTATTTTTATTTTAGCCAATTTAATCTATAATTGTCGTTAATTAATAATCGTATTTTTGTTTTTTTGTTAGGAATTTTTTAGATGTCGTTGAGGTAATTTATTAACAGCCTAAATTCGGACTCGTCGGTTCCCAAAAATCCTTGTGCGGTTTATGTTTTCCGACCTATCTCGTAAACCGGAATTAAAAAATATGTGATTTTCTGAATTTGGAAGTTTATTCAAAAAAGTTAAGTAAAAAATCAAATTTCAAAATTATGTCAAATCAGTATAACACAAAAATTAATTAAAAGTAAAAAAAGTGTCTAATGAAGTTTATACATTTTTTGAAACTTTTAATTTCTTTTCAATTGAATTAAAATTACTAAAAAAAGTGACAACTTCAAATGCCTGTTTTGACTCAAAAAATTTAACTAACTTTATTACTGCAAGTGTATACCAGTACATATTTATACAATATACACTGCAAATACTACATGTTCGGATAGAACCAAAAAACCGAAAAAATCAAAAAAAACAGTTTTTTGGTTGCAGTTAAACCAAAAAAATGTGTTCCAATTATACATTTTAATCCGAATAAGCCCCTAATCTACAAAATTTTTGTCCGGATAAACCAATTTTTTAACATGTTTTAAATTTTTAACATTTTATAAAATTTCGTTCTAAAAAAATACCTAGATCCTTTCGAAATTAAATTTTTATTTTCAAATATCAGAACTGATCAGTAGAACAACTTAATTGATATTAAGAATAAATGTTTTATATTTCACATCCTTTTTGAGAAAAGAAAAATAAAAGGGGCATATTTTTATATTATTATCAAAAAGGATTTGAAATACATTGTTACAATTAAGGTTTTTTTACGAGTTTTTCTGCAAATTTTCCGGTAAAAGGACACTTAAGGGCTAAAAACCGAAGTTGATTTTTTAATTTTTTTTAAAACTGATTTTGATGCCTTCCCTTAACTTTTTTTGAAAAGATCGACTCAGATTCGTAAATTTTGTAAAAAAATGTACAAGGTGGTAAATTTTCAACTGTCGGTTTTTAGCCCTTAAGTGTCCTTAATGATAAAATTTGCAAAATATGCAACAAATTAATTTGATTGTATATAAAATCAATAATTTCAATATTTAAAATGGCTATTTTACATTTATTAAATATTAAAGTTCTTAAAAAGCAAATATATTTTGAAAATTTATCTTATTTAAATCTTTTAAAGTCTGAAAAAAAAATTGTATGTGTCATAATCGTCTTCAAATGAAACGATATCATCATCAGAATGATGATTTTAAATTAACGGACGAACTTCTAGGATTTGATTTTTGCTTGAATTGAAATATAAAGAATAGCACATTTTGATGGTTTGATCAGACATATTTTGTTAATTATCGGCTAAAATAAGTTTATAAATTGATAAAGTCTTTTCTGAGTCACAAGAACTCAAAGATACTTTTACTAATCAGTTAGCAAATTCTAAGATTCTTTGCAGTCTGTTCATGTGATGAAGCCAGCATTTGTGGGGCTAGTATTTTGTTTAATTAAATTAATTAAATGAAGTATTTTTATTTTTTGATTTTATTTTGAAATTATTTTATCCATTAATTAAATTTATATAAGAATATATGTGATGTATTTTTTGTCTTTAAATAAAAATCTTCATACAATTTAAAAAAAAACAAGAAAAATTGCGATGTTTCAAATTTATATTTTATAAAAATAAATGGGAGCTACTTTTGCAATCTTATTACATTGAAAATAAAAAGATTACATCAAACAAAGAATATTTATTTTTTATTGATTTGAAGTAAAAATATTTAGATTTTATTTTTTTTTTAGATATAAGAAAATAACTTTCATTGAACTTTCATTTAAAAAATGTGTTTTTTTTTTAAATATTAATATTCTTTATATTGTTATTTAATTAAATATTTCAAGGTATCCTTAAAAAATAAACCCATCATAGAAGTAAATAAACAAAATCTGGTTTGAAGCAACAAATTCATCATAAAAGACAATTTTTTCAGTTGATTAATTAATTTTATTCCACTTAATTCTTATAAAGCATCATTTTACAAGATTAAATAAAGCTCTCATCATAATTTTGAAAAAAAAATTTTTAGCTTTTTACCTATGATATTTTTTCAAGTTTTTTTTAATTCTTTATCTAAAAACTCTTGATGTAAATAATATGATGAAAGCTTTATTTAATCATCAAAAATGATATAAATTTAATTAATGGATAAAATAATTTCAATAAAATAATCTGGTCCGTTAAAATTTTTTAATAAACTTGATATTGATTTCAAATAATTCATTGATAGTAAAATATTTTTTATTGTATATATTTACCAAATATAAAATAAAAATGAATGTTCCAAAAAGGCATAGTTTTTCGTTAGTAGATAATTTCATTTATTCATTATTTATTTATTTGTTTCTGTACCGAGCTTGCGCTCCTTCAGATTAAAAGTAAAAATAAAAATTATAATCAAAATAAAGTTAAATAAAATATAATAAAAATAAAATACAGTAAAAATAGTTTTTTAAAAAAAGAGGAAAATATTAAAAATAGATATAATGAAAATAGAGAGTAATAGGAAACATTACACATGTTTAATTATCTGATGGCTCAGGTAAAAAAGAATAAATAGTGAGGTAGCAATTACACAAAGGAGTAGGATATTCAATATATCTTGATTCGAAACCTTTCTTATATATAAATAAATAAATAAATAATTTCGAAAAAAAAAAAACTAAAACTAAACTTTCCTAAACTAAAAAATGTCTGAAGCTTCCTCATCTTCTGTACTCTTATCAGTCAAAATCAACTTGATAATACTGATAATCATGTTAAAGACATAGAAAAAATTCAATCTAAGCGCGGAACAAACACTGTTTACGACGAATACGCAACTAATGCTAACATTGCCGAATTTTTAGTCTCTTGAGCAAGACCAGATAGACGGAAATAAGTGTTCAAAAAAGGAATTGGAGTTTTCATTGTTTTTCTTATGTATTTTTTTAATTATCTATGTTTGAAAAAATAAATATGTTCTATTAAAAACTTTTATCAACTTCTATTTGATTTTATCTATTTTTAATTAAAAAAAAATATCTACTAAAAAAAATAATTATCTAGTGACAAAAAATATACCCTTCCAAAAATGCGAGATATTAACTATATTTTTATTTGAGTATAAATCATGAATATAATTAAATAAAAACATCAGGGACAAAAATTTCCAGTTTATTTGAATTAAATTAAATGAATGAATCACAAAAATCAAATATAACTTTAAAATTTATTTTAATAAACAAAATGAATTTTGAATTTTTTTGAAGACATTAACTCATTCATCATCCAGCTTAAAAAGATTCAAATTTGTATTCACGCACAACCCTGAAACTTATTAATAAAATAAATTATGCTAATTAAACAAATTGTTTTTAACATGAAATTATTCCAAAAATAAAAAAAAAAAAAATTTACTTTTAAATTTTCCAGCTTTAAATTTTATCATTTTAGCGTTCTTTTCAAATTGATTCAAAAATGGACGTAGACAATCTTAAAGGAGTAAGCTATACATTTCATTAATTCACATCATAGAATCTTATTATTTTAAAAAGTTAAAAGATTTTATTATGACATATAATCAAATTGCCGACGAATGTTTTAACAATTGCGTTTTTAGTTTCAACAGCCGTGACTTGAGTAATGATGAAGTACGTAAAAAAATTATTTTATTACATTATCTTCTATTAATAGCTGGAACTAAAAAAAACTAGTTTGATCCAAATTTTATCTGTGAGTTAAATTTGAAATTCGTTGGTTAAAGATCTATGAAATAATTTAAGACTTTGAATTTATCTTAAATAATTCTTGGCAAAGATTGGCAAGAAGGGTTGTCATTTTTAATTAACCAAAATTTGATGAAATCACTCATTTTGATACTACACTATAAAAAAAAATTTATAATTACTTTAAATAAAAAATTGAAAAATTTCGATTGAAAATTAAGGGGTTTTTTCCTGAAAATATGTAAAATGTAAACGATCTAAAAAAAATAAACGAATCATCACAATTATTGTGATTATCGTCAAATTTTGCTTTCACCAAATTCAGCTCACAATAATAGGGAATATTCAGGAATAAATTCCGTATTTTGTTCCAAGAATTTCGAATAAAATTAAATTTTTAAAATTTTCTTAAGAAATTTAGCCTTTTTTTGACTTTTTTTTGGATTAATTAAGTTTTAAATTAAAAGAGTAAAACCTACAATTAGTTCAATTTTTTTTCTAGATTCAGAATTTAAATTGGGTTTTTAGGGGTGTTCCTCTGCGATGAGAATCAAAAAAATTGGGTAAATGTGGAATAAATTGAATTTTTTTTAAATAGAGTTAAATATCCATTAGTATACTATAAAAATTAAGGTTGAGCAAAAATTTAAATATATTTATCGTGTTCCATTACAGATCACTTCGAATGACAAAAGATTTTCGAGTATAACATCTTGTTGTCCTTTTTTTAAACTCAGTCTATGAGTTTATTTATTCGTTTATCTGAAGCGAGCTAATGCCCTTCAGAATAAAAATATATAAAAAAATAAAAATAAAAAAAAGGATAAATAAGTCTAAGTAATAAAAAAAAAATTAAAAACAATATGTTAAAATAGCTAGAGGTTAGACATGTTTAAATATTTGATAGTTCAGGAAAAAAAGAAGAAATTGTTAGGAAGCAATTACACAATGGAGTTGGATATTAGATATATCTCGATTCGAAACCTGCTTTGTATTCTTCCACTAGTCTGACGACCAGTGAAACAGAATGACTCAATTCTGCCCTGACATATCTCTCACTCAGCTCAAAGAGGAGATTTGAAACTGTTAGTAGTTTAAGTTTATTGAAGGCCTCTTGGTGCACAATATTTGAGGGGGTATCATGTTTCAGCTTCATAGTAGATCGAACTGCTGAATTTTGAATGACTTGTATTTTTTTGATGTTAGTTTCTGAGAATGAATTTATACAAAGAAAAGAATAATCCAAGATTGATCCTATCAAAGATTTGTAAAGATTACCTAATGTTTTTGGTTATAGACCTCATTTCCTATTTGAGAGATATTTTATTATATTAAGCCTTGAATTACAGCGTTCTTTTAATTCATCCACCATTGGACTAAATGTAAGTTTTGAGTCTAGTGTGATGCCTAAGAATTTCACTTTTTCCTCATTTTTTAAATTGTTACCATTAATTTTAAGGTCAAGATTTATTTTAACTTTTGTTTTTTTCTTAAAAACAAAAGTCATGTAACATGACTTTTTAATAGAAATTTTCCATTTGAAAAGCCATTTTTAAGCTTCTTTTAGGTACTTATTAATCATGTTTTCAAGATTTCCTATCTTTTTGAAAATAAAAAAAGTAGCCAAATCATCTGCAAAAAGAAAAGAGTATCGACAGTTTGTTTTGTTTCTTTTTGGAATGTCATTTATAAAAATACTGAAAAGAAGTGGACTAATTACTGACCCTTGTGGAACCCCTCCTCTCTATCAATAGCTTTAGAAATGTCAAAATATAGACAACAGACTTTTTTTTTCTATTAAAAGACTGTACAACTTTTTGAATAAGAAAATAAAGATTATCTTCAGTGCGTCTATGTTTTCTAAATCCTGATTGCTCATGTATTTTATTTATTTATTTGTTTATCTGTACCGAGCTAATGCTCCTTCATAAAAAAATATATATAAAAAAAAATTAAAATAAATTTAAAAAAGATAAAAAAAAATAAAAAATAAATAAAATATTAAAAATATAAGTAAGCGTTACAGATATATTTAAAGTGTAAAAAATTATGTTGGGTTTAGATCGATTTGAGAATCAGCTCAAAGATAAATTTCATCTTCGTTTATTAATTAATAAAATTAAACCGTGACATAATGTCTATATTAAGATAAAACTCAACATGGTTATAAGAACGTAGCTATGTTGTTAAATTTGTCAACACATTTGTCAATTTGAAATTTTTAATTTCTTTTGTTAATTAATGGAGGCTCGCCGATTAGCGCTTGGAATATAAGAACCGCAAATTAATTTTTAGTTCATTTTTTAATTAAGGTCAATTTTAATAGAAAAAAAACAAATTGCAATGGTGAGTGTATAAATTTAAATTTAAAAAAAAATTATGTATTTATTTATTTATTTAATTTACTTGTAAAATTTAACTTATTTATTATTCATTTTTTTTTTCAATTTTATTTCTTTTATTTTAATAAACACAACCCTGAAGGGGCGAAAGCCCAAAGGTTTTAACAAAAAAAAAAAAAAAAAAGATCTTATAACTGAAAATTAAAAATAAGTGAACTAGCTTTCGAAAATTTGAAAATAAATTAAAGCTATGGTAATTTTTTTGTTTTATGACTGTTTAAATCTTTTCCAAATTATAAAATGAGTTAAAAATTTTAAATTTCTGAATATTAGCTTTTATATTATTATTGAAATCAAAGTGGATAAGAAAATTAAAAACATATTTTAGATTTAAGAATTTGATATTGAAGGGGTACATAAATAATTTATTTTTATTAAAACTCTAATTGTTAAAAATTAGATGTCGGATTAAAAAAAATCAAAAAAAATGTGTAGAAACCGTGTTGTATTCATAAAAATGAAAAGCCATAATAATTTTTAAACGATTAGTTGAAAATCTCAAAAAACCTTCAAAAATTATCAATTTTTAATACTCTATTAAGGATCAAAAAAATTTCAGTCGAGACTTTATAAGCAAATAATAGATATTTTTATAGGAATATAATTTTTATATAATTAAAAAAATTAAATTGAAAATAATATTCTTATTAATGAAAGCAAATTTTAATTTAAAAAAAAATTTTAAATTGGTACCTTGAAGTTGATGATCAATTCAAAATATCATTTCGATCCAAAGAATTTATCATCATTTATTAAAATTAATTATTTAATCAATTCAAATGATTTTAATGTAACATGTTTTGCATACTATGTAGGTTTAAAAAATAAAGTAAATTTTTTATTTCAAAAATATTTGTATGAAAGATTGATCTTTTAATTTAATTACATATTTTTAATTAAATATTTCAAATTCATTTTTTAATTTAATTTTTAGTTTTGATAAATGCTAGATACAAATACTTTTGAAATAAAAAATTTCAAAATAAACTCTACAAAAAATCAGTTTAAAAATTTTAATTAAAAAATCAATTTTATCAATGGGTTGAGAAAATATTTTATTCTATTATTATTTTATTTTTTAAATCTACATAACATGTAAAGCATGTTACATTAAAATTATTTAAATACATTTAAAGATTAATTTTAATATCTAAAGATAAACTCTTTGAATTGAAATGATATTTTGAATTGATCATCAACTTCAAGATGCCCTTAAATTATGTTTTGAATAAAAATTAAAAGTTTTATTAAAAATAAAAGGAATTATGCTTACACAATTGTACAAAACGATTTGTATCATCTCAAACACGATTGAGTCGAGGCTTTGCTGACTACCAAGTGAACAAGCTAAATCAAGCAAATCAACCAACAAAACAACTTTGAATAGAGAATTATTTTAAATCATTCCTTTAATAAAATTTTTGAATCTCTAAAAAAATAGTCATAAAAAAAATTGCTAATAAAACAGCAATAATTATTCCATGAATTTTAAAGATTAAATAAAATTAAATACTCTAAATTATTTAACATCTAGATGTCATTAGCTGTTCAAGGTAGGAAAAAAACTAGCCTAAAAACGAATGCTACAAATTTCAAGACACCAAAAAGACTGATAAATGGAACAACAGATAATACCAGTTTGGCAAAAAACAAGAGCTGCTTGAGCTTGAACTCGTCGAAATTCTCAAAGAATTTGGACGATTTGAACAAAATGAAAAAGTTTGAAGAAGAAAAAGAGCCAGATATAAAACAAGAGCCCAAGGAGACTGAAGAAAAATCACTAAATGCCAAACCTGAGAGTGCCAAGTGTGATGACTTGATCGAATTGGAGTTGTCACAAGAAGAAATAAAACAAAGAGAAAAATATTTCGAGGAAAGGATAAAGGATCTTGGAAACAAATTGAGAAAAATCCGCCAAATGGGTATTTGTTCCGGTCAGGTTCTGTCTGACCTCAAAGAGAACGAGATTAGCGAAAGTTTGAGTTTGTACTTAAAAGAATACCTGTGCCATGTTAGCAATTTGGAAAGAGACTGTGATGACAAGCTAGAATCTTTAAACGAGTGGTATCTTCGAGAAAAGGAAGACATTGAGGAAACGTATAGAACGGAAAAGAAAAAAGCTGAGCAAGAATTTCACGAAAAACGAAAAGAGCTCAAGGAAAATTTGATCAATGAACATGAAGAAATACGGAAACAAATCGAAATCGATCGCAATACTCTAGACATTAACATGGACACTACTGAGATAAAGCCACCACCTGCCCGCAACCTTCGCCGTCGAACAAATCACAACAATGAAAATGACACATCAAGCCATGATCTATCTTCCAGCCATGTTGGTTTGCATGTTTCCTCGTCTGTTTCGTCAAGCTCAGGGCTCTTACAATCGACCACCGCAAATCTGACAAGCACTGGCAACCATTGCTCAAATAACACTCTTGGCTCATGTCAGACCAATTTCTATTCTGTTCAACAAAATTTCTATTCATCTAGCTGCTACTCTCAATTCGTAAACGACCGTAAACGTAAATTTACACCCAACATGATGTTTCAACTGAGCGAAGATGATGTCAATGATGATTTTAAATATTTGTCTAAAAATCTTCGTTTGGCTCATTGTCATTCACCAAGCAAAAATTAAGTGTAAGTAAATTAAGTGACAATTTGCTTACAGTTATTTTATTCCGAATGTTTTGTAAATTTTTTCTTTTTTTTTTTTTTTTTTAATTGTATAAAATTCTTAAAAAATTGATTTATTTTTTAAAACAGTGAGACCAGTTTAGCGACTGATAAATATTTTAATTCGATTACTTGACCAAAAGGGTCATCAGTCATCAGAATTTTTTTTTCTAATTTTTTAAAAAATAAAAATTTTAAGAATGGAACCAAAATTTATTGTTTAATTAATTGAGGAATAACCTCCTCGTTGTCAAGTTTAATGCAAAAAATTAAGGCTGAATTTCAGATGAGACTTTTGACTGCGTTGAGAAAAGAAACCAGTTGGTTCATCAGGACAAATTTAGCCCAGCGCACAGTATTGACTCTAGGCTCAGGTCTGATCTCAATATTTGATCCACACCGGGATGACATGATAAGTGCGTTCGGCGAGCTGACTAGTTTTACAGCGCTGCCCGAGCTGCAAAGAAAAATGCTGAATGATCCCGAGGGTGCACTAATTCTAAAAGAAAAACCAGTGATCAATTCCACAGTCTTGGATCTCAACAAATTGGCCACGTATCCCGAAAAAACATTCGGAAAAGAGTACTTTGATTTCTTGAAAATAAATAACATAACTCCTGATACCCGAAAGCCGGTGAGATTCATTGAAAACGAAGAGCAAGCTTATGTTATGCAGAGGTATAGAGAAATTCACGATTTTACCCATTGTATCCTCGGCCTAAAGACAAATATGCTCGGGGAAGTTACGGTGAAAATTTTCGAAGCCATTCAGCTCGATCTTCCCATGTGCTGGTTGGCTGGAGTTTTCGGCATGCTCAGACTTGGTCCCAAGCACACTCAAGTCTATTTAGACCAGAATTTACCATGGATTATTCAGAATGCCAAGCAGTCAAGGCCATTGATTAATGTATACTTTGAGAAATATTTTGAAAAAAATATCCATGAACTAAGATCTGAGTTGAACTTGACCATTTTGCCGACTAAAATAGATGAGAAAGAATTAAAAGACAATTTAAGTTAAAACTTTATAGAAAGATGGCGTTTAAAAAATAAAATTTTTAAATTTTGAATTTTTAATTTAAATGCAAAATTGAAAAATCTTGATTTTAGTGCGTAAAATCACTATAAAAACTCGAGTCATTATTAAAATTGTTCAATTACGATGATGTAAAACTTCGGTTTTCATTATCAAAAATTTGCTTTATTTTAACTTTCTAGAAGGCGGGATTAATTAAGATCTCGCCGCATTAATTAATAAAATGAAATTTTTTTAAATTAAAATTATTTTGCTATGTTTTTAAATCATTCAATGTAGTCAGACACATTAATTAAATAACCTCTTATTCAGATTCTTATTGTTTTGATTTTTCATTAAAAAAAGCTACAATTGTTGGGAAAAAATTTGCTTATTAATTTTATGTTAACTGATTTAAAATTGTTAATTTAATATTAATAAATTAGTTAAAATTAAAATATTATTAAAAACTTTAATCTATTGGACTACGGTTTATGATTTGGTGAACTTTGCTAGACTAAAAAAAGTCTTAATAATTTTTCTTTTGTTTAAAATGATATTTATTAAATCAAAAAAAATGATAAAAAAAATGATATTTATTAAATCAGTAAGATTATTTTATTAAAATAACTAAATAAATCACAAAATCTATTAAATGATGATTGGTATTTTAAAAAATTCAATTTATTATTACCATAAATCTTTGTCTTCTCCTCGCAAATATAGCAGGAACCTAAAATTTATTTCTTTTGGAATTTAAGCAATCGAAACCATGTTAAAACATTTTTTTAAATTAATTTTTTGTATAAATTTAATTAATAATTTTCCTTTTCTATTTGATACTTGAAAAATTTAAAACATTCGTTTTATCGAGGTATAGACAATGAGAATATTAAAAAGTTAAAATTCTTTCTGTACTTTTTTTACTTAATCCCTAAACCAGGGCTCCTCCCCGTACCCAATTTTAATTAATATGATGATTTAAATAGCCAACAAGTACAAAAAGGAAAATGTTTTTTTTATATTTAAATTTCATAGTCTATCCATAAATTTTTGACTTTCATAAAGTCGAAAATTGAAAATCGTCAGTGGAGGATGAGATAAATTTGAGTAAAAATAATTTAAAAACAAATTTTTTAAAAAGTTCGATGGGAAGAATTCTAAAAGAAAAGAATTTTAAGTTTGCTTTATTTCTAAATGCAGTCAATTCTTCAGGTTTCCCTGAAATTTGTGTTGACATTGCTTTCGCTTTAGATTTTGACATTCCTGATTTTATATTTGAATTTAATTTTTTTTTAAATTTAAAGTTAGATATTTATTTTAATTTTTCTATCCAAAAGTTAGTCATCATTGTTAATTAGATAAAAATTAGAATTTCTTTTTCAAATTAAGGTTGAATTTTTTATGCCATAAATTTTTTTACTAGAAAAGTTTAAAATTTTTAATTAAAAATAAATAAATTAAGAATATATTAAAATAAGTGTATTTATCTTTGAGATGGATCAAAGCGATATAGACCAGAGTATTGTGGTAACCGGAATAAGCACTAGTAAATCTGAAATTAACTTGGTAAAAAATACAGCCTTGCAAAAATGTCAATTATGCGGGGTTTCGCTCAGCTTGGACTCCAACTTAAACGAAGCCAATTTAAAACAATTAAGCACAACTTATTGCCAAGACGACTTGGACACAGTATTTAGCGGAAATATGGACCCAGAAATGGAGCTTAGCATATCACCTATTGGAACTGGCTTTAACAATGACACAGAGCGTTCAGCAAACACAAACTTTGATGAAGACATTGATTTGTCGAGCAAAAATTTTGAGCCCATTTTCAAAAAATCTATTCCACCCAGAAATTTTTACCTATGTCCGACAACAATTACCATAGGTGATTCAACATCCAACAATCAATCAACCACAAACAATGACCAAACAGTCGATTGGCATTCGAGAATTAGCTCAATAACTGCCTTGTTCGACATGATTTCGTCAACAACCAATATTGACCATCCGCTGTGCGAAGAATGCGCCGATAGAGTTGTAAATGAATTGGACACTCAGTGTAAAATAGTCGACCAAGAGCAAAAAGATTACCAGGCATTGATAAAAAGACTAAATAGTCAAGTACCCAGCGATGAGGAAATAAACGAACTTGAAAAAGAATTGGCACTGCTCGAGGCTGAAGAAAAGGAATTGCAGGGACAGTTGGAGCAAGCAGAGAAAGAAGAGAGTGATTTTATTGAAATAAAAAATAAATTGCTTGACGAGGAAACAAATTTGGTTAATGAAGAGCAAACTTGTTTGCTAGAGTACTCAAATTTAAAGCGACAATTAGTCAAGATGGAAGAAAACTATGAAAGCTTGGAGAATCAGCACAGAAATGCCAAATTTCATTTTAACCGTCTCCGAAGCGTCAATGTGTTGAATGCAGCTTTTCACATTTGGCACTCGGGTCCATTCGGTACAATTAATTATTTTAGACTCGGGTGCATGCCCGATGACAAAGTTGAATGGGATGAAATAAATGCTGGTCTTGGTCAAGCCAATCTTTTGCTTTATTGTCTGGCTAAAAAAATAAAACTAGAATTTCAGCGATTCCGACTTGTTCCTTACGGAAGCTTTTCTTACATTCAAGTTATTGAAAATAATCCAAACTATTCAAATTTTAAAATTGGCGATGAGTGTAATATGTACGAAGTGAAAGGTAAAAAATATTTTTTGATACCAGACAAAAAGTTTGATAAGGGAATGATGGCATTTTTGGATTGTATCAAACAATTGGAAGATAAGATAAGGACAAAAGATAAACAGTTTTGTTTACCCTACAAAATTAATAGCGACAAGTTGGAAGACAAAAACTCGAGCTATAGTGTGAAATTTACTTCGAATTCGTATGAACATTGGACCAAGGCGCTCAAGTTTATGTTGACAAATTTAAAATGGAGCTTGGCCTGGGTTACATCCCAAAAAAATAATGCCTCAAATTAGTCAATTTTTTCCTTTTTAAGTTTTAAAATAAACTTTTTAATCTTTCGAACGAAATAAGTGTTCTTTTTTTATTTTTCTTAATAAAATTCGAAAAAAATTAAATTTTTATTTTATCGAAAATTGTTCACCATAATAATAAAACTTAACACCATGAGAATAATCTAATAGTTGGAAGTCAACATGGATTTGTTCCAAAGAAAGGATGTGTAACGAACCTACTTGAAACGCTTGATATGATCACGACTGAGTTGGCCAAAGGTAACAGTCTGGATGAAATACTATTAGATTTCTCAAAGGCTTTTGATACGGTACCGCATAAACGACTTCTTCATAAACTACGTGGTTATGGGCTAGGTGAGAAAATAGTAAGGTGGCTCGAAGACTTTTTGAGTATGAGAACTCAGCGAGTTGTACTTGGTGATGGAGTTTCTAGATGGTCAGAGGTACTGAGTGGAGTTCCGCAAGGGTCTGTACTTGGACCCCTGCTATTTGTTCTGTACATAAATGACCTACCTGACTGCGTTTCAAATAGAATGGAATTGTATGCAGATGACTCAAAAATACTCGGTATAGTTAATAATGTTTATGAGAGAGCAATGTTACAGAAAGATCTGGATGCAGTTTGTCAATGGATAGAGGTTTGGCGTATGGGACTGTGTGCTAACAAATGTAAAGTAATGCATTTCGGCAGACTAAATGAAAGGCATGAATATATACAAAAAAGCAACAATGTTATACTAGCGACAACAGAGTGTGAGAGGGATCTTGGAGTGATGGTATCAACAGATTTAAAATGGACCAACCAAGTGAAAAGTGCCTGTGCGAAAGCGAGTAGGGTACTTGGAATGCTAAAGCGAACGTTTACAAGTAGAGAGGAAAGACTGTGGGTAAGATTGTATATAACCATGGTGAGACCACACCTAGATTACGCAGTGCAGGTTTGGAATCCAAGTTTGATAATGGATGTGAATGCGTTGGAAAAGGTGCAAGAGAGGGCAACAAAAATACCTTTGTCTGTAAGAAACATGCCGTATGAAATGAGGCTGACAAAATTAGGACTGACAAAGCTGAGTGAAAGAAGAGTGAGAGGGGACTTGATTGAAATGTACAAATTAGTGAATGGAATAGAAAAGGTAAGCTTGGTCAAGAATCTAGTGAATAAATCAGAAAACAAGGGACCAGCCGGGGCGTTAAGAGGAAATAGCATCAGAGTCCAGAGAGAAAGTTTCCCAGCTCAAATTAGAAACGATTTTGCGGCTGCAGTAAGTGCCAGACATGTATTTTTTTCAAACAGAGTAGTTTCGCATTGGAATAAGTTGCCAGAAAATGTGGTGAAATCCAAGTCAACCGCTAATTTTAAAATGGCTTTAGATAAGTTCAATGGAATCGGCTGCTACAGCTCTACACGGCCAATTAGCGGTGATGGGCTTAGACAATCTACATGTTAGGTGTCGCAGCAAGAACTACTACTACTACTACTATGAATATTTTTTTTCTCAATTTCTACTTCAGGAAATTTGATGTTCCATCAAGAAAATTTTTGTTTGTTTTATAAAAAAGACCAGTATTTAATTAATATTTATGTTTTATTTGTTTTCTGTACCCAGTTAATGCTTCTTCAGAGTAAAATATAAATAAAAATCAAAAAAGAAAAAAATCAAAATAAAATTAAATAAAATAGAATGGAATAAGAATAACAATTATGTCAAAAAGGTTAAAATAAAATGAGATATATTGAAATATAAAATTTCATGAATTAATATAGTTTAATTAATATAAAAATATTCCTAACATGCTTGTTTAAAAGAAGACACTGCGCCGTTCGAAGTTGCCCAGAGGAACTTACTTTCTTAATTTTCTTTTAAATAAAATAAATAAATAAAGTTGCATGGATTGACAAAAAAAATTATATTTTACTAACAAAACTATGATTCGAGAGACAAAAAAACTAACTGACTGACAAATAAACTAATTTATCTACAATTTAAATATTTTCAGACTGACAAATTTTAATTAATGTAGGTGACTAAAATAATAACTGACAGAAATTTATAAATTAATTTCAATCAAAAAGGCAGAGAATGGCATTTTTGGGCGCTGAGCAAAATAAGAAATCCTAATAACTTTTTTTTTTATTTCCATTAACTTCCTAGTCATCCATAAATCACATCCAGAGAGGCTTTATTATTATTATTAATATTTTGAGAGATTCTAGAAAATTGGGGAAGTTTATTTAGTCGGTAAAAATAAGGTTAAATTTGTCAGTCCAAAATTATTAAAAAAACAGTTCAACAAATAAAATTGTCAGTCATTTATTTTTTTTGCAGAGAAATTATTTTTTTTCGTTAGAAAAATTAGATTAAATAAGTCATAAAATTTAGTTTTTTTGTCATCTCAAAAATTAAGATTTGTCACCCCCAAAAGTATAAGCCAAAAAAATAGACTCTAAATATTTGATCTAAAAAAAGAAAAGAAGAGATGATATTTTACAAAAAATTGTTCTAATAATAAAAATGTGAATAACTAAAAAGAGGAAGGCAGCCTAAAAAATTCTTGTTTATCTATTCATTTAACAGAATACAATTTTATTAAATGGAATTTTTTTGTTGAGAGCTAATTCAATTATTTAAGAAAAAATAATCCTTAAAAAAGAATTTAAAGTTTACATTAATGAACCCCTATTTTAAATTTGGGATTATGTTAAACTTTTTTTAGACATTCGAATTTTATCAGTTAATCAGTTAGGAATATCTGTTGAAACTCATATAAAATAAAAATTTTCTGTTATATTTAAATTCAATAATTAAAAGATGGCGTTTTCAAAAATAAAATTTTAAAATTTTAAATTTCTAATTTAAATGCAAAATTGAAAAATCTTGATTTTAGTGCGTAAAATCACTATAAAAACTCGAGTTATTATAAAAATTGTTCAATTACGATGATGTAAAACTTCGGTTTTCATTATCAAAAATTTGCTTTATTTTAACTTTCTAGAAGGCGGGATTAATTAAGATCTCGCCGCATTAATTAATAAAATGAAATCTTAAAAATCTCTAAAATTCATTTAAAAAAATTGTAAAGATTTTAAAAAATCAAAATTATTTATTAGAGATCATAATTGATGAATTGATTGAATAATCATCTAAGAACATTAAGTCAATATTTTTGAACCAGCATTTAAAAACAAAATCATATGAGTTTTTTTAATTTAATTAATTTAAAATATTCTCCCAAAATTTTTCACTATTTGAAATTATATTTATTAAGTTACTAAATGAAAAAATCATAAATACTTATTTTTAGAATATTAGATATTTAATTTTAAAATTTCTCTTTGTTAAATTTTGATATAATTTGGTTCATCTAACAGAGTAGCCTCTTTCAAAAATCAAGATGGGCCAAAATGTGGCAATGTGAAATTTTGGTACAAAAATTACAGTATAAAAAGTAAAACATATAATTTTTTTTCTAATTGTGCAAAAATGGTTCTACAAAAAGTACAATATTGTACAAATTTGTACAAACGAATTCTAAGCTCTGGGAAAACTCTGCGATTTATTGCATATCTTAATCAAATATTTGTTGATGGTGTGCATTTTACGGAAAATTGCAGTTTTTTTAGCTTAGAATTTTTTTGTACAAATTTTTACAATATTGTACTTTTTATAGAACGTTTTAACTTTTTGTACTTTAATTTCACATTACCCAAAATGTCAGATTTGAAATTGCCTATTTAATTTTTAATCAAAGTCTCATTTTGGTATCAAACACTTATTTTAAAAACCAATCTAAAGCATAATAAATTTTTCACTGCCAAAGTTGACTTTGACCAAATCTATTAATAGGAGTAATAGGGTTGTCTTAAAAAAATAAAAAGCATTCTGGAAATGTGGTAATATTACTAGTTTTGAAAAAAAAACAAAATTTGAATATGAAAATTTTTTTCTGGTTTATAAAAGGATTGTATTATTAAAACGTTCAATAAATAAAAGGACATTTTTTTATTTTTAAATTTAAGAAAATAATAGATTTTTTTTCAGGTTATTGATTAATTTTAAATGGATAAGGTAGAAAAAAAAAACATAAAAAGAGAGAAAAATCATTAAAATTTATTAAGAGGTAAAACATAAATTGTATAAAAAAATAACTTAAATAGTTTAAAATGAGACGAAATTTAGACTAGATCTTATTCAAGAATTGTTAAAAAAATAGTTTAAATCCTCCAGTTTGAGAAATTTATAAAATAGATTTATGTCTTTTTATAAAATTGATTTTATGTATTTTTCGCTCTAATTAAATCAATATTTTGCTAAATGTTTTTTTTCACGTATAATATAAAGAAAAAGCAAAAATTATTATTTAGAAAACAAAAATACTGAAAATAGGGTAATTTTTAATTAATTATGACAAATTTAATAAAAAGTGTCAAATATAGTAAAAACATGTTCATTTTTAATGTATTCGCAACAAATTGAATAAAATAAAACAAATATAATTGAACATAAAAACAAAAAATTACAAAAAAAATTTCTTTTTTTAGAGAAATACCAATTAATTAGTTTTTGGAGTCCCTAAAATAGAGGCTATTTCCAGTAAAAAAGTCGGAGGAAAAGGCATAATCTAGCCGTCGATTTGCAGTTTTCGAACATTGGATCTGACTCAAGATCATCTTGCCAGCCTTAGAAAGTTATTCTTGGACATGTAAGCGTGAAAAAAAGAATCTTACTTAGAAATTATTTGGTATGAGTGTGTAAAATTCGAAATTAGACTCAGTGAGTCAGTCAGCAGCAAAAAGAAAACACAGTAGACTTACTGGCTCAAAAAATAAAAAAAGATAACTTATCTTTAATGAGAATTAATTATTTTTGAATAAAAATACCAATTTTGTTTTTCCTGTTTCATGTTTGCATCAATTTACCTAATTTTGCTTTAATTTTATTATTATTATTATTAATTTATTATTTAAGCCTCATTGGCAAGTATAAAAAAAAAATTATTATTATATTTAATTTTATTATATTTAATATCAATTATAAAATATAATTACCCCTTACATCAGTATTTTTCTTTTTTTGTGCATGAAAATAGCATTGATAATAATAATATGCCGTTTTTTTTCTTTATTTATTTTATGCTTCATTCTACCTGTCTCTTTTGAAATCATAAAATTTGAAGGAAATCTAATATATGTTTAAATAAAAAATTTTAAAATATTTTTAATTTGTTTTTGTTACTAAAATACTTTTTTAATACTAAAATAAATTTACTTTATAAAAATGATTCATGCATATAAAAAAGCTAGATAAAAAGTTGGACAAAGATAAAGACCAAAAAGAATGAAAATGACTCGGAGAATTTGGGATTTAAAAGCCATTTTCAATAATTATGACAAGACCTCTGAGAGCATAAAAAAAACGACCAAAACCAACAAAAAATGCACTAAAACTAATTGTAAAACTCGAATAATCCAAATTTTTTCTAAGACAAGATATTTAAATATTTTATCGGACTCAAAAAGTATTTTTATAGTCAATAAATATATTTTTGTGAAAAAGTATTAAGCTAAAGTAATTTTATATATTTTTAAAGTTTAATTAGATTAAGATCTTCTCCTTTTTACAAACTCTTTTTTATATTATTAAACGAAGATGTCTGTCCTGAAGATGTCTTCCTAGTAAGACATCTTCGCAAGCCTGCTTGTCATAACTTATTATTATTATTATTAGTGATAAAAAAGTTTAGACCTTTTAAAATTGTTATTTTTATTATTATTCAAAAACTTATTAGTGAATTCTGTTAATAATGTGGAAAATTTTTAAATATTTGCACAAGAGTGGAATTTCAAATTTTGACTGGAAAAAAATATTCATAAGATAACAAATGCTTAACTCAGATTATAAATTTTTTAATAAAAAAATTAAAATTTGGTTCAATAATTAACATTAGATAAACAAATTTAATTTTTTTAATTTTTTATTCTAACTAAAATATATTAGCCTTCACTCTCATCGGACATATCTTTTTTAATGTGATTTGGCGTCGCACTGGAATTTCTTTTAAGCTTTTTACTCGCAGAACCTGTATGAGTAAACGATCTGCGACTTTGTTTTTTCATGGAATTGTAATCTTCCAGTCTGCTAAAAGGTAATGAGTCCAAAAACTGCTTTTTTTTTAACAAGTACTCGTCTTGTTTCTATTTAAAAAAAATAAATAAAAAAAATCTTTTTACTCTCGCTTACCAAAGCATGTTCTTTTTGGATTTGATCTTTTTCCTCAGGTTTCATTTTCTTCAAGCATTCAAAGGCTTGTTTCATGTCACTTATACCTTCTTTAGTTTTTTTGCTGAAAAAGTAGGCACTGAAGCTGAATAAATAACAAAAAATTTAAACCATTTTCATCTAATTGATCATTATTTACTTTGGCACAGTGTCGGGCATTCCATACGACTCCAAGAGAAGTTTCATCTCATTTTTATTCATGTATGAAGAAAGCAATTGTCTTTCATCATCAGAGTTTTTCTAAAACAACCAAAAAAATTATACAAGTATTGGCAATGTGTAATTTTAGTACAAAAATTACAGTACAAAACGTAAAAAGTTTATAATTTTTTTTCTAATTGTGCAAAAATGGTTTTGCAAAAAGTACAATATTGTACAAATTTGGACAAACGAATTCCAAGCTCTGCAAAAACTCTGCAATTTTCTGTAAAATGCACACCATCAAAAATTAAATTGCAGAGTTTTTGCAGAGCTTGGAATTCGTTTGTCCAAATTTGTACAATATTGTACTTGTTGCAAAACCATTTTTGCACAATTAGAAAAAAAATTATAAACTTTTTACGTTTTGTACTGTAATTTTTGTACTAAAATTTCACATTGGCCAAGTATTTCAACTTTTTATTTAAAAAATTCACCAAAAAAAATTCCAAAATCAACTTACATAATGTTCGTCGTAATTGTACTCAGCTTTTTTAATATACTTGAGTTTTTTTTTATCACTAAGGCTTTTGAATTTTGAGCGTGCATCATTGTAGGCTTTCATGTTGTCATCTTGATCGAACTCATCTCTGTGCTTGTCAAAATAAACATCGAAGGGAACGAATTTTCTATCAAAACGCTCAATCGTTTCTTTTTTTGACGCCTTTTGATTTCTTTCTTTAATAATGGGTTCAGGCTTAGAACAAATATTCTAGAAATAGCCAAAATAAAACAAAAACGGAAGCTTACTCTTTTACAAAATTCTTTATAGTCGACTATTCGATTTTGTGGCAAATTGCGGGCAAAATCAAATATAAGGTCATTATATTCAGCCACTTTCTTTTTTTTTTTTTATTAAAATTTAAATAATAAAATTTTTTAAAGTACTTGATGAAACTCTTTTAGTAAATCATGTTTCTCTTTATCTGTAAATTGCTTCCAGTCGTTATCTGCTTTGGACCTTGCTTCGCGCAGGACCGACTCGAGCTCAGATGGATTTTCAAGATTTTTGCGCGCCTCATCCTGCTTTATTTTGAAAAAATACATTTTGCTGTTTCTAAGAAAAATTTTTTGTTCCAATCTTCAAACAAAAATATTTATTTGAAGTTACTGCTGCAGTTTGTCCGGAAGACCATATGACTTGAACAAAATTTCCAGCTCTCTGTAAGAAAGCATAGAACTGAATGTGATAGGGCTTTCAGGATTTTCCTAGCAGATGTAAATAAATTTTTTATTTGAAATTTTTGGGGTCCATTTACTTGGATAAAGGCGTCGTACTTTTTCTCAGCCTTTTTAATGAACTTGAGTTTTTTGCTTGGATCCAAGCTGCTCCATTTATTTTCTGCCTCTTCCAAAGATTCAGCATTTTCCTCATTCGGAAATTTTTTTTCCATGAACAACTCGAACGGCTTGAACATGTCTATGCGATGACTAGTACCGGTCTAGAATTGTAACAAGAGATAAGACGAATTCAACCTATTTTTTTTATAAAAATGTGCTTTAAGTTTTTATTTTTTTTACTTGAATAAAATTCAAATGGGTCTTAGGATTTTAATTCAGCTGTGTATTAAAATGAGTTCAGTGATACATTTTTTGCAGCCAAATTTTAATTCATAATTTAAACCACTGGAGTTCGGACTCAAGCAATATGAAATTAGGTCTGGAAATTTTAGCAATTCTAAATTTACCTTTTTGCGAGTTTAAACCCACGAAACAAAAAAATTGAGAATTTCTCGCTGTATTAATAAAGTAAAATGCCAACTTAGAAAGAAAATTCAACTTAAAGTAATCAAACGTGGATGGTTTATCAAAAATTTGGGGCCAACTTTATTTTGGTGACCAAAATGAAATTTATAAAAGTTCGTTTACAGAAAAAAAATAAGATTTTAAATTATGAAATTTTGGCTGATATTTCTAGATTGAATTTAAATTTTTCGACATGTTTTCTTTTTTGTCTTTTTTTTTAAATCAAAAAAATAATTTCTCCTGGAATTTTTAGATAAATGAAGTTCATAATTTTTTTATCTGTACCGAACTCTCAGATCTGTACAATGCTCCTTCAGAATAAAAATATAAAAAAAGCAGACTTGCGCAAAAGTCAGAAAAAAAAGTCATTTTGAAGTCTTTTCTTAGAATTTGACTTTACCATTTTTAAACAACTCTGATTATAAATTAATAATAATATTAGCTACAGCAGAATAACTGCGGAGCAAGACTAGATATAGCCTCGCTATGGTAACTGTCTGGTTTTTACATACAGTCATTATTATGTAATAGTAAAATTGTAAAACACGGAATTTTGTAAATTTCCTGTTTGATCAGTAAATTTCTAAAATAATCGAACAAAAATTATGTTTTAAATTTTTTTCCAGTAATTTTCTAAATTTACGTATAGAGAAGTAAATTTGTAAAACTTTATTTACATTTAAAATCAGGAGTAAAAAATATACTCCAGAGGTCAATATTGGGGATTTTGTTATTTTGCCCATACCCGACATGGATAAAGGCTTAACAAAAGCTCCTAATCTAATATGTCGTGTAATCGCCATAGACTAAGACAAATCACTTTTTGAGTTAGCCTGTGAGGCAGGTGTTTTGAATTTCCTGTTTGCAAGAAATAGTTTTGATTTGGTCAAGGATTGCTCAATTGATTTAAAATTCAGATTGGATAAATCTTTGAGCGTAAGGCAAGCCGTTAACGAGACCTCGATTGGTGGTGGTCAAGGAATGGTCAAATGCAACTGCACTACCCAATGTTTAACGAAAAGATGCAGTTGTAAAAAGGCTCAATTGTTATGCAACTCAAGATATTATGGCGGTAACAGTGCTTGTAAGAATAAATAAATAAAGAAAATTTTATAATTTACTAACTATTTTAGAAATTTACTAAAACCTCTTTTTTTTCAGGAAATTACTAAAAAATATAAAAAAACAGTAAAAAAGTAGAACAAAATTATTTGAGTTTTAAATAGCTATCCAGTTTTTTCTAAAAGCTATTCTTAGATGGGGCATTGATAAAAAAAATGAATGAATAAATGTGTTAATAACGGGTGTAGAAAAAAAAAATGGCAAAGTTAAGTTTAATTTTCTATAAGAGTGGACAAGACCTTTCCCAATTTTTTTCAAAATTTAAAATCAGACTGATCCTAGCTTTAATACAAAAAAAATCATTTCAAAAAGTTGAATTTTCGATAAGTTGTTCGTAAAAAATGTACGAAACCATCAAAAAAGATTTGTACAAATTTGTAAAAAGTAACCAAAATTTGCCAAATACTGAAGTTGTTAGGCGATTCACTGGTCTTGGAAACAGAAAACGTTCTGTTTATCGTTGGTTAGATATTAAAGAAAAAGATAAAAATTTCAAGAGAAAAAAAGGAAGTGGTAGATCTGATAAAATAGCGACGAAACTAATGGTGGCCAAACTTAGAGCCTATTTCAATCATAAATCGGGTCGTTCGCAAAGAAAGATGGCTAGAAAGTTTAATTGCCACTATACCTATATCGGAAAGATTTTAAAAAAGTATACAAATATCAAAAAGTATAAAAAACACAAGAGAACTCATTTAAATGCTAACCAAGAGAAGGCAGCAAGGCCAAAATGTCGTCGAATGCTTTTAAAATACAGCAGATATGAATTTATAATTGATGATGAATCTTATTTCACTCTTGGTAACACCGCGCTGCCAGGGAATGATTTTTTTAATAGCAGTAGCGTAAGCAAGACGCCGCAGAGTGTAAAAAACAACTACGTTAAAAAATTTGAAGAAAAATTAATGATCTGGTTGGCTATTTCACAACGCGGAATAAGCGAACCATATTTTGTACCTAGTGGTTTAGCTGTCAATCAACATGTCTACCTTGGAGAGTGTATTAAGAAACGGCTTGAAAGCTAAAGTTTATGAGAGTGAATGGAAGACAAAAAAACTTAGGCAACTCAAAAACTAAATTGGCGCTTGCCTGAGCAATATCGACCCAAAGGTTGTACAAGACCATGCCAAGAGTGTTCGCTCTAGGCTCGATATCATACGTCGTCATGGAGTTCAATGCTTTATGTGATATTATTTTTTCAAAATAGGAGGGCTCAGTTATAATTTAAAAAAAATTTAAAGCCTTAGTTAAATAAAAAATTTTTTATGATAAAATTATTTTTATTCTACACCCGTTATAAGTACTTAAATAAATTGCAATGCATAAGATCAACTCGATGCAGTAACCTCTGTGTCAGATCCGAACCGCTGCTCAAAAATGTACTGGAAAAGAAGATGAGTGTTATCTGTTAAGGGTAGAAAAAGAACAAATAATTTTTATTATTTTAATGTAAGTAATTATCACAGACAAACAAAAAGTAAGACCTGGTCACATTCTAAACATGTTTTAGAATGTAAGCCTTATTTTAACATAATCAATTTATTAATAAAAATTTATATAATAATAATAGTTAAAAAATAATAACACTACTACTATTACTTATAATAATAATAATAAATAGCTGGCGAAAGCAGGCTTGACATCTATGATAGCTAGATGCATAGAAATCTAGTTACATATAAAAAGACATTAATAATTGTCTATTTCATAAGTGCAATCTATAAACTATAATAAATAAATGAAATACAAAACTACATTAAGAAAGATGTAAAGCAGAGCTTGCAAAAAAGAGAAAATCCAGGAAAACTTATTACTTCAACACAGTATTGGTCAATGTGGACCTATTTAGACTAGGCTTAAAAGTATCGTATCTATTGTTGAATTGATTGATTGTTGAAACTTCAATAACTTCTTATGGTAAATTATTCCATTCGATTAGAACCCAATTGGTGAGAAAGTAAGCAATTGGTTGAACTTTGACCTGAGATTCTTCTCATCTGCCAAATTCGCGGTCCAGTTTATAGCAGTGAGTTATATAGCGCAGGAGGTATCGTTCAATTATCTGATTGTTTCTTTTGCTGAAAGAATTGAATCTTGCGCCTCTTAAACATCGGTCTAGAAAAGTTTGTAGGCACAGGACTGCAAGTCGGTCTTCGTAGCTCCAATTTCTGAATCTTTGGACTAGTTTAGTGGCTGTTCTCGAAAGCATTTTTATCTTTCTTGCTATAGGTTGCCCAGACAGATGATGCATATTCAAGATGGGGTCTTGCATATGCGCAATTAAGTTTCTAGACGTATCTATATCCAGTGCCTGAATGTTATTCTCAACTGACCGAGAACCGCGGTTGCTTTAATCTTCTAATCAATAAAAGATGCCAGTGAATTAAGAAGCTTTTTTAACATAAGAGTTAAGCTTAGATGAAAAGGCTTCTTTCACTTTTTATTTTTTTTTCTTACGAATTTCTACTGTATAACATACAAAAATACGTCAACTTTTAAAGCCTGCTAATGATCTGCAAAATCTCTGCAAAATGTAGTTATTGTAATTTAATTTCTGTTTAATTCGCAGAGTTTATTGCTAATAATGATGCAATTATGAATTTAGCATAACATTGAATTCAAATAATCTCATGAAACAGAGCAAGAAGATTTTTAAAGTAAAAATTTGTTTGTAATATGTGGCTTTTTTTAGTTTATTTTCAAAATTCAACAAAATGTAAGTGAAGTTGAATCGATCAAATCGAAACCAATATACACCTTCTATTTTTTTAAATTAACAAAAAAACTATATATTATTTTTCAATTTCAATATTAATTAAGCTATTGTTGAAACATAAATGGACTTTATTGAAAAGTTGAAAAACTAAGAATAAATTAAGTTATCAGCCGACTGTTTTTGCTTGCTTTTGACTATTCAAATACAAAGTACGAACTTAAAAAATATTTTAAATGTAAAATATATATAATATAAAATATATTTTAACATTAAGGAAAAAAAAATTTTTTCATGCAAAATTCTTGCGTGATCAAGCGTGAGTGTGGGTTGAGTGCTCGGCTGAGACCAATCAAGTATAATCTTCTTGATATTATTTTATTTTTTGCATTAAGTTTTTTTATTTATTCATATCAATAAAGTAAGTTAATAATCAAAAATTTTAAAAATTTCTTTTAAATATAAAATTATTCAAGGTTTTCTTACACTAAAGTGTCAAATTGACACCGCGAGCCTTTGAGTGTTAAAGTTGTCATACCAAAATACCAATTGTTTAAAAAAATTATATTTTAATTTTAAATAAATATTTAATAAGCAAAATGTTTTCAATCAAAAAAGTACCAAATCTGCAACATTTTCTCTTTTTTATAAAAGGACATTTTAAAAAATCAATAAAAAAGACTTAAATTTCAAGCTAAGTATAAACTTTTTTTAAAAAAAAAATTAAGACAAAATTTTCGCAAAAGTCAAGTCATTTGATCTGACTTTTCTTGAAATTTGAAAAAAAAAAGTCTTTTGACTTTACTTGAAATTTTCTTTTTTTTTTAAAAAGTCATTTCAAAGACTTCTAAATAAAATGACCGCCTTAATAACTAGATGGAAAGGCAAAAGACTTATTTTTAAAGAATAAATTATGACTTTATGACTTTTAAACAACTCTGAAGATATCATTCTCTTTTGGTGTTTGACGAACTGCAATTCAGAGTCAGTCAACGGATTGTGCCAGTCCTCATGGCGTTGGGCTTTCATAAATTCCATACGGTTTATGAAACCGATTTTCCAAATAAATCGGGCTGCTTCCCTCCGCCAATCATTGGCGAAAAAGAATTCCCTTCTGAATCTTAAAATAAATATTATTAAAAAAAATTAAAAAATATTCTCGAAGAATAAGTCCTTCTTTTTAAAATAATTAACAAGATTTTTTTAGTGCCGTTGGTCTTTTATGTTTTTGAGCTTTGATTCCTGGTACACCAATTTAATTTATTCGATTAGCACCTCATATTTTTATTTAAAATAATTGTTAAAATTGTTTAAAAAAATCCAGTTTGATTTTAAATAAAAAATTTTTGTTGCAGATTTTCTATAATATTTTTCTTTTTTGCGAGATTTACCAATTTTAAATGATTCACAACATTGTTTCAACTGAGACAAATTTTAATTTCATGACAAACAATTAAAGAAAAAAATTGTGTTATTTTTAAATAAAATTTTAACGATTCAATGTTTTCAAGCAAAAGTAATTTTAGATCTCAAAATCTGGTGTATATAATTTCGATTTATTTTTGGAAATTTTTAAGCTTTTTATTTTTGAAGCTATTCAAACCTAAAACTATTCAGGAAAAATTGAATAAAAATTATAAACAAAAATATATTGAATTTTATTAAATTTATGTATTTTTTTGAGTATTTATAAAAATTATAAGAGCTTTTCAATTCTAATTTAATGGCGATTTTTTGTAATTATAAATTATTTATTTTTAAAATGGGGTATGCTTAAAACCTAAATTAGATTAAAAACGATCTAGTTTTAAATAAATCAGTTAGTTCTTAGAATTATTTAGATATGATTTTTATCTTAGATTAAATGTCCATAAAATGAATAATGATAAAGAATAAACATGGTTTGCTGCTGCAAATCTTATAGATTAGTTTTGTAAAAATGCAAAAAAATGATAAATTTGCCTCAAGTTTTTATCAATGATTAATAGGGACTTATTCTGTATAAACTTGATGCTCATTGAATTTTATTTAGAGATTTAAGTTAGTAAAGACACTTTTTGACTAACTTTCAAAACCAAGATTAATTTTGATTATTGAGTAAAAATTTTCAATATTAATAAAAAAGAGATATTCTTTTTTATCATTTTATCATTTTAATATGTGAGTAAAAACTAAATTTTATTAATTAATAATTTAATTAATTAATTAGATCGTATAAAAATTTGTTTATTATTTTTTTGATTGAAATATATTTAGATAAATATTAACAATTATCTACTCGATCGAAAAAAAATTAACTTAGTTAAACCATGAAGGCATAGTTTTATAATTAAATTAATTAAAAATAATTTTAATCGAATTAGTGATTTTTATTAAAATAACAACTATAATCAACTGTTAATTTTGTTTTAAAAACTTAAAAGTATTTTTCAATTAGATACTTGAATTTTATCGATTCTTAATATTATTACAAAAATTATTCATCCATGAATTGAAATCAAATAGAAATTTTTTTGATTTTTATTCAAATTACTAAAATTCAATTAATCATCGTTTAATTTAAAAATTTTATTATTAAAATTTTTAATTAAAATAATTGAATACTGGTCTTTTGACGTATATTTAATTTTAGCTTAATTATATTTTTTGAAGATTAAATTATGATTAGCTGACAATTTTGAATTCAAAAAATCTATTTAGAATAAAAAAACATTTTTAATTAAAACATCGTTTTTTCTCAAAAATTTAATCAAATTTTTCAATAAATCAGACTAAAATCAAATCTAAATGTATTTTAATTTTAATTTTTTTTAAATTTTTCAAATTGATTTATCTATACTTATTTATAGTGAAAATTGTCTAATTTGAAAAAAGTCCTGTAAATGCTAGAAAATTTTTTATCAATTCAATTCGATTAATAGTTAATATGTAAAATGCTGCGATTTTTTCAGGTTTAGCCCATATAAGCAAAAGCAAAAAATTTCACTTTTTTAAATTTTAGATTTGATTTTTCTACGATTCAATTTTATTTTCGAATTTAAAATTGATTTGAATATTTTTTATTTAAAATTTGTTTAAATTTGTGAATTTACTTTTTAAATATTTAAAAATTTATTATATTAATAATAATAATAAACTGCTCTGTATAACATCAAGGTTATACACACGCCTAGGGCGTCCAGCCAACTAGTGGCTTCAGCAGTTATTTGCGATTGCCTCTTCAAAAAGTTTAAAATAAATTTAATAGTTAATGTTCATCCAAAATTCTTAAATCCCAAAAATAATTTCAAATTTTTATATTTTTTGTAAATTTTATTTCCCGAATCCAACTTATTACATTATGAGCGATCAAAAAATAGAGTTTTTTTCATATGATGCTCAGAAAATAATCTTGAAAATTTTTTGAAATGCTTTTTTTTTTGTACCATATTTATAAAAATAAAAATAATCATAATAATAATTTGGTGAAAGTTGACGATCAGAATTTTACAGTTTTAAATAAATAGACAAATTAAGAGACCAACTTAAATTAATATTAATTTTTATTGGAAGTAAATGTTTGTCTGATGTATTTAAATTAAAATAAAACTTTTACATCACCAGTGTACTTACTCAAAAATCTTTAAAAAATATTACAGATGGTTTAAGACTTATCATAGTTGAACTCCATTCCACTGATCTTTTCTTTATTTAATTTTTTCTTCAACTCCAAAATAAAGAAAAATTGCTAATTCGAAAAGTGATCTTAAGAAAAATGTTTAAGAGGTTTTATTGTATTTGAAAACAGGAATTGTTGTATTTTTTTTCTGACATGATAATACTTTATTTTACTAAAATTTTCGACTTTTTACGAAAAAAAATTATATAAGGTATAAAGTAAATATAAGGTAAATAAATAATATATTATATATTAAATAAATATTTTAAAATTATTCTTTTTTAAATTTAAATTCTTTAAAGAATTACTGAGAAAAATTACACCAAAATCGTAAGATCAGGAAAATATAAGCAAATAGGGTAAAAAGACGCATTTTATAGTCTAACTACCATAATTAAGTAAAATTTTCAATTTTCCTTTATACAAGGAAAGAAGCAGGGAAAAAAGTGTTTGCACAAAAATAAAAAAATTAAGAATCGTATAGAATTTAAATTAATATAGCAAAAAAGGTCAATTGAACACAACAAAAAAATTAAAGGATAAAAAAAATATAAACGCATAAAAAAACACTAAATTAAACAGGAATCAGTGGGTTATACCATAATCATCTTTGGCTGTGACGCTTTTAATCTGTAGAAAATCATTTTGAAAAATCTAAAAAATCAAATAAATTTATAGCGTTAAAGGATGGATAAAGTACTATATGCATGATAAGACCGGAACTTTATTTAGTAAAAACATTTAATTTTTCATAAAGACGCAATGAAAAATTTATTATAAAATAAGTGTTTAAATGTCTTAAGTTTAATATATTTACTTTGGTAAAAGCTTATTCTGCATATTTAATATAAAAAATGTAAATTTTTATTAATTTTCAAGATTGAATTTTTTTAATATATTTTAAATTTGCATCATACACTTTTTTCATAATAATCTTTACTTAAAACACTTAAATTAATTTTATTTTTTTTATTGATTTTTTAAGAAAAAAATTGACTGCTAGTAAATTTTCGGTTTTACCTGAAGCTTAAACGCTGAAAATTCTTTTTGTTTCTTTTCGATTTTTTAAAATCATCTTCTAAAGATTAATTGAGCTAAATTTATCTCTAGTATTAAGTAGTGCCTCTTTTACCCAATTATACGGTATCTACTTCTTCAGATTTATAAAGATTAAATTTGAGCATTAATATTCAGAATGTGGCTTTGTTTAAAGTTCAAAAAAATGTCACGAAAAGAATCTTATCTAGTGAAAATGAACATTTACAGAAAAATTGGAAACAAATTTTGTTAAATATTTTGAAATTATTGTAATCCCAATCATTTGATTCAACACATTTAGAAGACAATATTTAAAATTATTTCATCCCTAAAGAAGTTTGAATAAATTAAATTGTATGATTAGAATGATAAATTAAGCAAAAAGGTTAATTTCAAAGCTTATAATTAAATTTTGCAACTTTTAGATTTTTTTTTATAATTTTTTATAGTTTAAACATTCTAACATTTTATTTAATTTAATAAAATTTTATCGAAAAATTTTAATTTCTAATAAACACCAAGCTTATCACACGAAAATTTTTATTTCAAGAAGGTCTAGTAGAAAATGATTATAATAGCAATTTTGGAGAGAATTACTTTGAAATTTTATAAAAAATAAAATAAATTTTATAAAACTTCTTTATTAAAATACTGTCAACAATTTTCGGCGTCTAAAATTTAAAGAAGCATTATTTATTAAACGCTTAGTGAAAAGCATACGATTCTAAAATAAATTTTTAGGAGATTAATGCTCTACAATTAGATTAAATGATTTCAAGGCTTGACACCAAGCTAAAATTCAGAATCTACTATTGATAAAATTTTTAATTAAATAATTTTTACATTGATAAATCGTAATAAAAAATTAATTATAAATCAATATATTTTAGGAAACTTAGCATGAATGAACTTTTAAAAAAAATTCTCCAATGTAAAAAAATTTGCCAAATAATTCCAGCAAGACTTTTTTTTGTGTTAGCAATTTTTTTTCTGTAGGTTTAGAGTAATTTTTAAAAGCCTTGTATGATAAAAACAAATTCAAATTTTAGATAAATTATTTAAGAAAAAACGAAACAATTATTAAATTAAATCTAAATAACCGATTTAATTGTTCTAATGGAAGCATTATCTATGCTTTAGTTTAAAAAAAATTATTTTCTTAGAAAAAACGTAAAACAAATTTAAATAGCATTTTTTTTGGATAAACACTCTTGAAATCTTTTCTCGAAAATATAATTATGATTAATCATTTGAATTGCCGATTTAAGGAAAAATTTTTTTGCTTAATCTTTTTTTTTATAAATTACTTGTTTACTGAAATTAGCAGCTCAAGAACACGTTAAAGCTATCACCCAACTAAGAACTAAATCTACATTTGTTGAATTTGACTTTTAGAAGATATGATAAAATTTTATAGCTAAACAAAACTGTTCGAGAAATGGCTTAAGTATCCTGAATCTATTGAAACTCAGGTGAGGCAAAATCATCTAAAAAAGATAAATTTATTTTAAATTGAGGTATCTAGGTAATATAATTTTTTTATTTTTCATACCTTAAAAAATTTAATTGCATTGAAATTTCATACACATTAAATGCCAATCTAGCCTAATGATTTTTTTATAAGTTTTTGTCGAGAAAAAGTCGAATCAGATGGCTAGACCAAGAATTTGATGTATTTTTTTAAGGAAATAAATTAGTGCTTGAAATAAAATTAAATCCAGGCACTACAATGAACTAAATTTATTGAATAAGCCCTGGTAATCTTTGCTCCATTTATCATATCAAAGCTATTTCAAAAAACTGGTTGCTGATTTGAATGTGTTTAGAATTGCAATTATTAATTAGCATTAGTTTGTTTAGACAGATAGCTAAGCCAATGTTGAACTTTGATAAATTTTTGAAGCTTGGTGTTTGGCGAAATACCAGCTTGAAATTTAGGAAAAATCATAGAATTTTTAGTTTTATTTGAGGGGAAAAAAAATAATTTTTGCTTAGTGCACTTGGCTAGATCAATAAACAGGTGATGAGGATTCAATGAGCTTTTGATTACTTTGGAAAGAATACACAAGTGTCGAAAATACCAACAAAACGTTCAGACTAGACGATTTATTAAGAAATTATGCATTTTTTTTAATTCTTGCCAATAAATAGTTTTAAAACCTGATTTGAAAAAAATAAGAAAAAACGAAAAATTTTTCAAAAATGCCTGAATATGCAATTTGTTTTTTGCACATCTTTTTGTTTTGCCCAAAAAGTTTTTAAGCTTTTGGAGTCAAAATAAATTTTCTAATTTTTTTTCTTTTAGAGATCTCAATTATGTGCAACAAACTTGTTGTGATTTTTGCCATTTTATGTTACAAGTGCCAAGATAACCTAGAAAAAAAAATTAAATATTAAAAAAAAGTGAGAAAAATATAGCTTTATTATAAAGTGTTAAATTTAAACTTTTTAAACTTAGAAAAAAGAGACCACGCGCAAGCGTATACTGACAATGTTGGTCTCTATTCCTGTATAGCGCTTTTGAATAAAAAAAGACTCACAAAAATTCAGTTTTAAAGCAATAATTTGCTTAAGCATTTCTTTGAAATTAGGTCTACTTTGAATTATTTTATTTTTTTTATTTTTTTCCTGGACAGAACGAGCTATCGAATGCATCTACTGGGCTTTTTTAGTGATTCCCATAGAAAAAGTTTGGTTTAAAAACAACACCCAGTTTTATTCTTTTCCAGGCATAAGTAGCTGGTTGCTCACTCAAAAAAAAGCTCCAACTCTTTGCATGCAATCATATATTTTAATGCTTGAAATTATTTTTATTTTTTGCTAAGCAAATATTTGCCTTTAGACATTTTTAAGAAGCTATTCAAATGGAACCCAAAATAGAGCTTCGTCTGTTGGACTACAAACTAAAAATAATTAGCGTCAAAAAGCCCTCTATTCACAAGCTTATGTTCGCTATTGTGAAAATTGCGTTCACCAACAAGACAAAATGCTCATTTTTCTCGTTCACCGAGACCAACGATGACTTTTCAATAGTGGTTGATCATCACGGCTTTGAGGGTACATTTTCCATCATTTTAAACCATTTTGCCATAAATTTTTTTGTTGTCCCAGAATTATTGCCTTTTACCAACGACGCTGATATCACTTTGAGCCATTCAGACTGGATTCCAATGCATCTGTCAGGTGAAGACCTTCAGCGCGGAATTTCCAAGATTGCTAAATATCTTATTCTTCCTTTGGCTGATTGGAAAATTAGCATAATGGCCATTTCAATGTACCAATGTGACTACATCTTGGTAATTTTAAAGCATTTTATTCGAAAAATTATGCACTCCTTTTTTTAAAATAAATTTTCAGAAAATTTCATAAATTATTCAATTTTTTCAAGATTAAAGAAGAGGATTACGAAACAGTAATTGAGTGTTTATCGGCTCATATTCCGAAAATTTACGATGAATCTCAGGAACCGGAAATAGTTTTTACAAAGCAGAATGGCAAGGCCCATTACAACATCAAAAAAGTTCACAAATCAAACAAGCGTCTTGTGAGAAAACAGTCCGTATCAGATGGTAATTCACATTGACAAAAGTAAATCTATGTTATTTTTATGTTTTCTCCTTGAAGAATCTCGTCAGCGTAAGATTACTTTACCATTGCTGATACCAGACACCATCGAATACTGCATTACTGGTTTATACAACATGGATACGTTTTTCCTTATCATTCCAACTCTAATTGGCATCATGTTTTACGAAACAGAGTAAGAAAATTTTGTTAAATTACAGGTTTATTATAAAAGTGCACATTTATAATAAACAACTCTAGAGAGAGGCTTTTTAAAATTAAACATTCATACCTAGTCAATTTTTTAAAATTTATTTTAATAAGGAAATTTTGTTGTTAGTTTTTGGCAAAAATAAATGACATAGGATAAACTCAACTAGCTAAAGAGATGAATTTTACTAGATAAAAAAAATTAGCTAATAAAGATGAAATCGACTAGATAATTTTATTAATTAATATACAAAAGTATAAGAAACTATATTTTTTAAGAAACAAATATATTAAAATATTAATCATTATACAATAAGCTAAATTTGAATATAAAAAGTTAATTAGATACTCATAATTTTCTTTTTTTTGTTGACACCGTTTTTGGTGGTCTACCGCGGCCCCTTTTTGTTGGTGCTTCAGTAGCAACTATTTGATCACTATCTTCTAGCTCTAGCTAAACCTGAATTTCAGTGGCATTATTAATTTGAGTTTCAATTTGCTTGTTGACAGGAATATCCAAATAGAACTCATAAGTATCTTCGTCACTAGATTCACTTACGACCTCAGATGGTTGCAAATTTAAACAGGTAGTCTTCCGAACATAATACTTATACAACCAAAATAAACATTGCATTTAATTTTGGTAAAAAAATTTTAAGCATTCAAAAAAAATATTTTTTCGAATATTTAAGAGATTGAGTAGTCATTTATCTACCTTTTAATTTAATTATCTACTATTTAATTTTTTTTTCTAGTGTAATAAATTTTTTTTCTGGTGGTTAATAAAATCATATATTTATTAATATTATTATCTTGTTTTTAATTAATTTATCTAGTAAAATTAATCTTTTTTATCTAGAAAATTCATCTTTTTATATACTATCAATTAATATTTTCTGAAAATAAATCATGATCCATCGGGTTCGTCGTCATCCATTTTTAGTTTGAAAAAAAAACAAAAAATTTCTGAAATTATTTTTTCTAATTTCTAATCGATATTTTGTTTTTATTCAAATTTTTTTAGAGCTATTTCCCAATTCGAAACACTTGTGATTTTTTTATCAAATTTTGACATAATTGTTAAAATTTTTTTTAGCTCTGTAGGCATCAATTTTAATTATTAATTATGCTTAATAAATTACTAATTAAATTTGAACTCTTAATTTATTTTTCGAACTATTAAAAAACATCACTTGGAGTTTATTTCCTTAAATTTAGTCTTTTATAAATGATAATTTTTTGTTATTTTTTAACGAACTAGAACAATGGCTAATTAAGTAGAAAATGAAGATATCAGTTGAAAAGTAGTGTTCAGTAGTCTTCTCTAAGTACTAGAAAGAAAGTGATAATCTTAACATAAAAATTTATGGAAATAGAATAGAAAGCCAAAAAGAAATAAAGTTTCAAATTTGATTCTAAATAAAATTTTAATATACTTTTTGAAGAAATCAAAGAACTTTGCAACACAAGGCTAAATTTAATTCAGACACTGTTAAACAAAAAATGGGGTCTTAATAAAAAAACGTCAGGAAACCTGGTATTGTGAAATTCAAATACAAATTGAACAAAAATTCTTCATTTTTGATAAATTAAAATTAAAGTTAATAAAAAATATTAGAAAAAATACTGCAACATAATGCAACATACTTTGTTGCACCTTTTTTACCTAAAATAATTTTTCTCATTTAAAAAAAGACAAAATATAAAGAATCAATAAGATTTAAATAGATTATTGATTTGATTTACTAAAAAAAAATTAAATATTTTATTTTTACGCAAAAAAGGTGCAACAAACAATTTTTTTTTGATGTATTTTATTAACTTTAATTTTAATTTATCAAAAAATGAAGAATTTTTGTTCAATTTGTATTTGAATTTCACAATACTGGAAACCTTTATAAATCTATAGTCGGATCAATTCTAGACTATTCTTTTGCTTGCTTGAATTCATTTTCAGAAAAAAATATCAAAAAACTACAAGCAATTCAGAATACAGCAGTCAGACATATCCTCAGATTAAAATATGATACTCCCTCCAACATCATCCATCACGAGGCTTTGATAAACTTAAATTACTAACAGTCTCGAATCGACTTTTTGAGTTGAGTGAGAGATATGTTGGGACAGGACTGAGTAATTCCATTTCATTGGTTATCAGACTGGTGGAGGAATACAAAGCGGGTTTCGAATCAAGATATATCGAATACCCGACTCCATTGTGCAATTTCTACCTTATTATTTCTTCTTTTTTCCTGAAGCCTCAACTATGTAAACACGTGTAGCACGCTACATCATATTTCAGTATCTCTTTTTAATTTCAGTTTATTTTATCCTATTTTACTTAATTTTTTTTTATTATTTTGATTTTTTGATTTTATTTCATTTAAATTTAATTTTGTTTTTATTTTATTTATTTTATTCTGAAGGAGCTTAAGCTCGGTACAGCAAATAAATAAATAAAATAAATAATTAGTTAAACAAAAGATAGAATTGTTTACGAATTTTAAATGAATGAAAAAAAACTTGATATTAAATAAATTAATGTTCTGTTTGGAATAAGATTGTTAAAGTAAGATCGAAATTTCTTAATTATATAAAAAAATTATCAAACATTTAAATAATATTTTGAAACTATTCAAAGATTTAAATTAATAACATTTTTTTAAAATATTTAATTTATTCTTTAATTATTTTCCACAAATATTAAAAGAATAGACTTTAAAATAATTTCAAATCTTTAAACAAATATATTCATTTTTTAAACAAATAGCACTTTTTAAGTGGGTCTACTTGATTATTTAAACAGTAAGTCACCTTTTAAGTTAATCATAATGTGTACACGAATCTGGTGAACGATCGGACTTATGCGAAGAAAAATTTCAGATTAAAATTTTGATTAATTTAAATTTTTTTATACCAAATACAGAATTAGATTACTTAAAATTGAAATTTATTTATTATATTAGTAGTTTATGTGTACGAAACTCAATTTCCTTCAATAAATATAAAGTAAAATTTGGCAAAAATAAAATGATTCGAAAAAAATTAGAAGAGCTTTAAAATTAATAAATTGAAATAACTTCAGATGTTAAATGTCAAATTATTAAACATTTCAGGAAAGAAACAAAATATAGTAAGGTAAATTATTTTAAAAATAAGTCAATAAATCTTGATTCGAAACTTGCTTTTTATTTCTCTTCTAGTCTGAAAACCAATGAAACACAATTACTTAGTGCTCTCTTACCTTTCTTCAACATTCAATTCAAAAAGTTGATTAAAGACTTTTTAGTAATTTTATTCTTTATAAGCCTCAAAGAATTTTGAAGATATTTTGATCTAAGAAAAGATCTAAATACTGAGCTTTGAAAGTTTTTTTTAGTTCATAAAAATGAATTTAAACTAAGTTTTTTAGAAATGACCTTTTGTTTAAGATTGTAGGCCTCATTTCTTTTTTGAGAGATTTAGGTTAAGATTGATTCTTTCTGTAAAGTTTTTTGCAAAGATCATGCAACATGGTTTTTCTGCAAATACTTCCATCTTCCATTTGAAAAGCCATTGTTCAAGTTTTTGAAGATACTTATTTATGATATTTTCGAGATTTAGAAATAAAGTGGTTAAAATTGCAATTAAATGAGGACATTTAAAAAAATTATTGTTTAATGACAAGTTAGCAAAGTATAACTCAATAGTAAAATTTTCAAACACCACTATTTTAAAGTGATGAAAGCTATTATTTATTTAAGAAAATAATTTTGAATAATTGATATCCAAATATTGCTTTTAGTTAAAAAATTTAAAAATTTTTTTGTAAAACTTGAAAGAAGCTTTTATTTAAAAAGATTTTGACGTTAAATAATTTAACTAAATATTTTATCCGCCTATAAACTAAAGCATAAAATGGGTTTTAAAAAGAGAAAAATTAATATGAAAACAGTAAAACGGGAAAAAAAAGGACTAATAGTTTAAAAAAAAAAACAGAAAAATTTTTTAAAATGAGTAAGTTATTTAAATTAAAAATAAATATTATTTAACAATAATAATAATATATAAGTTACAACAAGCTAGCAAGCTAGACTTGCGAAGATAGGAAACAGTAGGATCCCATCTATGGTAACTGTAGTATATACACTATATTTGATTATAAAATTTATTAAAAGTCAATAATAATGATTTAATGTATTTTCAAGATTTAAAGAATTTACCTATTTTTAAAATTTTTTTCGATTTTCCCGTTTTAATGCATTAAAAAAATCACGTTTTTGTTTTTTAATTTATTTTTTCCTCTCGAGTTGATATACGAATATTAATTTTTGTTTAAATTAAATTTATTTAAAAAAAATAATTAAATTAATCATAAGCATTTTGTTTTTTTTAATAAAATTTGATATTATATTCATATTAAGCATGAAAAATTACAATCCATGAAAAAAATCGAAGATCCTTGAAAAAATTAATTAATTTTTGATAAAAAATATCTTAAATTTTTCATTTGATTGATTAAAATTTTCGATTTAACTAAATAATAAACTTTAACTAATAGATTATTTTTTTTCAGTGAATACGAGAATAATGAAATATTCTTTAACTTTACAAAAAAAGAATTCGACATTTCTCTTGTGATGGAGACTCGTTTATTAAAAAAGTAATACAAAAATATTCATTTATTTTTAAAATTAAATCTTAAATATTTTTAGATTTCCACACGGTATATTATTAAACATTGAAAATGATTACTGGAAATTGATACGAATTGGGCAATTGCCTGTTGGTTTTGGTACTTACAATTTGAAAAACATAATTCATTTTTTATTTAAATCTTTTAAAAGAGGTCTTCGGTGTGGTGGCATCGATCAGTCAGCCTTTAGAAATTGGCAATATAGATGAGTACTACATTAGCTCATACCATACTGGTTATTGTTTTGTTAGTATTTCAAATTTAATAATTACCTTATATTTAATTTTTTTAATTCTAACTAGATTCCTTCTGATTACCTTGATTTAGCCAAACAGTTATTTGCTCAGAAAGATGCTAAATTTGTGACATCAAACAAAACTTGCTTTGTGGAAGTAAAAGTAAACTCTTTTTTGAATGGCATCGATTCAGAAGAGGAAATCAATAATTTGACAAGTCAAGAAAACTATTTTGAAACCCGATTTCCGGATCAAATTGAGTCATGTGAAAATGGCAACCGTACCATAGACGAATCATTCGATGAAATAGACAAAATTGAAAATGGAATTGTTTAAGACGGTGGCTAATGCTCAGGGAATGGCTTGATTGATTTTTTTTAGTTGTATTACATCTTTATTAATCTATTTTATTTAACAACTACACAGTAGAGTAAAATAAACCATGGTTACTAACGTGCCTGAGATCAGTTTATTTACCTTTAACATTTTTCTCTTTAGTATTAATCGATGCTGAATATTGCTACACTTTAGTATGAAATGTCTAGAATTAGTATTTTTTTTATTAAACTTAAATTTTGAGGAATTTTATATCTTTTTTTTATCTTATTTTTTTTGCCAAGAAGAGTTATTTTAAAAATCGGTCCAATTCTATGCAAAAATTTGCAATAAGGATCTGGTACGATTTGTTTTTTTTTGTAATTACGATAGAATCTTTTTCAAAGTTAATATTTATTTGTATTATTGTCCAATTTATTGCTCAATGTAAACTCGTAATTTAATGCTTTTTACTAAATTTATCTTCTACTTTCATTTAAATATTTTAAGAATAAAAATTTTCTAAAATTTGATTTTTAAAATTATACTAAAAAAATCGACTCAAATCAAAAGAAAATTAACAAAAGAAAAATTATTGATTTTTAATTTTTTATTTAAATCAAATTAACTTTGATAAATGACCATTAATCTTTTCTAAATTACTGAAATACATTGATTATAAAAATTGTGTTTACTAATCCAATAAACATTTATAAAGATAAATATTTAATTTTCGACCTGAGTTGGACTATAACGCTTGAGTAAATCAATGTTACAATTTTTCAAAACCATAAAATTCGAATAAAATTTTATTTCTAATTTGATTACTTAAGTGTTATTTAATTTATCATTTCAAATTTATTAATTTTTTTATTTATTTTTAAGCAATCAATCAATTAATGAGCTTTTCTATAATCAAAATTTACCTCATTAATTTTAAATTAAATAAATTTTTATGTTGTGGAAAAAATTCTGCTTTTAGGTGAAATAAAAGCTGATTCTAACGATGCCAAAAATAATTCATACCAGAGGATATACTGAGTTTAAATACTTGGTCAAAATAACAATTAACCTAGGGCTCAATTTTATTACTGAATTGATTTTAGAATTTAATATGAAAAATGGCATCTAAATTCAGAATGACCTATTCTTAAATAAAATGCTTTTGGCTGCTTAAAACCATATATTTTATTTTAATTCAGTTTAAAACTAGTTATATGATATGCTTTTAGATGGGAAAAATAATAAATACTAGAACTTAACACCAAGGAAATTTTTTTTGGTAAAATTAGATACTAGAAGAAATTGTGTGAATTAGTCATATTTAAGAATTTTCGATAAATTTTTCTAGATATTTAATGAGAAATACGTAAATAAATTAGCGTTAGGTAAAACACGTATATGCTATTTTAAGAATAAAAAGTTAATTTTGTCAAACTTTTAAACCTAAAAAAATTAGTTGAAATACTTTTAGAAGTATAGAAAAAAATTTAAATACCCTAGATTTCAATACAATTGAATTAGTAGCACAGTTGAGATGGGATTATCGTATCTAAAAAATGTTATACTTTAGATATCTGTTAGTGATAGATAGGTCTTAGATTAAGATAGGATTTATTTTAAAATGGTCTGTTTGAACTCATATAAACCTTTCAATTTAATCATTGAAATATAATAGAATTTTTTTTCTTATGGTGACTTTAATTTTCGATTTAATTCTTAATTCAGTTAGTTTTATTTTTATTAATTATTTTTATCATTTCGAGAACTTTTTTATTAAAAAAAAAATTATATAAATACATTTAATTAAATTTTTATTAATTTTAAATAAATTTTTTTCTATCTACGCTTAACGCTTCAAATCAATAAAATTAACAGATATTAATATAACGACTTTTTTTAGTTTGTTAGGTACTTCGACTAAAATTTTAAATTAAACAATAAAAAATTGAAAATACTCAGTAATTATTTTTCTTTTGAGTATTTTTAAAAACAAAGCTTTTTGATATATTTAGAACTTATTAACATTACACCATTTTCTTTCAGAATTTTTGCAATATTACCACTGTTTGGGTCTGGAAAAATCTGCAAATTCATCCTGACAATTTTGACAGACATATTTATTCAAAATTTT
This sequence comes from Brachionus paranguensis, assembly GCA_016802215.1. Taxonomy (NCBI): domain Eukaryota; kingdom Metazoa; phylum Rotifera; class Eurotatoria; order Ploima; family Brachionidae; genus Brachionus; species Brachionus paranguensis. The sequence goes on from JAESIX010000004.1 coordinate 5,899,322, forward strand.
TCATATTTAAATTAAAAAATATTCACAAAGATTACTTTTATTTTAAAATTAATGGCTAAGAAACAAAACAATATAGTCTAAATAAGAGCTTAGTCAAATAATAGTTGTTCATTTGGAAAACTGAAGCAATTAACCCTGAAAAAATGACTTTAAAATATTCAAGTATTTGGACAAGATTCTAAATTAAAATGTTTTCAAATTTAAATTACAGAAACTTCAAACTAAGCAAATTTTAGATATTTTTTTTTTAATTTTCAAAAATCTTTGCTTAAGCAAATATGTTTATTTTTTATTGACTCAAAATTTGGGACCAAGAGATTATATAATTTGGAATTTGTTTAACAAATCTAAGAATAAAAGAATTTCAATAGACTTAAGCTTTAAAGTAACGTAAAATTATAATTACAAAGTTTTAGAACTCATCGGCTATAACAATTGCATAAGTTGATTAAAATAATATTCGAATAGCATCATAAAGTCTGACCGATGGCATTCATCTTAAATCATCAGTAAATAGAAAACAAAATTATTTACACAACGGTTAGCAAAAAAGGTAAAGATTATCTACTTAGAATCAAGTGAAACTGAGAATACAACTTCATTTAAGATAAGATATCTTCAATAGAAAAAAATCTATTATCTGGTTTTATCTGGCTTAAATGACCAAGAGCCATAAGCAATAAATGCTAAAGCAAATTTTGAACTTAAAATTTTTGCTCTTAATGGTATTTTGAAAATTTTATCAATCAATTTTTTAATTGATTTTAATTTAAATGTCTAATCGACCTTTAAATTTATTTAAATAGTTTAATTTTTGCTTATAAATTAATGAACTGGACAAGATTTTTTTTAAATAAATTTATTTTTTATCTTGCTAAAATTTTAAACTAAATAAACAATACACGTTTTAATGCGAAGCATAAATTATTTCAAAATCATTTTTTTTGTAATCTAATCAATAGAGTAAATTTATATTTTTTCTTTATTAAAATTTAACATGAGATAATTTCGAGAGATTTTTTTTTATCTTTATAGAAGCTAATGCACCGTTTGTTTGAAAAAAAAAATTTATTTTCATTCTTCTTGAAAATGATGCTTTTTTACTCTGTTTTTAAAGCTAGAATTTAATATTTTTATCACCTCCTGACAGTGTCAACACCGAGAAATTTTTTTTTGTTGGTGTGCTACTAAAAAAACACTTGTCTCAAAATTAAACATTGAATTAATTAGAAAATTTAAATTTTTATTAGTTTACGATAATAATTTAAAAACTTTATTTAGACCATTTTAGAGATAATTTTAATAAAAAAAGATATATGAAAGCTGTTTTTCTGCAGCAAAATTTTCAGGCTTAGAATACAATTTAAAAAAGACACAACAAAAAAAATTAAAAATAATTATTTTTTAATTAAAAATAAAGAAACAAAAAGTGGTGATAATAAATAAATAAGCTATAAATCAGTAAATGAGGGTTTTGAGTAACTTATTTTGAAATAAGAACGGAAATTAGTTAAGTTAAAACGAAAAAAAGCAACAAATTTACAAATTCATTAGTTTAGAATTAATTTTTTTTTTAAATCTTTGTTCTAAATGAGCTTCATTACAAAACAAGTTTAAATTTGCACTATTTGGCACAAAAAAATATGTTTTACTAAATTGTTTTATCCATTGTTTATCTTAATCGGAATTTTATTATATTCAAGTATTTAGTCTAATACTGCCCACTAATATTGGTGTTTATTCTTAGACACAATTTGTCATTGAATTTTTTTTTAAAGCCAAAAAAAATTTTCAATCAATCAGTAGGTGTTTATTATTCTAATCCGTATGATTAAATTAGTCTGACTTAATAAATTTATTTTTTTTAATCAATTGTGTTCAAGTGAATTACCCGTGGTTAGATTGGCATATTAAAACGAGGACATTTTAAATCCTTTTTTAATATTTTTATTCATTTTTTATTTATTTTTTCTCTTTTTTTTTTTAATATAGATTTTTTATTCTGAAGGAGCACTAGATCGGTACAGATAAACAAATAAATAAATAATAAATGTTTCAGTCAATTCTTCATAAAGTACACTGGCCTAAATGAACATTATCTTTTAATTAAAAGGAAGTCATAAAATCCGATTGAATTACTAAAATAACATAAACATGTTAACTAATTAAATTCGAATTTTATTAATTATTGAATATCCGGACCTAGTTTAACCCAATTTTAACAAAATAAATTCATTTGTTTCAGCATACAAGTCTAAAACCTATCGGGAGTATTAATATCGGTTCAATGGAGTGACTTAGACTTGTTCTAGATTTTGGATAATCTTTCTCAAATAGTGCAAAAGTAAATAAAAATTTAGACAAAAAAATTTCCGCGGCTCGAAAACTAGGCTATTTTTCTATTAATTGACAATTTCATTAAATGCCGATTATTGTAAATAGAAAAAATACTGTATTTAATTGACCAAAGGATTCTCAGTTCTCAAGTTAAAAAAAATTTATTTTTATGAAACTTTATTAATTGACACTTGTTTTGGATCCAAATTAAATAAAAATTTTTTTTATTATAAAAATATTCGCTTTTTTTAATTATTTGAAAATATTTTCACTGAGACACCAGATTGTTCAGAACAGCAAAAAAGTTTTATATCTTCAATTATTTCAAAATAAAAAATTTTATCAAAATATTTAAAAATAAGCAATTATTATAAGTTTTGCCATGGAGGCTCTGAGTTAACATCGTTATCTTCTTTCATCAAATTTTTTATTTATAGCAAATTTTGTACTCGAAATTTGTCGGCAAGCAGAAGAGGGTTTTTGTACCACTCAGATAAACTTCCCTAAGTAAATTCTATTGAACAAAAAATTAAAAAAATTAATCATTTTCTCCATGGACATTTTTTTTGTACTATAAAATAAAAATAAAAAGTTTGTCTGTCTTTTTTCCGTGACAATTAAAGTTTAAGTTTGACTAAAATTTAATTTTTGAAATTCTTGTTAAACTTGAGTAGAGTTATTTTGCTGTTGATAGATGTGACATGTCATAAATTTTTGAAGCAGATAAAAATTCAAATAAAAGCCGCAATCATATGTTTCTATTGACATGGTATCTACAAGTTGAAGTCAAGTGCTTATACTTGAATTATATAAAGCATTTTTTGACTCGAGACTGAACTTAGAATGCTGCGCATTAAAAACTAGTTAATTCATGCCAAAAATTTAAAAAAATTCTATTTTTTCATTCAGTTTTTTTTTTTCAAAAAAAAAAAAAGTAAGTGATCTTGGCGTAGAGTCGATTGTGTCAATCAAATTAGGACAATAATTAAAAAACTTTTATCATATCGTTTTCACATGTAGCCACTTGACTACCAAGTATCAAATTAAATCTCAAACTGTTAAGGTATTTTTATTTTTTGCATACAGTGTGATTAAAAAAGTGTGGAAATGAGAGATTTTGAGAGAAAAAAAAGCCGATGCATGGAACCAATTTGGTTAAAAGTGAAGATTAGAAAACTTGTTAGATCAGGCCATATACTGAAGCGTTTGATCATCAATTCGTTTTGAAGCTCTGAATTTGGTTGTACAATCATTTTTGAGTGTTTATTTAATATAAATTGATAGAAAGCAAACTAAAATATTTCCAAAAAGTCGAAATATTTTCAATTAGCACGCTATTAAATAAACATATATTTTAAGCATTTTCTCTTTAATTAACTATTAGGCAATGAGTTAAAACCTTTAGTTAAAATAATTGTGTACAATAATTATTTTGTTGCCAGAGCCACTTGACCATCAGCAGGATAGAAAAGCGTCCAAACGATTGCACAATTGTGACAGCATAGCTCTTCTCACCTCGAGTGCTTATCTCACTTTAGAAAAATTTTAGCGGATTTTGTCAGCCTAAGAGCTAGAGCCAACAATTGAAGAAGTCATTACATTAATTTGTGTTGTTTTAAAGATCAGCACTCTTAACAAAACACTTGGAAAATATAAAAAAAAAACACAAATTTTATATTTAAACTCGGAGAGGAATTACTGCCCAAATTTAGACTATGATTAAAAATAAAATTTTATTTTTGTAGATTTAAATGATTCACCTTTTAATGTTAGACTAAAAATTGAAATATACTTAGCAGTAAATAATCGACTCTATGGCCTACAAGGGACTCTTAGCCATTAATTAAACTCTTTACGCTCCATTTTTCGAATTTTAAATTGACATAAAAAAGAGTTTTTGTTTAATTCTTGAATTTAAAAAATAATAAAAAAAAAAAAAATTTTTTTTTTATTTTTTCACCTAAAATGTTTTTAACCATAGTTGGTCTTTTTTTAGTTACCACTAAATATCTACTATCGATAATGATCTTATTGATATCATTGATTACGCACCAAATTCTTAAACTAATCAATGCCAGACTGACCAGAATGAAGCGCGCGCCATCGTTCCACGAGCCCGAAGTGCTCATGTTCAACGAGTCCTTTGACGCCATCCAGCTTAACTTGCGGCGCAAATCCATCAGCTCGCTGCAACAAGACGACCTGTACACAAGCTTCGAAATGCTCAAAAACCTGAACAAACTGTACGACAATGTGCAGTACGAGAGCGAGTCTGTGGCCATGGACTCAATGGAAATGGACGACCAGCAAGAGCTCATGGAAGTGTCCGACTACATGGACGACAGCATTTTTAGCACAACTCTGTTTGATCAATTGACCAACAGCGACCAGAGCCTGGAGCAGACCGCTCTCACCAATTCGGACAGCAAAGTATTCGCTTGGCAAGATGCAAATTTGTGCCAATCGCTTGGTCGATACGCCCACTCCACTTTGTCCATTTCTTCCATGAGCTCGACGCCGAGCTCGGTCAATACGCGCATCAAGTCCTATCGGGTCTTGAAAAATTCTCTCTTGTTCAAAAGTGGCCACTCGAAGAGCAAAAAATTGCGCTCGCGCACCCAAAGGCTCAGACAGACGCTGAATTTTTACCGGCGTCATCAGCGAACCTCGTCGCTAAATGTTCCTGTGGAAAATGGTGCCAAAAATTTTCTCACAAAAAAGTACAGACCCTCGTTCAAAGTGGAAAAATTGCTCAATGACTCGCGCGGCATGAAAAAGTACCTTGTTGACTACGATGGCCTCATATCGCACAAAAGTCAGCGACAGCGCCAAAACACCACCGCATTGAACAATTTAAATTGGCTGTGCCGCGAAAGCAACTCGTTTTTGTCCTCTAGTTCCAAATCGTTGACCAGCATCGATCTTGACCTGACCAATGACAACCAATTGTGGTGCTCCGATCTGCGCGGTGCTCTGGTATTTGAGGACAGTATGGAGGAAAAAGAGAATTTATTTGGTGGAAATGTTCCGTCATCGAACCGTTGTTCGTCAGGATACCTGAGCGATTGCTGAAAACAGTTTATTTTGTTAGAGGAATTAGCATAACTTCCGTCTATTTAATCCTTTACTCATTCCGTACGCGGGATTTGGTGTATTTTTTTTGTAAATTTGAACGCATTTATGCCAAAATAAAATAGGGTTTCATTTTTTTTCGTTTTTGTTGCAGAATTTGCCAAGAGGTGCTTGAAAATAGTTTTTAAAAAGAAATTATTTCTTTTTTTTTTTTGTAGCGATGAAAACTTAAGACATCTCTTTATTTCAAAAAATTGTTTATTTTTGTTCTTAACAAATTATTTAAGAATATTTTTTTTATACTAATTAAATGAGAAAATCAACCAAAATACAAAACCGATGATTATTTTTTTATTGTTTTTTTTTTTTTTTTTTCTATAAAATGTAATTTAAAATAAATAGATTCAAAAATCGATTTATTGGCGCTAAATTTTATTAAAAATTATTTATATTTTTTAGCAAACTATGAAGTGAAATTTTTTTTTCGTTTTCATAATAAATTTAAAAAATTAATTAATATAAATTTTGTAAAATTTAAAACGATTTTGTGAATTTCATGTCTATGTTTTCATTTTTAAAATATTTTTGATATTTTTTCTTTTGAACATGTCGATATGCAAAAAAGCTGACTATTGCTAGAATCAAAACAGCCAAAACAATGGATCCTGATATAATAAATGGTGTATAATCAGTCTCACCTGTTTGATCGGGCTTTGTAGAACTAGACTGATTGTATGTAATACCGGTGACAATCTCAGTAAAATTGTCTGTAAAATCGGTAAAAATGTCAGTAGAATTGTCCGTAAAGTCGGTAGAAATGTCAGTAAAATTGTCTGTAAAATCGGTAAAAATGTCAGTAGAATTGTCCGTAAAGTCGGTAGAAATGTCAGTAAAATTGTCTGTAAAATCGGTAAAAATGTCAGTAGAATTGTCCGTAAAGTCGGTAGAAATTTCTTGAGAAGACGAAAGGCAGGGTAAGATTGTTACACAAAACAAAAATGAACCTTGGATATTAAAAAAAAACATTAAAAAATTAGCGTTAAATTTATTAGAATAACTCTTTTGGAACACGCTTTTAATTAAAAGACTTTTTTTAAATGAATTAAAAAACAGACCAGTTTTTCTGATTTAGCTGATAGTCAAATTCAAAAGTTTCTTGACCAAAAATTTGGATTACCCTAGTAAAATTACCTTTGTGCATTTAATGAATGTAAAAATTCCAAAATAACGCATACTCAAGATTTTTAAATGGTAAACAATAAATGATCATCAAAGAATAGTTTGAGTTGGTTAAAAGCGGTTTTACCAAAAAATCTGTTTGCAAATTTTGGCTATAAACCAGTATTGTAAAATATTCTGCGAATTAAAAGCTTTTAAAAGCACCTTTAACCAGACAAATCGACACAAAGTCCTTAAACAATTACAACTAACCAGAAATTAAGAATCTAAGCATTATTATCCCCCTATCACAAAAGATCGTGTTTTGCTTTTAAAAAATAAATTTCAATGACAAAATCAATAAATTTTGACTTTTTGATTAAAAAAACATCAAATATTTTCACGGTCCAGGCGTGTCTTAAAAATGATAAAAAATGATCTTTTATCTTTTTTCAAACTTTCACAATCGAATTCAAATCAGGTTATTATGGTCGAGTTTTAACATTTAAAAATTTTTTTTTTAATCCTAAATGGTTTCTAATTATGTGTTTCCAGAGTTTATCCCTTATATTATTTGGAATTAATTAATAATAGCCGCTCATGATATTAATAGTCAATCTTCATAAATTAAATTTTTGAAAAAGAAGAAAATAAAAATTCGATGATTGCCAAAAATTGTGGATAATTGGTTAGACAAAAAAATTTTTTAAACTAAATCACCGAAATTAGATAAAAAAAATTTGCACCAATTTATGAAGTTTAAAATATTCATTTATTTAGATAAAATTATATTTCTTATACTTTTTTGTACTTATAACGAAAGATTTTTTCTTGTATTTAAATTATCCAATTTATTCAATAAATTAAATTATTTTTATGAGTCATAAAAATGAAAAAAAAATCTGCAATAGTTTTAGGTGATAAAATGTAATGTGCTTGAAAACTAATTCTTATTTAATTTTTAATATCACCTAGTTCGACGAAAGAACTGAATGAAATCATAAATTAAAAAAATCAGTTTATTCGAATTTTCCATTTTTTTTAAACTTTGCAAAAATAAACAAAATTATTGTAAAATTAAATAAATAGACAAATAGAGAATTATTTAAGTTTTATGTTTGATCAATCAATAATTACATATAAAATTAAACTAATTATGCTTTAAGAATAGAAGCTATTTTTATTTTGAGTTATTTTGACTCGTTTTAAAAAATTTTATATCCTCATATCTTTTGAACAAATTTTTCAAAAGAACAATTTTTTTTCCTATTTTGTATATTTTACATTCTTCTTTAAAAATAGTAATTACTCTGTAAAATTAGGTATTGTGAATTTTTGTACAAAAAACATAAAAAAAATAAAAATGGTAAAGATTAAGCTCTGACTTACCAAAACATGTTCTGTAAATTGTAGCAACTGATTCATCCTCTGTAGCACCAATATGCTAATTCTGCAAAACTTAAGTTGTGGTACAGAGGATTTATCAGCTGCTTTAATTTACCGAACATATCTTGGTCGGTCAGAATTAAAGCTTTATATTTTGCTTTTGTTTTTTTTTTTAAACAAAAATGCCGTAAAATTATTTTAATTATTTAAAAATATATTTTGGATTTAAAAAAACACAAAAAAATGCTTAATACAGTGTTAAGGTGAATAGTAAAAAAAGCGAATTTTTAAATATCTAAATAAATAATTTGAATTTGAAAATTAAATGATTTGACTACGTCAAAAGACGTAAGTTTATTTAGTTTATTTAATTAAGTTTTCTTTGCATTTAGCTTCCATAAACAAAGCATCTTAACAAGTATGTTTACGGTAGCTTGTTTCTTATATTATTATTATATTGAACTAAATGATCAAAGTGACTTCTAAAATGCTAAGGAAACGTTGTCAGAAGAAGAGATCTATGTTAAATGGTTATCTGAAATTTTGTTCATTAAAAGAGAGATATTCTATTCCTTTTTTATTTTTTCTAAAAATAAATTTATAAAAAATCTCTCTTATTTTAAATTTTTTTCAAATAGGAAAGAACGATGCAAATTTCTCATGTACCATTGCTCTTAATCTTACTCTTCTAAAAAAATTAAAACTGAAGAATCTTATTTTTCTTTTTAAATATTTTTAGTAAATAAATTTTTAGTATAATAATAGAAAATTAATTATAGCAAAAATAAACATGTGTTTGATTCGTATGAATTTCAATTATTTCTAATCATCAAAAAGAAAGGCTATTTTAATTTTGGTCATCAAATCTTGATGAATTTGATTACATAATTGACTGAACCCTGAACTAATTTCGATTCTAATTAGCTATTTTCTTGAGGATCCTTAGGGACAAATTAAAAAAATATATTATGAAAAAAAAATTACATTCTATTAAAGAAATTAAATTTTGTTGTTTCCATAAACAAGCCATTTTAGAAATTGATGTTCAATGTGATCTTGTCTTTTTTATTAACTAAGTAAAATACCACATGCTTTTTATAAGCTTTTTGATCATCACCAATATAATGATTCACTTCTTATCAAGGTTTTGATAGATAATTATAAAGCATTAAGTTAAAAATAAAATTGAATTAAATTATGAGGTTTAAAATAAGTATTTCTTTTTAAATCATTAAAAAATATTAATTTATCTATATTTTGATTTTTAGTAACAGATAAAATATAAGAATGTTTATAGTATGTAAAATTTTATTTAAAAACAAGCAATTATTTTATTTAATTTTTAATAGTTTGGTAATTTTAAAATAAAAAATGTCATCATTCTAGATTTTAATTTATCAGATTTTTTAATTTTTGACAAATTTTAACTCATATTTATATCTTTTAATTCGAAAAAAAATATAAACCATGGCAGATATAAAACCGGCTATGACAAAAGACGGCACCACTACACTTAAAATTAAAAGCAGTATATTGTTCGTATTAATATGATTAAAGGCCATTATTTTCAGATTGTCAAAGGCCAAATAAACCATGTTTTCATTCGAATCATTTCTTTCAAAATCAATCTTAATCTTAAAAAATCATTTAAAAAATATTTTTTTAATTTTAATTTCATTTACTATTAATTCACCTTGATTCATTGACAAAGATGTACTAAACTCGACTTGGTCCCATAAAGTTGTATTCTTAATGTATTCTGGTGAAGTAACATTTCCGACTTCTATAAAATCAGAGTCAAAGAACACGCTCAATTTAATAGAAGCTCTGATAAATTGACCATCTATTTCAGCAAAATCAGAGTAGATAAGGCTGTTGAAGCTAATGTTAATCAAATTTAAGTCGGGAATTTCCAATTTAATCAATACTGAAGCGCCTAGAGAACTGTTAAATGAGGCTAATATAAAATTAGACTCAGAACACTGATCTATTTCGTCAGATGTTGTCCTACATTGAAGGCTATTGTTTATATTCACACATTGATTATAAATTTCATTCTCAAAATTAAACTGGGCTAAGCACTTTTTTTCATTTTTTGTGGGAAGATCTAAAAATGAAGTAATAAAATTAAAAAATAATTTAACTGGTGACTAATACAAATAGATTTGAAGCTTCCTAAAATTGAATTTTTTAAATAGACTAATGTAGATAAATTTAAAAGATTTGAATTATTGAATACTAAAGGACAAGTAGAGTTTTGATTTAGATCACACTCGAGAATAAAATGCGATGGTTGATTGTCTGGAGTAGGTGATGATGTGGACAATTTACCAGCGGAAGTAAATGGATCTGGACTAACATTTGGTAAAGTCGTCATGAGAATTTCAGAGCTGCTATTTATCTCTAAATTTTGAATTCCTTCAGTCTGTGTTTTTCTTATTGATATCAAGCCTTCAAGAAAAATCTCAATTTGATTGCTGATTTAATGCTTTTAAATTTTGAATTTACATTTTAAAATTAAAAATATCAATAGAACCAGTTTCATATTCAGTTAAAAACAGGATTTCAATAAAATTAAAGTAAATACAAAAATTCAACTTATAATAAAACATAAATTTTTAATTTTCAAAATATAATTTTTATTGTGTTTTATCTTGTGTATTTAAAAAAATTATCTTTTATTTCTTAAATTGTTAAAAAAAAAATGCTTAAGATTTATTTATTAAACAATTGAGTGTCTAAAATTTTAATGAGCTAAATTTAACAATACAGTGATAGTTTAAGCATAACAGATAAGAGCATTATTTCGTTTTTTCTTAAAGCTAGTCGACAAATTTGATTCCATGGTCGTGATAAGCTTTGCTTCTTCAGAATCCAGCCTATGCCCATATTCATGGCCGCCAGAACTTGGCGATTTTTCTGAAAACATGTTTACTCTCTCTGGAAGTTTTTCTCTCTCTTTGACATTTCCCTAGATAAAAATTAAATTAATCTTGTCTCAAAATACGACAATAAAAAATTAATATGTCTCGTATTACTCAGTTTCTATAGCTACATTCAAAAATTTACCTTTTGATCATAGTCAGCCAAATATGACCATTTTTCTTCCCATTCCTGCAAAGATTTTCCCTCTTTCTCAATAGCTTCGATCCAAATTCGCTCTTGACGCCATTTGGTCATAGCATATCCATCATCGGCTTTGCAAAAATTAAAGGGTTAAACTAATTTTTTCTTAAAACTAAAAATTACCATTAACTCCAGATTGTTCTTTGGAAGAAACAGTTTTGGCCTGTCCATCGGCTCTATTATTTTGAACAAAAGATTTGTTAGATTTTTTTTGGTCATTGGAATCAGTTTTTGTAAGACAAAACTTGACGTTAGAATAAATTTTGGGATAAGGCTCGAGACAGAAATTCATTATTTAAAATTCTCTTATCTGAATTAAAGAAATAAAGCTGAACTTTATAAAAAATTATAAAAAAATTTTTCATTTGCAAATAGAAAAAAAATCGAGAGAGAAAAAAGAGAGATTTTCCAAAAAATAATTGAAAATCACGAATAATAAAATCCTAGAATTTTTTTAATTTAAATATTTAAAGAGTTAGTTCTTTAAATTTGATAATTTTTTATTTCGAGAGTGTCTATCTCGGTTTGAATTTTTTTTAACAATTAGTATAAATTTTACCTCTTTGAAGCTTTAAGGACGAATCCGTCAGACATTTTATCGTTGTTGTGATTGTGGTTGATCCGCTCGGTTGTCGGGCTACAAACAATGACCCAATTTAGTCAAATAGTAATCTAATTTGTTTTATTAAATCTAGGCTATAGAATAAGTAAAAAAAAAATTAATTTCGAATAAAATAATTGAACAAACAACTTAGCACCAGACAAGAAAAAATTTAAAATTTTAGTCAACAGAATTTTTCAGAAAAGAGAGAAATTTTTTGACAGCTAAAAAATACTCACATTTCGGAAATAAATTGAGTGATTTAATAGTTACCAAAATTGAAGTTTCTTGAAAATTAATTCGAAATCCTTTTGTTAAAAATCAATTGGGATCTTATCTAAAATAACATGATTCCAGGAATTACTTTTTTTTGATTGAAATAAAATAATCAATACAAAAATTGCCCTTTCGATCTCAGAAGTAATTCAATTGTTTAAATTATTTCCGATATGCTTTGAGTGAAAAAAATGCAGTTTAAGTAGCTTTAATCCTTACGTATATGTTCCACTTAGCTTGAGAATAACAAACAATGTATATTTGAACTAGTAAAGAAAACAAAAATCAGAAATTATGAATACCAACAAGAACTTGGCAACAAGAGAATATAATTTCTAAATGTATTTCCAGTAAATAAATTTTTGAGTGTTTGGTAACTGTTGATATATAGTTATTCAATAAACTATTTGAATTCTCTTGGTGCTATGAGAGATGTTGTTTTTATTAGAATTTTATTTTAATGAAAAGTGAAAAAGGCTTTAATTAAATAAAATTTTTATTGTTTAAATTTGCTTGTCGACGCTTTTTGGGCAAAACCATTTCAATGAATTACTTTATCAATTAATTTTTTTCTCATGTTTAAAAATTTTGTGCCAATTTTGCATAACAATGGATTCTAAAACAAAAACTGCCGTATCACTTACATAACTAAGAATCTATTTTTATTATTAAAAAAAAGTAATTACAATTCAAATGAATGATTAAAAGACTTTATGGAATAAACTTTCTGAAGAAAATATAAAAATCGAAATTTGAATTAAAGAAAAAATTCGCTTACAAAATTTCAAATAAAAAAATACCTCTGGTATTCTTGAATTGAACTGAAAAAAAAGCAAACAAGATTGAGACACTTGGCTAATCGCTTAATTTCAATAATTACTTTTTGAATTTTTTGCTCCAAGAAATTGGAAATTATTCATTACTTATCAAAAAGTATTGTTCAGCTTACCATTGTGTCCGAAAAAAACTTTCACAATCCTATTTTAAGTATCAAATAAAACAAATATAATTTTTGATGTATTAAAAAATCAATTTTTTCTTGAAATAGAATTGAATTTTCACGTCAGATAAAATAAAAGTGTTTTTTAAATTACATTTATTGAAAAAATGATAATTACCATATGCTATCAATAAAATTAAAAATTTCTAATGAAGATTAAGCCTTTTTTAATACGAGTCTATAAATACGAAAAAAATCGCTATTGTGACTTAAAATTTTCATAATTAAATAAATCTACTTCCTTCAATTAATTTCTGTTAAAAGCTGCAATTTATTTTACAATATTCAAAGAAAACTTTTTTGTCATAAAAACTTGGTGTAATTTAACCGAAATACTCCAAATTTTGATTTAAAAAGAAAATTATTCTCTAAACAAGAAAACCGAAAAGTAACTAAAATTGATTTTTAAACTTTTAGAATTACTCTATAAGTATCAAAAATAATAAATAAAAATTTTCTAATTTTTAGGTTTTTTTTTTCAAGTTTTTTTTTTAATTTTTTACTTTTCTACTAAATAGGCCAAAAAAAAATTTCTCTGAAATATTTACATTTTATTTTTTAATGTTTATAATTTTTTAAAGTGGTAATTAACACTGTTAAAATTTCAGACGCTTGTTTTAATTAAATTAAAAAATATGCTAATTAAAACAGTAAAAGGCAATTGAAATTGTAATCAAAATTCATTGTTATTATCATTAATTTATTTTTTTATTTCTCTTAAATTATACTAATATTATTTTTTAAATTTAAGAAACAAAGAAGAATTTTGTTTTTAAATAGCTAACTAATTAATTTTTTGTTTGTAATTAAAATCAAAAAAATAATGAAATTTAACTTTTTAGAGTATTTTTAAGCATCTTTCCCACACTTGTTTTTTAAAAATCAGCTTTCGCAAGATTGGAATATCTCCAAGATAAAAGACAATTTTCGAGCATTATTTGAGCATGTCAAACTAAAGTACTTTTATTTATAATTTGGTTTCGAACATCAAAATGCCACATCTGGTATTTTAAAAATTAAATTGATTAAATTATTGTTTCTTATTCAAAATAAAGTCTCACGAATTATTTTCAAATTATTTTATTATAATTTAAGAGAAATTAGACTAATCTATTTGTATTGCCTTGAAAAAAAATAACTGAATAAAAAAAGTTTCCATGCACCATCTCAATAATGTTTGATTGTTTTTAAGTTAAGGTGCATGCTTTAAGTCATAAATTCATAAGCAAAGGTGATCAATAATTTTTTAAAGTAGCGTTCAAAGTAAATATTTGAAGGACAAATAAAATATCATATTTTTAATTATAAATTTTTTGCTGCAACAAATTGAATAGTTAAAAATATTTAAAAATTATTTTGGATCATTATTTTTCTAATTCATTAATTTCGATTTTGAGCGATCGATTTAAGAAATCAGCCAAGAAAATCCGACCTATTATCAATGAAAGGAGTAAAAACCAGAGTACTGCTAAGTGCGAAACCTGCCTCAAAATTTTAATTATTTAATTAAATTTACCTTTTTTTGCTGAAAAATTGGCTTTTATTCTTAGACTTTTAAAAAAAAAGTCATAACTTTGACTTAAATTTTTATGACTTAGACTTAAAACTGTGACTTAAAAACAAGTCTGGTAAAAACCAGTGAGGAAAAAAACAGTTTTTAAAAAAAACACAATTTTTTTAATTTAAATAAACAAAAAAAAATGGCTTGAAGATAACATTGTTTCTGTTGATAAAGAATCAAGCCATTCTTCTGACTTTTATGAACATTATGCCATATGTTTTAATGTATTTTTATGGAAAATTGAAAAAAAATATATATTATGAGTCGAAAGATCATTTTTATTGTATTTTTCAATTTTATTTTGCAAAAAGAATGATTTATCAGCCAGGAATTTTGTTTATGAGAATGAAGAAATTTTTAATTAGTTATTCAGATTTACCAAAGCCAAATACTTAACTCATTAAGGATGAGGATTAAAAACAAAAAAAGTGTAAAAAAAACAACACCTAAAACTAAATTAAAACTAAATATTTCACATAGATATTTAGATTTTAGGTCTAGTAGAAAAAATTAAAGAAATCTAAAAACTTTGAACAGTATATATGACAATTATTTTACTGTAAAACTTAAAATTCTTTTAAAAAAAAAGAAAATTTTATTAAATTAATTAACTTGAATATTTTTATGTAACAAATAACACATAAATCTTGAATTTTAAATCAGTATCAAGCATAAATACACAAAAAAAAATATGGAAATTCAATGAATCTTGATTTGAAATCAAATTTTGGTACATTTAAAAAGACAGTTTATTCCTAAAGAAAATTGCTCGTAAAAAAGAATACATAGCACAAAAATTAAAATTAATTTTCAAATTAATGTAATTTAAAAAAAAGGCTCCTAGGTACCATTAATATTTTAAAAAGTATCATTTGAAGATCGAATCAAATGATAAATTATAGGGTGCTAATAAGCATGATATACACGTACGAAGTACTTCTATAGTCGATTGAAATATTTGATTGAAAATAATAAAATTGAAAAAAAAAAATTTTTAATCTTGGTTGGGTTTTTTTGAATTTATAGATATATAAAATTAGCATAATTCATTTCCAATATTGGATACCTCGATTTTTTATTAATTTAGCGAAGTTTAAGAAAAATTAAATTTTTGCACATCTGATTATCTTCATTTTAAAGTTGATAAATTTTAAATTAGACTTAAAATAATCACATTTTTTCAAAATTATTTATTTGAAATTTCTGATGTAATTTAAAAAAAAAACTTTGATGCTAAATAAAAACTTTTGATCGAGTTAAAATAAAATTTGATTATTTTGTTGAAAATTTTATTTCACTAATTATCAACCATCGTTCTGATCTTTTGGTAATTTGAATCTTGATTTTAGTTATTAAACCTGTAATACTGGGATCTATTCTTCCTTTCACAATGCCAGGTTGATTCGAAAAATAATCAATAATATAAAAATCGTCATCTGTTAAAATATAATTTTTTTGGATTTTTTCAGCTTGTATTGGTCTGAGTGTTTTTATTTGAAAATTTGCATCATATAGTTTATCATTTGGATACTGAATATTTCCGGTTCTAACTAAATAACTTAGAAATTCATGAAAAAAATGACTAAATGTAGTTTTTTTTTTTAAATATACTCTTTGATGGCAGTAGGCTGATTAAATTCAAAAAGTATAAAGTCATTTTCTGAAGGTTCCAGTGACCAAAAAAATTGATTTCCGAAATAAATTGAATGAATTCTAAAGTTTTGGTAGGCTTTTAAATTGGTTGTTATTTTTGCGCCAGGATTTCGATGATTGTTAAATAATTTTCCAAAATTTCTGTCCTTGATTGAGAAAAATAAAAATTACATATTTTTTTAATAAGAAAAAAAAACTTTTAAATTTTGAATTTTTCCCTTTAAAGAAGAATGGATTCCTATGTGTTGAAAGAGACTCGGCTTGTGACGAATTTTAAATTCATTCTTCTTTTGGATACACATTTTCTAAATGAAAAATAATTTTTTAAAACAAAAATATAAAATATGAATTTTTGTTGATACGTGAGTCTGTAGTGGATTGCATATATGAATTTGTAAAAGAATATCGTAAAGCCAATCAACAGGTTTATTATTTGCAAACATCATAAAAAAGTTCGCAAAATACCTAAGTTGGGAGCATCTGAATAATTTTCCAATAAAACCAAGTTCCGAAAACTCGATTATCATCCACTTGTCGCTTTTTAAATGAGTTAAAAAATCTTTTATTGTCGTTAAAAAACCCAATTTTGCCACAATGTCATCTTCTAACTAAAATGAAAATTTCAATTATATAAATTTTAAAATTAAATAAAAAAATTAAAAATATCGTTTTTTGATTTTTAATAATTAGTTTAATTATTTTGTCCGGCCCTAAATCCAATATTTACAACAGTTACAGCGGTACTAAAAAAATCGTTATATACATGGCAAAATTGTATGGGACGGCTAAAAATAAAAATGGCCGGCATGGCCAGAAAGACGGGCCGCGTTACGATTATTAGAACCGCTGTAAAATATCTTATTCTGTTTTTTAACTAGATATTATAATTTCTTAAAAAAACACTTTTAAAAAATTTTTAAATAACATTTTCAAATTGATAATTTACTTAAAATATCATCTTAAGATTTTTTGAACCAATTTTAGGTTTTTAGGGGTAAAAAAGCTTTTAAATTATTTAAATTTTAAATTATTTTTTAACTCGAAAAATTTCTAGTCAACTCTTAAGGGCCAAATATTATTTTTAATCAAATAAGGTTTTTTTTTGAATTTCAATAATTAAACTTATTTCAAAAACCTGAAGATAATAGATTCCTTTCTTTTGACAATAAATCATCAAATAAGAGATATCATAATTTTGTTTAGTTCTCCACTTGACGCGTTCTTTTGAATCATTAAATACTCGATCTTGCGGCAAAAGAGTAAAATTTGGATAAAATTCTGCAGGCGGAACAACAATTTCAAGAAGTCCGGATTCGAGTTCATAATTATAAGCTCTGTTCAGATTTTCAATTGTTGTTTGAACAAAAGACTGATCATCAAGCTAAAACACAAAGAAAAAATAATTTAATAAAATTTAAAAAAAAAATTTTTATATTTTTTGGTCTTTTTTTACTTCAGGAATAAAAATAACAACAACGGCTTCACTTTTCTCTACCTCATTCATGGCATCAAAAACAGACTTTAGAGTCTCGAGCAGGTACGATGCCTTTTCTCTTTTAATAGTCGGTATGCCAATAACAATTGAGCCAAATCGGTTTTTAGACTGCTTAAACTTGGGCTGGATGGTATGCTGAGACAAACCAGTCAAATGAGGTAGCAAGTCGAATACGTCCTTAAATTCCACATCTAACTTGGTGAACGATTTGTAAACAAGATAAGAAAGACTAGTATAGTTTGTCAAGTTTGTTTTCAATAAAAAAGAACGTATTTCACGGATTGCTTCATCATTAGACTGATTAAAAGATGGAAAATAATCAAGTGAATTATTTCGAATTTTTTCCAAAAATGTTTTTTGCTTATCGATCAACTCATTGTAATACATAAAACTTATATTGAAGAAAAATTTTAGATCTTTAAAATCGTTTTCTTTTGAATCCAAAAATTTTTCCAAATAACCAACTTTTTCCTTCAAGGTTTCTAAATATTTTGCCTTTCTTACAGAATTGCTGACTAAAATTTTAATATTTGAAAAATAATTTTTAAATCATCTTGTTAGTTAAGCTATTAAAATTTTTATTTGACTTCTTAGCTTTCTTTTATAAAACTTGAAAGGTAAGTAACCAGATTTAAAAGTTAGATATTAATCCAATTCTTATTCATTCGAAATTTTTGCTCTTTATTAATTTTTTGTTAGTTTTATAAAAATAGAATGTTATGTTATGTTATGTACTATGTTAATGTTTATTGAGCAGAAAACTGATTAATTTGACAATCAATTTTTTTAGATTAAGTTTTAAATCTTAAAATCATGAATTACTTTCGAGAAGTTGGCTAAGAGCATAAACTGAGACAAAAATGCCAAAATAGAGAATTTTCCAATTTTTTACCATTTTATGGTTACTAAATTCCTTCTTTGAAATAATTAATGCTCTCTTATTTTTAAATTTAATGCAGAAAAAATAAAATAAATAAAAGAAATCTAAAACTCTGATTAAAATTTTATTATATTTTTGACATATTAATTGAATACCACTAACAAAACATTAATCTCGTGTTTTGAGAATTGATAAATCAAGGCGATCGCGAACTCAATTGGTCTTGATTATTAAAAAAATTATAATCTCAGTAAATTTGCGTTTCTAATTAATTTGATTTGTTTTGATGGCACCTCATTCTTTTCGTAAATTATATAATATTAAATGGCTTGATAATATGTATCATTTATTAGAAAGGCTTAAATTTTTCATGCATAGTATTCAAAGTTTCATTCCAAGTTAGCAAGTTTACAAAAAAAAACTATTGTCTAAAAAATTCATATTTTTTTATTTTCTTCTTAAAAATAAATTGCTTAAATTTTCTAAACAAAATTAAATATTTAATTAAAATTTTTTTGAAGTTAGTAATTTATAATTATAAGTTTTAAAAAATTATATCCTGTGAGATCAAAATTCATGCTTCGTTTTTTGTCTAGTTTTTGCCATTTTAACTTGCTCGTTAAAAATTTTACTAATAAGAGTCATTTCAATTTTGATTAATTTCAAAACTTAAATTTAATTTACTCACTTATTTTTTAATCGGGAGAAGCCTAAAAATAATAAAGAAGTGTTTTGATTTTTTATGCTTCTTCATTTGAAACCATGAAGAAGTATAAAAAAAAAGATCTTATAAAATATTTGAACTGTGTGATGTTATGTTAGAGTCAAGACACTTATTTGTCATTTATATTTATTTTAATAAAATTAATTAATGAAATCTCTAAAAAGTTACATTAATTTGTAATCTGATGTAAAAATAAATAATAGTATAGTTTTATTTAATTGTAAAATGAAATAAATCATATTTGATAGAATTATAAATAGAGAAAAATTCATCTAAAATATTTAATAAGCATCCAAAAAATATTTTATATAAAAAAGTGGGTCTTGTCCAATATGTGATCACTTGATCACAAAAAATGTGATCATTTTAATAATGCTGGTTTTGTGAACAAGACTGATCACCAAATCGATGATCACACAATATGTGATCAAATGATTGATCACGAGAATTTTAACATTGATCACAAAAAATATTTTACTGATCACGCTTGAATAAATTTCAAATTTTACTAAAAAATTTTTTTTTTTTAAAAAGTTTATCAATTATTTAAAAAATGGCTTCGTTAATAAACTTTAAAAAAAAAATAAATAAATTGGCAATCTTTATTTTATATATTGATCATTAAAATTTAAAAATTTTTTCATCAACTTTTCTTGATAAAAAGAAGTCGCATTAATATTTCAATCTAAATTAGGTTCCAATAGTGCTTCAGTTTTGAAATTTTTTTTATATAATCATTCTTACGCTTACTTAGCTTAAGAACTGAAGTATATAAAACTTTGAATGTCTTGAATGCTTTAAATCTTACTGCAAAAAATTTGGTACAGTAATGAATTTGAAGCAAAGAAAAAGATCTACCAATGCCAAGAATACCATTATTTCATGGCGATGTAGTTCTTGTGGAATATTTAAATCAATCTTTAAAGACTCGTATTTTTCATTGTTTAAATAGCCGCTTCGTGTAATTTTGGCTGTCATTCGATTGCTGGGCTTCCTATGCAAAAATCTCAAAACTAAAAGAATTTAAGCATCAAACCATATCGCTAAAAAACACTCTGTTTAATTTCGAGTTAATTTTTTTCTTTACAAAACTTAAAATGAAACTTTGATCTCAAAAATAAAAACATTGATCCCAAAAGTTTTTTCCTAATTCTTATGTTTTTGATCACATATTGTGTGATCATCGATTTGGTGATCAGTCTTGTTCACAAAACCAGCATTATTAAAATGATCACATTTTTTGTGATCAAGTGATCACATATTGTACAAGATCCAAAAAAGTGACTAAATCTTAATTATTTTTTGTTTCACTTTTTGAAAGATAAGTTTTCTTACGATTCGACATTCGATATTTTGTTTTTAAAATAAAAAAACAGTTTGGTCTTAAAGATCTGGTATGACTCCATAGATCATAGTTTTAAATTCAAAATTTATTTTTTTTAAATTTGGTTAATAGTTTTTTGATCTTTTCTTTGAATTTGTACAATTCAGTACAAGATCATCAGTAAAATCACCTAAAGATAACATTTTTAAAAAGAAATTTAAAGTTTTTTTTAAGTCATGGCTATTCACACAGTATTTTTTTGAACGTTCATGAACGATCACATTCAAAATTTTCACAAGTTTTCATTTTCTTACATAAATTTTAATATTTTTTAAATAAAAAATTAGAAATTTATGAAAACATATTTAATTTGATTTAAAATATATCTTGAAATAGTCAAAAATAAAATTTTAAAGTGTGTTTCTTAGATTTAAAAAAATATTCGAGATTATTTATTATTTTTATAAAGGATATTTAAGGCCTAAAAATTTTTTTTAAATTTTTTAAAACTGAAATGACGAAAGACGAATTCATTATATAAACGTCAAGTCAAATGACTTCAAAATATCTAGCGACTTGAATTTGACTTTTTGTTTTTTGAAAAATTCAGGTAATCATCCATGTTTGCTTGCGAAGATTCTTGAATGCTTAAAAGATTCTCAAGTATGTTAAAAAATTATATTTTTTATTGCAAGCTCATATTATAAATCGATCATTTAATGTTTTAATTTAAGATATCAACAAGCTTCAGAGGAATTTATCAGTTAATTTCAAAAATGAAAAAATGAATAGTTAAGTTTTTGATAAAATTTTATTAATAATATTCATATAAATTTAGTGGTAAAGTTTAAGGAAATATTCGAATTTATAAAAAGAGGTTTTGTAGATTTTGTGAACAGTAGGATGATGAATACTTGGAAAAAATTGTTGTCTTCAAGAATGTAGTTCTCAAAATTGGTAAACACTTAAAAAAAATACTGTCCTAATAATATTTTGAATATGTACTTAATGTATAAAATAAAAAATCTCAGGCAAGTTGTGTGAATAGAATATTTAAAATTAAAGTCTGTTATGTTTTAAAACTGTAAAAATATTGAAATTTTTGAATAAATAATTAAAACTTTTTTTTGATAGGAAAATTTTGAAAGACAATTGTATTAAGATTATATAACAAAACGAGGTAAATTTTATTCTTTGTTTCGAATTCTTTAACAAAAATCAACAAAAAAATTTTTGATGATTTTTAAATAAAAATGGCATTAAAATAATTTTTTTTAAGATTAAAAAATTATTTAATAATACTGGTTAAATTTTTATTTTAAATTTAAAAATCCAAATCTCGAAAAAGATTTTGTACAATTATCGAATATATGTTTGAATAAATTCCGGTTGAACTTATAAAAATAAATTTGCAAATTCTTTATTGCTTACTAAAAACTTATCAAAAATAGTCTCATTTAGATGGTACAACTTTTGAGACTTTTTTTTCATTTTTATCTTTACTGGATAAATCGATCTCACTTATAATTATCCAAGTATCAGATTTCGTCGGTATGTGAATTCTAACTTCAGAAATTAGACCAGTTACATTAGGGTCTATATTACCTTTAATAGTTCCTAATTGATTAGAAAATGTGTCAATAATATAGAAATTGTCAGATGTCAAAATATAATTTTTTGGAATTTTTTCAGTTTGAATTGGTCGTTGTGTTTTAATATGAAATGTTGCATTATATAACTTGTCTTCTGGGTGCTCGGGATTTCCACTTTTAATGTAGTATCTAAAAAATTGAAATTGACTCAATTGGTAAAATCTTTGGTAAAAAGCAACCTTCTAATAAAAGTTGGTTTGTAGAATTGAAACAAAATGTAGTCGTTTTCAACAGGAGACATTGACCAGAAGAAATTGGACCCCAAGTAAACACTATCTATGGAATGCTTCATGTAAGTTTTTAGAGAAGTTTTTATTTTCGCCGGAGGATTCTGGTGAGCGACAATGGACAAAAATGATTTGCCAAAATCTTTGTCCTTTAAGAAAAAATTTGAAGAAAAAACATTTAATATTGAAATTACTTTGAGTTTTTGAGTTTTGCCTTTCAATGACGACTGGATGCCTACATGCTGAAAAAGACTTGGTTTATAGCGGATTTTAAGAGTTGTTTTTGATCGTAAGCAATGTTCCTTTAAAATTTTTTTGATTGAAAAAATTTTTTTTTTAAATTTCAAAGATTACGTTAGGTTTATCAGGATTGCAAATTTTTACATCTAACATGATGTCAAAAAGCCAATCGACTGGTTTGTTATTGGCAAACATCAGAAAAAAGTTGACGAAGTATTTAAGTTGACTGCATTTGAACAATTTTCCGATAAAACCGAGTTGAGAAAATTCAATAATCATCCAGTCATTGGATTTCTGTTCTGTAATAAAGTTTTTAATGGTCGAAAAGAAACCACTTTTGGCAACTACATCATCTTCTAACTTAAATAACAAAATAGATATTTTTAGAAAAATTAAAAAAGCAACAAAATAATTATTACGCTTTTTTGTTTTTACCACATTTTACCACATTTAGGTAATTTCAAGTAGAATTACTGAAATAAAAAATTGTAAAGTTTCAATATTCAAAAGAAACGGCGTAAAATTTAGTTTAAATTAAAATAATATTTTTATTTTATGTGGAAAATTTTTCTGATTTTGGAATTAACTTCCGATCAAGGAAAAAATTTGATTATTTTTATTCACAGTTTTACGGAGTTATTCATTCAAAAATTAAATTTTTTAATAATTCTATCTAAATTAATTATTAAATTAATTTTAATAACTTATCATTTTTAAAAGGGCATATTTACAATTTTTTACTTCAGCAATATTAGATAAATTAAGTCATGCTAAAATTAAAATTTAATAATATCAAAATTACAATTTAAAAATAAAAGAAAAATTCCTAATGTTTGAGTAGTTTTATATATAACTTTAGATCGAATCACCACTGTATCTGAACATAAGTACAAATGAAAATATAAAATTTTTCGTTTTATGAAATGAAAAGTTCGTCCCTTAAACCATTTTAACTAATATTTAAATTTATCTTAGATACAAAAATAGAATTCAAAGTATAAATTCAAAAGCCTATAAAATCTATTTTTAAAAAGTGATGTTATTTTTGAATAAAATAAATTAAAGTTTTTCTAAACACCTGAAGATAATAGATTCCTCTCTTTTGACAATAAGCCATCATATATGAAAAATCGTAGTTTTGTTTAGTTCTCCACTTGACGCGTTCTTTTGAATCATTAAATACTCGATCTTGCGGCAAAAGAGTAAAATTTGGATAAAATTCTGCAGGCGGAACAACAATTTCAAGAAGTCCGGATTCGAGTTCATAATTATAAGCTCTGTTCAGATTTTCAATCGTTGTTTGAACAAAAGACTGATCATCAAGCTAAAACACAAAGAAAAAATAATTTAATAAAATTTTTAAAAAAATTTTTTATATTTTTTGGTCTTTTTTTACTTCAGGAATAAAAATAACAACAACGGCTTCACTTTTCTCTACTTCATTCATGGCATCAAAAACAGACTTTAGAGTCTCGAGCAGGTACGATGCCTTTTCTCTTTTAATAGTCGGTATGCCAATAACAATTGAGCCAAATCGGTTTTTAGATTGCTTAAACTTGGGCTGGATGGTATGCTGAGACAAACCAGTCAAATGAGGTAGCAAGTCAAATACGTCCTTAAATTCCACATCTAACTTGGTGAACGATTTGTAAACAAGAGAAGAAAGACTAGTATAGTTTGTCAAGTTTGTCTTCAATAAAAAAGAACGTATTTCACGGATTGCTTCATCATTAGACTGATTAAAAGCTGGAAAATAATCAAGTGAATTATTTCGAATCTTTTCCAAAAATGTTTTTTGCTTATCGATCAACTCATTGTAATACATAAAACTGCTATCGAATGCATCTTTAAGACTATTAATATCATTTTGCTTTGAATCGACTAGATTTTGTAAATAATCAATTTTTGATTTTAAAAATTCAAAGCTCTCTATTGTTTCCTTGGATGAACCTGAAACAAAATTTTTTTTAATTTTCTTTTTTTTACCAGTAAATTACTCACGTAAACCAAAATTTGTTAAATTTAAAAAACTAATTGAGTAGAATATTAAAATGATGAACAATAAAAGTGCTCCATACCGGCTGAAATGCTTCATAGATGAATATTTTAGTTAAAATCAGCTTCCAAAAAATCAAATTAAGACGAAAATCTGTGATTAAATTTATGAACCTCTTTTCATAAATTTTTTTTTTAATCTTTCTAAATTTTAATCTAAAAATATGCTAAATTTTTGTTAAGTTCCTTACACATGTTTTCATGATATTAAATTATAAACCATGATAATAATTCCTCATATTTGTTTACACACAGTACTTGGTTTTCTCTCTGATGCGTTGAATGATTATAACCAAAGAAAAAAAAGTTAATCGAAAAATGCAAAATCATAATTTAAAATATTTTTCGAATTTTAAAGACTACCTCTCACAATGATAGATGTATACTTGCAAAAAGAAACTTTTGTTTTAAAATTAAAGCTGTAATATTCAATTTTTAATTTCTTTTTTGATTTAGGAAAAAATAATTATTTTTAATTTTTCTTCATCTAAATAAAAAGTTTTTCGATGGGAATTTATTTTTTTATTTATAATTTAAAATTACGAAAATAATTAATGTTTAAAATAGAAAAAATCAATACTTAAATAATCATTTTGTACGCAGCCTTGGTTGCAAACAAATGTCTACTAGATTTGTTAAACGAATATTCATTCATCATTGAAAGGTGATCTATTTTTTAGATTGAAAAATAATTTAATTTTTTGATATTCCAAATGAAAAATGATATTTTTTTTAAAATTAAGAATTAAATGAAATAAAAATAAAAATTTTCTTTTATTTAAGTAAGTCTAGATTGGAAAAGATCCTCTCTAAAAAAAGTATAATTTTCGTATGCTGGCAATTTTTAGGATGCTTATTTTTAATGGCAAAAAATCAACATTGGAAAAAACTAGATCCTAAAGATTGTATTAAAATTATAATTATTTCGAGTTTAAAGCGAAAAATGTGTTTTTATGTAAAATTTTATTTAAATAGAAAAGAAAAAATATTCAAAAATTTTGTTTAAACAAAAGATAGCATCGGAAAGACAATATAGCATTTTTGAATCTTTTCTCTAGTTCTTTACTAATTCAACAATTACTAAATTCAAATATTTACTTAACCGAATTTGAATGAAAATTTCCTAAATATTTCTAAATGTTAACTACTGATTATTGATAGTAAATGTTTACTTATTATTGATAGTAAATGTTAACTACTGATAGATAGTACAAAAAATTTAGTTTTTAATAGTTAACTTGGTTTAATGTTTTTGTAAAAATCAAATTAAATTAATATAATTGATATGACATAGTGGATATTAAACAATTTACAAACATTTGGAAAAAATTACTAAATAATTTTGAAAAAAAAACAAAGTATAAAATTCTGATTTAATAAAAAAAATCAAAAATCAAATATTCTAAATGATTCGTTAAATATTATAAAGTTTAAATGAATTTATTGTTTAATTTTTGTTTTAATGATAAAAAATTTTTAAAAAAAATTATTTGCATAAAATTTTGTTAGATTAGATTAATTATAAGTGATTTACATGTCCCAGTTTAAAAATAATAGATTTTTTACTATAAATATTTTTTTTATTTATCATCCAAAAGAAATTTTCATTCAATTTCGATACTTAAGAATAATTTAAATCAGTGTTTTTGTTTTATCGGAAAAAGGTATTAGAAAAAAATTAAAATAATTACAAAGCTAATTTTTACACAAAATTTTTCAAAAAAAATTAAAAGATGATTAGAGTTCAAAAATTAAGAAAAATATATGCTTTTTTTATCATTTATAAAATCATCTTTATTTTTCAATGTATAATATTTATTCTATTTGATACTTAATAAGACACCTACACACCAGCACACCTACATAAAATTTTTAAGATCAGTGTTTATGTGTGAAATGGAATACCTTGTTCTGAAAAAGTATAAAATTAACAAAATCAACAAAAACGAAGCTATCATAATCAAAAAGAAAAAATCATGCTCAGACTTAAAGAAAACTGGTTTGACACAGAACGATATTTCTGGAAAAATCTAAATTATGATGAACCGGAAAGCCTGAGGGTAAGCACAGCATCCAAAAATAAATGTCAAGAAATTATCATTTAATCAAAATTTATTGAAAAATGATTGTGTGGAAAAAAAAATTTATTTAAAAAATTTAAGACTTGAGCGCCTGGTGTGGATGATTTGATTTTTTTAAATTAAATTTTTGAAAATCAAAAATCATAAAAAATTAAATCTGCTTATAACGATTTTAATTTTAATATTGGATATTGAAAAAAATGAGATTTCTTTATCCTTGCGTGCACGAATAATATTCCCTGCATCATTAGTCTAAAATCTAATTGAAAAAATTAAACTAATCCAAAATTATTTCAAAAATACAAATTATAATATTGTAATAAAAATAAACTTATTTCCTTTCATATAAAAAATGAGCTATAAACTTCTCAAAAGAAAGAGAATATTTAATTATTGTTGTTTTTAGTTTTAGTAGATGATACAAACGTAGCTCGGTTTTGATTGTCATCAATAAAATTCATGTTATTTCTGTTTATAGCTCTAACTTAATTCAAATTTTGAAAATTATGTAAGAAATTTTTGAATTTTATTTTATTTTGTTGTTGAATTTCATAAAAGCTGTGTACCTGCGAACAAATGTTCTTAAAAATTGAAATAGCAATTTAAAAGGTAAAAATAAAAACTCAACTAAGGATTATTTGCAATGGCTAAAAGAAATGTTTGGTATACAATAAACAAAAGGCTTACTTAACTTGCTTTGCCACATAAATCATTTGCCTATTATGCATTCAAATTTTCAAAAAATTTTCCCAATTTATTTCTGGTCAAATTTTTTTTCAGAATAAAATTGTATGATAATTTCTTATCAAAAATTAAATAAGAATTTAATTAATTTTAGATTCGTTTTATATAGTTATTTTTAATTTTTATTCGAATTACGCATTATTTATCAAAATGGCAAATTTATTCAATAAAAAAAGAGTTAGTTGGCGGAATTTGGGCTTTTGTCGGCACCCGAATCGTTTTCGGCGAAAAAAAAAATCTTTGGGAGGCAAACGTTACAGTGACAGTGTCAACTCAGATGGAGAGAATTCAGAATACGTCAGTTATCAATCTTTGTCAAATATCAGCTCTCGCTCAAATGTACAAAATTATCCAAGTCCAGACAAAAATCTAAATGAATCAGTGTCACACTTATCCATAAAAAGGGAAGAGAACAACTCAGTAAATTTACTTGCCAATGAGAATAAAAATTTCCTCATGGAATCTTTTCTGGAATATGCCAGAAACGGATCTCTGGCAAAAGTCGAAGAAATTGTGAAACAAGCATCGAATGGCTTCGAATTTCGGAATTTAAATGTTAATTACAGGGGTATGCCTAAAATATGCTGTCAAAATTATAATTTTTTTTTTGAATCTGTAGAAATTTATAAACTAAAATCAATTCATTCATAAGTGAAAATTAGATAAAAACGATCTTTTAATTCTGAGATTTTAATTAATTTTGAAAAATTTTATTTCCAGTTATCCCTATAGAGATCAATATATAAAATACTTAGACCATATTATAAAAAAAACTAGAAATGAACTGATTCTCTGGTATAGAAAAAAAAGATGATTAAACACATTTTTTTTTGACACCAATTTCTTCCTTTTTTTGCAATCGATAATGAAATTTAGGAAATGAATTAAAAACTAAATTTCCTTATGTTTTTTTTTTAATTTTTTATGTTTGATGTCCTTTGGATCAAATTCTTAAAAAATATAAAGTTTATTTAAAAAGGAAAATTTTTTATCAAATAAAACAAATAACTAATTTAGATATAATTTGATTTCTAGGTATGCATAAGCGTTTTTATGGTTGGACAGCTTTACATTTGGCATGCTATTTTAATCAGCTCGAAGTTGTTAGATATTTATTGCAGGTAAATTTTCAAACGTAATTATTCCAATTTAATTTTAAAATTTTAAATTAAAAGCAATCAGATATAGACATTAATGCAACCAACAACGAAAACGATACACCATTGCACAAAGCCGTATATTCTTCAACCAATTCTTCACGATATGTAAGTAGAATGATTTATGTCTAATTTTGTAATTCAAAGTTACCTGATTTAAAGCTTCAAAGATAATTAAAAATAATTTTTTTTCAAAACTTGGAGATTTCGTTTTTCAAAAACGATTCAAAACATTTTTTATGATAAGATTTTGCTAGTGTTCTTTAAATTTTTTCAAGTTCAATTATTAGAGATATAAAACCAAGATTGAATTTTATTTTATTTAAAAAAAAATTAATTTTAAGAACATAGTAGAATTGTTGCTCCTGAACAACGCAGACATAAATCTAAAAAACAACCAAGGCTATAGACCAATTGATTTGGCAACCGATCTGTCTGTCAAAAAGCTACTAGAAGGTAAAGTCTGCCAATAATTAATTTTTTTTTAATTAATTTTAAATTTATTCGTCTTTTTAGCTGCCGAGAAGACAGAAATATACAACTTACAAAAAAAATATTTTGAGGCTGTGATTTCAAGTGATCTTGACTGCATAAATAAATTGGTAAATGACTTTTTTCAATTAAAATTTCCATGAATTTAAGAAAAAAAAGTTGCATAACCTAAACTTTTTATTCGATAATTAATTAATTTTGATAGCCAAGTTAAGTCTGAATTTAGTTCATAAAAGTTAAATTTCCATGAAAATTTATTTATGAAAATTTTAGTCATATGCTCAATTTTTTTTTAAGATAAAAAACAAAAGTTTTAATATTAATTTTACCGACACATTTGGAAATAGCGCTTTGCACATTGCTTCAAATAGAAATTTACGCGAAATTTCAATATTCTTAATTGAAAAAGGAATAAATACAATAGCCAAAAATCATCAGCAATTAACCGCTCTAGATCTTGCCAAGACCAGAGAAATGAAAGAAATAATTGGTTATGTTCCATTTAATCATCGAAAATACCAGGGATATTTGTTGAAAAAGCGAAAATTCCTCGGATATAAAGAATATTTTGTCGTTCTGAATAAAGGATCCATAATCTATTATTCAAATGAGTGAGTATCTTCAATAAATTTTTTTAAAATTAAACATTCAATACTTAACTTAATACTAATGTGCAGAATTATTCATTTTAACTTAGTTTGATTAATATTAAAATATGTCTCTGTATTAAATTTTATAATTATTAATAACAAATAATAAATAATAATTTTTAAGCATGATCATTAAAATTTGACTTTAAACTTTAATTTTTCCGAATATCTATTTCTTTGGAATATTTTGACGTTGTCAAATTAGTTAACTCTAACAGAGCAAGTTTCTTAATAGAGGAATCTTGCCAAATTTTATTTTAATAAAGTTAAATCATGAAACTCAAGTAGTTATCTTTATAAATTTTTTCTTTCTTTCTTATTAAATTACACACTTGAATGATTTATTATTATAATTTAATATTGTTTAACGTCTTTTGACTAATTAAATATTCGCATTATTTTAAATTAAAATTTAAAATTAGAATATTAACTAAAAAATGAAATGTTATGTAATTTAAGCATGCAAAATTGAACAGAAAAAATTCAATTTTTTTTACTTTAATTAAGCTAATGCTAATAAGTGAACTTAGTGTAAATATTTGAATCTAGAAAATAATCAAATAGATATGAAGATTAGGCTCATGTTTTTTAATAACTTAATATGGATGCCATTTTTTTCATTGAAAATTATTTTTTTAGAATTGATGCAGCTCACGATCAAGGTCGAAAGGGGACTTATCTTTTGAATAATGCGTTTGTTCGAGTAAATATTATCAATTTATGTGGTTAATTAATACAAATAAAAAAATAAAATTTTAAAAAGGAATATGATGATAATGGACAAGACGATTATTCGGCTTATTCGTGGACAATACATTTCACTAATGGAAAAAAGCATACACTTTGTTCATTGATACCTTATAAGCCTAAAGGATCTACAGAGGGAAGTAAATCAGGATTGAAGTCACAAATAAAGGCAAAAGCTCGCCCATTAATCGGTTCAAAAAGGACACAACTAAAGCCGCTAGAAAGAAAAAAAGTATCTATTTTTTTAAATTTTTTAGTTTGGCTCTTTGAATTTTTAACACTAAAATTTTTTTTTACAATTTATTATGCAAACTCTTCGATGGTATTTTTTCGCCACAAAAATATTATTTTTCAAGAAATTAAAAAGAGGAATTTAACTATAAAAAAGGAAAATAAATTTTCAAAAAAGTTTTGTCACAATATAACGTAAGATTAGTCGAAATCAAACATATACCTTTGTTTTTTTAATTTTTGAAATTTACTTTTCAAATATTAAATTAAATAAAAAAATTTTTGAAAAATTTTGGTTATTATTATAGGATAAATTTTTTTTTCTAGTATCAACTTTTCTGGATGCTTCGATAAAATTCGTTTATACAGTAATGAGAAAATATTTGGACACAGAAAGAAGGATCTTTAACAAAAATTAGATTCTAGAAAATCATTTAGTTTCAAGTATAGTCGAAAAAAAAAACTAAATTTATTCTTTTTTAAATTTTTTTAAAATAAAATCTTTGTGACAAAACAATTTCTTCAATATTCGAATATTCTTAAATTATTGAATTTATTTGTCAAGTGTTATTATTCCATAGTCATAAAAGAAAGTTTTTTTCATTAAACTTTAATTCTTTAAAGCTAGATAAATGTAATTTAAGATATTATATGAGATTTTGTTGGTATTAAAATTTTTCTCTTTTATACTTAATATTCTTTAATGTTTAATTCAATCTGATTGATATTTGCTTTAAAAGAAATGGATTGAAGCGATCAAAGAACACATTGAATATTCAGATTCTCATGTAAAGACCGAAAATAATGAAACTCAAGCAGTGCCGATTGAAAGCTTACAACAGAACTTGAATGTAAGTAGCTATGATTGTTTAAGTAACTGAACAGATTTATCTTAATGATATTTAATTCACAATCTAGGAGTTTATCTAGAGTTTTCTTATAGAAAAAAAAATTTTTTTTTAATATTTTGAATTTTATTAAATTTCAACAAAAAAAAATTCAAAAATTGTTGCAAATCGTTACCAAGTTCTCACAGCCTAAAAAATAATTCTTAATTTAAAAAATAATATCAAATACAGTTTAACAACAAAGTTTTAATCTTTCAGAAAAAAATTTACATTTGACTCGGTCTTGTCGAAAGAATTCTCTTTTAAAATCAAGTAGCAAAAAATAATGAACGCCAAGTACAGGGAAGTCAAAAAATTAGAGAATTTAAATTTTAGAAAAAATTTTTTTTAGGTTAAAATTAAACTATTAAGCTAAAAAAAATGAACCGGTATATTGAATCTAATCCGCTTGAAAGACACTCTCTTCCTTCTTGTCATCTTCTTGCTGCTGGTGTACCTCTTGCTGTTGGTAAACAAGTGTGCTCAATGAAGGACACTCTTTTATCGGCTCTAGAGTATTGTTGTTAGTATCGTTTTGATTATGTGTATGAGGATCGTGATGGTTTGTGTGATGATCATTTCCAATGTGCTGTCTCTCATGCTTCATTAAGACATCGGACAAATACAAATTGCGTTTGTTGATGGCATAGTCAATTGGTTCGATGTTATCGAAGCCATGGGTATGCATGTTACAGCCGTGTTTGCACAAAACGTCGACCACAGAAGGGTGATCGGAGCGGACTGCGAGCATGAGCGCTGTATCGCCATCTTCATTTTTAATCTCAAGATCAGCGCCGTGCTCAACCAGAATTTCAACAAGCTCAGAAAATCCATTCTGGACAAAAAAAATTACTGTTTAAATTCCCTAAAACTTGGAGAGTGTTACCTGAGCGGCAGCATGCAATGGTGCATAGCCATGCATGGCCTTCTTGTTCACATCAGCTCCATTATTGATTAAAATTTTGGCAGATTTCATACAGCCCCTGGAAAATGCATTGATTAAAATTTATCAGGCTGGAGTGGTGAGTGTTACCTAAGACATGCGTTGATGAGTGGTGTGTATCCGTAGGGGTCTACTTCATTTGGGTCAGAGCCCTGTCTCAGCCATTCGCTGATGCTCTCGGGTGATCCGCACTCGGCTTCTTCGCTCAGCGACCTCTTGGTAGGTTTGGCGCTCAGACCAAACAAATGCTTGAAATAGTTGGTCACTGTTTGAACCGGGGTGGTTCCAGTCGAGGATTGTCTTTGCAGGTCTGGTTTGGGCGATGTGCTGATCTGAGCACCAGAAGTGTGGTCCACGGGTTGGTGTTGTTCGATTTGCTGTGCTGAGCTCATTTTTTTGATGGTAAAAAGGCAATTAATAATTAACAAAGGGGTTCTAAATTAACGCGTAGTTTTATTTTTGTGGATATTGGCAAAGCGTCGAAAGGAACTAGCTAGAGTGGAAAAATATGAAAAAAAAATTATAAGATGAAAATGAAAATTTATATATAGACTAAAATGAACGAATATATAGAAATTTTAATATATTTATATTATATTTTTGTAAATATATTTTTTGCTATAAAAAATACATAATAATAATAATTGCATTTATATAGAAATTTTTTGAAAAAAAAAAAACTACGAAATTGTTCTAGAGAGTGGTAATTGTTCTGTGCGCAAAATTATACTAGAACAGAATTTTGGTAATTCAAATAAATAATCATAAGATTGTAATATGATTTTATAGTCTGTAGCTAGATGAGATTTGAAATTTACGTGATTATATAACTCCTGGCTCAACGAGCTAGAGAAAAGCACAAAAATTGAATAATTTTTGTTAAAGTTCTTAATAGCTTGATTCAAATTTTACGTTCTTTATATTCCAAGCTGCCGTAAATTATTATAATTATTGAGAATATTTATTCAGCATTAGGGATCACTTTTTCATTTCATGTTACTCAAAACAACCAGCAAAGAAATTTGATTGACAGAGCTATGCACATAATGAAGCACTACTCTGAATACGTGATCACCCAGTCTTCGTTTAGAATCAATATCTTTTTAAATTTTCAAATTTTTTCTATTACCTAATTTTTGATCACACCCTGTTTTAAAAATTTCAATTGCTTTAAAATTTTTTCAAAAAGCTTGTAAAATTTATCGACTCTTCTAAGCATATGCCAGACATGTTTACTTAAACACAAATACTTTGTACCCTGAAATGTAGATATTCTCTAATTTGGTATACTTTGGTACTTGTTTTGACACAGACAAAAAATTAATGAAATTTTTAAATATTAAATAAACAAAATAACTCAATTTAACCTTGAGTTATTTAATTTGCTAAAAAAAAACATCTAATGTAAACAAACTGCATTTTTTGCTTTTAATTATCATAAATTTTATTCTTAAAAATTTTATTTTTAAAATTTCAATAAAACAAATTTTTTTTAAATAACACTTTATTGTTTAAAGACACTAAAAGCAGATGAGGATAAGCTTAATTTTCTGCTGCAGCAAATAGAACTGCAGTTGAATTCAATAAATACAGTGGAAATTACTGAAACTGAACGAAATCAAAATGTCTATCAAAGTAACTTTAATTCAGCTATTTAGCTATTGTGCTAAATTTTGTTTAAAAGCTATTTCTAATTGTAAACAACATTTTGGAAATTTAAAAATTCAATTCAAAAACTATGTTGATAATACGAATAAATGTCTTAGTTTACATGAACAACGTGATTCAGTAATTTTCTTCTAAGGATCAAAAATTTTTTTTCCAACTTTATTTTTAAGGCTCTCAAGACCCAGCTGGCCGAAAGCAGATCCAAATGTGAGCTTTTGGAACAGTCTCTGAGAGTGTTAGCTCAAGAAAATTTTGAACTAGAAGCTGATCAGGGTCAAGCGACCAAGAGTAAAAATTCAGCTCTTTCAGAAACTTCCAAAGTGTCTGATGAGGATAATTTTGGAGATAACATATCTCGCTTATCAAGCTCGGACTCGGATGAAACCGAAGAGTTTTTTGACACTGCTAATGACAATTTTAATGATGATAACCAAAGCCTGGCTCTAAAAAGTTCTTTTGGCAGCAACGAGGATCTGAAGTCCGTAATAACGGAAGAAAATACTTTGATGGAGATGAATTTAGCTGCCAAAGTAGAAAATCAAATTGATATATTGGAAACAGATGAAAATGGTTGGAGGTAGGTTTATATCATTTATTAAAATAAAAACATATGTTCAACTTAAGACTCTAGTTTAGCATTCTAAAGTGTTGTAAAGATAAATTTTTTCAAAAGAACAAAAATTAAAAAAAGTAGTTCGCTTGTCTCTTGATAAAATAAATTAAATTATCTTTCATTTTTGATCATAAAGAAATTTAAAAATCTGTCCAAAATGCCTTCTCGAATTTTTACTTTAATAAACTTATAATAATAATATTGAAAATCATAGTTTTTTATTAAATATTAGATTTGTGCACAAGCCAAAGTATTACAAGTAACAAGCATTCATTTTCAAGCCAAGGTCCGACTTGAACTTTGAATTTTTCGGAAAGCTTTTTGTGCCAAATGAGTTTTGTCATAAATTATTTATAAAAAACCTCTTAAGTTCTCTAAAATAGTAAAGATCGAAAATATATTTAAAAATATAAAGCTTTATAAAGATCACTGTTTTTTTTGTAAGTTTTAGAAAAAAGTTCAAAATTTTTTAAACTATTTTCGATCATTAATTTTTTTAAAGAATTATTTAAGTGTTTTTTTTAAAATGATTTATGACAAAACTGCTTTTATTTCAAAAAAAATAATCTAAATTTTATCAAAAACACTTAATCATCAATTAGTAATTTCATTTTAATAGTTCCAGATTTTAGACAAATTTACTTCAATTTAATAAATTAATTATCATATTTCTAAAATCGAAATCTAAATAGAAATTAACTTATTGAACTAAGCATAAATTTTTTTAAAGTTCATTTTAATTTAAAATCAATATAAGCGAACAAAAAATCTTTGTACCTTTAGTCAATATCAAAAAAGTTATAAAATAATTAAATTTTAGTTTTTGATAAAACTATCTAATAATTAATACAGATATGTAAAATTTTATTTTTTTTTCACCACTAGCCATTTTTACTTTTATTTAAAAGCGCTCAAGTTATCTGAAATAAATTTGAATTAATTATTTTTAAATGTTTTTTTTAACCAAATAAAAGCTTGTATAAAAGAATTAATTTTTGTTTAGCATTTTCTAAATTAGCGCTAAAAAGCTTCAATTGTAAACAATCATTTATGTATTCAAGCTTATATTACAGAAAATTTTAGCTTATTTTAAGTCAAATAATTTCAATTTACTCAAATCCTATTAAGCTGGAAAGCGAAATATCTTACAGGCAAATAATTTCTTTAGAAATTTCAAACTTTTTAGTTTTTGTATTTATTTTTAATTTTAAAATTTTAAATTTTAAATTTACTCTTTCCTCAAGACCTAAAGCAGTGTCATTAGTAAATAACAGACAATAAAAATATTCTAAGCATTGATTATTCTAATTTAAACTAATCATCCAACGATTTAGTATTCTCTTGTGCACCTTTAAATTTAATTTATGTAAAAATTTAAAATTTCTTAGTAACTGTGTGCATATTTTATTTAGAACTATTTTGAAAAATCATACGATTTATTTCAAATTAGATTCAAATTTTAAAAGGAAAGTATTTGCTTCATTTGGCAAAAATCGGATCAGCTTCGACTAAAGTTATCTTTATTACATAACAACGAAGATAAGGGCATAATTAGCTGGTAAATCCTCGAAAATCCCTTATCATGACTAGATTACAAAATTATACAAAACAAATTATTATTTTCTCATTGACTAGAGCTAATCTTTGAGGATAAAGTAAAAAACGGGACTATTATTTATATTCAATTCCGACTCAGTTTTGTCGAATACTTTAAATCTACTTAAAATTATAATTAAGAATCAAAAATTCTTTCAACTCAGACAAATTTTTTAAAATTTTTTTCAAAATAAAACTAATTTAAATAGATCTTTTAGAAATTTATTTGTATATACTGTAAATTAATTGACTAATAAATTATAAATGGATGGTCACGAAGGCGACTTAATTACTTCCAGAATAATGCCTCTTTCTTTGGAGCAAAATTACAAAAATTTGGACAAAAAACGTGAAAAAGAAAGATTTAAACATAGGTTGATTTTTTTTTAATCAAAGAATGCTGAATTTAGAACTATTTAGTGAAAATATTTACATGAATTATTTTTGTAGGATGCGTCTTCCGTCAAAAATGTTTGACCGGTCTCAAATAAGCATATGGTCAATTTTGAAGCAATTTATTGGCAAGGAATTGAGCAAAATAGCCATGCCAGCAGCTCTCTGCGAGCCTTTATCATTTTTGCAGCGCATCACAGAAAATGTTTATTACAGTGATTTACTTAACAAAGCGGCCGATATAAATATGTCACCTGATCCATGCAAGCGTTTGGAGTATATTACAGCTTTTGCTGTTAGCAGCATATCTAACAACATTGATCGGCTATCAAAGCCATTCAATCCACTGCTAGGTGAGACATATGAATTGACTAGAGAAGACTTAGGATTTAAGATTGTTTCTGAACAAGTTTCTCATCATGTAATTAAAAATTTTAAATTATCTTAAATATTTTAAAAAAAAATCAATCTAGCCTCCAATTTCTGCATTTCATTCCGAATCAATCATTCCAAACAACTGGTGCTATTATGGAACAGTCAATCCCAAGATGAAATTTTGGGGCAAATCAATTGAAATCCAGCCTAAAGGTACTTTGACTGTTGAGCTCAAAAATTTTAATGAAACCTACACATGGCAAACGGTGACTTGTTGTGTACACAACATAATTGTTGGCAAATTATGGTTTGAATATGTAGGATTAAGACTAAGCTATTTGTTCTCTTTGCTCTAATGTCACTTTTAAGTATGGTACAATGGAAATTGTTTGCCATCAAACTGGGTATAAAGCAATTATAAATTTTAAACCGTATTCATGGTCTAACAAAGATTTGCATAGAGTTGAGGGATTTATTTATGATAAAAAGTGAGCAATTGAAAAAAATTAAATAATTGAAAAGTTGTAAAAATTATTTTTTAGAAAAAATAAAGTCAGGGCATTGTATGGCTACTGGAGCCATTGTTTGTACAGCTGTGATCCCAAGGAATATGACCATTATGTGAAATCGAGTTCTAAAAAATTACCAATGATTGAGGTTGACGAATTTTTCAATGAAAAAAATTCATCTTCAAATTCGAATTTTTACCATGGCAAAAATATCCATTCCGAGTCCGATTTAAATCACTCAGATAACTCATCGAAATTTCAAGATGAAAGACTAAGCTCCAAAAAGTCCGAACCTGCCTTTAACTCAGCTTTTCTAAAAGCATCCGAAGATTTAGACTTGGTTCAATTGTGGAGGGTCGTCCCCAGACCAAGTTATGCTTCTGATGTAAAGCTTCTTTTTTTTTTTAAATACATTTTAAATAATTTTATTTAGTATTTTTACTTCAATTATTTTACCATGACCCTAAACGAGTTAAAAGATGATTTAAAAAATGTAATTGCGCCAACTGATTCTAGATTAAGAAGTGATGTCCGTCAATTAGAGCTTGGAAATTTAGGTAAATTAATTATTATTTTTTATTATTCAATTCAAGTCTCAAAGGAAATAGAATAATTAAAAGTTTTTTAAAATTAAAAAAGATCGAAGAAAAATTGTCAAGATAATATACAAAAAAATCTTTATTAAAACTAATCAAATTTTCATTTATTCTGCCTTTTAAAGATCGTGCCACTGAAGAAAAAACAAAGCTTGAAGAAAAACAGCGGGAGGCTCGAAATAATCGTAAAGGCGAATTTATTCCAAATTGGTTTCAATTGAAAAAGCATCCACACACATCCGAAGAGACCTATTTTTTCAATTTCAAATATTGGCAGAGAGACTTCAATAATTGTCCTGATTTATATATCAAAGAATAAAAAATTGTTTTATTGTTAGAAAAAAATAAAATAAAATAAAATCTCTTTCGGTTATATTCTGAAAACAATACCAGAAAATTTTACTAGATAAGTAAATGATGAATTGTGATAATTTTTTTTTTATAATATTTAAGAATAAATATTTCATTTTAATTTCAATAAATTCCAAAACACATAATTTTGTTTATTTTTTCGCAAATATTTTAGCGATTTATTCTTTTTATCTTTTCTAGAAAGCAAAATATTGAATTAAATGATCCTGAACAAGAATTATTTAGTAAATGTGATGACAATAAAGATAAATTGAAAATACAATTGGGGTTTAAGGCACTGGTATCGATACCATACTAGAATTAGCCCGTTTTTTACCAAAGCTATACTTTTCCATGTTTGAAATGCTGCCAGAATCTGAAATGGTAAAAATGATC
Source organism: Brachionus paranguensis (assembly GCA_016802215.1). Lineage (NCBI taxonomy): Eukaryota > Metazoa > Rotifera > Eurotatoria > Ploima > Brachionidae > Brachionus > Brachionus paranguensis. The sequence goes on from JAESIX010000004.1 coordinate 5,938,518, forward strand.
AGAGATTTACTATAATTAGACCAAGCAGGCAAAAGTTCTCTTATTTCACAGTTAAAACTAGAAAAGATGCAAGAAAACCAATAATGATTTACTTAATGGTAGTCTAACTTATTAAATTTTTTCTATATGTAAATTTTGAACATTTTTATATCAATTTTTATGCGTCGCCTTTTGGTGTTTTTACTCGAATTAAATAAATAAATAAATTAAATTAAAGAAGCTCAGTAAAAGCTTTGTAAATGCTCAGTATATTTATTTTACTAAAATAAATGAATTTTTGTTAGAAATTTTTAATTTTTAGAGTGATTTATTAAATTAAATTACAATTTCACTTTTTACTAATTTCTATAAATAATTTTTTTTGGTCAAAAGCCATAACCAAACAGGGAAAAAGACCATCGCTTGGAATTCAATACAATTAGTCTTCTTTTTTTTTTAAATATTTTTTATATAGAGAATTGTGCTAAATCTGAAATTTTGTTGTTAATTAAAATTACTAAATAGAATAAGAATTATAAAGATGCTATTTAGAAAAATAAAATTATAAAGTAAAATTAGTGATAAATCAGAGAATTATTTAAAAATTAAAACGCTAAATATTTTTACTGAAACAGAGTTGTTTAAAATTAATTAGTTGAAGCCGTGGAAAAAATAAAATTTTTTCTTTACTTTCAAATTGTACATTTTGCTCAAAAATTCAATTTTTCCTAAAGACTGCTTCGGTGACCAAATAATTTCCATATCTGCAAATTTTATTAAAAATTGCCTGTCCACTGTCAATCAGAGATAAATCTTTATGAAATTAAAAAAAGCATAAATTTATATTTCTAATTTTTTTTTTCCCAATATAGAATGATTGCTTATTGATTTTATTGATACTATAATATTTTTTGATCTTATTATTTATGAAGCTAGGATTTAAGACTTGGAAGTTATTACTCAGTCAACTAATCTAAGGTTGTAATATCAACCTTCATAGATGATTTTCTCGCTGTAAAACAAATGTTTGATGGAGCAAAACATTCTAAAATATTCTCCCTTAAATGAATAGATAAGTAAAAAAGTCATTTAGGATAAAAGTTAAATCAAGAGCAATGCAGCAGGAATCTGCATAATGATCGGAAAATTTTTTCAGAAGCTATAAATAAATAAATTAAAAATTTATTAAGTTGGAGGTTTGATTTTTTAAATGAAAATCATCTTGTGCAAAAAATCAAATCCTTCAAAATAAAGTATCAAATAAAACTTTCATTTTATTTTTTACAGAAAATTGATTTATTATTTCGAATTTAATATTTTAATTCTAATTTTCAGAATTTTAAAAATTGTCTTGATATTTTTTGTGATTCGCTTTATAATTCAACATCTCATGATAATTTTGATGAAGTAGAAAATTTGCAAGGAAAACTGAACGGGGGTCTGAAAACTTTGCTTTGAAAACTTAAATAATGAAACTTTTTATGTTTAAGATTGTTCTTGACAATTTATTATTATTTTTTTGAAATTTTTAAACAAAAGAAAAACTTAACATCTGAGTAAAAAGGCGAAAAAGTGATGGGAATTCTGCATTCAATTTCTAAATTCAGTAATTTTAAAACAAAATCTATATAATAAAAAAAAATTATGATTGCATAATAGTTTTGAGAAAATATCAAAACAATTCACAATAAAAAAGATAATTTAAAAAATTGCTGATATTTAGCATTTATCATATGACCAATTTACATTATTTTTTTGAATATAATAATTTACTATTTTCTTAACAAAGAAAAGTGAATACTATCTTAATATTTGATCGAGTCTAATGACTTTCGGAACAGGTCCAAAATTATGGCTCTAAATCAAACTAATAAACTTGATATTGATGATACTCAACCATTGAGTTGCACATTTTTGACCACTGAAACAAACAAAGATCATGTTGTTTATTTAATCAAGGTACAGCGTGGCATAGACTCTAAATACTCGTGGCAAATAAAGAAGCGCTACAATGACTTCAAAGAATTGAACGCTTATTTAACTATATCGAACTATGAACTTCAATTACCGCCCGCTAAAATATTCGGTAACAAGGATAAAGATTTTTTGATGACCAGACAAAACGGCCTTCAAGTAACCATTTTTGAAAAAATTAAAAAATTTTTTTATAATTTTATTTCAAAGAATTATATGGACAAAATTTTGGGAAATTTGTTTCTTTCGATGTCATTACCAGTGAAAAAATTTCTGGATCAAGAAAATTATGCCGAAAATTTTAAAGAATTGGCTCTAGCACACGTTTCCATGTTTTTCAGGTCCGACTCAAATTGGCAAGTAATCGAACCATTAAACGAAATTGGTAATTAATTTATTTCTAGATTATTTTTATTTAAAAAGTTAATCTTAGGATGGCGTTTTAGAAAACAGCACATTCTTCTTAAAAACACAGAATATGCAAATAATAAATTTATTTTAACATGGGTATTAAATACAAATAAATTTCTTAAAAATTGATGACAACATTTAGTCTATTATCTTAAGATTGAGCATGGGCCAGATAAAATTTTAAAAGAAGCCGAGCTAAAAACAATATTTCAGCAAATGAATCAAATTCAAGTGAGTTGATCAATTGTTAAAAAAAAAATTATTTAAATTTTGAAATATCACAGCACGAATATATTGATCCAATTATAAAATTAAATACTGGAGATTTGAGCACCATTGTTATACAACGATTTAATGAAAGATTCATATCACTTCGAGATTATATAAATGGAATAGTAATTTCATAAGTTTAAAATTTTTTTTTTAATTTAATTTAATTTTTTACTAGACTAAAATAAATGCTCCTTTTCTTAAAAAATACGCCATACACCCTCATTATCAGAAAATTCCAATAAGTCTTATCAAACAAATAAGCAAAAAAATTCTAGTCGCTCTAAAATTTATTTATTCCAAAGGACTTTTTTATGGTATATTAAAAATTTTACTTTTAAAAATATAAATTAATAATCAATTTTAGGTCATTTACATTCAGGGAATGTTCTAATTGAACAAAATGGAAACACAATTAAGCTCACGGATCTTCCAAATGCAGTTCTTGGTCTGCCATGTCTATACAGATCTTTCGTAGTTGAACAACGCAAGATAACTGTAGTCTTAAATAAGTTAAATAAAATAATTAGAATATTTTATCTAATTTTAGAGTATTGAACAAATAGATGTGTATGGTTTGGGTCACATTCTTTATGAAATGGTTTATGGTGCACCATTGATTTCTTCAAGTTCTCGAAGGGATTTTGAAGACTGTGAGAACAAGGAATTGAAAGCTTTGCTTGAATTGCTTCTATCCGATGATATGCTAGCTAAAAAAAGTTTACCTGCAATTGATGAACTTTTAGAAATTCCGTGAGAAAATTAAAAAAAAAAACAATTAAGAATTTTTTTATTTTTTATTAGATTTTTTAAGGATACAAATATCGAAGTTCTTCCTACTTCGTCACTAACAGCTGCAGCATCCACTTCATCTGCATCAAATAGTAATACAAAACTTTTTGCGTCATCCAAAGTAAAAGAGAGCTTGGTAAAAGCAAAAGAGTTTATAGAAAAAAAACTAATTGACGAACAAAGAATTGTAATTTAAAATTTTTAAGGAAGATTTTCTTTGGGAGACTCTATTTAACTTATTTTTTAAGATTTATAAATCAAAAAGACAGAGCCAGGCCGAGGCTAAAGTCCTTTCTGAACAAGAGATACGAAAGAGACGAAAAGAAAAAAAAGTCAGATTGAAATTGAAACAAACTTTTTTTTTTTTCTAAATTTATTTTAATTGTATTTTAGAAAGCTGAAAAAGAATCGGCAAATTCACTCGAATTTCCTAGTCGTATGTTTTTTAGCTTTTAGATTCATTTTTTAATTAATTTTTTGCTAATTTAAATCATTTACATAACTTAAGTTTTGCTTGAAAATAGCGATGATTTGTTTGTTTTAAAGTAATTTTTAGGTTTAAAATAATACTTTCTGTTAAAAGTTCACTTTTTTTGCATGATATTTCACCATTTTTAAGTCGATTAATTGGTAAACGCTAAATTCGTTATCTAAAGATATCTAACTTTTAATATTAATTAAATTAGATATCTAACTATAACCAGGCTAATAATACTAATAATTTGCTTGTTCAAATTTTTTTCTCTATATCAAAAATTAATATTTTATATTTTTTAGCTCAAACTAATCAATCAAGCTTGAAAAAATCAAACAGCAAAATTGATAGAACATCTAATTCAAATCTTTCAGGTGTTGATTCAATACCACAAACGCCAACCACGCCATCAACTCCCGGAGGACCATTTTCACCTGTATCGCCAATAACTGCGCCGATTTCTCCTCCACCTCCACCTCCACCAATTTTATCTTCAGGACACCCTCCACCTCCTCCGCCTCCTCCTCCAGCTTCTTCAGGTGGCCCACCACCACCACCACCATTGATTAGTTCAACCCCAACTACTTCTCCTGATAGATCGCAACTTTTATCTTCTATCACAAGTTTTAGTAAAGGAGCTTTAAAGAAAACAAAAACTGTTGACAAGTCTGGACCTAAAATTTAAAATAACATGGAGTATGAAATCAACCAATTTTTATGGCAATCAGAATAAACAGTATTGAATTATTACTAACAAGAAATGTTGAATAAAAATTTAATTAGTTTGTTAAAATTAGTGTTAGATTTTTTAAAGTGTTTTAATTATTTTTTAAGATTGAAATTTAATTCCATAAGGTTTTTTAAAAAATATTTTTTTCAGAATATTTTGTAATAAATTAAAGTATTTTAAAAATTTCCGAATTTAAATACAAATCAAATAAAGAATGTTAATTCAAAAAATATTTTGACTAAAACTTTGACTGGTGTATCCTTAAATGATTTTATGGAATTATATCATCATATTAGAGATGCAAATATTGACAGTTTAAAATTACCTTCAACTTTCATTTTTCCAAAAAATAATTGAATATTTAAAAATAATCTAATTTTTAAGCAAAAAAAGAGCTTAAATTTTTAATTTCTTGATTCAAAAGCAAAAATCTAAAGAACGAAAAAAAGCAGGATTCGCATTTTTACTATTTTTTAGACACTCAAATAAGTTTAAGAAAACTTTTTTTTTCAGGTCGACGGTCCAATGACATACGGGTACTGGGGGTCATAAACAGCTACATAACCTACTTTTTGGTTTTTCAGGACTGTAAGATAAATTTTTAGTGGAATAATCTAACTATTATTTTTTTGAATTCCTCTTTTATTTCTGAACATACTTTAAAAAAAATATTTTAAAAGCTTTAGAAATGACCAAGATACTGTCATTTTAAGTAATAAGCCTATTTAGACTTTAAGCTCATATAACTTTTGAAAGAATGATCCGATTTCAAAATTTTTGACATTTTTGGTTTGAACTCGTCGAGATCTTTAAAAAGATATCATAAAATTAAAAATTTGGATTTTTTTCCAAATTGCCTAGTATCCTTTGAAAAACTGAGTCTTGCTTAATTTTACTAAAAAAATAATAAAACAAATTAATTTTTTCAATAAAAACCACATTTGAAAAAGGAAATTATATTCTTAAAAAAATTGGTTTATTAGCGGAAATAAAGCAGAAACAGCTATTTATTTTAATTCTGATAATTATTTTTAAAATGAGACAAATAATGAAAAAATCTTAAGTAAACACTTTTGGAGAAAATATTAGATTTAAAACAAACAAATATAAAATTAAAACATTATTTCTAATTTCATAAGCCTTTAGATGGTGTATATCAGTAACAGCAGTAATTTCGTGAAAATTGTCTCACAAAAATATCCTAATTTCACGAATTCTGTAATCTAAAGGAAATTAAATAAACAAAAATCAAAGCAGTCAATTATTGAGAATTTAAATTACACAGTATTTTTATATGAAAATCCAGAAAAGCTTATTTTTAGAGGCAGGTAAAATATTATTTTTTTAGCTACCCTAAAATACAATTTCTAATTAAAAGAAGGATGTCTATGGATTAAAATGACTAATCTAAAAATTTTAAAACACAAAAATATAATTGTAAATAAGAACAACTTATAAACTATGGAATCAATTTGATGAAAACCTGAAAAAGTTTAGTTTCCGGTCAGTTTTAATGGTCAAGACTTTTTTTCAAGTTATTTAACGATTTCGTAGCTTAGATTAAGAGATTTAGAAATTATTACAAACTTAATAAATAATCTTTGCTAATTCATAGGATATTTTGATACATAAAAAATTTAAACATAAACTTAATTTTTGACAGTCTTCTTTGAGAATAAATAGCCATAAAAATGATTTTTGACAAGACCATGCTTAAATCATGTATTTTAGATAGTGCTTTTCTAAAATCCAATAACGAATATTTGTTTTATTTGTTTAATTAATTTTTCAAATTTTAAGTAATGAATAAAAGTATTTTTGTCAAGGTAAAATCTTTATCAAAAATTTTAAATATAAGAACTTTATTATATCAAATACTGTTGACTTTTTTATGTTTTGATGTATTTAACTCTTTCCTAAGATGTTACATTTTTTTTCACTTAATTGAAGTTTGAAAGTCTGTCATTATTTAAAAAAAATTCCATTGAATATATGAACAGAAAAAAATAGCATTTAAAAAACAGATTTGATTTTAAGAGCTATTTATTTTCTTTATATTCCATGTTAAGAAGCAATTTTCTAAAATATTATTATTTTATTTTCATTTGATTTTTTATTAATAAAAAATATTTGAAATTATTAATTGATTTTAATAGCAAGTCTTTGATACATTTATTTAAAAAATCGTCACAAGAATCTATTTTTCAAATTTTAACGCTGAAATGTATTTAGAATTTTAGGTCTCAAGATTTAAGGCTAACTATTAATTTAAATTAATATTTAATTACAGTCGAGACTTTTTTAGCTATAAAAAAGAAAATCGGGATTAAATTTTTAAGATTAGTGGTATTTAGCTAATTAACTGTAGTGATTTAAATTGTCTGTAATTAAAGTATCTTATCCAATCGATTTTTTACAATGAAAACTTTTGATAAATTGATCACTCTGTCAGCTAAAACGAATTTTTTTGTATTTTTTAAATATAAATGCGTTGAATATTTTAATCTGAAATAAATAAAAAAATGAAAGTTGTGACTGTAAGTGATTATCTAAACTTTTCATTAAGTTTTGTCAAAAAAATGATTTAATTGATTTCCGGACAATTTAACTTGATCCACAATTTAATTTTTTTTAGTTTTTTTTTTTAATTTAATATGTCTTCTACAGATTAAAAAGAAATACCATGAAAAATTTTTTAGTAAATTTTTTTCATTATTTATTCGCAAATCAACTGTTTAAATTCATTAAGGTATTTATTTATCTTATTTTATAAATTATTATTTAATTATAAATAAAATATGCGATCAGGTTGTCTGCAAAGACAATAAAGTACTCTATTTTTGTTTTATCCTTAAGGGATACCATTAATGAATGCAGTAAACAATAAAGAATTAATTATTGAGCTTTGCTGCAGTTTTTGAGTATTTATCGCTTAAATAAACTTAACTTGTATTTTTTTCTTTTTTATTTTTGATTTCACAGCTCATCTGGTAAGAGACGCAAATTTATAAGTAAGTAAGCAAGTAAGTTTTAGTAAGTATAAGTAAGTTTATATGTAAGTATTTATTTAAAAGATAATTTAGAGGGTTAGTTTCTCAGGACAGCTCCGAACGACACAGCGCCTTCTTTTCAGCCAGCATGTAAGGAGTATTTTTGTTTTAATTAAACTCTATTAAAGTTTATAGTGTATAATAACTTAAGAATAGTTACCCAATTACATTAACTAGATATATTTTCAAGAAAACCTTAGATCTCTGTGAAAAATCTATTCAAATTCTGTAAAAAATATTAAACTAATTAATTAAATCGAATCTATAAAAAAGTGTATTGTATTACACTTTTGTATCAAATAGAAAATTGATTTTGTCTGCACTCTCTTGAAAAAGTGCACACCGCCAAATCCAAAAATTACTTGGCATACATTTTGCAAACCTGTATTCTTATATGGTGAAACACGATGTTAAAATTTTCCAAGTAAATTTATCAATTCAAAAAGTTAACTCTTAATATCAAATTTATTTCGAAAAAAAACTTAATTCAACATTAAATTTATGAATATTCTTTTATTTCAAAATTTATTATCCAAATTTAAAAGAATCCATATGTGTATTCATCTCAACTTTTTCGCCGTACTAAATAGATAGAAAAATATTGTGCCTGCTTCTTTAAAGTTATTTTCTTAGTAAATAATAGAGTAGTGTTAGGTATATATTTTATCGATGAACATTTTCAATTTTTTTAAATTTCAAAAGTTTTAATTTGATCATACGGTCTAAAATACCTCACAAAAAAAACAAAAGTTCTTCTACATTGACATTTTTATACAGTGGTATTTTGCTTTTTGTTTTTACAACTATTGGCGTAATTGGTGTAAAAAATTGTTCAATTTTTATCATTTCTTACCTTTTCTTACGTAAAATTACATATCCTTAATACTTAATATTAATGTAAGATTACGCTAAAAATTACCAATCTAAAATGACGTAATTTCAGCAATTCTGCGCTATTTGTAGAAGTAATGTAGTATCGTATTTCTTCAAATGAAAGAAATTTTAGTCATCAAAGGATTTATTCTTTTCGAAAATTTTCACTCTAAAAAGCTACTTAAATAAAAGAATTTTTTCAATTTTTTTCTCATCTAATAGAAACATGAAAAATATATATTACTCATTTTTTTGTCAAAAACAACTAAAATATGAGAAAATTTCTTCTATTTGATGAAATACATAATGCTTATTTAAACATTGTCAGTGTTTTCCGTGCTTATATTTTTATATTTTTTCTACAATATAAAAAAAAATAAAAATATTATTATTAATTATTTAATTTTAAAATAAATTCGAACCTAGTTGATCTTTTTTTCAAATGTATAATTATATTTTAAATCTTAAACATTCATTAATAATATAAAGTTGTCAAAAAATTATTTGGTATCAATTAAGATCATCAAAAAAAGTATCAATTAAAATATTTTTATTAAAATATTTCATCATAGGTGTTTTGCTTGTATTTTTTATTTGTTAGCATCACTTTTTGCATTTGTTCATTTGATTTACTCATTATTTAAAAAAAAGAAAAAATTGAAAATTTATCTCTTGAGTAAAAAATAATCAAATTTTCTTCTCACGAATCGATTAAATTGAAAAAAATATGAATCGAATGCGTGTTGAGCTTACCCTCAAGGATAAAACTAAATTTAGCTCTTAATGAATTGTTAGTATATGAAAAATCCAAATATCACAAATTACTAATAAACTTTTCAAACAATATTATTAAAAAAAATTTTCTAGACATTTTCAAGAGTTTGTTTTAATTTGAAGTTTAAAAGCCTAAAAAAGATTATTTTTGACAATTGGATTCAATCGATAAACAAAAAATTGCTTAAGACCAACTAATTTGTCCATAATAGAGAATATTTTGACGCATTCAATTATCTCTTATTTATCAATGCTTAAATGAATTTTTTACATGCTCCTTTGGTATTAATAATTAAAAATTATTGGAAATTTAGAGTTTTTCTCGTATTGAGTGGCAAATAAAATATTATTCAAATATTGCCGAGTATTTTTCTAGGATATCAATTCATTTGAAATATCTGGCTTCAAAGTAAATATTCCTATTAATTCCACTGTCTGAATTTGACTATATTTTTCCCGATTAACATTTCTTACATCTTTGTTTCCAATCTGCCATACATTTTGATTTTGTTATAAAAAGATTTTAAATAAACATTAATAATTAACCATTAAATTTTGCTATAATAGACTTTATTTATTAAGTAATAGCATTAATGTATGTTTATATTTTAATATTAAATCACTTGCAATTAACAGATGGATTAAATTTTTATTTTTTTGAAGCTTTTCCTTTCAATTATAATCTTTTGATGCAGAGTCTTTTTTAAATCACAAAAAAAGATGAAAAATATTTTGAATCAGCTTAAACGCTTTAAATTGGTTAATTGTTCTGATTTTAAAATGTAAACAGAAAATTTTAGGAAAAATTGCCTATTTAGATATAAGGAATTGTGGTTTGCTAGATACAGTTTTTAATCTGATACAAGCCGGAAAAAATCTAGAAGCATAGTTAAAAAGCATAGATAATTTTTTTTAATTGAATTCAGCTAAATTTTCAAACTGAAAAACAATCCGAAATCGATTTTTTTAAAATTAATTCTAAACTTATTGCATAATATTCAAGATTTAAATTAAAATTGTCTTTGAATTGAAAAATTTGAGATGGTAATTGAATTTAGTTTTAAAAAAAGCTTATCTTTTGTTCAAAAAATTTTCTAATTAAAAGTACGGTTTTGTCAATTTTGCATTGGAAGAATTAGTATTAAGAAATTTTGGTGATGAAATTTGGAAAAAAATTAAGTAAATTAAAAATTTTTATTGGCAAACTTGAGGTGAAATTTTAAAAGAAAAGATGCAGGTGTTGAAATAGAAGGTCATTTTATGATTAGAGTTGTTTATGATGATAATATTACATATTCATTAGTAGTCGCAGCATCAAAAATTTTAAGTAAAAAATTTAAAATTTTTTGTATAAATAGATTTTTATTTTATTTTTCTATTAAAGATCTTCCAGCAAACTCTATCCTTGAGCTTTTCGGTCAATTTTTTTTCGAATTCTGTGTTGAATCAGGCTATGACAAAATTCTGTCACTTCTTGGTTCGACTACAAAAATTTTTCTCGAAAACTTGGATGCTCTTCACGATCACTTGAGCACAATTTATCCAGGTAAAGTTTTTTTTATTAAAAATACTTTTTTATTTTTAAATTTTAATTAAATTTCTCATAGGCATGAATGCGCCTTCATTTAGATGCACGGAAAAATCTGACGGAAGGTTCATATTGCATTACTATTCTGACAGACCTGGTCTGGAATTTATAGTGATTGGTTTAGTAAAAACTGTAGCTCTAAAGCTTCATAAAACCGAGGTAGAATGCAATATTATTAAAACAAAAGGCGAAGAAGAATGTGATCATGTTCAATTCGAAATTATTGAAAAAAGTAAACTAAATCTAAGAACTCATTCAATTTTGTGATCCGATAATCAAATTTTCTAAATTGGTAAAATTTTAAGCAAATAAATAATTAAAAAAAATAATGACCAAATACTAATTTGGTCAAAAAATAAATTATAAAAATTAAAATAATCAAATTATTCCACTCTAATTTAACTTGCTTTTTTTGTTTTAATTTTTAAGTTTAAAATATTTACTAAAAATAATTTAAATGAAACATTCAAACCACGTTTGTTTATAATTTACAAGTCATGAGTTGTCTTAAGTTAAGTTATATTATTTGGAGTGAAAAGTGAGTAAACTGATTGATCTGGTCAATTCCAATTTAAGAAGAATTTGATGAATGTATTTAATTTGGAGGTAATAGTCTTGAATTTATACGAATACTTTCTTTTCAAACATTAAGTTTCTTCATTTTCATGGTGCTTGTGATTTTGGTACAAATTGATCGATTGGATCAGTCACTGAATTTGCTTCAACTTTGACTTTAAGTGACTTAAAAACAAGTCTAATTCAATTTAATATTTTTTTTAATTTAAACTGTATTTTTATCATAATTTAAAAATTTTTATTTTTTATTTATAAAAATATTTCTCTGTTTTAAAAATTTTGCTTAATTTAATGTTCAAAAAAATGAATTGTGGATAATGAGGATATAAAAGTGAAACTTTTAAATCACGATTAATAATTTATTTCTTAAAATAATTCACGTTACTAATATACCAGTGGGTCCAAATTGGCTAAATCTAAATTAAAAAAAAAGTAACCATATATTTTTCAGATGAGCTCGTTGACAAAAAAGAAAAGAATGTTGATAAAAAAGTACATACGCCTTTGAGTATGGACAATAAAAAAGTTATGAGTCCGAAGTCTTTTTGTAATGCATTTCCATTTCATGTTATTTTTGATAGAAATATGAAAATAATACAATATGGAACATCAATAGGTCGACTAATACCTGAACTAAAAAACATAAATTGCAGGCTTACTGACATTTTTACAATCATTAGACCTCATATTAATTTGGAATTTCAGCAAATCTATTCCCAAATAATGAGTGTATTCGTACTAGCTCGAAATAATGACCCTTATGCAAAAAGTAAAAATTTAACCGAGGAAAACTGCACTCGATTTAAAGGACAAATGGTTTACTTGCCTGAAAAACAGCTTATTCTATTTCAGTGTTCGCCAGCAATCATGAGTCTAGAAGACTTGTTCAAGTAGATTTTAAAATTTAAAAAAAATTAAATCATATAATTTTTTTAAGTCGAGGTATGAAAATTAGTGATATACCGTTGCATGACGCTAACAGAGATTTAATCTTACTAAACGAAAATTGGGAAGAGCAATGGAAGTGTACACAGAAACTAGAAATATTGACAGAGAAATTAAAAAAAGCTTTAAACGAATTGGAAATAGAAAAAAAGAAAACTGAAAAGTAATTTTTAGTTCGAATTAAAAATTAAGCATTTTTAATAAACAATTTAAAGTCTTTTGTATTCGGTCTTACCGCCTTCTATAGCACAACAATTGAAACAAAACAAACCAGTTATGCCAGCTCGCTACGAACAAGTGTCATTGATGTTTTGTGGCATCCAGGATTTTGGCAATATTTGCGCAAAATATTCAAATGATTCGCAGCACATTGTGAATCTATTGAATACAGTATTTACTAAATTTGATGAAAAAATTACAAAATATCCTGAAATTTACAAAGTTGAAACAGTCGGTGATAAATACATGGCAGTGTGTGGTCTACCGGAAAAAGTTGACTTTCATACCAAGCATTTGTGCTTGGCCGCTTTGGATATAATGGATTGTGTTTCGGAAATTCAATACAAGCAGGAAAAAATAGTGATCACAATTGGCATTAATTGTGGAGAAATTGTGACTGGCGTAATAGGAAAACGTATGCCTAGATTTTGTTTGTTTGGAGACACAGTTAATTTAACTTCAAGATGTGAAAGCACTGGAATCAAAGGAAGGATAAACGTATCTGAGTTTGCATACGAGTACGCCTCTTTTCAAATAAAATTTAATAAATTTAAATGTTTCTTTTAAGAAATTTAATCAAGCCCGATTATTTTGATCCATCTTTTAATCTTGAATACAGAGGAGACGTGCAAATGAAAGGAAAACCTAGACCTATAAAGATGTGGCTTCTATCAAGAAAAATTAATAGATTTAATAATGAAAATATTTATGAATGTCCTTTTTCAGCAAAATTTAGCAAATTTAATCTCTGATTTTTGAATTTTTTCTACAAAATAATCAATTGTTTTTAATCTTTTCTAGTAATATGGTCTTGTAAATTGATGTTTGTTGTGATGTGTGTCAAAAAAATACTTAATTTAAAAAAAAATTTTTTCAGATTTTATTTTTTGGTGAAATTTTAAATAAAATTAAAAATATGTCAAATTTTTTTAAAATTAAACACTTTAAGTTGTTTAAAAGTTATGTGACTTCAAGTAAAAAACCCTGATTTGACTTTTGGAAAAATAAATTCAAGTTAAATTAGTTCTATATTTTTTTTCATATCAAAATTTGAATAAATTTTTACAAGATTTACTCACAATTAACAGAAATAAATAATTGGTTTTTTTGATTACATTATTCAATCGATCTAGCAGGATTTAATAGCTCAATTGCAATAATATTGTAATTTATAAAAGTAATTCTAGATCTATGTGGTCTATTTTTAAAATCTGAATATGAAAAGTCTTTCCATGGGACTTAATAATGGAAATAAAGAAAGATATCAAATTCAAGTCAAGGATTTGACTTCTATATAACTTTGGTTAAAAAAAAATTTGCAAAAAATTTTAAATTTGGAATTAAATTTCTATACTTTTAAATTATCTAATTTCTTAATTATTTGATGCATATTTAACATAATATAATAAAATAAAACGCTCCAAATCATATGCCAGTAAACGAACTCATTAAAGCTCACTATTGTAGCTGTCATAGTTGTTAATTTCAGGTCTAATTTTATGTTTTCTTCACAAACAGATTTAATCAATTGATGCCACATTAATTATTGTACCTAAAATAATAAATGTAAAATATCAGTTGTAAATATAAAAAAACTGGTAATTTAAATATTCAAATTTTTAAAATTTTAATTTTGAATCGTTAAAAAGTGAACTAAAACAAAAAGCTGAATATCATTATTTCAAAAAATAAAACAAAATCAATCAAAAAAAATCTCTTTCATTTTGCAAACTGTTGGGCATTGTGAAATTTTATACAAAACTTCCAATACAAAATGAAAAAAATTTTATATCTTTAGTTCTAATGGTCAAAAACTTGTTTTGCAAATGAAATAAAGTGAAATTATTTTTTGTTCATCTACTGAAGAAGTCTGCAAAATCTATGCCAATTAATTGCGTTTTTTTTAATAGTTTTAAATAGCGTTCAATTTTGAAGACTTCCGCAGTAGGTGAAGAAATATTAAAAAGTTTAAGACTTTGCCTTAAAAGTATTTTTTAAGTTCTGAATGAATAATGCTGTTTGAGTGGCGAAGGCTGCAGCCATTTGAAATTTTAATAGGCCGAAAAGCAAATTTTCCCAGCAAGTCGAAGTCATACTTTTGACTTTTAAACAAATCTGATTTTTTAAATAAATATGATTGACAAACTGTAAAGATTTTGGGCTTTTCAGAAAAAAAAATTTAAGATTAAAAAAAATTGTTAATCATCTATAAGAAGTATTTCTAAATTAAATTTTTATTTTTTCAGCTAATTTTTTTTACAGAAAATTATCCTTTATCGTTTTTGACCTATTGGTAAACATTTTGCTTGTAGAGGTACTTGGCATGGCAGGGGTACGTATGTTCGCAACAATTATGTTCGCGAGAGTCGAACTATGTTGGCGAAAAATGTTCGCAATAAGATTTTTTAACATTTAAAAATTAGCAAAATACTTTGATTTTTGATCATTTTATTTAATAAAAAAAAAATTCAAAAATTCATAAAAAAATTTTGAAAAAAAACTAAAAGAAGACTTATTATTGATTTAGAGCCTTATTCACATAAATAAATTCGAATTTCCTTATCTGTAGCTTTACTATAACATTTACCGGTACGAAGTTTACTTTATTCTAATTCTTGTAACTTTTGCTGGTAATTTATAAAAACCCGGACTTTTAACACAACAACTTTCGAATTGTTTGTGCCACGCTTCGTCACTATTATTAGTACGAGGTAAACTATTGACTAATTCATTTTAAATAATTTTTATTTTGTTAAATTTCGATTTAAAAGTCTAATAGTAATGAAATTTAGATAATGAATTGGTTTAAGCTTAAAAACATAACTTAGAAAAAAGATTTAATTTGAAATGAATTTTAATTTTTTAGGTGTTTTAATATTTTGAATGATAAAAAATACAAAAATACATGGACATATATGTGCAAACATAAAATGTTCTTTGCGAACATATTTTTGTCTGCGAACATATGTACTATTCCCCTTGGCATAGATCTAGCCTACTGAACACCGCAAGTCTTGCAAAAGAAATTGATTCCTCATGGTCCACTCGACGTGATCCTTCTTCAGCTAATTGTAAATTATTTGCACATCAACCATTAATTGGGACACAAGAGTTCACTAGAGCTTATCATTGGATCAAATCAAAAGGATTGAAGTTATTAAAACAAAAAACCAATATTGTTTGTTACTAAACAATTCAAGTCAAGCTGGTGAAGAAGTAAACAATCAAATTATCAAGAATTACATTGTTGCAATTGAACAATTAAATTTCAAATCTTTTGATGAGTATTAAAATTAGGAAGGCCTTGCTTCATAAAAGAAAAGCTTTGGAATATCAAACAAATATCGAGAAAGATGAAAACAAAAGAAAGTTTCCCGATGAAGAAACAGTTGAAATTGTTGAAACCAGATCAAAAAAGGCTAAAAGTTCTACTCAAGTTGAGGAAACTTCCCCAGCTGAAACAACACAACCTGCTAAAAGAGGAATAGAACGTCCAAAAATAAATTCTAGATAATTTTTCATTTTCTTTATATTTTTTTTGGGTTTTTTTCGTATTTTTTAAATAAAAAATTGAAGACAAAATAAGTGATAAAATGAATAAATTTTAGGGATAAAATCAGAAAATTAAGGTATTGGTTTTAAATTATTTAGGAGACATTATTTTATTAGTGATCGTTTAAGTAATTTAAGATATCGAGAAATAATACCCCTTTTTAATAAATACTATATTTATTTCTTAGATTTGTTTCATACTAATTTTTAACCACGCACTTTAACTTATGGACAAATTGATTTATAATTTTCACTTTTAAATGTGATGCTATATTTGATGTTAGAATTTTCGGTTATTGATCAAGCGTTATACAGTCAATCCTCCGTATAACGAGACCCTATTTATTTATTTATTTATTTATTTGTTTTCTGTACCGAGCTAGAGCTCCTTCAGAATAAAGTTTAAAAAAATAATAATAAAAAAAAATAGTTAATAAAATAAAATAAAAATAAAGTAAATCAGCTAAAAAAAAAAAAAAAAAAAAAAAAAAATTTAAAGAAAGTTTAAAAGACATATATTGAAATAAATTGTTACATGTGACAGAAGTTTACATAGCTGAAGCTTCATGAAAAAAAGAGGAAATAGTAAGGTAGCAATTACACAATGGAGTAGGGTATTCAATATATCTTGATTCGAAGCCTTGTTTGTATTCATCCACTAGTCTGACCACCAATGGAGTAGAATGACTCAGTCCTGTCCTAACATATCTCTCACTCAACTCAAAAAGCCGATTCGAGACTGTTAGTAATTTAAGTTTATTAAAAGCCTCATGATGCAACATGTTGGAGGGAGTATCATATTTTAACTTAAGGATAGATCTGACTGCTGTATTCTGAATTGCTTGTAGTTTTTTGATATTATTTTCAGAAAATGAATTTAAGCAAGGAAAAGAATAGTCTAAAATTGATCCGACTAAAGTTTTATATAAATTTCCTAGTGTGTTTTGAGTAAGACCCCATTTTTTATTTGACAAAATCTTAATAATATTTAACCTTTTATTGCAGCGTTCTTTAATTTCGTCTACCAGTTTATTAAAGTTTAACTTAGAATCAAATTTAATGCCAAGAAACTTGATTTCTTTTTGGCTCACTATTCTGTTTCCATAAATTTTTAAGTTTAGATTTTCACTCTCTTTTTTGTACCTGGAAAAGATTACAGAACACGACTTTTCTACTGATATCTTCATTTTCCATTTAATAAGCCATTGTTCTAGTTCGTTAGTGTATTTATTTATCTTATTTTCAAGGTTCCCCTTTTTGTTATAAATGAAGAATGTAACTAGATCATCTGCGAAAAGCAGAGAGTATTCATTATTTGTTTTGTTTCTTTTGGGGATGTCATTAATATATATACTAAATAAAAGAGGACTAATTACTGAGCCTTGAGGAACACCTGCAGTTATTTGATATTCTTCACTCAGGTGATCATTCACATTTACCTTAAATGTCCTAGAGTCTAAAAAAGATCTAATCCAGTTAGTCAAGTAATGAGGTGGATTCATTTTAATCAATTTAAAAAGTAAACCTTCATGCCAAACTCTATCAAAGGCTTTAGAAATATCAAAAAACAGGCCGCAAACTCTTTTTTTTCTATTAAATGATTCTACAATTTTTTGAATTAAAAAGAAAAGATTATCTGATGTTCGCCGGTGTTTCCTAAATCCAGACTGCTCCTGGATAAGGAGTGAATTTTGTTCCAAAAAATTGTATAATCTTGAATATACTATTCGTTCCAGTAACTTTCCTAAACAACTCGTTATACTAATTGGTCTATAATTTAAAGGATCTTGTAAAGTAGAGGCCTTTTTTTGAATCATAGTAATGTTCGAAGTTTTCCACGCTTTCGGGACTTTACCTTCTCTAAGAGATAAATTAAAAAGTTCTACGATTTCTATTAATGAGTTTCTAGGTAAGTTTTTTAACATTAAATTATGAATTTGGTCAGGTCCTGATGCCGCCTCATTTTTCAATCTTTTTAAAGCTATAATTAATTCATTTAAGCAAATTGGTTCATTAAAGTTACACTGATCATAATTTCTAAAGAATTCAGAGTTAGAATTGAGTATTTCGAAATCTTTTTCAAGATCTATTAAATCAGAATTAGGACTAAAAATTGAAGATAAGAGTTCTCCGAAGCATGTTCCCTTTTCTTCATTAGTTTTGAATTCCTTGTCATTTAAAATCAAATTTGGGATTAAATTTGTTCCTTTTTTTGATCTAAATTTATTTATTTTTTTCCAAAATGGTCTACTTGTCAGTGGTTTTTTACCTATCTTCTCGATAAAATCAAACCAATTTTGATTCCAGAATTTTTTTAAAGAGGCTTTTAACTCAAATGTAAGTTGATTAAATTTTTGCTTGAGCTTTTGACAGCGTGTTTTTTGGAAGTTTCTTCTTACTTTCCTACGTTCTTTTATTAGATTAACAATGTTCGGGGGAAGACTGGTCTTGTAGATTTTCTGAGAAAGGTAAGGAATGCTTTTATGTGATGCAGAAATGATTTTTTCTGTAATTTTATCATTTAGTTGATCTATATTGAGGGAACTTTCATGGATATTTACTATTTGGGAATTTAAAATCTCGCTAAAAAATTGCCAGTTTGCTTTCTTATAGTTAAATTTTTTGGCTGTTGATTTATTTTCTAATTGATAGCCCATTAAAATTGATACTTCGATTGGGAAATGGTCACTAGTCATGTCTTGACTATTTAAGACATTGAAGTCGGTAATTTTGTCAATTAATGAAGTTGAAACTAAAAAAAGATCAAGAATTTCAAAGTAATTCTTATTAAAAATATTGAAAGTAGGGCGCTTATCATTGATTACTGAAAAGTCTAACTCATTAATTATTCTTTCCAACATTAAACCGTTTTCATTTTCCCCTACGCAGCCTATTTGCTTTGTTCTAGCGTTTAGATCACCACCTAAAATGTAGTTTCTACATTTTTTATTAACTGTTTTAAAAAAATCAAAGTTCAGAAGCACCCTATATAACGAGAAACCCTTTATAACGAGCAACTTGGCTAGAACCGATTACGAGCTATAGAAAAAGATATAAAAATTAATTCGATATAACGAAAACTTGATATAACGAGCTTACAATGAAATACCGCTTAATCATTTTCTTAAGAATAAAAACTTCCTATAACGAGCTTGAACAAAAGAAATTTTTTCACACTTTTTATATAAAAAAAAAATAAAAATAAAACAATTAACTTATCTTCATGAATAACTATAAATCACCAGAAAACATTTCCTATCTAATTGTTTATAAAAAATGTCCAATCTTAATCAAAAAAAAAGAAAGTGTATTTCACTTGAAACAAAAGTTGCAATAATAAAAAAACATTGCGAACAAAAAATCGCTACTTCAATTCTCGCAAAAGAGTATAGCGTCAACACATCGACCATTTCGACAATTCTCTCGTCTAAAGAAAAAATTTTAGAGCACTTTGAGAAGAAGTTGTGCGGTCCAGAAAAAAAAAGAATCAGATTATCGACAAAATGGTGACAGTGAGTCTGATGTCGAAGAAATCGAAAAACCTAAAAAACCTGTTATAAGCTCAAAAGAAGCTATCGATAAAATAAATGATTTAAAAGATTTTTTTTTGAATAAAAACCAAGATTTCTCAAAAATAGTTGATTTTTTGTTTAATATTGAAAATGTTGTGATTGAAAAATGTAATACCAAACAAACATCTATTAAAGATTTTGTAAAAAAACAATAATTTTGTATTTTTTTTCCTTTTTTATTTATTTTTTTACCAATAAACATTTTGAAAAAAAAAATTTTTTGCGCATCTTTTTCAATGCAATTTCGATATAACGAGTTTCGATATAACGAGCAACGAAATTTCCGCCCAACTTGCTCGTTATATCGAGGATTGACTGTAGTGGGTTTTATTTTTTTTAACCCCTCATTTTACACATGATAATCTAGAAACCATAAATTACAGATAGAATTTTTAACTTTATTTTAGGAATTTAAAAAAAATTAATTTGTTAATTTAAATCTTTGTTTGTTTTCTTAAAACATTCTAAATATCTTAACTGGACAAAAACTGAATGCAGTTCTAAAAATATGAAAAATTTTATTAGAAACGATCTTTATTAAATTTGAATTTTTGTCAATTAATATCACCAAAAAAAATGATTGTCTCGAATTATTAAGACTATATTAGAGCTTAGACAGAAAAATGAATTGACAATATAAAAAACACAATTCGTTTAAAATAATAACAAAGCTTAATTCTAAAATATCAAAAAAAGGATTATTCCAGGATTTATTTTTTTACAAAAATTTTTTGTGACTACGATTTTTTTACAGTGAATTGAAATTTATACAAAAATCATTTCTTGTTTACTGATCGCCTTAAAATAAAAAATATTAAAATAAATAAAAAATAGTAATTTAAAAATTACTTTTGTCTTAATGAGTATGAAGGTGAATCGACGGAAGGCTTGGTTGAACACTTTTTTACGTGTGATTTTGGAGACTCGTCATTTTTTAAATTTTTATTCATCTGTCTTGTTGAACTTCTGCTCGCTTTTTTCTCATCCTTTTTTTCGGCAATTTCTTCAGGTTCTTCTTCTTTTTCCGAATCTTGTTTGTCTGTTGTTTCTTCATTTTTTTCTAAATCTTTACTCTCTTCCATTTCAATTTCATTTTCTTTTTCTTCCTCACTTTCAGTAGATTTCTTTTCGTCAATAACTTTTCTTGATTTCCTAGCTGAAGGACTCTTTTTGGGGCTAGTCAATTTTGAACTTCTTGTGCTGCGAGCTGGTCTAGTTGGACTTTTATCTTCGTTCTGTTCATTTTCTGATTTCACATCTTCACTAATGTTGGAGTCAGTGAGTCTTTTTTTGGGAGCTGGTCGTGACACAGACTCATCATCACTTAGTTTTGACTTTTCTGGTGAAAATGAATCTTTTTGAGAATTAAGTGATTTTCTGATATCGCTCAAAACCATATCTTCATCATCAGAATCCTCCACGTCATCTTTTTCTTTTGCTTTCCTTTTTTTTCCAAGCGGAATAATCTGTATACGTGAACTTGTTTTTTTTGTTTCATCAGGTATTTCTGAAATATCGGTCAATTGACTCGTTTGGTCCAAATGATGTTCTTCAGCTATTTTTGTACTTTCGGTTTGTTTGAAAAGTTCCTCCACTTCCTTATTTAATTCGTGATTTTGCTCCTCATTGCCGTTTTCTCTTGGTGTAAAAAATCCACCCGGAAGATTTACATCAAATTGGCATTCTTTATTTGTCAAATAATTGGTATTCTTTGAATAGATGTGAAATAAAAATATTTCACAAATAAACACTAGACTCTGAATTTCAAAAAAAAAATTAAATTTTTGAATTTTAAATCAAGTTGAAGTACTTTGTTGAAAATATATAAATTCTGAAAAGCAGCTTTATTCATTGACTGGTTTTCTGCTTTTGTTAGCTGAGAAACTGCACTAGAAGCTAGTCCATCATCGCTTGATTTAATTTTATTGAGGATCTTTTTGATCAATGCAATTTGATAACCATCTGGATTTTCGATTAAAGGTTCAAGAATTAAATATAAGCATCTTAAAAAATTAAAGTAAAATAATATTCAAAAAGTTTTATTCTTTTTAAAAATTACTCTTTTATTTGTTTAACTTTTTGGTCGTCTTTGAGAGAGTCAATTTTTATATTATGAGCCATGAGACTAACAGCATATGGTAAACACATTTCTGGTAATATTCGATCTTCAAAAATCAAATTAACCAAAATTAGTAATTCCATTCCAGCACTAATAAATTAAATTACTTTTTTGAGCAGAAGATTGTTTTGATTCTTTTGACTCTACTTGACGATACTGCTTAATTAATGAAGTATAAATTTTTTTAACTTTTATTTTTCGTTCCTTGTTTGTATCTAATCCACAAAGAGCAAAAACGCCCATATAATAATACGGCAATTTGTTTGTTTTAAGAGGTTTTGTCAATTTTTTAATCATTATGTCCTTTACATTATTGACTGGATCCTTGATTTTTTTTCAAATTCATTATTAATAATAAAATTAATTTTTTTAACTTTACAATTATTAATTTAGCTAAAACATGAAAATATTCGGCTGTAATTAGTTGTTTGAAACATGGTTCTTGAGCTAGCTTGATCAACTGAGAACCACATGTCACTCGGATACGAGATCGCTCAGCCTCACTTAAAAAATTAAAATTTTTAAAAGTTTATTTTATTTACCAACAATGTTACCAAACAATGACTGTTTTTTTAGACTCTTCTGCTTCTTCATTGTTTACTTGCTTTCCATATGATTCAGGTGCATTATCTCTTATGAGTTTAATCATAATTCTTATAGTAAACAGAATATTTGAACATTCCGATTTTAGTCCAAGACACCATCTAACGACCAGTTTTATAGCTTCGAGCTGAAATTAAAATCTATTTAAATATTACTTATTAAGTGGCTGGACATTCAAATAACTTTTTTAACACTGTATTAATATTTTCCTTAATGGGTAGATTAAAAGTTAGAAATACTTATTTGAATAACTTAGCTGATTATTGTATTAAAATTTTAATCTATCATATTATTCAAACTACAGTATTGCTTTGACACAAGGAACAACAGTAATTTTACGTAAAATACTGTAAAATTGCGTAATATTACGTAAAATTACTGTTGTTCCTCGTGTCAAAGCAATACTGTATACTATATTTATATTACCGTAAACCCTGGCGATATCGTGCGTGGGATAACTTTTGAATCTTAGGTTTTAGTAAGTCGCATAAGCGACCATCAGCCCCATGTTAAAATCGGGGCCTTTGGGATGCGTGTATTAAAATCCGCTTGATGTTGATTGTCCTGGTACTAAGTGTGTTCAAGGAAAAATATTTTGTGTTGTGAAATCACTTTCAGATAGCTCTGCTGATGTTTTTGGTGACGGTGTATTAAATGACTGAATAGATGAAATATCAGGCATCGAAGTTTTCGATTTCCCACTTATTGAGTGAGATGAGTTTGGTGATGAAGGCTTTAATATTCTATTATTAATTTCTGAAATTTGACTATCAGGCGTTGTTTTTGGATATGTTTCAATTTCAAATAAAGAATCGTCATTTGTATCAAATGCTTCTATTTCATTGATGTAGTCTGTAATTACCACGCTATTTTTTAGTATATGATTTAATGACAAATGTAAATCAACATCAAGTTCATTTGCTCATCAGGTAACTTGCCAATTTCATCGACTAATATTTCGCCTTCTCAAAATTTACCAACACCATCACCAATTACAACAGAAAAAGTTTTAGTAAAACGAAAAGTTGGGAGACCAAGGTACCGATGAACAAAAGGAAGAAAAAAAAAAGGATGCGAATGACAAAAAATTATCTTTTTAATTTCGAAACATACACCAATTAGTAACTTTATTATCTGTATAATTATATTTAAAAACTTAATTTAATTTATTTAAATTTAATCTTAATCAAATTGCTTAATTTTAAATTTTAACCACGCACCATAATTTAGGATCGAATTTATTTTAAATTAAAAAACTTTTATTAATTAGACCCCATCTGGAATATACGATAGCCGCTTGAAGTCCATAAAAAAAGACACTAAAATTTTGGAAAAAGTGCAAATAAGACCAACAAAATTAGTCAAGTGCTTAAGTAGCCTCCCATATGAAGAAAGGTTAACAAAATTGGGACTCACAACCCTAAAGGCTAGAAGAGAGAGAGGCGATCTTATCGAATACTTCAAGATTAGCAAAGAGTTTAGTCGTGTAGATTGGCATAATCCGAACAAATTAATGAATTCACTCTCAATTGAAAGTGCTGCTGGAAATACGAGGTCAAAAGCATAGACTTGTAAAGCAGTTAACGAGAATTGAGCAAAGAGAGCACTTTCTTAGCAATCGAGTGGTTGAAAACTGGAACAAGCTACCAAATGATGTAACTGAAGCCGAATCTAAAAATAGTTTCAAAAAAAGCTAGATCGATTTATTGCCAGCCAAAAGCCTAAAAAAAAAAAAAAAAAAAACAATTTTTATGACATTTAGACTAAATTCAATTTATTATTATGTATTACTTAAGAAGATTATGATTTAAGTCGTTTTAGCTACCATAGTGAGACCCTTGAGTCTCGCTCTATAGGCATACCTGTTGTAGCTTACATTATTATTATTATTATTATTATTTTTAATTATTTTTTTTTGTCCTAATTTTTAACCCCGCAGCATTACTCAAAAATATTAGTTTTATTTCCTCTAATTTAATATATAATTTACACTTTATAATGCAGGATCAAGTAAGCATTTTCGGTTTTTGATCCAGCATTACTGTAGGTTATTTGAATTTTAACGCCGCGTAAAAACATGATTTTTATGCACGCATCCCAAAGGGGCCGATTTTAACATGGGTTTGATGGTCGCTTATGCGTGTACTAAAATCTAAGATTCAAAAGTTATCCCATGCACGATATCGCAAGGGTTTACGGTATATTTATCATTATATGGCAGGTTTTTTTAATTTATATTTTTTTTACAATTTTTGTCTCATAAACGCCCAAGATTGGAAGTTTCAATTTGAATGCATCAAATAAAATAATGTTAATTATTTTTTTTTTAAAGAATAAATATGTACCATTAACACATTTAATTTTGATATCTGGCATTAATTAATTATTCATTTTAAAAAATAAGATTTTTTTTCAAACTTTCATGCAATTAAATTCTGAAAGCAATGATAATAAGTTTTAATCTTTTTTTTTTTTTAATAGTTTAGTTAATTATTTTAAATGGCTTTGAGTAACAAAACTCCTTTTGCCATTAGAATAAAATTTATAAAAAAGTGTCCGTATAAAAATTATTAATCAAATATATAACCAATTGTTTTTTGCTATTTATTTTTCAAAATTTAGTCTTTTTTCAAGGCCTATTTATTAAAAAAATTCCAAAATTACCAATGAAACTGAAATAAATTTTTATTTTTGTACCATATGAGTAAAAGGATTTAATATAATTTTCGATGGCCAAATACCATCGCTTAGAATGAGATTCTATTAGCCTTTTTAATTCTTTTTTTGAATTTTAAAAGCCTGGCAAGCTGATTGAAAATTATTTGGTAAATTATTTTTTGTCAAATTAATCTTTCTAAAAAATTTTCGAAATAGATCTGTCTTAATTGCTTTTTCTAAAATAAACTTGCCTGATAATTATTTTTAAGAACATTTGTGTCCATAAAAGGCTGATTCAATATTTATAGATGGATTAAACGAATTTTAAAAATTTCCAGTTTTGGACATAAGCTGTAATTTTTAAATAAAAAAACTTACTCTTGCTCTTGTAGAAATCGGTAGCTCTTCCTCATTTTCGCACCACTTCCCAGCCAATTTTAAGTTATTCTAAAAGTTTATCTTTAATTCTTTTTATTTGAATAATAATTCTAGAATACTCTTTTTTTGGCTGTAAACGAAGTTGAACTTTCATTTAACGAAATGTTCAACGGAGCATCCAAAGGCTGCATTAGAATTTCTTTCACAACCGATTTAGATATGAATTCTTTTATTTCTTTGCCAACCATTTTCGGTATGGCATAGCAAATATGACCAAGACTAACTAAACACGATATAAAAGTCTTCCCGTTTGCTTTTTCAGCCTCTTGGACCAGATCCTAAAAAAAGTAAAATTAGAAGACTTTTAAAATAGATAAAAATTTCTAATACCGCATATAATTCATAAAGTATTTGCTGGTTTTTAGGATGTTCAAAATTTTTGTAAATCAAATTAACTGCGTGCTTTGCCTGCTTGGTCTTTCCATGCAAACACAAATTTTTCAATTTATCCAAATAATTTTCATTGATTGTGCTAAATTCCTCATCTTCTTCTTTGGCTGTTGTGCCATTTGAATAAAATGTGTTGAGCAATTTCAGTGTAGCGCTAACCACGTTATCTTTTCTACAATTGATGAAACTGAACAATTTTTGATAGGTATTGGAGTTGTTGAAACCATAATTGCTGTGGATAAGGAACAAATAATTCAATAGTTTGATGCCTTTTTCACCATCGTCATCTACATGTCTGATCAAGAGTCTATCAACTTGGGGATTTGAGACTTCTGAGCTTTTTATTGTTTCACTGTCTTCTGTCTCTTCATCAGCCTCAAAGCTATCCATATTTTCTTCGCCATGCTCGTTTTGTTCTTCGTCAGATTCACTTTCAGAGTTTTCATCTTCTCCACTAGATTCTTCCAATTTTCCCTTTCGTCCTTTTCTATTTGAAGTTTTGGGCTCTTTTCTACTATTTCTTTTGCTCATTAGTCGACGCTGTTTCAGAGTAAGCCGTTGTCTAACCTTGTATTCAATCAATTCAATAAGTCTCTCAATGCATTCTTTATCAATAATTATAGAAGACATTCGTTCTATCAAACGTTTAGCCATGTTTGACTGGGACTGATTCATTGAACCCAAGTTGGTGAGTATTAGTTGCTGAAAATATAGATTATTTTGGACTGGAGATAATTTTTTTTCATAAGCTTACAATTAATTGAAGTGATCTGGAACACGAATTGTTCACATTTACCAAGTTTTTGAAATAATTTCTTATATTGTGATTCGTTTTGAGAGTGTTTAGAAAAACTTTCATAAAGTCGTGGCCCTTGGATGCGTCCAAAAGTTGTTCTTAAAAAATATTAATTTAAAAAATATTTTAAATCTTATCGAAAAATTTATTTATTACGTGAAATTAAAATTATTTCATTGAAACGAGGATCGTTGAAATCAATTTTAGAATTTTCTTCAATTTTTTCAATCAATGATTTCATAATTGTGTTTAAACTATAAAAATTAAAAATAGAATTAAGACTTTAATTTATCTATTTGACTTACAATACACGATTTTTCATTATTTCCATCAATGACCTTAAACAAGATAATTTTGATTAAAAAATTTTAAAAAAATATGATAAAAGACAAAAAAGACTACAATTATGAAAACTGTTTCGTTTTAGTCAATTTATTTTGAAAATTTGAATCCTGGAGAAATTCTTTTGTCAAAAAAATTTTACTTAAAAAATTTATTTAATAAAAAAACTTATTAAACATTTTTAAAATTATTTTTTAAAAAATTTATTTTTTTAATTTGTCAATTTTTTCTCAGTCTCAGGATTCTAACAAGATCTTTAAAAAATTTAACTAAAAGCCAGTTTATTGACTGAAAAATTTTAAAAAATTTGGAAATTTTTTAATCAAGGTGAACACTTTTTCAAATTAAATTTTTATTAATAAAGTTAAAATTTAATAAAATAATACAATATTAATGATTAGCTACTGCAAGAAACTTGCGTAGGAGCTATGGTAGCTCTTAACACCTTAACTCAATTATGAATTTCCCCCTTGAATTCCGTGATAGATTCTTTGTGGCACCTATTAAGGGTTACGATTTAGGATTTTATATTTAATTTGAATACACAAATATATCTTAAATATACTTTTATACTTAAAATACTTATTTGAAAGAATTTTTCCGATTTACTTTTTATATATTTAAAATAATTATTTTCAATTTAACAAAAAAACCTCCCATAATGTTTGGATACTATTTTTGCTGGAAAAATACAGAATCTTCACAGAAAACTAGCTTACTTATCTCAAGTTACAAAACAAAATTATTTTTAAAACCAACAGTGAAGTTGGGAGCAGTTTTTCAAAAAATAAATTTTTATGTAAATTTATTTAAAGAAATGTTAAGAATTAGATTCAACTATTTTTTTCACAATTTTTAATTTTTTTTACTATAATAATAATAATAATAACTATGATTTTAATCAGAAGAAAGAGTTGTCAAAATCTCAAGATCAAAATTAAATTGTATCATTAAAAATTTTTCATTGAATCTTTTTGAATTTGTAAAGAATTAAAAAAAGGTGAAATGTACTTCTAAAAATTCAATTTTTAAAAACTTACATTATTGAATAATCATCGAAAGTTGTAAAAGCGTAGTACAATTGAGCCATTTTTTCTTTAGCATCTAATGAATATGGAACAATGCTACTGTTAAGCAATCTTTCTACCAACAATCTGAAATGGTTGAATTAATAAAAAATTAAAAAAAACTAAAAAAAAATACTTGTCTTCTATTGATTCTTGAAAATATATTCTCATAATTTTGCTCGGTATCCAGCTGACAACTTGAACAGTGGCTCGACTCACATTTATTTTCGAGTGAATTTTTTTATACAAAGCAGCAAGACCCTGAAGAGCTGACTTCCTAACTTTAATTTTCACATCCAGAGTCCGCTCTTTTAAAACATTCAAAATATCCAAAGTGATCAGATTGGAGTCCTGTTTAATAGCTTTTAGAATCTCTTGGACTACTTCGAATCTAAGCGATTCCTCAGAATCTAATGATCTATTCTTAATAATTTCGATTATCTGATCCACAATCGAAGAGCCATGTTGATTGATCGCACTCAATGATGTTGAATCTGCAAGTGCCGAAGCTGAGTGTGAGCCTGAAATTGATTTAATGGAAGCCGATTGCTGAATTAAAAAGTCACATATGTGCTGTACACATATTTTCCTAATATCTTCATTGGCGTCAGCGAATCGCTCCAAATAAGCTTCCCACAGATTTGGTACTTTTTGAGCCAGAAGCGAATCTTTTTCGCTAAACATCTTGGATAATAATTTTGTGTATTCTCTCCTTTCTTTCAAATCATTGCTTTTCAGTTTGTATTCCAATTGAGGCAATAAAAGTTCCAGCAGTGCGTATCTTATTGAATAAAGCTCATAAATAATCAAGCAGAGTTTGTCAGATATAAATTGGTTGGCTTGACCATGGACAAAGCTTGTAGTTAACTTGTCAGTGTTCAGTGAAGAATTAACACTTTCGTCACTACTTGCACTTGCATTCAAACTTGATGTTATTTGGGGATAAGTTTTTAGCGTTGAATTGCCACGACTCGTAAGAAGAATATTATTTAAATGCTTGAGAAATAAAATTTAGAATAAAATTTTTATTTTTAAATTATTTACATTCTGAACTAGAAACTCAAAGTTTTCATTGCCTTTTTTGATTAAATTTGAAGCTAGATTGTAAGCCTCTTTGTTGTTGCTTTTTTGTGGTTCAATAATCCTGGCGAAAAGTGTGTCCAAAACACGGCTGGAAAGATGGTCCGATTCATTTAGCAATGGCAGCAAAAGTTCAAAAAGCTCCACTCTTACATTCGCATCGGTTTTATCACTTGAAAATTATTTATACAAAAATTAACAAATAATTACATTAATAATTAAATCTACTTGATTATTTTGAATGCAACCTCAAAAACATCGGCTATTATTTCTTGACAGTCTTCTAAGTCTAGACACAGCAAGAATTTGTTATCTTGTCGCAGATTCTAAAAGTAAATTTAATAAAATATTTTTTTTTTGTTCAGAAAAAAATTTACTTCAAGTAAATAATGGTATCTGTTATAAGCAGTCTTTGACTTGTCATTTAAGCCTTTCAGTTGATTAGCAAGAAATATGAATATTTTCTTAATTTATTTATTTTATAGAAAAAAAAATAAGGGACAAAATAAAACTACTTTTAAATTAGCCGGATCTTGGTAAGGTAAATCTGGTGAGTACAACCTGATGATGTCGGCTAAACAACATGCAATCAGAAGTTTTACATCATCATGTTCGTGATCGAGGAATACATCACTGCCAATCAAGATAGCCAGTTGTTTGTATTTGTCAAGTGAGGGGTCTTTGCCAAAATTTTGGAATGTTTGTTGAATTTTCTTGAAAAAAGGGTTTACGAACAGGTAGTTAATATTTTTTTGTAAGACTTACTTTGAGACGTCGAATCAATTCATCATTTGCAAGCTCTATCTGAATATCCTTACAACCGGAAGGATAGATTATCTCATTCATGATTTAGTAATGTCGACTTGGGTTAGAACTCAATTCAATTTTGGAGAAATAGAAATATGCATAGAAACAGAATATGATATTTTATTACATTAATTTTGCATTAATTAGTTATTTTGTTAAAATTAAAATTTTCTTTCAGTAAAGTTAGTTTGGTTGAAAAAAATTTTACAGAGAGTAGAGAAAGCGCTTAAATGTTCGAAAAAAGTTAAAGATATAATTTGAATACTTAGGATTATTTTTCACAATATTAGCTCATAATTTTGTCTTGATAACATTGGAAAAATAAACCGGTTTTTAAAAAATTTTTTTAATATTCTCAATTGCATTCAAAATATTTTTTTTATTCAAATAAAAAAATGAATATTATTTTATGCCATAATTTTTCAGTCTTTAAAAAAAATATGAAAGGATAAATAAGGCACTCAAGAAGAGCTCGGTCAATCTTTCTTTGTAGCTTTTTGATGTAAAGACAATAAGAATATTAAAAAGTAAAAATCCTTTCTGTACTTTTTTATAATTAAAATAAAGATTTTAATTAATAAATAGTTTAAATATTAATTCTAATTTTAAATATTATTTCTCTAATCTACAATATACCCGAATTCCTAAATTTTAATATAATGATTGAAGTAACCAAAAAGTACAGAAAGTACAAAAAGGAAAATTTTTTATTTTTTATATTTAAATCTCATTGTCTATCCATGTGCTTTTTAGTCAAATTTTAAAGATTTTGAATTCTAGAAAATTAAAAACTAGATTTTAATTTTTTATCTAAATTAAAAAAATATCAACTCTCAAAATTTGTTAGATTAGTTTAAGCGTAAATTGTTGCTATTTTATATTAGTACATGATAAAAGGAAAGAAAAATTAATAAAATAAAATTTTTTATTCAAATCTACTTAGCTGGATTTTCTAAAAAATTCACAAATATTATTTAGCATTTAGTTTATTTATTTAGAACTTAAATTTTACTTTTCTAGGAAAATCTATTTTAAATTTTTATAAAATGGTTGAAGTTGAAGACGTCACCAACAGCTCAAACGAACCGTCTTCGTCACAGAGCTCATCATCCAACACGAACAGCACAAACCAACCTAATTCTAGTGGATTAATGGTAATTTCTATTAAAAATAAATTTAGTTTGAAAATTTTTTCTTCTCAATCATAGAACTTTATAAGCAATGATAAAATATCGTTTGTTCTTTATTTGACTCGTTTGTTCAGTATTGGATGCAT
This sequence comes from Brachionus paranguensis, assembly GCA_016802215.1. Lineage (NCBI taxonomy): Eukaryota > Metazoa > Rotifera > Eurotatoria > Ploima > Brachionidae > Brachionus > Brachionus paranguensis. Next base: position 5,969,874 of record JAESIX010000004.1, read on the forward strand.
ATTGGCATTTTTAGTACCTCTATTTGGGTAAATTAAATTTTGACATAAGCATTTTTTCTAATTTAAAATTAAAAAATTAGATATGACCAGAATACTCTTTATCAAAAAGCAATAATGGCAAGTGCAGCCACTTCGGCTTTAAAACTGCACCAACGTTTACAGAATGAACGATTCCAGTTGAGTAGAGAATACTTTTCCAAAATAATTGCCGAAGACAGCTTTCATTATTTGCTTTATTCACTAATTTTTTTGAATACTTCACCAATAACTGGTATTTATTAATTTAAATTTTTGGATAAGTTTTAAAATTAATTTTTTTAAATAGTTGTGCTGGTGCCTATCGTTTCATTTTCCATTATGCATGTTTCTACTTATACACAAAAATTATTGGGTGTTTTAGGCATGAGCTCGATAGGATTTGTCCGAAAAGCCATTGACTTTGTCATAACCAAACAAAGAGACATCATGAGATTTGTGGCAATCAATGAGATTCTGTTAGCTCCTACAATTATAATTATGAATTTTATGTAAGTTAAGGTTTTCCAAATTCAAAAATTCAAAATTTAAAAAATTTAGCAATTTAAAAGGGGTAAATGTGGATTAATGGTTCCATTTATTTACTATCAATTCATTTGTATGAGATATCAATCGAGGCGAAATCCATATTGTCGAGAAATGTTCGGCCAGCTCGTCACAATTATAATTATGATTTTTATCATAATTATCATTATTAACTTAAGTAGCTTAAGTAGTTTTTTTTTTATTATCTTAGGCTAGTGCCCATTTCAAGAATGACCGATTGACACTGTTTAATTTAAAAAAATTATTATTTCAAATTAAAAAAAATCTTTTTGAATAATGCATTTGATGCTGCACCACAGATTGGACAGAAAAGAAAAATTAAAAAAAATATATTTTATTATTTAATAAAAAAAAATACTAAAATTCGATTTTTAGTTCAGCATTACTATTATTTTTTTTAGAAAACCTGGCAACATCTGCAAATTGTAATAATCTAGTAAGTAGTGACCGGATAAAAATTGATTCAATTTTGCCTTCGCCTTTTGGCATTTACTTTCATTTTTAGAGAGAGATCTTGTTTAATCTAAAACTAATTAAATGGTGCTATTATTGGTTAAATTAAAGAGTTTCAGAATATCATTAAGAGAATTTCTAAAAAAAACTTAATTTAGTATATAGAAAACATTATTTTTCATATATTTTAATTTCAAAATATAAAAAAAATCATGAAAATTTTCTTTATAGATTACTTGTTGTTTTGATTTTTTAATTAACTTCTGCAATAAAAACAATAGAGAAGAGTTTTTCACCAAAGATTTTCAATTTTTCTTAGATTATTCAATACCTGCAAATAGTTCCCATTATTTGAATTTTTAGTTTGATATGATGATGATAAATTTTAAATATTTAATTTAAGCTTTTTTCTATTTTTGTAGTTTATTTTATTTATAGTATAATTTGAGGAAGTCCGTCCCAAGGCTACTCAGAATGGATCTTAGTCCTTCTTCTCAGCCTCGCGAAATTGAAGAATTGATAATATTAGTAATTTTGTTTTAAAAAATACAATTATCTACAATTATTTTTGCAGTTTACTCTAAGAGCATTTCATGTAAAATTTTAAGTTTTTCGAATTTACATCTATATCTCTCAATACATAACGGCTTATATTTTTTGGGGGTGACAAATTTAATTTTTATAAGATGACAAAAATAACTAAAAGTGGTGACTAATTTAATATATTTTAGCTGACTAAAAAAAACTAGTTGTTCTGACAAAAAAACTAAACGACTGACAAATATATTTGTTGAGATGACTAATTAATAATTTTGCACTGACAAAATAAAACCTATTTTATGGACAAAATAAAATAATTTTAGTGACAAAAATATTTATTTAAATGACAAAATGAATTAATTGCCTAACAAAAAAATTTAATTAAGATAAAATATAAAAATTTAAAAAAAAATGATGAATTTCTTCTTTGTTTTTTCACCTGAGTTGTTGATTTCTTTGGCCTTCCTCGATACATTACTATATAAACTCGGAGAGTATTTATCTCGAATCAAGATTTGTTAACTATCCAACTCCATTGTGTAATTGCTACCTTGTCATAGACTCTTTTTTCTCTGAAAACTAAACCGAAATAACTTTTTTTTTTTTTCTTTTTTTTTTCCCTCATTTCCTTCTGACATCTCATTTATTTCACTATATTTTTAAATTCTTATTTTATTTTTTAACTTTTATTTTAATCATTTTATTTTGATTTAATTTTATTTTATTTTTCTCTGAAGGAGCTAACGCTCGATACAGATTTACAAATAAATAAATAATAATAATTATCTATTCCGCAAATTTTAAATTTTAAGTATGAATATTTATTAATAATTATTTTAGTCACGATGATTATTATTCAATTTTTTTTTTTAATTTTTATTTATTTTTCTGTACCGAGCTAATGCTCCTTCAGAATAAAAATGTTAAGACCCAAGTCTTGACACGTCTCTACTTACTATTTAGAACTGTATATTGTGAGGTCTGCAGCTGGAGCGCATGCTTTAGCTACTATTTAAACCACTAGATTATTGTTATAATTTCGGATTCCATTAAATAAACTATTAACTAAATTAAATTGTTTTATTTATTTCTTGGCTTTAATCCCTAAAGTCCAAACAAGAGACTCTACAAAAATATATATAAAAAAAAAAAAAAAAAAAAAAAAATTAAGATTAAAATAAAGTTAAATAAGATAAAAAAAAATAAGTTAAAATTTAAATTTAAATGTTTCATGAGGTAGTTTAAAGATTTAGAAAATTCATTTTTATGAGCTTGTAGATTAACTCTTCGCGCCAGACTCAGTCAGAAATGTAAAAAAAAAGATAATTGATAATTAACACACTACTATTTATTATTAATCTTTAACTTTACTGTAAGATTTCAGGTGTGAAAAAAAGGTAAATCTTTGAAAAATTGTCAAATTACGTTTTTTAACTTCCGTCAATTAAGAAGCCTGCGTTTATATTTTTATTTGATATTTTTAATAATTTTTAGTTTTCACACTTGTGAAATTTAAATAATAAGATTTCGTTTTTCAATCAATTAGAAAATAAATCAACTATTGGCTTCAACGTTTGCTCCAAATCCTGACCTAACAAATTTAACCACGGAATCCGAAGTCGACTATGAAATTTCAAACTTTTTTTCTGAAAAAAACAAATATTATCTTTTTGAATCAATTACCATCACTGAAATAATACTTGCAATTAATAAAATTAAAGAAAATTCAGCATCGGGTCCTGACTTAATTCACAGTTTAATGCTCAAAAATCTACCTGAGTCAACTCTTTATGACATTTTAAAACTCTTCAATCTAAGTTTAACAACTAGCCAAATACCAAATAACTGGTAAAAAAGCACAAGTTACAATGATACCAAAAAAGGTTCCACCAACACAGGATCCGTCGAACTATCGCCCTATTAGCTTGACCAGTTGTCTAGGCAAATTACTTGAACGAATAATTTATACAAGGCTTTACAATTACATTGAGAAAAATTTTTTACTCATTCGAGAGCAATCAGGATTCCGAAAACATAGACGTACAATCTCTTTTTTCTTATTCAAAAAATAACTGAATAGTTTAACAGGAAAAAAAAAAAATGTTGTCTTTTTTTTGATATATCAAAAGCATTTGACAGAGTCTGGCATGAAGGACTTGTGTACAAAATGATCAAAATGCAATTGCCTAAGTACTTAATTTCTTGGATCAGATCCTTTCTAAACTCAAGATCGTTTTGTGTAAATGTGAATGGACAAAATAGCAATGATTTCCCAATCAAAGCCGGAGTACCACAAGGCTCAGTAATTAGCCCCCTCTTATTTAGTATTTTTATTAATGATATACCAAAAAGGGATAAAACAAATAATGAATACTCTCTTCTTTTCGCTGATGACTTAGTTACTTTTTTTATCTATAAATCTAAAAGAAACATTGAACATAGGATAAATACTTACCTTAAAGAATTGGAACCATGGTAAACAAAATGGAAAATGAAGATTTCTATTGAAAAATCTTGTTATGTGATATTCACAAAATCAACAAGAGAAGAGCTCAATCTTGATCTGAAAATATATGGGGACAATTTAAAGCGACAGGATGAAATTAAATTCCTAGGCTTCAGATTTGACTCGCGGCTAACCTTTAGTCCATTGATTGATGAATTAAAAGAGCGTTGCAACTCTAGGCTAAATTTAATTAAAATTTTATCTAATAAAAACTGGCGCCTACATCACAAAACACTTGGAAATTTATATAAATCGCTTATTGGTTCCATTTTAGACTATAATTTTCCCTGTTTAAACTCTTTATCTGATACCAACATTAAAAAACTTCAAACTATTCAAAACTCAGCAGTTCGATCCATTCTTAATCGAAGGTTTGACACCCCATCAAGAATTTTATACCACGAGGCCTAAATAAAATTAAAAATTCATACAATTACGAACCGGCTTTTTGAATTAAGCGAAAGATATGTCAGGGTTGGACTTACTAATTCTGTCCCATTACTTCTTAGACTGGTAAATGAATACAGACGAGGTTTCGAATAAGATTTGTTAACTATCCAACTCCATTGTGTAATTGCTACCTTGTCATAGACTCTTTTTTCTCTGAAAACTAAACCGAAATAACTTTTGTCTCTTTTTTTTTTTCTCATTTCCTTTTGACATTTCATTTATTTAACTATATTTTTCAGTTCTTATTTTATTTTTTAACTTGTATTTTAATCATTTTATTTTGATTTAATTTTATTTTTTCTTTTCTCTGAAGGAGCTAACGCTCGATACAGATTTACAAATAAATAAATAATAAATAAATCAACAGCCAAAAAATTTAACTATAAGAAAGCAAACTGGCAATTTTTTAGCGAGATTTTAAATTCCCAAATAGTAAATACCCATGAAAGTTCCCTCAATATAGATCAACTAAATGATAAAATTAAAGAAAAAATCATTTCTGCATCACATAAAAGCATTCCTTACCTTTCTCAGAAAATCTACAAGACCAGTCTTCCCCCGAACATTGTTAATCTAATAAAAGAACGTAGGAAAGTAAGAAGAAACTTCCAAAAAACACGCTGTCAAAAGCTCAAGCAAAAATTTAATCAACTTACATTTTAGTTAAAAGCCTCTTTAAAAAAATTCTGGTGAAAATTGGTTTGATTTTATCGAGAAGATAGGTAAAAAACCACTGACAAGTAGACCATTTTGGAAAAAAAAAAATAAATTTAGATCAAAAAAAGGAACAAATTTAATGCCAAATTTGATTTTAAATGACAAGGAATTCAAAACTAATGAAGAAAAGGGAACATGCTTCGAAGAACTCTTATCTTCAATTTTTAGTCCTAATTCTGATTTAATAGATCTTGAAAAAGATTTCGAAATACTCAATTCTAACTCTGAATTCTTTAGAAATTATGATCAGTGTAATTTTAATGAACTAATTTGCTTAAATGAATTAATTATAGCTTTAAAAAGATTGAAAAATGAAGCGGCATCAGGACCTGACCAAATTCATAATTTATTGTTAAAAAACTTACCTAGAAACTCATTAATAGAAATCGTAGAACTTTTTAATTTATCTCTTAGAGAAGGTAAAGTCCAGAAAGCGTGGAAAACTTCGAACATTACTATGATTCAAAAAAAGGCCTCTACTTTACAAGATCCTTTAAATTATAGACCAATTAGTATAACGAGTTGTTTAGGAAAATTACTGGAACGAATAGTATATTCAAGATTAAACAATTTTTTGGAACAAAATTCACTCCTTATCCAGGAGCAGTCTGGATATAGGAAACACCGGCGAACATCAGATAATCTTTTCTTTTTAATTCAAAAAATTGTAGAATCATTTAATAGAAAAAAAAGAGTTTGAAGCCTGTTTTTTGATATTTCTAAAGCCTTTGATAAGGTTTGGCATGAAGGTTTACTTTTTAAATTGATTAAAATGAATCCACCTCATTACTTGACTAACTGGATTAGATCTTTTTTAGACCTTAGAACATTTAAGGTAAATGTGAATGATCACCTAAGCGAAGAATATAAAATAACTGCAGGTGTTCCTCAAGGCTCAGTAATTAGTCCTCTTTTATTTAGTATTTATATTAATGACATCCCCAAAAGAAACAAAACAAATAATGTATATTATCTGCTTTTCGCAGATGATCTAGTTACATTCTTCATTTATAACAAAAAGGGGAACCTTGAAAATAAGATAAATCTAAACTTAAAAATTTATGGAAACAGAAAAGTGAGCCAAAAAGAAATCAAGTTTCTTGGCATTAAATTTGATTTTAAGTTAAACTTTAATAAACTGGTAGACGAAATTAAAGAACGCTGCAATATAAGGTTAAATATTACAGTCAATCCTCCGTATAACGAGACCCTATATAACGAGAAACCCTTTATAACGAGCAACTTGGCTAAAACCGATTACGAGCTATAGAAAAAGATTTAAAAATTAATTCGATATAACGAGTTTCGATATAACGAAAACTTGATATAACAAGCTTATAATGAAATACCGCTTAATTATTTTCTTAGGAATAAAAACTTCTTATAACGAGCTTGAACAAAAGAAATTTTTTCACACTTTTTATATAAAAAAAAATAAAAATAAAACAATTAACTTATCTTCATGAATAACTATAAATCACCAAATGACATTTCCTATCTAATTGTTTATAAAAAATGTCCAATCTTAATCAAAAAAAAAGAAAGTGCATTTCACTTGAAACAAAAGTTGCAATAATAAAAAAACATTGCGAACAAAAAATAACTACTTCAATTCTCGCAAAAGAGCATAGCGTCAACACATCGACCATTTCGACAATTCTCTCGTCTAAAGAAAAAATTTTAGAGCACTTTGAGAAGTACTTGTGCCGTCCAGAAAAAAAAAGAATCAAATTATCGAGTTTCGATGATGTCGATAAAGCCGTTTTGTTTTGGTTCGAACAAGTTCAAAAGTATAGCAACGTAACTGCGAGTGGAATCAAAATTCAACTACAAGCCTTAAAGTATGCGACAATGTTAGGCCATCGAGATTTAAAGGCAAATAATGGATGGCTTTGTAAATTCAAAGAGAGAAACGGAATTTCTCTGAAAACAACCATTGGCGAGGCTGGATTGGTTGATCAAGCAAGTGTGCAAAATTGGATTTCAAATGTTTTACCCGATTTAATCAAAGATTATGCGATTGATGATATTTTTAATGCCGTTGAAACCGCTTTATTTTACAAAGCATTACCGAACAAAACAAACGTGTACAAGAGCATGAAAGCCGACGATTTTAAAGTGTCTAAAGAAAGAATTTCAATTCTTTTTACTTGCAATATGTCTGGAACAAAAAAATTAAAACCTCTGATAATATCCAACTCAGCTAACCCGAGATGTTTCAAGTCGATCCAAAAAACAAATCTACCAGTTTATAATCGGCACAATCAAAAATCATGGATGGATGCTTCGATTTTCAAAGAATGGTTATTAAAATGGAAAAATCAACTGAAAGCCAACAATCGAAAAGTCTTGTTGTTTTTAGACAATTTTAGTGGTCATAAGTTTAATGAGTTGTGTGAGAACATTAAAATTGTGTTTTTTCCAGCCAACTGTACATCGGTTTTACAGCCATTGGACCAGGGTGTTATTCAGTCGTTCAAAGTCAAGTATCGCACAGATATTGCGAGAGAAAAACTAAATGCAATCGAGTATGGTTCAGAAATGCCCAAAATAGATATTCTCTCGGCAATTTATAAAATCAAACATGCATGGGATGGTGTTTCGGCATTAACAATCCAAAGATGTTTTCGAAAAGCTGGTTTCAAGGGCGATTTTTTATTTGGTGATTCATTGAGTGGATGTGAAGAAAACGACGAATTTAATGATATATCTTCGTTTGAAAAAAAGTTAAACTTTGACATATATGCTTATGTTTCAATCGACTCATATTTTCCTGCACGCGGCTTTTTATCAGATGTTGAGATCATCAGTTCAGTTAACAATACAGCACAAAATGGTGACAGTGATTCTGATGTCGAAGAAATCGAAAAACCTAAAAAACCTGTTATAAGCTCAAAAGAAGCTATCGATAAAATTAATGATTTAAAAGCTTTTTTTTGAATAAAAACCAAGATTTCTGAAAAATAGTTGATTTTTTGTTTAATATTGAAAATGTTGTGATTGAAAAATGTAATACCAAACAAACATCTATTAAAGATTTTGTAAAAAAACAATAATTTTGTATTTTTTTTCCTTTTTTATTTATTTTTTTACCAATAAACATTTTGAAAAAAAAAAATTTATTGCCCATCTTTTTCAATGCAATTTCGATATAACGAGTTTCGATATAACGAGCAACGTAATTTCCGCCAAACTTGCTCGTTATATCGAGGATTGACTTGTATTAAGATATTGTCAAATAAAAAATGGGGCCTTACTCAAAACACACTAGGAAATATATATAAAACTTTAGTCGGATAAATTTTGGACTTTTCTATTCCTTGCTTGAATTCGTTTTCAGAAAATAATATAAAAAAACTACCATCAATTCAGAATAAAGCAGTCAGATCTATCCTGAAGTTAAAATATGATACTCCCTCCAACATGTTGCATCATAAGGCTTTTAATAAACTTAAATTACTAAGTCTCGAATTGGCTTTTTGAGTTGAGTGAGAGATATGTTGGGACAGGACTGAGTCATTCTATTCCATTGGTCGTCAGACTAGTGGATGAATACAAATGTCATACCCATTAGGTATGATTTCTAAATAAAATTAAATAGTATTTGTCTTCATTACAGTTAGAAAGATGTCACTTGGATAATCTTTTAAATTCTTATTTTTATTATGTAATATTATTCTTGCATATTCAATGTAATTAATGCATAATATTTTAACTTTAATATTAATTTTTGTTTATAAATAAACTAACTTGACTAAGTCTAAAGACGTAAAGTAAAGTGTCTTTTGACAAAGTCAAGCAAAACATAAAAGTTGTTTCAATTGACAATTGATCGCGCAGTAGTGAGCGCGACATATTTGGTGGCAGCGGTGCTTGAAGTATAGCCAGCGGACACCAGGTAAAGTCTTTCTCTTGTCAGTCAGGAACTAATCGCCAGAAAAGAGTTCGCGGTAAACACCATAATTGGTGGTACCAAAAGGGTATAACCGGATTCGGTTCAGCCGATCGTGAGGTCAGATTTTTCCTTCCCAATTGGACGACCAGTGGTTAGTGGAACCAGCAGTGGCAAACAAGCTGACCAGGAAGTGTTTTCCGCAGAGGAGCATGGATTTCAGCGGAGCCAAAGGACTTTTCAAGACATTAGCGTGGTATTGTCGCGAGGGTCAAACATTTGACGAAGCAGCATTTGAACGTTTTAAAAAGGACAAATCAGATATTTACAGGAACTTGCAGAAATTTGAACCAAGTTTTTAGTTAAATCACGTCAGAACTTTTGTGGAAGCATATTTATCAAAGACAGACGAGAATAAATTGTGGGACCAGGAGTTAAAATTAATTGGACACCATCAAAGGCACTCAATTTTTATGGACAGTTACATTTTAGACGAGCTAAAAACAAAATTGTTTGGTCAAAAGGAAAGCAAAGATAACAAAGAGTCGAGCAAAATAAATACAATTACATCAATAATCAGCAATATTGGACCATTGACAGGAAACGAAGATGATGTTGATGAGTGGTTTAATAAATTTGATAGAATTGTATTTGCAAATGGATGGTCAAAAGACGAGAAAGGTAAAAAGCTACCAGTTTGGTTTAAAGAACGAGCATTAAGCATTTGGTACGATATGAATGATGACGAAAAACATAATTATGAAAAAGTTCGCGTAAAATTGATCGAAAAAATTGATAGATCAAATAATATTTCGTATCTACAGGATTTCTTCAATAAAGTTCAAAAGAATGGCGAAAATGTTGAAGATTACTCAATGGCTTTGAGGAAGGCTTTCAATAAAGCTTTTAAAGCAAGCAACAGTGAAGATGCAAGTAAAGCATTAGTTGGTCGATTCAGAACAGGTCTTGTCCCTGAAATTCAAAGTATTATGTGCACGACAGAACCGAAAAGTTATGAAGAAGCAGTTGAGATGGCTAGTAAAATCGAAAAGTCACTTGAGTTAAAATTCAATAAATTATCAATTAACAGCGTCGAAAAACATATCAAGGAGCAACTCTAGTAGCTCAAGGGCAAGTTCGCCACAACGAAATGTTTGTTATATTTGTAAAAAGCCAGGACATATCGCAAAATATTGCAAGTCTAGAGTGAACATAAATAACTCTGGACATTTCAAAAGAAACGACAAGCATTTGAATTAGATCGCACTGGGGAAGAGAGGGTATCTCCGGTGCTACACCATTTTAGCTTTAACCCTCAAAACGAAAATACAGCAACCTACATCGAAATACAGCTTAATGGAACTAAAGTAATTGCCGCACTGGACAGTGGTGCAGCCAAGACAATGATAAATACAAGCATAGCCAAAAGTTTGAAGCTTAAACCAATCAAGCCAGGATCCAAGGATACAAAATGGATATCTGCGAACGGAGGTGAATTGATTTCAAAAGGCAACGCATACGTGGATATTAGTCTTGGTGATTATTCGTTTAATCAAAAATGCGAAGTAATAGAAAATTTAACGGCTCAAATATTACTTAGTACCGATATGTTATTAAGCCAAAGTGCAATAATTGATTTCTAAAAATAAAAGATTAGCAATTGGTGGCACAATTGTTCAATTATTGGTGTATGGACGTCAAAAAGAAGTTTGTCTTTCGATCAATAAAGAAATCGGTATAGATCCATATGTCCAAAAATTACTCTGGATTGATTTACCTTTCAAAACAAATAAACCAATTTTCGTCGAAGCGATCGATAAAACTGTAGATTGGAGAGTTCCAGATTATGTCACTTAATGTTATAATGGAAAAGTCACAATTTTTGTTGCATATAAAAACCCGTTCACAGTAAAAATAAATCCCAAAACAGTTATTGCCCACATAGAAGAAATTGATCGGGATATCGAAGTTCCTTGGAAAAGTGGAAACTACGAGAAGGTTGATGTGAAAAATTTAGTAAATTGGTCAAAATCAAAATTAACTGAGAGTCAGAAAAATTAGATTGTTGAAACTTATCGAAAAATATAAAGACGTGTTCACAAAATGCGAAGGAGATATCGGATATTGTGACAAATTCAAGTTTAAAATCGATACTGGCGATAGCAAACCAATTAAACAGAGGGCGTATCGAGTCCAGGAGTGTTTGTTAAGAAAAAGGATGTCTCAGAAAGGTTCTGTATCGATTTTCGAAAGCTTAACTCCGTTACAGTTAAAGACAGTTATCCATTACCTTTAATCGAAGAAACCATTGACAAACTTAGGAATGCAAAGTTTTACTCATCAATGGATTTTATAAGCGGTTATTGGCAGATGGCATTGGACGATGAATCAAAAGAGAAAACAGCGTTTATTACGCATAAAGGTTTGTACCAATTTGAGGTGATTCCGTTCGGTCTTAGTAACGCTGGAGCGGCATTCCAGAGGAATATGGAAATAATATTGGCAGACCTTGACAATGTTTTGGTTTACATAGACGACATTTTAGTAAATAGTGAAAGCTTTGAGGATCATTTGGATCATTTAGAAAAGTTGTTTCTAAGATTACGAGAAGCAAATTTGAAACTTAAGACCACAAAATGCAGAATTGGAGTCAATCAAGTCAAGTTTTTGGGATTTATTATATCGCCCGAAGGAATTAAACCGGATGAAGAAAATATTAAAGCAGTAAAAGATTATCCAGTACCAAAGAATTCAAAAGAAGTTAGACGATTTCTTGGTTTGGCATCACACTACAGAAAATTTATTCCTGGATACAGTACACTAGCGGATCCAATCAATAAGCTTATAAGAAAAAATGTTAAATTTGAGTGGACAAGAACATGCGATGAAGGTTACAAAAAGATCATCGGTTATCTTACCAATCCCCCTTTATTAGCTTTCCCGGATTTTAGCAAGCAGTTTCATTTGGCAACAGATGCATCTGGAGTAGGATTAGGTGCAGTTTTGTTTCAATATGTTGATTCAGGAAACGAGCGAGTAATTGCATACGCAAGTAGAAATTTGAGACCATCCGAAAGAAACTATCCAGCTATTGAATAAGAATGTTTAGCAATCGTATGGGCATGTGAACAGTTCAGACAATATTTATACGGCAGAAAATTTAGAATTGTTTACGATCATAATCCATTGGCTTACTTAGAAAATATGCGAATGAAATCAACACGAATTCAAAAATGGAGATAACAGTTGACAGAGTACGACAAAGAGATAGTATACAGAAAAGGTTCAGAAAATGCCAATGTAGATGCTCTCTCTAGAATAGAAGCATTTTGTGTCGAAAAAAATGACAATATGGTAGATTTACAAAGAGAAGATGAACAACTTAAGAAAATTTATGAAAAACTAGATGAAAAAGGAAAATACAATCGCTATTTAGTTAAGAACAATGTGTTGTACAAGAAATACGACAAATATCCAGCAAAATTAATGGTTCCTCAAAAGTTGGTTGTGCAAATTTTGACATCTTGTCACGAAGAATTAAGCGGTGGACATTTATTTCTAAAACGAACTTATGGGAAAATTAGACAACGATATTTATGGAACAACATGGTTGAACATATTAAAAATTGGATACGATCGTGTAAGGTTTGTTCAAGTTCGAAAAATCCAAAAACAGCAAAAGCACAGTTACTCACAATTAATGAATTTAATAAACCATTTGACATGGTTGGGGTTGATATTTTAGGACCATTACCAGAAACTCCGAGAAGAAACAAATACATCTTAATCTTTACAGATTATTTATCAAAATGGGTCGAAGTATTTCCAATTAAAAACATTGAAGCAAAAACAATTGCAAAAATATTCTTCGAGGAAATTATAACAAGACATTCAGCTCCAGGAAAGCTACTGTCTGATCAGGGTAGACAGTTCATGTCAAGAGTAATTCAGGAAATTTGCAATTGTATGAAAACAAAGAAATTGTCGACAACACCATATCATCCAGAAACAAACGGATTAACAGAAAGGTTTAACAAAACAATTTGCCAAATTTTATCAACTTATTCAGATGAACATCAGTCAAATTGGGATGAATATATTAATGCATCACTTTTTGCATTCAGAACGAGTCACCACGAGACAACAAATAAGACGCCATTTGAGTTACTATATAGAAGGGACGCTAGACTACCAACAGAAGCTGATAAACACGCTGATATTCAAATAAAGAACTTTGACAAAATTTGGAAAGAAACCAAAAATAGAATTAAGGGAGTAAACAATTAGCGCAAAGCGCGCCATGACAGCAAATATAATCACGTAAGCTACAAAGCCAATGATTTAGTTAGATTACATTCTCTAGCAACAAAACAAGGATTAACGCATAAGCTCAGACAAGACAAATGGATAGGCCCATTCAAAATTTTAAGAGTGATCAATGATGTGAATGTTGAGTTACAACTGGACAAGGGAAAAACAAAAATAGTTCATGTAAATCGGGTCAAGTTAGCTGAAGAATCACGAGGAAGTTTTAGCGATGCAAAGCCAACGAGGTAAGTTAAGCCAAAAGGAATTTGAAGAAAGAGTACAATAGAAAGATCAAGAAACACGTAAGATTCGAAAATGATGTAATTGAATCTGCAGAAAGACGTTATAATTTTCGGCCCAGAAAGAAGCATTTTTTATCCTAGAACTTTATTTTTTTTTATTATTTTAGCCTATTTTACTTATTTTTTTTTATGAAATTTTATTTGTTATATTTTGTTTTTTTTAATAAGGTTGTTATTTTAAGTCATTTATTTAGAATTTTTCAAAGAAAAATTTTCTTTAAGAAGGGGATGTCATACCCATTAGGTATGATATCTAAATAAAATTAAATTAAAAAACAAATTTATTTGAAATTGAAATTATAACATAAACTAATGTTGAAATAATATTTGTCTTCATTACAGTTTGAAAGATGTCACTTGGATAATCTTTTAAATTCTTATTTATATTATGTAATATTATTCTTGCATATTCAATGTTGTTAATGCATAATATTTTAACTTTAATATTAATTTTTATTTATAAATAAACTAACTTGACTAAGTCTAAAGACGTAAAAGGAAACCTAAAGGAAACATTGCCTAATTATATTTAATTAATTTTTTTTTTTTTATTGTAAATATTCCTTTTTTTTTTTTTTTTTCTAATTATTATTTTAAAAAAAACAAAAAACAATGAAGTATTTAATTTTTTTATAAGGTACGAACTTATGAGATAATAACTATTTTTATTTTTTTTTGGAACATTTTTCATAAGCTTGGCAAAGGAGCGAAAGCTCGTGCCAATATTTATTTATTTATTATAAATAAAGACGTATATCATCAAAAGTCTAAAGACGTAAAGTAAAGTGTCTTTTGACAATGTCAAGCAAAACATAAAAGTTGTTTTAATTGACAATTGATCGCGCAGTAGTGAGCGCGACACAAACAAGGCTTCGAATCAAGATATATTGAATACCCTACTCCATTTTGTAATTGCTGCCTTACTATTTCCTCTTTTTTTCATTAAGCTTCAACTATGTAAACTTCTGTCACATGTAACAACCTTTTTCAATATATGTCTTTTAAACTTTCTTTAAATTTTTTTTTAGCTGATTTACTTTATTTTTATTTTATCTTATTTTATTAACTCTATTTTTTTTGTACTTTATTCTGAAGGAGTTCTAGCTCGGTACAGAAAACAAATAAATAAATAAATACTCCTTCTAATATTGTGCATCATGAGGTCCTAAATAAACTCAAACCCTTAACGGTCTCGAATCGACTTTTTGAATTGAGCGAAAGATATGTAGCGGGAGGACTGCGTCATTCTTTTCCATTGGTTGTCAAGCTAGTTGATGAATATAAAGCGGGTTTTGAATCAAGATATGTCGAATATCTGACTCCATTGTGTGATTGCTATCTTACTATTTCTTCTTTCTTTCCTGAACTGTTCAATACTTAAACATTTTGCACCTGTCATAACTTACAATTTGTCTATTTTAATTGTCTTTTATTTTATATTTTAACTTATTTTACTTTTATTTTATTTTTTATTGATTTTTTATTATTTTTTTTTTAATCTGAAGGAGCTTTAGCTCGGCACAGATAAAACAAATAAATAAATAGGTTTTGAAAATATATTCTCATAATTTTGCTCGGTATCCAGCTGACAACTTGAACAGTGGCTCGACTCACATTTATTTTCGAGTGAATTTTTTTATACAAAGCAGCAAGACCCTGAAGAGCTGACTTCCTAACTTTAATTTTCACATCCAGAGTCCGCTCTTTCAAAGCATTCAAAATATGCAAAGTGATCAGATTGGAGTCCTGTTTAATAGCTTTTAGAATCTCTTGGACTACTTCAAATCTAAGCGATTCCTCAGAATCTAATGATCTATTCTTAATAATTTCGATTATCTGATCCACAATCGAAGAGCCATGTTGATTGATCGCACTCAATGATGTTGAATCTGCAAGTGCCGAAGTTGAGTGTGAGCCTGAAATTGATTTAATGGAAGCCGATTGCTGAATTAAAAAGTCACAAATGTGCTGTACACATATTTTCCTAATATCTTCATTGGCGTCAGCGAATCGCTCCAAATAAGCTTCCCACAGATTTGGTACTTTTTGAGCCAGAAGCGAATCTTTTTCGCTAAACATCTTGGATAATAATTTTGTGTATTCTCTCCTTTCTTTCAAATCATTGCTTTTCAGTTTGTATTCCAATTGGGGCAATAAAAGTTCCAGCAGTGCGTATCTTATTGAATAAAGCTCATAAATAATCAAGCAGAGTTTGTCAGATATAAATTGGTTGGCTTGACCATGGACAAAGCTTGTAGTTAACTTGTCAGTATTCAGCGAAGAATTAACACTTTCGTCACTACTTGCACTTGCATTCAAACTTGATGTTATTTGGGGATAAGTTTTTAGCGTTGAATTGCCACGACTCGTAAGAAGAATATTATTTAAATGCTTGAGAAATAAAATTTAGAATTAAATTTTTATTTTTAAATTATTTACATTCTGAACTAGAAACTCAAAGTTTTCATTGCCTTTTTTGATTAAATTTGAAGCTAGATTGTAAGCCTCTTTGTTGTTGCTTTTTTGTGGTTCAATAATCCTGGCAAAAAGTGTGTCCAAAACACGGCTGGAAAGATGGTCCGATTCATTTAGCAATGGCAGCAAAAGTTCAAAAAGCTCCACTCTTACATTCGCATCGGTTTTATCACTTGAAAATTATTTATACAAAAATTAACAAATAATTACATTAATAATTAAATCTACTTAATTATTTTAAATGCAACCTCAAAAACATCGGCTATTATTTCTTGACAGTCTTCTTAGTCTTGACACAGCAAGAATTTGTTATCTTGTCGCAGATTCTAAAAGTAAATTTAATAAAATATTTTTTTTTTGTTCAGAAAAAAATTTACTTCAAGTAAATAATGGTATCTGTTATAAGCAGTCTTTGACTTGTCATTTAAGCCTTTCAGTTGATTAGCAAGAAATATGAATATTTTCTTAATTTATTTATTTTATAGAAAAAAAATAAGGGACAAAATAAAACTACTTTTAAATTAGCCGGATCTTGGTACGGTAAATCTGGTGAGTACAACCTGATGATGTCGGCTAAACAACATGCTATCAGAAGTTTTACATCATCATGTTCGTGATCGAGGAATACATCACTGCCAATCAAGATAGCCAGTTGTTTGTATTTGTCAAGTGAGGGGTCTTTGCCAAAATTTTGGAATGTTTGTTGAATTTTCTTGAAAAAAGGGTTTACGAACAGGTAGTTAATATTTTTTTGTAAGACTTACTTTGAGACGTCGAATCAATTCATCATTGGCAAGCTCTATCTGAATATCCTTACAACCGGAAGGATAGATTATCTCATTCATGATTTAGTAATGTCGACTTGGGTTAGAACTCAATTCAATTTTGGAAAAATAGAAATATGCATAGAAACAGAATATGATATTTTATTACATTAATTTTGCATTAATTAGTTATTTTGTTAAAATTAAAATTTTCTTTCAGTAAAGTTAGTTTGGTTGAAAAAAATTTTACAGAGAGTAGAGAAAGCGCTTAAATGTTCGAAAAAAGTTAAAGATATAATTTGAATAATTATTTTTCACAATATTTGCTCAAAATATTGTCTTGATAACATTGTAAAAATAAACCGGTTTTTAAAAAATTTTTTTAATATTCTCAATTGCATTCAAAATATTTTTTTTATTCAAATAAAAAAATGAATTTTATTATATGCCATAATTTTTCAGTCTTTAAAAAAATATGAAAGGATAAATAAGGCACTCAAAAAGAGCTCAGTCAATCTTTTTTTGTTGCTTTTTGAGGTGAAGACAATAAGAATATTAAAAAGTAAAAATCCTTTCAGAACTTTTTTATAATTAAAATAAAGATTTTAATTAATTAATAGTTTAAATATTAATTCTAATTTTAACTATTATTTCTCTAATCTACAACATACCCGAATTCCTAAATTTTAATATAATGATTGAAGTAACCAAAAAGTACAGAAAGTACAAAAAGGAAAATTTTTTATTTTTTATATTTAAATCTCATTGTCTATCCATGTGCTTTTTATTCAAATTTAAATGATTTTAGAATTCTAGAAAATTAAAAACAAGATTTTAATTTTTTATCTAAATTAAAAAAAGATCAACTCTCAAAATTTGTTAGGTTAGTTTAAGCGTAAATTGTTGCTATTTTATATTAGTACATGATAAAAGGAAAGAAAAATTAATAAAATAAATTTTTTTATTCAAATCTACTTAGCTGGATTTTCTAAAAAATTCACAAATATTATTTAGCATTTAGTTTATTTATTTAGAACTTAAATTGTACTTTTCTAGAAAAATCTATTTTAAATTTTTATAAAATGGTTGAAGTTGAAGACGTCACCAACAGCTCAAACGAACCGTCTTCGTCACAGAGCTCATCATCCAACACGAACACCACAAACCAACCTAATTCTAGTGGATTAATGGTAATTTCTATTAAAAATAAATTTAGTTAAAAAATTTTTTCTTCTCAATCATAGAACTTTATTAGCAATGATAAAATATCGTTTGTTCTTTATTTGACTCGTTTGTTCAGTATTGGATGCATATTGGCATTTTTAGTACCTCTATTTGGGTAAATTAAATTTTGACATAAGCATTTTTTCTAATTTAAAATTAAAAAATTAGATATGACCAGAATACTCTTTATCAAAAAGCAATAATGGCAAGTGCAGCCACTTCGGCTTTAAAACTGCACCAACGTTTACAGAACGAACGATTCCAGTTGAGTAGAGAATACTTTTCCAAAATAATTGCCGAAGACAGCTTTCATTATTTGCTTTATTCACTAATTTTTTTGAATACTTCACCAATAACTGGTATTTATTAATTTAAATTTTTGGATAAGTTTTAAAATTAATTTTTTTAAATAGTTGTGCTGGTGCCTATCGTTTCATTTTCCATTATGCATGTTTCTACTTATACACAAAAATTATTGGGTGTTTTAGGCATGAGCTCGATAGGATTTGTCCGAAAAGCCATTGACTTTGTCATAACCAAACAAAGAGACATCATGAGATTTGTGGCAATCAATGAGATTCTGTTAGCTCCTACAGTTATAATTATGATTTTTATGTAAGTTAAGGATATTTTTTTCCAAATTCAAAAATTCAAAATTTAAAAAATTTAACAATTTAAAAGGGGTAAATGTGGATTAATGGTTCCATTTATTTACTATCGATTCATTTGTATGAGATATCAATCGAGACGAAATCCATATTGTCGAGAAATGTTCGGCCAGCTCCGTTTGGCCATATATATGTACACAAACAATGCTAATTGTCCACAATTTGTTAAAAATTTGGCTAACAATATGATTAATTTGGTTAACAGACTTGCACCTCAATAGACTCAAAGACATAAATAAATATGGAAAATTGATTAGTTGCATTATTCAGAAAATTTAAATGGAAAATATTTGTTTAAAAGTTTTATCTATCATGATTTGTCTTTAAATGTTTTGAACAATATTTATCGTTTTTGAATAAAATATTCTCAATTAGTGATTTAATGTATTTTTTAATTTTTTTTTTAATTTCAAAGTTTATCTATAGGCTAGTGTTCATGTCAAGAATGACCGATTGACACTTTGTTTAATTTAAATAAATTATTATTTCAATTTAAAAAAAATGTTTTTTTTTAAAATGTAAAACATGGAAATTGTGTTAATTAAATTTTTTGAAAATATTGATTTGTCACCAGATTTTATTATGCCTATGCAAAAATTGAAAATTTAACAAAATTTACTAAATATTACCTACCATGTTCCCTTGTTCGATATTGCAGCCTCATAATTCAAAACAAGACTTTGACACAGGCATTAGATATCATCTCGCCCATGTTAAAACATTCTTAGCTTAAGCTGCCTGAGTCAAAGTCTTGTTTTGAATTTTGGAGAGTGTTAAAAGTCAAGTTTTTTATAAAAGCATATCCGCTTGAGTTTCTGTGGGAAAATTAAAAAAAATCTTTTTGAATAATGCATTTGATGCTGCACCACAGATTAGACAGAAAAGGAAAATTAAAAAAAAATATATTTTATTATTTAAAAAATCTAAAATTCGATTTTTAGTTTAGCATTACTATTATTTTTTATAGAAAACCTGGCAACATCTGCAAATTGTAATAATCTAGTAAGTAGTGACCGGATAAAAATTGATTCAATTTTGCATTTTGCCATTTACTTTCATTTTTAGAGAGAGATCTTGTTTAATCTAAAACTAATTAAATGGTGCTATTATAGATTAAATTAAAGAGTTTCAGAATATGGTTAAGAGAATCTCTAATAAAAACTTAATTTAGTATTTAGAAAACATTATTTTTCATATATTTTAATTTAAAAATATAAAAAAAATCATGAAAATTTTCTTTATAGATTACTTGTTGTTTTGATTTTTTAATTAATTTCTGCAATAAAAACAATAGAGAAGAGTTTTTCACCAAAGATTTTTCATTTTTCTTAGATTATTCAATACCTGCAAATAGTTCCCATTATTTGAATTTTTAGTTTGATATAATGATGATCAATTTGAAATATTTAATTTTCATTCTAGATATTATTTCAATTTATATTTAAATTTTGAAATATTTTGTCTTTTATTTATCCACTAAAAAATCCTTGGAAAAGAACTAAGGATGTTATTAGTAATCTGATTGTTTTCCACACATCTTTGCATAAATTTCTTAAACTTGATTTTTATTAAATAAACATATCTATTAACTAAGAAGCATTAATTATTAAATCAAAAAGTCTATTTTCTCAAATTTGTTCCATCAGTGTATTGTAATTGAATTTTATTTAATTAATAATTAAGTTTTTCAATTATTGTAAGTTAGAGTGTTTTCAAAGATAAATAATTTTTTTACTGTGCTTCAATTTACCCAGTAACTTTCATAATCGAAAATTAACGAAAATTTCCGATTAAAAATTTTATTTTCGAAATTTTTACGATAATTAATGCAAACATTTTTCTTTGATATTAACAAAAATAAAAATTACGAATAATTTTCGATTTTTTCTGAATTTTTTTTTATAAAATAATTTCTTTAAATATCTTTTGATATTAAAACGATTTTTTTTTTTAATTTTTTTCAGAAAAAAAAATTAATTAATAAAAATTTAATTTCACTAATAAATATTTTTAAAGAAAAGTTATAGTAGTTTAATAAATAATTTTTTAAAAATAATTTAAATATTTATTATTTATTTATGACGTATTAATTCCGTTTTTTTAAATTTAAAATTTGTTTCCTGTTGTATAAAGAATAAAATTTATTTTTATTTTTATTAAAAAATTCAATGAACTTAAATTTATTTTGAAATTACAGTTTAAATTATATTTTTTAAATTCAATTTTTTTTCAGTATCAATGAGTTTATTATTTATTCAAGTTCAGACTCCATTTTAGGTCAGGCCAAATATTCATTTGACATAAATTAATTTTTTCAAGTTCAAGCCGAATCAAAAAGTCAAATTTTAAAGCATGCCCTTATGATAATTAATTTATTCAAGTTCAAGCCGAATCAAAAAGTCAAATTTTAAAGCAAGCCCTTATGATAATTAATTTATTCAAGTTCAAGTCGGATCAATAAGTCAAATTTTAAAGCAAGCCCTTATACTAATTAATTTATTCAAGTTCAAGTCGGATCAATAAGTCCAATTTTAAAGCAAGCCCTTATACTAATTAATTTATTCAAGTACAAGTCGGATCAACAAGTCAAATTTTAAAGTTAGCGTTTAGAACAAAGATCTTTGATTAATGGATATTGTGATTTGTTTATTTTAACTTATTTTAAAATTTAAATTTTAAGTTTATCTAATACCACTTAATTAATTTTAGAAGAATTGGAAATTTTTACCTTAAAAATTTATAAGAATGAGTTTTAGAAGAAGTTATTTGTCCATAAATAACTTCAAAGGAATACCACGTTCTTCGAGACATCTTTTTATTAGCAAAATACCAAACGAAATAAACATAGAACAATTAAATGAAGAATTTATCAATGTTAAGGAAATAGTTCCATTTATCGAAAATTCAAATACAAATTGCAAAAATAAAGAACAATCAAATCAAGAATTTATCAATGTTAACGAAGCATTTCCATCCATGGAAAATTCAAATTCTTATTGTATAAGTAAAGAAAAAAAAATCAGTCCAAAAAAAAATAATTTGAATCGATCTGTAGAAGTTGAAGTTCATGGTGATAAAAAAGAAATTTGTTTGGATTTATACAAATTATTTATTGAAAAAAATATGACCAAGTCATCCATAAACGAAGTGATAAATCTTTTTAGAAAAACCAATCCTCAATTTGATTTGCCGCCCAACATTGATAGAATAATCGATTTTTTAAGTGATAATTCGAAACATCCATTAAAACCTGAATGCTTCGAATTTTGTCACACGTGTAATATTGTAGAAATATCTTTTACTAATTCGAAGCACAAATGTCTTGAATGTAGTAGCCTAACTTCAAAATTTTATAAACTGAGTATTTTAAATCAGTTAAAAAATATAATAAAAGCAAACAATTATTTTATTAAAATAGAAAATTCTTTTGTCTACTCAAAAGTGTCGATGGACCAAAATAGTGATTTTTTAACTTTCACATTAAACACAGATGGTATATCACCATTTAAATCATCTAAATTAACTATTTGGCCAGTTTATTTAGTTCTGAATGAAATTGACTTAAAATATAGATTCAATTTTTCGAATATGATTTTAGCTGGTATCTGGATAGGGCGCCAAAAACCTTCAATATTTGATTTTCTAAAACCAATTTTAAAAGAACTAATCAGCTTGGAAAGAGGCGAGATAATAGAGATAAATAAAAAACCTCAACTTATTAAGTTTTTCCTTTTATTTACAGTTTTAGACAAACCGGCACGTGCTTTAATGCTCAATATGAAGCAATTTAATGGTCAATTTGGATGCAGTAAATGCTATCAACCAGGCGAGTCTATTCGTACTGTAAAAAATGGTCATTTCCGTGTGTATCCTTACAAAAATTTCAACCCGGAAGGACCTCTTCGAAGTCAAGGTAAGTACCATAAAGACTTATTATGCAGCTTACAAACAGGAGGTTTGGTAAGAGGGGTAAAAGGTTTAAGTGTCCTAAATGACCTTAAGTATTTTTTCCCTATAGAGTATACCATGATTGATTACATGCACTCAATTTTAGAAGGAGTTGTTAAAAAATTATGTGAATATTGGTTTGACCCGGCTTTTTCGAAAGAATCATTCTCTCTCAGACCTTATCTGGAAAGAATAAATAAGAATTTAAAAGAATTTCGAGTGCCTAAATTTGTTCCTAGACTTCCAAGAGACATTGATGATCTAAAATACTGGAAAGCAAATGAGTTTCTAGCTTTCTTAATATTTTATTCACTTCCATTATTAAGAGGAATAATGCCACTTGATCATCTTAATCATCTAATAAATTTAGTTATTATAGTAGAAAATTTATTAAAGAAACAAGTAAATATAGAATATTTAACCAAAATTCAAATTTTATCCCGCGATTTTGTAAAAGATATGGCTTATTTTTATGGATCTAAATCAATGCTCTCCGGAGTTCATGAACTTCTGCACTTGGTTAGAGACATTCAAAACATTGGCAATTTAAACGAATTTAGTTGTTTTCCATTTGAAAATTCTAATCGTGAACTATTAAAATTAATAAAAGGGAAACGCTCTATAGGAATTGAAATAATTAATCGATTTAATAAATTACAAAATTTTAGTTTTATTAATAATAATACAACTATTAAGACTAGTCTAAGATATGGTGGAAATAAAAATATAAAAATATCAACCATTGAAAAATCATTATTAAATGACATAGGAATTGATGATAATTACAATACTTGTAGTTACATATTTTATCATAAAATTTTTTTTTCGTCATTGTTCTATAAAAAAACTAAACGATTAGATTATTGTATTAAGTATAAAAACAGATATGGTTTAATAAAGTATTTTATTTATAATAGTGAAAATTGCATAGCTGTTTGTATTTTACTTGCTAATTTACATAATCCTTTTTATAATCCAAAATTTCCTGAAATAAAATCTTCAATTTTTATTTCTTCTAAAACAAATTCAGTTTTTCTTGCTTCTATTAATGAGATGGAAAAATGCATGCTTATTTCATCACACAATGAATTATATATATCTGAAATGAATGTTTCTCATTTATTTAGCTAATTTCGACAATATTCTAGGAAAAAATTTCTAATTTTTCTTAAAAATGTTAACACAAAAATTTAGATTTTAAATTTGCTTATTTAATTGCATGCTTTAATAGCAAGTGTTTTTATTTTCTCTATATTTAAAAATTAAAAAATATGGTTTTTTTAGCTTTCTCTTAATAATGAAAATTTTAACTAGCTAAAAGCTACCAAAGCTAATAAATTCACTAGAATTTTAACTTTAAGCTTATACTTAAACTAAAATTTTACTATTTAGAATTCAGACATTTCATTAGCTTAATTTTATGGAAATGAATTCTAATTCTTTTGTGATCGTCTCATGGACCGAATCTAAAAAAAATGAATTTAGCATAATAAGAATTGAAGATGTATTTTTGAATGACCAAGAAGAAAACGTTGTTGTTGAGCAAAGCTACCAATTCAAGATAAAAAAAAAAGTTTATGATGGAGTTGTTAAATTCATAGGTAGCAAACTATCGTGTGAAAATAAACTAAAAGATATCAGTTTTTATAAACAATTTTCTCCTGATAGGTCTAAAAAATCTTCTTTTCCTACACATAATCAGTCATTAAAAAAGTCTTTAAAAAAATCTGGTATAATCTCAAAAAATATGAATTTGGAAGAACAAGACTTGTCAAACAATAATGAAATAGACTCACTGGAAAGACAACTAGCTGAAAGGGACACATTAATTTTTTCATTAAGAGAATCTCAAGAAAAAAGTGACAGAAAAATTCTTGAACTAGAACAATCAGTATCTACTTACAAAGAGCTAAATGGTATGATTTTTTTTATTTACAATTGAATGTCATAAGAAATCGTCATTAGCATTAAAAATGGCTATATTTTATTTAAAATATTGAATTTAAAATGTTAAAATTTATTTCTTGTGACATTTTTTGATATTAAATACTATAATGTTTTGTTGCTTAAAATAGACCCAAAATTTTTGAGCAATTTTGTTCAATTATCTATTCAAGTTCTAAAATTTGTAGGCTCTGAGACTGACCGTGATGAGGTAAGAAAATTTGGTAAGACTACCCAAGAAATTTTGATTAGCAGTAATTATCCAAATAAATATATGTCAATACATCTGCTTAACAGAGTAAATATAATGATAGACGAAAAATTAAACCCATCTCGAATTTTTCGAACAATGGCTAAAGCCCTAATAACTGAACCAGAAATTTGGGGTTCAAATAATGGGCAATCTATAATCAAAAAATATCCCGAACTAAGTGCAGCTAGAGGTAATCGTTAAAAATAAAAAATTTTTTTTTTATTAATTATAATTTTTAAGATTTTTTGCGAATAAGAAATATTGCTCTCACAGAGTCAATATTTAAAACAACCTTAAGAAACTTATGCTCAGAGAGCAAGTCAAAGAAATTTTGAATTCTCTTTCTTTAAGTAAATTAGATTTTTTTATTTTCAATATTTACATTTTAACAGATAACTGAATTAAATAAAAATTTGTATCGTCTTTTAAAAATATTTCCAATTTTTTTATTATTTCAATTAGTAAAATTTGTAAAAACTATTTTTTTTATTAGTTTCTTCCTTTTATATTTTTTTAAATTTATGTAATTTAATTAATGATATTTGATTAATAATGAAATAATGATTATCTTAATATTTGTTAAAATTTTTTGTGCACTTTCCACTTTTATTTTTATATATAAATAAAAAAAACACTATTTTCATGTAATTTTTCTATTATCACCAAATAAAATTGAATATTCGATTTTTTTTAATTTTATTTTTCAATTTAATTTTCATAAGTTTTCTAGAGATAATCTGACTAAAATTAAGGCTGATTAAATAAAATTTTTACTGAATATTTGATTTTCGAAAAATAATCGTTAAAAATATTCGAAAAATTTTGGTTTGAATTTTTCAAAAATTTTTCGCTATAAATTTTCGAAAAAATTGCATAAAATATGTCCATCTTCGTCGTTTTTTTACGCTTGTTTTTTTCGATAAATTTGTATTTTTTTTTCGGTTTTTCAATTTACTGGGTAGAATTATATGAAGACTCGAACTTTCCAGGAGAAAACTTCTCTTTATAATTTAATTCACTAGATAAAATCATAAAGTATTTATTAAAAGTCGACAATCATATCAAAATAGTCATATGTAAATGTAAATGGTCATATTGGTGATGAATACCATACTACTGCAGGTGTTCCTCAAGGGTCAGTAATTAGTCCATTACTTTTTAGTATTTTTATCAATGGTATACCTAAAAGAAATAAAACAAATAGTGAATACTCCCTTCTTTTTGCTGACGACTTGGTCACATTCTACATTTTTAAGAAAAAACGAAATCTAGAATATAAGATAAACAAATACTTAGACGAATTAGAAAAATGGCTCTTCAAGTGGAAGATGAAATATCTGTTGAAAAGTCTTGCTTCATTGTCTTCACTAAATATAATAAGGAAAATATTGACTTAAACTTAAAGATATATGAAAATAAAATTGAGAGTATAAAGGAAATCAAGTTGTTAAGTATAAAATTTGATTCAAAATAAACTTTAGCCCAATGGTTGATGAAATAAAACAGCGTTGTAGTTCACGGTTAAAGTTAATAAAAATATTGTCAAACAAAAAATGGGGTCTTAACTATTACACACTAGGAAACCTATACAAATTTTTAATCGGATCTATAATTGATTACTCTTTTCCGTGTCTGAATTCATTTTCAGAGACAAACATTAAAAAAATTCAAGTCTTGCAAAACTCAGCAGTTCGTTTTATACTTAAACTAAAATATGATACTCCTTCCAATATTGTGCATCATAAGGTCCTAAATAAACTCAAACTCTTAACGGTCTCGAATCGACTTTTTGAATTGAGCAAAAGATATGTAGCGGAAGGACTGCGTCATTCTGTTCCATTGGTTGTCAAGCTGGTTGATGAATATAAAGCGGGTTTTGAATCAAGATATGTCGAATATCAGACTCCATTGTGTGATTGCTATCTTACTATTTCTTCTTTCTTTCCTGAACTGTTCAATACTTAAACATTTTACACCTGTCATAACTTACAATTTGTCTATTTTAATTGTCTTTTATTTTATATTTTAACTTATTTTACTTTTATTTTATTTTTTATTTTATTTTTTATTTTATTTTTTATTATTTTTTTTTTAATCTGAAGGAGCTTTAGCTCGGCACAGATAAAACAAATAAATAAAATAGTCAGCGAAAAACGGGCGATCTTTTTGAAGGATAAAGTATTTTATTTTTTCTAAGAAGTTAAATTTTGTTTTAATTGAAAATATATGTTTCCCCTAAATTGCGTTCAGGTGTAAAAGAAGATTGAAATTAAGAAAATATTTTAAGAACTTCATTAAAAAATTCGAATTAAAACGATAATTTAACAACATTTTTTTTTAGTTTGTCCGGTATTATCAGTCAGCGTCAATTTGTCAGTTGTTTGTTTTTCCTCTTCCTGCCGAATAGCGGTTTCTTTCTCAAGAATCTTAAATATTCAACTAATTAATTAAGTTAATAAATTAAAACTAAATTTTACTCTTGAGACTAAAAATTTTGCAGCCTTTTCCACATTTATATCATCCTTAGCAGACGTCTCAAACCATCCAACAAAGCCTTTATCTTTACAAAACTCGTTCATTTGCTCGTTATTATTTGCCAAATTTTCTTTTGTCAAATCGCACTTAAAAAAGTTTATTTACCTAAAAAAAAATCTGATTTTTGTATAAATACTTTATTAGCTAACAAAACACATGGAATTGGGCTACCATCCGGCAAGCTGACCTTCGAATCCAAGTCATTTTTCCATCTAATCACAGCCTCAAATGTAGAAGCTCTAGTTACATCGAATACAATAAAGCATCCAACTGCATCTTTATAGTACACCCTTGTCATGTTATAAAATCTTTCCTGGCCTAGTAATCAATAAAAGATTCATATTTATTTGTATTTTTTGATGGACTTTTTTCTTACCTGCAATATCCCATAATTGTATTCTTACTAGAGTGTTTTGGTCCCAATTTATTACCTTGAGTGCGAAATCCACTCCAATCTATTTTGATGAAATTAAAAAAAAATAATAAAAATATTGAAAATAATCACCGTTGCTCTATAATTTGGACTGTAAAGATTGTGAACATAACGCTTTATTAAACTTGTTTTGCCGGTGCCCAATTCACCAATTACTAGAATTTTGTACAAATGCTCATTTTTATCGTTTGTATTTGAATTTATCTTTTGTAAAGTTTAAATGAAAATTTTCAATAAATTGAAGACCAAAAATGAACTTTTTAATTTTTTAAATCAAATTTCAAACAAAAGGTAAAACGTTTGCTCATTTTTGATCAGCTCAATTAATTAGAATAATCACCATTTTGATTTGAATGTTTTTATTCTTTTAATTTTATTTTGCCAAGTTTTTTAAAATTATTACAAACCATCAAAATTTTTTTCGAAAATTGATGATCATATGATACTTAAAATTGTTATGATATGTATGATTTTTTTATCACTTTAAATAAGATAAAGTAATAAATAAGATGCATTAAAATTTTTCATTCTAGGCTATCGAAATATAAAATAAATTCAGTTCAAATCATGTCTAATTTTTGTATTTGTTTTGATACATGATTGAGTCATTTTTTTTGATAAGATTGTCTCAAAACATTATTTAATGCACACTCACAAAATATTGATATTAATAATTAATATAAAGCCTCTATTAAAGGTTCAGGATCGGCCAAATTACGTAATTTTGCATTATTTTAGTCATATATTATAAGGATATGTAATTTTACTTAAAATACGTGACTTTCAGTAAAATCGTTCGAAAATGCTTACGGCCAAAAAAAACGAAAAAATTGAGTTTTTGTTTAAAAATTTTTAATTAATTTAATCTTGAAAACACAAAAAAACAACAACATTCCTTACCTTTTCTTACGTAATTTTACGTAAAATTACACAATTTTGTAATAAAAATGTAACCCATCAAAGTAAAAATTCTTTAAAAAGACTTAAAATCAAAAAAATATTTAAGAGACTTTGCTCTTGGGACAAAATTTTCTCAAAAATAATTAAATTAAATGCTAAAGAATCTTAAAGAATGTCTAATTAGTTATAAAAATTTATTAATTTTTAAGGAACATGAAGTGGTGAGGAAAGCAAAAGAAAGTGATGAAATTAGTTTTAATTTGTATTGTAAGTAAAATTACATTTAAAATAGAATTGACGTAAGATCTCGTAAGATTACTAAAAATAATGTAAAATTACGTAATTTAGCCAATAGATATTTTCTTTATTTATGTGAAAATTATTTAACTGAGGACCCAGTTACAGAATTTTCGTTCTTTTATAATAATATTGTTTTAAATAGTCTTTTAAAACTTTCTTTATAATAAACAATTATTATGGATTACTTTATGTTGTATAATTATCAAAAGCAACGATGAAAATGGACAAAAAAATTGAAAATTTATCATTTTGAATCTAATAGCTTAAAAAAAAATATTGTACTTAAATATTATATTTTATACTTTAAAATATATTATTTAATAATATGATATTATTATATAAGAAAACCTAAATTATTATTTTTAATCGTAAAAATATTCACGTCAAAACAAAAAATTCAATTTTCATAATTTTGCACCTGGAAATACCCGTCTCTTAAAAAAATCACTCAAACGCTTTTAAAATAAGTAAACCGTTTACATATTTTTCAGATGCAACCCTTATTTATTTTATTTAAGCTTTTATCGAAAAAAGTTAATTTTTTTTTCAATCTGTTATAATAACAAATGAAATGATTCAGAAAACTTGGTTGGTGTTGTGAATTTACCTAAATTTTATTAAAAATTATTGTTTTTTTTTTGCGTAAAATTTTTAAAAGCGACATCTAACAATATAATAAAATAAATCAAAAAATGTTTAGGAAAATAATTATATTCAACGTGTCAATAATATAAGCTGGTGACAGGATTTCTTTTTAAAGGTTTTTTTTATGCAACAAAAAATTTCAATTTTAAAAGTTGTTACCTCTGTTATTAAATTTAAAAAATTTCATTAGAAAATTGGACATATTTTTAACCTAAAAAATTGAAAAAAATAAGATCAAAAAATTTTACACTTTATTCCAAAAACAAGTTTATTTTGGCATAGCACGCTAAACAAATTCATTTTAAACATGTATTAATTTAGAAATATTGCTTAAAAAGTTTGCTTTTAAGTCTTTAGACGCTTTTTATAAAAATAATCTATCAATATTTTATATCACTGTCGTGAAATGTCTGAGGAAACAAGTATTTCAAGTGGAGTCAAGGCAATTCTTCTTGGCCCGCCTGGGGCTGGAAAAGGAACTCAGGTAAAGCTTTAATATTAATATTGTACAACAAAAATTAGTCACGATTTTGTCTAGGCTCATAAACTCATAAACAGATATAATGTTTGCCAGCTATCCACAGGAGATATGATCAGAGAAGCTATTGCCACTGGAACAGATGTTGGTAAACAAATGAAAGCTGTGTATGCATCTGGTGGCTTGATTTCAGACGAAATAGTCGTCAATTTGGTCAATGAGAATTTGGACAAGCCAGAGTGCAAAAATGGATTTTTGTTAGATGGATTTCCCAGAACTCAAGTTCAAGCAGAAAAAGTAGCATTTATTTTTCATCTAAAAAGAATTTTATAGCTTTAAAAAAAGCTTGATGAATTATTAGATCAGCGCAATCAAAAATTAGACGCTGTTATTGAATTCAAAATCGATGACAGTTTGCTCATTAGACGAATAACTGGTCGTCTTTTGCATAAGCCAAGCGGTAGAACATACCATGAAGAATTTCATCCTCCCAAAGTATCAATGACTGATGATGTAACAGGTTATTTGAAAAAAAAATTTTTTTTTGTTTTTAAAATTAAATAAACTTTAAAATTAGGCGAACCTTTGGAGAGGCGCTCTGATGATAATGTAGAAGCTCTAAAAAAACGGCTGGAAAATTATCATTCCCTTACAGCTCCTTTAGCACAGTACTATGCAACAAAAGGTTTGCACAAAGAGATTGATGCAAGTCTGCCGTCCGATGTGGTGCACCAAAATGTTGTTTCGATTATTGAGAGCATGAAAAAAGCGGTATTTTTATATTTTTATTTTTATATAATAGTATTAAAAAATTTTGATTAAAATATTATTTTTTAGTTCACAGTTCCATCAGTATTAAAACCAAAACCTGTTCCAACGCTTTCGCCCGATGTTCTTCTGGTGTTGAGTAGTGTGACTGAGGTTTTGAAAGAAAGAGGCTTGATATAATCTCTTTTTGAATTTTTAGTTGAATTTTTAGTTAAAGTAAAATAGTTAAATAAATTAATAAATCTATTTAAATATATATTTTAATCTATTTTTAATATGTTAAATTGAAAATTACTTTTAGTAAAACAAAATTAATTCCAGACAAAACTTGAGACTTAAAAAAAACTAAATTTAAATTACTTTAAATGTAATTTATTTTAGGAAACTCAAATTTGGCAAAGTTATTTAATTAAAGACAATTAAAGACAATAGATGTATTTTAAAAACTCATAAAACTGTTCAAAATCAATAACTTAAGAAGCTTGTTTCTTTTCTCAAATTTTGGCTATTTTAAAATATTAAAGAGGAAATTGAGATTATTTATCTTAAATTAAAAGTTGAAATTTTTTCGTTTGAATATTTTTGAAACAATCATTAATTTCAGTAATGAAAAAATTTTTGGCATTGCTTTTTATCAAAGGTATAAAAAGCATATTTTAAAATTTCTAAGAATATAAAAGAACTTAAAATTCATTTATGATACAATATTGATTTGACATGATGGTCGATGCCAATATTATGAAAATTTTCTTCTTTTTTCGTAAATTGTTAAGGATAAAAAAATGTGTCTTTTAGTGCCTTTCTTTGAATTTTATAGATTTTATTATTTTACAAGCTTTTTTTATAAAAAATAATTACCTAAATTTACTTAAATTCACACTTTTTTAAAGTAAAATATAGTAAAAAAAAAAAAAAAGTATTTTTAAACTCACCAAGATAGTGATTTAAAGCAGACAGTTTCTTTATTATATCTTTTTTTTAACAATATTTACCATTTTTTCATTAAAAAGTGTGAATTTACGTAATAAATAATAAAATCTACGAAATCCAAAGAAAAGCATTAAAAAGACACATTTTTGGTTCTTTTAAAACTTGAGAAAAAAAAGAAAATTTTCGTAATTGTGCGAAAATTCTTAATTTACTGTCGACCATCATGTCTAATCAATACTGTATGATTCATTTATTTAAGAATACTAGAATTTTTTATATTTTTTTTCAAAGATTCAGTTTCACAAAAATTGAAAAAAAAATTAATTATTTTGATAAACATATTTAAAATAAATTAGAAGATATTATTTATTTAGACATCTTCTTAAAATTTTAAAAATTCTCACACTGCGTAAATATCAAATTAATAAAATTAAGTTTTTGTTTCACAAAAAGTTCTCTTCAAACATTAAAAAATAAAAATTTAAAAATCAGTCAAATTTAAAATGTTGTTGTATCAAATGTTCAGATTTAAAAATTTATGAGTAAATTTTAGTTTTTTTGATATAACTATCATATGTTCAAAATTAAATAAAAAAATTACTTGCCTTAATTTTGCATTTAAAACTAATTGATTAATTTGTCTGTTAAAAGCTGCGCTTATTTATTAAGGAACATCCCATGAAAAATTGAATATAAGGTATAAATTATCTGATATTATTTATTTGTTTGAATTGATTTTTTAAAGGAGAACAAAATTTTAGTCTTAATTTTCGTATTTACCCTGTATGCAACCATAAAAAGTACAATATTAAAAAAAAACTTACAAAATTTAATTAAATGAATTAAATAATAAGATGATGTTTTAAAATTGATTTTTATTAACATATTGAAAAGTAACAAATTTTAGTTTTTGGGTTTTTATTATAGTTTAATTTCTCTGACTTTTTCAGTGTATCTTATTAGTTTAGATACACGAATTTTAATAAAAAATATTTAATAAAGAAATGATTTACAGTGATGATTTGACACGTGTGTTCTGAGGTAAAATTACGTAATTTAACGTACCAAATTTTTCGTAAAAATACCTAAAGTTTTATTTTTTTGAAGTAAAAAATAGTAAAAAAATGTTTAAAAAAAGTAAAATTCTTTTATTTTACTTCTATATTTAATTTTTATTATGTATTTGGTTTTATTAATGTTCAGAAAATCCTCCGTCTTTTTTATGACTATTTCGATTACCTAAAAGGTTGAAAATCTTCATTTTTCATCCTCTTTTAATTGAGTTATTTTAACTTTTAAATGATCAATATAATTTTTACATTTTGCTGGCGTCAGAAGTTTATGGAACTCAAAAATAGCCTTTATTACATCATTCTCATTTCTCGGTGATTTTCTAAAAATAAACGTTTTCATTTCATTCAAAACCATCTCAATTGGGTTTAAGTCTGGGATATTTGGAGGAGATTTGACCTAAAACAAAAATCTTGCTTGATCATTTGCTAATTTACATTTAAAATAATATTGTACCCAGTTAATATTGTTTTTATCTAAAAAAATCTCTACATAAACACGATTTATGTTTCGAATCGTTGTCTTGATGCATTTTTAAAGACAAGTCATATTCAGCTGCTGCAGTAGGCAGCAAGTATTCTGCCAAAATATCTCTAAACATTAAAGAGTCCATATTTGCCTTGAAAATCTTTTTTGCAAGCACTTATAAATTTGTTACTAATTCAATTAATTTTAAGAAATAATACATCAAATTTAGTTGAATGAAATATGAACTTTACTTTTATACTTTGAACTACAAGTAGTCTGATATGGTATAAAGGTTTATCAAAAACAATTACAGAGGTCTCATCTACAAAAACATAACCATTAAAATCTTGGTCTTTGTATTGTAGACACCAAATCGGTCTTTTTAATTTTTGAATTTCAGTCAACTTTGGAGACTTTCTTAGACGTCGATATCGAAATATTAAAGATATTGAAGATTTTCAACCTTTAAGGTAATCGAAATAGTCTAAAAAAAGACGGAGGGTGGTCTGAAGATTAATAAAACCAAATACATAATAAAAATTAAATATAAAAGTAAAATAAAAGAATTTTACTGTTTTTAACATTTTTTTACTATTTTTATGATTTTTTACTTCAAAAAAATAAAATTTTACGTCAAATTAGGTAATTTTATATTCATGTTTTAAAAAGTGAAAAATTTTTTTTCAAATTTTTTCAAAAATTTTATTAAATAACGAAAAAAAAGGTCTTTTGTTGGCTCTTTTACATTTACAAATTTTAACGTAAAATTTGGAAAATTGAATTTTTTCACATAAAATTTTGTAAATTAACGTTAAATTACGTAATTTTACCTCAGAACCACGCGTCAACTCACCACTGCATATTATTGCAAGTCTTTATTGAAAAATTTTATTCAAATCTTGGACCTTATTGAGCTTTGTTTGGATAACTTACGATTCAAAAAATTCAAAATCCTTCTTAACCAAATTAAATCAATTCACCTTTTCTGGTCCAGAGGGATTTACTTTCAATATATGTAACTATTTTTCTATCTTTTTTTTTTATAAACAAAATTTTTATACTTTTAATTTTACTTCTCATAATGGAGGTTAATTTGAATTAAATAAATAAATAACATAGTAAAAATTGTAGACTGTAAATGTAAACAATTTTTCAAATCTGATAAAAAGAAACCATATAAAAAATGATGAAGTCTTCTAGTTTTCAATTTCTTTTAATTTCATTCGATGTTTCCTTTTAATAATACCAATTTTTATCTTCATGATATTTTATTTTAATGTGTGAAATAATTTTATGCTAGTTGAATTTAAGAACAACAAAATTTTGAGCAAAGACATAAGATTATTATTTTAATCCAGAAAACTCTACCCACGGAAACGATTATTTATTAATTGCAAAATTAAAACAAATGATGGCGATCTCTAATAGAAATCTCTCATAGATTAAAGAATGTAATTAATTATTAATTATTAAATTCAAAAAAGTAAAACCATATATTATTAATTAAATTTCCGTAAAATTTTTAAGAAGTACCTAAAACACGGAATTTCCGCTTTTTAGTTTCATTTTTTACGGAATTTCGACAGAAAAAGTTGCGGAATATGTGTCGCGGAAATTCCGTTTTCTGCTTTTAAGTGATAACCTACTTTTAAGAAATTTTTTTAAGTCACTTTCTAAAAGTTTAATTTTAGTCAAAAAAAAATAAAAACCAATTTTCTTTTTTAATTTTTTTTTATTTATTTGTTTATCTGTACCGAGCTAGTGCTCCTTCAGAATAAAAATGTATATAAAAAAAATAAAAAATTAATAAAAATATTAAAAAAGGATAAATAAGTCTAAGTAATAAAAAAAAAATTAAAAACGATATGTTGAAATATCTAGTGGTTAGACATGTTTAAATATTTGGAAGTTCAGGAAAAAAAGAAGAAATAGTAAGGTAGCAATTACACAATGGAGTTGGATATTAGATAAATCTTGATTCGAAACCTTCTCTATATTCTTCCACCAGTCTGACGACCAGTGGAACATAATGACTCAATCCTGTTCTGACATATCTCTCACTCAACTCAAAGAGTCGATTTGAAACTGTTAGTAGTTTAAGTTTATTGAAGGCCTCTTGGTGCATAATATTGGAGGGGGTATCATATTTTAACTTCAAAATAGATCGAACTGCTGAATTTTGAATAACTTGTATTTTTTTGACGTTAGTTTCTAAGAATGAATTTAAACAAGGAAAAGAATAGTCCAAGATTGATCCTATCAAAGATTTGTAAAGATTACCTAATGTTTTTGGTTTTAGACCCCATTTCCTATTTGAGAGATATTTTATTATATTAAGCCTTGAATTACAGCGTTCTTTTAATTTATCCACCATTGGACTAAATGTAAGTTTTGAGTCTAGTGTGATGCCTAAGAATTTGACTTTTTCCTCTTTATTTAAATTGTTATCATTAATTCTAAGGTCAAGATTGATTTTAATTTTTGTTTTTTTCTCAAAGATCATGTAACATGACTTTTCAATAGAAATTTTCATTTTCCATGGGAAAAGCCATTTTTCAACTTCGTTTAAGTACTTATTGATCGTGTTTTTAAGATTTCCTAACTTTTTGAAAATAAAAAAAGTAGCCAAATCATCTGCAAAAAGAAGAGAGTATTGACAGTTTGTTTTGTTTCTTTTTGGAATGATATTTATTAAAATACTGAAAAGAAGTGGACTAATTACTGACCCTTGTGGAACTCCTGCTTTTATAGAGTATTGATCACTTAAATGACCATTTACATTTACTCTAAAAGATCTTAAATCTAGAAACGATCTTATCCAATAAATAAGATAAGGAGGTAGATTAGTTCTAATTAGCTTGTGAATTAGTCCTTCGTGCCAAACTTTATCAAAAGCTTTAGAAATGTCAAAATATAGACAACAGACTTTTTTCTTTCTATTAAAAGACTCTACTACTTTTTGAATAAGAAAATAAAGATTATCTGCAGTGCCTCTATGTTTTCTAAATCCTGATTGTTCATTTATAAGTAATTTGTTCTTCTCAAGAAAATTATATATTCTAGTGTAAATAATTCGTTCAAGTAACTTTCCAAGACAACTTGTCATACTAATAGGACGATAATTATTAGGGTCTTCACTATGAAAAGATTTCTTAGGGATCATGGTTATACTTGCTATTTTCCAGGATTTTGGGACTTGGCTTAGTTCCAAACTCATGTTAAATAGTTGACTTATTTCAAATAAAGTCTCTATAGGTAAATTTTTTAGCATTAGGTTGTGGATCCGATCTAGACCAGACCCCGATAGTTCTTTGAGTTTTTTTAAGGCATTTGTAATTTCTAGGAGAATAATGGGCTCGTTAAAATTATTTTGTACCTTATTTAATTTTAAATTTTTTTTACTTTAAAAGCCGAAACATAATTTATCTTATTTCTTGCTATTTAAAAATCAAATGTGTGAAAATCTTAGTTAAAAAATTAAGCATGATTGAAAAAACTTTCCCATGCTAATTAAAAATGAAAGGAATAATTTTCCCATACCTATTACATTTGCTACTTTTTTCAAAAAAATAAACAAATTAGGCAATAAAAATCTCAGTCTTTTATCTGTTATCTTTGTCGACATTCACTTCAATATGTTAAATGTATGTTATATCATAGCATAAGCTACATGATAAAGTATTGAAAGATTTAAAGAAGAAAGAAAAAATTGAAGTAGCAAATTTTTTATTTACTTTTATTTTGACTTATTTTATTTTTTAAGAAATTAATAAATAATAAATAAATAATAGTAAACATTTTTCAAAAAAAAAATTATTTATCATTATTTTGCAGAAAATTTTTTAGTCTCCAAAGTGAAATCTGCCATTGAAACTGAAAGCTTTTTGTCTTAATTATTTTTTATTTAAATGAAAAATTATTTCATTTTAGATCCTAAAAGT
Source organism: Brachionus paranguensis (assembly GCA_016802215.1). Classification (NCBI taxonomy): domain Eukaryota; kingdom Metazoa; phylum Rotifera; class Eurotatoria; order Ploima; family Brachionidae; genus Brachionus; species Brachionus paranguensis. Next base: position 6,007,369 of record JAESIX010000004.1, read on the forward strand.
TCAATTAAATCAGTATAAATTTATTGATTGATTCAATTATCTGAGTAATTTGAAATCGCTAAAATAAAATTGTTCCTCCTTCTTTTTATTCTTTCAGTTACAATTGTCTGTTTTACGCTTTTTAGTGACAACCTAAAAAGTAAAATTTAAAAATAGCGGAAATTTTTTCTAAATTATACTTTATTTAATTCTTCGACAAGCAATGCATAAAAAGCTAATTTTCTAATTAATTTTAATCCAGAGTTGTTTAAAAGTCATAAAATCAAAGTCAAGTCAAGTTAATAGACTTGAATTAAAATTTGAAAATCAAAAGACTTTCAAAAAAAATAAATTTCAAGTCAAGTCACTGACTGACTTTAAATAGGCTTTAAAATGACTTTTTTCTGATTTTTGCACAAGTCTGATTTAATCTTTAAAAAATTAAAAATTTATCTATTCGAAATAGAGGGAAAAAAATAACTGACAGTTAGTAATAGTAGTAGTAGTAGTAGTTCTTGCTGCGACACCTAACATGTAGAGTTTCTGAGCCCCTCACTGCCGTTTGGCCGTGTAGAGCTGTAGCAGCCGATTCCATTGAGCTTATCTAAAGCCATTTTAAAATTAGCGGTTGACTTAGATTTCACCACATTTTCTGGCAACTTATTCCAATGCGGAACTACTCTGTTTGAGAAAAATACATGTCTGGCGCTTACTGCAGCTGCAAAATCGTTTCTAATTTTAGCTGAGAAACTTTCTCTCTGGACTCTGATGCTATTTCCTCCTAACGCCCCGGCTGGACCCTTGTTTTCTGGTCCATTCACTAGATTCTTGATCAAGCCTACCTTTTCTATTCCATTCACTAATTTGTACATTTCAATCAAGTCCCCTCTCACTCTTCTTTCACTCAGCTTTGTCAGTCCTAATTTCGTCAACCTCATTTCGTACTACATGTTTCTTAGAGACAAAAGTATTTTTGTTGCCTTCTCTTGCACCTTTTCTAACTCATTCACATCCCTTTTCATACTTGGATTCCAAACCTGCACTGCGTAATCTAGATGGGTTCTCACCATGGATATATTCAATCTTACCCACAGTCTTTCCTCTCTACTTGTAAACGTTCGCTTTAGCATTCCAAGTACCCTACTCGCTTTCGCATAAGCACTTTTCACTTGGCGGGTCCACTTTAAATCTGATGAAACCATCACTCCAAGATCCCTCTCACACTCTGTGGTCGCTAGTATAACATTTGAGTTGCTTTTTTGTGTATATTTATACCTTGCATTTAGTCTGCCGAAATGCATTACTTTACATTTGTTAGCACATAGTCCCATACGCCAAACCTCTATCCATTTACATACTGCATCCAGATCTTTCTGTAACATCGCTCTCTCATAAACTTTATTAACTATGCCAAGTATTTTTGAGTCATCTGCATAGAATTCACTTCTATTTGAAACGCAGTCAGGTAGGTCATTTATGTACAGAACAAAAAGCAGGGGTCAAAGTACAGACCCTTGCGGAACTCCACTCAGTTACTCTTACCATCTAGAAACTACATCGCCAAGTACAACTCGCTGAGTTCTCATACTCAAAAAGTCTTCGATCCACCGTAAGTTCATTTTATCTCTTATTATTATTGAAACACTCTTTCAAATTTTTAATGAGCAGTAGAATTTTGGAAAATTTTAGGCGGCATTGATTTTTTCAAAACTCCATAATCCTTAAAAAATTAATTTTCCTTAACCGATGTTCGATTTTGTCTCAGTATATAAGCTGATTTAGCATGAATTTATTAATTTTAATTAAGTAATGGAAACATGTCTGGTATAAATCCGGTCGAAAACAAGAATAGCAATCAAAATCCTAATTTTACACATTATTTAAAGTCAATTAGCAGTTAAATTATTTTGATAATTTAACAAAGACTTTTAATTTAAAATAATTTTATTTAATAAAAAATTCTGTTTTTTAAAGTTAAAAGGTAAATACTGCTTTTATAAGGATGTTTTTTCTTGTATCAAGAAAACTTATTTTTTACAAAAATTTTTGTTGATTTATTAATCATGAATTATTCAAACGAAATTTTAATAAATGAGATTTTCAATTTCCATAACAAAAACCATTTTTGTCAAGCAGAAAGAATAAGGTACAATTATTAAGTAAAACAGATGGTTCAAACTAATTTAGTAATTCCTCTTGAAAAAAAATATTTCGATTACTCTTTTGATTAAAAAAATTCAGCTTTTTTCTATCACAATACGAAAATTAAAATTTAAAATGATTTTCATAATAATAATAATAATAATAGTTAATATTCTACAGTCAAGTTTAGTTTAACTAAATTTACAAAGCAGGAAGACTAACGTAGTTCCTCTATAGTAGACTTTTCATTTTTTTTATTTCTACCGACATTGTCCAGTCTGTTTTTGAACTGGTTGATCGAACTTACTGTGACAACCGACGTTGGCAGCACATTCTATTTGTTCACTACTCGGTTTGATAGAAAGTTTCGCCTTGCTTCACATTTTGTTAGCTGCGAGCAAATGCGATGCTTTGCTCTCCTTACTCCTCCACTTGGTCCTTCATTATTCACTGGACTCATAAGTTCCGCATCGTAATACCAATTGACATGATTATATTTGTTGTGAATTTTATAAAATTGAAACAGATCTCAGCACTCTCGCTTTTCTTTTAGAGTTTCTTATCCCAAATTAGCTAGTCTTGTCTCATAATTTAAACTTTTAATTTGTGGAACAAGCTACGTTGCTCGTCTTTGTACTTGTTCAAGTCTAAATATATCCTTCTTTAAATAAGGATTCAAGGCAGGTGCACAGTATTCTAGATGCGGTCTAACATATGTTTATAAAAATTAATTTTTTTACTTTCTAAAAATTTGAAAAAGTTTTTTATTCAATGAAATTTAAAAAATGTATTTAAAAGAAAGTATGTTGTCCTTAAAGTTATACGTTCTTAAAAGTATGGTTGTAGGAGAACATGTGTGTTAATTCAGTGGTTAAATCCAGCTTTTTTTCCATTAACTTTTAGTTAAAACTTAGAATCGGAATTTATTTTTAGCAGAAAAAACTAACAGATTTTTTAAACTAGAAACTATTAAAATGTATCATATAACTATTCTCAAGAATGCTCAGGATAATTATTTAATAAGGATAGCTTTAATTACGATAAAAATTTAATATTTTTACGAAAAATTAAAATATCTATTAATTAAAAAGTTTAATACTTTAAAAGTTAAAAAATGAAGATAAAATACGAATGAATGCTTTTCAAGTTTAAAATCTATAAGTCGCGGTCAAATTGAACTATACAATTCTTTAATTTTATTAACATTTTCATGAACTAATGAATCGTTAGCGTAAATTTCTTAATTTTTTTAAAATTACAAAAACAAATGATAAATTTTAACTTTAAGAAGAAAATTGATGATTTTTTCAAGGTAAGCACAAGAAATAAACAAAGTTATTTGCTGAGTTGTTTAAAAGTCACAAATTAAAGTCCAAGTCCGTACATATAATTTTTTAAAGTCCGGAATTGGACTTGACTTTAGACTTGTTACTTTAAACAACTCGGGTTATTTATACTAGTTTTTGCTACCTTGGTTAGACTCTAGTGTCTTGCTCTAAAGAATATTTTTTTTAATTTTTTTAGCTTATTTAGACAAAACAGAAAAGAACAATTTATACAATTTATATTTTTGTTATTTATACGCGGGTTTTAATTTACCAGGAGACAAGACATTAGAGAATTTTTCAGAGAATTACCTTTATTAATATTAATTTAAATAGAAATTTTAAATTTTTCAAATTTTTGATAGCAGCGGTTCAACATAAAGATGTCAATATTTGATTTAATATTAATAAATTTTCACTTGAATTATTAAATAATTGCCAAAAATATGATAAAAGATGTTATGGCTAAAATTTTACTATAACTATGTTGATCATTATCACTTAATAAATAGTATTATTCGATTTTAACCAAAAATTATCTATTTTAATATCATTAAACAGTAGTATGGAGGACGGTTTTCGATTGGAATATTATCTTGAAAGAATGTTTATCAATATCTTTTTTATTCAAATTTTGAATAACAAGTCACTGTCTAATGTGATTAAGAGCTGATAATTTTTCTCGGATAAATTTCTACCAAATTTCCTAATGAAAATTTCTTTTTAAATTCAATAACTCGATTTTATTTAGTATTCAACAACTAAGCTAATCACCTTAAAATAAACATTGAATGAGATCTATCTAATCTATATAATTGAAATTTGGAAATTAAAAAATCCTATCGAAAAAAAGAAATTCTCAAAGTATTTACGATTTTCTCAATTTAATCTCAATTTGAAAAATATTAAAAGCATCTAGGCTCGATATCTTCGTTTTTAAAAAAGTTAAACTGCTGCTTTTAATCCAGTTAATTTACCATTTTTATTTAAGTAATAAATTAGCCAGGAAAAAATAAAAATTTAAGCCTAAAAGGCTTACAAACATACTAAAAATAATTTTTAAAATCAATAAAATTTAAAATAAAAAAAACAAAAATTAAGGAAAAGGAGAGTAAAAATTTCGAAGCAAGTATTTATGTTACTTTAAAATTAAATTAGTTTAAAAAGTTAATTGCTTTCGGTTTATTATGAAATAAAATGATAAAAATTTTTTTATAGCCCTTCTAAAAAAAATTCTAAAAAAATCGATTCTATTGATTCTAAATTTTTTCTTGCTGATTTTCTCTTTTCTTAGATGGAAAATAAAAATTCTAATAAATTAAGAAAATTATGGTTTTAATTAGTATTTGATATTTTTTTTACCTTAAGGAATCTAAGTTTATCGATAAAATTAGTTATTAATTAAAAAATGAAAAACTAGTTTGAATTTATTTTCAATTTTCTGTTGATTCCATTTTTCGATATGTTTTTCTTTGTATAAAGGTTTTGTATAAGATCACCTTTAGATAAAATATTCTGAAGAATAATCTATTTGTTTAACATTATATTAAGTTTAAATATTAATAATTTCAAGTTTTTATTATTAAATTGAAGACTCTTTAAAAGGCATGTTTTAAAAAATTCTTTGTTGTCATCTTTGTTTTTAGTAGTTAAAGCAAACATCATAAACGGGCGAATTTTTTTTCTCTTATTGGCAAATTGCCTTGAAGAGCATTCGTACTGGCAGCACTTGAAAAAAAATGTAATTTTTATTTTTAAATATTTACCAGACCAAATATTTGTTCTAGAGAGGAAAAAATATGCTTTTTTATTCTCAAATTATTTAAGATAAAACAAAATGAAAAGAAACATTCAACTGAACACGATTTTCAAGCCAAATTTTATGGAATTTTTATTATTTTTGTTTTTTTATCTATGTGCCTTTATAATTTTTTCATCGAATAATCAATTTTCTCTATGATTCTTTTAGATAAGTGAAATTATTGAAATTATTTAAAGTTCGAGAAAATTTACATTTTATTTGACAGAAAAGCTAGAAGTTAGAATACAATTTGAACAGAAAGAAAATTTGGTAAGAAATTTTTCTATTTGAAAATTTTAATGCATTTGAAAATGATTTTTATAATCAATTTAATAGACTAATGGCTGATTTAATTTAATAATTCTATTTTAAATGATACAAAGGCAATTTTGGTACTAAAATTGTTTTTTCACGATTCCAATTTTGAAAAAAAAATCAATCTATAATTATATTTGTCAATTTATATTTTAAAATTCACTAGATATTATTAAGCTTTTCCTGACATTATTTTTAATTGAATTTTTAAAAATGATAATTTGGTTTTATTTCTAGTTAATCCTTGAACGTATATAATAAGTAGTAATCTAATCAACTTTCCATCTTTAATATGCTCAAGTGATCAAATTAAAAAAAATATTAATTTTAAAAGTATTATTAAATTAAAAAAAAAACATCTTTTTCATTTTTTAATTTGTTTGGGAGATGAATTTTCTTAAAATTTTATGAAATGAATAGAATTGAGTATCATTTTGAGCCATTCAGGATATAATTAAATCTTAAAGATACTGAATTATTTTTCTTAAGAATTATTATCTTTATATTTCTAAAAATTTTTCCAAAAATTATTTAATTGTTTCTTTCAATTTTTATTTATAAATAGAAATACAAGCTAAAAAAAAGGTATCATGAAACTGTCTTCAATTGTTTTTAGCTTTTATAATATTATTCAAGGTTGAAACTTAAACCGAATTTTCAAAAGTCTTGTACCAAACTTAAGACAAAATATTCAGTTTATACCATGTTTTATGATAAAAATAATAGCTTTTAAAATTATCTAGAATTATTTTTTTTATCTTGATTAAAATCCTTTTTCTCAAGTAAAAAGAATATTTAGTGAGAAATCAGAATCTTAAGAAATAACAGAATTAAAAAATTTTAATTGTTTTACATTTTCTAAATTATGATCTGTACATAATTGATTTGATTAGTTTTATTGCGTAATATAATAGATTAAATTTTTTATTTTAGTAAATTTCTTTTATTAGATAGTTTTTAGATAATCAAGCAAAGTTTAATTTCAGAATAAGTCACTGTTTTATAAAAGATTTTGTGATTTTTAAGTATGTAAATTATAATTATCAATGAATAAGATATATTGTTTTAAAGCTAAATTTTGCTTCCCGATAGGCTCTAATGGTATTTAAGAGAAATAGCTGATTTTTTGATACATTGTTTAATTAAGTCAATTCCCGAAAGAGTTAAGTTTGAAAATTTTAAGAGCTTATCGATAGTAAAAAGCTTTATTCGAATTAAAGACTTTAAAAAAATAAGATAAATAAATTTTAAGAGTTCAATTGAATAATTCATTAAAATATTACATTTAAACTTAATTAGTCTTTAATATTTCAATAAAGTCCTTAATCGCTTCTTACATTATTTGGTCTAAATGCGTGGAAATAATCAGTAAATTTTTAGATTTTTTTTCTATAAAATTTAGTTATTTAATTTTAGAAATTAATTTTATTCAAAAAATTAGCTTCGAAGTAGCAATGGAACCATGATTTATCTGTTATTTGAGATCTTAAAAAATTTTATTGCATTTAGCTCGAGAAATTTAACTAATAGCCAAGAAAAATAAAATCTCAATACATTAGAACAATCAAAATAAATAAATGTTAAAATGTCAAATATAAAACAAAAGAAATCATTTTATCTTATGCATTTAGTCAAATTCGATCGATATATATTTTTTTTATTTCTTGTAAACAAAATCTAAATAAAAAGCAGATATTTGTTTTTTTTTAATAACAGGTAGCTTGGCTTAGCTAATCTACGGAAAAAAAAGTCAGAAATTATTTATAAATTAAAGCTTTAATTCCTTAATCTAATTTTATTTATTTATGATTAATAACTTTTTCTGATAAGGCAATACATTTTAGTTCTAAAAGCATCTACATACATACTGTTCTAGTAAATATTTTAAAAATCTTATAAAAGATTTATCTAAGTTTATTAATCTTGGATTAACCAGCATTTTGATTTCACTTTTGCTGTAAATTTTAGCTTATTTAACAAATAATAAATAAAATAATTTCGAAACCTAAAATTGTTGTTTTTATAAATTTAAAATTTTTAAATTTTTAAATTAGTGTCTTTCTACTTAGACAGGATCATTTATCTTGGATAAGTGCGTCAAAAGCAAATTTTAAGGCTAAACACTTCAAATTAGTTTAATAAAAAAAATTCCTTGTTATTAAGTGACTAAAGAGGAAATAAAATTAAAATATCTTGGAGCAATTTTGAATTATTAATTTTGTTATTTTTTTAAAACAGTCGAATTCGATATTTTAAATATTTAATCACCAAATGCGCCATTTTATTTACATCTTTTTATTTTAAAAATTTTATAATACGCTAAAATTAATATTTACTCTCTTACTGAATCTCCACAAAAAATTTGAATCATTTTTTCCAATATTAAACTTCTTAAATTTTCAGATCGCAAAATGCCGTTGTTCGATGTAATAATTATTTGCCAGCATCTCATTACCAGCGTTATAGGCCTAATTGGAAACTTCTTGGTATTGACTGTGTACCAGAAAAAACTTAAGGACAATGAATCAATTACGTTCATAATAATTCACTTGGCTTTGACAGACTTTTTATGCTGTGCAGTTCTGATACCTATCAACTGCTACCATGAACTAAACATAGGCAAAATAACCTCGGATTTTATGTGCAAATTTCACTCATTTTTGAACATCATAAACATAACCTATTCCTGCTTGCTGATGACTTTGGTGGCCTTTGAGCGATTTTTTTGCATAGTGTACCCATTTAAGAAAATAGTCACTGTTCCCAGAGCAAAAGTAATTTTGACAATTTTGCTCTTGCTGTGCACTGGAATTGCTCTGGCCGGCTGCTTGTCCATCGGCATCTACCACCGAGCATACGTTGTAAACAATCTGAGCCCAAACTCCCTGAACAAAACCAATCAATCCGCATTTATTCAGATACAAAACAATTACTACTTTAATTATGAGAAGGGAATAGAATTTTTTTTGCTAAACGATACCAGCGAAACCCTGGTATTTGATTACAATCTTAGGAGAAAAAGAGATGTGACCGCTGTGGCAAAAAAAGATGCGATAGATTTTAAAAAAAGAATTTTCGTCACCAGTGAACACAATCCGATCAAAGATGGCAATTATCCGTCTAATTGGATTCCGACCACGGACTGCTTTCCCAATGACCAAATAATTTCCATCCGTTTTTTTCCGCATATTCGTCTATTTCAAAATTTGATAGTGGTATTTTGTTTTTCAATCATTTTCATAGTCTATGCTTTTTTGTGTGTGGTTGTGTCCAAACGGCGCAGTTTAAAGGCAAATAGGGAAAATTATTACAAAGAAATTCTCCACAGATCAAGACAGAACACAAGTTTCAAAACGGAGACAACATTGTCGAGAAACAATTCTTTTTTTGTTTGCCTGTACCCCAACAATTGCAGTATAAGTAGTCATGGATGCGAAAAAAGTGTTCCCGAAGCAAACAAAGATCCAAATTCACAAGAAGTTTGTGAACTTAAATTTTTAAAAGAGACTAGTCATGACAATGAATCGAAGACATCCGACCAGATTGAGGCTTTTAACCGAACTGACATCAATGAAGATTATTCGGAAGATGAGTTAAATAACAAGTCAACACAGACGAAAAACTCGACAATAGTTAGTTTTAAAAAATTGGACAAAAAGCAAAAAAGCACAATACTTGAAGAGGATGAAAATGAGGAAACTGTCGTTTTACAGAAAAGTAAAAAGTTGACCAAAAATGATAAAAATGGGTTCAAAATGAACATTTACGCATCTAAAATACCAAGTTCGAACTATTTAGTTGCCAATTTAAAGACTGCATTTATGCTTTTTGTGGTCACTGTGATCATGGCAGTTGTGTACACTCCGGCCTTATTAACTTCTGTTGGAATGATAGATTATAATCCATTACATTGGAATTTAATTTATATAAACAATGCAGCTAATCCACTTATTTATTCATTTTTGAATTCAAATTTTAGAAAAAGCTTAAAAAATACACTTAAGCGATTTTCCAATCGAATTTTTAATGGAAAAAAGTCAACTAGTTGAAATATCGCCTTGAAAAGCGTCGTAAAAAACCGGTCTGTTATTTTGTAATTATTTATTAATTTATTTTAAAAATTGAGATGCTATTTTTCAAATAAAAGGTTGTATCTTTAATTTTTTATTTTGTAATCTTTGGCTGAATAGGAATTAAAAGGTCAATTATGATATTTTAAGCAAAACAACAAACCTTTAAAAAGTTTGTTGTTTTAGGATCTAGAATATTTTTTTAACATTCTTTGTAATTTTTCCAATATTACCCGAATTTTTCATAGCAAAATTTAACTTTTTAAAATATTAATCAAACAAACTTTTTTCAGAATAAAATTATTATTCTATCAATTAGCCCGAATTTTTGAGCGCTTCATTTTTGGACTTGGATAAGCTACGATAAGAGTTTTTGCAAAAATTGTTCGATTACATTCTGAAATGTTTATGTTTTATTCAGAGAGAAAATTTCAAAAATTTGCTATAAAATTTTTAGATCTGAATCTTAGTTTTATCGTAGTCAAAAAATGTTAAAAATAATTTAATTTTAAAAAATTGTTTCTTTCTTTGTTTTCTCATAAAAATCCCTCAAAAAAAATTTTAATTTTCTATCCCAGAATGTGTTAGAATTGCTAAAAAGCTTGAGAGTGGATTAATGATACTATTTTGGAGACGAGTATATTAAGGCATCTTGAAGCTGATGATCAATTCAAAATATCATTTCAATTCAAAAAGTTCATCTTAAGATATTAAAAATTAAAATAATTTTAATGTAACATGATTAACAAAGTATGTAGATTTAAAAAACAAAAAAATTTTGAAAAAATATTTTCTCAATCCATTGTTAAAATCGATTTTTAATATATTTTTGTGATTTTTGTCAAGTTTATTTTCATTTTATTACTTATTTGGAATTTATTATTTGAATTTTATTTTTAAATTAAATTTTGCTAGATACAAATACTTTTGCAATAAAAAATTCAAATAAACTTAACCAAAAATCAGGTAATACATTTAAATATAAAAATCGATTTTAACAATGGATTGAGAAAATATTTTTTCAAAATTTTTTTTTTTTTCTTAAATCTACATAGCATGTTAATCATGTTACATTAAAATTATTTTAATTAAATCAAAGATTTTTTTTAACATCTTAAGATAAACTTTTTGAATTGATCATCATTTTCAAGATGCCAATATTAAGCATATTGGTAAATCAAAATTGACAAAGTTGCCAAAAAATTTTGAATATTCAAATTGAGTCCGACATTCAGAAAGAATTTTATGTTTGTGCTTATTAATTATCAAATATTAAATAATAAAAAAATTTTAAAGATGTTATTATTTGTTATTATTATTCGATATTATTTGTTATTATTATTCGATATTATTTGTTTATTTTAAATTTAAAAAAAACTTCAAAATATCGTCATATTTATTCCAAATATTTTCGACTGTATTCACTAATGAATTCTTATGTGTATTTTAGTTAATTTATTTATTTATTAGTTTATCTGTACCGAGCTAATACTCCTTCAGAATAGAAATATAAAAAAAAATTAAAATTAAGTTAAATAAGATAAAAAAAATAAATTAAAGAAAATAAAAGGATAAATAATTCTAAGTAATAAAAAGAAAATTAAATTGAAATAGCTAGAGGTTAGACATGTTTAAATATTTGATGGTTTAGGAGAAAAAGAAGAAATTACTAGTTAGCAATTACACAATGGAATTGGATATTCGATATATCTTAATTCGAAACTTTCTTTATATTCTTCCACCAGTCTGACGACCAGTGGAACATAATTATTATTTTATTTATTTATTTATTTGTTTTCTGTACATTAATTCTGTACATATAATTACTAAATCCTACCCTGATATATCTCTCACAGTTAATTAAATTCAGCTAAAATTAAATATTTTTTTTTATTTTACAGAGACAAAATTGTCTGTATTCACTAAAGAATTCTCAAGTGTATTTTAGTTAATTAAATTTAGCTAAAATTAAATATTTCTTTACTTTTCCATTAAAAAATTGTAATTAGTAAAATTAGTAAAATTCAATATAAATTTGTAAATTAAGGCAAAAAAATAAAGGTGATAAATCTGTAATTTGATAAATATTTTTTAGGGATTATTATTAAATTGGTTTTTATTTATATTAATTAGGATACTAAAACATAATTATTTAGTTATTTATTTATTGTAAAAATCATTAATGAATATCATAAAAATTAGTATCAATTTCAATGCCTTTTTCACAAAATAGACATCTTGTATTTTGGGATATCTTGATGATCTTCAAAAAAATTTATTCCCTAAGAATGCTGAAGAGTGAAACAAATAGTAGTTTGTTAATGAATAAGTAGCGTGAAATTGCAAATGTTTTACGTGAAGCAGTGTCGGTTCGCTATGGTTCTGATAACTTATTATGTAATAAACTATTAAATTTTCGCAAAACCTAAAATCGATAGACACAAAGCTTCGGTATCGATGATTCATCTGAACTTAATTCTATTTCTTTTTTTAAATTTTTTAGAATACCCATATATAATGTTCAGTTAGAGTTTTCTTTAAAAGAAAGGCTAGTAATTAGTAGGGTATTAAGCAAAAATTCAAAATGGGTATTAAAATAATAAGTTGAGTGTTAAGAATATTTAAAGAGTGTTTAAATAAATAATTACGTAGTAATCTATTTGATTTAAGAAAAAATAAATCAAATATATAGAGATATAAATATAATCAAATGAGTATACAATAAAAAATTTAAAAATTATTAAGTATATTAACTAATATTATTGTTGAGTTAATTAATTAAATAATTATTAAATACTTAAAAAAATGAGTCTAATATATATAAAATATATATTTTAATCATGTATGCTATCATGAGGGCTGAAAAGAAGGCGCCACCATTCGGAACTACCCTTTTCCTAAATTATTTTCTAGACAAATAAATTATCTATTTGATTGAGGTATAAATAAATTCAATGAGTGTACAAAAAAAAATTTAAAAGTTAAAATTTATTAAGTATATTAATTAATATTATTGTTGAGTTTATTAATTAAATAATTATTAAATACTTAAAAAAATGAGTCAAAATTTAATTTTTTTATTAATCTATATAAAATAAAAAAAGAAAGAAAATATTTCAAAAAAAGAAAGAGAGTAAGACGGAAATTAGAAAAGAAATTAATTATTTGATAATAATCTGTATTACTTTTATTGGATTTAATTTATATAATCATATAATTTTATTAGTACCCATCGATACCTTTTTAATTTGTTTAATATTTATCAATAATTTTTCCAGTTACTCAATATTAATTTATATGTACTCATTTTTGATTTCTATTATAATAATTTTGACAAAAAAAATACTCAAATTATTATTTTTTTGAGATCCAAATAAAAATCAATATAAATATCCATTTAATAATAAACCTTAATTTCTTGCATCTAGAGTTTCACATTGTTGTTAATGAAAATTTTTAAGATTAATTTTTAATGAGCTAAATTTATAATAAAAAACTAATCAATCAAAAATAAATTGAAAAAAGATAATTCTAAAATAGATAGGTCTTACTTAAAAAAGTTGGTTATTTTATTCAAAACTTATTCGGTTTTTTTTAGCTTTCTGTGTAGATCAGTAAAGTAAATTTTTAAGAAGTACTTAAATTTAAGTACTAAGTATTAATGTGAAAATTTTAAATTTACATATTTAAAAGTAAGATTGACTATTTGAAAAATGATTTATCGAGAAGCTATCAGTCACAAAAGTACTATTTAAAAATGATAAATGAAAAATTGAAGTTTAAAAGCATAATTGCATAGAGAAAATAGACAATTAGAAGATAAAATGAAAATTTAATTAATCATGTTTAGTTTGAAAATATAAGTTTGGTATAAATCATACCAAAAAGTTTAAAACGTATAAAAATAAATACTCATAGATACAATATATTATACAAAAAATATCAGAATCCAAAATTAATTTAAATTCTTAATTTTTGATAACATCAAATAAAAAAGGCATTTGCGTCCAATGGTCAAAATAAGAATGAATCTAAATTAACTTTTAAATTTGCAAAAATCTAATTCAGCTTTGACTTTGAAGAACAAAAAAAAATTTAAATAAAAGTTAACTTGGACTTAAGAAAAATAACTAAATGATTTTTTTAAATAACAAAACCATGATCTCCCAGTTTTGTAGTTTCTTTGAAGATTCTTTAAAAAATCTGTTTAATTTGACAATTTTTCTTTTTAATTTAATTCCATTTATTTTTAATAAACTATTGCATATTTTATTATTTAAAAAAATGTTAAATGGCATGTATTTTCGACAGTAACAAAAATAATTATTTAAAAGTAACAAATTTAGAAAAAACAAAATTATTTATCTCTTAACTAATTTATTTTATTAGTTATAAAATCAATTTAGAGTCTAGTACTTCTGAACTGGTCATTAGGCAAACAGATAATCTCGGTGACGACACAGATCATGATAATGACATTGAAGATGTACCAGTAGCGAAAACATATTTTGTAAACATGTAATTGGAATAGCACACATGTTACATTTGAATATAATACTCTCATTAGATTTGAACATAGAGGCAAACACAAAAAGGGGTAGAAGAAAGAAAGCAGGTAACGCTTTAAATAGAAATTCAGCTGGTCCTTTGAATCCGATCATTTTTAATCATCAACAGACACAAGCAACTTCATCCACGTCGAGTATTGCAGTAGAAACTGTTGCAGTTAGTGGTCCCAAAAAAGGAGGTCGTCCACCAAAATCAAAAAATGCAAACTAAGTCACAGAAAGGTAGAAAAAGAATAAGGGTATATTACAAGTTTAATTGATTTTTTATTTTATTTTTCTATCTTTTTTTCACACTTTGATATTTTTTTTCGTTACTATAAAAATAAGATTTGTTTCTACTAAAAAGAATTTGTTTTTTCTAATAATTATTTTTATGACGAAAAAAATATATTTAGAACTGAATAAAATTGATGCCATATTAAATAATGGAAAAATTGAAATTGATTTATTTTATAAAAATTATTATAAAAATTGAAATTGAGTTTTTTGTTAAAAAATAATTTAAAAAAAATACATGTCTAAATCACAAGAACTTAAAAAAAATTTAATTTTCTCGTAATTTTTAGAATAAAAAAAATTAATAAACTTAAAATAAATCGATTGAAAAATAGCTGTTTAAATTTATATTTTTTAAACAAAATTGTTCTCCAGTGTGATTTATTGTGTATTTTTTTGATCGGAACTCCCTTGCTCGTTATCTGGCTTAGTCTCATCCGACTCTTCGCATTTCCCCTCCACTTTCTTTTTCTCATCATCGTCTTTTTTCGAATCAGTTATAATGACAAAATGATCACTATTGGAACTATCACTATTCAGCGAACCATTATCCTCAGCTGTCTTTCTTCTAGCCTTGTTGTCTTTCTCCTCTTCACTTTGCTCAATTTTGATTATCTCGTCCGGATTTCCCACCAATTGATCACAAATTGATTCCATTATTATCTTATCTAAGCCTGGCATAGCATTTCCTGTCTCATCCGACTTTTCCTCATTTCCTCCCGGAAGATCATCAATTGTAATCGTGTTATCCTTCAATTCATCTGCATCTACAACTCTATAAGGCAGTTCCTTTTCACTGTCTGTTTCAAAGCTCTGAAAATTGTCCTCGCCACAAACAGACGAATCAGGCTCCGATGCGTTCACATACTTGACCGCACTGGCTCCATACTTTTCCTTAAGTCTCTCCGAATCAGTCATTAAACTCAATTCTTCGAACTCCTTTTTCAGATCGTACTTGAAGTCTTCTAGTTTATTTTTTTCCAAAGCCAACTTTTCATCCATCAATTTTTCTTTCATTGATCTCAGATCACCAAATTTGTTGTTCAAAATGCTGCTTAGTCGCTGCAGCAGCTCGATGCTTTGGTACTTGCACTTTTTGAAATTTTCCTCAGTCTGCTCAATGCGATCGGAAAATTCGGCGCTGGACGAGGAGTCCAGAGAAGAGCTGGAATTGGAGAGATTTTCTATTTTTTTGTGTGTTTTTAGAGTAGAATAAAATGTCAATTCATTGTACAATATGTCTGATATCTCAATTAAAACATCTTCCATACAATCAACCAAATACTTGTCTTCATACTTAGCCAGAGCGTCTTTCAGGTAGCAAGTGAGCTGGGTGGCATAGTAGTTCAAGTAGTCGCAATGCTTGGCAGATTGGCTTAGAACCTGGTGCACTTTTTCAATTGTCTCATTCAAATAGTTTGAGTTGAACAATATTTTTTTTGATCTTTCAGCAGAGCCACTCGAGCTGTCTTCATCCGAGTCAAAATTTTCCGAATTTTTAACACTAATAATAATTTTTGAAATTAATTTTTTAACTTCAGCACCAATATTTTCCCTATCAGCTGCTGCTGCTGCTTCTTCTTCCAGGCCCATAATACTCGAACCGGAGCTGTTCGAGGCCTTCTGGTCCACTTTGGCCTTGGGACTGTTTTTGACAAAAATAACTGTGTTGCTCAGCGAGTCGCTTTCGAACGGGGTCGATTCCTCATCGGCCTCGTTCTGTCTGTCAGACTCATACTTTTTGCTGGCATAGGCCTTGTCTTCATTCGAATAGCTCTTTTTCATAGCGCTTAGCTTGAGATTTGACTGACGATTTGATATGTTAAAAATGGACTTGAGCGCTTGGTCGCGGGCATTTTTGTCCTTGATAAATTGTAGCTCTTTGAAAAGATTGAGCAAATAGAATGGCCGTGACTCGTTCTGTGAAATCAGAGCGGCCACTTCCGAGTAAATTTGTTCTCTCATTTTTTCGAAAGTGAGCGATTTGTACAAGGCTGAGTTCTGGCTGGTCCTGTGCTTCATTAGAGATTTTCTTAGGGATAAAGTGGATGAAGAAAGAGAGCTTCGAGGATTCGAAGTGCTGCTCAGGCTGGACTCGGTCCTGAGCTCGTTTTTTTTGGCATTTTTTTTCTCCTCTTCGTCGTCCAGCTCCTCAAAGTCATCAGTGTAGTCATTTTTTTCCGCATTTGTGTGGTCTTTTTTGCGGTTGTAAAAATAGCTGGGCAAAGCAGCCACTATGGATGCTCTGCTTGGCTCATTTCTTTCTTCCCATTCAGTATTTATTCCAATTGTATTGGACACGCTCTTTGTTCTGGCCAATTCGGCCAATTGTTTGTTCACAGACACCATTTGCTCATTGAGTCGGGATATTTCGGATCTTTGGGTAGATATCTCATGGTAGGCTGTGTTCAAGTTGAACATCAATTGCTGAATATGCAGCTGAGTCTGAAATTGAGCTTGGCTATTTTGGTTCGATTGTTCGAGAGATTTTTTTTCAAATAACTCATTAAATTTGGTGAAAATTTGCTCGTTCATTTTTTGCTGATTTAAAAGAATGCATTCTATTTTGTCACTCAGTTTGTCAAAGTTGGCCGATGGCTTGGTTTCGGACACTTTCGATTCCTGGTCATCGTCGCCCCATTCACTCACAGTCGATTCGGACAAGCGTTTTTTTCTGTTCATCACAGAATTTTGCTCAGACCTCTCACTTTCTCTGTCCTGATCATTTTCGCACTTTTTGTCCAACTCAGCTCCTCTCATCAAAAATCCCCTATAAGCACTCAATATTTCATTGGCGTCTTCATGTTTGCTCTCCAGTATTTGGCTTTTGCCAAAGTCCTGCTTGCTGTACTCGTCTCGGATGCAGTCTTCCAGCTCGCTTTTTTGATTTCTCAAGTTTTCTCTCATAGCCAGTTGCTTTTTCATTTTGGACCAAAGCAAATCGCTTGGCGAGTGACAACACTCATTTGGCTCATCATGAAAATTTTCCACTGACAGCATGTCAAAGCCGTTCTCGGCAGCTTTGAATGTCGACTCAATTTCATTCAAGTATGACACATCGTTGGCAGAACTTTTTACCAAAGCACTCTCTTGTTCTTTTCTGCTAAGCAGCTCAAGAAGTTTTTGTTTGTTCCTATTAAGCTCGTCCAGTTTTTCTTCTTTTTGTTGAATTTCAGCTTTTTTTAAATATTCATTAGTTTGTTCATCAATTTTGTGCTCGGCAACGCTGAAATCAGCCTCAATTCCAGTTTCATCTGATATCACCTGCAGTCTTGATATCAAATTTTGTAGTTCTTTTAATTTTTCTTTGGCATTTAGCAATTTTTGTTTGTGTATTTCAATGAGTTCTTTTTTGGCCGCGTTCTCCTTCTTTAACTCTTCCTCTTCTCCTTCTTCTTCTTCTTCTTCTTCTCCTTCTTCTTCAACTTCTGGGTCACACTCTTCTTCATCGCAAGTTCCATTGCTTTTTTTCATTTCCTCAAATTCATTCATGAATGTTTTTAAATTTGCTAATTTACTCTGCATTTTATACAATTCACTTGAAATTTTTGAACTTAAAAATTTTTAAAACTAATTTAAAAAAAAATACTCTAATTTTTTTTCATGATCGGCCAAATCTTTAAGCTTTAATTTAAGCTCTTCCTGAGCTTCGTTTTCAGTGCACTCTTCTTTGATCGCTTGTTCAAGCTTCTTTTGACAAGTTTGGCTTTGTCCTACACCCAGCAAGTCACTGGCACTTACGGTTTTGACCAAATTTTCCGAATACTTTTCGGTGAGTATTTTGCGAATCAAATCCTCATAGTGTTTTGCAGTTATTTTTGATTTTTCAATTTGGCTCGATGGCTCAATTTGGACACACTCAACATTTTCTTGCGAAAGGCTTAGATCCTTGGATTTGACTGTTTTTCGAATCATGGGCTTTCTTGGTGTCAAAGTTTCGGTCTGCACGCCTCGGTTGATGCAAATTGAGCTTGGATTAATGAGATTTTCTTGTTTAGGCTGATCGGTGATTGGCAAAATATTAAAAGCGTCATTTGCCTCCTCTTCGCCATCAGTGGCAATTTTTTTCAATGCTTCCAAAGCTTTGCGGCGTCCCTCTAGCGCCTTGAGCTCTTCTTTTCTCAGTCTAATTGATTTTAATAATTGTTTTTGTTCCCTCAATTGTTCAAGAGTATCGCGGTCAATATTCATTTGCCTAATGGCATCCTCTTTTTGCTCACTGTCCACTTGGTTTTTTTTAGCACTCTTAATCAAATTAGATAGATAGTCGTCGTCAAACTCAAGGGCGTCTTGATCATTTTCTGTCCTCTCATCCTCTTCATTTTCTAGACTTTTGTTAAAAGACTTTCCGACCACAACCAACTCGTTTGCATCATCCGGAGCCCTATTGATCGATTTTCTGTATTTGTCCATTATTTCATTGATGCCATTGGCATTGGCACAGTTAAGTGTCAAAGTATCACTGATAAAACTTCCACAAATCGAGCCAGCCTCTGAATCATTAGTAAAAGAATTGTCAATTGATATTTTTTTATTTTCATTTGTTTCCTTGGCACTGCTATAAATAGACTGATTCATTTCTTGAAATTTTGACAAAGAGTTCAATAGATCCATGTAGCCTTTTTCTTGGTCCTTCAAGTGATCAATTAAGCAATGAAGTTTGTTCATTTGTGCTGAATAGTTGATCTAAAATAATCAGGTTTAGAAAACTTTTTTTGTTTTTTTGTTTTTTTTTTTCATTTACAGGGTTGTTCGATGTTTGTAGAGTAGTCAGCATTGAATAAGCTTGTTTCAGGTAATCTCTTATTTGAACCAATCTGGACAATATTTGAGTGTTTGAAAGCTCTGGCTAAAATTGACAAAATAATTTAAAAAAATAATAATAAATAAAAAAATTTACCTCAGCACTATTTTGGTCAATGAGCAGAGATTTTTTATCTGAGGTTTCCTCTTGACTTTTGTTCTTGTCATCAAATAAAGCCCGTCTAACTGAGTTGGTCTCATTTGCGTACAAATCAGATTTTTTCTTTAAAAAATTGCTCAAATTTTCCACAGATTTTAATTTATTGTTGTTGTCTATTGAACTTTGTTGGTTGGCATCACTTTGAAGAGTGGATATTTTTTTTGTAATTTTAGGTGGACAAGAAAATGCCAGTTTTTCCAAGTAGCTGCGCTTTAAGTCTTCTAAATAGCGCTTAAATTCGGCAGCACTTTGCGAGCTATTTTTAAGATCTGCGTCAGTTTCCAAATTGGTTAGCTCGAGGTCCCTCGGACCACTGCTTGAATCGGTTTTTGAATTTGGACTTTTTCCATAATTTAAATTTTGTATCAATTCATTTAAACTTTTGTTCATTTTAGTCTGCTGAAATTGCCAATTTTTTATCTGATCTTCTTCTATTTCTTCGCCATAGTCTTTGCTCAAAGTTGCCATTCTCCCTAATTGTGCAGTCTAAATTTTTTTCGAAATTAAAATTTTTTTGAAATTAAAATGAATTTTCTGAAATGATTTTTTGCGATGATTTATAATTAAATTTCTAAATTTTTTCCGTTCAAAATGAATTTTATGCCTGTTGCCATGGTGACAAACTTGAACAATCATAAATTTAAACATTAAATAGATCAATGTAGGAAAAAATAGAAAAGTTTATATCAAATGACCTTTTGAATTGTTTTAAAAGCGAGTTCAATGCAATTCGATCAGAAAGCGATTAATTTGAAAATATGTTAAAATTGAACTTTTTTTTTGTTTTGTTAAAATATTCTTTTTATGATCCCGGTAAAAAAATTTGGTCAAAAACAAAACCTAGTTTACATTTAAATAATGTTAAATTAGCATATTTTGGAGAGACTTCATTTCAAAATTTAGCTTGTACGGTATTGTTAATAGTTTCAGAATCATTGCAATACTTTTGTCTCTTCAAATGTTAATTTTGAATTATTAAAATTAAAATTTCTGAAAAAAAATTATTTTTTTTTAAATTTTTAATAAATAAAAAATAACCAAAAAATTAATGAATATCTCCGACAAAGGTCAAAGCAATTTAGAAAAAATTTAACGAAATTTTAAAATGGCTGTTAAATCTATTGGGTAAAAAGCTTCATTTTGCAGCAATTTTGCAACTACAACTAAACTAAATAAAGAGCAATTTTTCAGGGTAATTATTTTAATGTAAAATGTTACCGGATCGATTTATCATTATATTTTAAAGACTAATCAAAGAAATTCAAAGAGATTTTAACGATTAATAAAAATAATTAAAATTCCAAAATCATGTTGTGCTTATTCTTTTTTTAGGTAAAAACACAAAGCTCTGGACAGCACTGGAACAAATTAATGCATTTATATTAAGAAACAAAAAAGCAGATTTTATTAATATTTGAAAAAATCAGAAGTTTAAATTATGAATATACTGAACTTTTTACTAACTCCATTATACGTCATAAATTAAAATCAAAGAACCATCACGTACCCTATTAAAAAATTTTGAACCTTTTTTGTTGATTTTACTAATTTTAAAACAAACAAATTAAATTTTTTTAATTTAAAAAAAAAATATATATGGAATTTAATTATATTTTAGTTCGATAAATAAAAAAACTTGCCTTGGGAGGCTCTTTCTCAAGGCAAATTTCGTATTGAATTTGATTACTACTTTATTCCAAAAGGCAAAATTTTCGTTAAAATCTTTGTAAGCATCGTACTTTTAATTTTATTTTGATATGACTAAAGAAATGTTTTTTTAATCTAACGCTAAATTTGATTAAAATAGATTTTTGGTTTTCTTCAATTCTAAAAAAATAAAAAACAATTTTTTTAAAGTAAAAAAAAAATTAAAAATTTTTTATATTTTGATTCTTCAATAATGATCGATTTTAAAATTGAAAGTTAAAATAAAGTGGTATCTAAGTACAGTTAGAGATACTTAAAATGAGAGTCACGAATCTATTCTAAGATGAAAAACTTTTTCATCTATAATGACTTTGAATATAACTTTTATGATTTAAGTTACACTGACTGAAGTGGTCAAAACTAGAAAAAATTGTTAACAAAAATGCAAAATGAAAAAATCTTAAGAAATTGAATGATTTTAAAACGGAATAAATAAAATTTTAAATTTTATTTTTGTATTTTAATTTCCATAATGAAACCTTTAGTATATCGCTACTTAGGTTAATCACTTTTGATTGCTTATTTTTATTATCAATAGATTATTTTTACCAAATATATAAAAATGATTAATGAAGTAAGAATTTTTATTTGTTTATTTTGTATTTTTTTAATCTAAAGAAGATTAAGTTCATCACAAATAATTGAGATTAATAAAATATCAAAAGAATAAAATTATTTAAAATTTTACTAGTTTATCAATAGAAGCATCAACGAGTCAAAATGACTCTTTTTTGATTTTTTAATCTCTTTAATTTAAACTAATTTAAATGATATGAATGTGAAATTATTTTTTCAGAATAAAAAACAATTAAATTGTGCAAAATTAATAAAAGATTATTTCTAAGGTTTTTTTTATCAAAATCATGCATTCATTCCTAAAAGCATCAAAACTAGTGAAATGACTCGTTTTCACCCGTATTTGAGTCATTTGAGTCGTTTTGATTATTCAATTGAATTAATAAATTTTTACTAAGTTTTACGATTAAAAATTTTGAATTTAGGTATAAAATTAATGGATAAATCGTAAAATATTGATAAAAAGTATGCAAATCTATAAAAAAACTTACTCAAACCCTGGTAAAAATTATAGTTTGCATATTTTACATGAAAGTAGAATGGGTTCAAAAAAAATGTTCAATAATAGCTTTTTTTATTTAGCTAATTTTTCATTTTCCCTCGATTAAAATTAAGTTTTGAATTTATTTTTTTATATAATAATTTTTTATCAATTGGATTTTTGTTAAACAATTCAAATGACTCGCTTTGGTGCTTCTAGTATTAAGTGAGAGTTATTTTAGGGGATGAATGAGTTATTCTAAACCATTGATTGTTAGGCTAGTGGAGGAATAAAAATAAATTTTGTAAATATTTTAATTAAATAACAACTTGGTCTGTTTTTATGTTTTTGGCTTGGTAATTTTCAAAATTTAATTTATTTTAATATAAAACATGAAAATTTAAATTCTTTCTCAAAGGTAAGCTATTATTTTTAATAATTAATGGAATTTTTGAAAAATTATCCTAATTTTTCACAAATTTAAAAAAGGCTATTAAATTAAAAAATTAACTGAATATTTTTTTAATTGACTATTAAATTAGTTTTTTTTGACTAATTTGTTTGACAACTAACAAAAAATACTTCTTACTCACAATTTAAATTGAGAAACATAAATATAATAATTAATTCTTAAAAATTTCTTTATTATTGAATAAAATCTTTAAAAAGGAATGTTAATATATTTAAATCTAATTACTATATTTAAATTTCAAATGGTAATTCTATAGAAGAAGTAACTGTAGCTGGCTAGCAAGTGAATGCGCTGACAAGGCACATTGAGACAGCTTATAATTGCTGATCATCCAGCAATCAATGCCTGCCTTAAGGCTTTTAAAATTCGGGGCTTCAACTAATTGATTTGGAAGCAAGTTCCACATGCTAGCGGTTCTGTAGAAAATGCGATGGCAAAAAGTGGCTCTGTAAAGTACATTTTTAACTTTTTTGGGTTAATCTACTTTTTTTAAAACCCCTTTCGACTATATATTATTATATAAATTCTAAAACTAGACAAAACGTTTGAAGCAAAACTATGTTTTAGCGGTTTTGTTATTTATTTAAAAAAATTTTTTTTAATCGATCAAAAAGTGTCCATTTTAAGATATTTGAACCAGTAATCTTTTTTTTGAAATATTTTCAAATTTGAAAAATTAAAAACGAGCGAATGATTTCCTGATGCGACCTAACATTTGATTTTCTTTTTTTGTAGCTTCTATCTCTTGATTTTTCCATTTCAGATTTGTATCGAAAATAACTCAAAGATCTCTTTCGGTTTTTGACGTTGGCAACTGTTACCATTGACAAAGTATGGAAAATTTTTCTTCTTCTGACCTTAATGCATGAACACACATTTTGATGTGATCCTTTCGCTGATGAAACTTTCGAAGATACTAGTTTTTGAAATTGATGAGATTACTTATGTTGATTTAAAATATTTCACAAATTAAGATTTTATTCTTTCCGGAAATTGTTCAAAATTTTTTTTTAAGCAAAAATACATTTATCCTTGCTATTTAAGTAACAAATTACAAATTAACTATCGGAATAAAATTGACAAAAAAAATAATTTAGTTTCAACTAACTTAACCAAGCTTGGTTGTGTTAGGCTTGATGCCTTTACGTCAATGAATCTTGACTTAAAATAAGATATACAATCAGCATCTTTGTCATTCATCATATCGAATAAAAAAATACTTTTATTACTGAATATATTGACAATAAACCCGAAGTTTTCTGTTCGGATGTCAAATTAAACGGAACAAAAAATTCGGTTTAACAATTGAATTTTACATGTGAAGGTATGGGAAATAGCTCCGAGCCCGATAAATTTTGTTCGGTTATCGAATTATTCAGACTAAAGTGTATTCGGATTATCGAGACTTGACTGTATTGAAAATTTCCAAAAATTCCCAAATTTATTTTTCAAATAAATAAATGATGTATTGAAGAGAAGAAGCCAATCTTGAGTCAACTTGAATACTAAATCTAAATCTGATTGTAGTTTCGCTAAGTTCATTTCTGGAACCGTAAAATTCCCTATTCCTTTTGAAAGATCATTGATATACAAGACAAACAATAGTGGACCAATCACTGACCCCTGTGGTACCCTGCTAAAAATCTCAGCCCAATCCGACACAATTTCACCTTGAACAACTCGTTGTATTCTATTTTTCAATAAAGCTTTAATACATTTTAGTCTCAGACCATCAATGCCATACTCTTTCAATTTAGCTGTTAGCCTTCTGTGCGGAACAGTATCAAATGCTTTTGCAAAATCCAGCAGAATCACATCAACAGGGATACTTATATCTAGACTCATTTAGATGAAATCTAAACTTTCCAAAGATTAGATTTACATGACTTTATCTTTACAAATCCATGCTCTTCTTTAGATATAATATAATTCTTATAAAGATAATCTTCCATTTTAGTTCTTATTTAATTTCCATAATCTTGTACGAAATTAAAGTTAAAAACTCAGGAAGATAATTGATCGAAATTGATTTATCACCATTTTTAAACAATGGAATTATATCTGCTGATCTGAATTGTATTGGAAGCTGACTTTTGGATAAAGATGCACTGAAAATCAAAATTAAAGCAAAAGTAAAGGCTTCTGCGCTGTTTTTAAGCAGAGACGGATGATGCTTGTCTACACCATAACAAACTCTGATCTTTTTTCCAAGATAATAGCATAAATGAGCTTGTTCAAGAAAACAAGTTCATTGTTAAATTTCACTTCACAAAATTTTAGATACAAAAAGAAAAATTTTTTCCAACTTTTGTTCTGAGCGTCAATGACTTATTCTGCATATGAAGAAAGTGAAAGTTTTTAGAAATAAATTAGTCGCTATAAAAAATTAATTTATGATGTCTTTGATGAATATTAGGATTTGTATCCTTATTTAGATAAGTTCATCGGCAGCAGTTTATAAATCAACACAGAATAAAAGGATATTAAAAGGTAATTTAAGTTCTTAAAAAATTTATTTATTTATTAAAAAATAATAAACAATAATAAGATAGAAACCATTGCTAGCCTGATTAATTGACCCATTATTAACCAAATACTTGTTAGGCATGTTTGAATTGAAATTTTAATTTTTAATTCTTTTCTTTATTGGTATATATTCACTGTAAGAAAAAAAATTATATTTTAAAGTTAAAATTAAAATTGCCTACTTTTCGATATAACAAAATATTTTTTTATCATCAAAAAAATAAAAAAAAAAACGACCAATTTTTCGAACAAATTTAATTTTCTAGATTTCAAAAGTTAATTAACTTTAAATCTATAAAGTTAAGCTCAATCTAAATTTAAAAAAATTCAAATTGGTACAAAGCATGCACATTAAATTAAAATCGCGCTCTTACAATAAGCTAATCAATTTAGCTCTCTCCATACATTTATTGTAGAAAAAAAGTGGCAAAAAAATTACTAATTTCCATTTATTAGTACAATATTCAATTCTAACTAAAGTTAATTTTGAATTCGGCTTTTAAAATGACATATACCAGCATGTATAACGTTAAGTTAAAT
The DNA here is from genome assembly GCA_016802215.1 of Brachionus paranguensis. Classification (NCBI taxonomy): domain Eukaryota; kingdom Metazoa; phylum Rotifera; class Eurotatoria; order Ploima; family Brachionidae; genus Brachionus; species Brachionus paranguensis. The sequence continues at coordinate 6,033,110 of JAESIX010000004.1, forward strand.
TTTTTAAAATAAAATTCAAATTTTGTCAAATTAATTGCTATTATTTTCGCATTTAAATTGATCAAAAATTCATTTGGGAATTACACTCTTTAGATACTTAATCCTGACTGCTAGGCAATTCAATCGGAAAAATGATGGACCCAAAAATCAAATCAAATAACATGTCAGGCAGTGGTCACCAAAGCTATTCATTATCTGATTATGTAAAAATAGAAAAAATAGGCGAAGGTACATATGGTGTTGTGTACAAAGGAAAAAACAAAATAACAAATCAACTAGTTGCCTTGAAAAAAATCCGCTTGGAAAACGATGAAGAAGGCGTTCCGAGCACTGCCATCCGCGAAATTTCCCTCCTTCGCGAACTACAGCATCCAAATATTGTTTCACTAATGGATGTTCTTATGCAAGAGAACAAACTCTATCTGGTTTTTGAATTTTTATCTATGGATTTAAAAAAATACATGGAAACTTTGCCACCCGGTAAACTGCTCGACCCGCAATTAGTCAAAAGCTATTTGCACCAAATTACGCAGGGTATTCTTTTCTGTCATCAAAGACGCACTATGCATCGTGACTTGAAGCCTCAAAATTTGCTCATTGACAAAAATGGAGTCATAAAATTGGCTGACTTTGGATTAGCAAGAGCTTTCGGAATTCCGATCAGAGTCTATACCCATGAGGTGGTTACTTTATGGTACAGAGCCCCTGAAGTTCTACTAGGTGCACCAAGATATTCTTGTGCAATTGATATTTGGAGTATTGGATGCATATTTTCCGAAATGGCTACACGCCGACCTCTGTTTCATGGTGATTCGGAAATAGATCAGCTATTTAAAATATTCAGAATATTGGCTACCCCAAACGAAGAGACTTGGCCTGGTGTTTCAGAACTGCCCGATTTCAAATCTTCTTTTCCAATGTGGCGCGGAAACAATTTAAAAGACTCTGTCAAGGTGCTAGATTCTCTTGGCCTGGACTTGCTGCAGAAAATGCTTGTTTACATGCCTTCGCAAAGAATCAATGCCAAAGCTATCTTAAGGCACCCGTATTTTGATGATTTGGACAAAAGAAGCCTGCCAGCTCCAGTAGTTGAGGAATTATGATATTTAGCAGTTGGTCTCTAAAAATTTGTAAATTTTCAAAAAATTTATTTTGTATGTAGACTTAATTTTTTATATTGACTTTTTTCTATGTATTTTGATTTAATTAACATGGCTTTATCTAATTCGGTAATTTTGAGTCGCTTAAAGTCAATCGTTATAAATTGATATTTTATTCTTCTGGTTGTCTTAAATGACTTTTAACGTTAAACTTAAAATCAAATTGATTTAATTATGCAATAAATCATTTTTTATTTTCTATTTTTTTTTCATTTTAAAGCTAAATTTTATAAAAAAAAATCGCCTTATTAGCACAAGATCTAATTAGAAACTAAATGTTTTAGAAAATTTACTTATATTTTAAAAAAGAATCCAAAAATTATCAAAAATTTAAAAATTATAACTTTAATATAAAATCTAAAATGAAAATGAAAATGATAAAAAGGTAATGTTGTTTATTAACACGTCTTTATACTTTGCTAATATGAAATAATTTAAATGGATTTCTTAAAATTGAAACTTTTTGTAGAATACTTCAAAAATACATCTTCATAGTAATGGATAAGTTTACATTTGCATTAATGATAATGATTTTAAATCAGCAAATTTTTTTAATCCCTTTTTTCTTAGTAAAGTAAATAATAATTTTAATACCAAGAAAAAAGATAATTCAAGCATTTATTCAGTCAAATTTTTTTGTACTGCTAAAATAAAATATGTCTTAATATAAAAGGATTTGAGAAATTTGACGTATTACGGAACATAATAATTTTTGATATATTAAAAATAGCCTGTAAACAATCCATTTAACATCCTTGTTTTAATGTTGGTAGCCTTAAATCGGGAAGCTGGATACATTTTTTGCGTGGAATAAAGAAATAGAATAAGAACTGAATTTATTTTAAATTATATCATTTTTTTGATGTATTCAAAAAAATTTAATTATTTAATTATAATTTAAAAAAAGTGCAAAATAGCTGTTGCACAATATTGGATTTTTTTTAAGGTTTTCATTTATCTTTGATTAAAATTTTTCAAAAAAAGTTCTATTTCTGCTCAATTAGTACTATGGAATTGAAAAGATAAAGATAAACTATCAATTATTTTTGAAAAGTTTTTTAAAGCTTCAAAATATTTAATATTTAATATTTAAAAGGTAGCGATGATTAAAGCCTTACTTTGAGTTGATTTTGTTAGGATTTAAAGTTTTAAATTTGTCTTTTTTAGCTTTACATTCATTACATTTTTAATATTTTAAAAATTTAAATGTCAGATTCATTTTATTTAAACAAAATAGAAAGTTTTAATAAGGATTTCAATCTTCTCTTTACGTCTGTAAATTTTCCGGTATAGGATTTGTTTTTTTTTGAAGAGAAATTTTTATTAATTTTGCCAAATGATTTAAACAATATGTTTCAATTAAAATTAAAGAAGCAAAGCATATTATATTTTTAAGTTCTTCGATGCTTTGTTAATGAATTTCTTCTCAATATTCTTTTTCTTACCATTAAAAGCTTTTAAGTTAAATCGCCAAATTAAAAGCTCTCTTATTAAAGTCTATAGGGAAAGCTCATATTTTTTGTAATTATTGGTATTGATTGAAAAGTATTTAAATGAATTTTAGATTAATTTATCCTTCCTTTAATAAATTCTTTATCGGATTCAATTAGGAAAAAAAAACACTTGTGTGAAATAAAAAAAATTAAATTTAAATTTTATTAATAAAATGTAAATCATGAAAATTTTACCAGTTTAAGATAAAATAAAAATTTGATTTTTATTTTAAATTAATAATTAGTTAAATGAAGCATGAAATACATTATTAACCTAAATAGACTAAAATAATTAATTAATATACGAGTTATAAATTTATTCGTAGACCCAATTTTTCGAGTGGGACACCCAGTTGACTAGTTCCTCTGGTTTGAACCACAAAGCAATTTCACGCTCAGCGCTTTCGACTGAATCAGAACCGTGGCAAATGTTGCGGCCAGTTTGGACACAGAAATCACCTCGAATGCTACCTGGTTTGCTGTCTTGTGGATTAGTTTCGCCCAACATGACACGACCGGCTTTGACGGCATTCAAACCTGACCATACCATGGCAACTACTGGTCCGCTAACCATGTATTGCATCAAGCTTGGGAAAAATGGTCTGGCAGCCAAATCTTGGTAGTGTTCTCTCAACAATTGTTCAGTTGGTTGGACCATTTTTAAAGCACACAAGTTATAACCTCGTTGCTCGAATCTTTTGATGATTTCTCCAACCAAATTTCGTTGGACACCATCTGGTTTGATCATGATATAAGTTCTTTCTTGGGCCATCTTTGATATATTTTAAAATAAAATTTCTAAATAAAAAATATTTTTTTATTAAAATTTTAATCTAATAATCATGAAGCATGTGGCGTTAAAATTTTTCCTTGTTCATTCATTTAATATTTTGGAAAAATTAATTTGAATGAAATTTTTTCATCATTGTCTTTTTATACTAGTTTATCAAAGCGTATTGCATTCGTCAACAATTTTGTTTTTTTATTTGCAATGCTTTATTCGAGAAAAACGTGCAAAGCATTCAAATAATAGTTGAATATTAATACAGCAATGTATTTTAGAAGCTGTGTTGCTAATTATTAGCTTTTTCAACATTTACTCTTTTTAAGTCTTTATTTATTTTTTTGAAAATATTTATATAGCATTTAATACTAATGATAAATTTAATAACAATTATTGATAATAAAAAAAATTGTGTTTTTTATAAATAAAATAAGCCTATCTGAGGAAGATTAATTCGATAAGTAAATATTTCATATAATCCCTAGATAAGATAAAAAAAGTATTTTATTTTTTTAAAATTCATCTTACTTAATTTTCAACATAAAAGCTCTCAATTTTATTGTTAATTCATTACCGCCCTTGCCTTCTCTACTAATCATGATGATGTATCTTAATAGTTAGTTATTTTTTTAAATATATTTTTCTGGCACCGTAAAATTCCCTATTCCTTTTGAAAGATCATTGATATACAAGACAAACAATAGTGGACCAATCACTGACCCCTGTGGTACCCTGCTAAAAATCTCAGCCCAATCCGACACAATTTCACCTTGAACAACTCGTTGTATTCTATTTTTCAAGAAAGCTTTAAAAAATTTTAGTCTCAGATTATCAATGCCATACTCTTTCAATTTAGCTGTTAGCCTTCTGTGCGGAACAGTATCAAATACTTTTGCAAAATCCAGCAGAATCACATCAACAGGGATACTTATATCTAGACTCATTTAGATGAAATCTAAACTTTCCAAAGATTAGATTTACATGACTTTATCTTTACAAATCCATGCTCTTCTTTAGATATAATATAATTCTTATAAAGATAATCTTCCATTTTAGTTCTTATTTAATTTCCATAATCTTGTACGAAATTAAAATTAAAGACACAGGAAGATAATTGCTTGACATTGATTTATCACCATTTTTAAACAATGGAATTATATCTGCTGATCTGAATTGTATCGGAAGCTGACTTTTGGGAAAAAAATGCACTGAAAATCAAAATTAAAGCAAAAGTAAAGGCTTCTGCGCTGTTTTTAAGCAGAGACGGATGATGCTTGTATATGTCACTCTCAATTTAAAAAATGTGTAATTTTTTAAAATGACATGGCAAATAATGAAATTTTCCTGTTTTCATTGACCAGGCATTTTAAATGCTCAAAAAAAATTAAAATAACTAAGTTTTAAGTTTTTTCCTTTCTAAAATTGAAAAAATTCATTAAATTTAAATTAAACAAAATATTTAATTAATTATATAAATTTATAAAATTGATTTATTGAAAAGTCTTCTCATTACTTTTTAAGCCAAACTTGAACTCAGTTTTCGAAAATATCATCTCATAGCAAAAGAGCACTTTAAATTCTATACTATTCCTATATAAGAAAGCATTAGGACTGCCTTCTGTAAATATACAAGTTATTTTTTCTGGATTTTTATAATTTTCCAAGTTATTTTACAAAATGACAAATAAATTACAGTGATATTTTCACATACAACCAAAATTATTTGACTTATAAAGACAGCCAACTAAATTCTTTTCTGAGCTAAATTTAACTACAATTCAAATTTGTTCAATTTTCCTTAAATTAAAACCAGTATCATTTAATTCAAATGAGTCGATATATTCAAAAATGTAGAGACATAAATCACTGCCTGTGCGTCCATCACTCTTGTCTTTTCTGTTCAAATTGTATTCTGTTAACGTTTGTAATTGAGATTCTCTTGAACCAAGTCTTACTAACTGTCACAATTTTTGGGTTTCAACACTGAATTCATCTAGTTTATTGTCCAAAGAAGTAGCATTTAGAACCATAGATTTTTAACGATTCAAGACTATCTAGACTTGACGACGCTCGTGATGAACGATTATTGATTCTTGAATTTGACGATCTGATTTCCACGGATGCCATATCAAAAGGGCGAGTCTTGTGAAAAACCATTATTTGCTTTGTTTATCAATTATTTGTTTTCTTAATTCAAAGTCTAAAGCTCTTTTAGTTTCAGTCAAATCTGGAATAATATAAACAGATTTAAGAGTATTTGTATCTCTTAACATTTTCGCTGCAAGTGTTAGCGGATTTCTGTGTGCTTCTTCTTTAGTTCTACTTGAAATGGACCTGGTTAACTATGGTCTTTAGATTTCAAACGTCTCGAATACGCTACAAATACGTTTCAAATTGTGGTCTGAATTTCTTTGTTTTTTCTTCATCTTCAGCTTGCTTATCTGTTAATATGTCTCACTTTGATTCTGGCACAAATAATCACATTTTTACTCCTTTTCGTTCTCTCATTCATTTCGCTGATAGTCGCATTTGGTACAGCTATCTGATCGGCTGTTTTTTTATCATTTTTCGATCCTTGTTTTACCACTTGAACCCATTGACAACTGATGTTGGATGATTTGGCTCTTTTATTTGCTGCTGCTAATACAGTTTTTAGTCTTTATTTCAATGTTTTTTTCCATTTCTCCCTCTTCTAGATGTTTTACACGATTTGAAAGCTCCAGGACAAATTTCGAAATTTTTCCATACCATTCATGTAATTTTTTTGAGTGCCCAGATGCGACACCCTTTCCAAACGTTGGCCAGTTTGTTTAAAGCAAAAATTTGAGTCCACTTTGTAAAAACTATTCTTTATCTAAACGACCGTTAAAAAATTTATTACAACAAAATCAATTAAAAAAAATTCAAAACTTTAAGACAAAACTTTAAAAAAAGAAATTATTTACAAGATGTGAGGATAATATTGAAAACACATTATATGTGCAATCAAATAAAAAATTAATATTTATGATATGTATTAAATATTAATTTTTCACTTAAGAGTTATAGGAAATGAGATATTAAATATTCAAACTAATTAATTTTTTTAATTTCAAAATTATTAATTTACTATATTTAATTAAAAATAATTAAGAAATTGTTCGTGACAATTCCGAATTTAGTTTTTTTACACCAGCTATTTGAATTAGATTAAAGATATTTAAAAAAGGTTCTCGATTTTAAGATAACTTTGGTGATTTTGAATCATCTTAGATATGAATTAAGTCAATACATTTTTCTTATTATTGATGAAACAAACTAATATGCTAGGTATTATACTCTTAATAGACAATTTGAGTTAAACATATCTGTTAAATATACAACTACTTTTTATCTTTTTTGGTCTAGAACCAAAATTCATAATTATTCACACGAAAAATTAAAAAAAATTGAATTTAGATAATTTTATTATAAAAATGAACACCATTTTAAACATAGGTCTAAAAATAATCGAAAATTTTGAAAATAAAAATTAAAAATATCCACTTTCCTCGTCCATTTCAATGTCAAATTCATCTAATTGAATTCGCTCAGAATCGCTTTTTTTCGATTTTCTCCTAAACTTATTCAAACCTTGGAAACTAAATCTGGAAAACGATTTCGTTGTAGGTATTTCTTCAGCATTGACTTTTTGATTATCAGCTCTAATCGAATCAATAACATTTTTCTCCAAATTATTTCGATCACATATAAAATTGGACAACTCCGAGTCGGAGTCTTTGTCCACATTCTTCTTTAAAGTTGCACTCTCACCGATATATCTTTTCCTATTCAATATACCAGCAGTCAAATTTACCGGCTTTACGGCATTGTTCTTATTTTTCACTGCCGGCTCGGTTACAAAATTTAACTCTTGGTTTCGTTTAAAAAACTTAACCACTGTTTTCTTTTCTCTAGGAGACTTGTCATGGCACTTTTTCAACTCGCCATTCTGAGTAATAAACATGTTCTTGTAGTCATCCATTTGTTTCAAAAAGGCATCAATACAGAAAAGACGCAGAAGTTCGCGTCTAAACTTGGTTCCAGTCATGCAATATGATATAAAGTTAATCACGTGATTGGTGTACATCATCAGATTCATTATGGTCCAAAAGAGCTCTATGTACGGCCAAGTTGGCTGGATATAGGAGCCTTGTATTAAGCATATGAACAAAAGAATCGGAGCCTCTAGGACAAAAAATATGACAGACACACTGACTATCATTATACACATTCCTTTTATTTTGCGCACTCTTTTCAAATTTTTTCCATTACTCTTGTTTTTGGTCAACAAAACCTTGTGAATTATGTTTATATTGCATATGAGCATTATTATAAATGGAAGTATAACTTGGGCACTTGCGTCAATCCAAGTGAATATCTTGGAAAAAAAGTAACTGTACACAGGACTGTTGGGCTTGATTAGACATTTTCTGTACACATAAGGGTTGACTGGTTCATCGGTCTGGTTGCCAGCATATTTGGCAAGACTAATCTGGCTTTTGACATCGTGTGTCTTCAAGTCATTGAATTGGTCGCCTTGGTCTGTCAACCACAAAAAGCTGCTTGCGCGATACTTGAGCTCGAGAATACTTGAATTGTTCTTGGAAAACTTTGATCTAGCTGATGGATTCCGAGGTTTTCGGAGTGGGTCAGAGGCATAGCCTTTTGAGTCAACAAAATATAAAAAATGAGAGTTTATTATCAATAAAAATATGGCAAGATAAATGGAGACTTTGATTGCGGTCCTTGGAGTGCACCATGTTTTGGACAAACTCAAAAATGATGCCGCTATTAGACGATCTATATTTACAGCCACTAGCAGCCAACTTGCCATATGAAGAACAAAATAGAATGAAAAAACGTGAAATTTACACAGAATGTCACCGTTTATGTCCAAATTGTATTTGTTAACTAGAAAATCGCGCAATAAACCAAAATATAGAACGAGAGTGTCGCATATTGCCAAGATGGTCAAGTAGGTAAATGTGGAATGTATTCTCATTTTTCGTCTGAGTAAAACAAAGAGTGATAAAATGTTTCCAATGGTGCCAAATATTATCCACACTAATGAAGTTTCCTGTTGCAAAAATTTTATCAACACTTTCGTCACTGATTTTTCTTCATGATGGTCAAAATCATAGTACTTAATAAAATTGACTAAAGATGACGAATTCTCCAAGTCGATGCTTTGAGGGTCGATCAATGTGTCATCGGCGTATGACGATCGCAATATTGACATAGTCTTAAAACATTTATATTTTTAAAAAAAACTCTATTTTTTCTCTAGTTTATTAGTTTTTAACTCGATCTTAATTACATAATGAAAATATCTAAACAATTCAATGTAATAAATGAATTAATCGAATTAAATTTGATTTAAGCCAAATGCTTAGTTTGAATCAATTCGGAATAATTTAAAATTCAAACAATATTTTTTAAATCAATTTCAAAAACATTCGGCTACCTGAATGTCTAAAGGAAATTGGCAATTTTATCTTTTAAGTATCACGTATTTTTCATCGCCCCCAGAGGTGAGCTGTTTTTTGAGTAAAAAAACAAAAAATGGTTGAAATAATTCAATTATTTTAATTAATCAATGTATTGTCTCGTCTTGTTCAAAAGTTTTGTGTATTAAAAGAATAAAATTTTGAGCTAAAATTATTTTTTCAATGTGGAGTTACTAAAAAGATACTTATTGTTAATTAAAAAGCTTTGAATTTGTTTGCTTATATCTGGCGCAAATAAATTAAGTGTCAATTCAATTTTGTGAATAAAGTTAAATTGATGTTTACATTAAACAGGCAATTCCTTCGAGACCTTTGAGTCAAGTAATTATGACAAAAACAAAGAAAATATTTTTTTTAAGTCTTGCTAAATTAACATGATGAAAAAATTTGACTAATAAATGTGAGTAAAAATAAACATTGAATTTTTTACATTTAAAAAATTAAATTTCCTGAAAGAAGTGTTTTTTTGATAATTCAACTTTTACAAACATTATTTTTCACATTTAGAAAACATCGCCAGAATAAATTAAAAATATTTTTTTGATTTTAACAGCCTTTTGAAGAATTTATACAAAGTCTATGGTCTGAAAAAAGCAAACTTCATGCGAGAACATTATTCTAATTTTAATTTACTAAATTAAGAGAAAAAATCGAATTTTTAAAAATTTTTTGATTTATTTTTTTCCTAGTTAATAATAACAATACTGAATTTATCAAAATTTGAGTAAATTTACTGAAATTTCTCTAATTTTACAAGAAATCGCAAAAGTGGCAATATAATTTTCATAAAAACAAAAAAGGAACAAAGAAGGAAATGTATTTTTGTAAAAAATAATGCCCTTTATATTAGATTGGGATAAAAATGAACTTGAATTTCTTATTTCAATCATTACTATTTTATTGTTTCTTTTTATTCCTCAGGTTTAAAATATTAAAAAATCTGTTTTTATATATTTAAATCGACCTACAAAAAGACAGTGGAAATATTGACTTGCTGTATTTTTTATTTGGTTTTATATCCAGAAATATTTTTAATATTTTTTTTTCAAATAAATTTTAAAATTCTCAATGCTAAAAAATGTGTTATCGAGAAATTGAATTAATTTTTGATTTTTGTTTCGCTAACTAATGAAATATTTTTTAACTAAAAAAGATCGAAATCCAAATCCAGATTTTTGCCACATAAAGCATGGCCATTTTAGTAAGCATCACGCTATTGTTAAATAAATTAAAATAATACATTTGCTATTAAAGCCCTTAGTGAAAATTATAAAGAAAAATTTAAGAGATAATTCAAAATACGATGCTGAATTATTAAACAAATTAAACAAAAGGCTTCGATTGAATTTTATTTTGCAACCAAGCATGCGTTCCAGGAATATTTCAATAGCTGTTAATAAGAAAGATAATCAAAAATTAAGTAATTTTCTTGATTATATAAACTTCAACACCAGTTTGTTCAAATTTCACCATTTGGTTTAATATAAAATTCAAAGAAAAATAAAATATTAAATATCGTTGTCAACAATAGATAATGAATTATTTCTATCATTAGATATCTTGATATATTTTCAACTTGTCAAATATTTTTCCAGTTGTTGAAAGCTAAAGCTAAACATGCTTGTTGATTACAACAGGAATAGGCAAATAGATAGCAAAAATAATGAAAAAATAATCGTCTTAATGAAAAACTTATTAGCATTCAAAAAAGTAATCATTTTTCGAGAACTGTTTTAATTTCACACACTGACAGATTTTAAACCCTTTAGAATCAAGAAGATATTTTTTTTCGAATTTCCTTTTCAAATTTAAAAAGATTTTAAAATTTTTAAAATGTTTTAACCCTAATGTTCTATTCAGAACCCCTAATTTACTAAATAGAAAAAAAAAAGTTAGATTATAAAAATTTTTAAAAAGGTACGCAAAATATTTTAAGTTGATTTGGGCCAAATCAATTGACTTTTTTTGAATTTAGTTTTCTACTTATCTTATAATAAATCGAATAATACTCTCAGATGTAAATAAAAAAGTTGAACAATTTATTTAATCTGAGAATAACATGTCCTGCATTTCGAGATAAATCAATATAAGCGAAATGATTAATTAATTCTGCCTATATTTCGCCTTTAATATCAAGTTCTTGTTTTTATTAGATTATAGATGAAAAAAGTCATACTATTATGTAAATTTTGGTTTATCATCGAACGAGTTCGAGTCTTCTTGTATCTATCTATCTGACATTTAATTTTGGTTTCATATTTCTATCTGATTTCAAAATTAATTCAAAAGAAGAGCTCATTTATTAAGACTATAGATTCGTATCTTTATTTTCATCTTTTTATACTTTTTCAAACACAAAGTAAATAAATTTTTTTAAATTTAATTCAATCATACTAATGTAGGAAGTTCTATCAAGATGTTATCTTTTTAGATAAACGAATAGTTTGCCTTTTTCAGCCCATTGTTTGCAATTACTCAACTAAATTAATCTTGAGCTAAGATATTTTTTATTTAGCTCAAGGATCTTGAACAAGTATACTAGGAAATCAGAGCTAGCTTTCTATTTGAAAAATGAAATTAAAATTTATATTATTTAATCAGACCAAAGCTAAAAAGTTTCAAGATATTTCGATTTTTATCTTAATTAAATATTAATTAATATGATGTATATTAATACACTGTGAGTACTTAAGCTAGTTTAGTTCGATTGTCTAAAAATGGCCCGATTGAAGATATAGAATGAGTTAAGACAAACAAATTGATTAGAGAACTTTAAAAAAAATCTTTGCTTTTTCATCAAATTCTCGCTTTAATGACGTTCAGCTAAAATTCGAATTGAAAAAATGTATCATAAAATTCATTTATTGATTCATTATTTACCTTATGATTTAGTTTCCAGATATTCAACCTTTCAATCAATTTTAACTTAAAATTCGGAATATCCTCATTCTTTTTTTTAAAGTCAAGCAATTTAAAATATTAATCGTAAAATGGATTCTTTGAATCATTAAACTTAAACTTTTAAAAATTAAATTTAAAAGGCAAAATTCAGGTTCATTTTCTGGAGTTATTATCATCCAAACTATGTTGTAACAATTTTTTAATTTTAAATAAAGTTAAATTTAAATATAGATTATCTTCCATTTAATAAGTTCGTCTTTATTTTTTTTTTAAATTAAAATATTAAAATTAATTATTTGAATTCTAGAAAAATTAAAAAATTAGCTTTATAAACTTAATTATTAAGCCTTTTTCAAATTTTTGACTAAAATTCAAAGAATTCAATTAATTTTATTTGTTATTATTTTTTTTGAATAAAGATGAACATTGGACATTATTATTACATTATTAATTTTGAACAGATTCATTTTGGCAAGAAATGAGCCAAAAAAACGAATTTTTTCTTGTTTTGATCAATTTTTTGCTTATTAAAGAAAAAAAAATTTATTTTAAACTTTTTTATCTGAAAACTGAATGCTCCCAACAGTATTTGATTCCATGGTTTGAGATAATTTATAAAAAACTAATGTATTCGCTATTTTGTCCCTGAATTAAGCTAAAAAAGATAATTTATATTTATCTTAGTTTTGAATTATATCTTAAGATAAAATAAAAAAAATTAGATATTAAATGCTTAAAAAATAACTACTTGTAAATCTAATTACATATCTAATCAAACTCTAATCAAGAAAAAAAAGTTCTGTGATTTATTTTAAAAAAATTCAACCATCTTTCCAAGAATTAAAGCTGATCTTAAAAATAAAAAAAGCACATTTTTGATTAAGTTGTGATTAAATTAGAGAAAATTTTATGATCAACAAAAAAAATAAATTGAAAATTTTAAAAAGCTGTAAAATTACTTAAATACATCTTTCTCAACAACAACAAAAATTTGTTTTAGTAGTTTGCTAAAAGTGTTATAACAATGTGCAATAATCATAAAAATTTTAAATCAAATTTAATTACATTTTTATTTTTGAGGCTCTTTATTTATCAAAATATTATAAGGATAAAATTATATTCGAATAGAAATTATTTTTATTAATTTAAAGTCTGTAAATTTTTGTTTCATCTAATTTTCTCCTAACATTCTTAAATCGTTTTTTTAATTTAAAAGCAAGACAATAAATATTCAATTTGAATATGAAAAGTAATAAAATCAAAATTCAAAAAGAAGAGAAGAGATATTTAAGTTCTAATGAGCCTCACATTAAACTACCGAATAAAATAGAGAAGAAAACATGTCTTACATCTATTTCTAATGCGTAGCAAAATAATGCAAAATTGTATAGTTTGGTAAAAGCTGAGGAGTTATTTAACACATGATTAAAATGGAACAGAAGAGTAGAAATAAGGTATTTTAAGTAGCGATGTACTTATGAGTCTAAATCTCTATAGAAAGATAAAGTGGCATAACCAAGAAAATTTGACACAAATACTTATCAAATAAAATTTTAGAAAAAAAATGTCAGCGAATTCGAGGAGACTTAAAACAGTTTTTCAAGATTATAGTGTACAGGAGGCTGTCATGCATTCGTTTTTAAGTTTTTTTAGAATTAACTTACAAAAACTATTGTTATGGCTTAGAGTGTGAAAAATCTCAAAGTGCTAATAGATGAAAACGGAAACTGCTTATGCTCATTTATGAGCTAAATTGTGGTGAATTGCATTATTTTACATTTAAAGTAATGGATAAAATCATGTTGGAAAGGATTTCACAAAAAGAACTTGACTATTTAAACAACAAACTTAAATTGTAATTTTATTCTATTTTTAAATATTTAAATTGCTTAAATTTAGAGTCCAGAAAAAAATTTATACATTAAGACCCATTGAGTTTTTTAGACTCCTTTATTTCCGGAGTTGTGAAGTTCATTTCAATTCGATCGTTTCAAATCAGAAAAACTTGAAAAACTTTTTTACTATGATGAATAAATTAGTTGTGTAAAATGCTTAATTTTAAGCAAATTTACTTAATGCAGTAAAATAAGTCTACAAAATACTCAGCAATTTTCTGCATTTTGCACGCCATATTCTTATAAACTGTGCACTTATTTTACCGAGTTTTTGCAGACATATATTTTCGGATTAAGAAAAGTTGCCTAAACATTAAGCATTTTATAGAACTAGATTATCTTTTTTAGTAAAAAAAATATTCAAGTTTTTCTGATTTGAAACGATCGAATTGAAATGAACTTCACAACCCCTATACTTCCGAATAAAATGGGTTAATATTGAAGTTTCAACTATTACTTGCTTCTTCTATCGTACTCTCTTGCCAATCAGGACTCCCAAAATTATGTTTAATTGAAGGATTTAGGGTATAAGCTTACCAAAAATGTACTTCCAATTTAATATTTCATGTGAACAAAACATGATTTATTTGGAAATTACAGATATTAAATTAATATCATGTTATTTTGTTGAAAAAATGAGACCCTAAGAGCACTTATCTATTAATTGCATGGCAATCCGGTATTTTGAAAAGGTTATCAAGTTTGTCCTACAAAAAAATAAATAATTTTTAAGTACGATTGAAAAGTTATTAATTTACAGAAAAAAAAAATTTTCAAAATTTCTTTAGATTCATGAAATAATTTTTAATGATTAAATTTTTAAAGTTTATAATTTCTTAATGGAAAAAAAAACTTTAATAGAAACTAAATTTTAAGATCAAAAAAAATAACAAGGCTTTGAAATATTTTTTTGAATTCTAATTGAGCTAATTTTAATGAATCACTGGTGAAAATGCTGCTAACTGTAAAAAAATTAAAAGAAAATCGAACCAGAATGTCGTCTTAAGTCTTCTGATACTTAAAAAATCAAAAATTCAAATAATATATTAAATTTTCTTTGAGACTCAGCTGTTTATATGATTTTTATGTTGATGTGACATCAATGAAACAATCAATGCTAATTTTATTATTAAAAATCTAATAATATCTTTAAATATGAAATTAACTTATCTTGAGCATAAAAAATATTTTTTTAAGTTAACAAATTAGCATCATGTCTATTGAATGTAATTTTAATCTCATTTTCTATACTGAAATGAGATTAAAACACTATTTTTAAATTTATCTAATTTTAAATTCAATTAATTTTAGAAAAATGACTTAATTGGGGAACCATTCTCTTGGGTAAATTAGAAAACCGGGCTATCAAATTTCTTTATAATTTTAAAATATCATTAGAGTTCCTCAGACGCATGAAAGCTCTTTTGTGTATTATTTATTAAGGCGCTTTTTTGTTATCTTTAAATTCAATTCCTTAGACAAAAAAAATTAATCTAGAAATCAAAAGTTTTGCGACTTTGTATTTCAATTGTAAAATTTTGACTGAACAACTGATCCAATTTTCATAGGCTTTTTTGACAACGAAATTATAAAAATTTAATTTCACTCAGAAACAGAAAGTTTTTTAAATTTTTGGTCTTTTTGGCAATGTGAAATTTTAGTACAAAAATTACAGTACAAAACGTAAAAAGTCTACAATTTTTTTTCTAATTGTGCTAAAATGGTTCTGTAAAGAGTACAATATTGTACAAATTTGTACAAACGAATTCCAAGCTCTGCAAAAACTCTGCAATTTTCTGTAAAATGCACACCATCAAAAAATATTTGATTTAACTATGCAATAAATTGCAGAGTTTTTGCAGAGCTTGGAATTCGTTTGTACAAATTTGTACAATATTGTACTCTTTACAGAACCAGTTTAGCACAATTAGAAAAAAGATTATAAACTTTTTACGTTTTGTACTGTAATTTTTGTACTAAAATTTCACATTGCCGTCTTTTTATTATTAAAATGAATTTTAATATGCTAGAGATTAATTTCGTTAATTATTCAATATAAATAATTAATCGAAATTTAAAATTTTATCCATGTTCTTATTTTTAAAATAAATTAAAATATTTTTTAATCATAGACAATTAAATCTGGAAGTAAAGTACTTGTTAAAAAAATTGTCCCTTTCGAAATCAACAAAATAAAAAACTCAGGGAATATTTTTCTCATATCCAAGCTAAATTAAGAATACTTTAAAAGCGCAATCTTGTTTTTAGAAATTTTGAATAATTTTAAATTCTATCTTTTATTTTCGTTTTTACTTTTAACTTAAGAAGATATTTTAAAAACAAAATTCGTAATCTTCAACATTCATTAATCAAAATTTTTGTTTTTTTTTTAAATAATTCTTCTTCATACGACTGAATATCTTTCTTATTCTAGTCTTAGACATGATCGATTCCTAAAGATTATTTTGAAATGAACGGGTTTATGTGTGCCTTGATAAATTGTTGTTCATTTGAACATTCTCTAAGAACTTTATCAGATTTAAAAGCTTTAAAAATTCTTAATTTATCAATTAGAAAACTGATGCTGATTCAAGTTTGATTATTTAGATAACGAGTAAAAGCCTTCTGAGGCACAGTGTTAGGCAAGAATTTAAAACTAACAAGAAATAAATTTAATCAATAAACATGTTTTATTCAGTTTAATTGAAGTAGCTAATTAACAAATAATACAAAAATTTATAATACAAATCGATCACTTGAATAGGTTTTTTGTTTTAATTTATGAAATTAGATTTTAGCTGATTAAGTTATTTTGTATTTTACTAAACACTTTGTTTTAATCATCTGGATTCAAGTCAATTAAGTTTCATTTTTAGAAACAATAAATTTTACCTTTTTAAAGTAAATTATATGTGATTTTAAAAGATATCTCAAAAAACATTCAAGCTGAAGCTTTGATCTAAAATGAAAATATCTGAGAATTTGATTAATACACATTTTAATCTAGAAAACGTATATTTACGACCCTCTTCAGGTTGTTCTGAAGCAAGAACAAAAAAATTGTTTTGAAAACGTAATACCAAAAGATTAATTATTTCTTAATCGAGAATAAAAGTAAAAATTTTTTAAAAACTCAAATTACTCTATCTGATACCCATATTTATCATGCAAATAAAAACTTACTTTTACAATAAACAATCAAATATAGTTGAACTAATTTGATTTGAAAAGTAAAAAATCAAGTTAGGTATTAAACCATATGCTTACGCATTTTACAAAATTCTATTTTTTTTATTTATGTAAGAGTAAATTTTTTTTTGATTTTTACGATTGGGACTAAGTTATGAATAAAAAATAAACTAAAATAAAATATTATTATCTGATTAAAAAAAGCGATAACCGAAATTTTCGTTTAATGGATATTTATTTATCTTTCATAAATTACATGTTTTTTTTTTAGTTTTTTTTTTTCATTAAATTAAAAAAAAAGCTTAAATATTTGTTTTTATTAAATTTTAATTTTATTTAATATAATTAAATTTTTATTAAATTAACTAACCAAACACTCTTTATTGTCATGATCCTCTTGGATAATCTTATATGTGAATTATAGTTTCTAATAAACTAGAATCTCTAATTTAGCAGAGCTCCACTGAGATAATGAAAAAAATCGAAAGTTTAGTTTTCGCATAAAGAATGAAAATCAAACGATAACATTTATTATTTAAAATTTTGTATTCAAAAATTTTATCATTTTTGTTATTTATTTAAATGAGTCCTACTAAAACACTGACCCCAAATTCTGAAAATTTCCTGACCCTCACTTATTTTACAAAGCAAAAATATTTTAAAAAGCTTTACTATTACAAAACTTTTTTTCTTAACACTTTTGTCCATACACTCAAAAAGACAAAAAATTGCTAGAACAAGTACAACACAGAGCCACAAAAACTATACATGATCTTAAAAGCCTAAACTATGAAGATCGATGCAGTAAACTAGGGCTAACTTCACTAACTACAAGGCGTATCCGTGGAGACATAATCCAAAAATTCAAGTTCGAATCAAACTTTGAGCACATAAACTGGTACACAAAACCAAAATGTTCAGAACCGCGAGGTGGTCATAGAGGTTATTTAAGGCGTGAAATAGTAAGATGTTGCAATCCAAGGCATAACTTTTTCAATAACAGAATTGTTAACATTTGGAACGGCCTACCAGACAATGTCATCAACTCACCTACAGTGAATTCACTCAAGAACAAACTCGACAAGCATCTCGACACCGCTACAGGGCGTCATCTACTGTTGACGCGCTCCGCATGATTTATTTCATGCTGCGGTTATTTTTACTACTACTACTACTTAAATATATCTTAAATTAAAATTAATATCATTTAGTTTTGAATTTTCTCTTAAAATTCTCTACAAGTATAATGGGGATCAGTTGGGGGTCAGGTTTTTTAAAATATAAAAAAATTCAATTTTCAAAAAAAAATAAAAATCTTGGAAAAAAACTAATTTAATTTTCAAAAAGTAAAGAAAATTCAAAACTAAATGAAAACTTTTTAGAACATTTTTGCTTGTAAAATAAGTGGGAGTCAGTGTTTTAGTAGGACTCATTTAAATAAATTGAAAAAATAAAAATAAATAAATAGATTTAATTCTTGTTAAGCAACTTTTGTTGTGAAAAAAAATTAAATAATTACTCCATTAAATTTAAGTTAATAATTAATTTTTAATCCTCATTTTTATATGTTTTTTTTTTATGAAAAGATCAAAAAAACTTTAATAAAAATCTAAAAATTAATTGAATAAAAATTAGAATTTTTTTGTTTTAGCAAAATAAAAATTAAAAAAGTCGGATATAACGAAGAATTTTTTAATTACTTATACTTTTCTTTCATTTGAAAGAAAGGATGTTTAATCTTTAATATTTATTTGTTTATGAATAAATCATTAATTTTTGTTTAAATAAATTAATAAAAAAATATAATTTATAAAAAAATATTATTTCTATCTCAAGGATTTTTTTTCTTAAAAAAATATTAAAATCATAAATAAATTATTTAAAAATCATATTTTAATAGTTTTGAATTAAAGTACTAATTAAGTAAATACGATTGATAATCCGAGAAAAATATAATTTTTTGCATTTTTTTGTTTCTATTAAAAAATAAATAAAATTTTTGTTGAAATATCTAATTACGGTGAAACGATCTACCATAGTAAAGAAAGATCTAGTAAAACTTCTTAACAAGGTTCATGCAGTAGCTAATCGTTATTATTTTTATTTCTTTTATATACTTATAAACTCGCAAACTTTAATCATTAATTACTAATGTGTATAAGGTGAATTGACTTAATTCGGCCAAATAACCGAATACATTGGAAATTAAAATTATCCTATATATAGCTATCTTAAATCAATTTTAAAAAGGATCTTGATTATGATCTGAAAAAGAATAGAATGATATTTCCTTTGAAAATTGGTTGCCTTCCTTTTTAAACTTTATGGCCTTCATTATTTCAGCTTCTGTCGAATCTAAAAATAAAAATTTATAAATCATTCAAAAATCTGCTTTTTTTTAACCACCTAGATGATTTAAACAAGCAAATGTATTTAAATAAAAAAGCTAAAAAAAATTTTTATTAATTTTAATTTTCTAAGAAATAAAGCATGTTTTAAATCAAATTATATTATATTCGATCTCTTGTTCATAAAATATTTTTTTAAAGAGCATTTTAGAATAGCCATTTTCCTTACTAAAAATAATTAATTGATTTGTTCTTTTATTAAAACAAAAATAAATAATTAAATTACATTTTGAATTTTTTTTCGAAAAAAAATTTTCCAATTTTCCTAATTTTACATAGTCGTTTTTATATATTACGATACAAAATATTTAAATTCTTTATTTATAAAAAGTAAAACAAAATCAAAATCAAATAAACCAACTGTCATTGTACAACTTCTAATATAGCATTAACTATTATTATTATTATAAAATCACTAACGTATTCAAATTTAAAATAAATAATCTCTGACTTAAATTTCAGATCAATTTAGCAAAATCTTTAATGTAACATGGATTATTATTTATTAAAATTATGTAATTTCTATTATTATTTTAGAAATTAAATTAAATTCTTTTTAAAATAATTATTACAAATAAAAATTGAAATTAATAAACCAAATTTCACAGCCAAAAAAAAGAGAACACATCTGGAGGAAGAACTTTATAACATTTTCCTGGCAACTTCATGTGTTCATGATCATGATCACATGATCAAAACTTAATTAATTAAAATCTAACTAAAAATGATGAAATAAAATTTTTTTAATTCTTTTTTAATTAAACATTAAATGTTTAATATCTTAAATTAAAAAAAAACAAATATTTTTTTGTCTAATTGATCTTTAATTGATTCTCCCGAAATCTTCTTTTGAAAACCTTAAAGACAAAATTAAATCCACATTGAGTTTCCCAAATTATGGCTTCCCAATCAAACGCTTAAAATGATAATTTAATTTTTTAAATCTAATTTTTAAAATTTGATTCGAAATATACATTTGATCATGAACTTCAATTTGCCCATTTCCTTATGTTTTTATTTTAACAAGGATATCTTTATCAATAATTAAGTTAAAGTAGTTAAAAATGAACAAAAGCACGCTTATTTTAAAATGATCTAAAAATAGCTAAAAAATGAAATAGTAGGTTTTTTTTTTTGCATGTTTTCTAGAGATTAAAAAAAGGAAATTTCTAAATTACTGTTCATTTTTGCTTTAACTTTATTTATTCAAATATTAATCAATAAAAATTTAATAATTTAATATCGTTCAAGTTCACAATTTTTGGCAGCTTCAATTTATTTTATTTTTAATTAAATGGGGTTATTTTTGAAATTCGCTTTATCTTATTCGGAAATTTTAGAGTATTTTTAAAATACTTTAAATCAAGTAGTCAAATGGTACTTTTTATTTTTTTATTGCAAAATGAATTCAATTTAATGATTTTTATTTATTGTAATAAAAAAATGAACACTCTAAAAATATTATAAGCTATTATAATTTTTGAGGGTTAAGTCGATATATTACAAATAAGTTAAGTTGAAATACCAACAAGAAAATTTTTTACACAATTAATGCATTTAATATTGATCATCGGAAAAAAATTTATTCCAAGAAAGTAAAATCAATTTTCTTATCAGTAGTTGAAATTGGATAAAATTTATCTTTAAGACCATTAGCTTTTATATTAAAATCGTTACTTAAATGAATACAATTTGTATCTCTTATTATCTTATTAAGATGCATTCAACTCTCACTAATTCAGCATTGTGGATCTCTGAAAAAGAAAATAACAAAAATTTTAAAAATATCAATTTTTTGTGTACAGCTCTAAAACCT
Organism: Brachionus paranguensis; assembly: GCA_016802215.1. Lineage (NCBI taxonomy): Eukaryota > Metazoa > Rotifera > Eurotatoria > Ploima > Brachionidae > Brachionus > Brachionus paranguensis. The sequence goes on from JAESIX010000004.1 coordinate 6,054,284, forward strand.
TTTATGCACAATTTATCAGCTGAAAAAAATAGTATCACTTAAATTTAGTTTCTGTTACAATTCTATAAATAAGCACTAAATGGATTAGAAAATAATAAAAATAAAATTGCAAAGTAATTGCAGAGAGTATATTCATTTAGGTAATACAAATTTTGTATCAGCTTAAGTATTTTGCATAAAGAGATTTAGGGGGCATTGTGAAATTTCATACAAAACTTCCAATTCAAGAATGAAAAATTTTTCTAACTTTTGTTTTAAATGTCAAAAACTTGTTCTGCAAATGTAACAAAGTGTAACAACTTTTTTTTTATCAACCGCGAAAGTCTGCAAAATCTGTACAAATTAATTGCGTTTTATTTTTAATACTTTTATATAGGGTGCAATTTTGCAGAATATGCACAGATTTTGCAGACTTTCGCGGTTGATAAAAAAAAAGTTGTTACACTTTGTTACATTTGCAGAACAAGTTTTTGACATTTAGAAAAAGTAAGAAAAATTTTTCATTTTTGTATTGAAAGTTTTGTATGAAATTTCACAATGTCGATTTAGGGCTGCAAACAAAAGCTGTTTCAATTACAAATTTTTGGAGGAAATAATTTTCTCTAAAATTAAAAAAAAAAAATTTGTACTTTTATATTTTATTTTTTTTATCATTGCCGAGTCTGGCATAATTTTTGAAATAAAAAATAATAATTAGATGAATAATAATTTATATAGCAGAAAGAGTCTTAGGACTAAAGTTATTTCAATTTTAAAATATTGATCTGTTCTTTTGTTTAAAATTCAATTTCATACACTTTTTTAAAATTTTTTGATATTTTTACAAATTGTGTGCTAGTGGTTCTCTCTAATATTATTCTTTTAATTTTTTTTATTTATATCTATAGAGCACTAAATAGACCACTTCTTCAGATTAAGAAAATGAAAGTTGAAATAAAATTAAAAGTTTAAAATTGACTTATTCTGTTCTCTTGAGAAATAAAAATGCCTTCAATTTTTCTCAAGTCAACTCCATCTGGTTCTTCCGACTCACTACTTAACAAAGAAATATTAATTGAACTTTCATGTTATATTTAATTAAGCTTATATTTAAATGATCAGTATTTTAAATAATTTGTTCAGTAAATTAATTTTATTTTTTTTTCTGTACCGAGCTAATACTCCCTCAGATTAAAAAAAAAGGCATCTTGAAGTTAATGATCAATTCAAAATATCATTTCAATTCAAAAAGATTTAATTAAAATAATTTTAATGTAACATGATTAACATGCTATGTAGATTTAAAAAACAAAAAAAACTTGAAAAAATATTTTCTCAATCCATTGTTAAAATCGATTTTTATATTTAAATGTATTACCTGATTTTTTGTAAAGTTTATTTGAATTTTCTACTTCAAAAGTATTTGTATCTAGCATTCAAAATTAAATTTAAAAATGAAATTCAAATAATAAATTCGAAAAAAAGTAATAAAATGAAAATAAACTTGACAAAAATCACAAAAATAAATTAAAAATCGTTTTTAACAATGGATTGAGAAAATATTTTTTCAAAATTTTTTTGTTTTTTAAATCTACATAGCATGTTAATCATGTTACATTAAAATTATTTTAATTAAATCAAAGATTTTTTTTAATATCTTAAGATAAGCTTTTTAAATTGAAATGATATTTTGAATTGATCATTAACTTCAAGATGCCAAAAAAAATCATACAAATAAAATTAAAGAAAATAAAATAAAAAAATAAAATTGGCTAAAATAGAAAAAAATTAATTAACAGTAAATAATACCAGTAAAATATATATATATGATTAGTATATTTTGATCAGAATACAGTTGTTCAGTAACAAATCATGTCAATTTGTATTTAATTTACATGATCGGTAAAATAATTAAATCATCAGTAATACTAAGGTAACGATTAGTAAATTATTGAAAATGACGATTAAAAAAGATAAAAATGAAAACTTCTTTCTCAATTTCTCTTTCCAGGCTGATGCCAAGTTTCAATTAATTAGAACAAAAATAAAAAAATACTGATCAAATAATTAAATAACTACTGATTAATAAATTTATAACAATTGAATTCCTTAGCTAATATTTAACGCCTTAGTTTTATTGATAACCATGTTATAAAAAATTACCGAAAAACTAATAATAATTTAATTATTAATATTAATAATTAATATTTATTAGCTTTTAGCCAGATTGGTAAAAAAAAATATAATAATAGTTTAAGAATTGCACACGGTCATCAATTGCATCAGATCAGATTTTTACTTTAAATTTTTTTTTTTGTCTGAAATTGGACTTTAATTTTAGTTATTTTTACTTAAATTAGGCCGCCACAATAACTAGATGGAACGGCACTCCATCATTTAGGATCACGGCAATATGATTTTTTGCAGTTCCAGGGAGCAATTGTGGCGGCCTCCTAAATATGAACCCAACATTTGTTCTAATAAAAAAAAAGCTGTGACCCAGACTTTATAAAAAAAATAATATTTTAAGTAAAAGTTTTGACTTGACTTTGACTTTTGACCAAATCTGCCCTGATGTATTTGGAGCCTAAGTACAAACTTCGTTATGAATCGGAAATTCGTTTAATATGATTGATTTGAGTTTACTATTATTAAATGATACGAAGGAAACTTAACACAAAAAAAATGTCAATTGATATAAATTACAGAAACAATTTTGGTCACTTGGAAAAAAGATAGAAGTAAATTTTTTTAATTTTTGTAACTATCACAGTTCAAAAGTGGGTATCATTCGGTTAAAAAAATTATTTCGTATAATCAAAACTAAATTGTTTGATTATTTTTTCTTTTTATTATTTAAATAAAATATTGGGTGCTAAAAAGTTAACATTAATTTTTCCGGCGATAAATTTTTTATTTTTTTCAATAAAGAGGTGAATATAGAATTTTCACTCACAAATTTTATTCTAATCTTCTTTGAATCACTAATTATATTTAATTTTTGAATGAAATTTTGGCAACATGAAGTATAGTACGATTGTACTGTACGATTCCAGTACTATTCATGATGAAAAAAGCTAACGATTCAACAAAAAATTGCATATTCAAGTTAAATTTTTTTTTCCTTCAGTACGATTATGTTTTTGAATAAATTAATTAATTCTGAGAAAAAAAAATTTTTTTATTTTTTTATTATAATTACTTTGAATAGTAAAAATTTGTACGATTCAAGGGTTATCAAAAATTTGGTACAAAAAATATTGTACATTGTGTACAAACTTCTATTTTAGCAAAATAACCAATCGTACTAGTAGTTTATTAAAAAAAAGAAAAAACTTTTAGCCTCTTTATTTGAAACATGAGGGTCCATCAGAATAAAAAATATTTCATTCTACCAAAAAAAAAAATTCATGTACACTCTGTACATAAATTTGTACATCCGCTGTAAAAAACTCAGCCTCAAAATTAATTTTTAACCCAATAGTACAATAGTACAATAGTACAATCGTACTAAACTTCATGTTGCCTGAAATTTTAGAATAGAAAATTGGTCCGCAAAATTTTAAACTGCTCTATTTGAATTAAAAACAGAAATTAAGTTTGCTTAGCTTCTAAAATAAAAAATACACTTTTGAAAGAATTTAACCTATTTGTATTATTTAAAAATTTGCCTCAAAAATTAATTGAAAACAAATGAATAATTTAACAGATATCATCATCGAGTTAATTGTTCATTTTTAAATAATTTTAAATTCGGATTTAAATTAAAATACAGTTCAATTAGTCTTAAGCAGTTTAGCTTAAGCTAAATTTTATAGGAAATGCCAATGAATTTAATAAGCCTTTCATGATTTTATAAATTTGGCAGTTTTTGTTATGCTTTAGCCGGTAGTATTTGGTTGAGATTTTTAAGCCTCAATTAATAAATACTTAAGATTTATTTCTTCTAAGTTAAAAATAATTTTATTTTTTTTAAAGATTATACACATGGTAACAGATTTTGTTTCAAGGTCGGTCACAAATTACCTGCTATTTATTATTATAAATTATTACGAGTGCCAGTTAGCTTAGTAGCTATTGATTTAGCTTGTTGCTGTTTATTTTCAGAAAAATATACCACTTTTAATCAAAAACTTAGAAGTAAACAAACACTAAATTTTTTAATTATTTAAGTCTAGTTAAAGTTAGAGACTCAATTTAAATTCGCTTTAGGTTATAATAGTTAGCTATTAAAAATTTAAAATGGAAGTACCAGGCGAACAAAAGACCCAGGAGAATACGGTGCATAAAATAAATCACTTTGCCAATGATGGAATTTTGACTAGAAGAAAAGAAGCTAATGGTTTTCCATTTTCTGCTAGTAATGGCCTAAATAATTTGAATTTTAAATTAAAATATTTAACTAGAGATGTCTGACGACTTTTATAAAATAATAGAGAGAAACGAAACCTCGAAGACAGTTCCCTATCGTCCCATGACTTCAAATGCGTTCAGGGTTCCGTATAACTTGGGTGATCCTATCGGAGCATCGCACTACGACTCCGAATTCAGCCATAAAACAGTAAAAAAAGAAGAGCCATTTCGAACTGGAACCGCTAGTGGTTATCGTTCAAACAACCCTCATCCTTCAAAAGTAAATCTAATTTTTCTTCTGCTAAGCAAAATTAAAGAAAGTAATTACTTCAAGGAATTTATGGTGTTCAGATTTAGACCTTTAAAATCGGAGACAAATCCAATGAGTGACTGGTCACGTCCTATAGGGGATAAGCTAATTTCTCAGGTGATAAAAAATCAAATGAAATCGACATACGCGAGTGACTATGTAAATAATGTAGAAGAGAAAGCCAAATTCGAAGAAAGAGCTAGACAGACAACAATTCCTTCAAGCTATATGCTACAGTCTCAATTTAGATCACAGCGAGAACTGGACCAAAAGAACTCTATTGCGGACTTTAAATACAATGATCCATTTACTTATGAAAGTTCGTATATTAGTCCCTACAGATATGCCTCTAATTTGCGTCATCAGGAGCCCGCCGTCGGAGTAGTACCTGGTTGTTCGAGTTTTTGGAAAAATTTTGGCAGGACTAACAATTAGACAAAAAACATTTTTTATTTTTTTTAAAGTTAAATTAATAAAGTTTTTGAAAATTTATTTCTCATTTAATTAAATACTCAGACATCTACGGAAGGCTAAATGGAGTAATGGTCATCATTTTTTATAAGATTTAATGACCTCCATCTTTCATCACAGTATTTAAATTGAAATTTGTTTATAAAAATAAAAAATATTGTTTTATGAATTTATTTTTATACCGAAAAAAGTGTGTTTCAATTTTAAACTTGAACTTACATTAAATATGATTGCAGTAATTTAATTTTATAATTATATTAACAAAATTTCAAATAAACAATTTGAAAATAATACAAATTATTTTACATTGAAAATTTTTGAGTCTTTTTAACCTTTAAATCGCTGGAAAAATTGATAATCTTTTTTCTTTGATAAATGCTTAAGTGACCACATTTAAAACACAAAAAATAACCATTTAACACAACCACAAAGCACTTAGCATAAAAATTAATATTTAATAAAACTTTAAAAAAAATATCTATACAAAGACTTTTACAAAGTTTAGATAAATTGAATGAAATTTTCGTAAAATTTTATAAGTATAAAAAATTTGCTAATTAGTGAAGATCAAAAATTATCTGTCTTTCAATTGAAATTCCCAATCAAAATATAATTCGTTTGAAAAGAAGAAAAAACAAGCAAAATGAACTTAAAAAGTTAAATTTATCTTTTGATTTTTACATCAATATCTAGAAGATATTACTGTCTAAGAATATTAAAAAAATTAAGATATTTTAAAGAAAAGATATTTTGATATATGACAACTTTTGATAGAAAATTTGATTACGAAAAATAAAAATAATTTACTCATTTTAGATCGATTAAAATGCTGCTAAAGTTATTATTTTTTTATCTTTTTTGTCGAATCTAGAATAAATACTAAATAAAAGGATAATAGAACATTGATTCTTTGCCATTTAAAAAAATATTCAAAAATTTTAAAAAAGTTGTAAATAAATTGAAAAAAAATTTTTGATTTTAAAATATATTAAAAAATGTATCATTTAAATCGATTTTTCGAAGGTAACAAATTTATATTTAAATATGGTTAACTTCATACAAAATATTGCACAAAACTAAGCCCTCAAAGTATTGTTATCAAAAAAATTAATAATATAATCAAATAATTTTAATAAGTCAATTCTTAAATAATTAATTGATTTGTTTTATCTTTTCAATTTATTTTACTAAGCATGCAGGCATTAAAAAAAGTTATTGACTGATTGTATAATCCTCATAAATTTTACTATTTTACTATTAAATTTTTATGAAAAATTAATATAGTATCTAATGATATTAATTCAAGTATTTAAATTATAACAAAATAACAGCTCGTGTTAATTCGATTAATGTAAGAGAAAACTGTCATCTAATAATTATAGACTAGTTGTTTTAAATTTCAAATTTTTTTTTGATAAAATTGCACAAATTTGATTTTCAATTATTTATGGAAAAATAATATCCAAATATCTTTATCATACAAACACATCAGAGATAATAAGTAATAATGGTTTAAATTTAATTTAAACAAGTCTACAAAATTGGGCTTTGTATTTTTCATTTAAAAAATACTTTCAGTTATAGTACTTATGTAAAGAATTACAAAAATAAATTTGGTTATAATCAGCCTACGGAAGGCAATGGATGTTATTCATCATTAAATTTAAGACATGATAATTCCATTTTTTCATCATTTTACAACCAAATGAATATTTTTTCTGGTAAATAAGCTTAAACAAATTATTCGAATAAAAAAAAGTTTCTTTTAAATATTTTATTTAATCGATCAATATAAATTCATTGATTTAGGCAATAAATTCATACGGGATCGGATTAACTGTTTGTGGTTCATTGTTTCTGGTGCTGATGAAATGAGCCGGTCTTGGTCCTTGTGGCTAAAATAAAAAATTGGTTAGAATAATTTTAATTAAAATTATTTTAAAAAAATAATTTATTCTGGTTATGGTCAGCCTACGGAAGGCAATGGATGCTGTTCATCATTATAAATAAGACGTGAAAAATCCATTTTTTCATCATTTTATAACCAATTAAAATATTTTGAATTAAAAAAAAATTAAAAACCTTTCTCTTCAATTGACTTTGGTCCAATCTAATGTTCTTTTCCTTGGCATCCTTTTTCAACAATTCAATTTTTTTAACTCTGTTCAAAAAGTCCAATCTTGAGTTTGAGTGCTTGACGTGCTCAATGCGAACGTTGATTCTTTTCTGCATAATTCTGTTTCTGACTTGTTTGTTGACAATGACACCAACAGCATGTGGAGTTACATTGAAAATTCTACCAGTTTTGCCGTGGTAGAACTTATGCGGCAAACCTTTTTGGATGGCACCATTACCCTAGTAAAAAATGCTAAATTAATCTCTTCATCATTTGAGCAAGTTACTGCTTACTTTGATGTCGACGATGTCACCACGTTTGTACACTTTCATGTAGGTTGACAATGGGATGACACCATGTCTTCTGAATGGTCTAGCAAACAAGTATCTAGTACCACGTCTGTAACCCTTTGAGTTAGTCATTTTTCAAAAGTATGGACTCTAAAAAAAATCACATTTAGACACTGATTTAGACAATTGATCGATTAGAAATCGATGGCATAACATGGTAAGTGGGTAAAGCATGGAAAAAGCGAGATCAACAAAAAAATTCTAAATTACAATGCTTTTCGATCAACACGAGTAGCAAAAACAAAACCCTCAACTCGTGTTTTATAAATTTTAAGTTCTGCAGTTAAATTTTTTTTATTGCATTCATTAGTTTAGATTTGGTTTGCTAAAAATTCAAAATTTTTTGCTAAAATAAATTTATTTTTATCTCGAAATAAAATTATAATTAAAATGAATGTGTTCAGTTTATTTTAAAGACTGTTTTTGAATTTTAAAAAATTGTTAAATTGGAGCTTTTAATTTCCATTAAGCTAAAAAAAAACAAAACTAAACCAAAGCTCAACTATTATTCAAAATAAATCTTTACATCGAATTTCTTACAAAATAAAAACATTTCTATAAACTATTTTTAACTTTGAAATGCACCACGTAATTTGAATTCTTAATCGTGTTGCCATATGCTTGAAATTTCGCTTGAAATCAAACTTAAATTTTGAACGTGTTTGAAAAATATAGTCAAAAATGATGTAATTGAAATAATAAATGATAAAATCAAATATTTCTCAATTATTGAGTTTAAAAGAGGAAAATTTTTTGATTATCTTTAGAATTTTGTCTCTTAAAGAATGACAACTCCAGATGAAAAAACTGAAGCTTTACGATTTATTGGTTTGAATGATCAAAAAATTCAAGAAACACTCAAAAATGAGGCATTGACCAGTCTTTTACTGGAAATTGTCCATCATGTAAGTGTTTGTAACCAATTTGCCATAACCAATAAACAATATTTGATTTTTAAGGCTAAAAAAGTGGTCAATGATGTAACTTTGGAAAAATCATCAGCCAATTTGCTCTATCAAACAGGCACTAAAATGAAATCTCAGATCAAAAATAGACTACCTCTTTTGGTCGAAAGTGTTGTTAACAAAAATTTGACAACTGAGCCTCAATTAACTGGTACACTTCCTAATTTTTTAAATATTTGTTAATTTTTATTTTAAATCAGCTGCTTTCGAATATCTTATCTCACATCCGGGACAAGATTTGGATATCAAAAGTTTCAATGAATACTGCGGTGTTGGAGTTGTAGTTACGCCCGAACAAATTAAGCAAACTGTACAGGATGTAATTAATGAAAAAAATTGTGAAATTTTGGAAAAAAGATATAAATTCCCAGTTGGATCTTTGCTTGGTAAATTGGTTCAGATATTTTTTGAATGAATTTTTTTTATTGAAATGGTTAAGGTGAGTTAAGAAAACGAATAAAATGGGCTGATGGAAAATTGGTCAAAACAGAACTTGACGCTCAATTATTGACTCTTCTAGGCCCTAAAGCTGAACAAGATAATGTTAAAGAAAAAAAGGTAAATATCATGTTTATTTTTGTAGCTGAAATTATAAAAAGCAAATGTTCATTAATATGATAGGAATTATCCAAAGAGTAAAGAAATTTTAAACAAAAATCGTTCTGGTCAGCATATTCTAAAATTTATAGAACATATTGACCATAAAAAAATATATTTCTTAAGTATTTTTGTTGAATTCTTAGGTAATATCTTGAAGAATACATCAAGAATACTCTTTAGTTAAACTCAGATAAATTTATATTGCTGATCCTTCAAATATTAAAAGATAATACTTCATAATAATTCTATCACATCTATTGTAAATAAATTTTAAAATATTTTTTTTAAAGAAAGAAGAACAAAAACCTAAAAAATCAGCAGCAACCGAACGTAAGTTGAGTGACTATTTATTTTGTTTATTTTAATAAATTAACAGAAGCAGAGCCGGAAAAAATTCAATCGTTCATGGAATTAGCTGGTGAGGCGATAAATTTTCATAAACCAGGTGAAAACTACAAAACAGAGGGCTATGTAGTCACAGACAAAACCATGAGCTTGCTTAAAAATCACTTAAAAGAAACCGGTGGAAAAGTAATCACTCGTTTTCCACCAGAACCTAATGGCATTTTGCACATTGGTCATGCTAAAGCTATAAACTTTAACTTTGGCTATGCTAAAGTGATTATTTGAAAAAAATGTATCAAATTTTTAGATAAAAAATTTTTTTAAAGCATAACAATGGAGTTTGCTATTTACGTTTTGATGATACCAATCCGGAAAAAGAGGAAGAAAAGTATTTCAAGGGTATCATTGAAATGGTTGATTGGCTTGGCTACAAACCCTACAAAATAACCCATGCTTCGGATCAATTTGACAAGTTGTACGAATTTGCCAAAGAATTGATCAGGCGTAACTTGGCTTATGTGTGTCACCAAAAAAATGAGGAAATTAAGGGTCATAATCCACCACCTTCACCTTGGAGAGAAAGACCCATCGAAGAATCACTAAAATTATTTGAAGTACATTTATTATTTATTTTTGTTATTTTTTTTCACAACTTTATCTATATATTAGGATATGAGAAAAGGAAAATTTGATGAAGGAGAAATTACTTTAAGAATGAAGTATACAATGGAAGACGGCAAACAAGACCCTGTCGCTTATCGCATCAAATACGCTCATCATGCCAAAACCGGCGATAAATGGTGCATATATCCAACTTATGACTTTACCCATTGCTTGAACGATTCATTAGAAAACATTACTCATTCATTGTGTACCAAAGAATTCCAGTCCAGAAGATCTGCTTATTACTGGTTGTGTAATTCGTTGGACGTCTATTGTCCAGTACAATGGGAATACGGAAGACTTAATCTCAATTATACTGTGGTTTCAAAGCGTAAATTAATGAAGCTTATCCAAGAAGGAATCTGCAAGTACTGAACAAAAAAATTGACCTTAAAGTCTTTAAAATTTTTTCATTAAGTGACTGGGATGACCCAAGACTTTACACTTTGTCAGCTTTAAGACGAAAAGGATATCCACCAGAGGCCATTAACATGTTTTGTGGCAAAGTAATTTTTTTAATTTTTAAATTAGTTAAAAAAAAGAGTTAATCTAAGGTTGGAGTTACCATGGCTCAAACTACTACCGATATCTCATTATTGGAATCGTGTGTTCGAACAGTATTGAATGTGACTGCTCCAAGAGCTATGGCTGTTCTAGAACCGCTCAGAGTCGTTATCGAAAATTTTCCATTTGAATCAAAAATGGAAATCGATGTGCCAAACTTTCCTCAAGACGAATCGAAAGGAACTCATAAGGTTGCCTTTGATCGAGTTGTCTATTTAGATTCTTGTGATTTTAATGAAGTAATTTAAAAAAAAATTTTTTCTTATTTTTTATTTAAACAATTTTTCTTCTTTTTAGAATCCGACAGATAAAGGTTACAAGCGTTTGAGTTTAACTCAACCAGTTGGATTAAGATACACTGGTTATCAATTGTCTGTAAAAGAAGTTGTCAAAAACGCAGACGGCTCTGTGAAAGAGTTGATTGGTACATGTGCCAGAGTTGGTGAAAATGTAAAACCAAAAGGATTTATTCAATGGGTCTCAAATCCGGTCTATTTTGAAGCAAGACTTTATGAGAAATTGTAAATTTAGTAAATTTTGTGTTTGATTGATTTAAATTTTGGATAAATTAGATTTAACCATGAGAATCCGGAAGATCTTAAGGAAGTTCCAAATGGTTGGCTTACTGATGTTAACAAAAATGCGCTCAAAATAATCAATAACGCAATGGTTGATACATCTGTTCTTGGAAGTAAAGTATTTGATAAATTTCAGTTTGAGAGAATTGGTTATTTCAGTGTAGATCCAAACTCTACTGAAGAAATGGTAATTTTGACTGGTTGAATTTAAGAAAGCTTTATTTTTATTAATTTTTTTAAAGATGGTTTTCAATAGAACTGTTTCGCTTAAAGAAGATCACGAAAAAAAATAAATTTACGAATATTTTTAAGTAATTTCGGACTTATCTTTTAATCTAATATATTTTTAGTTAATTCGTTATCTTTTTAAATAAAAAATCAATTCAAACTTATTTTTTTTACTTTAAATTTTTTATTTGGAAGAAAAAATTATGAATTATGAAGGTAACTGTCTGAATAATTGAAAATTAGAATTTAACCTTGAAATTATAATAATTTGATCTAAAATTTTTAAATTCTTGTTTTATTTTGATAAGAATTTTTGTTAAACGAGTTTGTGTCAGTTGTTTTATTGAACCGTCAGTTAATAAATTTTCATCAAAAAATTTGTTTATATTTTTAATGAACTACCAATTTATTATTTAGTTTGTTAATAAAAAATTTAAATCTTTAGCTAATAAATTAAATTTTAATTTTATATTGTTTATGCATTTTTGCTCATTAATAATTTATCATTAGTTTTTTTTTTAATAAATTAAAATACCAATGACAACTCATAAAACTTTTAAAATAAAATGAGCTTTAATCTCATAAAAAGCAAAATTTAAGTTATATTTTAACTTTTTTATATTGTAGAGCTGGCGCCAATTTTTTTTTAATGAATACGTTTCTTGGCATTTAATAATTATAAATTATAAAAAAATTTAAAACATTACAATAATTTAACTTATATTCAAGAAAAAATTTAAATTTTTTTTCATTTCTTACCGTTTACCCTTGTTCAATATTGCGGCGTCATAACTTGAGCGGCAATAAATACTATCTCGCCCATGTTAAAATATTATTGACTTACACCGCAATCTCGATTGACAGGAAATAGTACCCGAAATATTTTATACCCGTGAATTTAAACCCGTTTTATATTTTTGAATTCATACCCGAAATAAATTAACCCCGAAATAATTTGTATCCATTTTTAAAAAAAAGAAATTGTCCCGTTGAAATTGTACCCGAAAATAAAAAAAAATTGGCTTATAAAAATAATCTAGAAATAAGTTAATCTAACCAATTAAATAATTATATAATTGCTTATAGTTTAATAGATTAGCTTCGATGAGTAACGTAAAAAAAAGCTCTTGCTTTTTAGCTCTGAAATTCGGGGTTGTGAAGTTCGTTTCAATTCGATCTTTTCAATTCAGAAAAACTTGAATAACATTTTTACTAAAATAGATAATTTAGTTCTGTAAAATGCTTAATGCTAAAGCAACTTTGCTTAATCCGAAAATATATGTCTGCAAAAACTCTGCAATGTAATTGCACAGTTGATTAGAATACTTTTTAATGGCGTGCAAAATGCAGAAAATTGCAGAGTACTTTGCAGAATTATTTTACTGCATTAAGCAAATTTGCTCATAATTAAGCATTTTACAGAACTAAATTATCTATTTATGTAAAAAAGTTATTCAAGTTTTTCTGAATTGAAAAGATCGAATTGAAACGAACTTCACAACCCCCTGAAATTCTGAATTACTAATTAAAAAACTTCACTATTTAAGCATGGTTAAAATATTTTACCATTATCTTATCAAAAGAATTAAATTTAAATTTATTCCAAAAAACCATTTAAAAAAAACTATTAAAATGTCGAATGACCAAGTCCAATTCATCAAAAACAATTTGTCCGTTCGTGGTAAAAACGAATCGAAAGACATTTTGGTGTACCAAAATAACCAATATCGGTTCAAAGAAGCCAACACAAAGTCAAACACTAGCCGCTACGTTTGCTGTGAAAAAATTTAACCGATGAGACCAAAAATATGCATTTGGACTTTTTAGATAGAAACCGTCATCTAATTTAATTTTTTTGTTTCATTTTTTCAATTTTTTTTAATTAATGATGTAATTTTTTTAACATCCAATAAAATATTATTTTTTAATTTAATTCGGGTATAAAAAAAACAGGGATGATTTCCTGATTACAATCTCTAAGGATGAGTTTTAGGCCTTGATTCCGTATTAAAATTAAATTTTTCAAATTTAATGCAGTATTAAAACCTGAGATTTTTGTGAAAAAATGAAAAACAAAATAATCATTTTTCTAATTTTTCTTTGCATTCAATTTACAACACTGGATCAAATGTAAATTTCAAAAATAAAATGATTTTTATTTTCGACGAAAATCTCAAGCTTAAATGCTGCATTGAATCTAAAAGTTCAAATGTTCAATTTTTAAAAATTCTAGTTAATTAAAAGATAAGATTTAATATTGAATATTTATTTTTATTTCGGGAAGAATAATTAAGAAAATGTTTTTATGGAAGTTATTAAAGTAAAGTCAAAAAATTATCAATATAATTATTGAAATTTAAATCAAATTATATTTATATAAAATAGAGCTAAAATTCAAAAAAGTAAAACCATAGATTTATTTAATAAAAAAAATTGGCACACATTTTTTTTAAAATAAATAAAAATATACGCCAGAATGTAGAAAATTTTTCACTCTTTCAGAATATATATAATTTTAAAAAATATTTCAATTTTATCATTGAAAATCTGGGTCTGAATGAACTACATCTTTTTAAAGGGTTACCACTAGGTATAAATTTTTTTTTTTTGAGAGTCACAAAAAAAATGAAATTTGGGGTCTCAAAGGACTTAGTTTACGAATTTCAAGTCAAAAATTAGAAATTCAGATAGCGTTTAAGTTTTGAATTTCTTGACCTTTTTAAAAAAAAATAATTTTTTTTATAATCGCCGAATCTGGTTTCATCTTTGAAATAAATAAATAAAAAATAAAAATTAATAGATATTTATTAGTTACCGAAATTTAAATTATAATCAACAACAAAAAAAAACGAAAATACTAAAATAAATAAACTAACTATGACAATGACCCAGAATGCTTGGGCACTATGAAAGCAAGCTGACTCATCTTTTTTAAAAGTTAAACAAATTCTCTGAATCAAAATAAATAATTTTTTTTTGGAACATTTAATTTTTATATTTATACTTAGAAAAAAAAGAATTTAATTACAAATTCAGTCGCGAAGCAAAAAAGAAATTTTGTAGGCGACTTTTTTTTATAAACAAAAAATGATAAAAGAAATTAACAATATAAAAATAACAAAAAAAAATACTTATAAACAGAAAAGACAATTTTTTTTTTTGTTTTTATAGCATTCTTTCGTCGATTTTTGAGGTTTTTTTGTTTTTTTTTGTAATTTTAAGTTTTTAAAACTGAAAATCCCAAACAAAAAATAAAAATAATTTTTTTTTACTTAAACTTTTCGTATAACTTGTGTTAAATCTTTTCTTCGACACACGAATTTTCGGAAAGTTTACGTTTTTTAGGCGTATTAGCAGTCAAAATCTCGGCAAAACTAAGCGTTCCAAACTTAATACTATTGAAATAATCATTGGTTCCGGTTTCTTTTCTGGTCACATAGTCACAGCTTTCATCCATTTCCATGTAGTCTTCCTCTTCTTCCTCCTCTTTAATAGCATCAAGCTTAGAGTTGACCGCGGCCAATGGTGAGTAGAAAATTGACGATTGCCTCAAACTTTGCATGGCAATTTTGTAAAACTCGTCATCGTAAGTGTCTATGGGGCTCTTGTTGTCCACAGTTGCCAAATAAGACCTCAATTGCTCTTTGCATTTATCCATAAGTTCAAAGTTGATTTTACAGTATTGTTCAATCAGGTCCATGGTCTTGTTTAGACCGGACTTTATTTGCTCAGATTGTATGGATGCCAAGGTTTTCTCCAATTGAAGACTGAGCAAACAGAATGAAAGAACATGTGGGTCATACACTCGGGTCAAATCGTATCTGCAGAGACAGTTTTTGAGCTGTGACTCAATTTCTTCCAAAAAATCCAAATCAGCTGGCACATACCAACTGTCTTCGTTGTCAGACTTTTTTGCATCAATTACCTTCCATACTGTTTTAATATTTGGCGAACTTTTGGTCACTTCTTCGATATTTTTGTACTCATTTACAAGTAGAGCGTAGAATGTGTGCAAAAAATCTACTGCCGTTGTGTCATTTACGGACCATTCAAATTTTTTCAGGACCATTTTTTCCATCCTCAGCAACTCGGCTATGGAACATTTTGACTCACAGTCAAGCAAAAACTCAGAAGTTATCGATATTCGCTCATCTTCTTCTTTTACTTTGCATGCTATGTACAAACAAGCCACTGACAGACATTCCACATAATCCGACTTGACTTTGTAAGTGGACAGTATTCGGTCCAGAAGAGAAACAAAAAGAGCAAAGGTGTCCACGTTGAGGCCCATGTCCGGTCGGTCGCATGTCTCTAGCAAAAATGACACGATCTCATCTCGTTCGTGGGTCTTGACAAATTCTGTGTCATTTTCTGGAAATGGTTTTCGCCTGGTCCAGCACATGGATGATTTCATGTAGGTTTCTTTGAGCAGCTCCAAGAGCCGTTCTGTGCTGATTTTTTTCAATTTAAGCATTTTATAAATGTGATCTAGAAAAATTTAAATTTTATTTTGTTGGAATTCTTAAACAAACAAAGTTTAAATACCTTGATTTTTAATTTTTAAATGTATTAGTAATCTTTTTAATTGATGACTTTCTTTATATACTCATAACTTTTTAACACTAGGAAAAGAACGCAATTCGGTAAATGATTCAATCAAATATCTTTATGGTCTGCGTATTTTAAGAGATATTTTAAACCTTTAAGTTTTCAATATCGGTCTCTAGAATTAAAAATTAAAAATTAAAAATTTTAATGAAAAATTGTAATTAAAGATTTATTAGTCATTTGCATTCGATTTAAAAAGCACGCTTGCTAATAATGAAACATAAGATTTTGAAGCAAATTTAAAAAACGTAAATTATATTACATGATTTGAAATTAGAGAGAAAATGTAAATGTTTTTTTTTCTAAACTACGCATAAAATTGGAAAATTGTGTTTTTCTTTTCAAATCCAGGACTTTTTTATTTCTAAGTCTAAACTCGTTGTTGATAAAATATTTCTCTTTTAAACAGTTTGAATTTAATCAAGACTAGAAATACAATAGAGTCTCGTAATGCTAAAATCGTGTTCTACCAGTGATTTATACTAAAAAAAATATATAAAAAGATAAAAATGATATTTAAGCTTTAAAATCATGAATAAATGATCACGCGAACACCAAATGATCCAAGATAATGGTCTCTCATTGACCCGCAAAAAATCTTTTGCATTGACAATTTAAAAAATCAAATAAATTTTGCTTAAATTTAAACACAGATTTAAACCAATTTTTAAACTAAAGAATATTCTCTTATCTATTCGAACATTCTAGTCATAAAATTGGCCAATTTAGCTTACGAAAGCAAGTGAAAAAATTAAATTACATAATATTCCAAAGCTTAATTTTTCGGCTTAGTATAAAACTAAAAAAAATTTTGGTCTAGTTTTTCTAGCACTAATAAATGCCAGAAAGTATAAAAATAGCAGAAAATTCGAGCAAACAAACAAAATATTTTGAGCTCATACCTCAGATTAAAAGTTTGATTGAAAATGAAAAAAACCTGTATGCAAATCTAGCTAACATAAGTGCAGCACTCAAACAAGTGTTTAATTTCTGGTGGGTTGGATTTTACCTTGTCGACCTGGAGAGTGAGCAAGAATTGGTCCTTGGACCATTTCAGGTTAGACATCCAAATCAGTTTTTATTTCTCGTTTAAGAAAAATTTTAAGGGTCCCATTGCATGCACTAGGATCAAGTCCGGTAGAGGGGTATGTGGTGCCAGCTGGAAAGAGCAGAAAACTATTTTAGTACCTGATGTAGACAAATTTCCTGGCCACATCGGTAACAATCAAAGAAAAAGTCAAATTTATTATTTAGGTCTTTTTAAGCCTGTAGTAGCTTGTCCCGGTCTGAAATAGTGGTTCCAATTTTTGGAAAAGATGGAGTGATCGGGGTCCTTGATGTTGATAGTGAATTTTTGGATCATTTTGACAGCATTGATCAACAGTATTTAGAAGAAATTTGCCGATTAATAAAATCCTAAATTTTTTATGTTAAAAATAAAATTTAAAGGTGTAGCAGAAATTTTTTAAATGGGCGTTCACAATTTTTTCGATAAAATATTTTAGGCTTTATTCTTGTGCTATTAATTTTACTACTAATTAGATAAGAACTTTAAAATGTTACTAAAAATTCATTCTAATTGCGCATTTTTTTTCCTAGCTTAGATTTTTTTGAACGTAATTTAGAAAAGTCTAAATTTAAGCCTTTTTAAACATCTTGATGAATCATGGAAATGTAATGTAAAAATTATTTTCCAAGGATTGTATCTACATACCTTTGTCTTGTAATTGAAAATTATTATCTTATATTTATCCATGACTGGTTTTATTAATGTGGAAAAATAAATTATTATGTTGATTTTATTTATTGTCAGTTATTTTGTTTGTTCAAATGGATGCTTTGGTAAAACAATCTCCAATTACCAGGTGGAATGCAAATATAAATGTACAGATGGTAAAATTTATAGATATTCTTTACAAAATATTGATTTAATTCCAAGCGCATATTGATTTGATTTTTCTAAAAATAGAGCTTAAAAAATGTATCCCCTAAATAATAGAGAAGATCAGTTTCTACTTAATCTTCAAAAAAAAGATCAGATAAATATTCGAAACCAATTCTAATAATTTTAAATATTTTTTATTTTAAAAATAATAATAATAATAAAAGAAAAACAAGTCTCGAACAAAAATATAAATTTTAATAAGACCCTTAAAATTTAGCGCAATATTTAAAAATAAATTTCTGAATCGATTCGAGAGTTACCTTAATATTTCTGTTCAATTCAAAATCGTTTGGTATTAAATTTTTACAAGAAGGATTATCTATCATTAATTCAGATGAGTTTAAAAAAGGTAAACTGAATGATAATTTAAAATAATTTTTTATTTCCTTTTTTGATCTAACAATGTCATTTTTAAAGCGAATTTTATTAATTTGAAATAATTTGTCGTACAAAATTTAAATTATGTTTTTAATGGCATCGAAACTTTAAAAAAAAGTTGTACCATAAGGTTGCAAAAATTTTTGCAGTGGATATATTTAGGTTCATTTTATCTTAAATAAGTATTCTTTAGGAAGAAGCATAAAATATGTAAGCTTTAATGCAAATTTTATTTCTTTCCAAAAACTAATAGTTAACTAAAAAATATTGAATCAGACAGAGATAAGTATATTTTAAAAATAAAAAAATTATGTTTGTATTCTAAGAAAAAGAATTCAGAGCTTATTGTATAAACAATTAAGAATTCGTTGAATGAATAGCAATGCTAAAAATAATATGTTTTATTTACAAATATAAATTTAAAATTCAGTTTAAGTCAAGCAAAAATACTTTAATGGTATTTTAGAGAGAAGATTTTTTAGTCCTACTATCATTTAAAAATTGTTTAAATTATGAATCAAAATTTTAATTTTCAAAAAATTTTTTATTTAAAATCATTAATTAAATAATTTAAAAAAATTGTTGCCAGATTATTTAAATTTTTTTTTCAAAAAAGTCTCAAGATTTGCCTATTTCATGAGTTCAAGAAACGAAGTTACCAAAAATTTTGCTTTAATTGATAAATTTCGTCCAATTACTATAATTAATTATAATTATTAAAATTGATATTCAAAGTCTATTTTTAGCTTAAAAATTAAAAGTATTAATTGAAAAAAATCATTCTTTAAAATATATAGATAAAAAGCCACACTAAATATATTTCAAATCTGATAACCTCTGCTAGACTCCACAAGTCTTAATAATTATTTTTTAAAATTAAGCATTAGGCTAAAATTTAGTTCTTCGAAGCATCTTTTGGATAATTAAAAGAAAGAAATTTTTTTTAAATAGTTGTATTTGAATTGAAGGTGAATTGCAAAATAATAGTTCATACATTCCATGGGCAAACGGATGCGGAAGTGGTGGTTTTAGAATTGATTTTTCTGAAAAAAAATTTCATCTTTTTAACATGTGTTGTAACGCACACGATTTGTGCTACGGAACATGCGGTACCTACAAAATAGAGTGCGATATAAATTTTAAAAATTGCTTGGAAAGCGTGTGTGAATTGTTAAAAAATAATTCGAAACATGGTTTTATTTTTAAATTTATTTTATTCAAAAAATGAAAATTAAAAAAAAAAAATTTAGACTGCATTTTTACTGGGAAAATGATGTATGGCCTGGTAACAATATTTGGTTGTGAAAATTTTCAAGAAAGCCAATCTACAGCTTGCATTTGCAAATGACCAAATTTAATTGAAAAAAAAAATTTTGGACTTATTTACATTTATTTGTTTTTAGAGTAAAAAAGTTTGAATCAAGTGAAACAAATAAATAGGTCAAAAATTAGTAAAGCGTACAAAATAATACTTATTTTATATTAATTTTGAAAAAATTCAATTTTTATATTTCGTAATTATTTTTTTGAATGTAACTTTTGGCTATCTTACTATAGCGTTTAATCTCATCAGCTCGTTCTAAATTTCTGTACTTATCTTTCAAATGAACAGAGTTGCGTGCTTTTAGCTGCTCATTGAAACGCTTCAAAATTTTTGCCCAATTTCCTTTGCCATAAAGCTCAACACCAATAGCCAGATAAATTGTCTCATTCTCAGTCCATCTAGTCCTTTGGTTTTGAGCCTCGCCTTTTTTTGTCTCACGTGATGAATTTTTTTTGGCATCCGAATCACTATCGGTATCGATGTTGGAAAGTTCGAAAGAGTTTTCAACACGGGCTTTTTTTTTGATGCTTCTTCTTCTTTTCGATTTATTAACCAATTCTTCCTTTGAGCTACTCTCATAATTTTTAGAGCTTTTTTTTCTAGTCTTCTTTCTGAATTCTACTGATGAGTCCGAGTCATTTGGCAAAGCTGATTCATTTTCTGCGAGCCTTGATGTAGTTGGTTTTGGACTAGATGTAGATCTCTCTAGTGCTAAGTTTTTGCTTTTTCTGGTTTGCTTTTCTCTAGTGGTGAGATTGAAATTGAGCTTGTCATCGGAATCTTCTTGAAATTGAGCAAAATCTTGTTGGATATCATTTGGTTCAATTGATGAAACTCTAGTTGCTCTTAATTTAGACGCTGTCGGCTCTTCCAATGCACATGATACTCGATTTTGGATACCTATTACTGGACTAGCTGGTCTTTCTTCATCATCATTAAATTGAATATTCTAAGTAGGAAATTTTATTTAAAAAAGAAATATTTTTTTTTAATAATTACCATTAATTCATCAGTATCTGAGTTTATCATTGTTTTTTTTAGCATTGAACTCTCTAGTTTAGGTTTTCTTGTTTCACTACCAATAAGATCAATACCATTTTTCAGTGATTGGAATTTTTTAACCAAATTTTCTTCTTCGTTTTCATTTTTTAGATCGTGGAAATTTGAAATCTCAAATATGATGCTGGTATTCTTGAACTCAAGTTTTTGACTAAAAATTTCGCTCAGATCACTATAAAAAGCCTCATTTGGATAAGCCTTGAAAAATTTTAAATTTAACTTTTAATTTTTAAAAGTGGATATAAAGTTCAATTTCCGACTAATTTGAATATTATTGAAAAAAATTTTTTGCATCACAAAATAAACATTGACTTTATAAAAACAAGAATTTTTTTCAATTAAATTAAAAAAATTATAATTATGAATGATAAAGCCTTTCCTTTGGTACTTGGATTTTTTTAATACCTTTATTTAAAGAATGCATTTTAGAAGTTAATTAAAATATAAAATTTTTTAAATAAAGATTTGAATAGGCACCGCTTTTGTTTACTATTTTTATAAATAATATGTTAAAAGTATCTAAATTAATTAGTGTATGAAACTAAGATAATGAGAAAAATGAAGAATCCAATGGACAAAGATTAGCTATTAATTGGGCAAACAGTTTGATGAACTTAATAAACAATTGTTTATTATATCCTTATAGCATGGTGGAGAAAAGGTTTATTTTCTTTATAATAATTTTAAGTAATGGTTCTGACCAAAAGATCATGATATTGAGTTGGATTTATATTGATATTAAAAATGTATTAAATGCGTCTACACCAAGGGTGTTAAACAGGACTGATGTTGATTAGTTTTAATGCTGAATTCAAGATTATGGTGCAATAGACCAGAATAAATGATATGCCTAAAAGTAAAACTGCTAGCAAATAGAACTAATTTCTTATTTGATTAAATGGATAAAAAATTTAAATACTGGTCAATTTGAGTAATTATCAATTTATTAACTAGCAGGCAACTTAAACTTTTAAAAGAAATGACCTTATAAACCGAAAACAAAATTTTCTAACCCTTATATTTTATTTGTTAAATAGTTTGCATTATTAAAAAAAAATTTAAATATTTAGGGTCTGGCCTGTTATGTGACCAAGTGGATCATGTAATATGTGACCTGACTTTAAATTTTCCATGCGAGTTTGGGGACCGGAGATTATTTTTTCCGGTCACATAAGTTTGAGTCAAACTTAGATGACCAAAAATTCTTTTTTTTTATAATGTTAAACCAATTTTAAATTGAAAAAATTTTTTGGACCCAACAAAATATTTTGGTAACCTTTTATAAAATCAAAAAAATTACAGAATCAATGTTTATTTAAGTAATTAATTATTTTAAATGTTTGATAAAGTTAAAAAAAAAAGAGAAATATTCCTTAATTGTTTTAATCAGTGTATTTTGGACATGTGTAAAAACACACTCTTAAAATTTAGAAAAAATTTGACACATATATCGAATTCCATTTGATATGTATACCCGCTTAAGGCTCTCTTTATCACCAATACTGTACCATTTGATGCAGCTATGACTCGGCTGGCATTTTGCGAAATTAAAGAAAGCTTTTCTTTTTCAGTATTATTATCTCATTCCTTCAACTAATGCAATATCACCACCTAATTTTTTTGAATCTATTTCAGAGAACCATTATTTTATCATAAGATAAGAAATTTAAAATTTTTGTCTCTTGAAATTTTGAACTTTTAAAATTTTAATGAACCAACAGAATATTTTGGTGACCAATAAAATTGTAAATTTTTCAAATTTTAGGTCACCAAATTGACATGAGTCATCAGGTCACATATTACATGACCCACTTGGTCACACAACAGGCCAGATCCAATATTTATTTAAAGTAAATTTTCTCTTGTAAATTAGCTTGTTTATTAATTGAAATAAAAAAAAATAGTATTTTTTTTGGTCAGACTAAAATCTATTTGGAAAATTTTTTGTCGTTTGTTTCAAAATTAACTTTTAAAAAACAGGATCATTTAACTTATTAGTGAATTCCAAATTTAATATTCACGAAAATCTAGATAACTTAAGAATTTCATTAGTTTTTATTTATTTGATGAATTTTACCAAAAAATGTTCACAAATTAAATTTTTAGATTTTAATTTTTTATCTTATTCCTTATTTTAGCAGTTTAGAATATTTTTTTTTAAACTATCTAATAATAAAAGAATGATTACCTCATTTTGATTGGTATCATTGACAAAAAACGGATCTTTCTGAATCAAGTCTTCCACTTTTTCTTCATGAATGTCAAAAAAATTTTCTCTCAAAAGCACTGACGCCTTTCAAAAGTAAACAATATTAAAATTGAAAATTTAAAATAGAAAAATTCACTTTTCTGAGTGTGATTGATCTAATCTCTGACAGAATATCCAAAGTGATAAATCTGTTTAAATTTTCATTGAACAAAGTTCCTAGAACCGAAAAGAAGGCTTCTTCGTTTTTGTTCTTAAAAAAGGCGCCATATTGATTAATCAAATAGGAAAATGCTATTTTGAAGCGAATGTTTGCATAGGCATCGTTTTGAATCAATTTGATATCTTTGAACTAAAAATTAGATATTTTGAATAAAAATTTTTTAAAATTTTACTTTCAATCAAACTTTTTAGAAGGCCCAAATTTGACACATCGTAGAAGCCATTTTCGTTGCTTAAGAAGTCATCAATCGATTTGCAAAATAAATAGTTGGATATTAGTTTGGAAAAATTAAGATTTTTATCGATCATTTACCGATTTTTTCTATTTTTTTCTAATACTTTGGTTATTCTAAGTAAGTCAAATTTTTGAATATTTGAATAAATGAATTTTTATAAATACTCAAAACTTGCCTGTTGATTACTATTTTGTCTTTCTATACAAAAATAGAAACTTGTCCAAAAATATAATAAATTATAATCTAACCATAACAATTAAAAGAGCACTTTATAAACAAATCATAAACAAATATTCTATTTGTGTCAAAATGAACTATTTATTTCACAGATGAGATAAATTATTATTTCGGGTCACGAATCGTTAACTTTTAAATCATGGTTTTAAGAATGAACTAGTAACTTAATAGATAATAAAAGATTTAGGATATTTTCACCTAAATATTTTGAAAATAGATAAAAACAAGCCAAGACAAAATAGTTGTAGGTGTGCAGAAAAAATATTCTCAATAATTAAAAATTTTAAAAAAGAGTCTAAAGGTTTAAAAATAAAAAAAATTATTTTTTTGATTTAAACATTTCAAATGAAAATAATACTTAAAATCACCACAAAAATACAATGATCCATATTAACCATCTTTTATAGTTTTTTTTTATGTAGCCAAATTCTACAGCTGAAAGAATTGCCATTAGATGGCCAAAAATTTTAGGAATTCGTCTGGATTCTGACAGTACACCATTTTTTAAAAAAAAATTTAGCATTTTCTTTATTTTCTTAAAACAAATTGAAAGAAAATTTGAAGCAAAATTACATAAGATATCGAAAAAAAAAATTATTCATTCATTTACAATCAAATTCACGTACTTTTCCAGACTACTGGCTCACTCATTATTGATTTAGATTTTTACTCTTCATCGCTTTTAATATTTAATTCATCAAAAATCCATAACAACTTGATTTTCATTGAGTTGATAATTTAAGGTATTAGTTGTTGCTTTTAGCAAACCATGATTAAACTTTCTTTCTAGTTGAATGCTTTTTGCTACGTTTTAAAAATTTCAAAAATCTGAAATAACATTCATGGAGTTTATTTTTTACAAATAAAATTTGATTTTAAATATTCAATAATCTCATTTTAAACATTTTTGAGTTATGTTCAAAAATTATTCTACTTTTAAATATTTTCCCTGTATAATTATTATTATTTTTTTTATTTAATTTACGCCGCTTGGGCGATGCAAAAAAAATTTCATAAAATAAAGCTAAAATGTTATTTTGTTATTAATATTCTAATTACTGTATTAAATAAATAATCAATTTAATTTTTCTTTGTAAAAAATCAAATTTTACTTTCTAAATTTTTTTACAATGGTCAAAATTTATATAACTTGATTAATTGAAATTAAAAATATCTTTAACCCAAAGCTCAGTAATTACTAATTAGATCCTTCTTGTTCAGTAAATTTGTTAACGAAATTTTCAGTCTTTTGCGTAAGTCTCAAAGTCTAAATCAAGAATTTTTTAAAATTGGATTCGTTCATTTTACTTTCATTTTTATCAAGTTTTATTTTTTTGAATAAAAAATATTAGAGATATATCTAATTGCTTAGTTTAAATATATTTATTTATTTCTAAAAATCTAAGAACCTTTAATATAGAATTTTAGATATTTAAATTTACTAAGAATTAAAAAAAAAATTTAATGAAAAATAAATATCCCATTCAATGAGAATAATGTTAAAAAATTATAAAAAAAGATTAATTGAAACCCAGAATTAAGAGGTGATAACATTTAAAATTTTAATCTAGATTTTTCAGTTATTTTTTTTAAATAAATAAAGAAAATTCTAATTACCGTAGACTTTATCCATAAATTAAAATGATTAATTAATTTAAATTAATATTCCGATTTTTCTTTGAATTCAATTTATAGCACTAGATCAAATGTAAAAATCAGAAAAATAATTTTTGATTATTAACAAAAAACTCAAGCTTTAACGCCCCATTAAACTTAAAAACTTTATTTTAATGCGGACTCAAGACTTAAATAAATTTTTAAAGAATGCGGTGTAAGTTAAGAATGTTTTTAAATGAGCGAAATGGTGTCTGTTGCATGCCCCATTCTTGTCAAAGCTGTTCTGTCTATAAGGCTTCAATATCTAAAAAGGGTATACGGTAATTTAAAAAATTAATCTTTGGCAAAAATGAATAGATTTCAATGAATCTATTGAAAATAAATTTTATTTTTCTTAACACATAAAAATTCTCATTAAACTAAAAGTAGAGGTTGACAAATACTCTGAGCATTCTGTATAACTAACAAACTTAGATCAGAATCGAAAATTACTTGAAATTAAAAATTTAAGTTTTTTCCTTGTAATAAAAAAGAAATATTTACAAAATAACAGAAATAATATCTTTTAAAAAGGCAAGTTGAAGTTGATGATCAATTAATATATCTTAAAGCTTTAATTTTTTTTTGTTTATTCTTTATTAACAGTTTTATTCATTTATTTACACAATATGCAAAAAATGTAAAATTAAATTTAAAAAATAAATAAATAAAATTAATATGAATTTCTTAAAATAAAGATGCTTGAATTGCAGTTATATTTTAAATTGATTATCAACTTCTATTGCCTCTAAAATTGTTTTTATTTTAGTTGAATTAATTTTTTTTAGAACTTTTTATTGAAAATCATTTGGTTGTCATGAACTTTTTCTCCTACATAATCATTGTTGAAAATTTTTACACTTTTTATGATCCTTTTAAATTTTAGAAAATCTTAAATTTAGAGATTAAATTAGGGTTAATGACTTAGGGCACTTTAAAAAAATAGAACTATTCAATTCTAATTTAGAATTTCTAAATTAGAGTAAAATGAATTAAATTGCAAATTAGATTCTTTTTGAAAAAAAAATTAATTTTATTACTTGTTAAAATTTATAAAATACTCTAAAAAGTAAATAATCATTGGAATTTTTTTATAAAGTTTATCCAGACCTTAAAAAAAGATTTAAGTTTTAATCCATTTTTAATGATAAGCCATAAGTTTTGATGAATTTTTTTGTTAAAATGAGTCAACTCAAATTTGATTATTTTTTCAAGTAATTCTCTAAAATTAATCAGCCATTTCAGAACCATTTTTACCCATGATTGAATTTTTTGCAAAAATCGGTTTCTTTTGCTTATTTTTGATAGAAATTTGCTAAAGCATTTCAAGTAGTACTGCTATCAACTAAAATTAATTTAATTTCTCAGAACTCATATATTAATTAAAATATACTTAATTCAAGATTTGTTTACTAAGGATTAACATTTATATAGACTGAACCAAATAAGCCATTTGACCAAAAAAATAGCAAAATTATTATTAATTATGAAGTTTTTTCCTATTTAATTATTTGAATAATATTCATTTGAAAACGTTTTGAAAACAAAATTAAGATATAATTGAAAACAAAAATAAACTAAATACCGGCCATAATTGAAATTTAGTATTTATTGATATAACATAAGGGATGTATGTGAATATTTAAATTGCGCTCTGAATATATTGAAAAAATTGAAAAAATAAGGGAAGAATTTCTGTTCAAGTAAGCATAATTAAGCAATTAGGTTCTTGAAATATTTCAAATTTTTACCGGGCAGTATAGTCCGATTTCACTCAAGTGCATTCGTTAATTATTAATTTAATAATTTGTCTGTGATGAATACCGGTTAGTGTTGGCTCTCAGTTAACCACTCGGAACCATATGCTACCAAAAGCCATTAGATTTTGCGTTCAATTTGAAAAACAAAAGAATTGTTTATATATTTTATTAATAGAAACTAGAAAAATTATGATTATTATCATGATACTTAGGCTGAAAAAGCGAGATACGAAGAATTTCACTGAATATTTATCATAATTAAAAAAATAATTTCAACTATGATTTTTCTCACTATCTATCTAAATTCATACAAGTAATTCAAAAACTAAATTGCTCAGGTTAGAGTAATAAAATCTTAGGGGTAATTAGTTTTTATTTTTGAGCCAAAACACTCTATTTTTTTCATTTCGAACGGATTCAAATCGAAACCTTATTAATCTAGATTAAAAAAATTAAAGAAGCCAAACATTAGTATTTTACGCCTGATTATGAATAAATTAAGTAGTAGTCGTTGATCAAACATGGCCTATACCTATTAAATTAATTAGTTTTTTTTTATTTCAAAAAAAATAAAATTATTCAAATCTTAAAATTAAATAGATTGATATGTATTCTTCTAATACGATCAGTTTTTTTTGTTGAATAAAAAAATAGATTATTTTAAGAAAAACTTGTTTTTTTTAAATACTTTACAATGTGATATAACCCACTAAAGTAGGATTTAAGATTAAGAGTTGTTTTTTTATATTAGGGTTTATTTTTAATGAAAAGTTTGTTATTTTTGTGTATGTAAAATTCGACTTTTGACAACTAAACTTTATGGTTTGTGTTCAATAATCCTTACCATGGTAATATTAAAAAAATATTTTTTAGATAGAAAAAATAATGCAACTAGAAAAATGGTGATTTGAGTTGGACACTTTTTTCGAGACCTAATTTAATAATCTTTTGCAATCATTTCTAAGGAATTATTTTTTTTTGATATTAAGAAATAAAAATCGAGTTTTGTGACACACTTACACTTAGTATTTTAAAACACTTGTCATTTAAAATTGTTTAAAAATTTAATTGGAATCATTTAAAATGTGACAACTCTGTAAAGGTAACTCTGTAATTTGATTCAATTTTACTAAGGATCAAGTGCAAATTATTTATTAAAATTAAGTTTTAGGTCTTTTAAAAATTAATAATTTAAAAATGAGTAATTTCTTTGAAAAGTTTGAATATTTTTTAAGTTAAAGTCTTATTGAATTTACAATAAATCATTAAAAATTTAAATTCATAACTGAGAAAATATAGATTTCAAAAAATATTTAATTTGTTTTTGGTACTACAAAAAACATTTAAAAAGTTTCAGTAGCGGCCTATTGTTTGGCTTGTTCAAATTTTATTTGGTTCTTAATTACTAATTTTTTAATTTTAAATTTTGACTTTTTAAAGAATTAAATTGGAATCTTTTTAAACGTTGCAACTCTTTGATTCAATTTTTCAATTTTAATTAGCATCAAGTGCAAATTATTTTTCTTAAATTAAATTTATTCAGAAATATTCAAAATTACCTATGATTTAACTTTGAGGTATTTTAAAATATTTAGGGCGACTGATCAAGTCTTAAAATCGAAAATTAATAAGATTATGTTCAAAAAGATAAAAATATTTATTTTTTGCTAGATGTCAAATTTATAGTTTAAAATTGCTTAAAATTATTCATTTACCTGACTCATACACTTAGAATCCAAAAAATGAAAAATAAAAATAAGTTTTTTTTCAAATTTGTTCATTTAAAAAATCTTTATTTAACAAATTATTTAATTTAATTCATAATAAGGTGTTTTTCTCAAAACAGCCATGCCACTTAAATTATTCTTGGTTGCATAACATTTTTTAAAAATTAATATAAGACAAAATTGTGAACCCAAAATTGAATTTTATGTTTAAATATACATTAATCATTTAAATAAAATTTTTTTAACAAAATTTAGATCGAAAATATGACGAAATTTTATGCATCAATTTTGTCGTCATAAATTGAAAATGTTTTCGTTTAACATATCGCACTTGGGCACAGTGGCCAAGTCAAAAGTGCAAAGCCATGCTGCCAGTGCGAACTCCAAAAGCGAGCATCAAGTATCATTTGAAGTGTTCAAGGATCATTGGAAACAAGTGCTGATGATATTTAACAAAAGTCTCATTAACGACGATGATATTCAAATAGTTAAGAATAATCTTAGTCAAATGGTCAATTTTCTGATCGCTGAATTGGACTTAGTTGCTAATCAAAAACTAAATTTGACCAAAAATTTAACTTTGGAAAGAAAATATGAGAATTACCAAGGTCATGGTGAAATTTGGGACTTTGTTGTAAAAAATAATATTTTCGAAAACATTTATCTATGGACTTTGAGCTATCCGGAATATTTGTTCGACCTTAAATACGAGCAATTGAAGTACTACGAGCTATTGATTAACCAAATGCAAATAAATGAACAAACAAATTTAATTTTATTTAATCAATTCCATCGTCCCTTGTTTTCGTTGATTAATCACTGTTCGAACCATAACTCAGAGCTCATAGAAAAGCATATGATTTCGGTACTTAACCAACTGTGTGTGTGTATGTGTAAAAATTCAAATTTGTTAAATATTTTTTTTGAAAATGTGTCCAATTCCCAAATGTTTTTGAGCAATGCAATCAACGAATTGGTTCTAGAAAGAAATTCTAATGAGCAGAAATTTAAATCGATCAATTCGTCCAAAGCGTTCATATTCACCCTTTTGATACCGTATATCCACCGAGAGGGATCATATGGTAAGAATTTTTGGCTGCTTGCTTTTTTTAAACAATATTATTTTAGAAAATACACAATCTTTTTTAAACATTTTTTTGTCACTATATTAAACTAATTTATTAGATTTGAAAACAAATAAGTTTAAAATCAAATATTTAATTTAAATTTTTTTCAGAAAGTTTTTTTTATTTTGATTGAAAATTAATTTAAATTTTTTGAAAATACCTATATGTATTCAATAATACTTAAAAGATAAATTTTTCAAAAAAAGGCAAAATCATATTTCGTATCAAAAAAGCTTTTCTAACAAGAAGAAATTTTAAATTTTTTTAAAAGGATATTAAAAAAAATATATACTTTAATTTATGTGAGGTTTATTAAAAAATAAAATAAAAAGGCATATTTTTAATTGCTACAATACAAATATTTAAGTTTTCGAAAAAGTTTTAATCTATCGATTGTTACAGAAAATTAAAACCGATTTTATTTATATTTTTGAACGTCACTTGAATTAAGATAATAAAAAAAATTATTAATTATTTACGATTAAAATAAGAAAAGTTTCAATAAATAATTCAAATCTAGTTCAAAACAGAAAAAAAAGAATATATAATGTTTATTGAAAAATAATAGGTAAATAGAGCTGTTTGAAAATTAGAGAATTTTTCCAAAAATTTATGCTATCAAAAAATAAAATTTTATTTTATTAATTGCTTTAATAGAAATTGATTCTAAAAAATTATTGTTTTCAAATTATCAAAATTTCGTTCTTTTTTGCATAATTCTCACGTAATTTTTTCTGGTATTTTTTTCTTATGTTTAGAACAGAGATTTTGGGACTGGAAAATTTTTCGATTTGATTACCCTAAGAAAAATTTTAATAATTGACTTATATTTGATGAACAAAAATTTAATTTAAAAAAGAAAAGGTAATATAGAATAAGTCGCATTTTTTACTAACTTTTAAGACTTAGGACAGCTTTATGTCTTTTTTTTAGTCCAAACTTTTTGGACACCAAGTATTATTTTCTAAATGCTTTTTAATGTGAATATTTTACAATTTTAAATAAAAAATTTTAGTTAAATGATTACTAAAATAATTAACACTAATAGGCACAAATTGTGGCAGTGTCACATTTGGTAAGTTAAATTAATTGATTTACTGATTTGACTAACTTTAAAGCTTGCATCTGAATTATTAACTTTTATAATGGTTTTGGCACTATGATTTTAATTAACAATCTAAACTAAAAAAAATATTTACATTATTTTTGCTTCAGGCCAACAAGCACGTGATTCTTTATTAATGATTATGCAACTATCATCCCGAAACTCGAATCTTGCCAAATATATTGTTTACAATACCGATTTTTGTCCGGTAAATAGATAAATTAATTAACTGTGCCTAACCAAAATTTATTTTTGCTGCTCAGATTTTAGCTACAGGTCTTAGTGGATTGTATTCGGAGCTGCCTCAAAAATTAGATTTGACTGAAAACATTGATGATATTAGATATTTACAAAAAGCAGACATTTTAAATATACCATCTCTAAACAAATTTGTTAATTCATTAGAATTTTGTAACAACGTTATTCAAGTAAATTTTGAGTTATTAATTTTTGTTTAATTTTTTTAAAAAAAAATTATTAAAAATAGGTATCTCATTCTTTAATTGCCAACCAGCTTTTACAATATGTGTACTATGGATTTTTGATTCCAGTGATCGCACCGGCTTTAACTCAAGTAAAAAAATCAAATAATTTAATTTTATTGTTAATTTGAAAATAAAAAGAATAACTCCGAAGAGATAATTGCTGCGACTTTGTATTTAGATATTTTTTTACGAACTATTAATGAACCAAATCTGGTAAAAATGTTTTTAAAATTCATTCTCTACTCAAAATTCGACGAACGCATAACTCTACTTGATACTCTAGTATACCGAATAAATGCCAATAATAAAGTAAATTTTAAGAATTTTTTAATTTATTTTATTTTTTCAATGAAGCTTTGCTTGGTAACATTAATGTTTTTTTATACTCTGGTCGATCTTAACTCTGAAGATGTCATGTACAAACTTGTCTTTTCGTAAGAGTTCAAATAAAACTTTGAAAAAGAATAAGATTAAAATTCAAGGTATTTAATGCCGTGTAGGCATTTGATGAAAAGTCAAATAGCTTCCTTAAAACAAAATCCACACGAGATAAATGGATCAAATGCTCAGACATTTCTCTCTTTGTCTACTGATTTCAGCGATCCTGATCGCAACAACAAATCAATGATACAATCAATGGACAGAACTAACCAAGTGTCAATACCGGTTAACTTTTCTACGTTGAATAGCTCGGATCCTTTGCACAAATGGCTTAATAGCATGTAAATTTTATCTTTTTCTGGTCTCTTTATAATCCGTAATCAATATAAACTCTAATTTTTAATTAATAATAATAAAATCCTTTCGAAGCTTTGATTAAATAATGTGATTAATTTACTTTTAAGCGAAATCTATGAATTAAAAATAACAAATTCAAATTTACTTTAGATTTATTAAGATTAAAAAAATTTTTTTCAAATTTATATTACTTAATCAAAGCGTATTTTTAAAATTAAATGTCAATTGATTTTTATGCTTTTAGTAAATATTTTTATTTTTATTTTTTACTTCTCTGACATATTTTGAAAATTTACCGAATTGTATTTTCAAAATTATCTTTGAGGGTTAATACAATTTTCTGGGTTTTTGCTTATTTTGAGTATCACGAATTAAATCACGAAAAAAATTACGAATTTTTTACTTTAATGACTATCCGAAGGAAAATAAATTAATAAGTTTGTCTGTAGTAGTTTTTAATTGCTAAGAAATCTTATTGATATGGAGGTTAACCTTCAAACTTGTAACTAAAAGATGCTTTTTAATAATTTCTGATAGAAGGAGCATTGACAGATAATGAGATTTGACTTTTAAAAAATATTTTCCTTCTTTTACTTTTTGTACTTCTAGGTAAATTTAATCATTATATCAAAAATTAAAAGGGGTCATGGACGGCGCCCTAGTTTAGTGATTTGGGTATGTGGTAGATTAGAGAACTACTAGTTAAAATTAAAATAAATAAAATAAAAAATTAATTTAAATCTTTATATTAATGATCAAAAAGAACAAAAAAGGGTCAATTAAAATAATAACAATAAAGTACAAAAAGTACAGAAATAATTTTTACTTTTTAATATTCTCATTATCTGTACCTCACTTGAAATTTTTTATTTTTTAATTTGACCAAATTTATTTAAATAAAAGATTCGGATTTATTTGAGGCGGCTTTATTAAATTTAATTAAATTTCACTTATTTTAATACCAAGGTCTGTTCCCAATAATTTGGAATTAATTTTGGAGATGTTGGATTCAATGAATTTTAATTTTGTAGATTATTTAAAAGACTCTAAACAAGGAATTTTATCATCCAGCCAAAAATCTCACAAATGGTCATCTACTTACGATTTTGTTTCGGACTTAACCAATTTAAACAGTACAAAAATTTTGGACAAGCCATGTCAAGAGCTCGAATATGACCCAGAAGAATTTCTATTCAATTTGAATATTTCATCCGGTTCGATAAACGAGAACACAAAGAGTACTCGTTCAACAATTAACTTGTTTTCCCGAGAACCAAATACCGATTTGGATTCTCTTGAATACGACTCGTCAAGCATCACTTCGGTTAAAATAAAACCCGAACGCGGCAAAAAAAGTCGGAGCAGCGATAACACCAGGCGTTCACGCAAAAATAGGGCATTGGCAAATGATTTTTATGTTCTTTCATTTGATAATGAATTATCCGAGTCGTCGGGATCTGAAGAATCGGAAAATGACGAAAAAATTGAAAATAATGATGAATTAGAAGAGGAAGAAGACGATTTGACAGCTACATCTCTATCATCAACAGCTACTTTAAATAATGAATTGACATCACAAATTTCAAATGAGCCTTCAAGTCAATACCGAGATCAATTGATGAATTATTTTTTTTATAATGAAGAAAATAATAAATTGTTTTTAAATAGTTCATTAGATAATTTTTTAAAATCAATTGATACATTTTTTAGTAATAGTCTTCAAGAAACCCAACGAGACACAATTGAATCTGACATTAGAAAGAATGGTGCTGATTTGGATGTTTTATGCGGAGAAATACTCGAAATTTATAGTCAAGTTTTTTCGACTGATGTTAAAGAAAGAACAAATGAAATTCCAAATCAAACAACATCGAATGCCTTAACTGCATTTCCTCTTTATAATGAATCTATGAACACATCAACTAATTCGTCAAGTACGAATAATCAAACTTTTGACAGTGGAGTTGAATCGACCAATTCGGCAAATAAGGAAAATGATTTGGGTCCTTTTCTATGTGCTTTATTGAACAGATTAGATCATATGTTGACAAATAATTTACAAATTAATTTTGTTGTGACGGGTATTTTTGCTAGACTGGCTTTCTATCCTCAGTTGTTGTTACGCTCATACTTACTAAATAGTAATCTAGTTCTCCAGCCTAATATCAAGTCATTAATACAGGTAAATTTTGATTTATAATTTGTAATTATTTATAACTTTTATTTATTTGAATAAGTTAATTGAATTTAATTAAAAATTTTAGAAATTTTAAAATTTGATTATTAAAATTTTTTTTCTTCGATAAGCGAATGAAAAAATCATATTATTTATTTTTATTTAAATAAATAAAAATTAATAAAATAAGAAAAATTCACGAGTTCTTTGATTCCGATCTAGTAGTCCTATATTTTAATTTATATCTTAAATTAAATTTTTAAATCTTTTAGATTAAAAACAACTAAAAAACAAAATTAAATGTTCATAAATAATAGTTTTTAACTATTAAAATCGATTTGTCAGTTTTAGTAAAATTTTTGTTAGGAAATTGTTTCAGCTGATTCATTCAACAATTAACCTTAATAATGCTTTTGAAAAAATTTTCATTGTAATTTTCATACATTTTTGAGTGTGGACATTTTTTATACTTAATTTTATAGTTTTCACAGAAGCAGAATTTGCATGATTCATTAAATGTTTCAGTTAATAAAATTAATAGAACCAATTTTTTTTTAAATCATTTAAGATACAGTGTTGCTTTGCCACAAGGATTTTAGGAAAATTTACGTAAAAAATTGTAATTTTACGATAATTAAAAAATTACTTTTACTAAATTTTCCGTAAACTTGAAAAGGGCCAAAAAAAAGTGGATTTTTGGTCATTTTTTTTAAATTTCAACAAATTTTTGATTTTTTTTTAATTTTATACAAATATTAATAAAAATAAAAATTACGTAATTTTACGTAAAACTGTACTTTTTTATCGTAAAATAAAGTAAAAAATTGTAAAACAAAAGTAAATTTTTCAAATTTATTGGAATCTTTTAGCTAAATTAATTAAATAATATTTAGTCCTTTTTTTTAGCAATCGATCTTTCTGTTTTTAAACTGTTTATGCTATTTAGCCATGTAGTTGGAAATTCAATTTTAAAAGGGACAAACTTTTTCAAATGAGCTTAAAATAAAAATTTCATAATTTTCTAAAAAGTACTAATCATTAATTACCCTTAATTTCCAAAAATTTGAGGAAAAAAAATCAACAAAAGCTGAATCTAAGGAAGACGAAATCGAAGTAATCGCTATTACTTACGATATTCCGGACACAAAACAATTAAGCTTTAGTATAACTTGTTAAAAATTACCTTTTTTTTAAATGAATTTCATTTATTTTTTTGTCAAATACTTAGAGGCTTTTTTGGCGATTCACTCTTTGTTAAACATAAATTGAATTTTTTGATAAAATTTACGGAATCAATTTCGGTGTCCTCAAATTTCCGTTTTTAAACTTTATCTCATTAACTAATAAAATCGTAATGATTTATTTTAAAATTTTTATTTTAGATACTGAGCAATGTAAAGTTTAAAATAGAAGCTTGTTCGAAAACCTACAACAACTTTTCATTATTATACTTGAAAGCAAAAGTTTTTTTAATTAAACGATTGATTGAATCACGGAAACACAATTTTAGTTATGTGAAGCCGAATGACAAAAAAATTGCTGAAGATTTAAAATTAAATAATATAAATTTGATTGAGAATCAAAATGAAAAAAAGTCAAAATCGAAAAAAATTTTCTCAATGGAGTCTATCTTTAACATTTTTTTTAAACCACTAAACGAAGATAGTCGAGACATTGAATGTCAAAATCATTCATACCAAAGCAATTTAGTATCTAAATCAGAGCTTGATTTTAGGTAATTGTTTTTATAAGATTTTTTAGGTATTGTGAATTTCAAATACAAATTGAACAAAAATTCTTCATTTTTCGATAAATTAAAATTAAAGTTAATATAAAATATTAGAAAAAATACTGCAACAAAGTGCAATGTAATTTGTTGCACCTTTTCAACCTACAATAAAATTTTTATTTTATTTTTTTTTTATTAAATCAAATCAATAACCGATTTAAATCTTATTGATGCTTTATTTTTTTTCTATTTTCACATGAGAAAAATAATTTTAGGTAAAAAAGGTGCAACATAGTATGTTGCAGTATTTTTTTCTAATATTTTTAATTAACTTTAATTTTAATTTATCAAAAAATGAAGAATTTTTGTTCAATTTGTATTTGAAATTCACAATACGGATTTTTAAGTCATATTTTTATTTTTTATATTTTAGAAATTCGAATCAAATCGAAGAATTTTATTTCAAAGAAATGATGGATGATGATTTTTTAATAACTGATAAAGATTGGGAAGATATGCGTTCTAGAAATATTGCTTACAGTGCGGTTGTATTTGACGAGTTTATCAAAGAATTAGCCTCTATTTGCCAAGAACACTCGGTGTTAAATCAAGAAAATTATTTTTAGAAATTTTTTTTTTAAGTCTTCCTTTTTGTTTAAATTTTTGTCTTTAATAGAAAAAAATCTGAAAAAATTTGATTTATTTGATCTACTAAGCTTAGATATTATTAGAACTTTTTATGTAAAATTTTTGTTAAGGTCTATTTTTACTAAATGGAATTTAGATTTAATTTATTTAAAATTCGAAACTAATTTCACAATTTCTAAATAAAAATTTTAGACATAATTTTTTATTAACATTTAAAAGGTGCCTTAATTTTTCTTCGAAAGCAAATCGTGATTAGAAAATTTTCAAATTCAATAACTCCTTGTTAGATTAAATTAATTGAATGAAATTTAGTATGATAATTATATGGTTGATTTTCATTTTTTACTATTTTAAAAGCTATTGTTATCTATGAGTATATTAATTCAAATGAGAAAAAAATTAATTTAAGTTAATTTAGAAAAATAGGAAAATTTTATTTCAAATGGAAAAAGAAAATATAGAAAAACAGCTACTTGAAATCGAAGTTTTAAGAAGTATATATTCAAATTTAAACGAATTCACTTTTGACAATGAGGGTGCATTTATCGAAGCACAGGTCTTTCTGTCTCAACCAGATGATAAGACACTTTTGGAGAAAAAATTAGGCTTTTCAATAAAATTCAGTGCTGACGGTGTTGATGATAACACAGATCAAAATAAGGTATGTTGAAAATAAGTTTTAAGTTAAGTCTGATGTAAAAATCTCCAAGCTTCCCCTAGAATTAGTGTGTCGATTGCCAACCTCTTATCCTCTATCAAGCCCCCCTGATATTTTTGTAAGAAGTCTAAGCGTAAAATTAGACCGAAATTTTTCCGAAGAGTTGTCAAATTATGTCAAGTCATCCCATGATAATGACTCAGCTATACTAAACATAATCGAATGGATTAAAGACAATGTGGGCAGATTTATTAATGGTACATCTGATAAAAAAAGTCTCAACCAGGAAAGCAAAAATGTTGACAAACTAGTTTATGAGCGCGTTTTTTTCTATAGCCATCACATATTTAGTTCTGAAAAACGTCGATGTATTTTACAGTGGGCTCAAGAGTTGAATCTTACTGGCTTTTTTATGCCCGGAAAACCTGGCATTATTTGTGTAGAAGGAGACAGAACCAGTGTTCAAAGTTACTGTGCTAAATTAAGGAGTGTTCCTTGGCAAAAGTTACAAATAAGAGAGAATCAAAGTTTTGAATTGAACCCTAGTGAATGGGAGTCGGTCAAAAAATTTAAAAACTTTGAAGAGAAATTATTTACAAGCAATAATCAGACATTCGACTTGGGAATATTATTTGTTTTTTTGAAAGAGAAAAATTTGGAATATGTTTTCAATTTGTATTTTGGCGTAGATGGAAAATTACCATCCACAAGCTGAATAAATTTTTTTGCCTCAATAATTTTCAATTTTTTTTCTAACTAACATTTAATTGGGGTGTAAATTCCCGAGGTTAATATTTTTATTAATTATTAATAATCTGTTTAGAATGGGAATATCTCTGAATCGAAACAACTTGGGTGTAATTGGCTTAGTTGGTCTAATTGCTGCTACTTCATATCTAGTCCATATTAGCCCTTTGTATCTTCAAACAGAGCGTTACAGTATAAATTTTAAATTTATTATCTTAATTAAATTAACCTATT
Source organism: Brachionus paranguensis (assembly GCA_016802215.1). Taxonomy (NCBI): domain Eukaryota; kingdom Metazoa; phylum Rotifera; class Eurotatoria; order Ploima; family Brachionidae; genus Brachionus; species Brachionus paranguensis. The sequence continues at coordinate 6,092,811 of JAESIX010000004.1, forward strand.
CTTTTTTAACTAAGGATCAGAGTTGAATGAAAAAAAACTTGAACCAAATACAAAAGGAATCGCTGCTTTGCCAGTAAATAGAGTCGAAAATAACAAATCAGAAAGTGGCCTTTAAACTAAAAACAATATCAACAATTTATTTTAAAAATATAATAAAATGATTTTTGATAAGAGTAAATAAAAATGAATTAAAAAAAATAATTCTTCACTGCTTCAAGACATATTATTTATGACTTTAAATTCAAAATTTTAAGATTAATTTCTTAGGTTAATATCTAAATTTGGATAGATATAGCCTATAATATTAATTGACCGCTTTAAAGTCAGATCGTAATGAGCTGGCACAGTTAAATCTAAAAAAGAAAATTGTCAACAAAAAATTTTTCTGTTTATTTCGACCTTAGAATTGTATAAATACTCAACAATTTTTTTTTAAATTATTCACCCAAAATTTTCAATTGAATTCAAATTAAAAAATGATTTCAGGAAAAAGTCTTATTTTTGTTGCTTTGTCCAGTTTAGTTTTAATGGTTGTGTCAGTTCCGGCACCAAATTTGCCTGAACAAGATATGGTCATGCAAACTGGCTCAGCTAGATCAATGTATGGATACAATGACAACTATGACAACGGAAAGTATGATAGATATAACTATAAGCCATATGGTTATGATAAATACGACTATAAACCCAATTATTACAAGAGTTACGATGATTATAAACCATATAATTCTCACAATGGCTATAACAACTACAACTACGGATATAAGTCCAAAAATTATGATTACAAACCATACCATGGATCATATAACCGAAAACACTATAACAGTTATGAATATTAAAAATAATATATTTTTAGCTTATAATAAAGATCATTAAAAAAAACTTGGTTTATTTTTTTCATTTAAATTCAATAAGAATACAAATAAGGTATCATGTAATTAATTAAAAACTAATATCTTCTTCTGAATCCATTCATTTAGTCAAAAATAAATTGATTAAATTAAGTTTAATAAAAATTTTAACAAAATCAGTGAAACGATATATATTCAACTTTTTATTGATAATTAGAAATAATTTAAGAAAATAATATACATTGCTAATAATATAATATAATATACATTGATATTTAACTAGATGAAATTAAAAAATAAAATTTTTATTTTTGTTCCTAATAAATCAATAAATTTTATTTTTTATCTTATATTATTTTAATTTTAGGAAAATAAAAATTGAAAATTCCTGCTTGTCAATATCTATCTTTGTATTTGATTTGATTTAAAATATTAAAAAAAATTTTTAATTAAAAATCTAAGACAAATTGAACCTGATTTTTTTTAATCTTCTATTATTTTTGTATTAAAATTGCAGATGAAAAATTGAATTAATAAAAGTTGATATTATTTTTCAAAATAAGTCGATCTAAGAAAATCATTTTGGTTTTTTTTTTTTATGTCAAAAGAAAAAGTTGTTTTTAAAAAATTTTGAAAGATAAAAGAAAAGAAAAATTTTATGACAATATATTAATGCCAAATTTAAATTTATGTTTAAGTTTAAAATGCCATTAATTAAATTCAGAAATTTTTTGTCTTATTTACAAAAATATTTTCTTTTGTAAATAATTATTATACAAGCTTTACGGTATCTAAACCAGGCATATATAAACAAAATTTAAGGTAAAATTATAATAAAAAGATAAATGTGAACGAATATAAATTTTTACATGTATTTGTTAAATTTCAGGTTTATATTCTCTATCTAAGTTAATTTATACAAGATAAAAAATAACAAAATTTCTGTCATATAGGAGTTAAATTAAATCAACATAATACTTTTATTTCGATTTTTTAGGTATTTTGAAATTTCAGCACATGTATTTATATGATATCAGAAAGAAGAATTTAAGAAAAAGTTTAAACAAAACAAGAGCGAAAGGATAAAATTTTTTTAATTTGAATTTTTAAAAAGCAAAAAAAATATCTAAAACGAGTTTTCAGGCAAAAGGTTATTTTAAAATATAAATAAATTAAAAAGTTTAGAAAAATAAGAGAATTGACATATTATAATATTAAAATAACTAAATTAATAAATATTTAATAGTTAAAAATTTAATATTTATTGTTTCAAAATGAAAAATGTTTTATATTTTTTTCTCATATTTTAAGAGGTATAAATTTTAAAATTTAAATGTTTGTTTGCTAAGTATCTTAAATATCAGGTTCGAATCATTCTATCTGATAAAGTTTTTATTTTGAGGTTTGAAAAGTTTTATTTTTTATTTGAATTATTTGAATTTTATATAAGATTAAAATAGGAAGAAAAAGCAATTTTAGACATAGAAAAATATTTTTATTTTTTAAAAGAGTTATAATTATACTCTGAACTTATTTAAAATATTCATTCGTTTTTAGTAATTGCCAAAAAATATTTATTTTTTTAAAATAAAGTTAATCAAGTTTTTTATTTTAGCTTAATTTTTTAATCTAAAAGCAAATTTTTATTTTTAATTTAAATATAAAAAAATTTCAATTAAGTATTTAGGAAAATGTATGTGTTAGTAAAGAAAAGGAAAAAAATTTGGTATATTTCATGGATCCTCTATGAACTAATTTTTTGGAAATTAATTAACAGATACATCATGTATCATCGAATACAAAAAATTTATTTTTAATCAATATATTTTTAGGGATTGTAAATTCGAGAATAAATTTTAACTGCTTTTTTTCCTGGGTTCTTTTTATATTTCGGATACATTAGATATCATCAGGATTTAAATGAAAAACATATTGGAATACTTTTGAGGCTAAAACAAACTATAAATAGTTCTAATTGGAATATTCATAGTGAACTTAAATCTAATCTGTAAATTATTTGTGAATTAAACCTTGAGTTATCGCAACATGTATACTCACATGTATTTTCGGGATACATTATCGATTCGAGAATACTTTTTTGAATTATTAAAGAATGCAAAAAAGTATTTTAAAAATGTGTAGAAATAGTTATTTTGTAGCAAAAATATTCAAAATTGGATTCATCAAACCGAAAATATTGGTTATTTTTCAGAATTTTAATAAAAAATTGAGGAAATTCAAAAAATGAGAGTTGGATTTTCACAAATAGAAATAAATTTAAATAAAATCGAAAAACGAGTCCCGATATAAAGTACTCATTTTGCATTTCCCGAATCTTGAATCTAATTGTAATCCATTAATAATGCTAAATAATGTTTTTGAATAAAAGTTCGATTAAATAATAATAAAAATATTAACTTTAACCTTAGACAAACACACTTCCATTAATCTTCCATATAACTACAATAGTAGAAAGTTTTATGTAAGTTAGATTCTCAGAAACTCAGACAAAAAAAGTAATGATTTGTAAAATTCACTTTACTTAAAATCTTCCGAAATTACAATAATTCAAATACATTTATTGGAAATCCGGTGATTTTGCGTAAATTGAAAAGGTCAGAAGAAGTATATTTAGTAATATTTGAAAAAATTTTAAAAATTTGGCAATTTTATTATTTTTAATTTTTGTTATTTTAGGTAAAAAAAAATTTCTAGGAAATTAACTCAAATTTTGATAAACTCAATTCTAAACAACGTCTTATCTTTTGTTAATTTACCAAAAATTCGAAAATGGTTATTTTTGATGTACGTCCATGAATAAATCAAATTTTAATCGAACAAAAAATCATTTATTATTTAATTAGAGTTGGCTAAATTGGACGAATTATTTTAAAATTTTTTTTAATAATTAAAACGTTATTTGACATTCAATAATTATAAATTTTACAATGATTTAACATCAGATCTTTTTTACTCTTTTTTTATGCTATCTATTTTAATTTTGAATATTTTCTTTAAATATGTGCTTTTTTGGTAATTTTCTTAAGGCCTATAAGGCTGAAATTTTTTTTTGATAAATAAATACTAGAATAAAAAGAATACAGTTAAGTTTGCATGAATAAACAAAATTTTTTCTTTTTAAATAATTCTAACTCATTACAAAAGATAATCTTATGAATTAAAATTTTTTAAATAAATTTTCAAATTACGCTAAATTTATTAATTTCAAGTAATTTAATAAGGCCGACAAATTAAAGAGGAAAAAAAATTTCACCAAAAACCACAATTCAAAATCGTCCAAAATCATCGCATAGAACAATTTTGTCAAAAAGTAAATAATTTATTTTAAACAATTATAAAACTCAACATCAACAAAAAAATCTAAAGGAGACAAGACTATTTGAATTTTAAAATTAAAGGTGAAATATAAAGAAATTGGTGAGACAAAAAAAAACTCGATTAGTTTCAGGTGTAGGGTCCTAACGGTCCTGGTTAATTTAATCAAAAATATGAGAGAGAAAGAGAGGGTGATCCATTTAGCCGAGTTTGATCATAAATTCGATGTATACACCAAAAATAAAATAATTAACGAAAAAAAGGAAAATCTAAAAATAAAAGACGAAAAAAAAATTTTTTTATAGAATTTTTTTCTAGGAAATTGTGGGTCTCAAATAATCTGATGGCTAGCCTTTGGCCGAGGCACGTCCAAACACTGGACATGGCATTGGAAGGAAACGCCGCATGCCAAACACATCCCTGCATACTTGCATAAATTATCATAAAAAACATCACAATTAGCATTCATTATGCCGAATAATAAATTTAGTCAAATCTCCATCATAAAATCAAGTCTAAAAGAACTATTTATTTCGCAATGGCAATCTATTGCACACAAATCAAAAACAGTACATGTATGTGCATCAAGCTAGAACAAAACCCAACAAAAAACTTCATTACTCTATATATACATACATGTACACACACACACACACACACACACATACATATTAATTTTTTTTCTAATTGGGATATTTTTTCTCTTTTGTTTTTTTTTTGTTTTTTTTTAATTGTTTCCAATTTTGAGTGAAAAAAAAAAAAAAAAATTTTTTAAATTTTTTATTTAAAAATTTTCTTCCTCATATAGACTAAATGACGATTATTTGAAAAAAAAGAAAAAAAACCGTTTTTATTTAATTTAAAAAAATTGTAAAACCGTATGACACCCACATTACGTGATTTAAATAAACAGACAAACAAAATTTAGAAAAAAAGTTCAACTTGTCCAAATGATGAACGAAATGGACGCCGGTCCGCCGAACAAGCGGCCCAAAATCGGCGCCAACCAAGCGACCAACCAGAGCGCGGCCATGTACAGCACGCAGATGTCGGAGTCGTCCGACGTCAATCTGATCGAGAGTTTGCTGCCGGACGAGATTCTAGGCGGGGGCGGCGGCGGCGCAGCAGGCGATGACCAATCGCAGAGCAAGAGTGACCAGTCGGGCCAAATGTACCTGAAGATAATACCGGGCGGCCAGTCGGGCTACATGCACGGCCAGCAGTACTCGGTGAGCTCGCCGAGCATGCAGAGCGGCGGACAGCCGGTGCACAACGGGGCCCAGCAGCAAGCGGCCGCCAACCCGGCCTCCCAGCTCCAACCGTCCGCCATGAACACAACCTTCCACAACGTGAGCAACGTCAACATAAACAACATAAACATAATGCTGCAGCCGAACGGCCAGCACTCGACGGCCGCCAATCCGCAACCGGTCCGGTACGCGGCCCCGTCTGGCGTGAACGGCGGCGCCGCAGCCCAGCTGCCCGTCAGCCGACCCCACCAAATCCAAGTCAACCCGAACCGTCTCGCAAACAGTAACTCGTACGCGGCGAACATACGCGCGGCGGCGCCCGACCAGCAGCAGCAGCAGCAGACATTGAGCCGGCCGGCCTATGCCCAGGCCCGAGCCAATTTAGTAAACAGTAGTCAAATGGGCACACAGCCGTACCAGTACCAGCAGTACGGAGCGCCTGTTCAGTATCAGAGCCAGCAGATGCAGCAGCAACCGCAGGTGCAGACGGCGGCGCCGGCAGCCCAGGTGCAAGCGGCGCCCCAAGGCGGCCAGGGCCAGCTGAACTCGGTGAACGAACAGGAGAAACGCAAGCTGATCCAACAGCAGCTGGTGCTGTTGCTGCACGCGCACAAATGCTCGCAGCATCCGGAGCGCGTGTGCAACGTGCCCCATTGTGCCACCATGAAAGAGGTGCTCGGCCACTTGACCCAGTGCAACGAGGGCCGCAATTGCACGCGAGCGCACTGCGCCTCCTCGCGTCAAATAATCGCCCATTGGAAAAACTGCAACAAACAAGACTGTCCGGTGTGCACTCCTTTGCGCCAGCAGACCATTCAGCCGAGTGTTGGGCTGGACGCCGGTCAAGGTCAGGCACAAGGTCAAGGTCAAGCGCGCCCGCCCATCAACCTGCTCCAGCAGCAGCCGCAGCAGCCGCGCACCAACAAGCCGTGGCACGAAAAAATCACCACCGACATGCGCAAACACCTCATACAAAAAATAGTCCAGACCATATTTCCCACACAGGACACCAAAATTTACACGGACCCGCGCCTCACCAACCTGGTCAACTATGCCATACGCACCGAATACGAAATGTACGACCAGGCCGAGAATCAAGAGGACTACTTTCATCTGTTGGCCGAGCGCATCTACAAAATTCAAAAAGAGTTCGAGGACAGACGCAACAACGCCTCGGCCACAACCACCACTAGCACTTCGACTAGCACTTCGACCAGCGCTGCTCTTCAGCGTCAAACAAGCGGCGACACCAAAACAAACGACTTTCACACGCAACTAAACCCGTTGAACGCGTACAACCCGGACTTGTCGGCGGGCAACGACGGTCCGCCGAACAAAGTAGCGCCCTCGTGCATAAAAGCGGCCACAACTCAAATTAAACAAGAAGCCGAGGTCAAGGACGAACCGCTTTTGACCGAGGTCAAGGTCGAAATAAAAAAGGAGCCCGACGACGTCAAGCCCGAGCCCACCAGCGACACGAGCTCGTCGGCCACGGCGTCCAGTTCGTCGTCGTCATCGTCGTCGTCGACGGTCGACGTTGCCACCAGCGTTGCGACCACGACCAAGGACGCTAACAACAAGCCGCTCATCAAATTTCCGGCCGAGTACCTGAGCGAAAAGCTGCTGCCCATACTGGACGCGGTGGCGGGCGACGCGGACGCCTGGGCCTTCCTGGAGCCGGTGGACCCGGAGCGTCTGGGCCTGCACGACTACTTCAGCATAGTAAAGCGGCCGATGGACTTGTCGACGGTGCGCCAAAAGCTCGGCGACGGCGTCTACTCGAATCCGCAAGAGTTCGTCGACGACATGTGGCTGATGTTCAACAACGCTTGGCTCTACAACAAAAAAACCTCCAAAGTCTACAAAAACTGCACCAAATTGTCCGAAATATTTGGCTCGCGGATCGACTCGGCCATGCACGACATGGGCTACTGCTGCGGCCAACAGTACACATTCTCGCCCCAGGTCCTCTTCTGCTACGGCAATCAAATGTGCTGCACAATAGCGCGCGACGCCGTCTACTACTTGTACAACAACACCGACCAAACGCGGCCCAACGTCAACTGCGACAAGTACACGTACTGCATGAAGTGCTTCGAGTCGAGCAAGTGCGACACGGTGCCGATTGGCGACGACCCCACTCAGCCGCTGCTCGACGTCAAAAAAAGCCTCTTTGTTCAAATGAAAAACGACCACGAAGAGCCGGAACAGTTCGTGGACTGCGCCGACTGCGGCCGCAAGTGGCACCAAATATGCGCCTTGTACATGGAGCAAATATTCAGCAAGTTTGTGTGCGAGACGTGTCTGCGCAAATCGAAAAAAGAAAATCGCTTTAGCTCGGCCAAGCTGCAGCGCACGCAACTCGGCGACTTTTTGGAAAACCGCGTCAACTCGTACTTGAAGTCGGCGACAGACAGCGATGCGCATTTGCGCGCCCAAACCGGCCACGTCACCATCCGCATCCTGTCCTCCATCGACAAACAGTGCGAGGTCAAGGCCATGATGAAGAGCCGCTTCGACGGCGAACTCGTCGAACAGTTCGCCTTTCGCACCAAGGCCATATTCGCCTTCGAGCAAATAGAGGGCGCCGACGTCTGCTTTTTCGGCATGCACGTCCAAGAGTACGGCTCCGAGGTGGCCCATCCGAACACGCGCCGCGTCTACATCTCCTACCTGGACTCGGTGTTCTTCTTTCGGCCCAAGGAGCTGCGCACCAACGTCTACCACGAGCTGCTCATCGGCTACCTGGACTACGCCAAGCGCCAGGGCTTCCAGTGGGCGCACATCTGGGCGTGTCCGCCCTCCGAGGGCGACGACTACATATTTCACTGTCACCCCGTCGAACAAAAGGTGCCCAAGCCCAAACGGCTCCAGGACTGGTACAAAAAAATGCTCGACAAGGGCATCATCGAGCGCGTCGTCATCGACTACAAGGACATATACAGGGACGCGATCGAGAACGGCGTCAAAACGCCCGTCGACATACCCTACTTCGAGGGCGACTTTTGGCCCAATGTGCTCGAGGACTGCATCCGCGAGAGCGAACACGAGGAGGAGAGGCGGCGCAAAGAGGAGGCCGAGGCCGCCATGGCCGCCGCCAACGACGACTTTAGCTCGCTGCTCGACGACCATGTGGCCGTTGCCAACGAGCCGCTTCATGTCAAGGACGCGGGTGTAAATGGCAAAAAAAAAACGCTCAGTGTTCAACTGCAGCACCAGCACCAGCAGCAGCAGCAACAGCAGCAGCAGCAAAAAAAAAAGAACATCAAGTCGAAGATGTCGCAGCGGAAGAGCGCCAAAAAGGTGGGCTCGTCGTGCACCGACTTGTTGAGCAAAATACTCGGCATCATGGAAAAGCACAAGGAGGTGTTTTTTGTGATTAGGCTGTTGGACGCCAAGCAAGTGGCCCAGATGGGACCCATTGTGGACAAGGACCCGGCGATATCGTGCGATTTGATGAACGGTCGGGACGAATTTTTGAATTTTGCGCGCGACAAACACCACGAGTTTTCGTCGCTGCGACGCGCCAAATACTCCACACTGGCGCTTTTGTACGAGCTGCACAATCAAAATAGCGAAATGTACACGTGCAACAAGTGCAAGTGTCAAATGGAGACGCGCTACCACTGTTTGGTCTGCGACGACTTTGACCTGTGTTTCGAGTGCTTCGAGACCAAGGGCGGCCACGAGCACAAAATGGAAAAGTTGCTGGCCGGCCAGCCGGCGTCCAATGAGTCCGACGCGGCCAAAAAAACCGACTCCAAAATAGACGTCAAATCGGGCAAGTCCAAGCCCACCATTGACATGTACGTGTCCACGCTCATACATGCCGTGCATTGCCGCAATGCCAATTGCACGCTCACCAAATGCATTCAATTCAAACGGGTTATACAGCACTCGCGACAATGCCAAAAGTACAAGACAAACCAGTGCGATCATTGTCGTCAATTGTTTGCGCTGTGCATATTTCATGCCAAGCTGTGCAAGGACGAGCATTGTCAAGTGCCATTTTGCAACACCATTAAGCTCAAGCTGAAGCAGCAGCGCGCCTTCAACAGCCAAGCCGAGAGGCGCCGCATGCTCATGATGAACAAAACGTTTAGACAAAGCGGCTCGTCCACGGCCGCTCACCAGCCGCCCTCGTCGCCCAAGGACCAGCCGGCCACCCCGGGCCCCGCCGACAACCAAAGCCCCAAGATGGCCAACATGGCTCATGGCAAGACCAGCGCCCACCACCACCATCTTCCTCACCCTCATTCCCACCCTCATCAGTCTCACTACGCTCCGCCACTTCATCACTCTCAATCACAGCCCCAATTTCACCATCAACAACAACAGCCACCGCCACCATCGCAACCACCACCACCACAGCCAGTCCAAGCCAATGTAATGCACATGTCACAGTCAAGTGTTAACTTGTCGTCCAATGCCAACTATGCCAACTATGCTCAGTCGCACACGGCCATTGTTAATAGTCCGGGCAAGGCGGCACCAATGCAGCAGCAACAGCCGAGGTCCGTGGGCCAGTATAGACAAACGACGCCCAATCCGCCCATGTACGACAATGGCGCCGACCAAGCTAGCTGGCAGGCGGCCTCTACTCAAGCCTATGGAAGAGTGATGGCTAACAACCAGCCGCTGGTGCAGCAGCAGCAGCAACAGCAACAACAGCATCATCATCATCAGTATGCAGCGCAGCCCACTCCACCATTAGCCCAGCCACCACAGTCGGCATCCCTGTCCCAAGCACAGCCCACACAGCCTCCTCCTCTACAACAACAACAACAACAACAGCGCGAAATAGACGCCAAACTCATACAACGATACAGACAAGCCAGCACGCCAATCGAACGCAATCAAATACTCATCGAAATCAAACAGTCAAGCCCAAATTTGTTCCACCAAATTGTCCAACAACAGCAACAACACCATCAGCAGCAGCAGCAACAACAACAGCAGTACATGCAACCCCAACCCCAACAGCAACAACAACAGTGGAATCAACAAAGTGGCTATGGTCAACAGCCGATGCAAAATCGCTACCAGCAGATTCCGCTTCAGCAACAGCAGCAGCCTAGGCCTATGGTGATGCAGCAGCAAACTCAACAGTATATGCAGCAGCAGCAGCAGCCGATGGCCATGGCGGCCAGTCAGCCAATGCTGCAGCAAAGGCTGATCGGGCAGCAGATCAATCCGCAGCAGCAGCAGCAGAGGGTGATGGGCCAGCAGCAGGGGCAAATGATGCAGAGGCCGATGTATCACGCGAACAGCATGCAGCAGGCGTCCATGATGCAGCAGCACCAGGGCTATCACCAAGTTGGCGACCAGGGCCAGCTCATGAGCCAGACTAGGGACCAAATGTTGCTGCAGGCGTCGCCAAATCAACTGCTCATGGCCAATCAACACAATCAGAATCAAACGGCCACCGACAAATTGACCCAAGTTGCCGACAATCTTTGACGCTTTAGCTAAATAGGTGTGAGAGTTTGGAAAGATTTGAATTTTGCTGTTGCAGCTATCCGTTTTTATTAAATCAATGAGCAATCCTGAGTCCTTATTTTTCGACCAATTTTTCCTGTTGTTGTTGTTGATGTTATTGTTGTTGTTGTTGTTGTCCTCGAATTATCTCGTTTAGTATGAAAAATAAGAGTTCTCTTCTTCTACTTCTTTTTCTTCTTCTTCTCTTTTTTTTTTTCTCAAAAATTCAAAACGCTTGTTTTTTTGTCACATTTTTTCTCTGTTCGTTTTTTTCTTCTCTTCTTGTTGGCTTACAAATTTAATCCTTTTTCTTGTCTGAATTGGTTCTAAAGTAAATTATTTTAAATCTGAATCAAATGCGTGAACAAACGACCATCAATAGATAATTTTAAGTAAAAGCTTAAATTCGTTGCTCTATTTTTCTAGCTATATAAAAGTATATATATATATATATATATACATATATAAATAAATATATAAAATTTGTATAAACTTGTGAATTTTTTTTTTTTTTTGGGCTTTATTAAGAAAGAGAAATGTTCTTTTATTTTTTTTTTGATCTATCAAAAGTATTTAATTGATTTTTTTTTTCAAGTTTATTATTAATTTAAATTAATAAAATTAAGTTTAAAAATTAAACCCTTTTTTCATCCAAAATTCCCACCAAATAAATCAAATAAATCAAAGACAGCTATTTAAATGGACAGTATTTCTTTGGACATAATATGAGTATTTTTTTTGAAAAAAAAATAACAGTAATAAACTGGTAATGTTATGAGATTTTATTTTAAAAAATATTGTTTTTAAATCCTCACACAATTTTGAGTATTGTGGTTTTGTCAAATTTAGTACAATAGAACAGAACAAAAAGTTAAAAATTCTTAACGGCTGATGCATAAGTAAATGGACAAAAGTTAAGTTAACTTGCCCGATCATGCAAATGATCAGGGGATCATATATATATTTATTTATAAACTACTAAAAATTAGCTATAATATTGCAAAAAAAAATTCTTAAAATGGGACTTTCTGTGTCTGAACGAGAGGCTTTTCGAAAAACAGTCAAAAATATGATTTCACAAATGGCAAAATCCGAAATTGTGGCGCACTTTACTAAGCAAGGAATCGCTCGAAGCACTATATATAATACGATCATAAAATAAAGTTGAATAAATTAAAGTTGAAGGAATTTGACTTAAATTGACTTATCCCTTATGACGGGGGTCAAAGCAAAGCTCAGAAAAATCGGTCACGATGGAGTTTTTTCATTATTTAAAAATCATAATTCTATTGAAAAATAAATTCTTTACATCAGAAAAAAACCAGAACTTAATATCATTTTTATTTTTTGAGATATTCGCTTTTAATTTTTGTCCATTTACTTATGCATCACCCTTTATAACCTTTCTTTTAAAAGTCAAAAGCAATCTCTGTAAATGCAACATGGTGCAACATTCAAAGTTGCACTATTATCAACAATATGGTAAAACTCTGCAAATTTAGCATTATTTAAATTTGGACAAATTTGGCTATAGTGCTTTTTGCAGAGACTTTGCACATCAGTAGCAGACTTTGACTTTTGGTGCAACTAAGTATGTTGCACTTTGTTGCGCTTACAGAACTAATTAAAAGCATTCAGAAAAAAAAGATTTTTTAGCATTAATTTTTGTTCTATTTTTTATTTTGTACCAAATTTCACAAAACAAGTATTTTGGTGAAAATTCAAAGTGTCTGTCTTGAAAAATGACCTTGTAATGCCACAGTAAAGCGGTTGACTCTTTTAAACTTTTAAATTGTATACTCCGAATCAGCTCATCACAATCTACAAGAAAATACTCAAAAAATTCATTTTTGCGATTTTTATCCAAAATTCCCCAAATTTTTAAATCAAAAAGTTCTGACTGTTTTCAAATTTTTTTATTCAAATTTAACAATTAAGTATCTTGTATTCTTATCGATATTAAAATAAAAATTATTTTAACAAAATTTTGATTTTTTTGTCTTTTTTTGTCAGTTATAAATCCTGAATAGAGATTTTGCAATTTTTACGGTTTATTTATTTTTGCAGAGATGTCATAAAAATTGAAAATTATAAAATATTAGTGCTCGTCTATTTGTGACATGTTGCTAAATACGAATGATTACGTCAAATGAGCAAAATAAAAAGATACGATTTTTGGAATTTAAAATTTTTTTGCAAATAAAACACATTTTACAGTAAAAAGGTTGATTAATAAAAAATTCTTATTTAAAAAAATTATTTAAATTTAATTTAAAATTTTTTTTGCAAATAAAACATTTTTTATAGTAAAAAAGTTGATTAATAAAAAATTCTTATTTAAGAAAATTATTAAAATTTAATCTTAAAATTTAATTTTAAATTGATAGATTGTTGAAAATACAAAAGTCATTTTTTTAAATTAGAAATAATTAATTAGGAAACATGTTTATTTAATTAATCAAATCTTAGATCTTAATGATAACCAAAATTGAATTCACTTTTAATTTCTTCATCAATCAGTTCTTTGCCAAAAAATTTTATTTCATCATAAACAAAATTTCCAAATTTTGGATCGCTATTATTATTAAAATTGCTTTTGCCAAAATAACAATTTGTTCTTGCCATAATTCTAGAAAGATTACTGTTTTCAGTATCTAAATATGCCTCTCGATTTCCGTCAACATGTATTGACATTTTCCCATTAATTTGAACAAAGCCTAAATGATACCATCTATTCAGTTGAACAACCATGTTTGTACTAACATTTCTTTGATTATCTTCCAATTCTCCATTGTATATTAGAAAGTGTATTCTATTTGCTGAATCCGATAATTTAATTACAATGTTATCAGAATTTACTCCATTCCCAAAATCTAAAAATCGCTGCCATTCTTCATAAGATTTAATCTTAACCCAAGCCAATATTGTAAATGCAATTCCAAAATAATTTCCACCTGGAACTATCATGTAGCCATAATTTAAAGCTATAGCTGAATTCGGATTCCCAAAGCGATCTTCAGTAAATTCAGCATTAAATGATGAGTGCATATTTTTCAAGTCAATCAAATCATTTGCATTACCATTTTCTATCGGCCAATAATTTAAAAGTCCGGTGCTAAAATAAAAGGATGAGAAAAAAATTTAATTTAATAAAAAAATAAATGATACTCTCTCTGATCAGATTTTTCAATTAAAAATTGATCCAAACTGTTTTTAATGTAAAATCGACTGTAAAATGAATAAAGAATACAATTTGAACTATTGAAAAAAACAAATTCACATGCTACATTTGTTTGACAGAAAGAAATACACTTGATTTTGCTAATAAAGAAAAAACTTTTAATTGTTATTCCATTTTTAGTTTCGTTTATCTCTAAATTCTTATTTTCAAAAATGTGTCCACCATTGACTTAGATTAGAAGTATAAAATAATATAGTAAATAAAAAAGCAAAAATTTACTTATAAAAATTTGCAAGAAACACAAAATTCTAAATGATATCAACTGCATTAGAATTTTTTAGTATTTAGTTTTTGATATTTTTTGTTTTTTATTGTTACTAATTTCATTCTTTCAAATTACTTATATAAGGAACAAAAAGGGTTTATTTGTCCCAAAAGATTATTGCTTCCAAAATTTTTTTAATATTTAGAACATTTAGAAAAAATATATTTTAGAAATAAACATTATCCAAAATTTACTTTATTAGCCCTTAGAGTTTCCAAAGTCTTTTTTACCAGAAATAATTTTAGTTTTAAGAAAAAGAAAATATAACATTAATCTAACGAAAAATTCTATTTCTTTTTAGAGAATTTTTGTAAATTTAAATATTCAAAAAACAGCATTTGAGTCGATCTATTTGAATATGTGACATTGTATATTTGAGAAATTCAAACTACTACTCAACTATTTTCATCATAAATGAAACCACAGAGAAACATTTTTATCTTAATTAACAGGATGAAAATTTTCAAAATAAAAATCAAATTTAAATTCATTTATTTACTCAATTCTTCGAATGAATCTATTCTTTAAATTTTTCATTAAATAAGTAATAAATGATATGAAAAAGAAATAAAACTAAAACTTGAATTTATTTATTTTCTACTGATTTTTGACCATTGCTAATCTCAATTGATATTTTACGATGAGAACTTTTAAATTCACTATTCGAAATCAGCTTTCAATGAAGGCATATTCTTATCGAATTGACATTTTAATGAATTGAAATCGGTATTCTCGCAGTGATGTGCGTCGATAATAGCTCATTTGGAAAAGCCGTATGGTCTTTCTTGTTTGTCTACTGCTTGAATTATATCAAGTTATCTTTGTTATATTATACAGAAAAATTAATTTCTATTTGTTTTCCATCATCATGGCTACCAACTGCCCGAAGAAAATAGTCTTCTTTATTTAGAATAGCTTGTTGTCTGTCATTTTCAATGGCAGTTCTATGACCAGTTGGTCATTTGAAGCCAAGAAGTTCACCATTTTATCCACTTCAGCATTTGGTGGTAACTTATGAGAGAGGTAGAAAAAAACATAAAAAAAGAGAATCTAAAAAAAAAAACACATAAAATAAAGTAAAATTTTTTATTTTTGAAAACTGATAAATTTCACATGAAGTTTTGCTAATTTCCAAAAAAATTGACTTTTAATATTTTATGTTATTTTGAAATTTAATTAAAAATGAAAAAAAAATTGAATGGGTTTATATAGCAAAATTAAACTCCGAAGTCGAACTGGAGTTTTTTTTCAAGCAAAAACAAAAACAGTTAACTCGAAGAGTAACAAAAACAATTGCAATTATGCAACGACACTATTGATGGACATGTAATCAAGGTACGATATCCTATCTAATCGGTAAAAAATTTGTAAATAAGTCAAGTTCAAGAAAAAGAAAAGCAGGAAAATGGTTCGAAAAAGATTAAACAATTAATGTGTTTTTATCATTTTTATTTGAAAAAATTTTCTGATTTTTTTATGCAATTTATGTGAATTTTATCTTTATTATATAGTTAAATAAAGTTTTTGTGTCATTCTCTGTATTTATGTTTTTTTCTACCTCTCTCGTAATTTATAACTCTTTTTGAATTCTCTTATGTGATAATCGTCATCGTCTGATTTATTCTCACCTTCTTTTCCACTCACAATAAACTTTTGTTTGTCATCAGACACTTTGACTTTGAGAGAGTCGGCCGAGTAGCCTCTGCAATCAACTTTGATTCGGTATTTTTCTGGCACTTATGGTTAAGATGGCAAAAAGTCATTAAAAAAATCGGGTCTATTTAGTCACATTAGATTTCGGCTCATCATGTGGTCCAATTCATCGAATGGATCGAACAAATCCAATGTCGATTGACCAAAACCAAGGTCGAGACCAAATAGCTATTTCAAGCATTGATTCCGGAATCAAAGAAATTTTGGGGTTGTGAAGTTCGCTTCAATTCGATCTTTTCAATTCAGAAAAATTTGAAAATTTTTTTTACTAAAATAGATAATTTAGTTCTGTAAAATGCTTAAATATGAGCAAATTTGCTTAATGCAGTAAAATAAGTCTGCAAAGCACTTTGCAATTTTCTGCATTTTGCACGCCATCAAAAAGTATTCTAATCAACTGTGCAACTATAGTGCAGAGTTTTTGCAGACATATATTTTCATATAAGATTAAGCAAAGTTGCTTAAACATTAAGTATTCTACAGAACTAAATTATCTCTTTTAGTAAAAAAGTTATTCAAAATTTTCTGAATTGAAAAGATCTAGTTGAAACGAACTTCACAACCCCAGAAATTTTGGAAAATTTTATTTCAGCTGTATTTTAATGAATTTTGATTGACTAAAGTAAAATTCAAGTTTAAAAAAATTTATCAAGGGTCTTTAAATGGAAGCTAAGCAATTCTAGTTAATTCTAAGAGGTGCAAATGGGGGTGCAAATTGGTTTTCCAAAATAAGATGAAATAAGTGTTTTTTCTAAATAAATTATTATCTTCAATATTCGTGCATATTCTTAAAAAGCTTTGTTACCGATAAATTTTTGAATTGTATTCAATTGTTTATTTTTCTTCTAATTACCGTATTCCCTAACAAAGATGCCCGTGCTCAAAAACATAAAATTTTGGATTTTTTATTTAAAATAAAAAAATATAGCATTAAATGCAGTTTTTCAGTAGAAACAAAAGAAAAATTTAAATTGGAATTTAGCAGGTATAAAACAATAATTACCAAAGCTTAATTTAAAAACTAACCTTCATTTTTTAATGAATCTCTAAAATTCAAAATTTTTTGATAAAAATAGAAAAAAGCATAAAATTAGATTTAAATTTCAAATTGTGTTAAACCAGAATGCAGCATACAACATCATCCAAACAATCGCCAATGTCATTCGACTCAAAAAAGTCATCACCAATGTTATTAATTTAAAATAACTTCGGCACAGCGAATCATTAAATGCAAAACAGGAGATTTAAATTCTCAATAAAATTTCACTTTAATAAAAGTATTTTTAATTTTTACGGCCATAAAATTTTTAAATTTTGGAGATTATGATGTATTAAATCAAATTAATTGAAAAAGGAACGGGTACAAAACTCAAACAATAAGAAGTTAGTCTTTGTATGGGTATTGAACACATAATTTTTGTCCATGAACTTAAATTGAAGTGAAAAAATCGTCATTTATTTAAAAACTATAAATTTTTGGATAAATGGAAGCACAAACAAACTAACTAACGTAACTTTTTTTTTATTTTAAAAATTCATTAATTTTTTATGAATTTTATTATTAAATTCACATTTATTGAATTAAACTTTTTTACTAGATAAATTTATAAAATATATTATGAAATAAATTTTTTTTTTTGAATATATCACTATTTTTTTTGAATCGGAAAATTAATAAGTTGATTATGTACTTTTTTGTTCAAAAATTTAATCCAATAAATTTTTTCTCATCAATAAATTATCGTAACGATTCTTTGATTAAAGGAACAAAACATTCATTTAAAGAAAGATTAATTTTATTTTTTTTCGAATTGTCAAATTTTCTAAAATAAAATAAACCAAATCGAGCTAAAATTAACCAAAATTGGCCTGCAAAAATCATGATTCAACTTGAAAAGAGAAATAAAAGTGATAAAAATAAATTTATACTTTAGTGGCGGCATGAAATAATAAAAATGATATACAAACATTAATTTTTTTATTTTAATTTGTTTATTTTAATAATTTAAAGTTGTATTTTAATTTTTTTTTCTAAAGAATATAATTGTTTCAATCTAAATAAATTTGATTATTCAATAAAATAAATTTTAATTTTTGGATTATTAAGATTTAATATTCTTGTTTTAATATTTTGTATTAAAAATACAGGAAAAATGCTTGATGTTTCTAGTGTTCACTTCTCTTAAATTGATTTTTTTGATTTGGGTACATTGTTAAGAATATTTGGGAAATTTGTCATCATCCCACTCAATTTCTCTTAAATTTTGATCTCAATTCTTAGCAAGATATCACTTCGAAATATCAAAAAATGCTCTTGAAATCAAGCTTTAAACTATTCTGGTCAGTCAAGTTAAGAAGAGTCTAATTTTTAAATTGGATTGATTGATAAGGGCGAAACTTAACGCCAATTATTCAGAATTAAATTTAAGAGAAGTGAACACTAGAAACATCAAGCATTTTTCCTGTATTTTTAATACAAAATATTAAAACAAGAATATTAAATCTTCATAATCCAAAAATTAAAATTTATTTTATTGAAAAATCAAAGATATGAGGATTTTTAATTTTTTTAATCAAGTCAAAATGTCTTATATGGTACTTTTAGTGTTAATAGTCTCAATGCTAAATATAATAAATGAGCGTCAGAAAAATAATTTCGGTTCTCTACACTGTAATGAACTAAAATCAATCTTTTTCTTAACTCTTCCGACTTGATTTTATTCGAAATATAAATAATGAATTTTTTTAGTTTAGTTTAGACATATTTATTTTAAATAACTATCCTTTTGTGAGAATACGGTTTCTTATTAATGATAATTTATTTATTTAAAATATAGTTTCTGGTTTTATACCAAGACCAAGGGGTAATAATTAAAAATCAAACATCAGTTTCTATAATTTTCAAACAAAACTATTTTTCTTTTCTTTAAAATGAAAAAAATTCGCAAAAATTAGAATCTGATGAAATTAGTTAGGTAAAAAGAGTGAAATTTCATTTTTGAAGCACCTGAAAAATGAGTATGTTTTTAAAGCGATCATTTTTTTAAATCAAAGCTACCAATAAAAAAAATTGTTAATTCAAAAAGGAATTAAAAAGTCATATTAACTATTCGACACCAAGGTTACCTTTATTTAAAAGAAATTTTAAAAATGAAAATTGTTTTGATTTTATGAAATTACCAGAAATCCAAGGTGTTTAAATACATCTGAAACAAAGTATTCCTATAATATAAACATTCAAACCAAAAATGAAATCAATTACACTGGTTTTTGTATTTATTTTAAGTTTCGGAAAAAGCTGGACCCAAAATTTATGTGCCTCGTCGCCTTGTAATAATGGTGGAGTTTGTCTAACGCTATCTAGTAGCTCATACGTTTGTTTATGCAGAGTGGGATTTACTGGTCAAAATTGTGAAACATCGTTGGACAATTGTGCAAGCAGCCCATGTCAAAATGGAGGAATATGCACCTCTCTAACAAATGGATACGAATGTTCATGTCCTTCATCATTTACAGGAACTAATTGCCAAATTAGAGTGGACACATGTGCTAGCAATCCTTGCTTAAATAATGGTTTATGCAGTTCAATAAATAATGGATATAATTGCTTGTGTCTTCCTAATTTTTCTGGAACCAATTGTCAAACAAGAATTAATGCATGTGCAAGTAGTCCTTGTTTAAACGGAGCTCTCTGTACCAGCTCGGGAAATGGATACTCATGTATTTGTCCATCTGGATATTCAGGAAGCCGTTGTGAAATTTCTTTATCTAATCCATGTAGCCCAGACCCATGTTTGAATGGAGCAACTTGTATCAGTTTGAGAAATGGATATGAATGCCAATGTCCATCTGGATTTTCTGGAACCAATTGTCAATCAATAATCGATACATGTGCAAGTAATCCTTGTCTAAACGGAGGAACCTGTATCATCTTGGGAAATGGATACTCATGTATTTGTCCATCTGGATATTCAGGAAGCCGTTGTGAAATTTCTTTATCTAATCCATGTAGCCCAGACCCATGCCTGAATGGAATATGTTCTATTTCAAGCTCAGGCTATGCTTGTAGCTGTGAAAATGGCTTTAGTGGAATTAGATGTGAAAAACCATGCGAAGATGTGGCAACGAGTTTCTGTGACTTATACATTGGCCAACTTTTGGGTCCATCTGGCTGTGATACAATCGTGATGGGTTCTCTGACTAAAGAAATTTGTCCTTTGACATGTGGCATATGCAAGACATTAAATCCAGATTGTACAGATGAATCAGCATTGTGCAAGTATTTGACACCGTTTTGTGGACTAATCAAGTCTTCAGATCCAAACTCTTGCCGTAAAAGCTGCAATTTATGTTGATCAACTAAAATTTAAAACTTTTTATTTTTTTTTAAATTATAATCAATTTTTTTTACTAAATTCTAGTGCTAATACCGATTTTCAATCACCAAATTAGTATATTCTTATAATCGAACTACGAATTCCTCAAAATAGTAGTAAATTTTACTTAAAATTCAATAAAAATATTTAAAAAAACAAAATTTCGTTAGTATTTTTCTTCTTAAAAATTTAATAACAATTATTTTAAATTTATTTCTTCTTTAAAACATTAAATTGAAATTTTACCGTTCTTTGTAGTAAAATAAAATTGAGAAAACTTTAATTTAAAAAAATTAATTCATGACTTGACTTTACCCTAAAGCTTGTGACTTAAAAACAACTCTGGATTATGAGAACCAATGAGACAGAATTATTTAGTCCCAATTTATGTAATATCCTCACTCGACTCACAAAGTTGATTGATATTTTTTTAATCTTTTTAATTCTATTTAGTTTTAGTTTTTATCTTAAAAAGGATTTTTATCTAATTAATAAGAAGATTTTGGCGATGTTTGTTTGCCTACAAAAATGATTTAAGTTATGGAGAAATTTTAAAAAAATACTTTTCTGGTAAATCGAAAGCAAAAAGTGCCGAACATTTGAAAATTTCGAACACATTATTGTAAAAAAAACACAAACTAAAATTATAAAACAACTTAACTAGATAAAAATTTATATTTTCTTCTAAATTTTCATAATTTAACATTATAATTAATTTTTTTTTAAAATCACCCTTTTTGACTCAATTTTAGAATCTTAAAAATCAAAAAAGTGGTCCCAACAATTTTGTTCAAAATTTTGTCTAGTTTTCGAATCTGCAAAAAAAATTAGGAGTTTTGGGGTAAACCGCGGAGGAGATACAAAAAAACCGAAAAAACCCCAAAATTTTACCATTTTTTGACCAAGATCTTGGTAAATTGAGGGCATGGTATCTCAAACCAGTACATCATTTTGTAGAAGAGATAATTCCCTATCAGAATTGGTGCAATAGTATTAGGATATGCATATTAGAACATGAGATATTAGGGCTTGAAGACAAGATACTTTTTTTTAATCATTGAGGGGGTGGGGTCAAAAAATTTTTTTTTTACTCCCACAAAAAAAATTGTTGTTCTAGGTTTTCAAGTATGCAGATTAATAATTTAAAGTCGGTTCTTCGAAGTTCAGATAGCGCGGTAGTTTTGCTACGCGCGAACCTTAACAAAAATTAATTTATTATAGAAAAAGAATCAAGAATTTCTTCTTAACAAATGAATTAGATCACCCAAATAACATTTTACTTATTGCTATCTACAGGATAAATAGTTCAAACTTTTTGTTTTAATCGTGATTTGAAAGTTAAGAGATGATTTTTCTAAATAGTAAGCTTTACTTTAATTTTGTTTTGCTGAAAAAAAAAATTAAAAAAAATGGTCGACTTATTTATTAATAAAAAATTAGGAAAATAAATTTTAAAATGATATTTTTAAGGATAAATGTTCGCATTCATTGCAAGTCAGCGACTTGACTTTAAGTTTTGATCAAAATTTAGCCATTTTGTTTGAATTCATTTTCATTAAAAAAAATACTCCGAAAATTCCGCCAATTTTGCTTGTTTGTTCATTTATTTATTAAAAATATAGTTCGGAATGGATTTTAGTCCTTCTTTTCAGCCAAATTTTCTTAGTTAATACTTATAAAAAATAAACGAAATAAATAAATATAAAATAAAAATAAATGCTGAACAAAGTCGGAATAGCCCCCTGTATCTTAACTTCATTGACTTCAAGAAAGCCTTTGATAGCATATACAGAGAAACTATTTGGGCCATATTATGATCGTATGGCCTACCACAGAAGATAGTTAAATTGATAAAACTCATCAGCGAGAAATTCGAGAGTAGCGTGATTCCAGAAAAAGAACAACCTGAGAGATTCAAAGTGTGTACAGGAGTCAGACAAGAGTGCGTTCTCTCTCCAACACAATTCCTAATACTGATTGACTATGTCATGAAGAAAACAACTATCAGTGTGAGGGGTATACAATATTGATCAACAGCAAAGCTTGAAGACTTAGACTTTGCGGATGATCTGCATCTAGTATCTGATTCAGAAGCACATATGCATATGAAGACGTAAGAAGGTGAACAATGCTAGACCAACTGAACTCGAAATTAATGGGGCCAAAACGAAAGTTATGTGCATAAACACCAAATTGGATATCCCGATCACCATCGATGGTAGACAAATAGAGTGAGTAAGTGGATTCACATTCTTAGAAAGCACTATCAGTACAGCGTTAGGAACACACAGACATTAAGAATTGATTTCTAAAGCAAAGAGTGCTTTTGCTAGACTCAGACCAACAAGGAAATCAAACAGCTTCAGCAAGGAAACAAAACTTAAACTGTACAACACTGTAGTAAAAGCAACACTGATTTACGGAAGCAAATGTTGGGGATGTGTGAATCTCACAGGAAAAGCCTTAACACCTTCCACACTATAGGCCTGCGGAAAATGAAATGGAAAGGGGACTCAATAGAACAGACACAGATTTTAGTCTAATTAAAAGAACTAAGATGTTTCTTAGACTTAATTAAACTTTTGTTTTCATCTTTTTAATCTTTAAGCTTCAAATTTTTACAATGTCTTCTATCTTCTTAAAGAATTTTTTTTTGAATGTAAATTCTTTTTTATCTTAGCCCGGATAGGAGAATTATTTTTCGGATTTCTTAACTTTTTTTCATGTATGTAAAGCCGACCATCAATAATTTTACTTTAAAAAAAAAACAATCTGGGAGCTTCAATGAATGAACAAGAGTCTGCAAAGGTTTTGTTCTCTTCCCAACTCTATTTATAATTCTGATTGAAAATGCCTGAGACTGATGGAAAAAATCTGAATCCTTCCACACTGAAGGTTAAGGAGGATTTCGAATAAACATGCCTGACACATCGTCAAACACTTGCGAATCAATTTCCGAATTCCGAATCAATGACCTAATACATTAAGATTAAAAGACTGCGGTAGCTTGGACATGTACTTAGAATTAAAGGAACACCTATAACAAATAGAGCTCTTCAATGGACAACTAAAGGGCAACGGGGATTAGGAGGACCAGCAATGATTTGGAAGTCAACAATCACCAAAGCGATCACAGATTTGGGTATGACATCGGTAAAGGTAAAGGATCGACTTGAGTGGAAGTCGAAATTAATGATCCTTTGCTCCATAAGGAGCGAATAGGAAGAACAAAAATTAAATAATCTTGTAATGAATTTATTAAATGAAAAAAATTTGTTAAAAATAAGTATAAAAATTGGTTTGAAGTTCAATGTTTTGAAAAAAATTTTAATAGAATTAATTTTGAGAATAATACACAACCACTTACAATTTGTTACTTTTAAAAAATCCTTTTAAAGCTTTAATAAAACAGAAAAATGTATAAAAAATATTTTTCTATTATAATTACAAGAATAAAATGTCTTAGAAACAATGAATTAATTAATTTTGAGCTAATTTTAATTATTATTTAATTAAAATTTTTTTTTTTGGGAGACCAAATTAAATACCAAATATTGGTTAACCAAAATTTGGTCGACCAAGCGTTGGTTAACCAACATTACTACAAAATTTGTGTAAATTTTATGTAAAAACTCTTTGAAAATTTTTCTTAAAAATTAGATTGTAAATTTTACTAGATCTTATTTTAATGTATTTAATTTAATTTTAATTTCAAATTAATTTTTTAAAATAAATTTAGTTTTAAAGTTTATTATGTTTAATAATTAGAAAAGAATTTTAAGATTTTAAATTATTTTTAATTTAAAGAAAATTAAAAAATTTAATAAATTTAATTAACAAGGCAAAATAAACTTAATAAAAAAAAAGTTGACAACTTTTTCAATTAGAGTTAAATGAATAATATCATTAAAATTTTCAGGCTCAGAATAAAATTTCGATTTGAAAAATCGTTTAAAAAAAAATTCAGTAATTTTAATTAATCATCAATTAATGATAAATTCAGATATTTAAAATAAATAAATTAATACTGATCCGATTTAAGTCAATTATTAAAATTTATTAAATCAATAAGAAAAATATTTATTTGATTTAATTTTTTTTATCTTTCTTCTTGTTTGAACCAGTTCTTTCAGCTCGCATTGTTTCTATTTTTTCATGCAATTTTTTTTCGTTGTACTGATGCCGAATTTTTTCAGCGTAAGAAGACTGCTTTTCGTTAACTTGCAAATTACCAGTTTTCCTTATATGAGCCCTAGCTTGTGCTTTGGCCTCATCACCGCAACCATGAGCTTCGGCCAAGCTATGCTTTAAACAAAACCTATTGCGACAAAATTCACAATTTTGACCAAGTGTTTGAACCAAAACCTTACATCCCTGAAAATTACAAACATTATTTGACTTCTGAAACATTTCCATTAGCTCATCAAAATCATCGGTTTTGGCAGTTTCAAGTGGATTTTTTTTCACTTTGTTATTTTTGCCAGAACCAGCTGTTTTTTTAGTCGAAACTTCCTGCTTCGGTTCGACATCTAAATTACTATGCAACTTGGAACAGTGTAGGTCATGCATGGTAAAACTTGAATTCAGAATAAATCTTTTACACCAAGGACAAACTCTACAATCGTTGCGAAACTTCAAATCAGAATCATTCTGGTCAGTTAGCTCACCTAATAAATAGCATCCGATTTCTTTTTTAGCCTTGGGCTCAACAACGTGTATATCCTGTTTGACATTTTGTTTTGTATTTTTTACTTTCTTTTTCTTTGAATTTCCCTCTGACAAACCATCGAAATTGTTGCTTATCTCAACACTACCCTGAGCCTCTTCAATGACTGGCTCTGCAAATACAATTGATTTAGGCTCCTCGACAATTTTCCTAAGATATATTCTAATAAATCGATTATCATCAGCACCCTGGCTTTCATGCTCAATTTTATTCTTCTCGGCCATTTCATGCACAATTCTGCGCTGTCTAGGATTCAGCTTGGACGAAAAAGAAAATTCTTGAATGCGTCCATTTTTGAGTTTTTCTATAATTTCATTAACCTCCGATTGGAACACTTTGTCCTCTTCAGTTTCAGTATCTTTTTTCTTTTTGACCAATTTTTGTTTGTTGCCATCAGATTTTGGTCTATGCTCCTTGATTTTCAGCTTTGAAAATTTAATGTCTTCAAACTCGAGCTCACTTAGATCATTGCCGGTGCCTTGATAATCAAAGCCAGATCTGATATCGCCATATTTCTCACAATAGTCCAAGAAACTTTTCAAAAATTGATTATTTTTACAAGTCTGGGAGTCTCCAACCACGCACAAATGCCTTCTTGCTCTAGTAATAGCCACATTTATTCTTCTCTGATCGGCCAAGAATCCAACTTCACCTCTGGAGTTCGATCTGACCAAAGACAAAATTATGGCTTCTTTTTCTCTGCCCTGAAAGCCGTCCACTGATTTAACTTCCACATTGGGAAATTTTGCATGCAGCTTAGCCTTAATGAGCTGCATTTGTAAATTATACGGTGTTATTACGGCTATGTCTTGCTGTTTCAGCTTTGCCTTAATTAAATCAGATACATGTTTGCATACAACATTTGCTTCGCCATCGTTAGCCTTTGATTCTTCGTCTTCAGAAGAATTTTCATCAACAATTACCATCTCTGGCATATCACATCCTTCAGTGTCAATAAAAACCAAAGCTGTATTGGTATTTTCATCTCTGTCAATGCCGACCAAATCGCACAGCAAATGTTCGGCCACAGTTTCATGAGCTACTAATTTAGACTCGTAGAGCCTGTCTGAAATCCAATTATTGATCAATTTATTCATTCGATATTGAATGGTTAACATTTTGGTACACTCGTCGCCATAAGTGTCAATAAGTCTTTTCATTAAAGTAAGGTCCAGGCCTCTTTCAGCGGCTTCTTTGTTTAAAATTGTCGGTGGTAGCTGCAAGTGGTCTCCAGCTAGAATTAGTTTTTTGGCACCTCTTACCAATGGTATCCAACAAGCTGCTTCCAACGCTTGAGAACATTCGTCAATGATTATTATATCGAAATGGTCTTCTGTCAAGTGTTTTAGTGGACCATCTGAATGCGTAGTGGTCAATGTGGCCAGTATACAATCAGCTTCTTTGAGCACTTCTTTCAAAGCTCTATTTTCTCGCTGGTACAATTCTTTTCTCAACTCTCTCATCTCTCTTTTTAAGCTTTCTCTCTCGCATTTTTGTGTAGTTGATTTACGAATAAGTCTCAATGTTTTGTCCATGTCAGACTTGATATCACTAGCTAACTTGTACTGATCGCTCTTGGTTAGCACAGAATCTAAACTGTATTGGTGTATATTTTCCAAAAGTCTAGCCGGATGTCCCAGACGAATAAGCTTGATTTTAGAGAAACCCTTTTCCGGAATGGTCAATCGCTCAACTAAATTGTCAACAGCAATGTTCGAGGGTGCACATATTAGCATTTTTTGTTTGTACTTGAGACAGTTTTGTTTTATGATTTCGACTAGAGTGGTTGTTTTGCCAGTGCCCGGTGGCCCATGTATGATAGCTAGGTCTTTTTGCTCGAAGGAAAATTTTACGGCATTTTGTTGAGACTTGTCAAGCCGGCTATTAAAAAAAGCTAAACTTAATTCATTGCCTAGCATGGTTTGGATTTTATCTGGCTGACAATTTTGAAAAATTACATCAAATAAATGCAATGAACGGCTATTGACTTTATTCTCCTTGATTGAAATCAAAGCACCTTTTATACGCTTATGAGTCACCTCATTGCACAATTTTAAAAGCTTGAAAGTATCATTTTCATTAAGGCCGTCATCTATTGTTTCGATATCATTATCAATTGCCACCGATATACTGAAATTGTTCACTTTGGTAACTGTGCCAGTCAGTACATTTTTTGCCGAATTTAATTGACTTGGAGGCACACTGTTTTCGCTTAATGACACAATATCACCTTTTAATTTATAAATTTTTTTTTTAATTTACTTAATACTATTTATTTTTCTTGACTAAATTTTCCATAAAAAATCTTTAATAATGTTTAAAAAATGTTGTATTTTTTCATTATTTTAGTATATTATTTTATCTGGAAAGATTTTAAAATTTTAACAACTTAAACATTTTATAGTACCTTTAAAACAAATGTTGTACCTCTGCATAGTTGCTTCTGCTCTTTGCCCTAAAATTCACTCACCTTTGGATCAAGAGTATATTTTATAGTAAAATTCTAATTTCTTAATTCTCTTATTTTTTAATCATCTTACCGTATTTCCTTGTTTAAAGAGGCGTACACTAAAACTCAAATTTAAAAATATGGTGCATGCACCTACTTAGACCTCGTCCATGTTAAAAAATCTTTTTATAAGTGCGACGCACTCGATGTATTATTTTGGTTAATAGAGGACGTTATTATTCAAAAAATTAAGTTTTAAAGCAGGGTTTTTAATCAAAAAATTTTATTTAGTGCGACACTATTGTTAAAAAAAAAATTTATATTAAAAATAGTAATTTTTTTAATTTTGAGAATAGGTGCAGGGGTAAAAAAAAATAAGAAATATTAAAAAAATATAAAAAAATTTTAGTTTCGGATATAGACGCGGCATTTAATTTTAAAAATTACATATAATGCAATAAAATTATATTCATATTTACAAATTCAATTTTATTTGGTTTTGTTCTTAGTGTTAAAAATTTTTTTTTGCATAATAGTGATTCATCTATATCCGAAACTAAAATTTTTTTATATTTTTTTAATATTTCTTATTTTTTTTTACCCCTGCACCTATTCTCAAAATTAAAAAAATTACTATTTTTAATATAAATTTTTTTTTTAACAATAGTGTCGCACTAAATAAAATTTTTTGATTAAAAACCCTGCTTTAAAACTTAATTTTTTGAATAATAACGTCCTCTATTAACCAAAATAATACATCGAGTGCGTCGCACTTATAAAAAGATTTTTTAACATGGACGAGGTCTAAGTAGGTGCATGCACCATATTTTTAAATTTGAGTTTTAGTGCACGCCTCTTTAAACAAGGAAATACGGTACATCGCATAAATTTTTATGAATCTAAAAAAAATCTAACACTACAGTAAAAAGGATCAAAAGATTTAAAAACTGTAAAAAATTCTTTCAAATTAAAAAAAAGTAGTATTGGGTGGCGGCTAAGCCTGGCCGGTCCAAACGTGGCCAAAATAAAGCGGCCAAATTAGCGGTCCAAAATTTTGGTCGCCGCTCTGACCACCAAATAGGGCGCCCGCCTTTATAACCATCCGTTTAGACAGTCTACCTCGCGGTTAAAAATATTTTTGGCCGCATCAATTACCGCTTGTACGGTTCCCAACACTAAAATAAAGAATCTTACTTTTTGATTATTTTTAAATATATTTTTAAATTTACAGAAATTTTGATTAATTTAATTTCTGTTTCGTTTTAAAAATGATTATTAAAAATTTTTCTTTTAATTATTGTTGTACTAAAATAAAAATCTGTAAGCTACAAACAAATTTCTGTTCATTGAAAAAACATTTGTCAACACAAAAGTTTTAATTTACTAAGAAAAAAATTTCTCTCAACAAAAATAAATTTTTTAACACAATTTTTGTGCAAAAAAATCTTTCAAAAACTAAAATTTGATTTTCTATTAAACTTAAAATAAATTATTTTTATAAAATTTTATGAATAATTTTTAAATTGATTTCTTTCAATGTGAATTGTGAATGATTACTAATTTAAGTAGATTTAACACTAGAATCCCCGGTAGGTTCTTTTGTTAATTAATTAAAATAATATTTCTATCTTTAACTTATCTGTTTATAAACAACTATATAAATTTATGACATTTTTTGATCGAGTGTTCTAGTGTTCAGTTAAAATAATTATTACACATTTTTTTATTCCGAAAAAACATTAGCTTTATTTGTGACAGGTAAACTCTTGTGTTAAATAGAAATTTATTTGTGGATAAAATATTTATATTTTTGGAGAATCAATTAACCATTAATTTAATAGTTTTTGCTTTAAAAAATTTTTCTTTAGAAATTAAATTAAATTATGCTTTGATAAATTTTCTTGAAAAAAATGTTTTTTTCAGACATGACACACAGTAATTAAAGTAAAAACTATACAGAGAAAGAAAACACCAAACCGAATAAAGTACATGTATTCTGCTTTTTAAGTACCATCTATTTAGTGTTTTAAGAAACTTAAGAATATTTTTTAATTTTTTAATTTAAAGTTAGTTTTTTCGGTAAAGGATCACAGTTATTATTTTTTTAAAATTTTCATGCTAATAATCTCAAACAGATAATCTTATCAACTCTAGATAAATTTTTGAGTAAATGTTAATTTTTAGATTTGGACAAACCTGAGGAAAAATGCTGCGTGTCGATGGTTTTGTTTGGAACAGCAGTTATAAATACAATTATGGTTCTTCCGTAAAGTCCAGTAAACTTTTGATCAATTTTTAACTTTAATAAACAAAGACCTTTTATTTGAAGCCTCTGCAAACTACAGCTATTTAATAGATCTCTTAAAAATAATTTAAATTAGCAATTTTTTTTTCTAATCAAATCCTAGTTACTTTGATTCTTCGATCTCGGCATATTTTTCTAGTTCAATAAGCTCGAGTTGCTTTGTTATAAACTTGGAAGTATCCATCTAAAAAATATTATAAATGTACAAAATTTTTATTGATTAATATTTGGAAAATTTTAGAAAAATATTAAAAAAAATCAAAATTTAAATTAGAACTGAAGAGATAAGATACTGAAGTACGAGGTCCTCGTTATGAATTACAAAAAAATGCGCATATTTATTATTTACAAAATTACATATAATTTTATTAGGCTGAAATTGCAAGGCGTTAATGAAATCTGAGAGTCGTTTAAGGCTTAATCGAACCGTACATAAGCTATATTCATCTGCATTTTGTCTGTGAATTGGCAAATTGGTCAAATTTCTGAAATAAGTACAAACTGAGGCAGCATCGGCATCTATTTTAAAAGTCAAAGTTCCTTGATTAGTCGCTTCCAAGAATACAAATTCACTCAGACACTTCATTCTCTCCACCATATGCTTGACTATTTTAATCGGGGGAATTTGAATACTTAAATGAGCAGCATCAATGTTTGGCTCTTGGAAATCGGTGGAAGAGAGTTTGGACGAGGAAATTACTTTTACTGGGATATCGTGAGTTATGGTCCTTGAGCTTGTTTTCGAAGATATTGAGTGCAAATCTATTTCAACAGTGATACAAGGCGTTTGCCTCTTGGTTAGCTTGATTCGCACCATTTTCATATTTGGACTTGATTTGAGTGCTCGCAATAAATTGTCTGGCTGAATCTCAAGCATTATCAAATTTTCTTCACTAGATTTACCTTCGCATATATAAAAGTCAAATAATGACTTTGGGTCTAAACTCATCCAGAATGAAGTACGGCCTGAGCCACCACTGCCTAAATTATTGGCCGCAAACTCAGGCAAAATAAAATAGACCAAATCCGTGGTCAACTTCAAAGCGCATGATTTATCACTAGCTGTTTTTGAACATAGCTTACTTACAGTTGATACAATTTGAGTGAAATATTCAATATTACTCGAATCTAAAAGTTTGACTCCGAATTTCATAGCCTCGACAAAAAAAAACAAATTTTTATTTATGATGTTTAATAAATTTCATTAAGTTTGAAATTTTTAATAATTTAATAAATTGTTATAAATTATTTTATTATTTGCAAAATATAACCAACAATATTTCAGTATTTTTAATAAATAATCATGACTCAACCAGTGTTAAATCTTTAGCTCCATACTCAGATAGTATTCGAACGCTGGACACATTTTCAAAACGATTTTTCAAGTTTAATTTTCTTTGATTTTGACAAGTTTCATTTTTAAACCAAGTTAATCACTAGAATAAAAAATAATTAAACTTTGAGAGAAAAAAATTTTAAAAAAATTAAAAAGAGAAAATCTATAAAAAATTCGAATTTTTCTATTAAAAAAAACTTTCTGATCTAGTAGAAGCAATTAAGATTGTCCAAGTGTTTGATTTATTTTATTAGTCAATCAAATTAGAATTTCAGGAAATAAATTTGCTTGAATTACCAATTTTTTTAAATTAAAGCGCTCCAAAACGAAAATATCTGTCTTTTTCCATTAGAATCTTTTAATGTTATAAAACCAAAAATTTATGTTTTTGAGTTGATTTCATCCCAAAAGATTTGAGATTTTTTAAATTAAAAATTTTCATTAATATTCAAAAACCGATTAAGAAAAAGATAATTCTAAATTTTTTTATTTAAAATTCTGTATGCTGGAAAAAGATTATTCTATATCAAAAGATTTGGAAGAATTAAAAAATCGTAAACCGAGTCGACTGGTTTTATTAAAAAAAAATTCAAGGAATAAAAATTTTCCTCTGATATCTTTATTCATCGATTTTAATGATTTAATATTAAATTATTTATAGAAAGATTAGACTTTTCTAATCAAAGCTTAAAAATCCAAATTAAAAGCAGCCTTTTAAATCTGAAATTTAAATCAAAATAATCTGAATTAAAAAAAATTAAAATCATGAAAAACAATTTTAAAAATTCCAAAAAGAAATGGTCAAAATTTGGTTACCTTCATCAATATTTTTATGGTTGTTGATTTCATTTTTTACCAATTTTGATTCTTTATTAGGTTTTTGATTTATCGAAACAGATTCCATAATTTTTTTTTCTTTCTTTTTTGACCTATTCCTTAAACGAAATTTGAAAAAAAAAATTTTTTTTATTATTAAATAAGGTTGAAGTATAATTTTTTTATTAAGAAAACTTAAATTGCATTTTTTATTTTTTGTATTTTAGATTTTTTAAATAATCAAAAAATCAAATTTAATCTATGATCCTATTAAGTACTAAATCAGTAATTAAATATTTAAAAAATGTTTACTTTATAAAAGGTTTCCAAACACTGCCATATATAACATGGGCTATATAGCATGATGTCATAATTAAAATAATTGTGAATATACAAATAAGGTTTATGCAAACAAAGCGTAAAAGTTCCTCGGATAAACTAGTTTCTGATTGATCTGATTTTGAATTTTTGTTCATTAAAACAACTTGCTTTAGTGTTATTTCTTTGCTTGTGGTAAGCATGTTGATTTAAAAAATGTATTTTTTCTATTAAATTAGATTTATATCTAAAATGAATTCTTTTTCTTTTTATTTAATTTCGAAATCCATTTCAATCTGTCTTAGTTTTTTGGCAGCATCCCACTCATTTTGCTGAATGATAATAAATATTTCATCACTAAATTTAAGAACTGAATAAAATAATAATGTTCTTAGGCTTTATTTTATCAAGATTTCTATAGATTTAATTCGACTCAATTATGCAATTTTTTTCTATTAATATTAAACTATGATTTTTAGAACCTAAAATTTCAATTATCAAAAATATTTCTGCTGTAAAAAAGAAATTTTTATTCCTGACAATAAAAAATTGAAAAAACAAAAACTTTCGGCATTTTTTTCAGATTATTTTTTATTCTTTAGAAAATTAAAATAAAAATTTTTAGATTTATTTGCTAAGCTTTATTAAAATTTCAACTCTTATTTTTAATTTTTTATTTATTTACGAATAGCCTTGGCCAACTGTTTGGAGATCGAACTGTCTCCTTTTAGCAAAATAAGAGGGTAAAAATTAATTATAAAGAAATTGAGAAATAAAAGATAAAAAAGATACAAAAAAAAATGTATTAACTCTTATTAACTCTTGTTTTACTTTGAGTAAAAATAACAGCTAAAAAATTTATCACTATTTTAGATCTAAATATTACAAAAGTTTTTATTGAAAAATCCTGTTTTTCTGAGAATTTAATCGATTTAAAAAATATATGTCATGCTTAGCTTTTTAAAATATCACCTGATAGAACTTGATTTTTAACTCAGATTTGAATAAACTGATAATTGAAAAAAATTAAAATTTAAGTTATTCTTTGGGTATTATTCAAAATGATAAATTCAAAATATTTCTTTAAAAAAAGGACAATTACTTATAAATTATAAGATTCACGTGCTAGCAACAGATTTAATAAAAGTCAATTTAGTCTAATTGAAGATAACTAGATTTTAAATAGAAACAAATAAAATCGCAAATAATAATTAAATACGTGTAAGTTGTGTTTTTGTATTTTGTTTTTATGGGAGTAATTACAAAATACCAAATTTGAAATCAAAACCAGAAAGTTTGATCAAATATTAATTATCTTTAATTTATTTTATAACCAGTTTTGAATTTTTTAAATATTATTATGCTGAGTTTTTTTATAATAGAATTTTATTTAAAAGTTTGACATTTTGAATTTATTAGGATTCTTGCAATTATTCAAGAAAAGATATAACATACAACAGATATGTATTTAATCAAATAAATTTTTATTCCAAATATTTTTTTTATATTTTATTATTGATTTTTGTTGTGTGTTTTTTGAAATTATAATTTAACCTAGCTATGATTAAATTATGTAATTAAGGCCTAAACCTGTACTAAAGACAAGTTCAATTTAATAAAAAATAATGGGTCAGCACCATACAATCCGACTCGAAAAATCAATGGGTTCGAGTAGGAGTATGAGTACAGTACTTATACTCGAACTAGTACCCGAAATACCAATATTTTTCGAGTAAATATTCGATCTATTACTCAAAATACACGGTACTTTTCGAGTTTAAATTGAAATTTATTTTGAAAAATTTTGTTTGAAAACGATTTATTTATTTATTCTAAGTCAATTAAAGCTTTTCAATATTTTATTTATAATAGATAAAAAGATAGAACTTCGATGAGATCAGTTGAAATTTTGAAAATTTCTTTAGGTATAAAAATATTTAAACAACTATATTCAATTAAATAAAAAATTAAATAAAAATTAACAAAAAGGAGTCTGATTTAACAAAACTTATATTTAAAAAAAATATTTAAATCGAAATTTAGTAATAATCACTGCTGAAAATTTCTGCTCAACTAAAAAAAAACTCTGAAAAACTAATATCAAAGCAAACTAGCGACTCTTTCTCAAAGGTACTAGTTCGAGTATAAGTACTGTACTCATACTCCTACTCGAACCCATTGATTTTTCGAGTCGGATTGTATGGTCAGCACAAAATATTGTGATATATTATACAACCTTTCTAAATCAAAATCAATATTAATATAAAAATTTTGAACTTTGCTTATAATCTATATTTACCAATGATTTTGCCAAACTTTTTTGAATTTTTAAAACTTTTTTTTTCAAAAAAAACCTATTAAATTTATTTTGAAAATTTATTAGAAAAGGCCATTTATCAAAGAATTGATTCTTTTTCTCACTGATTAAGCGAGGTAAGGCTTCATTATTTGCAGCGCTTTTCGTGGTCGAGATTTTTTAAAGTTACTGGCAACTTTTGTGACTCTATAATGAACTTTTTAAGTGTTTTTTGATCTTGTTTTGTTTATGAACCCCAAGAGGATACCGCGAATTCAATATGTGGTCGAATGTAACAAGTGTGTAACTTTTTCCATGTCAGTGGGTTTCGAGTGGTCAAGGTTCGCTTCAATAAGCCTGAGATACTTTTTGTTTTTGATGCCGATTAATTGACTTGGCTGAGTTCATCTGAGATCAAGACTCATATATCTCTTTTTGTCTCACTTTGGAAGCGTATGATAAATGGTTTCTTATTGGGTATTCGTGGATGGGATATGTTTGTTGGTCGTTCAGAATGTGACTTGCCTCTTTGACCATTTTGGCAGTGTCAGATAGCTGGACGAATGTGCTTTGACTTAGCAGTTTTGAAAATTTTATTATAATTTTTAATTCAAAAATTATTTGCACAAATTTAAAAAAAAAAAAAAATTTAAATTTCTAAATTATAAATTTTTTTTAAAATGAAATAAATATCTAAAAATATTTTTTTCATATTTCATATATTTTTATTAAATTTAATTTTATATTAAACAAACAAAGTAATGTAATTAGTAAATGTAATAAATAGTATTTTATTCTCTATTCATTTAATAAATCCATATTTGATACCAATAAAGTAGTTGCTTCCTAATTCCTTGCTGTTAATGTAACCAGATTTAGAAAAAAGTCTTTCAACTGGTCCTGATGAAGCAGATACTGATAAAAAATTTTGTGCAAGTCATAACTTTGACTTAAATTTTTGTGACTAAGACTTAAAACTGTGACTTATAAACAAGTCTGATCAAAATGATTATCAATATCTTTTTCAACAAATTCGCAATGAAAATAATTTTTCCTGAAGATATCGAATGAATGTGCCATGATCAAAGTTTATCGAATATGGTCAATATCGGAACTGATTCGGGCTCTAATGTTTGATGGTCATCTTTTATTAGTGTCGTGATAATTATGTTTTCAAAATTGAGTAAAAAACCAATTTCGTATGACAATTTAATTGTTTGGCGATCAGTAATGCTTCAGATATATGACTAAAATATTTTGGAAAAAATGATATAATAAGAAATAAACTTTTAAAGAATTTTTAAATAGATTCGTTAGATTTGAATTTTAAAGTTAAAATTAGATTTTTTAGCGTTATAATTTATTTATTGAATAAAACTAGGGGCGGGAAACCGGTTCGAGAAAACCGGTTTGAAATCGTTTTGAACGCAAACCGGTTTAAAAAATAGAACCGGTTTGTTGAACCGGTTTAAAAATGGAACCGGTTTGTAGAACCGGTTTAAAAAAGACAAGTTCATAAAAGTTAGAAAAATTATTTTAAGAAAAAAAAATTTTGAGCAATCCCCTTTGACTGCTCTGAGACTAGTGGAGTGGATGAACCGTGACTGGATGGCTAAGGGACGCACACCGTTCGGTTCGGATGAGCTTAATATTTTAAGTATGCTCAAAAGATGAAGCAGAAAATTTTTTTTTAAAAACTTGGTATTAAAAAGCAAATTATCTGAGATCATAAGAATGAAAACTGTGTTAATAATAGCGTTCAAAAAACTGTAAATATAGAAGACAATAAAAAAACTGAAGATTTGGATCTGACAGGAATTGACGAACAGGGTATATGAAATTTTTTTTTTTGTGACTAGATTCTGCTGGCTAAATCGAAGCATCAAATTTTGTTTATTTTTATCATTTCTTTATTTCTAAAGCGAGCTAATGATCCTTCAGATAAAAAAAAAGAAAAATTAAATATTATAAATTAGATGTGCTTATGAAGAGCACATAAGCCAAAGCAGATCATAAGATATTCAAAAAAAGAAAAAAGATAAAAATATGATTAAAATATTTATGATATCTAGGTTTTTTTATTAAATTTATCTTTTAGAACAAAGATTTTTTATTTAAAATATTATGTTAATTATTTAAATAAATTTTATTCAACAAAATAAAGGCATAAATTTTTTTATAAATGCTAGTTTTTTTTTAATTTTTTGTTTCGTAATGGTTCATAATACTTTATTCCACGATTTGAGACAAAGAAGTTCTTGAACTGTGTCTGGAGCAAGATTCGATCTATTTTTATCTATTGTTAAATTTGCAATTGAAAAACATCTTTCTGATGGAATACTTGATGGCATAATTCCTAAATAATCCATTGCCATTCCAGATAGAGTTGGAAAATTTTTACGATTGTTGTTCCACCATTTTAGTATATCAATCTCTTCAGTAAAAATAATCGCTGGTTGTTTTAAATACTTGTCGATTTCAGATTCATTATATGTAGATGTATTTGTTATTTTTGCGATCATTCTCTCTGCTAGAGATTCTGGACGTGTTGGACTTTTCGATGTCTGATTCTCACCTGTTTCAATATTTTCATCTGAATATCTTTCAAAACAATCTATCAGTAGTTTATCAGTACTTGTTTTATTATAAAACAAGTGGAACAAATAAAAAAATTACATTTTATTTAATTTGTTTTTAATCTAATTTTTAATTTTAGC
The DNA here is from genome assembly GCA_016802215.1 of Brachionus paranguensis. Lineage (NCBI taxonomy): Eukaryota > Metazoa > Rotifera > Eurotatoria > Ploima > Brachionidae > Brachionus > Brachionus paranguensis. Next base: position 6,130,284 of record JAESIX010000004.1, read on the forward strand.
ATGTAAGTTAATCAATCCACATTTATCAATAAAAAAATCAGAAAAATAAATAAAATTTAGCAAAATTTGAATGAATAAAAAAAGAAAGCCTAGAACACCCGGTATTCCCAGGCGGTCACCCATCCAAGTACTAACCGGGCTCGACGTTGCTTAACTTCGGTGATCGGACGAGAACCGGTGCATTCAACGTGATATGGTCCTAGACATTTTATCTCTCTTTTTTGAAACTTTTTAAATTGTTCAATTAAAAAAATAAAAAGTTAATACGAAATATCTTGAAAATTTTTTAAATTTTTATTATAAATATCATTTTAAATTGTTAAATCTTCACTATAAAGTTTTAAAACTTAAATTTACAAGTATGTGCTTTTTACTTAATACCAACTAACCCAACTACTTCGATGAAGAGTGCATCGATTAAACAATTGTCTTTTATTAAGATAATTGTTTCGAATCGAAGCAGAGAAGTAGCTTTTTCAATAAAATTAAAATTAAAATAATATTTTTAAAAAAATAAATGAATAATAGTTTTTCTTGATTCAAATATTATTTTACAAATTTTGTTACTATTGTAAATATCTTTTTCAAATTTACATATTCAAATAAAATTAAAATCTTTCTCTTTTCTCTTATAAATGGATATATACCAAAAAATCGAGAGCATGGTTTTTTAATTAATGAGAACAAAATAAAATCAAATAAATCACTTTCACAGCTCAAAAGGTGTTTCAATTACAAAGAGAATAAATAAAAAGACCACTTTAATTCTTTTTAATTTGTTTTTTTATTTTAATTAAAATATGTCTACGATTAGAGGAGCTTTTTATCTTATTGCCTTTTTATCGACAAAAATTACTTAATTAAAAAAAAAATCTCTTTTTATAATAACACAATTCAAAATATTTTCACTTTATTTAAAATAAAAATTAATTTTAAAAAAAATATAAAGCAAAATTAGAACTTAAAAATGAAAATTTAAATTAAATTGTGAATTTAAATAAAATATTTTAAAAAAGGCTTGATAAAATTTTTAGGGTCAAATTAAAATTTTTTTCCCTTTAGGTCCTCTTTTACTTTTTTGTCCAAAAGGTTTCTGTTTTGATTCCAAAGGAATAGTTCACAACTTGAAGTTTGGTGTCATCAAATTTTATCCAAAGCAGTAACTTTATTATAATCTTACCCAGTTGAACGAATTCGTTTGCTTGGGAGCTCTAATTCTTTAATGCCGCTCAAGATATGATTGCTGTTGTCTGCTGGCACACAAAAATAAGATTCGGATAACAATTCCATATTTAGTTTGACGCTATTTTAGTTAAATGAAATCTTTATTTTCGCCCAAATTATATCTATTGTACTTAATTTACGAAATAAACGTTAATTACGTAAAAACCATGTGTTGTAGCACTACGGTATTTGAAAATTATTTTTTTGAAATTTTACCATTCATAAATAAGAATAGAAGAAAACAAAAATGAAAAATTAATCCAAGTAAGGTAAAATAAAGGTTTTAAATATATATTCTTTTAATAAAAAATGATCATCTTTGAAAAAAATTCTGAAAATTATTTAAATTTTTCCGATTTTGGACCTTTTTTAAAAATAATAAGTAGCTCTTATTTTACACAAATATTTATTAAAAATGTTATAATGAAAAGTCCTTTAAAATAAGGAATAACATACGGTTAAGTCAAAGAATTTTCATTACCGCATCAAAAATTCTAAATCATTCTTTATTAATATTTTATAAAGATAATTTTTAGATTAGTTATTTTCATTTTAATCAAATTTAAAAGACTACTTCTCTGCTTCGATTCGAAACATTTATCTTAATAAAAGACAATATTTAATCGATTGTCACTGGATTAGTTAGATATGTTTTTATCAAGTAAAAGGCACAAAAGTTTCAATTTTTTTGAGCAAAATTTTTACTTTACCAAATAAGTCTTCTTTAAGAAAAAGCAAAAATTAAATTTTTAGAATAACAAAATACAATATAAAAATAAAAAAGAAGATTATTATAAAAATTTAATAATTATTTTTATTTCGATTTTTCAATTGATATAATATACTCCACGGGTTAGAATGAAAAAATTTATTTTGCCCTAAATCTCAATTGTTTTTTGTTTACAATCAAACAAGCAAAACCATCACTTTCCGGATTCTAGTAGACAAATTTTAGTAAAAATTCAAATATACTTATTCTTTTTATGATAAAATAAATTAATTTTGGTCAATTTTTTTGCATAAAAATTTTTAGTATTTAAATTTTTTGCCTTATAAGTTATAACTGTAAACTTAATAAACAAGATTATAGGTATAGATTGTCTGATTAAATTTATCCAATTTCGACTTTATTTCTAAAGAATTTTTGTTTTAATTTTCTCAATAAAAAAAATGTGAATTCAATTTTTTAATAAAGATATTTATTAAAACTGAAACTGAAATTTGACGATTCCGAATTTTTAGCGATATGATCCTTTACAATTAATCTCACATAGAGAGAGATATGTCTTTTTAAGACAAATGAAGGAAGGAATGAAAGACAAATGTGATTCGTTTTGATCAAATTTTTCAAATTTCAAAGCTTCAAATTAAAAAATAAAATTAAAACAGTCAAAAATGCTCTATTTTTGATAATTTTTATTTAATTATTTTTCAAAATTTATTTTTAAAATAATTTTTTATAAGATTTTGGAGTCTTTAAGTGCAACAACTTTCAACCACAGGGTCGATTTACTATGGAATCATATGTATGAATTTTTTTTAAATTTAAAAGAAATATCAAATTTTACGTTTTAAAGGATACAGATATCCGATTTAAAGTCAGATATCTGAAATCTAGGTTTTGCTGAAGTTTAAGGACTATGACTTGCTAAATCTTTTAAATAAATAAAAAACATTTAAAATTAAATAAAAAACTTTAAAATAAGTCTTTAAAAATAAAAATTTAACTTTTCTTTGAATACAATAATTTTGCTAAAGTGATGCAGAATTTAAGCATCGTCTTTGGAAAAGGATTGGCCAACTGGGTTTAATAAATTGCGTAATTAGCTCTATTTATTTTACAGCGAGCTATTTTTAGAATCCAAAGCGTATAAAGAGAGACCAATAATAGATTTATGCTTTAAAAATGGAATCATCTAAAAAATTACACCAAACCGAAATCCGAAAACTGAAAAGGATAAAAAAGAGGCGTAAACCTCATGCCAAAACTGGCTTAATATCAACAGCAGCTTATTTAGCAGAAAAATATGTAAACAAAGCAAATGAAGAATTTGATGAAACAAAAAGTGAACAACAGCATTTGGATGCATCTTGTGATTTTTTTAACCACAAAATAGATAAGGCTGATGGGGTTTTTGATGTTGGAAAATCTGTTTCTGCTTCAGCTAATTTGGCAGAATTAAAAGCAGGAAATGAAGACATTGGACTAAAGACTTCTGTTCTGTCTGCAAACGCTCATGCTGAATACGGTTTTAACAATTCAGTCGGAGTTAACGCTTCTTTGGTAAGAGCTGAAGGGCATTTTGGACCAGTTACAGTTGGCACTGGACTTAATTTAGACTGTTCAGCATCTTTTGGAGTAAATGGAGTTGAAGCTTCTTTGTTTGGAACAGGAATATCGCTCGGACCAAAAATTGGAATAAAAACTCCATTTGCTGATTTGAAAGTCAATTTATTTTAAAAAAGATTTTTTCTTTTTTTTAATTTTATCAATTATTAGTATAAATTTTATTTAGAAACTTTTTTCTTTTTTTTTCCAAAAATCCTAATAAAATATTCTTCTTATTATCTAAAAATTTCTTTTTTTTTAAGTAGTTTTTAAATATTTCTTTTTTTTGTATAAATTCTGAAAATTTCTATCATAGAAAACCAAAAAAAATTTAAAACATTTTATGCATTTGAGGTTTTCTGAATAGATTTTAGCAATAAAAGTAATTAAATTCAAGTAAACCTTTCCAAAACAAATGTCCTTTTGTGTCCTTTAGATTATTCACTTTCATAAACACAATCTTATTCCATAACAACATAATTTAACAGGAATTTAATTAAAAACTTTCCAAAAATTAAAAAAATAAAATTCTTATTGATTAATTAAATTAAATAATTTAAAATTCACAAAACAAAAAATCAATATTAATTTTTAATATTGATGATCGAATGAGATATTAATATTTTTAGATGCGTTTTTTGTCTCTATGATCTATTTAATAGGAAATGATTTTCTGAATTTTAAATTTTTTATCTGATTTTAAAAATAACCACTCAACAGATGAATAAAGATTAGTAAATAGAATAAAAATAAAATTCAGTTTCCGATACAAGTAATCCTTTAACTTTTGAATTTTTACGCCGATCTTTTGAGTATTTATCTGAGTTTTGGTGGTTTTGATTGTAAAATACAAAATTTTCAATGTAAATCATTCGCATTAAAAATAAATTTTTGAGTCAAATATTTATTTTAAACATTGTTTGTTTCACCTTTAAATAATTTTAGCTTTAAATTTGTAGAATTAAGAATTTTAATTTTTCTTAATTTTAAGTCAAAATTTTAATTTTCTATTTTAAAACTCTTTAATTTTTGCTTATTTTGATGACATTTTTTTAATTGTAAAAAAAATCAATTTTAATAAAGTAATAATTTTTTTAGTTTAAATTTTTTTTTAATAAAATTTAATGTTCAATTTGAATTATTGTCAAAATTTGTAATTTGATGAGCTATTTGAATAAAGTGATTGAATAAACACAACAGACTATGATCATCAATTAAATGCTTCAAAAAAATATTTTCGGCTTTTTTTGAAAAAATTTCAACAGCTACCGTATCATTTTCTTTAAATCAAAATTACATTAATTCTCTTTACATTTGTTATTTAATTATTTTCTTTTTCTTTTTGTTTTTATTTTTATTTTTTATTTTTAAATTTAATTTTTTTTTTAATCGCCGTATCTAGTCTAATTTTTGAAATAAACAATTAATTTAATTGAAAATTTTTAATTTAAAAATTCAAGCCAACGTGTTCGGTCGGGCTCTATATTATTATATTATATTCGATGGATTATTTTCTTTTTTTTAAATAATAAAATATTTGAAAATTCTTAAAATATTATTAAATAAAAAGAAAAACGAAGAAATTTTTTGATAAATTTATTTGAACTAAAAGAGAAAATGTCCTAAGCCGAATAAGTTGAGTAAGAAAAATTTTCAAAAATGTTTTGCCATCAATGTTAAGTTGAGCCTGCATTTTCCCACTATGGAGCAATAATACATTTAATTATTTGAAATTTTAGTTGAAATTTTTGCAATATTAAGTTCTAATTTAAAGTAGTGGGTCTAAAAATTTGCTAAGTTTCATTTGCTTTAGATTAAAAAACTAAAATAATCTTTTCATATTCAAACGTTGGTTAAGACTGTTTTATTGCTTCAAAGTAAAATCTCAAATCTATTTCAATTGCAGTATCGTTAGAAACATTAAAAATTTACAATTGAAATTATTCACGTGTATTTCAAAAAGAAATCGAGAGAATTTTGCTGAACATTTAAATTTGAATTCAAATAAATTTTCTCTAAAAAATCACTTCAAATATTTTTGTTGACCTTTTCTCTAAATCGTTTTTAAAAAATTAGATTTCAATACTCAGAAAAATAAATTTTTTATTCTAAAATGGCCTTACACGTACCTAAAGCCCCAGGATTCCAATCCATGTTGAAAGATGGAGCCAGAGTAAGTTTCAAAGATTAAATGGAAATTTTCTTAAACAAAAACATTTTAGTTTTATTCTGGTGTTGATGAAGTTGCTCTTAAAAACATCGAAGCTTGTAAAGAGCTCGCCGAAACCACTAAATCAGCTTATGGACCAAATGGAATGAATAAAATGGTTATCAATCATATTGAGAAGCTTTTTGTTACAAACGATGCGGCAACAATGATGCGAGAAGTGGAAGTTCAGCATCCGGCCGCTAAACTTGTTCTCATGGCCTCCGATATGCAAGAAAAAGAGGTCGGAGATGGAACCAATTTTGTGCTAATTTTTGCCGGACAACTTCTACAAAATGCTGGTGATCTGCTAAACATGGTATTTAAAAAAATTGATTTGCTTTTTAGAGAAAACTTTACAATTTAATTAAAGGGTTTGTCGCCAGTTGAAATAATTGATGGCTATAATCTAGCTTTGACAAGGGTCCAGGAAATTTTGCCAAGTAATATTTTTGGCATTTAAAAAAATGAAAAATTTTTTAATTTTTTTTTTATTTTAAGAGCTTGTATGTGCCGAAGTCAAAGACTTGCACAATCGAGATTTGGTCAAAAAAGCCCTGAAGAGTTGTTTTTCAAGCAAACAACTAGGAAATGAGGATTTTTTGTCCGAATTGGTCGGAGATGCTTGCAGTAATTTATTATTTATCAATAAAAATAAAAAAAAAATATTTTTTTTTCCACTATAGTGAGAACTTTAAAGGACAATCAATCATTTAATGTTGACAATGTAAGAGTGTGCAAGATCTTGGGCTGTGGCATTCAGAGTTCGACTGTGATGCAAGGCATGGTTTTGAAACGTGAAGTAGAAGGCACTGTTTGGAAAGCACAAAAGCCAAAGATTGCTTTGTACAGTTGTCCACTTGATATTTCGACCACTGAAACCAAAGGAACTGTTTTGATCAAAAATGCCGAGGAGCTGAAAAGCTTTAGTCGCGGCGAAGAGGAATTATTAGAGAAACAAGTCAAAGCTATTTGTGACTCGGGTGCAAAAGTAGTAATTTGCGGTGGCAAAGTCGGTGAGATGGCATTGCATTTTTTGAACAAGTACGAAATAATGGCGGTCAGAGTTTTGTCCAAGTTTGACTTGAGACGAGTTGCTAAAACAGTCAATGGAACCGTTTTAGCTAAAATAGTTCCACCAACTGCTGAAGAAATGGGATACTGTGACACTGTGTACGTTGATGAAGTCGGTGATGTACCTGTAATTTTGTTCAAACAAGACAAAGAAGAAGGAGCAATTTCGACTGTGGTTGTGCGTGGATCTACTGACAATATTATGGATGATATTGAAAGATCAATTGATGATGGTGTAAATAATTTTAAAGGATTAACCAAAGTAATTTTATTTAATTTAATTTAGAAACAAAAAATTTTTTATTTTTTAAATATTAAAAGGAGGGAAGACTTTTGCCCGGCGCAGGAGCTACTGAAATGGAGTTGGCCAAACAATTATCGTCAATTTCTGAAGTAATTGTTTTTTTTAATTTAAAAAAATTTAAATTTATGAAAAAATTATTTTAAGAATTATCCTGGTTTGGAACAATATGCCATCAAAAAATTCGCAGAGGCCTTTGAGGTTATTCCAAAAACCTTGGCTGAAAATTCAGGCAGAAAAGTAAAAAAAATATTGTCATAGAAAGATTATTAAAGTTTAATTTTATTAGAGTACTGAAATTTTGTCTCAACTCTATGCTCTTCATGAAGAAGGCAAATCAACTTATGGGTTTAACATTGAAGAGGACAGCGATACTGTTGATGTGAACGACAAAGGAATCTACGATTTATATTTGACCAAATATTGGGGCATTACCTATGCCACCAAAGCAGCTATCTCTGTTTTGTATGTTGATAAAATCATCATGGCCAAGCCAGCTGGTGGACCGAAACCCAAGGAAAACAAAGATTGGGACAATGATGACTAAATTTAGTCCTTAAATTTTATTTTTAAAAAAATTTAATTATTTTATCAAATTACTTAACTCAAGATCAAGATACACTTCAATTTATTCTTAATTATTTAAGCAAAAATAAAGCTTTTTCGTGCCGTTTTATAAAATTTTAAAATAAAACTTAATTTTAAATACTTAATTGCTCAACTTAACTTAGCATTTTCAAAATATTGACTTAGCAAATATTTAAAAAAATTGATTATATAAAAATAATATTTATTTTCACTGAATCTAACCTTAAAATTAATCTAATTTTATCTAAATTAAAATGAGTCTTTTGATAATTCACAGATATTTTATAATTATTTCTATTTTTGCACATTTAAATTACAGTAAACAAAAATATAAGAAAAATTTTAAATCATATTTTAAATTTAATTTCATTAAAGTTAAAGCAAGTATATGTGAAGATGGAAGACCATGTGGAGAAGATTCATGCATTTGGATCGACGAATGGTCTTCATTTGTTTGTAAATGCCAAACTGGAAATGTGAATTTGAACAAATCATGCTCGGAAAACATTTGTCAACTTAATCCTTGCTATAATGGAGGGACTTGCTTAAATCCGAATCCCGAAAACAAAATTTGCCAGTGTCCAAAGGAATACGGCGGTTTGCTATGCCAAACAAAAATTGTACCAAGTAAGTACAGATTTAAATTTTATTACATAATACCTTTAAAACAACTAGCTATTGTGGTATATTGAATTTATTTTTATTTACAGAGTTGTTTAAAAGTCCAAGTCTTAAAAATAAAATTCCAAGTCCGGACTTTCCGTCTTTGTAATTGGGCGGCCCCAATGCTAAGTGTGCCGTTCCAATCAGACAAATTTGAGGTCGCCGTGCTACTTTTGCCGTTCCAATTAAAAATCTGCCGTTCTTTCGAGTTAATTTGGCGGCCCCATTGCTATGTGAGCCTTTTTGATCAGAAAAATTTGCCGGCATCATGCTACTTTTGCCAATTCTAAAAATTGCATATAGTTAGTCAAAATCAAAATAATTTACTCCGAAATTTTTGATGATCTTTGTATTTTTTAGGTTTTTTATTCTAAAATATGCAAAAAATTTTCAAAGTTAATAGTTTTCATGTATTTTTAATGAAAACTAATGTTAAGTTTATTTTAAAAAAAAAATTTTAAGTCCGAACTTGGACTTGGCTTGAGACTTGTGACTTTTAAACAACTCTGTTTATTTATTTTTAAAAATTCAATAAAAAGCAAATAATGTATTTTAATTAGGAAAATTAGTACTAAGAACTGCAGAATTGAGTGAATCTATCCTAACATTGAACTGTGGCAGCCTATCTTCTCTTTTTCTGTGTCAAACCAAACACATCTTTTGCTGCCGAACATTGTTTGTTCCATTTAAGATTATTCAAAACCGAAATGTACATTGTTTTAGATTTTGATACATTCAGTTATCAAATATCTTAAACATTCAAATCGTCTTGTAACTGAATTGATTACGTCAGCGGCCTAGCCAGAGAGGGACTAAGGGGAACTCAAGCCTCCCTATCCAAAAATAAAAAGAGGCTGAGTGTCCTTTTAAAAAGTTCAATTTATCAAAAATATTCATAATTTTTAAATTAAATTGTAAATTTTCCAAAAATTTATTTCTTTTAAATTTTATAACTCATAAATTAGGTATTTTTTTGAGAATTCCATCTAATAATATGTAATTTTCTAAAAAAAAATTTTTTCAATTTTTTTACATTTGACACTTTTTCGAAAACTTTCGAAAAGTCTGCGAAATAATGAAAAAAAATTACTTTTTTAGATTTCGAATTTAATTTTATCAATAAACTTTTTTAAGTTCGCTGTACACGAATAAGTTGAATATACAGTGCTTATACGAAAACAGGAGAATGGGTAAAATTACGTCTTTTTATGTAATTTTACGTAAAATAACGTAAGATTACATAAACTTACGTAAACTCAGGGTGGTAAGTAAACGTTATCTTACTTAAGATTTTCCAATGATTCAAAATTTTTGAGACATACTGTACCACCCATTCTCCTGTTTTCGTAAAAGCACTGTAAAACATTTGTTGTGTACTTGGAACAAAAATTATTGGTAGATTTAGTTCATTTAAATTTACCAATTTTAAACAAGTAAGACTCTTAAGACTAGCAAAATATTAAAGCAAACACTTCCAAAAGAAATTATTAACATAAATAAGGATAGAAGAAATGCAAAAAAGGTTTAAAAAAAAGATCGTCATATGATGAGAGAGAATTTAACAGAATTACAGGATAACTTAGGGCTAAAATATGAGAATTAAAAAGTGAATCTTGGAAAGATTTCATTAACAAAATAGGGAAAATATCTAGCTCGTGTAAACCATTTTGGAAGAGAATCAACAAATTTAGAAAATTTAGCTCATAGGACAAAATTTAAGGACTCGAACATAAAAATAAGGTTTTTAAAACTAAGATTTCAATGTTCCTAAAACACAAAGTATTCCCTTACGACCCAAATAAGTAGACCTATTAGTTTTACTAGTTGGCTTGGAAAACTTTTAAGAGAATCATCATTAGCAGACTCTATACCATTGTTGAGGAGAAAAACTCATTGGCAAAAGGGCAATTAGGGCGGAATAAGAATTCTCTTATTGTCAATGCAAAAAATCACTCAGTCGTCTAATAGATCAAAAAAAATCTTGCGATCTCTTATCATGACTTTTTTTTGATTTATTAAAAGACTGAGTGATTTTTTGGATCAAGAAAAAAAGAAGCAAGGGTTCTTCAATGATCAATGATCAGTTCTCTTCTTTTTAGGCAATACATAAATGATATTCCCAAAGCTGACGAAACAAATAGAAAATAATCACTCACAGATTTTTGCAGATGATCTAATCACATTTTTTATTTATAAAAAGAGGAGGAAAATTGAAAAAGAAATCACTACATGCTTAAAAGAATTTGAGCCATGGCTCAGTAAATGAAAGATGAAGATCTGCATAATTAAATGTAGTTTCACCATTTTTTTTATAAAACTAATAGAGAGTTTACCAACTTTAATCTTCAATTATTTAAAAATATGATTCCTTACGCAAAAATAAAAAAGTTTTAAGGGATTTATTTTGACGGAATACTCTGCTTTGTAAAGCAAATTGAAGGAGTTAAGACTTTATATGTTAAGACTATGTCTTAACTCTATTTCAGACTCCAACATATTTTTAACCAACCCCTTTATACAAAATTAAATTTTAAAACAAGTTTTATACACTAAAGATATTTATTTTATTGAAAATATATTCAACTGAGTTCCTGCCTTTGTTTTTTACAATTTAAGTTAAATAAGGCAAATTTACCTTATTTTACGAAAAACGAAGTAAAAAAACATTTGCCTGATTTTACGTAGATTTTTTATTAAATTAATTTTATTAAATTTGGGTAAAATTTCGAAAAGATAAATTTGTCTTGTTTAACTCAAATTAGTCTAAAAAACAAAGAATTTGAAAATGTTTTCAATAAATTTTTTATCCCTGAATTGTTTTATAATAAGTAGTTTTTTAGTCAAATATCCCGCAGACCAGTAATTCAAAGTCTTTGAAATTCTATTTCTAATTTTAATTATAATTTAAAATTTTCCAAAAAAAGTATTCTGACCATTAATTTTTTTCAAACAATTCAAAAAGGAATAAATTGAGCACTACTGTTTAGCTTCAGTCTAAGAAATTTCGAATCAAGCTCCAAATTTTTTTAAAAAGTCCAATAAAAATAAAAAAACTTTATATTGTGAAATCAAATCTTATTTTATTCCACTTTAAGGTCATTTATCAAATAGATATTTTTTATATTAATTGTAAAACTAATTTATATTGTATATCTTTATATTATTATAATAATTATTGTACAATTAGATTCATTTCTCAAATCAATAATTTTAATCAATAAAACGTTTAAATCTTAATAGTAATTAATTGTTCAAATTTATTTGAATATTTAAATATTGTAACCTTATTTTAATTTTTTGATATTGAATTTCTGATAAACATTTTAAAAGTCTTTTTATATTTATTAATAAAACTATAAATTTATTTAATTCGAAATTTTAATGAGAAAATTATTTTTTAAAATTAATTTTTAAAAATATTTTCCAGGCCTAAAAGTCAATAGAAAAAAAGCAATAGCACAATTAAATTGAGCCTATTTAATGATTTGGGTATAGTTACTCTTTTTCTAGAACCCAAACATCTACATCCAAAATATTAAACTATTGCATGAAAATTTCAACACTGTTCAGATTCTTAAAAATATAATTCAAAAAATTTATTTAAAAAGATTCTTCCAATTTTCAAATGGTAAACTTTATTTTTTTCTAACTTTTGACTGATTCATTTCATTTAAAAGTGGAAAGTTTAATGTTTTTGATAGCATATTTTGACTACAAAAGAATTTATTATAATGCATTTATTTTTTATTTATTTAAAAAAATCTAGTTGATGTGTGCAAACTTATTTCAAAACCGTGTTTAAATGGAGGTAAATTTTTAGATTAATTAATTAGATTTAAAAAAATAATAATTAAGGGATATGTACTAATCTACCTTATAGTTACATGTGTACTTGTCTGCCTGGCTTCACTGGTTCAAGATGTGAAATTTTGATTTGTAAGTAAAATTCTATCAATTTTCTTTTTGAATGTCGAATAATTATCAAAGTATGCGATCCGACATTTTGTATAAACGGAAAATGTGTTGAAAAAAATGGAATTCTAAAATGTGACTGTGACAACGGATGGAGTGGGCCACTGTGTAATGATTTTGAAAGTAATTTGGTAGAATATTCATCAGAGTTGTTTTTAAGTCACAATTATTTTATTGACTTATAAACAAATCTAATATTAATTTATTTTACAATTTTTTGAAATTAAGTTCAAAGCTGTGATTACAACCAGAATGCATGCAAGAATGGAGGAACATGCAAAAATGTTGAAAGCGATAAATATAAATTCAAGTGTTTATGTCGTTCTGGTTATACAGGATTTTATTGTGATTATAAAATTGGTGAGTCTTTTTTAATTTAGCTCACTAGATATCCGGCTTTTGAGTGAAAATTAATATTTGTGATGATTTAAGTGATCATTATAAATTTCAAAAATTTTGATTCAATTTTTAAAGTCAATCAAAAAAATACAAAAAATGAACTAATTATAGCAAAAATTAAAAAAAACTCTCACAAATCGTCAAATGACTTAATGAGAAAACTCTTTTTCTCTTAAAATTCGATAACAGCTTATTTTAATAAAGTATGACATTTTTTAATGCGACAAATTATTAGAATTAAACTTAAAGCTTATTATTTTTAATACTTTTTACACGTAAATTATTTTATTTTAAACTTGCTCTAAAATTCAAATTTAAAAGATAAATTTCAGAAGGTAATTATTTTAAATGATCGAATTTTAATTAACAATATATTGAACTCATGACCAGTGAATTTTTCACAAATTTTATTTGACTTTAAAAAAATTTAAAAAAATAAAAGTTAATTATTTTTTTTGTAAATATTTAATTGAAATTATCAAAACTAAAAAAAATTATTAAAATACAATTTCTTTCTTTGAACAGGAAATTGTTAGCATTCTCAACTTTTATTATTCAAGGTATGAAAAACATTACTTTCAGATGATTGAGCTTTTTTTTTAATTCATTTTTGTTTTTTTGATGGCATTTTACAAAATTTTATTTAGAACTTACAATTAAAAAAAGAAAAAACTATTAACTTTATTGGCGTTGTGAATTCCTAATAAAATACCCCAAATTTTTTATTTTTTTCCTTAAATATTCGAATAAAAATAAAGTAATGTTCCGCTTTTTGTTTTTTCCAAAATTTAAGAAAAAAAATTAAATTTACGTTAATTTACAAAATTAAAAAATCAAAAATTCAACAGATTCTACGTAAAACTAGATTAATTTTTAATTTTTACGCAAATTGTTGTAAAAACAAAAATGTCAAAATATTTTTAGAGCTTTGGCGTCTTTTGAGTGAGTTAATTATAAAATGAAAACTTAATGGATTCTTTTTGATCTATTTTATGATAACGATCTTAGTAAATTATAAAAAAATTAATCAAAAAAAATCAAGTTTCTAAGCCACTATAGAAAAAAAAAGACGTCAAAGCTCTTAAATTATTTTAAAATTTTTATTTTTACAACAATTTACGTAAATGCTGAAAATTAACCTAATTTTACGTTTTAATACAATAATTTCTTAGGTCTTCTCCCTAATTATTTTAGCAATACATCACAAATGCTTCTTCTAGGGAATACGACCAAAAGGTTCAGTATTAAGTTATCTTTTTTTTTCTCAATTTTATTTTCTTAATTTTTCAAAACTTACTTAAAGAAGACTTTTCTGATTAACTAGATATGTAAAATACACTCATTTATTTTGCTTTATTTTGATTATTGTTCCACTTTAGTATGTTATTTTTCAAAAGAAAAAATCAAACTTGCTAAAAATTATTATTTTTCGATTTTTAAATTATTTAAATTTAAATTTGAAGCTAATAACTTCAATGATATTAGCAACTTTCTAGAAAAATATGGCTCATATGATTTTCAGCATAAAACTTTCGATGGAATGTTATCTTTTTCAAAACAAACACTCTCTTCCCATAATTAGTTATCAAACTAGTTATCACTTTTTAATAATAAGTGCTATTTAAAAAAAAAAGAGTCAATAAGTTAAAAATATTGGATTTCTATTTAATTTATTTTTAATTATTTTTTATGAATAATATTAATAATTAGGGAAATTATTTAATATTTAGGGAAATAAATAGAAAATTATTAGGGTATTTTATTTAAAATTTTGTGGTACTCAAACTAAATTTCTCTTTTTCAAATGCTCATTTAATAAGATTTTTGATTTTAAATCGTGTGATAATTTATCTTGTCTTATTGAGTAGAAGACGGACGATTCACAAAATTTATTGAGTCCTCGGAGTATTTAGTGGAAAGTTTTAAAATTTAAAATTCTATTTTTAAGGCCTGAAAAATAAATCTTTGATTTATCCTGAAATGAATTATTTTTTTATAAAAAGTCTAAATTTAAATTTTAAATTAAGAGGCAAAATGTTCACAAATAAATTGTAATAATGGTTTATGCTTTCAAAACACAAAAGGACCTTTTTGTAAATGTAAAAAAATTCTTCATTTTTAATTTATTTGCATTTTATATAATTCAAAAAAAATAAATTTTTAATATTAGGTTTACCAGGATGGATTGGAAATAATTGTGACAAACCATCTGGTCAAAGTATTAGCTTGATTAGATATTTAAAAGATTGTGAGTCAGATGCGTCATGTCTTAATGGTGGTAGATGTTATTTCGGACAATGCAGATGTCAAATATATTTTACAGGACGGCATTGTCAAAAAACTAAAGCTCAAATATGCTCATTTAATTTATGCTTGAATGGAGGAACTTGTTACAGATTACTTAATCGAGCATTTTGTTCTTGTAAACAAAATTTTTCGGGAAATTATTGTGAATTTTTTCTAAATTAATCAAAAATTTATTCCAATAAAAAATTTCAATAAATTATTTTTAAGTTGGCCCTTCTAAAAATTTAAACTCAAATTATTCTAATCCCATGATCCAATTGATACCTTGGACCGAGATTATGATAACTGGCTGCCATGCGACCAAGTATCTAATCCAATCCAAAAAATTTCCATACAACATGTGAGGTTTTTCCCATCTTAATAAAAAGTATAATTCTAGTTATCTCATTTAGACTAAAATCTTACGGATTTTCGAAAAGTCTTTTTAAATCTACTTTTTCTTTACAATAAGGACATGTTTGCTTTTTTCCCACAATACACCATCCTCGGATACAAAATTCGTGAAAACTTTTAAAAAATTTAAAATTTTTTGGTCTGGTTAAAATTTTGTTTCATTAATTCATACATGTGTCCACAAGGAAGAGAAAAAGTACTCTCTATCAATGCTTCATCATTGTTGAGCACCATAATCGGATTGGTGCAAATGGCGCATGTATTTGTTTCCAGAGATCTCTGAGGAATTCCTGTTTCGGTATAATACTAATTTTTATTTCAAATTTTATTTATAAATAAATTAGTTTTAAAAAACAATTACTCCAATTTTTGCCGCCATTAAATCACTGCAAATTTCGGCAATATCCCGGCTAAGCACTCCATAATAGACTCCATAAAACATAACGATGACTGATAAGTCCAGAGCTGCCTTGTTTTAGCTCAAATTTCAACTTGTAAGTAATTTTATTTCCGAAAAACTTACGGTTGGTGAAATAAAAAAAAGAAAATTAATTCCAAAAAATGTGAGCATCAGACAAACATAGCCAACAATTCCGAGTAAATAAGTTACTTTGTGAACAAATAGAAACCATTTGTAAAATAATCTTGGTGTTGAGTTTTCAATAGGTTTTCGACTAGCTCTGATTGCTATCAAACCGGTTATTGTTGAAAATATAAACCAGATTATAATAAAGCGAACATTTCCTAATTTAAATGATATTATTTGAGGTATTATCCACATTCCAAACATTGTAGCAAACTTAAATTTATTTTTTTTAATTTATTTTAAATTTTTTTTATTAAAACCTATTTATTAAAGAAATTATTTTTAAAAAAGACTTAAGATTTTATATTTAGATTTTGAGTTTAAGATCGACAATAAAAGACTTACTTGGAACGACTTGAAATGTTTATTTTTCCAAACTACTAGAAAAATTTGAGACAGTACTAAGGAAAGTAAAAGGATGAGAACCATCTCGGCATGCATGGCTTCATGGCCTTTGTGTTTTTCGTGCATTGCTTCATGACGAAGGCGATGTCTTTCATCGGCGCTCAGCTTGGACAAATCATAGCTGATGTTTTTGACTATGATGGTTCCAGTTTGAATATCTTCATCCATTTTAAGCTTTAATTAGTAAAATATAATTTGATGACGTGTCGAGTTAAATTTATCGTTTATTCATAGATTTTCATTATTTTCAATTTTTTTTTAATTAATTTGGATTGCAAATTATTAGAAAATTTTTTAGAATGAGTTGAATAAAAAATTTCAAATTATTTTAAATTAATATAATTTGTTTGAGTATATGCTAAAAAAATTTTCAAATTATTCGGCTTTATAATCTTTCATTCTGATCTTGCTTTGATGGATTTTTTTTATTTTGTTCCTTTTAACTTAATTTTGGAAAAAAATTCCATTTTATTTTTTGATTAGTTTTTTTTATATATTGAATTAATTAAATACATTTTATAATGAAAAATATTTTTGGCTTTTTTTTGTCAGAATTATTTTACTGATTGGAAAAAAAGTTAAATACTCACAGAGTTATTCACATTTTAATCTTTTTGTGAGTACTATTAAATTTTGATAATATCTAGCCAAAGGTTTCTCGTTCAAAAAGATTTTAATGTTTAAAAAAATATCTTTTATTTCTAATGAAAAAGTAAAGCTATCATTTTTGGCAAAGTAAAATTTTTTTATTAAATTCCATTTTTAAAATTTAATCAGAACATTTTTAAATTCGTAATTGAATTTCATTGCAGATTTTTATATTTTTATAGCAATTCAAAGCTTTATTTTAAAATTTTTGAATTGTAATTTGTTTGAAATTCTTTGAAATTTAATAGCGCATTTAAAATGTTTTGATCAAATGTGAAAAATGAAATTTGATCAAAAATTTTAATTTGCCATAAATAATTTCTTCGAAACAGAAATTTCGGATAGTTTTACTTTGCCTAATTTTTTTTGTTTTTTAAATTAAACTTCATTACAATAAATAAAAAATAACCCATAACTAGTTTCTTTTAACAATTTTGGATAATATCAAAACAAGAATCCTATCATCTTCAATGGTGAGATTTTAAGATCTTTAAATTTCTTGACAACTTTTTTTTAAATTGAATATTAATTTTTTTTTATAAATTTAGAAAATTTTTAAATTTAATTTATCTTAATGGTTTCACTTACGATCTGATATTCAACTTAAAAAAAGTTGTCAAGAAATTTAAAGATAATTAA
Source organism: Brachionus paranguensis (assembly GCA_016802215.1). Classification (NCBI taxonomy): domain Eukaryota; kingdom Metazoa; phylum Rotifera; class Eurotatoria; order Ploima; family Brachionidae; genus Brachionus; species Brachionus paranguensis. The sequence continues at coordinate 6,148,018 of JAESIX010000004.1, forward strand.
ATCTCACCATTGAAGATGATAGGATTCTTGTTTAGATATTATCCAAAATTGTTAAAAGAAAGTAGTTATTGGTTATTCTTACAAGCACAAACCGACTGAAATTTGAGGTATTTAATGGGTCCCCCCTTTTTTGTGTAAAGGATATAGCTCTCTTCCATTGACTTTGACATTGAGAGCTTTTCAAAGAATTTTTATGTATCATACTTAATGGCTTTTTTAGCGTTGAAGCACAACCTTTATTAATAATAAAATAAAAATAATTTATGAATTCCATCCGGACCCATTGATATCTTAGAATCTAGTTTAAGCAATGTTTTTTCTTTAGTAAGTGGAAATATCAAGCTCTTATCAACATGTTCTCATCTTGAAGTTGTGAATCTATCTACTATTGGATGTTCAATATCAACGTCAACTTTAAAAACCGAACTGAATCAGTTATTTAACCCGTTGGTCAAAGATTGTCAATCAGTTTCTATATTCTCACATGATCTTAGCTTTGGTCCTATTACAGGTACACATTGTTGTAATGTGTCATTCATTCTTTGGACCGATAATTCAGCAAAAGGTTTCCATTAATGGAATCCAAGTTGGCTTTATGGTAATTTCTACTCAACTAATTAAGATTTTTATTCAGTAATAGAGGTGAAAAGGTAAAATCATCAATTAAAGCATAAGACCAAAAAATAATTAATTTAAAAATGAAAAATATTTTAATAATAAGAAATTTTTATTAATGTAAGATTTTCAAAATTTATTTGGTCCTTTTACCTTTTACGAATTATTCCGAATTTATTTAATAAATGCGTAGAAAAAGAATAGCCATTTAGTATTTTTTAACTAAAATTTTATAAAAAAAATACAAGACTGCTAATTCTGCAAAGTCTTTATTATTCATTATAATCTTTCTAAACCGTATTAAAATCATTAATTAAATTTTAATTTACTTTAAAAAATTAAAACCATTTGTTTGATTTTCAAAATATGATCGATGCTGAAGTTGATTTTCGGCAATTTTTAGAACCAAATAATCGTATCTTATCTTATTTAAAGAAAACAAAAATATTTTTTTGGTTGATAGCTTATAAGCTTGTAAGAAGTTTAAATGGTTTAATTGTAAAATTTTGATTATAAATTAAAAAAAGTGAAAAAGTGTCAACATTAAAAGCTATTTGAATTTTTTAAATGAGTTAAATATTAGAAAAACAAGCATCAATTTTGATTTTTGTTAAAAATCTGTATTTTTATATCAATTAAGAAATTTTATGAAGAGAAAGGTATTTTTATACTCAAGTAAAATTGGTGAAAAATTATTAATTTTATTTATGAATCAGCACAACTCAAAGATAATGTGCTATATAATTATTTTGTTTAAAAGAATATCAGTTTAAATTTTTCTTATTACGAAATTTTTCGTAAGAAGAAAGCCATAAAAGCAATAAAAGATATTTATTTAGAAACAATTTTTTAAGAAATTTTTTCGCTTGGCTTTTACAAAAAAAAAACTGAAATTTGTTAAGTAAAAAACAAGTCAATAGAAAATGAAGAGATCTAAATAAGTAATGATCCCTGATGTAAGGTTTTGTATTTAAGGTCTCTGTCGACGATAATTGATATGCTAATGTTCTTGAATAGGGCTCATTTTTTTAGAACTCCCATCATGAAAATATGAAAAATTTATGAAGATAATATACCCCTTTATTTAAAACCACATTTGTTTCCCAATGGATTTGATGAAATCTCATTTGAGTCAATAATAGCTGAAGAAACATTTAAATATTTTTTTAAAGCATTCAAAGGGATCTATGGCAAACTGTCAATAATTTTACATTTTTACATTTTCAAATTTTTTTGTTTTTTGTGAAATATTTCATAATTTATAAAAAAAAAATTTCACCAAATTATCTAGTTATCAAAATGAAAAATAAAAATTTTCTTATTGCACAAAAAATATAAAAATGTAAAATTATTTACATCGTGTTGGATTTATTTATCCTAGAGACTAGTTTAAAGAAAAGCACGTCCCGCTTGACTTTATCGAAGGCTTTTTCAAAAATATTTCTGTTATTGGTGATGAATTTGTTATTAGCTTATTTACCAAATATGAGTTTTTTTTTGTAGATGGACGTTATTTCAAATTTTAATTCTTTAAAAATAAATTTAATCCTTCTTTCAGCCTCATAAAGATATAACTTCGTTGATTATTTTTTTTTATTTAGAATTTATTCACAACAAAATAATTTATTTATTTAAAATCTGATTTTTCTTTTCGCATCAAAAATCTTGCTGGACATGCTTAAAACAATACGAATCTAAGATTTTGAGTCTTATTTAATATTTGATATTTAATATTTTTCTTAGCTTTTTACTATTTAGTGAAGGGAAGACAGGTTATTGAAATTTATGCCAATTGATTATGACAAAAAAAATGTTTAGTTGCTTATAGATGGAAAACAGCTTGGGTGTAAAGAACCAACATAAATTTTATTAAGAATTGAAAAAAGAACGGTCTAGAAAATATTTAAAAGGAAAAAGAGGTTTAAAGAGCCATCCAACTAGAAACTATTGACCAAAATTTATTAAATTTAGTCATTAGATATTATTATTTATTATTAATTTTTTTAGCATAAATTAGGTCTAAAGTGATGTTTGATTTTTGTTTTAAATTTATTTGGGATAAAATACTAAAACTTTAGTAACTAGAACCAATTTTATTCAACATTTTTTTCTGAAAAAGTTTTTTTTTTAGAATATTTACTGTTTTAGTAACAAAGATATCTTAAGATATAAAGGTTTTGGATATTAATGTTAGTTAAATAATTTAATAACTATTAGAGCTTTAATTATCTGGCACAAAGCTGACTTTCGAAAAAAAAAAGAAAAATTCCTATTTTATCATGATGTTTAATAGTCAAAATAATTTAATTTAACTATTTCAAGTATTAGATTCAATTCTTAAAATATTTAAATGCAATTAATTTTTTTTTAAATAATTTTGAAATAAAAAAGCTTAATTTTAAGAAAAATTCTTTACCTTCAAACAAAACTTGAAATTTCGATGAAAATCCTAATAATTTCATAATATTAATTAAGAAAGAAATCAAATTTACTTTACCTATTGAAAGTTAAATGATTTAATGAAAAACTTTGCGTATATTTAGTCTAGGTAAAAAAGAACATGAAAAAGCATGCCTTTCTAAATTTATTTTAAATATGCTTATCTTAATGAAATGTTATTAATGCGAAAAGTTTTCTTATTCATAATTAGCACAGTAATAGCCATAAAAGAAAGATTTTCAGTCGGTTTTCATTTTTTAAAAGTCATAATTATCTTCTGATGAATATTCTAAATTAAGGGACTTATTATTCTATTTTTTTATAAATTTCTTAACTTAAAATACAAAGCATATTTTTAAATAGATATTTTATTATATTCGAAATAACTTCTAAATCTTATTCAATCAAAAAATTGCTTGTGAAATTAAATTTGTGTATTTAAATTCTAGAAAAAAATAATCGAAAATAAAAAGATTCATTTTACTTTTTTCTAAGAAAGCTCAAATATATAAGCAAATTATCCAAAAATTTGATGCATTTTTTATTATTTATGACATCGTAATTTCAAATAGAACTTCAATTTCATTTTAATTCAAAGTAAAATATTTAGTAAAGCTTTTGACGATATCATTTTTAAAAAGATAGAGATATGTTAGTTTTGAAGACGATCAAAAATCAACTCAACATTTCAATTTATTTAACCAAGTAAAATTATTATTTTTTAAATTAGTCAATGCTAAAAATTTTTAATTTAAAAGTAAAAATAATTTTTTGTAAAAACTCGATTTGTTTTTAAGGTTAATCAAGACGGGTTTTTGAAGCAAATTTAAATTTAAAGTCAGATTTCAGAATCACGAAAAATTATAATATTTTTAATTCGTAATTTCATTACATTTTTGTCGATTACAAAGCTAAAACTTTTCAGATTTTCAAAAATTTTAGAATTGCAATTTTTTACGAGAATTTCCGGTCAAAAGTATAAAAATTTAATAGTTTAAATTCTTTAAAATTATCCAATATTTTTTAGGAGCATTCAAAAGATATTGGAATTTAATAACTATATTTAAAAAATCACCAAGCTTTCTAGTATTATTTAAGGATTTAATTTATTTTGAAAATGTTTAAATTATGAAATGTGATAGAAAATTAAGTTCAAAACTTATTTTTAATAACATGAAGTTTGATCATTAACTCATTCACTGACTATTTCAAATAAAATGGTAAAATTTTAAGAGCCCAAAAAGAAGGATTTAATGCATTTTTTTTTAATTCCAATGGTCAAATCAATAATTAAGATTTTTGGTGGTCATTTTTTTTATTGAACTAATTTGAATAATTATTTTGTGATCAACATGATCACATTCTAGATACGATATCTATGATCACATTTTTTTTTTGAACACTTGATCATGAAATCGAAATGACCGGAGATCTGAGTTTTAGCGAGTTTACCTCCTTTGATTAATAATTATAATTTATAAAGAAATTGGGGAAAATTTTTTCTACTTTTGCATCAAATTTATTAAAATTAGATCATCTAAAATAAACTGTAAAAAAAAGTATTTGTATCCTTACTATTTCTTCTTTTTTTCCATCAACTACTTAAACATGATTTCTTGTTATTCTCTATTTCAACATATCTTTTTAATTTTATTTTAATTTTATTAATTTATTTTATTTCAAATAAAATAAAATTTAAAAAAATTTAGTTTTGGGCATTTATGAATCTAATCATACAAAATAAAAGTAATACCCAGTTAAGTAATTTCGAATGTAATATCAATATTCATTTATGAATTTTCGTGAATTCGTCAATTTTTTCGATGGAAAAGTGACGAGATCAAATTAACTTTTTTACACAAATAAATCTATGACCATAGAAAAATTAGGTGTTTTGAATTTCAAATACAAATTGAACTAAAATTCGTCATTTTTGGATAAATTAAAATTAAAGTTAATAAAAAATATTAAGAAAATTACAACCACAAAGTGCAACATGCTTTGTTGCACCTTTTTTATTTTAGAATAGAATTTTTATTTTTTTATTTTTTTGCAAATCAAATCAATGATCTATTTAAATATTATTGATGTTTTATTTTCAGATTTTTTACATCAGAAAAATTTTTTTTTGCTAAAAAGGTGCAACAAAGTATGTTGCACTATGTTAAAGCAATTACTTGACATGTCATGTCAAATTTTACAAATAAGCCAAAAAAAATTTACTGTTTTAAAATTTATAATTTTTTTAAATGGAAAAATAAATTCTTTTTGTTTAAATGAATGAATATAAAAGTTATGAATTGGAATTTGTGAATTAACTTAACCTGAATTATTTAAATTATTGATTGTTTCTGTTAAATAAATTATAGGTCAATCATTTTGATGTTAACTTGATAATGAACCATTATTAGACATAACATGTCTAGCAATGTTTAGTATTTATTTCTAAAAAAATTAACAAAATCATTAGATTAATTAAGTTTTAAAATTTTAAAAGATCAGAAAACAGATCTGAAACTTTAATTTGCCATTTATGTTGCATTTTTTCTGTAACTAAAATGTATTTTTTTATCGACATAAATATACAGTAATTTAAAAGGACACTAAAATGTACAACTTTAAAATAGGCTTTTTTAACTAGTTTAAAAAATTAGAAAAATTTTTTAATCAAAAATAAATTAATTCAGTGAGATTAAAAAAGAGTATAATTTTTATCTAATTTCTGTATTTGAAAAAAATTTAAAATTAAATTAAAAAGTATTATGAAGTCGTCATATTTTCTAAAAAAAGAGGCTAAATGCCGAGATTGATTTATTACATTTTAATGACAGTCTAATATAATTACAAATAAAAAAATTACATTTAAAATCTAATTAAATTACAGTTGCAATAAATTACGCATACAAAAAATTACAGTAAAATATAATTACTAATATAATAGTTATAAAGTTACTTTTTCTTTTTTTCTCCCATTAAAACTAAGTCCTTTATATCAATTAATCCATAGCTGAAATCACTTAAAATCTGACTATTATTTTATCTTTTTCATCATAAATTTTTTTACGTTTGATTGTAATCTGGCTCATAAGCAATCGTTGATGTTTCACACTAGCCAAAGATTCAAATCTTTTGATTAAATTAATTAATTTAAAAATATTTGGTTTAGTATGACCAACAACTCTATTAAATTTCGAGTGAAACCCTTCAATGTGATTGTTCGTACGTGGTCCAATTGTGGTCCTATATATTTAAAATTATTTGTATAAAGTAGACTAAAACTGCTTAATCATAAAAGCATTAACTTTTTTATAGTGTAACTTTTAGTCAGTAATTTTTAAGACTGCAACTTTATATTACTATAACTTTATTAGACTGTAATTTTTATAATTGTAATTATTATAAGCGTAATTTTTTACAACTGTGATTAAAAGAGACGATACCCCGAGATTTTCTCAAATTAAATTGATTATTTTTTAAAAGAAAATTTTTTATTTATTATTAAAGATTTTAAAACTGTTGAGGTGATTTATTTTCGATTGACCTTCATTACGATGTCAAACCAAAATAGCTATTGTTTTAAACAATTATATTTCAATTTAGTACAAAGTTATTTTTTTCATGGTTTTTGTGCATTGTTCTGTACCTCAATCACATTTTTTTTCCTTATTCACTTCTTGTGGAGCATAACCTCAACCACATACTATATAACCATTGCGAAATTTCATACAAATCTTCCAGTACAAAAATTAAAATTTTTTCTTACTTTAATTCTAAATGTCAAAAATTTGTTCTGCAAATGCAACAAGTGAAGCAACTTTTGTTTCACCTACTGCAGAAGTCTGTAAAATGGCATCTTGAAGTTGATGATCAATTCAAAATATCATTTCATTTCAAAAAGTTTATCTTAAGATATTAAAAAAAATCTTTGATTTAATTAAAATAATTTTAATGTAACCTGATTAACATGTTATGTAGATTTAAAAAACTAAAAAATTTTGAAAAAATATTTTCTCAATCCATTGTTAAAATCGATTTTTGATTTATTTTTGTGATTTTTTCTCAAGTTTATTTTCATTTTATATCATTTTATATAAAAACATATTTGGAATTTATTATTTGAATTTCATTTTTAAATTCAATTTTGAATGTTATATACAAATACTTTTGCAATAAAAAATTCAAATTAACTTAACCAGAAATCAGGTAATACATTTAAATATAAAAATCAATTTTAACAATGGATTGAGAAAATATTTTTTCAAAATTTTTTTGTTTTTAAAATCTACATAACATGTTGATCATGTTACATTAAAATTATTTTAATTAAATCAAAGATTCTTTTTAATATCTTAAGATAAACTTTTTGAATTGAAATGATATTTTGAATTGATCATCGACTTCAAGATGCCATTTTACAGACTTCTGCAGTAGGTGAAACAAAAGTTGCTTCATTTTGTTGCATTTGCAGAACATGATTTTGACATTCAGAACAAAAGTTGGAAAGAATTTTCATTTTTATATTGGAAGACTTGTATGAAATTTCACAATGCCTACTATGAATATTTTCTTTTCTCTAAATGACATCTGATCTTTTGTTAAGTTAGAATTGACCATTTTTGAATATGTCCTAAACAAGTCCACATCCAAAAAAAAAATACTAAAATATGTAAGTCTTATTATAAGAAGAAAAATTTTGACACACATAATTTATTCCAAATAAACTCTCTTTTTAAATGATGTCAGATTTCAAAATGAACACAATCAACAAAAACCTTAGAATTAACCTTACTTTATTTTGCAATATTTAATCATTCTTTCGAAACAAAACCATTTTAAAAACTCACGCATTTCTCAAAACCAATGCACAAAAATATTTCATCATTAATTGAACCAGCATAAAACAACCAGATAAATTTTGCTTCTATTAACCATTTTAGAGAAAGAATGAGCGCAGAAGCACTGAGCGGACTAGAAGGCATAAGCCCAGCAGCCACAGAAACCGCGTCCAACAAATCAGACAATTCAGACAGCAAAGATCAGAGCCACGAGGCGGACAACTCGAAACGAGTGGTGGACATCTATCTGGAAGCACTGGTACATTCTGTGGACTGTACCGAGCCGAGCTGTCGGGTCGAAAAGTGCCGACAGTTCAAAACAGTGGTCAGACACTTCAACTCATGCGAAAAAGTGAACAGCCAATGCGACTATTGTCGCCAATTGGTAGCCTTGTGTGTCATCCACGCCAAGACCTGTCGCGATGACCACTGCCGCATTCCCGACTGCCATGTCATCAAAGTCAAATTGGCCTCGCTCGAGGAGCTGAAGGCCAAAACACAGAGCATTCTGGAGTACATCAGAACAAATGTGGCTCTGCTCGGCCACAAGTCAGTGCGCGATTGCCAAAGCCAGACTGACGAACACTCCACATGGTTCAATGTGGATGACGAAAATGAGAGAAAAAGAAGTGTTCTGGTGGACAAAATCGACTTGATCAAGTCGGTGGCCCCAGTCAAGCTTTCGTTGAAAGAAGAAAAACTTTTCAAGTTTGAGAGGAAGCTGAGAAATCAATTGATCAAACAATTGATTGAATCAATTGTAGATAAATTTTGTTTGAAGGAAAAAAATTTTTATAAAAATGTTTCTTATGCGTCACTAGTGGTCTATGTCATTAAAACAGAGAGCAATTTGTACTCGAAAACAAACAATTCAGATGACTATCTTTGTTTGATGAGCGAGCTGGTGTTCGGCTTGGAGAAGCGGCTCAGGAGCAAGACAAGCGAGTGTGCGGACTCGGCTGCTCAAGTCGACTGTGGCAGGAGCAAGAACGCGCTGATGGAAGAGGACAGTGATGAGGTGCCGCCGAGCAAAAAACTCAAATTGGACAATTGAAAATGTAGGCCTGCTTTTGTTTTGTTGTTGTGGTTGTTGTTGTTGTTGTTGTTGTTCTCTGGTGTCGAGTTTTAAAATTTTACATTTTTAAGTCTAAAGTCCGCCACAATCTTGCTTGTTTAAATTTTAAAATTCGACTTTTTGCTTTTAATTAAATACATTGTACCTATTTTGAGTAATTGATTAAATCATTTGATTTCTTATGCCTTGTACTTATATTGAAAATTTAATAAAATTTAACTAAATTTATATTTTATGAACATTTATTTTTTTGATTTTTTTGCTGGAATATTTGAATGTAAAATGAGTGTTCATGTTGGGAGATTTAGATTTTTTCACCAAGTCATATTTTGACGACTCATTGATTTTAGTAATGTTTAAGAATTACATTCGAATAAATTTAGCACAATTTTTTTCATTTTTTTGTTGCCACAACTTTATAAGATTTGATAAAAACATTTTTTTTCTATTATTTTCTAATAAACTATTAATCACTATTTTATTTTGAATATTTCTTAAAAAAGAATACAGTGCTTCTATAAAAATACGTACTTCAAATATTAATGTTGTGATGAAAAAAGAAAAAATTCAACATTACATACCTTTTTACAGTGTTGTTTAAAAGTCACAAGTTAAGACCAAGATGCAACTTTAAATTTTTTTTTAATTTTAAGAGAAAAATTAAAATTGCTAATTAATTTTCATAACTAATAAATATTTGTTAATAATTAGACTTTTTTTTTCTATTGAAATGCTTAAGCATGATATTAAATGCTCTGCGAGAAAATCTGGTTGCAAAACAAAGACTTTTAAAATTTTTTGGATTTTAAGTCTATTTAGATAACTTTGAATTTTACTTTGATGAGTTGTATTTTCATTACAAAATTTCAATAAAGAAATGTGTAATTTTACGTTCTTCAGTGATTTTGTAAACAAACTGTTTGTTAAATTTTTACAGCAAAGATTTTTACTTAAAGATTTTAGAATATTCTTGTCTAATAATTTGGACAATTTTGTTTATACTTGTACAAAAGAATTTGATAAACTAAATTTTGTAATTAAAAATTCTTATATGTTTTAATAATTTTTAATGTTTTTTTATTTTTTATTTTAAACGAATTTTCATTTTTCTATTTAAGAATTGATTATCAATTTTCGTAAATTTAGGTGGATTTTAATAATCTACCTAAATAGAAGTTAGAAAATTAACTGTAAAATTTTGATGATTTGATAGATAGACACTTTGTCTTATTTAGTTTTTGTTCAATAAAATAAATAAATAAATAAAAAATAAATGTGTAATTTTCGTATTTTTTATACCAATAATTCATTTTTTTGTTCGTAGACATTTTGAAACGGTTTTGTTAAAAGTAACTTATATTAATTTAAGCTTACGGGTTAATATTCACGTTAAATTGTTAAACAAAGCATTAAGAAATTCATTAAAAATTGAACAAAATATTTTTTTTAGGAAAATTTAAATTTTAACATAAAACAAAATTTTTCATGGACTAAAAAGACAAAAAATTGTACATCAATTTGATTATTGATTTGATAGATTTAAAACAACTGAATTTGATAAACTGTAAAATCATCCCGTTTTTAAAATGAGAATTAAAAAAAAAGCATCTCTTTATCTTAATTTAGAAAACTATCCTTAATATCATTACTTATTCTGTTTTCTTTAAATCTAGAATGATTTAAAGATTCTAGATTTAAATTTAGAATCTTTTTCATCCTAATCTAGAATGTTGCTAATTCTGTTTTCTTAATGGACTCAAAATTCAATTTAAGAAACAGATTCAGGTTTTTTGTTTGAAATAATGTCAAAAAAAGTCTCAAATTTTTTACTTATTCACCGAAATAAATTACACTTCCCTTCTGAAATAAATTACAATTTGAATTGAAGAAAATCAAAAGAAAGAATCGGAATTTTCGGAGAGATATTCAAGAAAGCCAAACTATTAATAATTTTTTTATTTAATTTTTATTCTTATTTAAATTTTCATATTTTTACAAAAAAAATATTATTCATATATATTATTATTGTAATTATTCATTTATATTTTTAATATTATTTATTTTTATTATGGGATAAAAATAAAGGGGACAATTTTCTAAATTTTTTTTTAGAAAAATAAAACGAGATAATTTTACTATGAATCATTTTATCTTATGTAATGAATTTATAAAATTTTTCGTCAATTTTAATTTTTCTAAAATATTACGCATTTGGGAAATAAGATATGTCTTCGAAAAAAATATTTTTTAAACTTTTTTGTTTAATTTTATTTAAAAAAATAAAGCAAAAAACAAAAAACACACAAATTTCATGAATAATCCAATTTTAAAATTATTTATTCAACTTCAAGTCATTAAGTCAAAGTTATATTGCATATTTATGTTGACAAAAATAAAACTTTTTAATTTAAACAAAATTAATTTTAATTAAAATTTATATGAATCTCTCAAAAAATTTTGACGATCAACTGAAATTATTCTCGATGAAAAATACTATTATTTCATTTTAATTTTAATGTGACAACATTTTTGACCGAGTATCAAAGTGATATTTAAAAATTTTTTTGACCATCAATAAGAATTTTCAAAAATTTTAAAAAATGTCAAGTATTTTTTTGACATTTATTAGAAATTGTGGTAACATGGTTCAGAGTGACTTGCGTAATCTAGTATTAATACTCGACGAATTAGTTTTTATTTTTAATCAAAATGAATTTGGCTGTTAACTTTTTTTTAATTTTTATTATTTCAATTATTTCTAATGTTTTCGGTTCTGAAATGGACAGAAAATTCTTCAGAAATCAAATGCGACCCAGTTCAAGGTCTGTATATGACGCCTACTATGATCCATATTACGATTCATATGAGTCTTATTATCCACATCAATCATATGAGCATTACTTCAAACCCTACAGATATTCTTACAATGGTAATAGATATGGCTCTAGAAGTTACGGATATGATTACAAGCCGCGGGAATACAAATACAGAAAATCAAAATATGGATATGAGCTTGTAGATTGAACATGAATTTTAATTAATTTTTAAAAAAAATTTAACATTAAATCTTTATTCTAAAATTTTTCGATTAAATTAAAAATAAAAGAAATGCGAAACAAAAACTTTTTACAGAGTCATTTTTGTGTTTTTACTTTTTAAATTTATTTAGAAATTGCGGAAATCATTTTGCTGTATAGAGCTTTTTCTTTTTCATGGGCCTCTTTGACTTTTTGTTTACTCAAAGCGACAAAATGATTAGCCTCTTTGTTATCCGGATTAATTTCCACAACTTTACTAAAATATTTTATAGCTTCATCGAATTCTGATAAACCAAAGTAAGCTTGGGCCATTCTAAACAAGCCCTTTTCACTATTGGCATCGAGTTCCAAGGATTTTTGACAGGCCTCAACAGCTTGACGATAATTTTTCAACTTCAAGTGGCACGCAGCCACGTTCAAATTGGCAGCTAATTGAAGCTTAGCAGAGCAAGATTTTTCATCATCCAAATCATACACTTCATTTTGCAAAAATTCCACTATTTTGTTATATTTTTTTAAAGCTGATTCATATTTTCCTAGCTAAAATAAAAAATTTTTAAACTAAAATTAAATATTTAAATAAATTTTACTTTAAAAAATTCAGTTCCTTTATTTTTGAATAATTCAGATTGCTCTAGTTTTTCTTTTCCGTTCAATTGCCAGGTTTCTTTAGCTTTTTCAAAGCTTTTCAATTCCACTTCGTAAACAATATCGCTATTTTCCCCAATTCCAAATTCCTTAAAGCCCTTGGAACCCCAAGCCTGATCGGATTTAAGGAATAGTCTTGAGTGTTCTTCATTTTTGAATTTAGTCAGAGAATGTTCTATTCCAGGAATGATGTTCACATTGGAGCCATCGCCAATTTCGAATTCAAGATTTTCTCTTTGATCAAAAACTCGTCCTGTCGAGTCCATACCTTTCAAGTTGACTACCACTCTTGCACCCTCGTTTGGAGAAGAGTAACCAGTTCCAGATTTTATTTTTCTTCTAATTATAGATTTATCTTTGTTTTCACTGAGATCTTCGCCGTGAAACTCAAAAAGCTCGATCTCAAAAACAAGAGTAGCATCTGGAGGGATGGTCGGGGGAGATCCGGGTTTTCCATAAGCGTATTCTGATCTTATAGTGAATTTTGCCAGTTCACCTTTTTTCATAGTCGGAACACCCATGTCCCAACCTTTGATGACACTTCCTCTTCCGAGTTCGAAGCTGAATTGCTCGCCTCTATCACGACTTGAATCGAATTTGGTGCCGTCAAGTAGGGTACCGGTGTAGTGAACAAATACGGTATCGCCTATCATTGGCACTTCATCACCATGGCCTTCTTTTAGGACCTCTTTTAAGACACCACCATCCTGATCCGGAGTTATGTCAATAGTTTTTGCTTCTTCAGAAGTCATTTTTTTGGATTTTGTCAAGAGTTGAAAGTTTTTTTTTAAATTTCAGAATTTAGACTGTAGGTTGCTTTATATAAAGAATTTATATTAATAAAAAAGAGAAATTTCTAGAAAGTGCTTTAAATTTATTAAAAAATCAATTCTCGAAATTTCTCGTAAATGCTTTGAATTTTCATTTTAAAGTCACTTTTGTTTTAGAAGCTTAATGTACCAAACATATGCTTTACTTTCTTAACAAATGGCTAAAAGTAAATGAACTAATCGCAAGCTTGAAAATAATTAAATAATATCAAAATTTTGTTTAATTAAATTTATTTTTAGACAAAATAAGGCTAGAGTAAAAATATTTTCAAATTTTTAGCAAACTTAATTCATCAATAATTTTCGTTTATCTCATAAAAAATTAATACTATTGAGTAAAATTAAGTAGAAGTGGAAGATTTAGCGAAGTTTAGAATAAATTGAATAAGATGAAGATTATTATTTGCTAAAAAAATAGCCCCAAAAAACCTATTATCTATGACTGTACCAATTAGAGTATTTTTGATTGATATTTAATATTTAAAGTAGATACTTTTAAAGATTATAGCCTTTTTCGGATTAATTTAATTTGAGAGTTGAATCAAAACAAAAATTTTCTCTAAAGAAAACTTTACCAAAAATTGAGTCAAAATTCAAGGGTTTTATTTTAAAAGAAAAATTTAATCAAGAAAGTTATTCGAGTGACATTTTCACTTTCGATTTAGCTAGTAAAATCACCACTTTTTTTTTATTTATAAAGCATTAATAAATAAATTAATTTTGATTTTTTAAAAATTCAATTTATTCTCTTATCAAATTCAAAAAGTAACACAACTTAATTTTTCTTTATGTGATAACTAACATTTCGTGAATTTATTTTTTGTTTTATTCAAATTGAGATTAAAAATTCTTTAAGTTTTATTATTCAAAGTCATCGAAAATATCTTTTAAATAAATCATTTAAAAATTCCTGAAAAATCCAAACTTTTTTCCAGATATAACAAATTTTCGTCGGCCAAAAACTCAATTGTGCTTTTAATGAAATTGCTACGTTCTGAATTCAAAATTAGCTATAAGCTTTACAATACTATCTCTGAATTATATTTAGCCCTTCTTGATTTACTATTTTTTAAAGTTCGTAGATTATCTAATTGATAAAATTAAAGTTCAAAAGTTTTAATAAAAATTTACGCTTGAACCTGAAATCTAAATTTCTCAAGTAAATTTTTTTATTTAGTGTGCAAAGTTTTTAAAATTCAAATTAAAACAATTCAAATTTTCTTTTATTTATACTAATTTTATTAATTTAGCAATTCAAATATTTAGAGCTTTTAAATTTTAAGTTATCTGAAAAATAATTAGCATGCTAATTGGTTACTTAATGATCAAATTAGCCTCGGCTTTTATAATTATTCTATTATTATTTAAAGAAACAAAATAAAAATTCTGCTCAATAAATTAAATATTTTAACTTCATGATTCAAAAGTTATTAGAAAAAGAATAATCAAAACTTAAACATCCAAAATTAGAAATTTAAATTTATTTTAGATTAAAAAAAGTTAAAACGTAAAAAAAAATTATTTAATAAATGTGTTGAGAAAATGAAACATTAAAGAAAGATATATGAATAAATGAATAATTATTTGATTATAATCGCAAGTCAAGATTTATTTAAAACTTTTCAAATTATCTCATAGTCTGCTAATTTTTTTTAATTTTCTTAAAAATTCGAAAATTTAATTAGGTTTCATAAATTTTAAATCAACGTTTTTACTTATTTCTATTAATTTACTAATAAATTTTATAAAATAAATTCAAAAAATAATCCCTTGTTATGAATATCCGTTCAAATGAACCATAATTTTAAAAATTTTGAATTGAAAATTTTTGTTGAAAAAATTTTGACATCAATAATTTTCATTTTTCTCTTGAAAGATACCAGAATGCTGAAATATCTAATGGTTAAAAGCAAAATTTTCATTTATTATTTTATTTTCATTAAAAATTTCACATCTAATTTTTAGATTTTAAATAAAGTAAAATCGAGTTGTTATGTTATATTTAGAATCAGTTTTGCTAAGTCTAAATATTTTAAATATTCATTTACCTAAAATTAATTCAATAAACATGCTCAGTCCTGTTCTGCATTGAATCATCTATTCATTGAATGGTATCAAGCCTTTTTTGAGCTACAATTGCAAGGAAAGTTTAAAATAAAAAAAATGGTTCTAGATTCTCCAATTCAAATAGATCAAGATAAATTTAAAAGAACTTTAGTTTATTTTCAACCATCGTTTGATTTGAGTTATTATAAAAAATATATTATTTAATTAATAAAATTAACATTTTTTAGGGCAATTTTTTATAAGCTTGTCTTTAAAGAAAATAGTTTTTTTGTGTAATTGCTAAACAATGTCCTAAAATTTGTCTATCTTTTATTTGAGTATCAATTTACAGCAACTTTATAAGTTAAGAGTTCATCGATTATTCATATTAAAATTTTTCAGGTATAGTTTATCTCACGTTGATTTTAAAACAAAAATTCAATGATGGATTCTAAATTTTTCTATTTTTTCATATATTTCTATCTTCATTTATTGACTATTAAAATTTAGATAAAATAGAGATTCTTCATTTTTTTGATTAAAAAAAAACATGCCAAATAAACTAGCAGTGGAAAAAATTTACCAAAAAAAGACCCAACTCGAGCATATACTGCTCAGACCGGACACTTATATTGGTAGTGTGGAGCGTCTAGAGCAAGAAATGTGGGTCTGGGACTTTGATCAAGAGAAAATGCTTAAAAAAAACATAAAATACGTTCCTGGTCTATTCAAAATATTCGACGAAATAATTGGTAATTTATTTAACTTGATAAAAAAATTAAATAAAAAATTTGAAGAGAAAATAATTTTTTTTATTTTTTCAAGTCAACGCATCTGATAACAAAATAAGAGACAGTAGCATGAGTGTCATCAAAGTAAACATAGACAAAGCTCAAAATATGATCAAAGTGTACAATAATGGCAAAGGCATTCCCATAGTTGAGCACAAGGACGAAAAAGTTTTTGTTCCGACCTTAATTTTCGGTCATTTGTTGACTTCAAGCAATTACAATGACAGCGAAAAAAAGGTCACCGGTGGCAGAAACGGCTTTGGGGCCAAATTGTGCAACATTTTCAGCACCAAGTTCATAGTGGAAACTTCCTGCAAAGAGAGCAAAAAATACTTCAAACAAACTTGGCAATCAAACATGAACAAAACAGCTGATCCAATAATCAAAGCCAACAAGGACCAGGATTTTACATGCATTACTTTTTATCCAGATTTGGCCAAATTCGGCATGGACAGTCTCGAAGAGGACACTATTGCTCTTTTGGCCAGGCGAGCCTATGACATAGCGGCATCCACTCGCGGAGTCAAAGTCTACCTGAATGACAAAAAGCTTCCTATTAACAAATTTGAAGACTACTGCAAATTATATGTATCCAACAACACCAATGAGGCGGATTTACTGGGCTCAAATAACCAGGCTAAAATTCTGTACGACAATCCTAACCCCAGATGGGAAATTGCCATCTCTTTTTCGGACATTGGCTTTCAACAAGTCAGCTTTGTGAACAGCATAGCAACTACCAAAGGTGGTCGTCACGTGGACTACATCAGCGACCAGATAGTCAAGTATTTGGGCGAAGTGGTGAATAAAAAAAGTGGCAAAAACAGCACTCAAGTAAAGCCATTTCAAATCAAAAATCACATTTGGCTGTTCGTGAACTGTCTGATCGAAAACCCGGTCTTTGAGTCACAGACCAAAGAATGCATGTCTTTGCAGATAAAAAATTTCGGCTCCAAGTGCCAGCTGTCCGAGGATTTTCTGAAAAAAATCGCCTCCAAATCAGGCATTGTGGACCGAGTGTTGAACTGGCTGGCTTTTAAGGAAAAAACAGACTTGGAAAAAACCGGCTCTAAATCAAAACAAAGCAAGGTCAGAGGCATTCCTAAACTGGACGATGCCAACAACGCTGGAACCAGGGACTCTTTAAACTGCACTTTGATTTTGACCGAAGGAGACTCGGCCAAAACTTTGGCAGTTGCTGGTCTGGGCGTGCTAGGCCGTGATAGATACGGCGTGTTTCCACTAAGGGGCAAAATGTTGAATGTGCGCGAAGCTACTGCCAAACAAATTCTGGAAAACAATGAAATAACCAGCATTTGTAAAATAATAGGCTTGAACTTTAAGGAAAAATACGAGTCCAAAGACTCGCTCAAACACTTGAGATATGGCAAAATAATGATCATGACAGATCAAGATTTCGATGGTTCGCACATCAAAGGACTGATCATTAATTTTATTCATCACCAGTGGCCCAATCTGCTGAAGCATGGCTTCATAGAAGAATTTATAACGCCCATCATAAAAGTGTCCAAGAGCAATGCCGAAAAAGCTTTCTACTCCATGCCCGAATTCGAACAGTGGCAACAGTCCACACTCGATTGGCACACGTGGAAAATAAAGTACTACAAAGGTTTGGGCACATCCACTTCCAAAGAAGCCAAAGAGTATTTTTCCGACATGAACCGACATTGCATTAAATTCGAGTACACCGGCACCAGAGATGACTTGGCCATACAATTGGCTTTTAACAAGAAGCTGGTTGAGGAGCGCAAAGACTGGTTGACCAGATTTATGGAAAGTCGAAATTCAGAAAGAAACAACTATTTGTATCAGAAGGATACAAAAAAAATCAACTACTCCCAATTTATAAACAAAGAACTGGTGTTGTTCAGCAATTTGGACAACGAGCGCTCAATACCAAGTCTAGTTGACGGCTTTAAGCCCGGTCAGCGAAAAGTGTTGTTCGCTTGTTTTAAAAGAAATTTGCAGAAAGAGATTAAGGTGGCACAATTGGCGGGCTCGGTGGCAGAGTTGAGCGCGTACCATCACGGCGAACAGTCGCTGATGGGAACCATCATCAATTTGGCTCAAAATTTTGTCGGAAGCAATAACATAAACTTGTTGCTTCCGATCGGCCAATTTGGCACACGGCTCCATGGTGGCAAAGATGCAGCAAGTCCCCGTTACATATTCACAAATTTGTCTCCTCTGACCAGGTTTATATTCAATCCAAAAGATGATCCATTGTTTAATTATTTGAATGACGACGGCCAGACAGTCGAGCCCGAGTTCTATTGTCCAATTTTGCCAATGGTTCTGGTCAACGGGGCCGAGGGCATAGGCACCGGTTGGGCTGTCAAAATTCCCAATTTTAACCCCAGAGAAATAATTGACAATTTGATCAGATTAATTAAAGGCCAAGATTTAAAAGCCATGAAACCTTTTTACAAAAATTTTAGGGGCTCCATTGACAAGCTAGATGATTCTCACTACTTGGTCAATGGTGAAATAGCGCTTATTTTCGATGACAATGATAGCAAAAATGATTATACCATTGAAATAAGTGAGTTGCCCATTGGCACTTGGACCCAGGTGTACAAGGAAGGTGTTTTGGAGAGCTTTTTGCACGGCCCCGATTCAAAAAGCGAAGGAACAAAATCAGCACCATTTAGTCCTCTTATCAACGACTACAAAGAGTACCATACGGACGCAACTGTCCGCTTTTTGGTCAAGATGAGCAACAAACAGTATCAGCACGCACTGGACCAGGGCGGACTGCATAAATTTTTCAAAATTCAAAAATCAATTGCTCTCACCAACATGGTTTTGTTTGATTCCAAAGGGTGTCTGAGGAGATACGATTCTCCGTTGGACATAGTCAAAGAGTTCTATGAGGTAAGGCTTGATTTTTATGTGAAGAGAAAGGAGTACTTGGAGGCCATGCTGGGCGCCGAGAGTGCCAAGTTGAACAACATCGCCAGGTTTATAGTGGAGAAAATCGAGGGAAAGATAAAGGTGGAAAATTTGAAAAAAAAAGATTTGATCAAAATGCTCGCTAGCAAGGGCTACGAGTCGGACCCGGTCAAAAAGTGGAAAGAAAAGATAAATAGAGAAAAGGAAGTGACTAGTGACGTGGACTTGGAGTCGGATTTTTGTGACAGTGGTCATGATTTTAATTATTTGCTGTCCATGCCTTTGTGGAACTTGACTTTGGAAAAGAAAGAAGAAATACTCAAGCAGCAAAAGGCAAAGTTGGTCGAGCTGAAAGAAATTCAGTCCAAAAGCGCCAAGGATTTATGGCTCGATGACCTGGACCAATTTAAGAGTGAGCTGCAAAATTTCGAGGACAAAGAAAAAAAGGAAATCGAGGCATCGATTAAGAAAAATTTAAAAATTCAAAAAAAATCCAAAACTCTGCGCCACGAGTACATGCCAGATGCGAATGGAGAGAGGGTTGTAGCTAAGCCTGATGCCCAGTTGATTGCCAAAACTGAGAAGGAAACCCAGCTGAAATTGCTCACCAAGACTAAGAAAGAGGAAAGTAAAACACTTTCCCTGATAGATGTGATCACTACTGAGGGAAAATTGGACGAAGAAAAAATCAAGTTTGCCCAGGAGTTTTCAAACAATTTGGCTAATACTAACAAATCGAAAGTCAGAGCTGTCAAGACACCGAAAAAAATTGAGGAAAAAAAATGTGACCAAATTCTAAATGATAAAAAAGAGGAAAAAAATGACACAAAAATAAACAATTCGGCAAAAAAAAAAGAGCGAATTGTGGTCGAAACGGAAGACGAGGAAAGTTTTGATGAGGAAATTTTGGAAAAAAGTGCACTGGGCGAAACAAGAAGCTCTGGTCGGGCTAAAAAAAATATTACATATAAATTTAGTGAAGAATCTGATGATGGAATGGACCAGAGTTCAGGAATAAAAGCTGAAAGTACTGAAAGTGAAATGGAAGGTGATTTGACAGAAAAAAACGCCATCAAAAAGAAAAGTAGCGAAAAAAATCAAAAAGAGGAAGTTGATGCTAACAACGATTTAGAAGAATCGGATTCAGAGTCTGAGATAACAGCTAAAAGAGCCAAAAGTGCTGGTAAAAAAAATGACAAAGCTAATGAAGGAAAAAGAAAGGGCAGTTCTAGGAAAAAAAAAGAGTCTGGTGGAAAAACATCGGTTAAAAAGAAAAAATCCAAAAATGAAATTTCTAGTGACGATGAACAGTCTGATGATGAAAATTCAGATTTTGAAGTCGAGCTTAAAGCCAAAAAGAGTGCCAGTAAATCAACTCAAAGACAAAGAACGAGCTCAAAGCGCAAAAAAATTGATTCGGACGAAGAAGATGAAAAACCGAAAAAAATGAGAAATAAAAAACCAAAAAATAAATGTAATGATAGTGACGAAGATGAACTTAACAAATTAGATTGAAATCTTATTTTTTGTAAATAAAAAAATATTAAGTAATTTTTTATTGAAATAATTTCTTTAATTTTTTTTTATCATTTTGATTAAAATATTAATTAAATTTGGATGATGATATTTCTTTCTAATTTTACTAAAATTGTACATTTGAAAAAAAGTATGAATAAATAAATTTTTTAAAATACAATTTCATAATTTATATAATCTATGGCAATTTTTTAATATCAAAAAAAATTGAACAACTCACACAAAAGTACAGTGCTTTTATAAAATGTCCAGAATCGACTAAATTACGTAATTTTACATTATTTTTGGTAAGCTTACTTAAGCTTACGTAATCTTACGTTAATTTTAGTGGTAAGAACATGTAGTTTTACGTAAAATTACGTAAGCTTACATTAAAATACGTAAATTTTGGTAAAACCATCACAGAATGCTTACGGCCAGAAAAATCAGGTTTTTGGTAAGAAAAATGTAAAAATTGAATATTTTTAAATAACAACTCATAAAAAATAATAAAAACTCAATATTGCTTACCGTTTCTTACTTAATTTTACGTAAAATTACACAATTTTTGGTAAAATTTAGTAAAATTTTGAAATAAAAATTTTAGAATAACCTAAAATAAATAAAACTAAAATACAACACTTTCAAAAAGACTTAAAATTAAAATATATTTTAGCGAAAAATTTTATTTATTGAATAGAAGAAAACTTTTGAAAACCATGGCTTAATGTCCTCTGTCGAAATTTCTTAGGAAATCAAAATGGTTTTCGGAATGAGAGTAAGTGAAAATGTAGTAGTAGTAGTAGTAGTAGTTTAGACTGTAGCTGGCTAGCCAGCGAGTGTGCTGACAAGGCACACTAAGACAGCTGATGTGATTGATTGCTGCTCATCCAGCAATCAATGCCTGCTTTAAAGCTGTTAACATTGGGGGCTTCAACTAATTGATTAGGCAGCGAGTTCCATATGCTAGCGGTTCTGTTGAAAAAAAAGTTATCTCTATGTTGGAGCCTTGAAATTTCTTTGTGATATTTAAAGCAGTGACCTCTTCCTTGGTTTTTAGTGACATTAAAATTGTTGCTTTTTTCAACCAATTCTATTCCATGCATGAACTTGTATAATTGAATTAGATCACCTCTTATTCTTCTTTCCATCAGATTTGGAATGTTCAAAGCCTTCAATCTGCTTTCATACGGTTTGTTTCTAATTGCAGAAACAAATTTCGTAGCTCTGCGTTGAATCCTTTCAACATTCTCACAGTCAGACTTAAGAATTGGAGACCATACAGGCACCGCAAATTCCAAAAGAGGACGAACAAAAGTTAAATACAGAGATCTAAATAACTTACAATCAAAACGAGCAAATGATTTCCTGATGCGACCTAGCATTTGATTTGCTTTGTTTGTAGCCTCTAACACTTGATTTTTCCATTTCAGATTTGTATTGAAAATAACTCCAAGATCTCTTTCGGTTTCTGACGTTGATAGCTGCTTACCATTGATAAAATAAGGAAAATATTTGTTTTTATGACCATAATGCATGACCACACATTTTGATGTGTTGAAGAGAAGAAGCCAATCTTGAGTCCACTTGAAAACTAAATCTAAATCTAATTGTAGTTTCGCTGCGCTTATTTCTGATACAGTTTGCGAGAACATTTTAGTATCATCTGCATACAATTTGACAACATTTTCTAATCCTTTTGGTAGATCATTGATATACAAAACAAACAATAGTGGACCAATCACTGAGCCTTGTGGTACACCGCTAAAAATATCAACCCAATCCGATAAAATTTCCCCTTGAACAACTCGTTGCCTTCTATTTTTCAAGAAAGCTTCAATCCATTTTAGTGTCAGACCGCCAAAGCCATACGCTTTCAATTTAGCTGTTAGTCTTCTGTGCGGAACAGTATCAAATGCCTTCGCAAAATCCAGTAGAATCACATCAACAGGGATACTTTTATCAAGACTCATTGAGATGAAATCTAGAGTTTCCAGAAGATTAGTGGTACATGACTTTTTCTTGACAAATCCATGCTGTTCTTTAGATATAATATTATGCTTATAAAGATAATCTTCCATTTTGGTTCTAATTATGCTTTCCATAATTTTACACGGAATTGAAGTTAAAGACACAGGACGATAATTGCTCGGCATTGATTTATCACCTTTTTTAAACAATGGAGTAATATTTGCTGATCTGAATTGGATTGGAAGCTGACTATTGGATAGAGATTCTCTGAAAATCAAAGTTAAAGGAACAGTAAAGGCTTCTGCACAATTTTTAAGCAATGATGGATGAAGCTTGTCTACACCACATGATTTATTTTGATTTAGGTCTTGTAATTTTTTAAATACCATTTCATAACTAATATCATTTGGATCAATGTCACTATATTCTGACCAGCTTTCATCAAACTCAACTTCAAAAGGTGGAAGCTCACCATCTTGTTCAATAACAAAAACATCTTGAAAACATTTATTAAGAAGATTTGATATCTCTTTCGGTTCGTGCGTTATTTCATTGTTTGACTTTTTTAATGCTTTAATTGATTCTTTGACTACTTGTTGATCATTTAAGTATTTATACAATATTTTAGGATTCTTCCTAGCTTTTTCCACTAAATTTTGTTCATATGTTAGTCTGGCTTTTTTAATTTCTGATAAAACTAATTTACAGGTACGTTTGTAATCTTTATAAAGATTCATAAATGTTGTTTGGAAATATCGCGTCAAATTTGGTAAATAGGATTTATTTAAAAATGAAATCATTTAATTTTTTTCAAAGGTTTTAGATTTTGTAGACTAAGAAAATCACCGATTCTCTCTGAATTGGACAAATCAAAAAGACTAATTTGGTGTCTCAGATATAAAAATTGTGATTTTAAAAATTATATTTTTGTAGATGAAACAGCTGTTAGAATCGGTCATCAAGCACTTTTCCATTGGAGATTATCATCAAATTATCCTGAAGGCCTTCCTTCAACTATCAAATTTTGTCCAAAAGTTAACGTTTGGGGTGGAATTCTTTCAAAAGAGCAACACAGTTTGCTGTAAAAAATTTTTTATTTTTAATAATTAAAAAACATTTATTATATTGTTAGAGAGGAGAAATAAATATCAAAAAAATCTAGTTTTTATTTTCTAAAAATGCTCTTTCTTTTTTATTTTAAATTTTTTAAGATGTTTGAAGAAAATATGGATGCCAAACTATATAATCAGATTTTATCTGACTTTTTGTTAGTTTTTGGACTACTTAAATACGATTTTGATTTCGTGCCTCATCAGGATAATGATTCGAAACACACATCTTTTGAATGTTTGTCATTTTTGAAAAAGAACTGTATCAAATGGGTAATATTTTAAAGAGAAAACTCAATAAATAAAAAATTTAAAAGATTCGTGCACTGCCAAGATCCTCAGACTTAAAACCAATTGAGATGCTTTGGCATGAGATGAAACTTTTTATCAGAAAATCTGGCTGTAAAACAAAGTAGGAAATTGTTGATAAAATTTATGAGTTTCAGAAAAGTTTGACAAATTAAAAATGTCTAAAATACATTACCAGATTAAAAAAAGTATGTTAAATAAATTTAAATGTATAAAATTGTTAATTTAATTTTAACTAAAGGTAATGGATATTGCAATAAAAAACGGTGGTGATTGGTCAAATAATTAAAAATCTTTTCATAAGGAAAAGATTTTTGATTATAAATTTAAATAAATTTAAATTCTGAGATTTTTATTTTTATTTCAAAAATTTTCAAAATTTTAGCAAAAATTAAGTAAGAAAGGGTAAGCAATATTGAGTTTTTATTATTTTTTCAGAATAAAATCATTTCATTTTTTTATGAAAAATGTTCAATTTTTACATTTTTCTTACCAAAAACCTGATTTTTTTGTCGGTAAGCATTTTGGGATGGTTTTACGTAAAATTTATGTATTTTAATGTAAGCTTACGTTCTTAATTTTAGTTAAAATTACATGTTCTTACCAACTAAAATTAACGGAAGATTACGTAAGCTTACGTAAGCTTACCAAAAATAATGTAAAATTACGTAATTTAGTCGATTCTGGACATTTTATAAAAGCACTGTATAATTTTTGTGAATTTAAAATAGAAAATAATTTTTTAATTCTAAAAATTAAGATTATCTGACTTTCGGACTTTTTTAAAAACTTATAAATTTTATTTTTTAAAGAAAAGTTTGAATTAGTAAATTTTACTTTGACAATTAGCGTAATTTTTCGTAAAATTTGTTAAAACCGTTTTAACAATTTTTACGAATATTTAATGGCATTAAAAGCAATTTTTCGTAAATAAAATAGAATTTTTACTTTATCTTTCTTTAATTTAAAAAAGATTATGTAATTGTTATTGAATTTACTGAATTTTAATATAAAAAATGGCAATTTTTCATCGAAAAAAGTAAGAATATTAAATTTTAGATAAAATAGAATCTTATTGGAATCTAAAGTTTTTAAAATATCTTAACCTCTCATTATTTTTCAAATTTTTACAGTTGTAGATAAGCACAAATATACAAATTAAAAAAAACTAAAAAAGCTTTTTATTACACTGTGTGGTTTGACCATCCACTATTTCTTGCAATTATAATTTTTATTAGTTATTTAATGAAATTGCTAGTTAGTTCAAACGAATTCTCTTTTTTATGATTTTCCCAATTTAAGATCAGCGATAGTATTTGGACATTTTTCTGAAGTCAATTAATTTTTAAACGACTTTTTTATTTTTAATTCGCTTTTTAAGTTTATTTTCGTTTAGTTCGTTCCAAAAATTAAAATTGTTTTTTCAACTTTTCTCCGACATACAATAATCAGATTTCTTACTAGAATTTTATTTTGTTAGGTTTATAATTTTTTGCATTTTTTAAATATTGATTGTAAAATTGTTCTCTAATTTAAAGAAAAGAAAAGAAAGAAAAAAATTTTTTTTTCAAATTTACGTAAATTACCCAAGTAATAAATTTAATTTTAAGGGAAAATGAAAAAAATGTTTTCTAATTTATTTTAAATTTTTTATTATAAAAAACAGGATATTGTTTCAGTTTGAAAATTTCTGCACTCTTTTCAAAAAAAGAAAGAAGAAGAAAGTGAAGTGATGATCTAAATAAGATTAAAGTTCTGAGTTTTTTTTTTTTATATTTTCTTAATAAAAAATAAAATTTTATTGCATAAAATAAATAAAAAAATTTTAAACTCTTATTTTTACTTATAATAATAAATTGTCGCTTTAATCAAAAATTTTCTAATTTAAATTTAATTTCAATCTTTTCCATGTTCTGTCCGAACATTGCCGAAAAACAAAAACCCGATTAGCTTATCACGCAATAGAACTATTTTTCTTTTTTTCCACAGCAAAACCATCGACACAAATAAATAATCAAAAAACAATTGTATATCAACTATTTTCAATCGGTTTTAAAAAATTAAAAATAATTTGTTAAATAATAGCATTTATAAATGCTCACCCATGAGAGGAAAGAAGCTATAAATACCGGCAAAAAATTAATGAGTTCAAGCCAATATTTTACTACTCAAGCTGATAAATTTAAATTTTACTTAGTTACTAATAATTGTTTTAGAATTAATTTGTTAATTTCTTTAAAAAAATTTATATAAATTTTAAATTTGTCTAAAAACAGAAAAGGATACATTTATTTATTTAAATAAATTCTAATGGCAAGGGAAGGAACTTGTTTGAACTTAAATTTTTTTTTTCCTTATTTGAAGGAAAAATTACAGGAAAAAAATAAAAACAACAAATTTATTTTATTGAATTTAAGTTAATAAAAGTTTTTTAAATTTCGATAAAATAAGCTTATTATTATTTCTTATGTTTTTTGCAGTTAAAGCTTCATTAATTCTGCTTTTTAAAAAAAAATTAAACGCCAAAGTTTTGAATGAACAAAATTAGTAATAATAATTATTTTTCATTTATATTTTTTTTCTTGACAGCAATTTCGTTTTTGTTTTTAATTGAATTGTTAAAACTAAATAATATTAATTTGATAATAAGCTCAAATACTTCAAAACAACTAAGAATACTCATTCCAACAAAAAGACCCAAATTTCCACCAATACTTGATAAAATTGAAAATGTGTTCCATAATTTCTTTTCTGTAATTTTTGTGATTGATGTATCATCATAATAAAATTGTATTAATAAGACATCTTTTCTTAATGCCTCAACAGAGTCATATAAATCTATCTTTTCCAGGAATTCATCGACCAATACTGTTTTGTTAGGTATAATTTTTATATTATCGTTGGTTGAAGTCTCATTTTCATCTGCATCAGAATTTGATTTTTTTTCTTCAAAAATTTCTAAATACCAATTGGTAAAATATTCAGAAAAACTTAATTGTGTTGAAAACTTGTATTGCACACACTCAGTTGGACATTCATCATTGCATTCTGATGACGATGAGGAAAAAAAACTCTCAAAAAAATTCTCTTTACAGGATATATCATTTGTGCCACTACATTTTGAAATATTTTGATAGGTTGGAATAGCTGGTTCAGAACAATTACATTGGATTTCTAATCTAATTTGAAAGCAAACGTTCATACACATTTCTTTCGAGTACTGTTTGACACCCAAGCGGTTGAACATCGTTTCCATTGTGTTTGTTTTTTTTGGATTTGAACTTGTTAAATCTTTAAGACAATTACTATAAGGTTGACTTAATTTTTCACTCATTTGCCTGGTGATTTTTACCTCAGTAGCGAATCCAACTGGAGCATCTTGGCCATAATTAGAAATACTTTTTGAGTCTGAATGATTGTGAACCAAAAATCTTATTCCTCTTTTGATTGAGTATAATTCTTTCTTTGTTGAATTTCCTACATTAATTTCAAGAATTAATCCATTTTCAAGACCACTTTTTCCAACTAAACTCGAACCATTTGGATTAAATTTGTAACAATTTCCAAAATCGAAATGATAGAATAATTCAAATTCTTTCTGATCGCATACGAAACCATTAAATTTACAACTGTAAACCATTTGATTGAAATCAAAAGTGTACAATTCTCTTTCCTCTTCTGGTAAATTGAAAACATATGATTTAACAATGCTTGACGCCGAAAGTGAGAGTAAATTTGGAGATTTATCATAGGTAAAGTTATTTATGACCAGCAAGTTGTCAAAAGAATCAGCAACTGAGGAATCTGAAGTATCAAAAGGATTCAAGTTACAAAAGCTGATGGAAGGGAATGTTGCCGGTATTTCTTCAATTACTTGGATATTGGTATAAATTGGTAATTGAAAAATATCGATTATTGTCTGAAAAATTAAAAATCCACAACATCCAGTGCTTGATAAAAAAGCTACTAACCAAAAGATGCCAATTAATTTACTTTCTGATCTGGCAATGTTTGGAATGCCATGGCTGGTTGTGGAATGGCACCATTCGACTAACACATTTTTGAATTTTGTTAAGGTTTTTTCTTTCGAAAATTGCATCTTTCTTTTTAATTTTAAAACTTACAGTTTATTTATTGCCAGTTTGGCGTCATTTTAAATTTTTTATTTATAATTTATAATTTAAACTCATTTATAATTTAAACTTGTAAAATCTCATTTATTTAAAAAGAAAGATTTCCGTTTTTAAAAATCACTAAATGAAATGTTCAAATATTCAAAAAGTCACTTTTTCTTCAGGATTAATATAACGTTTTGGGCTTTTGAAAAAAATTAACTAACTTTTTGATTTTAGAATTTATGGTACAAAATGAAATTCTTTATTCTTAAAATACTAATTTACTAGAAAATTATTAATTAATTTAACAAGCTTTACATAAGGGTCTACCTATTTAACACAATAAAAAAACTTTTCAACACAAATTTAAACTGATCGTCACAAAATTAAATCTTCTCATCACAAATTTTTGAAAAAAAAGAAAAAAACAACTTTTTAAAATAAAATTTTATCTTCTTAGCACAAATTTTAAAAAATAGTGAAATGGGTTTATTATTAGCATGCTATAAACTGATATCTCGATTCCTGCAAAAAAATTCATAGAAGAATTCTACTACAACCTGAATTAGGTCATTTAACACGTCCTAAATTAAAACAAATTCAGAATAAAGTAAAAAATTACCGAGTGAATTCAGATGGTTCAAATTCTATCTCTGCAGTCAAAGACTTTATGAAACAGAATTTATACAAAGAAGGAATTGAGGAAAATAAACCCTTTTTTTTCTGTAGATGATGAATTAAAAATAGGTGATGGTTCTAATGAAGAGCATTTAAATATTTGTATATCCTCGTTAAAATTATTATCTAATTTAGACAGTAGCATTCCTGGAGCTAATCATATTGATGGTACATACAAATTAATTAAAAATCGATTTCCATTAATTGTTTTTGGCAAAACTGACATGAATCAAGAATTACATGTTTTAGCATTCTGTATTACTAGCCATGAACAAGAGGAAGATTTTATTCTTTTTTATCGTTCGTTACAAAAAATGGCAGACTTATTAGAAATAAACTTTGATCCAAAATATATTGTACAAGATGCTTGTCCTGCCTCTAGAATCTTAAAAAAATTAAGATCAAAAAGAAAGAGCATTTTTAGAAAATAAAAACTAGATTTTTTTGATATTTATTTCTCCTCTCTAACAATATAATAAATGTTTTTTAATTATTAAAAATAAAAAATTTTTTACAGCAAACTGTTTTGCTCCTTTGAAAGAAATTCCACCCCAAACGTTATCGTTGTATAATCACAGAGCGATCAGTAGAAAAAAAAAGTTAATTTAGCATCAATATTTATTAATTTAAAAAAATTTAGTAATAAATAAAATTTTTCGCTAAAATATATTTTAATTTTAAATTTTTTTGAAAGTGTTGTATTTTAGTTTTTTTTATTTTAGGTTATTCTAAGATTTTTATTGTCATTTCAAAATTTTACTAAATTTTACCAAATTTTACAAAATTTTACCAAAAATTGTGAAATTTTACGTAAAATTAAGTAAGAAACGGTAAGCAATATTGAGTTTTTATTATTTTTTCAGAATAAAATTATTTCAATTTTATTGAAGAATGTTCAATTTTTACATTTTTCTTACCAAAAACCTGATTTTTTTGGCTGAAGTATTTTACGTAAAATTTACGTATTTTAATGTAAGCTTACGTAATTTTACGTAAAATTACATGTTCTTACTAACTAAAATTAACGTAAAATTACGTAATTTAGTCGATTCTGGACATTTTATAAAAGCACTGTAACATTCTATATTGAAAAAATTATTTTGTGCCGATGAATTAATTTAATAAATTAAAATATTTATAAAATTAATAAAATAAAGAAATTACTAAATTTTACTTTTTTCAAAATAATTTATATAAATTTACTTTTTTTTAATTGCGTTCTTGCTCAAACTTACATTGAGTATAATCATTCTAGACACTATTTTAACTGTACGCATTCCACTGAAAACAGCCTAGATTTTAATACATTGTACAAATCTCAACGTTATTCTTTACTTTTTTCATTTTCATGGGAAAGAACACAATGATCATACAAAAATAATGATTAAAACCTAAGAAAAAATTCATAGCTTATATTTTGATAAAAATATAAAAGCAAAAAATACTGGGAGATGGCTTCGAAAGAGCATAATCAACGGGTTTATCGAATTTGTTTGAAAAGTATTTAAAATGGAATGTTACAAGCAATTCAGTCAGAACCGAATAAATTGTTAGTTCTACATACAGTTACTCAATTAGTTAAAAAAAGAGGCGTAAAGGACGTCCGCGTAAAGCTTATTCAAAGGATAAAAAAACTATTAATTCAATTGATCAATGCATTGTCTTTTCTTTTTCATTTTTTTGTCACACATTTTTTTTCAATTTCTTATTCTCCTATTGAAAATATTTTTAAATAATAATTTTTGCTACTAATATAAAATAAATTTGCTACTGCAATAATTATTATTCATTTTATAAATTAATTTAAAAAAAAAAGAACTTTTTAATTGGATGATTTTTTTTTGTTTAAAACAATAAAATAAAACTCAAAAATTAGATGAACGTGTTGCTTTTACTTAAAAAAGTGGGCTTTTATTAACATTATAATTATGGAATTTAAATACATGCATTTCTGATGTTGTTTAATAACAGTGAGAAATTAAAAAATTATTTATAACCACGAAAAAGTTTTCTTAAAAATTCGTAATTTAACATTTAAATTTGAAAATTTTTCTTTTTAAATTTTATTTTAACAGGATATAGAAAACTTCAAAATATGACATAAAATGGGTTTTTTTAAATGTTTTCAAATATGCTAAAATCAAAATTAAAATTTTTTTTTATTCTCAATAATTCAATTTTCCAAATTTACTAGATTATTTCTTAAAAAAAATTACAATTCAAATAATTTTTTATATTTTGCTCAATGTAAAATAAATGAAAATTTTTTTATTTAAAAACAAAAAAAGTACGAAACAAAAAGCTTTTAAATTTGATTATAAATTGGCTGAGCAGCTCCTTTGGCCATGGTCATCTTTGCCACATCGTTAAGACTCGAAATCTTATTATCTTTTTTCCATTTCATTCTTCTATTCTGAAACCAAATTTTTATCTGCCTCTCAGTTAAACAAAGAGAATGAGCTATTTCAATTCTTCGTCGTCTGGTCAAATACCTAGAGCCAAAATTTAAAAATTCAAACAAAAATTTAAATAAAATTCACCAACTTGTTAAAATGAAACTCTTTTTCCAATTCCAAAGTTTGGTATCTGGAATAAGAAGTTCTAGTTCGCTTGCTATCATAAATATCAGATTCTTAGCGTTACAAAAATTAATTAATTAAAAAAATTATTAAATTGTTTGTTAATCATACCATAGTCATTGCACCCGTGATTTTTTTTCATCCAAGGATAAATTTTAACATCAGCAGCATCGACATTTTCCGATGTCCTGGGATTTTCATCCGAACTGAGGCTCATATTCAGTCCTGAAGGCTCAGCTGTGTCACAACCCATAACAGAACTAGCCGGGTCTCTATAGCAATCTTCGATCTCATACTCCTGATATTTATTAATAAAATATTGAGCATCATTTGAAAAGTATGGACTTGGAAAAGTTGTGTAAGCGATTTGAGAGTAATTGTCATTTGAACATTCATTTTGTTGAATCAAACCTGATTTTTTTAAATTATGGGCTGCATTTGATGAAAAAATAGCTGAGCTGGTATGATAAGACAGATTGTTCTGGTAATCAGTCATTTTGGCAAATGAGCATTAAAGTGTGGAAAGTCTAAGATTTATTGCGAATTTTTCAAACAAAGACAGAATTAAAAAGTTGTTTATTAAAAACTAGTTTTTGGTCGTTGGAAATTCAATTTATTAGACAAAAGTGATCTGTGATTTATTGCTGGCAAGTTTTGCATACAATCTTGACGATAAGGCTATATCTTAATTAATGTCGTGTGTGAGACTTGAATAGAGAGAAAAATTTAATTGGCTTTTTTGTGCCGAGTAAAAAATAAAAATTTTTATCTTAAAACCAATTGTTTTATAGATATTCTCAAAAGGACTATTTTTATTTTTGTTAATTTCACAGCCTATTCGGCTAATAGACGTTGATATATAATTGTTTTTTGATTATTTATATGTGTCGATGGTTTTGCTGTGGAAAAAAAGAAAAATAGTCTTATTGCGTGATAAGCTAATCGAGTTTTTGTTTTTCGGCAATGTTCGGACAGAACATGGAAAATATTGAAATTAAATTTAAATTAGAAAATTTTTGATTAAAGCGACAATTTATTATTATAAGTAAAAATAAGAGTTTAAAATTTTTTAAATTATTTTAGGCAATAAAATTTTATTTTTTATTTAGAAAATATTAAAAAAAAAAACTCAAAACTTTAATCTTATTTAGATCATCACTTCTTTAATTGGAAAAGAGTGCAGAAATTTTCAAACTGAAACAATATCCTGTTTTTTATAATAAAAAATTTAAAATAAATTAGAAAACATTTTTTTCATTTTCCCTTAAAATTAAATTTATTACTTGGGTAATTTACGTAAATTTGAAAAAAAAAATTTTTTCTTTCTTTTGTTTTCTTTAAATTAGAGAAGGATTTTACAATCAAAATTTAAAGAATGCAAAAAATTAAAAACCAAACAAAATAAAATTCTAGTAAGAAATCTGATTATTGTATGTCTGAGAAAAGTTGAAAAAAAACTTTTAATTTTGGAACGAACTAAACGAAAATAAACTTAAAAAGCGAATTAAAAATAAAAAAGTCGTTTAAAAATTAATTTACTTCAGAAAAATGTCCAAATACTATCGCTGATCTTAAATTGGGAAAATCATAAAAAGAGAATTCGTTTGAACTAACTAACAATCTTATTAAATAACTAATAAAAATTATAATTGCAAGAAATAGTTTATGGTCAAACCACACAGTGTAATAATAAGCTTTTTTTTTTTTTTTTTAATTTGTATATTTGTGTTTATCTACAACTGTAAGAAATTTGAAAAATAATGAGAGGTTAAGATATTTTAAAAACTTTAGATTCCAATAAGATTCTATTTTATCTAAAATTTAATATTCTTACTTTTTTCGATGAAAAATTGCCATTTTTTATATTAAAATTCAGTAAATTCAATAACAATTGCATAATCTTTTTTAAATTAAAGAAAGATAAAGTAAAAATTCTATTTTATTTACGAAAAATTGCAAAAATTATTTCCTTGTTTAGCTTTTAATGTTTTAACAATTTTTTACGAAAATTTACGCTAATTGTCAAAGTAAAATTTAGTAAGTCAAACTTTTCTTTAAAAAATAAAATTTATAAGTTTTTAAAAAAGTCCGAAAGTCAGATAATCTTAATTTTTAGAGTTAAAAAAAAATTTATATTTTAAATTCACAAAAATTATATTAATTTAAAAAACATTTTATAAAAGTGTCAAAGATAAAATATTAAGGGACTAATATTGTATAATGATTAAATTATGCTAAATTACATTAGAACATCAGAATTTTTTTTTTAATTGAAATTGCAAAGATATTTTTGTTAAGGTCTTCATTTATTTCAGCAAATAATATTCGAAAAATAATATAAAATTTTTTTTAGGTAGTGTGTTTTATAAATCCGTAAACTTAATTAAAATATAATTTAAATTTAATAAGATGTCATTTTTCAATAATTCCCAATAACATCAATATAAGTTTTTACATTTAAAAGTATTCAAATTGAATTTTGTCTCATTAAATTATTTTAAGTAAGTAAAGTGTTAATTAGTGTTCTCAGAAGAAAACTAGTTTGTTGATCAACCATGAAAATTAAGATAAACTGGTAATTTAATTTCTGTACAATAAATTGATTAATATTTATCAGCAAAAAAATTTTAACTAGCTTTTAAATTTTTAGCTTTACTCTTTTAACTATTCTTTGTTATTTTTAAAATTAAATTTGTTTTTCGTTTAAAGTCTATTTGAAAAATTTTCAGATATTTCCAAATATTAATGTGTTTCTAAATATTATTAATTTCTTTTTAAATTTATTTGTTAGTTACTGTAAAGCATACTTTGTAACAGGATTTTACTGAAATGATACTGAAAAACTGGTAAATAAGCTATTTCACAAATTTCCTTATTTTGTTGACTTGTGTTCAAAAATAAATGATCTTTTTTAAAAAATTTTCCTATTAACTAGTTTGGTTAAAATTTAAATCATAACAAAACAAATTAAAATCCTTATTTGGAGATGAGCTTGAATTTGCATACTAAATTAATCAAATTAAAATATTAATGCCATACCTTCAAAGATGAAGAGGAATCTTAAAAAACAAAATTCTAAGAAAAAGCATTTTGATTAAAAAAAAGTCTGGTCATAATTTTTTATTAATATTCTTCTTTTCTTCAAAAACAATTGATAATTTTTCTTTTTAAATTTATTTCCATGAATTGAAACGGTTGAAATTATTTTCACATAAAATTTCAATTTTATTATCAAATAGACTTTTTTAAATTAAATTTTTTAATTTTAGATGTTATTTAAAGCTTGTTAAATTATTTAATAATTTTTATAGTAAATTCAAGTATTTTAAGAATAAAGAATTTCATTCTGGACCATAAATTCTAAAATCAAAAAGTTAGTTAATATTTTTCAATAGTCCAAAACGTTATATTGATCCTGAAGAAAAAGTGACTTTTTTAATATTTGAACATTTCATTTAGTGATTTTTAAAAACGGAAATCTTTCTTTTTAAATAAATGAGATTTTACAAGTTTAAATCAACAGCAATAAAAAAAATTTTAAAAGCATGTTAAACAAAAATTAAAAATGACGCCAAACTGCCAATAAATAAACTGTAAGTTTTAAAATTAAAAAGAAAAATGCAATTTTCGAGAGAAAAAACCTTAAAAAAATTCAAAAATGTGTTAGTCGAATGGTGCCATTCCACAACCAGCCATGGCATTCCAAACATTGCCAGATCAGAAAGTAAATTAATTGGCATCTTTTGGTTAGTAGCTTTTTTATCAAGCACTGGATGTTGTGGATTTTTAATTTTTCAGACAATAATCGATATTTTTCAATTACCAATTTATACCAATATCCAAGTAATTGAAGAAATACCGGCAACATTCCCTTCCATCAGCTTTTGTAACTTGAATCCTTTTGACACTTCAGATTCCTCAGTTGCTGATTCTTTTGACAACTTGCTGGTCATAAATAACTTTACCTATGATAAATCTCCAAATTTACTCTCACTTTCGGCGTCAAGCATTGTTAAATCATATGTTTTCAATTTACCAGAAGAGGAAAGAGAATTGTACACTTTTGATTTCAATCAAATGGTTTACAGTTGTAAATTTAATGGTTTCGTATGCGATCATAAAGATTTTGAATTATTCTATCATTTCGATTTTGGAAATTGTTACAAATTTAATCCAAATGGTTCGAGTTTAGTTGGAAAAAGTGGTCTTGAAAATGGATTAATTCTTGAAATTAATGTAGGAAATTCAACAAATAAAGAATTATACTCAATCAAAAGAGGAATAAGATTTTTGGTTCACAATCACTCAGACTCAAAAAGTATTTCTAATTATGGCCAAGATGCTCCAGTTGGATTCGCTACTGAGGTAAAAATCACCAGGCAAATGAGTGAAAAATTAAGTCAACCTTATAGTAATTGTCTTAAAGATTTAACAAGTTCAAATCCAAAAAAAACAAACACAATGGAAACGATGTTCAACCGCTTGGGTGTCAAACAGTACTCGAAAGAAATGTGTATGAACGTTTGCTTTCAAATTAGATTAGAAATCCAATGTAATTGTTCTGAACCAGCTATTCCAACCTATCAAAATATTTCAAAATGTAGTGGCACAAATGATATATCCTGTAAAGAGGAATTTTTTCAGAATTTTTTTTCCTCATCGTCATCAGAATGCAATGATG
The DNA here is from genome assembly GCA_016802215.1 of Brachionus paranguensis. Taxonomy (NCBI): domain Eukaryota; kingdom Metazoa; phylum Rotifera; class Eurotatoria; order Ploima; family Brachionidae; genus Brachionus; species Brachionus paranguensis. Next base: position 6,184,205 of record JAESIX010000004.1, read on the forward strand.
AATGTCCAACTGAGTGTGTGCAATACAAGTTTTCAACACAATTAAGTTTTTCTGAATATTTTACCAATTGGTATTTAGAAATTTTTGAAGAAAAAAAATCAAATTCTGATTCTGAAAATGAGACTTCAACCAACGATAATAAAAAAATTAAACCTAAAAAACCAGTATTGGTCGATGAATTCCTGGAAAAGATAGATTTATATGACTCTGTTGAGGCATTAAGAAAAGATGTCTTATTAATACAATTTTATTATGATGATACATCAATCACAAAAATTACAGAAAAGAAATTATGGAACACATTTTCAATTTTATCAAGTATTGGTGGAAATTTGGGTCTTTTTGTTGGAATGAGTATTCTAAGTTGTTTTGAAGTATTTGAACTTATTATCAAATTAATATTATTTAGTTTTAACAATTCAATTAAAAACAAAAACGAAATTGCTGTCAAGAAAAAAAATATAAATGAAGAATAATTATTATTACTAATTTTGTTCATTCAAAACTTTGGCGTTTAATTTTTTTTAAAAAGCAGAATTAATGAAGCTTTAACCACAAAAAACATAAGAAATAATTATAAGCTTATTTTATCGAAATTTAAAAAACTTTTATTAACTTAAATTCAATAAAATAAATTTGTTGTTTTTATTTTTTTCCTGTAATTTTTCCTTCAAATAAGGAAAAAAAAAATTTAAGTTCAAACAAGTTCCTTCCCTTGCCATTAGAATTTATTTAAATAAATAAATGCATACTTTTATGTTTTTAGACAAATTAAAAAATTTAAAAAATTTTTTTAAGAAATTAACAAATTAATTCTAAAACAATTATTAGTAACTAAGCAAAATTTAAATTTATCAGCCTGAGTAGTAAAATATTGACTTAAACTCATTAATATTTTGCCGGTATTTATAGCTTCATTCCTCTCATGGGTGAGTATTTACAAATGCTATTAGTTTACATATTATATTTTATTTTTAAAACCGATTGAAAATATCTGTAAATAAAGTTTTTAGCAAACAGCTTTTTTGCTTTTATAAAATCATCCTTGATTGCTTAAATTAAGATAAAATTAAATTTACTCTAAAAATTTTTTTATTACTCAAAAATTATAAAAGTTTATGCGTTTTCAGCAAAAAATATTTGAAAATTTTTCATTTATATTTCCAAATTATTATTTTCTTCGGGAATATTAATATTTTTACCCAAACTCCCATTTTTTAAATTAAATTCAGATAAAAGACAAAATTAAGAACAAAATTGTGGTTTTAATTTTTTTATTTAAGGTTTCATTTCGCCAGAATAAAGATCACTTATTTTTTTTTTTTTAATTTGGTATCTCTTTTCCTCCTTTTGACGAATTTAATTCAGAAAATTTTTATTTTTTATCTAGAATATAATAATGAATAGATTTACCCAAAAAAAAGTCAAAAAATGTTTTATTTGCTTAAAACTTGAAATATTGCAAAATATTTCCTTAATAATTTTTGTAAGTAGAATTGTTACTGTGTTCAAAATTTAATTACGACATTTCCTCAAAAAGAAGCATTGAATTAGAAATTTTCATTTATTAGATTTGTTTATTTTAAGAAAAAAAGTGTTCCGTTAATTCATGAATCATGCAAGTCATAGATTTTTCTTATTTCTCAAATTTAAAATGCGAAAAGTAACAAACAGTTCCGAAAACCAAGCAAACTTTTCTTTATTGGTGATGGCTCGATTCTTTAGGTTTATGCATACTTTAATTTAAATCAAAGTAGTTCAGCTATGGTAATCAAATTGAAAAGCAAAATAATACATTGAAAATAATATTTTTAAAATTAATTTGAAATTCTACTTAAAGAATAACTAGTTTATTTTTTCTATTTAAAGCTTATTAAAAATTAAATTTAGACATAAAATATTTACCATTGGTAAAACATTGTGAAATCGCTATAAAAAACTCTCAAGGAGTCTTACAAATTTAGAGAATTCCCAAATAAACGGTAAAAAGATATACCTTTATTCTAGTGATTTTGAATCACTTTATCCAAACATAAATCCATTTCATGTAAATAATACTTTTGTGATTTTCTGTTAAATACAAACTATGGTTTTAATAGTTTTAATGGTTTTACACTTAAATTTAATCGGGTTTAGAGAAATAATGTTATTAGTTTTCAACAATGATATATCTTAATTCCAAATACAAAATTTCAGACAAGTTATCGGGCTACCAATGAGTTGTAAATGTGGACCAACTGTCGCGAATTTTTATTTGTATCTTTTGGAGAAGAATCGGCTGTGCCAAAACTCTGTTTCAATGTATAAACCTTTTATTGATGAAATCTTAATCATTTCAACATTTGAAATAGATTTAGAGAAATAAAAACAAAAATTTATTTATTTGAAATTTAATTTTATCAAAGCCGATACTTTTGTATTCTTAGATTTCAAAGTTAAGTTTTGACCCATTTTTTTGCTTGATTAAAAAAGATTTATAAATTAAGCCAACTAATTGCCAACCTTATCTTCATGCTTCATCAAATTACCCTAGTCACATTTTTGTCAATATACCAACATCATTATTTACAACCAACACACAATTCAACATAAACTCTTACAAATTTGTTGCTTATATTGTCATAATCTTTGCTTAAAATTTTAAATGTTTTAACAATGCCACCATGACCGATTCTTTTGTGTACTTCGTCTATAATGTCAAACATATTTCATAGCTAACGACGTGAAGTATTTTGTTTTCTTTTTCGTCAAACTTAATCAATTTATTTAGCCCACCAATCTCCATAACTTTGAATTGGTTTAATAAATAATACGCCTTCGAATCTTAAGTATTCGGATTTAATTTTTCTTTTATAATCGTGTCGATCATATCTTCGATAGTTTGACGAGTATAAATTTTACGAGAATTATCTTTTATCTTTTCCAAAATAGCATAAAAAGATTCTTTTGGCACATAATCACTCATTTTCAAATTTTAATTTTTTATTTTTTTTTTAAGAAAAAAAAAATTCATAAAGTTGTATTAATTTTAGCTAAACGTTAAGCAATTGGAATTTTTTAGTAAAATGAAACCAAATTTAAGTTAAATGTTGTGTTAATTTTTAGTTTTAATAAAATTGTAATTTTTTCCTATACTTTAGCTAAATAATTCATTTTACTTATTTGATACGACATTTATACGTATTCGTAGAATTTGTTCTTCGTTTATCGACTATTTATCAAATTCACGTAACTTACTAATTCATTTGTTAAAATAAAGCTATTGTTATAATAAAATAAGTGGTTTTGCTAGACAAGACGGTGAACTTGATCGTTCGAGCTTACTAGCATACAAAAACAGAGAAAAAAATGAAACAAACACTAAGTTAAAATTTTTTATTAATTTTGATAAAAATGTATTTAATTTTAAACAAATTGTAAATGATTCATTTTTTAAATTAAAATTAGATTTAGATAATAGTGAACTTTTTATAAAAAAAAATGTGTAATTTGTAAATAAATTAAATCAAAATTTAGGGTCGATTTTAATTTATAATTTTAAATTTAAATCAAAAAATGAAAAGTTTTTTTGAAAAAAAGTTGTCAATTTGTAAAATTTGTGATTTTTTATTTGAATCTTTCTATTTAAAATTTTCTAATATTTATATGCCTATTAAAAATGACAGCGATTTTAACTCAGGAGGTTGTGTTTACATTATTAAGTGTAAAAAATGTAATTTGTTTTATATAGGTGAAACTAGTAAAAAATATAAAATTAAGGTTTCTCAACATTTGAATAATAAAATACGTTTTTAAAAAAACATTTTAAAAAGCCTTGAAAATTTTGACTCAAATTCTGGTAAAGCTGATTATGGAACACATGATTTAGTTTTTGCTATTTTTAAAAGTAATTTATTTGATGATTTAATAAGAAAATCGAAAAAGTCTGAGCTAATAAATTTATTCAAATGTTTATAAATTCCTTTAATTAATCAAAAAATCCAGAATTACCGATTCGTAAATACCTTTGAAATGATCTTTTATAAAGTAAAATAAAAATTTATTTTTTGTAATAAAATTTCAATTAATATTTTTTGTAAAGTTAAATTTTAATGTAAAATTTTCTTATTTATAATATTTGGCATAGGATCTAGCTAATGCTAATGAGATCCATTTTACTAGATAAAAAAAATAGTGTTGGATGCGGACAGAGCTAACCGCTCCAAAAGACGGGCGGTTAATCGCGGACTTTTGGCCCGTTTGAACGGACACCAACACTAAAAAAAAATTAGCTAGACAAAAGTATAAGAAACTATATTTTTTAAGAAACAAATATATAAAAATATTAATCATTATACAATAAGCTAAATTTGAATATAAAAAGTTAATTAGATACTCATTATTTTCTTTTTTTGTTGACACCGTTTTTGGTGGTCTACCGCGGCCCCTTTTTGTTGGTGCTTCAGTATCAACTATTTAATCACTATCTTCTAGCTCTAGCTCAACCTGAATTTCAGTGGTATTATTAATTTGAGTTTCAATTTGCTTGTTGACAGGAATATCCAAATAGAACTCATAAGTATCTTCGTCACTAGATTCACTTACGACCTCAGATAGTTGCAAATTTAAACAGATAGTCTTCCGAACATAATACTTATACAACCAAAATAAACATTGCATTTAATTTCGGTAAAAAAATTTGAAGTAGTCAAAAAAAATATATTTTCGAATATTTAAGAGATTGAGTAGTCATTTTTCTACCTTTTAACTTAATAATCTACTATTTAATTTTTTTTCCGGCGGTTAATAAATTCATATATTCATTAATATTATTATTAATTTAATTTAATATTTATTCAATTTTGAAAAAATGAAAAAATAAGTTGAAATAAGAAATAAATTGTTTTTTATTTAGATTATCCTGAAGAAGGCAAAAGTTTCCGAAACGCGTCGACAGAAACTTTATACAAATTTATTTATTTTGATATTTTAATAAAAAATTAATTAAAATATGGATTTAATTTTTATTTATTTTATTTTTTCTTTGTAATCTCCCTTGTGGCGATTATTGAATGAATAATAATTATAACTATAGACATATCATTAAAAAATATTCTAAAAATCTAAAAATTTAATAAAACATATTTGCCCAAAAAATCACTAAAATTTAAAAACTGATTATAACCTAGAGTGCCTTATTTGTTTATCTATTTTATGCTTATGATGCTTTTATTATTTAAAAAATTAGCTGAATAGCTTCACAGAAGAAATGAAAAAAAAAATGCTGTTGATTTTTTGGCTTATTCAAAATTTTAAAAAATTTAAATTTGATCATTTTCAAGTTGATTAACTTATATGATTACAGTTTAAGATAAATATGCACGCTTTAATAATATTTTTTAAAACCTTTAAAATTCAACATTTTTATTGTGCTTGTGCTTTAAGAAAAAAATTTTCATGTTTACTTAAGATAAGTATAAATTTTTTGTATAGATATAATGAGAAATTTGAAAAATTCTATTCTGGAAATTATTTAGAAAAAATATCTAAACATGTGATTAATTAATAATCAATGAAATATAAACTACAAAAATATGATTTTTTTCTAAATTTTTCAATCGATTTTAAACAAACATAAAGCTTAAATACTATCTATAAGATCTCTTTGAATTTAAGGTTTTTAAAACAATTATTGATTTAAAATTATTTATTCACACATTTTTTTAAACTAAAAATTTCAAACAATTTACATTTAAATTTAAAATTATCATTATCAATCTGCTTAAAATAAAAATTCTATCCCTAATGAAATTCCAATCAAATCTAGAAAAAATTAGTTTTCATTATTTTTAGCTGCTCTCGCTTTTGGTTCGAGTTCTAACTTTCGGTAAAAACTCTGCACATAAGTGAACACACATTTCCAATCGGGCTTATTACCCATCATCAACATGTCCTCAACATCCAAAAGAGGAGAAATATCACACTTGTCCCTTCAAAAATTAAATTAATTTCTTTCCTTAATTAAGATCTTTTTTTACTCGGCAACTTTGAATGCCAAATTAAAATTTCCTTTGCGATTTTTGGGATTTAATTTATTAAAGTCAAACGTCTCTGGAACAGCACTGTGAATCAATGCACAAAAGGCCATTCCATCAGCCCAACTGGACGAAAAATTTTGAATATTCACATTCTTAAAAAAATTTTAATCACAAAAAAAATTATGAAAATAAAAATATTTTTTTTTACTGGATATCCTTCTGTTCGTTGCTGACACCACTTTAAAAGATTTTCTTTTATGGCTTGTGGACTGTTAGGGTTAGAAGAGGCACCTTGAGCCATTGTTGCTCTAATACAGAAATATGAAATTTGATTATTATGGTCGAGAGAAAGAGGTTACTTTCCGGTTCCACCAGCTTCTTTGTCCTTGTTCTGAAAAAGAGAAAATGCGGATGCTGATGAATTTTTAGACTGAGCGTAATTCATGGTTGTATTCTGAATTTCTTTAAAAAAAAGAGAATGATTAAATATTCACTCACACACAAACAAACTAATTGAATTATTTTCTTTTCAAGGCTCTTCTCATAAAACTTAATTTTTTCTATTTAGCTTGCTAGGAAACACAAACTAATTGAATATATTCTGAATATTTTGTGGGGCTTTTTTTTTCCATTTAATGTTTAAATAGGATTTATTAGATAATCGAAATTTTAATTTTTTTTTTTATTTATTCTTTTAGAATAACGTAAATTTATTCATGGTAAGAAAAAAGTTATTAAAATATTTGATTCAAAATTGCAATCAATTTAGACTAATGACTGAAAAAGTTCGAGCAAAAATCTGCAATAGATAAATCTTACTTGATGTGTTTGTTTTACTGTTGTTCTCATATTCCTTGATTAAATCAAATTAATATATTTTTTATTTGATTAATTGGTTTTTACTGCATTATTTTTTCCTTGGGCCATTTGTTCGAAATTTTCCAAATTTCTGTCAATTTAAAATATTAAACACAATAGGAAAAATAAAATTTAAAAATACTTTTTTTTTTCATTTTCAGCCGCTTGGTACTTTTCGTTAATAAATTCTTGTCTTTTTTTGCCTGCTTCGTTCTCAATACGGTCAGCAGTGGAAGTTTTGGCCAGCTCTTCAAATCGCTGCACTTCTTGTCTTCTCTCATCTTCTTTTCTCTGTTTTCTTTCCTCAATTTCTTTTTGCATTCTCTTTTCTCGATCCTCCATCTCTTTTGCTCGTTGCTCTATCAAAAATATGAATAAAAAACCAACAAAATTAAATTAAGATTTTACTTGATTTTAATTCTTTAATTTCCAACAATCGTTTTCTGATAGCCCTCCGCTCATCGAACTCTGTAGCCTCATTAAGCTTTAAAAATTTTAAATTAAATACCAAAAAAAATTTTTTTGTTTAGATACCATTTTGTTTAGTTGGACTTCATCGTCGATTTGCTCAATGTTGCTTAGATCAACCATCTTAATTTTCTGCAATAATAATTTTTCTCAATACAATTTAAATAAATGAAAACAGAAATTGATATTAAGACTGGATATTGGAATAAACTTAGCCTTTGTATTATAGACCTTAATATCAGATGAATTATCTATTATAACTTTTCTGATGGTTGGAATAATTTCATGCTACGAGAATAATTTGAATTTTGAGATTAGATTCAATTGAGCCATTAGGATGATTTACTGAAAAAACCTTTTTAAATATTAATTAATTTTTTACTAATTTTTACCACTTTAAATTAAAAATTTGTAAAAATTTTATTTTCAAAAATTTAGTTAAAATAAAATAATCCTTTGTCGAAGCTGTGCTAAATCTATTTTAAAAAAAAATTTATTAGTTTGCTGAAAATACAATGCAAACCAGAAATACTTTTTAAAATAAGATTCAGTATGATTTATTTTGTTAAAATTAATTAATATTTTTGAGGAGTATGAATGAAAAGATAAATATTTGAATGCGTCAATTGAATGATTGATGTTTGAAGCTAAATTTTTCAAACATCATTAAATGAACCATTTCACAAAGATTTGAATAATTTTAAAATAAGATGCAATCTTACGGATTAAAACAAGCTTGATTTGAAATTATTACAAAATTATAGCAAACTTGAGAATAATTTGTACTAATATTAGGGAATGAAAGTGAATAGAAATTTTTAGTTGTGAAAGCTATTCATAATATGAAAATAAAAAATTAATCAAAAAAATTTCTTAAAGTTCATATATTAAAATTGAATATTAATTCAATCTTAGTAATTATGATTTTTTCTTTAGCAATAAGTTCTTAATAAATCATTGAATAATTCGATATTTTGTTTCGAACACCAAGAAAAACATTAGTTTAAGTCTTATCTTTTTTTTTATAAGCTTTTTGAAATTTGATCTTATATTTGAACCAAGTTTTAATTGTTAATAAATTTGAGTTAAAATTAAGTTTTTTTCAAATTATTTTAAAGGCTTATTAAAATATTTTACAATTAATTTCATTAAACAAATAAAAATTATTTTAATTTGAGTATATTAAGATCTTAAATTTGTTTATAAATCATAAAATATTAATCGCCTTTAAAAAATGAAATACCAAAGATCAGCTTATAAACTTAAATAGTAATTAAATAAATCCAAATCATTTTAAAATAAACAATTGTATTCTAAATATTTGAATAACATTTTGATATAAAATTTAACTAATTATTTTTGTTTGTTGAAATTTTGATCTATCGTATGATTTATTGTTTTTGTCTAGAATCTTTATTACTTAAAACTAGCAACATTTTTTGAACTCGAAGAAATATTTTTAATTTAGATTTAAATGTTTTTTTAATTAGAATTAATTTTTTAAGATACAACAATCATTTGAATGATATTGATAATGAGTGATACCAAATTATTTTAAATTTTTTTACAGCTTAATTGAGTTGGGAAAATTTTTGGTCGGAATAATTTTTGAACAAGAGCATTAAGAGCGATTTTAATTTAATAATTTTTAATAAATAAATTTTTGGAATCGATTTATGACTAATGAATCGATATACTCAAAATCACACGAGTATAAAGCACTGTCTTTTTTAAGAACTGAAATGAGTATAGGATTCAAAGACTCATGTCGTTGGTAAGAATAAAAAAAAAGAAATATTTTATTTGACTGAATTTCCTTAAATTATTGCATGGTGTTTATTTTTCTTTTTTTTTCTTTTTTCTGTCTTTAAAAGATAAAAAGGGGGATTTTATTAATGTTAGCTCAAGAGAAGCAGTTAGACTTCTCTCAATAGGTCACGGGCAAGGCTTTTTAAAATGCTCTTGTACTGGAGAGTGTGCAACGATGAGATGCTCCTGTTGTAAAGCAAAGTTAAAATGTAGTTCCAAATGTCATGCAAAAATGTTTCAATGTAAGAATTGTGACTAAAACGTGAATTTGAATTTGTTTAATTTTTAATTAATTTTTGTATTTTTTTTATTAAAGTTTTTATTGATTTCAAATAATAAATTTAGTTTTTTTAAATTTTTTTATTTATTTAATAATTTGCCAAGTAACATTTGGCAATTTACAAAATACAAAGTTTATATATTGACATGTCATTTTACAAATAGACACATTTTACAAATTGACAGTGACATATTAATGTAATAAAAAAAGAAAAAAGAAAAAAATACAAAATAAGAAGTTTTGTATATTTAATAAAAAAAATTTGTGCTATGATAAAAAGGAAAAAAACATTTTTATTTTTACTTGGCAGAAGGAGCATCATTTCGTACGGGTAGAATGCGCTCATTTCGAATGTTAGCTTGAAGCCTTTTTAAATTAATTTTTTAAATAAAATATCTATTGAAAAAAAAAATTGTAATTTTTTCTAATTCTTGAATAAGATTTTATGAGTCTCTTATAAAACTAGAAAATTTTTTAATGTCAATAAGAAGACAAAAATTTGAGATAAAACTAAATTTAATAATTAATAATCAGTCTAATGCAAAATTTAGCTTTATGTAACTTAGGTAAAATAAAATCAATACTCATTTTTAAGTAAAAATTTTTATCATGCAAATGTTCCAATGCTAATGTCTCATAATTAGATATTAAACTTAAACCAATATTTTTGTCACATTCTAAAATTCTAAAAGGCTTTAATCTTATAAAATTTTTTAGACTATTAAATTGGTTAATTGTTAAAATAAAATAAAATTTATAATTCAATTCGGCTAATTTTTATAAATTTCTAGTTTAAAATCAATAGATTCTTTTTGTAAAGGGAGTGTTTCGTTTCCGGGTCTATATTAGCTCTTGCTAATTTAAAAAAAAATCTAAAGAATCACAATTTGGAATATTAATAGTCAAATTATTCGATATGATAGATGGCTTATCTTTAATTTTATAAAATACTTTTTCGTTAAGTTTGAGAAATTCTTTTTCAAAAAAATGGAAAATGGAAATTTTATTAAAATAAATACAAGGAATGATGACTGAGTTCCTCTAAATTATAAGAGATTTTGAAGAGTTCTAGTTAGTTTAAAAATACCTTTGCACGATTTTTGAGGAGACTAAAAATGTAAAGGTAATCATTATGGCAAAACAATCAAAATTTTAATTATCCACTTGGGAATAATGAGCTAGAACCAACACCACAAGAGATACAGATTGAAACTTGGCTTGTTTTTAGTTGACTTTAAAATCGAAAAATATTTTTCAGTCCATTTAAAAATCAGAAATTTTTAGTAAAAACAAGGCGAATAATTACATTCACCATAATTTACAAAACAAAACAAATTTATTAATAAGAATTAATAAAAATTTAAATTTATTTTATTCAATTACTTCAGGTTATTATAAATGAGTGTTGGAAATCGACTTTAAATGATAAAAAAAAAAATTCGTCGATTTTTAACACTCAAGGACCGAAAATTTTTTTATACGTTAAGTACTAAAGGGGTCTAAAAAACCCCTTTAATAAAATATGCTTTTTAGATTGCATAAATTACCAAACTTCCTCAAAATATGTTTGAAAATATATTGAATGTAAAAATAAATGTCTTTTACTAATTTCTTTTTGATTAAAAAAAAATTTTGCCTAAGAAAAAATTTGAAATTATTTAATAATAATAATAATAATAATAATAATAATAATAATAATAAACTGCTCTGTATAACATCATGGTTAAACACACGCAGGGCGTCCAGCCAACTAGTGGCTTCAGCAGTGATTTGTGATTGTCCCTTCAAACAATTTAAAATAAATTTAACAGTTTATGTTCATCCAAAATTCTTTTAAAATTGTTGACGTTATCCGTTTCTTCAATTGAGATTGGGAGTTTGTTCCATTCATTCGCGACTCTATTTGTCAAAAAGTTATGTCTTTGAGTGTAATTCCTCACTATTTCTCTCACTAACTTATACTTATGACCTCTCAGCTTCATCTGTTGATTTGAAAGATTGTTGAAATTGAGTCCTTTGTTAAGATTAACTTTATCAATCCCCTTAAAAATTTTAAACATCTGAATCAGATCCCCACGATTTCGACTTTCTGTTAGAGTTTAAATCTTAAGGTCTTTAAGTCTTGATTCGTATGAATTGCTACTGATACTTCTAACCAACTTTGTTGCTCTTCTTTGCACTTTCTCCAAAGCATATATGTCCTTTCTTAGGTATGGGTGCCACGCACAATTGCCATATTCTAAATTTGGTCTTACCAATGAAGTATACAAAAGCCTAAAAGATTTCTTGTTAACATAATTAGACGAATTTTTTAACATGCCTAATGTTCTATTGGCTTTGTTTACCGATTAATTAACTTGGTTAAGCTTCTTAAGAAGCTTTCTGTGAACAACTTTGTCAAACGCTTTTGAGAAATCCATGTTAATTATGTCAACCGCATTGCAAGCTGAGATTGTCTCCGTTATCCGATCTAAAGCCTCTATTAAATTCGTAATACATGATTTCTTAGGAATGAAACCATGTTGTTTTTGACTAACCAGATTGTGAGTCAGAATAAACGAGATTAATTCTGTCCTAATTAATTTCTCCATTAGTTTCCCAGGAATTGATGTAAGTGACACGGGGCAATAATTGTTAGGCTCCAATTTAGAACCGCTTTTATGCATAATGTTAGCAAACTTCCAGATATCTGGGACTTCACCTGTTAATAACGAGTTCGATATATTTTTGAAAAAGGAAACGATATTGCTCTAGTGCAGCTCTTCAAAAAGTGCGGATTCATTCCATTTGGACCAGTCGACTTATCTGGTTTCAAATCATTTAGTAATTTAGCGATTCTTTGTGGACTAAAAACTGTGTTTACATCGATTTCAAAAATCTCTTGTGTTCGTGAATCAAACTCGAGTTCGTTTGATTTGTTGCAAGGTTCGTTTGTTTAGACACCTCTGAAGTAGTTATTAAGATGTGTAGCTAATGTTGAAGGATCTGTAATAACAGACCCATTAATTCAGAGATTTTGTACACCTACACGTAACTTTGGCTTGTTGTTAATGTAATTTATAGATTAATTTTGGCTCTCTCTTTGCTTTGTCGACTAGTTTTTTCTCATAGCAATTTACTGATAATTTTATTTCCTTAGAGACCTTGTTGCGAATAATTTTGTATTTTGCTAAAAGATTTTTTTCTTTCCAATTATTTTTGACAACCGATACCATAAACATCTTTTTGTTTTAATTTGAAGTTTAGCTTCACTATTCAACCAAAAAATATTTATAGAAAAATTTGATATAAATCCAAGAAAAAAAATATTTTCTAAAATTTTTTCTAAATTCGTATTACTGGTTCTTAAAAATTTTTACTGATCGATTTAAAAACCTTCTCCCTTACCCAAGGACTAAATGTAAATTGTTAAAATTTCTCACAAGTAAAGCTTGATTCGTTTCCATTACGGAAAAAAATCGAGTTTAATAAATCTTGACCACATGTCTTTGAGGGGAACATTTTGGTAAAAAACACTTTTTGCGTAAAAGATATCGATAAAAGCTAATATATAATCTTTTGTAAATGAAAGTTTAGGATCTACAGCTTTCTGGTGACAATTGGTACAATTCAATGTAAATTTATCATGGAGAAGTCAAAAATCATGAAAAATGCTGAAAGTTAGGTCTCATTTATTTACGTGTAGCACAGCTTGTTGGTCTAACTTTCTCATTAAAATTTAACCCATATCGTTCCATTTTTGAAGAATGAAGTTTTTCAATGTTAGTTTCTTCTTATTCAGAATATTCATTATCTGAGTCTTCATCTGAGTCATATTGAGTATTAGGTTGATTTGATGTTTCCATTTCTTCTTCGAAATCATTATCAAAGTCATCATTTTCCTCATAATCATTATAAATATCATCAGAGAATTCTGATCAGGTATCATTCACATTAAGAAGTGCAAGAGCTATTCATCGAGACATGGTTCAAAAATTATTATTTATATATATTGATTATTATTATGGGAATTAAGTAGAGTTTGGAATTAAAGCATAATTAGCCATTCTTTGATTTATTACACAAAATGAAAGACAATATTTTTGGAGGGTCCAAAAAACACCTCTTCGAGCTTAACGCATACTTTTTTTTTTCTTGCATGAAAATTAAAAAATTTCGTAATCAAAATTAATTAATAATAATATTTTTTGATTTTAATTTTTATGGAAAAAAAAAATTTGCAAAAATGATTAAATAGATTTTTGAAAATCAGTTGCCAACACTAGCCTTAAAAATGAAGATTAAAGTTTAAAAAATATAAAAAAGAAAAAAAAATCTAATTTTTTTAAAATAATATTTAAGGTAGGACTCCGGGAAGTTTGGAACGGTCAATAACCTCCATTTAGGTCCTATATTGAGTAATTTTGATAATTATAAAATAAAAGTAAGCAAAAATCTGATCTGTTACAAGACTAACGAAAAAGAAATGAAATTTTTTTGAAATGACAAATATGTTCAGCAGCATAATTCATAAATAATTATTGATTTAGCGTATTTAGATTTAGTTGAGTGAGAGATGTATGAGGTCAGGACTGGGCCATTTTGTTCCAATGATTTTCAAACTGGCTGAAGAATGTAATTGGGATTTCGAAACTAGATTTAAAATTTTAATTGTTTTATTGAATTTTTTAATCTGAAAAGATGACCAAATAAATAAAAAAATAAATAAGCATTAGATTAGCACTATCCGCTGGGATAGAAAGGGACACGTTACTTTAAGTTCTGATTTGAAATTTTTTTAGGCAGTAAAAAAAGTTGATTGTAAAAGAAAAAAAATACCTGACAAAAAATTTTAAAAACTTAATTGCAAGGATTTAAAGTAAAAATAAATGAAAATTATTCAAAATTATTATTATTATTATCTAAAATTACTTGAATGGCTTTAGCGAATATACGCGAACATTCAAGATATTTCTTATTTATTTCGAGAAAAAACTTATTTTATCTTACTTAGAAAATTCAATTTACACCCCCTTCCGTCTAGAATTAACTAGAATGGCATAACTTTCATATAAAAAACTCTCGAAAATTTTTATTTTTTTCAACTTATATTTAACTAAAGCAAATTAAAATACAACTGAAATAAAAATAAAATTCCAAAATGTCATTGATTCCAAATGTGTTTCCAAGATCAATGTTTGACATGGATCTTTGGTCTCGACCCCATAGTCTTGGTTTTGGTCCATCGACATTGGATTTGTTCGATCCATTCGATGAATTGGACCACATGATGAGCCGAAATCTAATGTGGCTAAATAGACCCGATTTTTTTAATGACTTTTTGCCATCTGAACCAAAAGTGCCACAAAAATACCGAATCAAAGTTGATTGCAGAGGCTACTCGGCCGATTCTCTCAAAGTCAAAGTGTCTGATGACAAACAAAAGTTGATTGTGAGTGGAAAAGAAGGTGAGAATAAATCAGACGATGACGATTATCACATAAGAGAATTCAAAAAGAGTTATAAATTACCACCGAATGCTGAAGTGGATAAAATGGTGAGCTTCTTGGCTTCAAATGGCCAACTGGTCATAGAACTGCCATTGAAAATAGACAAGGAACAAGCTATTCTAAATAAGGAAGACTATTTTCCTCGGGTAGTTGATAATCAAAATGGTGGAAAACAAGTAGAAATGAATTTTTCTGTACCAAATAACATAGATCCGTCAAAAGTCAAAGTGACTTGCAAGGACCGTGATGTGATTATTCAAGCTGAAGACAAACAAGAAAGACCAGACGGCATTTCTCAAATGAGCTTTTATCGACGCACAACACTGCCTGAGAATACTGATTTCAAT
This sequence comes from Brachionus paranguensis, assembly GCA_016802215.1. NCBI lineage: Eukaryota > Metazoa > Rotifera > Eurotatoria > Ploima > Brachionidae > Brachionus > Brachionus paranguensis. The sequence goes on from JAESIX010000004.1 coordinate 6,199,473, forward strand.
TCATTAAAATGTCAATTCGATAAGAATATGCTTTCATTGAAAGCTGATTTGAATAGTGAATTTAAGAGCTCACATCGTCAAATACCAATTGAGATAAACAATGGTCAAAAATAAGTCGAAAATAAATAAATCAAAATTTAGTTCTATTTCTTTTTCATGTCATTTTTTATTTATTCAAATTAAAATTTAAAAAAATAGAAAAAATTTTTATTTATTCGAAGTAGTTGAGAAAATAAATGAATTTGAATTGAATTTTTTTATAAATTAATTGAATTTTTATACTTAATTAGCAAAATAAATTGTATTTACTTCTTCCAAACAAATGTAGCATGTGAATTTGTTATTTACAATAGTTCAAATTGTATTCTTTATTCATTTTTAGTGTTGGTGTCTGTGCAAGCGGACAGTAAACGGGCCAAAATTTTCCAAAACCATGACCGTGACCGTATTAACCGGACAGTTTTTTTACGGGCAGGCTATGGCCCGTTTATTTTAGCGGGCTAATTTTTGGCCCGTTTATTAACCGTTTAAATTTATACGGGTGGTGTTAGTGACCGTCCAAATTGTGACGGACGGACTTTTGCCCGTTTATTAACCGTTTAAATTTATACGGGCGGTCTAAGAAACCCGTATACATTTAAAGTAAAATTTTAAATTTTTTCCACATTTTTTTGGAAAAGCCCAGTAGCGTTTTTTCCTCATTTGCAGGCCACATTGAGTCATTAAATTGGTTTTCTAAAATGCTTACTGAACTTGACATTTTATTTTATTAAGTCCGCGATTAACCTCCCGTCTTTTGGACCGGTTAGCTCTGTCCGCATCCAACACTATTCATTTTACAGCCGATTTTACATTAAAAACAGTTTGGATCAATTTTTAATTGAAAAATCTGATCAGAGAGAGTTTATTTATTTATTATTATTTATTTATTTTTTTTTATTAAATTAAATTTTTTCTTTCATCCTTTTATTTTAGCACCGGACTTAAAAATTATTGACCGATTGAAAATGGTAATGCAAATGATCTGATTGACTCGAAAAACATGCATTCACCATCTAACGCTGAATTTACTGAAGATCGTTTTGGTGATCCGAATTAATCAATTACTGTAAATCATAGCTATATGATAATTCCAGATGGAAATTAATTTGGAAGTGCATTTACAATATTGGCCTGGGTGAAGATTAAATCTTATAAGCCCTGGTAGCGATTCTTAGATTTTGGTGATGAACCAAATGCTAACAGTATAATAATAAATTATTTTTTAAAATATACGGTGAAGAAAATATCCAAAAATCTATCCTATCAAGCATGGTTGTTCAACTGAATAGATGGTATCATTTAAATTAATGGGAAAATGTCAATACATGTTGACGGAAATCGAGAGGCATATTTAAATACTGAAGTAAGCAATATTTCTAGAATTAAAGAAAGAACAAATTGTTATTTTGAAAAGACCGATTGGAGTGAAGACCCTTTGGAAAATTTTGTTTATGATGAAATAAAATGTTTTTGAAAATATCCAACTACATAGACGAACATGTGTCGATCTGAAGATTTGCTTATCTACGCTTTCTATTTTTTTTTAACTAGAAAGTCATGTTGATGGCAAGTTTGGAGCTTGAATTAAGAGTTGATTCCATTCTACAATTGAATTATTCCTCAATTTAAAGAAAGAATTTAATATTGAATATAAAGTTTGATTATTGAAACCAATTAATTGCCGATATAATCTCAGCAAAATCAAAAAACAGTTCTACAAAGGAAGTTCAATGATTTTTCACTTTACTTGTTCTTTTTTCTGTCAAACCAAGTCTTTAATTTTGAATAAAAAAATTTAAAAAATAAAAATTTAAAAGAATTAATAATAAAAAAAACTTTTTTATGATTTTTTATTAATTTAATTTTGTGAAAAAAAATTTATATTTAATTATATTTTTTATTTGTGATAATTATTCACTTTTTTAAAAGTAACTTTTTTCAAGTAATTTTAATTGAACTGTACTAGAAAAGTTATGTGAAATACTTAACAAAAAATTTTTGCAATAAACACCAAATCAAAAAAATAAATCAAATATTTAATATTAATTCAAATTAAAATTTTGAATAAAATTGCTTAAGAACTAGATCTTGAGACTTTGATATATACTTTTTCTTGTCTATTTACTTTTTTTATTCGTGAGTATTAGAAAAAACTCAATCTAGGTGTTTTTATTTATAAAGATCGAATTTTAAGCAAAATATCAACAATTTTAATAGATTCTTTAATAGAACATATTTATTTATTTTATTAAAATTTAAAATAATAAACAAATCATTCTTTATATTTCGAAGAATATTAGAACCTGGATTAATAAATTATTAAAATTACTATCTAAAATTTAAAAAAAATATGTTTAAAAATCGTCCAGTTTTTTTTTCAAAGCTATTCTTTAATTTTGTGGATAGTACGTTTGGAGGAAGCTCATCCCAGTTCCAACAATTAACCAATTTAATTTTTTTTGTAGTAAGATTTTTCTTTAATTTTTAATTAATTTTATCATTTGCTAATTCAAAATCGAAATTTTTTTATGGCTTGAAATTGTTGTTGACCACTAAAAAAATCACTAAAATTACTTTTTTATCGCTAAAATAAATTTACTCTATAAAAATGCTAAATGTATTTAGAATATCTTTTTTAAATAAACAACTTTTTTGATTTAAAAAAATTTCTTTTCATATAAAATACTTTTTTTGACATGAGAATTATTTCTAAAATTATGATATAATTTTTTCACTAAATTTTGAAATGCTAGATTTTGGAAGTGAACCCGATAGTTGTTTTTTTAAAAGAACTCAAGCAATAGCTAGATAAATGTAAATATCAAAAAGAAAGAAAAAGACGTCGAGTATTTTGGAGTTTCAAGTCATTTTGAGACATTTAAATTTTTTTTTCAAACTAAAAAAAAAAGTATTTTCATCTTAACAAAATCATTTTGTTTGCTAAAATTTATTTTATAAAGATGTAAGTAAATTTATGGTGATGCCAAATAAGTGATAAAAACAGTTAAGACCTTTTTTTATTCAATTACATTGAAATTTTTTGAACTAGAACAAAAATGGAAAAATCAAAAAATTAAATCATACATTTTATGTATCAGCTGATAAAAAATTAAGAACTAATTTTAGACTACAAAATAAACAAAAATTAAGTTTTCTCATTTTTATTAAATACCTGATTATTTTGTTAAAATAAAAAAGAATATTTTTAATTTATATAAAATCAGATATTTAAAAAATTTTATAAATTTATTTAAATCAATGATTTACATTAAGTTTTGTCAGGATCATGTTAAGCCAATCGATCCAAAAAATAAATTATTTTTGAATTGAAAAAAAAAATTTTATAAATAAACCATTTTCAATATTTATTACAATTATTATAATTTTAAAACAAATTATTAAAAAATACTTTACAAAAATGATAGGTCGCAAAAATTTTGATCTTTGTTCTAATTTGCAAAGGTACAATTAAATTGTACCTTAAATCGAAAAGTATTAAAAAACTAAATTAATAAAATAAGAGACTATAAAGTTCCAGTCTTATCATCAATATTCAATATTTGAAAGAGCATACAAATTTGTTTGGATTAATTTAACATCAAAAAAGTTAATTTAGCTAAATTTTTTTAGCTTAGCGTCTTTTTAATAAAGAAACTAATAATTTAAATTAAATGTATTTTTTTGACGTCTAAATATTTTTAAAATATTTTAAATGATTGTGTTGAATTGAATATCAAGCATGGACGAGCGAAATTTTGAATTATTAAGCCTTTTAGAATAATAGAAAAATAATCATTAAAACCTTTTGAATAATTTAGCGCGCTGAAACGCTAAATTACTATTTATTAACTCGACTAAATCTTGACAAACTTAAAGAAAAAAAGAGCTTGTAAATTACCTAGTAATTAGAAAAGACTGTTCAAATAAGATTTTCTTAGTAAAAAATTAAAAAAGCTTGCGTAATTTCCCATTTAAGAAAAAATATTACCTTTGGACAACAAAAGAAAATTAAAATGAAAAAAGTGAATAAGAAGAAAAATAGATAGCAAATCCTAAGCGATTTCCGAGTTTTTTTTTGTTGAGGGATTAATTTAAAATATTTTTTTAAAAATTTTAATGCTCAATTACATTTTTAGCAACAAAAAAAAACTATAAACTTAATTGTTTATAAAATTAATTAGTTTATTAAAAAACTACACAAGCTTTGTTAGAGTCAAAGGAGTTTTTGTTTTTCTAAAAGGAAGTTGTTTTAAATACAAAAATAATTAGTTGTTTACTGAGTTTAATTTAAAATAAACAGGATACTAGAAATGATTATAGAAAAAACTAAGACAAACTTCAATAATCTAGCTTGACAATCAAATTTTTTATTAAATAATTTCATTAGCCTTGTTTCTCAAGTACACTAAGCACCCAAAAGACAAACACTCGGTTTGCCAAGGGCCTCTAATGAATCAGAGTCATTTTACAGTGACATTAGTTTAAATTTTTGGAGATTAACTTTTTCTAAGAAGATTAAAGCCCTAAACTTGAATATCAAGCCCAATGGAGTGAATTTAAAATTGGAGAAAACATAATCAAAATTTTATCATTTTCTTAAAATTTTCCAAAATCCCTACTATAAACAAACTTAGTCTTTTCCACAATTTTTTTAGCATAAATTTTGTTTCTCAACAAATGCTAAATGGTAGAAAAATTCCTCAACTTAACCAAATGTTGACTGCGGTTTAATCAGATAAACGACCTTTTCGTTTAGTTTGTAAATCGTGTCTTTTCCAAAATTTAATAAAAAAATAAAGCATTTTTTCTCTTAATTTTATTTTTATTTTCACATAAAGTTATGAAAACGTCGCCTGAACAAAACCTCTTATCTAAGTCGATTAGCGACAGGCCACTAGACATGTCTTACACACTCAATAGCAACTCAAGCTCCGATTTGTCGCTGCGCAACGTGACCAATTTGGACAATCTGTCCAACATCCTGATGAATAGATCAAGCCCGACACACTCAATAGGCTACCTTGGCAGTGCCATATTGACCAAAGGCAAGACGGGCCTGGGCTGTCTGCAGCAACCGCTCAGAGAGCTCTATTGCATTTTTCGCCAGAACGGCTCTCGCTTGATGCAAGAACGCCGCCTGGTCATTTCCATAGATGGCTTGACCATGCTCTACAGTGACAAGGGGGTCGAAAAATTCATCCACAACGACCTGTCCTCGGTCTACGATATCCAGCTACTCCACCTGGTAAGTGACTACAAAAAGCGCAACTACGCCTTTTTGCCAGTTGACCAAGACTTGGCAAGCGGCAAATACGCAAATTTATTTCAGCCCATGGACAGAAACTACATTTCGTTCATTGAAAACACTGCTCATCCTCCCATCATAGCCTTGATCATGAGGCGATCTTGCGGCATCCAGGCCTTAGAGTGTCACGTGATCATCACTCGGACATGCGAGGACGCATTCAAAATTGTAAATGACATAAAAAAAATTTGCCACAGATTCAAACATGAACAAAGCCAACAAAACAATGTGTTCGACTACAGATCAGAGACCAACTATACTCAAATAAAGCCTGGCAGAAGCCTAAGCCAATTGCCGCCAAAATCTCCCGCAACAAAATCACCAAAAGCAAAAAATGACGAGATTTATGACGCGTTCGAAGAGTCAAAAATTGGTTCAAAATCCACCGCTGATCTGTCATCCAAATCGTCAATATTCAATAAAATTAAAAATTTTAAAACCAGCGACTCGAAAAAAAAGTCCCTCTCGTCCAATTCAGAGGTGACTTTAAACGAGTCCAGTGTTCAAAAGGAAGCGGACAAAATAATGAAAAAAAAGTCCACATCATCCATGGTCAACATATCGGACAGTGAACAAAAAAAAGCTCTCAAGCAACCATCTCTATCATCGCTCAATCAAAGTGATCCAAATGAGAAAAAGAACAAAAAATTGAGTCTTGGCAAACGAATTATTAACTCAGCCCGATCAAGTTTAAAGTCTAAGGATGAAAAAAAATTAGCTTCCAATTCGGCAAGCTCACTTGGTTCGGTCAATTCGCGAAAATTCAAAAAAGACATGGAAAAAATAGCCGATGTAGATTTCAGGCGAACAAGTGACCAACATGTACTGATAAATAAGTCTTCGCACAGTCTGGCATACGGACAATCTGCTTGCTCATCCGTGCCTACAAACATTTGCCTTGAGAACCGAATAAACATCATACCATCCTCGCCGGCAACTTCCGGCCGAAAAGACAATTACAATTGCAAAAATCGATCCAGACTAGCACCCTCGCCCAACCAACTGCTCCTACCTAGATGCTCAAAAAGTGTTATGGACAATTCAATCAATTTTACCAAGCTAGACGAGTCCAAATACCAAACAAAATTCTTAAAACTTCCAGTACCAGATCCAAAGCTGCTCGCCAATCATTTAATTTGGAACAAAGAGATCGGCTCGGCCGAGTGTGTGGACAAAGAAGAGCGTCAATTTAGAGCAAAGCACATGAGCCCAGTAGCCAAAGTAATGTCCCCTGGTGGGCCCGAAAATTTCGAAAGCTCATACAGAGTTAAAATTGCGGAACAAAGTCTTTCCAATTACCAGGAAGAAAATAGATTTAGATCCAAAAGTCAAACAAATGGAAGTGTTTATAGACCACAACCGCCTTCCAGCCTAGTGCCTGAAATAAACTATTCCTCGCTCAAAGAAAATGCTTGTTCTTATTTTCAGGATTCGGCATACAGTTCGACCAGTAACACGCCAAAGATCAGCGAGTCCGAGCAAAAGAATGAAATAACAAATCTTAAATCTCAGAATATTGTGATGAACCGGCTTAAGCAGCAGTTTGAGAGCGAACAAGAAAGACAGTCTAAATTGAGTATTACCGGACACAAGATTGTCGGTGGGGTTAAGGTTTTTCCCACTTTGCCACAAGAGTTTCGCCTGGCTGCCGAGAAAAGACAGAAACGAATGACTGAGATTGAGAACAATTTGAAGAAATCAAGTATAGAGGACAATTTGAGAGAAAGACAGGTGATAAGTAAATATTCGAGTGTGGAAATGGATAATGATGACGCGGAAATTATTGATTTGACCATTAATAAAGAGGAAGTAAATGAGTCTAAATTGAATGCGTCATTTAGGGAGATACCAATTCAGATTGTTGCCAATAAGGCTGAAGATTTCAAGCCACTTTTAATTCAAGCCGAAAGTGAGTTTTCGGACAGGTTAGATTATGAGCAAGATGTGGAAAAGTGCCATAGTGAACAAATAAATTATATTTATTATTATGACAATCAACAATTTGCCGGATATTAGACAAGCTTTTTTTTTTTGTAAATTTTTTAGATAAATTTTTTAAAACGCAACAGTAATCAATATTAATTTTTTTTAATTTAAAGTTTTATTTAAGAAGTCTGCTTTTAAATGCTAATTTAAATAAATTTAAAACAAAAATGTTTTTGATTTGATAACCAATGGTTTTATGAAATTCAGTACATAATGATAAAAAAGAACAGAAAAAGATGAGGAAAAGTTTAACTTTTTTTAAGGCATAGGATTATTTGAACTTTTGACGGATTTCACTAGCTAATAAAATAATAGATGAATTTTACTAAATATTTAAAAAAACACTAGTTTTAAGGTTAAACTACTATTTATTTTGATTTTTCGTTAGATTACTCTTTTGGAATCTACGGTGCTTGTCTGGTTCTGGTCAGGTTCCAATTCTTAAGTCCGATTGTGAGAATGTTGAAAAGATTCAGCGTAAAGCGACCAAAATGGTTTCGCCAATTAGTAACATTCCAAATCTGGTGGAAAGAAGAAAAAGAAGTGATCTTATTCAATTGTACAAGTGCATGCATGGAATAAACTTGGTTGAAAAAAGCAACAATTTTATTGTCACAAAAAAGTTTTCTACTTAATATTTCGAGGCTCCAACATAGAGACAACTTTTTTTCAACAGAACCACTAGCATATGTATCTCGCTGTCAAATCAATTATTTGAAGCCCCCACAGCTTTAAAGCACACTCGCTGGCTAGCCAGCTACAGTCAAAACTACTACTACTACTACTACAGTCAATCTTCAATAATTCAACTAATTTGGTTCGACATTTTAATGTTGGAATAAAGAATATGTCGGAAACTTAATAATCCGGAATTAAAAAAAAATTTTAAAATGTCGGATCAAAGAAATTATAAAAAACCTATTTATTTATGTTACATTTAAAAAAAAAAAACAAAATAAATTAAAAATAAAAATTGCATTTTCAAAATTTGGTTGTCGATGCAATTGTTTTAAAGATATCTGGTAATATAATTTCGAGCACTGTAAATCAAAAATAATAGAAATAAAACAAAAATTAAATTAAATTAAGTAGTTTTCTTAAAATAAAAGAGTTCAGAAAAATTTATCAAGATATTTTTAATAAAAGAATAATTAAAGAATTCAAAAAAAAATAATTTTTTTCTTAAAAATCGTAGCTAAAATTTACTGTAAACTTGGACAAAATTAACATTTTAAAAGTATATAACCAAAATCAAATGATGGCCAAACATAACTAAAATTTAATTTTCAAAATTCGATCAATAAGCTCTCATAAACAAAGCCGAAGAAAGTGGACAGCACTTCAGTACCTATGACAGTAAAGAACAAATAATTGAAAAATAAATATTGATTAGAAAAAAGGGGTATTGTCTTAAATGTGATCAATAATGCTTTTCTGACTCAAAAAAAGAATTAGGACTTTCTAATGTTGAAATCAAAAAACCTCATATTGATTAAAAAAGGTAATATAATTTTATTCTTTAAATGAATAAAATTATTTATATGAAACTCACTAAAATAAGATCTTTATTATCATTTTTATTACAATTATCAAAAAAAGTTTATTTTGTAATTTTTTTAAAAAGATCAAAAATGTTTTTCTGTTCAATCATAAATTTCAAATTATTGATTTTCAATTTGAAAAAAAAATCACTTTAATTTTTACAAGCAATTTTTTTGTAAAAATTCAAATTTTAAACCACACTTTAAAGATCCTAAATATGCACCCAATTATTGTCTATAAATAATACTCAAGTATGAATAAGTCATCCTTAAGAAAATTTGATATTTTTCGGAAAAAATCAAAGCTCAAACTCTATAAAGACATGAAGCATTATCAGCTTTTGCGTTCATTAAAAAAAACAATTTGAATATTTTAAATCTTTAATGAAACAATTAAATTTTATTTCATATGAATAATTTAAATCTTTTTTAAATTTTTCTTTTGAAGTTCTTTGGAAAAAATAAAATTTTCTCTTTAACCATTTTAGTCACTCCCAAATTAAAAATAAATTATTTTAATTTTTAAAGAATTATAATTTTCGAATAGTGACCAATATTCATATTTGAAAAATGCATAAATCGAAATTTTTTCATTTAATTATCATGCAATAATCATATTAAGCCATATAAAAAATAAAAATATTTTTGCATTTTTGTCTATGCCTTTGTTATTTATTTTGATTTTAATTATTAATTTGGTATTTAAAAGGGGACACTAATAAATTTAAATTAGTTAAACCTAAAAACAATTTTTCATTTTTTTGCTAATTTTAAGTTAACATAATTTTAAAAATTCCAAATCCAAAAAAGTAGTCTTTTTTTCAAGCTCTAAAAAAAGTGATATTTTAAAATAATTTAAATGAACATAATATTAGATATATCCTTGAAAATTGAATTCCACCTTTGATTCTAAATGCCAGGACTAATACAGCTAATACTCCCGCGCAGAATTTTGCCTCATCAGCCAGAAAATCCTAAACCATGGCATGAATTTGACATTTTGACTACAGATATGAGAAGGTATTCGATACAAAAAATTATCTATGCCATATCGCCCGTTCAGGATGCGAAGATTTTCAATGATCGTCGCTTCAAAAATATTGTCAATAAAGGCATACGAATCGAATGCTTAATTTATGATGAAGCCGAAGACTGTGACGACTATCTCATCAAAGTAGATGAGAAAATTCTTAAAATTAAAGAAGATAAGTGCAATCATGAAGCAAGTCAACCAGCAGTTCAAACTTTTGCGATCAGTGAGGACGAGAGGAGAAACCGAAACTTGACTTTTCAGCGCATTCTCGTTCTTCTTCACGATAGAGATATACCAGAAGTGTTTTAAAAAGAATTTGATTCAAATTATGTCGTTGGATTTACGGTGATATCAAGAAAATTTGTAATTATTAGAGTGAATTTAAAACTTTTTAATTTCCTTAAATTTAAATAAAATTTTAATTTAAAATTGTACTCACTGGCTATTTAATTAAAAATCTTAGCGAAAAGGTTTAATCAAAATTAAGTTGAAAAGTTAAATTGCCACATTTAGGGTTATTTTTTGAAGCTTTTAACTAGAATTTTTTTTCACTTGAACATTTGTAGTAGTAACAAATATTAAAAAATAATTAAATACAATTTCAAACATTAAAAACTTGATTTATAAAGAAATAAAAACAATTCAAAAAACTATTGATTAATCGAATTTATTTTTGAACGATGATTCTTAAAAAAAAAAAATTTTATTAAACTACATATTTTTGTTAATTTTGATAATCAAATTTATTGTTTTTTTATTTTTTTTCATTTTATGTATTTAAAAGCTAGAAATAAAATTATCTTAAGGAAAAAATGTTACTTTGATCTTCGATCCTTAAAATCAATAACTTATCAAGTTATTATATCTGTATCGAGCTAATGCTCCTTCAGAATAAAAATATATATAAAAAAAATATTAAGTTAAAGTTAAATAAGATATAAAAAATAAAAAATAAATAAAAATATTAAAAAAAAAGGATAAATAAGTCTAAGTAATAAAAAGAAAATTAAAAACCATATGTTGAAATAGCTAGAGGTAAGACATGTTTAAATAGTTGATACTTCAGGAAAAAAAGAAGAAATTGTTAGTCAGCAATTACACAATGGATTTGGATATTAGATATATCTCGATTCGAAACCTTCTCTATATTCTTCCACCAGTCTGACGACCAGTGGAACAGAATGACTCAAACCTGCCAAACTCATTTTAAATAGTTGACTTATTTTAAACATTTTCCCTTTATCTATATATCCGTATTAAATTCTTTACCATCTTTAAAAAGTGATGGAATTTGTCTTGAAAATTTCTTTGATTTGAACTAATTTATTTTCTTCCAAAAAGGCCTTCTTAACAATGAGTTTTTTTTCTGTTTTATTTATGAATTCGAGTCAGTTTTTGTTCCAAAATTCTTTTAGACAGAGACGGAGCTCGGATGTAAACTTATTAAAAGCTACCTTAAGAGAAGGACATCTAGATTTTTGGAACGATCTTCTTATTTTTCTTTGTTCCTTAATTAACATTGCCGAATTTGTAGGGTTTCTTGAGCAAGGCCAGATAGACGGAAGTAAGTGGTCAAAAAAGGAATTGGAGTTTTCATTGTTTTTCTTATGTATTTTTTTTAATTATCTATAATTGAAAAAATAAATATCTTCTATTAAAAACTTTTATCTACTTCTAGTTGATTTTATCTATTTTTAATTTAAAAAAAACCAAAATAATTATCTCCTGACAAAAAATATACCCGCTTTTTAATTAGTTCTTTTAATACTTCATTTCATTTATTTGTCTTATTCGAGTATTTCCACAAACATTATAAAACGTTTACTTAGGTCTATAGTCGTATTTGTTGTATGTGTTAATAAAATGAAATTAAAAAACAAATAAAATAATGTTTCATTAAATTAACCATTTCTAAAGGTTAATAAATATCAGATTGTTTTTTATTCTGATTACAAAGAAATTGTTTAGTTTTGATAAGTTGAAATCATTAAATAATACTTATAATGCCTATGATATTGCAATACATTACAAGGTATAAAAAAGAGACAATTTAACGTTCATACCAAATTGAATTTTGTTAATTTTTCCTAAAAATCCAGTTTTAAAAAGAAATATTGATATTTTTATTTATAAAAATAAAAAGATTTGATTTTTAAAAAGATAATTTTGTAAAATAAATGTTTTAAGATATATTTTTAGAACAAAACAAAATGAATAATGCATTTGAATTTACAAATTTCTTCTGTTCTTTATTGCAAACTATTTCTAAAATCTTGTTGATTATTAATAGAATTGATATCTATCAGCAAAACAAGAAAGAGACTGTAAAATTGAGCTATTTAGATTTTGAATGAAAGATCAAAAAAAATTAAGCAATCTGCAAAAAAATTTTTTCTTCTTAGCACAATCTTAATTCTTTTTGAAGTCAAAAAGATTTAATTTTGAAAAATTTGGTCAGCTTTAAAAAAAAATAGTTTCCAGCATCATTTACTCTTTTTAAGATAATTAAAGTAATTTTGCTTTCTAAAACAAAGCATAAGATAAACAGTTTGCTAGAGGTAAAGACAATGAAAATATAAAAAAGTCAAAAAACTTTATGTAATTTATGGAAATTTTAATTATTTTTAACCTGTTCCTTATAATACTTTTTGATAATTAAATAAAAGATTTAAACTTATAAAAACTTAATTATAAATTTTAATTTTAACTAATTAAACGGGCTCCGTCTCGGACCCGGTTTAATTTATGATATAATGATTAAAATAACCAAAAATCACAATAAAGAGCAATGACAGATATAATAAAATTCCCAAAAGGAGAAAAATTAATCATTAACAGAATTCTTTTTGAAGTCAAAGATAGAAAAATTTATATAAAAAATTTGGCCTGCTTTTGAAAAACAAAATTTTATTACAAATTAAATATTAGAGTTTAATGACATTAAATTTTAATTATTATTTTAAGTTGAGAGTTATTTTTTAAGATTATTCCGTCAAACACAGAATCGAATTACGGAATAAACCTTTAAATATTGTCTTTTAGGGAAAAGAGATAATCTCGAAAGCTAAAACATTGATACATTTAAAAATTAAAATAAGTAAATTAACTTCTAAATTTTTTTTCTAATTAATTAAATTTAAAATTTGGTGATTTTCATCTGAAAAAAACTCGCAACCGGTTTAAGAGGCCAAAATGCCAAAAAAGTCTCGGGAGATATGAAGAGTGCAGGAGCGCAAAAAGAGATTTTTAGTACACTTGGGTGCAACTTTCAGGGCCTTTTTTACATCAAAGTTAAGCAAGTATTTGAGAATATAAAAAGATTTTGTATTAACAATCTTATCATTTCTACATTTTTGGCAAAAAGTCTACCATTTAGAAACTGTTAGAGACTGCTTGAGGATTAAAAAGCAATAATTATAAGAAAATATTTTAGAAAAATTAAAATTTATAATTAACTGTGAAAAAAAATAAAAAAAATTTGAATATTATTCAAAATTATTATTATTATCATCTAAAATTACTTGAATGGCTTTAGCGAATATACGCGAACATTCAAGATATATCTTTTTTATTTCGAGAAAAAACTAATTTTATCTTACTTAGAAAATTCAATTTGCACCCCCTTCCGTCTAGAATTAACTAGAATGGCATAATTCACAAATAAAAAGCTCTCGAAAATTTTTAGTTTTTTAAACTTATTTTTAATAAAGCAAATTAAAATACAACTGAAATAAAAATAAAATTCCAAAATGTCATTGATTCCAAATGTGTTTCCAAGATCAATGTTTGACATGGATCTTTGGTCTCGACCCCATAGTCTTGGTTTTGGTCCATCGACATTGGATTTGTTCGATCCATTCGATGAATTGGACCACATGATGAGCCGAAATCTAATGTGGCTAAATAGACCTAATTTTTTTAATGACTTTTTGCCATCTGAACCAAAAGTGCCACAAAAATACCGAATCAAAGTTGATTGCAGAGGCTACTCGGCCGACTCTCTCAAAGTCAAAGTGTCTGATGACAAACAAAAGTTGATTGTGAGTGGAAAAGAAGGTGAGAATAAATCAGACGATGACGATTATCACATAAGAGAATTCAAAAAAAGTTATAAATTACCACCGAATGCTGAAGTGGATAAAATGGTGAGCTTCCTGGCTTCAAATGGCCAACTGGTCATAGAACTGCCATTGAAAATAGACAAGGAACTAGCTATTCTAAATAAGGAAGACTATTTTCCACGGGTAGTTGATAATCAAAATGGTGGAAAACAAGTAGAAATGAATTTTTCTGTACCAAATAACATAGATCCGTCAAAAGTCAAAGTGACTTGCAAGGACCGTGATGTGATTATTCAAGCTGAAGACAAACAAGAAAGACCAGACGGTATTTCTCAAATGAGCTATTATCGACGCACAACATTGCCTGAGAATACTGATTTCAACTCATTAAAATGTCAATTCGATAAGAATATGCTTTCATTGAAAGCTGATTTGAATAGTGAATTTAAGAGCTCACATCGTCAAATACCTATTGAGATAAACAATGGTCAAAAATCAGTAGAAAATAAATAAATCAAAATTTAGTTCGATTTCTTTTTCATGTCATTTTTTATTTATTTTAATCAAATCAAAATTCAAAATTTAATTTTTTATCAATCCGAAATGTCTTATTTACTGAAATACTTAGAAAATTATCTTCCTACTTTGTAATCTATTTATAATACAAAAAAATATTATCCTGTGTTATAGAATTAAAAAAATAATGATAATAAATTTTTTATGCTTGGAATCAAAAATCATCATAAATTTTCTTTTTCATAATATAATACTTATATTGCTCAAATATAAAAGTTTTCCTAAGCAGACCAAAATTTTTAAAAATAAAATATCTCTTTTTGAAAATTTTAATCTCAAATTTTTGCATTATTTTCTTATTTTATCAATATGAGAATTTTAATTTGTTTGTTCATTTTGCCTCAGAGAAGTGGCCACTTTTTATTTTTTAGATTTGAATAAAAATATGTAAAATAAAATTTTTAAATCTGACCTTAAAACACATTCAAATTTATTTTTTATCATGCGTACAATTTTTATTAATTAAAAGGCGTCTAAATGAAAAATAAATGACTAAAACGCTTTGAACATTTTTTTATTTAAAAAAAAAATTTAAATTTTTTATTATTTCAATTAATAGTTAACCATTTTTGACATTTGATTTATAAAATACTCGAATAAATATTAAAATTATACAAAAAAGTCAACAAAATCTTAAAAAGGGCCAAAAATTAATGGTTAATATTCAACGGTTTATAAAATGTCCAAAACCAAAAAAAACAAGCTAATTGATTATAACACAAAAATAAAATATGATTTCATAAATCTTTAAGATTGATGTGAACTTCATTCTGTTCACTATTGTATGCTGAATTATTATAAACCACGTCATTTTTTATTCTATTATTTGTATTTACTACTGAATTTTTGGCTTCAGCCATTTCAGATTGATTTTTTGCAAATGTTAGAAACACTTGCTCCAAAGTAGTCTGTGACAAAGAGTAGGTTTCGAGACTTAGTGCCTGCTTATTTGTTTCGATTAATTCGAAAATTTTGGCAATGCTATAATTGGTATCACTATCAATCAAAATTTGATAGAACAAAGTTTGCTGCTGTCTGTCCTTAAGAGCTGCATTTGGTATATTTTCTTGAACAAAATTTTCAACTTTTTTCACCAATAAATCCACACTTGAATCGTTCATTGAGGGTAATGTTTTACACTTAAGAATTAGAGAGTACCCTTTGCCGAATTTGCTCTTTAATTGTTGAACATTACCGAAGCACTGGAACTGACCAGCTACCATGATGCCAAGTTTGGTACACAAGGCCTCACATTCTTCCATACTATGAGTGGTCAACAATACTGTAATGCCCATGTCTCGAGCATGTTTGATCACATTCCATAAGTATCTTCTCGCTACTGGGTCCATGCCTGATGTTGGCTCGTCCAATATCACAATTTTCGGTTTTCCTATGAACGATATTGCAGAACTGACTTTACGCTTATTTCCACCACTAAATTGAATTAAAATTTGAATTAAAATTTTCAAATAAAAACAAAATTTAAATTCTATTTTTTTTATGATTTTTTTTCACTTATTTTTAATTAAATTTTTTTCGAAATAAAAATAAAGTCAAATATAAAGGTTCAATTTACAACAAAATAAAAAATTAATTTTTATTACCTTAAATTTTGAACCAGTTTATTTTTGAATTCAATTAATTTAAAAGCATAAATGAATTCTTCTACTGTTTTCTTTACTCTCGATCCTTTGATGCCTCTTAAGTTGGCAAAAAGAGTCAATGCCTGGTTAACTGTCAAAAACTCTGGTAGATATTCCTAAATTAATAAAAAATTAAAATTTAGTTTAAACTTTAAATTCGATAAAAGAATACAAATTGTGGACAGTATCCTAAACTACGAATAGCCTTAAGCTTTTCAGAGTCGATATCAAATCCATTTACGTAAGCGTGACCACCAGTTGCCTTTTGTTCACCAGTGATAATTTCTATAGTAGTTGTTTTTCCAGCGCCGTTTAAACCCAACAGACCGAAGCATTCACCAGATTCTACTCCGAATGACAAATTATCAACAGCTGCGAAACGCTGTCCTCCTTTTTTAAATTCCTTTCTCAAGTTTCGCACTAACAATGGTTCACTGTGAATCAGCTGATTTATATTTGATCTGTCAATTCGTTCCGATTCAGCTCTTACATCTTCCTCAAGCTAAAAAATAAAATTAATTTAAGTTTAAAAAAATGTTTATTAAAATACTTCATTATAATTTTTATTAGTTGTTTTTTTTGAATAGAATAAATTTTTCAAGTATTTGTCTTCTCTGATAAAAATGCTTGCCAGAGCTATCAAAATAAAACTCAAATTCAAAAGAATGATTTTTCCGATTCCAGGATCGTTAAAATCAAAGCCATTGTTGTTTATGTCCAGTTTTTCTAAATAATTTAATTTTAATTAAATAAAAAAATTCCTGTTCTATTATATTTTTTGGTTTTACCAAAATTTTCGTTCATTTTATTATAGCTGAAAATAGTAATTTTATTACAAGTAAAAAGCATTGTGAAATTTCATACAAATCTTCCAATACAAAAATAAAAAAATTTTATAACTTTTGTTCTAAATGTCAAAAACCTGTTCTGT
This sequence comes from Brachionus paranguensis, assembly GCA_016802215.1. Taxonomy (NCBI): domain Eukaryota; kingdom Metazoa; phylum Rotifera; class Eurotatoria; order Ploima; family Brachionidae; genus Brachionus; species Brachionus paranguensis. The sequence goes on from JAESIX010000004.1 coordinate 6,216,591, forward strand.
AAATGAAACGAATCAAATCTTGTTTGACCTTCTGTGGAAGTCTGCAAAATCCGTGCAAATTAATTCTCTTTTATTTTTAATACTTTTAAATAGGATGCAATTTTGCAGAATTCGCACAGATTTTGCAGACTTCCGCAAAAGGTGAAACAACAGTTATTTCACTTTGTTCCATTTACAGAACAAGTTTTTGACATTTAGAACAAAAGTTATAAAATTTTTTTATTTTTGTATTGGAAGATTTGTATGAAATTTCACAATGCCCAGTTAAAAGTATATTTTTTCATTTAGAGAGTTTGGAAATTTCTTTAAAACTTTCTGGAAAATAAATTTAATTTTTTTAAAGTAGTTTTGGAAAAAAATATAATTTAATATAATTAAAAATTTTAAAAATGAATTGAAAAATTTGATAGTATTCCGATTTTGTTGAATTTTTTTTACAAATTATCTTTCTTTTTGATTGATTATGCTATTCAGGTATTAGTCATATTAATCGGCTTATTAAAATAGCAGAAAATTTTAGAGCATTATAAAATATTTTCTTTAGGTAAGTAAACTAAGCAATATTTAAAAGAATAATAGTTTTTTTTTCTTCATTTTTAAAAAGCTGATCGTCAGTAAAACGTCAATACACTTCCCTTTAATATCTTTATTTACAAAAGAATAAATCATTGGTAAATAATTTCAACCATCTTTTTGAATATGTTATACAGTGTTTCTTGTTAAAATGAAACGTACCGTTCCAAAAGGGTTCCAGTTCCGTTCCAGTTCAGTTCCAAAAGTGTTCCAGTTCCGGTGCCCTTTAAGAACGGTACGGTACCCTGTAAGACGGTACGGTACCCTTTAAGAACGGTACGGTACCTTTTAAGTACGGTACGGTACCCTTTTCGAACGGAACTGGAACCCTTTTGGAACTGAACTGGAACCCTTTTGGAACGGAACCTTTCATTTTAACAAGAACCACTGTATATATAATATATTGTCAAAAAAATCAAGAAATATATTAATTTAGCTTTTTTGCATCGTTTAGATCCTTTGGAAAAAATTGTATGTCTCATCTGTCTTAATAAAAATTACTTTTCTTTCTTTTGAAAATTGGTTTAAGAAATCTAAATATTTAAAATTGTTTTAATCTGATGAAGGATGATGGAGATAAATGTCTTAAAAAAGTGTCAAAATAGCATTGGACCGATCATTGTCAAATCTAATTCGAAATTTTTATTTTGATAATTTTTTTCTCAATAGATCCAAAAATTTACGTTAAATAAAAGGAATTTTTTTTAGGAAAATTTTGGTAAAAGCAAAAAATTTTTTAATTTTAGTAAATATTACTTTTAAATAGTAGACTTAGAAGACCAATGCAAATATTATTAGATTGAAGCTTGATGTTAAACACGGCGCGTTTTACGGCAATATTGGGACAAAAAATGACCAAAATAATCCTAATGGTGTTCGAAACATCACCTAGGGTTCCGGGCTGATCAGAACTGGCATCAAAAAATTGCAACAAAACACAAATCATATCCACCAGAGTAGCAAAAGACAGCACCAAAAATAGAACCACAAACCCGACTATGTCCGACTTGAAAAAGTTGCTCCACAGATATGCAAGGCCTGACCATGTAAAAGAGGAGAGAAGCATAAAAATAAAAAGATACATTATGGACGACCAGTCTTTGGTAATCAAAAAACTATCATTTGCTTTATCAGTCAAATTAATGGCCACTATTTTCAGAGCTATTAACATGCTCGCTATTTGGAAAGCAAAGACAAAGAAATCAAATAAAAAATTTGACAGCCAATAGGTTATGTAATGGGTGCCGGACAAAAGTTGAAGAGACTTTGAGCCATTTCTTTTTTCGCGAGTTAAATGAATAGAGCTCACGCTGATTATAAAAGCGACTATTATTCCGAATATGTAATCGATGAACGAGAACGGAATTATTTCCAGACAACTGAATACATCTAGTTGGTTGTAGCTAAAGTTTGAAGGAAGAGCTGATGATTTTCCGGTTGAAACGGGCGCATTCACAGTCATGATTGATCTTTTCATATTGTTAGTCAAAAAGCCAAGTAATAAACTATTCATTTCGTTCAGGATGGTTGCTGCTGAGTGGAAGATGAGCGAGGAATAATAGCCCACAAAATGGTTTGAATCAGAATTAATTCCGATGCCAAAATAATAATTTGAAATCAAGTTGTTTGAGTCCTCTTTTCTTTTTTGGTACACAAAATTGTCAACATTTTTTTCATAGTCTTTTGAGTTAATTAGCTTGACTTTATTTTTATCTTTGTAGAAAATTTTAAAATTTTCTAAAGCATTGTTGTAATTATTGCCGTCAATTTGGAAGACTACATTTTGATCGCCGTAATTTGAAATGTCCAAGGTATAAGGTTGGATGTGATCTCGGCCGAAAACCGAGTCGAGGGTTTCTGAAATTATCTTTGAAGTAGATGGTACTACGCTTGTTAATAATGCCAGAACGAACACTGGCAAAATTAGCGTGAATATAAATATTAAATATCGTCTTGAAAAAATTAGCAGTCTTTTTTTTAATAAAGCCAGTATCTGTTGTATGTAGAATCTAAAGCCGCTATTTTTCTCTCCCAAAACATTTGAATTCACATTAAAAGCTTAATAAAAAAATTTTGTCAAAAATAAGTTTTTTCAAAGGATAACTTTATTTTTAGATAAAAAAATACACTTTGAAATATTTTTTCTTTTGCAATTTTTTTTAATTATCTAAGAAGTAAAGTTTTGTAAAATTCAGTAAAAACGAACAGAATAAAATACAATAAATCTTAAAATTTTTTCCCAAAAGTTAAAAATAATTAAATTTTTTAAAAATTTTATAAATAATTAAACAATACACATATTTTTAGATTAAAAGTTGTAAAATTTTTGGCCATTTTTGAGAACTTATTTTCGCAAAGCTTTCCTTTTTGGATCCGGGATTTTTATTTTAAATTTTCAAAAGGTTAGAAAGAATTTAAAAAAGAAAAAAAAGTAAACGCCATTAAGTAATTAAGTATTTTTTTTGCATGGATAGAAGTTTTTAAGTTATTCAAACAGAATTTAAGTATAATGAAAATATTTTAACCCTCCTCGTACTTTTTTTCTTGATTCTGTAATTTAAGATTAAGAGATTTATATTTTGATTATTCTTTTATTTATCTTAATATTTTAATGATGTAAATTCAATTCAGATTTAAAATTAAAAAATATTAAGTAATTCACAATATTGCTTCTTTGTAAGATAAATTAAAGAAAGGTTGTCTGTATGTTTAAATTCTTTCGAGATCATCTTTAATATCTTGAGCCTTGAAAATTAAATTTCTTTGGGAGGCACCAAATCCAAGTTCGTGAGCTTTTATAACAGTGTTAAAAAACAACTAATTACGGGAAGATTAAAATTAAAAAGTTTTATATGAGAAAGAATTTAAAAAAATATCGCTAGAATAAAATCTTTTAAAATCGAAATGTAAGATTTATTTTGAGGATAAGAAAAAACAATTTTTGAGAAAATATTTTAGCTTAATATTTTAGAAAATTAAAATTTATAATTAATTGTGAAAAAAAATAAAAAAAATTTGAATATTATTCAAAATTATTATTATTATCATCTAAAATTACTTGAATGACTTAAACGAATATACGCGAACATATAAGATACTTCTTTTATATTTCGAGAAAATACTTATTTTATCTTACTTTGAAAATTCAGTTTGCACCCCCTTCCGTCTAGAATTAACTAGAATGGCATAACTTTCATATAAAAAACTCTCGAAAATTTTTAGTTTTTTCAACTTATTTTTAATAAAGCAAATTAAAATACAACTGAAATAAAAATAAAATTCCAAAATGTCATTGATTCCAAATGTGTTTCCAAGATCAATGTTTGACATGGATCTTTGGTCTCGACCCCATAGTCTTGGTTTTGGTCCATCGACATTGGATTTGTTCGATCCATTCGATGAATTGGACCACATGATGAGCCGAAATCTAATGTGGCTAAATAGACCTAATTTTTTTAATGACTTTTTGCCATCTGAACCAAAAGTGCCACAAAAATACCGAATCAAAGTTGATTGCAGAGGCTACTCGGCCGATTCTCTCAAAGTCAAAGTGTCTGATGACAAACAAAAGTTGATTGTGAGTGGAAAAGAAGGTGAGAATAAATCAGACGATGACGATTATCAGATAAGAGAATTCAAAAAAAGTTATAAATTACCACCGAATGCTGAAGTGGATAAAATGGTGAGCTTCTTGGCCTCAAATGGCCAACTGGTCATAGAACTGCCATTGAAAATAGACAAGGAACTAGCTATTCTAAATAAGGAAGACTATTTTCCTCGGGTAGTTGATAATCAAAATGGTGGAAAACAAGTAGAAATGAATTTTTCTGTACCAAATAACATAGATCCGTCAAAAGTCAAAGTGACTTGCAAGGACCGTGATGTGATTATTCAAGCTGAAGACAAACAAGAAAGACCAGACGGTATTTCTCAAATGAGCTATTATCGACGCACAACACTTCCTGAGAATACTGATTTCAATTCATTAAAATGTCAATTCGATAAGAATATGCTTTCATTGAAAGCTGATTTGAATAGTGAACTTAAGAGCTCACATCGTCAAATACCTATTGAGATAAACAATGGTCAAAAATCAGTAGAAAATAAATAAATCAAAATTTAGTTCTATTTCTTTTTCATGTCATTTTTTATTTATTTTAATAAAATCAAAATTCAAAATTTAATTTTTTGTCAATCCGAAATGTCTTATTTACTGGAATACTTAGAAAATTATCTTCCTTCTTTGTAATCTATTTATTATAAGAATCGAAATTTTCAAATAAATAGAAATTTGTCAATTAAAAAAAATTTTTTGCAAATTGGATTTTATTGCAAATGGAAACCTTAAAATATATTTATCTCATTTCTTTCATTTTGATCATTTTTTTAGGGGAAAACACAATGATAGATTAAAAGTATTAAGATCAGCATGTGTTTTTTGCTTTGTATAAAAATAAATCCAATATTTTTTTTTATTTTTAGTATAACTCAAAAAAAATTCGGCTTTCGGAAAATATCCTTTGCCGAAATATTCTATTTTTTAAAATTAATTCTCCAAATTGAGATTGATGTAATTTGGACTTTCTTTGGAACAGATAAAAATTAATGAAAATAAAAAAAGAATTTTAAATCTAAAAAGGCCTAAACTTTTGACCAAGTAATGCAAGTATGTTTCAAGACCTAATACTGAAAAAACACGAACAAAATGAAAATAAGAAAATAAAAATAGATAGGGTCATAAGCACATTTACAAATAACGGACTTAGAAATTGCTAAAAATATTAAAAATCAAAATTTTTCAAATAAACTTAAATCTAAAATTATCAGTAATTTCATAAAAAATTAATTTACCGTTTGAAAAGTTTTGACTAGTAATTGATTCAGTAAAATTTTTATTTGAATCTTTGCCGAAATCTATCTCATTTATATCAATGCTGCCGATTCTGATTAAGAAAAATTGTTACAAAAAAATTTTGATTAAAAGTTTAAATTATTTTTTTACTTCAAGAAAACTTCTTCAACTGTTGCCGAACTAATGCCATAATTCAAAATACCAATATTGTGTTTTTCGGCCTCAATATTTGCCAATAAACCAGGTAGCTTTGAATTCATTTCATTTGGTATTGACAAAGTCATTTCTCGTGCTATATCTGATTGGATATTAGGTTCTTGATTTAGATTCTTGCGCACAATAGACTGCATTGCCTCTTTATTAAAATTGCTATCTTTGGTCAAAATTACTCTATAACCAGATCCAAATCTATCTTTCAGAAACAAAGGACTGCCACAACATTCGACCCGGCCATGGTTCATTAGAGCTATTCTATCAGATAAAGCGTCTGCTTCCCTTTTTTTGAATAGATTTAGTAAAATTTTTTCATGGATCAATTTTAATTACTCCATATAATGTGTGCTAATGATAATAGTTCTTCCAATTTTGTAATTTCTGATAATCTCCCACAAGGATCTTCTATTGAAAGGATCCAAACCTAATTTTGAATTTTAAAAAAATGAGAAACAAATTTATTGTTTACTCACCGCTTGTTGGTTCATCTAAAATGATGACTTTAGAATCTCCGATGAGTGCCATAGCCACAGACAGTCTCCTTTTCATACCGCCAGATAATTGCTTTGATTTTTTACTCAAATCATTTTGCAACCCAACATAGGAACTTATTTTATTTATTTCTGCTTTTATTTCTCTTGAACTAAAACCTTTTATCTAAATAAATTCTTAAATAAACTTTTGTTAAAAATATAAATTTTTATATTTACTGAAGCAATAAGATCTAAATGTTCATATACAGTCAATTCGTCATAGAGAATACTTTTAATTGAAAAAAAAATTTATTTGAAATTTAGGTAAGATAATTTTTTTTTACTTATTTTGGGGACAAAAGCCAATGGATGTACGAATTTTGCTCATTTGTGTTCTAATGTCATTTCCGAGTATGTAGGCTGTGCCTGATTCTGGCGAGTACAATCCACATAGCATAAAAGTTACTGTGGTTTTTCCGGCACCATTGTGACCTTACAGAAAATTAAAAAAATTAATTTACTTTTTAAAAAAATTCAATTCTACCTAAAAATCCGGTAATTTGATTTTCGTAAAAGTTTAGCGACAAATTGTCAACTGCTTTTTTGTCTTCAAATCCGGTTCTGAATATCTTAATGAAAAAAGTATAATAAAAATTCAACATAATTTTATATCTAGTTAAATTACTTTGGTTAAGTTTCTGATTTTGATTGAAGCATTTAGTTCATTTGGTTCCAGCTCAAACGCATCTTCGTTTAGTCCTTTGTTTGACTCATTTAAATTTTCATAGTGATTTCCTATCTTGTTATCTTCAAACCAGTAAGATTTCTATTCAATTTTTTTTTTAAATAAAGTTTTATTTTGAATATTTTGAAGTTTTTTTTACCATAAATGGAAAGTACCACGGTTGTTTGACTCCGAATTCGCCGGGCAGTATTCTCTCAATATACCAGCTCAGGCCTAGATAGCAAAATGACCAAAATAACATAGAAATAAGTAAAGAGCCCAAATTGAGTTCGTCGCCGTATAAATTTTTAAACAAATTTTCAAAATTAAGCTTCCTTCCTTTGTTTTAAAAATAAATAATTAAAAAATTTAAGGAAATTATTAAAAAATAAGTTATTTCCATAAGAAAATATTTTTTCTCAATTAAAATTTTTAAAAAAAAATTTTTATTTTAAAATTTAAAAAAAAAAAATTTATTTTAAAATCTTAACAGACTCATTTTTAATTTTGGAATATATCAATGCCTAAATACCGAAATTACTCTAGAAATTTGTAAATATTTTTATTTACAGAACAAATTCGAAGACCAAAGTATAAAAACATAAAAAATTTTCATCTATCAATCCCAATCTTTTCTCAATTTCAATTTCAATTTAAGTTTTAGACTTCAAATTCTGGTAATCTGTCCTAGTGAAAACCCGAGAAAGAATTTTCTTTAGGGATGGTATAAAATTTTAATTTAAGTCAAGTTTATAAAATGGAGCTTATTTTTTTAAATATTTTAATTTTATTAAAAATATAGAAATTTTATTTTATTTCTTAAAGCAAAATTATCCAAATCAACTTGAGTTTAAAAAATTAGTCAAAAAAAAATTTGAAAATAAATAATTTGGAAAATTTATTGTTTATTTACAGTGCTGCTACGATCCGATGAATTCACCACATTTTACGTAAAATTACGTTAATTCACCAAATTTGACGATAAATTAGGTGAAATACCAGTTTCTAGAAAACCTCATTTAACGTAAAAATATAGTGAATTAACGTAATTAAAAATTTTTTTTTTTTTTTTTTTTCTAGAAACTCTCAAAAATTATTGTATTATTTTTTGACCAAAATTAACGTAATAAAAGGTAATTTCTGGTTAATAAAAGTCAAATTTAGTCAAAAATGGATAATTTATTTACAATTTGAAAAATGTAAAATACATTTAGGTTTTTTATAAGTTTTTGCCTAGTTTAAACAAAAAAAACAATTCAAATTGATTCAAAAATGGATGATTTTTTTCCAACGGGTTTGATTTTACAATTAAAACCGAAATAATTTACACATTTAAATTGATACAAAAAAAGGCTAAATTAATGATCTGACCAATCTCCATTTCTCTCGATTACAACCTCAATTACCTTTTAAATTTAGTTTTAACTCTACCGTATAATAATGGGAATGAAAAATGGAGATACTTTTTTTAAATGATCGATATACTTTTTACATTTAAGTGGGGTTAAAGTTTTCTGAAACTCTTTGTAGCAACAAATAGATCCGAGTCACTTAAAATATTTTTTTGTCTAACAAACACTTTAAGTTCACTCCATAAAAGTTTAATTGGATTTAGGTCTGGAGATTTTGGTGGTGATTTTACATAAAAAAGAAGTGTCTTTAGATAGAATGTGTGATTTTATGTTTAAACTATTGATCATTGTCTTGGTGTAGTTTAAACATAAAATCATACATTCTAGCTAAAGCAAAAATAATACAAAAAATTTTGAGAGTTTCTAGAAAAAAAAAAAATAAAATTTTTACGAAATTTTCGATTTTTTTCAAAAATTTTGGACATTTTGAGTTTTACCAAATTTCACCACATTTTACGTAAAATTACGTTAATTCACTATATTTTACGTTAAATGAGGTTTTCTAGAAACTGGTATTTCACCTAATTTATCGTAAAATGTGGTGAATTCATCGGATCGTAGCAGCACTGTAAAATATTCTAAATATTGACATAATATCTGAGAAAGGATCATCTAATGACACTTTTTTTTCTTCGAAATTTTTTTTAATTATATTTTTTTTTTCAAAAATTAGAATTGAATCGTATGAAAATTTAGCATTTTAAAAGTATTTAATCCTAGTAATGTGTCTGAAGGTTCTAATAGAAATTGATATTTACGCACAAAAGTGTGCCCATTTTAGCGAGAATCGATTTATTGCTTTTTTAACTAAAAGAGACTAAATATCAGATAATCAAATTAATTCTTGAGTGTTAATTTAAATAAAAAACTCAAATTTAATTAATTCATTTTTTATTTTTTTATCTATCAAAATACACGAAATACGTGACAATATTTATTTAAAATCTGAAATCATCTATTTTTTTTTCTTTAAAATCACGAATAGATCATATTTCAAAAATAAAATTTTTTTTAATCTATACCAGCATCGAGGTCATAATATCCATTATATTTATTTCAAACACAGTTGTTTAAAAGGTCCAAGTTAAAGTCAAAGTTACTTAATTTAAATCCAAGTCACTTAAATTTTTTTTTTAGTTTTTTTTGGTGACTTTGCCTTTAACTTGAGACTTTTAAACATTTTTGATTTCAAAAAATCAAATTTTTTCAAATTCAATTTACAAAATTGTTATTTTAAGCCTAAAAAAAGTTAAAAGTCTTCTGAGTGAATTTTTGCTTACCACTTCTCTCATATTGGAGTATAACTTGAACGCAAAAACTGATTGCCGAATTGGGAAAAATGCTGAAAAAATATTTGGCTACCGAAGAAAACGAGTTATAGAAATTAATCAATGTCACGAACCAGAAGATGATCGAAACGGTTTTAGCTGCAAAAGCTTGACAAAAGGTAAGTTTTCTTTAGATAAAATTTAAAAAGCAGTACTTTTGCTGAATATTTGTCCGACCAACAGAGATAAGGATGTACACTGGATAGAATAGACAATAGCTGTCAAAAATACTACAACGGGACTTGTGTGCAGAAATAGAGCCTTTTGGTATGTTATAAAATTTATGGTGTATGAGAATTGCTTGGTAGACATTAGGGTCACTACTATAGAAATGATCAAATAAATGATAAATGATCTCATCATCCAACAAAACCATATAACAACTGGGTTTACACCAACAAGTCGCAAATATTCCTTAAATAAAAGTTTAAAAAAAAATTTTTATTAAATAATAGTAAATTTTACTTTCATTTTGCTTTCTTTTTCTTGGATTATACTTGAAACAGTGACCAGAAAAGTGACCATAAATGCCAAAGATATCAGCACCGAGGTCATAAAACCCATAAAACTTTTAAGTATGTCATCGACATTATCCGGACAGCTGTAACTAACAAAGAGGACCTAAATTTGAGAATTAGACTTAAAATTGTGCATTAAAATTAAGTTTTTACTTGATTAGGATCAAATGAATTTCCGCTCAGATTTTCAATCAGTGTTTGATCAATTGAGTGTTTAATTGAATTAAAAACAGAATATTTTGAATCATAATTGCTTTCGACAACTTCAAATAAAATTATTAATAATTTTAATAAAACAAATAAATAAATAATAATTTTTATAAAATATTTATTTTTGAATTTAGAATTACTTTTGCAGAAATACTCGGGTGAATTTTCATACAAATAATCCTTTAGTGGTCTTGATTGTTCTTCTGTCTTGTAGCTGTTTGCAACACTGGTCCTATAAAGGCATTTTTTTAAACTTTATTTAATTTATAAATTGCTACCTACTCTTTGGTAAAAATGGTGTAGTCAATTTTTTCAGGTATTGTCTCAGCACTGGAAAAATTAAACGCCACAAAAGCAAACATTCTATTGCGAAGAGTTTCGTTGACTTTTTCAGCACTGGAATAATTTGCCCCAATAAATTTAAGATTTAGATATGGGTTATTCTTTAAAATTGTCTTAGAAGAATTGATGACCAAATTCCGAATGAATTCGTTATTAGGATAATAATAGTAGTCGGTAGTGTTGAAGATTTCAGTACTAAAAAAATTTCTCACTGGCTCTGATGGTTTAAAAACTTGCTTTGGACTCAATTGTGGTCTAGAATAATACACTAAGATGACAAATATCAAAGTGAACAGACACGAAAATATGAGTTCACTCAATAGGCCTGTGATGTTTTTTCGGTAGAGAAGTAAATTTTTCCATGAAATTATTTGAATTTGACGGAAGAATCCGGCAATTTTTCGGTTCTGTCCCATGCTATCCAAAGAGTAATGATAATCTTGCATAAAAAATTAATTGAAAAAAAATTTTAAATTTATGAATTTATTTAAATATTTTCTAATCTGTAAATTGATAATTTCTATTTTAGCAACAAGATTACTAATAATTTCCTAAGATAAAAATTTACCTAGATACTCCCTGAAATGTAAAAATTTTCCGATAAAACGATTAACAAATCTCATGACTCTTTTGGACATTATTCTCAAGGAATTTTTCATGAATCTTAATAAAATGACTCGATTTTTCATTTTAAAAACAACTTTAAAATCGTTTTATCGATTCATCGAAGTTGGTTTTTATCTGATCAATCTGATAAAGTCTAGAGTAGGAGTTTTTTTGTTTGGCAATGACTTAAGTGACGAGATTTTCCTACAACTTATGATTCAGTTTGGCTTTTAAATTATGAATTTCGTTTACCTGAAAATTTTGGATAATTGTTGGAAAAAATTGAAAAAAAAAGTTTTAAATAATAAGTAAAATTAACATACGCTTTGAGAGCTTAGGTTCTCATACGATTAACTGAGCCAAAATTTTAATCAAAATTCAAATCGAAAATTTAATCGAAATACTTTCATGAATATTTTAATTTATTATAGAACAACCATATGAACAAATATTTTGCAAATTGAAAAGTTAATTTAGAAATTACATAAAAATGAAATGAATTTTTATTCAAATTTTTTTCTCTTCTTGTACTCTATTTTTAGTAATTTTTAATTGACAAAGACTATTTTTTGAATTTATTATAATTTAAATCGAGTCTTTAGATTAAGTTCAAGTTAATTCGCTAATTTCAATTAATTAAAAAAAATAATTCGAAATAGTTGCTAAATTTTTCATTATTTAATTTAAAATAAATAGCATAAAAAAATCTACCTGAAATCATAAAATTAGCTTCCAGAACCAAAAAAATTTGCCTGAAAAACATGCCAAAATTTTATATCATTAAAATTTAATTAAAAAATTATAGAAATTAGTCATTACACATTTAAAAATTGTGTTATAATTTTTAACAATTTATGTCAAATATTCTAGTTTCCGTGTTTCTCTTTTTGTTCATTCAAAATTTTAAAAGGGATAGTCTTGGATTGCTATAATGTAAATTGTTGATATTTACGAATAGATTTATTTAAGTATCTTTTTTATATAAAAATTTTTTAAATAATTTTTAATGTAAATAAATTTATTTATAAAGCTAAACAATTTAACATTAAAAATGTATATTTTAAGCTTTAAGACTAATTAATCTAATCTAACATCAAGAAATGTTGGAATGAAAAGTATAAATCTTTTAATGTTTTGTTTATTGCATTTTTTTTAATTCACCTATTGATATTTAAAATTAGAACAATTTTATTATTATAAATCGATACATTGCTTTTTTTCGAGACATTCAATTTTTTACATATCATCAAAACATTAACTAATATATAATAAATCAATTTATGTTTTTAGCTTTTTTTCATATTCAAAATGATCATGGAATAATTTTTATTATTAAAAACAATAACAATAATAAAATTCACATTATTTTACATCTTTTAAAGAAAAATTATCTATTGATTTTACATATTAAAATGATTATATATGAATATATTTAAAGATGCACCGAGAGACGAGTTTTGTAAGGTTAAAACGTTACATTAAATTTTAAAAATCAATCACATCATTATGTATTATATCCTTTTTAGGGTACTCAAGACTGGGTTATGTTAAGGTGATGATGTTAAGGTGTGGAACGGGGCAAAATACTAAAATAAACAACTAAAAAATTATGTATAAATTTTAAAAATTCGATTTACGCTAAAACATTGGGTTAAAATTTAGACTTTTAAAACTAAACATTCCTGAATAAAGTTGAAATCTTAAAAATGTTTTTCAAAGAACTATGCATATTTTTAATTATAAATGATGGAATTTTACTGAATGTGAAATTATCAAAATACTGGTTTTGTCATTGTTTTTAAATCAACTTAGAAACAAACCGTATGAAAGCAGATTGAAGGCTTTGAACATTCCAAATCTGGTGGAAAGAAGAAAAAGAGGTGATCTTATTCAATTTTACAAGTTCATGCATGGAATAGAATTGGTTGAAAAAAGCAACAATTTTAATGTCACTAAAAACCAAGGAAGAGGTCACTGCTTCAAATATCACAAAGAAATTTCGAGGCTCCATCATAGAGATAACTTTTTTTTTCAACAGAACCGCTAGCATATGGAACTCGCTGCCAAATCAATTATTTGAAGCCCCCAATGTTAACAGCTTTAAAGCAGGCATTGATTGCTGGATGAGTAGCAATCAATCACATCAGCTGTCTTAGTGTGCCTTGTCAGCACACTCGCTGGCTAGCCAGCTACAGTCGAAACTACTACTACTACTACTAACTTTATTTTTTTTGATAGAGAAAAATTACACTAATAAAAAACTAAATAATTAAAAAAATGATACACTCTTAATTGTTTTAAAAAATTAAAAAAATCTAAATAGCCATTCTTATAAACCGATAAGACTATGTTGGATTTTCAAAAAACCAGCCCCTGTACTTTTTCTCAATAATCCCATTTCCATTGAAAAAAATGATGTAAGTTTTAATTAAAAAATTTATCCATCTTAAAAATGGGAAAAATTAGTTGAAATGTCTTTTTTTAACGGCGCTTTTTGTTCACATCAAAGATTCTTCGTTCGATTCAGTTTGAAAATTTGGAATTTAAAGGCCATTGTGAAATTTCATTGGTATTTTGCAGACTTTCGTGGTAGGTGAAACAAAAGTTGTTACACTTTGTTACATTTGCAGAACAAGTTTTTGACATTTAGAACAAAAGTTAGAAAAATTTTTCAAATTTCACAATGCCAATTTAAAGTACTTTTTCTTTTTAATCTTCATCCAAATCCTTTATCATCTAAGTTTTGATTTTTTTCAATTTAGGGTTGTTCAAAAGTCATAAAGTCAAGTAATTTTTATTTTTTAAAAAGCGTTTGACTTGACTTTGATATTTGAGTTGACAATAATTTGACTCTAAGATAAAACGACTTAATAGTAAAATTAAATTTTATTTTAAATTTATGATAATTTTCAAATTTTAGGCCTGATTCTTTTTCACTCTTTTTTAAAACCCTTTTAATTTCAAAATAGTCAAGTCATTTGACTTTTAAGTGTCATAAACTTCATAAACTGAAGTATCATAATTGAAATTAAATTTAAAAAAAAAATTAAACATTCTATTTTAAATTTGATAACTGTTTATTTCTATTTTAAAAAAAATATTTTATTTTTGACTAATTTCTTTTTCTTACTATTATATTTTTTGTACAAAAAAAATTTATGTTTCTAAAATATATTTACATTCATAAAAAAATTATTTCATAAAAATAAAAAAAATTCTAACATTCGAAAAATTTTTCAATATTTAAACTATTTTCAAATATCAAAAGTCTAATAAATATTTATAAAATTATTGAATTGGAAAGTGATAAAGAATTTTAAATTTGATTTTAATCAATTTTACTTAATCAATAGATATAATGAAGATAAAGTTAAAGAAGAAGGTAAAGTTAAATAAAGCTAAATGCCAATTTAGCACCTGCACATTTAAAAATTATTTCAAATAAATATTGTTAAGTACGTATTAATAATATTTGAAAAAATTAAAAATAGTAAAAATTATTTGTAAAATTTGCAAATATATTGTAGTAGTCCCCAGTTTAGACTAAACTGATCCAAATCGGTTTTAGCTTTAAAAATATTGGTTTCAAAAAGAAGAATGGTAGAAAACTCAAAAGACAGGTACGACAGATAAGAATTAAAAAACAACTTTTTGCACATTTATATATATATTAAACTTATAAATTGAGTTAAATTAATAAATGATTTTTTTTAAAACATAAATGTTTTTTGTTTAAAAGTATATTTTTTGGTCACAAAAAAATAGTTAGCCATTTTATTTTTTATATTATATTTTTATTACATTATATTTTTTTGATGAATTAGTATTAATTTATACAATTAAGTACGCCATGAATTTTCAAAACTAGCGCTTTTTTTTAGTTTTAGATTTTGATTAACAATTCAATCCAGGAATATAACTTTAAATGTGTGCATGTTGACCTTAAAATTAATTGTAACAATTTAAATAATGATAAAAAAGTGAAATTCTTAGGCATTACTTTAGACTCTAAACTTAAATTTGGTCCAATGGTGGATGAATTAAAAGAGCGCTGTAATTCAAGGCTTAATATAATAAAATATCTCTCAAATAGGAAATGGGGTCTAAAACCCAAAACATTAGGTAATCTTTACAAATCTTTGATAGGATCAATCTTGGATTATTCCTCTCCTTGTTTAAATCCATTCTCAGAAACTAACATCAAAAAAATACAATTCATCAGTTCGATCTATTTTGAAGCTTATGAATTTTATGCACCAAGAGGCCTTCAATAAACTTAAACTACTAACAGTTTCAAATCAATTCTTTGAGTTGAGTAAAAGATATGTCAGGGCAGGATTGAGTCATTCTGTTCCACTGGTCGTCAGACTGGTGGAAGAATATAGAGAAGGTTTGGAATCAAGATATATCGAATGTTTAACTCCATTGTGTAATTACTACCTAACAATTTCTTCTTTTTCTCCAGAACTATCAAATATTTAAACATGTCTAACCTCTAGATATTTCAACATATCGTTTTAATTTACTTTCTTTTACTTAATTATTTTTTTTTTGAATATTTTTATTCTGAAGGAGCATTAGCTCGGTACAGATTAACTAATTAATAAATGTGATTGGCATTCCTCGACATAACTTAGTAGTATAATTTAAGCAAATGCATTTTATCCAGATGGTTCAAAGTATTTATAGAAATAAATACCAGAATTGATTTGAATCGCTTTTTTGGTTTTAAAGCTATATTTTTTAAATACTTTTAATCTTTGTTTCACATAATTAAGCAACATTTTGTTTATCTCAAAAATGTTTCAATAAAAATAAAATAAAAAAGTTATAATTACTCAAAAAAACATTAAGCATCAATTAATCATTGAGATAAGAATTAATTTTAAGGCTAAAAGTTAGCTTGTTAAGTTAAAAATGATTTTACAATCACTGATTTGGTAGCAAAATGAAGTTAATGATCAAGTTTTAAGTATTTTTTGATTATAGAATTTAATACAATAGCATATCCTTAACATATTTTTTTTATAACAAAACTCTGCTAAAATTTTGTAAATGCAGAATAATGCGTAATTCTTTGTTTTAATTAAACATGGTTTTCTTAACATGAAACTATGGTTCTTATTTTAATTTTCTAGTTATGGCCTGTTTTAATCAAAATTTAGATGATCATTAAATTTTAGGTAAACTTCAACTTTCCGCTTATTAAAAATCTTGACTTTTAATCTATTTTTTTTCCGCTATTTCTCAGTCATTTAAATTAATAATATTAATTAATTTGATCAATTGAAAAAATATAATATTGAAAAATACGCTAAGGCTGAAGAGGGGTTTTTTGGACCCTCTAAAAATATTGACTTTTTTTGTAAAATAAATTAAAAACATGGCTAATTATGCTTTTAATTCGGAAACTCAACTTAATTTCAAAAATTCCTATAAAAAATAATAATTTTTTGTACCATGTCTCGAAGAAAAGCTGCTCTTGAACTTCCTAGAAATGCGGATGAGACTCAATCAGAAGTCTATGATGACAAAAAAAAATGAAAAACATGCAGCCTACTACTCCATTTACTCCAATTGCTTCTATAAAGCGCCTAGCAAACACTAAGAATGATATACCTCGGAAATCTGCAAAAAATGAGTCAAATCAAGTAATGTAATGGGAATAAATTGAGCTTTACTTGCGAAAAATTTAAAAAATTTACAGGTGGTAGGGGAGAGAATTTTAAATCGATCTGTAAAAATTGTTACGAACAAGGAATAGGAACTTATAAAATATTTTTTTCATACATTTATATCAAATTTTGTTTATGAACAATTTCAGACGTCTTTTTATAAATCAAAACAAAAATTATAAAAGACCTTTATTTTTTCATTCAGTAACTTTTTTTAACATATTTTAAAAAAATATGATAGTTTCTGCTCCTTTAAAAGCATATTATTTTATATATTTTTTTGGCTTTAATTATTTTCGCTATGTAATAAATTCAAAATGCTAGGTAAAGGTAAATTTTCTAGGTAGAAAATTTCTAAGTTAAAAATTATTTTTTGCTAGGTAATATTTATTGATTTTTCTAGATAAAACACAAAAATTGCTAGGCAAAAAAAAATCCGGTAAGACTGCATTTATTTTAACACTTTGGCCTTTTGAACTCATTTTTGACTTAAGATTAACGGGTGATGCATAAGTAAATGGACAAAAATTAAAAGCGAATATCTCAAAAAATAAAAATGATATTAAGTTCTGGTTTTTTTTCTGATGTAAAGAATTTATTTTTCAATAGAATTATGATTTTTTAAATAATGAAAAAACTCTATCGTGACCGATTTTTCTAAGCTTTGCTTTGACCCCCGTCATAAGGGATTTCACAAAATTTAAGTCAAATTCCTTCAACTTTAATTTAATCCGGTTAATCAGCTGTTGCTCTGTTGAGGCTTGTCAACCTCCCTCGTATACTTTTTCACTCAAACAACCCTAAAAATTTTCGATTGGACGCGCTTAAGGGACATTTGGCTGGTTGATATCTTTGGTCACATAATTTTCATTTTCGTTCATCCATGTTGTGCTTACCATAGAAAAGTGAGCAGACGCTAAGTCAGGCCAAAAAATAACGTAGTCAAGGTCTTCATGATACTCATGTATAAATGGGAGCAGTCGTTTATTCAAGCATTCGTCGATATAGATGCTCGAATTGATGGCAACCGACTTTGATAATCGAAAAAGAGGCTTAGACATACCTCGATCAGATATGGCTATCCAAACAAGCACCTTCTTTGGAAACTTCTCTTTTCCAGCAAACCGAACACTGTCCGGACTAGTAGACTTGTCATTTGTGTAATATCCAGCATTTCCCGGCATGTTGCCGCCCGCCAAAGTAAAGTACTTTTCGTCGTCCAAAATAAGCGAACATGGTGAACGATATAGCATATTTGAAAGTTTTTTACTCAATTTCTTGGCTTTCTCATGCTGTACGGCGCTATATTTTGGTGTTTTTTCACGTTTACGATATGAAATATCCATTTTTGTTAACTGCCGGCCAACTGTTGTCTGGTGGACATTAAATTTTCTTGCTAGACGCCTTTGAATCACTCCAGTTCGGTTATTGGTCAATCTCTTCAGTTTTGTTTTCCTTGCAGCTGTCCAGGTAGTTGGACGACCCGTTCTCTTATTGTCCTTGATCGGATCTCCAATTTGAATACGGTTGATCGTATTATATATAGTGCTTCGAGCGATTCCTTGCTTAGTAAAGTGCGCCACAATGTCAGATTTAGCCATTTGTGAAATCATATTTTTGACTGTTTTTCGAAAAGCCTCTCGTTCAGACACAGAAAGTCCCATTTTAAAAATTTTTTTTTGCAATATTATAGCTAATTTTTAGTAGTTTATAAATAAATATATATATGATCCCCTGATCGTTTGCATGATCGGGCAAGTTAACTTATTTTTTGTCCATTTACTTATGCATCACCCGTTAGTTTTTGTTTTTTATTTTAATAAAATCAGTCTAATCTATATAATCCAGGACTCAATCAATTAAATAACTAAAAGAGATCTTCCATTAATTAGCTTCTTTCCTGTTTAATTTATCTTTTGATAAAGGTGATGCATTAATTTACTTCCTTCCTGTTTATCAAACAACCTAGCGCCTTGATTTTTAATCCTAGCACTTTGATTTTTTTACCTAGCATTATAAATTTAACACTTAGCATTTAAAATAATTTACCTAGCATTTTTATTTTTTAAATTAGTTTTTTTTTTACCTAGCAAAGTAAATTTTTTACCTAGAATATTTTTAAAAAATTTACCTTCCATTTAAATCCATGCCTATTTTTTTACTATTTCAAATATCTAATTGATTGATTGATTTGGATATATTAACACTGAAGCTCGGTTGGATTTTTTCAACCCTTTTTGGTGCTTCTTTTGCTTATTGCTCAATAAATTTCTACTTTTATGCCATTTTTTTCCCATCATAACCAAAATCAAAAAAATATTATGATTAATTAATTTTGATCAAAAATTTTATAGGGATTTTTGGGACCTCTTTAGTTCTTTGAGTGTTAATATGGATGAATGAAAAATAAAATTTTTATTCAAAATTTTTTATTGTTTTTGGAAAATTTTCTATAAGAATTTTTTAAATTCTAAGAACAAAAAATACTTGAAACTAAATGTAGCAATTAAAGAGATATCATCAAAATTCTAAATTAAAAATTTTAATAATCAAGCAGAAAACAAAAAATGAGAGAGAAAAAGAGAGAGAGAGAGTACAAAATTACAATTTTAGCTTGAACTAAAATTCGAAAAAAACATTCAAAAAAATCATAAGTCTAAATAGAAAATTGTTGATTTTAAAGTGTACCAATTTTCGTCAATGAATGCAAAAAAATGAGACTTCCAACCATAGAATAAATGATGCCTCATTTTGGCGCCTAGAAATAAAAGAAAAAAAAATCTTTTTTTTTTTTATTTTTTTTTAAATTTATTTCTAATTTAAAATTAAAAAAATTTTGAGAGAAAAAAAAAAAAAAAGTTAAATGTTATGCGGCCGGTAGTCAACTGATATGAAAAAAATGTATTAAAACGCTGAATCATAGCATTGGCATATTGAATCCCTTTGACCACTACGCTAAATGAATCTTGGTAAAAAAAAAAAAAAAAAAAAAAACTAAACCTGCTTGGAACTAACTCTAATTTGAACCATCATTGGCATGGTCCAACTAAACAGTTGACCATTAATTTAATAAAAGAAAAAAAATAAATAAATTGGCTTTGCTTTTGAATTTTCTTCAAATTTTTAAACATTTTAAGAGAAATGGTTTCTATGACGAGTACAAGGTCTTCTGCAAATGAGTGGCCTTCTCATCGCCTACATCATTCAGAACAATGGTGACCACATTGATGCCAATGCCCCAGTTCTCAATGTCCTTGTTGACCAAGTCGGTGGGCAAGTTCTCTTTGCCGTATCCTCGGGCCCAAATTCTCACGGTCTTGTTGGCCTTTAGTACTAAATTAGGCGGAAACTTGAACACAATCTCGTCTTTGGAGTCGACGCGTCGCTTCAACAGCCAGTTGGTCATCGAAATGTCCTTGTTGCGGCTGGTGTTCTCGAGAATGATGACCTTGCCGTCGGGACTGCACTCGGCAATGGACACGGGGCCCTTGGCACTTCGCTGAAAGGTGGTCTTGGAGCTCATCTCCGAACTGGTCAACTTGTAGTCCTGGGCCTCGGGCACAAACTGCTCGGCCAGACTGTACACTGGACGCGAGTAGACGGGCTCAGTGGGCGGCTGACGAGTGGAACGCGTCTCTTCGCTCTCGAGCAAGCGGCGGTACGTGTTTATCTCGAACTCGAGAGTGGTCTTGTTGTTCATGAGCTCGTCGTAGTCGCCCATGAGCTCCTGGAGGCGGGCCTTCAGCTCGCTGATCTCCCTGTCCTGGGCGTCGAGCGTGAGGCCGTTGTTTCGCCTGGCGGCGTCCAGGTCCTCCTCGAGCTGGCTGAGGCGCATTATCAGGTTGGCGTTGGCCTGCTTCAGGTCGTTGAACTCGCGCGCGTTCTCGTCGAGGGTGGCGCGCAGCGACGAAGTGTTGTCCACTTGGGTCACGCTGGACATGAGCTCGGCCTGTCTCTTGGCCTGCTGCGTGATCTCCTCGGTCTTGACCTTGTACCACTCTTCGAGCTCGCGCTTCTGCTGGTCGTTGAGGTCCTCGAAGTCGCCGCGGATGTCGCGGATGGCCCGCTCGAGCTCGTGTCTGTAGAACTGGGCCGGGTCGATGTGGGCGCCCGCCTGCAGCGAGCGCAGCTCGGCCATCTCCTGCTCGTGGATGGCGTTCAGGAACGGGATCTGCTCCTCGAGCGTCTGCTTCTCGTTCTCGAGCCTGACCCGCTTCAGCGTTTCGCCGTCCAGGTCGGAGAGCAGCCGCTGCAGGTCCTCGTTGAGCCGGGCCACCTCGCGCCTGTACTTTTCGATGTCGGACTCGGCGTCCTTGATCTGGCGGCGCAGCAGCTCCAGCTCGACCTGGTTCTCTTGCAGCAAAAATTCCAGATTGCTCATTTTGTTCTTGTCCGCTTGGATTTGGTTGAGCGCGTCGTCGTACTGGCGCTTGAAGCTCATGGCCTCGTACTCGCTCCGCTTGGCCTTGATTTCGGACATGGCCTTTTCGCGCGTCGTGTCGTCGATGGTCGCCCGCGCCTCCAGCAGCTCCGGCTCGTAGCGCTCTTTGATGCGGCGCGAGTCCTCGCCCCACCGCTGCCTCAGCTCTTCGAGCTCGGCGAGCAGCTTTTTGTTCTGGCCCTCCAGAAACTTCACCCGGTCTATGTACTTGGCAAATCTGTCGTTCAGTTGACTGAGCGTTTCTTTTTCTTGGTCGCGCTTTTGTTTTATTTGGGCCACTGCCACTGCGTTCATGGGCGCCAGCTGGTCGTCGCCGTGCGCCAAACGCACACCACGCTCAATCACTGTGTTCTTAACTCGAACTGTTTCGGCCATTCTTCAAACTCTTTTCTTTCGACTTTTGTTTTTTTTTTAAAGTAAATATCTAAAGGAGAATAACAGGTGATTAGGATTTGGTCCGGCTTTGTTTTTTTAACCTAGATTGGAAACAAAAAAAAACAGCTATGTGAATAAATATGAACTGACCGAGCTTCGATATGAAAATAATAAAAAAAAATTTTTTTTTTTTTCCCTATTCAATAAATGACCCTTTCAATTTAAAATTTTGTTTTTCCTTTTCAATAAATCACCCATGGTTGATTTAAATTTTATTGAAAAAAAAAATTTTTTTTTCCTATTCAATAAATGGACCTTTCAATATAAAATTTTGTTAAAAATTTTTTTTTTCCTTTTAAATAAATGACCCTTATTTAATTTGAAAAATTTATTGAAAAAAAAAAATTTTTATCCTATTCAATAAATGACCATTAATTAATATAAAATTTTGTTAAAAAGAATTTTTTTTTCCTTTTCTAAAAATGATCCTTATTTATTAAAAAATTTGATGTAAAAATTTTTTTTTCATTTTCAATAAATGACCCTTATTTAATTTCAAAAATTTTTTGAAAAAAAAATTTTTTTATCCTATTCAATAAATGACCCTTTCAATTTAAAATTTTGTTAAAAATTTTTTTTTTCCTTTTTAATAAATGACCCTTAATTAATTTAAATTTAATTAGGAAAAAAAAAATTTTTCCTATTCAATAAATGACCATTATTTTAAAAAAAATTATTGAAAAAAATACATTTTTTCCTTTTTAATAAATGACCCTTATTTAATTTAAATTTAATTGAAAAAAAAATTTTTTTTTTCTTTTTTAAAAAATAACCAAGAAGATAATTAAAAATTTTTTTTTCTTTAAATAACCCTTGGTTGATTTAAAAATTTATTTGAATAAAAAATTTTCTTATTCATATATATATATATATATATATATTTATATACAAATAAAGTTTATTTTTTATGATCATGAATGCTAGTCATGCTAATACCAATCCAAACACGAATTGCACATTTTCTAAATTTATTAAAAATAAAAAACCAAAATAAATACAAAATAGAAATAGAATAATTATTTTTCTTTCTTTCTTTTTTTTTATATCCGTCTATTTTTCTCTCAAACCCACCATTCTATAAATAAAGTCATACTAGGTGTGCAGTTTAATAGTTTAAATAGAAAAATATGTGTTGTTATTTTTGAATAAACATTATTAAAAAAAAATGTATATATTAATATATATATATATATGTGGATTTAGTGGTCTAGATCGAGCTTTAGGTTAATAGTTGAAAGCCCTCAAAATAAGGTATTAATTAAATGCAGTATTTAATCTGTACAGTAATTTAACACTAACTCGATCAATTATGCTTGTTATAGCATGGTATTTGGAAAGGATTAAAAGATTGGTCTCGAGTCCTATTTAAATAAATTAAATGTCATTCGCTACCAATTGCTACCTAGTCACATCTAATGGCCAGGCAAACCAGTTCTTTTTGTTTACTCTACTTGAAAATTTTGAATAAAAGCCATTTTAGTCCAGTTGTTGACTTGGTTTAGTTACACAGAGCTTGTTTATGTTGAATTTGAATTAACTCCTAGATATTAATAGATCATTTAAATCCTATTTGCTTGAAATTTAGAATGAAATTGGTCTATTTATAGTCAAAAAATAAAAATATTGATTTATGCTTTTAGATAAATTTTAAACCAATTTTAAATGGAATAATAAATATTAAAAAACACAGTCCGGTAACTATACTTAGTTCCTCTCTAAAATTGGACAACCGTAATAGGACAGCTCAAAGAAATTTTCATATGTTAAAATTTACCTATTTTAATTTCAAACTAACTTATTTTATTTAATATTTATTCTAATCTGGTAAATCTTCTCTTTTTTTAATTCCATTCACTTAATTTTCTAAAGCAATTTTAATTAAAAAAATATTTCCTACGAATGTCTTAGGTCTTCTTTGAATGAAATTAATAAATTTTATTTTATTAAGGTTCCTCGATCTGTTTGAATTTTTTTTTGATTAAAAATTTTTTGTCAATAAAAATTTAAATTTTATTTTGTTGTAAGTTTTCGATTCTCCAAACAACTTGTTGTAATTTTGAAAGACATTTAATTAGAAAAAAAAAACTCTCAGTTTTCTATTATTTGTGATTTAGAATATCCAAGTTTGTCAGATCAAGAAAAAAAATATGCGCAATACTTTCGAAAATAAAATTGTTTTCCAATTTAAATTTATTTTATATTTCGAAATTTTTAAAAATTACTACCTAAAAAATATGCCCTAGAAACTTCAAAATTTACAGTAAAAAAAAAAACCTACCTAAACAAATTTTTTTATTTTTAGTTTTAATTATAGCATAGCTTTTTATGTTGGAGCAATTTTCTTTTAGTTCTAAAAATTAACAATAAAGATTTTAAAGAACTCCGTAGAAAAATTAGGAACAAAAAAATCTTAATTTTATTTTTAAATTCTAATAAAAATGTCTTATTCATTATTTTACAATTTTAATTTTTAAATATTTAAATAGTATTTTCTATTTTAAATGACTGTGTTAGTGTTTCAACAACAAAAAAAATCAAGCTATTTTCTTTGCTAAAAGATTTTGAAAGCTCGAGTAGATAATTAAGAGCTAGAAATTATAGAAAGAATTAACAAAGATTTAAATTTTTTGCTTACGATTCAAAATTTGTCTACTAATACTCTCTTTATTTATATGATTTGGACAAATAAGGCCTAAAACAATTTTTAAAATAGATAAAATAGTCATCAATTGAATAATTAAAACTAAAAAAAAATGCAATCCGAGCACTCAAGGTAACATTATCTTTTAGTTTAATTGTTTTTTCCGAGGAAAAAATATTAATTTTCGAGTAAATTTGGGCCATGACTAAACAAATGCTCGAAATTTGGCCCGAAAACATTTTTAACAAATACCAAATATTGATGATTCATTGATTTTTTTGTATATCGTGATATTCATAGTTTACTATTAGATCTGAACTTTCTCAAATAAACAAAATCCTAAATAAATAAAACACATGCGATCAAAAAGATTCTAAATAGATAAGGTCGTTGATAAATATTAAATTTTATTTAGATAGCCTGGCGCAAACTATGAAAACTTCTAGCGCCTTCACGTGCTCACACAGAGCCTAAGGCATCAATAAATTTTTTTTTCTCTCTAGATAATTTAACTTGATCCTACGATTCCGTTTAGACCTCGAGGTGCATCAATCTGACTGCTCTTAATTTTCAAAGTTGGTTCATTAAAAGTAAACTAGATAGGGTTTAGCTGGAGGCTGTGGCAATCTCAGAAGGACGTCAATTAAAATTTTTGTGCCTTATCTAAAATTTAAAATAATTAAAAACCAAATTTTGAATGATCACTAATTGGAACAAGTCGCGCTCATTATTCGCACAGATAAATCAGAATAATCATAATTTTCATGGCTAGTTGTCAGCTCAACAAAAAATTTAATTAAAAATTTTTTATTTTTTCTTCAGGTATTTATTAATATTTTATGCACAGAAACAAGAAAAAATCGCTTGGAATTATGGCTAAAAAATAGTAGAGAAAAAGTGAAATTTTACTTTTGAGAGATAAAATTGAAAAAAAAAAAGAAAAAAGTAAGCGCTTAAAAACAAATTTCAAATAAATTAATAGTAAAATTATTGTTTAAAAATTTGAAGGGCCTCTCTTGCCATCCAAGTTTCCGGGCTTCTTTAATATGTTTTTGGGGGGCCAAAAATTAAAAATATATTGTCACTTTAAGAAATGAGAGGTGAGCCAAGTTGACTAACCAGAAAACCAGAAATTTGCTTACTACAAACAAAACAAACATACTTAAGTGACAAAATTTAATTTCTAGCTCCAAAGCTAACAAAAAAAAATTGTATTATGTAAAATTGATTTTTAAACCATATTAAATAAATAGTTTTATAATGCGTTGAAATTATTGAAAATTTATTCAAATTGCTTTCTTTTATATCACTAGTTGAATTAAATATTATCTAGAGGGTCATAAATTTTGGAGCACTCTTAGCTATCAAATTATTCGAAAATAATTTTAGCCCGAATTTTAACTGAATTAAAAATCTTTTATGTTCAAAGCGCCTATAATTTTTTTCTAATAATTCAGGCATAATTGCTCAAAAAAGAGCCCGGTGCACGGTGTATTTTTTTTTGCCTACTATGGTCTCGTAGCAACACAAATTCCAATTAACTTTTGCTCATTTCCGTATTTTTTCTGTCACAAAATGCAAATTTGACTTTTTTTCCAGTCCTAAAAATAAAATAAAAAAAAATTTAATAAACATTTTAATTAGCACCGATATTTTCTTTCTGTGATGTATTTTATAACATTTTTAATGCTACATAAAACTAGCGAGCAACTCGAAACTTGGCTGAAATATGATGCAAAATATTCATGAGCTATCTATTTGTTATAAATCGGCTTCCCCTCTCTATTGACTTGTTCATTAAACTTACTGTTTTGGAATTAATTTGCATTTTGGCATTAATCGGGCCCCCGGTGGAATGAAGACTATTTATTTTGAAAATAATTTATTTCATCTTGTAAAATACCCAGACAAATTAAGAGAAAAACAACTTTTATTTTCTAATGAGAGCAAATTGGTTTTGTCTTGGGCGATTTCTGACCATGATGCATGAAGCCCCGTGAGCAAGAATGTGCCAATCTTAGAGAAGAATAAATTTTTTTGCCAAAACTTGATTTATGGTCTTGGAAAGAAAATTTTTGCATTGCTTTTTAAATAAAAAACTTCCACAACAAGATTTTAACTTAATTGAAAATTGAGAGTAACATTTTAAAGCATTTTTGCTAAATGAAAATATTCCATTTGCTGGCTTTGATTCAGCTACTTTAAAATTGTATACTCCATAGCCAGGTATGGTAGCAGCCCACGTCAAACAACTAAAAGCTTTCAAGCTCCATGCTCAAATTGCTTCTTTTCGACTTTGATTATGATCAATATGTTTTTAAATATTCGAAGCCTAGAGCATGCGGCTGAATTTGGGATAATTGTCAGAAGAATAGATAAAAATTTGATCTCTTCTTTAGATAAGCCAAAGCTTGCATTGGAAATTGAACTAGAAAAAAAAAATTTGAATGATTTTTGGAATTAATTGTCTTATCTCAATCAGATATCGATAAGAAATTATTTCAATCTACTTAATCTAATGAGTAGTAGATAGCGATCGGGCTCTTTGGCTCTCTGCCTTTTGGCAATCAATATCAATAAGGTTTAGATAAACAAATGCTTTGACAAATGATGGCTTAATGCGAGCTTTTGTTTATTGATCATATCTAAATTGAGTTAAAATTATTTTAATTTTCCGAAAATAATACATTTTGAAAGAAAAAAATTTTCATCATTTATTTTTGTATTGATTTTTGTTTTAAAATGAGACCGATTTGGGCCTATTAATAGAAAATAGTTTAGTTTTCATCAATTTTAAGATTGTATGGTTATTTTTGTTTTCTTATCAATCATAAAAAGCTTAAAGAAAAATATTTTTTTAATTCTTATTAGGTGCTGATCGTAGCCTAGTATCGGATAAATCTTTAAATGATTTAAATTAGCAATTGGCAAGATAAACAAATGATCTTTGAGTTATGAACTTGTTTTTATAAACAAATGATGAAATCATTTTCGTATGATAAGCTCAATTTTTTGAATGATTATCTAAAATATCCTCATGCTACCTTGGCATGTTATTCCACAGCCACAATTCATACACTTATCTATCGGTTTCATAATTACTTCACACAAGTTTAAATAGATGAGATTTTTTATCTCGTTTTCATGAAAGAACTTGCTGCAAGCAAATTCAAAGATATCTTAATTTACAATTCTGTTTGTTCGCTCGAACTTAGTGAAATAATAGCTATTATGATATTTAGGCATTACATAAAAAAAAACATGAAACTTTGCTGAAATAGTTGCGTGGAGTATAGCACTGCCAACAATTAGAATTATTTTTAATTTTTAAAATTTAAAATTTTTAGAATTTAAAATTTTTTAAAAATTTACCTTTTCAATAGTGACTGTGGCCTTAATGAGAAAAAAAATAATTTTAATAAATAGAGATCAAAAAAATTTATTATTTTCGATGAAATAGTTGTTTTGAATTCGAGCTATTTAAATACGGTCCATAAATAAACTTGGCTTTGGAAATATAAGTCGTTTAACTTGTTAGAATAGGATTACTTTTTTTTAATGAATGTCAATAAAAGGTGTATTTATATCCCACTCCCCTTCTAGAAAATAATTTCTTAGAAAATACTCGAAATCATCATATTTCATTTTAATATTTCAAAAAAAAAAAGCTTTAACAATATTAGTAGGCTTTAGTAAGGCGTTATTTATTAGGTAAATTTAACAAATCAAAAACGATTATTATTCCTTTAGGATGTATCCAAAATTAACAAAATTCATCTCTGACGAGAATCACTAAACGATTATTTATTTCATTTTTAATATGTCAAAAAAAGTCTCTTAATTGACAAGTTTAATCTATTTAAATATTTCTCTTTTGCCAATACTCACCACAAATCACCAAGATTTTAATTAAAATTTTAATTAAATTTTTTATGCAACACAAACCTTGATGGAAATCAAAATTTTCAATAAATTCAACTTTTTTTATACCTGAAGTTCTTTGGATAAAAGAAATTAAGAAATATTTACGCTTTTTTTAATCAAAATCTAGTTTAAGTAGAAAAAAATAATTTCAGGTATAATTCCTGGATCTTGTTTTTGATAGTAAAATGTGTTTAAACTATAAAAATTTGTTTTTTTGTTGAAAAAAAAAACAATTTTTCATATGTTTTAAACTTGGCTGATGTTTACACAAGCCGAAAAATTGGTTTATTCTTCGATTATTTAATTTGGCAAAAAATGTTTTTTGTTTTTAAAAAATTAAGCTTTCTGTATTGAAAAAAATCATACTAATCATGCTTATTTAGAAATGATTTAAAACAAAAAAGTTAAATTTTTAAAACGTTATTTTGTTTAGTTGTTATGATTACTATATATTTACTTTTAACTTCATAGAAAAATTGAAAGAGTTAATATTGTCAAAGTTTGTTAAAATTGAAAGAAAATAAGCTCAAATTCTAGCTAAAAAAATAGAGTACTTTATTTAATTTTTCGGAATTGAAAATTTGAAATTATGAAAAAAATCTAATAAAAAATGAAAAATTTCTTATAAAACAAAAACTATTTTGATAAAGCCAAAAAAATACAAAAAGTAGAATTGTAGATATTGAAATTTTATTTTTGTTTAGTTTATTTGATTATCTTAAATAATTTAAACCAGTTTAAATAGAGCTTAAATGGCCAAATTAACTTGAATATTAATCTTTTAATTCAAATAACCATCTTAAATATATCAATTAGACATATTCTACCGAATCTTGTTTTTATTCAGATATTATTCGGTTCAAAGAAAATAAAACTTGGAGCTATTTATTGGTTACGGTATTTTATATTAGGTGAGCCGAAAATAAGCTTTTCTAAACAATGATAAGAATCGGATTTTTATACTTAATAAATGAATCATAGTTTATAGATACACACTGACATTTGCGATGTATTATTAGATTGACATTAAATTATGTTTTGAAGTAAAAAATATTCAAATTTTTTTTTTGAAGTTTATTTGGAATATAATAAACAAATACTTTTATGTAAGAGAAAAAATTGTGCAGTCTTGAATTAATCAAATTTAGAAGTATTAGAAAAAAGAAGATTTTTCATAAAAATATGTTGATTTTACAGATTTTTTTAAATTATTTGAAAATTTGCTCTTTAATCTTAGCTTATAAGAAAACAGATTTTCTCTTGTTTATTCGTCTATAAGTTTATCTATTCTCTCTCTCTCTCTCTTTCTCTTTGGGCTAAGTTGGATTTTATTTTTGTTAATTAATACAAGTATCCTAAAAAAAGATTAAAAATTGCTTTATTTGATATTGGATTTCGAAAAATATAAAAAACCTACTCAGCTTAGTTATAAACATCCTACGGAAAATAAATGAAAACATCGGATGTTTTTAAATTTTAAGCTAACTTCAGGTTTAGTTACTTGATTTTAATTAATTACAAGTTAACAAAACATGATTTATGATTCATTTGAGAACTAGCAAAATTAAAGCTTTTTCCTTGCAATTCCCCAATTTGAAATCGAATCTATAAACGTTGGGATATAATTAAAGATAACCGGAAGCTTTTAGTTATTTCATGAAAAACAATCTTTAATTGATTGCTACTAATTTGAATTATTGCATGACTGTTTCCTTGATTCTAAAAAATTTAATTAAATTTTATTTAATTAAAAAAATAAAATAAAATAATTTAATCCTTAAATTAAGCGTGACAGTTTATTTTATTAAAGCTCAGGTTTGTTTGAAAACCGATAACTGAACGCGTTTTTTTAGTCAGAATTAGATGTAGGATTTTTTAAATTTTTAATTTTAAATGTCATTTTTTGTTATTAAAAACTAAATAAATATCAAAAATGAGACTTAAACAAATAAACATAAAAAAATTTTGATTTTTTTTTATTAAAATGTCCAGCTATTTGTCCATAAATGCTAAATTTTAGCTGATGTCCTATGACCTTTAGTCTTGGACATTAAATTTGGTTAAAGTTAAACGAAAACTGAATTTTATTCTTAGACATTTCATCGTCTTATATAGTGAGCTTTATGTTGATTATTTTGCCAAGTAACAAAGACATCAATAGTAATAACAATAAACTTAGGTGAAGAACAATAAAAGGCACTTTAGACTCTAGAATTCAAGATTTTACATTTGGTTTTGGAGCAGCCAAAATTAGAAATTTCAATTATTCAACAAGCCTAATTTCAAATAAAAATTATTTTCTCTTTCACCTAACACAAATTTTTTATTTATATTTTCAATTAATTCAAAAAAGTGTTTTTCTGAGAAAACTTAAAAAACAAATATTTTATTTTTGCTTCAATTGAAAAAGCTTTGATAGTTATTTAACATGAATTTTTTTGAGATTAGTATTCCACATTACCTTAATGTAACTGAATATAATTGAATTTACGTTATTAAAATTTTTTGCATGAAAAGCCTTTTGAAAAAAAGTATTAATACACCTTAATTCAATCATGATTATTTAAACTTGTTCTACTTACAAAGATAATTTTAAATTTAAATTAATCTTTAACATTTGATTGAATTTTTAATTTGAATAAATTCCTCTAATGCAGTGAATTCTAGCTATTGAATTCATCTGAATACTCAATATTCATTCGATTCGTTTATTACTTGGGAATAGAATATTTGCAACTGTAGAAGTGTACAAATTACTATTTTCACTTAGATTCTTAAATTCAATTTATTTTAATAAAAATTACAAAATTTTCATCGCATCAAAACTCTTTTGCTATTTTTTTCATTTTTTTTTAATTTCTGATGCAATTTAACACCAACTTGATCAACAAAAATATTAGATAAAACTTCTAAATGCTGAGTTTTTAGTCATTATTTTTTGAATTCATAATTAGATTTTTTAAAGATTATTAAATAAGCAATTTTATTTGTATTCAAAATTCAGTTTTTAGATTTGCTTCTACTCAAGCATATACAAAAGAAAATTAATCATCTTTTTCTCAAAAAAATTAATGCTTTATTAAACAAATATTTGAATTTAAATATTTTCTGTTATTTGGGCTAAAATTTGTAATTTATATTAGGGAAATATACCTTTAATTTTTATTCACTTTGTTTAGCTATTTAGTTAATTACAATTTTTAGTTTTTTTAAGTAAATTTTAAAAAAAGTAATAAAGTTACTCTAAAAAATCTTTTTTTAAGTAACATCAAGTTGCAGAGAATGAATGGTAGTTATGCTATTCAAATAAAGTTAAATCAAGTTTTTGAATTAAACAAAAAATATTTTAGCAATTTTTAAAAAAATTTCCGATAATTTTTTAATAATAGTTTTTGTTCTACTTTCGGCTTTTGTTAGATGCTTGTTTTTATTCAAAATAACAAAACAAAATAAAAAATTCAGTGACTAGATGAAATGAGATTTTTGCAAAAAGCTTTTTTTTATTTTATTTAGTCATAAAGCTTATGAATATAAAATATGTTTTCTAATAATTATGTTTTTATTGTTTTCGGATGCTATTTTGTGCTATTGTCTTTAGGTGATGTAATTTGTAAAAAATAAAATTCCATTAAAAATAATAAATTGCTAGAGGAAAGATTAAACATTTTAACCACATGAAAAGAAATATACAATCCGAACCAGATAAAATCTTAACTTTATCATTTAACAAGTCCTTTAGTTTTCTTTTGGCATTAAAATAAATAAATTTTTTTAAAATTGAGTACGATTTTGTTTTGTTGATTGCAGAATTTTATTTACCCTGGCAAAGTATTATTATTGCTCAAAATTTTAAATGTTCATATGAGTTGCATTGCATCTTTTTAATTTTTTGAAATTTAAAATTTAAAGATTTATTAGTTTGTTAAATGACTCTATATATTACAATGCAATTGAGTTTTAAAAATTTTTTATTTAAAAAAATAAACTTTCTTATTTACCTTTCTTATTTTCAAAATTTTTTTTTGAAATTTAACTGAATGAAAATTGAAAAAACAAATTTATCAATATAATTTTTTTATCAATAAATTTTTAATTTAAAATATAATGAAAAATTTTTATGAATAATTTTTTCAATTTGAGATTTATAGAGATAAAACCAATTCAAACAAAGAAAACTTTTTATGTTAAAGGAGGATGTCGGATAAGACTCGATTTTCCCCTTTCCCAAATTAAAAATCATTTGAGGCAAAAAATTTAAAAAAGTTTTTTTTGACAACTTTGGCTGCTTTCTTTGTTCTCAAGACCAACTAAAATATTAAAGAGTTAAAAATATTTTTAAATATCATTTCAAAGACTTCAAAGTTAGCTTTAAATTATCTTCTAAATATAATGCTAAATTTGGTATAAGCAGTAATGAAGCTTGCCAAAAATACTTCTTTTTTGAGTCTTATTTTTTTTAACCAAATGCCTTCTAATCGGCTTCCATAGAGATAAGTAGAGAGAGTGCATTCATTTAACAAAATATTTTGCTGTTGTATGATTAAACAATATGAACCTTCACACAATAAATTTGAAGAGGCAGATTGGCTTTTCGAAATTTTCTTTGGAAGAAACCTGGATTAAAAACAAAAGTTTAGCTTTTGCCTCCTTTTGGAAACAAATAAACTCAAGTAGCTCAACAGCACTCGAATTAAATTGAAAAAAAAAATTATTTCAATTTCTGTTTTATTTTTTGCTGTTATTGTTTTGCAAAATGAGAGATTTCAAGTTATAGTAAAAAAAAGTTATTAAATAAAAATATTTTTTAGCGCTATTTGAAAGAACAATGAAGTTATGATTTTTTTCCAAGCTTGTCAACAGATATTTAGTCATCGTAACATTTAGAAAAGAAAGCATTAAAAAAATACTAAAAGAGAGGGGAATTTTTATTTAAATTGAAAAATGCTTTAAATTTTTTTTCTTTAAAAAAGGGAATCAATTATTAAAAAGCTAATTTTTTTTTTTCTAATTGTGTTTCTGATTTATTCCTTTCAAAAATTTTAAGTGCCAAAAGGATTGCATTTTTTACTATTAATAAATCAAAAACAAACATATAATTTAGTTGAGCTTCTTTTAAAATTAGTTTATTTCAAATAGTTTTGAAATTAAATAAACCTTAAATTATTTAAAAAACTGACTGGGCTCAAAAAGCTTTAAAATTTTTTGAAAATATACAAATATTTGATTGTAAAAATGTGTTGAATTTCAATATTTTAAAGTAAAATTAAATTATCATTTCTTGTTTTGACAGAACAAATTGACATTTAAAGATCAAATTTAAAATTAAAAATTAAATTCAAATCAATTCGCTTTTTGGTTAGAAAATTGAAATTTTGAATAATTTTTCATAAATTATTGAAGTCCAATTTGCCGAAGCCATTAACTCGCGTCCCGAGGTAAGATGATAACCTAAATCGTCCAAAACTTAATTGCTTGCATACTCTCCATATCGGCCAGATTTCTACAAATAACAAAAAAAAAAACTAATGGAAACTTAACCTATATTTTAAATTAAAGAAAGACCTGATTTAGAGTCAAATGTACACAGAAACAATTATTAATTGATACTATAAAAATAGAATTTAAAATGCTTGGAAACACGCAAAAATAAACTCCAAAAACCAATAAATCATTAATGCGTGTTTGTAAAGGGAAAGCTTACAAAAAAAATAAATTTAAATAGCTGGACCGCGAGCCCAACTAAATCATTAGAATCTTTTTTTGTTTGTCATTCAAGCAAAATGCTCCAGCCAGAATAAATCCTATTTAGCACGACATTTAATTAGAATTTTGTTATTTGCTTTTTTTCTCTTTTGTGTGCTAGGTTTCCGTTTGGCGACTCGATTGTGGACACTCGAGCCTCGCCTAATAAAGTCTGTCACGAATTTTCAAATATTTGACTTGTTAAACCAGTCCGGTGTTGTTTTTTAGTTGAACAAATGTCTTTAGTTTTTTATTTATTTAAAAATAATTTAGGAAAAGTTAAATAAAATAAAAATGTCTTTTGTATTTGCATAGGATTTTTGTTGGGCCACAAAAATGCCAGCAACGAAAATTTTTATAGCTCAATCAAATCTTAATCTTGATCTTGGTCTAGTCGCATCCATTTTGGTTGATGGCCATAAAAATGAATCGGACAAAATTTATTTATTTGTTTTGTGTACCGAGCTAATACTCCTTTAGAATAAAAATATTCAAAAAAAAAATTAATAAAAATATTAAAAAAAAAGGATTAATAAGTCTAAGTCATAAAAAGAAACCTAAAAACGATATGTTGAAATAGCTAGAGGTTAGACATGTTTAAATATTTGATAGTTCAGGAAAAAAAGAAGAAATTGTTAGGTAGCAATTACACAATGGAGTTGGATGTTCGATATATCTTGATTCGAAACCTTCTCTATAATCTTCCACCATTCTGACGACCAGTGGAACAGAATGACTCAATTCTGCCCTGACATGTCTCTCACTCAGCTCATAAAGGCGATTTTAAACTGTTAGTAGTTTAAGTTTATTGAACGTCTCTTGGTGCATAATATTGGAGGGGGTATCATATTTCAGCTTCAAAATGGATCGAACTGCTCAATTTTGAATAGCTTGTATTTTTTGATGTTAGTTTCTGAGAATGAATTTAAACAAGAAAAAGAATAATCCAAGATTTGTAAAGATTACCTAATGTTTTTGGTTCTAGACACCATTTCTTATTTGAGAGATATTTTATTTTATTAAGCCTTGAATTACAGCGCTCCTTTAATTCATCCACCATTGGACCAAATTTAAGTTTTGAGTCTAGTATGATGCCTAAGATTTTCACTTTTTCTTCATTATTTAAATTGTTACCATTAATTTTAAGGTCAAGATTGATTTCAACTTTTGTTTTTTCTTCAGAGATCATGTAACATGATTTTTCAAAATAAATTTTCATTTTCCATTTGAAAAGCAATTTTTCAACTTTTTTTAGGTACTTATTAATCGTGTTTTCAAGATTTCCTATCTTTTTGAAAATAATTATTATTATTATAATTTTTTTAATTTAAAGTCACATTGACAAGATTAAAAAGAGTCGAAAAAATATTCATATCAAAAATTGTAATAAAAAAAATATATTTAAGTTAAACTTGAGCAAAGGCTACTCTTAGAAGACCATTAAGTAAGCTGTACCAAAAAAAGATATTAATCTCTTCATTGACTCTATGGTTAATTTTGTTTATGACAAATCTAATTGAATCGACTAAACCAGTATTTAAGCTTTTAAAGCTAAATTCTATCAAAGTTTTAATCATTTTTGGCTGATAGTCAAGGCAGTTAATATACAATCGATTTTCTAGAACATACAATTGAGCACAAAAAGATGTATTTTTAAAATAAAAAAAGTGACCAAATCATCTGCAAAAAGAAGAGAGTATTGAGAGTTTGTTTTGTTTCTTTTTGGAATGTCATTTATAAAAATGCTAAAAAAATGTGGACTAATTACTGACCCTTTTGGAACTCCTGCTTTAATAGGGTATTGATCACTTAAATGACCTGCTCTTTTTAATGCTTTAAAGAGCACAGTTCTAGTCAATTGGAAGAAAAGCAACTGCTGTGGATTTTCACGGCCTCACAATTCATCAATTTTGTTTATCTATATTCAAGTGGTTTTAATCAAGATTGATTGCAGATAAGTTAACTTACTCTGAAATGGCGCATGATTGAGTTCCTTGAAGAGATTGAAGAACAGCATGGCTTATCTAAACAAAGTTCATGAAGC
Source organism: Brachionus paranguensis (assembly GCA_016802215.1). NCBI lineage: Eukaryota > Metazoa > Rotifera > Eurotatoria > Ploima > Brachionidae > Brachionus > Brachionus paranguensis. Next base: position 6,252,744 of record JAESIX010000004.1, read on the forward strand.
TTTTTCCACTTCACAAGATTTATTCTATTCAATTAATAAATTCGGTTGATCGAATTTCGATCGGATAAGCTTTTAGATCAAAATTCACTATAATCATCTGCAGGATAAGCGTCCATCTTAAGCTCTAAGGTCAAACGCATTTCTCAAGGCTATTTAAAAAAAAGCAACTTGTTCGATCAATCATTCGCACAATTGTTTTTCTAACACACTTTCTAAAATTAAGGTTCAAGTGTTCAAAATTAATTAAACATTTTAACTCTAATTTGTGAACTGTTCTTCCAAATTTTGTTTGTCTTATTTCTATTTTATTAAATTATTTGGACTTTTTGAATCCGAACAAGTGAAAAGTAAGTCGTGACATTGAATATTTTCTAATCAGCCTTTTAGTGCATATAAATACAGATTGAGTTAACAATTTTTTCTTGCGGACTCACGACAAAATTCAAAGCTACTTTCACAAAAAAAAATTTTGTCTTGTGGAAAAAGTGGTTTGAAAAAAATAGTCAAAATGGCGCAAATTTAGAAAGATGAACCGGTCTTGTTTGGACTACAAAATTCATCAGCACGGGTATTCAATATTTTAGTTTCAACTTTTAAGCCAATTCGGAGTCTACAGGTCATCTCCAATCTAGTCTTTATTGGTAACAATTTCTGCTTGTTTCCATGAAAGTTTTATCTCTTACAACTGTTATCCTACATGTCAACTTTGCTCTAAATGGATTTCTCTTTCCTTGTAGGGTATGTGATAAAGCAGCTTCTTTGTAGATATCACTGGAAAGTTAATTAACCTAACCATTAGCGTTTAAGATAACGTCTAACGAGAAGATCGGACCAAGGGTTCTAAAGTAAACATTACCGTGTCTACAATACAGCGACTTACAATGTCTTTTGACATTTTCAAAACATCTACAAAAATTTTAATTTTGTGAAAGTTTTTCTCAGTTATTTTACAAAATTCTGATCCATAAATCTTTAGATTACTTTAGGAATGTAATTTGATTTTTAGGCTAAAAAATGACGAAAATGACCATCGCCCATTTTCAAATTATCAAATTAAAGATTTTTATATGATTTTGTCAAAGTATTTGCTCATTTATTCTATCCAGGACGGTGTTAAAACAAAATGAAATATTTTTCAATTTTTCTCTTTTCTTTACAGATGAAATAAAAAAAATTAAATTTATTTCAATTACATCTAAAATTTTAATTCAATTATTTTAAGGAAAATTGAGATAAAATAAAAGAACGCGGTTTATTCGAGAAAATTTTTCTTTCTTGGTACAGCACATTTTTTTCTCTCTGTTTAAAAATACTAAAATAATATTTATTTTGCGGTTGCCATGGCAACCAAATAGATGACAGCTGGCCGAAAGTTCGAGAGTTCAGAGTAATAATGCAGCATAAATTATTAATATGAACAGATGAACTTGAGTTGAACTTTAAGTTGAAAATTTGTAGTTGGCCAGACCACGCCTTGAGTGTGTACACAAACCAAATATTCATCAACATCGATAAGTACAGAAAAAACATTCGATGTTTTAAATCCCTACGCAAATAAGGCCAGCTTGAACACAATCATCCAATTAGAACTAAGAACAACAAATTCAATAGTCATTTATAGTTCGATTTTGGATCAATAGAAAATTCATTTTAAGCAAAATCTAGAACGATTTTGTATGTAGAACATTTTTTATCCGAGGCCAGCATCTATTTTGTATTTAAGTTTATTTATGTTGGTCTAGTTAATTAGAAACAAACATAAAATCGATATTTTCTTCATTATTATCGATGCATAACTCCACCCATGTTTGACCGCCCGTCTCACCACCATTTTTATAGTTGTATCTTGATCACGTTCAAAATAATAAATTAACATTGGTCAATTAGATTTATGTATATATAGTATGGCTTAGTTGATAATGGTGGCCAGTTTTTTTTTCGATTCATTTTTTTCATTTTTTATCGTCAAAATAAAAAATGAGAATCATTGTCTTCACAATCAATGAATAGGCGAATTGATTAGTGTCGAGTGATGACCCAGGTTGTGACGAGATATCATCACCGGGTCTACACTTGCCACTAATCTCGCCTTCAATAGCATCCAACGCAGCTCAATGCCTCTATGCTTATGCTCAGCTGGTGAGGTGACACGCGGCAGATATAGCTCACAACATATCACCGGGTAACACACTCACCTTTGGAGTATAATTGTGCACATCCATGTCTGTTTAGTCTTGGTGCTCGTTCAGCAAGTGTAGCTTGTGTTATGTGGTCCTGTAATTCATCACCGGGTTTTCACACTTGCCAAACGACATCATGCCTTGTCATCAAAAAATTTTTTTCTTTTTTATTTTAGCTTCAAAATTTAGCAAAAATTTTTTAAATTATTTTGTTTAATAAAAGTTTTAAATTTATAAATATATTCTTTTTTATTCAAATTAATGAAATTTTTCGTCTCGATTGCAGCTATTTGGGTTGCTAGTCAAACGCCATTTTGTTTTTATTTTCTTGGTTCAAAATCATTTATTCACCATGTATATTTTCCATTTTAAAAGTTTTTTTGGTTCCAGAGTCATATTCAATTTTAAATGAGATTGTAAATATTAGAACCAAGGTTTAAAAAAAGGATATTCGGCAATTAATATTAGATTTTGTTTCAATTTTTTTCAAGGAAGCATTTTAAAATATAAAGATAATTAGTAATCAATTGAGTAATTTTTTCAAAATTTTGTTAATTTTATCAAATGATATTAATTTTATAATTTAAATTTTTCTTTTGGTTAATTAATTTTAATATTCGAATGGGTCATTTTAAAAGTGGGGAAGATTTTATACGAGGAAAAATAATTAACAATAATTTGGGAATTTTCTATATGGGGAATAAAATAGTGGGGAAAAATGAAGTGGGGAATTTTCTATAAAATCGCCATGTCTAGCTACATACGCATAAAAAACAACAAATATTTTAAAAGTATAATGAAATTGTCCTATATAAATATAAGCAAATTATAATAGATTCTGAAATCCAACCGTTTATTATTATCATTATTTGATGTCGACCATCAACTCATATGCCAACCATTTCTTAATAAATCTAATTTAAAACTACCACATTTCCTTTATAAAAAAAAAACAAAATTTAAAGAGAGCTAGTAAAATTGAATTTAAAAATTTCCTTTTGTTTTATTGAATTATCAATTTGCTGTCAAAAGCATTAATTTTTCTTACTTCTAATATCAAGTTTTATGGTATTGTGAATTTCAAATACAAATTGAACAAAAATTCTTCATTTTTTAATAAATTAAAATTAAAGTTAATAAAAAATATTAGAAAAAATAATGCAACATAATGCAACATACTTTTTTGCGCTTTTTTACCTTAAATTATTTTTCTCATGTGAAAATAGAAAAAAAAACAAAGCATCAATAAGATTTAAATCGGTTATTGATTTGATTTAATAAAAAAAAAGAAAATAAAAATTTTATTTTAGGTTGAAAAGGTGCAACAAAGTATGTTGCAGTATTTTTCCAATATTTTTTATTAACTTTAATTTTAATTTATCGAAAAATGAAGAATTTTTGTTCAATTTATATTTGAAATTCACAATACCAAGTTTTATCCAAAAGTTTTGACGTTCTATTTGATTATACCAATTATATATCTTTTTGTTTGATAAGTCTGTGCAAGTTCTTATTCCTCATTTTATTAGCTTTAAAACCAGTGGTTATTTTTTATATTCAGTTGAAAAATTTTTTGAAATTATAAAATAATCCTCATTTAAAAAATTTGAAAAATGAATAGAGAAAATAAGAGGTAAAAAGGAAAAAACTCCTGTTGAAAAAAATCCAGTTTAAAAAATTCCACTTATAATTAAAACTAAAAATTTGATTATTTTTTCACCTGAGGATTTCTTATTTGGAGCTAATTTTTCTAATAAGTTTATCATTTTGAAATCAAATCTAAGAGTAAAATAAAGCCCAAATAAGAAATTCTCGGGTGAAAATAAATTTAGTTTTTTTTTTTTCTAATAATTTATAAGAAATAATCAAAATCAAAATCAATCCTATCAAAGATTTGTAAGGAGCACCTAATGTTTTTGGTTTTAGACACCATTTCCTATTTGAGAGATATTTTATTATATTAAGCCATTAATTTTAAGGTCAAGATTGATTTCAACTTTTGTTTTTTCCTCAGAGATCATGTAACATGATTTTTCAAAATAAATTTTCATTTTCCATTTGAAAAGCAATTTTTCAACTTTTTTAGGTACTTATTAATTTTTTTTGTCTTTACGCGTTTGTCTAGAAATTAACGCCAAAAAACGGAGGCTTTGACTAATCAATGAGAAAATATCAGAAAGAAAAACAATTTTATTTATTTAAGAACAAAAATAATAGTTTTAAAAATATTAATTTTCATATTTAAAATTAAATTCAAAATTTTTGTAAAATTTAAGCTTATCATAGCCATCTTAAGATATTTTTCAGCTGGTCAATGTTGTATCATCTTCAAATATTTTGATATTCAAATTTGTAAGCAAAAATGTTAAATTCTTCACAAAAATAAGTGTGTAAAGAATTTGCAGATGTAAAGACAATTTGCGCATTAAAGAAAATCTTTTTTGATTCTAAAAAAAGAAATCATCTGTTTTACTTTTAGCTTTCAATTTTTTTCGCTTTTGGTGCAAAGACTGATATCCCCCGATAATTGTTAATATCTGATCATTCACCTCTATTCTTGAATAAATAATTCTTTCTGGCGATTTTAATTTTTTTAACTTTCCTTTATTCAAAATGATTCTGATCTCTTTTGTCCATCTAATTATTATTATTATTAATATTAAATTACCTCCTTTAAGGAGAAGTAAAAGTAAAATTTGTTTTTAGAAAAATATAAAAAATATTACATAAAAAAAAATAAAAAAATAGACAAAAATAATAAAAAATTCATTTCAGTTCAGAAAAAAAAGATTTGAAGAGAAATTATTACGTTTGACATGGATTTTAATCATATTTTAATAACTCCTTCAAAAGTTGTCTATAATGTTTGAGTCTTAAACTGTTTATACACAGCCAGATAGAGTCCGAGATACCATCATTAGTCTTGTGATTATTTTTTAATTTCTCTTTTAATTTATTTATATTACTGGTAATATTGTGGGCCTCAATATTAAAATAGTCTGTTATTAGCTTTATGTCGGATGAGAGTGATTTCTTAGTCGAGGGCTCATTGAGTATTGAACTTAGTTGGCTTTAAAATATGCGCAGGTTTTGGCAAACCGATGGAATTATTTTTCGGTCTTGAAGTCAATCATTTTTATAAGTATTAAATAGCTTGCCAAAATTAATCTTTTGATCTTAATCTTGCTAGATATAAAACCAACAGATGGCGCATGTTCATTTGTGATAAAAAATGTGAGTTAACCAAAGCATGAAATAGAAAATTAAAAATTAAAATAAATAAAATAATTTAACTTAAAATTTTTAAGTCAAAAAAACCTGTTTTTCAAAGAAAACGAAGGACCTTCAAGTTTAACCTTCAAATTAAACGCCCTGGTAATTTTTTTGTCAAATTTTTTGAATAAATGTTAGCTTGGAATTGAATCGACAAGAAATCAAATTAACAGACAATCTTAAGTACCTAGAGTTTATGGTCGTCACAAACGGAACATATTTTAAAATTAAGAAAAGATTAAGAATGGGGAGCAATCTAAGTTCATAATAATAACCAATTATATTAAGATCAAAATTTTCAGAACAGCTGCCTTTGTGGCACAATTATATGAATGAGAATATTTTGTGAGTACTAAAGAGATTCAAGATTCAGGAACCAAATTATTCAAAGTTGTTCTCCAAAAAACTCTTTAGAAAATATTCAAGGTATTTTCTAATTTTGTTATACTTTTATTATTCCAACTCATTTAACACTCAAAAGCTCAAGTGGTTTTAAGGACCCTTTTGATGCTTATTTTGCTTTTTGCTCAATATATTTAATCATTTTTGACAATTTTTTCCATCAAATCTAAAATCAAAAAAAAATAATTAATTCATTCATTTGTTTGAAAATCTTTTTATATTTCTGAAAAAAAAATAGTATATACGTTAAGGCCCAAGAGGGTTTTTTTGGACCCAACAGAAATATCGTCTTTTATTTTGTCCAAGCTAATTATGCTTTAAATTTCAAAATCTACTTAGATTAAATAATTCCTTTTATAAATTACAATTTTATTGTATAAAACTTGTAGCAGAAGTAAGATTTCGCGTCGAATGTATTTGAGATCTTTAGCTGATGAATTACTAGAAATTGTAAATAAAAGCGTACATCATACAACTCCAATTACTCCAGTTGCTTCTAGGTATTGAATCTTATCCATGATTTTTCTCAGTTAAAGCAATTAAAAGATCAACGGTTTCAAGATCGTGGTGTGATTCAATAAAATTTGAACAAAAATATTTCTTAATTATTTTAAAAAAGCTACAGCATAGTTTTTTTGATTTCTTTTTTAATTCAATCAAATCAATAAGCGAATTGATGTCTTACTTTTTGTCTTTTGGGAAACGAAAAATATATTTAGGCAATTTTGGTTCAATTAAATGTATTTGTTAAAGTTTTACCGAGTTTCAAGAAATGTAAATCTCAATTATTATATGCATACTAATTTGCGGATTAGTAGCTTTTTAAAAGATCTAACATTTGAAGTATACATAAACGACTCAAAATCCGACACTAAGCCAATTCTCCGTGGAGTACCCCAAGTTAGTTGTCTATCTCCAACAATTTTTATACTATTTCTCAGAAAAATAAGAGAATTACCCGAAACACAAAAGAAGCACTTTTCGCTGACGACTTATGCATCTAGATAACCTGCGTGTCAATAAAAGAAATTGAATATTGACAAGATAAACCAATTATGCAACAAATGGGGCTTTACCATCAACAAACCCAAAACATTTCACACTACGTTTACAACTGGGGGTGAAAGAAAAAACTATTTTGTCAAACACAAGCTCAGCTTGAAAGTCGAAAACCAGGATATTCCACTCAAACCGAACCCGATCTTCCTCGGTATCAAGCTTAACCCAAAACTATCGTTTGAGCCGCATTTATAACATTTGGAAAAAAAATTAGTTTCAAAAACTAACCTTATTAGAAGAATTAACAGTATTAAATGTTCAAGTTGAACTTAACGTTATACAAATCATTGATAAGATCGCTTATTGCTTTATCATAATAAGCGTCGGAATATCAAGAATAAAAGCATCCCTCCAAAAAATCCAAAACAAGTTATAAAAAATAATTAAATATTTTCCAATTAAAACCTCAATTAAATCAAAGCCCTAAAGCTAGAAACAATCGAGGATAGATCAAATAGCTTATTTGTTAAATTCGTGTCAAAAAAATCCAAACAAGAGTTGATAGCAAAGGAGATTCATGCGTTCATGCAAACTCAATCAAAAGATTTGAGACACCTATGGATAAATTCACCAGACTCACAAATTGTACATAAACTGAATTTTAACATTTTTTTTTTTTTTTAATATTACGTAGCAACTGGGTTTAAACGAAGGCGTAAGCCATTCGGATGAACCTGGGGACCCCTAAATTATATTTTTAATAAATAAAAAAATAATATGCTCTCATTACAAAACCACTTTTCCTAAAAAGTCAAAGGTTCACTTTTGGTTAGTTATCATGAAGTCGGCATATGGTAACGCTAACTTCAGTCTGCAGCTAATACAAGTTCCAAAAAAAATAATTGAAAAACTTTATTAAAACTGCATTCCATTTTGATTTTTCTATTTACTGCTTATCATTTAGGGTCATCAATTCAAATGGCTTCTGAAATTGAGCTAAAGTTAGTCGTCCTGCCTTCCTCAATCCATATGAATCAGGAGACCAATTTAGAACTAAAGCTATCCAGCTTGTCAAGGTTTCAGTACTGAGCACTTAGGAGTTAAGCCTTAAAATCCATGCCAAGAAAAATTTAGAAGAATATCTGTAAAGACTATTATACTAAAATAATTAAAAACTTTAATTAAAATGTAAAAATTTAAACCAAAGAAATCAAATGTAATTAAAAATCACATTTATTTTGATCCAAAACAAATTTAATATAAAATTTAAAATAAAAAAGGCAATTTATTTAATCAAAATCGTATTTATTTAAAAAAATTTTAAGTGGACTTTTATGGAATGAAACTTAGTCCTTCATTTCATCTTCATGTTTGAAATAACATAATTTTATGAAATTGTTTTTCTATTAATAAAAATAAAATGTTTTGAAAGCTTGGAAAATAAATTTAATTTCAAAAAAAAATTTCGAGAAGATTTAAAAAATTGCTAATTTATCATAAAAACATCTCTCAGGTATAATTTACAATAGTCTCGACCAACATGACCGCTATTTAATTTACTTAGTTTGAACGGATGATAAAACACTTCATAACTATCATATGCATTAAAATTCAAAGGAGCTCCATTCCACACATATCGGCCCTTGATTATTTGAACGCTGTTATTTCTCTCAATTCCGGCAAGTATATTTGGCTCAGCTATTTCTAAAAATGTGTCGTACTTCCTGAACATTCCTGATAGAAATAAAAAATCAGAAAATTTTCGTTCAGGAACATAGAATATATCCGAACCGCATTTCTTTATCTTTCTCAATTTGATTGTGCTGCCTAAATCCTGATTTTGATCGATTGTTTTAAAATAATTTTCAATAATGTTTTTTTCTTTTTCAGAAGAAGATTTGTTGTCAGCAAGTTCTTCCATGTTCTTCCAAGTTTTGAGCAAGTTAGGAAAACCCCTGATAGAATGTCCCCAATCTTTCAAAGGCTTGTTTGGATCAATTTTCAGTATTAAATCAAGCGGAAACCAAACTTTCTTGACATTTAGCTTCCTTAAATTCCAGTGCTTGAGAAAAACATCATCGCTCAGAAGAAGAAAACCTTGTGTTTTGTAGCCCATTTCAATTGCTTTATTCATACAAAAATAATGATAGCTGCCTCTAAAAGAATTGAATATTTCAATGAAAGTAAAGTGATCGAATTTTTTCGTCTCTTGCTGAGCAAAATTCAATTTGTCAATTAATTTTGATCCACAAAAAATTAAATTTCTGAATCTATTGCGGTACAAATGAGACAAAATAATAATATTTTCAACAATAGGCTCGTGGTTAAATGTGACTATGATTGAATAATTTTCTCTCTTGGGTATTTGTTTATTTGCGTTGGTCAAGTTAATTCCATGTTGTTTGCACATTTTTTCAAAATATGAAAATGATTCAGCCATTTCTGTGGCAATGAAAGACGCATTTTTATTGTAGTTAATTAATTCAATAGGTGTTTGAAATTCGGGAGAATATCTTACTCTAGTAAAGTAAAAATTTCCCAAACGATAATGGAATCTAATAAAGTGATTTGTTTGTTTGTTCTCAAAGTTCACAATTTTCGGTTCCTTGTATCCAACTGATTTTAGGTCAAAAATCCAGTTTTTCATTGACTTAATTTCTGATTTAGCCCAAAAATCTCTCTGTGCCATATCTGTCGATAATTGTATCATACAATCATAAAATTGCGAGTGAGCACATTTCCAATCAAATAAAAAGTCAATTAATTCTTTAGTTTTCAAATACATGGAATTTTCTTGCTCAAAATCTTTTAAATAAGAATGAGCATTTCTTAGTTGATAGGCATTGGGTCCATTGAAAGAAACAGTTTCGTTTAGAAGCCACATTAAACGCTGTGCCCAATACGATCTCCAAATATCTGTGAGCCGAAAAGAAACAGTATTTGGCAAATACAAACTCCAAAATCCGTCGTAACTAATTAATGTATTCTGGGAGTTGTATGGAGACATTTTATAAAGTGGTATTTGAAATGATGGTGCACTGTCATCAAAAAAAATATCAATTTGTTCATCTTTTAGCTTTTTAGTTAGTCGAAATATTGCATCAATATCCGGATCTCCATTTACAACACCCTGTTGCACAATTGAAGTTTTGATCGCACCTAACAGATAGCTGTTGTTGTAGGTATTCTTAATTTCATCTAATGGAAAGCCTCTGGGCCAAATTAAAGGCTGACCAAAATGGGCATAGGGATTTATTATTCGATCTGTAACTGTGTGGTCATATACAAGGCCAGTGTAAAATTTATCAAAATTAAAGTATGACTCAAGATCAATTGTTGGTGCATTGTCATCATCTGTATCATAAATAAATTGGGCTCCGTTCTTTATGGCGTATAAATAGCCAATATTCTTTCTTGTGTAGGAATTAGATGGAGTTGAATAATATGATCTGAAACCAAGATTTTTTTGGTTATCTATTGATAAGAACTGTGCATTTTTAAGGTACCAGGAATTGTTTGTCTTTTGATCCCCAATAACTAGCAGTTTAAACCCAGGAATCTCCGAAAGAGCCTCACATTGTTTTGTAGGCGCTGAAATTGATGTAACTATGATCCATTTTTTAATTGATTGAGCTTTAAATGGTAATAAATTAATCTTAGAATTTTGATAAAATCCAACGGAATCCGATTTTTTTAAATAAATTAAATAAGCTATGCAGGCCAAGACACTAATTGTAAAAATTATTCTAAATGATATTTTCATTTGCATTTTATTTTTGAGTAAAAAAAATTAAAAATAGCAAGAAAATAGACCAAGGAAATTTAGGTTGAAACAAAATTTTTATTCATTCGGAAAATAAAAAGCCTTTGTGATTCCTCAGAAAAAACACATAGAAAACATCGTATTCAATTACGTCTGTTAAATTTGTTTTTCAATTAGATCAGAAAATTTTGAGAAAAAAATATAGAAATATAAAGAAATTATTTTTTTCCTAATTAGATTTGAAAAAAATTTCCAGTTGATTTGTTATTCTAAATATTATTTAAATTTTTATAACTATGAAATTATATGAGTTGGAAAAATAACTATTTACGTTAATTATCAACCCTTGTAAAATGAACAAATTGAATATATTTAATTATACAGTGGTGACACGTCAACTGGGTTCACGTAAATTTACGTAAAATTTCGGAAAATTACGTAAAACCCAGTTGACGTGTCACCACTGTATTAAAATTAAAGTTTATAATAAAGATAGTTCTCTAAGATTTATCGTAAACATCAGGCCAACAAAATTCAGGTTTAAGGAGTTTCCACGATGCAAACCAACCATAAGTTGCTTTTATCTCTAGAAATATCTAAAAAGTTTGAAAAGTTTATCTGTAAAGCATAAATAAACAGAATTCCAGTCCGAATAAAATACAATAATAATTAAATAAAAACAATTAAAATCTTCAATCATAATTTAAGATGTAAGTTTCAAAGAATAAAATAATCTTACTCCTACTTTTCATCGAGACTATTCAAAACATTTTTTTAGGGAATGAAAAAATTTCAAGTTCTTATTCAATTTAATCGATGGTGATACTATGAGAAAAAAACAGAACAAAAATATCATTTATACGAAAAATACTAAGTTAATTTTAAATTTCTCAAGTTTAATCTTGTCAGTCAAAAGTTTATATCTTTATATTTAAAGAATTTTTTTTTAATTTTTTTTAATTTTGAACATTTTGATAAGCTAGTTTCAAATTAATTTTTTTATAATCTTTCAGAATACTCAAAAATCTATATTTTTTTTAAGTTAAGTTAAAGTTAAGATTTACAAACTTTAAATTAAGAAGAATAGTGAGAATCAATCGAACCAATGTCAAAAAAAAATCAAAGGAGGAAAAAAATCTGGATATTTAAACATTTGGATATTGACATTTTAAATTTCAATTATTAATAATATAAACTTAATTTTTACAGATTTAGTAGATTTAGATTTAGCATTAAAGTGTTTAATTTTTTCAAATAAATTTTTATTTTGTTTTTTATATACCGTAAACTAGTGTTGAGGACTCTAAAAATAAAGCCCAAATTCAACATTTTTTTTTATTAGAGTTAATTACATAGTTTATATGTTATAACAATTAAAATAAAAGAGTTGATTAAGCAGAATAAAAAATTAGTATGTGCCAACGGCAAGCTAATGAAGAAGGTTGACTCCCTTTCAGAGATGGTAGAGTCTTTAAATAATCTAATCTCAAAAGTTTCAGAAAGTGTGGTATTGTCTGAGACAAAGCTGACTAGTCGCCTTAACAATCTGTGATGTTGCAGCTTTATGCTTTTAATCACTCTTCCTAACCGCAAATTTTTACCAGTCAACAAATGTACCAGCGTCTATACCATTACATGCAAAAGCTTAAATAAAGAGCTATGCAGTTATACCAAAGAGATTATGAACCATTATTATATTATTATGTTGAATTAAGAAGATCTAGACTATTAGAAAAGAATAGACAGTTTTTGTTACCTATTTTTGTTTGGTCCAGAACGGCGGTGTAATGTTTCATTGCATTTTATTTTTCATAGCATCTTTTTTTTCATAGCAGACAAATAAATTTTCATAGCATTTGTCGAAAATTTCATAGCATCTATTTTCATAGCATTTGTCGAAAATTTCATAGCATCTATTTTCATAGCATTTGTCGAAAATTTCATAGCATCTATTTTCATAGCACTTATTTTTCATAGCAAATATTTTCATAGCAATAATAATAATAATATAAAGTCCTGTCTTCACTCTTCTTTGAAACCTTTAATAAAGTATGTTGAGAAGAATTATATAGGCACCATAAATTCCAATGCAAGATACCCAATCCCAACGTGGAATCTTTATAAAATTGTATTAAGCGACTTGCCTCGTACCAATAATACGGTTGAAGCTTGGCATGGTGCGTTTAGCTCTAATGAAAAAAAACATTTAACTATTAATTCGTTAGTTGAGAAACTCCGAAAAGAGCAATCAAATATAGAGAATTTAATCACTTTAATTTAAGGTGGAAAAGAATTTGCTCGCGATGAGAACCAAGTCAAGTACGACAAACGTATTTTCCATATTGTTTCTGGCTATCAAATAGATGATTGCTTGGAATATTTAAAAAATATCAGCTTAGTTACAATCAATTAAATTAATTCAATAAACTATAATTAATCATTTATAATCATTTAATTTATCAATAAAATATCAATAAAATGTATTATTTACTCAATCAATTATTTTTTTTATTATATTAATTTGTGCTATGAAAAAAATGCTATGAAGAAAAATGCTATGAAACATTACATTCTATGAAAAGATGCAGCCCCGTCCAGAACGGTCGTTTTCATTTTAGATAAATTTTGAAAAAAAAGGAATTTAAACAAGTAAGATAAAAATCTTTATTTTACAATCGTCTCAAATTCCACACAATCTGGAGAAAAATTTGGCTGATTTGAATGCAAAATTTGATGAGCTGAACAAAACTGTTGAAGCTGGGACTGGAGGAGTTCGATAAAATATTAATTCACTCTCATCTTGGTCATCAATTATCTCCCAGCAACCAGATGGAGACGAAAAAAGAGGCCCTCAGCCATTACCACTGCAACAGGTCGATATAACGAACTCTATTTTGGCGGAAAACATAACCAGAGAAATAAAAAGAATAACGTGATTATATTTTGTGTACAATGTGAAAATGAGCTGGTTTCGCCAGTGGAGAAATTGAATAAAGTTTTATTGAGATTTTAGAGGAACAGTATTTGACACAGTGTATTGATTTTCCAACATTTGTTTATGGAAATAATGATAAATCTAGTATATTAGACTTACTAATAGCTAGTTATCCAGAAAGGGTATTAGAAAGTGTGACCATTACCGCCAATTTGAGACGCTAATAAAGCACATGCGATTTTGGAATTGATTTTTGCAATGAATAAAGAATGTATAAAAAAGCGACTAGAAGGAGATTGTTTAGAAAGGCGAATTTTGATGGTATAACAATGATTGAAAAAAGGGTTAAGTCGAAAAAAAAATTTGACAAACTAGATGTAAACGAATGTTATGATTCTTTCTGAATGAATATCAGCAACAATGTCAAGCACATGTACTTTTTAGAAAAGATATCTCAAATAGTCAAAAATGGGTAAGTTATGAAGTGAATAATGCAGTAAAGCTTAAACATAAGGCGTGGTACAGAATGAGATCCTGCAGAAAGAAATTGTATGAAAAATGCTTGATTGAGTATTGTTTAGCTTGCCGAGAAGTAAAATTTAAAGTGAAAAAGGCCAAAATGGATTATGAAAACGCTCTAGCAAGAAAATCTAAAAATGATTCTAAATTAATTTATGCTTATATTAGAAGAAAATTGAAGGTAAGGGAACAGATAACAGCTATGAAAACAAAAGAAGGTCAAGTAACTGAAGATCAGAAAGTTATTGCTAAATGACCAGTTTCGTTCAGTTTTTAAAATGGAACCTGATGATTTTTTGCCTCAATTTCCACCGAGAATGTCTGCAACTTTTGGCATTGATGATGTCCTAGCTGAAATTAATCCTGATGCAGTTGAACGAAAACTAGCAAACTTAAACGGGAATAAATCTGTGGGAGTCTTTCGTGGCCAATAAATTTTTAAGAGATCGCTTGAATCAGGAAAAATCCCAGTTAGTGGAAAAAAGCTAAAATAACACCAATTTTCAAAAAAGGTAGCCGAATGGAACCTGGAAATTATTAAAGACCAGTATACCTGACATCGGTGTTCTGCAAAGTTTTAGAGAGTGTAATCAAAAAATAATCTCATCGTTGGGAATCAAATGGTTTTATCCCTAAAAAAGGATGTGTAACAAATCTTCTCGAAACACTGGACATGATAACGAGTGAAACAGCAAAAGGTAACAGTGTTGACGAGATACTTCTTGATAAAAGTATGGGGCATGGGTTTGTGTGCTAAAAAATGTTATGCATTTTGGAAGATTGAATGAGAGGCATAAGTATAAAATTCATACCAATGAAGAGAGTGGGGATGTATTACTAGAGGTTATTAGTTGCAAGAGAGATTTAGGAGTGATGGTATCATCTGAATTTAAGTGGACTGTTCAAGTAAAAAGTACATGTGCAAGTGTGGAATCAAAGTAAAAAAGTGGATGTGAACGCATTAATAAAAGTCCAGGAACGTGCCACAAAAATACCTTTGACTTTGAGAGTTTTGGACTATGAAATGAGATTGTTGAAGATGGGGCTAACAATACTAAGTGAAAGGAGAGTGAGAGGAGATTTGATTGAAATGCGTAAAATAGTAAGTGGATTGGAAAATGCTCAGCTAACCAGAGTCACTTTATCAGTATAAGAAGAGAAAGAGGCATTAGCATGAGAATGCACAGGGAAAGCTTCCCTGCAAAAGTAAGAAACGATTTTGCAAGTAGGGTGACTACCCGACATGTTCTCTTTTTAAATAGAGTGGTCCCACAATGGAATAGGTTGCTTGATAGTGTTATAAAATCCAAAACAACGGAAGTGTTCAAGGTGGCGTTGGACAAATTCAATGGATATGGCTGCTTCAGCTCTACACTGCCAAGCAGTAATGGGCTCGGATATTCTTGTTAGAATGCCGCAGCAAGAACTGCTAACTAACTAACTAACAATTAAAATAAAATTAGCTAGAAAATACCTTGAATATGGGATATTTTCCAAAAATAAACAGCAAATTTTTAATAACTTTTAATTTAACAAAAAAATTGTCTTTATTCTCATAAAATTGTGGAGTTAACTCTTGATATCTTGACTCTAATAGAAAAAAGGTAAGATTTAGATTACTCTTAGAGTCCTCAACACGAGTTTACGCTAAATGTATTAAATTTTAATTTAAATTTGAATAAATGAAGTTTTAACTAGTCTTTAATGTACAGGGCCTCTAGCCTGTTGATTAACCTTGAAACTTAAACTTTCAGAATACTCAAAAATCCATATTTTTCCTCATTATTTCATCTCAATTTTTATTAATTATTACAAAAATTAAAAACATTTTTTATTTTTTATTTGATTAAAAATTTTAATTTAAGATTCGATTTTAGAAATCAGTATATATCACCTTTAGTTCAAAGAATAATGTTAAACATAAAATGGAATTGACCAAAAAAAATTAAAATCTCTTAAATATCAAGTGTGGTAACCGAGAACAAAAGTTGTACATAATATCAGAGCTTTCAATTGACTTCCATTGAAATTGTTTCATTTGAGTCTTTAGCATCTCGCTGAATCGATTCGAACATGTTGGACAATTCCGGCGTTGCTCTAATATTTGCCAAAAAGTCTCGGATCAGCGGATTTTTTTCAGCATCGGCTATGTTAAGCAAAGCAATAAAGGCTCTAAGTGCTGAACGTTTTAGTTCATCTGTTTTTTCATACTCTTGTTTTACTGCATTACTTTTAACTTTTTGCAAACAGGTATTGACCAATGGTTCAATTAATCGATCAAGACCTTAAGAAGAATTAAAAAATTGAAAAAAAAATAATTAAAAATTTTTACGCTGCATCAAAGCATTGGGACACAGGGTCGAAAGACGAACAAGCATCAAATAAGTAAGCATTTTGATGTCATAGTGGTCCTTGAGTCCATCTTCAACGTGGTTTAAAAATTCGAAGATGTCAATTCTGTCCAAACAAGAGTCCAATAAAGTGTACATGGTCTCAAAGGCTGCTTTTCGCAAATCCAGTCCATCATCAACAGTATGCTTGAAAGGACCCATTTCAACTTCTCTGATTAGTTCTTTGCGAACTTTGGTCTCATTGTAAAGATAATTAATAAGAGTCGAGTGTTGTACATCAGCTCCGTCAACATTCATCCCCTCTTCACTTATTCTGCTCATGGTAATCAAGTCGCGAACCAATGCTGGTTTATTATGTGCTGCTGAATTAAAAGTGACCAAAGCCACGCGTCTTACATTTATGTCCGAGTCCCGCAAAGTATTCAAAAATTTTCCCAAATAAATTTTAAGATAAAAATCAATCGCTTGAGGCTAAAAGTAATTTAATTTGATAAAAATTTCTCCAAAACTGGCTTAAGTTTATTCCATGTTTTAATAAAAATACTTAATATATAAATTGTCTTAATTTTTTTAATTAAGATAATTGTTTGATTTTCAAAAAAATTGGACCGAAATTTTTTTACAGACCTTTTTATTTTTTAAATTTAGAACTGTTAAATTGTAGTCAACATGATTAGAATCGATTTTTACGCCTAAATAAATGGTTCTAAGAAATTTTTATATTTATCAGAAAATAGCAAGTTTTTTTTTCAATAAAAATTATCTAAAAAATATTTTACAGAACAAGGTATTTAGTTGTAAAAATAAAATAAATTTTGTTTTCCAAAAATTAAAAATATTTCTGATGAAATTAAGTTGTGATTTCTGAGTTGATACTATTTTAGAAAATAGCTGAAATCAGGTATTGTGAATTTTGGTACAAAAAACAAAATCAAAATATAAAAAATTTCAAAGCTTAAGTTCTGAAGGACCAAAACATGCTCTGTAAAATTTAGCAACTGATGCATCCTCTGTCCGCCACTTAAAGTTGAGTTGGATTATTGATATAACGTAATATCCCAAATTCACAATTTTTTGAGATTTGCAGAATCAGAATAATGGTGCTACATATGATGTATCAGTTGCTACAATTTACAGAGCATGTTTTGGTCCTTCAGAACTTAAGCTTTGACATTTTTTATATTTTGATTATGTTTTTTGTACCAAAATTCACATTGCCCTGAAGTCATAACTATATAGATTCAATTTTATATTTTTTAATTTCTACGATTCATATAAATTTTAGATATTTCAAATTTAAAATCTAAAATGAATTATTTTCAAGAATATGATTTGATCTTTATATCGAAAATTAAAAAAAAAATAATTTCATTCATAAATAGAAAAAGAAAAAGTTTTCTGAATTGAAACAATTGATTTAAAATGAACTTCACAACCCCGTAAAAAAGAATATTGAGTATTAATTCTGTAAATTCAAAAAGTTAATCTAACATTCACAAGGCTAATTTCTTTTTTTAGAAAAAAATTGATAAGATTTTTATCGATTTGTCTTATTATTTTGTACCAAATTTTCCAAGATCCAAAAGATGCAGAAAATTTTTAACTAAAGATTAATTTATTAAATATTTAAAAATAAGACATAGTTTAACAATAAGAAGTGAGACGCTTTTCTCTCATAAAAAGAATATGAGTTATTTATAATAATATAAGTAAGACAAGGTTGAGAATTTTTATCTTTTGACTCTTCAATCTCTAACTATTTTTTTATTAATTAATAAATCAAATCTATGAATCATTTTAATCATAATTAATATCATTATAATCATTTTAATTTTAATTATAATCATTTTTCAGAAGAAAAAAAAATTAAAAAAAAAGAAGTATTTTAATTTTAATTTAATAATTAATTGAAAGATTTAATAACCTTGAATTCAAGTTTTAAATTTGAATTTTCAAAAAATAATACTGATCCAAAATATTGACCAACTTTATTAAATAAAAAAGAATTTATTTTGAGAAGAGTCGAAATTGTGGAATTCTCAAAAGTTAAGTTTTTTTCTTGCAAAAACCATTTTAAGATACCTAAATTATATTAAGGCATCGTTTACAATGATATGGGAACAAAATACTCTTTTTAA
Source organism: Brachionus paranguensis (assembly GCA_016802215.1). NCBI lineage: Eukaryota > Metazoa > Rotifera > Eurotatoria > Ploima > Brachionidae > Brachionus > Brachionus paranguensis. The sequence continues at coordinate 6,271,304 of JAESIX010000004.1, forward strand.
CTTTAATTTTTCAAAATCAAGATGTGATCATTAAAAATAATTCTCTATAGGTCCAAAAGCTACTAAATAATTTAAACTCTTTAATAGATCCCAAAAATAAATTTATTTTCAAAAATAAATTAATCAAGATTAAATTTTCGATGAGCCCTTAATTTTTTTTCTTAAAAAATACATAACCGGACCAGAATTTGATTTAATCAATATTCCAATGGTAAAAAACTTAAAGCACTATTTTAGAACTTGGAAAACTAGCATAAAAGTCTTAAAACATGGGATACACTTTAAGTTAATTTTTTCTTACTTGATCAGTGATTGTAAATTTGATAGCAGTTACCACAGTGGCCCTTGCCAGTGCTGAATCAGATTCTAAATATCTTTCCAAATTTTTGATCAAATTTTCTGGGTCTAACAAAGTCAATTTGCCAAGACATTCAGCCACAACATTTCTGGTACCTTCTTCACTACATTCACAGTGTTTGATTAAAACACTCCAAAAATCGTTCATGTACGGCTTGAGCGCATCCAGACCTTTTTCCTGACTGCTCTGGTAGCTAATTATCTCCTTGAGTGAATTAAATAGCAAATATTGTCGCTTTGAATTGACATCTATTTCCTTAAGTATGAAAGGAATATATTTTTGCAAATTTCCCAAGCTCAGGTATCCCAAGGCGTACGAAGCAGCCGATTTAACTTCTTCCAACGGAGATGAAAATGAGTCTAGAATAACCAGCTCTAAATCTGCATGACCACTCAACTCACTTAAGAAAAAAAATAAAAAATAAAAAATTTTATTCCTATTTTTCTAATTTACATGTATTTTCCAGTTTCGCCCAAGCACAACAAAGCCAAAAGTCGTACCGAATCACGTGACTTAGAATCTTTTATATCTTTAATGAATTTTTTGATTACCAATTGTCCTTCTTCTTGATTAGTCACAGTAAGTGCGGCAACACATTTGGCTATTGAATAAAAAGCTTGCTTATGAACTGCCAAGTTGGTGCTTTCATAGGCACCGTGACCATTTATAGTCTGCACACTCAAACTTTGCTCCCTAATGGGCTTAATCAGCATCTACAGCACAAAAATAAATTGAATTTAGAAATTAAACTTTAACCTTGAATACGTACCATGACTAAATCTTGGTATTGAAGACCAGGCTGTTTGTGCTTTACCAGGGAGATAAAAAATTCAATTGTTTGCTCGAGAGCTAGACCCTGCAGCAGTGGGGACTGGATCAGTAGCAATGCTTGGTTTAAAATTTCATTTGAAATCAAATTAGGTCCATGTTTTTGGCAAATGAGACTAGCCATTTTTAAGGCCACCTAAAAGCAAATTTTGAATTATTTAAAAAAAATTTTAATTTAAATTTACATATGAAATGTGAAGATCGTTTTCTGACAAAAGTCCTGGTAATTCAACAATCACTATTTTTTTAAGCTCGTCAATAGATATACATTGATTATAATTTTTGTAGATAGATAACAAGGCATTTATTGAAGAGAGCTTAAGTGTTCGGTAATTTTTTCTCAAAAAAGAGGCTAATAATGGCAAAGCTTCCGGAAAGATAACATTTAATTCTACTTTTGTCGTAGAGCTACAAAAAATGATTTATTTAAATTAATTTAACTTGATAATTTAGAAATTACTCCGCGATAGTATTAATTGCTTTAACAGTGGTGAGACGAGTTATTTCGTTTTTTAAACGCTCGACTAGAATTGGCCAGCACAAATTCAAATCTTTGCCGATCAAGTCACCTAAATTGCATATTATTTGGGCCCTTAAAAAATTTTAAAATTATTTTTTTAATAAAAATTGAATTAAATGAGTATGATGTATTTAGAAATTTTTTTTTTATTTTTAACTTTTTCATTATAAATAAGTATAAAAATTTTTAAATTTTTTTATTTATTGAATATTTAATAAACAGTTGATATTAAAGCGTCATTTATTTTAATTAAATGTCAATTAATGTATTATTCGTGAATTAAAAGTATAAGTTGTCATTTAAAACCATTAGTTATCACAAAATTTATTTAAATGTCATGTAATGTATCGAACAAACTAAAAATATTTAGAAATTAAAAGATTAATTTATTTTTACTCTATTAATTTTTTTTGACTGCTTTTTTAGTTAGCTTAATCTTCTTATATATCTTACTGAATTTCGAATGCTTCAACTGGTAAGGAATTGAATAATTACAGACTATATCACTATTCAGCCTTTGAACCGAAAGAAATTCCTAAAATCATTCTAGAATTTTTATTTTTTTTCTACAAAAAAAAGAAATAAAGCCTTTAACTAAAAACTTAAATTTAAAAATACCAAGAATGCACTTCAGTAAAACCTAATTGAAGAAAAGATTCAATCTTAGATAAACTTAACTTTAAAAAAAATTTTTAAGTCATTGACTTCACCAAAAAATGACTCAAAAATTACTTAAATTTTTGAATACGCACGTAGTAAAGTAACGATTAATAAATAAACAGAATTTTTTTAAAGCTTTGTTATTTTCTAGAATAAGAAACAAATTAAAAAATTAAATACTTTTACCAAATAAAAAATAAAGACTTTAAATTTTTTAAAAAATTGTATTTCTCCAAAACAGACTTGTTTTTAAATCATAAGTCAATGACTTAACTTGACTTAAAAATTCTTACTCAAAAGCAACTCAGCTTCAGTACATAAAAAGAGTTAAACAAAATTTTTATCATTTTTAAACTTAGGTCTTAAAAAATTTCTTGCAGAGTATGTAATTGAAAGTTGATTTTTATTTTACTGAAAAGGAAGCTTCGATAAATTATATTAAGAGATCATCAAGACCAAAAATCTAGAAGAATGCTATGAACAATTAAAATTAGGGTGGTATTTAATCGATCTCTATAATTAATTAAATGATCTCCAAAATAAATCTCTATAATTAATTATTTGATACCTTTAATTAATTATTGTTCCAAAGAACAATATCGCTGCAATAAAGTAAAGAGAAGAGGTCGTCAATGTGCATCAACGATATGTTTACAATACAATAGCACTAATCAGTCAGTTACACTTTTACTAACAACTGATGAGCATGATCATGATGAAATCAACTCAAATAAAAATGGTATCAACAAAGAAACAAAAGAAGAAATAAAGAAGCTATAAAGTTAAATTGTATGCCAAAAAATATTTTATCAACTTTAAACGATTTAAAAGCAACAAGAAAATAAGAAAAGCTGATGGACCTAGAATGAATTTTTTGGATTTAAGCGAATGGTGTAATTCAAATATTCAGATACCAGTTGATAGTGATAAATCATACGTAGTATCAAAATTTTCAGCTAAATCGTATAAAATTTTCTTACTTACTTTTGTATTTTTATTTGAAATTTTTTTAAATTTTAATCTTAATATAATAAAATTCAAAAAAATAAAATTATGAGATCATTTTAATTATTTTTTAGAGATCATTTAATTAATTTAAGGTATCAAAAAAAATTAAATTAAGTGATCAAAAATTTTTGGAGATCATTTAAATAATTATAGAGATCGTTTAAATATATCCCTTAAAATTATTCAGCAAATTTTATAAAATTTTTATTGTTGGTTTTTAATCAGAATAAATGAAGCCTTAATATGCGGTCTTTAATAAATTAATTTTGATTTTTTTAAATTTACCTTTTTTTGACAAATTTAAATTTTGGAATAAATTTCTAAATTTTTTGGGAAATAAAAATTAAATTTTTAGTAATGACAAATAATTTTTAATTTATTTTTAACTTTGTAATTTTGGACCCTTTTCCTTTTTGAACTTTTTGTATTTATGAAATATTGATCCTTTTAGAATATTGCCTATAATAAGAAAAAATTTTGTTACGAAGATGGGGTCTGTGGTTAGGTTCAAGTTTAGTTTGACCGTTTTAAACCGGCATAGCTTTTCACTTTAAAAAAATTTAAAAGTAAAAAAAGTAACAAGGTCAAAAAAATTCAAACTTTCTTTTTATTTCAGATTTTTTATTATCCTTGGAAAATTTAAGTTTTTAAAAGTCAATAGAAAACCAAGTTAAAAATTTTTTTAACTTACATGCAATTAATGGCTCTTTCTTTTACTTCCTGGTCAATATCAGTTTGCTTTAAGCGGGCCAAAGTGGCCGAGAAGAAATCAACAGCATATTGGGAACAATTTTTATTTTCGTTCAACGAGCTGCGAATTATTGCTGACAAATGCTGGCTGACCAAAAGAGCATCAGATGCTATCTTGTAAAAATTATCTTGGATGCATTTCAAAATTGACTAAAGAAAAAAAAATTTAAAAAAATTTTGGCACCAAAATAAAATACTACTTTAACAATAGAATCTAAATATTTGTGAAAAAGTTTTTCGTCGTGAGTTAAAATCAAATTGTTCAAAAAATTTAATGTATCAATCTTCATATTTGAAGTTGATGATCTATCACTGGAGAATAATTTAAAATAATAAAAAAATAATTTTAAAAAAAAAAAGGTTAGAAAATACTTTAACGAAAAAACAACTCCCTGCACTAGAACATTTAAATGACTTGCCAGAGCACCTGGATACACATTAACTAGCTGAGTCAATAGAGCAAAGCATCCTTGACGAGTTTTAGCATTTTTATTTTTAAGCAATTTTTGTAGAGCTTTTACAATGGCGTTTATTTGTGATTTAAGTAGCTGAATCGACTTTTCCTCCGTTTCCAATTGCTTCATGTCCAGCAATTGCTTCGATTTAAGAATTAAAGGTTTAGTTTGCTGCAAAATTGTGATGTAAACACTAAAAATATCAGCTTTAACAGTTTCCTCTCTTTCTATTATTAATTAATTAATATTTTTTAATTTAAAAAAAAAAATTAAAAAATGCACCTTTAAAGCGACTTATCAAAACTGGAGAGACCTCACTATAAAAGACGTATAACAATTCCCGCCTAGTGCCAATGATTGCGTCCAGACATTTAGCTGCGGCTCTTCGAATCCTCCAACTAACATCATCATCGTCTGAGTATTCCTCTTGATCCCTTTGTAAAATTTACTTAAAAATTAAAAAAAAGATCCAAATACTCTTCTTCATCATTATCGGTCTCGTCCACATCCATTTCATCTTCATCATCATAGTTGTAATTCGGATCATACGAAATATATTTTAGACACACGTCTAAAATCTAAAAAATAAAATTCCGAAAGTTAAGATTTTTTTTTTAATTTTTTTTTCTACTTGTTTAATAAACGGTGTTATTTCTTTGGGACATCTTCTAACAAATGACTCAAAAGCTTGCAGCGAGTACTCAACAATTTCTTCATCATTGCTGTTGCAGTAGAAAACTATCAATGGAATTATGCTGCACAAATTTTGGCCTATTCTCTGACCAGCAGTGCGGCTGATTGAGCTTAAACATTGAATGTAAGTTTTTGTCAACGAATTGGATTGTTTTTTGTTTAGCTCAGTCAATAACAGACCGAGTAGTTCATCAAAAAGTACTGAGTTACAGCTGGCCACTAAATAACCAATTGCCAAGATAACTCGTTTTCTAACTGCCAATCTGGGACTGATTAGTTGTATTTTTAGACAAGATAATATTTGCGGATGAAAGCTGATTAAGCTGTTTCCAAAATGGTTAAGAATATCCGCCATTATATCAAGAGTTTCAAGTTGTACAGAGGCGTCATCCTTTTGAATGAAAAAAAATCAATAAAAAATCTTTAACAGTGTTTTAAAATTTAGAATAGATACCAAAAATTATTTTTTTGATAAAAATTTTAAATTTTAATTTTTAATAAATCTCAAATCATTTTACATTTAATTTAACACTTTTCTAGATTATAAATTTCAAATTTTAAAGCAGCATAAAAATTTTAGAAAAAAATTCCTTTTAAATAATTTTTTAAATTTGTTCAATTTTAAATTTTTTATAAATTTTAAACTCTAAAGCTTCAATTAATTTAGTTTTTATGTCTAGTTATTGGATTTTAACAGTGCTCTGTGGACAAAATCTGAATTTCGGGGTTTTGGGCACCGACCACCATTAATCGAAAATTTTTTTTCCACTAAGGCCTCAACACGATGTAAATTTAATATATCGTTTTGATTTTTTAATATAATAATAGCAACAAGTGAGTTTTTAATAAACCATTTTTTAAAAATATAGATAAAAACTTAGTTTATTAAGTATTGGCTAAAAGAAGGCATTGTGAATTTTGGAACAAAGAACAAAACAAAAATTTTAAAATGAATAACTTTTCTACTTTGATTTTAAAAATTGTTCTGCAAAATGTATCAGCTGATACAAACTTTGTACCACCCAAATAAAGTCTCTGCAATAACTCTGCAAATCTGCAAAGCACTAAATGTATTAGAAAATCATTAAAATTAAATTGCAGAGTTTTTGCAGGGACTTTATTTGGGTGAAAACCACCTTTACTGATTTTGGCTGTAATTATATGTTGGGCAGCTACGTTAACTATTGCAAAATGATTGATCTATTTGAATTTTAGGCGAAACAATTCCAGAAGAATCAGCTTTGTTATCATGTTTTGTGTGCAGGGAGTCCTAAGATGTTAAGGTTAATGATCGGGAAGCTCTTATTTTGTTTTAAATTATTTACAATAAATGTTGAAATATGAAAACTATGTATTTAGATTTTCAGACATGTTATAATAAAATGCTTTAAATAAAAAAACTCTGCTAAAATCATGAGTTTTTTTATTTAGTTTTTTATGAAATTTCAATCAAATGTACTAGAAAGATATAGAAAGTATTTAGGGTGAGTTTATGTGATCTTAAATTAATTAAATTTATTTTATTTTAGTTTAGCAACACTTGGGCACTTAAATGAATAAGTAACTTCATTTAAGTACCCAAGTCTAAGAAAAATCTATTCTGTCTATCAAGACTTAATAAATATTACTCGTTCGTAAATTATTATTAACTATTAAATTGTAAATTCAATTAATCGATCAGCAGCGAGTTTTAGGGCTATAATAATCTATCATGTTAATTGAAAAAGAAAAAAGAAAGAATGAAAAATTAAAAAAATTTTTTTAAGGATTTTTGATGCTGTTTACATTCAAAAAGCAAACATTTACTGTCATAGCTCACGGCTGAGCTTTACTCCCCATAGGGTCGCAGAATTTAATTACTATAACTTATACTATATTATTAGGATGGAATGATGTAGATGGCAAAATTAAAGTAAAAAGTACTCTAAAAAAAAATAAAAACTTCAAAAATAATAACGTAAAACGGAGTAAAACCAATTAGTCATTGATAGTTTGAGTTTTTCTTGAATTAGATTGTATTTAAATTATTAGAAACTTTCTTAAATCTAGTTTTTCTAAAACAAGAGAATAATTGCTCTTGTGTCTATTGTGATTTTTTTATTAGGTTTGAAAAAAAAATTGAATTTCAAATGATTAATCTTCTAATAAAAAATCGAAAAATATTTTTTTTCAAATTTTAAAAATTTTAATTGTTTGAAATACACTAAAAAATTTTACAGAATCAAAATTGATTAAATACTTCATGAGAATATTGAAAAAAAAATTTTTTTAAAGAAATGATAAAACCAATCAACAGAAATATAAAATTAATTGATTTAAAAGCTTCCTTTTTTTTTGATTGAACTTTTTACAATAGAATCTATTCTCCAAAAAATAGTTAATTTCGCCGTTCACTCATTTAACTTTTTTGAACTCATTCCATAATTTCTCTATAAACTTAAGTGATATGATAAGGTATAAAAAGATAAAAGTTAACAACTTTAAAAATAAATTTTAAAATAGAATAAAAAATGCCTCGAAAACTAATTGAAACAGCAATATATGGATACCTTATTCAAGTTCAGAGAATTTTATCAAAAATAATGATTGGTTTTATCCTCATTTTCAGGGTAAAACAAATCAATTACGTATTTAATAAAATATGTTTAAAACTATTTATATATATTTTTTCTAAACAAATATGAGATTCCTAGGAGTCAAGCTAAAATTTAACAAAATTAAGCTAAACTAAAATACTAAAATCTAATTTTATTAGCAATTTTAACAAGCTATAGACTTCATTAAAGTCATGATTTTGTTCAAACAACTTCACTGTAAATATTAATTGTTATATAAGTAATGAGTACCTTAAATAACTGTAGGAAGATATTTTGGGCGAATACTAAGTCGTTGTGTAGCATTGATTGTCAGACTGATGATTGAATACCCAAAAATATTCAGAAAACAATCCAAATTTTTTTTATTAATTTTTTCAATTTTTTTAAGTTTTTAAAGAATAAAAAAAAAATTTCTATATGCCTCCTGCAGGTAAATTAAATTTCAGAACTGATCAGAGGTTTTTAAATTTTAAGACCTTTTTATTACTTCCACGAAGAACTCAAGGTTGCAGTATTTTGCATCGAATGCTTTGAAGACTTGCTGTTTTTGCTCTTTTGGCTTAAAATATGAATAATGCCATAGCTTTCTAAAAAAATTTCCCCTTTTTACTTTTATTCTAAAATAATATTATCCTATGAACATTCTAAGAGTCTAATCAATAAAGTATCCTCGAATACATATTGAAGTATTCGTTGATACTTGTCAAAAACAGGATACACTTAAACTATTCATGAATTATTTTTACTTTTTGTATTGAATTCAGAAGACGGCTTGTTATTTTTTTGACAACATTGGAACTTATTTGTGAAGCAATATGCGGCAATTGATTGATAACAGTTTTCAAGCCGATCGTAGAAATATCTTTTAATTGCTCTTTATCAGAAAGCATGTTTGAACACAATGTCTCGACTATTGTTTCCACTTGGAACTCTTTAGCTTTGGCCACCAAAGGACCTAGGCTTGATAAAAATTTTCATTTAGCACTAGCAAAGAAAAATTTTTTTTTTACCATTTTACTGCCAAATTTTGTACCTCTCCATTTTTGTCTTCAAGAAGTTTCAGCAAAGTTTTGACAATCTAAAGCAAGAATGCTGAATTAAAGTTTTTTCTGAAAATCTAGTTTACTTTTCTTTCACTGTCATCATCAAGCTTAATCGAATCATTTTGAAGTTCTATCATTAAGTCGTTAGTGGCCATGAAACGGAAGTCTTTGTCGACCGATGTCATCTATTTAAAGTAATTAGATCAATATTAAGAGGGCCTAAATTAAGAGTTAACCTTTTCCAGAAGAGTGGGCAAATTGGATATTTGATATTGATTAGCCATTTTGGTTCTTTTTTAATCTTAATTTTGTGTTTTACACAGATTAAAAGTTAAATTTTCAAACTGGTAGATCAAATTTTAAGAATTTTATTGTTGTTTTTAATTTTTTAAATAAATTTAAAGCATATTTCTGTGTAAAATATATTTTCCTGCATTGCTTGGATTATAAATTATTGCAAATGTTTATTCATCTATTTATGTAATCATATTTTAAAGACAAATATGAAGCTTTGTAGCAAAAAGTTTTTAAAAAGACTGCATTTAATTTCAATTTCAAAATAAAATTTTGCATCAAACAAGTTTTAATTATTTCCCCTTATGATTCTCTAATATTTTCGATTTTATCAAAAAAATATTGCTATTTTTTTTCTTTAAATTTCAAGATAAGATAAAATCAAATGATTAGATAATTTATAAATTTTTACAAGTTTTGTTAAATAATTGAAAAGTTTTACTTTAAAAAAATAAATTTCAGATTAAAAATTTGGTATAATTGACACTAGAGTCATCAACAAAATTTTTAATCGCTTTATTTGAATTATTTTAAATCATTTTGTTTTTAGCATCATTTTTAAATTAATCTTTTAAAGTTTAAGACTTATGTCAAAGACTAATACTTTGATATTACTTTGATAAATATTTAAAATATAAAGTTTCTGGGATCATAAAATATTGCAGTAAAATATCCTAAGAGAAAATTTCAACAAATTTAATTAATAAATTTTTAAAGTCAATAAATTGAATTTTTGTTGTTTATTAATTATGATTTACAAAAGGCGCTTAATGGCAACAACAGCAAATCATGATATATCTCCTTTAAAGTATTTATTATATAAATTATTTTTAATAATTATTTTTACATTTTTTTATTGTAATTTAAGTGCCTAAATAAAGAATACAAGAAATTCACGTAATCAAATAGGTGGAGGCGGGGAAAAAGGGTGAAAATAAAAAAATCAAAACATAAACATTAAAAATCAATCATTAAATATTGTTCAAAAACAGGCTCGATTTCAAAACGTATCTCTTTTAAACAAGAGAGTGAGATTTTTTATTAATTTAAAATTTTTTAAGCTTGAAGTGTAATTCAGTTTAATAAACAAAAAGTAATTATGATCATCTTTTCTGACCTCCTTAGGTTATTAAGTCGAATCAGAATTTTGTCGTGACTTGATTAGAAAAAGAGTAAAATCGGAGCAAAGTAAAACAAATTGGATATTTTAGATAAATTAGATAGATTTGACGATCAGAGGCTGAATCTTAGTGTTGGTAATCGACTCCAATCGATTGGGAAAATTCGAAAATCGACTAATTTTTTTTAGTCGATTATTAAATCGATTAATTTATTCTAGTCGAATATTTATTTATTTCTTTTATTCAGTCAGTTATTAAATCAGTTAGTTTATTCTAGTTGATTATTAAATCGACTAATTATTTTTGGTCGAATATTAACAAAATGATGGGAGTATCAGAAAATTTATAGAATATTTATTTATAATTTGGTATATTTATTTTAAATCGTTTTAAATTTATCTTTTTAAAAATTTTTAAATTTTTTGAATATTTTCTTTAAATAATAAGAAATTAAATAATTTCAAATAAATCGTTAAATTGTAAATTTAGTCAATTTTTTAAAATATATTTTAAAGACTTAATTGACAAAAAAAGAATATCTTTGCTAATTAAATACTATTCTTTATAACTATTAAAAATTAACTATTAAACTATTAAATTATAACTTTTTATTATAAATAATAACTATTCATTTCGATATAAATTAATCTATTAAATAATCAACTAAAAAAAATTAATCGATTAAAAGTTAGTTGAATAATAAATCGATTATTGATAATCGATTGCCAACACTACTGAATCTATTTCAAAAACTAATTAAAAAGCCAAAAAATTAAAATTAAAGTTTGCATGTTTCAAATCATAATTTAAATTAAAAAAAAGACAATGCCTTAATTTAACTATTTATTATTTAATTTTAAAAAATCAAAGATCAAGTTTTCCACCTGAAAGACCAGGACCTCGTTTCTTTTTTTCTTTTTTCTTTAAAGTTTCTTTTGTTGGCAGAGGTTCTTCAACAATCTATACCGAAATAAAATTTTCAAATAAATAAAAAAGATTGCCCGATTTTTTTACTTTTTCGGAAGAATAAGGATTAAAATAATTTGGCTCTTTATCAATAATATTCAATTCTTGACTCATCTTAATTAAAATTTGAATTATTTTAAACAAAATTTTAATTTTTTTAAAAAAAAAATACCAAGTAAACTGCTTTTTCGGTTGTTTCATCAGCAAGTTTAGATTGAAGTGTAATACTTATACTTGTTTCGAGAGTAAATTGCCAACTTTTGTTTTTATCATAAGCTTTGTGAAAATATTTGGGAAAACGGAGAGCCAAATCAGAAGCAAATGCAGTATTTTCGATCACAGATGAAACATCTGAAATTCTTAAAATTTTCAATCAACAAAAAGACAGCTATTTTTAATTCAACCTTCAATTGTCTCTTTATCAATTCTCAATTTTTTTCCCTCATCTTTGTTTTTTTTGGCCAAATTTTCCAAAGAAATCTTTAGTGTTTCAAAAAGTTTGTTTAGCACAAGTTTAAGCATTTCATGCTCTTTCTTTTTGTTTCCTAAATCAGCGATTCTTTTAACAGCTTCATGCTGAGCTTTTCTCTTTTCTAGAAACATTTTTGTATCTATTTTTAGTATATTAGCAACTAATAAACTAAGATGGCGTAAACCTACACATATTTTTGAATTCTGGAGCTTGCAATTGATCGTCCGAACCATCTTTGCTTTCAGAATGTACAACATAAATCAGACATACAAAAAAAACCAGATGGAACAAAAATTTATTTGATGAAGCATTCATTTAAAAATCTATGATGTTTGTTTTTAAAATAACTTATGCTTTATAAAAAATATTTTTTTTATTTTAGAGAAAAAATGTATCATAGTTGTTTGATGTATGAATTGATTTTTAATTTTATCAAAGTGTTTTGTGAAGTTTCTATAGCTATTATTATAAAAATTGAGCTCTGAATACACAGCAAACAATGGTTTATTTAATAAATATTAATTTTAAATTAGTTTTATAATTTTTTTTCCTTAAAATGTCAAGGAGACATAAAAATTATAATATTAAATAATTTTGATTTAATACTAATTTAGAAAATTTGAAAAAAAAACAATTTCAATAAAATTTTGATTATAAGTTCATTTTTTGAAGAATTAACTAAAAAAAAATTGATTTATCGGAATTTCAATTTTAAATAATAAACAGGGCGAAACCAAAAAAATCATTTTAGAAGCTAATGACAAAAATAATTCGAAATATTTTAAAAAAATTTTGATGTTTTGTTCGAATCAGTTTTAAGTTTTTGTTTTAAATGTATCCTTATTAAATTTACAGTTTGATTTTGATTAATTTGAATTAGAAATTAGTTCTGGTCATTTGATTTGTAGCTTGATTCAAATTTTTCGTTCGGTTAAAAAAATAGATTATTTTTATTTAAATAGTAATAAATTTTTGATAGAAAAACATTTTTACTGAAAATACTACAATTTTTTTGATTAAATTTTAATTGAAAAAAAAAACAAAAAACTTTTTAATTAATTTCAATTAAACTTTTCAATTTCTTTTCTTCTCATATACTATTTTTGGCTCTTAAAAATTTCTTAAAAATTATTTTTAAAAATATTTTTGTAATTTTATCAAAATATAAGACTTTTGAAGATACTGACCAATCTTTAAGTATCAAATTTTAAAAGATGGACAGATGAACTTGTTAAAATTTAATAAAATAAGATTAATGTCTGATCTCAATATATTCAAAAGGGCTTAATAAATATTAAAAAAAAACAAGGAAATTACACAATCTTAGATAATTTCAAAATAATTCAAATTACTAAAAATTAAATTTTGGGTTACATTTTTGAAAATGTTTATATACTAAATGGATCATGGAATTGGCGTTCAATTATTTAGTCTCAAATCACAAAGACATGAAACCTCGTATCTCATTTTGGAGCTGATTCTTTTTTAAATCCCAAAAATTATAAGTAAAAATAATTATTCATTTAGAAACCATTTTTTTGATCATTCAAAATTTATTTAAATTTTTATGACTGTAGAAAATAGTTGTATCTAGTAGGAACAATATTGTTGACAAAATTTATTAAAGAAATGGTAAAAAAATTTTAACAATAATAAAATTATAGATTTTAGCTTAATTTTTTGAATAAATTAAAAATGCCTTTTTAAGAAATTTCTTTTAAAATTTTGTTTTTGTTTGCCAGGATAAGCATTGGCAAATTAATACATGGTTTATGTAAAAACTGAATAAAAAAAAATTAAATATAATTATTTCTATAAACAAATTCCTGGAAACTGTTAATGTTAAAATTTTTTATTATCAGGGTATAAAATTTTTTTAGATATTGCTTGATATCATGAAATGAAAACTAGCAAATTTTATTAATTAAGAAAATATGAGTCTCATTTTCATTTTTATAATAAATTTCATCAATCAGAGCCTAATCAATGTCCATTATTATTTTTTTTATTATTATATCTAATCTTAAATTATAAAATTTTTCAGATTGATCCTTTTTAATTTTTTTTAAAGACAAAATTAAAGCAGGATAAGTCTATTCGTTTCTCAAAATTCTTGAGATTTGTGATTTATTAATGGTACATCAGAGGACGAATTTTCATCAACGAAATTTTAATAACCCAAGTGGTATAACAGAAGTCGAATTAAAGATTTTTTTTAATAAACGTTAGTTTGTTTCATCGTGGCAAATTTTTGTAAAATTTTTTTCTTCAAAAATTTATTTTTTTCAAAAACTTACCATAATAATTGACTTATTATCATTCGGAAAAATCGAAAAAATTCAATTTAACATTATTTAGAAGTAGATAAAATTTTGTAAAATAAATATCTAAAAACTAAGATTAAACAACTTTAATAATTAAATTAAATTACTCAAAATTTTTATCATTCTTTACTTTTATCGGGCAAAAATTTTAAATGAAATTATTTAAAATTTAATTTACCATTAAATGAATATTTTAAAAAAAAAAAGTAATAAAGTAGACTTTTCAATTTTTATTTAATTAATTTAGTCATTTTTGTCTTGGCGTTTAAATTTTTGAGTTTTATAATTAATTTCTTTCTAGACATTTAGTTTCTTTTTCTTTTTATTTGGTCCATTTATTTTATTCTTTATTAGTTGTTCTGAATTACCAGACATTTTATTGAATTCAATGAAAAGCTGATTTTTGAAGAAAAAAAATTATTTTGTTTGTAAAATATCTATTTGTTGATTAATTATGCCCATTGAACCAAAGAAGAGAACAATTAATTAAAGTTTAAGAAAAAAATCCAGGGTAAAATTAGAATATATTTTAAGTGAAAATCTCGTTGATCTTGGTAAATAAATATTGTTCATAGGATTTAGGCAGAAAAAATTTTTTTGAAGATAATTTATAAGAGATGCTTGAGTGGCAATATATATTTACCGATTTTAGAAGGTAATGAGTCCTTTCTTAATTTTATCTAAAATATGTCGCTATCTATTTTAAAAACTTGATCTTTTTTAAATAAAAGTGTATTTTCTTTAATTTCTTTGGAAAAAAAGGAGCAAATTGAAGCTATAGATCAAGTTTAAACGATCATGTTAATTATAATTATTAGATAAATTGTGTTCATCTTTATGGCAAATGATTTAAGAAATAAATCTTATTAATTATTTTGTGCAGGGAAAACTCAAAAATTTCGAAACAACTGAAATCATTCAGCCATGATAAAAATTATTAGAACACTTTGAAATACCGAAATTGAAGTAAAAGTAAAAATATCAATTTTTTGAAATTAATGTAAAAAAGCATTAAAAGCTATCTCTGTATAATTTTTTCACATTCAAAAAAATAATGAATAATCCAATAAAAAATTAAATTTTCGTAAGGAATTTCTGTGATTATTTTTTTTCTGTGTGTTTTAATTTTTTTAAATTTGTTATTAAATTATTTTGATCCTTTAAATTTGATCTTTAATTTTAGCGAAAAGAATTCAAAAAGAGAAATCATCCGATCAAACATTATATGTTACATTATTATGATCTCACCACTAAGACTGATCACTCAACAACAACAAAAAAATTAATTACAAATTTTTACAAATTTGAATAAAACATAAACTTTTTTCTAGCAAATTTTAACTTATTTTAAGTAGAAAGGTGTAAAAAAAAGGTAAAAGATAATCACAAAAATTTGATTTTTTTAATGGAAAAAATTTTGAAAATCTTAAAATGAAAATATTAAAGCATTCTTTCCTAATATCTTTTTTTGAATCTTTTTTCATTACAAAAGCTAAAGTAATTTTTCGTAATCTTATCAATTCTTGTTTATGGAAATTAAATTATTCAAGCTTAACACAAAATATTTAAGAAAAAGTATATTTGCAAAATCTCCACTTTTTTTGATGTGCCTCTTATGTGTCGTGATTCAAAGCTGAATTTAAATTAAGTAACATTTTTTTATTAGAATGGTTTTTTTTTCTATTATTTTTAGATTTAAAAATTTTAATTGCGTTATATAGTTTTATTTTTTGTTAATTTTAATATTATATTAAATTTTAAAAATTATGTGTTTTAATAGATTGATAAATTTTAATGACATTGTGAAATTTCATTTAATAAATTAGAAAAAAAGTAATACAAAGAAATAAGTGATTAATTTTTCCTCAAATTGCTTAAATTTTGTTATGCAAGTGAATCAACTTCAGTTTTATTTCATGGTAAATTTTGCAAAAATTCAGTTGATAATTTTTCTGTTTTAATTAAATTCTAACTTTTTTCTCTTCATAATAAATTAAATAGATTAAAAAACTATTTTTGTTTTGCTTTTAATAGAAAACGGCACTTATTTTATATTTAAGCATCTTATTTTTAAGCACAATAGGGAAATTTAAGAAGATGAAGATTTTATTGAAATAAAATAGCGTTTAAATAGCCATTATTTTTGAAAAATAAAAAAATTGTATTCTCATCCGATCTGATAATGTTTTTACTTTTGATAACACCTGCTCTTTAATGGACTATGCCAAATATTTGAATCAAAACTTTTTTCTAGGATGGTAATTTTACTTTGTAATTATTCCTTATACCTAAAAAAGCTTATTGTTCCTTTTATCTTGACTTGTGTATTTAAAAAAAAGAGTAAGCATCTTTGTTGTCTTTTTTTTTAATATTTCAATTTTAATTTAATTTTTTTAATATTTTTCATCTGAAGGATCTGTAGCTCTGTGCGGATATAGATAAATAAATAAATTTTAAAATATTATTTTATTACTCATATTATTAAACAGAGTTGTTTAAAAGTCCTAAATTAAAGTCAAAGTCCGGACTTTAATGACCTAGCCTCTTATTTTTTTGAGAGGTAAAAAGATCATTTGGACACCACAATCACTACATGGAACGGTAAAAATTCAGATACTAATTTTTGACTTAAAAATTACTTGATTATCAAGTCAAAGTCACTAATATTAAATTCCAAGTCCGGACTTAAAAAAATAAAAAAGTTCAAGTCTTTGACTTTTTTTCAAGCTACTTGTTTAATCTCGTCTTTAATTAATTTATTTTTATACATAATTAAAAATAGTTTTCATTTTCTTTTAATATTTTTAATTTTTATTTAAGGCCTCATTGACGAATTGAAAATAAAAAATACAAAAATTAAAATTCTACAAAAAAATAAAATAATTAAATTTAGATTCACAAGTCGCATTTAGTCCAGTTTATTGGAATTTTTTACAATTCTAAAAAATCGTTTTTATATTTTTCCATAATATTTTTTTTAAGTGATTATTTTTCTTTATATTAAGTGTTGATTGTCTATAAAAAAGTGAATCGATACATTTTTTTTTCAAAACTTTTAAGAAATTTTTAATTTGGTAGAAATTGAAATTTTTTTAACAGATTTTAAAATTTTGTGAAACAAAAAAATTATTAATGATTTTTCTGAAAGAGGTTTCTAAACTTTTTTATTCAAATTAAAGAAAAATGGAGTAAAATTCTGGTGTTGAATCTACTATTTACAGTTATTTTTAATGAAAATCTTTTATTAATTTTTCTAATTCTAAAATAAATACCCCACATGTGAAATAGTACATTTTTTTAAAAAAATTAAGTTTAAGCTTTGATTCTTTTAATTCAATTAATCTTTTTTAATTTTCTTTTATATTTTATTATTTTTTAATTTTTGTTAAATTTTGCTTTAATGTATAACTTTATATTTGGATAGAATTTTTTAAATTCTAAGTAAAATATTAATATAACTCAGGTATTGAAAAAAAAAACTTTTATTTTTTTCTTAATAAATATTATTGGAAAAAAATGGATATTTTTACAACATAAAAAGTAATTTATTACAGATAAAAATGATTACAATTAAATTTTCATAAACCAAGATTATTTCAGCTTAATATTTTTTTAAAGAAAAAATTTTTCATTGCTAAAATTCACGAAAAATAACTTGAAATTAATGATTTTTCTCTTTAAAAATTTTGCGTGAATTATCGTACCGTGTTCCCTTGTTCGATAAGGCAGCCTCATACACCTAAACCAAGTTTTTGTGCATGCAACAAACACCATCTCGCCTATGTTAAAACATTCTTTAGTTACACAGCATGTTCTAAAGATTTGCTTAAGATTTGAGTCCGCATTAAAATCAGGTTTGTAAGCTTAATGTTTTAAATGGCATTGTGGAATTTCATACAAATCGTCAAATACAAAAATAAAAAAAATTTTATAACTTTTGTGAAAAAATGTCAAAAACTTGCTCTATTAATGAAACAAAGTGAGACAAGTTTTGTTTCACGTAGTTCCGAATCTGCAAAATCTGTGGAATAAATTGCATTTTATTTGTAATACTTTAATAAAGAGGGGCAATATATTTTTTAAATAATATGAGGGAACACAAAATTTAATTTTTTTAGGATTATTCTAAAAATATTGCTAATAATTTCAACAATTCTCATAATTTAAATAAGTGTGTACAGATTCAAAACTTTTTTCATAGTTATTCAAAAAAGTTAATTCTTTTAATCATTCTTCTCTAGGTGATCTTTAACTTAAAAAGGCCGTAAGATTTTAATAGATTTGCTTAGTTTTTTTTGTTTTCGTAAAGAACAAACGGCTTAAGTAAAATTAATGTTTTCCATAATAATGCTGAGAGGTGAGAAATTGTTTAGCAACATACTGTAAAAAAATTAGAAATAAAAATCTACCAATATTTTAATAAAATTGAATTTTGCCAAAGTCAATAAAAGTTAGAATCAGTCATTTAAAAAATAACAGTCAAAAATTTAATAATTTTACAATTTTTATCAAATAATAAAAAAAGTTATTTTTATTTTTCAAAAAAATCTCAAGCTATAATTAACTTTAAAACGGTATTGTGAAATTTCGTAGAAAACTTTCAATACATAGATAAAAAAATTTATGACTTTTATGAAAAATGTCAAAAACTTGTTCTGTAAATGAAACAAAGTGAAACAACTTTTTTTTTAGCTATTGAGGAATTCTGCAAAATTGCATTCTATTTAAAAATAGATTACAATTAATTCACACATATTTTACAGACTTCCGCAGTATCTGAAACAAAAGTTGTCTCACTTTGTTTCATTTATAGAACGAGTTTTTGACATTTAACTAGAACAAAAGTTATATGATTTTTTTATTTTTGTATTGCAAGTTTTGTACGAAATTTCACAATGCACTTTAAAGTTTAATTATAGCTTGAGATTTTTTTAAAAAATAGTTAAATGAAATTTTTTTTTCAATTTTATCTTTGATCACAGCACTATAAATTGAATTCAAAGAAATGAATTTATATTTTAATTTTTCACAACGACTTGGACTTTGACTTAACAAGGCCACCACAATAACTACCTGGAACGGCAAAAAATTCATGTTGTTCGGATTTCTTTTTTAAATTTAAAAATCTGGATATGGACTTTTGAAAAAAAAAGACTTTATTTATTTTTTCCAAAGTCAAGCCAATGATTTAAAATTTTATTTTTTACAGTAATGAAATCAAATTCATATTTGAATGATATTTGAATCTTTGAATAAAAAATTTGTTCAAATTTAAATAAATTCAAATAAAAAAATAAAAAAAATATTCAAATTATGAAATCAAATTTTTTATCGTTCGTAATTCATATTTGAATTTTTTAAAAATCTTGTATACATTCAAAAGTAATTGAAATATATTGCATAATACAAAGACAAAATTTCTTATTTTTTTGAAAATTTTTCATGAAATAAAATTTAAAATTACACATTTAACATTTTTAAATTAGTAAGACCTGACTAAAAATTTATTTTTTTTAAAAAATATTTTTAGTTAAAAATAGTAAGCAACTTTCTTGGCCTTCTTTTACTTAGATGGTAGATCGGTTTTAAAAAAAAATTTATGCATTTGGCATAATATTTAATGCTTAAAATAATTTGCGTCGTGATTAATTTTTAAATTCAAATATTGTATTCGAATATTATTTTAAATTAATTGTTTATTTGAATTTTTTTTTCAATTCAAATCGGAAAATCAATTTTTTTTTTATTCAGAATTAAATTCAAATAAATATTCATTCAAATTCTAAATTATTTGAATAACGGGTGTAGAAAAAAAAACGGCACAAAAGTTAAGTTTAATTTTCTTTAAGAGTGGACAAGACCTTTCCCAAATTTTTTTCAAAATTTAAAATCAGACTGATCCTTGCTTTATAATAAAAAAAAATCATTTCAAAAAGTTGAATTTTCGATAAGTTGTTAATAAAAAATTTACGAAACCATCAAAAAAGATTTGTACAACTCAATTTAAAAAGAGCATTATTTTTGAAAAATTTGTATTTTAAATTATTGTTGCTTGAATTGATTGTTTAATGGAAGATTAAGGTAGATTTAAGGTAGATTTACGTCATTTTCCTAAGAAAATTTTTTTAATTCATTAGTTTCATTTTTAATTCAATTAAAATTTTAAATAAGGCCGCATATTAAAGCGTTATTTATTTTGATTAAAAGTTGATTGAAAAAATGCCATTTGAATGGATCGATCATCATCTAAAATTAATTGTTGAAATCTATTAGAAATTTTTCTGAGAATAACTTATCCAGAATCTCAGAGAGAATCTTTCACCATGACTTCTCATTTTCATCTCTTCCTTTTTTATCTACCTATGATTTGCCTAATGACAAATGGAACTACCTAAGGGATTCTATTTTAAGTATTGATTTAACGGGTGAAGAAAAAAAAATGGCACAAAAGTTAAGTTAATTTTCTTTAAGAGTGGACAAGACCTTTCCCAATTTTTTTTCAAAATTTAAAATCAGACTGATCCTAGCTTTTCAATAAAAAAAAATTATTTCAAAAAGTTGAATTTTCGATAAGTTGTAAATAAAATTTGTACGAAACCATCAAAAAAGATTTGTACAACTTTGTAAAAAGTAACCAAAATTTGGCAAAAGCTTAAGTTATTAGGCGATTCACTGGTCTTGGATACAGAAAACGTTCTATTTATCGTTGGCTAGATATTATAGAAAAAGATAAAACTTTCAAGAGAAAAAAAGGAAGTGGTAGACCTGCTAAAATAGCGACGAAACTAATGGTGGCCAAACTAAAAGCCTATTTCAATCATAAATCGGGTCGTTCGCAAAGAAAGATGGCTAGAAAGTTTAATTGCCACTATACCTATATCGGAAAGATTTTAAAAAAGTATACAAACATCAAAAAGTATAAAAAACACAAGAGACCTCATTTAAATGCTAACTAAGAGAAGGCAGCAAGGCTAAAATGTAAAAAAATCTTTTTTTCAACAGTCCAGGTCCGGATTTTTAAATTTAAAAAAAAACTTAAAAACTTAGACTTAAAACGGTGACTTATAAACAAGTGTTATTAAATCCTCGTGTCACCACCAGTGTTAGTTGGAAAAATAATCAGAAAAAAAATGTTATCAACTTGTAGAAATTAATCTAATCACAGTCGCTAGTTAAGTAGCACAATTTTTGAAATTCATCCGAGGTGACGTCAAAATAGTCTTATAGAAAGTAACGAAAATGCTGAATGCTTTTCAAATTCACATGACCATCAATCCTCTGGATAAAAAATGCTAATTTATGAAAAAAAATTCTAATTTGGCTCCATTGGGCTTAACCTAATTTTTTCGTTCACTTAAAAATTATTCAAATTAGCCGAACTAATACTTTTATGTGTAGTCTATTCGAACATAAAAATGGTTCGTACAAGTTCATTGAAAAAAAAATTTCATTGCGCTTTAAAATCAGATAAAATTGTACATGATTAGTTCTGCACACCGAACCATCCTGCATCCACCCTGCCCCTCTCTCTCCATCACTAAATTATAATTTTTAATTTCAGCATAATAATTCGGTTCAATTTCTCTCTCTCTCTCCCTCTCACGTCCTAAGCTATTTATACGAAAATTTCTCTCTCTCTATTTCTCATTTCTAGCTTTTTTAGAAATAAAAATTTTCCACCAACAAATTACACTCACAAAATCCTATGCAATCCGCACACATCCACTCATTTAGCTTTTGTTCTAGGCACAACCATTTCTAAGCCAACCAACTTACCAATTTGATTTTTTGCATATCTAGAACCAAAAGCTTATTAATTTAGAATGGCTTGCTGCACGACCATATCGCCGCTCAACTCGGCCCAAAAGCGCCGCACCTCGGCCATGTTCGACTTTCCGCACTCGGCCAAGCGCCGCCGCCCGCTCTCCTCCGCCAACCCGGCCTCCACCATGCTCACCACTACGGCCACTGTGCTCAACTCGAACAAACAAGTCGTCATCGAGTCAGCAGACAAAAAAGCGGGCGCCTTCCAGTCGCTGCCGTACGCGCCAACGGGCGGCACCGTGAGCGACGAGTGCAACGAGCTCCAGGCCAAGAGCGAGCTGATGGAGCGGATCAGACACGAGGCCAAGCGTCTGATACGGCGGCGTCAACTCGGCGTCTCCAGCGTCAACATGCTGAGCGCGGAAGCGGCCGGCGCGGACGCCACCCTTGGCAACGAGCCCGTCTCGCCTCTCCACTCGCCCTCTGACCCCAAAAGCTCAAAGTTAAAGGCCCTGCTCTCGCACAACGACGTGCCCCTCTTCTCCATCAGCCAAGTCAATCAAATATGCGACAAAATGATGAAGGAACGCGAGCAGTTCATCCGCGAACAGTATGACAAAATTTTGGCCGACAAGCTCAGCGAGCAGTACGACTCGTTTGTCAAGTTCACTCACGAGCAAATACAGCGTCGCTTTGAAACCTCACAGTGCAGCTATGTGTCCTAAACAGCCTCAGTGTTCTCTCAAATCTCGTTATACATTTCTTTTTTCTTTCGTTTCTTTTTTTCTCTTCACTTTACCTTTTTTGAATGTTATGTACTTTGCTAATCTATGTTTAGAAACAACGAAAGCCATTGATTACCATTTGATGGCCGTTTAAGGTCCATTTTTTTAACAAGATTGTATAAATATCGCTATTGATTGATTTTTAATAAATTGATAATTTTTGCTACTTTTTGTTTGTGATCGCGATTGAGTAGCCATTTTGAGCATTGATCTGATCCAGTGATTTGGTCTAAGAGTTTATGAGAGAAGGTATTTTTGCCAGACTGTGGTGGTATTTTGCAAGTCAATATTCTTTTTTTTTTAAACATGTGTCAATTGTACATACTGGCCAAGAGCCGTGTTTTAATCATGCCTTGGCCTTGGCCGTTTCGATGTAGAAATTGTTTTTAAATAAGTCTATTTTCGTATTTCATTCAAGTGAATAGTTTTCATTCTTATTTTCTTTTTCTTCTTCTTTTTTTTTGGATGATGATTATAGAAAACCGAAAAATTTCAACAACAACAAAAATCAACAAAATATCTTTTAAAAAAAATGCGATTTTTTTCTCTAATTGTTACTTTTTTTATTTATTGTATTTATCTTTGAAAATTTGGCAATTTTTTTTCTTGAATAAATAAACGAAATTTAAAGCTAATTATTTTCTTAAAAAATTTTAACTAATTTTACCCATAAAATAAATGAATACTCAAATTAAATGTAGAGTTTACATTCAAACAAGACAAAATAATGGTCGTGGTAATAATGTGATACCAGTGACTCTTCAAGCCACAAGTCTAAGTCAAATTAAATTAAATTAATTTTAATTTTAAATTTTTATTTATTCATAATAAAAAAAACAAAAAAAATTTAAATATAATAAAATTAATAAGTCTAAAATGTAAAAGAAAATTAACAAACAGTCTAAGCTGTAGATGTTATATTTTCTAAACATCATTACTGAGTTTCTGCACATCCAGCATTTATTTAGTAAATACTTATATGAAATTAAAGTACTTTATATTTACATAGTATTTTAGGAATTCGATCAATATGTTGGGATAAAAATAAGAATCAATATGTTGTATTTTTCTTATGCAATTTGGACTTATTACACCTTGAGAACTGTGTCTCTATTCGAATAAATATTACTAAAACAGGATTAGACAAAATTTAGAATAGAGCCTTAATAATAACTTAACCGAAATATACATTTTGTTACAAAAAGATTCAAAAATAAAATTTATTTTTGTCTGTCACTGCTCAAATCCTATAGAATTTTATATAGATGTTAAAATTTTATATACTTAAATGTTAACTTTTTTATCAATTTGAAAATATTAATGTTAAGTTTTCTTTTTTAAATATTGAATTTTAAGCTTATGGCTAAATCAGATAGTTTTTTTTTTCACACAGTGGTGATTTGACATAAGGATCCATGGTAAATTTACGCAAATTAACGTAAAAAATGGTTATTCAAAATGATGGTTATTGGCATAAAAGTGTTTTGTTACAAATTTTATTGGTTTTTACATATTCTTTTCGTTTTTTACCATTTTTTACCAAAATTTACCAATAAAACTTTGGATTTTACAAATTTTTACCTAAAAATTAAATTAAAAAAAAAATTTTCGTGCTTGACAAAATCGTATTTTTTAACAAAATTCTTTGAAAAACATCAAAATTTGAGATTTTTTTGGCATTTTTGGAGTTAACATAATTTAACGAAAAAATTGGTAACTTTACTATTTTTAACACAAATTTACGTAAAATTTAGTCGATTTACCATTTTTTATAATTCTTGTTTTGCGTAAAAAATTGTAAAATTACCATTTTTTACGTTAATTTACCTTAATTTACGTAACTTTACGTAAATTTGCGCAAATTTACCATGGATCGGCATTGTGAAATTTCATACATAACTTCCAATACAAAAATGAAAAATTTTTCTAACTTTTGTTCTAAATGTCAAAAACTTGTTCTGCAAATGTAACAAAGTTTAACAACTTTTGTTTCACCTACCACGAAAGTCTGCAAAATTGCACCCTATCTAAAAGTTTTAAAAATAAAACGCAATTTATAGGCACAGATTTTGCAGATTTTTTGACATTTAGAACAAAAGTTAGAAAAATTTTTCATTTTTGTATTTGAAGTTTTGTATGAAATTTCACAATGGCCATGGATCCTCATGTCAAATCACCACTGTATATGCTAGTTAGATCTCATAATAAAGCATCTCTAGCTTACCATGTAGAGCAATCGAAATAAAAAGTGACAACTTTTAAATATTTGAGAGTTCAGCATAGAAAGAAAAAATAGCAATCAGGGTATTGTGAATCTCAGATACAAATTCAACAAAAATTAATTAATTTTTTGGTAAATTAAAATTAAAGTTAATAAAAAAATTTAGAAAAAATACTGCACCACAGTGCAACATACTTTGTTGTACCTTTTTTACCTAAATTAATTTTTCTAATGTAAAAAAGAAAAATAATCAATAAGATTTAAATAGATTATTGATTTGATTTACTAAAAAAAAGAAAAAAAAAATTATTTTAGGTCAAAAAGGTACAAAAAAGTATGTTGCACTATATTGCAGTATCTTTTCGAATATTTTTATTAAATTTACATTTAATTTATCAAAATGAAAATTTTTTATTAATTTTTATTTGAAATTCACAAAATCGCAATCAGGCAATTACAAATTAGCGAGGAAAGGACATAAGCGCCTCCCCTATTACCTGCTTGGATAGAAAAGGGGAAAAAAAATAAAATTACATAATGGAGTCGAATATTCGATATGTCTTGACTTAAAACCCGCTTTGTATTCATCCACCCTTATTACCAATTGAAGAGAATGAATCAATCCTGCCCTCAATTATCTCTTAATCAACTCAAAAAGTCAGTTTGAGACTGTTTGCAGTTTAAGTTTATTTAAGACTCTCTAAAAACTTTGAGAGGTATAGGTGCTGAGTTTTGAATGAATTGTTGCTTTTTGATGTTGGTTTTTGAAAATGAATATTAAGAGTAATTTTACGCAAAATTCCAAAAGTGAAAAACAGTTAATTTACCGGATTTTACGTACAATTTCGTAAAAACCAAAAGGACCAAAAAAATCCAAATTTTTTCACTTTTTTTAGTTTTTTTTAAAAATTAATTGAAAATTTTAAATAAAAAAAAATTTAATTTTTTTACGCAAATTTTCGTAATTTTTTATTGATTTTAGTGAAAAATAGTAAAAAAAGTAAAAAAAAAATTTAAATTAAGTTTTTTAATATCGAAATTATTAGATACATAAATTTTAGTAATTTGACCTGTCGCCATTTGTCATTTTTCTCAATTACAGTTTCAATTACCTTAAAAAAAAAGCAGAAAAATCGATTATTATTTAACGTGAATTAAAAACATATGAACTTAAAATACGTGAAATTTTTTAATTCTTTTTACATAATTTCTTTTTCATTTTCCGCAGATTTTTTTCAAGCTTCACTAAGAGTTGAATGCGCCGGGACTAATCTCAGAAAATCCTCTTATAAAATTTATTTTTTATTTTTAGAAAGAATTAAAAAATTTCACCTATTTTTAGTTTATATGTTTTTGTTTTACGTTAAGTAATAATCGATTTTTCTACTTTTTTATTTTTGTACCATAAATTAATAAAAATTTACTAAAACAACTTTTTTAATTTATATTTTTATTTTAAATTAATTTAGAGTATGGTTTTTCTAAAATTGACCGGCCATAAGGCCAATAGGCTGGCCCTCAACACTACTTGGAGGGTCAACCTTAAATCTGAAAAGACCATCATTGCCAGATCCCTCTGACTCGGATGGAAATACAAAAAGAGATTAAAAAACATTAACAATGTGAGAGACACATGAAAGAAAAATATGTAATTCAAAAAGTAAAAAAATTTATAAAAAAATTAATTTCCTGATCTGTGAATTGCACATAAATTCGTATTTTATTTCTAGACAGCATACCTTTGACTCATAAAACCATTTGAAATTATTGGCTTGACTACTACTTTTTTATTTCCTGTTTTGGTTCGCTTTTTTTGACAACCTACACAAAGCTGATTGTAAAGAGTTACATGCTTTTGTTGAATATTAGCAAATTTTTTTTAGCTTCTTTTAAAGTCTTGTCAATACCACCATGACCGACTATTAAATGACAATTGTTAATTTCATCGAAAATTTCTTCAATTGCCAAGATGATCAAATTGGTGGGATGCCTTTCGTTCAATTTTCTTATTTATCTTATTGAACCAGCGATCTTTTATAGCTGATAACGTCCCATATGATAATATACTGAGTCATCTTTTGTATTAGGATTGTTTTTGTTTTGATTGAGTATTAGAACAATTTCATCAATTTGTTTTTTGTTAAAAACCATTCTTAGCAAAAATTCATAAAAAGCATTCTTGTTACGATCGTAGTCCGATTCCATTTAATTGATTTTTTATAGAAATTACTAATTTTAACATTTACATATAATTTAGTCTAAATCAAGATTTTAATCATAATTTAGTGAAAATAAGTATACAATTTAAGTTAAATAAGCAAGAAAATTTTGATTTTGACTAAATTGCATTTTTTTTTAATATTTAGACTAAATAATTTATTTTGCTTATTCAATTTGACATAACCATACTTTCATGAACTTATGTGATTTAAGACTCTTGAAGATTTTTTAATCAATAATTTAATTAATGTTTAATTATCTTTTTTCAAATTTTATTTTAGTATTAATGTTTTTTTTTCAGTTTTTAGGAAGTTAATTTTAAGATTTTTATGTTATTATGTTTATCTAATCTTCGCCCCTCTGACACTCTGACAATGTGGTTGTCAGGATGACATTCGAGCTTCTCTCACCGCTTTTAGCCACCTACATGCATGAATTTTTATTAGATATTTGAACTTTTTTAAATGGTGCAATTAACGGTGTAGAATAAGAAATGGCACAAAATTAATTTTATCATAAAAAATTTTATATTTAACTAAGGCTTTAAATTTTTTTTTAAATTATAACTGAACCCTCCTATTTTGAAAAAATAATATCACTTAAGGTATTGAACTCTATGACGACGTATGATATCGAGCCTAGAGCGAACACTCTTGGCATGGTCTTGTACAACCTTTGGGTCGATATTGCTCAGGCAGGCGCAAATTTTGTTTTCGAGTTGCCTAAGATTTTTTGCCTTCCAATTGCCCTCTTAAACTTTAGCTTTCAAATTTTCTCAAAAATCTTCAATTGGTCATGCTTTAGCAACATACCTTATATTTTGATCTAACATATAATTCTGTACCATATTGGCATAATGAGATGATGCTAAGTCAGGCCAAAATACATAATTGCCATCCTGAACGTACTTGTTCTTTACACTCTACTGCGTCTTGCTTACATTAATGCTATAAATAATATCATTCCCTGGCGGCGCGGTGCCACCAAGAGTGAATTAAGATTCATCATAAATTATAAATTCATATCTGCTGTATTTTAAAAACATTCGACGACATTTTGGCCTTGCTGCCTTCTCTTAGTTAGCATTTAAATGAGGTCTCTTGTGTTTTTTATACTTTTTGATGTTTGTATACTTTTTTAAAATCTTTCCGATATAGGTATAGTGGCAATTAAACTTTCTAGTCATCTTTCTTTGCGAACGACCCGATTTATGATTGAAATAGGCTTTTAGTTTGGCCACCATTAGTTTCGTCGCTATTTTAGCAGGTCTACCACTTCCTTTTTTTCTCTTGAAAGTTTTATCTTTTTCTATAATATCTAGCCAACGATAAATAGAACGTTTTCTGTATCCAAGACCAGTGAATCGCCTAATAACTTCAGCTTTTGCCAAATTTTGGTTACTTTTTACAAAGTTGTACAAATCTTTTTTGAAAAAAATTGGGAAAGGTCTTGTCCACTCTTGTAGAAAATTAAACTTAATTTTTGTGCCGTTTTTTTTTCTACACCCGTTAAATCAATACTTAAAATAGAATCCCTTAGGTAGTTCCATTTGTCATTAGGCAAATCATAGGTAGATAAAAAAGGAAGAGATGAAAATGAGAAGTCATGGTGAAAGATTCTCTCTGAGATTCTAGATAAGTTATTCTCAGAAAAATTTCTAACAGATTTCAACAATTAATTTTAGATCATGATTGATCCATTCAAATGACATTTTTTTAATCAACTTTTAATCAAAATAAATAACGCTTTAATATATGGTCTTATTCAAAATTTTAATTGAATTAAAAATGAAACTAATGAATTAAAAAAAAATTTCTTAGGAAAATGACGTAAATCTACCTTAAACGATTTAACAATCAATTCAAACAACAACAATTTAAATACAAATTTTTCTTAAAAAATTCTCTTTTTAAATTGAAAATAATTAAGTTCAATCGCAATAAATGTTTTTTAAAATTTAATTTAATTTTTATGTTTAAATAATTTTAATAAAAATTAAAAGTCAAAATAAATAAATTTTTAAACCAATGAAGGCAATACTTTCATCTAAACGAAGTATTATACAGAGCAAATTTTATTTACCATTAAGTATACAAATGCTAAAAATTGGCAATTTCAACTAACATGCTACGATTACAGCATTTAATAAACTTAAAATTTGAACATCATTTTTTTTTTATAAATCATGATCTATTATTAATTATAAAATTTTCTTTAATAAATTTTACCATATAAAGATCGAAAATACAGATGATTCGGCTAATACGAGCTATAGAGAATAGATTATCAGATTTTAATGTTCTTTCGTTTAGATCAAGCTTTCCAAAGTTGGCCAATTCAATTAAATTAGACAAAAAAATGGTTCAAACTTTATCCGTAGAAGAACTAAGTAAACGATCAGCTCAAGCTCAAGAGCTTATCGAAAAACTCCAAAATCAAATCAACCATATTAAAAAACAGACAACCCCAGAAAGTGTGAGCGAAAAAGTCAAAATGTTACAGAAAGAAAATGAGCAATTACGAAATGAAGTGGAAAAATTAAAAAATGAACTCGAAAATGCTGAACATAAACCATCGGGTAAAATTTGGTTAAATAAAAAAAATTTTTTTTTCAATTTTTAAAAAATTAAGAACCAGTTTCTTCAGCTCCAAAACCAGAAGCTAAAAAATCTGAGGCCAAACAAAAGCCTGCTAAACAAACTGAAGCTAAACCTAAACAAGAATCCAAAAAAGCTGCGGCACCAGGTCAATTTCTTTAATATAAATATTTTTTTTGTCTTTTAAGAAAATTTTTTTTTAAAGTTGATGAAAAAGTTGATTTTTCAAAATTGGATTTAAGAGTTGGAAAAATTGTCAAAGTTGAAAAGCATCCCGATGCCGATTCATTGTATGTTGAACAAATTGATTTAGGTGAAGGCAAACTTAGAAATGTATGCAGTGGTTTGGTTAAACACATTCCACTAGAAGGAGTAAGAAAAAACTAATAAAATTCGATGAAAATATTAATTTTTTTTTTAAGATGCAAGATAAGATGGTACTTGTATTGTGTAACCTGAAGCCATCCAAGCTGAGAGGTGTTTTATCTGAGGCTATGGTAATGTGCGCTAGCACTCCGGAAAAAGTCGAACTATTGGTTCCACCACCAGGGGCTCAAATAGGAGATAAAATAACTGTTGAGGGATTTATTGGTGAACCGGCTCCAGAGATAAACCCTAAAAATAACATATTTGGGTTAGTTCAAGGAGATTTGAAAACAGATGATAATTTAAATGCAACTTATCAAGGAAAATTATGGCAGATTGCTGGAAAAGGTCCGGTAACAACTTCAACCTTAAAAAATGTTCCTATTAAATGATTTAAACACTTTTTTCTGATTTAAAATATAAAATAAATTGATTGAAATACATGTCTTCTTTTAGTGAGAATTTTTATATTTAAAATTAAAATAATTAGAAGTTCATAATCTTTTTTTAATAATCATAAATCTTTTAATTTTTGAGCATTCAAAATTCACGCGTCAAGCTATTCTTAAATTTTCTTATTTTTTATCCAAAATTAAGTTTTTATAATTCTTTAAATAAAACATTGAAGTTAAACTTTTTGATTCAATCTAAGAAGTATAATGTGAAATGTACGTCATAGTACTCTGAAAATCAAAGTCTAGAAGAATTTATTTTATTTGTAATTATAAGATTTTAATAACAAATTTATAGAAAAAATGTTCCAATTAAGAACAATATGAGAAACGATCAAAAGAAAAATTTTAAAATATTTTGAACATAATTTAATTCACTTTATTTTACCTTTATTAGAATCAGATTTTCCCCTAAATCATTGAAATTTCGTTAATTTATAAAAAAAAAATTTAGTTGAATATTAATAAATTTAGATTCAGATTTTGATTTTCATGGATTATTTAACAAATTTTTTTTTGTAAATAAAAAAAATTAAAATTATTAAGGTGAAAATCCGATTCTTGAAAAGTAAAATTAAGTGAGCTAAACTTTGTTAAAATAAAATAAAAAATTAAGTTCTTTTACTAATTTTGTTGAAATAATTTCATAAAAATTACTGTTTAAATTCCATTCTATTAAGTTCAACTCTAAAATCAGTAATTTATTAATGAAATGATAAGAAAGTTGACCACGTAATTTATTCAAATACTAATTACGTAATTTCAAAAACGTGTTGATTTATATACGAGATTGCTTTTACTTTAACTTTTAAATGAAAATTAAATCTTAATTTTTTTATCACTAAAAATATACTTTGAATAAAAAAAACTTTTGCTATATGCTTTTTGGTATATAATAAATCTCTAAACACTAAAAAATTCATTTCTCAAACAAATCTCATGCAATCTTTAGATCAATATTATTCAGTCAAGTGTGAATTTTTTATTCAAATTACTAAAGATCTTTGGTCATCCAATCACCCTCATAAAATTTAGATTTCAAATTTCCTCAAAAATCTTCGACTGGTATTGCTTTTGGTGCATTTTCTGCATTCACTTCTTTAACAATAAACCTTAAACAGATAATTCTGTGCCATATTCAAATATTAAAATGATGCTTACTCGGGCCAAAATGCATAATTACCATTCTGATAATTTTTTCCAATTATTGGTTCAAGCCCTTTCTTTATACACTCTCCAAGACCTATATGTTGATTAACTGCCAAACCGTTTGGTACAAGAATGGTTCACTGATTCCTCGATTCAGAATTGCCATCAAGAAAATTAATGTTTCTTTTTCTTTAACCACTTACAGAACTTTTTCTTTGCGTAATATCATTTAATCGTCTAAAAATTGAAAATTTTTGCAAATTTTGATTACTTTTCTAAAATTAGAAAATATCGTTTTTTAATGATGTAAATAACTATCTTTTTATTTAACTTTTTTGACAATTATTTTTCTACACTCGTTATCTATAGTCTTTGGTATTTTTTAATACTTTATTAACTCAAAAAATAAAGAAATTCAGATATTTTCCGGAAATTTTTCCTCTAAAAAAAGTGACTCAAATAAAGAAATATTTTTATTTTATTTTAGATTTTGCATGATTTTTTTTAAAGGGTTCATTTTTTTTATTAAGAAAACAACTCAATTAAAGGAAAATTTTAAACCTAGTTTTTAAAGGAAAATTATTAAAAATACCATTAAATGAAAAGGTTCATTCATAAAAATCTATATTTTTCGATAAACATATTCACTATTTAGCTTAGATTATTTAGTCATTTCAAAATAAAGGAAAAAGATGGTAAACCAAATTTATTATCTTAATTTTAAATTGTTAATTTTCGTTGTAAGTTAATCTTATCAAGTCTACTACTGCATCTCTTCATATTCCTTTATAATAACATTGATGTAGAAAACAAATATTTTAAATGAAAAAAACTTTATTACAAAGAACTTAAATGATAAATGCGATTCCAATTATAACTTTAAATTATTTAAAAAAAAAATTGAAAATTTTATTCTAAATCTAGCAAAAAAAATATTACAAATTAGCTATTACATATTTTCAAATATAAAAAATGTCACAAAAATTTTACAATCGTTTCACTTTTTTCTGAATTGCTTTTCCTTTAGTGGACACTTTAGTACTGTTCTTAGCTTTTCTTTTGACAAGTGGAGATTTCTTTTTTGTTTTATGGTTGGTGTTGATTTCTTGTTCGGACTCTTGATCACTCTCACTCTCTTCATTCTCGCTTTCCTGATCTTCTTTTTTTGGAGCTTTTCCTTTTTTGGAATATTTATTTGCCAGGTGATCTAGAAAGCTAGTTGATTCCTTTTCCCGCCGAGCCAATATCGCTTTACGCAGACCATCTTGACTTTCGTCGACTCCCATCTCTTTCCTCATTTTTTCAGCCTCTTCTGCTTCTTTCTCAAACTTGGCCTTGCGCTTTGAAGCCTTTTTCTTACTTTCTTTGCTAAAATTATCGTATTCCTCAACATGGCCATTCTTAATCGCTTCTCTGATAATCTCCTTGAAACGCGGCTCATCCTCCATCGAATCTTTGGAGAACATTTCCTCTAGAATAAGGTCCATATTGCCTTCGTGTTTTTTGTAAAATTTCAGCAAGTCATTTTTTTCTTCGTCCGTAGCCCTGTATTTTTCAAAAAATTCATCCACATCTTCCGTGGTTACCTTTTTAAACATGTTTCGCCAGTGAGCTTCCCAGTTCTTAACATTTGCCCCAAAGAACTCGTCCTCTCCGTCAACACATCCTGTTTCGTCATAAATTTTCTTCTTTTCATCATCGCTCAGAATGCTGTAAATTTTCCCCAAAATTTGAAATTTTTCTTTGGACTCATCTTTTTTGGACTCATCAGCCACCTTGTCCGGATGGAATTTCAGCGAAAGCTTGTAGTAGGCTCTTTTAACTTTCAAAAATTTAAAACAATTTAAAATTTAAAAATTTAATTTCTTGAAAAAAAAAAAATTTAAAAATTTAATTTCTTGAAAAAAAAAATTTAAAAATTTAATTTATTAAAGAAAAAATTTTAAAATTACTGTCGCTAGCAGTCGCTTTGCCTTTTTCCAGATTTAAAACCAAATATAAATCAGTAGTTCCGAATGCGTGCTCGCATTCGCTCAAAAATGACGACCTGGACTCTTCATTATTGTCGCTAGATGAATCATGCTCATCAGATTCTGTGATAGGTGCTGTAGTTTTTCTCGGAACTTGTTTTCTCTTATGTATTCTACCCATTTAGAAAACTCGTTTTTTTTTCTTAAAAAAAAATCAAATTCTTTTAAATCTCACTAGAAATCTTAAGCTTTTTGTAAAGCTTAATTGGTCCTTGAACAGAGTTGCATGGCAAATAAAAGGAAAATTTATGTCTGACATGTACAGCTTAGATCAGTCAAAATTTTCATTAATTATTTAATTGAAAAATTATGAAATTATTTTGAAATGAGCCAAAAAAATGGATTTAAACTTTATAAAATTCTTGGCGTAAAAACAACCGAGCTGACTTATCCTTGCTGCGTAAACTGCTATAAAAAAGTGTTTTATTTGAGTGAAAGAAAAAAGTTTGTCGTTTATCTGAATTTATTTTGAATTTAAAAAAATGGTATTAGGTGGAGATGCACAAGTTGTAATGAAGAGTTTCTAAAAGTCAGACACAGATTTAAACTTATCTTTGAAATTTCGAACTTAGTTGACTTTAAAATATGCGCAGGTTTTGGCAAACCGATGGAATTATTTTTCGGTCTTGAAGTCAATCATTTTTACAAGTATTAAATAGCTTGCCAGAATTAATCTTTTTATCTTAATCTTGCTAGATATAAAACCAAAAGCGTGGAATCAAATGAAAAATGGACTGATCTGATGGAAAATGCATTTAGATTTTGTCTTTTGGGGCGTTGGTTTTTATTCGATCTAAAATTGAGTAAAACACCAGATGGCGCCAGTTCATATGTGATAAAAAATGTGAGTTTACCAAAGCATGAAATAGAAAATTTTGTCTCGATAAGTGTTTATTTAAAAAATCAAAATATGATGAAAAATGAAAGTAATCTCAATGATTCATTTTATGTCGAAGAATTGAGTAATTCTTCAATTATTAACGAGACCCTAATTGACGAAAATCACTGTGAGGAAAAAAATATTTATCAAATGCTTCAAAATTTTACTTTTTCCAAATAAATTTTGTAAAATTGGAAACAATAACAGCTTTTAACATTTTAATTGTAAATTAATAATCTTTTGAATAAAAAATACTAATTTGTGAAAAAAATAATTTTTTATTTACTAATTTAATGATGAAGAGTTAAGTATAAAAAATTTGGGTCTATTGTGTGACCAGTAAATATGTGATAAAAAATACTAAAATGAATTAAAAAAATTTATTAAAATTTTTACATAACTTACTTTTAATTTATGCGACCAAGTTTGAAATTATGTTATAAATTTTTTTTAATCTGAAATTGATTTAGATGCATAAATACCAGACTTGTTTTTAAGTCACAGTTTTAAGTCTAAGTCACAAAAATTTAAGTCTAAGTTATGACTTTAAAAAAAAAAAATTTTTTAAGTCATTGACTTGACTGGACTTAAGACTTGTGACTTAAAAACAACTCTGATAAATACTGAAATTGTTTCTTGGTCGAGTTGATTAAACTTAGCAACAAACTGCTCGTTGAACATCCTGAAGAAGGTGATCGTGTTACATCATCAAAAAAGAAAAAATAAAATAAATAAATAGTTATAAATCTATTAAAATTAAATAAGAAAAAATTTCTGAATTTCATTGAAAATTATTCAAAATGATTTTAAACTGGTCTTAACGAACATGCGCGAATATTCAAGATACCTTTATTTTATTTCGAGAAAACACTTGCTTTATCTTACCTAGAAAATTCAATTTGCACCCCCTTCCGTCTAGAATTAACTAGAATGGCATAACTTTCATATAAAAAACTCTTGAAAATTTTTATTTTTTTCAACTTATATTTAACTAAAGCAAATTAAAATACAACTGAAATAAAAAAAAATTCCAAAATGTCATTGATTCCAAATGTGTTTCCAAAATCAATGTTTGACATGGATCTTTGGTCTCGACCCCATAGTCTTGGTTTTGGTCCATCGACATTGGATTTGTTCGATCCATTCGATGAATTGGACCACATGATGAGCCGAAATCTAATGTGGCTAAATAGACCCAAATTTTTTAATGACTTTTTGCCATCTGAACCAAAAGTGCCACAAAAATACCGAATCAAAGTTGATTGCAGAGGCTACTCGGCCGACTCTCTCAAAGTCAAAGTGTCTGATGACAAACAAAAGTTGATTGTGAGTGGAAAAGAAGGTGAGAATAAATCAGAAGATGACGATTATCACATAAGAGAATTCAAAAAGAATTATAAATTACCACCGAATGCTGAAGTGGATAAAATGGTGAGCTTCTTGGCTTCAAATGGCCAACTGGTCATAGAACTGCCATTGAAAATAGACAAGGAACAAGCTATTCTAAATAAGGAAGACTATTTTCCTCGGGTAGTTGACAATCAAAATGGTGGAAAACAAGTGGAAATGAATTTTTCTGTACCAAATAACATAGATCCGTCAAAAGTCAAAGTGACTTGCAAGGACCGTGATGTGATTATTCAAGCTGAAGACAAACAAGAAAGACCAGACGGCATTTCTCAAATGAGCTATTATCGACGCACAACACTGCCTGAGAATACTGATTTCAATTCATTAAAATGTAAATTCGATAAGAATATGCTTTCATTGAAAGCTGATTTGAATAGTGAATTTAAGAGCTCACATCGTCAAATACCAATTGAGATAAACAATGGTCAAAAATAAGTAGAAAATAAATAAATTAAAGACTTAGTTTAAGTTCTTTTATGATTTTATCATTATTTATTAAATAAAAATGTATTTGTGAATAAAATTTTTTTAAATTTGTGAGCTTTTATTTTTTAACTACGACACTTTTTAGCTAATATTTACAATTACTAATTTCTAAATTAGGATTTAGTTTGAAAACTTTTCAGGCTATTCAAAACTTAAAAATTCCAATCAAATAATGCGTTTTTTTGAAATTGTTTGAAGTAGTCGAGCTTGAAAAATATTTATACGAATTGTTTACATTTAATTTTTCCCAATTCGATAAATAAATGATATGAAAATTAATTATATTTAAAAAATTGTGTTTGTTTTTTAATTAATTTTTTGCTATCTTAAAGATATCTTTATCTGTTTTGATTTAAGAACTCGATTTGTCAAATACCAATTGAGATAAACAATGTTAAAAATTTTCATAAATTAAATTTTTTAAAAATAAATTCAAAATTAATGGTAAAAAACACCAAGTCTTCTTGTAAAAATAAGAATTAGATGGCTGAATTTGGGTTCAAACAAAAAAGATTATGATTCGGTAAAAGATTTTTACTTTTAAAGTAAAAATCCTAGTGCGGTAAATTCTGGATAATGTTTGAAATTTTTCATCACAATATTTCGTCTCCAAAAATACTTAATAAAAAGAATGATATTTTTTGGTTTCAAAAATCTCTTGAGATAAATAAATTTTTTTTGTTGCGTGTAAAACTAATTTAAAACAAGGAAATTATTAAGAAAATGAAAAAAAATATTAAAAATAAAATCACCGTGCTATTCAGCTAAAGAACAAACGTTTTCATATTTTAACCTTTAAAATAATAAATAAATTGGTTAACCAAATTATTGGCTGACAAAAAAAAAATTACATCGCCTTCTAGGCGTTAACTAAAATAAATAAATTAATTAATTAATAAACGATTAAACTTGGCTGGCAGACATATCGACAAAGTCACTTACGACAATTTTCGATCCGACAAAATAATTTCCGATAAGTCATTTCCGACAAGTCATGATCCGACAGAATAATTAAAGATAAGTCATTCAATGTTGTCATGTTGCTGAATAAAAGCTTTAGTTTTATTAGGTTCAGTATTTTATTAATACAAGTTAGATCGTGTCAAAATATACAGTATGTTGCAAAAGTT
This sequence comes from Brachionus paranguensis, assembly GCA_016802215.1. Lineage (NCBI taxonomy): Eukaryota > Metazoa > Rotifera > Eurotatoria > Ploima > Brachionidae > Brachionus > Brachionus paranguensis. The sequence continues at coordinate 6,308,883 of JAESIX010000004.1, forward strand.
TAGAAATTTTTTTATTTGTTAACACAAAGATTGTTTTTATGTGTATAAAAGGCGGAAAATTATAAAAAAGCGGCTTTTTTTTAAATATTCATCTGTGATCAATCCAATAACGTAAAACCAAAAAAAAAAATCACAGAAAAAATACAAAAAAGCAAAAAGCTAAACAATTAATAAGAAAAAAAATCGGTTCAAAAGTTTAAAAATTTTTAAAATTTAATATTTGAAATGTCCTCCTTTGACCTTATAACAAGCCAAAACTCTTTTTGGCATTGATTCAGTCAATTTTTTTCGTACTCAGTCGGAATCTGTAGCCACTCTTTGTGTAAAACCTCTTTTAAATGCTCAATAGAGGTTACTTAAGTGTTTACCATTTTGGCATCTATGTATGACCATAAGTTCTCGATTGGGTTGAGATCTGGTGAACGGGCACACCATGGTAGAACCTCAATGTTCTGTTGTTTGAACCAGTCGCTCACTGAGTGAGCGGTATGTATTGAAGCCCCATCTTGTTGAAAAACCCAAGGGTCATTTGGATCAAATAGGAGTTCAACAGATGGTAAAAGATTGTTTTCCAAGGTGTTAATGTAGACAAATTGATTAATTCGTCATGTATAAATGTTGCAAATACCAGTGCCTTTGTAGGAAATGCATCCCCAGATACCAGCTGACCCTCTACCGTTTTGTAACATTGGTATACAGAACTTCGGGTGAAACTTTTCATTTTTAAAACTTTTTACTATTACTCTTGATTTACGATTAAAGACCTCAAAATTAAACTCGTCACTGAAAATAACTTTGGACTAATCACTAACTGTCCAATTAACTCTCTGTTTACACCACTTTTATCTTTTTTGTCTATCTTTTATGTTAAGAAGCGGTTTTCTGACCGCTGTATGAGACTCTAAACCTTTTTTTTGGAGATATCTCATTATAGTATACTTACTTATCCTAACCCCTTGAGTCTTAGAATTAAAATCAGTGGCGAGTTTTTCATAGCTGGATCTTTTCTAATCTCTCTAAAAATATAATTTTCATCCCTAAAAGTAAACTTTCGAGGTCTACCAGAACGGCTTCGATCAGAGACAGAACCAGTCTCTTCATATCGTTTTTTAGTTGAAGAGACACATTTTGGAGATACACCTATTAACTTGGCTATTTCGTTTTGCTTTTTATCTTCACTTTTTAGCAGACCCACGATCTGCCATTTTTGTGGGCTAGACACAATTTTTGCCAAATTAAAGATTTTTTGGTAATGTTATTTAGAGACCAAATGAGGAGTTTTTAAATTAGGCAGTTTAAGAGGAAGATTTACTCAAAATTATAAGATATTTAAGAATTAATCATAAAGGTGTGAAAAAAGGTAGTAATGATTGTTAAAACTTTTCGATTACCCAAATTTCTAAACTTTTGCACCGACTTTTATTTTTTAATTTTTAAAAGATAATTTTATTTTTATGTCGAGTATGATATATAAAATTGAAGAGAAAAAAAAAATTTCAAATTAGTGCTTTTATTTTTTTCTTTTGCACTCTAATATTTGTAAAATTCAATATATAAAAAAATTTAGATAAATAATATAATTAATTTCTAAACTTTTAAAACATACTGTAAAAAAGTAAATAGTGTATAAAAAAAACTTTATGGTTATATTATGTTTATGCCATAAATATATATACATATGCTGTAACAACTTATACATATGTATGCGACATAAATATATATATATACAACCGGTGATGATGTAGATGATGCGTCGCACACTCAACTGCTCACACACCTTCCCTCCCATTTGAGCCTGCTTTAGGCGGTCGGTGTTCGAGTCAGAGGGTTGGCGGCCAGACGAGCTGTCTCTTCTCGTGTCTGTCTCTCTTCATTGAAATGGGCCCTTTCTAAAGTTGTTCTGCCCACTTTGAGTCTTTCATTAGCTGTTTTAGCGGTTGGTTGGTGAGATGGCATCACTCCTTCTTTCTCTCCCCCTTTCAAGTTCTCACAAACTTGAACAGACTCTGATGGAGTCGGATTTGGTAGTTGAACGAATGCGTGGCTTCCAGTGAGCCTATCGTCTACTTCCTCCATGTCGGTGTAAATCAGCTTGAAAAACGACGCATTTTTTGTCGTCGTACGATCTGCTCCTTGCGCGGTGATCTGATTGCCATTCAGTCCGATTACCGTGTATGGGACGGGATCGTATTCCGACACTGACTTGGTAGTACGTTTCTGTTTTAGGAGTACTTTGCTGCCTAGAACCGCTGGGAATTCGCGAGCTCTCATTCGCTCGTCGTATTCTTTTTTCATGCGCGCCTTTGCCCTTCTGTTGTTCTCTACGGCAAACTCATGGAGCTTGTCCGAAAGCTTGCGGTTTAGAGGCAACGTTGGTAAGCCAGTTGCTTGGCTGCGTCCGAGTATCAAAATGAATGGGGCTACCTGTGAAGTCGAGTGCGGTGTTTCCCTGTTCGCCCTTAAAAAGCGTCTGAGAACATCTTGCTTGTTTTAGCAGGTAATCTTAGCTATTCTTGGCACCCTAACTCTGCATTAATCTTTTGACTTCTTCATTTGCATCTAGACCATTCAGGAGTTATTTTACGATGCTTAAAACCCCACTTCTTTAAGGTTATATATTGTTTGTGCCATAAATATATATATATATGTTGTTCCCACTTATACTTTAAATAAAAAAACAGTCTCTGAAATAAATTGAGTTATTTGTTCTAAAGCTGAATTTTTATTGACCATAATAATTTTTAACTTAAAACTGAAAAGTATAATTAAAAGATTAATTTTTACAAATAAAGAACATTGAATTTACTATATATTGAATTTATTAGAAAAAATTCTTAAAAAATAAATTTATAAAAATTAAATTAAATAAAAGAGCTTTGAAGTGCTATATTTAAGATCAAATTGAAATAACATTGCAAATTTAAATTGTAAATATTTCAAAAATAGAAAATAAATTTCATCGCATTTTTCAAATTGCAAGTTCAAAATTGTATTTTACTTTTTTAAAAAAGACGAAAGAATAAACCATATAAACAATCATATATATAACCGGTGGCCACGGTGATGATGTAGATGATGCGTCGCACACTTAACTGCACGTATGTTGCGACATCACAAATGTCTTTTAAGTAATATCATAAATTAATTATCTTAAAAAAAATTTAAATTTCATCAAATTTCATTTGTATTAAATATGTCTCAAAGCCAAGATAGGACTTTTATTGAGTTTAAAACAACCAAATGGAAACCTTGTATTAATACAACGAATCTGACCCCACTCAATATCTTAATAGCATAGGCAACTATTTCGATTTTATTCACTATTAAAAATTTTTTTATAAATTATTATTTTTATATAAATTTAAATTTTTTTATTACCACCTTTTTGTACTAAAATTTTTATTATTATAAGGCCTTTTTAATAAATTATTAATTAAATTATTTAGTTTAATTGTCGAATCATGATTTGCCGGAAAAGACATTGTCGGATATGTCTGACTACCATTAAACTTACACAACCTCTTTGTAATTAACACTATAAAATATCTGGCGACAAGGAAAAGCAATATCCAAAACAAAACGGAAGTCAAATGAACACGACCCAAACTTACGAACAACCTGACAGCACGATCGCATCATCGCAAATAAAACCACAAACCGACAATGAAGACAACGCAACTCAAACGGCACACAATGCCAACGAGAGGAAAATAGAAGAAGAAGAAAAAGAAGAAGGCGACGAAGTAGAAGAAATGAACGAACAAGTAATGGTATGTTCCAATATGTGACATGTTCCAATACTCGAATGACGAAAAGCTCACCACAGTTGGCTAAAGATGGGAAATGTGGCTGGAACAGTACAAGCTGTACGTTCAAGGAACGAATCTTTCAACAGACCGAGTCAAATCTACCTTTTTGCTTGTGATAGGTCCCGAAGTAAAGGAATAGAAACACCAGATGAAGATTATAAGATCCTGAGTGATCACTTCACCACACGCGACTACGTCAGCAGGCTGTCCACAAATTCGGTGAACCACTAGAGCGAAAAATCTTGTCTCAGTTCAGAGCTGTTTCAAAGGCATTACAAGAAAAATGCTGCAGAACGAACAATCCCACCCTTGCAAATGCAATAGAAATAGCACAAGGATAAGAGAGTTGTGTTCAAAATATGAACCTTCTCACAAATCCAACATCTGACGCATCAATCATGTATACCCAACTAAGAGTAGATACAAGAAGCACACAGCCGAAAGCCGAAAACTACGAAATTTTTTGGTAATTTTTAGAAAATAAAAATCAAGTTTTTTAATTTTATTCAATTTTTAACTAATAAACTTAAAAGCTGATTTATGTCATTAGGAAATTTTTCTTTTAATCTAGTTCTCAATTCATGGAGGGAATTGAATAAAACATAAAAAAAGTGAATCTAAAAAAATAAAACATAAACAAAAAAAACTATTTTTAATTTTGCTAAAGAGAGAATTGAAACATAAAATTTGAAATAATTTCTATTTTCAGTTACTAAAACATATACTATCTTTTATTTTTTTTAAAACAGTGACTAAAACATAAATAATTTTTTTGAGTTAAGAATATAATTCAAGAAATTAGAGTCAGAGGACAATTTTATGAATTATCTTTGTAATGATAAGCATAGGGTACAAATAGATCCTGACTGTTTCTGTCCTGACTGCACTAATTGTACATGTAGCGTTTTTTTTAGATGCAGCAGTTTTTTTCATTTTTTATATTTTATTCACTGGAATTAAAAATTTATTTATGTTTTTATTCACAGATTTTGAAAATAAAATTTTCTTTATGTGACGTTCTCTTTTTATATGTTTTATTAACATTTTTTATGTTTTATTCAACTTCATCCTCAATTCATTTGTAAAGTCTTTTTGACAATCTTTTATAAAAATGCTTTTATAAATTAAAATTTTAGCATACAAAAAGGCTCTAAAGATTCTTCTGCAGGCATCGGTATTTTTTCTTGGTTATTCTACTTTAGGGTTTAAATGGTGAGGTCAACAAAATTTCATTTGTACTGTTTTCATTTGATTTTTTATCTCCAGAAATTAAGTTATGTTTGTCGCTAAACATATTTGTTTTTTTACTTAAATTTTTTAATTGAATTGATATTTCCTTCAATGTTGTGTCCAAACTGGGTTTATGTTCTTATCTTTTATTAATCATTTAAAAAATTTAATTTTAATAATTTTAAAACAAAATGCTCGATGTTTAATTTTAGGTAATAAAAATTGTAATTGAAAATTACGCTGACTGGTCAAATCATTAATTTTATTTTAAGTATCTAAAGAAATTTAATAAAATTGATACAATTCTGTTTTTATCTTTTTTAACCAATTAATTACAAATCGAAAAATTACTTTAAATTACGTAAAAATGGTAATTTATTATTCCAATAAATAATTATTAACCTTGCTAATTCACCCAAATTATTGGTTACAAGGTAAGTTTTTGGTTAATTATGTCTCAGACATTTCCAATTGGGTTTAAATCTGGACTCCTGGCCGGCCAAAAAATAACTAATATTGAATTTTTTGAATTGAATTGAACCATCCTTATGGCACGAAGCGTTGTCTTTCTGGTAATACCAGTCTTCATGGTTAGGCACGAATAGATCTCTTAATGGAATTAAAAAGTTCTATTAAAAATTTTATTTCTAACCAAAATTAAAAGCTCGCATTTTTCCAATTTTATGATCAAATAAATAATAATTTGATTTTTATTAAACAAAGATCTTTAAATTCTTCATATTCTCGTATTCAGTTAGATGACTAAGACCCGAAAATAGTCAAAAAATCACAAATCTTTAGAGCGTGCAGTTTAAGTAAAGAATGTTTTAGCATGGACGAGATTAAAAGTAAGCAATATTTTACAATGTTTTTACAGAATTAAAAACAAATAAAATTTAACAAACTTAAATAAATTATTTTTATATATTATGAAATATTTGATAGATGGTGTAAGATCTCAGCTTGATTTAATTATGGGATCTTATAATTAGGTGTTCTGGTTCCCATTTATGGATTCGCACCAAATTCTGCCAAAATTAAGTAAAATTAAGTAAAATTATTAAATAAAGTTATCGTGACTTTTATCATGATTCTCTTAATTCATTTTTATCATTCTCTTTAATTTATCATTAATTAAATTTTAACTGCAAGTAATTTAAAATTAAAAAAAAAACATTGGAATTTATTAAAAAAATAACATCAAAATGTTTGACTGAATACAAAAAGCTCGTTGTCTTTTTAAAGGCTTTTTACTTCACTGTTCAATAGAGGAATATAAAAATCATCCATGTTTGGGTAGACCAGCAATTTTTGGAATTCAAGTTTTAATTTATCGGCAATAAAATCCGAAATAGCCGAATATGAAACTTCAGTGTCACCGACTTGTGGAGTCGCGACAACATCCATTTTCGGTTTAGTGACAAAACCGTACCAAATTCTATCTGAAGGATGAGGAGGTATATTCAATGCCACGGTGCCTGTGACTCTTTTTAACTCGACATTAAGCAATAATTGACAATTGGATACATTTTCCATTGCTTTTTTTATGTACTTCATTTCGGCTGCTTTCTGAAAATAATTTGATGCTGCTATTTTATTCACTATATTCAGAAGTTTTTTGCTTGGATTTACCCTTAAAGTAAATAAATTTTTTAACACTTAAAAGATTTTTTGTTACCAACTTTTAAAAATTTTATACTTAATAATTAAACAATAAATAATTTTGGTCCAATTTTGGATTAAAAAATACGGTTTTTTATTTTATTTTTTAAAATTAAAAGATCAGTCAAAATTTCATAAAGAATTTGATTTGGAATTTGAATTTTGGACCAATAAAAATATGGAAAAAGTAACTACTTGCTTTATAGATTAAATAAGCTGATATGTTCAATGTTCTATGTTAAAGCCGTCAACTTATTTAAGATACATACTGTTTATTTATTTGTAAAATAATATCGAGGTTAAGCTTCTTCAGATTAAAAAAAAACATTCAAAAAGTTAAAAAAAATTTTAAAGTAAAATATAATAATGATATAATCATTTAAAATCATTAATGGAATTTTTTTAAATTGTTTTCTCTTTCATTTAATTTAGTATTTTTGATGGGTATTTGTTCAAAAAAATTAGTTTAGATTCCTTTTTAATTTATTGAATAAAATATTGAGCGCCTTAAAATTTTCAAATATAAATATTAAAATGATATATTTTAATTTTAATTTTTTAATGGATTGCTTGATTTTTAACTTAAAAGAGATTTGCATTGAAATAGAATCAAAAAGAAAAGAAAATATACAAAAAAAAAATTTCTTATGCTAAGAGTTCGCAGTGGATAACATAAGGATTAATATTCAACTTATGTATGATAAATATAGCCTTTTATTATCCTCAATTTTTTAAGAAATAATAAAAAAAAAACAAAACTGTTTGAAGTCGATTTTATAATATGCTGATTTTTTAATCTTTTCTTTGTTTATGATATTTTTAGATTAATCATTAATTACCAGAATTTTTTGATTCTCTCAATTTTAATGCAATTTTTTCATATTTTTTACTTTCATTAACCAAAAATTATTTTAAAATTTGTAAATAAATTTTTAGTATGATCATTAATACTAAAATTTAATTTAATTTTTTTATAGAAAAAGATAAAAATTAAAAGGTTGTTTAAATAAATGTAAAAATTTAGTTTGAAATTTGAAAGAAAATGTAAAAAATAATAAATTTTATTTTCAAACAAAAAAATTGAAATAAAAATAAGCTAATTTCGAAAATTTAATATTAAAATGAGCCAAACTTCACTTTTTAAATTCAAATTTTTTAAAATTGTAATTTATGTTTAAAATTTTGAAATTTGTTTCAATTTTTCTTCAAATAAATAACAATTTATTTTTTTCTTTTCAAAAAAAAAAACTAAAAATGAGCTTGAATATTTAAATGCAAATAGTTTTACTTATAATGCTGAAGCCACGAATGATCGTAAAGCCATCGAACCTTGTTTTCGGGCAAGTATAAAAAAATTTTCAAAGTATGAAAAATGCTTTGAAGAAGTCAAGACTGTTTAAAAAATTTTGCCTTGCCATTTAAAAGATGAGAATCATATTACCAAAGATTAAGAACCAAATGAACTCTAAGTGCTAAGAGACGACTTGATTTCGGTCTCTAGTAACAACGAAAATCAAATGCTGAACAAAAATATGAAAAAATCAATAATTTTACAAACAATATTTCTCGAAAACACCGAGAGTAAATTTCAAAATTCAATTATTTATTTTGTTCAAACTTTGAAATAGCTTCTTTAAATTAATTTAATAAGAATAAAAATTGAAATAAATAATAAATAAAAAGCTGTAACTTCAAAAGTTTGTGAAGTTCACTTCAATTCGGTTCTTTGCCAATAACTTTTGAATGGAATGAAATTCTACAAAATGTAGCAACCTGTAACAATTTTTTTATACATGGGACCTAAGTCTATACTAACTGTGCAAAGTACTACCACACCTTATTTAAATCCTTCTTAATGGAGTTCAAAATGGTTTGCACGCCATTTTAAAGACTCTATTCAAAAATTTCAAAACTTTAAACTCAATTTAACAACCCTAAAAAATAATTCAAAATATTATTGACATTTTAATTGTTGAAATTTTTAAATAAATAACATAAAATTATTAATAATATTTAAGGAATAGGATTAACTCAACTAGCTAAAGAGATGAATTTTACTAGATAAAAAAAAATTAGCTAATAAAGATGAAATTGACTAGATAATTTTATTAATTAATAGACAAAAGTATAAGAAACTATATTTTTTAAGAAACAAATATATTAAAATATTAATCATTATACAATAAGCTAAATTTGAATACAAAAAGTTAATTAGATACTCATTATTTTCTTTTTTTTGTTGACACCGTTTTTGGTGGTCTACCGCGGCCTCTTTTTGTTGGTGCTTCAGTAGCAACTATTTGATAACTATCTTCAAGCTCTAGCTCAGCCTGAATTTCAGTGGTATTATTAATTTGAGTCTCAATTTGCTTGTTGACAGGAATATCCAAATAGAACTCATCAGTATCTTCGTCACTAGATTCACTTACGCCCTCAGATGGTTGCAAATTTAAACAGGTAGTCTTCCGAACATAATACTTATACAACCAAAATAAACATTGCATTTAATTTTGGTAAAAAAATTTGAAGTAGTCAAAAAAAATATCTTTTCGAATATTTAAGAGATTGAGTAGTCATTTATCTACCGTTAATTTAATTATCTTCTATTTAATTTTTTTTCTAGTGTAATAAATTTTTTTTCTGTTGGTTAATAAAATCATATATTCATTAATATTATTATCTTGTTTTTAATTAATTTATCTAGTAAAATTATTTTTTTTTATCTAGAAAATTCATCTTTTTATATACTATCAATTAATATTTTCCGAATATTTAAACAGTAAATTTACTCCAAATGTAGTCAATTTGCAAAAAGTTAAAGTATAAAATTTAGCCTGAAATCACGCAAAAACCAAACATCGAAAAGACTGTATGGAAAAAAAATTTCACAAAAATTCTGATTTTTACCATAAAATAAGCAATTTTTTACCAAATTTTCCAAAAAATTTCTTAATTCATTCAAAAAATTGAAATAATTATCTGAATTATAATACTCAAAGGCCTTAAGAGTTTTCGATTCTTTTTGTTACTTCTTTTTTTTTTTCAATAAATTTAACTTTTTTTGGCAATTTTCTAATCAATTGTACCGAGTTAGCAAAACATTTTAAATTATTTAAAGTGTCTGGCTCATTATTTTTATGACTTCGGTGTTGAAAAAAATAAAATGTCAAAGTCAAATTTGCGATAGAAGTTTGAAAGTCAGATTTGACTTTTGGGCAATGTGAATTTTTAGTAAAAAAATTAAAAACATGATAATTTTTTTCTAATTGCATATTTTAATAAAATATTTATTGATGGTGTGCATTTTACAGAAAATTACAGAGTTTGTGCAGAGCTAAGAATTCGTTTATAAAAATTTGTACAATATTGTACTCTTTACACAATCATTTTTGTACAATTAGAAAAAAATTTATAACTTTTTACTTTTTGTACTGTAATTTCTGTACTAAAATTCCACAATGCCGACTTTTGGCCAAATCTCATTTTTTTCTAAAAGATAATAAAATTTTTGATAATGAGAAAAAAAAAATATTTTTTTTATCATCTTAATTTTATTATTCTATACTGCGTATTATTTTTATCCCCCATTTTTTTTTAATTTAAATAAAATTCAATTTCTTAAATTCAAATTATTCTAATTTAATTTTCACTTACGTTTCCACAAGTTTATTTTCCTCGTCCGAGTGGACGTATTCATCTCCCGATGACTCTGGACTGTCTTCTTCTGACGACTGCTCAATCGCTGGATTATGCTGTCTATTTGGTCTGGCCTCTCGTTTGGTTTCGGAGTCATCAGACTTTAATTTCATCAAATTGAGCTTAGTTGCCAAGCTCATTTGAATGCTGCCATTGTAATCAATATCCAAGTGTACCCACAAGCCTTTGTCGTCATACCACGGCTCACTGACTTGTTTAATCAACGGTACCACGCTTCCAAGATCCACGCCAGTCACCAGCAAACTTTCCATAAAATGCGGCATTCTAATTTTGTTTAATTTGTTCTGAATTTTGGTCTGGACTTGTCCAATCCAGTACTTGTTGTAAAAAAAGTCCGCAAACACTCTGATCAGGAAAGTGTTCATAAAAGCCAGTGACGAGTCGTACATGTAGCTCGAGTCTGTCTGAGTCTCAGCATTCAAATCACTGTTTTCTTTTTTTTCATTATCTTCTAGTCTATACACTATCTTATCATTGATTACATCATATTTAAGATTTAAGCTGTTCTGTGAGACCAGACGTTTTGGCACCTCGACCATTCTCGAACTTCTGTAATGCTCGCTGCTTAATAATTGCTTTGACGAAGATTTTTTAAACAAATTGAACCATTCTTCCTTTTCCCGGTCTGTTCGGGCGAACAGTATGAGCTCACTCTCTGTCTCCGAGTCGGTTTTTTTGTTCAAAAGTTTGCATTTTTTTATGCAAATGGGATACTTTTTTGACCAATAGCGCTTGCGGCATAGTTGGCTTGGCAAAAGCGACACTTGGCTGTCACCAAGCTCGAATATCCTCAAATCATTGAGCTGCACTTGGTCAATTTTTTCATCCACAATGGCTCGCTTCGGCACCCTGTTCGAGCTTATCTGCAATCTGAGCAAGCTTCCATCCAAATTCAAAAACACTGACCGTGTTTTGTTTATGAAATAGCTTTCGGGTGAATAGCTCTCTCTGAGCTCGTTCATCCAGCCCTTGTAAACACCATCAAAATTTCTATTGTCTTTTCTTACAGCTGACTGAATTAGAAAATTCTTGATATTTTGCTCACCACAGTCACTTTTTTGCTCTTCCTTGAGACCATGTAAATATTTTACCAAGTCAAACTTAAACATTATCCAAAAAAGTGCCACACATGCACCGACACCTGAGACAAAGCCCAAAATAAAATTTAAAAGACTGTAAGAAATGTATTTGAAAATGATGACTAAAATGCTGAAGGCAAGAATGACGGATGGTACTAGAAAATTCTGGTTCCAAACTGCAGAAGAATCGCTTGCTAAAGTGTTCGGTGTTGAATCAGTTTCTTGATCTGGTGGCTCGATGGGTCTAGCGTCCTCTACAACAGGACTTGGTTCCACAATCGGACTTGGCTCTGGCTCTATTTTGCTTAATGGCGCATTTAGGCTGATTGATTGAACTAGGCTTTTTTTTGGTGTAATGTAAACTTCGCTTTTTGATTTTTCTAGTTTGTGCTCGGCTAAAAATACATCTTTTTCCTGTTCTGTTTGGGGATTTTTGTCTTGTTCAGTAAGAAGTTTGGATAAGGAAATAGAAGGCCTGGTGCTTGATGAAAGCTTTTGCTCAGCGTTATTGGCAAAAGAGGTTATTAGCTTGGATGAGGAGTCTGCGCGGTTTTTTTTAAACCGATCGAACAAGTTTTGAGCAAGTTCGCCGGCACCTGAGCCCAAAGACTGTGCTAGGCTTTCTTTTATTGAATTCATTTGATTTCAAATTATTTAATAAGATAATAAAATTATTTTAAAAAAACTGATTACTTGAATTCATATTTTATAATTTATTATAATTTATTTGATCAAGCTAAATTGAAAAATTCAAGCCTATTTGTTTATAAAAAATGCGGGTGACAACTTTTATTTTTGTTTGATCTGAAAACGATTTTTAGATTGATTTAGCCGGAAAAAAGATTATTTATGAATTTTTAAGAAGATTCTGGGTTATTCTAAAAAAAATTTTTCAATGGATTATTTTTTATTTTTAAAAACTCATAAATTTAGTTTGTAATTTGAATTTGATTTAATTTGAAATTTTTGTCAAAAATAAAATTAATTTTAAATAGTTTTCTCGGCCATTTGGTTTCGAATTTTATATGAAAAAAAACTAATCACAAATGTAATATTATCAAATTTCCAAGGATGAAGGCTTCTCCAGTCCAAGTCGTTGCACAAAAAAAACAAATAATTAGACAGCTAGAGTTAAATTTTTAACTTTTGTGGGTCCAAGATTGAATCAAAAGTGAGCCGAGAATATTTTTTAATATAATTATTTTAAAACAATAATTTAAGATAATTTGATTTTATTAAAAAAATGATTTTTTGTTTATTTTAATTTCAGAATATTATTTGAGTACATAAAAAAGCTGGGTTAATTTAAAATTGAATTTAATTTATTCACAAAGTTAAATTGCGTTCCAAATTTTTGAGTGTTTGTGATTAAAAAAAATAACAAAAATAAAATAATGATTACATAAACTAGTGATTTAGATCATCATTACTGGAAGATATAATTTTGATAATTTAAGATTTTATTTTGTGAATAGATTTTTTTCTGTTGCCTAAATCAATAATGGTAAAAAAAAATAAAAGCTTATTTACCATTGTTTACTTAAATGTTTAAAAATTCTGCTACGATCTTTTGACAAAGTAATTTCTTAGTTTTGAATAAAAATATTGAAAAACTTTCAAAGTTATTTGTCGAAAAATTTTTTATAACATTTTAATTTTTCTAATTTGAGTTGAGTCTAAAATAAAATAAATAACGGACTGTCTAATGACAGTTAGTGTAATTATAAAATAATTTATAATATTGTAAATTTGACTTAAAGAACATAATTAAAAATAAAAAAATATGAAAAAAAAAAATATAAATATCGGAGGAGAACAGAAAATTAATACTCTCTTCCTTTTGGTGACATCTTAGTCACATTCTACATTTTTAAATTGAAATTGAACATATTTTTGAGCAATATATTAAAATTTAGATAAAAATATTTTTAAACAAAATTTAAACAACAAAAAAATTGACTCCAATTAAATTCTCATTTGAATTTAATAAGTGGTTAAATCTAAATTGAATTTATTTTGAAATTTAATTTAGAAATTCAAATAGAATTTAAATTAAATACTTGTCAAAAGTTAGTTCAAAAATAAACATTTTTTGTTGGAATTGAGTAGAAGAGAAATAAGAATTCTGATTTTCGATAGAATCAAAAAATTATTTAAAATATAACGAAACTCACGCTTCTGCATCTTACCGCAAGTCTAAAGATATTAGTTCACAAAATAATTTTAAAAAAAGCAGACTCCAAATTTTAGGCATTTTCAAAGAAACAAATTGAAAAATGGAATCATAATCAAAATGTTGTGGGAAAATAAAATAATAATAAACAGGTAAAGCTCTTTAGTCCGAACTCTCAGGGACCCAAAAAAGGAAGGTTCGGATTAATTTTTCCGAAAAAACTTTAATAATATGTTATAGGTTAATATTGTGTGAACCAGTGGCATTACAACACAAACCAACGGTTATTTTTTATTTTGTTTATTTGTTTATCTGTACCGAGCTAATGCTCCTTCAGAATAAAAATATATATAAAAAAATTAAAATAAAGTTAAATATTAAAAAAAAGGATAAATAAGTCTAAGTAATAAAAAGAAAATTAAAAACCATATGTTGAAATAGCTAGAGGTTAGACATGTTTAAATATTTGATTGTTCAGGAAAAAAAGAAGAAATTGTTAGGTAGCAATTACACAATGGAGTTGGACATTCGATATATCTTGGTTCGAAACCTTCTCTATAATCTTCCACCAGTCTGACGACCAGTGGAACAGAATGACCCAATCCTGCCTTGATATATCTCTCACTCAACTCAAAGAGTCGATTTGAAACTGTTAGTAGTTTATAGAAGGCCTCTTGATGCGTTATATTGGAAGGGGTATCATATTTCAACTTCAAATAGATCGAATTACTGAATTTTGAATAACTTATATTTTGAATTACTTGTATTTTTTTGATGTTAGTTTCTGAGAATGAATTTAAACAAGAAAAAGAATAATCCAAGATTGATCCTATCAAAGATTTGTAAAGATTACCTAATGTTTTTGGTTTTAGACCCCATTTTTTATTTGAGAGATATTTTATTATATTAAGCCTTGAATTACAGCGTTCTTTTAATTCATCCACCATTGGACTCAATGTAAGTTTTGAGTCTAGTATGATGCCTAAGAATTTGACTTTTTCCTCATTAGTTAAATTGTAACCATTAATTTTAAGTTCAAGATTGATTTTAACTTTTGTTTTTTTCTCAACGATCATGTAACATGGCTTTTCAATAGAAATACTGAAATACGGTTATTCTTTCTTTATTTGTTTATAAACCTAATCGTGAACCATTAGATAGTGTTTTATTTGGAGCCATACGGTAAAACAAAGCAGATTCATCGTAATCATTAAGTTTATGAGGGTGATTGGAAGGCAAAAAATCTTAGGCAACTCGAAAACAAAATTCGCGCTTGCCTAAGCAATATCGACCAAAAGGTTATACAAGACCATAAAAAATTTAAAGCCTTAATTAAATAAAAAATGTCTTATGGTAAAATTAATTTTGTGCCATTTTTTATTCTACACCCGTTAGTACCTTAGTCATGTGCTTTGTTTATTAACATTTGGTCACTAATTTGTATATGTTTAGCACGCATATCTAAAAACTATATGTGTAAAGCGTCTTCTAATTTAGGATACATTGCTCCTCTTTCTCTAAATTTGTTTGTTCTAACTTTCATGTTTAATTAATTTTTCTTTGTTTTTAACAATATCACTCATTGTAGACTTTGGAATAACAAATTTGTATTTTTTAGAAAAATAGACACGTTAATCTTTTTGTTTCATTGATTATTTCATAAATGGATAAAACAATACAATTTCTCGTTTTTGTTCAATAGAAAGTTTATTTTTTGTAAGCTTAATGTTGACATTTTTATGTAGTAATTTTTTTTGAATGAAACAAATTTCTATTATTTTTTTTTAGAACACACACATTTAGTTCAAATAAAAAAGAACGTTTTTAATTAGTTGAGAACAAAAACCTTGTTGTTTTTTCGTTCGAATGACAAAATAAACCGAACAAAAATAGTAAAAATTACATTGAAATAAATGGAAATAGGAGGAGGGACTGAAAAAAATTGTGCGAATAGTGAATTGTTCGGATAAAGGCGTTCCGGTTTAAAAAAACTTTGACTGTAATACAGAAGCCTTTAAGAAAAAAGTTTTTTAGATTTTTGGAAGACAAGCAAAGAAAAATATCCAATTTTGTTCAATTTTACATCTAAATCAAATTAATATTTTGTAATTAAATAAATTTTTAATATTATTAAATTTTGAAGTAAAGAATAAGCTATTATTGGAGTACGATTCGAACGTAAAGAAGATAAAGGATCTTCAACTAGAGATAGCAGGGAAAAGTTACACGCTGGACCCTAATATACCTGTGTTCTATGGAAGAAGTACAGAAAACGTCGAGAACTGAATTTCGATAGTATCCAATGGGATTAAAGCCGCTGGCGTCTCTTAAGACAAAAAGCTCACAGTAATCACTCCTTATGTGAAGGAGACGGCGTTAAGTACATTGCTAAATTATCAAAAGAACTCGACAACCAAGACATTTGAGGGATATTTAAAGTTGCTCCTAGAAAGAGATAATCACGTACTAGATTCCATATTTAAGCAACTGAACTTTTTAATATATTTATTCTTTTATTTTTATTTAATAAAGTAATAGTTATAACTAGTCTTTCTATTAACTCCCTAATACATTACAGACTTTTTGAATTTTATTTTATATTGTATTTTAACTTATATTATTACTTTTATTTTATTTTTCCAAAGTTGTTTAAAAGTCAAAGACTTTTATTTAAATTTTTTTAAAAATGACTTGGACTTTAATTTGGGACTTTTAAGCAACTCTGATTTTTTCTTGATTTTTGCTTTCAACCTGAAGCAACTTTAGCTCGGCACATTTGAAAAATTTGAAAAAACAAAATTTATTTTAAAATAGAAAAAAAAAATAATTTATAAAAATCTCAAAAATCGAAATAAAATAAACTCCGAATTCAACAACATTATTTTAAAATTTTCCGAAAAAACAACAAAAAAAAATAAATCCAAAAAAAAAATAGAAAAAATTTTTTATTTCTCATTCAACAACAAAAAAAAAAAAAAAAAAAAAAAAACTTAAAAATTTAAAGAATAAAAAATATCGATTCTCATACTGTACTGCTACCTACTAATTTTTTGTGAGTGTGTATGTGTCGAGTATTTTTGGTATTTTTCCCATTTTGCATTTATCAGCTGACCAATATCGAAAACAACATTTTTGTTTAAAAAATAAAAAGAGACAAAAAAAAATAAATAAAAATAAAAATCAAAGATTGGAGAGGACGGATATCCAAGATTTGAAAAAATCGATTTACAAAGGCCGATGACCCCAGAGCTAAAAAGCTGGCTTAGTCTTGGTGGTCTTGTGTGTCGCCGGGTTGAGTTTACTCTGATGTGTGTAGATTCGTTTGCGCGCCTGCTGCTGCTGCTGCTGAGTGGCCATGTCCTTGGCGGAGTCGACGCTCAAAAAGTCGAGGTCGTCGACATTGAGACCGAAGTCGAGCGCGCACATCCCACTGTCGCACTCGTCATCCTGGACCAGCTGGGGCTGCACGCTCATGAGCCCGGCGTCCAGGTCCAGCAAGGTGTCGGGCCACCACTTGGGCTGCCTGATGCCCGTGCCCTGCACCGTCAAGTCCACGGGCCTCTTCTCGCCGCCCGCATTTATGAGGCTGGTCGCGCTGAAGCCCTCCTCCAAACTAAACTGGCTGGTAATGTCGAAGAGCTCGCTGAGCTCGTTGTCGTGCGCCACCGCCAAGCTCGAGCTCTTCTTCAACAGGCCGCCTACTAAATCGTCTGGTGATGAGCTAGATGTACACGACGAGTCGGTGAACTGGTCCAGTTCGAGAGTGGGCAAGTTGGCCTCGAAGCCAAACAAGCCGGCCTCGTCCTCAAAATTTTTTATGTAGCCCATGCCATTCGTGTGAAACGAATTGGCAAACGACTCGCCAAAGTCAAAGTGGCTGCTGTGGTTGCTGTGGCTGCTGTGGCTGGACGGCGCCGCCTGATGCTGCACATGGCCCATGTACGGCCCGCTGTCCATGTAGGCGAACGGCTGGGCCTTGTTCACTTGGGACAAGTTGGCGTCCGATCTGACAAAGTCGCAGTTCTCCATTTCGCTGTAGGGGACGGGGTCGGCACGCGGCCTCTTTTTGGCCTCGGTCTCGTCGCCGCTCTTTCTCTTGCGCTTGTAGCACTTGGCGTTGACGGCGGGGCCGAGCGAGTTGGACTCGTCCAGCTGACGCTCGAACTCGGGGTCCAGCGTCCAGAAGCCGCCCTTGCCCGGCTCGTCCTTTTGGCGCGCTATCTTCCGAAAGCACTTGTTCAGCGACAAGTTGTGCCGGATGGAATTTTTGAAGGTGACCTGCCAATTGGGCTCCGCTTTTTTAAAGTAGCTAAAGTTGCCGATGATCCAGTCGTAGATCATTTGCAGGGTCATCTTGGACTGTTTGGACTCTTTCATGGACAGAATGATCAGCTGGGAGTAGGAGTAGGGCGGCTTGACGTCCGCGTTGGTCCGGTACTCGTGGCGGTCCTTGAGAAACGAGTTGCGGAACAGCGTGGCCGAACTGGAGCCCGAGTTGGCCATGATCGACTGGGACTTGCTCGGCTGCAGGATGGCGGCCGCGGACACCTGGTGCTGCACTGTTTTTGCGTCGGCCTTTTTGCTGCGGCGCTTGGTGGACGCGGTGGACGAGCAGGTGGACTGGGGCGAGGCGCTGCACTGGACGGAGAGCGGCGGCGACAGCGGCGGGTAGCTGGGGCCGAGCGCGTGCTTGTCCGCGCTTCTGGCCGCCGGGATGGTCGCGCTGTCCAAGTCGCAGTCCAGGCCTGGCTGGAACTTGTCGCTGGTCTGCGAGTGGGGCGACAGCGAGCAGCTGGTCGCCGCCATGCTCGTGTTTTTCATGATGTTCAGACTCTGCAGCCACTGCAGCGAGGTCAGGCTGTCGTCGAGCATGTTCGACGAGGCCGACTCCGGCTCGCACAGCTTGCTCAGGAATGTGTCGTCGTCGAACGCGTCTAGTTTGTCCACGGTGGTCAGCAGATTCGACTTGGCGGGCTTGTGGCTCATTAAATTGATTGTCTTGAGGGGAGAGCAGTTGGTGGCCTTGGTTATTTTGTTCAGGTTGATTAGCTGCAGTTGATGGCTAGATGTATTCGGCTTGCATAGCGGGTTTGGCGAGCTGGTCACTGTTGGCTCATGTTTGGCCGGTGTCACTGAAAATGGCTTGTTGTGAGCGCAGGGTTTATTCACAGATGCTTGACAAAAAAAAGAAAAAATTAGTTTTTTTTTGCCCAAATTTTAAAGGCTTTGAAATGAGGCAAAAATTTGGACAGTTTGGAAAAATTTTTTTTTGACAATTTTTTTTTTTTTTTTTTTTTTTTTTTTTTTTTTTAAAAATAAATGTTATTTAGGCACTTTTTTCTAACAAATTGAACATTTAATGGATTTGAAATGAAATTTGGTCACTTTGGAAAAATTTAACCAAAGAAAAAATTTTTTTTTGACCAGTCTTGACCAAAGATTTTGACCCCATTTGCTTAGAAATGAAATAATTTTAATTCTATTTTGAAATTAAATATTTGACAATTTTTTTTTTTAAAAAAAATAAAATAAATGTTATTTGGAGACTTTTATTTAGTTATAACACATTATTTATATAACACATCTTTTATTTAGTTATATTATTTCTATAAATATTGTAAATCTGTTGTACAATTGTCAAAATTAAAAAGAAAATTTCGAAAAAAACTTTGTTTTTATTTTTAAAAAATATCATTTTTTTTCCTCACAAATTAAAAATTTAATGGATTTGGAAAAAAAATTAGGCACTTTTAAAATTTATTAAATATTTTGAGAAAATTTAACCGAAAAAAAATTTTATTTTTCTCATTTTGACCAAAGATTTTGACACCATTTGCTTATAAATGAATGAATCATTTTTTAAATTTTTTTTTGAACATAATTCTTATTTTAAATTATTAAATAATTATTAAATTTATAAATCTTCTTTTTTAAACTATTAATAAGTAAATCTATAGTTAAAGTGTTAAAATTAAAAAGAATATCGTTATTTCTTTCTATGCAAGTTAATTTTTTTTTAAATAATTTTAATTTGAGCTATAATAATAATTATCAGTCATTACTAACAATCAGATTTAAATGAATCAAAATTATTATTTAGCAAAAAATTCGACATAATTGTATTTCATTTAAGATTAAAAAGGCTATTATGAATTTTCTTAGATCATTTTAATTTTCAATCACTCTTTTTATTTTTTATACCTGTAATGTATTAGGGTGTTAATAGAAAGACTTGTTATAACTATTACTTTATTAAATAAAGATAAAGAATAAAAATAACAATAAGGTTGAATTGCTTAAATATGGATTCCAGTACGTGACCAGATTTCTGAAAAGAATAAAGACACAACTACAAATTTTCAAATCAAAGTAAAATGAATTTTAATAAGTTATGGTAGATAAATTATTCAAAGCATCAACTAAAAATATGACATACTGAAATACTTTTATACAACGAACAAACAAATCGGTTTTTTAGGCCTGCAACTCCAGTATATACCTATTGATCTCCTATCTTTTATAAAACATGGTCAAAAAACTTGGGCTCATTTATTCAAATCGCTTGCATAAATCACTATCTTTCAGCAAGTTAAAGTTCCTTATCAATTCTTTTCTGTTAAACCTTATTATTTAAAAATTTTAATTACAAAAAGTGTAAAAACATGGCATCCATAATCAAAGTCAGCAAAAACTCTGCATTGTACACATTAATAAATAAACTTGCATATTTTCGACAAACTTTGATCAAGAATTTAATGTTTTTACACTTTTAGAATTAATATTTTTCAATAATAAAGTTGTAAAGAAAAAACCGAATCCGAAAATAAATTAAAAAAATGCACCTTGCTTGTTTTTAATCGAAAAAGTCAAAAAGGTTTAAACAAAATTTACATGATTCTAAATTTTTTACTTTCAGATAAACATCTTTTTTAATATTTGGTAAAAATTAATTTTTACCCCATCTATTTATAGGCATATATTGAAAATTTGAAAATTTTCAAATAGATTAAATTAATGAATTTTTTTAAAACAAAAAAATCAAATAGCGCCTGGCCCTTGTCACTAGCAAAGACTTTTTCTGAGCGCTGTTTCTGAGGTGCTAGAAAACAAAAAGAGAAACAAATTGTGTACGCTATCAGGTGCTCACGGCCTCCAGATCTGTGACCAAATAAGTGAATGAATAAATCTAGAAATAACAAAAAAGACACTCGATATTTATTAAAAATAAAAAAAATTTTTTTCAAACATAGTAGAATAGAATAAGCTCTCGAGGCCCATTCCGTTTAATTATAAGTCTGAAAAAATAACATCGATTTGGCACAAAAAAACAATTGTTTTATATGCGACAATTAAAGCCAACAATATGAAAATAATTAGTTTTTGTTATTTTTATTTGGCAAAAAAGAAACAAAACAATTGCTCTTGGAAGTTTATTCCAAAATAGCTCCGAGTTTTGACTACATGCAACAATAACATAGATTTATAGCAGATTTGGTCACAATCAGGTGTACAGTAGGCAAATTAGCGCTAGTGGCACTCGAAGCGTCCCTAATTTGTCTGCAATCAAATCGAAGTTTATCGATTTGGCAAACAAAATCCGGCACAGGCTTAATTGACTTTGAGTAGTTTACAAAGTCTCCATTAATTTAAAGTCACCGTAAGTGTTTACTAAAAATATCTACACTGTAGCTAATCTTGCCATTAATCTTGGTCTCAAGTGATCTCAAGAAGCTTTTTCTCAGAGTTGTCGAGAGCTAAATAAATCCTTAATTTAAATAGCAGTGCGACTGCTTAGCCTGTTACCATTAAAGCAAACTTTTTTCTCAATTCTAATCACCTACAAAAAATTATTCACTCTAATTGACATATTTTAGGCGAACATTTTGAATCTATAGAAAAATAAAAAATACTTTTTAAAAAAAAAAAAAAAGTCGATAAATTAAATTTGAAGTTTGGCTTCAAGTTTGTTTATTTAGCTTTATTTAGCAGTTTTTTTCCAAAGTATTCATTTTGAAAAAAAAAAAAAAAAACTAAATCAAACAAGCTCCTAAAATTACGATTTTAAAAACTCAGATTTTAGCTTTCTCGTGAATATGGATTTTAATTGATTACCTTTGTATTTGTATATATATGGCTAAATCATGCTTAGTGATCAAGCCATACTCATTAGAACCAAATAAGAAAGAAAAAAAAAGAGAATCAGCACCCACGCGATCTCTGTCTTTTTGTCACTGACTTAGACACAAATTTAGTTTTTTTTTTCTCTTTTTTCTCGACCTTTAATAATCTAATTAGAAATTTGCTTATAAGGTTAGAGAAATTCGAATCCACCTGTGCCACACTCGAAAATAAAAGAATTTTTCTTTTTAATGTCGCAATCAAATAGACTAAATTTTAGCAAACAAAATCTGAAACAATATATGAACGTGGCCAACATTTAAATATTTAAATTAGAAAGAATAATCTTAGAATTAAAACTTGCTTTAATGAATAAATGATTTGAATTTTTTACGTTCGATCAAATATTTAATAAAAGAAATAGAAAAAAAAATAAAAAAAAAAGCTTCAACTTTCTTATTTAAATTAAATCAAATATTTTCCTAGCTATTCTTGTTTGCTTTTCGGCTTGTTGTTCAATATATTAATATTAATTCTTATTTGCATTAGTTTTCTCTCTTTATTTTGCAGCGCGTCAACTTCATTTTAACTATGGCCGTCAATGGTTCGCTTCTAAATCCGATACTAAAAATCACATTTTAATAAAGCTCTGGTAGAAATTGGCGGCAAATTTTTGAAATTTTTTTTTTCAAATTCTCAAAAATTGACCTGTTCTAAACAATTCGATCATACAAATGATAATCGGCCAAAATTTTAAGTTAAAAAATGCAAAATTAAAATAATAAAAAACAGAGAAAACTTTTGAAAAATAAATTTTATTTTAAAAAATTCTTTTTTTGATCGAAAGGAAAAAATTATTTAAAAAATTTTCAAAAATTTATCTGCTCTAAACCTTTTCGATGATCTCCAAAATTATAAGCTCAAAAAAAAATTCTAAAATTTGAAAAAAAAACAGAGAAAACTTTTGAAAAATAAATTTTATTTTAAAAAATTCTTTTTTTGATTGAAAGGAAAAAATTATTTAAAAAATTTTCAAGAATTTATCTGCTCTAAACCTTTTCGATGATCTCCAAAATTATAAGCTCAAAAAAAAATTCTTAAATTTGAAAAAAAACCAGAGAAAACTTTTGAAAAATAAATTAATTTTTTTTCAAATTTAAATTTTGAAACTAGTGAATAAAACGGAATGCAAAGCCTTTCCACTTCTCAAATCAATTGCACACTTTGTTTGATTTATTTATTTTTTTTTCGGATAACAAAAATTTTAAATTAAGAATACTTTGAAAATAAGAGAGAGAGAGAGCTTTAGAAGAGAACTGAGTGGCATAATACGGCTTTGCGCGTCTAATTACGCTTTTTCAGCTCGAGGCAAGAATTAATTAAATTATTATGCAATGTGCCGAGCTTGTCCTACCAGTACCAGAACTCAAAATTCACTTACCAATCATGGTTGATCGACTAGGCGTTCATTTCGATCCATACAACGCATACACACACACACAGACGGCTCAGTGTAGCTGGTTAGCAAATAGAGCTCGGAGCGTTGGTCAAACTTTTATTCTAAATATTAGCTCGAAAAATAAATCTAAAAAAATAGAAAAAAATTTTTTTTTTAATTGAGCTCAAATCTGGACACATGGTTTTATTTAAAACCGATGCGGCCTGAATTCGCCTTGTTTACATGTCTTGACAAATTGAACGAAAATCAAGCCACACTAAAAGTGCTGCTAGATTTTAGTGTTCGATATTTATTCGAGTTGGAGTCTTAGCATTCAAAGTGCGAATAAATATCGAGAGCAAAACTTGAACTTTTCTGCTAATCGGAAAGCGGACAAGGAAGACTTGAAATTTATTTGGGTCGAATTTCGATAACAAATAATTTAAAATTTAAATTATTTTCCAAATACAGCTGATTGTTGAAGCCGGGCTTTAATTAAAAAACCAATTAAATTTCCTAACTTGATTTGAAGTGTCTGAAAAAAAGAGAAAATCGACCAAGCTAATGATAAGTCTACTCTTGTTTCAAGCGGGCTCCGAAATTCTTCATACTTTTTTTTTCTTTCTTTTCTTTTTTTTTAAACAAAAATAAATTTTTTGTTATTGTTATATTAGCAAATGTTTTTCTGAACTGAAAATTATTCTGAATAAAAAATTCCAATTTAAAATGTATCCGATTTTTAATTAAAAAAAGTGAAATTTCATCAAATTTAGGTTAAGCATATATTTGTGGAACGTTTTATCGAAGTCCGAAAACTCCACTTTATTCCGTCACCCCTTTTAGTCTAAATTGGATAATTTTTGACAACACACCGCAAGTATTAATACTCTGGCTGAAGCACTGTTATTAATTAGCCCACAAAATAAACAAAATATGTTTTTTAGTACTATGGCAATGACGGAATAGCAAAATTGCACAATTATTTTTTTCCCTTTTTTTTCTCTTTTATTTAAGTGCACCTCTTAAATTGACCAATTTGGCTAGAAAAAAATGCGCTCCAGAACAGAGCCCATTTCCTCTGCGGAACTTGGCAAATTACTTTTTTGTTCGCCTAATTTTGTCGCTGGTGTCGATTAGACTCACAACGCATTGGCAAGCGATGGTCCAGCAAGAGGTTTAAGAGGTCACCATCACAGAATAACTAAGCAGCTTACTAAGACAAAACAAAGAGACAATTTTCTGACGAATAGAGTAGTGAAAAGTTGGAACGAGTTGCCCGTCGAAATTACCAATGCCCCATCCAAGAATAGCTTTAAGAACAAACTGGACAGCTATTTAAAACTCAAATAACTAATTATAAACTTAAAAACTTAAACTATATATATAAACTTTATAATAACTGTATGTAATAACCAGACAGCTACCATAGCGAGGCTATATCTAGTCTTGCTCCGCAGTTATTCTGCTATAGCTAATATTATTATTATATTATTATTAAAGCCTGAAATAATTTCTGAAAAAAAACTCAGCTGACCTAGGCCCCTTTTTGTCTCTAATTTAAAGCCGAGTTTTGAAGTTTTAAACACATTCTGAAGCGAAATTAGCCGCTTTTTTGTTTGAATAATACTCATTTTTTTAAACAATTTTCTTATATACAAACAAAAAGCAATTTCTTTTTTTTTAATTTGAAAAAACGATTCGATTTTTCTCCAACAATGCTGTTAGGCCTCTTGCACTAGATTTATTTTAATGGAATAAGTAAATTGTTTATGGCACTTTGTTCAATTATTATACTTTTTTTGTTAGTCAAGTTATTACTATTTTTTTTTTGATTTCCATTAATAATTGTTATTATTTGATGGAAAATCGACTAGTGAACAAAACTGGCAAAAAGTAGATGGAGAAAAGCAAATTTTAATTATATAACCTGATCGGATCTCCTCATCGTTGCGAAATATTTATTGAAAAAAAAAAATAAAAAATATTTTCTTTGTAGAGCTAAAGTCGCTAGTAATTATACTAATTTGAAAATAGCTTGCCGAATGTCTTTAAATTAGTTTTTGCGCATTGCTTCCCTCTCGTGTCCGAAAATACTTAACCGGACATTAGTTGACAAAAAGCATCTGATCAATTGATTATTTCGGGCAAGTCCTGAAATCATTTAAAATTTAGAGAGAAAAAAAAAGATTTTATTACTTTGTCACATGCTCCAACTGTTTGGCTGCCTTGGAGCAATGCTCGAAAATAATTAACTTTTAGACACTCTATCCAAAACTAATTAGTAAATTAACTTGAAATTTTTGAATATAATTTAAATTGAAATTCGAATCCCTGAAGAGAAAATAACATCTTTTTGGATGCAAAACAATGGCTGTCAACTGACCCCGGAAAAATTTCGAGTCCCAAAGGCTCAATCAATAAGTAGACCAACGCTTATTGTTTTTTTTTATTTTCTTTAGCTTATATTTTTTAAGAAAAAATTATGATTTACACTTTTTAATAAATGATAAGAAAACTATTTAACATTATTTTTTTATTGATAGAGTAAATTTAATTTTTTTGTTGTTTTAAATACCTCTTTTTATTGCCTTTGCCGCATAAAAGCAAACGAGATTAATCTTAATCGCATCTCTTTGGCTCCGAGACCTTGTTATACGATTCGAATTTTTGCTGATAAAAAAAATATTTTAAATTTACAAAAAGGTAAGGCTAGGTGTACAAAGGAATTAATTCTACTAAGCTGTGCAGCAATGACAACTAGATAAAATCACTTTTTTTCATTTCAATCAAATCCTAACAAAATGAATTTGTAGCTCGGTACTTATCAATTAATATAAAAAATTATCTGTTCATTTAAAATCATGAATTTAGGAGGAAGTTTATCATTTAAAATTAATTTTAATTTTTGAACTAAGATGAAATTAGCTTTTTTTCTCATTTTTTGAGGAGAGAGGAAAATTATTATTCAGAGCAAAAGATAAGTATTATTAGTCGAAGATAACTATTTTATTAAGAAAAAAAAATTTAATTAATTTATTTTATGAGCCTTTGTAAAAGATAGCTCATAAATTGTCATCACTTTATTATTTGGGTGGCGTACAGCGTTGATACAATGGCACCTATTATCAGAAGTAAGAAAACAGGCGTTATGAATAAGATCCAGCAATAGATTGGACATGATATGAAATTTTCGCACCCGGAGCAACAAGAACAACATTTTCGCCAGCAACCAATGCAGCAAGTACAGCACTGGAGCGATTGGATTTCGGTCTCTCTATCGTAGTGGTTGTGGAAGCCAACGAGTAATTTGCGTGAAGTGTCTGCATAGGGCAGTGGCGAGATTGGTTCGACGTAATCGGACTGATTGTCGTAGTCTTCTTCGATTATTGCTTTGGGCTTTTGAGGCTTGGATTCCTCACTATTTTGGTAATAACCAAGTGACGAGTTCTGGGTCGCATAAGGATGAGATACTTGATATACTGGCTGAGATACAATGGGTTGTTGGGCGCCCGATACTATAATGGGTCTTACGCTATTAGGTGAAGTATTTAGCTGAATCAGTCTATTTGGATAATAAGCCATTTTAATTTTGTGACGAAAATTTAAAAAATTATTTTCAGCGATTTATTTTAATTCAAAATAATCAAAAAAGGTAAATTGTTTAATTGATGTTTAATTATATCTACTTGGTTATTTAAGAGAACATGAAACCATTAAAAGGCTTTAACATGGTAGCATATTTATAAAATTTTTTTTTATTATTTTTTGAGACAAATCTAATTTCAAAAATTTCACTAAGTTTACCAAAAGTCCATTTAAAAATTAAATGAAATTGTTGTATTTCAAAATTATTGTCGTTTCAAATAAAAAAATTTTTTAATTTTTTTTTATCTGAGAAAGTATCCTTTGAAAATAAATTTCTAGCACTAGAAATGAAAACATAAATTGAACTTCTAAAATCAGAGCGGCAGTTTAAACAAGTAATTTGCTTAAAAAAAAATTTTTTATTCGGAATTTCTGAGGCAAAAACGAGTTAAAATTTATATATTTTTTTCAAGTAGTTCTAGCAATCAAATTAAAGAAAGTCGGAACTAAAAGGCAAAAATATTTTAAATATTAATTATTAGCTGAAGGAAATATGTTCAAATTTATATTAAAGTTTATTTATTGGAAAATAATGGCTTTTAAATTAGTAGATGTATTGATTTTTCTATAATTAAGAAATTTAAAAAATTTAAATGATTCATTAGAATTTCTTTTAATCTAATCATATTATAAAAAAATTTAAGAATTTTAAAGAGATAAATTCAAAAATTTGAACTAAAAAAGAATTCATTAGTTAAAAATATTTTCTTATTATAATTTAATTTTAAAATAAAATACTGTTCTAATTTTTTATTATAAACTTTTTATAAATTCTAATGAATTTTTATTTGAAGTTAATAATTTCAAGAAACTTATAAAATTCAACTTATAAATATTGTATTTCTTTTTGATAATTTAAGATTTTTTAAGGTTTTATTATAATTAGGATTCTGAAGTTTGTTTCAATTTGATATTTTCGATTCAGAAAAGTTCAAATTACCTTTAGGAATAATTTTATTCTGTAAAATGCTTAATGTTTAAGCATGTTTTAAAATAAAATGAACTTCACAACCCCATTACGATTTTAATTATCTGAAATTTGTGTAAATATGTTGAAGCTTTATTCAAATAAAATAACAAAATTTTTAAAAATTATTTTCCGTGATTTTATAAATTCAATTTTATAAGTATAATTTACTTATTTTATAAAGCTTTTAGAAACAAAAACATTTGAATTTTTTTATTTTGAAAGCAATTTCATAAATTAAGAAAGACTTAAAGAACTTTTTTAAAAAAAGAAAATAGCAATTATAGGAATTATAAAATTTTAGAATTGAAACAAAATTTCTTAATTGAACAAAAATTATTGTTGCAAATTTTCAATTTTAAAAATAATAAAAAAACAAGAAAATAAGTTTATATTTAAGAATTTTATCAACTCTAATAAATCATTCGAAAATATTTAAATCCGGAATTTAATTGTTCTGAAAATATTTATTTACTTAAATTACTTTGATTTGTTCATTCTCTTCAAATAAAATAAATAAAAACAGATAAATTTAAACACTTTGTTTATTACTTGGATAAATCAAAAAACTGATGAAATATTTTAAAAAAATAAATTTATTTTTTTTCTCATACTTCTTTAAATATTTCAAAAAAAATGATCTAGATACTAAAATATGTTCAAAAAATCAAAATTATAATTTTTCTAATCATTAAAATTACTTTTTATGTTTATATTTATCAATATAATTTTTTGAATTACTAATTGAATATTTTATTATACTTTTAGCCTAGAGACTATAATAAATTTTACCTGCTTAATCTTGATTAAATTCTAAGGAAAAAATACTCTTTAGAAAGAAAAGGCCAAATTTTAATTGTGCCAAAGTTAATGGCTATAGTTAATTTAAAAAAAATCGAAGCAATTTTTATCGTATATATTTTTATTCAAGTTATATCTTTAAGCTCATTTAAAATATTAAAATATTAGGATATTTTAAATTTATTTAATATTCTTTTTTATACAAAATAATTTTAATTAGTACTTTTAAATTTTCTTTCTAAACTAATTCTTTTGAAATTCACATTGTTAATATTTGATTAACTTTTTTAACTTTAAAATAAATTAACAAACAAATTGTTCTCATAAATTTAAAAATCGAGACTCACCTCAAATTGTATGCTTGAACAATTTTTTCCTAACTATCATGGTGTCAATGAGCAAACCATACAAGACACTTAAGAATATGAAAAGATTTGAATTTATCAGTGACACAAACAATATTTTTTTATTTTAAAACAAAGAAAAATCTAAAATTTAAATAAAAGTAAAACTGAAACTGAAACTTTATAATGAAAAAATTTCACAATTAATGGAAAATTGTACGTAATTTAAAAGTTTGCTTAAATTTATTTTATTTTTGACGATTATGTCAAAACTCAGCAATAATATTGTAGAATTTACAATTACCATTATCAAGAAATCAAATCAAAAAATGAATTGAAAAAAGCTAATTTTTTATTTTAATATTTCTTGAAGAATTTCATATAAGATGGATATGCAAGAGTTCTACTAAAATCTTAACGCGAACGAGCCTAGAGGATTACTTGCAATAATATGGTATTCATCAGTTATATGACCATAAGAAAATAAGAACATTTTGTTATTTTTTTATTTTATTCATTTGTCGAGCTAAAGCTTTTTCAGATTAGAAATCATATAATTAAAAATAAAATAAATGTGAAAAAATATATAAAATTTAAATTAAAATCAATTAAAATAAAATAGAGAAAAAATATTATAAAATAAATTGAAATGAATTATCATAGATTTCAGAAATGAAAGAAATAAAAGAAAAAATAACAAAGTAGCAATTTCATAATGGAGTCGGATAGGATATCTTGAAGTTTAGGATCGAAAAAATCAGATCAAATAGTATTTTGTTTATAACTTTTGAATGGTATTTGGTTAAATCTCTCTGCAAAATGCTAAATAATGCAAAAAACATGCTAAACATTAGATGAGGCTCTGCAAAAACTGTGCAATTTTGCAGGAAAATACACGTCATTAAAAAGTATTTAATTCAACTGCGCAATTTAGTTGCAGAGTTTTTGCAGAGCCTCATTTGATATTATCCGTCGGATAGTCGATATTTATTTATTTATTTTTTCCAAAAATTACGCAATAAGGTAATATCTTTTAATACTTCAGAACATTCTATCATTCAAAGTGAACTTTAACGAATAATTTTAATTCAGTGGCTCTTTCTTTATAGTTTTCTTATCATTATATTATCGATTCACAAATTCCATCTTGACTGTTTTTTCTATCTTCAAGCTTGTTTTCTCTAAGTTTCTCGTCCATTACTTCTTTATTTAGTAACTCACACGATCCTAATATATCTTTCAGTTTTTTAATGAATTTATTGGGTAAATTAACTTTGTTTCCATTTGTTTGAGTAGTTTAGACGTAAATTCATCTTCAAGGAGTCTCTTGGTAAAGCTAAGTCTAGTTTTCTTTATTTTTGAGTCAACTGGTTGAGTGCATATTAGTATTTATTTGTTTTATCTTTGCCGAGCTAAAGCTCCTTCAGATTAAAAAAAATAAATAATAAATCAATAAAAAATAAGATAAAAGTATAATAAGTTATTATATAAAATAAAAGATAATTAAAATAGACAAATTGTAAGTAATGACAGGTGTAAAATTTTTAAGTATTGAACAGTTCAGGAAAGAATGTTTGCTTATTGGTGGAAAATTGACTTTAATGCATTGAAATCAGCTGCTCTAACCTTTCAAAAAGGAAAACCAGAATTGACGGGAAATTTTGTTCTGAGTGGCTTTGAAATACCTCAAGTTGAAAATGTAGAATATTTTGGTCTTCCAATTGGTAACAACATATTTTTGTGTAATTATGTTGAGGAGAAATGGAAGAAAGTAGAAAAAAGTTTCTTCTCTCTATATGGGTTAGGATGTAAACCAAAAGTTGCAACCCCGGACTTAGTTGGTTTTCTTTACAAGCAATTTTGTCAATCAATATTTCGGTATCACTTAGACATGGTATATGTAGGAGTAAAAAAGCTTGGAGAATTAGACATTAGACAAAATTTATTAATTAAAAGGATGTTCGGTATTAAGAAATTTGCGAGATTAAGAACGATGTTGGAGACATTACGTCTAGAAACTGTAGAGCAACTGTAGATGGAACATAGCATATTCTTTATGAAACAACTAAATCATAGTAAAATATGCTGGGACTTATTGTCGTTTCTAAATTAGGATAACTGGATTTTCGAACAAAAGAATACATTTTAATGCAAGCAGCTCAGAAACCTAGAAAACAAAATGAACATATATTTAATGGAATATAGTACAAATACTTCGATAGATCATATTTTTACTGGCAAAAATCGTGGCTTGGTTGATTCGGTAAAATTTGTTTGCTTACAGATAAAGTTAAATATGGAACTTAACTTAGACTATTTTTACTTTTATAAAATTCTAAATGATCTCTTGAGAATAGACTTTTATACCTAGTGTTCATATATGTAAAATCATTTTTAATTTTTTAATATAGTATTTTAGTATTTTCTTTTATGTAATTCTGCCTGTCTGGCTTAAATCAAATAAATGATAAATAATAATAGACTTACGATTACAATTTAGAAATTTAGAAAATAATAAATATATTTTATTCTAAGAACTTTTTTTTAAATATTTTTTTTTTCTTTTGTCTTAAATATTTTCTTTTTTTTCCATGGAACTTAAAACTTTTAATAAATAAATAAATTATTAGTTCAGGAAAGAAAGAAGAAATGGCAAGATAGCAATTACACAATGGAGTAGGATAGTCGATATATCTTGATTCAAAACCCAGTGACAGCTTACGCATGCTTTAAAATGCGAGATCAATTAATTGGTCTGTGAATATCAGTAAGTTTTTTGAAAGAATAATTCGCATTGGATTTAGAGATTAAAAAGTTCGATTTATCCAGCCGCACAAAGATAATGTGATTTTTTTCTTGTAACATTTCATTTCTGCAGCAAACAAGTAAAATGTGAATAAGAAATTAAGCGGCAGGTTTTGATACGTGAATCTTGTCTCCATTTCACGAATTAATTGAATAATTTAATTACAATTTTAATCTTAATTTTAATATCAAACCACAAGCTCCGGCTTTCACTAGGGCATATATAATCTCATATCATTTGACAAAGTCATTTATTTTTTTATTTATTTGTTTTCTAGAGCTAGAGCTCCTTCAGAATAAAGTATAAAAAAAATAAAATAAAAATAGAGTTAATCACACTTGTCAGACTGATGGAAGAATATAAGGAAGGTTTCGAATCTCGATACATCGAATATCCTACTCCACTGTGTAATTGCTACCTTACTATTTCCTCTTTTTTTCCTGAGCCATCAGAAATTTAAACATATGTATCCTGTTACTCTCTATTTAATTTACCTTTTTTTTTTTTTTTTTAAATCATATTTACTATATTTTATTTTTATTATTTTAAATTAACTTTATTTTTTATTTTTTTTTTAATCTGAAGGAGCATTAGCTCGGTACAGAAAAACAAATAAATAAATAAATAGAGTTAATAAAATAAGATAAAATAAAAATGAAGTAAATCAGCTAAAAAAAATGTAAAAAAAACATATAAAAAACATATATTGTTGAAATAGGTTGTTACATGTGACAGAAGTTTACATAGTTGAAGCTTCATGAAAAAAAGTCAATTTCTAAA
Organism: Brachionus paranguensis; assembly: GCA_016802215.1. Lineage (NCBI taxonomy): Eukaryota > Metazoa > Rotifera > Eurotatoria > Ploima > Brachionidae > Brachionus > Brachionus paranguensis. The sequence goes on from JAESIX010000004.1 coordinate 6,341,452, forward strand.
TTTTGTATTATATCATGGGTTTAAACAAGCAACATTATGAATGTTTGTATAAACAATGGTCCTCTAGCTGTGAATTAATTCATGATATTTGAGCAAAATATTTACATTCTTGGTGTCAAAATCAAGCTTAATTATTTAATCGACTATCTCAATCAATTTATCTTGTCTCTTGCTTTTTTCACTTCAAGCTTCTACAAACATTTTTCATGCAGCCAATCAATTAATCAATTAGAATTCCTTCATTGCATAATTGATCTTCTATAAATAATCAAAAAAATTTTCCTTCTAGATAAACCCAATTCAAGTAAAAAATGGAAAATTTGAAAATCAACGTAAACGGCACTGACAAGTTGGCCTCAGGACTCAACAAAGACACCACTGTTCAAGACCTCAAATTTGCCATGCTCTATTCATGTGACTCCAAGTTTAACCCGAACACGATTGACCAGTACGGTCTGTTCGAACAGTGGCAGTCAAATGAACGACTACTGGACTCGGCTCTCAAAATGTACAAAATTATTAAAACTTGGAAAAAAATGCCTGGTGATCAGCTTTCTCAAGTCAAATTTGTGATTAAGAAAAAATTCAAAGCCTCAAGCAAGCTGGCCAGCTCCACAAAGCAATTCAAATTTTGTTCTCTGTCTCCAAGTGTACAAAAAACATGGAACTTGCATCTGATCCAAAAAAATAAAACCTCTTATGTCAGAAAACAACTTGATAAATTGAATCAGTGCGCGATTCAAGATGAGAACAGGTCAATAAGCTCTATTCCAAGCACAGCTTGGTCAAGTGCCAATGAGGACAGTGATTCCGATTGTGAGCAGGACAATATATTGACTAGAAAAAGATATGCCAGTATTCATAGAATTAACAGATCTAGAAACTGCTCAGTCAAAAGAATGACACAGCAAGATCAACACAAAGATTTCGACCAGGATCACCAAAAAAACAAGCTAGAGCAAATAAAAATATTGAAAAATAAACTCCAGACAATTAAGTCTGAATTGGCCAATTCAAATGATTTGGAAACCAAAAAGGATGACTTGATTTTGCTCAAAACTAATTCAATGCAGTCATTGGAACTAGAACTTAGGCGGCTTTGTGAAATGAAATGCAGCAAACTGTCAACTTCTGATTCACTTTCTTCGTTCGGCTCAGCCGATACAGGCATTGGCTCAGCTTTTTCTGATGACGATTGCAAATTTGAGACTTTGGTTTAGTTTGTTATTTTATTGTTTTTTTTTATTCGTATTTGCTGATTATTAATTTTTGCACAATTTTCAATAAAATTTTTAAAATTAATTTCTTTTTGAAAAATTGTTTATTAAAAAAAAAATTTAAAACCTCTTACACAAAAAATTCAAATTAGGTTCTAAAAAAATTGAAATTTTTTTTTTTAATTTGAGTTCAAATTGGCTTTAAATTCTTTTTAGCTAATATTACTCTATTTATCACCAAAAATCTCACTTTTCTAAAAACACTTTTATGAAACAAAATTACTTGCACTAAACAAAATAACTTATTGAATATAAAATTACTTCTTTAATATAAACTAGTGTTGGTAATCGACTCCAATCGATAGGGAAAATTCGAAAATCGACTATTTTTTTTAGTCGATTATTAAATCGATTAATCTATTCTAGTCGAATATTAAATCGACATATTTTTTTTAGTCGATTATTAAATCGATTAATTTATTCTAGTCGAATATTAACAAAATGATGGTAGTATCAGAAAATTTATAGAATATTTATTTATAATTTTGTATATTTATTTTAAATCGTTTTAAATTTATCTTTTTAAATATTTTAAAATTTTTTGAATATTTTTTTTAAATAATAAGAAATTAAATAATTTCAAATAAATCGTTAAATTGTAAATTTAGTCAATTTTTTTTAAATATATTTTAAAGACTTTATTGATAAAAAAAATAATATCTTTGCTAATTAAATACTATTCATTAAAACTATTAAAAATTAACTATTAAACTATTAAATTATAACTTTTAACATAATAACTATTCATTTCGATATAAATTAGTCTATTAAATAATCAACTAAAATAAATTAGTCGATTTAATAATCAACTAAAAAAATTAATCCATTAAAAGTTAGTTGAATAATAAATCGATTATTGATAATCGATTGCCAACACTAATATAAACTGATTTGAAAAAAATGATTGATCTCGAAGAGACATTTAATGAATCATCGATCGAAGATAAGAGTTCATCTGCTAACGAAATAGGCATTGAAATTGACAATCAGACCAACAACTCCAATTCTTGTAATCGACCATACTATTAGACTAATAGACTTAATTTTGTTTTTATTTTAAATTTTTTTTAATAAACATAAGCAATAGAGGTCTGGTCGACTCGGTGAAGTTTGTTATTTCACAAATAAAACTAAATATGGAATCGAAATTAAACTATTTTTATTTTTATAATATGTTAAATGACCTTTTGAAGGTAGATTTTTTTACTTAAATGTTTCAATTAAAATTAATTTGTAAAACAGTTTGTAATTTTTTTCTTTTAAGACTATTTATTAAACATTTCTCTTGTGCCTATGAGGCTTTAAACTAATAAATAATAATAATAATAATAATAATAATAAACTTTATTTTCCTGACAACAAAATACATTATATGACAAATAAACTAGTTTGCTGACAAAAAACTTTTTTTTAAATAAAGTTTTTTGAATTGACTTGAAAATTTAAAAAAAAATAGTTTTTCAAATAAAAATAACAACATGGAACGATAAAAATTCAAAAATTAAAATGACTTTTTTTCTGACTTTTGCACAAATAGTACATAAACTGAATTTTAACACCTTTTTTTTAATATATATAATTTTATATTCAATTTTACCTACAAACAATTCAGAATACAGCAGTCAGATCTATCCTTAAGTTAAAATATGATACTCCCTCCAACATGTTGCATCATGAGGCTTTTAATAAACTTAAATTACTAACAGTCTCAAATCGGCTTTTTGAGTTGAGTGAGAGATATGTTGGGACAGGACTGAGTCATTCTATTCCATTAATTGTCAGACTAGTGGATGAATACAAACAAGGCTTCGAAACAAGATATATTGAATACCCTACTCCATTGTGTAATTGCTATCTTACTATTTCCTCTTTTTTTCATGAAGCTTCAACTATGTAAACTTCTGTCACATGTAACAATCTATTTCAATATATGTCTTTTAAACTTCTTTACATTTTTTTTTTTTTTAGCTGATTTACTTTATTTTTATCTTATTTTATTAACTCTATTTTATTTTTTTTATACTTTATTCTGAAGGAGCTCTAGCTCGGTAAGAAAACAAATAAATAAAATAAATAAAAATAAATAATTTTACGTAGCAACTGGGTTTAAACGAAGGCGTAAGCCATTCGCACGAGCCTGGGGACCACCCCTAAATTATATTTTTAATAAAAAATAAATAAACAAATAAATATTTTCAATCCAAAATAATTAAGTAGTAATTAAGTTAGTCAAGTTTTTTTTTGTCAACGCGAATTTTATAAAATTAATTAATCAACAGATAAAATTTTTTTTGTTGCATCCAAAAAGTATAAACCTTAATAAAACATTCATTTTTTAAAAAAACTTTTTTAAAATATATTCTTTATTATTTTTCGATTTGATCAGAATTTTGCAAAGTTTTGAAAGATAACAAGTCTATTTACAGTAAACTCAGTAAGTCTTGGTTTATCTTGGCTTAAAAAAAATTGACTTGTTGATTTGAAATTGAGATTTTTTTCCAAAGATAGAATACATCGTAATTTTTCAAATAAATTAAATAAAAATTTTTAATTTGTTAAATTTCAACCATAAAAATATGTTTTCAAAGGTCGATGACTAAATTATTATATTAATAGAAATGAAAATACACTATCTAGTTTTTTTTTGACATTATTATTTGAATTTATGATTATTCACAATTTATGGCTTCATTTATTTTTCATTATTTTCAAGTCTTTTGTTTTCTAAAATAATTTATAGGACGAAATGAATAAAAAAAACATTAAAAATGAAATTTAAGTATCATTAATACCTTGGAAAATCACGCTTTTTCGATTGAAATATTTTCAGTTTGAAGGTTAATATGTTTCTATTTTGGTTATTTTCAATTTGTAATCAGTCCGGTCATGAAGATTTTGTTAAAATCTTTTAGAAAATAAATTAATTTGGTATCCAATTTTGAACTAATATTAATTTTCAAATAATGATGTTCTATACTTCAATTATTACTCATAAAAACGAAACCCTTTTTTATCATGAAAGGGATTTAAACAGATGATAATAATAAGGATATTTTTAAATTTAATTTTTTTAAATGATCACAACAACATATATTTTTTTGATCACAAAATTTTTGCAAAGTTTTTTTTAGTCAAAAAAGTTTATATTTCTAGTAATTGATTTATTTATTATTAAATCAAGATTTTTTTGAATTTTCGAGTCAAATTTTTTCTTTAAAGATTTAATTTTTAATGGAGCATGTTTTAATTTTTCTTTAAAAACCCAAAAATTTTCTGTTCTTTAACTTGAATGAGATGTTTAGAAATATTTATTTTTCAATAACTATAAAAGTTTCTTAAACGTTTAATGACTAGGTCTTGATTCTCTTTAGAAAATTCTTTTTTTTTTTGATACAAAGTTAATTTCTGCTTTTTAGTCATATCAATAGATGAAATTATCTTCATATTTTTTTTTAATTTTTAGGGAAAATCATTTTTACTTTGATTTCATACGAATAAAAAAATTCATGTAAAATAATCTTTGTCATTAAATATTTATTTTTTTATTTATTTGAAAATATTTGTTATTTTTTCTTTATTGACTAGGATTTTATTATATTCGTAAATATATTCCAATTATTCATAATATGTTCCAAATATGCTTTTCTATTAAAAAAAGACCAAATTTATCTGTGATTCATTTAAATTACTAGTTTAATTAATCTATATAAAAAAAACAATTTAAATTTAGAGAATTGTAGAATAAATTTTTTATTATGACTAATCTTTATTTATTTCGACATAATTTTATTTTAAATTTTATTATTATTTGGACATAATTTAAAATTAATTGAAAAAAAAAATAAATAAATTCCAAATTTTTAATTGACCTTTGGGAAAAAAAAGATGTCAAATTGAATCGACCGGGTATTGAAAATGAAATTAAAAAATTCCTTCCTTTAATCATTTAATAATAATTTAACAAAAAATTATTACATAAAATTTATCAGCATATTTATATAACTTTAACTTTGATTATGATTCGAACTCACACCTCTTATTTCCAACATTGTAAGTCCACAAAACTCTTCCAGCTACTTTTCCGGCTAAAATTGCCACAAAAACTCCTAGGACAGCGCCGCCAATGACATCACTACCACGATGATGGTAATCACTTATTCGACTAATGCATGTTATAAAAGCAGCTATAAATGCCAAAAGCTGAATCAAAGCTTTGACGTGACGAAATCTGAGTAGTCTAAGTCTTGCTTCAATATATAAAATTAAAAATGCCATGGTGTAGCAAGAAAAGCTGGCATGGCCTGACGGAAAACTAAGTCTTGCTTCATTGACGTCTTTTTCTTGTCCAGTACAAAAACCATTACCAGTATAAATCCTATTATAAATCAATCCACTGATGGTATTTGTGGTGCAATTGAGTTTGCTTAAATCTGGCTTGCAAACGTCAATAAAATGGGGCCTTAATCTCCCGATCCATCTCTTACCAATCTCTGTAAGAAGCAAAGAAATTGCTATCCCGAGAAGAAAAAGAGACATGGCATGAAAAAAGCAAATGAAAAAAATTCTTATTTTGGAACGATTGTTGGTTGTCGAGTTGGCTTTCCGGAAACCTATTATTTTTGAATTCTTTAATTCAGTAAGGACCATGAATATTATCGGCCCGAGTACTCCGTACACTGAAACTACCCAAATTTCCACAGTATCTTTTCTATATGGATAAAAAATGTCCGTGTCATTGCAATAAAAAAATCCAACATATGGTTTCATTAAAAGATAGACCAAAAGAAATGCTATGAAAACAATTATTATTGCCACCAAGTCAATTATAATTTGAATTACACGGTTGAATAAATTGGAATTGTTTGAGTCTGATTTTGATTCGGTTATTTGAAGCTTTTCCATTTGTGTTGACGAGTCTTGGTCAGGAAAAATGCGTTCTCGATTTATGCTTAGTGTTGTCATTTCTAATTTAAAATTTTTGAATGATATTGTGAAAATTAAAATTAAAAATAAAATAATGTTTTTGATACCTAAAATAAGAGATAGATGATTTATTAAAAAAATGGCTAATAAAAAAAACATTAAAAAAGAATTTGAAAAATCAATTTTTCCTGCTTATTTTCGTTCATGATTAAAAATTATGCTAAATTTATTGATTTAAAACTTTAAAAAATGAACTGTAAGGTTTCAATAGAAACAAAAATATGTTAGGAATTAAAATAGAGTGACCTTATAAAAATTGGGGCAATTTTGGCTAAAATTTTGATGAAGCGAAAATTCATAATTTTAATTTTTAATTATAATCAAATAGAGAGATTAGTTTATCTAGTCCAATGAGATAATTAAAAAAAAAGAAAAAATCTGAAATAAAAAGCTTAACCTTTTTTGAAATAATAAAATTTAAAAATTTAAAAAATTGAGAAAGAATGATAGCTGTCTTGGAAACATTAGAGAATGACTTAAACTAATTATTATAATTTGATTTTTGAAAAGAAGTTTTAAATTAATTTCAGTCAGCAAATGAATTATTTGAGCGCAAGTCTTGTTTTTGGATAAAACCGAGAATAATTTTTTAAAACAAATAAAAACAAAATTTTGACTTGATAATCAGGATTTGTTTGATTCAATATTAAATGGAAAAAAAATTAAATGAGAATTTATTTAGTAAAATAAAAATTTCATATTAGGATCAGGACTGCTATCTGTAATACTAAGAATTGAAATGGATTTTCGTTTTCGCTAAATTTACGTCATAAAATGGAATGTGACGTAAAGATTATTACACAATATTTACTCCGTGCTATTTTGCATAAATAATTTAAAAATAATCAGTTACCTTTATTATCAGTGTTTTTGTGTTCAGTGAAAATAGATTTATGAAATTGTATCATTAATTCTAAAGTTTAACTATTAACTATTGTTTTTTAAATAGAAGCAATAATAAATTTTAAAAATGTAAAATAAAAACAAAATTTAGACTTGTAAATAACGATTTATTTAATTCAATATTAAAATGGTGAAAATGGATTTTTTTCTGTAATGAAACGAGGATATATTTAGAAAGAAGGCAAAGAAGCGAAACCAGCAGAAGCACCACATGGTGATGGAGCTGGAGCTGGGCAAGGTGGCGGACATGGAGCTGGACATGGTGGAGGGCATGGTGGTGGAACTGGAACTGGAACAGGGACTGGCTTAGGAACTGGAGTTGGAATTGGAACTCTTTGTGGTGTTGGAACTGGAGTTGGAATTTTGAATGGAACTGGTACTGGTTGTGGAACTGGGTATTTGTGTGGAACTGGTACTCTAACAGGAACTGGGTATCTTTCTGGAACTATTTAAAGCCAAAAATTAAACATTACAATTTAAAATTAAAAAAGTCGAATATTAACATACCTGGATATGGTTTTGGAACTGGAACTCTGTATGGAACATCTACGTGTTCTACTACTGGGTATGGTTGTGGTACTGGGATTCGGATTGGTACTTTAACTGGTACTGGAGTTGGAACTGGGGTTTGAACTGGGCACGGTTGTGGAACTGGTACTCTGATTTGAACTTGAACAGTCTGAGCTTGTGGAACTGGCTCGTGTACGGTCAGTTGAACTGGTACTGGTACTCTTACTGGAACTTTAAATGGAACTGGTACTGGACATGGTTGAGGAACTGGAACTGGAGTTGGTACTGGAACTGGTCTTGGTACTGGTACTCTGATTGGAGTAGGTACTGGTTGTGGTACTGGAGTTGGAATTGGGTGTGGAACATGACGAGGAATTCTGACTGGAACTGGATATGGTTGTGGGACAGGTACTGGTACTGGTACTCTTATTGGTGCTGGTGGTGGTGGTGGAGGTGGACAGCATGAAGTTTCACATGAACCACATGAAGAACCAGCAGCAGATGACAAATCCAATGAACCTTGAATATTGGATAAATTTTTTGGAAAAATGTTTTAGAACTATTGATTAGAATTTTTTATTACCGAAAGCACTGAAGCTCATTTTTAAATACTTGGTTTGTATATTTTTTTGATTAGTTGGTTAAAAATTGTAAGATTGATGATACTTTTTCTCAAAAATTCTCCCATTTTTATATTATTCCATTTTCATGCTTGGTATAACTTTCTCTACTTTGATTATAGAAAAATTATAATTATCTAAAATTGTTTAGTATGCTCCTTTGATGCTCCTTTGATGCACATTTTCCAATTTTTTTGAATTAGTATCGATTTATTAGATTGAATGAATAAAAGATGGTAATTGGCAAGCAATATTCTCCAATAATTCACTCATTTAAATTAAATACCAAACAAATAAATATTTTAATGTATCAATATTGCTTGTTTAATACATATTGTGAAAAATTATAATTTGAAAAATTTAGCTTTGCTTTGTTCTTTGTTTGAAGCTGTTTTTTATTTTAAAAGAAAAATTTTCAATAGAGATCATATTATTAAAGAATATTTAGCGGTTTTAAAAATTAAAAATTAAAAATATTCTTCTATATTATTAATGTTTGATTCAGTTTTTTTAATTGAATTCCATCATACATTTAAATCTTTCTGTTTCTATTACGATTTCAAAATTATTAATTAATTTTAGAAAATAATCTTGTTTTACTTGATAAAACATTTTAAAAGCAAATATTGTTCACTTTTGAAATCACTCATTCGCATATTGTTTACATAAATAAAATAATAAATTGATAACTTCCCAAAAATTAATAAATAAAAATGAACACCTTCCTTTTCTAAAAATACTCAAAAAATGGACATTTTTGAATAAAGAAAAAATAATGTCTACAAAGCAGATAATAAAGATTTGAATTTTATCTTTTAAAATTGTAATCCTTTTATCTTTAAATAATGCTTGTCAATTTACTTAAATCTAAATTATTAATAAATATGATTAACAAGAATTTTTTGATTATTCATTTCTATTTATTTTGAGAAACTATAAAATTGAACATTTTGAGTATTGAAATAAAATATCTATTTTAAAAAGAAATCTTAAAACCCTGTATTAATATCTCATTTAAGTACATCCAAACAAAATCTTCACTTTTTTAAATTAAATGAATTTTTCTGTTTTTTAATTTTGAGAATAAAACCTCGTTCCTAAAACCCATAAACAAAGTTAAAAAGAAACATTTTTTAAAAACATTTGAAACAAAAAATTTTAAAAAGAGCAACGAGAAAGATTTCAGTCAAAAAAATTGAATCTTGCTATTTAATTAAACAGTTCCATTATCTTTAAGCATTTACAAACTCAAAATTAATATTTAATTTTTGAGATTTCAAAAAATGTTTGAAATTGTTAATGAGCTTTCTGTTCGGAAAATTTTTTAGGACCTTAAAAATTACGGTTATTTTTATTCTTCGTAGTTACAATACGGAAATTGTTTAAAATTTTTGAATTTTGTTTATAAACATTAATAATTAAATTGGGACTTGAATATTTTTTCTTATTGTATTTTTCAATATTTTTTTACCAAAGATATATTAATTAAGGTAAGTTTTGCTCAAAAAAGCAAAAAAATTTAATTTTTTTTTTTAAATCTGTTTTTCAGAAATTCATTTTTCAAATTTGGAAGAAAAGTTAAATTTATAGAAATAAAAATGTTTGATCGATTCAAGGAGATACACATTAGTCCAAATAGCTTTTAATTAAGAAAAATATGTCTTTGAATATTTTTTTAAATTAATTTTTTTTTAAATAATGAGCCGAGTCCATTTTATTAATTTGAGAAAAAAAGAATTTTTTTTATAAAAATTGGATTCTTAAATAAAAAGCATAATCATTTTTGAACAAAGACATTTCATACAGATATTCTCTAAATCTAAAACATTGAAAAAGTTTCTAATCATGGAATAGTCATATTGTGAGAGTAGGTAAACAATTGATTATTTTAATTTGAAATATTATATCAAACATTAATTGAAGCATGACTGCCTTTAGTTATAAATAAGATTGATATTAGTCGAAAGAAATCATCGAAAATTGAATAAATATTCAATACACAAAAAAAACTCTCTATTAGTAGCAAAATGTCTTTTTTGGGTTCATCATTTTCAGCTAGTGCTGAATTGTCAACTCCATTGTCTTTGCCTTCGTTGGATTCATCATGTGGTTCATGCCCACGTAAAAATAAATTCTTAAAAAATACTAATAATAATAAGCCTACAAATTTGTTTTATTTAGCTCCACCACCACCACCACCACAGCCATGTCCAGCTCCATGCCCACCACCTCCATGCAGAATCCCAGTTCCAGTTCCAACCCCAGTACCAACTCCAGTACGAGTACCACAATATGTCACTGTAAGCTACTTTTATAAATTTGTGCAATACAATTGAATAAAATTAAATATTAATAAAAAATTATTAATAATTAAATAAAAATTAGATAACATAATTTTTACAAAAGGTTCCAGTGCCAACTCCATGTCCAAGACCAGTTCAAGTACCAGTTCCTAGACCATGCCCAGTACCAGTTCCATATCCACAAAGAGTTCCAGTTCCAACTCCATTCAAAATTCCAGTGCCAACTCCAGTTCCACAACAGGTTCAAATTCCACAACCAGTTCCACAAATCAACCGTGTTCAAGTTCCATTGCCATATCAAGTACCGCAACCAGTAGCTGTTCCAACCCCTGTTAGAATTCCAGTAAGAGTACCAGTACCACAGCCATACCCAGTACCACAACCAGTTCCAGAACCATGTCCAGTTCGCATCCCAATCAGAATTAGAGTACCAAGACCTGTTCCAGTACCAGTTGAAGTACCTATTCCAGTCAGAACTCCACAACCATGCCCAACTCCATTGCCATGTCCAGTTCCTCAACCATGTCCAGTACCTGTTCCACAACCAGTTCCTCAACCATGCCCACAACCTGTTCCAGTTCCACAACCAGTCCCATGCCCACAACCAGTCCCTATCCCAACTCCAGTTCCAGTCCAGACTTGTCCACCACCACCACCACCATGTCCAGCTCCATGCCCACCACCACCACCACCACCATGTCCAACTCCATGCGGTTCTGGCTCATTGAACTTCTAAATTTATTTATTTAAAAAACGTAAATTCCAAAATTCCTTTATCTCTCAAAATTTTTTCCTTTAATAAATAATTAAAATATATGTTCTTTTTTTTTATTTATCTTCATTTTGCATTTTATACTTTTTTTAAGTGAACATAGAAGATAGCAATAGATTAAAATTCTTAAATCAAGAAACAATCTTTTACATCTATGATGCTAAAACAGAAGAAAAACCCTAAAAAAATTTTCGGTAGAATACTTCAACTATTGGAACTTACTTTATTTTTTTAAAGAAAAGATTAAAAAAAAAAACATAGATAAATGTAGTTAGTTAGTTTTCCAGTAGTTCTTGCTGCGACATTCTAACAAGAATATCTGAGTCCATTACTGCTTGGCTGCGTTGAGCTGAAGCAGCGATATCCATTGAATTTGTCCAACACTACCTTGAACACTTCCGTGGTTTTGGATTTTATAACACTATCAGGCAACCTGTTCCATTGTGGGACCACTCTTTTTAAAAAGAAAACATGTAGGGCAGGCACTGCACTTGCAAAATCGTTTCTTACTTTTGCAGGGAAGCTTTCCCTGTGCATTCTCATGTTTTTGCCTCTTAATATTGCTCCTTTCTCTTCTAAAACAGATAAAGGGACTCTAGTTAGCTGAGCATTTTCCAATCCACTTACTATTTTACGCATTTCAATCAAATCTCCTCTCACTCTCCTTTCATTTAGTTTGGTTAGCCCCATCTTCAACAATCTTATTTCATAGCCGTTAGCTCTCGAAGTTAAAGGTATTTTTGTTGCGCGTTCCTGGACTTTTTCTATTGCATCTATAGTATCCGTACGTTAGTATCCGTACGTTAGTATCTTACAAACGTTAGTATCCAAGTACGTTAGTAAGTTTGTATCCAAGACTAATGTCTTGGATACTATTGAAGAAATTGGATCTCCCAAAAAAAGAGGCACAATTACAAAAAGCCAAGAAAGTGAATTAAGTGAGCCAATTAAAAATGAATGTAACAAAAGATATAATTAAAGTATATTTACCTGGGAAGTAAGGAATCCAATTTGCAGCTAATTTTTTTTCTTTTGTTAGCTAATTTATTCTTACTAAAAACAAACTTTATTTATTTACTAAAAATACTAAATTTTTGATTTTTTATACAATTTGTGTAAAAATGTGTAAATTTAATTTTTTAAAATCTAATGTATATTCTCTGCTTTGCTCTAAAAAAACTTTACAAGTTGCAGTTGCTTCTAGTTGCTGACTGCTGGTGCTAGCGTTTGTAGTTACTTCGCTTTCTGTTTGTGCAAGTCGTTTAGTTTCGTATTTGTCTGCCAGCGTGGTCAGGTGTTTTTCCTCGTCGCCAGATGTAAAGTTGATTACTTTATTAATAAATAACAAAAAACGGCCGTTTTCTAAAAGGTAAAGACAAGTGTCAGTATTAATTAGAAAACGGTGGCATGTAAATAAAAAAGATTAAAATAATGTCTTTAAGAAAAAGTGACAGTTTTATGTCTATCATTTCTTGTAAATACTGTTAATGAAATATAAAAGAAATAAGCATTTTGTTTTTAGTTGCTGCAGACCGCGCATCAGTCATGGGCGCGCCAGAGCAGTGACTCCTTATGAGTCTTGTGATTCGCAACATCACAGGAAGTAAGGAATCCAATTTGCAACCAATTTTTTTTCTTTTGTTAGCTAGTTTATTCTTACTAAAAACAAACTTTATTTATTTACTAAAAATACTGAATTTTTGATTTTTTATACAAATTGTGTAAAAATGTGTAAATTTAATTTTTTAAAATCTAATGTATATTCTCTGCTTTGCTCTAAAAAAACTTTACAAGTTCTTTTGTCAAAAACTTATATTAATATCTTTTTAATTTTTAAAATCGCCGAAACTGGCGTAATTTTTTAAATAAATATTAATAATAATATTTTAAGAAATCGAAACAAAAAATAAATGAAATTTCCTATTTTATTTTTTCTGGGTCGTATTTGATTTTATTTTATTGATTAATTTTTTTTTATTATTTTTGGCCGTCTAGATTTTTTAACTTTTTTTTACCTGGCCATCAATTTTCATTTTACAGATTCGCTTATCCAATTGACCGTAGTAATTTCAAGACCCTGGACATATAACGGGTGTAGAAAAAAAATGGAATAAAGGTTAAATTTAATTTTCTAAAAGTGTTGACAAGACCTTTCCCCATTTATTTTAAAATTTAAAATCAGACTGATTCTAGCTCTAAAATATAAAAAAATTATTTCAAAAAATTGAATTTTCGATAATTTGTTAGTAAAAAATGTACGAAACCATCAAAAAAGATTTGTACAACTTTGTAAAAAGTAACCAAAATTTGACAAAAACTGAAGTTGATAGGCGATTCACTGGTCTTGGATACAGACCAGTGCTTGGATAAATGCCATTAAACCTATATCGGAAAGATTTTAAAAAAGTATACAAACATCAAAAAGTATCAAAAACACAAGAGACCTCATTTAAATGCTAACCAATAGAAGGCAGCAAGGCCAAAATGTCGTCAAATGCTTTTAAAATACAGCAGATATGAATTTAAAATTGATGATGAACTTATTTCACTCTTGGTAACACCGCGCTGCCAGGGAATGATATTTTTTAAAGTAGTAACCTAAGCAAGACGCCAGAGAGGTTACAGAACAAATATGTTAAAAAATTTGAAAAAAATTAATGGTCTGGTTGGCTGTTTTACAACGCTGAATAAGCGAACCATATTTGTACATAGTGGTTTAGCGGTCAATCAACATGTCTACCTTGGAGAGTGTATTAAGAAACGACTTGAACCAATGATCAAAGAATATTATCAGGATGGCAATTATGTATTTTGGCTTGACTTAGCATCATCTCATTATGCCAATATGGTACAGAACTAAATGTTAGATAAAAACAAAAGTTATGTTGCTAAAGAAGTGAATTCAGCAAACGTACCAAAAGCACGAACAATTGAAGATTTTGGGGAAATTTGAAAGCTAAAGTTTATGAGGGTGATTGGAAGGCAAAAAATCTTAAGCAACTCGAAAACAAAATTCACGCTTGCCTGAGCAATATCGACCCAAAGTTTGAACAAAACCATGGCAAGAGTGTTCTATCTAGGCTCGATATCATGCATCGTCATGGAGTTCAATACCTTAAGTGATTTTATTTTTTCAAAATAGGAGGGTTCAGTTATAATATTAAAAATAAATTTGAAACCTTAGATAAATAAAAAAATTTACTTAGAATGAAAAAAATACGTATACCAAACAGAGCACTTCAATAAACACCTCAAAGGCGACGAAGAGTAGGACGACCGGCAATAACGTGGTGATCAACAATCACGAAAGAAATCATCGAAATGGGACCAATGTGAAATTTTAGTACAAAAACTACAGGACAAAAAAGTTAAAAGTTTATAATTTTTTTTCTAATTGTGCAAAAATGGTTATTTTTATTTTTTTTTATTTATTTAATTAAAGTTTAAGTCCCATGGATAAATTGATGTAGGAATAATGGCTCTATATCGTTACATAGAAAACATTAACATAGAAAATATTCATTAAAAAATTATCATTTTTTATTCGAAATTTATTACATAGAAAAATTAATATAGAAAAAAGACAAAATTTATGTCGAATTATATTCAATCACTTTGTACTTTATTTTAAATTTTATAAAAGTATTATAAAATTTTCGAATTTTTTGCTTAAGAAAATAAATGGAAAATTTATTTAAAAATCTTAAATTAAATACCATCTCCCCGATGAGACTAAGATCAAGGAATGTGTCAAGAGAAGCAAGGAGAAAGGTTGATGATTCAGTCCCATCGACAGGTTTGTACAATGAACAGATGGACGTGGATGATGATCAAGAACATGAACCAGAGTTAGCTGAGAATGCTGATTTGGACATGACTTGGCTTGCTAGTTCGGTGATAGTCCCGTACGTGTCCACGTATTCAGTTGTTAACCAACTGAATCTAAATATACAAAATCAGGAAAGAAATTTTTATTCTTTGATTCTGGGAATGAAGATTCTGAAAGACTGATTATTTTCTCAACTGATGAAAATATCGCTTTGCTAAGCTATGAGCCATGCTGGTTCATTGATGGAACTTTTGAGATCAGTCCTGAGGTTTTCACACAAGTTTTCACTATAAACATTATAAAAAACAATCGAAATATTACATTAGTTTACGCCTTTCTTGTAAATAAACAAGAGAGAACCTATTCTCGCTTTTTTAATGTGATAAGCAAAGACCTAATAAAAAAAGCCAACACATGTAATTTGTGATTTTGAAAAAGCTTTAATCAACTCAGTGGTCAAATCTTTCCCAGATATTTTAATCAATGGTTGTTATTTTCATTTAACTTCCAATTTGTGGAAATTTTTTCAGAAAAATAATTTAAAAGACCTTTATTCAAAAAATATTGAGTTTAACAAAATGTTTTATTTTTTAAAAGTGTTGCCATTTATTCCTATTAAGGACACTATTAAGGCATTTAACTATATTAAAGAAATATGTCCTAAAGAGGGTAAGTCATTTATTGATTAGTTATTTTGAAAAAAATTATATTGGCCTTCCGAAAACTGAAAAATCTCGTTCAGTTCCATTGTTTCCAATAAAATATTGAAACTTACACAATAGAATACAAAATGATTTACCACGTTCTAATAACAGTTTGGAAGCATGGCATCAGGCTGTCAAAAACAACATCAATAGTCATCCAGGCATAAATAAATTGGTATATCATTTTATAAAGGAACAACATTTAGCAGAATGTGGTTTAGAACAAATAAAAGTTGGAGTTGAATTCAGAAGAGATCAAAGAGAGAAAAAAAGAGACGAATCAATTAAAAATTTATACAAAGAATATAAAAGTGAAAAATTTTTAGAATTTTTAAATAAATTAACTAGAATTATGTCAAAGTAATTATTCTATATAATTTCATATAAAAATTAAATTTTTTTCATTTTAAAAATTTGGCTAGCGCTAATTTGGCTAATTTTAAGCTTATAATAAATTTCGAATTAAAAATGATTATCTATTGAATGAAAATTTTCTATGTTAATTTTTCTATGTAATAAATTTCGAATAAAAAATGATAATTTTTCAATGAATATTTTCTATGTTAATTTTTTCTATGTAATGATATGGCCCGGAATAATAGACAGTTAAATATTCATTTTACAATTAAGTAAAAAATTCAGTTTGTTATATACAAAAAAATGATTAAGATTATTCAATATACAATATTCTATTAAATAAAAATATTATTTTATCGAGTCGGTTAGTTCAGAGTTGCTACATTCGAGGCACCATTCAATCAAAAGAACACTGAATGTTAAATCGTATTCAGTGCAATTTATATGAGATCTTCTACTTTTGATAACTGTTTAATAAAAGAAGTATTCTCTCTATCAAAAAATCTCTCCTTAAGTATTCAAAAACCTTTTTGCATAATTGGTAATTAAAAATTTGTTTGACAAAGAATATTTTATGCTTATAATAAATTTGTCTAATTGACTCCAATTTTAATGCTTTGTTCAAAGGTTTTGTTTTTACTGAGCCAAATAAATCGTTTTATTAAAATATTTTGCCGTATATCAAATTCCTTTAAACTCTTTTCTTTAAAAATGGTTATATAAATAGAACAATATTGTAAAAATTTGAACAAACGAATTCCAAGCTCTTCACAAACTATGCAATTTTCTGTAAAATGCACCACATTAAAAGATATTTGATTAAAATATGCAATAAATTGGAGAGTTTTTGCAGAGCTTGGAATTAGTTTGTATTTATTTGTACAATATTGTACTTTTTATGTTACCATTTTTGCACAATTAGAAAAAAATTATAAACTTTTTATGTTTTGTAGAATAATCTTTGTACTTAAATTTCACATTGCCGTAATGGGCATGACATGGGGAAAGTAAGTGTAAAGGCAAAGGATCGACTTGATAAATGATCTTTTTTTTCTTGTTTTTTTAAGGGATTTTGGTTGCTGAAATATTTGCATCGAATTTAAATGTTATGTTAAGGATTGATTCTATACAGCTACAGTAAAATTTAGATGCCCTCTAACGGATCCCAGGTCAAATTTAATTAATGGTAATATTGAAAATAAAAAAATTTGTATTTAGAAAAATTTTAAGCAGGTGCAGTTGAAGCTTTATTAACAAACTTAGAAACAAATCCTTAATTATTAACAAACTTGATTTTTTGAAAAAAATGGAGAAAATAGAGAAAATTTTTTTCTGCCTTAAAACATTAAAAATTATTATCGTAAATTTAAAGATTAATAAAAAAAATTGGTTTTTCCAGCGAATGAGTCTCTTACTTTGAAAAATTACAATCCGAATAAAAGCTTTTCAAAAACTTATAAAAAGACAACATTTGTATAGTCTCGATTGAATTGGAAAATTTTGGACTAGACACTGACGAAAAGTTAAATGGAATTTAAAAAAAAGAAAAATATATTGGATTTTTTAATTTTCTAATTATTAATATGCCTATTATAATAAAAATATTTTTTATCTTATTAATTATTTAATTAATAAATTAATTTTTT
Organism: Brachionus paranguensis; assembly: GCA_016802215.1. NCBI lineage: Eukaryota > Metazoa > Rotifera > Eurotatoria > Ploima > Brachionidae > Brachionus > Brachionus paranguensis. The sequence continues at coordinate 6,359,356 of JAESIX010000004.1, forward strand.
AAATACCAAAAAAATATCTTACAAAAATGGATCAGCATGAGATAACAACGCAATATCGAATCTGACAAAATTGGAATAAGTCCTGCTAATTGTATTTCTAGTTTATCAAGGAGATCAATTTTTTTACTATTTAAAATCAATTAAATTTTTAAGGAGTAAAAAAGTTAGCATTAAGACCAAAACAACAAATTGTCTAATGAAAGTATCTTTTTCAACGCAAAAAAGTTCTTGAATTAATTTTGCGAATCGACTTTTAATAAGTTCTGCCTCCGTTCTTCATACAAAGAACAACTTGTGTTTATTTGAACGCTTATTTCTTCCTTAAATGACACTTAAGTATTTAGGGGAGCCGATATATATGGTAATCACTATCTGGTACAATGATAAAAATATATGTAATGACATAAACAGTAAGTCTCCATTTGAAAATTACTCATTGGTCTCTTGCTATGTTTCTATATTCAGTGAAAAAAAAATAAAGAATTTTCTAAAGTTTAACTATTTTCTTGACTCTTATTTTTTAAAATTAAAATTTTTAAAGGTAAAAGAGGATCGATCCACTGCAAATCCAGTGTACAATTTGTTCTACAGAAGTTTCTTTATACTCAGATATTTTTAATAAAAATTTCTGATATAAAAAGCTTAACCTTTTTTGAATAATAAAATTATAAACAAAAAAAGAAAGGAATGATAGCTGTCTACTTGAACTAGTTATTATTACAGTCAATCCTCCGTATAACGAGACCCTATATAACGAGAAACCCTTTATAACGAGCAACTTGGCTAGAACCGATTACGAGCTATAGAAAAAGATATAAAAATTAATTCGATATAACGAGTTTCGATATAACGAAAACTTGATATAACGAGCTTATAATGAAATACCGCTTAATCATTTTCTTAAGAATAAAAACTTCCTATAACAAGCTTGAACAAAAGAAATTTTTTCACACTTTTTATATAAAAAAAAATAAAAATAAAACAATTAACTTATCTTCATGAATAACTATAAATCACCAGAAAACATTTCCTATCTAATTGTTTATAAAAAATGTCCAATCTTAATCAAAAAAAAAGAAAGTGTATTTCACTTGAAACAAAAGTTATTATCAGATGTTGAGACCATCAGTTCAGTTAACAATACAGCACAAAATGGTGACAGTGATTCTGATGTCGAAGAAATCGAAAAACCTAAAAAACCTGTTTTAAGCTCAATAGAAGCTATCGATTAAATTAATGATTTAAAAGATTTTTTTTTGAATAAAAACCAAGATTTCTCAAAAATAGTTGATTTTTTGTTTAATATTGAAAATGTTGTGATTGAAAAATGTAATACCAAACAAACATCTATTAAAGATTTTGTAAAAAAACAATAATTTTGTATTTTTTTTCCTTTTTTATTTATTTTTTTACCAATAAACATTTTGAAAAAAACAAATTTTTTGCCCATCTTTTTCAATGCAATTTCGATATAACGAGTTTCGATATAACGAGCAACGAAATTTCCGCCCAACTTGCTCGTTATATCGAGGATTGACTGTATTTGATTTTTGGAAAAAGAAATTTTTAAGAAGTTTTAAATTAATTTCAGTAAGAAAATGAATTATTTGAATGTAATTCTTGATTTTTTATAGAAGCAATAATAAATTTTAAAAATGTAAAATAAAAACAAAATTTAGACTTGTAAATAACGATTTATTTAATTCAATATTAAAATGGTGAAAATGGATTTTTTTCTGTAATGAAACGAGGATATATTTAGAAAGAAGGCAAAGAAGCGAAACCAGCAGAAGCACCACATGGTGATGGAGCTGGAGCTGGGCAAGGTGGCGGACATGGAGCTGGACATGGTGGAGGGCATGGTGGTGGAACTGGAACTGGAACAGGGACTGGCTTAGGAACTGGAGTTGGAATTGGAACTCTTTGTGGTGTTGGAACTGGAGTTGGAATTTTGAATGGAACTGGTACTGGTTGTGGAACTGGGTATTTGTGTGGAACTGGTACTCGAACAGGAACTGGGTATCTTTCTGGAACTATTTAAAGCCAAAAATTAAACATTACAATTTAAAATTAAAAAAGTCGAATATTAACATACCTGGATATGGTTTTGGAACTGGAACTCTGTATGGAACATCTACGTGTTCTACTACTGGGTATGGTTGTGGTACTGGGATTCGGATTGGTACTTTAACTGGTACTGGAGTTGGAACTGGGGTTTGAACTGGGCACGGTTGTGGAACTGGTACTCTGATTTGAACTTGAACAGTCTGAGCTTGTGGAACTGGCTCGTGTACGGTCAGTTGAACTGGTACTGGTACTCTTACTGGAACTTTAAATGGAACTGGTACTGGACATGGTTGAGGAACTGGAACTGGAGTTGGTACTGGAACTGGTCTTGGTACTGGTACTCTGATTGGAGTAGGTACTGGTTGTGGTACTGGAGTTGGAATTGGGTGTGGAACATGACGAGGAATTCTGACTGGAACTGGATATGGTTGTGGGACAGGTACTGGTACTGGTACTCTTATTGGTGCTGGTGGTGGTGGTGGAGGTGGACAGCATGAAGTTTCACATGAACCACATGAAGAACCAGCAGCAGATGACAAATCCAATGAACCTTGAATATTGGATAAATTTTTTGGAAAAATGTTTTAGAACTATTGATTAGAATTTTTTATTACCGAAAGCACTGAAGCTCATTTTTAAATACTTGGTTTGTATATTTTTTTGATTAGTTGGTTAAAAATTGTAAGATTGATGATACTTTTTCTCAAAAATTCTCCCATTTTTATATTATTCCATTTTCATGCTTGGTATAACTTTCTCTACTTTGATTATAGAAAAATTATAATTATCTAAAATTGTTTAGTATGCTCCTTTGATGCTCCTTTGATGCACATTTTCCAATTTTTTTGAATTAGTATCGATTTATTAGATTGAATGAATAAAAGATGGTAATTGGCAAGCAATATTCTCCAATAATTCACTCATTTAAATTAAATACCAAACAAATAAATATTTGAATGTATCAATATTGCTTGTTTAATACATATTATAATTTGAAAAATTTAGCTTTGCTTTGTTCTTTGTTTGAAGCTGTTTTTTATTTTAAAAGAAAAATTTTCAATAGAGATCATATTATTAAAGAATATTTAGCGGTTTTAAAAATTAAAAATTAAAAATATTCTTCTATATTATTAATGTTTGATTCAGTTTTTTTAATTGAATTCCATCATACATTTAAATCTTTCTGTTTCTATTACGATTTCAAAATTATTAATTAATTTTAGAAAATAATCTTGTTTTACTTGATAAAACATTTTAAAAGCAAATATTGTTCACTTTTGAAATCACTCATTCGCATATTGTTTACATAAATAAAATAATAAATTGATAACTTCCCAAAAATTAATAAATAAAAATGAACACCTTCCTTTTCTAAAAATACTCAAAAAATGGACATTTTTGAATAAAGAAAAAATAATGTCTACAAAGCAGATAATAAAGATTTGAATTTTATCTTTTAAAATTGTAATCCTTTTATCTTTAAATAATGCTTGTCAATTTACTTAAATCTAAATTATTAATAAATATGATTAACAAGAATTTTTTGATTATTCATTTCTATTTATTTTGAGAAACTATAAAATTGAACATTTTGAGTATTGAAATAAAATATCTATTTTAAAAAGAAATCTTAAAACCCTGTATTAATATCTCATTTAAGTACATCCAAACAAAATCTTCACTTTTTTAAATTAAATGAATTTTTCTGTTTTTTAATTTTGAGAATAAAACCTCGTTCCTAAAACCCATAAACAAAGTTAAAAAGAAACATTTTTTAAAAACATTTGAAACAAAAAATTTTAAAAAGAGCAACGAGAAAGATTTCAGTCAAAAAAATTGAATCTTGCTATTTAATTAAACAGTTCCATTATCTTTAAGCATTTACAAACTCAAAATTAATATTTAATTTTTGAGATTTCAAAAAATGTTTGAAATTGTTAATGAGCTTTCTGTTCGGAAAATTTTTTAGGACCTTAAAAATTACGGTTATTTTTATTCTTCGTAGTTACAATACGGAAATTGTTTAAAATTTTTGAATTTTGTTTATAAACATTAATAATTAAATTGGGACTTGAATATTTTTTCTTATTGTATTTTTCAATATTTTTTTACCAAAGATATATTAATTAAGGTAAGTTTTGCTCAAAAAAGCAAAAAAATTTAATTTTTTTTTTTAAATCTGTTTTTCAGAAATTCATTTTTCAAATTTGGAAGAAAAGTTAAATTTATAGAAATAAAAATGTTTGATCGATTCAAGGAGATACACATTAGTCCAAATAGCTTTTAATTAAGAAAAATATGTCTTTGAATATTTTTTTAAATTAATTTTTTTTTAAATAATGAGCCGAGTCCATTTTATTAATTTGAGAAAAAAAGAATTTTTTTTATAAAAATTGGATTCTTAAATAAAAAGCATAATCATTTTTGAACAAAGACATTTCATACAGATATTCTCTAAATCTAAAACATTGAAAAAGTTTCTAATCATGGAATAGTCATATTGTGAGAGTAGGTAAACAATTGATTATTTTAATTTGAAATATTATATCAAACATTAATTGAAGCATGACTGCCTTTAGTTATAAATAAGATTGATATTAGTCGAAAGAAATCATCGAAAATTGAATAAATATTCAATACACAAAAAAAACTCTCTATTAGTAGCAAAATGTCTTTTTTGGGTTCATCATTTTCAGCTAGTGCTGAATTGTCAACTCCATTGTCTTTGCCTTCGTTGGATTCATCATGTGGTTCATGCCCACGTAAAAATAAATTCTTAAAAAATACTAATAATAATAAGCCTACAAATTTGTTTTATTTAGCTCCACCACCACCACCACCACAGCCATGTCCAGCTCCATGCCCACCACCTCCATGCAGAATCCCAGTTCCAGTTCCAACCCCAGTACCAACTCCAGTACGAGTACCACAATATGTCACTGTAAGCTACTTTTATAAATTTGTGCATAACAATTGAATAAAATTAAATATTAATAAAAAATTATTAATAATTAAATAAAAATTAGATAACATAATTTTTACAAAAGGTTCCAGTGCCAACTCCATGTCCAAGACCAGTTCAAGTACCAGTTCCTAGACCATGCCCAGTACCAGTTCCATATCCACAAAGAGTTCCAGTTCCAACTCCATTCAAAATTCCAGTGCCAACTCCAGTTCCACAACAGGTTCAAATTCCACAACCAGTTCCACAAATCAACCGTGTTCAAGTTCCATTGCCATACCAAGTACCGCAACCAGTAGCTGTTCCAACCCCTGTTAGAATTCCAGTAAGAGTACCAGTACCACAGCCATACCCAGTACCACAACCAGTTCCAGAACCATGTCCAGTTCGCATCCCAATCAGAATTAGAGTACCAAGACCTGTTCCAGTACCAGTTGAAGTACCTATTCCAGTCAGAACTCCACAACCATGCCCAACTCCATTGCCATGTCCAGTTCCTCAACCATGTCCAGTACCTGTTCCACAACCAGTTCCTCAACCATGCCCACAACCTGTTCCAGTTCCACAACCAGTCCCATGCCCACAACCAGTCCCTATCCCAACTCCAGTTCCAGTCCAGACTTGTCCACCACCACCACCACCATGTCCAGCTCCATGCCCACCACCACCACCACCACCATGTCCAACTCCATGCGGTTCTGGCTCATTGAACTTCTAAATTTATTTATTTAAAAAACGTAAATTCCAAAATTCCTTTATCTCTCAAAATTTTTTCCGTTAATAAATAATTAAAATATATGTTCTTTTTTTTTATTTATCTTCATTTTGCATTTTATACTTTTTTTAAGTGAACATAGAAGATAGCAAAAGATTAAAATTCTTAAATCAAGAAACAATCTTTTACATCTATGATGCTAAAACAGAAGAAAAACCCTAAAAAAATTTTCATATTTATTAATCACGTTTTTGAGATTTCTTTTCTTTTTAAAGTAAAAAAAGTAGCCCGATCATCTCCAAAAAGAATACTTTTAATTTGATAGTGTTTATCTGAAGTTCTTTTGTGATTTATAGCTTCTTCGCTCTTCTATCTTCTTATAGCTCAGAAATAAGTAAATCTTTCTCTCAAAAATTTAAAATTCTGCTGTAAATATTACGTTCAAGTATCTTCTTTAGACAACTTAGATAAGTATAGATAAACGTATAGATATATGTTATCAATTGAATTTATCATTAATTGTTTTTTTTATTTTAATTTAAAAAATTATTTTAGTAGTTTTTTTTTTATAAATTTCTATGTGTTTAACAAATTATATATGATTTTTAACATAATTAAAATCAATTTCCATTTTCATCTAGAACTATAAAAATTCAAAAAATTATCTTTCGATAATGTAAGAGATTTATGGCAATCATTTTTTACCCACATAAAATATTGTGATCAGTACCAAGTCTTCGTATCACATGAACAACCATGTAGACAAAATACTAACTTTATACCTCCTATTAAAATGAGAAGCTTTTGATCGATCATTAAATCTAGTCGGACATACAGTACATTTACAATTAGTCCTTTTTAAGATTATTTTATGTTTTTAAAAATAGAGAAGATATAGAGTCTTATTTGTTAATTTTTTTAATTGGCTAAAAGAATCAAGCAAAAATCAAATTAATGACACGACTTTTCTTTAAAAATAATTCAAAATTAAAGTATTCTTTCAAAAGGAGAAAAATCAAAAAGATCTCTTAGTTTAGAGAATAATGTTGCAAATTGATATATACAATATGTCTAGAAAATTTAGAACATTACAAAAAAAAATAATCAAAAAATTTTTAAGTAGTGCAAATTTTTTAATAAAAATCGATTATCATATAATACAAACTATATCATCTTACAGAATATTTTTTTAGCTTTCTTTCAAAAAAAAACTTCTAACCACTCCAAAACTCTTTTTAAAAATACAGATAGAATTCATAAAAAAAAACTAGTCAATAAAGTTTAGAACATTCATTTTTTACTAAAATTTTACCACATCTTGACGATCTCTGGAAATTTTTTTTGTCACACAATGTTTGGAATGTCTTTTTTTATTGTTTACATGCACTTTTTACAATTCATTAATTATTTTTGGCTTTAAAATCGGAGATTTTATTTAGTTGTACCATTTCGTTGATTTTTCCATAAAAATGGGTAAAAAAAAGTAACTGAGGCGCAAATGTGGGAAATAATTGGGCTGTTGAAGGATAATACAAAGTCTCAACAAGAAATAGCTGATTTAGTAGGAGTTTCGAGAAAATGCGTGTTTACAACAAAGTGTAATTATGAGAAGATTTCGGTGGCCAAAGAATTACCAAGGTCTGGTAGACCTCGAAAGCTTACCAGTCGAGATGAATCGTACATTTTTAGAAAGGTCAGAATCAATCCTACAAAAAGCTAAAGACAACTAGCATCTGACTTTAGTTCTAAGTTTCCAAATGTTATTGTAATAAAGACACTGTTAGAAAAATGCTATTAAGGAAAAATAAACAGTCATATACTGCTATAAAAAGCCTCTTTTGACTGTATTGGACCGGTTGAAAAGGCTCAAATGGCGCAAAGAACGAAAAAGATAAACTGTTAAAGACTGGTCAAAAGTTATTTTCAGCGATGAATCTAATTTTGAAATAATAAACAGAAAATCAAGAGTGTTCGTAAAACGTTTCGCAAACGTAAAGTATCCCCCCAAGTTTTTTTTACCAAAGTTACAGAATGGTGGAGGTTCGGTTGGAATTTGGGGATGTATTAATCATAAAGGTACTGGTTGTTGCTCTATTTATACAGGCAGAATCAATCAGTTTGTATACACGGACACCCTGGAAAATCAGTTGTTACCATCAGCCGAGATGTTTTTTGATCAGAGTCAGCATTGGATTTTTCAGCAAGATGGGGCTAGTTCACATACTGCTCATTCCGTTCGAGATTGGTTTCAAGAAAAACAAATATCGGTCCTCCTTTGGTGCCCAAGATCACTTGATCTTAATCCAATTGAGAATTTATGGTCAAATATAGATAGACCACAAGATGGTCAATACAAAGATTACATCAGTAGAGCATCTAAAAAGCGTTCTTTTTGATGAATGTTTGAAAGTTCCAAGTGAAATAGTCAACAACATGATTGAATCTATGCCAAAACGTGTCGCTGGGTGTATTAAAGCTAAGGGCATATTTGAAATCAAGCTCTTTAGTCAAATAAAATGAGTTTAATTTTTATTTGAAAATTTGAAAAAAATATTGCAAATTCTTTTTTTAACTTTTTAATAATACATTTAGATTTAAATTTATATTCAATCGTTGAAAAACTTTGTTTTTAACTTTTCAAATTTTGACTTTAGTGATAATTTAAGTTCGTTTGATGCATTACAAAAACTCAATTTATAAAAAATGGAATACAGAGTGTCGATGGTTTTTAAACAACAAATATAATTTTAAGACTTATCATATCACAAACTTAAAGTAGTTTCAAGATTGAATTCATTAACTAACTTTTTTATTATCCTCTGACGCATTTAAGAAATAATTATAAAAATAAGCATAAAAATTCCTCTCATAACAAACGGATAAAAGAAAAGCATGATTTTTATGCTATCCAATTTTGGTTATAACTAAAATATTAAAATTAATTAAAAAAATAAAAATAATTTGTGTGCCAATATTTTAGAGAGACCTTATGTTTTATGTATTTTCTATGAACTTTCTATAATACTGGGCCTATAAACTATTGAACTTCAGTGAGATTTGTGTATCGAGGATATCGATGTAGCACTTCAACTTTCAATGGATCTTGTTTGATCCGGCCGTAAGATATTACATAACCTAAGAATGTCACCTCTTATTTAACCAATTCACATTTTCTCGGTTTTACCTTAAGATCGTTTGGACTCAACTTATCTTATCCGATAATGGGGAGGTGCTCATCTCCTTTTCCAGTACTTTTTTTTGTCCCTCTCTAAAGAGGAGTTTTAATAAATAACATCTGAATTTTTGTTGAATTTTTGAAGTTGGACTTTTTGAAAAATATCAACAAAAAAAATTCCCGCTAATCAATGAATAAGTTTAATGTAGAATAAGAAAATCTTTGGAAATTTTTTAGATACAACTTTTAATCTAAATCTTGATTTTGTTTAATCTGAGAGGAATTTTAAAATAGCACAAACAAAATCAGATTTTTTTTTAATAATTAGAAACTTTATAAATTAAATGGGCCAATAAATTTTTTAGAAATTAAGATATCCCTTATTAAAAATAAAACTTAACAAAGGAATTGGGATTAAGTTCTTGAAGCCTGGAAAATTTAAAGTTTAAAGTTTTCCAATCCATGACCCTTCTAACGATCGTTCAATTTGAATGAAAAGTTGTCTAAAGAAGATAATTAAACGTATTATTTACAGCAGAATTTTAAATTTTTGAGAGAAAGATTTACTTATTTCTGAGCTATAAGAAGATAGAAGAGCGAAGAAGCTATAAATCACAAGAGAACTTCAGATAAACACTATCAAATAAAAGTATTCTTTTTGGAGATGATCTGGCTACTTTTTTTACTTTAAAAAGAAAAGAAATCTCAAAAACGTGATAAATAAATATGAAAATTTTTTTAGGGTTTTTCTTCTGTTTTAGCATCATAGATGTAAAAGATTGTTTCTTGATTTAAGAATTTTAATCTATTGCTATCTTCTATGTTCACTTAAAAAAAGTATAAAATGCAAAATGAAGATAAATAAAAAAAAAGAACATATATTTTAATTATTTATTAACGGAAAAAATTTTGAGAGATAAAGGAATTTTGGAATTTACGTTTTTTAAATAAATAAATTTAGAAGTTCAATGAGCCAGAACCGCATGGAGTTGGACATGGTGGTGGTGGTGGTGGTGGGCATGGAGCTGGACATGGTGGTGGTGGTGGTGGACAAGTCTGGACTGGAACTGGAGTTGGGATAGGGACTGGTTGTGGGCATGGGACTGGTTGTGGAACTGGAACAGGTTGTGGGCATGGTTGAGGAACTGGTTGTGGAACAGGTACTGGACATGGTTGAGGAACTGGACATGGCAATGGAGTTGGGCATGGTTGTGGAGTTCTGACTGGAATAGGTACTTCAACTGGTACTGGAACAGGTCTTGGTACTCTAATTCTGATTGGGATGCGAACTGGACATGGTTCTGGAACTGGTTGTGGTACTGGGTATGGCTGTGGTACTGGTACTCTTACTGGAATTCTAACAGGGGTTGGAACAGCTACTGGTTGCGGTACTTGGTATGGCAATGGAACTTGAACACGGTTGATTTGTGGAACTGGTTGTGGAATTTGAACCTGTTGTGGAACTGGAGTTGGCACTGGAATTTTGAATGGAGTTGGAACTGGAACTCTTTGTGGATATGGAACTGGTACTGGGCATGGTCTAGGAACTGGTACTTGAACTGGTCTTGGACATGGAGTTGGCACTGGAACCTTTTGTAAAAATTGTGTTATTTAATTTTTATTTAATTATTAATAATTTTTTATTAATATTTAATTTTATTCAATTGTATTGCACAAATTTATAAAAGTAACTTACAGTGACGTATTGTGGTACTCGTACTGGAGTTGGTACTGGGGTTGGAACTGGAACTGGGATTCTGCATGGAGGTGGTGGGCATGGAGCTGGACATGGCTGTGGTGGTGGTGGTGGTGGAGCTAAATAAAACAAATTTGTAGGCTTATTATTATTAGTATTTTTTAAGAATTTATTTTTACGTGGGCATGAACCACATGATGAATCCAACGAAGGCAAAGACAATGGAGTTGACAATTCAGCACCAGCTGAAAATGATGAACCCAAAAAAGACATTTTGCTACTAATAGAGAGTTTTTTTTGTGTATTGAATATTTATTCAATTTTCGATGATTTCTTTCGACTAATATCAATCTTATTTATAACTAAAGGCAGTCATGCTTCAATTAATGTTTGATATAATATTTCAAATTAAAATAATCAATTGTTTACCTACTCTCACAATATGACTATTCCATGATTAGAAACTTTTTCAATGTTTTAGATTTAGAGAATATCTGTATGAAATGTCTTTGTTCAAAAATGATTATGCTTTTTATTTAAGAATCCAATTTTTATAAAAAAAAATTCTTTTTTTCTCAAATTAATAAAATGGACTCGGCTCATTTAAAAAAAAAATTAAATTAAAAAAATATTCAAAGACATATTTTTCTTAATTAAAAGCTATTTGGACTAATGTGTATCTCTTTGAATCGATCAAACATTTTTATCTCTAAAAATTTAGCTTTTCTTCCAAATTTGAAAAATGAATTTCTAAAAAACAGATTTAAACAAAAAAAAAATTAAATTTGACTGCTTTTTTGACCATTACTTGCCTTAATTAAATAATTTCCGTATTGTAACTACGAAGAATAAAAATAACCGTAATTTTTAAGGTCCTAAAAAATTTTCCGAACAGAAAGCTCATTAACAATTTCAAACATTTTTTGAAACCTCAAAAATTAAATATTAATTTTGAGTTTGTAAATGCTTAAAGATAATGGAACTGTTTAATTAAATAGCAAGATTCAATTATTTTGACTGAAATCTTTCTCGTTGGTCTTTTTAAAATTTTTTGTTTCAAATGTTTTTAAAAAATGTTTCTTTTTAACTTTGTTTATGGGTTCTAGGAACGAGGTTTTATTCTCAAAATTAAAAAACAGAAAAATTCATTTAATTAAAAAAGTGAAGATCTTGTTTGGATGTACTTAAATGACATATTAATACAGGGTTTTAAGATTTCTTTTTAAAATAGATATTTTATTTCAATACTCAAAATGTTCAATTTTATAGTTTCTCAAAATTAATAGAAATGAATAATCAAAAAATTCTTGTTAATCATATTTATTAATAATTTAGATTTAAGTAAATTGACAAGCAATACTTAAAGATAAAAGGATTACAATTTTAAAAGATAAAATTCAAATCTTTATTATCTGCTTTGTAGACATTACTTTTTCTTTATTCAAAAATGTCCATTTTTTGAGTATTTTTAGAAAAGGAAGGTGTTCATTTTTATTTATTAATTTTTGGGAAGTTATCAATTTATTATTTTATTTATGTAAACAATATGCGAATGAGTGATTTCAAAAGTGAACAATATTTGCTTTTAAAATGTTTTATCAAGTAAAACAAGATTATTTTCTAAAATTAATTAATAATTTTGAAATCGTAATAGAAACAGAAAGATTTAAATGTATGATGGAATTCTATTAAAAAAACTGAATCAAACATTAATAATATAGAAGAATATTTTTAATTTTTAATTTTTAAAACCGCTAAATATTCTTTAATAATGTGATCTCTATTGAAAATTTTTATTTTAAAATAAAAAACAGCTTCAAACAAAGAACAAAGCAAAGCTAAATTTTTCAAATTATAATTTTTCACAATATGTATTAAACAAGCAATATTGATACATTCAAATATTTATTTGTTTGGTATTTAATTTAAATGAGTGAATTATTGGAGAATATTGCTTGCCAATTACCATCTTTTATTCATTCAATCTAATAAATCGATACTAATTTAAAAAAATTGGAAAATGTGCATCAAAGGAGCATCAAAGGAGCATCAAAGGAGCATACTAAACCATTTTAGATAATTATAATTTTTCTATAATCAAAGTATAGAAAGTTATACCAAGCATGAAAATGGAATAATATAAAAATGGGAGAATTTTTGAGAAAAAGTATCATCAATCTTACAATTTTTAACCAACTAATCAAAAAAATATACAAACCAAGTATTTAAAAATGAGCTTCAGTGCTTTCGGTAATAAAAAATTCTAATCAATAGTTCTAAAACATTTTTCCAAAAAATTTATCCAATATTCAAGGTTCATTGGATTTGTCATCTGCTGCTGGTTCTTCATGTGGTTCATGTGAAACTTCATGCTGTCCACCTCCACCACCACCACCAGCACCAATAAGAGTACCAGTACCAGTACCTGTCCCACAACCATATCCAGTTCCAGTCAGAATTCCTCGTCATGTTCCACACCCAATTCCAACTCCAGTACCACAACCAGTACCTACTCCAATCAGAGTACCAGTACCAAGACCAGTTCCAGTACCAACTCCAGTTCCAGTTCCTCAACCATGTCCAGTACCAGTTCCATTTAAAGTTCCAGTAAGAGTACCAGTACCAGTTCAACTGACCGTACACGAGCCAGTTCCACAAGCTCAGACTGTTCAAGTTCAAATCAGAGTACCAGTTCCACAACCGTGCCCAGTTCAAACCCCAGTTCCAACTCCAGTACCAGTTAAAGTACCAATCCGAATCCCAGTACCACAACCATACCCAGTAGTAGAACACGTAGATGTTCCATACAGAGTTCCAGTTCCAAAACCATATCCAGGTATGTTAATATTCGACTTTTTTAATTTTAAATTGTAATGTTTAATTTTTGGCTTTAAATAGTTCCAGAAAGATACCCAGTTCCTGTTAGAGTACCAGTTCCACACAAATACCCAGTTCCACAACCAGTACCAGTTCCATTCAAAATTCCAACTCCAGTTCCAACACCACAAAGAGTTCCAATTCCAACTCCAGTTCCTAAGCCAGTCCCTGTTCCAGTTCCAGTTCCACCACCATGCCCTCCACCATGTCCAGCTCCATGTCCGCCACCTTGCCCAGCTCCAGCTCCATCACCATGTGGTGCTTCTGCTGGTTTCGCTTCTTTGCCTTCTTTCTAAATATATCCTCGTTTCATTACAGAAAAAAATCCTTTTTCACCATTTTAATATTGAATAAAATAAATCGTTATTTACAAGTCTAAATTATATTTACAAGTCTAATGTAAAATAAAACAAATTTGTTTTTATTTTACATTTTTAAAATTTATTATTGCTTCTATAAAAAATCAAGAATTACATTAAAATAATTCATTTTCTTACTGAAATTAATTTAAAACTTCTTAAAAATTTCTTTTTCCAAAAATCAAATAATAATAACTAATTTAAGTAGACAGCTATCATTCCTTTCTTTTTTTTATTTATAATTTTATTATTCAAAAAAGGTTAAGCTTTTTATATCAGAAATTTTTATTAAAAATACCTGAGTATAAAGAAACTTCTGTAGAACAAATTGTACACTGGATTTGCAGTGGATCGATCCTCTTTTACCTTTAAAAATTTTAATTTTTAAAAAATAAGAGTCAAGAAAATAGTTAAACTTTAGAAAATTCTTTATTTTTTTTTCACTGAATATAGAAACATAGCAAGAGACCAATGAGTAATTTTCAAATGGAGACTTACTGTTTATGTCATTACATATATTTTTATCATTGTACCAGATAGTGTTTACCATATATATCGGCTCCCCTAAATACTTAAGTGTCATTTAAGGAAGACATCCACCTTTTAATTTATTTGATCATTATGTGATTAAGTTCTTTTATTTGGTGATTTCCATGAAAGTTTGCGTTAAAAATAAGCGTTAAATAATCATTTAAAGGGGGTTTTTCATTTAGATACTTTTTAGCAAATTTATTAATATACTTTTGAGCTTAAGCTTTTTTTCACTTAAATAATTGTCCGACGAGGACAACACAGTTATGTTGAAAAAGAGTTCTCCCTATGCATAGGTTGTTGTTCATAAAAATATTTCCTAATCTTTCGGAATTGTGAAATTTCATTAAAACTTTTAATACAAAAATAAAGAAATTTTATAACTTTTCTTCTAATGGCCTAAAAATTGTCCTTCAAATGAAACAAAGTGAAACAGCTTGTGTTTAAGCTATTGCAGATTTCCGCAAAGTCTGTGAAAATTAATAGTGTTTTATTGTTAATAATTTAAAATAGCATTCAATTTTTCAGACTTTCGCAGTAGCTGAAACACAAGTTGTTCTTTGTATGAAGAACGGAGGCAGAACTTATTAAAAGTCGATTCGCAAAATTAATTCAAGAACCTTTTTGCGTTGAAAAAGATACTTTCATTAGACAATTTGTTTTTTTGGTCCTAATGCTAACTTTTTTACTCCTTAAAAATTTAATTGATTTTAAATAGTAAAAAAATTGATCTCCTTGGTAAACTAGAAATACAATTAGTAGGACTTATTCCAATTTTGTCAGATTCGATATTGCGTTGTTATCTCATGCTGATCCATTTTTGTAAGATATTTTTTTGGTATTTAAAAAATTAATTTATTAATTAAATAATTAATAAGATAAAAAATATTTTTATTATAATAGGCATATTAATAATTAGAAAATTAAAAAATCCAATATTTTCTTTTTTTTAAATTCCATTTAACTTTTCGTCAATGTCTAGTCCAAAATTTTCCAATTCAATCGAGACTATACAAATGTTGTCTTTTTATAAGTTTTTGAAAAGCTTTATTCGGATTGTAATTTTTCAAAGTAAGAGACTCATTCGCTGGAAAAACCAATTTTTTTTTGATAAATCTTTAAATTTACGATAATAATTTTTAATGTTTTAAGGCAGAAAAAAATTTTCTCTATTTTCTCCATTTTTTTCAAAAAATTAAGTTTGTTAATAATTAAGGATTTGTTTCTAAGTTTGTTAATAAAGCTTCAACTGCACCTGCTTAAAATTTTTCTAAATACAAATTTTTTTATT
This sequence comes from Brachionus paranguensis, assembly GCA_016802215.1. Taxonomy (NCBI): domain Eukaryota; kingdom Metazoa; phylum Rotifera; class Eurotatoria; order Ploima; family Brachionidae; genus Brachionus; species Brachionus paranguensis. Next base: position 6,375,029 of record JAESIX010000004.1, read on the forward strand.
TTCAATATTACCATTAATTAAATTTGACCTGGGATCCGTTAGAGGGCATCTAAATTTTACTGTAGCTGTATAGAATCAATCCTTAACATAACATTTAAATTCGCTGAAAATATTTCAGCAACCAAAATCCCTTAAAAAAACAAGAAAACAAAGATCATTTATCAAGTCGATCCTTTGCCTTTACACTTACTTTCCCCATGTCATGCCCATTATGGCAAATTGAAATTTTAGTACAAAGATTATTCTACAAAACATAAAAAGTTTATAATTTTTTTCTAATTGTGCAAAAATGGTAACATAAAAAGTACAATATTGTACAAATAAATACAAACTAATTCCAAGCTCTGCAAAAACTCTGCAATTTATTGCATATTTTAATCAAATATCTTTTAATGTGGTGCATTTTACAGAAAATTGCATAGTTTGTGAAGAGCTTGGAATTCGTTTGTTCAAATTTTTACAATATTGTTCTATTTATATAACCATTTTTAAAGAAAAGAGTTTAAAGGAATTTGATATACGGCAAAATATTTTAATAAAACGATTTATTTGGCTCAGTAAATTTACAAAAACAAAACCTTTGAACAAAGCATTAAAATTGGAGTCAATTAGACAAATTTATTATAAGCATAAAATATTCTTTGTCAAACAAATTTTTAATAACCAATTATGTAAAAACGTTTTTGAATACTTAAGGAAAGATTATAAGATATTTGATAGAGAGAATACTTCTTTTATTAAACAGTTATCAAAAGTAGAAGATCTGACTCATATAAATTGCACTGAATACGATTTAACATTCAGTGTTCTTTTGATTGAATGATGCCTCGAATGTAGCAACTCTGGACTAACCGACTCGATAAAATAATATTTTTATTTAATAGAATATTGTATATTGAATAGTCTTAATTATTTTTTTGTATATAACAAACTGAATTTTTTACTTAATTGTAAAATGAATATTTAACTGTCTATTATTCCGGGCCATATCATTACATAGAAAAAATTAACATAGAAAATATTCATTGAATAATTATCATTTTTAATTCGAAATTTATTATAAGCTTAAAATTAGCCAAATTAGCGCTAGCCAAATTTTTAAAATGAAAAAAATTTAATTTTTATATGAAATTATATAGAATAATTACTTTGACATAATTCTAGTTAATTTATTTAAAAATTCTAAAAATTTTTCACTTTTATATTCTTTGTATAAATTTTTAATTGATTCGTCTCTTTTTTTCTCTCTTTGATCTCTTCTGAATTCAACTCCAACTTTTATTTGTTCTAAACCACATTCTGCTAAATGTTGTTCCTTTATAAAATGATATACCAATTTATTTATGCCTGGATGACTATTGATGTTGTTTTTGACAGCCTGATGCCATGCTTCCAAACTGTTATTAGAACGTGGTAAATCATTTTGTATTCTATTGTGTAAGTTTCAATATTTTATTGGAAACAATGGAACTGAACGAGATTTTTCAGTTTTCGGAAGGCCAATACAATTTTTTTCAAAATAACTAATCAATAAATGACTTACCCTCTTTAGGACATATTTCTTTAATATAGTTAAATGCCTTAATAGTGTCCTTAATAGGAATAAATGGCAACACTTTAAAAAAATAAAACATTTTGTTAAACTCAATATTTTTTGAATAAAGGTCTTTTAAATTATTTTTCTGAAAAAATTTCCACAAATTGGAAGTTAAATGAAAATAACAACCATTGATTAAAATATCTGGGAAAGATTTGACCACTGAGTTGATTAAAGCTTTTTCAAAATCACAAATTACATGTGTTGGCTTTTTTTATTAGGTCTTTGCTTATCACATTAAAAAAGCGAGTATAGGTTCTCTCTTGTTTATTTACAAGAAAGGCGTAAACTAATGTAATATTTCGATTGTTTTTTATAATGTTTATAGTGAAAACTTGTGTGAAAACCTCAGGACTGATCTCCAAAGTTCCATCAATGAACCAGCATGTCTCATAGCTTAGCAAAGCGATATTTTCATCAGTTGAGAAAATAATCAGTCTTTCAGAATCTTCATTCCCAGAATCAAAGAATAAAAATTTCTTTCCTGATTTTGTTTATTTAAATTCAGTTGATTAACAACTGAATACGTGGACACGTACGGGACTATCACCGAACTAGCAAGCCAAGTCATGTCCAAATCAGCATTCTCAGCTAACTCTGGTTCATGTTCTTGATCATCATCCACGTCCATCTGTTCATTGTACAAACCTGTCGATGGGACTGAATCATCAACCTTTCTCCTTGCTTCTCTTGACACATTCCTTGATCTTAGTCTCATCGGGGAGATGGTATTTAATTTAAGATTTTTAAATAAATTTTCCATTTATTTTCTTAAGCAAAAAATTTGAAAATTTTATAATACTTTTATAAAATTTAAAATAAAGTACAAAGTGATTGAATATAATTCGACATAAATTTTGTCTTTTTTCTATATTAATTTTTCTATGTAATAAATTTCGAATAAAAAATGATAATTTTTTTTAATGAATATTTTCTATGTTAATTTTTTCTATGTAACGATATAGAGCCATTATTCCTATATCAATTTGTCCATGGGACTTAAACTTTAATTAAATAAATAAAAAAAAATAAAAATAACCATTTTTGCACAATTAGAAAAAAAATTATAAACTTTTAACTTTTTTGTCCTGTAGTTTTTGTACTAAAATTTCACATTGGTCCCATTTCGATGATTTCTTTCGTGATTGTTGATCACCACGTTATTGCCGGTCGTCCTACTCTTCGTCGCCTTTGAGGTGTTTATTGAAGTACTCTGTTTGGTATACGTATTTTTTTCATTTTAAGTAAAATTTTTTATTTAACTAAGGTTTCAAATTTATTTTTAATATTATAACTGAACCCTCCTATTTTGAAAAAATAAAATCACTTAAGGTATTGAACTCCATGACGATGCATGATATCGATCCTTGGGAGAACACTCTTGCCATGGTTTTGTTCAAACTTTGGGTCGATATTGCTCAGGCAAGCGTGAATTTTGTTTTCGAGTTGCTTAAGATTTTTTGCCTTCCAATCACCCTCATAAACTTTAGCTTTCAAATTTCCCCAAAAATCTTCAATTGTTCGTGCTTTTGGTACGTTTGCTGAATTCACTTCTTTAGCAACATAACTTTAGTTTTTATCTTTTGTTTAATTCTGTACCATATTGGCATAATGAGATGATGCTAAGTCAGGCCAAAATGCATAATTGCCATCCTGATAATATTCTTTAATCATTGGTTCAAGTCGTTTCTTAATACACTCTCCAAGGTAGACATGTTGATTGACCGCTAAACCACTAGGTACAAAATATGGTTCGCTTATTCAGCGTTGTAAAACAGCCAACCAGACCATTAATTTTTTTCAAATTTTTTAATATACTTGTTCTTACACTCTCCGGCGTCTTGCTTACGTTACTGCTATAAAAAATATCATTCCCTGGCAGCGCGGTGTTACCAAGAGTGAAATAAGTTCATCATCAATTTTAAATTCATATCTACTGTATTTTAAAAGCATTTGACGACATTTTGGCCTTGCTGCCTTCTATTGGTTAGCATTTAAATGAGGTCTCTTGTGTTTTTTATACTTTTTGATGTTTGTATACTTTTTTAAAATCTTTCCGATATAGGTTTAATGGCATTAATCCAAGCACTGGTCTGTATCCAAGACCAGTTAATCGCCTAACAACTACAGCTTTTGGCAAATTTTGGTTACTTTTTACGAAGTTGTACAAATCTTTTTTGATGGTTTCGTACATTTTTTACTAACAAATTATCGAAAATTCAACTTTTTGAAATAATTTTTTTATATTTTAAAGCTAGAATCAGTCTGATTTTAAATTTTAAAATAAATGGGGAAAGGTCTTGTCAACACTTTTAGAAAATTAAACTTAACCTTTATTCCATTTTTTTTCTACACCCGTTATATGTCCAGGGTCTTGAAATTACTACGGTCAATTGGATAGGCGAATCTGTAAAATGAAAATTGATGGCCAGGTAAAAAAAGTTAAAAAATCTAGACGGCCAAAAATACTAAAAAAAAATTAATCAATAAAATAAAATCAAATACGACCCAAAAAAAATAAAATAGGAAATTTCATTTATTTTTTGTTCCGATTTCTTAAATTATTATTATTAATATTTATTTAAAAATTACGCCAGTTTCGGCGATTTTAAAAATTAAAAAGATATTAATATAAGTTTTTGACAAAAGAACTTGTAAAGTTTTTTTAGAGCAAAGCAGAGAATATACATTAGATTTTAAAAAATTAAATTTACACATTTTTACACAAATTGTATAAAAAATCAAAAATTTAGTATTTTTAGTAAATAAATAAAATTTGTTTTTAGTAAGAATAAATTAGCTAACAAAAGAAAAAAAAAATTAGCCGCAAATTGGATTCCTTACTTCCCAGGTAAATATACTTTAATTATATCTTTTGTTACATTCATTTTTAATTGGCTCACTTAATTCACTTTCTTGGCTTTTTGACTTTGGGCCTCTTTTTTTGGGAGATCCAATTTCTTCAATAGTATCCAAGACTAGTATCCAAGACATTAGTCTTGGATACTATTGAATCTTTCTTCTAATCTTTTAATTTGACTATTTGTTGCCCCAATTAACTGTAATAACTTACAAATTGTCGGTGAACCAATTACAGCTTCGGGTTTACCGACAAACATATCACTTATTTCCTCATCTTTTTCCTTTTTCATCATAAGATAAGCTTGATCTACTTGTCGAAGTTGGATAGGCCACAATAGAATTAATTTTAGCAATTTTATAAGAAGAATTTTAAGCTAGCAAGAAATGATCCAGATCTAATTAATCGTCTAGTTGAACATTTAGTGCACATCCAGTTAAAACCATCTATCACAGCTTTTCTTTCTTATTTTTTATTTTTTATTTTTTATTTTGAAAAAAAAAAAAATTTATTATTCACTCCTGAATTTTTTATTCACTACTGCACCTAAATTTCATCTTGTAGGGGATAATATTATTGTTAAGACCAGAGTCTTGACATCTCTCTAATTCCTTAACCTTCTCTCCCTGCAGCTAATCCAATATACTCAGTTCTAAATTAAAACCACTAAATTATTTCTGTAGTCCTTTTTTTGTAGCATTCAGCTCTTTTACTGCATCTCTAATTACAATACTTAAATCCGTTACAATTACTACCGTAAAATGCCGATTATAAGCGCAGAGGCGATCAAAAAAAGATTATAATCGGATACAACTCGTTTTTTCGTTTTTCGATTATTAGCTACTTTCACTTATGATCGAAGCTAAACTTAAAAAACGATGGAGCAAAATCTTAACCAGTAAAAATCGTTTCTCATCTTATGCGCTTATTAGCGACATCTAAATTAGTAATGACGAAAACTTTTATACAATAATCGCCATAAAGAGTCACTAATAAAAAAAGTAATAATCGTTTGAATAAAAAAACAAATTTATTTATCATATTAATCAACCAATAGGAAACTTGAACTCCACTCCGATCTTATAATCGAATTTTCCTTAATCCGATTATAAGCACATTTCGCGATCGTCAAAATTCGATTATAAGCGCTCGGGTTATAGTCGGAGGCGCTTATAATCGGCATTATACGGTAATAATTCGGATTAGTAAATAAATAAAGTGCTTATACGAAAACAGTAGAATGGGTATAATTGGGTATATACGTCTTTTACCGAAATTTTAGTAAACGTAATTTTACGTAAGATAACGTAAAATTACAACAGAATTTGTAAAGAATTGTAATTGACAATAAAAATGCTTACACGTGCAGTGTGGAATCCAAGTAAAAAGATGCAATAGAAAAAGTCCAGGAACGCGCAACAAAAATACCTTTAACTTCGAGAGCTAACGGCTATGAAATAAGATTGTTGAAGATGGGGCTAACCAAACTAAATGAAAGGAGAGTGAGAGAAGATTTGATTGAAATGCGTAAAATAGTATGTGGATTGGAAAATGCTCAGCTAACTAGAGTCCCTTTATCTGTATTAGAAGAGAAAGGAGCAATATTAAGAGGCAAAAACATGAGAATGCACAGGGAAAGCTTCCCTGCAAAAGTAAGAAACGATTTTGCAAGTGCAGTGACTGCCCTACATGTTTTATTTTTAAAAAGAGTGGTCCCACAATGGAACAGTTTGCCTGATAGTGTTATAAAATCCAAAACCACGGAAGTGTTCAAGGTAGCGTTGGACAAATTCAATGGATATCGCTGCTTCAGCTCAACGCAGCCAAGCAGTAATGGACTCAGATATTCTTGTTTGAATGTCGCAGCAAGAACTACTAACTAACTAACTAACTACATTTATCTATGTTTTTTTTTTAAATCTTTTCTTTAAAAAAATAAAGTAAGTTCCAATAGTTGAAATATTCTACCGAAAATTTTTTTAGGGTTTTTCTTCTGTTTTAGCATCATAGATGTAAAAGATTGTTTCTTGATTTAAGAATTTTAATCTATTGCTATCTTCTATGTTCACTTAAAAAAAGTATAAAATGCAAAATGAAGATAAATAAAAAAAAAGAATATATATTTTAATTATTTATTAAAGGAAAAAATTTTGAGAGATAAAGGAATTTTGGAATTTACGTTTTTTAAATAAATAAATTTAGAAGTTCAATGAGCCAGAACCGCATGGAGTTGGACATGGTGGTGGTGGTGGTGGTGGGCATGGAGCTGGACATGGTGGTGGTGGTGGTGGACAAGTCTGGACTGGAACTGGAGTTGGGATAGGGACTGGTTGTGGGCATGGGACTGGTTGTGGAACTGGAACAGGTTGTGGGCATGGTTGAGGAACTGGTTGTGGAACAGGTACTGGACATGGTTGAGGAACTGGACATGGCAATGGAGTTGGGCATGGTTGTGGAGTTCTGACTGGAATAGGTACTTCAACTGGTACTGGAACAGGTCTTGGTACTCTAATTCTGATTGGGATGCGAACTGGACATGGTTCTGGAACTGGTTGTGGTACTGGGTATGGCTGTGGTACTGGTACTCTTACTGGAATTCTAACAGGGGTTGGAACAGCTACTGGTTGCGGTACTTGGTATGGCAATGGAACTTGAACACGGTTGATTTGTGGAACTGGTTGTGGAATTTGAACCTGTTGTGGAACTGGAGTTGGCACTGGAATTTTGAATGGAGTTGGAACTGGAACTCTTTGTGGATATGGAACTGGTACTGGGCATGGTCTAGGAACTGGTACTTGAACTGGTCTTGGACATGGAGTTGGCACTGGAACCTTTTGTAAAAATTATGTTATCTAATTTTTATTTAATTATTAATAATTTTTTATTAATATTTAATTTTATTCAATTGTATTGCACAAATTTATAAAAGTAGCTTACAGTGACATATTGTGGTACTCGTACTGGAGTTGGTACTGGGGTTGGAACTGGAACTGGGATTCTGCATGGAGGTGGTGGGCATGGAGCTGGACATGGCTGTGGTGGTGGTGGTGGTGGAGCTAAATAAAACAAATTTGTAGGCTTATTATTATTAGTATTTTTTAAGAATTTATTTTTACGTGGGCATGAACCACATGATGAATCCAACGAAGGCAAAGACAATGGAGTTGACAATTCAGCACCAGCTGAAAATGATGAACCCAAAAAAGACATTTTGCTACTAATAGAGAGTTTTTTTGTGTATTGAATATTTATTCAATTTTCGATGATTTCTTTCGACTAATATCAATCTTATTTATAACTAAAGGCAGTCATGCTTCAATTAATGTTTGATATAATATTTCAAATTAAAATAATCAATTGTTTACCTACTCTCACAATATGACTATTCCATGATTAGAAACTTTTTCAATGTTTTAGATTTAGAGAATATCTGTATGAAATGTCTTTGTTCAAAAATGATTATGCTTTTTATTTAAGAATCCAATTTTTATAAAAAAAAATTCTTTTTTTCTCAAATTAATAAAATGGACTCGGCTCATTATTTAAAAAAAAATTAAATTAAAAAAATATTCAAAGACATATTTTTCTTAATTAAAAGCTATTTGGACTAATGTGTATCTCTTTGAATCGATCAAACAATTTTATCTCTAAAAATTTAGCTTTTCTTCCAAATTTGAAAAATGAATTTCTGAAAAACAGATTTAAACAAAAAAAAAATTAAATTTGACTGCTTTTTTGACCATTACTTACCTTAATTAAATATATCTTTGGTAAATAATATTGAAAAATTCAAAAAGAAAAAAAAGTAAAGGCCCAATTAAATTATTAATATTTATTAACAAAATTCAAATTAATTAAATTTAAAAGAATGATTTCCGTTTTGTGACTTCGAAGAGTAAAAAAAAACCGTATTTTTTTAAGATCTTAAAAATTTCACCGAAATCATTAAATAAATTCGTTAATTTAATAATTAAATTAAATAAATACAAATTAAATTTATTAACTATTAAATCTGACTGTGAGAATGTTGAAAGGATAAAGGCAGATCTAAGAAATTTGTTTCTTCAATTAGTAATAAACCGCATGAAAGCAAATAAAAAACTTTGAACATTCTAAACCTTGTGGAAAGAAGAAAAAGAGGTGATCTTATTCAATTGACAAATTGATGCATTGAAAAGAATTGATTGAAAAAAGCAACAATTTTAATGTTACGAAAAACCAAGGAAGAGGTCAAGAAACTATTTTTCAAAAGAACCGCTAGCAAAAGGAACATTGCTAGATGAGCAGCAATCAATCACAACAGCTTTCTTAGTTTACCTTGTCAGCACACTCGCTGGCTAGCCAGCTACATTCGAAACCACTAGTACTACTAAATACAAATTAAATTTTTTAATTTTTAAACATTTTTTTAATTTTAATCTCAGAAATTAAATATAAATTATGAGTCTGAATTATGAAACTGAATCTTATTTATTAACAATTTAGATTTAAGTAAATTGACAAGCATTATTTAAAGATAAAAGGATTACAATTTTAAAAGATAAAATTCAAATCTTTATTATCTGCTTTGTAGACATTATTTTTTCTTTATTCAAAAATGTCCATTTTTTGAGTATTTTTAGAAAAGGAAGGTGTTCATTTTTATTTATTAATTTTTGGGAAGTTATCAATTTATTATTTTATTTATGTAAACAATATGCGAATGAGTGATTTCAAAAGTGAACAATATTTGCTTTTAAAATGTTTTATCAAGTAAAACAAGATTATTTTCTAAAATTAATTAATAATTTTGAAATCGTAATAGAAACAGAAAGATTTAAATGTATGATGGAATTCTATTAAAAAAACTGAATCAATCATTAATAATATAGAAGAATATTTTTAATTTTTAATTTTTAAAACCGCTAAATATTCTTTAATAATGTGATCTCTATTGAAAAGTTTTATTTTAAAATAAAAAACAGCTTCAAACAAAGAACAAAGCAAAGCTAAATTTTTCAAATTATAATTTTTCACAATATGTATTAAACAAGCAATATTGATACATTCAAATATTTATTTGTTTGGTATTTATTTAAATGAGTGAATTATTGGAGAATATTGCTTGCCAATTACCATCTTTTATTCATTCAATCTAATAAATCGATACTAATTCAAAAAAATTGGAAAATGTGCATCAAAGGAGCATCAAAGAAGCATACTAAACAATTTTAGATAATTATAATTTTTCTATAATCAAAGTAGAGAAAGTTATACCAAGCATGAAAATGGAATAATATAAAAATGGGAGAATTTTTGAGAAAAAGTATCATCAATCTTTCAATTTTTAACCAACTAATCAAAAAAATAAACAAACCAAGTATTTAAAAATGAGCTTCAGTGCTTTCGGTAATAAAAAATTCTAATCAATAGTTCTAAAACATTTTTCCAAAAAATTTATCCAATATTCAAGGTTCATTGGATTTGTCATCTGCTGCTGGTTCTTCATGTGGTTCATGTGAAACTTCATGCTGTCCACCTCCACCACCACCACCAGCACCAATAAGAGTACCAGTACCAGTACCTGTCCCACAACCATATCCAGTTCCAGTCAGAATTCCTCGTCATGTTCCACACCCAATTCCAACTCCAGTACCACAACCAGTACCTACTCCAATCAGAGTACCAGTACCAAGACCAGTTCCAGTACCAACTCCAGTTCCAGTTCCTCAACCATGTCCAGTACCAGTTCCATTTAAAGTTCCAGTAAGAGTACCAGTACCAGTTCAACTGACCGTACACGAGCCAGTTCCACAAGCTCAGACTGTTCAAGTTCAAATCAGAGTACCAGTTCCACAACCGTGCCCAGTTCAAACCCCAGTTCCAACTCCAGTACCAGTTAAAGTACCAATCCGAATCCCAGTACCACAACCATACCCAGTAGTAGAACACGTAGATGTTCCATACAGAGTTCCAGTTCCAAAACCATATCCAGGTATGTTAATATTCGACTTTTTTAATTTTAAATTGTAATGTTTAATTTTTGGCTTTAAATAGTTCCAGAAAGATACCCAGTTCCTGTTAGAGTACCAGTTCCACACAAATACCCAGTTCCACAACCAGTACCAGTTCCATTCAAAATTCCAACTCCAGTTCCAACACCACAAAGAGTTCCAATTCCAACTCCAGTTCCTAAGCCAGTCCCTGTTCCAGTTCCAGTTCCACCACCATGCCCTCCACCATGTCCAGCTCCATGTCCGCCACCTTGCCCAGCTCCAGCTCCATCACCATGTGGTGCTTCTGCTGGTTTCGCTTCTTTGCCTTCTTTCTAAATATATCCTCGTTTCATTACAGAAAAAAATCCTTTTTCACCATTTTAATATTGAATAAAATAAATCGTTATTTACAAGTCTAAATTATATTTACAAGTCTAATGTAAAATAAAACAAATTTGTTTTTATTTTACATTTTTAAAATTTATTATTGCTTCTATAAAAAATCAAGAATTACATTAAAATAATTCATTTTCTTACTGAAATTAATTTAAAACTTCTTAAAAATTTCTTTTTCCAAAAATCAAATAATAATAACTAATTTAAGTAGACAGCTATCATTCCTTTTTTGTCGGTTTTTAGATCCCTTTCATTTAAATAAAATTTGTAATTAATCTCATTATTTTGATTTCAAAAATTTAAAAAAAATATTCAACCTTGATGTCAACTGCTTAAATTTTTTTCATTTATCAGTTTAGATACTGAGCCTTCTATATCTAAAAAGCTTCCCAAGCACTCGAGTGCTAGGCAATTTATTATTAATTATTTTCTAAAATTTTTAATTTTAGAATATTTGTGAAAATAAAAGCTGGACTCTTTTTAAAATGAATTTTATTTAAAATAAAATAAAAATATTATTTTCACCCTTTAATTAATATAACAGGGAAATATTTATAATAAATAAATAAAAAGCTTAAGTCCAAAACTAGGCAATAAGAATAATCTTTTCAATTGCATTCAATCGCATGATTAATTAACATTTTTGGAATGTTGCAATAATATTAAATCTAAGGTATATTGTTTGAAATATTATTTTAAATATATGTTGAGTGTGATCATTTGTTGTTTAACATATTTCTTCAGCTTTCTAGTTTACTATTCATTTTCATTAAGTTTATTACAGCATATTGCAAACGTTTAGAATTTTTTTTGTTAGTAAATCAATTGTTTTCGTATATAGTAAACGAGAAAATAAAAAAGTGGCTTTTTTTTCTAATTTTTATTTGTCATCAAACCAAAATCTTAAAACTAAATAACAATAAAGTGAAAAAAAATCCACAAAGAAAAAATGGATACAATAAAGTTTAAAAAAAATTGTCAAAAGTTTAGAAATTTTTACAATTTATATTTGAAATGACCGCCTTTGGCGTTATAACAAGTCAAAACTATTTTTGGCATAGATTAAATCAATTTTTCACATACACAGTCGGAATCTATAACCACTCTCTGTGTAAAACCTGTGCTCACGGTAATTCAACAGTTTTTTCACACCTCGTAGTAGGTCTCTATATAATACAGTGATGATTTGATCTAAGGTTTTTACGTTATTTTACGTGAAATGACGTTAATTGACAATATTTTACGTAAAATGACTTTGTAAACTTTCGTAATTTAACCTAAAATTAATCCTTTTTACGTAAAATTACTATTTTTACCGTAAAAAATTGTAAAAGGCCAAATTCCAAAAAATAGACAAATTTTACATGATTTTTAACTTTTTTCATGAAAAAAAACTTTTTGATAAAATTTTCAAAAAAATAAAAATTTCGATTTTTACGTAATTTTCTGTAAAAACTAATTTTTTTCAAGTAAAAAATTGTAAATAAATGTAAATAATCGTAAAAAAACGTAAAATAAAGTTTTTGTGGATGAAACCACTGTTAAAGTATTTGATAAACCAATTTATCTTGTGCGATTAAAATCTTCTAGACCAATGACTTTTCCATGTACTTCAAAATTTAAAAGTAAAATTAATGTTTGGGGTGGTATTTCTTTCAAAGGACCAACATTAGTAAAAAATTAACTGTATAAAATTAAGTTTTTAAAATTTTAACTAAAATAGTAACTAATTTTTTTTCAAAGCTTTTTAAAGAAAATTTAAATTCAATACTTTATGAGGATATTCTAGCTGAGTATTTAGTAGCATGATTTGTTCGTGAAAGAGGAGTCAGAAAAACTATCTAGCTTGATATTAATAAAATCTGTTGTACCTAACTTTGGGATTTTTTTGAGTACGATAATTATGGATTGGATGATAGTTGAGTTTTTTCAGTGCATATTTCAATAAATTTTTAACCAACAAATGCTTCTTTCTTTTCAGGAATCGTATCCAACATTTAAAGAACTTCAAAAACATTTTCATGAACACAAAAACAACTAATTATGCGGAGTCTTTTATTTTCTATAAAAATTCATAATAATAATAATTATTTGGTTGTGATATTCCATTTTAACCAGTAATTATACTCTTCACAAACATCAGATAGGTTCTAAGAGGAGTCACCATCGAAGATATAATGCATATCTTCGAATGCAAAACATTAATACAACTCAATAGAATATCAACTGTAAAACGTTAATTATATGATAAAATCTTAACTTAAAAAAAAACATTTAAATCAAGAATACTAGAAAATATAAAAATTTTATACCCAATATTCGACGTTCAGCTTTAAAAACATCAAGAAGGCGACAAATATAAGAATCAGCACCTTATTTTTCAAACACAAGGAGTTTGCTAATTGTAACTAGTGATGTTGGTTAACCAACGCTTGGTCGACCAAAATTGCCAACTTTGGCTAACTCAAATTTCGGTTAGCCAATTTTTGGTCGACCAAATTTCGGTTAGCCAATTTTTGGTCGACCAAATTTCGGTTAGTCAATTTTTGGTCGACCAAATTTCGGTTAGTCAATTTTTGGTCGACCAAATTTCGGTTAGCCAATTTTTGGTCGACCAAATTTTGGTTAGCCAATTTTTGGTTAACCAAAATCTCAAAATTTAAAAAATTACATAACTTGTTTAGATAATTGAATTTAGGTCAAAATTTGGTCGACCAAAAAACTGGTTAGCCAAAAATTGGTTAACCAAAAACTGGTTAGCCAAAAATTGGTTAACCAAAAACTGGTTAGCCAAAAATTGGTTAACCAAAAACTGGTTAGTCAAAAATTGGTTAACCAAAAACTGGTTATCCAAAAATTGGTTAACCAAAAACTGGTTATCCAAAAATTGGTTAACCAAAAACTGGTTATCCAAAAATTGGTTAACCAAAAACTGGTTAGCCAAAAATTGGTTGATCTAAAACTGGTTAGCCAAAAATTGGTTGACCTAAATTGGCTAACCAGATAACCAAGCTTAACCAACATCACTAATTGTAACGGGTGTAGAATAAAAAAACAGTTTATTTAAAGCGTGTCATAATGTTTGAAAGCTTTTAGTATTTACAGTGAAAAGTTTAAGCTAACGAGACGCATGTTTCAATGAACCTAACATTAAAAGAACGCACGAATAGGTGCTTGATTAAGCTATATAATTCTAAAAACTCAATTCTGGTTTCGCCATTCTCTTCCTCCACCACTCTTTCGCTCGATGTTTCAAACTCTTCATCTTCTCAGCAAGGACCTACAACCTGTTTTATTAAATTTTGTAGGTCAAATGACTTAATTTCTATATAATTGCAACAAAATGTGAAAAAGTGACTAAGAGATTCCAAGATTTCCAAGGATGTTCCGTAGCAAGGCCTTTAATTATTTTATTTATTGTTTTTTCAATTTATTAGTTTATATTAAAAATTTCAATATTTAAACCAAATTAATTTCATTTTATATAATCCAAAATATTAAGATAACTATGCATTTATCAGATAAAAATGGCATTATAATTATGTGGTAATTTCTAAATTCGCTGCGGTCATAACTGACCTGTGAGGTCGGTTAATGTATCGCGTACGTGAGAAATACGTGAGAAAAGTCGACTGGACCCGACGAGGCTGGTAAAGATAAATATTTAGGAACAAGCTTAAATATAAATTAAAACCTTGATTATTATTCGTCCAAAATTCTTTAAATTCCATATTTAGGTTATAGTCCATGCTCAAGTAATCATCGTATTCTCGCTTAAATGTTAAACGGTCATTTTCTTGATTCATTGCTCTTGTTGGGGACTTTTTGTATGAAACTGAAGAACTTTCTTCTTTTTTTTGGGTAATTTAACAAACTGGATTCTGAATCACTGTTAATAACACTTAATGGACTTCGGCTGTTAATCAATTAAGAGTTATCGGTCGTTTGAGATTCATCGGGAGTTGTGTGGTTTGAGTTGGATTTATTTGTCTGCGAATCAACCGACGATTGAGACGATTGTTTTTCTTGTTTTATTGATTTCCACTCTTTAAATTATCGTTGTTCCAAATTTTTGATAAAAATATTTTTTTCGTCTTCAGTCAATTTCGAGCCATATTGTCTTTAAAAGCGGGTCTAAAAAGGAATCCATTAACCAACCAAAATACTGTTGCTTGTTTTGATTTAGATCGGTCTTCAATCCACACAAAATATAAAAAACGTTCTAATAATTGTTTGTTTAACTCAGTTACTAAAATTTTCAAACCATTGTTAGCGTGCTCTAAACTTTACAAATGCTGAATTATGCAATAATGATGGAACTACCTGACCCAAAGTCGAATATTTTTCTCCTTTTTAAATAATAAATATCAATTGAATATAATCTCTTCAAAATTTAATTACTTTGAATTACGTTTGTAACACATTCAAATGGCTCTAAATTTGAATAATGTCATTTAATCTTGAAAAATCGGGTTGGTTTATACGAAGGCTTTCATAATCAATTAGTAAAGCATCGTTCAAATCAGAAAGTATAATTTGAGAGATTCGTCTTAAGCATTTCAGCTCACTGTTCCATCTCACTTTTAATGGTTTTAGGATTGATTTGTACTTGCATTCGTTTGAAAAAATTGCAAAATTCTTTTTTCTGACAGTATTTTGCTGACATTTTAAAGCACTTTGAGACTAGTTTTCGAATATATTTTATTTTTGCCTGACTGTTTTTTCCCACCAATTGAATTGAATAAGCAAAAAATCTCAAATGTAAAACATCTGTCGATGAAATAGAATATAGTACGTCGCTAACTTCGTTGAATGCTGCTTCATCCTCTGAGCTTGTAATTTCTTCGTCAGAATCAGAATATTCATACGATTGTCCAGGTTCACCATAATCATCATCATCTTGACCGACTAAAAAATTTTTTTTTCACTAAGAAAAGTAATTAATATTTAGAAAAAATACCTAAATTGATCAATTTTCCCATTTAACCATATTACTATCATTATCAGTTAAAATTTTAACTATCTTTTCTCTAAAGAGAAAAATTGTAGAATTCTTATATATTGCTAAAGACAAGTTTTACTTTATTCCGTATTCTAATTATCTCTTCGACTTTTTTTTTAAATGTACACTTTTTGACAAAACGATATTTTTGCATTTTAGTACATGTGTTTGAAAATCTAGTTCGTCAAGAAAATGGGCAGTTACTCCGATAAATGATCTGAGTCAACGATCAATCCATTCATCTATGGTAAGAGAGACGTGTTTCGTAGAAGACACTGAGCTCCATAATGAATCATTTAATTGAGCAAGTCCTTCTTTTTGTAGTCGACTAATAGTTGATCGTGTTGTAGGAGTCCATTTATTACAAATGAGAGACATGAAATAACGAAAAGCTATTAGTAATTGATATTACGTTACTTTAATCAGAAAAAAGGGAGTATAGAGGGGACAAATAGGAATAGGAATAGGAATAAATAGGAATTTTTATTTTTTTGAAAATTTTATCAAAAAGTTTTTTTTCATGAAAAAAGTTAAAAATCATGTAAAATTTGTCTATTTTTTGGAATTTGGCCTTTTACAATTTTTTACGGTAAAAATAGTAATTTTACGTAAAATTACGAAAGTTTACCAAGATATTTAACGTATAATATTGTCAATTAACGTTATTTTACGTAAAAATGCGTAATTTTACTTAAAATAACGTAAAAACCTTAGATCAAATCATCACTGTAAGTTAAAAGAAAGAGATAATTATAGTATTTCCATATGGAGATACCGTAAATATTACTCTTCAGCTAAGTGTAAGGTTTTATTAAGGTCAAACGACGCTGGAGAAGTGGTTTCAATAAATAGTGTTCATTAAAATCATGAACAAGTAGAGACAAGTTGTAAATTTTTTGCTATTTTTATTAATATATTTTCAGTATTTTTTTTCGAGTCAATAAGTGACCTAATATCAACCTATTTCAACTCCTGGACTATCTGGAATCTAAAGCAATTATTCACAGTTCATTTGTTCTGAGGTTAAATTCCTACGTTATTTTGACAAACAGATTAGCCGTAATGGTGTTACATTTGAAGGGTTTTGTGATTCTTAAAATTTTTAAAGGTAAATGAGGATCGATCCACTGCAAATCCAGTGTACAATTTGTTCTACAGAAGTTTCTTTATACTCAGGTATTTTTAATAAAAATTTCTGATATAAAAAGCTTAACCTTTTTTGAATAATAAAATTATAAATAAAAAAAAGAAAGGAATGCTAGCTGTCTACTTAAACTAGTTATTTTTATTTGATTTTTGGAAAAAGAAATTTTTAAGAAGTTTTAAATTAATTTCAGTAAGAAAATGAATTATTTGAATGTAATTCTTGATTTTTTATAGAAGCAATAAAAAATTTTAAAAATGTAAAATAAAAACAAAATTTAGACTTGTAAATAACGATTTATTTAATTCAATATTAAAATGGTGAAAAAGGATTTTTTTCTGTAATGAAACGAGGATATATTTAGAAAGAAGGCAAAGAAGCGAAACCAGCAGAAGCACCACATGGTGATGGAGCTGGAGCTGGGCAAGGTGGCGGACATGGAGCTGGACATGGTGGAGGGCATGGTGGTGGAACTGGAACTGGAACAGGGACTGGCTTAGGAACTGGAGTTGGAATTGGAACTCTTTGTGGTGTTGGAACTGGAGTTGGAATTTTGAATGGAACTGGTACTGGTTGTGGAACTGGGTATTTGTGTGGAACTGGTACTCTAACAGGAACTGGGTATCTTTCTGGAACTATTTAAAGCCAAAAATTAAACATTACAATTTAAAATTAAAAAAGTCGAATATTAACATACCTGGATATGGTTTTGGAACTGGAACTCTGTATGGAACATCTACGTGTTCTACTACTGGGTATGGTTGTGGTACTGGGATTCGGATTGGTACTTTAACTGGTACTGGAGTTGGAACTGGGGTTTGAACTGGGCACGGTTGTGGAACTGGTACTCTGATTTGAACTTGAACAGTCTGAGCTTGTGGAACTGGCTCGTGTACGGTCAGTTGAACTGGTACTGGTACTCTTACTGGAACTTTAAATGGAACTGGTACTGGACATGGTTGAGGAACTGGAACTGGAGTTGGTACTGGAACTGGTCTTGGTACTGGTACTCTGATTGGAGTAGGTACTGGTTGTGGTACTGGAGTTGGAATTGGGTGTGGAACATGACGAGGAATTCTGACTGGAACTGGATATGGTTGTGGGACAGGTACTGGTACTGGTACTCTTATTGGTGCTGGTGGTGGTGGTGGAGGTGGACAGCATGAAGTTTCACATGAACCACATGAAGAACCAGCAGCAGATGACAAATCCAATGAACCTTGAATATTGGATAAATTTTTTGGAAAAATGTTTTAGAACTATTGATTAGAATTTTTTATTACCGAAAGCACTGAAGCTCATTTTTAAATACTTGGTTTGTATATTTTTTTGATTAGTTGGTTAAAAATTGTAAGATTGATGATACTTTTTCTCAAAAATTCTCCCATTTTTATATTATTCCATTTTCATGCTTGGTATAACTTTCTCTACTTTGATTATAGAAAAATTATAATTATCTAAAATTGTTTAGTATGCTCCTTTGATGCTCCTTTGATGCACATTTTCCAATTTTTTTGAATTAGTATCGATTTATTAGATTGAATGAATAAAAGATGGTAATTGGCAAGCAATATTCTCCAATAATTCACTCATTTAAATTAAATACCAAACAAATAAATATTTGAATGTATCAATATTGCTTGTTTAATACATATTGTGAAAAATTATAATTTGAAAAATTTAGCTTTGCTTTGTTCTTTGTTTGAAGCTGTTTTTTATTTTAAAATAAAAATTTTCAATAGAGATCACATTATTAAAGAATATTTAGCGGTTTTAAAAATTAAAAATTAAAAATATTCTTCTATATTATTAATGTTTGATTCAGTTTTTTTAATAGAATTCCATCATACATTTAAATCTTTCTGTTTCTATTACGATTTCAAAATTATTAATTAATTTTAGAAAATAATCTTGTTTTACTTGATAAAACATTTTAAAATCAAATATTGTTCACTTTTGAAATCACTCATTCGCATATTGTTTACATAAATAAAATAATAAATTGATAACTTCCCAAAAATTAATAAATAAAAATGAACACCTTCCTTTTCTAAAAATACTCAAAAAATGGACATTTTTGAATAAAGAAAAAGTAATGTCTACAAAGCAGATAATAAAGATTTGAATTTTATCTTTTAAAATTGTAATCCTTTTATCTTTAAGTATTGCTTGTCAATTTACTTAAATCTAAATTGTTAATAAATATGATTCAGTTTCAGCATTTACAAACTCATAATTTATATTTAATTTCTGAGATTAAATTAAAAAAATGTTTAAAAATTAAAAAATTTAATTTGTATTTAGTAGTACTAGTGGTTTCGAATGTAGCTGGCTAGCCAGCGAGTGTGCTGACAAGGTAAACTAAGACAGCTGTTGTGATTAATTGCTGCTCATCTAGCAATGTTCCTTTTGCTAGCGGTTCTTTTGAAAAATAGTTTCTTGACCTCTTCCTTGGTTTTTCGTAACATTAAAATTGTTGCGTTTTTCAATCAATTCTTTTCAATGCATCAATTTGTCAATTGAATAAGATCACCTCTTTTTCTTCTTTCCACAAGGTTTAGAATGTTCAAAGCTTTTTATTTGCTTTCATACGGTTTGTTACTAATTGAAGAAACAAATTTCTTAGATCTGCCTTTATCCTTTCAACATTCTCACAGTCAGATTTAATAATTAATAAATTTAATTTGTATTTATTTAATTTAATTATTAAATTAACGAATTTATTTAATGATTTCGGTGAAATTTTTAAGACCTTAAAAAAATACGGTTTTTTTTTACTCTTCGAAGTCACAAAACGGAAATCATTCTTTTAAATTTAATTAATTTGAATTTTGTTAATAAATATTAATAATTTAATTGGGCCTTTACTTTTTTTTCTTTTTGAATTTTTCAATATTATTTACCAAAGATATATTTAATTAAGGCAAGTAATGGTCAAAAAAGCAGTCAAATTTAATTTTTTTTTTTTTTTAAATCTGTTTTTCAGAAATTCATTTTTCAAATTCGGAAGAAAAGTTAAATTTATAGAAATAAAAATGTTTGATCGATTCAAAGAGATACACATTAGTCCAAATAGCTTTTAATTAAGAAAAATATGTCTTTGAATATTTTTTTAATTTAATTTTTTTTTAAATAATGAGCCGAGTCCATTTTATTAATTTGAGAAAAAAAGAATTTTTTTTTATAAAAATTGGATTCTTAAATAAAAAGCATAATCATTTTTGAACAAAGACATTTCATACAGATATTCTCTAAATCTAAAACATTGAAAAAGTTTCTAATCATGGAATAGTCATATTGTGAGAGTAGGTAAACAATTGATTATTTTAATTTGAAATATTATATCAAACATTAATTGAAGCATGACTGCCTTTAGTTATAAATAAGATTGATATTAGTCGAAAGAAATCATCGAAAATTGAATAAATATTCAATACACAAAAAAACTCTCTATTAGTAGCAAAATGTCTTTTTTGGGTTCATCATTTTCAGCTGGTGCTGAATTGTCAACTCCATTGTCTTTGCCTTCGTTGGATTCATCATGTGGTTCATGCCCACGTAAAAATAAATTCTTAAAAAATACTAATAATAATAAGCCTACAAATTTGTTTTATTTAGCTCCACCACCACAGCCATGTCCAGCTCCATGCCCACCACCTCCATGCAGAATCCCAGTTCCAGTTCCAACCCCAGTACCAACTCCAGTACGAGTACCACAATACGTCACTGTAAGTTACTTTTATAAATTTGTGCAATACAATTGAATAAAATTAAATATTAATAAAAAATTATTAATAATTAAATAAAAATTAAATAACATAATTTTTACAAAAGGTTCCAGTGCCAACTCCATGTCCAAGACCAGTTCAAGTACCAGTTCCTAGACCATGCCCAGTACCAGTTCCATATCCACAAAGAGTTCCAGTTCCAACTCCATTCAAAATTCCAGTGCCAACTCCAGTTCCACAACAGGTTCAAATTCCACAACCAGTTCCACAAATCAACCGTGTTCAAGTTCCATTGCCATACCAAGTACCGCAACCAGTAGCTGTTCCAACCCCTGTTAGAATTCCAGTAAGAGTACCAGTACCACAGCCATACCCAGTACCACAACCAGTTCCAGAACCATGTCCAGTTCGCATCCCAATCAGAATTAGAGTACCAAGACCTGTTCCAGTACCAGTTGAAGTACCTATTCCAGTCAGAACTCCACAACCATGCCCAACTCCATTGCCATGTCCAGTTCCTCAACCATGTCCAGTACCTGTTCCACAACCAGTTCCTCAACCATGCCCACAACCTGTTCCAGTTCCACAACCAGTCCCATGCCCACAACCAGTCCCTATCCCAACTCCAGTTCCAGTCCAGACTTGTCCACCACCACCACCACCATGTCCAGCTCCATGCCCACCACCACCACCACCACCATGTCCAACTCCATGCGGTTCTGGCTCATTGAACTTCTAAATTTATTTATTTAAAAAACGTAAATTCCAAAATTCCTTTATCTCTCAAAATTTTTTCCTTTAATAAATAATTAAAATATATGTTCTTTTTTTTTATTTTTCATTTTGCATTTTATACTTTTTTTAAGTGAACATAGAAGATAGCAATAGATTAAAATTCTTAAATAAAGAAACAATCTTTTACATCCATGATCCTCAAACAAAACAAAAACCCTAAAAAAATTTTCGGTAGAATATTTCAACTATTGGAACTTACTTTATTTTTTTAAAGAAAAGATTTTAAAAAAAAAACATAGATAAATGTAGTTAGTTAGTTAGTTAGTAGTTCTTGCTGCGACATTCAAACAAGAATATCTGAGTCCATTACTGCTTGGCTGCGTTGAGCTGAAGCAGCGATATCCATTGAATTTGTCCAACGCTACCTTGAACACTTCCGTGGTTTTGGATTTTATAACACTATCAGGCAACCTGTTCCATTGTGGGACCACTCTTTTTAAAAAGAAAACATGTAGGGCAGTCACTGCACTTGCAAAATCGTTTCTTACTTTTGCAGGGAAGCTTTCCCTGTGCATTCTCATGTTTTTGCCTCTTAATATTGCTCCTTTCTCTTCTAATACAGATAAAGGGACTCTAGTTAGCTGAGCATTTTCCAATCCACTTACTATTTTACGCATTTCAATCAAATCTTCTCTCACTCTCCTTTCATTTAGTTTGGTTAGCCCCATCTTTTACAATCTTATTTCATAGCCCATAGCTCAAGTAATCAAGTGAATTAATAATTAATTATTAAAGAGTGATTTTTTTTTTGTTAATTAATAAGTTTTTAACAAATTATAAATGATTTTTAACATAATCAAAAATTTTTTAATTTAGGACCCAAACAACAATAATAAAAACAAATTTGTATCTGTAAATGTTTTAAAAAACTTGAAAAAATCGAATTATGTAAAAATTTGTCAAAATGACAGCAGTCCATCAAGAGATTGATCTGAATTTCTTGCAAGAGTAAAAATTGCCAAAGCTAATTCCTCTGAAGTCTCAAAAACCATCTAATCATGCTTATTTCACAAATCTATAGTCATTTTTTATATTTTTTTTATTCCAAAATTTTTTTAGAAATTTTTTTTTTCCAATTTTCTTTAAAAAAAATTTTAGTCGTTTAATAATTTATTAAAAACAAATAAAAATCAAAAATTACCTAATATCGGACCTAAACAACATAATAAAAATTAGTTAAATCTGTAGCATGAATTGCTTTAAAATTTTCAAAAAAATGGATTTACATGGATTTTTACTAAAGTAAACTAGAAATGATAAAAGTTAGAGTACATTTTAAAATTATTACTCAGCTGGTCAGTACTCTTATCTAAATTATAGTAATGACAAAAATATATTTTTTATCCAAAATTTAAAGATTAAATTTTTTAAAAATAAGATTAATAGATTGAAACGCTTCTTGATTACATCTTGAAACAATATTATACTTTGACATTGGATTCAGCATTTTTATCGGGTTTCTATTTGTAGTAAATTTTATCATTGTTTCATACATTTCTACTTTAAAATTCAATTCGGGAAAATCGGACACTTTAGTTCTAAAATTTTGCATACACTTATTGCACAAGGCAAGATCGTACGACTTAGTCTTAGTCCAAAGATAGATCTGGGCTGATAATAGCCAGTCATAAATTAAAAGTTCAAATTTCTAAAAAAAAAATATTCAAAATTTAAAATTTTAAAATCTGAGTCAAAATACCTCTACTAAAAAACCCTGTATTGAAAAGCTTGATGTTCGATTAAACGAATCCAAAGCAAAAACGCTTTTTTTACAATGTTCCAAGGCAATTTTCGGCTCTGACAGGTTTTCGTAAGCCTTCAATAAGTTTATAATCGACTCAATGAATAAACTATTTTGTGAATTTTTCATTTCATTAGTGTCCATTATCTTGGAGTCAAACTTTCTCACTTTCCAGTTATTCAGCATGCTAAGGAATTCAATCAATACCAAATGTGCTTCGAGTTGTACTTGGGTGTTCTTTTTGAGATCAGAAGCCGAGAAATAACCTATATTGCTCCTGTACATCAGCTTGAACCTTTCAAATTTAATTTGGTCTACATCAGCGAGCTCCTTGCTCTGTTCATCCAAATCAGCCGAGCTGTTCAGTTTGGAAACATTTTCCAAGCTATCTTCTACTCCCGAATAGTCCGGTTTGAGAAGTCTTTGAATCGAAATCACACCGGAACTAAAGTAAAAATATTTATTAAATTTTTCAAATTTTTATTTAAAATTGCTTTTTTAATAGAAACGTAAAAAAAACTAGAAGGGAATATTTTTTGTTTAAAAATATTAATTGACTTTTTATTGATGTTTTTTTGAAATTTTTTAATTATTTCATTTGTCCTTCGAAAAATTATAAACCAATTTAATTTTTTCTAGAATTTCAAAATACTATTAAAAATTAATTTTTTTAAATTTTAAAAGCCATCTCAAATTTTTGGTAAAAATTATTTAAAAAATAATTAAAGTAATAATTATGTGTTTTTTTTTGGGTGTTAAATTTAAATTAAAAAGCGCTTATAAATCAGAATCTTAGAGATATGTCACCAATTTTCTTTTAACGCTTCCAAAAAGATTGTTTCAAAAGTGACTAATTTTAGTGGTTTATAAATTCTACTTTTTTGTAAAATTTTATTTTTTTGGAAAGAATTTTTAAATTTATCTGAATCCTCATATTTATCTCTAAATTTCGTATTATCTAAACAAATTATAAATTCATTAGCCTGTTCTCAACGTAGTTGTTAAATAATCACATAGCTTTAAAAAAAATAAAAAGTCTTGTATCCAACAATTATTAATAATAGTTCAAGCCTAGAATTCAAATATTTTTTAATAATATTATTTGATTTTTGAATGAAAAGCTCAAACACTTTTTCACGAAACATAAAAAAAAATGAAAAACGTAATCAAAAAATAAGAGTAAATCAGAATCGAATTCGATCATTTACAGGAATGATTTGATCCGTGGTTCCGTGGACCTAAATTCACGAACTTAGACGTAAAATTACTTTTGTATAATAATTAAAATTCGAATAAAAGAAACTAAGGAAACATTTTACAGTTTGTGACTTTTTTTCCTTTTTTTTAGGATTTTTTACCTAAAAAAATAATACTTAACTAATTTTATGTAAAATTTGGTAATTATTTTTTGATGCTCTGAAGAGAAATAAAATATTTTTCCAAATTACAATAAAATTTTATGAAAAATTGATCATTTTGTAGCGCTTTTTTCTTTTTTAAATTTTTCGAAAAATTTCCTAATTTTGAAAAAAGTAATTTTATGTAAAATACGGTAAAAATTACATTTTATTACGTAAAATTACCTATAATAAATCATTAATGTAAGTATTGCAATTTCAAGAATTAAATTTGAATTTTTATTTTTAACAATTTTTTTTTAAATTAATATATAAAAATATGAATATAGCAACAGCGCAGAAATCAAACGATCGAAAAGCACTAATTTAAAGCCTAGTACCAGTCTTTAATAGTCCATCTTTTTCGTTCTTTGCACCATTTGAGCCTTTTGAACCGGTCCAATACAGTCAAAAGAGGCTTTTTTATAGCAGTATATGACTGTTTATTTTTCCTTAATAGCATTTTTCTAACAGTGTCTTTATTAACACTTACATTTGGAAACTTAGAACTAAAGTCAGATGCTAGTTGTCTATGATTTTAAAATTTGTATATTTTTGACGTAAAAAATATGAAATAAAATTTTTTTTTTTTTTTTTTCGCTTATATAAGCATTTAAGATAGAAATTTTTTAAACTTAAAATACCGTATTTATTGTTTTTTTAATACCGCACTAAAAAAAAACATGAACTTTGCTTTGGTGCCTCAAAAATAAATAGTTGTTTCGACTTGTTATCAAATCAGAATTAAAAATTTCGGCATCTAGTTGCTTTCTTGGTCATAGATTTTCATCTTTACAATCTTAATTTTTGAAAATTGGATTTTTTCGAGGAGCCAAAACCAAGTTCCTGGGCTTTTGTGTACCGTTATAAAACGAATATTTATGGTAAATATCTTTAATTAGTAAATTATTTTAATAATGAATTTAGTTTATTTGAACTAGTTAAAATTCAAATTAATACAAATTCATTTAGAAATCTAATAATAAAAAAGTTTGAATTTTAATAAAAATATTGCCTTTTTAAAATTTTAATTTAACAATTTTATATTAAAATAAAAAATTTGATCTCTGAAAAATACGCTTTTGCGTTTTTTCAGATTTTAAAATTTTCTACAGATATTTTTTACTTTGTGAAAGCTCAAAATTGAAAATATTTATGATATTTTGTCTTTGAAAAATTGAAACTTCCAATCTTTGGCCTTTATGAGACAAAAAGTTCTAAAAAAAACTGACCCAATACTATACCCAATACTAATTTTAGTATTACTCATTAATATTTTTTTTAACTCATTTTTAATATCTTTTAAAATAATTTTTACAATAAATAAATGGCTTATATTTTTTAATGGTATCAATTTTTTTAATTAGGAGTTAAATTTAATTAACATTTGATATAAAAAAAATTCACTCATTGTAACATAAAAAGAAAAAAAAAACAATAAAATGAATGACAATTTGTAAAATTAAAATAGAAAAGAAAATTAGCATTAAAATTTTTTTTTTTTTTTTGACTTAAACTTTGTCTTATTCGTTACATTTTTCTTTTAAAAAATTTAAAAAATTTTAACATAACGTAATTTTTCGAAAAATTACGTTAATTAATTAAACATCATTTTTTACGTTTTTTAATAGAATTTTCCAAAAAAAAAAGAAAAAAAAAATTATTTTGACTTTTCAAAGCATCAAAAATTAATTTACCAAATTTTACGTAAAATTATGTAAAGAAAGTAAAAAAATTAATAATTAATACAAAAGTAATTTTACGTAAAATATATTTTATGTTATTTTTAATTAAAAATAATTGTTTAAAATATTTCAAAGACTAAATTTTCTGTTTTTTTGATTCCTAAGTCGGATTTCAATAAATAAAAAAAAACTATTAATAAAACAAAATCCCTGGTAAAATATATTTGAGTTCTAAATAAATACCCTAATAAATATTTTTTAGTACCCGAATAAGTATAAATAAATACTCATTTAATAATAATTCAAATAAGATTTTCCCGAAAAAATTTGAACTTTTTCGAAAAAATGTGATCGGTGTTTTTTTTCACAATCTTTACAGATTTAGGTTTTAAAGGATACCTAATAACTAAAATGCATAGATACTTACTCATTGAATATATGATTGGTCATTTTTGAGAGCAAAAAATCCTGAAACTTTGCCATCAAAAATTCACACGAAACTCCATTTGTACAAGTAATCCTGGTGTCACAGCTAGCATCAAGCGAGTCGTCCGAATCGTACAAAAACGAGCTGGCCAACAAGCGCCGCTTGTACTGAATCAAATTTAGCACATTTGCCTTGCACTCATCACTTTCTGCTTTTTTCATGGTCTTGGCACACGAGTAATCCTCAAAGTTAACCAAGTAATGGATGAAAAGATTTTTGTTCAGCAACGATTTGAGTTTTCTCAACTTACATTGCTGTTCGTCATCATCCTCACTCTCTGGGCCATCCAACATTGTAAACAGACTTGTTTTGAGGAAATACTTGCTCAAAATTTTGGTCAAATGAGACGGCAGACGAAATTTAGATGCAAGAATAATTGAGAAGTAGTACTCGCACAAGTTGAACTTGTCCCTAAGAGTCAGCTGCTTGCCGCGACCACGAACCAGTCGAGTGTAGGTCTCACTCATGTTATGCATGCTGAGTGCATAATACAGCCACATTAGAAGAGAATAGGAGCTGGTTTGGGCACTGGTCGTCTTTAGAATAAAGTCTCTTTCGGACTTCATGTTCAAGTAGGAGAATTTGTGCATTTCGTAGTAGAAAAGAGCGCCTAGCTTGTACATCTTGCAGTTCTTGAGGCCGTAGAGCCACATGCCCAATCTGGTGAACAGTATGCCAATGTAAAGTCTGTTCAGCACTAGTCGGCTCAATTGCCAAGCTATGCCTGTGATCAGCTCAATTTTTGTTCTTGGCACAGCTTGTCCCAGCTCGTTGAGACCTTTTTCCAGACTCACAAAAGCCTCTTCGTATTTGTTCTGCTGAAATTTTTTCTCTGCCTGTTGGTAGTGGAACGATATGGCGTCAAAGTTGTGCGCGTCCAAGCTCACATACGAATCGCCACTAATGCACACTTTGACCACACAAAACAAAACCAGCACTGAATTCAGAATCCAACTGAGCACAAAATTAAAGCTATTGTGCTGGCCCGATGTTTGATCGGAACCAGTCGAGTTGACATGGTACCAATTTAGGACTCGGCCATGCGACCACTTTTCACCTTGGTAAACTCCCGCAGGCTCCATTTGCACATTGGCTGATGGCAGTAGAAGATTGAATGGATTGAACAGCAGCACACTCATCACCACCATGCACAGAACAACTCTTGAGCTTTCTTTGATGGCTTCTTTTTTCAGCTTTTTGCTCTTGTAACTTCGCTCTGTTTTGCTTTGGCTTTGTTTTTGCACAATGCTTGGCGAATGTTGAGTGAGCGAATTTTCCGAGTCGGACCCGGACAAAAAGGACTCGTCTTCCATGGACGAGCCCGACGATGGCGGCGTGTTCGGCGACTCGATCAACCTCAACTTAGGCTCAGCCAGATTGACACTGTTTACTACACTTTGAATGATGGGCAAATTGGTGGAATTCAAAGAAATGGTCTGCAGAGCTGTGCGCAACTTGGTGTTTTCGTCAACAAGTTGTCTGTTGTTGTCCTCCAGGTTGTTTATGTAGTCCAGCGCTTTTCTGAGTATGCCGGACTTTTGCAGCTTCACATCTTTGCCGGCCACCTTTATTTTTAGCTCGAGTATCTTGTCATTTATGCTAGAGCGGTATTTTTTTTCAATGGCATTGTGAGATGTGCGCTTGGGAGCCTTGGCCCTTTTGCCCTCTGCGCCCGAATCAACCTGAGGCAAATTTTCGCTTTGCACTTTGGATTTGCGCGCTTTTTTGGTCCCTTTTTCTGCGCGCAAATCGGCCTCTGTCTTGGTCAAAATGGGCGATGGTGGAGTCAAAGGCATTTGAAAATTTTGTCCTATTGGACTGACCACTTGCGAGGCCATGCCAAAATAGCCCGGATCATTCGAGCCAGTGTTGTCGCTGTTAAGGATGTCTTTGAGGTTTTTGCGCACCTTTTTGCTAGATGGTTCATTGCCATTGTAAATGAATATGCTTTGTGGCTCCACGTTCAGCAGTGGTACTTCCATTTGAGTTTGATTGCTGAGAATGATCATGTTTTGATTGTTGGCGGGCATGTTCACAGGCATCAGGTTGTTTGAGAAGTCCGGTGTCTCGTAGGCGACCTGCTGCGACTGGTAAACTTGTGGCTGGTTGACTTCGGCATGATAAGTGTCTGCAAGTTGGTGAAAATTTTGATCCAAACTGCTGAAATTTTGATTCTGACCGAACCAGGTTTGATTGTTGAGTTTTGGAGCCATGTCGCCCATCAGGTCTTGGATCATGTTGTCTGCCATATGCAGTTCCGAGGAACCCAGGATTTCTTAAGTGGTTTTGGTAAGAAAAAAAGTGGGGTTTTGTTTGGTGAAAATTACCGTTCATGAAATCCACGTCTAGGTCGTCGATCACATTGCTATCCATTTTTTTTACAGACTACGCGGAGTCTTTGGGTCAGCAAACAATTGTTTTGATTTAAAACCTTGAGAATAAAATGGGGTGATATTCTGTTTTGAAATTTTTGAAAATAATTATGCTAAAATTTGAATCATATAAATAATCGTATGATCACAATTTTATTATTATTTGGTTAAAATTTGCAATTTAAAAATGCAAACTAGTGATTTTGCAAGCCAAATTTGTGATTTTTTTCATAGGTGATGTGAGATGCATTGCAATATTTTCTTAGCAAAATTAATTTTGCACATTAATTTTGAACATGCCCGCCAACAATCAAAACATGATCATGATCATAAAGGTATTTAGAATGGAGGACAATTTAAGTTTAAAATTTTTCAGTTTCTAGAGGTAAAAAAAACTTTAATTTAAGTTAATTATGTACCAAATAAATCGAAAATTTAATTATTAAATTATTTTTTTTTGGCGTTATTATATAATCTTTTTAATTATGCCGGTTAGATTGTTAAATTAAATAAGCTTGATGAAAATCAAAACCCAGCACTTGAAACTTTATGAAAATTAATTAATTTTTATTTTTATATTTTGAAATTGTTTGATTATTTTCAGACTTGTTTATAAGTCACAAATCTTGAGTCAAGTCAATGACTTAAATTTTTTTTTTTTTAAGTCATAACTTTGACTTATATTTTTGTGACTTTGACTTATAAACAAGTCTGATTTAGAGAAGAGATATTTGGGCTTCGAGAGCCCTGATCAAAAAGTACAGTAGTATTGCTAAGTGCGAACCTTGCCTCAAAATTTTAATTATTTAATTAAATTTACCTTTTTTTTTGCTGAAAAATTGGTGTTTATTCTTAGACTTAAAAAAAAAAATTCTAAGTCATAACTTTTACTTAAATTTTTGTGACTTAGACTTAAAACTGTGACTTAAAAACAAGTCTGATTATTTTATTGAATTAATAAAAGAAAAAACTTTAATTTATTAAGTTATCAGATGCAATTGTGAATAAATTCAATTAAATCTTTAATCTTTAATTTTATTTAAAAGGAATTTAAAAATAGCTAGAAAGTTCTTGATTTAATTATTTTGAAAGATGCTCTAAAAAGGCTAAATTGAAAATTTTTTTAAAAAATGGATCTGGAAATTCAAAGGGGTTTGTGAAATTCTATTCAAATTGAACAAAAATGGTTTCTTTTATGAATAATTAAAATTTGAAATAAAATTAAATAGTGCAACATGCTTTTTTTTAATATATCTTTAAAAAAAATAATTTTATTCAATTTGTAATGAATTTCTCAACGCTAGTTCAAAATAAATCAAAATTTTTATAATAAAAATAAAAAAATTTACTTAAAAATTATATAATCTATTTCAATATAAATCCATAGTAGAATTAACCAATAAAATGAAAATATTCAAACAATTTAGTCAAAACTTTTTTAAAGTTTTTACATAACAAGTTAATTAGATCATTTTGTCAGGAAATTAAAAATTTCTGATTAAGATTAAGATTTAGAATCAAAATGAAAAATTGAATTCTTACTAAAGAAGCTAATATAATTCTTAAAATTTATTTGAAAAATTAAACTAAATTTATAGATTATTTAAGTTTATTTTTTTTTTTATTTTAAATAAACTTTTATTGATTTTCTTTCATATGAAAGCTTTCAAAATTATTATTTTTTATAATCATGGGTATAATATTTTAGCAAAAAATTAAATGCTAGCTTATACATTTATGTCAAAAAAATTGAAAAAAAATTGCCGGTTCTTTAAAAATTTTTTACTTTATTCTTTAACAACTTTTTTCAATCAACTTATGTCTTTGAATTTTTTCTTATTCATGCTAAATTTTCGATTCTTATACTTTTATGATCAGAAAATTATCTAATACGGAAAACTTAAAGTGATCAAACAATCATTTAAATTTTTTATTGCTTTTCCTATTCCTAATTATTAATTAAAATGGAAATATTTTCAGTTATCAAATAGGATTAGACATTTCGAGAAGTATTCGCCTCAGAGACTTAAATTGTTCTTCTCAATTAAATGAAAACTTAACAAATTACGTAAATTTTTAATACGAAGTTTATCAAAACATTTTCAAAAAATAAATAAAAATTTTTCAAATAAATATAGAGAAAAATTTATTTTTGCTGGTGATTCAAATACAAAGACCAAACTTTTAGGTTTAGCTGAAGAAAATTACAATGGATCTATTATTAAAAAAATTTAAATGATTGTATTTGTCTTTTTTTTTTAACAATAATACAAAATATTTAATAGCGACTCATATGAAATCCTTGATCTCTTTATTAAACCAATATTAAAAAAATAATTAATTTAAAAGTTCTAGATAATGATGATGATAGGAGATTGAAATTTTGAATTAAAAGAGGACTAGAATGAAAGAAAATAAAATCAAAAATACAAAATATATGGTAAAATTAATTCCATGATATAAAATATAAAGGTCTTAATGTGTTTTTTTTAATAAGAGAATTTTTTTTTGAAAATTTAGTTTTTTAAAGGAATTTTTTAAAATAGTTCGTTTAAAGCAGATTAAATTATTTCAAAGTAAACATTGATTTATAAAATTATAATTTAAAAAAGAAATACAAAAAATTCACTAATCTTATTAAAGCTCTTTTATTTAGTATTAAAAAGATTCTGAAATAGTAAATTTTACGCATTAAAGAAAAAAAGAAATATTTATATTTATTTTTATGAGGAAATAAATAAACATATTTAGAAAATATTTTAGAAGAAAAATAATTTTAAACCTGGTTTTTTAAGAATGCGAAGATTTAAAGTCAACTAAATATTTAAAAATTTTTGAAACTTAGCAATGATAATACTTGGTGGTGTAACATCAGATCATTCTCGAACAAAAAAAATACATATTAGTTTACATAAATAAACTTTTATTTATTTTCAAATTTTTGATTTAATTTTATTTATATTGATATAAATTCAAAGATTATGAATAAACTCAATACTTAATCAAAATTTAATACTTCTTCGAAATAATAAAAACTCTTCAATAAAACATATTTTTGCATATCTTTTCATTTTCAAACTTTCTCAAGGCTAAATAAATTTTAAATAAACAATTTTTTTTATATTAGATTTTATTTTTAAATTTTCATTAATAGAGATATTTTTAATTCTAAATTTATGTTTCTAAATATATTGAAGATAAAATAGATGGATTCTGTAAAATTTAGGGCAAAATGTAAAATTTGAAAGTCTCATATTTTTATCATTTGAAAAATAGAATGTTGATTTCACTTGATACCATTTAAAAATCTGTAAATTATCTTATTTTGTTTATCAAAAATTTCAAGTTTTAAAATAAATAAAACAGAAGTGATTCGATTTTGAGAAAGAAAAAGTAAATATTTTATTTAAAATATTGAAAATATTTAAACTAATTAGTAGCGAGTTATTTAACTGATACTTTGACCACTCTTCACAATATTTGACTCATTCAAAGATAAATATTAGCTAAAAAACTATTGCTAAAAAATCAATTGATAATACTTGATGAAAAAAGATTAGCATTTCGATTTTGCTCAGTTCTATTTGCTTTTGCCAAGAAAACGTTTTACCAAAGCTCTTGAGATAACTTTATCTCATTGGTTGGTATTTATTTTTAAAACAAACTGTGCAATCTTAATCTAAGATTTGCTTTGGACAATATTTTTCTAACTAGAAATAAAAATAAGTGCTCTGAACAAATATCAAATTTTATTGATAAAATTTAAAAAAAAAATGATTAAATAAGTTTAATCAGATAAATTTGCATTAAAATTCGACTAGAATTTTTTATTTTTTTAATTCGAAGATTGCATTTGTGATCGAACATATGCCAAAATTCTCATTTGATTTCAATAGAGTCTTTTTTACCTATTAAGCTTTCGATACATTGAATTTAATATTTAATCTCATTTAATCAAGAGTTTGATGAATGGTAGATATTATTATTTAACATAAAAACTTGATTCGTCTTAAAAAAATGCTTTAAAAATAAAACATCGAATCGTGTAGATAATAAAGTTTGTAATATTTAAAAATTATACAATTCTAGTATTTATTTAAATTCACTTTTCATTTATTAACTATTTGTTCCAATATTATTTAAGTCAGAAAAAGTTTATAAAGTCTTTAAATCTTTGACTTTCATTTGTTTTTGTTGAAATTAGATTCAAAAAACTTTCTGATTGTTAGTATTAGTTAAGTCAGGTATTATGAAATTCGATTCAAAATTTCTAAATATTTTTTTTACTAATCAAAAATTTTTTCTTTGAATCCTTATCAAACTTTAAAGTATAAATTGAGATTTTCTTTAAAACCTCTGAAATAATTGGTAAGCTTTTAGAAATTATTTTATTTGGATGATCAATGGCAATACAACTAAAAAATTTTAAAATTTCAACAATGACCAAAAATTATTGGGATAAAGTTTTATAAAAGATAAAATTAAAGTTAGCAATCACACTCTATAACGAAAAAAACTACCGAATAATTTTTTTTCCTAGTTTTAAATATTTCGTATCTATGATTCCATTTCTCCATGTTTGATTTTTTACTCAATTTTTTAAAACTTGAGTCTATCGCTACTTAATAAGCCGGGCCATTTAATTACTTTTAAACTTTTTTTTTATCATGTTTCTTAAATTATTAGTGGGTAATTCAAAATTAATTCAAGTTTTTGAAATATTTTCTGTTGAATTTTCTACTAGAATGTTTTTTTGTAACAACAATCCAAAATATTAAAACAAGTTATTTTAAATATTTCTTCTATATTTCGAAGATATTTGTTCAAATTTAATAAGATAGTAAAAAAATTAGATTAAAAATGATGGAGGGGCGAATGAAGTTAAAGATCAAAATTTATTTTTAAATAAGGCTTCTGCAAAATTTTTTGTACAGAATTATTCATAATACTTGATTAAATTTCAACATGGTTTGCTTAACTTGAAACTAAGTCTCTTCATTAAATTTTCCATTTATTAATATTTGATCATGATCATTAGCTTTAATTTAACGATTTTTTTTTTCATTTTTAATATTGAAAAAAGCTTTTTTTTTATTTTTGGAAAAGTTATAAAATCTTCTAAAAAAAATGATTTTTTTGCTTTATTTATTTTCTTGGTATAATGTTGATTTCATAAAATTAGAGTTAAAAATTTTATTTCTTTTTTATAATTTCATAATTACGAGCAAGAGGTTGAAATGGAGAACTAAAATCCATTCCAAATAGCCTGGAATTATATTTCAAACTAGATTATAATTATAAAGGAGAAAACAGAAAAAAGTTTAAAATTTTCAAATCTTTTTATTCTAAATGATTAAATAAAATTTAAAAAAATACTGGAAATAAATATATTAAAAATCAGAAAATTATTTAAACTGCATCATTTGTGAAAAACGATCAAATATTGAATGTTTAATTTAGAAGAACGTAGCGGTTCGCCAAGCATTTTTCAATAATTAAGGTAACTATTCAGGATATTTTCATTTTCAAAAATACGGAACTAAATTTATTTATTTTTACTTTGAGAAAGTTAGAGAACTTAAGAGAATACAGATTGAATCATGTGAGATCATGCCACAAATAAATACTTTTGATATTTTTTTAAATTTTTGAGTGAGTTTCTAGTTAAAAAATAAATAAAATAAATGTTAAAAAATAAAATTGGTATTGTTCTAAAATCTTTGTTTACAATCAGCAGATTTTTAGAGTTTAATTAAGTGTGTAATAACCGTGTTTAAATCAAGATATTTCGTCATCGCTTGTTGACAATCTTAATCATGAATCTTAAATAAAACTTATCAAGTAATTTGACTCAGCACTGTAGCATAAATACTCAAGTAATTGGTCAGGTTGCTGTTTGTACGTGATTCACATGTAATTTACTCTAAAGTCAAATATTCGAATATCAAATTTTGCACTCATGTAGTAGGATGCTTTTTCTGTGACAAGTCTAAAAATTTTATCTAAAATGTTTTTGTGTTAAAGGAAAATAATTTATTTTTTAACCAATGTTTCTCATATTTTACACTTGGCAAACTACTGAAAATAGATTCTCAACTTTAATCTTCTCTTCTCTTCTCCTTTCTTTTTGATAATTTATTATTGTTTTGTTTTTTTTTGTAATTTAGACTTTCGCTTGTTTCGCCACTTTATGTACTACCGTATTTCGTTAAATAAGAGGTAATGACAAATAGAAGATATCTTCAAGTACTTCAAAAAAGTAATCCGTTTAGAGAAAACTTTTGAATCATGAATCATGTAGAATATCTATTTTTGTTGTTTCTAATGGAGGACAAAAAATCGACGGATTTATTTTATCCGAGTTGCTTTACAAAAATACTGAAAAAAAATAAAATTATTCCAAGTTATTAAATAAATATCAACTAATGAACAAGATTGTCTTTTTAAAACCAGTTTAAAATCAGAGTAAAGAGTCAGGTAGTTATATCAGTCAACATTCATAAATTGTTCGCGTGCGATTAAACGCTTGTTTTTTTTATAATGGTTGTTTAAAATTTGAATTAAAATCTTTGATTGCTATTTTTGACATCAGTGCCACTATGTTCACTTTGTTTAATTTTAGTAACCCCAAAAAAATAAATAAAAATTACATACAAAATCAAATTTTTGTCTGTTATTTTCTTTTTTTTTTTAATTCTTACATAGCCTTTTTAGGTGTTTATTGACATAAATAATAATTATTAAGATATACTGAAAAATTTGGATTTTTCATAAAATTTTGCTTTATAAAAACATTTAAAAAAATTCAATTTTAATAGTCATCCATTTGTCATAATTTCTATTTTGGTTCTGTAAAATTCCATTCTGTAAAATGAATGCAAATAAGCTTATTTTTTTAAATGTTTATTATGTCGAGCCTTCACGTGGCTCATAAACTGTAAATAAAAATAACCAATATAAATTTTATTAATTTTTTTTTCTTTTTCTCATTTATTAATTCTGCAATTCATTAGCTTTTTTTATTATTTTGCTTATTTGATCAATATCGTGCAATAATTTGGTTTAGCGTAGGCTATCGGGACTAACCAGGAGGACATTCTCAAATTTTATTTCTAATATATAAAGATATTATCGTATAGAAGATATTCAATTATAAATCAATATAAAAATAAAAAATTAAATAAATTGTTTCTAAGTCGGTACTTTTTTTTTTTGAAAGTTACATCAATTAACTTAAATATAATTAAATTTAGCATGTTTTAGTTGTATTAGGATTATTAAATTCGGCATATATTACTCATAACTGACACATTAGGGCATTTAACTCTTCGAGATGTGTCTAAGATTCCTATTCCTATTTAGAATTTTCTTATAAAATGCAAAAATAAATAATTTAAGTTTTTATTAAATAAATTTAAAAAATTTTCAAAAAATGATTATAATTCTTTTTTATTAAAAAACAAAATTAAAAATTTATCTATTAAAATATTAAATCATAATTTTTACCTCGAATATTCAAAAATTTTCCCCACTTCATTACCAAAATACGCGCGTTCTTAATATGGCACCAGAATTCAATAAATCAGTGTCCGTAAGCCAAACGTTTTTGTCTCTTTTTTCATCCTTGATTCTTTTGATATATTATTAATTAAAAATAAACAAATTTTCACTGAATGGACAATTTAATTTTTAAGTTTATTTTCATAAGGAATTTGCAAGCGGCACTCTATTTGTTTTTTTTGACAAAAATTCTTCTAATACAGCTTTAAAAATCAATAGTATTTGATTTGATTTAGAATACAATTATCAATAAGGTAAATATTATTAACTCGCTGAAGATAAAAAATAGAATAACATTAGCCGTAGATGCGGTCGCTCCAGGCTATCTGTCAACGTGTGCTATACGTTTTCAGCCTAAATAAAACTCTATTTTAGATCCTCCCAATTTTGTATAAAAAATACAATTCGCTGCTTGTTTATCCAATCAAATAATTTTATATTTTTTAAGTGATCATTTAGTATAATTTTAGATTATTTGAATAATATAAAATTCAATTAGAAACAACTATTGGAAATGCAATTAAGTCTTGATACAAAAATGAGTCAACAATTGTTGCCGATGGAGCGCACCAAGAGGAAGTACACCAAGCACAAAAAGCTGGACGAACTGGACGCCAAAAGATTCAAAAGCAGCGACATGAGCATCATATCTGACAACTTGTCGCCACCGCCGTCCTGTTCATCGGACTCGTCATCCTTCTCCTCGCTGTCCATCACTCATCCATTCTCTGGCAATGAGCCGGCTCTTGGCGACATCTACCACCCGTTTAGACACAGCAATGAGTCTTTTGAGCTTTCGGAAAATTCGTCCGAGTCCGTGGGACACTTGCGACGCAGAAAATGCTACGGACACCTGAGCCAACAGCGTCAAGCGGCAAACATGCGCGAGAGGCGCCGAATGCAGAGCATCAACGACGCCTTCGAGGGTCTTAGACTCCAGCTGCCCACTCTTCCCTACGAGAAAAAGATCAGCAAAGTGGACACTTTAAAAATGGCCATTGGTTACATCAACTTTTTGACTGATCTACTCAACAAGGACACCAGATACAACAGTCAATCGTCGGCCAACAAAGAAGTCAAAAAATTCATCTATCTTTTCAAACAATTTGGTAAATAAAATTTTTTTTTTTACTCAATTACTAGTAGTTGAGTTAGTCTGTCAGATAAAAATTAATTTAAATTTAATCATTATTTTTACAATTAAAATTAAGTAAAAGTAAAACAACTAAAAAAAGAAAAAATAATAAAATATTCTAAATATTGGTATTAAAAAATTGTAATTAATATCAAAGCTAAAGTTTTTGTTGCTTTTTATGATAGGATAATAACAATTCGATCTTGTTCTTTGAACAGATTTGTTTTAAAAAATTTTAAATCTGAGTAAAAATCTAGATCTCTCAGCTTGTTGACCATATTTCCAAATTTGTGTCAATTTGACACCATATTTTATACTCTATTTATTTATTTCAAAAATTACGCCAGTTTCGGCGATGTTAAAAATTAAAAAGATTTTAATATAAGTTTTAGACAAAAGAATTTGTAAATCATTTTTAGAGTTAAGCAGAGAATATACATTAGATTTTAAAAAATTAAATTTACACATTTTTACACAATTTGTATAAAAAATTAAAAATTCAGTATTTTTAGTAAATAAATAAAGTTTGTTTTTAGTTAGAATAAACAAGCTAACAAAAGAAAAAAATTTATTTTCTATATCTTAGGAATACTTCATCAGATTTTCAAAAATCCAATTTCAATCAATTATTATTATTATTTATTTCAAAAATAAACGCCAATATTGGCGATGAAATTAAAGTAAGAAAAATGAAAAATAAAATAAAATAAAGTAGAAATAAAAAAAATAAAATAAAAATGATAATTGA
Organism: Brachionus paranguensis; assembly: GCA_016802215.1. NCBI lineage: Eukaryota > Metazoa > Rotifera > Eurotatoria > Ploima > Brachionidae > Brachionus > Brachionus paranguensis. The sequence goes on from JAESIX010000004.1 coordinate 6,413,651, forward strand.
ATAAAATTGGAATATTAATTCCTTTATTTTCTCATTTTTTTTTTTTTACTCAAATTTCAATTTTTTTTATTAAAGTCTTTAGTCCCATGGACAAAGTAGAAAAAGATACAAAAGATTATGTAAATTGAATAAAAAAAGAAAATTCTAATTATAAAATTAATTCATTATTTTTAATTCATTCTAAATTTAAAAAAGTTTAAATAGAATGTATTTTTAGTTCTAGTACTTTATTTGTTCGACATATAGGAATGAGAAAAACAAAGTAAAAAAGAAGGGGAGATTTTATAAGATTTTTTTATAGTAGCAAATTTAGAAATTTTTAGGAGGTTATGAATAACCATTTATAAGATAAATGAGCAAAAAAAAGTGTCAAATTGACACCGGTCTTTTGAGTGTTAAACCTCCAAACTTTGTTCTTGAAAAATTTTTTGGACGAACTTTGCTGATTTTATTTAACAAAAAACAAAAAAAAAATTCTTCAATTATTTATTTTTGCCAGAATACACCAGTGAAATAGTTGGACATTCGTTGTCGTGGAAAAATAGCCGAGAGCTTCAAATGGGTCCCAACAAGACATTTAGATCCAAGTTGTGGTCCATTCCGGTAGTAAACGAATTTAATAATGAGATACAGGAGTCTGTGGCTGTGGCTATCAGACAGGACAAGCTAAAAAATGAAGAACGGTACCAGAATAGCGAGGATGAGTCCGAGGACGAAAAATCGGAGGCTGATGATGAGCTGGACGACGGCGTAGTCGACTACGATGAAATTGATGATGAGAATTTTAGCTTTGAAAACTTGTTGGACAGAAACAAGATGAGGAAAAATGAGCGGAAAGAAGCTCCCGGTTCCAACATTCTACAAAACATAAACATCAACTCGGACGGTCTCTACCAGTCGACCAATTCTGCCTTTGAGACCATTCAAACAAAATCGTCGAGCTCAGGTTTTTTCCTACCGAATGATTACTATGTCCAGAACATCAATCAGGCCGAGTATTATCCCAATGTGTATCATCATGAGGCCGAGAACTACCTAGGCAAGTACACGTCTGCTCTCCACTGCTACAACTACTGCGAGCCCAATCTGCTAGGCTCTGATAACAGAACTGTGCTTCAAGGACCACACAGCTCAAATGTGGAAAAAGCTTACCCTGGTGAATTTGGTGACTATTCTAATTTAGAAAGTTACAATTATCAGAATTTGGCTGAATATCAGAACATGAAGTTTTGTTCGTCGCAAGCAAGCGGGTTGAGTGGCGGCTCTAATTTTAGCGAATACTTCTACACGAGCAATTTAGTAATGAATGAACATTTGAATTTAGGCGGCTATTCGAACGAGCGGATGGACAGTCATGTAATCAACAGCAATTATTTTGTTCAAAATTAAAATTAATTTTGAAAAGTGTAAAATTGTTTTTTCTCAATTTGTAAAAAAACTACCATTGTTATTTTTGCCGATTATTCTAATTTTATTATTTTTTTTTTATTTTAAAAATTTTAATAAACCCATTAATTATTGACTAGTTTGTTTAATTTAAAAAGGAAAAATTTCGCTTAAAGATTTAAAAGAACAGAACATGATGCTAAAATTTTTTTCTAAAAACCCAAAACTAGTTCTGTGAATTACATTCAGTCAAATCTTGTTATTCCGTCTCGATTGGGAAAGGAAAATCTTGCCGGAATCTCGAAAATGCCGTCAAGTCAATAACCCGGATTTTTTTTAATTTAAAATTTGCCGAAATAGAAAAAAACTTTTACAAAAATTTTATTTTATTCAAAACACTTTCAAGTAATATAACAAAAAATTTAAATGACGTAAATTAAAAATTTTGGTTAGTTTCAAAATAATCTAAAAGACCAGATTGTTTATTTTTTCTTTCTAATAAATATTTAAATCTCTGGGTCATGAAATTTATCATATTGGGTTGTTTGAGACATAGAGCGTTTTTAGTTTATGCAATATTCACCACTACAACTTTAATTTCATTTCATAATTTTAAGACAACATTCTTTGAGAATTTAGATAAAATTTAAGATGAATCTATTAGTGAGATTTTTTCAATAATCAATTTATTAATATACATCAAGGATATATTTAAAGAGGAGAATAAATATTTTCATCATCAAATAAATCAGTATTTGGCATCAAATTATTACTCAAAATTTTTTTACGTCAATTTTTTTTCTCTGAATCAAATTAAAGCAATTACGCAACAAAAAAATCATATAAAGCATTTAATTTAAAATAATTTCTCCTATATTCTTATAGGAGAATTTCATGTGATTGTCCAAGATATTCAAAAAGCTATGCATACAAACATTGTATATATATAGCTTAATTGAGATAGTTTTTTTTTAATAATTTTTTTAATGATAAAAAACATTTTTGATGAATATTCTTTACTTAATTAATCTTAATTTTCGTGTATTTTGATGATGATTTTTTTTTAAATTAATAAATATATTTTTTTTTCGATGAATTCTTAATAAACTTAATAAATTAAATAATAAAAATTAATAAATTTGATGATAAAAATAAAAATGTTTAATATGATAAATTTCATTTTTTTTAAGATAAAATATTGATGTTATTTACTCAATTTTTTGATGATAAATTTAAGATATTTGATGATAGAATAAATACCACCCTTTAAAGAACTCGTCAAAGTTGAGAGCCAGAGCAAAAATGTAAACGACCTGTTAATACTACCAAATGAAGTAGAAGTAGTAGAAGTAAAAAATGAACAAAAAATGAGCATCAAAGAAAAATGCAAATACTACAAATATGTACAAAAATTTCAATCTAAGATAAGAACAATCCGCACAATATTCAATAGGCAAAATGGTGATAATGCCAAGCTCTTTGAGCTTCTCAAGTTCAATGATGTCCTGAAGTGATTGCGGTGTAATATTGACTGATACTTTTCTTAAAAATTTTTTTAGAAAAAAAAGGAAAATTAGAGAGAACTGAGCAATCGTGGCAAAATTCAAATAACTTTTAATTTTTGACTTTAACATTATCATATTTTTATATTTTCTAATGTTTTTAGTACAATATCTCAAAAATTTTTACTTTTGATTTTCATTATTTTTTTTTCAGTTTTTCGAATTATTGTACAAAAAATATTTGAAAGAATAAAAATATTGAAATGTAAAATTTTTTACATTTTGCCGGGATTGGTCTGGGCAAACTGGGTACTTGAGTCGAGGAATCGCGAGTCACGACCCATCAAAATCTCTTCCCTTACCTCATACACATGAGGACAAAAATCCTTTTTTTTCTTTTTTTATTGAATTATTGATTAGTTGCCTTGTTTTAATTCTTAAATCGTATTCTATCAATGAGCTGTGAAATTTAGTGGTTGTCTGAACTATAACAAAAATAAAAAAATAATTTGATAAAAAATTTTTATTTTATCGAGATAAATTGTAACGCTTTTTTATTTATTAAATAGCTCTGGGTTACACCAGGGTTATTTTAAATGGCTTTAGTCCTCATTTTAACCTTCTTGCCTGTAACCCTGTGTATATTTAGTATCGACGTTTAAGTTAGAAAGAACTTTATAATTTTTAGAATCTTTTTAAGTACTTTCTAATGCCTGGCCTTGATTATTTTGTTCCAACATTTAGTGATAATAAACAGTAGTCAAAATGGATCAATAAAATTTGGTACGGAGAGTTTAGACTAAGGAAAGAAGAATTAAAATTATTAATCAAAACTTACTCATCAAAAACAATATCGGAAGTAGAGTCTGATGAACTTAATGAAGTTTTTTGACATTTTTTTTGGTTATTCTTAAAAAAAAAAATAAAAAAAAACCTAAAATCTAAGACCTTTTTTAGAAATTTTTTTATTTCAATTTGCTCCTTATTCATTGCTCTTAACTTCATTCTTTCGAAAAATAATGCTAACTAGATTAGTTTTTTAATGGTTTTTGAAATTTAAATAAATTTGTTAATTTTTTTTATTTATTTTCTTCCATTTTTTTTGAAATTAAGATAAACCAAAATAAAAAATCTTCCATGATACATTTGAAATTATAAGGCTTATTTTTGATCAATGATAAAAATTATATTTTGTTTGATTTTTTTTTAAATAATTAAGAAAATACCATCAAAGTCAACAAAAAAATTTTTTAGTTTAACCGTTTTAAAAAAAATAAAAATTAAAAAAAAATAATTTAAAATTTTTTTTTAGATAAATTAAGTTAATCATTAAATCAAAATTTTGAAATTTAAAAGATTTTTCTAATCTTAGATTTACAGCAAGAAAATGTCTAAATAAATATACATGCTTCTTGTTTATAACTTTTAAAAATAATCACAAATTAAATATTTATCAACTCAATTAAATTTTTTTTTTAATTTTTTAATTTTAAACATTTTATTTATTTTGGTATTTAAACATTTAAAATTTGCAAACTTAAAGGCTAAAAATATAATTTTCTACGGCTCAAAACTGCCAAAGAGTCTAGCTCAAAAATTATTTTCCAAGTTGAATAGAAGCTTTATCAATAATGCTTTTTTGCGAAGAAACAAGCTAAAGTTTAAAGATCAGTGAGTTTAATATCTTCCGGGTATGGGAAAATGTTCAATTGTATAATTTCAAAAGGCTTAAGGTTATCATGGCATAATTCACGTGTTAAATATTAAAATAAGCACAAATGCTGATGATAGTCGAAAAACTAAGCATCAAGATTAAACTGTATTATGATCGCTGAAGCAAATCAGCCGTAAATTATTTTGGTAGAAAAGTTTTTAGTTTATCATTTTCGAAAATCTAATCCGATTTTTGGTTTAAACAAGACTAATGATTAATAAATAAAACCATTATTAAAATAATTTTTGTTTTTATAAAAGATTTTGAAAATATTAAATTTACAATATTGGCCGAAACAAATAAGCTGCTAAATAAACTTTATCATCCAGTTAATTTCGATACTAATTTGCTGAGATCAACTCATATGCTGGAGAATAATTTAAAATTAATTTATCTTTTGAATACAATTGTGACACGAAATCTTAATTTTATTATTATTGCACAAAATTTCTCCAAAAATCAGCTTTTATGCCGACTTTGATTTTATTTACTCTAGTTATTAATTATTGAACAATTTATTGAATTAAAATAATCTTTTAGAAAGATCAATAAATTTTTTAAAGTATTCTGTTTGCCAGTTATTCGAACCGACATCTAATTACCTATTGAGTTCGATTACGTGATATTTATTCAAGGTTTTGAGCCTTACTAATTAGTTTTAGAATGATTTCGATTTTTTAGAGCTTTGGCTAACAAGCGGCAGATTAAAAAAGCCAGTTTTAATCGCGTGGTTAAAATTGTTTACCTTTTTTTAAGAGTGTTTGTTTTTGTAGAATAAACTTATCGGTACCAATGTCTTCTTATTGTGATGTTTCAACCGATACTATTTGACTAAAAGATTCAAATTTGCGCTCAAAATAAAAAAGAATGTTTTCTTCAAGCCTGAAAGATCCTAGATTAACCTTCGATTTGAGCTTTCAATTCATCTTTGTAAATAGTTGTCATTTTTTTTTATTTTGTCAACTGTTCAGCAAAAAAAGCATTTATTTAAACAAATTATTTATTTATTTTATTCAAATTAACCTCCATTAGGAGAAGTAAAATAAAAAAATGATATTAATGTTTTGAATAAAAAAAATTTAGTAAAAAAGTAAAAAGGAAGTAAAATAAAATTAAAAAAACCAGAATAGGATAAAATATCAGATAAAATAATATTTTGGGCCAAAAGAAGTTTTTTCTCTAGAAAGACTTAAATTTTTTATCTAAAAATCTAAAAATACCTTTTTCATTAGCTTATTTCTGATAAAATTTGAATTTTTCTTAAAAGGAAGTTTATACAAAGTTAAAAGTATACCATAAACGCTTCCAAAGAAATGGGTACACCATAACTTAACTACCAAATTTAAGTACATGAATTAGTGACCATATATCCTATGTTAAAATCGACTAATATTAAAAGCAGTATTCAAATTGCGAAAACTCTAATCACCGTATTAAAATTAAATATAAACTTGAATTTAAAATTTAAATTTAATAAAAACGATTTATACATTTTTTGGTTCTGGATTAAAAAAAGAAAATTAAAAAAAATTTTGAGGTATTCGAAAATAATTTTTTATTAAAATTGTCCTTAATTTTATTTACAATTAATTCATTTTTTTAATTTTTTTTTCATTTTTGTGACTTTTTTTTCATCACCCAAGAGGTGTTTTTTGAAATAAATAAATAAAGTGAATTAAAAAATCTTAATTATTGGCGCGTCCTCAAAAGAAAAGTTATTAATTTTATATAAAAACTAAATTTTTAAAATAAAAAGAATTTAATATTTAAAAAATTGACTAATTTAAAAATTTTTTCAATCTTGAAAAATAAATTATTGACTATTTTTTTTTACTTTTTTCTCTTCTTCTTTTCTGCTTTTTTAATCTTCATCTTTTTTATGCTTAGCTGATGTATTATTATCTTTTAAACGGCTTGTTTAAAGTGGGTAAACTTAATGCTTTTTTTGAACCAGATGAAATTGATTTTTTAGTAAATTTTCAAAAATTATATACTATATTAGCAAACTTCTGGTCTTGATTTGAGTCAAAATAAGATTTCAATTTTTAAATAAAAATTATTTTAAATTATTAAAAGTTTATTATTATTTTTCATTTTTTAATTCAGCACCAACAACCGAAAAATCAAAACAGCGTTTTATGTAAAAAATATATGGTCATCAATCATACTAAATTTTGGTGTTTAGTTTTTGGTATAAACAACTATCCGCAAAGGTTTACCGTAATTGTTGAAACAGACTATTTTGGGTTCTTGAGAAAAATTTGCTGAGTTTTTTCACTTTTATTCGGGTTTTTTGTTCAAAAATTCATGGGGCAGGATCTTTTCATAGCATTATTGTTTCATTGCAAATTTTTTAATACCATAAATTAATTTATAATAAAAAATAAAATAATTTTATGAGTAAAGAGTATTTTTGAAAAATTAAAAGATTTATGTGATTTATATGGTAGCTAGAACGTGTGCTCCTACTGCAATTTATCCAAGATTAAATAATAAGAAGAGACTTGCCAAACATTGGTTCGTAACATACATCTCCCTTAATAAGTAAGAGGCAATTAGCCTCTGTATTAAAGATTTAACTCCTATTAAGCCATGAAATAAAAAAAAAATTAAACAATAAAGAAATATTATAAAGGTTCTTCTAGATAAATATATCCTCCTTTTAAACCAAATTAATTGATTTATATTTGTTATCATATGAGAAAATAAAAAATAATTGAATGAGCATATATTAAATATAATGTTTGTTACAAAAATAAAATAAAATTGAGCATATAATTATTCAATTCAATTTCAAAATTAATAAAAAAAATTGCTAGTAAAAATTGCACCTTGAGTAAAATAAAATAAAATATTAAGAACAAAAAAAAATTAATTTTGGACAAGTCTTTTGGGCTTTAATATAGGCTTTCTTAGATAATGTCGGTCTTAAACGTTTTCTTTTATGGCGGATTGGAATTGACTTGGCTGTTGTTTATTATTATTTTTCGTTTTCTAATTCAGCACCAACAACCGAAAAATCAAAACAGCGTTTTATGTTAAAAATTAATGATCATCAATGCAATTATACTAAATTTTGGTGTTTAGTTTTTGTTATAAGCAACTTTGGAATACTAGTATTAAAAGGGATGTGAATGTGTTGGGTCCAGCCGGGGCGCTAAGAGGAAAAAGCATCAGAGTCCAAAGAGAAAGTTTCCCAGCTCAAATTAGAAACGATTTTGCAGCTGCAGTAAGCGCCAGACATGTATTTTTCTCAAACAGAGTAGTTCCGCATTGGAATAAGTTACCAGAAAATGTGGTGAAATCTAAGTCAACCGCTAATTTTAAAATGGCTTTAGATAAGCTCAATGGAATCGGCTGCTACAGCTCTACACGGCCAATCGGCGGTGATGGACTCAGACACTCTACATGCTATGTGTCGCAGCAAGAACTAATACTACTAATATCCGCAAAGGTTTACGGTAATTGTTGAAAATAAAACTGAAATAAAAATTACTGTTTAAAAACATTAAAATACTAAAATCTATCAAAAATTATGTACTTTTGATTCTAATTAAATTAAAAAATAAAAGATAATTATCCAAAAAAATTTCAAAAAATGGACAATTAATAAACTAAAATTTATGCAACTTTTTTTAGTTAAAAATAGAACAACCATAATAGAATCTAATATATTTTATCAATTTTTGATTAATTCTTTTATATTTTTGACTGGAAATATTATTATCTATTATTATTTAAAATCTCTGTGAGCTCACAATTAAATTTTTAGCTTGTTAAATTTGATATAAAAAGACATCATTCAAAAAGCGTGATTTTATTTTCAAGAATTGTTTTTCAAGTATTTTCTTTTTTTTTCTACATATTCTTAAATCTAAGATAAAATGATTCTTTAAAAAAATTTCCATTTGAAGCGCCTTTCCTTATTAAAATAAATTTTCAAAATCACACGGTATTATTCAAATTTTATCGATATTTTCAAATATCATGATCACATGAAATAGATTTTTCAAGCATTTTAATTAATTTTTTTTTAAATTTTAAATTATTTGCTCTTTATTGATTGGAGTGCTCCAGTGGTGCTGATGCCGAAGAAAAACGACCTTAAAAGACTAAGAGAACTGAATAAGAAGACCAAAACTGAAAGCTGGCCAATATCTAGGATTAAAATGTTTCAATCATCGGAAGGCTTTTTTTCAAACAATGTAACGAATTTAACCAAAGCAATAACTAAAATTGAGACAGTCCATGAATTCTTACTAGCTGATACAGATATTATAGATTTTAAAACGTAAAATCTTATAGATGTTCTATCCAAATTATAAATATGCAAGATTTATAAATTTACTTATACAAATTATTAATTGACAAATTGGATATGCTATTTATAAATATTGTTAGAATTACCTATAAATTTATAAATTCAATTGTAATTTTACAAATTGTATAGTGTTATGTATACAATTTACAAAATAAATATAAATGATTAAGAAATTTAATTAATTTGATTATCTCGAACAGTATCACGAATCGGGACTTTAATGACTTAAACATCTTCTTGAGTGACTTGTACTGGCTCGAGAATAGCTGGTTGTGGGTCAGGGGATGAAGATTGAATAAATTGCTGATTGTCTTGTCCCATTAAGTTAGCAGTTGAAGTTAAATCGTTTCGTTCAATATTTCGTTCGATTTCTTCATTATTTTCATTAACTTTTTCTACAATTTGTTTTTCATTACCTAAATTAGGTTGAATATTGAAAACTACTTCATAAGGTGTACATTTTGTAGCTATTAATTAAATTAAGCAATTAACAAAGGTAAAAAAAATTATAATTAATTATAACTTACATGAACTTTGCTGTGTATTTAAATTAAATTGTATTTTTGGTATTAAAGCCACCCAATCATTCGTATTGTACTGTATTAACATTGCAGCTAACATCCTCTCTAGAGTACCATTACCTTGTTCAACTAGCCCTTGACTTTGTGGATGACGAGGTCTGCCATGGATAGTTTTACAATTTCCATCCCAAGATTCAATCAGACCAGCAACTAACGCATTTTTAAACTCGGTTCCGTTGTCCGTTGTAGATTTTTTTTTAGATAAATTAAGAGAAAGCATTTGTCAAAATAAACTGAGATATTTAAAAATTATGTCATTAGAGGAAGATAATCATGAAATTAAAAAAGACATAGATCATGACATAATAATTAACTCAAATTATGGTACAGTCAATTTACCAGTGTGTACTGTAATTCAAACAATTATAATCCACAATAATACCGATTGTTTTAAAGACCCTAAAGTTAAATTTCATATAAACAGGATTAAGTCGAACGGACATCTAATACAATCTAGTAATATCTAACCTGACCTATCAGATAATTAAACATATGTTGTGAATCCTATAACTCTCTATTTTTAATATTTTCCTCTTTTTTTTTAAAACTTTTTTTTACCTATATTTTATTTTAATTTTATTTTATTTAACTTTTTTTTTTTATTTATAAATTTTTAATCTGAAGGAACGTTAGCTCGGTACAGATAAACAAATAAATAAATAAAAACATGAATTTTTTTTATATACTCGGTTAATTAGTATCCTTAATTTAATAATTAACAATTATCATAATTAAGTATTCTTGAGACTTTTTATTTTTTTTAATTAATTTCATATTTTTATTTGCTCTTTATTTCTTAATTCGAGATTTTTATGGTATTTGATATATCTAAATCTGAAGAAATCGAGTAAAAATCTATTTGTTTTTTATTCTAAATTGTTGTTTAAAAAAATTTCATTAATTAAAAAAAAAATTTATTTTGAAAATAAAACTAAAATAATTCATTTATATTAAAACGTTTTCTGAGTGATACGTTTACTCGGCTTTTAAGAAAAAATCATCTTGGCCATTGGATTTTGTCACGTTGTATCCATTTTTAAGCATATAGCTCTGTATTTGATTTTTTCTCGCCGTTTCTCCATTATGTTCAACAATTATTGATTCAAAATTAAATAATTTTAGATCTAAGCTTTTTATCACACTCAATTCAGCTCCTTCTAAATCAAGGGAAAAAAAATCAACTGTTTTTACTCTGATACTAGCTAAAATAGTATTTAGCGAAAAGCACGGAATCAAAACATCTTCATAAGTATTTCCGACTCTATTTTGATGATTTTTGGACATGAGATCACTAATACCAGACAATACCTTGGATTTTGCAATCCTAAATGTTACCACACTTGGATATTTTTCTGCAATACAGACATTAATTGCATATGAATTTCGTTTTTTTGATACAACTGATTTAAATAGTTCTGGTACAGGTTCAATTAAAATTCCAGTCCAGTTTCTTTGAATTTCGAAAAAGAGGCTGTTTGAAATATCTTCACCATTGTAAGCACCAGCTTCGATGAAAAATCCATTTTGTTTCCTGTTTAACAAATTATCCATGTAAGTACTTTGACCATATTGACTGAAATCAACTTTATTTGGGTTGGATAAATTTCTTGGTCCCTCTGAAGGCTCATGGATCAGGCTTCTTACAAATTTGATCAACTCTTCATCATATTCTTCGGTTTTTAGATTCATGAATTTTTTTGTTTCTTGAATGACATAGTCTCGTCTACTCAATATTTTGCTGGTATTTTCAAATTTTGGTTTAAATTTTAAAATAATTAACAAAAAGCCCAAACACAATAACGATTTAGTTAAAAAATTTGCGCCTTTCATTATTTCATAAATTCTAAATTCTAAATTTATTAATTAAAAATTTTTAAAAATTGAAAAATATTTGACGAAATAAAATAAAAATTTTGCCAAATTGAAATAAAAAATTAAAAATCAAGTATTGATTAAAAACCGGATTTTGTTTAAATTTTATTTACATTCATTTTGCCAAGAATGATACAAACAAGTCAAAATTCATCTCTGTTTTAATATAACCCAAATGTCAGGCTCAATATTTTAATCAAAATTTCTTAAATTACTTAAATTTATTTTGATATTAAAAAAGAAAAGACTTTTATCAAAATCGTGAAAAATCTATATCGTGTGATCATAATATTGTTTTAATAAGTATAATAATAGCAATAATTTCCAATACTTATTAACCACACTTACTTTTATTCTTTAATTACTGAAATAATCATAAAGTCCTAAAATCACACAAATCACCTAATCTTGCTAAATTTTTTGATTTCAATGAAAATCTTGTGGTTCTTAATATTTTAGTTAAGATTTCTTAAATTTTAATAATGAAAGACGCTTCAAATGGAAATTCTTTTAAAGAATCATTTTATCTTAGATTTAAGAATATAAAGAAAAAAAAAAGAAAATACTTGAAAAACAATTCTTGAAAATAAAATCACGCTTTTGGATGATAAAGTGAGTTTTAAAAAAATATAGCAGTCAAATTTTTGTTTTTAAATTAATTTATTCATGAATAAATAAGATAGAAGGATTTGTTTAACTCAGAAAATATTATTTTATTCTATTTTTATTCTATTTCTACTCTATTTTTTTAAAACTTGCTTTATCATCCAAAAAGAGTGATTTTATTTTCAAAAAAACAAGTGGAAAATGAAGAAATCAGTTGAATAGTCTTGTTCATTAATTTTTTAAAGAAAATAATGCAAAAAACAGATTTCGACCTACGAAATAAAACCCTAAAGAAATTTAAAAAGCAGAAATTCAACATTTGACAGCGCTTAGGACGCAGTTAGCAGTTTAGGCAAAGATTGGTGTAAGATTTTGAAATATGATACAGCAGAAGGCTTAAAAGTCTCGCGTCACACTGTTTAAAAAAACAGCTTAACACGATCACAATCAATTGGTAAAACGTAGTATTGGTGAAAATATCAAGGTTATTATTAATCAACTTTTAGTTGATAATATATTTAAGTGTAGGGCTATTTTAGATATTTAAGGATAAAAAAAATGATAGGATTCCCATAAAATTACAGTTAAATAACTATAAAGCTCAGTGGAAAAAAAAGAAAGCACGGTGCCTGGAAAATAAGTCTTGTAGTAGAGAAGGTACGAAAAGAATTCATTGATTCATCAGCTCTTTTTTCTGATGTTATTACTAATGGTTTTTCTAAAGCTTTTCCCAGAGTTGTTTTTAAGTCACAAGTCTTAAGTCAAGTTAATGTAATTTTTTTTTTAAAGTCATAACTTTGACTTATATTTTTGTGACTTATAAACAAGTCTGATTTGAACAAGAGATATTTGGGCTTTGGGGGCTCTGGTACAGTAGTACTGCCAAGTGCGAACCTTGCCTCAAAATTTTAATTATTTAATTAAATTTACCTTTTTTTTGCTGAAAAATTGGCTTTTATTCTTTGACTTTAAAAAAAAAATTTTAGTCTTTGACTTGACTTAAATTTTTGTGACTTAAAAACAAGTCTGGCTATTCCTAACAGTGGATATGTTAAAATCATGTGCTAGCTATTTCTTCAGCTAGCAAAAGATATTGTTGTTGTTGGATGGTCATTTGATCGTAAAAGTAGTTGTCCAGTTTATTTGAGAAATACATATGCAACCATCTAGTTGGTAAAGGGATTCTTTTAAAATAAGTTAAACCTCCAACAACAGCCAAGTCAATTCCAATCCGCCATAAAAGAAAACGTGTAAGACCGACATTATCTAAGACAGCCTATATTAAAGCCCAAAAGACTTGTCCAAAATTAATTTTTTTTTTGTTCTTAATATTTTATTTTATTTTACTCATAGTGCAATTTTTACTAGCAATTTTTTTTATTAATTTTGAAATTGAATTGAATAATTATATGCTCAATTTTATTTTATTTTTGTAACAAACATTATATTTAATATATGCTCATTCAATTATTTTTTATTTTCTCATATGATAACAAATATAAATCAATTAATTTGGTTTAAAAGGAGGATATATTTATCTAGAAGAACCTTTATAATATTTCTATATTGTTTAATTTTTTTTTATTTCATGGCTAAATAGGAGTTAAATCGTTAATACAGAGGCTAATTGCCTCTTACTTATTAAGGGAGATGTATGTTACGAACCAATGTTTGGCAAGTCTCTTCTTATTATTTAATCTTGGATAAATTGCAGTAGGAGCACACGTTCTAGCTACCATATTAATCACATAAATCTTTTAATTTTTCAACAAAATACTCTTTACTCATAAAATTATTTTATTTTTTATTATAAATTAATTTATGGTATTAAAAAATTTGCAATGAAACAATAATGCTATGAAAAGATCCAGCCCCGTGAATTTTTGAACAAAAAACCCGAATAAAACTCAGCAAATTTTTCTCAAAAACCCAAAATAGTCTGTGTAAATTGTATGAGCTGTTCCATTTAGGGTAAAATCTAATTCCATTATAATTTTATCCTTTTTTTTGGAAAATTACAATATTTAAAGTTAAGTTGGATAATTATAATTAATTTGATTTTTTAATTTAATTAGAATAAGTACATAATTTTTGAGAGTATTTTAATGTTTTTCAACAGTAATTTTTATTTCAGTTTTATTTCAACAATTACGGTAAACCTTTGCGGATAGTTGTTTATACCAAAAACTAAACACCTAAATTTAGTATGATTGATGATGACCATATATTTTTTACATAAAACGCTGTTTTGATTTTTCGGTTGTTGGTGCTGAATTAAAAAACGAAAAATAATAATAAACTTTTAATAATTTAAAATAATTTTTATTTAAAATTTGAAATCTTATTTTGACTCAAATCAAGAAAATATTTTTGAAAATTTACTAAAAAATCAATTTCATCTGGTTCAAAAAAAGCATTAAGTTTACCCACTTTAAACAAGCCGTTTAAAAGATAATATTACAACAGCTAAGCATAAAAAAGATGAAGATTAACATAGCAGAAAAAGGAAGAAAATTAAAGAAGAAGAGAACAAAGTAAAAAAAAATAGTCAATAATTTGTTTTTCAAGTTTCAAAAAATTTTTAAATTAGTCAATTTTTTAAATATTAAATTCTTTTTATTTTAAACATTTAGTTTTTATATAAAATTAAAAACTTTTCTTTTGAGGACGCGGCAATAATTAAGATTTTTTAATTCACTTTATTTATTTATTTCAAAATTCACTACTTGAGTGATGAAAAAAAAGTCACAAAAAAGAAAAAAAAATCAAAAAAACGAATTAATTGTAAATAAAATTAAGGACAGATATAATTAGAACTAATTATTAAATTTATGCTATGTAAAGATCAAGCCCCGTGAATTTTTGAATAAAAAACCCGAATAAAAATGAAAAAAATCGACAAATTTTTCTCAAAAACCCAAAATAGTCTGTGTAAATTGTATGAGCTGTTTCACTTAGGAATACATTTAATTACAGACCGTGCAAAAAATTCTGAAAATACATGACATCGTATTGAATAAAAATTTTAATACAAAGTATTTACAGAATCTAGATATAGATAATACACTGAATGAATCAGCTCATACAATTGAGTTTTTTCACTTTGATCGTTTTCCTTCTGAAATTCAAAATGCCCTAGAATATTTAAAGACTGTTGAAAATTTTGAAAAATTTTTAAACTTTCAACTAAAAAAATTGTAAACAAAAAAACATTAAGCGTTGATAAAATTTATTAATTTTTTCGATATTTTTTCTTTACTAAGATTAGAACTTTATCTCATTCAAGACTCTCTCATCTCTTAAAACTTCGAGGGTAGTCAATTTTGAACCTCTTTCAACTCATAATAAGATAGGATAAATCGGAGGTAAAGTATCTTTTAGAAAATATCTTTAATGATTTACCAAAAATAATGCTAAAGGTCGCAAGAGAAACTGAAAAACTCTTATCAGGTCAAACAAAAAACGACTTAAACACCTGATTAGAAAGGCACAACTTATGAACGAAATTGGAAAAACAATTAGATTAGACAAGATGAGATATCTGGACAGAAACAAGTTTTGGTCAATCATATCGCGTTTTAAAAAATAACAAAGCTAAAGTTAATAAAATTCAATCAAAGAATTTAACTGCTGAGAAATTCAAATCCTTTTATGCTGATTTATTCTCACATAAAGATAAACCAAATACTCTTGAGCAAGAAAAGATTAAAAAAGAAGTTAACGAATACTTTAAATCGATCCAGGATAAGAAAATAGATTTTGTTGTAATCAATGAAGATGTTGAAAAATCAATAATTAACTTAAGTAGTGGAAAATCAAGTGGTGCTGATAACCTGTGTAATGAATTTTTATACTTGGCGTTTGTTCAAATTTAATTTGTGTGCTAAAATACTCTTTCAACTTGGCTATTAGTAATAGCTACTTGCCAAGTGACTTCAATGTAGCTGTGGTTACGCCGATTCCAAAAAAGGGTTCTACAAGTATCCCGTCTGATTTTAGACCGATATCAGTCTCGTCGTCTTTAACCGTAATATTTGAAGCCATTCTACTTGTTAAAATGAAATGTTTTGATGACATAAATTGTATTCAATTCGGTTATAGAAAAAACTCATCATGTAAACACGCTCATTTCTTGGTCAATGAAACTGTGAACTATTTCGTCAAGGAGGTTCAAGGGTTTACGTCGTAAGGCTTGATGCGACAAAAGCCTTTGATAAGCTTTGGAGAGATGGACTTTTTCACAAGTTGATAGACAAAGTGAGCTATGAAGTTTGGAGGATTCTGTATCTATGCTACAAAAATTCCATGATAAGAGTCAAGTTAAATGGTGAAGTGAGTCAGTATGTACCAACCACAGAAGGGGTTAAACAGGGAGTGAAACTTTCCCCTTTTTCTTTAATTTTTTTCTAAATGAATTGATTTGCAAATGTACGGATATGAATATAGGTGCCAGAATAAATGATACTAACTTGTCTATTATGGCTTACTGTGATGACATAGTTTTAGTATCATCATCTCATAAACAAATTGAAATACTCCTAGCCGAATGTGCTGAATACGCAAAAACGTGGAAACTTGAGTTTAATGCCTCAAAATCGATAGCAATCAGCTTTTATAAAACAAAAGTATACTATGACTCCAAATTTTCCTTAAATGGTAAAGTAATACCAAATGTCTCAGGTTTTATTTATCTTGGAATCCCAATTAGAGATACTGAATTTATTAATGAATTCATTGAAAACAAATGGAAATCGGTTGAAAAAAGCATATACACCTTGTATGGTCTTGGTTGTCTATAAATACTCAAAGATGAAAGCCTTAAACGATGCAATTAACCTTGATTCAGTCAAGAAGTTATACTATAAGCACAAAATATTCTTACTAAGACACATGGTTAAGAACGAGTTATGTGGAAAAACATTCGAGTATCTCAAAAATCATACAAAATTAGGTGAAAATAATACGTCCTTCTGCAAACAGATTGGTACCATTAGTAACACAATTTATATCGATTGCACTAAGTACAGTTACAAGACTTCACAAGCTGTAATCGATCACTTTTTTGAACTCTCTAACCGGGGTTTAGTCGACTCAGTTAAATATTTATTATGTAAAATCGTATCGAATATGAGCTGCAAAGTTGATCATTTATTTTTATTTAATGAATTGAATATATTATTAAAACCTAATACTTTAAATTAGTTGTAAATAATGTAAATTTAGATGAACTAAATTATACTCTCATTTTATACGAACCTTTTTTTACTTTTTTTTTAAATTCAATTTACATAATTTTCTATTTTTATACTTTTAATAATTTGTCTATGGGACTTGAAACTTTAATAAATAAAAATAATAATAATTTGCTTCAATTTTTTAGTTAGCAAAAATTAATAAATAGAGACATTAAAATCAATATTTAGAAAATTTTTTTTATACTATGATGTATATTAAATTTAAGTCATTTTAAATTTTGAAATTTTAATAAAAAATTTGTCTCAAATTTGCTTTTGATGAATAGAAAATGATTCGATCAATTCGAATCAGATCGCTATTTATTAAAATATACAAAAATGTCATTTTTTTAGACAATTTATCATAAAAAACTCAGATAAAGAAAATTTATAAATTTTTGGACCAGAAGAAATAATCGAAATTGTCCAAGCCAAGTGAAATTCAAACAAATTAAAGGTATGATTCATTACTCAACAAAAAAATTTGAATCACTTAACAAAATTTCGACTTTCTATATCACTTGATGTCAAATTTTACAAGCTAAAAATTGAATTGTGAGCTCACAGAAATTTTAAAATAAAAAATCATTTTGAATATTGTTCCAGTCAAAAATATAAAAGAAATAAATCAAATATTGATAAAATATATTAGATACTTTTTTAGTTGTTTGATTTTTAACTAAAAAAAGATGCAAAAGTTTTTGTCTTTAGGAAGTAGAAATAGGTAGAAAAATCACCTATTTAGATACTTTTTTTAGCCATATCTAGCTTTGATATTCAAATTTCGTAAATATATATTTTCTATCTCAATTATGTTTTTTCTTTTTTTTGTGTAATTTTAAGTATTTAGTATTTTAGTTTTGAATAAAATTCGACTTGATGTTTTTTCCGATTTTATTTCGTGAATCTTTATTTTATTTTCAATAATTTGCATGATTTAAAAAAGTCATGCAATAATTCAAATTTGAAGCAATCAATTGAGATTTTTTCATAAAATAGCATTTTAATTAAAAACTAAAAAGATTTGTGAAATTCACGAGTAATTTTTGCTGAACTTTTCTAAAATAAATCTTTATATAATTTTGTGATTGTTTTTATTGATTTTTTTCGTTTTTAATTTTTTTTTATAAATTAAATTAAAAACATATCTCAACAATTCACTCATTCAGCATAGAACTCTAATTTTTTATCTCTGAAATATATTTAAAAAATACTTAACTCATGCCTCGTATTTTTACATTTAAGAAATTTATTTTAAAGCTTAAAAGCCATGATATTTCTATTTAAGAAAAAGAATCGTCGGTAATTTTGCAATATAATTAAATTTCCCATTTAAAATTTTTCGAACATATTTGTTTTTTCAAATTTGATCTCAAGAATTTCTTTATTATTAAAGAAAAAGAAATGAAAATATTTAAATCTCAAAATTTTTACTTAAAAATTTTATTAAAATAGGAGAGAAAGAATTTAATTTTTTATTAATAATTTTTTTTCTATTAGTAAACATTTAAATACATATTTGTGAAAAAAAACTTTCGTATTACTTTTTTAATTGTAAAGTAAAAAAGATATCAGAATCATTTTTTGTTGTGTATAACACTGTGTGGCTATCTCTCGCTTTTTGTTTGTTTTATTGATTTTAAGGTAAAATTGACTTCAATAAGAATGAGTTTATAAATAAACTGCAATTACATGCAAACAAAAATAATACCTTTTTTACAAGCATTTAATTTTAGTAAAATCCTCTCTATTTTCAGATGCTAAATTTCTATTTTTTCGAAACAGTATTGAAAAAAAGTCTTGTATTCCAAATAAAGTCAATTATTTTAAACAGAATATTGAAGTTGTTTGTAAATAATAATTTATGAGTTAAACAAATCCTTCTATCTTATTTATTCATGAATAAATTAATTTAAAAACAAAAATTTGACTGCTATATTTTTTTAAAACTCACTTTATCATCCAAAAGCGTGATTTTATTTTCAAGAATTGTTTTTCAAGTATTTTCTTTTTTTTTCTTTATATTCTTAAATCTAAGATAAAATGATTCTTTAAAAGAATTTCCATTTGAAGCGTCTTTCATTATTAAAATTTAAGAAATCTTAACTAAAATATTAAGAACCACAAGATTTTCATTGAAATCAAAAAATTTAGCAAGATTAGGTGATTTGTGTGATTTTAGGACTTTATGATTATTTCAGTAGTTAAAGAATAAAAGTAAGTGTGGTTAATAAGTATTGGAAATTATTGCTATTATTATACTTATTAAAACAATATTATGATCACACGATATAGATTTTTCACGATTTTGATAAAAGTCTTTTCTTTTTTAATATCAAAATAAATTTAAGTAATTTAAGAAATTTTGATTAAAATATTGAGCCTGACATTTGGGTTATATTAAAACAGTGATGAATTTTGACTTGTTTGTATCATTCTTGGCAAAATGAATGTAAATAAAATTTAAACAAAATCCGGTTTTTGATGCTACAAAACCAAAAAATTACATTTTCCATCTTTTTTAGTAGGGTAAAGTCATATCATGGTAAAAGAAGAAGCCAAAGTTGAGAAAAAAAAATTTAATTTCCATAATCTTAATGTGAGGCCTGTCATTCATTCAAGCCTTAAAAACTATTTTATCAATGATTTTGTTAATAAATTTTGAGAGATTTTATAAGATGCTGAAATTCTTGTCCATCAAAACCAGGGGATGGTTGACTAAATGCCAGAAAAGAAGAGCTACCCAAGACTTAATAAAAATAAATTACAAAGATTGAGAATTTTATTAATAATTAACTTAAAACGTTTTAATCAATACTTGATTTTTAATTTTTTATTTCAATTTGGCAAAATTTTTATTTTATTTCGTCAAATATTTTTCAATTTTTAAAAATTTTTAATTAATAAATTTAGAATTTATGAAATAATGAGAGGCGCAAATTTTTTAACTAAATCGTTATTGTGTTTGGGCTTTTTGTTAATTATTTTAAAATTTAAACCAAAATTTGAAAATACCAGCAAAATATTGAGTAGACGAGACTATGTCATTCAGGAAACAAAAAAATTCATGAATCTAAAAACCGAAGAATATGATGAAGAGTTGATCAAATTTGTAAGAAGCTTGATCCATGAGCCTTCAGAGGGACCAAGAAATTTATCCAACCCAAATAAAGTTGATTTCAGTCAATATGGTCAAAGTACTTACATGGATAATTTGTTAAACAGGAAACAAAATGGATTTTTCATCGAAGCTGGTGCTTACAATGGTGAAGATATTTCAAACAGCCTCTTTTTCGAAATTCAAAGAAACTGGACTGGAATTTTAATTGAACCTGTACCAGAACTATTTAAATCAGTTGTATCTAAAAAACGAAATTCATATGCAATTAATGTCTGTATTGCAGAAAAATATCCAAGTGTGGTAACATTTAGGATTGCAAAATCCAAGGCATTGTCTGGTATTAGTGATCTCATGTCCAAAAATCATCAAAATAGAGTCGGAAATACCTACGAAGATGTTTTGATTCCGTGCTTTTCGCTAAATACTATCTTAGCTAGTATCAGAGTAAAAACAGTTGATTTTTTTTCCCTTGATTTAGAAGGAGCTGAATTGAGTGTGATAAAAAGCTTAGATCTAAAATTATTTAATTTTGAATCAATAATTGTTGAACATAATGGAGAAACGGCGAGAAAAAATCAAATACAGAGCTATATGCTTAAAAATGGATACAACGTGACAAAATCCAATGGCCAAGATGATTTTTTCTTAAAAGCCAAGTAAACGTATCACTCAGAAAACGTTTTAATATAAATGAATTATTTTAGTTTTATTTTCAAAATAAATTTTTTTTTTAATTAATGAAATTTTTTTAAACAACAATTTAGAATAAAAAACAAATAGATTTTTACTCGATTTCCTCAGATTTAGATATATCAAATACCATAAAAATCTCGAATTAAGAAATAAAGAGCAAATAAAAATATGAAATTAATTAAAAAAATAAAAAGTTTCAAGAATATTTAATTATGATAATTGTTAATTATTAAATTTAGGATACTAATTAACCGGGTATATAAAAATAATATATGAGTATATAAAACGATTTCATATTTTTATTTATTTATTTGTTTATCTGTGCAGAGCTAACGCTCCTCCAGATTAAAAATATACAAGTAAAAAAATAAAATAAAATAAAAATAAAATATAGGTAAAAAAATTTTTAATAAAAAGAGGAAAATATTAAAAATAGAGAGTTATAGGATACATTACATATGTTTAATTATCTGATGGCTCAGTTAAAAAAAGAAGAAATTGTGTAGTAGCAATTACACAATGAAGTATTATATTCTATCATTCTGCCAACCAACGAAACAGAATGACTCAAACTTGCCCTGACATAACTATCTCTCACTCAACCCAAAAAGTCGATTTGAGACTGTTAGTAGTTTAAATTTGTTAAAAGCCTCGTGATTCACTATGCTGGAGTGGGTATCATATTTTAGATTCAAAATAGATCGACTGCTCAATTCTTAATTACTTGTACTGTTTTAATGTAGTTTTCTGAAAATGAGTTAAAACAAGGAAGATGAAAAATCTAATATTGTCCCTATAAAGTATTTATAAAGGTTTCCTAATGTTTTGGGCTTCAGATCCCATTTTTTATTTGATAGATAATTTTTATGATAGATAATTTTTATGCTAAGTCTTGAATGACAGCGTTTTTTAAGTCATCTATCATTGGGCTTAATTCAGCGTAATTCTTTAGAACTTAACTTTTCCCTTACGATTTAAATTGTTATTGTAAATTACAATGTCTAAATTGATTTTAAATTTTGTTCTTGCGATTATGGTGTGTAGCTTAAATGATGCAGCTTTTAGTATCTTAATATGAATTCCGCATGAACCAGAACTTTTGATGAATAGAAAACAATTCGAGGCTATGGTCAGATCGCTGTTTATTAAAATATACAAAAATGTCATTTATTTAGACAATTTATCATAAAAGACTCAGATACTAAATGTATTATATAAAAAATAATTAATCAAAATCAGATTTTTTCATTTTTGATACCAAATTTATTCACTTACCTTTGGTAATTTAAGTGTTTGTAAATTAAGTACTTAAAAATTTATAAATTTTTGGACCAGACGAAATAATCGAGATTGTCCAAGCCAAGTGAAATTCAAAAAAATTAAAGGTATGATTCATTACTTAACAAAAAAATTTGAATCACTTAACAAAATTTTGACTTTCTATATCAATAGATGTCAAATTTCGTAAATATTTATTTTCAATCTCAATTTTGCTTTTTCTTTTTATGTGAATATCAAAATTATCGATTATATAGGTTCTGGTCAAAACAAACACTCAAGTTACCAAAAGTAAGTGAATAACTTATTGCAAATTGAATTTGGTATCAAAAATGAAAAAATCTGATTTTGATTAATTATTTTATATATAATACATTTAGTATTTAGTTTTTAGTATTTATGTATTTAGTCATTATATATAAGACTCGGCTTAAAGATTTATTCCGACTTGTATTTTGAATAAATTGGTCAATTTAGGTGACCAATTTCACAAAAAGTGTATCAAATTAAGGAAAATCAAAATAAAACTAAATGATTAGAAAGCTAAATGATGCTTTTTTAAATAAATTTAGAAAATAAACTTATTGAAGCATATTTTTATTAATAAAAAAAAAATTAGTTAATACACTCAATGTCTAAATTATTAAAAATTATTTATGAAAAATCACATCCTGGAGGAATATCCCATGACTCAGTGTGCAGCTTGTTACGTTGAGCATCGGTAAAATGGGAAAAAACAAATCCAGATTTATTCTCAATGTCTTTGACAGTTGTCAAGTATCGATCAACTCTGTCTCTGTATGGCTCGAAATTATTTGGCATCAACCAAGCAATAACATCACCAGTGACAGTATTTTCAACAATCTTCCAGTACCAATCTGGAGTAGGAACACCATGAGAACCCAAAAATATATCATTGGAAGCATCATTTCCCATTACAATTCCACCATAAACCTTAAGTGGGTGTATGTCTCTGACACATTCAATTATTTCTTCAACATAAAGCCAGGCTCCTTTGTTAAGAACGCCGGTTTGTGGTGCAATATTTGTGATGTAGTTTGAGTCTGAAATTGATTGTGGATTTGAGTCCATATGATTTGCAGTGACCATGTGACCACGATCGTAAGACGCTCCGCCATTGTAAGATGAAGTTGTTTTTTGTTGGCAGGAATAGCTTATTTGAGGATCCAGTTTATATCTAGAAGGTCTTGGGTAGTTACCTCTGTCACGGTCAGCAAAGTAGTAAAAAAGCACTGGAAGCCTTGCATTGCAGTCGATCCAGTTAATAAATCCAGTAAAGCGGCGTTCTATGAGATTTCTATGGGGACTTAAATTGGTGAATGATGGTACTAATTGACCATAAGCAAGACCAATTAGTAAAATTTGCAAAGCAAATATCAATTGCATCACTAAAAGCTATGGAATTGTAAGCTTTTTTTGGTGACACATTTATTAAGGTTTAGCTTATTTAAATACATAATCAAATCAGAAAATAAACATGTGCAACTACCACACGAAGTTTTTTGTTGAATAAATTAACATTTCATCTTACCGTGTTAAACTTATGAAACAAATATGATTTCGATGTTTTTGAAATAATTGAGAATTAACAACTGTTATAGACAATAGTAATTTTTCCTAAAATTTTAGTCGATTGTAATAATTAAGACCGAATATTAAAGCGTCATTTATTATTACCAAAAGTCAATGGAGCAAATGTCAACCAAATGTTTTAATCGTCATATAAAAATATTAATTGTCTTTTAAAAGATTAAATGACAATTATTAATATTACATAGAACTAAAAAGTATTAAAGGATATTTAGATTTTATAGCTTTAAATTTTCAATAAAAATAGTTAAAAAAAGATAAATTTTAATAAACTGTGTCCTCAGAAAATTAATTATTAAATGTCAAAAAAAATTTTCATCAATTTTTTTTTTACTAGTGTCTAGGAATTATTTTCAGTTCAAAGGGTGATTGGTAATATAGTCATGAATTATTCGATACCAACTGAAGCATGTGACATCCATTTAAGAAATATGAAAAGATTACTTAAATTTTAATTTTTCTCCAGCTTATTAATTTTCAATATTAAAAATTTTAAAAATTTCCATTCGGACTAAAAAAACAATCACAAAAATTAGTTAAGTAAAAATAAATAAATTTTTTATTTTCAAAATTATTTGATAATTGGTTTCTTAATTATTTTTTAACTTGACTTTGTACGAAACATTAACACTCTAATCCCCGGCGGGTCAATTTGACCCTTTTTCAAGACATTTCGTCAAAAACTGAGTTAAATTTATTTTTTTTTTTCAGTTTTTTTCCCTGAATCTAGTTATTTATAACTAAAAAATTAAAAAATTAAAAAATTTCATTAAAAAGTTTTTTTTCTGAGCAAAAAAAAAAGTTTACGTTAATCACCAGTACATGAACAAATTTTGAAACAGATAATGCTTTTTCTTCTTAATGCTTGTAAAACCTTAAATAATAATTGAAAATAAAAATAAAATGTTGAAACTTTTAGCTGCACTTAAAGCCAAGGAACAACTGGAAAAATTTAAATAATTAAAGTGAATAATTTTTGTATTTTTTATCTGGCTTCACTTAAATTAATGTTGTGACTATTTATTTTTTTTTTACATTTTAGAATTTTTAATACTAATGCAAACATATTTAACGTAACTAATAAAAATAGATAATTTTTTATTGACTCGTGAAGTAGTCGTGTCATTTTGACACGACTGGGGATTAAAGGTATAAGAAATTTTGGGTATTTTAAAGTTAAATGACATTTAACTAAATTTTTTGATTATTAATTTTTTTAAATAACAATAAGTACTTTTAATTTACAAATAATACATTAGATATACTTTAAATTTGATTGAATAATTAATATTTTGTTTGATTGATGTATAAAATAGAATACGCTTTAATATTTACTCCTAAAGTCCTGTCTCAAAATGTACTTGATCAAAAATCTAAAATATAAGCATAAAAATTTACTTAATTCTATTTTTTGTATTGACCATAGTAAAAATTTAAAATAGTAATTTTTTTTTAAGACTTTTGTTGTTTATTACAATAAAATTTTGGTTATATATATTTTTATTTCAATCAAGATATTTTGTCATTTAAAGTTAAAGTGTAAAATTTTCAAAACATTTTATTTTATATCAAAAGTTAATATATTTACTATTAAAACTGATCGGTGATAGTTCTTTTAAATCATAAAATATTAAATTATGAGAGTAATATTTAAAAAAAATGTTTTAAAAAAACTTTTACCCATTAAAAGCACTTGATACACACATTTTTTTGGTTAAAAATTTTCTTAATATATGGATGACATTAAATTAGCTCTAAAAACATTTTTGTTTCATATTTATACCACTAGTAATTAAATGTAATTATTTAATCAAACATACAATCTTATCAGTACTTTTCACATTTTTTTTGCACGTGGTATAATGCGTGATCTAAATTTGAAAAAATTCAATATTTAAGATATATCAAAAAGGCCAATAAATTAATAATTTCAATTTTGATTAAAATTGTTTATTTACCTTTAATTGAAGATCATTTTTGTCCAAAATAAATAAAGAATCAAATTTTACCTTTGAAACGATTTCGACTGCTTGTTCTTTTAACATTGAACTGCATTAAAAATAATTCTGTAGTTTGAAGACAATGCTTTTGCTTAAATTTAACTCCTGGTTTAACCATTTTATTTTAAAAATCTTAGTTAAATCTCCTTTCTTCTTAGCATAACATTTCAAAAAATTTCAGCCTTTTTCATAATTACTTAAAGCAATTTTAAAATTAGTAAAATAATAATTAATATTTATTTTTTGTATTATTTAATAACCACTCATAATTTTAAAGAATTGTTTGCATGTACTAATTGATTCTAATAAATTAAAAATCTTTTAAATTTGACTGCAAAGAAGTGTCTATTTTTTCAAAAAGTTATAATAAAATGCTAAATTTTACTAAAATAAAAAAAAATATCAAAAATTTTAATTTTTTATGCATTTTCTCGCTATTTTGTAATTAATAAGTTTTTTAGAGCATTTTTCTTTTTATCATATAATTATCAACGAATTAGTTATTAACTTAATTTTCTCACATTAGCTATTTTCTACTGAATGATTTTATTTTCCATTAGCAAATCTTCTTTCGATATTCTTCTTCTTAAAGATCGATTTTTCTTAAAGGAGTCAAATTTTATTTAATTTTTTTTGTAAAATTAATTTTTTTAATTTTTAATATAAAGCCTAATAGAAATCATTTTTTATCGCAATTTTATCACCAAAATTTAAAATTTTGGACGCACAATTTTATTGAAATTAAATATTTTAAGACTTCAAATTCTCTTCGATTCACGTTTAACAATATCTGATTAATATTTATGATAGAAAATGATTGTGAATTAAGAACAACATTATGTCCAGCCATTAAGAAAACCGAATTGGCTTTAACAATCCTAATGAAATTTATAAAATTATCTTTTTACCTTTTTTAGCCATTTAAAAATCGAAAAATTATAAAAAATTACGTAAAAATTTAATTTAAATTTTTTTTTCAAATTGATTACCAAAATAAACGAAATTTACGAATAACCACTTTTGTGATTGCCCGTAAATTCTAGAAATTTTACGATAATTTACGTTTAAAAATGTGTTACAAAGCATTACTGTATAAAAAAAAAACACAAAATAAAATTTTTCATATTATGGATAGAAAATATTGAATCGTCTAATGGAATTAAACCTTGATCTTCCTCAATTACTAATTTATTCAGGGTCCTTTCAATAGAACTTCGAAGTTGGATTTTTATAAAAAGTAATGAAAATTTTTTTTTGTAGCGATTTTATTAAATAGCACAAAATTATACTAAAAATCCAAATAATGTGCTTTTTATTTATTATTCATTGAATGCAACACTTTGAATCCAATCCACAAAATTGCTAACTTTGGTATAAACACCAGCACCTTTTAAAAAAATTAAAACCAAAAATCTAAAAAATATAATAAACTTTACCATTACAATCATAACCCCAGCTATATATTTTAGAAAAAAAATAAAATGAATGAAATTAAAAAAACAAATAACAAAACTATTACCTAACTATTCCGACTAGATAGTAGTTAAAATTATTTTTCATAAAAAATGGCCCACCCGAGTCTCCCTATAAAAAAGAGAATTCATTTTATTCTCAAAAATAAAGTCAAATTTTTACTTGACATGAGTCATGCAAATCAGGTGCTTCATCGCCGGCACAAAGCATATTTTCCGAACTAGCTCCACACTCTTTATTATTTTTCACTGTGATCGTGGCTTGTCTAAGTATATAAGATGGTCCAGTACCTTAAATAAGAACATATGAGACGGTCCAATTTATAGTAATAACTAAAAAATTATTTATTCAATTCAACCTTGAGTGTCTCCCCATCCTGTTACATATCCTTGGCTTCCTAATTTGGCAAAATTTACTCCTTGAGGTGGTAAACAAATAGGACTTATTTCGTTAGTTATTTCGACCGGTTCTTGAAGTCTCATTAAAGCAATGTCATAGTCCCATTGCGTCAATCTTCCCAAATAATTTGGATGCTTAAAAGTTACCAAATTAATAGTCTGTTAAGCAAAAGCATTCTTAATATTATACTATGATAATTTCGTCAATCAACTTTATTTTTTTGCTTGATTCAGATCTAAGTCTATTATGCATACCAAGATAGGCTTTGATAGGTCCACTATTTATACTTCAATAAAAAAATTTATTAAAAATAAAAAACAAATTATCATTTATTACCTTTCGGTACAATGTGCCGCTGTCACCAACCTAAACATCGACAAAAATTAGATGCAAAAAAAAGAAATGGTAAAATATGTTATTACCATCGTTCGTTTATTAGTGTTGCACCACACATAATCAGACCATCAGTGACCAAAGCTTGCCAGGGCCAGGAATGAGGTACTGCTTCTTCTCCACCAATAATACGACCTAAAGTTTCCAGTGGCTTTTTCAACGGCATTCCACAATCTTTAAAAAAATAATTAAAATAAAAGATTTCTTTTTATGTTCATTTTACTTAACAAAGGTGAATTGGACTGATCAGTGATTTCAGGTTTTTTGGTTGTTGTTAATAGGACAACTTAATTTAATTGTTATATTTCTTTTTGATATTTTTTTTTTAAATCTTACGATCACTTGGGTCTTTTATGATTCTGAAAATAATTGAAAACCCGGAATTAATGTCTCTCAAGGCCTTGGTAACAAACTTTATCAAAACATTGCTGTAAGTGGTAATTAGCTTGACTCCACGACGTTGCTGACAAAGTTTATAATTGTCCAAAGGATTGTTTTCTGATGCAATTGATATAAAATTACTCGAGCATCCATATTGGTCTAAAATAGCATCAGCACTATTTCCCAAGTTGATGTAATCAAATATAAAATAAATTCTCTTAAAAGATAAGATTAAATTTTTTTTAAATTAAAACATTATTTTTATATTCTGAATTAATACTCTAAATTTTGAAAAAAATATCCCTTTTCAATTTCTTTTCTTATTTAGTATTAAAAAGTTTTTATTTATTTTTTTGCAATCGGCATTCCATAAATCTTTTTCCAATTTTGTAAATCTAAAAAAAAACATGATCTAATTTAGGTTGATTGACCAGATTTTTTGCATTAATGGCTCAACATTTAAGTTTATATCCGAAGATGTCCACAAAAATTAAATATTCCCAATATTTATTCATTGGTATTAACATAGGTTGGACCCATTGATGCACAACATCGGATGAATCAAGTCAAATTAAATCATACTTTCTTTGGAATTACAAAATTAAGACAGGATTTATGAAAAAAGAAAAAAAATTTGATCATGGATACTAAGTTTGTAAATAAATCGAATTAAAATGGGATATAAAATTAGTTTGGATATGTCATTGACAATAAGCTAAACAAATTATTTAAGCTATATTGCATAATTAAGCTTTATAAAAAAATCAAATTTTACTTTGTTAACTTTGGTTAAAAAATTGCTATTTTAGCTAAACAATAATAAGTTAGCTAAAATTTTCTTGAAAAAAAGTCTTTAAGTTAAATTAAATTAAAAAAATATATAATTATGGATAATTCTAAACAACTGGGAATAATTGTTACTCATCGAGAATCATTTTACGAGAATGCTACCATCTACGTCAATGATCTATAAAAATTAATCCAAATACAAAAGACCAAATGGCATATAAGTATTACAAAAAATTTATGGTGTTCAAAGGCTGATAAAAAAGTAAATGACAATAAAATAAAAACTATTTGTACTATTGAATACTTATTCAATGAAATTCATTCAGTTTAAAAGTTTTTATTAAAATATGTTTTTACAGTTTTTGATTTTTACTTAATTGAGTTTAAATTTAGCTTAAATTAAAAAAAAATTTATAACTTTTGTTCTAAATGTCAAAAATTTGTTCTGTAAATGAAACAAAGTGAAACAACTGTTGTTTCACCTTCCGTGAAAGTCTGCAAAATCTGTGCAAATTAATTGCGTTTTATTTTTAACACTTTTTAAATAAGGTGCAATTTTGCAGAATTCATAAAAATTTTGCAGACTTCCGCGGAAGGTGAAACAACAGTTGTTTCACTTTGTTTCATTTACAAAACAAATTTTTGACATTTAGAACAAAAGTTAGAAAATTTTTTTATTTTTGTATTGAAAGTTTTGTATGAAATTTTACAATGCCTTTAAATTACAGGAATAAAAGTACATTTAGCTAAAATAAAAAAATGTGGTACGTATTAGCTAAAAAATTAGTCATTTAGCTTAAATAATTTGTTTAGCTTATTGTCCATGACAGATATATTTTGTTAAATAATTCACAGAATTAATTCTTTTAAAAGAAAAAATCAGTTTATAAAAGGAACAAGATGCGGCAAGGCTTGTTCGATTAAATATATATCATTTTAATTTCATTTAATTTCTCGTGACCAAGAAACGGAAAATATTAATTGATAGTATATAAAAAGATGAATTTTCTAGATAAAAAAAATAATTTTACTAGATAAATTAATTAAAAACAAGATAATAATATTAATGAATATATGATTTTATTAACCACCAGAAAAAAAAATTATTACACTAGAAAAAAAAATTAAATAGTAGATAATTAAATTAAAAGGTAGATAAATGACTACTCAATCTCTTAAATATTCGAAAAGATATTTTTTTTGACTACTTCAAATTTTTTTACCAAAATTAAATGCAATGTTTATTTTGGTTGTATAAGTTTTATATTCGGAAGACTACCTGTTTAAATTTGCAACCATCTGAGGTCGTAAGTGAATCTAGTGACGAAGATACTTATGAGTTCTATTTGGATATTCCTGTCAACAAGCAAATTGAAACTCAAATTAATAATACCACTGAAATTCAGGTTGAGCTAGAGCAAGAAGATAGTGATCAAATAGTTGCTACTGAAGCACCAACAAAAAAGAGCCGCGGTAGACCACCAAAAACGGTGTCAACAAAAAAAGAAAATAATGAGTATCTAATTAACTTTTTATAATCAAATTTAGCTTATTGTATAATGATTAATATTTTTATATATTTGTTTCTTAAAAAATATAGTTTCTTATACTTATGTCTATTAATTAATAAAATTATCTAGTCGATTTCATCTTTATTAGCTAATTTTTTTTTATCTATTAAAATTCATCTCTTTAGCTAGTTGAGTTAATTCTATGCCACCAAGAAATAGTCTATCTAATATCAAATCAAGCTAGTGACTCAGAAGTTGATTCACCTAATGACTTTCCAATTTATAAAAAAATATTTTTTTTGTTTTATTTTGATTTTTTAAAAAATTAATCAAAAATATTTGTTATTAATTTAAAACACACACCTAGATGCGCCTCTGTTTTTACTCATAGACATTTCTGTACTTGATGATGCGAATATCTCAACTAAAAAAAAAAATAAGGAAATCTGCAGGTTTAGAGATTTAGAAATCGCGATCCTTCAAATGTGGAAAAAAATTAAGTGTTGTTAGCGTCGTGGTTGGAGCACTTAGAAAATTAATCGCAAACTTCCAAAAAAATCTATCAAATTTTTCTTGCCAAATAAAACTAGAAAAAATTCAAAAAATTAAGCTCATGGGAACTGCCCACATTCTGAATAAGGTCCTCTCAATAAGATGTTAAAACTGTCTATAATAATATTTAAAAAAAAAACATTAGGATTCGGGAAGCTCCATTTGGGTATTCACCAATGGGCTGATGAAGCTATTTTTCTATGGAAGCTGTCTGATTTGGATTTTTTTACTGAAATTTGGATCGTGATTTAATGTGCAATCCGGTAGTAAATTCATACAATTAACGATTACACCAAGAGGTGACTAGTAAAAGCATTATTTGTATTTGGATAGTCTTCAGCAAAGCTTTCCCACCATTTTTGTGGAGTTCAGAGAGCCTATGTTTAAATAGCATCGGTTTTATCTTAACTTTAAGAGATAATTAGCAGCTTCGAACACTCTTTCAGGCTCATGATTTTTGATTTTTCATGGTTTTTGTAATAATTAATAAATTAATTTTTTTCCATTAAAAAAAATGATTTCAATAAAATCTTTTTTTTACCGCAGAAAATAAAGTACTTAACTAATAGATGGCTTAATAAATTAACATTTTTGCTTTTTTTTTGATTACCTTTTTTAATATAATAAACTAAAAAAATTATTTTTAGAAAGTTTATAAGTATTTTCGGAAACATAACTGAATTAATGATTAGAATTTATTAGCACTCATTTAAAAAGAGCTTTTTGATTTTTTGTTAAGTTTTGTTACCTGATTTTTAGGAGCTCGAATGATCCAGGAACAGTCGGCACTGTACGAATAGTCACTTTTAAAGGCTGGCGAGTTTAGAGTTCCCGAGTTCTCGGTGATGATTGTGGGGTTTGTTGGACAAAGCTCTAAAAAATTCATTTAATAAATTAATTTATTAATTTTTTAGCTAAATAACTACGCTCATTTGTGATCTCGACACTCTTTTTAGGTGGTCTGATCGGATTCGCTTGAGAATACCCAAGGGTCATTAAAGGAGGAAAATCAATGTAAATTAAATCAAAAATTGCTGATAAATATTTATTGCTCGATGTTTGCATTCGGGCGACCAAGTATTTGGCCGCAGCCATCACATAGTTATGTTCCGTAGTCTTGTTTTGTTTCTCCTCACAGTAGTCATATAAAGTCATTGATTTATTTTCATTATACAAATACAATTGGTCATCATTGTCACAATCAATATTTACATAGGAAAATGATACCATTATTCTCTGATATTAAATTTTAATTTAATTGAGTGATTATTATTTTTCTAAATTTACCTGTGATTTGGTCACAGGCCCAACAATCCATTCTAAACAAAAATATTATCTAACTAAATGAGAAAAATTTAAATTAATACCTTTGCAAAAGCCTGTGTTGAATTGGTCGCCGATTAGATTTCGGCCACGGTTCATGATGGCACCCTCCAATGAACATGCATTCGGCTCACCAAAGCCTGCACAAATAATTAAATTCAAACCAAAAAATTACCAAAAATTATACCTTCAATTATTTGACATGCCATGACCAATAAGCTGGAGTAAAAAAAAATTGAACAAGTCATGATTATTGAGATTATCTAGTCCTTATTTTAAAAAAAAATGTTTTTTAAGTTTATCAAGAAGCTCTTTAAATATCAAAATTGTTAAAAGACATTTAAGATTATTACGAATCTAATTAATGCCTAAAAACTAGAATTGAAAAAATTAAAAATTATTTTGTAATAACTAAATGCTAAAACTTCACGGAATCATGTAGATAAAATATTTTATCTAAATAGTTATATAATTTTATTTTATTTATTAATGGATTTTATTGTGTAAGCTTGAATATAGCGATTAAAATCTTTATAAATCCAAGGTCAGTCTTTTGCTAAAATATGTTAACCTTTCATTTTTTTCAATCTTTTTTCATTTTCACTCAAATGTTATTTGTCTTTACTCAAGGTATATTCATGATACCAAAAAGGTAAACTTTTAAGTTATCTAATTGGAAATCTTTTGTTTCTAGGAGACTTGAAGCTTCTTTAATTAAAAAGTTTATTTAAAAAATTTATACAAATAATTTTGTTCAAAACAATTAAAAAATTTCCTCAAAGTCGTTTCAAATTTTTTCGATTTTTGCCACTACAAATTGCTAACAATTTCCTTGTATGTATTGTAAGACTTTTTTCCGGAGATGCTGCTTTAAGCCTGCTATTTTCTATTTCGCCAAGAACCCACTCTCGATCCTGGTCATCTACAAAATTTTTTTCCTCAACTATTTCTTCAATAGAATTGTTCATTAGCCATGAAAATTTGACATTTTCCTTAAAATAAAAATTATTCCAAAAATTTTTTTTTATTTTTAAATTGTCAAAAAAATTACCTTTTTGTTTAAAAAAATTCTTTTCAAGTGACTAAGCTGTAGCTTCCTCTTGAGGTTATGATTTAGATCATCGTATGCAATTTGATTCCATTTTTTGCACACCATAAAAAGCTTAATGTAATCTTTTGGCTTAAGATGGTCAAGAATTTTTTGCAATACATGAAAAATATTGCGTTCGAATAGGCAGGATAGTAAATCATTTTCACTCGGATAACTTGAGTCTAAAAGGTCAATCAGATTTGGAAGCTTCTTGGTGAATTTTGACGGCGACCGGATTGAGGTAATGGATGGAGAACGAATTGAGTTAATGGAAGGTGAGCTGCCTTTAAGTCGTGAATAGTAAGCTGAATCAATGTCCTCAAGGGTGGTGTTCAGCGATAGTCTTTTTCCAATAGGCGAAATGTTCAGGTTCAGTGAATTTTGGTTATTAGACTTGAGCGGTGTAGACTCGTCATTTTGAGGCTCCAGATTGATGCTCATCTGAGAGAAAATTTTTTGGCAACTCATTTTTGAAATTTATTAACAGCATTTGTTTGTAAATCATTTTAAAATGTTTAAAATGCGCCAAATTAGAGATATAACAGAATAACGGACATTCAAAATAGTAAATTTATAATTGTCCATTTTCCTAGTTTTTTTCTTAAGAGAATTTTAAACGAGAAGTCGAGGAAAAAGCGCAATTTATTTCATAAATTTTTTATCTAAAAGTCAAGAGTTGATCCTGCAAGTGCTGAATTTTTTTTATTATTAATCATTTTTTTAGACTTGAGAATAACTAAGGAAAGATTTTGAAAGAAATTCCCTATTTTTTTTTCACCATTTTGTAATTCAGTAATCTAATTGTCATTCTTAACAGACCATAAATCCATGTCAAACGTAATAATTTCTCTCATAATCTTTTTTTTTTGAACTGAAATGAATTTTTTTATTTTAATCTTTTTTTATGTAATATTTTTTATATTTTTCTAAAAAAAAATTTTACTTTTACTTCTCCTTAAAGGAGGTTAATTTAATATTAATAAATAAATAAATAAATAGAAATATTGAAACATTTGGGTTCAAAGGTAAATCAAAAATTGAATGGAAATGGTTTGAAAAATTTGAAATAATATTTTTAAAAATGTAAAGATTTGAATTTATAGTAAAATTATTTAATAAATTATTTTAATAAATTTAACTAGTAATTCTCTCATTATGAGATCTATTTGAAAAAATTTATTTTGAAATATCAAAAAAAAAATTTTGCAAATCAATTTTGACTAAAATTTTTACAATTTTAATCAACTGATGGTGTCCCAGATTTTTGAAGTTTCTAATTTTGTACTGAAAACTATAAAAATTAGATGGCCGAACTATGAAATTGTGCCTTAATGCATAGTTAAAAACGAAATCAAAAATAAATAAAAGGTTAAAATTAATATAACTAGAATTAAATGCAGCTTTTGAGATAAAACAAAAAAAGCTTAAAATTCAAATTTTAATTAAATAATCAAGATTAAAAAATTATTTGAAATTTTTTTTTCAATTAAATTTAATAACTAGATAATTATTTTTATTTTAAAATAATAAGTCTTAAATTTTAATTAGGCTCTTAAATTTTTTAACATTTTAGTAACAATATGAAAAATGTTTAAAATTAAAAAAACAAAATTATTAAATCAAAATAGAGAAAAAAATTATTTTTTGAATTTTTTCGAAGCCATCCTTATGATGTGCCGGTCTTGTTTCAATTTTCAAATCTGATGGTGATGACGATAATAAAAATAATGCAGGTGAGGATGATTTCAATACTAAAAATATTGACGATTATTCAGACCTTAAATTATAGTGTTATATATATTTTAATATATTTTTTTTTGATTTGTATCAAATAAATATAAAATTTATTTATTTCATGAATATGGCATTGTGAATTTACATACGAACTTTTTAAATTTACAAAAATAAAATTATTTTTCATTAATTTAAATTGACAAAATTGAGCTTTAAAAACTTTAATTAAATGAAACAACATGAAATAAAATATGGCAAAATTTTTTTCTAGACGGTAAATGGAGTCCTTGCTCAACTCAAGAATGCCTTTAATATGGAAAACGGGCAGCTTTAGAAGACTCTAAACTGTGTGTGTAATACCGAATCTTGAATGATGTACAGCAGCTTGGAATCATTTGCAAAAAAAAGACATCAAAAGGCTGGAAAAAGTTGACTCAATATTACCTGTGAAATTAAAATTATTATGTTACTGCTAAAAATAAATGTCAAATATATTTATTTTTTGTTTATTTTACTTAGTTTTTTGCTTAAAAACTTATTTGTAACTAATAATGTGAATTTTTATTAGTTTTGTATTTACAACTTTTTTTCAAGTCCAAATTTTTAGTTCTAATAAAATAATTAATTTTGTTTTTTTAACGCTTGTTTTGCTTAATCAATCCTACCAGCCTTCTATTTGGTTCAATTGCTGTTTTTATGTAACGCTTTGGAATAGTTAAGATATTTTAATTTACCCCTTATTATTTTTATCTTTTTTTTTTATTTTTTTTTATGTAATATTTTTTATATTTTTCTAAAAACAAATTTTACTTTTACTACTCCTTAAAGGAGGTTAATTTAATATTAATAAATAAATATATTATCTTTTAGAAAGTTATACGCTTGATCAATGCTTTCAAATTCACGAGTAAATGTATAGTGTGCTAGAACTCTTGTTCTTTTTCCATTTTTATTTATTTCCTCTACCAAATCACCGTCAGATTCAACTTCTACTGGTGGCGTATTTATTTGAACATCTGCAAATTCTTCTTCTTTCCCATTACGTTCTTCTACTTGTTCTTCGTTTTCAACTTGATCAACATTAATACCATTTAGAGTGATATTATCGTTTATCCTTTTTATTAATTGAGCCTTAGTACTTTGATAAGATATCTTATATTCTTTGCATTTTTCTTTGGGAGTAATCACTAAATACGATGAATCAAACATTTTGGTATATGATAAAATATTTCAAACTCAGAATAACAATTTATAATGTAAAAGAATTATTTTTTTCTAACAATAAAAATACTTAGCAAAAAATAATAATTTTAAGCAATAAACTAAGTAGTGCAAAAAAAAATTTTTGCTAACATAGGACAATTTATTTTCTTAGCAAAAAATTAAAAAGTTGACAGCTAACTAATAATTTTGAAAATACAGGTTAATAACAGCCGAAAAAGTTTACCGTAGAGCTACCAAACTAGTGCCTGGTCTCAGAAATCTCAATTATCTCTCAAGATTAGCAAAAATTGGTATTCATCTGATTCTCATATCAGATCATCTGAGTCTCTTTCATATTCAAATGTTAATTATTTATTTATTTATTTGTTTTCTGTACCAAGCTAGAGCTCCTTCAGAATAAAGTTTAAAAAAAAAATAAATAAAATAAAAATAGAGTTAATTAAATAAAGTAAATCAGCTAAAAAAAAATGTGAAGAAAGTTTAAAAGACATATATTGAAATAGGTTTTGTTAAAATTCTGTCATCGCTTCTTATATAATTTTTTATTAAGTGTAAAAATTTTATTTTTCATCTAAGTTAACATAAAATTCGATTAAAAATTGCTAACGTGTGAATATATGTTTAATTTGGACTCTATTGGATTTCTTAGTGATCCTTAGTTAAGTATCTCAGTAAAGTTTCAATAACTAAATTGTCACTGGTTGCAATGTAAAATTGATGCATAAAAAAAAGAGTTATATTGTATAGTAACGTATTATTGTTGTATTTTCTTAGTTAGTAAAAGTATTAAATCATATCAGCTATGACTAAAAGAGGACTCATAAAACAAGACAGGATAATGGTCTGTCAACAAAATTTATCAATTTGATTGTAAAATTACAATATTTATCTTTTGTGGAAAAAGTATTTGAAAAAATTGGAAAATCAAATTTTGAATGAGTCAACCCAAAAAGTCAAAAAAATTTAAAAATTAATTTTACGTCATTTTACGAAATTTATAGTAAAAATAAGTTAATTTACGTAAAATATCGTCAAATCCTCGTAGCAAATAAATGCTGTAAATTAACGCGATTTTTCAATGAAATGCTTGTTTAAAAATATTAAATTCATTGATGAGCTTTGCCTCTTCTCTTCTTTCAATAGAAATAAACGTTTTGTGTGTCATGTTTTTTAAGTTTAAGAATTTTTTTTAAAGATTTGTTTTTTTTTGTTTGTTTTTTCGATTTTTAATAAAAATTTTCATATAATTTTGATAAAACATGAAGTGCGAAGTTTCAAATTTAATTTTTTTTTTAAATAAATAGGAGTTACTTTTGCAAAATTATTTTATTGAAATTAAATAGATTACATCGAACATACAGTATTGCACAAAAGTTTAGACGCACCAGTTTTTTTCATATGTTTATTTAGTTAAACATTAAAAAATTAAAATTTATTTTAAAAATTTATAAGATAAAAATCGATTTTTAATAAAACTAGCTCTGCCCTTCAAAATGATACAAAATACATGATAAGTCCTTTTATCACTTAGCTAAAAAATTTAAAATAAAAAATAGCAGAAAAATGTCAATCCAAAAATTTTGCACAAAAGTTTAGACGCACATCATTGATCTTTAATTAAAAATTGATGAATTAACTTAAATGGATTTTTATTATCTTCTAATTAAAAAATATTCAATTAGTGTTAAAATTATATATGAAACATCGCTAGAAAACTTTCGGTTCAGTGCCTGTGACTAGGTAAAATAATACCCCGAAAAAATTAGAAACCTTGGTAAAAAAATGGGTAAGAAAAGCATTACCAATGAAGTTAGATGTCAGATAATTGGTCTCCTAAAAGATAATTCTAAAAGTAATAGGGAAATAGCTAAATTAGTTGGAGTATCAGAAAAATGTGTGAGAACCACAAGAAAAAACAATGATTCCTTTGGGACTCCAAAGGAATCAGCCAGGCCAGGGAGACCAAGAAAGCTAATTTATAGGAACCAAAATAGTTTATTTATACAGGTAAGAAAAAATCCTCCAATAAGTAATTAGAAGTTGGCCTCTAATTTTAATTCTAAGTTTAAAATTGTTAAGATTAGTAGAGAAACAGTAAGGCGATTTCTAGCTAGTAAAGGAATAGGAACTTACACAGCTTTGAAAAAGCCATTACTGACGGCATCAGATCGAATCAAAAGATTAAAATGGTGCAAAGAAAGATTGAATTGGACAATTCAACGTTGGAGAATGGTGATTTTTAGTGATGAGTCCAATTTTGAGGTGTTTAATTGGAATTCAAGGGTTTTGGTCAAAAGATTACAAAAAGAAAAATATGTCCCAAAATTTGTAGTACCAACTCTACAAGGTGGTGGTGGGCCCGCAGGAATATGGGGATGCATCAGCAGTAAAGGTACAGGATGCTGTCGTATATATGTGGGCCGAATTAATCAATATGTCTACCAGCAAACGTTGGAAAATGAACTTATGGCATCTGTTGATATTTTTTACCATAAAGATGATCCTTGGTTTTTTCAACAGGATGGGGCTCCAGCACCTAGAGCAAAGCTAACTAAAGAGTGGTTTGATGTGAATAATATTGTCGTCTTACCTTGGTGTGCCAGATCACCTGATCTTAATCCTATCGAGAACTTATGGTCATATATTGATGCAAAATTGTAAGAAACAAAGTTAACCTCATTAGAGCACTTAAAATCGACTCTTCTGAAGGTATGGGTGAATGTACCTGATGAATATGTGAAAAAATTAATTGAATCAATGCCAAAACGTGTTCATGCTTGTTATAATGCAGAAGGTGGTCATTTTAAATACTAATAGTAACCATGCGTCTAAACTTTTGTGCAACTTTTTTTTGACAAAATTTGATCTCTGTTTTTTTTTCAATAAATAAATGCTATCTTTTTCTATCTATTTTATTTGGCATTTTTATTTAATTAATTATGATAATTAATAAGTAAAAATAAAGAAATATTCTTACTAGCCTTCTATTTTATAAATAAAATTAACATAATTATTTGTTCTGAAAAAAATACCCGTGC
The DNA here is from genome assembly GCA_016802215.1 of Brachionus paranguensis. Lineage (NCBI taxonomy): Eukaryota > Metazoa > Rotifera > Eurotatoria > Ploima > Brachionidae > Brachionus > Brachionus paranguensis. The sequence goes on from JAESIX010000004.1 coordinate 6,453,477, forward strand.
GTCTAAACTTTTGTGCAATACTGTATAATATTTAGTTTTTAACGTAAAAAAATCTTTAATTTAAAAAAATTAAAAATATAAAACATTTAAGAAGATTGTAAATTAGATTATTTTTTACTTACTTTAATATATTAAGTAGTCTTTTCAAAAAATATTCAATATATTAATTTAAAAACATGGCACTCTTAATTTTACAATTATAATCTAGCTCATATCAAAATTGTATGAAAATTTTTATTGAAAAAACACTATTTGAACACTAAAAATATATTGATTACAATAGAAAAAAAGGAAATTTCATCTAACTATAAAAATTTTTTAAAATTAATCTTTTAAAACTAATTAGCTAAGATTATACTTTTTGATTGATTTCCATACAATCAAACGGAAAGGAAATTATTATTATACGTGTTAAATTAAATGCGCAGTTTATGAACAAAAAAATTTGAAAATTTTTGCTTTTTCTGTTTTTTTTGAGAAATATTCATAAAAAATTAAAAATTAATAACAAAAATTCCTTTTTAAGCTATGAGAAAACGCGAATGAATTAAAAATAATTATTTAAAATTATCATTTTATTGTTTTTACAATTTTATTTTAAAGATTTGTAGTATTAATTTACAACCACCATTTTTTAACGAATAAGTAATTAATCTTTCTCAAAGATCTTCCACAATTAAATGACTATCAAAGAATTCATTGAAAAAAATTAAAATTTTATTAAATATAAATGAAATATTTTTAATTAATAATATATTTATATAAATGTTACTTAATTTATGAAAAATCACATCCTGGAGGAATATCCCATGACTTAGTGTGCAGCTTGTTACGTTGAGCATCGGTAAAATGGGAAAAAACAAATCCAGATTTATTCTCAATGTCCTTGACAGTTGTCAAGTATCGATCAACTCTGTTTCTGTATGGCTCGAAATTATTTGGCATCAACCAAGCAATAACATCACCAGTGACAGTATTTTCAACAATCTTCCAGAGCCAGTCTGGAGTAGGAACACCATGAGAACCCAAAAATATATCATTGGAAGCATCATTTCCCATTACAATTCCACCATAAACCTTAAGTGGGTGTATGTCTCTGACACATTCAATTATTTCTTCAACATAAAGCCAGGCTCCTTTGTTTAGAACTCCGGTTTGTGGAGTTATGTTAGTCATGTAGTTTGAGTCTGAAATTGATTGTGGATTTGAGTCCATATGATTTGCAGTGACCATGTGACCACGATCGTATGATACTCCACCACCATATGAAGAAGTTGATTTTTGTTGACAGGAATAGCTTATTTGAGGATCCAGTTTGAATGAAGATGGTCTTGGATAGTTACCTAAATCACGGTCAGCAAAGTAGTAAAAAAGCACTGGAAGCCTTGCATTGCAGTCGATCCAGTTAATAAATCCAGTAAAGCGGCGTTCTATGAGATTTCTATGGGGGCTAAAATTGGTGAATGATGGTACTAATTGACCATAAGCAAGACCAATTAGTAAAATTTGCAAAGCAAATATTAATTGCATCGCTAAAAGCTATGGAAAAGCAAGCTATTTTTGGCAACAGATTTATCAAAGGTAGTGCTTATTTAAATACTAAATTATTTATATATTAAAAAATGTTAGAAATTAAACATGTGTATTTAATACACGTTTTTAGAGTCTTTGATTAATTTAATGAATATTTTATTCTAAATGATTGAATAGTTTGATAATCTATCGCCCAATGCTTAAAATTATGAAATACTAAATTTTATTTTATATGATAAAGCGTCTAAGAATTTAAACAACTGTATTTTAGAAAAATTTAATTTCGAAAAAATAACAAAAGTAATTTAATTATAATTGTTCGATTGATGAGAAATTCCAATTATCTCTGATAAAGGATATTGGGCAATTTAGGCCGAAAAAAGGATTTAGAGAAAGTCTAATTATTTTATTAAAAATATAAAATTATTTTTCATGAATTAAATTTTACAAAATTAAACTTTGATTATGAATTAAAATAAAACATAATATGTTTCATAATAAAATCTGATTTTAAATTTCAAGAAAGTATTAATGATTAAATAAAATATCAATATTCTGATTATTTTTGTCATTATTGTTTATTCTTATTCGAATTTTTTGAAAATTTTTAAAATAAATTAATTTTTAAATTTTTTATTAATTTCAAAAGCCTTAATGTAATTGAAGATTAATAGCAGACTTGCGCAAAAGTCAGAAAAAAAAGTTATTTTAAAGTCTTTTTAGATTCTTTTCAAAGTCAAGTCAGTGACTTGATAATTAATAAATAATCAATTTTGCACCAAAATTTTCTAAATTTTTTCTTATATGCTTTTTTTTTTAAAAACCAATTTAAATTGGAATAAAATAAAATCTTGATTGTTTTATCTTTTAAACTTACTTAATAAACATAATTTTGTTAAGAATTTTAATTTTTTCTTGAAATATTTGTTTGAAAATTAATACTGGCTGCGCGATCTCTTTAAAAAAAACCTAATTCATCGATCATGTTCTCAAATTCGTAAAATAGGTTTTCGAAAATTCTAAATTCAAAAATTTTAAAAGGTTTTCCTGGCTTAGTGTTTCTTTACTCAAAGTATTATTTAATAATTACCTGAAATTGAAAACACTTCCAGATGACTGGATACAAGCAATTGTAAATCTTCTATTTATGAATTAAAAAGAAAGGTTATCAATAATTAGATGGCTATATCAGTTGCAAAATGTTTGAATTAAAATTTCATCATCATTAAATTTTAGATTTTTTATAAGGATAAAAATTCTTTTGGGATTTTTTTTGAGATTGTTGAAGAATTGACGATGAGTAAAGGATATTGGGCAATTTAGGCCGAAAAAAGGATTTAGAGAAAGTCTAATTATTTTATTTCATTTTCTTATAGAACTCAATGTGCTGATTTAGAAAATATATTTTTTTATGATAATATCATGATTCTTCTTTATTTTATAAGCTGTCAAAGTTTAAACCAATTTTTACCAGTCATTTGCCTATTTTAACTGCAAAATCAGTATCATAATATATATTTTTTTAAATAAAGAACTTTCTAAGTTAAAATTTGACGAGGAATTCGAAAATGCTATTAGTTTTTTAATTTGATTATCATTAGAGCGAAAAAAAAACGAAAAACTCTATAAAACTCAGATTCTGTCTTTCAGACCCTGGTGTCGATAACCGCCCTAAGACCAAATTTTCCAAAAATACCTCATTTTGTCAATTTTTTTATGCTGAATAACATATTAAAAAAGCTAAGACTGCTCAGCTCGCTTTCCTCACTTTTGCTTTTAACAAAAATCTTGTAAATAATGACATTCCATACATTGTGTTGAAACACTTAAAATAAATAAGTAACATAACTTTTGACCTTAAAATAAAAATCTGGTAATTTGAAAACTCTATTATAGCAATTTTTATTTAGAGTTTATAGAAAAAATCAAAGTTGGCATAAAGTCAATCGTAACTGCCAATCGTAACAAAGTTGGCATAAAGTCATCATGGTTAGTTCATTCAATTATAAGCCAAGGAATTGATCCTCCCATTTATAATTGGGTGTGTCTTAAATGCCATAAATCACTTTCTTAATCTTGCCCAGATATAGATACCAACTCTTTATTTTACGATTTGTCTGCTTCAGAAATTACAGAACCAGTTCCTTCGGAGGAAAACAACAATGTCACAAAAGAAACCTTTCAAATGCCGTTTTCAACTTCGAAGACTGTTTCATTAGATTTTGCTGATATTGATGACCAAAGATGTAAAATTCCCACTGGTATTTCAAGGGAAAATTTTTTTGATTTGTATGATTCCATTTCTAATTCCATTTTCCCCGGTAGAGTATCACTTGTTAACGCACTCGGCTTTTACTTAACAAAACTAAGAACAGGCGTTTCTACAAGAGATATGTCCGCTTTTTTTCCTATTGCTTCATATGATCAAATAAAACGATGCATTCGGAGAATTAGAGAGAATCTCAGCAATGAATTTACTCCATTGTATGTAGGCTTTCGATCAACAAACCGTAACGACATTATTAAAAATCACACAACGACAATGTCAAAAGTTTTATTAAATGCAAATGAAAACGACTTAATTACTATATGGGATGCTACTTATATTTATATAGAAAAGTCATCGTCATATAGCTTTCAAAAAGCCTCCTTTTCAGAGCACAAAAAGCGTAGTTTGTTGAAGTTTATGCTTATTGTATCATCGGATGGAACGATTATTGATGCCATTGGCCCATTTTTTTCGAACGGGAAAAACAATGATGCCAAAATTTCGTAGTTGATCGAGGATTTAGAGATACAATAGCATTTTTGAAAAATAAGAACTTTTTGCCAAAAATGCCTAGTTATTACAAGGAGAAAAACAACATTCAACAAATGATGCCAATTATTCGCGAGTAATTACCAAAATTCGCTGGGTGATTGAAAGTGCAAATGGGAGAATAAAACGATGGAAATTCTTCAGCAACGTTATGTCAAATACAAACATCAAATATTTAGAACAAGATTTTAGATTTATTTGTGCTCTGATTAACAAGCATCGTCCCCAGCTTGCCTCTTCAAATGATAATGACAAATTTGAATTGTATTGCGAAATGGTAAAAAAGTCAAACCAAGAAAATCCGCTGGTTAAAGAAATCGAAAAATATCCAAAAAGATTTTCGAATAAAAGAATTGTTGATTTGAGTGAATTTGTTTTTCCAGAGTTAAACGAAGAATATATCAAATCTCTAACTTATGGCGTATATCAACTCAAGCAGAGCATATCATATTCACTTGAGCACATTGATGGGAATGGAAATTATAAATTTGAATTTTTTGAAGAAAATTTTAATTTAATTCGTGTTAAAATTCAGTCAAGATTTATTTCAAGACAAGTTCATAGCACATGGATCAAGTTTACAAATGATACTGATAGGGATCCGATAATTGGTTGGTACTTTGATTGTAAAAGTGGCTCAAGAGTATTTGGAGCATGTTCACATGTGACAAGCATTCTTTGATTTCTAGGAATTGCAAAAAATAACCCTGGACAACTTGAAAAAAGAAAAAGTAGGTTTTTTTTTGAGTTCGTCATGGATTGTGACAAAGATATTTTAGAAGATGAAGATCCTTCAGCAGTTGACTATGATTCGAATGAAGAAAAATGAAAATTTTCTGCAAAAATTTAAATAAAAAAATTCAATAATAATTTTTTAATTTTTTCTTGATTATTCTTTTTTTGAACCTATAAGTAAATGATACCATCTTGTAGCAAATTTATTTATCTATCAGAAAATATATGATAATACTATCTTTTGAAAAAAAAATATCATAAAAATTCGATTTAAAAGGAAGCATTTATAAATTTGGATTTCATGTAATAACTAACCCTGAAGCCAAATTTTTTCTATAAACTCTAAATAAAAATTGCTATAATAGAGTTTTCAAATTACCAGATTTTTATTTTAAGGTCAAAAGTTATGTTACTTATTTATTTTAAGTGTTTCAACACAATGTATGGAATGTCATTATTTACAAGATTTTTGTTAAAAGCAAAAGTGAGGAAAGCGAGCTGAGCAGTCTTAGCTTTTTTAATATGTTATTCAGCATAAAAAAATTGACAAAATGAGGTATTTTTGGAAAATTTGGTCTTAGGGCGGTTATCGACACCAGGGTCTGAAAGACAGAATCTGAGTTTTATAGAGTTTTTCGTTTTTTTTTCGCTCTAATGATAATCAAATTAAAAAACTAATAGCATTTTCGAATTCCTCGTCAAATTTTAACTTAGAAAGTTCTTTATTTAAAAAAATATATATTATGATACTGATTTTGCAGTTAAAATAGGCAAATGACTGGTAAAAATTGGTTTAAACTTTGACAGCTTATAAAATAAAGAAGAATCATGATATTATCATAAAAAAATATATTTTCTAAATCAGCACATTGAGTTCTATAAGAAAATGAAATAAAATAATTAGACTTTCTCTAAATCCTTTTTTCGGCCTAAATTGCCCAATATCCTTTACTCATCGTCAATTCTTCAACAATCTCAAAAAAAATCCCAAAAGAATTTTTATCCTTATAAAAAATCTAAAATTTAATGATGATGAAATTTTAATTCAAACATTTTGCAACTGATATAGCCATCTAATTATTGATAACCTTTCTTTTTAATTCATAAATAGAAGATTTACAATTGCTTGTATCCAGTCATCTGGAAGTGTTTTCAATTTCAGGTAATTATTAAATAATACTTTGAGTAAAGAAACACTAAGCCAGGAAAACCTTTTAAAATTTTTGAATTTAGAATTTTCGAAAACCTATTTTACGAATTTGAGAACATGATCGATGAATTAGGTTTTTTTTAAAGAGATCGCGCAGCCAGTATTAATTTTCAAACAAATATTTCAAGAAAAAATTAAAATTCTTAACAAAATTATGTTTATTAAGTAAGTTTAAAAGATAAAACAATCAAGATTTTATTTTATTCCAATTTAAATTGGTTTTTAAAAAAAAAAGCATATAAGAAAAAATTTAGAAAATTTTGGTGCAAAATTGATTATTTATTAATTATCAAGTCACTGACTTGACTTTGAAAAGAATCTAAAAAGACTTTAAAATAACTTTTTTTTCTGACTTTTGCGCAAGTCTGCTATTAATCTTCAATTACATTAAGGCTTTTGAAATTAATAAAAAATTTAAAAATTAATTTATTTTAAAAATTTTCAAAAAATTCGAATAAGAATAAACAATAATGACAAAAATAATCAGAATATTGATATTTTATTTAATCATTAATACTTTCTTGAAATTTAAAATCAGATTTTATTATGAAACATATTATGTTTTATTTTAATTCATAATCAAAGTTTAATTTTGTAAAATTTAATTCATGAAAAATAATTTTATATTTTTAAATTTAGCAAGGTTTGTATGAAAATTCACAATACTCAGAGAGCCATGGGGAAAAATCTTTTTTCGGATTAAAGAAACAAATCACGCTTTATTTTCAAACTCAGTCCAAACTTTCGATTATTTTATAGATGAGTTTTGCTTGTTTAAATGAGAAAGAAACTAAAATTTGAAAAGATTTAGGAAAAAAGTTTGTATTATATTATTACAAACTTAAAAGTTTATAAAATTACAAAAATACAAGTTTTGTTAAAACAAAATTTAGTTTTCACTTAATTAAGGTAATTGAAAATGATAAAACATGCAATAACTAAATGTAATTAGATATATTTAATTTTTATACAAAATTTGGTTATTTAAATTTACGTATATATTTAAGAATTTTTGAATGCATTTTTAAAATTAATTGCATTTTTTTAATGATTAAAATTTGTTTATGATTAAAATCTTGATTCAGACTAATTATTATAATTAGAACAATGATAAAATTAACTATTAATATTCCAGAAGTATTAATAGATAGACATAAATCTAGTTTGAGTTTGTTTAAAAAAAAAAAATCATAATATCACTTTTCACAATGTATTGGGAACAAATTGGATTTTGTGTGTTCATAATTGGATTTACAATGCTGTCAACTGTTAAAACAGTGGACAAATATCGTCTTTATTTGAAAAAGAAGAAAATAATGAAAGAATTGTCACAGAAATATCATTCAAGGGAAGAGTTGATCAACAAGATAGCCGAGAGTGGAATTGTGATTAAAAATGATGATGGCACAGAAGAAAAACTGGAAGCTTATGATGGAAAGCAGCATTTGAGCAAATATTTCAAAGTGATTGTCAATTATTGCATGACATTTAACTCGGCATTTCTTGTAGTCGGCTCACTTGCCGAGTCGTACTTGTACGGTGTCAGAATGGTGGGCAATATAATCTCAATAACTCTGGGCTTTGTGTATGCATTTGTGATTGTGCATCCTTTTATGTATAGTCTAGAAGAAGACATCACAACACCATATCAGTATTTTGAGCGGCGCTACCGCAACAAAAAATATGTCAGAGCACTAACTGCTTGGGCTGGCATGCTATTCTATTTTTTTTTCCTCTCACTTTACCTTTGGGGATGTGCAGTCCTTCTCAGCACTCTAATACCCGAAGTGCCTTTGTGGGTGTCATCAATTCTGATTGGAATCTATTCAATTATTGGAAGTACAATCGGAGGATTTACTCAATCAACTAAAACAAATGTCTTTCAATTTTGTGTGCTGAGTGCAGGTCTAATTTTGACATTGGCATTGACCATTGCCAAAAATGAGAGATTCAGTGCCAGTGAAATGTGGAAATTGGCCGTGAACAAAAGTCGAACAGTCTTTATTGACACCAGTGTCGACTTTACCACCAGATACACAATTTTGAATCAATCCATTTCTCTTTCTATTCCATGGACTTGTTTTCATTCGTTGCTTTTGCCAAATTTTATCCGATACAGAAATATACCTGGAAAGCAAAGGTCCCGCTTTTTGCTCATTTCAAATTTTCCATTCATGGTTTTTATCAATTTCATTTTGCTGATATCAGGTGGCATATTTTGTTTTGTGTATTTTTACGCATGCGATCCGATCGCAAGTCAAAAGCTTGTCCACAAAAACCAACTGGGCACATACTGGATTTACAATGTGCTGTCCGAACACGTGCCTTCCTTTGCTGGCCTCACTTTTGCCTCCATTATTGCCTATTCAGTTGTGCAGCATTCAATGGGCTTATCGCTATGTGGTCACACCATTGTCTGTGAAATAGTTAAGCCGATGATTTTGGATTTTTTCAATTCCTTGAAAGACAACGAATCCATTGTTCACTGGACAAAAATAACTTGTATCGTCACTTTGGGCATCCTTAGCACTGGCGTTTCCATCGGGTTTCGCTATTTACAAAACTCGATGCTTTCCTTGTTCTTTATTTTCAACAACACAATTCATTCTCCCATTTTGGGCCTATTCTTTTTGTCTGCCTTTAATCCATATGCCAATGACGTTGGTGCCATGTTGGCTTTGGTGTCCAATTTGGCCATCAATTTCTGGCTTGCTTCAGGAGGCGTTTTTTTCAGCCGTCTCAAATCTCAAGAGTTTGCACCGGACATTTCCCAATGCAACAGCACTTATCACTCGACCATGTCACCGCTTAATCTACAATACACAAATGCTCCAAGTGAACTAGTGTCTCTAACAAGTGACGACTATTATCCAAAGAATCCTGTGCTGGCTTATCTTTACTCTGTCGCCCCCATTTGGTACTGTCTATTCAGCCTTTTGTTTATGAATATATTTGGTTCTTTGTTTAGTTTAATTTATTCGATAATTAAAACGAGAAGCTTGGATGCTGACCACAAATATAGTGAACAACGAAAGCCTTATTTGTACATTCATAGACTATTAAAAATGAAAAAACAAAATCAAAAACAAGCAGTTGATCAAATCAGTCGATTTTAGAAAAATCATGTTTATCATCTTATTTAATTAAAACTTTATTTTATGTCAAAATATATTTTGTTAAATAAAACTTTTTTAATTAATTAATTTCCTATTTTAATTGTTAAAAATTTTTTATTTTAGTTTTAGGATTTAATTTATTAGCATTTAAAGGCCGATTTTTTTAACATGTTAAAACCTAAACAAGAATTAACTCTTCAATAAAGAAAAATTACTCTCATCATTTAGTCAAACTGACTTGTACCAAAAATTGCTTTGGTAACCGTATTTTCTCAAGTAAAATCCCACTTGGACATCAAATGCGACATGATCTAATGTCTCTAGTAAATTATAAGATACAGACCCGTCGGGTTAAATAATCGAACAACTTGCCGTCATTTATTTACGTTAATTTTTAAATTAAAATTAATTAAATTCAATCATATTTGATAATTAATCTTTAAAAAAATCAAAACAAATAGTTATAATCGGCAATCGTTTTGAGTTCCATTCGTTTAATACTTTCTTATTCTTTTACTCGAGGGGCTAGACAAGACGATTCGCCTTAATATAATTTTTTGATAAATATTTTTGTGATAAGATTATATAAATATGCAAACTTATTCAAATGCGACATGATCTAATGTCTCTAGTAAATTATATAAAATTAAGCAATTTCAATTGTTGTCTGAGAAAAGTTTGATTAAAAAATTTTAGAATGCTAAGGTGGTTGTGGCTTCTAGTTAATGCCCCCTTAATTTTACATTTTTTTTAATTTTAAACTCGTTTTTGTCAGAAAATTTTTTTGTTTTTTTCAGATCTCCTTAAATTACATACGTTTGTCAAGTTTTACTAAACAAACACATGTGATTTAAAGAGGTAATTATATAGATAATATATAGGTAATTGAAATTTCTAAAATATTATCGAGACCCTTTTTTGAATTTTCTCTTTTTTAAGTTTACAGTTTTAAGTTTTAAGTTTTACAAACGGAATAATGATTTTGTGGTGTACTATTGAGCCCCTCCTAGCTATATGAAATATATACCAACTTGTAGATCTCGACGAGCTGATCATAAATATGTGTTTTTTTTACCGTGCACGGACATTCCGTTCAAACGTTATGGAGCTTTGAAGATTACGAAATTAGCAAAGAAAAAATTATACCAATTGGAACTTATTTTTTACTTGATTGATGTTTTTTTCTTAGAAAAAATAGGCTAATTTCGTAGTCTTAAAAGCTCCATAACTTTTGAACGGAATATCCGTGCAGCTAAAAAAACACATATTTGTGATCAACTTGTTGAGATGTACAAGTTGCATTAAAGCTTTCCTCAGACAACAAAGCACGCTGAATAACGTGACATATTTTGTTTCTTAAAAACATTTTTTAAAAGATTCGAATTCACGCTTCATTGGCCTTTACATTAAATGAAACATCAAGTGAAACAAGATAATTTTATTTTGAAATTTTTAATAACATTGAACTTTATGTTCAGTAGATTGAAACCCAGTCATTTTGATTCAGTTAATCTTTTTATATTAATCTCTTGAAAATTAGTGATGGGTCTTAACTTAACTAATTTAATTTAGTAATTTTAGTTTAGTTAACTAAAATAGAGTTAGTATATCGATTCGATTTATCTTTATCTGGAATTAGTGTGATTATGTAAATGAGCTTTCGATTTTGAAAACAAAATATCGAATAAAATTTTGTAAAATAAATGATTTTTTAAATACTTATAACTTAAAAATTATGAAAAGTTTCAATCGACTCAAGATCAAATTTTACGCCTTACTCAATCAATTTTACGTGGATTTGAAAAGCACTTAATTACAGGTGCAGTCTTTTTCGATTTGGAAACGGCTTTTGATTAAACACCCCACTTAGGAATTCTAAATAAACTAAGATCAATAAACCTAAATACAAGAATTCAAACTGGCTGGAAAATTTTCTAACTTATCGATTCTTTGCAGTTCAATGTAAAGATGAAATATTATCAGAAATATCGACTGAATGTGGAGTACCTCAAGGGAGTTGCCTGTCACCGACACTTTTTATTATTTATTTTAGCGACATAATAAATCAAATTTCAGATAATGTTCAAATAGGGTTATTCACCGATGACCTTTGTATCTGGTACACAAGCAAAAATATTAGTTTTATCAGAAATGAACTCCAAGAATGTATAAACTCAATAACTGATTTTTGTAAAAAATATCACTTTAAAATAAACGCTTCAAAAACGAACTACACGATTTTTACAACCGGCGGTCAAAGTAAAAACTATTTACGAAATACGATTTAGACCTCTCAATAAAATAGAGATTAATTTTAACAAACGATTTTTGAATTAATTAATTGAAATTTTTTGTTATTTAGCTAATCTGGTTTATAAAATTTTGAAAATAAGGGTTCATTTTCTTTCAAAAAAAATAAATTTTCAGCAAAATTGTTTGTCATCTGCCTTATGTGTTGACGAAGAATAAGGCCAGTCCTGCTGAATAATCTTTCAATAGAAACTAAAAGATTTGGAGAATTTAAAAGTTTGTTTTCTTTCATTAATAATTTATGCTTAACTAAAAGTGAATTAGTTCTTTTTATATGACGATATAAGTTAGTTGTAGGATCACCCAGCTTGTATGTTTTTTTTGTTTGAGACTAATCAAACTTTATCACCCTTAATTGTTTATCCTTATTCACTCCTTCTGGAGCTTAAAGTCATTATTTTTGATATACACTCAAGCCGATCTTTTGCCTTCCCCCTGCTTCTCCAAATTTCATTTCTTCGACAAATTCTTTCTTGGTCGTCGACCTCCATGTTGCTGCTGCTTGTCTTTCATCTGTTCATTGAAATGATCTTTTTAGTATCCGTGTTTCTTTCATTCTCAGTACATTTCCTAGCCATTGGAGTTTTTTGTTCTCAATGCATTTACTCAATGGCTCTGAATTTGTTCTTGTGTATATCTCAGGCTTGTGTATCCCGAGAATTCTCCTTAGGCTTTTTTTGTCAGATTCAGACATTCCTTACATTGGCTATCCAATTTGGTGCTCATTAATTTAGTTGGTTTGGAATAGTTCGCCAATTCTTGCACCTTCATATGCATAAGTGTTTCCTTATTAGTTGTGTTGGGTACCGTCCGTTGCGGCCACTAGACCGCCAAAACCTGGTTTTGACAGTTTTTGATGGTCGTGAAAATTTGAAAGATAAAAGAATTGAGTGTAACGGATGGGGATTTGGTCCGTACTTCTGTGCTTTAATTTATTTAGCCCGTTTGGCCTGTTTGGGATTATATAAAAAAAAATAAATATAGAAAAAAAGACAACGTTGAATTTTAAAATACTTTTATTTAAAAGAAAAAACTAAAAAACCAAAAAAAACCTCTTTTTTTAAACCGGTTTATTACACAGTTTCCCTCTTACGAAGAGGCACTCCTGGGCTGGCGCTCTGCTCTTCCATCGATGATCTCCCCTCTGCCCCTCTCTCCGGTGGTTCCAACGTTCGTTCTTCGACCTCTGCTTCTGTTGCTCGTCCGAGCAGTTCTCCTATTGTCACCAACCGACTTCACTGCGGGAACACTTGGCCTCTCGTCATCATGTAAACGAACATATTTAGTCTGTTTACATGGACCTACTCGCGCGAAGCATCTGCGTTCAATTTTACTAGTAATCATACGCTTTGACCATCGAAAACGTGAAACGCAGGTCTCTAACAGCATTTGTTCTTACATGATTTGGATTGAAAAATTGAGCATGATGATCGCCAATTGTCTCTTACGATTATTCTTCTTCTATTACTTATTATGCTCGTAAGTAAAAAGTTGAGGTGCCTTACAATAATAATTATTTTTTTAACTTAGAATTTCAGACTCTTCTCTCAGCAATTAGGATTCTCCATACATAATAATTAAGTTAATGACTACTAATATTTCAGTTGTATTTGTTTGATCTCCGATCGTTAGTTGAGCTTCGGCTTTTCTATTATGTTGGCCGGTGTTCCTGTTGCTGTAAAAAGTTTGTTCAATGCTGGTATTGTGTTTAAATTTTTTGGCTATAAAATTTTTTACAATTGTTTTTTTTACTCATGTGTCTAGTAAAAATGTAACTTTTTGGTGATTTATTCGGCAAACGCCTGTCAGTCAAAATTGATTTGTTGAAGGAATGGAGATTTGTTATTCTGAGATGCATTTGCATCTATCTGTGGACATTCGTTACGTTTTTGACCGACTTGGTTACAAGTAAAGCATATGCCCTCTTTCAAAGGAATGCTCTTTTTGCTAAAATGCGTAATTGAGTAACGTAGAGGTAAACGTTCTCGTTCTGCTGCTGTTTCCTGTTAAGAAATGGCTTTTTAACGTTTGTATGGCCTTTTCTGTCGTATAGCTGTATTAGTAAGAATTTAAATTGGCCATATGCCCAGTAGTCGTCTTCGCTAAACGGGGATAATTCGACGTTTTTTCTACAAATTTGATTCAACTTCAATATTATAATATCTTTTCTGTTCCTGTTAATGCCGTTGATTTTAAAGAACGTTTCGAAGTTTTTTATCCATTCTTTAATTTCATGTGTATCTGAGTCGAATTATTTTGGTGACTCCACGAAATAATTGAACACGTAATTATTTCTCTTTAATATTTGATTGTCTTGACTTTGGGTTGGAATCACAACTTAGTTTTGCGGTAAATTTGGAATGTTTTTGCTTGATTCGTACTTGGTCCGATGTTTGTTTGTGCTTGCGTGCTTAAAGTTTGGGTTTGAGGTGGTTTTGCTGGGACTGCTTGTTGGCTGTTGTAAATGACTGCAACGTTTTGCGAGCTCATCGGATTCTGTGCTTTAATTTATTTAGCCCGTTTGGGATTATATAAAATAAAAAAAAATATAGAAAAAAAGACAACGTTGAATTTTAAAATACTTTTATTTAAAAGAAAAAACTTAAAAACCAAAAAAAACTTATTTTTTTAACATTGATTGAACGTTTTTATATGTGCTTCTAAGCAAAAAATAATTAACATAATATTTGCCCTTATACCATTCCTAGAACTGGTTCATTACATGAGTATAAGAAATAAAGTTAAAATTTAAAAAACACAAATTAAATCCGTCGTAGCCATCAAGACGGCCAACACCAAGTTTTGGTGGTCTAATGGCCGCCACTGACGGTACCCAACACTATTTATTAGATATTAGCACCAGATCATCCGCAAAGTCTTAGTATTTAAGCTTTGTTGTTAATACCGATTGTATACCCCTCGTAACATACTGTGACGAATAAGTATTTTGTATTTGAGTTTCTGAGGTTGTGGGAGAGGGTTTTATGTTCAATACAGACTCAAAAACTCTAAAATCAAACCAAAATTTAATTACAAAATTTTATTGGTGCTTCCTTGCGATTAATTAGATGAAAAGACAAATAAACTTTATTTGTTTTTTACAAACTACTGAGTAGTTTGTTTCATTTTGTTTCATAATTTCTAAGTCCAAATTGCTAAAATATCAAAAAGAATGGATAAATAATAGATTTTTTGAAAATCATGTAACTTTAAAATTAAAATCTAATTATTTTTTCAAAAATTAAAAAATTAATTAATTAGATCATTTAAAAAAATGAATTAAGTTTTTTATCACCAAAATTTAGGTTTAAAAATATTTTAAAAGTTTCATTCAATTTAAAAAAAAATAAAAGTTTGATCTAATAAAACATTTAATGGACTATTATATAAAAATATTCGTATTTTTTAGTGTCTCAAGGGAAACTTTTAAGACTGAAAAATAAGTGAAAATCACTGCTGAAAATTGCCATTAAATTAAATTAAAAAAACTCTGTGAAATTAATAACAAAGTAGAAAAGCCAGTTCTTTCTCAAACAAGTGAATTAATTTTAATTAGCAAACGAAAAAAAAAATATATATTTTTGTTTGAGTTAACTCTTCCATCTAAAATTAATATAAGAAATGCACAACTAAGTGAACAAGGCATTCATTGTAAATCATTTCTTATACTTGAATAATTTAAGTATTTAAAATGAGAAAAACAAAACGAACTGTTTAGAAATATTTTCAAGGAAAAATACCGTTATGTTTTAATTCGAAAGAATACAGTTTGCTTTAAGATATTATTTAATCTAAAGTACTAATGGAAAACGGCCGTTCTTTGACCAGTATAAATATGGAATGTAAATAGCTAAATTGTAAAAGTTTTAAATAGACTAGTTGTAAATGTGATGTGTAAATAAACATGTAAATAGTCTTATATTTAATGATTTAAATATTGTAAATAATGGGTGTTATGTAGAAGCTTGTTGAGCTGGCAAATGTTTGTTTATTTTTGTGGTTGCGACACCACACCACCCTGCCAAAAAACTTATTTTTCGTCTAAATCTTGCGTCGTCGCAATTACTTGTAACTAATTTTCAAAAAGTTATGTGTGCACCAAATATATGTTTGCAGATATTCATTTTTGTTCATTTCTTATTGTGACATATTTCCTTAACAGTGTAAATTGAAAACTTTTTTTTAATTGCTTTTTAAAAAGAATTTAAAAAAGTTAAAACATCTAAATTATTGCTTTCATTCTGTTAAATAGCTTTTAAAAATCTATTTAAAGTGGTAATTAAATATTTCATTAAACTTAAATTTTTTAATAGTTTTATTAAATTTCAACACAGAATCTAGATATAGATGATACACTGAATGAATCAGCTCATACAATTGAGTTTTTTTTTAAATTTTGAAAAATTCTTTAACTTTCAACTAAAAAATTGTAAACAAAAGAAACATCAAGCGTTGATAAAATTTATTCATTTTTTCGATATTTTTTCTTAACTAAGATTAGGACTTTATCTCATCCAAGACTCTCTCATCTCTTAAAGCTTCGAGGGTAGTCAATTTTGAACCTCTATCAACTCATAATTTGCTTCAATTTTTTAGCTAGCAAAAATTAATACATAGAGACAATAAAATTAATATTTAGAAAATTTTGTCTATACTATGTTGTATATTAAATTTAAGTCATTTTAAATTTTGAAATTTTAATAAAAAATTTGTCTCAAATTTGCTTTTGATGAATAGAAAACAATTCGAGGTTATGATCAGATCGTTGTTTATTAAAATATACAAAAATGTCATTTTTTTAGACAATCTATCATAAAAGACCTAGATAAAGAAAATTTATAAATTTTTGGACCAGACGAAATAATCGAAATTGTCCAAGCCAAGTGAAATTCAAAAAAATTAAAAATTCATTACTCAACAAAAAAAATTTGAATCACTTAACAAAATTTCGACTTTCTATATCACTTGATGTCAAATTTTACAAGCTAAAAATTGAATTTTGAGCTCACAGAAATTTTAAAATAAAAAATCATTTTGAATATGGTTCCAGTCAAAAATATAAAAGAAATAAATCAAAAATTGATAAAATACATTATAATCTTTTAAAGTTGTTCGATTTTTAACTAAAAAAAGATGCAAAAGTTTTAGTCTTTAGGAAGTAGAAATAGGTAGAAGAATCACCTATTTAGATACTTTTTTTAGTCATATCTAGCTTTGATATTCAAATTTCGTAAATATATATTTTCTTTCTCAATTATGTTTTTTCTTTTTTTATGTAATTTTAAATATTTAGTATTTATGTATTTAGTTTTGTATAAAAATCGACTTGATATATTTTCCGATTTTCTCTCGTGAATTTATTTTCAATTTATTTTTATTTTCAATAATTTGCATGATTTAAAAAAGTCGTTAGCCAAAATTGGTTAACCAAAAACTGGTTGACCAAAAATTGGTTGACTAAAAACTGGTTATCCAAAAATTGGTTGACTAAAAACTGGTAAGCCAAAAATTGGTTGACTAAAAACTGGTTAGCCAGATAACCAAGCTTAACCAACATCACTATTTATTATTAAAGAAAAAGAAATTAAATTATTTAAATTTCAAATTTTTTTTCTAGAGAAAGAATTTGATTTTTTATCAATAATTTTTTTCCAAATTTCTATTTTTTCGAAACAGTATTGAAAAAAAGTATTCCAAATAAAGTCAATTTTTTTAAACAGAATATTGAAGTTGTTTGTAAATAATATTTTTTGAGTTAAAGAAATCCTTCTATCTTATTTATTCATGAATAAATTAATTTAAAAACAAAAATCTGACTGCTATATTTTTTTAAAACTCACTTTATCATCCAAAAGCGTGATTTTATTTTCAAGAATTGTTTTTCAAGTATTTTCTTTTTTTTTCTTCATATTCTTAAATCTAAGATAAAATGATTCTTTAAAAGAATTTCCATTTGAAGCGTCTTTCATTATTAAAATTTAAGAAATCTTAACTAAAATATTAAAAACTACAAGATTTTCATTGAAATCAAAAAATTTAGCAAGATTAGGTGATTTGCGTGATTTTAGGACTTTATGATTATTTCAGTAATTAAAGAATAATACTAAGCGTGGTTAATAAGTGTTGGAAATCATTGCTTTTATTATACTTATTAAAACAATATTATGATCACACGATATAGATTTTTCACGATTTTGATAATAGTCTCTTCTTTTTTAATATCAGAATAAATTTCCAAAATTTAAGAAATTTTAATTAAAATATTGAGCCTGACATTTGGGTTATATTAAAACAGTGATGAATTTTGACTTGTTTGTATCATTCTTGGCAAAAT
This sequence comes from Brachionus paranguensis, assembly GCA_016802215.1. Classification (NCBI taxonomy): domain Eukaryota; kingdom Metazoa; phylum Rotifera; class Eurotatoria; order Ploima; family Brachionidae; genus Brachionus; species Brachionus paranguensis. The sequence goes on from JAESIX010000004.1 coordinate 6,471,533, forward strand.
GAATGCAAATAAAATTTAAACAAAATCCGGTTTTTGAAATTACAAAACCGAAGAATTCATAAAAATAAACTAGAAATGTTCAGAATTTAATTAATAGTTAAATAAATACGTTTTATTTAATACTTGATTTTTAATTTTTTATTTCATTTTGGCAAAATTTTTATTTTATTTCGTCAAGTATTTTTCAATTTATAAAAAATTTTTAATTAATAAATTTAGAATTTATGAAATAATGAAAGGCGCAAATTTTTTAACTAAATCGTTATTGTGTTTGGGCTTTTTGTTAATTATTTTAAAATTTAAACCAAAATTTGAAAATACCAGCAAAATATTGAGTAGACGAGACTATGTCATTCAGGAAACAAAAAAATTCATGAATCTAAAAACCGAACAATATGATGAAGAGTTGATCAAATTTGTAAGAAGCTTGATCCATGAGCCTTCAGAGGGACCAAGAAATTTATCCAACCCAAATAAAGTTGATTTCAGTCAATATGGTCAAAGTACTTACATGGATAATTTGTTAAACAGGAAACAAAATGGATTTTTCATCGAAGCTGGTGCTTACAATGGTGAAGATATTTCAAACAGCCTCTTTTTCGAAATTCAAAGAAACTGGACAGGAATTTTAATTGAACCTGTACCAGAACTATTTAAATCAGTTGTATCTAAAAAACGAAATTCATATGCAATTAATGTCTGTATTGCAGAAAAATATCCAAGTGTGGTAACATTTAGGATTGCAAAATCCAAGTCATTGTCTGGTATTAGTGATCTCATGTCCAAAAATCATCAAAATAGAGTCGGAAATACCTACGAAGATGTTTTGATTCCGTGCTTTTCGCTAAATACTATCTTAGCTAGTATCAGAGTAAAAACAGTTGATTTTTTTTCCCTTGATTTAGAAGGAGCTGAATTGAGTGTGATAAAAAGCTTAGATCTAAAATTATTTAATTTTGAATCAATAATTGTTGAACATAATGGAGAAACGGCGAGAAAAAATCAAATACAGAGCTATATGCTTAAAAATGGATACAACGTGACAAAATCCAATGGCCAAGATGATTTTTTCTTAAAAGCCAAGTAAACGTATCACTCAGAAAACGTTTTAATATAAATGAATTATTTTAGTTTTATTTTCAAAATAAATTTTTTTTTTAATTAATGAAATTTTTTTAAACAACAATTTAGAATAAAAAACAAATAGATTTTTACTCGATTTCCTCAGATTTAGATAAATCAAATAACATAAAAATCTAGAATTAAGAAATAAAGAGCAAATAAAAATATGAAATTAATAAAAAAAATAAAAAGTTTCAAGAATACTTAATTATGGTTATTATTAATTATTAAATTAAGGATACTAATTAAGGGGGTATATAAAAATAATATATATAAAACATATTCTTATTTTCGTTTATTTATTTGTTTTTCTGTATCGAGCTAACGCTCCTAATATTAAAAATAGAGAGTTATAGGATACATTACATATGTTTAATTATCTGATGGCTCAGTTAAAAAAAGAAGAAATTTTGAAATAGCAATTACACAATGGAGTATGATATTCTATCATTCCGCCAACCAATGAAACAGAATGACTCAAACTTGCCCTGACATATCTCTCACTCAACTCAAAAAGTCGATTTGAGACTGTTAGTAGTAACTACCTTTTGAATGAGAGAGTAAAAATTGTTTGCCATTCGCCTATGTTTTCTAAATCTTGACCTATTTTCCAAGATTTTGGGACTTGACCTTGTTCCAAACTTATATTAAAAAGCTGACTTTTTTCAATTAAAACCTCATATTGTAAATTCTTTAACATAATGTTGTGAATACGATCAAGATTAGGCCCTGTTATCTCTTTTAGCTTTTTTAAATAGCCCATAATTTCTAAAGGAGTTATTGGATCTTTTAGATTAAAACATATCTAATTTTTAAAAAAATTTTAGATTGCATCTTCTATTTCACAGTCATTCTCAGAAATAAAATAGTATTGATTTGAACTAAAAGTTTTTGCTAAGAAATTTCCAAAGCATTGTCCTTCATCTTTATCTGTAGTGAATTGTTTGCCATCTTTAATTAGCATCAGCATGCCTAGAACATTTTTTTGATATTTTTAAAGAAGGGCATTTTGTTTTCTGGAACAGACTTCTTGCTCTCCTACGTTTTATTTTAAGTAATACTATTTCCTTCGGTAAACTTGATTTGAAAAATTTCTGAGAACGGAGAGAGATACTTTTTTTAGGCAGCTTTAATAATTTTAAAATAAATTCGCTCATTTAGATCATCATTTAGATAATTCCGTCAATTGGCTTTTTATAATCAAAATTTATACTAGGTTACTCTACTGTTATATAATGCTCGGCTGATAAAGATGCTTGGATTTGGAATTGATCACTCATCATATCATATTCTTACAGAATTTGAAGTCAAATATTTTGTAGTCTTGGCGTAGAGGACTAGTCCAAAAATTTTTCTCAAGTTTTTTTTTAAACATTTCTTGAATTATTCTTTGGTCTAACTTAGTAAAAAAATCGGCCTTTAGATTTTAAATAAATTAAATCCTAAAACTAAAATAAAAAATTTTTAACAATTAAAATAGGAAATTAATTAATTAAAAAAGTTTTATTTAACAAAATATATTTTGACATAAAATAAAGTTTTAATTAAATAAGATGATAAACATGATTTTTCTAAAATCGACTGATTTGATCAACTGCTTGTTTTTGATTTTGTTTTTTCATTTTTAATAGTCTATGAATGTACAAATAAGGCTTTCGTTGTTCACTATATTTGTGGTCAGCGTCCAAACTTCTCGTTTTAATTATCGAATAAATTAAACTAAACAAAGAACCAAATATATTCATAAACAAAAGGCTGAATAGACAGTACCAAATGGGGGCGACAGAGTAAAGATAAGCCAGCACAGGATTCTTTGGATAATAGTCGTCACTTGTTAGAGACACTAGTTCACTTGGAGCATTTGTGTATTGTAGATTAAGCGGTGACATGGTCGAGTGATAAGTGCTGTTGCATTGGGAAATGTCCGGTGCAAACTCTTGAGATTTGAGACGGCTGAAAAAAACGCCTCCTGAAGCAAGCCAGAAATTGATGGCCAAATTGGACACCAAAGCCAACATGGCACCAACGTCATTGGCATATGGATTAAAGGCAGACAAAAAGAATAGGCCCAAAATGGGAGAATGAATTGTGTTGTTGAAAATAAAGAACAAGGAAAGCATCGAGTTTTGTAAATAGCGAAACCCGATGGAAACGCCAGTGCTAAGGATGCCCAAAGTGACGATACAAGTTATTTTTGTCCAGTGAACAATGGATTCGTTGTCTTTCAAGGAATTGAAAAAATCCAAAATCATCGGCTTAACTATTTCACAGACAATGGTGTGACCACATAGCGATAAGCCCATTGAATGCTGCACAACTGAATAGGCAATAATGGAGGCAAAAGTGAGGCCAGCAAAGGAAGGCACGTGTTCGGACAGCACATTGTAAATCCAGTATGTGCCCAGTTGGTTTTTGTGGACAAGCTTTTGACTTGCGATCGGATCGCATGCGTAAAAATACACAAAACAAAATATGCCACCTGATATCAGCAAAATGAAATTGATAAAAACCATGAATGGAAAATTTGAAATGAGCAAAAAGCGGGACCTTTGCTTTCCAGGTATATTTCTGTATCGGATAAAATTTGGCAAAAGCAACGAATGAAAACAAGTCCATGGAATAGAAAGAGAAATGGATTGATTCAAAATTGTGTATCTGGTGGTAAAGTCGACACTGGTGTCAATAAAGACTGTTCGACTTTTGTTCACGGCCAATTTCCACATTTCACTGGCACTGAATCTCTCATTTTTGGCAATGGTCAATGCCAATGTCAAAATTAGACCTGCACTCAGCACACAAAATTGAAAGACATTTGTTTTAGTTGATTGAGTAAATCCTCCGATTGTACTTCCAATAATTGAATAGATTCCAATCAGAATTGATGACACCCACAAAGGCACTTCGGGTATTAGAGTGCTGAGAAGGACTGCACATCCCCAAAGGTAAAGTGAGAGGAAAAAAAAATAGAATAGCATGCCAGCCCAAGCAGTTAGTGCTCTGACATATTTTTTGTTGCGGTAGCGCCGCTCAAAATACTGATATGGTGTTGTGATGTCTTCTTCTAGACTATACATAAAAGGATGCACAATCACAAATGCATACACAAAGCCCAGAGTTATTGAGATTATATTGCCCACCATTCTGACACCGTACAAGTACGACTCGGCAAGTGAGCCGACTACAAGAAATGCCGAGTTAAATGTCATGCAATAATTGACAATCACTTTGAAATATTTGCTCAAATGCTGCTTTCCATCATAAGCTTCCAGTTTTTCTTCTGTGCCATCATCATTTTTAATCACAATTCCACTCTCGGCTATCTTGTTGATCAACTCTTCCCTTGAATGATATTTCTGTGACAATTCTTTCATTATTTTCTTCTTTTTCAAATAAAGACGATATTTGTCCACTGTTTTAACAGTTGACAGCATTGTAAATCCAATTATGAACACACAAAATCCAATTTGTTCCCAATACATTGTGAAAAAGATTTATGAAAAAATAATGATCTATACGAGGTTTTTATACCGTTTCATCAAAGACAGTCTTTTTTCTCTGTAAACATTGAAATGTGATTAACCAGCTTTCAGGATCAAGGCAAGATATTATGATCAGGTTTTTATTTTTTTTGGGTTGTGTCTGAGTTGCCATACAATATTTGTTTGTTCAAACTTACGTAAATAAAATTTAATAGAATTTTTTTTGTTCAGTTTTTTAATTTTAGATATTTTGAACAATTTATATCTTCTCGACATGCTAGTAAACTTTTATATGGAATTTTTTGGTTTGTTAAAATAAACAAATAATTCAATTGAAAAAGTGGAATATTTTTAAATATTTTTTTCGCTGCTATTTTTAGTCAAATCTGGTTTTTGGTTCCAAAAATATAATTTAAAATTTATGTTTTTGAACTGAAAATGATCTCGACTCTCGGCGAAAAAATTTCTGCTCTTATCTGAACGTAACTAGGTAAAATATGAATTTTAAAATAAATTTTTTTCTTATCTCTAAATTAAATTCAAACTCAATAAAAAAATGATTCATGAGAGTTTATAATTTTATTATAAAAAATAAAATAAAAAAAATAGCACATTAAATTTAATTTTCGCCATTATGAGCTCTAAAAAACAATTTACAATCGATTTTTTTGGCCGTCCGCCGCTATTTCTGCCAGGCTCTTGGCTTCTGATGCTAGGAGTGATCGCCTTTTGCTATTCAGTCGTTTCAATAGCAATCGTCTATGCTGATACTGAAAACGAAAATTTGAAAATAGCTGGCTTCATTCTTCTTTTTGCTTCATTTATTGTGTCCGTATGTGGTCTTACATGGAACTATTATTTCTACGAAAGCAGCAAGCACAATTCAATCATTCGCCGTGCATATGGTGGATATCAGTGTTTATTTGTACAAAAGAATCTAACTTCACAATAAACAAAATTTAATCTATCATTTTTTTAAAACTTTTTATTCAATAAAAATAATAAAAAAACATTTTGATTTATTGTTAAGCTGGTACGTTTTTTTGTGTTAGGCACGACTTTAAATGAAAAAAAAGCAAAATAATCGAAAAATTAAATGACAAAAGTGATTACATAATAGTGAGTGATTATCAAAAGTTTATTACCTGAGGGATTTTACAAAAAAAAAGACTAATTGCATATTAAGGTGGCTCTATAAAAACTGGAATTCGCAGAAATACAAAAAAATTCTATTAAAATGTGGAATTTATTTTATTAACTTTTTTTGGAAGACTTTATTGGTAATCTTTTAATGAATAAAATTTTTATGAAAAAGTACAATTATTAGAGCATTGTATGGAATCCTTTTTCAAAAAAAGCACCTTTGTTTTAAAAAAATTTTTTTGGACTTCGCCCTTTCCGTACCTATGAAAATTTTTTTCTAGATTTATTTTGTTTTTAAATTAAGCTTTAAAAAATGCCATAAAATTTTTTAATAATTTTGATTAAACCAACTAATTCGCATATAAATCTTTGAATTAAATTTCTTTCTATAACTAATTTAGCTTTTGGTCGCTAATAAATCTCACACTTATAAAAAAATTCCTTAGTAAACAAATCATTTTTGTTAAATAAAATTGATTTTGCTAGAATTATAAAAAATTTAAATAATTAAAACGAATAATCTGTCCTAGTGAAAAATTTATCTTCCAAAGAAAAAGCCATGAAAATGGACAATCAGATAAAATTTTTATCATCACTCATTAAAATTATATTCCTCAATAATTCGTGTGTTTTATTATAAAAATTCATCATCAATCAAAATGCAAATAAGCATAAAGTACACATTACAAAGTAAAGTACAGTCATTTTTTCTTAAAGAAATATTAAAAATAATTAAATTAATTATTTATTCTTGTTATTGTAAAATGGGGTAAGGCTTAAAAGTGTTAAAAGGGGTGACAGCTTTTGAAGATTAATTTTTTTTATCCGATTTTCATCAAAAAAGTCCAAAACCCATAGCGATTTTCGGTAAGTTAGGATCCTATAATTTAAAATCATGGTTTTACCAAGTAATGTAATACATTTAACAAATAAATCTCACTTTTTTTGTAAGGTTCATGATAAGCAATAATATTTTGTCTATTTTTTAAAAGGTACTGATTATATTTGGTTTCTTTTAGAAAATTATTTTTTTCACTTTTGAATTTTTTCTAGATTCTATCAACCGGACTGGGATTTATTTTATTTATTAAATTAATTTTATTTCTTTAAATATTACTCATTAATAAAACGCACTTATATTCATAATAATGAATTGACTTTTGTGGTCGATTAAAATTTGAGATAAAATTTGTTTTTTACGCAATAAAATTTTAGTTTTAAAAGCTTTTGAAATTTAATAGAATTAAATGATCTTTTTTTCTGATATTTTTCTGTATATTTTTATTTTAAAAATTATAAATTTAATACTTTCAATATTTTTGTTCAATAATAATATTCTAGAGAATTATTAAAAATACTTTTATTTCAAGAACATTTTTCAAAGAGATATTTTGTTGTTTATAAATCACTTTTCTTAGAGTATACAACATTTTTAATTAATTCTAAGGGATATAATAAAAATTTTAACTTTTATGAAAATTGAAGAAATTTGAGCCTTGTTTTAAATTGTATATTATCTCCCTAAGAGGAATGTTGTGACTTGCAAAAAATTCAATCTCACAAAATTTAGAAAACTGAAAATATTTTGTTTATTACAATTAAGAATGATTAATTGATTATCTAAAATTAATATATGCAAATATGTTCTGTTACTCATTCATCAAGTTGTCTATACTTAAGTCTGTACCATAAACTAACAAATTGAATATGAAAATTAAGTATTGTTATTTTCATAAAATGAATATCAAAATAATAAAATTGATATTTAATATTAGATTATAAGATATTTTAAACATAATTCAAATATATTCAATCAATTTTTCAGTCATTTATAAGCCAATTCTTTTTTTAAATGAATGCTTATAATTTTTTTAAAGTTTTAAATGATCAGAAAGCTATAATTTTGATTTCATTAAATTAAAATACACTGTATTCTTTAAATTCAAACTAGTTTTAGATAAAAAATACATTTGTAATTTCATTCATTTTTTAGGAAAAAAAATTTTAATCAAAAATATTAAAACTAAAATTATCATTATAATTATTCTTCAATTTTTTTCAAAAAGGCAGATAAATTTTTGATACCGAAATTCAAAGTTTAAATTTCTTTCTAACAATGTTAAAAATTCTAAAATAAGTTACGATTTTAGTAAAAATTAAAAAAGGAGAATAAAACCTAAAGAATTCTTTGAGTACTTTTAGTAGAAAGCTATTTGGGTTTATTTTTTCTTAAGAATTTTATTTCTAAAATTTTGAGTTAAATTTTTGTGTCTTCCTAGGATTGTTAGATTAATTTCACTAAAAAATTAAGTACTTAAACTCTAAAATGATTTTTAATTTTAAATTGCTAATATATTTTGATTAATTGAACGGACTCCTGTTCAAGCATATTTTAGCAATAAAAAAATTAATTTTTTTGCTTTAATACATTATATCAAAAACAGTTGAGGAAATATTCATTTTATTTTCAACTTTGTATTAAGTACAAATTTAAAAATTACTTTCCAATTTTTATATTTAGTATAAAAAAACTGCAGTGATAAAGGATAATTAATTATTTTAATCTTTAAAAAAATAAATTTTAACTATTTGTTATTATTTACTTGTTTTATCTGTGCCGATTCAGATTTAAAAAAATCAAGAAAAAATAAAATAAAATAAAAATGTAAAGAATAAATAAGATTAAAGAAAAATAAGTTAAAATATAATTTAAAAGACAATTAAAATAAACAAATTGTAAGTAATGACAGTTGCAAAATGTTAAGTATCAAACAGTTCAGGAAATTAAGAAGCAATTTCACAATGGAGTCGGGTATTCGACATATCTTGAATCAAAACTCGCTTTATATTCATCAGCCAGCTTGACAACCAATGGAACAGAATGACGCAGTCCTGCCGCTTCATATCTTTCGCTCAATTCAATAAGTAGATTCGAGACAGTTAAGAGTTTAAGTTAAAAATATTGTTGTTAGATAAAAATATTTTTTTTTATTATTTTGCACAAGAAAAATACATTTTAGTGATCATTAGTTCAATTAGTAATTATTAAAGCTTTTGTTCTCAATTTTTTTTTTCACTTAAGTGTGCACAACAATCTAAACACTAAACCATAAATGTTTTTTTTTACCAATCTATTATTGAAAAGAAATTGGATTCAAAACAAAATCACATAGTAAAAAAGGACTAGGTTTTTAAAATATTAAACTAGATCTAGATCTCATTTTTAATATTTCATGCAATTGATTTTTTCTTATCAAAAGCAATTATTTTTATAATTAAATTCTCTTTATCATTTAAAAAATTTAATAAATTAAAAATTTTATTTATAGAAAAAAGATAGCTACTTTTCAATCATCAAGGATTCAGAAATTTGTGAAAGAGTACAAAAATTAATTAGAGAGCTAATTAAAGTCTAAATTCTATTTAAATTTTAATTTTCGACTTCACTTATTTACAAAATTTTGCGAATTTTTTTTTATTAATTTAGTCTGACCGATCTGCATTAAATGATCCAAACAAGCTTAGAGTTCAATTAACATTTGTTCCATAAAGTTCTTTTAATTAGTTTCCAAGTCTAATTATTCTTCAAAATTTAGTTCAAGTGATATTTAGGCATTTTGGCTAATCACTGCACTGACCCATCAAAATAATGTAAAACATACAATTCTAAATAAACATAAATTTAACTTAAAGAAACAAAATAATTTTGTTTTATTTAGAATTGTTTACTGTTGAAGCTAAAATATTTGCTTGCCCAGAACACAAAGCCTAATTTTGATTAAAATTCAGAATTAGAGCGCATTTTAAGCTGTCTCACTACTGGAAACCAAAAGCATGTTGAGTGCCCCAAGTTCATAATTCAAGGTTTTTGATATTTTAAATGGGCCAAGTTAAATGCATTCATAATTTATAATTCTAGAAAAATCATAACGAGTTTATATCGATTTTTCTAGTTCGAATATTTTTATTTTCATTTTAGTTTTTATCTGAATAAAAATATTGGGTTTGAAATTTTTCAGGCGCAAAAATAATTCAATTTTTTCAGATTCTATAAAAGCCGATACAAAAATCAAATATTTTTTCGGCTTTTTTTTCATTCATATTCCATAGACTTAAGGCAACAGAAAATGAATTTTTATATGTGTTTTAATAAAATTTTTACCATTAAAACTTTTTGGTTCGTTTGAGTCAAGTAAGTTTGGTTTTTATATAAAAATTAAGAAATAGTAAGAAATTTTCCCTCTAAAATAAATCTTAGAGCATCAAAAGGAATTTTTAATTATCCATTCAAAGTTACTGAAATTCGATTAAATCATGTCATTAATGCCATGGCAATAAAATATAAATAAGTTAATTTTTTTGAATTAAAAAAAAAAAATTTAATTTTTAATTTAAAAAAAATGACGCGGTTAAAATCATTTAATTTACAATCTTAGACAAATTAAAATCTAATTAAATAACTGATTTAAGAAAATAGAAAAATGTCTTAATTTATTTGATAAAAGATTCATTTTGAGAGTTCGATTTTTTATCACTTTATAACATTTCATTTTAAAATTTAAAATTGTTGATAGAATTTATTTTCAATTTTATTTTAGGAACTGATTTAAGAACAATGAAAATTTTATAAAAATCTCATTAAATTTAAGTTAAACTATGTTCATTAAAAAATTAATTGATGAAATATCCTTTTTAATTTTTTCAAGTTGATTAATTAGTTGAATTTGCATAATTTTTCATAGATTAATTTTAGAATATTTCATCAGTCGATTCTATCCAATTTATAACACAGTGTAAAGGTAGCATTTTAATTAGAGGAAAAGTTTATTATTCTTGATAGATTTGCTTCCCATTTTATTTAAGATAAACTATATACCAAACAGTTATCCATAGCAAAAAGCCTTGAAATTGATCATAGGCTAAAAATAAATATAAAATAATTTTATATCGTATATTTTATTAAGTATTTTTTAAATTATTAAATGATCTCAAATCGATTTTCTTAGATTATTCTAGAGATTTATTTATTCAATTTTTTTTTATAGCGGAGTTTATTTTGTTTTAAAAAAGCTTTTTTTACCATTTTTTTCAAGTCCAATGTTTTTAGTCATTTTGTTGGATATTTTTTCGTGAGAGTTTTTTCATCAGTTTTAAGAGGATTATTGTGAACAATTCTTCCTTTTTTTCTATCTTTATGTGACAACATTATTTTGACTCTTGAGCAATTCAAATTTGGATCAACTAGTGAAAAATTTAAATATTTTTTATTCGTTTTAGAGATCTCAGAATTTCGATTTTTTATACTCTTCACAAGCTACCCATTTCAAATCCAATAAAAAAAAATTGCATTAAAAGCCATTCATTAAGATTATCATTAACTATTAAAGCGATTTTAGATTCATCTAGTCTGATAAAAAATTAATTTAGTTCAAAATTCTATTAAAAATGTAGAGGGCTTAAGGCAGTTCATTTCCTAATTATGTTGCTTGGAATTTCCTTGAACCATGGTAATGTTTCTCTTATTTGATGGCCTTAAGTGTATGAAGAAGATAATGACACGATAATGTCTCAAAAGCATTTTTAATGAATTGTTTCTTTTTAAAAGATAATTTTCTGAAGAAAGCCATTAATTAATTTTTTTTTTAATTTTAAGTATTCTTAATCAGTTTAGTAGAAATAGCTGTAGCTGGCTAGCCAGCGAGTGTGCTGACAAGGCACACTAAGACAGCTAATGTGCTGTGTAATGCCTGATTTAAAGCTGTTAACATTGGGGGCTTCAACTAATTGATTTGGCAGCGAGTTCCATATGCTAGCGGTTCTGTTGAAAAAAAAGTTATCTCTATGTTGGAGCCTCGAAATTTCTTTGTGATATTTGAAGCAATGACCTCTTCCTTGGTTTTTCGTAACATTAAAATTGTTGATTTTTTTCAACCAATTCTATTCAATGCATGAACTTGTATAATTGAATTAGATCACCTATTTTTCTTCTTTCCACCAGATTTGGTATGTTCAAAGCCTTCAATCTGCTTTCATTCGGTTTGCTTCTAATTGCAGAAACAAATTTCATAGCTCTGCGTTGAATCCATTCAACATTCAACTTTCACAGTCATACTTAAGAATTGAAGACCATACAGGCACCGCAAATTCCAAAAGAGACGAACAAAAATTAAATACAGAGATATAAATACTTGCTATCAAAACAAGCGAATGATTTCCTGATGTGACCTAGCATTTGATTTTCTTTGTTTGTAGCCTCTTTCTCTTGATTTTTTCATTTCAGAATTTTTTTTGAAAATAACTCCAAGAACTCTTTCGGTTTCTGACGATGATAACTGCTTACCATAGATAAAATAAGGAAAATCTTTGTTTTTTTGACCATAATGCATGACTACACATTTTGATGTGTTGAAGAGAAGAAGCCAATTTTGAGTCCTCTTGAAAACTAAATCTAAATCTGATTGTAGTTTATCTGCGCTTATTTCTATACAGATTGCGAGAACATTTTAGTAATTTTTGCATACATTTTGACAACATCCTCTATTCCTTTTGGTAGATCATTGATATGCAAAACGAACAATAGTAATAAATCTTATTCCAATATTTTTTTTTCCATTTTATTAAGAATTCTGCAAATTTTTTTTTTAATTTTTGTGTATGATAGGTTTAGTCACTTTTTTATCTCAACATAACAAATTAGTTAAAGATTTCCCCTGAAAAAATTCTTTAAAAATATTTATTTTATTTTAATAAAGAAATCTTTAGAAAAAAAAATATATAATTTTTTTGTATATAATAAATTTTGGAAGTCACACTTCTTTTATTCTAACATAAATCTTCATATTAAAAGATGATTAACGTAGCATATTGTTAAATCAAAATTTTTGCTACCTTTATAACAAAAAATTTCTTATAAAGATTTATTACAATAATTTTTTTTCTATTTTATTAAGAATTTCGCCAATTTTTTTATTTTATTTTTGTGTATGATAATTTTTGGTTTAGTCCCTTTTTTATTCCAACACAAAAATGCATTTAAAGGTATATTTATCTAAAAAATACTTCAAAAAAATTTATCTGAGCAGTTTTTTTATTTTGTTAATTTTTGGAATCAATTTAACCTAAAATAAATTTTCATTTAAAATTTTTTCGCGACAACAAAAAAAGCCAATATACGCAGCAAATAATCAGCAGAAAAATCTTCAACACTTTAGCCCTCATTTGTTTCTGTTGAGGACACTAGGCCGAAATTCATTCACAGATAGCATGTCTAAGCCATCATTAGATCCTCTTTTTTTAATTATTTGTTCAAATCTTTGAGATTAGCGCTCTTCATTGTCACATAAAAGAGGATAAATTTTTTTTTGTCAATTCACTGCAAAACATGCATACAAATGAGAAAAATTGATGTCTCATAAATTTTATCACCATGATGCTAAAAAGCCGTAAAGATAAGGCCGCCTCGGAGCATCAGACGTTCACACTTAACCAAGAGATGGCTGATTCACCAAAACAAACACACCATTAATAATCTCCTATTTGCATTGAGTTGAAGCATTCCATTGATCGATTCACAGTGTTCGGTGATTAATGAAGGAAAAAATATATAGAAAATCGATTCTAGACCCGAAAAAAAGATCATTATAATAATTTATCTAGATGATTATTGATTGCTGCTAGTCAAAGTCGATTTAGCGAGCATTAGTTTAATCGCAACAAATATTATAATTAGAAGAAAGGAGTCGAAAGTAATAAAAAAAAAGAGAGAGAGAGAGAGAAAAAATTGCTTTCTAGAATGTGAGAGAGTGTGCTCGCTAGCGATGACGTCAAGCACGGAATTCTAATCCACTGAACCCCTTTGATTTTATAATTTCTACTCGCTTCTTTTCTAATATATATTTTTAAAATTTAGTATTTTTAGTTTTTTTGAAAATTTTCTAGTTAGTACAGAAGAAGCAAGCTAGAAAAGCTTTCTAGTTGCAGATGGTGCATAGGAGCTCACGGCTGCAAGCGCTGCTTACTCTCTCAGACTCTTGCAGCTTGTTTCACCACACATTCGGCTGCTAGTCTATTGTTTGGCCAGAGCCAGCAACGAGAATTATTTTCAAAGCCTAGACCAGCCCAGTTATTTGAGTGACCTTTGGAGAACTGGGCCGCTCGCTGAACTATTCAACTCTCAGCTTAAGTTCACTCATTCATTCACTTTGTTATTTTAGATTTTAAAATTGTTAATTTTATATATCAGTCCAGCGATCCGATATTTTATAAAAAATAAAAAAAGCACCATCATCATCTCTAATTTTTAAATTAAAAAAAAAAAAACAAACCGTAGTATTTTATCAAAATGGCCGAAAAAAGTGGAGACAGAGAAGAGCAAATCCAGCGAGCCAAGCTAGCTGAACAAGCTGAGCGGTACGATGACATGGCGGCCGCCATGAAAAAAGTGACCGAGTCGAATAGCGAGCTGTCGAACGAGGAGAGAAACTTGTTGTCGGTTGCGTACAAAAATGTGGTCGGCGCCAGACGCTCATCGTGGAGAGTGATCAGCTCGATCGAGCAGAAGACCGAAGGCAGCGAACGAAAGCAGTCGATGGCGCGCGAGTACCGGGAAAAAATCGAAAAAGAACTCAAGGACATTTGCCTCGATGTCTTGGTAAGACAATTTTTTTGTCATCATACCCTCACAACCAAAGCTTACACTTTGTTTTTTGTGTAGAAATTGTTGGACAAGTTTTTGATACCCAAGGCCAGCAATGCCGAGTCCAAGGTATTCTACCTGAAAATGAAGGGAGACTACTACAGATACTTGGCCGAGGTCGCCATCGGCGAAGACAGAAATAGTACTTTTTTTTTCCAATTTCTTTTCCAATTTAAAATAAAAAGTGCAAAATTAACCTAACATTTGTTAAGCTGTGATTGACGACTCACAAAAAGCGTACAGCGAGGCGTTCGAGATCGCCAAGAGCCAAATGCAGCCGACCCACCCCATCCGCCTTGGTCTCGCTCTCAACTTCTCTGTGTTCTACTATGAAATATTGAACTCGCCAGAACGCGCTTGTCACTTGGCCAAACAAGCTTTTGATGATGCCATTGCCGAACTAGACTCTCTCAATGAAGACAGTTACAAAGACAGTACTCTAATAATGCAACTCCTAAGAGACAATCTTACCGTAAGAATGAAGAAAAAAAATATTTTTTTTTTGATGTCAACATTTTGCTAATTTTTTTCCTTTAAGCTCTGGACATCAGATGCCCAAGGTGACGATGACCAAGCCCAACAAGACGACAATAACTAGATTTATTATTTTATCATTTTAATACTATTAATTTAAACAAAATCTTATTATTTACTATTCATTACTTTAAAAAAAAAAACAACAAAAAAATATACTTAATTTACAACTGACATGGCTTTTTTGGTTCTTTTATTTTTTGGATCAATGCATTGAATATGCTAGAGACATTTCTAGATGGAGGTCGGAGGGAGCTGGCCTCGAAGACGGCTCCCGTCGCTCTCCGCTACTTTCTGCTTTATGGAAATTCAGCTTTAGAATTAGACAATTGGAAGACACATTTTTTCTCCTCGTTCCTTTTAATTTGGCCAATATTCTCAGACTAGAAACCGATCTGCGTCACTCACCACAATCAGCTCTAATTTCATATTCGTGATTATTATTATTTTTTCCTAAATGTGTTTTTTTTTCTTATATTTTTAATATTTTTTTAAAATTATTTATTACATCAAAGCGATTTAGTTACACGATTTGTTTGATTGAATGGAAGTTTTTTTAAGTTTTTACCTTTTTTTTTTGTTTAAAACAATGAAACACTTAAACATCAGCCAAAAATAATGAGAAATAAAACTTTAGTCAAATTGATATCGGTTTCGTTTTTTTTAAAACAAATACGAAAAATTATGAATATTAATATATATTCTAGCTTAAATTTTTTAGAATAAAAACAATTCAATAAAATGTTCTTTTAAATCTACTATTTTTTTGTTTGACAACAAATTTTGGTGTAATTGGGGTATGAAATTAGAGGCTGCTAAAAAACTCTCAAGAAATTTTAATTGAAAATTAAAGAAAACTTAATTTGTCTTGTGATAACCCAAGCTATTAATTATTCTCGAGTCAAAATATCCAAATATTTTTTATTCTTCAATTCTTATAATTAAAAACATATTTATGAATAATCTGCAAATAATGTTTTAGTTTTTCACTTTCTTACTTTTATTAGAAATAAAGCTTTTTGGATATAGAATAATAAATAAATAAAAAAATAGGGAGATTTGATTTTCAAAAATTTTTTCCATTATTTTATCAATGAAGTATCCTACTGAAAAAAAATTTACATTTTACTAAAGAGTGATAATGACTTTAAAAACTTTGGTTATAAAATAATTTATTTATTTTATTTATTCATTCAATTAATGCCTTAAAGGCGATGTTAAAAAGAAAAAAAAAGGAAAAAATTAATAAAATTGATAAAAATAAGACAAGAAAAAAGAAGTTTTATGGCTATTAAAATTTTAACTTAAATGCTTATGTATTATGTGTTTTTCTTATTAATTTAGCTGATTATTAACGGGGATGCATAAGTAAATGGACAAAAATTAAAAGCGAATATCTCAATAAATAAAAATGATATTAAGTTCTGGTTTTTTTTCTGATGTAAAGAATTTATTTTTCAATAGAATTATGATTTTTAAATAATGAAAAAACTCCATCGTGACCGATTTTTCTGAGCTTTGCTTTGACCCCCGTCATAAGGGATTTCACAAAATTTAAGTCAAATTCCTTCAACTTTAATTTAATCCGGTTAATCAGCTGTTGCTCTGTTGAGACTTGCCAACCTCCCTCGTATACTTTTTCACTCAAACAACCCCAAAAATTTTCGATTGGGCGCGCTTGAGGGACATTTAGTGGGTTGATATCTTTGGTCACATAATTTACATTTTCGTTCATCCATGTTGTGCTTACCATAGAATAGTGAGCAGACGCTAAGTCAGGCCAAAAAACGTAGTCAAGGTCTTCATGATACTCATGTATAAATGGGAGCAGTCGTTTATTCAAGCATTCGTCGATATAGATGCTCGAATTGATGGCAACCAACTTTGATAATCGAAAAAGAGGCTTAGACATACCTCGATCAGATATGGCTATCCAAACAAGCACCTTCTTTGGAAACTTCTCTTTTCCAGCAAACCGAACACTGTCCGGACTAGTAGACTTGTCATTTGTGTAATATCCAGCATTTCCCGGCATGTTGTCGCCCGCCAAAGTAAAGTATTTTTCGTCGTCCAAAATAAGCGAACATGGTGAACGATATAGCATATTTGAAAGTTTTTTACTCAATTTCTTGGCTTTCTTATGCTGTACGGCGCTATATTTTGGTGTTTTTTCACGTTTACGATATGAAGTATCCATTTTTGTTAACTGCCGGCCAACTGTTGTCTGGTGGACATTAAATTTTCTTGCTAGACGCCTTTGACTCACTCCAGTTCGATTATTGGTCAATCTCTTCAGTTTTGTCTTCCTTGCAGCTGTCCAGGTAGTTGGACGACCCGTTCTCTTATTTTCCTTGATCGGATCTCCAATTTGAATACGGTTGATCGTATTATATATAGTGCTTCGAGCGATTCCTTGCTAAGTAAAGTGCGCCACAATGTCGGATTTTGCCATTTGTTAAATCATATTTTTGACTGTTTTCCGAAAAGCCTCTCGTTCAGACACAGAAAGTCCCATTTTAAAATTTTTTTTTTGCAATATTAAAGCTAATTTTTAGTAGTTTATAAATAAATATATATATAATCCCCTGATCATTTGCATGATCGGGCAAGTTAACTTAACTTTTGTCCATTTACTTATGCATATTCTCGTTATTCTCGTTTTCTAATTTTTTGATTCCTTTCTTCATTATCACGATTTAGTAGCCCATTCATTCATTCATTTAGGAGTCAGGAGTTCCAGAAGCACAACAAGTCGAGTCACGAGTTTCAAAGCAAAAACGGATCACAGTATAAAATATTTCCTTAATTAAATAAAAACAAATAATAAAGATAAATTTTAATGTTACGAAAAACCAAGTAAGAGGTCATTGCTTCAAATATCACAAAGAAATTTCGAGGCTCCAACATAGAGATAACTTTTTTTTCAACAGAACCGCTAGCATATGGAACTCGCTGCCAAACTAATTAGTTGAAGCCTCCAATGTTAACAGCTTTAAAGCAGGCATTACACAGCACATCAGTTGTCTTAGTGTGCCTTGTCAGCACACTCGCTGACTAACAAGCTACAGTCGAAACTACTACTACTACTACTAAACTAATCAAAATGAACAAACTAAGCAAATCGAACACTTACATCATGAATAAATTCATCATGAGTTGTCTACATCATTAAAGCTTTGATAATCAAATTTGAATCTAAAAGCTAACAAATAGAAAAATTAAAAGTAATAGTAACAATTATTATTGTCTCTTTTGAAAAATAATCGAAACAAGGCAATATGAAGGTTTTAAAAACTGTAAAGGTCAATGTAGCATGAATTCGAATTTTTTTAATTGTGTTTTTTAAGAAAAAAAATATTCCACGTTCTTCAGCTAGCCTTGTTGTCTGAGAAAAGCTTGAAGAAACATTTAAGAATGCTCTTGCTAAGATGGTTATGGCTTCCAGTTAATTACCGTCCCTTAACTTTGAATTTTTAAAATTTTAAAATTATACAACAGCTTCCATAGCGTGTTAAAATGCTTGCAGAAGTCTGGTCTTCTATTTCGGCTTTATTATTATTATTATTATTATTATTTAAGGAATCTTACTTGACGCCAGATTTAATAAAATTTAATTTTTTATCAAATCTTATTTTAGAATAGAATTCACAAAATTTATTGACAGTAAAATCGAATAAACTACTATTTTATTATTTATTTGTTTAGCTAAAGCTAAAGCTGCTTCAGATTGATAAAAATCAAAAAAATAAAATAAAATAAAATCTAGAGTAATATAAGTTAAAATATAATATTAAAAAAAATTAAAAAAGACAATTCGAAAAAATAATTACACGTGCAACATGGTTAAGTAATGAACTTTTCAGGAAAGAAAGAAGAAAATGTAAGGTAGCAATTACACAATGGAGTCGTGTATTCATATATATTGAATCGAAACCCGCTTTGCATCGAAATGACTCAATGCTGCCCTAAAATATCCCTCGCTGAACTCAAATAGTCGATCCGAGACTGTTAGTAATTAAAGTTTATTTAAGGTCTCGTGATGTAAAATGTAAGAGATAGTATCATATTTTATATAACGAACAGCTGAATTTTGGATTACCTGCATTCTTTTGATATTAGTTTCTGAGAAGGAATTATGAAATGGTAAAGTATAATCTAAAATGGATTCAACTAAAGATTTATAAAGATTTCCTTAAGTTTTAAAATTTAATACCCCTTTTTTGTTTGACAAAATCTTTATTAAATTTAGCCTCGAAGTATTTATTGATCTTATTTTCTAAATTACCCTGTTTGTTGAAAATAAAAAAGTGACAAGATCACCAGTATAAAGATAAGAGTATTCATCATTAGTTCTATTTCTTTTAGGGATATCGTTAAAGTTTAATTTATTGTCTCTTATAAATACTTTCCAATTATTTTGTATGGAAATTTCGAAATATCGAAATTCGATTTAACGAATAGCCAATTTTTCGCCAAACTCATTCGTTAAATCGCGAGTTTATTGTAATTAAGTGTTGGTTAAAAAAGAACTCATGGTAACCTTAACTGGTCAAAAAAAGCAATTAGTTGTTTGATTAAAATGATTTTTAAATTTGATGAAAAAATAATTTGGATGAATTTTTTCTACTTAATAAATCTAAATTTTCGTGTATTTGCGATGATGATTTTTTTTTAAATTGATATATTTATTTTTTTTCGATGAAATTTTAATAAATTTGGTGATAAAAATAAAATATTTTGATGATAAATTTCATTATTTTTATTATAAAATTTTAATGTTTTTTTATCCATATTCTGATGATAATCTTTAGATATTTGATGATATAATAAATACCACTTAATTTTACAA
Source organism: Brachionus paranguensis (assembly GCA_016802215.1). Lineage (NCBI taxonomy): Eukaryota > Metazoa > Rotifera > Eurotatoria > Ploima > Brachionidae > Brachionus > Brachionus paranguensis. The sequence continues at coordinate 6,491,355 of JAESIX010000004.1, forward strand.
AGGGAAATTTTACAGAGGAATGTCTTATCTTGGTCAAGCTTTTTATGAAAAAATATAAACATTTTGTAGAATAACAAAATCTTTTCTAATCTTAGTTTACTTTAAGCATCGGAAATGTACAAATGTACCTGTTATCAAAATTTACGGTAATAACTATTTGCATCCATTTCCTTTTAGTAAAGTGCGAAGAAATGTTTTATGTTCGATTCGTGAAAATTATGTATTAAGTTTGCAAATTAGAAAATTGGAAAATTTTGTCAAGTTATCTCAAATATAAAAATATATTTTAAAAAAGATGCAGCTTATATAACAAATTTCTAAATAAAAATAGAATTTTATAAGATAAAAATTAGATTTTCTTCGATTGCAATAAAAAACCCAAAAAATATGCAAAATATTTAAATAAAACTATGAATATTCTAATTTTATTAAAATGACTTCCTCGCTTAATATAATTTTATATTTATTCTTCATTAATTTTGAATCATAAAAACTGTAAATTTTGTTTTTTTTTTAGAAATTGGATTCACTATTGTCTTGTCAAATTGTAATTATTCTTTCTTTATTGGAAAAACTAGCATTTTTTTATATTGAAATTTTACAAATATTTTTAAGAGTTTGATCGATTTTAAAAATTTAAAAACATTATGAAATCATTCGTCATATTGAAGAATGCGATTATCTTACAACGGAGAAAAAAAAAGTAAGATTCACTTTTAAATGACTCAAATTCCATTCAAAATACTTTAACCAATATTTGATGAACAGTAAGTTCAATTTTTTATTTATGTCAACAGTGCCGGAATTTAACTTGTCACATCTTATTAGAATAATTTCTATGTCTTTTAGTTCTAATTAAAACAAAATTTACAAATTTGCTTCGACTCTAAGCAACCTTCTGGTCCAAACTCTCATATTTTTATTGCTTTAGATGAGCCAAAAAAAGAAGAAACTCAAGAGAAGAACCGAGACTCACAACAACTCGATTCACTTTCAAATAAAAAAAAACCGACAGGCTACTCAGTTAACAATCAAAACAGAAGCTAAAGGACCCCTAAATTTAAAACAAGACGAAATATTTGTCGAATCAGAAACATCAAATACGGATTTTTGCTCCAAACAGACTGAATGCCCTGAAACACTGACGACCATCAATTCAAGGCCATCCAAAAAATTCAGTTATTTTTTTTTTTGACTTTTCGAAAGCTTTTCAAAGTGCCTGGCATGACAGTCTAATATATTATTTTTAATTTTTAAAAAAATTAAAAAAAGGGTACAAATTCTTAATTTTATTTATCAATAACTTTATTATTTAACAGTTAGGAAAAATTTAATAAACTTATTTATTAAAATTGAAAGATATTTATTTTATTTCCTTATTCACTCCTTGTAGAGCATAGGGTCATTATTTTTTATTTCTACTCAAGTCGATCATTTGCCTTTACCTTTTTATTAAATTTAGCTTTAGACAAGATTATTATTGAGGAAAATGATGAATCGAAAAATTAAGAATCGACTCAAATCGAAAAACGAAAAACAAAAAACAAAGAAAACTCGGTTAAAATTCTCGCAGGTAATTTGGCTTGTTAAAATTCAACAGAACATTATTAATGGTAGCATTATTAGCGAAAAAATAGTGGAAATTTCTTTATTTTTTGCAGTCAATTCAAGTCATTTGACCATATAATTTTGTAACTAAAGCCAGAAATTAAGTTATTGTTATTTTTTTCTTTAGTATAAATACTATTAAGAAATAATTTTAAAATACTTTTAAGCTAAATGTAGCCACTTTGCTGATTATGTTTGCTTAATTCATTATTTTTGGATTTTAATGAGCAAAATAAGTAAAATTCATATAATTTTATTTTTTTTAAAGTTTGGTTTTAAATTTTTCGATTAAAATATTATTTTATTTTTTTTTAGTTTTTATTTATTTTAGTTTTGCGACATATCATTAACTATTGTTTTAGTTCATCTAAAATAAAAAATGTCTAACATTACTAAACATGTAATTTTATTTTTTTTATTTACCTACTAATAAATATTTTAATGATTAATAAAATTAATTATTAAATATTACTTTAAAAGAAGATTTCAATTTTGAGAAAATTGATAACATCAATATCCGTTTGTCTCTATTGATTTTTTGCATTCATTTTTAGTATTTAAATTCATGTTCTAACTTATTTCGTCGAATTGACCGCAAAGTTTATTGAATTTCCCGTGTCGAACGACAATTTCGAATTGATTCTCAAAAAAGCCGATTTTTTGTTTAAAATTTTTGTTTCAAGAGTGATTTTCCATTATCTATCATAAAACACAGCTTCTCTTATTATTTTTATTTGTTTGTATTATCTATGCCGAGCTAAATCTCCTTGGCTTAGAATTTTTCTTTCACCAAAAATCATCATTTTTCTAAAATTTCTCATTGCATTCTAAAAATACGCTTATGAGATAAAAACACTTTCGCAATCTAAAATTCTTGTGATATAAAAATCCTTTTTTTGTCTAAAAATACTCATTAATAAAGAAAAAAATTTTTTTTAATAAAAACAAAATTAAGTCTAAAAGAATAAGAAATTTTATATATGATTCCAAGCTACAGATTTAGGCTTGCGTCCTCTTTTAGGTTTGTTTGTTTGTTTATTTGTTTATCTGTACCGAGCTAATGCTCCTTCAGAATAAAAATATATATATAAAAAAAAAATTAAGATTAAAATAAAGTTAAATAAGATAAAAAAAAAAAAAAAAAAATAATCAAATAAAAATATTAAAAAAGGACAAATAAGTCCAAGTAATAAAAAAGAAAATAAAATTAAAAACAGTTTGTTGAAGTTAAAAGACAAAAAAGTTTCTGTGCTAGAAAGTTTAATTTGAAACATAATTATTTTAGTCACGATGATTATTATTCAATTTTTCATTGCTTTTTATGTAGTTTTCTTTTTCCTATTTTTTTTTTTTTTTTCCTTCGATTTCAACTTTGTCCGCGTCCAATTCAAATCGAGTTAGGAGTAAAGATGAGCCGACCGTCAACAATGAGGACTTCCTTAAGGGTAAATGTTGTTTTTTTTTTTTTTTTTTTTTTTTTTCGGGCTAAAGTTCCTTCAGATTACAAAAAAAAAAAAAACGTAAAGAAAATATAAGATAAAAGTAAAGTAAGTTAGAATATAAAATAAGATAAAAGAAAGTTAAAATAGACAAATTGTAAGTAATGACACGTGTAAAATTTTTAATTATTGAACAATTCAGGAAAGAAAGAAGAAATAGTTAGATAGCAATTACACAATGGAGTAGGGTATTCGACATATCTTGATTCAAAATCCGCTTTATATTCATCAACCAGCTTGACAACCAATGGAACAGAATGACGCAGTCCTCCCGCTACATATCTTTCGCTCAATTCAAAAAGTCGATTCGAGACAGTTAAGAGTTTGCAACCAATTGTATTAAAACTGTAGTCTATTTTAGTCAATTTTTTTCACTGCAATACTAATTATATGGACACAAGTATATTCTTTCAAGTAATTTTTACAAGTACAGCAGCTTAGTCCCCATTTATTATTGTTTAATGCGACTCTTAGTATCTTGCTATTTAAATAATAATACTCATCAAACGAATACATATCATAGTATCATATCTTAGCATTTACAGCTTTCTTTTTCACACTCGATCAGATCACACATTTCACCTTATACTGATTAGTCTTATTTACGGAGTAAACCTCATAATTGACAACAAAAACTTAATTACTCTCATTAGGAATATTTGAATGACTAATACACCAATCTTTAAATTGCATGTAATTGATTGTAGACCGGCCGTTTGTTTTTTCCTATGCCTACTCAAAAAATGCTGATTTGTTTCTGATTTGGTAAATTTTTAATTCCTTCCTTTCGTAAAGTGTAAATAATGTTTAATGGTGCATTTACTTTAATATCAAACAGTTGTATAATTTTATCTTTTATCTACTTTCTCAACCGTTTAGACGAGCTAATAAAGCCATGATCATGATCCTCTTGGTTTCGAAGCATATTAATATTCTGATATTATTAAAGTAGTAATTTTGTTTGCAAAAAGTTATTTTGTTTAGTGCAAGTAATTTTATTTCAAAAGTGTTTTTAGAAAAGTGAGATTTTTTGGTGATAAAAAAAGCAAAATTAGTGCTAAAAAAAATTTAAAGCCAATCTCCTTTAGATTGAAAAATAAAAAATCTATAAAAAAATAAAATAAATTGTAAAGTAAAAATAAGATAAAATTAAAATAAGTTAAAATATATTATTATTTATTATTAGTAATTACTCTTAGTAATTTTTTATTTTTATATTCAAATAACTCAATTGTCCAAATCTCCTCGAATCAAAAGAGCATAATCGATGATGTTAAACTTTACTAAAATAAAACTTGTCATTTTATTAGTTGATGTCTTGAATAATATATCTACAATAACTTATTAAAATTCAATTTACATTTTTTGGAAATCTGGTCACGTACTAGAATCCATATTAAAGCAACTCAACCATATTGTTATTTTTATTCTTTATCTTTATTTAATAAATTAATAGTTAAAACTAGTCTTTCTATTAACTCCCTACTACATTACATGGTAGCAGTGATATAAGATTGCCACCACGAAGCATTAAAAGCGGTTGATCAAAGTTGGACTGCAGAAGAGAAGATAAAGGATCTTCAACTAGAGAAAACAGGGAATAGTTACGCCCTGGACCCTAATACACCTGTGTATTATGGGAGGAGTACAGAAAATTTAGAGAACTGGATTTCGATAATATTTAATGGGATTAAATCCGTTGGTGTCCTTGAAGACAAAAAGCTCGCATTAATCAATCCTTATGTGAAGGGGACGGCGTAAAGTATATTGTTAAATTATCAAAAGAGCTCAACAATCAAGACATTTGAGGGATATTTAATGTTACTCCAGGAAAGAGATAATTCAAAGGCAAAAAAAGTGTCAATAAAATTAGAACTTTTTGCACTCAAGCAGACAGGAGATTTTGATAGTTTTTTGAGCAAATTTCAAGAATCGGCTAATGAATCGGGTATGGTACAAGAGGATCTTATCATAATATTTTCTCATGCATTAAAGCCACCCAGTCACAAAAAAATCGATGATTAATCGATATTAAAAAGTTAAAAAATTTATTTTTTTTTAAAATTTATTTAATTTATTACAATTATTTATATAAATATTCTCGTAAAACTTATAAAAAACTGTTTAAAATTAATTTTGGCAAATTTTGTCAGAAAAAAATAATAAAAAAAAACAATATAATCAAATAAAAATTAAAAACAATTGATTAAATTTTAAATACATCAGAAAATTATTTTTTTTGGTTTTACATAATGAACTTTTAAATTATAAATCTTGATAAAGTTTCACATTGCCAAGAGTCTTCCTACTCAACTTGTTCAATTGTGTCACTTGAACTTAGAAATAGTTCTTCAGGATTTAAAGTTTCGTTAAAGTGTTTATCAAATACGTGTCTTGAGTATGATGTGGTGTTTTTTTTTTCATCTTTTCTACTCTCATTACAAATTTGTCTGATTAATGCTTTAAATGATCCCCAACTAAAATCCTCACGTTTTGAGCTTATAAAATCTTTTTCCTATTTATAAATTGAATTGAAAAATTAATTAAAATACCAAAGACTGCATAAATTTTTTCCCAAAGCCTGATATCATTAATTTTCAATTTCTATTCGACCACTGACTAGCTTCATTAATAATATTTCCAATCAATCTTCTAATTGCACTTGAACTAGATTGTTTTGGAATTTTTGCTAAGGTAGGAAAAACTTTGGTTAAAATCGAATAGGATTTTAAAGTATTCTGCCCTGAATCGCTTTCGCTTGTAGTCAATTCTCCTGCAAAATTCAATGCACCAGCTTCATTTCTGTCGCCAAGAAGAGTTTGTAATTTATTTTGACTGATCGATTTATTTATTTTTTGATTGTAATTCTCTTTGTTTGCATAAGGTTGATCTAGGTATTTTACTTTTTGCATCTCTCAAATAAGAAAAAAGATTTTTATAGGGCATTCTAAAAAAATTAATTTTTAAAACTAAATAAAAATTTTTTTATTTTTTTTCAAATAATGTTATAGTGCTTTAAAAAATTGCCAAAAAAGCAAAAGATTGTTTAAAATTTTTTTCTAAAAAAGATGTTGCATATATACCAATAAAATGCTAAATATTATATTAATAACTGGTGAAGATGATCTTCCGATTCACGCGTGTCTATTGAAATAAGCCAGTAAATAAGAACAGTAAATTTCTTATAAGCTTAAATGAAAAATGTCAATGTTTTACAAAATTCCATAATATATCTTAAATAAAATAATTAGTTCAAGATTATCTCAAAAAAATTCATTCATAAATTAAACAATCATGAAGTCATAAACTTTTTCTGCTCTTGCTAATTATTTAAGTAAGACCTTTACAAAAATTTTGGATTGAATCCAAATTCTTCATGCATAATTAATGAGATGTAAAAGGATGAACTTTAGATAAAAATCTCGTATTCATTAATTACTATATGTTTAAATGAAAATATTATGATTATTTTTTTGGGTTAAATCTAAAAACATTTTTCATGCATAAAAAATGAGTTGATTCATAGATGAAGCATCCATGAAGTCATCGATTTTAGCTTGACTGGGCAAGATGCGCTTTAGAAGTCCGAATTAGAGAACCTAGGGCTATTGAAAAGGTTAATAAGAAAGCGATTAAATTTGAGAAAAATTTAATTTTAGTCTTATCCTAAATTTTCCAATTTTACAACCATCTCTTAAATATTCGTAATTTTTTGTTAAAGTGAAGCTGATTATTTAATGTTAGAAATGAGGAAAGTAACAAACTCATCAAATCTGGAATTTTAAATTGTTCACCATTCTTTATGATAAAGAAAAAAGACAAAAAAAGAAAGAGGATTCAGACCTGTAATCGATTTTAAGGAGTAAAAAAAATTAACAGTTAGAGAAGATTGACCGATAACACGAGTTGATGAGCTATTGCATAGGCTAAGAAATGCAAAAATATTTAGTACATGTGATGCAATAAACATCGAAAAAAAGTCAAGAAAATATACAGCTTTCAGCGATGGAACACGCAAACTCGAGTGGAATATGATGCCTAAGGGAGTAGCAAATGCTCCTATGGTATTTTCGCGAATCATGCAGCAAATTCTAGGTGATCAGGATTTTGTAATTATATTTATTGATTATTTGGCCGGTTAAAACATTCTTTTACCATATGTTGTACTCCTATTTATGCCAAATGACCCTTGGAATTTTCAACAAGATGACGCTTCGGCAGATACCGTTCTCTCAGTAAGCGACTGGTTCAAATAACAGAACTTTAAGGTTCTGCAATGGTGTTCCCGTTCACCATATCTCAACCCAATCGAAAACTTATGGTCATACATGGATGCCAAAATGCAAAACACTAAAGTTACATCTATTTAACATTTAAAAGATGTTTTACACAAAGATTGGTTAAAGATTCCGACTGAGTATGTGACAAAATACTTTTTAACAAATATGAAAAGTTTTACTCAATAAATGATAATTTGGTATCAAATTTTTATTTTAATTTATCATCAAAATTAAATTTTTATAAATTTTTATTCCCTAAATAAATAAAAAAATTTTCCAACAAGAAAATAAATTTATAATACATTTAATTACAATTTTGCTTCAAAATTTTATTTCTTTGAATTAAATCAACTATACATAAAATTTAAAATTTTATAGATTATTTAAAAATTTATTTGATTAATTGAATATCTATTAGATTTTGGTTGGTTCTATTTCTTTTAAAAGATAAAGCAATAAAATCTTGGTCCAAAGATACAGTTCTTGGTAGCAGTACTTAAGAAGAGTTTTTTAAAAAGTCTGTAATTTATCTAGAATTATAGACTTTAACATATGATTTATTAATTCCAGTAGCTTTGGAAGCAAATAGTTGTTTATTTTATTTTCAATAATCAGATTCTAATTCAAATTAAACCATTAAATTAAATTTATATTAAAAAAACCACAGAATTAAAAAAAAAAATTACGTGATCTTTTTATTAGAAAAAAGGACCTACCTGAAGTTACTTCAGAATTTCAGGATTTCTGAAATTGCAAACGGAATGAGCAGAAAGTTTAATTTTGGATTTTCGACAATAAACCATGTAAACTTCATGTTGTTCAACACTCGTCTCAAAAAGATTCAATAAATTGTGGCGTTTTCGTGTGTCAATTTACAAAAATGAGTTTAGACGGTGCTTTAGAATTAATTTTTGACACAAGTTTATTAATTGAAATCTGAACAGAAATTAGACAAAACTATTGTGTAATTGCTACCTAATAATTTTTTCTTTTTTTCCTGAACTTCCAAATATTTAAACATGTCTAACCTCTAACCTCTAGAAAATGGTCAAGTACTTGAAAGAGTTTTAAATGAGCTCAATGTTTCAGTAATCAATGATAAGTCACCAACTTTCAATATTTTTAATAGACAATACTTTGAAATTCTAGACCTTTTTCTTGCACCTTCTTCCCTCTTAGACAAAATTACAGACTTCAAAGTCCTTTAAAACGATAACATGACAAGTGACCACTATCCGATTCAGACATGTCTCTCAGTGGAGCACCTTATAATTGAGAAACAAGCACAAGACAAACTTGACTTTAAAAAAGCAGATTGGAACAGCTTTAGAGCAATTTTGAGCTCTAATCAATAGCAACCACCTTCAAATATTAATGAACTAAATGAATTCATTACTGAGAATATCCTTGAAGCAGCTGAAAACTACCCCATGACATTGTCGGTGTTATAAAATTACGTAGGAAAGTTAGAAGAAAATTTAAAAAAACTCAATGTCCACTTTTAAAAACACAATTTAATCAACTTACAAGTGACCTACGAAAAAAGCTTTGCGAGTATAGAAATCAAAATTGGCTCAATTTCATCGAAAAAATGGGTAAGAATCCCTTATCTACTAGGCCGTTCTGGCGCAAAATAAATAAGTTTCGAACAAAAACAAGTTCAAACATGATACCAACTTTAGTTTTAAACAATATTTTTTCAAATCAGATGAAGAAAAAGGACAGCTTTTTGGTGAGCTATTGGCTTCAACGTTTACTCCAAATCCTGACCTAACAAATTCAACCACGGAATCCGAAGTTGACTATGAAATTTCAAACTTTTTTTCTGAAAAAAACAAGAATTATCTTTTTGAATCAAATACCATCACTGAAATAATACTTGCAATTAATAAAATTAAAGAAAATTCAGCATCTGGTCCTGACTTAATTCACAGTTTAATGCTCAAAAATCTGCCTGAGTCAACTCTTTATGAAATTTTAAAACTCTTCAATCTAAGTTTAACAACTAGCCAAATACCAAATAACTGGAAAAAAGCACAAGTTACAATGATACCAAAAAAGGTTCCACCAACACAGGATCCGTCGAACTATCGCCCTATTAGCTTGACCAGTTGTCTAGGCAAATTACTTGAACGAATAATTTATACAAGGCTTTACAATTATATTGAGAAAAATTTTTCACTCATTCGAGAGCAATCAGGATTCCGAAAACAAAGACGTACAGCGGATTATCTCTTTTTTCTTATTCAAAAAATAACTGAATCGTTTAACAGGAAAAAAAAATATGCTGTGTTTTTTTTTGATATATCAAAAGCATTTGACAGAGTCTGGCATAAAGGACTTGCGTACAAAATGATCAAAATGCAATTGCCTAAGTACTTAATTTCTTGGATCAGATCCTTTCTAAACTCAAGATCGTTTTGTGTAAATGTGAATGGACAAAATAGCAATGATTTCCCAATCAAAGCCGGAGTACCACAAGGCTCAGTAATTAGCCCCCTCTTATTTAGTATTTTTATTAATGATATACCAAAAAGGGATAAAACAAATAATGAATACTCTCTTCTTTTCGCTGATGACTTAGTTACTTTTTTTATCTATAAATCTAAAAGAAACATTGAACATAGGATCAATACTTACCTTAAAGAATTGGAACCATGGTTAACAAAATGGAAAATGAAGATTTCAATTGAAAAATCTTGTTATATGATATTCACAAAATCAACAAGAGAAGAGCTCAGTCTTGATCTGAAAATATATGGGCACAATTTAAAGCGACAGGATGAAATTAAATTCCTAGGCATCAGATTTGACTCACGACTAACCTTTAGTCCATTAATTGATGAATTAAAAGAGCGTTGCAACTCTAGGCTAAATTTAATTAAAATTTTATCTAATAAAAACTGGCGCCTACATCACAAAACACTTGGAAATTTATATAAATCGCTTATTGGTTCCATTTTAGACTATAATTTTCCCTGTTTAAACTCTTTATCTGATACCAACATTAAAAAACTTCAAACTATTCAAAACTCAGCAGTTCGATCCATTCTTAATCAAAGGTTTGACACCCCATCAAGAATTTTATACCACGAGGCCCAAATAAAATTAAAAATTCATACAATTACGAACCGGCTTTTTGAATTAAGCGAAAGATATGTCAGGGTTGGACTTACTAATTCTGTCCCATTACTTCTTAGACTGGTAAATGAATACAGACGAGGTTTCGAATCAAGATTTGTTAACTATCCAACTCCATTGTGTAATTGCTACCTTGTCATAGACTCTTTTTTGTCTGAAAACTAAACCGAAATAACTTTTGTCTCTTTTTTTTTTTTTCTCATTTCCTTTTGACATTTCATTTATTTAACTATATTTTTAAATTCTTATTTTATTTTTTAACTTTTATTTTAATCATTTTATTTTGATTTTATTTTTATTTTTATTTTTCTCTGAAGGAGCTAACGCTCGATATTGATTTACAAATAAATAAATAATAATAATAGATATTTCAACATATCGTTTTTAATTTTTTTTTTATTACTTAGACTTATTTATCCTTTTTTAATATTTTTATTAATTTTTTTTTTATTTATTTATTTATTTTTTTTTAAATACATTTTTATTCTGAAGGAGCACTAGCTCGGTACAGATAAACAAATAAATAAAGTTAATTTTATTGTTTATTTTTTCTTGCTAATTTTTTTCCGATAAAAATTTTCACAGAATTTTTCATACTAAACTGTCACCTGAAAAAGTTTTCAGAATTTTTTCTCAGAAATTTCAGAATTTCTGAAATATGATAAAATATAAATCAATTGATAAAATTCGGCTAGGTGAAAAAAGGGGACTGTTATTCAATGATTGAAAGCCTATTTCTATATATTTTATGCTTAGAAGGGGTTTTCTGACCGCTGTATAAGACTCTAAACCTTTTTTTGGATAAATCTCATTACAGTATATTTACTAATCCTAACTCCTTGAGTCTGAGAATTTAAATCAGTGACGAGTTTTTATTAGCTAGATGTAGAGACTTTTCTAATCTCTCTAAAAATGCTATTTTCATCCCTAAAAGTTAGCTTCCGAGGTCTACCAGAACGGCTTCGATCAGACACAGCACCAGTCTCTTCATATCGTTTTTTAGTTGAAGAGACACATTTTGGAGATAAAAGCTTGGCTATTTTTTTTTGCTTTTTATCTCCACTTTTTAGCAGATCCACGATCTGCCATTTTAGTGGGCTAGATAAATTTTTTTTAATAAATTAGTGTTCTCATTTTTTTTCTTTTGCACTAAATTTTTCGTCAAATTCAATAAATAAACAATTTTAGATAAATAATATAATTAATTTCTAAATTTTTGATAATACTGTAATCAAGGAGACAAGTTCGGTGTAATAATTGTGAATTTGACTCCTTTTCCTTTTAATTTCCTTAAAGCTAAACTAATCTCTTTTAGGCTTATAGACTAATTGATCATTATCACATTGTGGCTTTAAAAAAATCCGAATTAAAATCAGTTTTTTCGCTGTCAGTTTTGAGTCACATTAATTAAATCAGAATTGGGACTAAAAGTTGAAGACAGGAATTCTCCAAAGAATTTTCCTTTTTCACTATCTGTTCTGATTTTGTTTGATTATTTGAAACTTAGCTTGAAATAATTTTTGTATCTTTTTAAATTTGAATTTATTTATTTTTTCCAGAAAGGCCAGCTTGATAGAAAATTTTTGCCCATTTTCTCGATAATATCAAACCAATTTTTGTTCCATAAATTTTTAAAGATATTCTTAGCTAGAAAGTCAAAGAGTTTGTTTTATTGATTTAGATATTTTATCTCGTCAATACTATCTGAACAAGAATTGTAGTTAGAGATGCTATTGTCAATTTGTAAAATGACTTATGAGGCAATTGATAAAATTCCAAGAAAAATAAATATCTTTAATTAAATTTTATTTATTTCATAAAATTCGCCTGTCTTGGCGATGTCAAAAAATAAAAAGTTTTTAATGAAATTTTTCAAGTAAACATAAGGCAATCCAAGTGCTTTGTTTTGGACATAGTTAGGATTTATTTAGTGTTTTTTTGCTGTCGAGTGTGCAACAATGAGATGCTCTTTTCGAAAAGCTAGGTTCAAGTTTGGCTTAAAAGCCATGGGAAGATTTTTCTATGAAAAAATTGTTAAATTAAATTACTAATGAATTTTTTTGCTTATTTTTTGCAAGATTTAAATTTTTATATAAATAAAAAAATTTTTTTGTGGAAAAAGATTCAAGCTTTGCCAATTAATTTTGGTAAAAAATTAAAAAATAGTTTATTTTTATTATTTTTAAAATTTTTGGTTAAAGTAAAAAGGACAATTTTATTATACGCCAAGTTGTTTTACAAGATGACACATTTTTGACTCAACTTGACTGTGACAGAGACATAAGAATCTCATGTAAAGATATATATATATATATATATTTTTTAATGAATCTTTTTTGATTTCGATTCAATCGCGATTGTATGCTTCATTATTTTATAAATTTTAAAATGGTCACTTGTCATATCTTGATTAGATAATACTCTTAATTCAGTAATTTTGTTTAGAAGTCGGGAAGAGACAAAAAATGAATCAAGTAGTTCATATTATTCTCTATTAAAAAATTAAAAAATGGATGATTTGTCATTTATGATTGATAGGTCCAATTTTTTTATAATTTTAAAAAAATTTCCGATTTTCATTTTTACCAAGACAGTCTATTTGGTTGTACTTAGCGTTTAAGTCACCACCAAGAAAAAAGTTTTAACATTTTTTTTATTACTTCAACAAGCCACGGAGGAGTTTTATCTTGCCAATTTTCTACTCTTCAAAAAATTATTAGAAGCGTCTTATTTATTCTTAAAAAAATCTTTTTTTTTAAATGAATAGGTTACAATTTTTTATTCATGCATGGTCAAAATTTAAAAAATTTTAATTATTAATTTGATTTTAAAACTTTATTAATAATTACAGTCATTATTCAATTATAAGATATAAACTATGATAAAATTATTAATTAAAATCTAAAGCTCCTTCAGAATAAAAATATAAAATCAAAGGCAACATGAAGTATAGTACGATTGTACTGTACGATTCCAGTACTATTGATGATGAAAAAAGCTAACGATTCAACACAAAATTGCATATTCAAGTTAAATTTTTTTTTCCTTCAGTACGATTATGTTTTTGAATAAATTAATTAATTCTGAGAAAAAAAATTTTTTATTTTTTTATTATATTTACTTTGAATAGTAAAAATTCAAGGGTTATCAAAAATTTGGTACAAAAAATATTGTACATTGTGTACAAACTTCTATTTTAGCAAAATAACCAATCGTACTAGTAGTTTATTAAAAAAAAGAAAAAAACTTTTAGCCTCTTTATTTGAAACATGAGGGTCCATCAGAATAAAAAATATTTCATTCTACCAAAAAAAAAACTTCATGTACACTCTGTACATAAATTTGTACATCCGCTGTAAAAAACTCAGCCTGGAAATTAATTTTTAACCCAATAGTACAATAGTACAATCGTACTAAACTTCATGTTGCCAAAATCAAAATATAGTGAAATAAAATAAAAAGTTTAAATTATAGATGAAAATTAAAATGTTTATATATTTAAATACCGAGTAACAGTTTAAATATTTACGGAAATAATTACACATTTGAGTCTTTCCCTCAAAAATACCCCAAACAAAGCCTTAACCGAAATCCTTAATCTCTTTAATCTAAGCCTCAGCAAAGGGGTCGTCCCTAAGGCGTAGAAAGTCGCACATGTATCTATGATTCCCAAAAAATCAGGTCCGTAGAGTGACCCGTATAACTACCGCCCCATTAGCATTACTAGTTGCCTAGGTAAAGTCCTAGAACGTATTATCTTTAATAGGCTATATAAAGTAGGATGATTATATGCGAGGAGCAATCGTAAACACAGAAGAACGGCTGATAACTTAATGTTTCTCACACAAAAAATTATCGAATCGTTCAATAGGGAAAAAAACACATGTGGTATTTTTCTTGATATTTCCAAAGCATTTGATCGAGTCTGGCATAATGGCCTAATATATAAACTTGTTGAGCTTAAGGTGCCAGATTACATCATCCTTTGGATAATATCCTTCCTCAGTTCTAGACACTTCAAAGTAAACACAAATAACTCACTAAGTGGTCCATTCCAAATAAAAGCTGGTGTCCCACAAGGGTCAGTAATAAGCCCTTTCCTCTTTAACATCTTCATTAATGACATCCCGAAAATAAGAAAAACTTATTCATGTTATTCGCTCCTGTTTGCAGACGATTTAGTCACGTTTTTTTTTTCCAGAAAAAAGGGCAACATTGAATCTTAAATTAATAAATACCTTAGCGAACTAGAACCTTGGCTTTGTAAATAGAAGATGAAAATTTCAATTGAAAAATCCTCTTCTATAATATTCTCTAAAAGTAATAGTATTCCTAAATTAAAACTCTCTTTTTTTGGCAAGATCCTGCCTTATTCAAAATCTATTAAAATCCTGGGAATCACATTTGGGGTCTACCCGATAAACAATTGTTAACAGAAAATGTTAACAAAAAAGGGACCTCCGATTTTGTTAACAGTTTGGTAACAAATTATGTTAACAAGAAATAATGTTACCAACACTTTTTCTAAGAAAAATTTTGTTACCAAAATAAATATTATGTTAACAATAAAAAAATTTGGTTAACAATTGTTAAATTATGTTAACAAACGAAAAATTTTGTTAACAAGTTAAACATTAAATTAAATAGTTATATTTATTTTAAAAAAAATTGTAAAGTAATGTCTAAAGTTCGTTTCTAATCTTAATAAAAAAATATCTTAAAATAAAGCTAATTTTTATGTGATTTTGCAATATGTAGTTTTAAACCTCGTTGTCCCTCCATAAATTTTCCGCATTCTGGACATTCCGTTGGATTGTTTTTGTTACATAAAACACGCTTAATTTCATCAACAGCATTAGCTGAAGTTTTAGCACTTTCTAGGCTCATAATTTCCACCGTGATGGCCTTCTTTTTGGTGTTACAATTCATATGAGATAATTTTTCATATATATATTAATTTTTTCATCATTATTAATTATATCACACTTATCTTTTGATAATTCGTCTTGATTTAGTTCTTCTGCATCACATACACTATCAGATAACTCATTTTCTAATGTCCCTGAACTAGACTTTGCACGGACCGTCTCAAACTCATTTGTCTCATTTTCGTTCTCATTTTTGTCTGAAGATTCATCAACCTCACCTTGATGATTACCTTCGTAGTATTCAGCGCCGAATTCATTTGCAAATTCATCAAAATCCTTTTCGGAACCAGCATCCGAACTTAATAATCGCCTAAACCTTAATAATCAAGTAGATGTAATTAAGCAGATATGCCAATCAAGGCTAAATATTATTAAAAATCTGTGCAATAAATAATGGGACCTCAGCAAAACTACACTTGGTACAATCTATAAATCTCTTATTGGTTCCATTATTGATTAGTCATTTCCTTGTTTAATTCCCTTTGGCGACAAAAATGTAAAAAAACTTCAAGTCATACAAAACTCAGCAACCCGTAGTATTCTTAGACTCAAATACAACACCAAATCAGAAACTCTTTTTCACCATGCACTCCAAAAACTGAAGTTGTATAAGGTCGGTAATCAAATTTTTTGTTTAGGTGAGAGCTATATCAGAAGAGGTTTGCAAAATCAGGTGGCTCCTACGTGCCGACTCGCCCTTGTGTAGTTTTTATCTTACTATTGACGAACTCTTTCCACTAATTCAAAACAGTTGTTAAACCTTTATCTTACATAAAACTATCTATATAATCAATCTTAAACTTTTTTTTTCTATACTTAAAAACTAGTATATTATTTTTTTTTTTGCTGAAGGAGCTAAGCTCGACCAGCTTTACAATAAAATAAATAAATAAATAAGTAAAAATTTTATAATTTTTTTTCTAATTGTGCAAAAAAGTTTTGATTAAAATATGCAATAAATTGCAGATTTCTTGCAGAGCTTAAAATTAGCTTGTACAAATTTGTACAATATACAGAACCATTTTTGCACAATTAGAAGAAAAAATTAAAACATTTATAACAGTTTTATTATTATTATTTATTTCAAAAAAAACTCTTGGATGATAATAAAAAAAGAAAAAATAAGAAAAATATTTAAAAAATTAATAAATTCTAAATTAAAATAAATCATAGAATTAATATTTTTTTCATTTTACTTGATGTCTATTTTCTAAAAAAATTAAAAAATGAAAATGTCCAAAAAAGAAAAACCGTGACTTAAAAATTTAAGATTAAGGGTGCGTGGTGGTGAGGTTTGGAGCAAAAACTGTAGCAAAATATGTTTTATTAAATAAAACATCATTTTTATTTAAATTTTTTTTATTACAATTATTTTTAAAATAATGGTTAAACATTTTTTAATATAACTTGTTGAACGTAAACAAAAGCAAAAAATCTTTATATTTTGAAGAATAGATTGAATATTGGTAGAAACAGCACTAAATGTTAAGTTTTTAAAGCTTTTTTTTTATTTTTATGCTTAAATTTTTCAAATTTTTTAAAAATTACAGTTTATTTTTAAATAAAAAAAAATGTTTTTCTTTGCTTTATTTTTTTTGTTCCAAACTTCACAGCCGCATTAATGGTATAGCAATTATTTGTTAAAAAGCAGTTAAAAAAAGGAAGTTTAAATTTTTTCTAACAAGAAGTGCAAAATACTCAACAAGATGTTTCACAATAATTTGCTGAAGAGACTTAGGCTAAGGAAAAGAAGGCAAATAACATTGTAGTTAACGTGATTATATTAGAAATTGTTTCTACACACAATTTTAGCTCTTTAGCATCTTACTGTTTCGCAGAATTACGCTAACGATCTGATTTAATGGTCAAAGCAATGGTCAATGAGATTATGATAGATTAAAAGAAGAAAACAAGTTCTAAGTCGTTACTTTTTTATGATAAAATCTTTAGTTTAAAAGATAAGTGAATATCACCCATCAAACAATAAATAGATCTTAAAAGTTTTATTTTTAGTTATTTTTGTCAGTAAATAAATTCTTTTTGTCATTTAAATGATTATTTTTGTCAGTTGAATAAATATATTTATTAATTAAATTAGTTTATTTTTACGTTTAAATAGGTTATGTTTTGTCAGACCAAAATTATTGAATAGTCATTCCAACAAATATATTTGTCAGTCAATTAGTTTTTTTTTAGACAAAAAAAATAAAATTTATCACCATATATTTTTGTCACCCCCAAAAAGTTTTAGCATTTATCAAATACTGAAATTTTATTATTTAAATGACTTTCAGAAATTTTTAAAAAATATTCCTCATCAAAATTTACAACAATTTATCATCATAAATATCAATAATTTAAAATAAATCATTGTTAAATAATTGAATAATAAAGCATTCAGTTATTATCAAGTAGTTCATTTAAGCGTTCAAATTCAAATACAAGTGCTTATTTTTTTCTTCAAGTACAAGCCTTTAAAGTATCGAATTTATTTTAATTAAGAACAAATTTATTTTTATCGTGAAAAAAAGAAATTAATTTAGAATTTTAAAGCTATGTGGATTTCGAACAAAAATATTTTAGAATATTTTTAACAAAAGTTCCCAACACGAAGCCTTTTTAGAAATTTTTTCATGGAAAATGAATCATCTTCTTTAAAAAAATAATTTTTTCTCTGAATTTTAGGACACTCCTTTTTCTTTTAAAATTTAAAAATCAATACACATTTTTAGCTGGTTTTATTCGCCAATAGTTAACTTTTAAACTCAAAGCTCTTCCTTATATATTATATTATTAAATTTTCAATTTATGTAAAAATGGATTTTACAAAAAAATATTATTCATTGAGTTGGCCATTGTTGTGAATAAACAATGATAATTTTAACTTAATTTTGTCTCAGATTTCAGACCAAATTTTACAAAGTATTTACAATCTTAATCTGTGATTATAGTAGAGTTTTTACCTCTTCTAAGACATTTTTTTAAGCTGACACTACATCCAATTTTGCCTCAATATCCACAAGCATGCGCTGAGTTAATGCAATTGAGCAAAATATTTTGAGCATGTCAAAAAAGCTGCTTTAAAAAGTGTTGAAATTTCGGTACAAAATTTCTTTTTTTTTTAATTTAAAATCAAATTGAATATTTTCTTCTTTTATGTATGTATCTTTTAATTCGCATATTTAAACGAGATGGATTTTTATTTCAAAAAATCTAAAAATTTATTAATTAATTTTATTCTAAAGAAATTAAAAAATTTTGACTCAACAAGCCCTAAACAACCACATGAAATTAAGAATTTAAATTTTTGTAAAACAAACTGAAAAATATCAATCTGAAGCAACTCATATTCTGAATTTCTTAGTTATTAAATTATAAATCGAAATTATGTTTACCTTTTAGTATTTTTTTTGGCACGTAATTATTAATAATTTTAGTTATATTGAAATAAAAAACAAAATTACTGAACTAAGGAACAAATGTATTTTTTTATTTCTATTTTGATAAAAAAGGTACATAAATATAAAAAGTAAAACAATTTATATCAAATTAGAACAAAAATAATTAAACATAGACTAAAAAAATATTCAATTTACTTTTTTTTTGTTTATTTGATTCAACTGGTCTACCACGTTTTTTTTTTAATTGGGACTGTGTAGTAACGATTGGGGTCTCTTCAAGACGAATTCTTTTTGATATTGGCTCTTGTACAGGCGGATCGTCCGAATCTAATTCTTCATATATGCTGATTCCCAAATCATTTATTTATGGTGAATATTAACTTACTTAGGCGAGAACAGACTGCGATCACATGATCACATTTATAATTCTTAAGCCAATCTTTGCAGCTGCAAGTGCTTAGCTCCCATTCACCAGACAAATTCTATGAGGCCTGTTTACAGGTCCAATCGTTATCGGCGAAAGTCATAGCTAGATGTCCTTGAGCTGATTCTAAGTTACGAAAAGGAGGTAGAGGTTTTTCCATAGTTTTTTTTACTTGTTCCTGCTCAATGGACTCATCTTGAAATTAAAAGTTTTTTTAAATATTTGTTTCAATTAAATCAAATTATCTATCAAAGAAATAAAATAGTCACTAATTCAATCATATTTGACAATATTTAATTTAATTGTCCAAACAAAAAATAATTGACGCTAACATCAGTATTTTTGTTCTAGAAAATATTTATTTTTTTTTTTTAAATATATTATACGCGTTTTTTTTTATTGTTTTTTTATTTTATCTTTGAACATTTTCGGTTAGTCATATAAGTCATTTGTTTAGGATTATTATTTTAATGTATTTTATAATAACTGTTGACTAAATTTTTATTAGGAGTTAATTTTAAAAAAATTTTAAAAGTTCTTAAATAGTGTAGACAAGTTTATAACAGAATTTTACAGAAAAAATCTGAAAAATTCAATGGATATGCTTCATTAGCCACTCTCTGGGTCAAAGTCTAAGTTATTAGCCTCTTCCTAAAGAGTTAGTTTCAATATTATTTAAAAAAATATCAAACTTTCGTCTTATTTCCATGTGCAGAAAATTAATCGAAAAAAATTTTTGAATTGATAATTTTTATATCTTAAATTGAACTCTAAATTGGTAATTTTTTTGCTTTAGAATTATTTTGTAGGTCTTGACTTTTTTGATGCTATAATAATTTGTTCCTTTTCTACCCTAGCGGATAACAGGGGTAAAGCTCATTTCCTTTTCTAGTACCTTTTATAGCAATGGCTCCGATCTGACTCAGACGTTACTGCATCGAGTTGATCATCTACAATTATTACCTAGCCGAAATCGGTCCTCTGAACTTTTTAATGAACTTAAAATGAACTTTTTTTTTTAATTTAAATAAAATCAAAAAAATCTTTTTTTTCTAAATTTTTTCTGAATAATTTTTAGATTTCAATTACTATGTAAATTCTGAATTATATCCAAGTATTGTTAAAATTTTTTTGATCATTGAGATTGAGTAAATAAAAATCGCAAAAATATTAAAAACAAAACCTGTTATTTTGATTCATTCAAAATTTAAATTTAAAAAGAGTATTTTATAGTTTTAATTTTTGGTATTTTTTTCGATATGTATTACAGACCAAAAGTCAGAGATTAATTTTAAAGGGTTATTTTATTTAGATTTTTAGACAATGGAAACACAATTTTTAATCAAACTTATGAAAATTAATTTTTGAAATTTTTGAATCTAAAACATTTTTTTAGGTCTTTTACTTGAAGCCATTTCTTTGGATTTTAACTTCTATTTGTGCTTGGCTTATAAATTTTGTTAAATAAATAAATAGAAGATGATTATGATAGAAATCTAATTTCCTTTTAAATCTTTAAACCAAATATATTAAATTATGAAATAAAAAAAAATTTCTTTAATCGTTGCTCAAACTCAGAAAAATCTAATCTCATTATCTTTGAATCAGCAAAAATCTGTCTACAATATTTATTAATTTCATTGTGAGAACATTCCATATCGATTTCTTTTACACAACTCAAAAAATCTTCTCTACAAACAATTTCCTCATTTTTTTTCTTCAACAAGCCAATTATGTTATGCAAGTGAGTCAGCTTTTCTGCCTCAAACTGTCGCTCTAAAGTCCTAGCAAACAAGTTGTCACTGCAAGTCAAAAAAGCACTTAGCTTGGACAAATTTATTCGCGATTCTTCCCATAAATATTTTGCGCT
This sequence comes from Brachionus paranguensis, assembly GCA_016802215.1. Classification (NCBI taxonomy): domain Eukaryota; kingdom Metazoa; phylum Rotifera; class Eurotatoria; order Ploima; family Brachionidae; genus Brachionus; species Brachionus paranguensis. Next base: position 6,512,506 of record JAESIX010000004.1, read on the forward strand.
TTTTAGCACACTCACCAATTCAGAGATAAAACTTTGATTTTTGTACCCAAAACTATTTTTAACAAGTTTGTAAATATCATTTTGTTCCAGGCTTAACTCAGTGCTTTGAAGCATCAAATTTAAATAAAAAGAGCCCAAAGAAGAATAAAATTTCATTTGAATTTGGTCATTGGCCTGGTCATCTAGCACTAGTCCCATCAATTTAGCCAGTTTTAAATTAGAGAAATTTTTACAAGATTGTTTAATGTTCACTACCCATTCCAAAGCCAATTCTTTGGATTTAAATTTACTTTGAAAATACTTTAAGGCAAAGCGGCTCATTTTGTCAACAGATCTACGGTTTAAACAAAGCAAATAATCATTGTCTATCTTGGATATTAATAATTCATTTAAGACCACCTCAAGCTCGACTCTGGTTAATTTTCTACTAAAAACTTGCTGAACTGAATCTGAATTTTCTCTATGTGTCACAAAAATAAATTTTTTGCCAAAATTTTGAAAAAAATTAGATTTTTTTTGCTCGTTTTTTTCTTGATCAGAGTCTGAAGTTTCTGACTTGTCTTCGGAGTGACGTTCAGCTCCGGTCAGTTCTTTTATAAGGTCTCTTAGCAAATGGTCACTAGACTTGAATGTTTTACCATTATTTGTCACATATCTGCACCTAGTCCAATCTGGTCTTGGAGTCAATGTTCTTTTTGCTTTTTCGGTCTTTTTTAGGAGCTGATTTATTTCATTGTTAAATTTTGTTTTTAAATTTTTTAATTTAAAAATATCTTGTTCCATTAAAGACAAGTCTTGCTGCAAGGAATAAAAAAGCTGTTTTTCTTCTAAGTAATTATTCTTAAGAGAGCTGAATTGATCTTTATCGACAACTTCATTATAGTCATAGTCAATTAGCTCAAGATTTTTTATGCAGTCTGATAAACTGGAACGAATTTGTTTCAGTTGCATTTCAAGCTCATGAGCGTCGTTTGAACCGAAAATTCTTGGGTTCGACACCACACTGCCAAATGGCGTCGATGACTCCAGAATCTCTTCATCAATTTTGGCTACATTTTGAATATTTATTCTAGAATTGTTCATTTTTTGGATATTATTTCAAATATTGTCTCTACTGGTATTTTATTTCAAATTTTGATTGTTTTAAAAAATTGATAATTTGTTTTTAGTCAGTTTGTTGGATAGAGGAAAATTTTTTTTTGTTCGACGAAAATAATTTTAAGATTTATTCATGACATGAATTATTATATTTTTTTTAAATTTATCACTATTTTTTAGATATTGAGCAAAAGGAATAAAATTCTAGAAAAATGCAGATAAATGGCTTGGATTGAGCAAAGTTATGGAAAGTTGTTTTAAGAAACAATTGGCGCGAAATGCTACTTAGATAAAAATGAAGATTTTTATAGTTGTTTTAATTTTTTGCTTTATAAACAAAAATAGCAGCCGCAAAATGAGAACTTTAGAGATCGATTCTGAGTCTAATGTAAGCAAAATTTTAAACCAAGTGCTAAGAAATTACGACAAAGATGTCCGACCGACAGATAATGGTATCAATTTTTTTATAACTTCTGAGCTGTTCCCAAATATAATTAGAAAAATAAAATTTTTATTAGTAATTTCAAATTAACAGCTTAAACAATTTTTAGTAAAATTTATCATGCTAAAAAAATACCTTCCGAACAGAAAAATTTTCTGATATTAAATATTAAAAATTTAATTAAATTTCAAATTATTTCTATTGATTTTAATTGTTTATAAAAATTTGATCAGTTTATGCCAGATTAATAGGTATTAACCTTGAAAAAATTGTTATTGAAATCACTGTTCATGAAATTGTTCATTCTACTAATTTATCCATATCAAGCTTTTTGATATTTGGAAGAGTGAAGTTAAAAAAAATGAAACAGGGACAATTTGCAGTTTTTTAATTTTATTCACTTCGAAAAGCTATTAAGGTTCTTCGGATAAAAAATTTAGAACATTTAAAAAAAAATTAGTAGTTTCTAGTCAAAATTTAAAAGAATAAGAAGAAGAAAGTGAAGAAAAAATATTAAAATGAAAAAATCCAATTAAAGAAAAAAATAATATTTTCAGTTATAAGGCTTTATTTCTCAGTGTAAAATTATTCTCAACACTAAATAAATAAAGTCAGGAGTCTATATTTTCAAGTCATTTTATTTTATTTTATTTTATTTGAATGGTTTATTTGATCAATTTTTTAAACCTCAAATTTTTTTTTACTTTTCTTTTAAAATTTTTCAACAATAATGCCGCACCTGAATTCAAATTTTAGTTAACAAAAAAATGAATTAATAAAAAATTAATTCTTTTGATATTTTTTTCTTAATTCTTGGTGCTGCACCAAATTCATAATAAAAAAAATTCTTTATATTTTTTGTCTTAAAATAAAGTCTTGATGACGCATTAAATTAAGAATTTCAGAGTTATTTAATTTTCATTATCTTAAAATTTTAAACAAGATATAGTCAGATCTTACTCAAGACCAATTAGCATAAGAATTATAAAAAAAGGAAAATTCAAAAAGATCTTACCTATTTTAAAATAAAATCTTAACATATATAATTTTATAGGAAATTTTAATCTTATTTTTTATTTGGAGAGTTGTTTTTAAGTCAAAGTCATAACTTAAATTTTTGTTACTTAGACTTAAAACTGTGACTTAAAAACAAGTCTGCTTATTTGTTTCTTAATTTTTCCCAGATAAATTGTCTAGTTTATAAATATTTCAAGGTTAATATTTTCAAGATCATTTTTTAAATTTAGAGAAAAAAAACAAGTAAAATTATTTAACCAAAAATTTTTAGAAAATTCTTCGAAATTAAAATAATTTTTTTTTGAAAAAGAAATTTTTGTATCAAAAACATTGATTGCATTCATTATCTTCATTTTTCATCTGATTTCCCAACAGACAAGAAAAAAAATTTGATTTAAGTGGCAAAATTATTAATTTTATTTTAAAAAAAGTAGGTTCGCCTTCAAAAATAAAAGTAGACATTTATGTCCGCAGCATGAGCAGAATATCAGAAATTGATTCAGAGTATACATTTAACTGTTATTTTCGACAACGTTGGAAAGATGAGCGCTTATCATTCGATTATGGTCCCAACATGATCATAGTGAACATAAAACTTCTCGAAAAAATATGGCAGCCTTACACTTATTTCGCCAATTCAAACATGGCCTACATCCATAAAGTACCAAGTTCCAATCGTTTTTTTCGAATTAACCGCGACGGCACCGTTCTTTATTCGATGAGGTCTTGACCAAACTTGATTAAAAACATTTTCCTTAATTCTTTTTTTAGACTTACAATCACCAGCAAATGTCCGATGGATTTAAAAAATTTTCCAGTCGACTTACAAAAGTGTCCTCTTTTCATATCTTCATGTAATTAATAAAAATATTTTATCTTAAATTATTTTTGTAATTTTTTAGTTGTCTATTCTGTAAATGAAGTTGAATACATTTGGAACAAATCAACGAAAGAAAACAAAGCCATCAATGTTGCTAAAGATATGCAAATGTCTCAGTTTGATCTTCTTGGTACCGAAGAATACTCCACCAATCTCATTCTAAATAGAAGTATTTTTTGAAATTAATTAGTTAAAAAACCCTCTTAATTTGTCAAAGTAACAAAAAAACTCTCTCTTTTCATTTAAAATGAGTAAAAATTCTGTCGCCTTCCAAAAAGCTTTGGAACATTTGGAGCAATACAAAAATCAAGGAGAAAAAAAAGAGCCTTTCTCTTTATCAGACTTTTTATCTTTGGATAAAATTATTAAACTTTTGGAAACAAATATCCATTATAGAATTTCATTAATTTTTTTTACGATTTACATTTTAATTTTTATTGCATTAGTGACATTTTTTTTTATTTTTTTAATCAAAAGTATAGTAAATTGGTTTAAAAATTTATTATTAAAAAAAAATAATGAAAATGTAGAGAAAGATAATTCAGTTGACACAACAATTCAGGATACATCTGCCAAGTCAAATATTGATTCTTTCTTTACTGAATCAGAAATAGAAAAAAAAGAAATTGTCAAGGAAGATCAAGGCATTAAATTTCGACGAAGTTCAGGCTCAATAAAATTATGTAAAAAATCCTCATTAATCGAGCAAAACCTTGATATTGATGATGATAAAAAAACTCTTTAATTTAAGTCAATCAATCATGTTTGGTGGGAATTTTTAAATTCAAGCGTCAATTAAATTATTTTTTTATTCAAATTTATCTTCCATGCATTTTGGTTGTGATAGTATCATGGATTGGATTTTACATTGAGAGAGAGGACGCTGTCGATAGAATCTCTTTAGGTAAAATTTTTAATAAAAATTTTTCTTTCAAAATTTTTTAAAATTTTCAAAAGGAGCTCTTTCAATTTTAACCATGGTTTATTTGATTATGGAATGCAAATCAGATTTACCAAAAGTTAAATATTTCACCGCTTTGGATATCTATTTGGTAGTGTGCTTTTTTTTTATTGTTTCATCAATAATAGAATATGGTGTTGTTCATTTACAAATTGAGCAGTTGGACGAACAGGATACTCTTACTGTTTACCGATATCTGAGTTTAAACAGGCGCGGGATAAAAAATTTCAAAAAAAGCCTAAAAGAAATCGAAAAAGATGCGTGCCTAATAACTCCCATTAATCAACCAAAGTCAACTAATGAGTCATTTAACACTAAAGAGGATTCGGACGAAAGATTTAAACTGCTTAGTTTATTAAATAAAGAGAACCTGCGCGCCAAAGTGTTGTCTATTTTGAAATCAGGGCCGAGCTTAGGCAAATACAGCAGAATCAGCAGAATTGATTTTTATTCGAGAATTTTTTATCCAATTTCATTTACCTTGTTTAATTTATTTTATTGGAAATATTTTTTGAATATAAGAGATATTAATGAATAAATGATGGACTTAAATTTAAATATTCTTAAATTTCTTAAGTTTTTTTGGCACCCCCAAATTAGACAGTATTGCTTAACACAACACAACTCAAGACATGATTTTTGATAAATTTACTAAAATTTTTTTTACGAAAATTAACGTAAAATTTCAAAAAATTATGTAAAATTTCCATATTTTCTAAAAAAAAAATTTCAAAATTTTTCAAATTAGTATTTTAGCTTTAATTAATAGGAATTTAGGCAAAATGTAATAATATTACATTTTTAAATTTTCATATTTTTTAATATTCTAATATTTTTTATGTAATATTTAAGAAAATTAAAAAAAAAGAGTGAAATTTAGTTCCCATACCATAAATTTTTAATAAAATACCCCAAATTTTTAATTTTTTAGCCCAATTTTATTAAAAAACAAACACAAAAAATAAAAAAAATGCAACGATTTTAATGCCCCAAAAAAAAACTTTCTAATAAAAATTTTCTTAAATATTACACACAAAATAAAAGGGCATTGTGAATATTGGTTCAAAAAACATAAACAAAATATAAAAAATGCCAAAGCTTAAGTTCTAAAGGACCAAAACAAATTCTGTAAATTGTAACAACTGGGGGTTGTGAAGTTCGTTTCAATTCGATCTTTTCAATTCAGAAAATTTGAATAACTTTTTTACTAAAAGAGATAATTTAGCTCTGTAAAATGCTTAATTTTAAGCAAATTTGCTTAATGTAGTAAAATAAGTCTGCAAAAAACTCTGCAATTTTCTGCATTTTACACGCCATTATAAAGTATTCTAATCATCTTTGTAGAGTTTTTGCAGACATATTTTTTTGGTTTTATGCACAGTTGCTTAAACATTAAGTATTTTACAGAACTAAATTATCTCTTTTAGTAAAACAGTTATTCAAATTTTCTGAATTGAAAAGATCGAATTGAAACGAACTTCACAACCACTAGCAAATGATACATCTTTTGTACTACCAATATACTGATTCTGCAAAATTGATAAAATTGTGAATTTTAGTACAGAAACTAAATCAAAATATAAAAAACGCCAGATCTTTAATTCGGACCGACCAAAACATGTTTGGCAAATTGTAGCAACTGATACATCCTATTTATTTATTTATTGAATTGAATTAACCTCCTTTAAGGAGAAGTAAAGTAAAATTTTTCTAAAAAAGTCATTAAAAATAAAAAAAGATAAAAAAGTAAAAATAGAATTACAAAAATAAAAAAAAAAAAAAGAGTTATGATTCAATTGAAAATAGAAAGAAGGATTAGAGCTAAATTAACTAGCTTTGACCAAATTTCAGAGTTTCAACTCTGAATTCAGAATTTCAGAATTTAAGAGTTTCAGAGTTGAATTTTAAGCTTTTTAGGCACAGCCAGATAGATTCAGAGATGCCATCATTAGATATCAAATTGTTCTTAAGGTTTAACTTAAGTTTTTTTATATTATCTGCTATATTTGAGATCTTAATATTTAATTGCTATGAGATTAATACCAGATCCGAGGAGAATGATTTATTTGACGGGGGTCATTATACATGTTTTTTAAAATTTGTGATGAAAGATAATTAAATTTAGCTGTATCAATAAAACATAGTGATGAGAAGATGTAGAGTTCATCAAAATTGAAAATTTTGAGAACTTTTAGAATTCTCGACATGTGACAGTAAGGAGCTAAATTAAACATATATCTTATTAAACTGTTTTGTAGGATATTAATTGAATCCTTGGTTTTAGAATTAATAGTGAGGGCTTCAAAGCCATATGTATATTTTGAAAGACAATAAGTTTTGTAGATAAACGACTTAAAGTTAGGAGAAGAGGTTGGATTGTTTTTAGGCAACAGAAAAGAAATTCCAAAGAAGGTGCTCTGAACTTTTTTGAAATTTTCCAACGCTTGAGAATTGAGATCAAAGTCTGATTTTATTGTAAAGCCAAGATATTCAATCTGGTCGGTTTCTTTAAGTATTGATCTATTAAGGTAAAAAACTGTTTTAAATGGTGGAGAACCAAAATTAATAACATGAGTTTTATTTGGGTTAAGTTTAATTCTCCATTTGGATCCATATTCACCACAAATATCTAGGAGCATTTTAAAGTGGGAATCCACTGAGTTTATTAGAATGATGTCATCTGCATACAGTGGTTCTTGCTAAAATGAAACGTACCGTTCTCAAAAGGTACCGTACTGTATCGAAAAATCCCATTTTAAAATTAAACAAATAATAATTACTTGTTTTAGATTTATTTTGATCGATTTATTCCCAAACAAGACTCCTACGTTGTTTTCTTTTAAGATTGTTTTATTTAAATCTGAAAATTTTTTTTTAAAATTCAGAAATATTTAATTTTTGTTTAGTAATTTATTTTATCAAATTTAATAATATTTAATGTTTAGTAATTTGGAACGGTACTGTACCTTTTTAGAACGGTACGGTACCCTTTAAGAACGGTACGGTTCCCTTTAAGAACGGTACGGTTTCCTTTAAGAACGGTACGGTACCCTTTAAGAACGGTACGGTTTCCTTTAAGAACGGTACGGTACCCTTTAAGAACGGTACGGTACCCTTTTGGAACGGAACTGGAACCCTTTAAGAACGGTACGGTTCCCTTTTGGAAAGGCACGGTACACTTTGGAACGGTACGTTTCATTTTAACAAGAACCACTGTATACAATTACAGAGACGTTAAGGTTTTTATAAAGAGCACCAAGTTCATTTCTTAAACATTCATTGATGAGGCCATCAATGTAAATATTAAATAGAAATGATTACAATATACCACCTTGTTTTACACCTGTTTCTACCTTAAAAGGGTAAGAGGTTGTTTCATTAGGGAGTGAGATTACAGCCGGAGCTGAATCGTAATAAATTTTTAGTAAAGTTCAAAAAGAGATGTGTAGTTTGTTCAAGAGTTTGTATAATAGACCATATCGCCATACTTTGTCAAATGCCTTTTCAGCATCTAACGAAGCTATTCTACATCCTGAGCCTTTATTAATATAGTTTAAAACTGTTTCCTTAACTACAAATATAGCGTGGTTACATGAGATTTTTTTTATAAAACCAAATTGATTTTTACTGACTTTATAGAGTTCTGGGGAATTGAGAATAATTAGTTTTTCGAATATTTGGGCAAAACAGTTAGAGATTGAGATTGGTCAAATGTTACTAAGGTCATTATGATTCTTCGAGTTATCCTTTGGAATAAGTTTTATTTTAGAAATATTTAAGTTTTTGGGGATCTTATTAAAAAAAAAGCATTTGGTTAAAGAACCCAAGAAGAGTTTTTTTTATATTTTGTTTATGTTTTTTACCAATATTCACAATGCCAAATATTAGAAGATATAAAAATATGAAAATGTAAAAATCTTAAATTTTTACATTTTAGTGGTTATTTAGGTAATAAAAATTCTTATCAATAAGAAAGATCAATTTCTAATCATAAAAAAAATCAAGCCAAAATTTTATTTCAAAATATTTTAGTTTTTTTTACCATTTTTTATTTAATTTTACGGTTACAAAAGTAATTTATATAAATTTTTGTAAAATTATATGTTATTATTTTATGTATTTTTGTGAAAATATTACATTTTTATATAATTTTGAAAAAATTAATGTAAATTACCAAAAATCCTATACTTCGTAGAATAGTGAGTAAAGCGCATATAATAATTAGCTACAAAATCTCAATCCTGCTAATATCAATACTAGATTTTTCATGTCTTAATTATTATTTTGTAAGCTAAAAGATTAAAAGTTATCAAATTCAGCAGTACAGTCTTTTCAAAAAAATATCAACATAATGCTCTTAAAAGACTAAAAATATTTTTAGCTTTTAAAATAATTTTTTAATTTTTTGAATTGAGTTATATATTTGATTGAGCAGAAATTAGTCATTTTGTTCCACTGATTGTTTGGCGCCAATGTTCAATAAAAATTTGCAAATAAAGTTTAACATTTTAACTTTTTTATGTTAGATCTAAATTTAAAAATAAAATATCTAATGATTTAAAGATTTCAATTTTTAATCATAAATTGAAGAAAACTTGATGAAAAAAAAATACAAACTGGTCAAAAAATAAATAAATTAAAGCTTAGAGTCTTGAAAAATAATAAAGTTAAATAAAGTTTTGAATTAATTTTTTCTTTCGATCTAAAAAAGCTAGTCGAAAAAGACAATTAAATAAGCTCTTAGAAAATTTTTTTTTAATTTGTATATTAAAAATTAATATTTTTTAAAATAAAACTTAATTCTGTTTTTTAAAAATAAAATATCCAACATCACCAGTATGACTGTTAGTTCACAAGTAAACCCACTTTACATTAGTGCCGGATGCAATCGATGCCCTAAATCCTTAGATTGGGGCGGCAATCAAAACCAATTGATCTATGCTCAATCTAATTCGATAGCCTTGGTTTCTGATAGCGAACCATTTCAAATCAAGTGCTCGTTTAGCAAGCATACAGAACGAGTCAACGCGGTAAAGTGGATCACTAGCAGCGATTTTGTTCAAAAAAATCAACTAAAAACAAATGAATTTGTCTCTGTATCTAAAGATAAAAATGTCATAGTTTGGCAAGGCCAAGACTTTGAAGTAACTGAAATTTTATCATTTTTAAAATCAAATTTATTGTTTGAAATAATCAGTATGAGCCTTACCAAATATTAAATGGTCATAGCAATAATGTGAGCATTGTAGATGCCATGTACTTTGATGAAAATAGCACTAATCTGGTCACTTATATCGCTTCGGCCGCCATTGATTCCACTGTGCGAATTTGGAACCGAAAAAGTCAAAGCTATGACTTGAAAAATTCAAATTTCGCCCAAGACCAAGTCATATATTCCAAAATGAACGGATTTGCTCTAGCACTAAAATTTTACCTTTTGCCTACATCAAATTGTAAATTTTTTAACTTTTAATATAATTTATCTATTTATATTTAAATCACTTCAAGTACCTTTACTTCTGATTGGATTTGATAACCATAAAATTGATTTATATGTAAGACTGCATAATGAAAATGAAAATAAAGATCAGGTAAAATTTATTTAATTTAAAAACCAAATCCGATTGATACAGTGTTCTAAAATATAATATTTTTGAATTAACTTTAATAAAACTAAAAAAGTTATTCAACCATCAAGGAAAGGAAAAAAGGCATTGACAATTTTAAATCTTTTTTTTAAAAAAAATCTATAGTTTTTTATCAAGACAAATATTGATTTATAATTTTTTAAGTTTTAGCTGTTTCTAATATTTGTTTATTTTTTAAATTCTAATTTTTTTCTCAAATCAATTATGATTTATAAATTAGAAAGTCAAGACACAAAAAGTATTCTGAATTAAATACCAATTGTAATTTAAAAATATTTTTCAAAAGGCATTAAATTATTTTACAAGCTAAAAAAAAAACAATTTTTTTAAGCAAATCAGGCCAAGTTGAATTTTAAGATAAAAAATATCACTTACAATTTTAAAATTTACAATCGTGTTTCTTTTTTTAGATGATATTGAGATCTAAAATTTTAATTACTGGGTCTAAAAACGTAACGGGCGTTCTAGCATTAAATATATATGTGATTAATCACCGACGATTTGCGTTAAAAAATAAATTAAAAACTTATCAAAAATTATTCCAAAATTTAAAAAAATTCTTTATTCGAAAAAAATATAAAAAAGCTTTTTATATTCGGAACAGAGAGCAGTTAATTGAGATATATTAAAATAAAAAGGTTAATTCTTCATTCAATAAATAGTGATGTTGGTTAACCAACACTTGGTCGACCAAAATCGCCAAATTTGGCTAACACTAATCAGGTTAGCCAATTTTGGTTAACATTAGCAATCAAAATATTTTTTGTACTTGATTTTTTTATTTAAAATTACATCCATTTTTCAATTTATTGTTAAACTGATATTTTTAAAGTTAAAAAAAAATTTCTATTATAATTACAAAAATAAAATGTCTTAGAAACAATGAGTTTTTTAATTCATTTTGCAACTAGAATTTTCGGCCTAATCTAAGATAGGTTTTTTCAAAATTTAAAATTTTTAATTTTGAATTAATGTAAAATTAGTCGTGATTCTAAAATTCTGATTTTTGCTTGTTTATATCATATCGAGTCGAAATTATAACTTTCAAAAAATTAAAAGGTTAAAGTTTACTATCCAATTAAAAAATATAATTTTGTTATGAGCAAAAAAAAGTGATTAAGATAATCTCTTAACATCCAGATGTCATGTTTCGACTCGATAAAACCCTTTACTTGCTAAAGGAAGAACACTTTAACAATACATTTTATTTTTATTCAAAATTAAAAAATCCTGAACTGAACTGTTCAATACTTAAAAATTTTACACCTGTAATTACTTACAATTTGTCTATTTTAACTGTCTTTTATTTTATATTTTAACTTACTTTACTTAAATCTTTTTTTTTCTTTACATTTTTATTTTATTTTATTTTTATTGATTTTTTATTTATTTGTTTTTTTTAATCTGAAGGAACTTTTGCTCGGAAAAGATAATACAAATAAATAAATAATCCAAATATGCATTTTTCTGTTTTATTGAAACTTTAAAAGGATTTTTAACTAAAAAATTGTAAGTGGTTGTGTATTATTTTCAAAATTAAACATCGCAATTTCTGAAAAAAAAATATGATCTATAATATATGGTTTAGGATCAAAATCAATTTTAACCTTTATTGAGGATTAATTAAAGAGTTAATTTTATTTTGTTCAAAAATTAAAGTCATAAAATTCTACTTTTAATTTTGATCTCAGAATTAAAAAAATTACAAAATTTGGTCGACCAAAATAGTCGATTTAGGCTAACCAAAAACTGGTTAACCTAAATTCATTAACCAGCTAACCAAGCTTAACCAACATCACTATCAATAAATAAACAATTATTTGATTATCTTGATTTTTTCAAATATTTGTCTTTACTTCTTCGTTTTCAAATTCATACTTTAAAAAATTTTAAGAAAAAAACAACAGATAACAATATTTTTGTTTAAGAATATCCGATTGAAGGTCCATATTTTTATTTTACGATAACATGACCTTCTACACATGATTTGAAAAAAGTAAACTTAAAAAAGTTAAGATAAAAGAACAGACAAAACAATTCTTCAGCAGTATAACTAATAAAATATACTTTCATACAAAAATTTCTTAGGCTTTGTAAAATCAATTTTTTGTCAATAAGCCCGGTAAAAACATATTCCGGAAAATTAATTTTTTTAAATTAATCATTCTTTTTTAATGCAAAAATAAATTCATTCAGAGATAAAAGTTATACTTGATGTAAACCTTAAATTTTATATTTCGATTGAAAGAGAATATTCCCTGTGATTTTTATCTACTTTTTGCTACAATGTATTTACGTTGTCAGTATTAAATTCTTTAAGGATTTTTTAATTGAAACTGACCGGTCCTCCTGACTTTTATCTTTAAAAATAATTGGTTCAACTATTTTCTAAAATTAATCCAAAAAAGTCGACTTAAAAATTACATAATGAATATTTTAACCTGTAGATGTGGAAAATAAATTGAAATTAAACAATTCTTCTATTTTTATAAATTTTTATTTAATTATCAAAATTTAAATTTTTTATTTTACCGCGACCACTTTCGATACCTATCGATCTTCTTCATGCTAGAATGTTCTTTAATAAAAAATTAAGTTTATTAATATGCCAATATAAAGTCAATCAAAAACAAAACACTCAATGAATTTTTATAATTTTTTAGGGCTTAAATTTTTTGGGGGTGACAAATTTATTTTTTATAAGATGACAAAAAAAACTAAAAGTGGTGACTAATTTAATATATTTTAGCTGATTAAAAAAAAATAATTGTTCGGACAAAAAAACTAAACGGCTGACAAATATATTTGTTGAGATGACTATTTAATAATTTTGCACTGACAAAATAAACTAATTTTAGTGACAAAAATATTTATTTAAATGACAAAATGAATTAATTGTCTATAAAAAAATAAAAATGATTAATTTTTTCTTGATTTTTTCACCTGAGTTGTTGATTTCTTTGGCCTTCCTCGTTTTCTCTTCCACATCAACGACTGTTGCTTCAGCAACATATGCTTTCTCAACGACTATTGATTCGATAGTAGGCTCTTGTTCGACAGCTGCTTGCTCAAGTTCGGATTCATTATCTGAACAATCATTTTGGTAAAACAAAGCTGCTTTTTGCTTTTTTGGTCTTCGTCTTTTGCGTTTCTGATCAATTGAAATAGTTATAGCTTCTTGTGGGAAAATGCAAAGCTTGTAACGGTATGCAAGGCCAAGAACATGAATGCAGATGTAGTTATTAGCAAATTCTCTACAATTGGCTCTCTACATCTCTCATTTACTTTTTTTCCAACCATCGGAGCAAAAATTGGTCCCGTGAATCCGGCAAGATCTTGATGGCTATAAAAAATTCGACCATTAGAGGAAGAGATTTTGATAATATATTCAGTTTTTATATAGCTGGTCCATTGAAAAGCGGCAGTATACAATTAAAGATCGCAATTAAAATCAGTGTAAAAATTCGCGCGATTTACGTTATCAGGATGTCTATCCCTTGACCAAAGTCCAATAATGTCATTCTCTAAGATTGTAAGGAATGAACTAAAATTGTGACGTTGTCTCATAGTTGACTCTAGCTTGATGATGAGATTCCAGGATTCTAAAGCATTATTGGTGGATGGCACACCAGGAGCATAGCCTTCAAACCAGCCTTTTAATCTTTAAAAAAATGATTAAATAAAAGATGAAATTAATAGGAAATTAATATTACCTTGTAGTCCACTCGCGGCAGAAATAGTCAAGGAAATTGTCTATAAGCTCGGATTTATACGAGCGCCACTAAATAATGAAAAGTTTCAATACAGCATCAAAAATTTCTTCAGATTTGCACAATTGAAGCTGCATGATATCCTGTCTTATTGACTTCTTGATGGTTTTCTGGGCGTATGTGGTGAAACGATTCAATTGCTATCGTGGCTAAATTTATTAATGAATCCTTGCTTATTGAGAGTAGCATCTTTTTGCTGTATAAATTCAGTTAACTTCATGATTGCTTCCTCTTGATATAGAATTCCTTTACCACGTTTTTGTAATGTTCGTACACGTTCTTGGTCTATATCAAGCATTGTGTCCTCTTCATTGAAATTGGGAATTGCTGATTCAGTGCTAGACATTTTTTTAAGTTTTTATTAATTTAATTTTAGTTTATTCTTACCGATAAGTATTATTATTTATTTGTATTATCTGTGCTGAGCTAAATCTGTCTTCTATTTCTTTATATATAACCTTATCAATTAAAATTATTTAAATTATCAGTCAATTTATTTGTCACTTGATTAGTTTATTTGTCATCAAATGTAGTTTTTTTGTCAGTAAAATTTAATTTTTTTTGTCAGTCCATTAATTGATGGCCATTTTTTAGTTTATTATTTTACCTGATTTTACTGAATAAATTTTGATAAATTTTTTAAATTAATTTTCGTAAAAAATTTTATTCTATAAAAAAATATTATATTTTACATATTTTAAAGTTAAAACATTTTTTAAAATAAAAATCAAATTTTAAGTTTTATTGTTTGCATACTTTAATTGGTCACGAGGATTGGATTCGCGATATTGACGTTTGTCAACCTAAGGACAACCAGTTATTGATTGCCAGCAGTTCACAAGACAACTACATTCGATTGTGGAAGTTGGAATCAAATGTTTTGAAAAACAAAGAAGAAATTTCAACCAAATTAATAATTGAAGATGATACGGTGGAAAAGGAATCAAGTAAAAATAATGAGTTAAACTTGGATGAAGACGAAGAGGAGGACGAGATAGGGAAATCAGAAAAAATCGACCAAGAACTCAAACTAAAATCATCTCTTTTCACAGTTCATTGCAAAAAAGCGGACAACTATATTCAATACTCAATTAATTTAGAAAGTGTTTTGTTTGGTCATGAAGATTGGATTTACACTGTTAAATTTCATCCAAAAATGTCATACGGCCAGCCATTGACTTTAATCTCGGCCTCAATGGACAAAACATTGGTTGTTTGGACTTACAATGAAGAAAATTCGGTCTGGATTGATTTGGCTAGAGCTGGTGACATTGGTGGCAATACACTTGGCTTTTATGGCGCAACATTTGACCCTACCGCAAAATACATAATTGCCCACGGCTACCAAGGAGCACTGCATTTATGGAGAAGAAATTTGGAAGAACCAGCCAAGGTTTTATTTATTTAAAATAAAAAATTATAAAATAATTTATTTAAAAAATTTTTTAAATTTAAAAAAAAAGGGAGAAACTTTGATACCGGCAGTCATTAATGGTGGTCATTTTGACATTGTTGAAGATATTTGTTGGGAGCCTGAACAAAATTATTTTCTCACTGTCTCAAAAGATCAAACTACCAGGTTTCATGGACGCTGGAATCATGATGGATTTGATACATGGCACGAGATCGGACGGCCACAAATTCACGGATACGACTTGCACTGTGTTTCTTTCATCGACCGGTCTAAGTTTGTCAGTGGTGCTGACGAAAAAGTACTCAGAATATTCGAATCTCCAAGAATTTTTCTCACAAATTACTTTTGTCTGAGTCAGGATCAAAGTATTGAAGATTTTTTAAAAGTAATTTGGTAAAAAAATTGGGAATTTTATTTTAAAAATTTTTTAAAGAGAGCGGACAATTTGCCACAAGGTGCGTCAGTGCCTGCTCTAGGTCTTTCAAACAAAGCTGTTTATGATGATCCAAAAGTCGAAAATGATGACAAAAAACCATCGCTAGCAGACGAGCTTTATAAAGAAGTTTATTTCAACCGTGTAGAATTGAACAGTACTTTATTTAATTAAAAATTGGTATTTGATTAATTAGTTAGTTTTTAGAGCCGCCAACAGAAGAGCATCTTTTGCAGAACACTCTTTGGCCAGAGACTCAAAAACTCTATGGTCATGGATATGAGCTATTCTCTGTAGCTGTTGACACAACACGAAAAATTATTGCATCTGCTTGTAAAGTAAGCTATTTTTTAAATTTACATTCAAAAAATGGGATATTTTATTTTTACAATTTTCAGTTTGTCTTTTTTTAATTTTAGAAAAACTTTTTACTCCTATTAAAATAAATTCATCGACATTAATTTTCTAAATAAAATTTCTCTTTCATTTTAAAAATCTTTCCTATTATTAAAATTCCTATTTATAATATTATTGGAATATTGTAAAAATAAATATATGAACTATTTAATGCACCCAAAACCCTTGTTAACACTCAAAGGCCTGTTTTTTTTACTACGTTAAGGATCAAAGGGGTCCAACAAACGATGATACGATGAATTCATAATTTTTCTGTGAAATTTGGTAAATTCACGATATTTTACCATATTTAACCTAAAATATGGTAATCTAAAAAACTGAATTTATCGTAAATTTCCAATAATTATTGTCAATTTTAGTGAAAAAAAATTGAAAATTTTTTTGAAAAAAAAACATCAATTTCGATGAAAAAATAGTAGTAGTAGTAGTTCTTGCTGCGACACCTAAAATGTAGAGTGTCTGACCCTATCACCGCCGATTGGCCGTGTAGAGCTGTAGCAGCTTCCACTGAGCTAATCTAAAGCCATTTTAAAATTAGCGGTTCACTTAGATTTCACCACATTTTCTGGCAACTTATTCCAATGCGGAATTACTCTGTTTGAGAAAAATACATGTCTGGCGCTTACTGCAACTGCAAAATCGTTACTAACTTGAGCTGAGAAACTTTCTCTCTGGACTCTGATGCTATTTCCTCTTAACGCCCCGGCTGGACCCTTGTTTTCTGGCCCATTCACTAGATTCTTGACCAAGCCTACCTTTTTTATTCCATTCACTAATTTGTACATTTCAATCAAGTCCCCTCTCATTCTTCTTTCACTCAGCTTTGTCAGTCCTAATTTCGTCAACCTTATTTCGTACGACATGTTTCTTAGAGACAAAGGTATTTTTGTTACCCTCTCTTGAACCTTTTCCAACGCATTCACATCCCTTTTCATACTTGGATTCCAAACCTGCACTGCGTAATCTAGATGGGGTTTCACCATGAATATAAACAATCTTACCCACAGTCTTTCCTTTCTACTTGTAAACGTTCGCTTTAGCACAAGCACTTTTCACTTGGCGGGTCCACTTTAAATCTGATGAAACCATCACTCCAAGATCCCTCCCACACTCTGTGGTCGCTAGTATAACATTCGAGTTGCTTTTTTGTTTATATTTATGCCTTGCATTTAGTCTAAATAAATTTTTTTTTAAATTATTTGAAATAGTATTAGAAATAAAATTTGATTCACTTTTTTGACCCGTATTGTCGTAAATTTCGGTAAATTTTAGTGAAAAATGGTGAAAATCAATGGCCTAAACATTTTTTGTCACTAATTTAACTTCTAAATAAATTTACATATATCTATATAAAATAAATGTTAGCGTATAATCGATTTTATTAGGATAAAAACAATTTTTATATTTAAAAGATTTTTTCAATATAAAAAGCTTTATCAATGAAAAAATGATTTTTTTTTGTTCGAAAAACGATTTAAATATCTTAAAATGACTTCTAAACTTCAAAATACTCGACGCCTTTTTCTTTCTTTTTGTTATCTTACAAGTACTTGAGTTTTCATTCCTTTAATAAAACTACTATTGGATTCACTTTCCTAATCTAGCATTTTAGAATTTTGTGAAAAAAATTATACTATTTTTATTATTGCTTTGTAAATAATTCTTATATCAAAAAAAGTATTTATAAGAAAAGATTTTTTTTAAATCAAAAAAAGTTATTTTAAATTCATGCGTCAATTTTTTAAAGTAAATTTATTTAAGTGATAATTTAAGTAATTTTTGTTACATAAACAATTTGACACTAGAACGCCCGAGGCGTTTTTTAGACCCCTTTTTGAAAAATTGAAATTTGAATACTATCACATATAAATAAAATTATTAAAAATGGCTTTTATAAATTAAAAATATTTATTTTAATTTTTTAGGAAATCAATAAATTTTCACAGAAAATTTTTAATTTATCCTACTAATTTTTTTGGAAATTTTTATGAGATATCAGCCGTTTCTAGTTTTCTAGCTTTAAAGCCAAAATCAATAGAATAGAAAATACCTATTTATCTATTTATTTATTTATTCCAAATTCAACAGGCTAGTGGCCAATATACCTAAAAAGTTTAGTGCTGAATTAGGAAAGAGTTAGTCCAAAATAATATTTATATTTATGATAGATTTTTAACATTAAATTTCGTAAAAGATATTAAAAATTCGTTTAAAAAATTTTTATAATTTTTATGGATAAAAGTTTTTAATGTTTTTAGATTTGGTTCAAGGCTAAGGACACATACTGAAAGCTTGTAAAATAAATTTCAAAGATTGAATTTTTTTTTATATCTTATTTTTTAAATCAAACCGGTCACTATCCTTTTACATAACAATCAAAACAAACTTTAATTTAATTTATCAAAAAAATCAGGAAAACTTGTATTATCTTAATGACCTTTTTTTAGTTAAATTATATATAAATAAATGGAAAACAATTCATAAAAATTAGATTTAATTCAATTTTAAAAAATTTTAAAATTTTAGAAATATCGCAATTTTTTCATTAATCTAAAATATTTTTAATAAATTCATTAAAAAAAACAAAATCAATTTTAATAATTTTTCTTGTTAAAATTTTAATAAGATTTAAGATTTATTTTAATATCATACTTTATTTAATTCTTAAAAATTCATTACCTTATAAATATTTTATTAGATTAATAAATTCAAATCCATTAATCTAATAAAATATTTTATGATTAAAATGTGAAAAACTTAATAAATTTTATTGATGCTTAAAGGCCTCGAAACCGGAACATGCAGCAATAATTTTATGGCAACAGCAAACCTCGAATAATCAATTATCATTTAAACAATATGATACGCTCAAAGGACATGAATTGACAATTGTTCAAATGACATTTTCAAATAGTGGAAGATACCTTTTAAGTGTGTCCCGAGATAGATCATGGAAGCTTTTTGAAAGAAATGCGCAAGATAATCACTTCGAATTTTGCCGGGGCATTAGTTCCAAAAATGCTTATCACACAAGAATAATTTGGTCATGTGATTGGTCACATGATGACAAATATTTTGTCACCGTATCAAGAGATAAACGAGCTTGTGTTTGGCTCGGTCAGGATGCATCACCTGATGACTGCAAGCCCGTAGGAACGAATTTAGATTTAAAAGAATCAATCACTGCTTGTGCTTTTGCACCTTCAAAATGCACCGATGATAATTATTTGATTGCTTTTGGCTTTGAGAGTGGTAAAATTCAATTTTTTAAATGGAGTCCGGAAAATGGATTTATCGAATTTTCGGTTGTCAAAGACAAGTTTTCACATCATTTAACAGTTAAAAGGCTTAGCTTCAGAAAAATTTTCTTTGCCCAGGAAAAACTTAAAGAATTCCATTTGGCCTCTTGTTCAGAAGATGGCTCGGCAAGATTATTCTCATTGAAAGCTTGATTTTTTTAAATAAAAGTTATGAACAGTTTTAAATTTTTTTATTTATTAAAATTACAATAATTTAAAAGATTGTAATGGGAATATTATTAATCAAGAATTAATTTAAAAAAAAATAGATAAACATGCAAAACAATACATTTCCTGGTTTTGTTATTCATAACTCTACAATTGCTGTCGATTTTTGGCCAAAAAACAATCACTCACATTTTATATCACATTATTTTCTTACACATTGTCATTCGGATCACACCAAAAATTTAGATAGAACATGGAATACATCTAAAATTTATTGTTCAAAGGTAACTCTAATTTTTGTTATTTTTTTCTATCTAACAAAAAATGTAGTGGAAAACTATTCTTTACAAATTTTATATTTGTTTGTAAGCAAAACTTATAATTTAATGTCAAATGAAATATTACAATAGAAATTTCGGTTATTTTTTTTAAAAGGTGGTTTATTTTAATCAATAATTTTTTGTTTTTAATTTTTGTTTTAATATTTATTTTTATTCAATTCGGTGCTGATTCAGTATTAATTTGACATGATATTTGAGGGTAATTTTGCGTAAATTTTCGAAATTTTACTTCTTTTTTTGGAAATTGTAAAAGGGCCAAAAATATTGTCTCTTTTAAAGCGCTTTTCTTTGAATTTAATAATAATAATAAGAGGAAATTTTTTAGAGATGTCTTGCAAAGGAAGACCTCTATGGTAGCTGCATTTCACGTTAGCAATAGGTGGCATGAAAAATTTAAATTGCGAGAACCAACCTAAGGCATCAATAACAAAAATAAAAAACTAGATTACACTAATTAAGCTAGCCAAAATTGTCATAAAGTATTAATTTAGTTTAAATGTTTAAATTAACGGATAAATGGATCAAGGATTTGAACCTTTCCTAAAGTGACATGTCGCTAAAAAACTTATATAATATTACATGTCACTAATTTCGAAAATAGCTCAAAATTGACTTTTTTACAAAACATTTGTCTCGAAATTAGTGAAATGTCACTAAGCATATTTATATGTCTTTGAATTTTATTAAATAGGTAAATTACAGAAATCACATTTAAATTTATTTAAATTAGACTATTGTTTGTTTAAAAAAAGACAAAAAATATTTAAATTAAAAAATTAGTAATTAAATCTTTAGATACAGATATTGCAATGAAATGATTGATTTGGCTTCAGTCCTTTAGGCCAACAATCTCTGCATATCCAATTTTCACATTTCTCACAAGAAATCCATGAATTTGTCTATTGTCTAACTGAATAAACAACTACAGTTAAAGCATTTTTATCATTAATTTTTAATTTTTTAAAAAATAAGTGACCTGACTAAGGCTCTTGAACAAGTTTCTTTTTTGTAAGAAGCTTTAATTCTAGATATAACATACGGACTAGAAACATTTCTCAAATTCAAATTTTCTATCAAATTTCAAATTCAAATCAAATTTTCATTCAAAATTAACACTAGAAGCACCAACGAGTCAAAATGACTCTTTTTTGATTTTTGGTCTCTAAAAATCAAGTCAATTTTTTTTCGGCATAAAATTAAGAAAAATTTTTGAAATTAAGTAAATTCATCTAAAAAAATTATGTCTTTACGCAAAAACAAGTAGATACTATTAGAAGCACCAAAACGAGTCGAAATGACTCGTTATAAAAAATAAAGGATAAATCATATATTTTATGCTTAAATTTATTGAAATTATTGAATTTATTGAATAAAAATGATAAATTATTAAATTTTAGTCTCTTCTGTGACTTTAAAAAAAAACACCAACGATCAATCGCATTTTTTACAAATACTCTCTTCTTTTATTGTACAAAATCCCTACAATGCTTTTTTATATTTTGAACAAAAATTTGTCGCTTTATAATTACCACATAAACGAATTTGACATGACACACGTATAGGAGATAAATTCTTCTGATTTTCTTGGCTTTCATGACGTTGGAGCTGAAGTTTTTTTTTAATTACTTTTGATTTCTTCGATAAGTTTGATCAAAAAATCTTGTCTTGAAATGTTGCATTTATTCACACTCTTGTTTAAAATCCAGCTATTGATGCCAGCTAAATTAATGATGTTATAAAATGCCTGCATTGGTCAGCGTGTTGTTGGAGCTTTTACCGAATAAAACTTCTTGAGAAACTTATCGAAGAAATCAAAAGTAATTACAAAAAAACTTCAGTTCCAACGTCATCTGGCACCGTCAAGTCAAAGAAGAGACCAAAATTTAATAATTTATCATTTTTATTCAAAAAATTCAATAATTTCAATAAATTTAAGCATAAAATATATGATTTATTCTTAATTTTTTATAACGAGTCATTTCGCCTCGTTTTGGTGCTTCTAGTGTTAATAAAATTATTTTCAAAAAAAAAATTTATTTTGAAATAATTATTAGGAAAAGTCATTTAGATTTGAATATGTAATGAAATTTAACTTTTTAAATTAAATTAAATTAATTGTTTTATTGATATATCCCATTTTTGGAATAATGACATGTCACTAATGTCGAGACAAATATTTTGTCAAAAAGTCTATTTTGGGCTATTTTCGAAATAAGTGACATGTTATTATATCAGTTTTCAAACTAGTATTCGATATTTAGCGACATGTCACTGTTAAAATAGTAAATTGTCTTTAAATCGAGATTTTACGTTAATAAAAGATTCTATTTTTCTACCAAAAGCATTTATTTTTTTTCAAATTAAAATAAAGATTTCATATTTTCAAAATCAAAATTGAAATTATACCACATTCTAATTATAAAACTTCAAACAGAACAAAATTGTACAGATTTATACAAACGAATTTTAAGCTCTGCAAAACTGTGCAATTTATTGCATATTTTTTTGATGGTGTGCATTTTACAGAAAATTGCAGAGTTTAGAATTCCTTTGCACAAATTTTTACAAAATATTGTACTGTTTGCAGAACCATCTTTGTAAAAGTAGAAAAAAATTTGATGTTTTTCCTTTTTGTTCAATACCCTGTTATTTTTTACTAAAATTTCACATTGCCGAATAAATGTGATTTAAACAAAATCGAAAAATTCAAAATTTAATTTTTTTTTTCCTCATTTTTTATTTATAATATTTTTTATTACAAAAATTTTTGACATAAAAATTTCAAAAAAGTCTCAAGATAATCGTTGCTTATATTGCCACTAGCTTTTAACAAAATGTCCAAATAAATTTTTAGGTTCTTTCTAATAATTAAAATAAAAAAGTCTATCTAGTCCTGTCAATATCTTCGAGATAAATGTTGAATTTAAATAATTAACATCAACTTAATTATTTAACAAAATTTGATAAATTAATTTTTTTTAAAACTTTTTTTTAATCAAGCTTAGTAAGAAATTACTGATTGAACTAAATGAAGTGGAAGAAGAATACATCGAGGATTTGGAGCTAAACAGAACCTATGTCATTAAACTGGATGATGAAGAAAGCTTTAATGTGTCATTAATTGATTCCAATCACTGTCCTGGCGCTGTCATGTTTCTTTTCGAAGGGTTAATTGTTCTTTTCCAAATAAATAAAAAATTAAAAGCATTTAATTTAAAAGATATTTTGGCACTGTGCTGGCCACCGGTGACTTTCGCTACTATCCATCGATGCTCGACGCTTTCACCATACGAGACATTCAAGTCGACATCTGCTATCTTGACAATACGTATTTCAATCCACTATTTTCCAAAGTGCCAACCAGAGATGACGCCTTGAGACAAATCATTGGCATCATAGAAAAATACCGCAGCGAAAATGTTCTTTTTAAAATTTTACTAAAAACTTTGGGCAAAGAAAACCTGCTGGTCGATCTGGTCGAATACTTTCGAGTTCCCATAGTTCTGTCTTTTAAACGCTATGAGCGTATGACAAGAATTTTACAAATAGACAAAAATTAT
The DNA here is from genome assembly GCA_016802215.1 of Brachionus paranguensis. Lineage (NCBI taxonomy): Eukaryota > Metazoa > Rotifera > Eurotatoria > Ploima > Brachionidae > Brachionus > Brachionus paranguensis. The sequence goes on from JAESIX010000004.1 coordinate 6,535,954, forward strand.
TTCACCTACAATTTCACCCAAACAAGCTTTATTTTTGTGGACGATGAACCTGGAAACAGATTTAAGGATTTTTTAAAAGATAAAAAAATTATTTATATTGAACCAACTGCGCTCAAATTATCCAATTCAGAATCAGTATGTGACACAAATTTTTTTAGAGTGCCCTACACAGATCACAGCTCTTATCTGGAAATAATCTCTTTTGTCAAGGAAGTTAGGCCAAAAAAAATTATTCCGATTGTTCGGAAAATGCTGCCTAATCAAATAGACACCACAGATTTGACCGATTTGGAAAATATTTTAAACAAAGCTCCAATAAAGGACTCTAGCCAAAAATATTCCCTTCTACTCCAGTCAAAAACTTCAACTCGAAAAAGCTCCAAACTAAACTCAATAAGCTTAAATCAGCCAAAGACCAGAGTGGCGACTCCGATTACCACGAGGTTTGTTACACTGCGGAAAAAAAACACCAAAGATTTGCGGAAAAAAATTGAGTATGAATCCCCGAGTAAACAAACTCCCAAAAGACTGGTCCACTTGCCCAATACAATTTCTTTGTCATCACAAAATAGATCTACAGGATTCTTGAAAAAAAGCTCTCACCCCTCTAAAATGGTCACCAATTTTCTTGATCCGATTTTGGAGGAAAGCCGAATTGAGTCCGATTGTCAAATAGACTCGGACCATGGCAATTTGAGCCTTAATGAAAGCCAAGACAAAAATGAACAAAGCAACAAAAAGTGTTCTTCTGGCAAAGAAAATGAAAATTTTTCCAACAAATGGAAGAAAATAAATGATAATTTGGAATTGTTGGTTCTTAGTGATTCTGATGATTCGGTATATGAAGAAGAAAAGAGATCTGAGCCGGTTAAGATCTCAGATGCAAAAGTGGTGTCGAAAAAATTTAATCCTGTTGTTGTTCTTGAAAGAATTGATGATTCAAAAATTGGAAAAAGAAAGGAAAATTTGACCACTGAGCAAGAAAAAGAAGTGATTTCAAGCGATGAATCTATTTACATTGAAAATACGATTGAAGATGAATTTTATGATAATTCGATTAACATTGACAGCGATATTTTAAATGACTCAATTGATGAAAATATAAATGAAAATATACCTAAATTGGTTGAAAGCAAAAATGAGTCATTTTTTAATTTTATGAACGAAAAACTAAAAGATTATGTTATTGATCCAGTTGAAATTGGCGAACAAATTCGAATTCATATTTTGGATTCATTTGTATTTTAATCTCACGAACTTTATTTCCTCATTATTTTGAGACCAAAAAATTTTGATGAAAGTTTTTAAAATTTCTTTTTTTTAAATTAATTTCACAATTTAAATTTTTTTAAATAAAATTTGCCAGTTTCTTTTGAGCATAAAAATTTCTCTTCGAATTTCAGAAAAAAGGCTTTTTGCATTCTATTTTAAAAATTCTTCTTTTAGAAATTTTGGTTTTTTAAAATTAGTTATCGTCTAATTCAGATATTTTTTATTTTTTTTAATTTTTAAAAACTAACGGGTGCCCAATAATGCTTGTCCCAAACTTTAAATTGAAAAAAAACCATGATCCTTTTAAGATAAAATTATGAAAATTTGTAGTCTTACACCAAATTTTGTCTAATTTTTGAAAATAATAATAGTTTTTTTAGTTTTTCATTTTTTTCAATGTCATACGCCCAGTTGGGACGCATACCCTGACCCCTAAGTTGTCCTCGAAGGTCAAGTAAATTGGTATATTAGTATGATATATCATGTTGTACAGAATTTTATCCTGATTAAAATGAGCCATAATTTATTTAAATCTGATAATTTTTCCAGAAGTTATGATTAAAAAACGTCAAAATTTTAAGGCTTTATAAAAAAAGTCTATTTTCAAAAAATTTATGTTTTTTTTAAATATCTCATGATCGGAATTAGATATTAACTTAAAATTTTAAACATTTATAATTTAAAAAAAATGCTATTAAATGATTACCTAAGATATATAAAAATTTGATGTATAAAACTTTTTTACGATTTTTTTTAAATTTAGGATATGGTCTCTTTAATAGATGAATATTTCAACAATTTCAACATAAAGTAACCTTTAAAAGTATATCATTTAGAAGCTAAATGCCTAAGCTACAAAAAAATATATAATACTTAATAGTGGTACAACGTTTTAATGAAAAAAAATTAATTTAAAATTGATTAATAATTTATTTAAACTTTAAAATAATTTTTTCTAACAGGTATAGTATTTATTAGTATCACAAACGGTTTAGTATCAATTATGACAATATTTACCTCTTGCCTTCTCTTACTCTATTGGTAAAGCAATTGACAGCCCTTGTTATCTGTTCAATAGGTACTTTTTCGACTCCTCTTTTAATTTCCTCGATAAATTCTTCTTTATTGCTGAATTTGTTTTGTCTCATATTTGTTACACAAGCGTTCCAAAAAAAGTAATCGCACGGGTTTAAATCAGGCGAATTAGGAGGCCATTCACTGCTTTTAATAAATTTAAACAAGTTATTTTCGCACCATTTTTGAGTTGTCTTAGCAGTGTGCGGTTTTGCCCCATCTTGTTGAAAAACCCATCTATTTGTACCGAAAATTCTTAGACCTTCACGTTTCGCAAAAGGTAAAATTCTTCGCTGATAATATATTGAGTTTATTGTTTCATCTAAAAATATAAATATTTTATTTTTCAAAAAAATTTTCTTTAAAAAACCTTCATCAACAATATAAGGCTTGGTTGGACCCTTTTCTGTTAAGCCTATCCAAACCATGACAGAAAGTGGAAATTTTGAAACACCATATAATCCTTTAATTTAATTGTTTGGATTAATTAAATTATTTATTAAATACAAAAGCAATAATAATATAAAAAATCATTTTACCTCCTTTAAAGTCAGCATCCTCTCGAGAAATAGCGTATACTCTCTGATTCTGTTTATTTAAGCCTCCGCCAACAGTGAACAATTTCTCATCAGAAAACATAATTGGTAAATTTTTGAACCTTTTGTTTTTATTTTTTCGCCAAAACTGAGAAAATCGTAATCTTTTCTCAACATGGGCCTCCTTCAATAGTGGAATTTTTCTTTTTTTATATGCCTAAAATAAATAAATTAATAATCTTTAAAAAAAAATTTAAAAATACTTTAAGGTTTAGTTCTTTAAAAATGTTTACTACTGAGCCTTTGGAAATATTCAATTTTGCCGCGATTTGTCTTCCAGAGTGATTAGTTGACAATCGTTTAACTTTTCGTTTGTTGATTTGGGTTGATGCTGAACGAGGCCTTCCAGTAGATTTTCTTGGAGCAATTTTTCCATTTTCGTTAAAAACCTTAATCCACCGATAGATAGTTTTTTCTGAAACTTTACCACAAAGCATTTGAAAAATTTCAGAATTTTTTAAACCATTTTGATGATGTTGAATAGTAAGATCACGTAAAGCTTGTTCCTTTGGTCGTCCCATTTTTATTTTTCAAATTTAAATATTTTTCAAATTTTTTAAATAATTTAAAATACTCATTTATTTTAAAGATTATGCAAAACAAATTTAAACCGACAGCAAAATTATTTTAAAGTTTAAATAAATTATTAATCAATTTTAAATTAATTTTTTTTCATTAAAACGTTGTACCACTATTAAGTATTATATATTTTTTTGTAGCTTAGGCATTTAGCTTCTAAATGATATACTTTTAAAGGTTACTTTATGTTGAAATTGTTGAAATATTCATCTATTAAAGAGACCATATCCTAAATTTAAAAAAAATCGTAAAAAAGTTTTATACATCAAATTTTTATATATCTTAGGTAATCATTTAATAGCATTTTTTTTAAATTATAAATGTTTAAAATTTTAAGTTAATATCTAATTCCGATCATGAGATATTTAAAAAAAACATAAATTTTTTGAAAATAGACTTTTTTTATAAAGCCTTAAAATTTTGACGTTTTTTAATCATAACTTCTGGAAAAATTATCAGATTTAAATAAATTATGGCTCATTTTAATCAGGATAAAATTCTGTACAACATGATATATCATACTAATATACCAATTTACTTGACCTTCGAGGACAACTTAGGGGTCAGGGTATGCGTCCCAACTGGGCGTATGACATTGAAAAAAATGAAAAACTAAAAAAACTATTATTATTTTCAAAAATTACACAAAATTTGGTGTAAGACTACAAATTTTCATAATTTTATCTTAAAAGGATCATGGTTTTTTTTCAATTTAAAGTTTGGGACAAGCATTATTGGGCACCCGTTAATAAGATTCTTTTTAAGAGCTTATTGAATAGATCATTAAACAGATTTCATTATTTAGTCGATATACTATTTTTAACTAAGATTACTAAATAAATTTTTTTGCTAATCTTGCTAATCTTGCATTACTGACATTATTCTTATTAATTTTCTAAATCGTATTTAAATTACAGTGGTTCTTGTTAAAATGAAACGTACCGTTCTTAAAGGGTAACGTACCGTTCTTAAAGGGTTCCAGTTCCATTCCAAAGGGTACCGTACCGTTCTTAAAAGTCCCTTTTTAAAAATAAACCAAAATCATAAAGTTAAATATTTCTTAATTTTTTAAAAAAATTTTCAGATTAAAATAAAACAATCTTAAAAGAAAACAACGCAGGAATCTTGTTTGGGAATGGAACGGTACGGTACCCTTTAAGAACGATACGGTACCCTTTTGGAACGGTACGTTTCATTTTAACAAGAACCAGTGTATAAATTAAAGCATAATTTTACCAAAAAAACTGCAAAAAAACTGCAAGATTGACGTTTGATTTGATTTCCAGAAATTTTTTGAGCCAGATAAGCTGCATAAGGCTGAGGAGATAGTGCTTAGCTGATGGTTTTGTTGAAAGGCTTATTAGATTTTGCTTAGGACGGCACTCAGCCATCTTGTAGTTCGGCCAAAAAGTAAGGGTCCGTAATTATGACATAACATTTTTGATATTTAGAAGCTTTTTTAGCAATATCCGGTTGCTATGTTAGAACAATTAAAATTAATTTTTGTATTAGAACAAAATTTAGATAATTTAGCATATTATGGTATGAGTGTTGGTGATAAATCTGGGTTCTGTATTCTAATTAAAAAGCCTTGGAATGCAAAAAAATAATTTTTTTTAAATTCAATTTAAAATTAGAAAAAAAAGCATCGGACTTGATTTTTATTTATTTATTTGTTTATCTGTACCGAGCTAATGCTCCTTCAGAATAAAAATATATAAAATCAACTAAAATATTAAAAAAAAGATAAATAAGTCTAAGTAATAAAAAGAAACTTAAAAACGATATGTTGAAATAGCTAGAGGTTAGACATGTTTAAATATTTGATAGTTCAGGAAAAAAAGAAGAAATTGCTAGGTAGCAATTACACAATGGAGAAGGATATTCGATGAATCTTGATTCGAAACCTTCTCTATATTCTTCCACCAGTCTGACGACCAGTGGAACAGAATGACTCAATCCTGCCCTGACATACCTCTCACCCAACTCAAAGAGTCGATTTGAGACTTTTGGTACTTAAGAATTGAAGACCATACAGGCACCGCAGCTAAGATTAGGATAGGAGTAAAAAAACTATAATCAATAAGTGAACCAATAAGGGACTTGTATATTGTAACTAGGGTATGAGGGTTTAATTTCCATGATTTTTGGGATAACACTTTTAAAATATTAATACGATCAGCACATCGAGAAAGAACAAAATATACATGAACATTAAAGCATAAACTTTCGTCAAAGGTTATTCCTAAAAAAAAACGGATTTTTTTCATTAGGAATAGTTTTCTTAAGAATTTTAATATTTAAAGGTTGATTTTTAGAAGAGATGACAGAGAATATAGTATAACTACATCAGCTTCAAATTTTTCCGGTATACAAACCATTCAAAATGACTCAATAAAATCAATTTATAAATTTCCTAATGACACCCCAACAAAACTTTTAGATCAATTCTTTGAAGTATTAAAACTTGACAAAATAGAAGTCCGTCTTAAAAACCTCTTTATAAAATATATCAGAAAATGTGTAACATTTAAAAAAAAAACAGTACTTAATCTAATTGAGGAATATGTTGGTGCGTTCGTTAAAAGTTCAAGGAGCTGTCAACAAAAAACTACTCTAAGCTTCCTTTCAATTTCAATTTCAAGAGCCATTTAAAAAAATTTAATAAACAAATAAAAAAAAAACAGACGCCGCAAATTCCAAAAGAAGACGAACAAAAGTTAAATACAGAGATCTAAATAACTTACAATCAAAACGAGTGAATGATTTCCTGATGCGACCTAACATTTGATTTGCTTTGTTTGTAGCCTCTAACACTTGATTTTTCCATTTCAGATTTGTATTAAAAATAACTCAAAGATCTCTTTCGGTTTCTGACGTTGATAGCTGCTTACCATTGATAAAATAATACCATTGATATAATTTGTTTTTATGACCATAATGCATGACCACACATTTTGATGTGTTGAAGAGAAGAAGCCAATCTTGAGTCCACTTGAAAACTAAATCTAAATCTAATTGTAGTTTCGCTGCGCTTATTTTTGATACCGTTTGCGAGAACATTTTAGTATCATCTGCATACAATTTGACAACATTCTCTAATCCTTTTGGTAGATCATTGATATACAAAACAAGCAATAGTGGACCAATCCCTGAGCCTTGTGGTACACCGCTAAAAATATCAACCCAATCCGACAAAATTTCTCCTTGAACAACTCGTTGCCTTCTATTTTTCAAGAAAGCTTCAATCCATTTTAGTGTAAAACCATCAAAGCCATACGCTTTCAATTTAGCTGTTAGTCTTCTGTGCGGAACAGTATCAAATGCTTTCGCAAAATCTTGCAGAATCACATCAACAGGGATACTATTATCTAGACTCATTGAGATGAAATCTAGAGTTTCCAGAAGATTAGTTGTACATGATTTTTTCTTAAAAATCCATGCTGTTCTTTAGATATAATATTATTCTTATAAAGATAATCTTCCATTTTGGTTCTTATTATGCTTTCCATAATTTTGCACGGAATTAAAGTGAAAGACACAGGACGATAATTGATTTTAGCACTAGAAGCACCTTTTATTGAAAATTTAATGCAGAAACGTGTTTTCTAAGTTAACATTGAATGTTAAACTGAATTTTTTATATCATCAAATCTCTGCACAAATTTATGAATGCAGAATAATGCAGAATACTTAAATATCGTATAACATGGTTTGCTACACATGAAAATATGTCTCTTCATATAACTTTTTCAATCAAAAATGTTTAAAAATATTTTTTAAAAGATAATTTTTTGATCATGATCATGATAATTTGATCGTTAATTTAAACCTAAAAAAATGCACTGGCCGGGAATCGAACCCGGGCCGCCCGCGTGGCAGGCGAGCATTCTACCACTGAACCACCAGTGCTTGATCTTAATCGAAGCACATTACTCTTAAAAATCGAAAAAATTTTTAAATTTAGCGCGTAATTCTCTTGAGTTAAAATAAAAGATTAATAAAAAAATTAACAATTAGAATTTATTGATCGTTTTTTGTAAATTTTTTTAAAATAATTTTTAATCCAGAAAAAAATATTAACTAGACGATAAATGAAAAGCAAAATACGGTTTCTTAACAAAAAACTCATGAGGTTTTTGTCTGATTTTGGCGGTAAAGTAAAAACTATTTCTAAAAAGTTTTTGTCATTTATTATATGGGAAACATCTGATGTGTATACTTATAAAAACAAAATTTAATTTTTGAAAATAAAATATTTTGACAGACAATTTTTTTTTGCGTTTTAGCGCTTGAGCTAAACACCTTATAATTCATGTTAAGGTAATTTTAACTTGTAAGGCCTGCTTAATCTATTAATTTTTAGGATATAATTCATATTATTTTAAAAAGAAGCAGATAAATATCCAAAAAAAATCAAATTATTTTCTAGTATATATCTATTTTATAAAAATAGCCTCGACCCTTAAGTTGAAAAAATAATCAAAGATTTAAAAAAAAAATTATTTTGGCTTTAATATGGTACTAGAAATTTTAAAAGTTTAAAATATTTTTTGCTGGATATTTTAAATATATTTTTTCTAGTAAAAAACTATTTCATTAAGTGCCGTAATTAAGAGAATTAGCTTACTAAAGTATTTGCTTTGTTTGCTTTAACTCTCATAAATTACCCAAATCTTAATAAAATTTTGGCTTCTAGTTTTTAATATAAATTTTAAAAATATTTAATAAATTAAAATTTTATAAATAATGCTTATTAAAACACAATGAAAAAGTCTGTTTATAACTGTCTCATTAAATGATTATTTATTATAAATGAATGTAAATTTTGATATTAGAAATTAGTAGAAAAAATTTATTTATTGGCTTTGACCGGATAACAGAACTTCTTATCAAGTTTATTACTTAATTAACTTAAATCACTAAACGTGTACACTTAATGTTATTAAATGTGCTCTTAAAGAACTTATTATATGCGCCAAAAAAAAAAAGTGTGCTCTGAAACAACGAAAATGTGCTCTTAAAATACTAAATTAAGAAACAAAAGTATTATTTTATTATTTATTTTTTAATAATATAAAATTATTAATTTATTTTGGTTTTCGACCACGTTTCTTTTGCGGTGGTCGCTGTTCTTCTTCATCATCTTCTTCAAAACCGTTTTCTACCGATGCTGCTGCTACTGACGTTGTAGGCTGATGCTCAAGCGCTTTTCTTGCAAGTGTCCGACCTTTTTTTCGTTTTTCTCCAAGAGGTACGTTTAAATAAGTTCATTCAATTTAGTAAAACAATAGTCATTAAAATTTACAAATAATTTTATTAAAAAAAAACATTTCACTTAAGATCCTGAACTATCAAATATTTAAACATGTCTAACCTCTAGATATTTCAACATATCGTTTTTAATTTTCTTTTTATAACTTAGACTTATTTATCCTTTTTTTAATATTTTTATTTTTTTTTTATATATATTTTTATTCTGAAGGAGCACTAGCTCGGTACAGATAAACAAATAAATAAGGATGAAAGATTTTATCTTTACATTTGAACTATTTTGAAACAATTAAATATGATTTTAACGAAAAAATTGATACTTTCGAATAATTCCAAAATAAACCATGCATGTTAGAAATTGTTTTTTTTAAATTAATTGATCTATAAATAAGTAATTTTTTCGATAAAGCAGAATCAGAAAAATAAGATTTTAAAATCATTTCAACTTTCTACAGAAATAAAATAAAAATGTTTGGTGATTTTGGTTTCTCTTTGAGTGGTTCATGTGGTTCATGCCATTAAATGAAGATTAAATGGCCATTTAATCTTCTTACTAAACTTGTTGAATAAATTTTAAAATATTAATACTTTTCAATTTATAATTTTTTATTTTTTAAAAAATTCAATTGAGATCGGTCAAGAATTTTAACCGCTATAAAATAGTAAAATATCAAATTGCTTAATTTTACGTTTTTACATCCTTTTTTAAGAAATTTTAAAACTGAAAAATTATATTTTAGAGCACTTTAATTTTTTCAAATTAATTTAGAATTCAATTTAATTACCGTAGTGCCATGCGAATAAAGGCAACATTAAACATGTGGAATTCGAAATTAAGTGCATGGTCTAAACATGTGTTTTTAACCTAAAAATAAATAAACAAAATTTCACCTTTTCTCAAGTTCCATCAATTCTTTTTTAAGTTGTCCTTTTAAATTAAAAATAGTTTCATCTTTTATTCTATAATAATAATAATAATAATAAGAGGAAAGCTACTACAAGCAACGCTTGTGGAGATGTCTTGCAAAGGTAGGTATGGTAGCTGCATTTCACGATAGCAATAGGTGGCATGAAGAATTTAAAGTGCGAGAACCAACCTAAGGCATCAATAACAAAAATAAAAAACTAGATTACACTAATTAAGCTAGCCAAAATTGTCATAAAGTATTAATTTAGTTTAAATGTTAAAATTGACGCTTAAACTGGATCAAGGATTTGAACCTTTCCACGAATCGTATTTGTTTTTGAATTGGTTTACCAACAGAGCGCCAACTACCGTGCCAGGAAGACTATTCCATTCGTTGATGACGCGGTGTGTAAAGAAGTTCTCACGTTAGACTAGACCACTCAGTTAGTGCATCGAGGTCTTGTTGTAATACTGTGAGATCGTTTTTGCTGCGAATCGTGGCAATTAGTTTGCTGTCATCGGCGAATAGCTTAACTATCTGGTTTATCACTGCAGGCATGTCGTTTATGTAGATAACGAATAGAAGTGGGTCGAGAACACTACCTTGAGGGACACCGCTATCATCTTTTATTCACTTTTTATTTTCTCTCATTTTGTTTCGCAAAATTGGTTTTAATAATAAAAATTTTTGTTTTTATATTTAATAAAAATAATTCAAAAAAATTCTTAATATTGAATATTTTTTTCTTTTAATTTCAAATTTAAAGCTGCATTATTTTAAGAGCTTTAGTTGTAGAAGCCGCACTTATTACCAAATTTTATTTCTTACATAGCTTTAGATGCTGATTTAGAATACAAGTCATGAAATTTTGAAACATGCATGTTTAGTGCCGCATATATTCCCTAAATCAAAGTTTAATGCATTGAACTAGAATTTACGCCAAAACGGTAAATTTTAAGTTTAAACTTAATATTCATTATTTTTTGCTTTCAACAAAACATATTTCGAAAATAGCAGACTTCGGTTTTAAAATTTTTTAAAAATTGATTTAAAATTTATAAAACCTTCTCCAGGTTAAAATATTTTTAATTTAAGTGCAAAAACTTTATTATCAAAAAAGATAATCAAGCAAAAACACGTTTACCAAACATCTCTGGCAATAAAAAATTTAGAGATCCGACTTAAAGACCTTTTGAAAAAAGACACAAATAAAGAATGAAGCAAAAAAGATGATTTTTAAGAGAATTTAAAATAGAACTGTTAGAAATACCTGATGAAATGATTTATGAATTACTTTTGGTCTGAAACTAAGCGAAATCCGAAAAATTTTCAATTGCCAAAATTTGGATAAACATTGTTATACTCATCTGTAAAACCGATTGATGCGAATAAAAGAAAGAACATTTTTAACAATGAAAAAATTTAAAAAGCTTCATGATTGTAATCGAAACAAAAATAATTACCAAAATTTAACACTGAACCGATTTGAGTCAAAATTTGCTCCCAAAAAAGTTATTGAAAATTAATTAATTTAATTTAAATTAATACAAATTACATGAATATTTGTTTAAAAAATTTAATTAATACATAAAATAATGAATATTATGGTCAAATTTTCTTTAATACCTTTAATAAAGATTTAATTTTGTTTTTATCAAATCTTAATTTAAAAAAATTATCAAATTTGAACTTACTTAAATTTCGAAGTTAGATTAAAAACAAGTTATTTGCTTAAATTTTTGAAATAAAAGAATTGATGTATTTAAGTGAGTTAGCTTTTGGTGATCTTACAAAATTGTTTAAAAAAATAATTTATGAAAATTAATAATGATGATGAAAAATAATATTCCATTTCTTGTTAGATGGTAGCATGATAAGTTATAAAGATATCAAAACAATGATTTGGATTTAACTAATAAATTTTGATATTTACGATACCAAACGTAATAAACGAATAAATAAAACTCACTTTAGCTTAATAAATATTTAATCAAATCTTTGGTCATTGAATGCATTGAACCTTTTAGAACTCTGCATGATTTCTTCATATTTTGATATAAGTTTATAAATTAATAAAATCTGGATTTATTTTGAAATGAGGTTCATCAAATTTTCTAAAAAAAAAGTGATGTCGTGATTTTTGTACATGCTTAGAAGTTAAAATTTAAGGAATAACAAGCTCTCAGCAATCGAGTTTGGTGAATTAACGAGTAATTTATTATTAAGGTTCGACTATAAACATAAAATAATTTTTTTTAACTTGACTTAAATTTTTTTTATTTTAAAGTCTAAGAATAAAAGCCAATTTTTCAGCAAAAAAAAGGTAAATTTAATTAAATAATTAAAATTTTGAGGCAAGGTTCGGACTTAGCTGTACTACTGTGCTTTTTGACGAGAGCCCCCAAAGCCAAAATTTCTTCTCATTATTCTGTTCAAATCAGATTTGTTTTTAAGCCACAAAAATATAAGTCTAAGTTATGACTTTAAAACAAAAAATTTAAGTCATTGACTTGACTTGACTTAAGACTTGTGACTTAAAAACAACTCTGGAATTCTATCTTATTGAAAATTTTACAGATTTTATTATTATTATTTATATGCTTTATAAATTGCTTTTTAAAATTTTTAATTGTTTAAAAAAATTAATTAATAAATTATTTTTCTAAATTTTGATTTCCATAGTAACAGAGTATTTAAGGTAATAGAAAATTCATTTCTCAAAAATTAAAAAAAATGCCAATTGATAAGATTCTAATAACCCATAAATTTGGCATTATATCTCAAAGCCACAAGCGACAACTTCAAGAAAGATTAATCAAGCAAAAATTTCTGCTCGAGTGCCAAGAAAAGCAAAAAAAAAAGGATCCCAATGATCTGTAATATTTTTTTTTTCAACAAAAAAATTATTTATTTTTTTATAATAGAATTAACTTGCAAATAAACGAAGATTTTGTTAAAGAATACAACGAATCTTCGAGCGAAAAAAAACTCCAACTAAATCAAAAATGCACAAAAATATTCGAAAAAATTAAGGTAAATAATAGTGTTATAGAAAATTTTTATTTCTTTAAATCTTACAATCAATCAACTCTTTCACATCAATATAATTAATTTAAAATTGACTTAATTTAACTCAATTTTTAAATTGAAATCATTTAAAAATAAAAGACAGCAGTCTAATATTAAAAAATGTTTCGTAATAAGTTAATTGTTTATTTTAAAAAACAGTAAAATTTAGTAATTTAGTATTTAAAAATACTGATTGTCAATTCTATGCATCTGAATTATCTCGGGAATTTTACATTTAACTTCGAATCTTTGCGCAATTTTACACACATTTACAATTTTTGGTGTAAACAACCTTAGTAATTTTTTGGTAAAAAAAACAACATCTAGCTAATATCTATATTTAATTAACACAAACTATTCATATTTAAATATTTTATTAACATATAAATAAAAACATTTTTTTAAGGTTTTAAAATTTGCCTTGAATAAATTTAAAATCAATTAATTTGTTAAATATATGTTGATTTCTGTTTAGGACTTTATCTGCGTTCTACGTCTCTTTTTCACGTACAAATTAAGTCGAATAGTTCATTTCAAATTATTAATTAAAATTTTGTGACTTTTATAAATTAAATGAATATATGAATGTATATAATATATAATTAATATAAAATAATAATTATATAAATTTTCATCTGAAGTAAAATTTAATATTAATCAATATTTTGAAATTTTGCAATTCAAAATTTAAAAAGAAAAATTAGAAAAATTAATTTGAATTGATTAAAAAACAAAAAAACAAAAAAAATAGGCCGGCCCACTAAAAAAAACTAGAAAAAATTCTCAAAAAACGCTTGAGCTCACTTTTTTTTTTTTTGATTTTTAAGCCCATAAATTTTGACCAAAAAGTATCCATTTTTTAAAAAAAATGTAATTTTTAATTTTTATTATTTTATTTAAAAAACGAATTTAGTCATATGATTTTTTATTATATTTTTAGCTTTTTGTAATTGTTTTTATCATCAAACCAATAGTTTGTTTGATATTTTTAAATGTTCTACCGTCTTGGCTTAAAAATCAAAAAAAAAAAAAGTGAGCTCAAGCGTTTTTTCAGAATTTTTTCTAGTTTCAGAATCTGCATAAAAAAGTAGGGTTCAGGGGGTAATCCACGGACTAGATCCAAAAATACTGAAAAAACCTTAAAAATTTCTCTTTTTTGATCCATTATCTTGGTCATAAAAAAATTAAAACCGCAAGACAAATTCACCATTTTGTAGTTGAGACTGTTAGCTTTCAGAATATATGTAAATAATTGGAAATATTAATATCAGATCATGAGATATTTTGATGCAAAGACAGGCAACTCTTGAGCCAATACCTAATCTTTGAGAGGGGTAGTAAAAAAAAAATTTTTTTTGACCCCCCCTAAAAAGTTAAATTTCCTAGGTTTTCATATATGCAGATTACGAATTTGAGGTCGAAATACTCAAATTCAGATAGTGCTGTAGTTTTGACCGGTGGGAACCTTAAAAACTCGTTCTTCAAAATGTATCAGCTGATGCAAACTTTTCAATTAGTAAATTGTTTATGTCCTACCAGATAACTTATAATTTAACATCAGAGGGAGTGTTAAGCATAAACAATAGGGACCAGTGTACTGGAAGAAAATGTCATCATCTTCGTAAAAGATTAAAATCGGGTTTTAATATTTAACCTTAATCATTTTAAATTTAATTCAATTAAATACTTTGAGATTATCTAAAGTATATAAAGGTAGTATATAATGGGTACCGACCTTTTAAATTAACAAGCGTGTTTAAATAATTTTTTTTTCCGCTTCAAATTATATGCTGTGAGAGTTGAATCAGAAAAAGGTGATCAAAAAATAATTTTTTTTAATTTAACTTAAATTTTTAATTTACAAATTTATTTAGTAAAACAAATAAGTTTTATAATATTTTATTATTTCTAAAAAATATGATAAATTTTTTTTTATTAACTTAAAAATGATAAATTCAAATGATAGAAAATTAAATAGATGAGAGACAAAAGATAAATTATAAAACCGGTTTTTCGGAACCATTCTACCAGTCCTAATTAGACTCATTGTTAACTCTTTTCACTACTTGGTATCTATTTATTTTCTGGTATTCACTGTCTTGTGGGATGTGATTCAGTTGTCTGATGACTAGTAAAGATGCCTATATTTTGCTGCATTATTTTTGGTGATGAGCTATGAATCGCTATAGAGTAAGTGGAAAGGACTGATGCCAAAAAGATTTTTATTTAATTTTTGTTAAGTTAATGGTGTATGTAGCTAAATTCGATTACAATTATTTTTTTAATGGAAGATAAGTAGATGCCATACCACATTTAAAAATTATTCCAATATTTTACTTTTAAAAATTTTTAATTAATTAATTTAAAAAAATAAATAAACAAATTTTATTAAGAAAAAGCTGTCCAATTTTGACACAATAGATGATCTAAGCATTCAACTATGCTGGGCCGAATTATCCCAACTAATGCAGTGTGATTCGCCATTTCAGGAAGAATGCATGGACCTTTTTATCGAGTCCTTAGAAAACGCCAAGCTTTCTTCTTCCCAAATTCCAACACTCTTCTTTCTTGCCGAGACCATTATCTACTGGATCCGCACTGACACAGTCAATCAGCCATTTCTCAGAGCTTTTGAAATAAAACTACTCAAAGTGGGAAAAATGATTTTCGAGCGCATTTACATCCATTTTATGGACAAAAGCCTCGATGACCAGCATGATCTAGTGGACCATCTATCAATTTATCTGCAGGGTTTTTCAGACTTAAAAGCCGCCTATTCGCCCTATCCTGACGCCTTTTTGTACATCGAGTTCATGATCAAAATAGGGGAAATAGTCAGCACACATGTGAACCATCCGAAATCGGGAACAAACACCACAGCAGCTAGTTATTTTACCGATTCGGAGAGACGTCTCAATATGCTCGACCAATTTTTGTGGTCTACTATTGAATTGTTCAAGCTGCTTAAATCAAAATATGATAGAAAAATACTTGATGAGTTTTTGACCATATTTGATTCATTGGTATTCCGCGATGAAAACTGGTTGGACGCCAGTCTTTCGTTGTACATTCTGGCCGAATGCTCAAAAATCAACATCAAAGCTCTGGACATATTTTTGCAGCTTTCGTTCAAGGACGACGACTACGAAGATAGGCTTATACGTGATGAGATATCACCACGCAAAACTCTTAAATCTTCTGGTCTGTTTAAATGGTCCATTGAATTGACTTGTGTTTATGTGGAACTTTTGGGAGATATTTGCATCAATGGTTCAAGTCCGCTGCTCAAGCGAAAAGCGCTCTTGGGAAACCACAAAGAGGCTGCTGATGTGTTCAACAATAATGATCCCGAAGTGTTTGGGCTGCTGGATGCGGCAAAATTTTCCGCTAACCCCCAATCGGATTGGATGGTTCGCTACATGGCCGTGAAAGGTCTGGTCAGAATTTGCAAAAGCCTAAATGACAAGCAAAATGAGGAATTCCGCCAGATTAGCTGGGCTTGTTTGGTTATTTTTCAGGAGAGCGAGAAAAATCCAAATGTGCTGGAAGCTCTTAAAGTTGGTCAAATAAATTCCAAGATAGAGCCTTTGATAAAAAAAGAAAGAGTCGAGTCGAGCACGACAAATGTTTACTGTAGGTTTGCTTACAGACTTGGTGATTTGAGGAAGAATGGATTGCCAAGGTCTCAAATGAACAGAGAGTCATCTGTAGATGAAGAGCTAAAAGCCGTGAGGCTTGAGAGTTTACCACCAGAAAGTGTTTCAGTTCACAATAAATCGATTTTGACCAACACTGAGACTAAAATAGCTGACCAAGTTATCGGGACTGCCAAACGACGAACTACACTCAAGGATGAACTTTTGATCAGCAGTCAGTTTGAGACAAAGGTGCCCAATTATTATGAGAGGAAAAACATTGATTTAATGAGAATTGTTGAGGATCAATTTCGAAAAGATTTACGGGACAATCTAAATGAATAGTCCAATTTATGGCTTTTTGAATTTTAAATTGTAAAAAATTAAAAAATAAATTTTGAAACTACGATTCTTTAAAATAAAAAGATTTTTGACTAGAGGGTCTTGAAGTTTGATAGTTTTTGAAAACAGTGGTTTAGGTTTTTGAAATTTTTGAGATGAGTTTTTATTCAAAAGTTACTATATCTATGTATATTTTTAAAGAGCGCAAAATGATATGATATATTAAATGATATATTTTTCAAGTATTTAAAGTGGAATTAAGTTGCACTTTAAACCAAAAAAAACACATTTTTTGTGCTTTTTTCCAGTTTTTTTGATTCTCGTCGGAGGATTGACCCAAGACCTTAACTTTTTTATTTAAATTATAAAACTAGACATAATTCTGAACAAATCTCAGGTTTCACTTTTTTTTATTTAAAGCTTAATTAATCCAAAAAAAAAGTCAAAATATAGTTCAATTTCTAAAAAAAAATCATTAAAATTTAATTTTCATCTTTTATATTAATAAACTATTAGAAATTCTTAGATGCTCTCTCGCCGAGCTAAAGCTCCTTCAGATAAAAAAAAATAAAAAATCAATAAAAGTAAAATAAAATAAAAATGTAAAGAATAAATAAGATAAAAGTAACATAAGTTAAAATAAAATATAAAAGACAATTAAAATAAACAAATTGTATTCATTGTATCTAATCTAAGTATCTAATATATTTTTATTCGATAAAAAAATTATTAATTAGAAGCTGTTTTTTATTTTATTAATTTGTTAAATTTTTTTTATTTGTATCAACATAAAATTTATTTAGTATCTAATTGACACTTTAAATTATCTCTTATTTATGTTTGAAAAAACTTGAGAAAACTTTTTTTGACAATTAACTTAAATTTTCTGGAATGGCTTAAAAACTACAGATGTTCTGTTTTTAGTGAAATTCGAGAAGAATTTCATTATGAAATTGAAGAGAATAATTTAAATGAAGAGTATGTAAATACAGAACAGACTGAAATTCCTTAATGAAAAAGACGAAAGCCTCCTGGATCAAAAAATGAGTCGAAAATGACTTGATGAACAACGACAAAGCAAAAGATCAAAAATAGAATAATTTTCCTTTATTTCTTGCTTTATTCTGTATTTTCTTTCTTTTTTTAATTTAATAATCATCAAAGAAATGAATTCGTGTTTTTTGACACTTTTTTTATAGATACACTAAAAAAATTATTTAATACTATTTTAAAATTTAGATACTTTTTTTTAAAACAAATTTGATAAAATATTTTGATAATTTATAGTCTGAAAGCTTTTTTTTAGATAAAAATAAAAATAATAGTTAAAACCAATTAGACAATGGAGTGGAAATAAACTTTTTTTATTTTTTTGAATATTTTTTTCATTAAAATATTTTTATGAAAATAATTCTATTAATTCAACAATGTGTCTAAATTCGAAACCTTCTATAGATTCTTCCACCGACTTGAAGTCAATGGAATAAAATGGCTAAATCAATCTCTCACTTAACTCAAAAAGTCGATTCAAGGCTGTAAGGAGTCTAAGTTTAAAATACAAAAATAAGATCATCCAAAAATGATGATTAGTTACTACTGAACTAATTTTTAAAATGGTTGTAGTTTTACTTTTTTTGCGTAAAATTCGAGAAACCAAAAAAAATACAAATAAGAATCTATTTTTTTTTCAAAAATTAATTTAATTTTTAAATTGAAATCATTTTAAAAATAAAAACAGCGGTCCAATAATCAAATTTTTCTACTTTTTTTCATATATAAAAATAATATTTAAAATTTTCCATGGGATTTAAACTTAAATTATATAAATAAAAATATAAAATAAATTAAATATTAATCGTTTAGATTCCTAAGGTTATTGCTCGATACAGATTGATAAATAAAATAATATGGCTATAAATTCAGTTTTTATAATAAAGTAAAAAAACAAATTTAGAATTTTAAAATATTGATTGTCAATTCTATGCATCTGAATTATCTCGGAATTTTGACAACTTCGAATTTTTGCGCAATTTTACACGCATTTACAATTTTTGGCGTAAACAACTTCAGTAATTGGTAAAAAAATTAATTTAGTTCATATGTTTCTTTTAAAAAATTTAATTTATCAATTTGATAAATAGTCAAATAAAACTATTAAATAGTTCACAATTAAATATTTTATTAACAAATAAATAAAATATCATTCTAAGATATTAAAATGTGTCTTGAATAAATTTAAAATCAATTAATTTGTTAAATATATATTAGTTTTTGTTCAGAGCTTTCGTAGTCTAGGTCTGTTTTTACACGTACAAATTGCATTGAATACTTTAATTCAAGTCATTAAAATTTTGTGACTTAAACTCGTGACTAAAAAACAAGTCTGAATTTAACTGATTTATTATACGATTCTTCTATAATAATCATTGTATTGTATTTTTTTTTAAATTAAGTCTCTAAGTTAAAAAAAAAATTATTTTTAATTATTAATTTTAGATAATTTTTTCCTTCCTTTAGAAAATATATTAACGGGAATTAAAATTAATAATAATAAACGCGTAATTTTTTTCTTCATTTACGCATAATTCAATAAACTTTAACTTTAAACAATGATTTTTTGAATTTATTTAATTTTTTTCAAATATTCAAGATAATTAAAAGTTTTCATGTGAATACAAAGCTAAACCAAATTAATTATGATAAAAAAATAAGCGGCGTATTTTTCAAACAGTTCTTTTTTGTTTTTTGTTAAGCCATTTTCATAACTGTGATTTTAGTTTGAGGTTTCGCTAAGAAGTTTTGAACTCTTATTTTTAGTTATAATTTGTTTTTATTTTTAATTTTATTAAATCTAAAAAACTAAATATTTTTTTTTCTTGAAACATTACGAGGGTGATTGTTTGAAAAAAATGGTTCACATTATCTTAAATAGTATGTTAATAATAGATTATTGTGTTCAATTTCAAAGTAAAATCTTGATGATTTAATTTAAAATTTGAGAAAAATGAGTAACAATTGTTCAATTTCAAAAGATTCCTCAAGATCAACAAACTAAGCTTGATTTCTTTTTTTTGAATTTGCATTGTTGAAGCTTTTTGTTAATCGCGATTTTGATATTAAAATAAATTTACCTTATGTTTTTTTCTTTTTTAATTGTAAAATATTACAAAAAATTTTTTAATTTTTTAATTTTAATTAATTTTTTTTTAAGTAGAACATTAAACGATTTTCTATCATAAAAACGTCGTCATTTATTTTGTCCCTATCGGACATCAAAACGGCCATTACTACCTTTGTGATTCAGTAGCCTCCTTCATGAAGTCTCAAGCAGTAATGTTTAGATACCTTGAAAATTAAAATAAAAAATTCAAAAAGTCAAAGTTTTCATATTAGCATTTTTTTCCAATTTTACCAAGCCGTAATTTACTCAAAAACGAGGTGAAACTTAGGACTTTAAGGTGATGTTTAATCCAAAATTTTAAACAGACTTTTAAATTTTAAGTTTACTGCTGTTAGAAGCACTAGTAAACGTTAAAAATTTAATAAAAAATTTGATTAACTTAATTTTAATCAAGCTTTTATTTTTTTTTTTTTATAAGTTTTATAGAAGGCAAGTTTAAATGTAAAATAAGTTGTTTTTAAAAATTTTATGTAATGGTTACAAAAAAAGTGGAGATTAATTAAATTAAAAAAAAAACTCGTTTTAGTTGCGTTTTTCAGGCGTTTTTTGTTTTACTGGATTAAACAAAAGAGCATTTAAAGGTAAAAAGCTGGTTTAATAATTTTTTATATAGAATTCATTTCAAAAAAATAGTGAAATATTTATATTTTGCCTCTGAAAATTGTATTGGAAAGTGTAATAAAAATTAAAAATCTTTGTCATAAATCATTTTTTACAGATTGTTCTTTCATTTAAAATTAAAAGTAATTCTTAATTCTTTTAAATAAAACTTAATATTTGAATTCAATTTGAATGTAAGTGGAAATAAAAGTATCTAAAAGTATGAAAAATAATCAATGCTTCTAGTTGAAAAAAATGATTAATCAAATATTAAAAAATGGGGACAAAAAAATGATTCACGATTCTTTTCAGTTATCATTGTTTAAAAATTAAGGTTATGTGGATACCTTCAAAAGATTTATGTAAAGAAAAAGCAGAAATTTAGCAAAGAAATATCTTAAAAACAATTACATAAATTTTATTTGAATAAACCTTAAAAATCTTGACCGTTTATTTAATTGTCCAATATTTAATTGCCCTGATCAGGTCGGGTCTAGACATTGCCATCATTTGTTTGATTAAAAATTTTTATTTTTTTTTAAAGTTTACTGATTATATATATTAAAGGGTAATGTTTGAAATTTTTGAAAAAGAGCCAGATTATGATTTAGTGTTAACAGAAGAAGAATCTTTCAATACCAAATATGGATAATGATACAAACATTCATGGCAAATATTGATGGAGAATTTTTTTTACTTTTTTTATGGTCATCTAATCATTATTGTCACTAGTATGTTTAAAATGCACTTGATCTCTAAACACATAAGCCAAATTATAAAATATAATTAGAATTTTTTCGAAAATTTTTTGTGTGATAGTTTCTCAAAAAAATATGTTGGTCTAAAATAAATTTGCTCAAATTAAAAGCTAAGTTTCTTTGTTCACAAAATTATTAATAATTATATCATAAAAATTAGTCATTTCACAATCTTATTTACCAAAACTTAAAAATATAAATATTTTATTAATTTAAAAGAAATCTAAAAAATTCAAAATGGTTATTTGTTTGCTTTTCCTTACAAAGGATTCATAAAGTTTATTTTTTTAAAGAAAATTGAACGCAACTTAATTATTTTAAGTTTAAAAGAAACGACTTGTTAAGAATAAATTTTTTGAATGACTAGATCATAGTGCATTTCATAAAATAAGGGTATTGATTAATTTGGTGGTGAAAATTTTCAATATGATCGGCATTTAGAAACAAAACGAAGCTTAATTTACCTTTTAAACTATTTATCCTAAAGTAAACTAGCTCTGTAATTTCGTTCATTCAATTAAAGCTTTTTAGAGCGAAAATGAATCATTTAAAAACATATTTCTTAATAAATTTTGCATTTTAGAAATCAATATAAATAATTAGAAGAGCTGATCTCTTTAGAACTCAACTAATCGAAAATAAACAACCATAAATTTAACTTTTATTGGTATAATTTTTTTCCTTTTAGTTTTATTTGTCTGATCCTTCAAAATTTAAAAATAAGTTTCTTAAAATTTTTATCGTTTTCATCACTATTTCTTTTATTAATATAAGTGAATAAAAGCGAAAGTTTACCTTAATAATTTTTTTTCAAAGTGCCTTTAGAATTAAACATCAATTTTTTTCATTTAGATATCAGCACTTACAGTATTCAGATATAAAAATATTAAGACAATATCGAGGCCCAATTTTATTTTTTCTTTCGAAATATTAATTTGTTATGATCTTTTTAATTTTTTCCTTTCGAACCTTTTCAAATCGAATTCTATATTGTGTCCTCGATAGAAAACTGTTTTCCACCGTACAATTAATTAATTTTACCAATGGATTAAAAAAATTCATTTTCTTTTAAAATATTTTTTAGGCTTGTTTTTAAAAAATCCAATAATTAAATTAGAGTTAGATAATTAAATTAAAATAAATAAATAAATAGGTAAACATTTCATTTAAATAAACAATTTTCGATGAAGCATCAATAAAAAAATTTTACCAAACAAATCCGATTGCTTTTTATTAGAATTTAGTCTGTTCACGAGAAGAAAATTTATTTTTATTTTTTCTAAACAGCATAGCTAAGAAGCAAAAATGATTTTTTTGTTTTTCGGCAAACTGTTACCTAAATTTATACAAAAAAAAATATTTCAAATAAAATCTTCAGAGTGATTG
This sequence comes from Brachionus paranguensis, assembly GCA_016802215.1. NCBI lineage: Eukaryota > Metazoa > Rotifera > Eurotatoria > Ploima > Brachionidae > Brachionus > Brachionus paranguensis. The sequence goes on from JAESIX010000004.1 coordinate 6,558,628, forward strand.
TCTATTTATTTTTATAATGCTTTTATACTTTTCTTAAGATTCAACATTAAAAATAATTTTGCATTTAATGACTTTTAAATGATTAAAGATCCAGGTTTAGAAAAAAGTTTTTTGTAATGTTGATGACTCATAATATAAGTATTATTATCTTTGTTATAGTCAAAATTTACCAATTTTTTTTGCCTGGTAGATATAAACTCGTGATAGGCTTTTAAAAATGATAAAATTTACTTCGATTTACAAGCTGTTCTGATATTTTGACTAAATTTGCGTGAAAGATTGTATCAAGGGGCATGATATTTTAGAGTCGAAATAATTTTTGCCTAATAAAATTTAGATAATTAAAAAAAGTTAATCACGCAGATCATTTTTTTTTATTCAAAGAATCATTTAAATTACTAAAAACAAGACAGTAATAGTTCAATAATTTTATTTCTTTTAAATATCTTTGTTGCGTGATACAGAGTGCTTCCTTTTATTTATAAATAAGTTGATCAAGTTTATTTTTCTTCATTTAAAATCTTGAAGCTAATCAAATGAGCCTTAAAACTTGAAAAAATATGTTTGCATTAACCCAACAAAGCACCAGGAGCATTCGAATTTGGATTAGAAAATTTTGTTGAACAAAAATTTTAAAATTAGTTATGTAAGTATGAATAAAGATTATTGAACTTTTAAGATTATTTTTGCAATAAACCAATGATAGCAAAAAAAATTTTTTTTTAACTTAATATAAAACCAAAAAGTCCGATTTAAAAAGAAACTTTATTTTCTAAATTATCAGATTTGTTTGTCTTTTGTATAAAATAATCTCCCAAGCGTTTGAGTTATTTTTTTACAACAAATTTTATTATTTCTAAAATGTCAAAATAATTTTAATTTAAATGAAAAAAAAACATGTTTTTTTTCAGAGGTGTTTGAGTGTTAAGTTCAGTAAGCTAAAAATTATTTTTGTTAAAAAAAGATATTTGAATTAGTTTGAATGAATTTAGTTTGGTTAATTTATCTCTATTATGCAATTTAAAATACAGATCTCGACTCATTTAGAAAAAGAACGTGATTTTTAAAATGCTAAATTTTGAATTAAAAAGCAAATTTTTTTTTACGGCGCCAATTCAAATTTTGAATAGCACTTTCTGAGTCTGTTTAATCAGGAGTAATTATTTTCTATGTCTAGATCACCGAATATCTAAATTATATGGCTTGCTTATTGTGCTATTCGTGTTGGAGCTCCTTATTCTTCTAGAGTAAACAACTACTACTTTTTTTTTCTTAAATTATTAATTTTTAGGTATTTCTTGTTGATCTTAAGATTAGGCTTTAGAAAATCTCGATGGGCTATCAGGCTAACTTTTTTCTACCTTCATTAGAATAATGACTAGCTTTAAAATAGGTCTGTAATTTAAAGACGCTTTTTTGCTTGGATTTTATTCAAGCATTTTTTGACAAGCCAGCCTTGGAAAGATGACACCTTTTTATCTTTAAATAATAAGATAAACTTTAAAAATAAGGCAATTATATCCGCTTAAAAATGGGTTTTTTAAGCAAAATTATTTAACTAAAAAATTAGTTAGCAAAAAAAGAGTTCGAATTTAATTTTTTTAGTTTTGTCAGCAAATATGAACTCATTTTTCTAGTTTTTAATTAACATGATCATTTGTACTTTTGAATTGAAAAATAAAAATTTAATAAAATTATTTATTCTATTTTAATATTTAAATAAAAAAAAAAATTATAGACTCATTTATTGATCCATAGTCTGTCAATACTTTAATGAAGCAAGTGATCCGAAGTGCACATTTAGCTAATTAATAATTTACTCAAAGATAACGCTAGGATTTTTTAACCCAATTTTAGCGCTTTTTCCTAATTAAATAATACTAGGCAAGATAATGAAGACTTTTTGGTTTTTAGAATAGTTTTAAAAGCTCTTTCGAATATTATAATTGAAAATTCAATTATGAGCAACAATAGGGAAGTGGGCTTTTGTTATCCATGCAGAAATGGTTGCATAATGGGATTAGGATTAGGAGATGAGCTAAATTAGCCTAAGGCATCTGAGCGAGGCCTATCAAAAATAAAATTCAAAATAATTTAGTTCGAAATTTGATCATTGATCAGCAATGTCAAGTAGGTTGGAAAATGTGCTGAGTGATAAAGGCCAAGTGTACAATGGTTTGTTTTTTGTTTTGCTATTTGCTTTTCAAATACGAACAAAATCAACTTTTTATTGTCGCTTTAATTATTAGAAATGTTTGACAAAGCCAAATTTAAATGCAAATTTGAGCTTTAATTTTGTACTAAAAAATTCTCTCTAATTTAACTTCGGCTTAGAATAAAGTTTTTTTTGTGGCGACCCGGTTTTTAATCGAGCCAAATTTAGCTAAATTAAGAAAAAGGTGGAAAGTTTGCCTATTAAATATTTAAAATTTGGACCTAGGAAAATATGAATGGAATTTTTTCTCTCTCTTTCTTACGTCACTGTAATTTAAACATTGTGGTGACATCAAATCCGGATCGGAGCGCCAGGTGCTCCATTACACGAGAGAGAGAGAATAAAAATTCCAAACTCAATAATTATTATTTATTATTTTTTTAAGCCCCATAGGCAATACGTATAAAAAATTATGTAAAAAAGAAGATTTAAAAAAAAGATTTAAAATTTACAATTAAGTTATTCAGTGTACACATTTTAATAAAATATTAAAGTAAAAATAGTATTGATTAATAATACAACTAGAAGAAAAAATAGGCATTAATTTTTTATTTATATTTATTTTAGAATTATGCAATTTATGGACACAATTTAAAAGGAAATTGATTCTTGTAGAATAACAACATTTGTGGTTTGGAAAATAAATTTCTACAATTTGGCTTTGGAATAAGGGAGAAGAATCCGATTAATTTTTTATAGTCCTTTGGAGGCCCAAGTTTCTACAAAATTAATCATAGCTAGTTTGAGGTAGTTCATTTCTGATGCATTTTTACAAATTTCCGCTCAAAATCGATTTTCTTCAAGTTAGACTCATTGCAAAAATTGCTTCAATTAAAATTTTTAGATCCATCAAGTCCAACAAAATGGTTTGACAAAAAATAAGTGAAGTAAACCAAAGGGTCGAATTTCTTGTAGAACATTAAAATAATGCTTGGCCGAGACGCCGGGATTTAGCGGATTTATTTAGTGGTGAAATTCAAGCCCATAATTCACTTCGAAACAAAATACAGGTGGAAGCTTTAGAAAAACTAGTAGTCTATTTCGGAATGGTTGTTGAATTTGTTAAGATTAGTTTAAAAAATAGAAGTTGATTATTTTTTGTTATGGTGAGTAGAAAATGGAAAATTTAGCCCCAATTAAAACCAACATAAAAAAATTCTCTTTTTTCATCGTGTTAATTTTGAATTTAATTTTAAAGAATTATTTATTTATTTATTTGTTTTCTGTACCGAGCTAGAGCTCCTTCAGAATGAAGTATAAAAAAAATAGAGTTAATAAAATAAGATAAAATAAAAATAAAGTAAATCAGCTAAAAAAAAAAAAATTAATTAAAGTTTAAAAGACATATATTGAAATAGGTTGTTACATGTGACAGAAGTTTACATAATTGAAGCTTCATGAAAAAAAGAGGAAATAGTAAGGTAGCAATTACACAATGGGGTAGGGTATTCAATATATCTTGATTCGAAGCCTTGTTTGTATTCTTCCACTAGTCTGACCACCAATGGAATAGAATGACTCAGTCCTGTCCCAACATATCTCTCACTCAACTCAAAAAGCCGATTCGAGTCTGTTAGTAATTTAAGTTTATTAAAAGCCTCATGATGCAACATGTTGGAGGGAGTATCATATTTTAATTTAAGGATAGATCTGACTGCTGTATTCTGAATTGCTTGTAGTTTTTTGATATTATTTTCTGAAAATGAATTCAAGCAAGGAAAAGAATAGTCTAAAATTGATCCGACTAAAGTTTTATATAAATTTCCTAATGTGTTTTGAGAAAGACCCCATTTTTTATTTGGCAATATCTTAATAATATTTAACCTTTTATTGCAGCGTTCTTTAATTTCGTCTACCAGTTTATTAAAGTTTAACTTAGAATCAAATTTAATGCCAAGAAACTTGATTTCTTTTTGGCTCACTATTCTGTGAAGAAATAAACTGGACAAGTTTTGTTCCAAGTTAAAATTGAGCCTTTTGTGATCATCCAAATTGAGCAAATTCTTCTGTTTCTGAGCCCATGATTTATTTCAACTGTTTATTAGTTTTATTGAATGACAGCTTTAAATCATTAGCCTACGTCTACAAATACTATTTAACTTTAGTTGCTATTTTCTTAATTGAAAATTTGTTCTTAATTTGCTCAATTCGGCAAAAACATTTTGCAGTTTGGTTCAAAAAACAGAACATTTTACGGCTTCTATTTTGGAAATTAATGAGCTTTTTTTGTTTAACTCATCAGTTATTTGAGATGATATTTATTTATTAAATTTAATTAGCCTTCTATTAGGAGAAGTAAATTTAAAAGAATTTTGAAAGAAAAAAAAGATGCCTTAGGGAACGATCAGTAGAAGAAAGAATTGTGAGAAGCGAGCTTATTTTGCAGTACAGATTGATAAATAAGATGCTATCTTTAAATAAGTTTAATGGCCCCAAACAGTTGCAGCCCAGTGCTCGTAGACATGAATTCACATTTCAGAGACAAGTAGTAAGAAATTGCAACCAGAGATTCAACTTCTTTACCAACAGTGTGATAAGCTTATGGAACATGTTACCAGCAGAGATTGTTCACTCTAGAACTGTAAATTAGTGGCATTGTGAAATTTCATACAAAACTTTCAATACAAAAATAAAAAAATTTTCTAACTTTTGTTCTAAATGTCAAAAACTTGTTCTGTAAATTTATTTATTTATTTATTAATATTAAATTAACCTCCTTTAAGGAGAAGTAAAAGTAAAATTTGTTTTTAGAAAAATGTAAAAAATATTACATAAAAAAAACAAAAAAATAGATAAAAATAATAAAAAATTCATGAAACAAAGTGAAAAAAGTGTTGTTTCACCTTCCGTGAAAGTCTGCAAAATCTGTGTGCATTAGCAAAGAGCTACCATAATGTGTATCCCACATTCCATGTAGTTCCATAGTATTTTATTATTGAGATATTAAGTTTTTACACATGAAAAAGTCATATATAAAGAAAATAAAATATTAAGATTAGTTAGTAGAGATTCTTACCAAGAGAATGGTTAGTCCAGAAGCCTTGGCAAAATTTGCTAGGCAACTTTTAGATAATTTTTTTTGTTGATGTCGTAATGAAAGGCCGGATTAGAGATTTGTATCTAAATTGACTCGGCTAATGCAAGTGATTCGCATAAACCAAGCTAAAAGGAAGTTTGCTTAGGACTTAAGCCGCTTAACATGGCTTCGTCCCTGGATCAATTTGCATTTGTTAAAATTAGCAAAAATGCCATAAACACATTAATCATTTTTTGTATAAAAAAAAATAAATATTTTTCATACTTTAAAATTTTTTAGTTTAGGTTGATTATCATATGAACTGAGTGAATTTTTAACTTGACATATATATTACAAGGAAAATATTTAAAAAATTTTTTCCTCTAGAGTGGTATTTGATTTCATGGACAGGAAATAGAATTTGAAGAGTCAAATAATCGTGAGATTTGGATACAATAAGCTAATTAATTCGCTCAAGTAATTGAGACCAAGGTTTTTTCAAGCATCTATTGACAAAATTTAAAACTAAATTAAAAATTTGTTGTTTTTTTTTTAATATTCTGATCAGTGTCGATAAAAAAAAACAAGAGAATTAAATGTCTTTAGGTAAATTAGTGTGAAATATAAGAAGTGTTTATTTGACTATGTTTAGAGAATATAAAATTGTATCCTCGATCAAAGTTTTTAAATTAGTTTATGCATATTTTTTTTAATCCGAGTTTAATTTTTTTAACTTAAAGCTATTTGTAATTAATCTCGAAAAAAAAAAGATTAAACTTTATTTACAGCTCAATCGATTGTTTAATCGAATTTTAAGCACTTTTCTCGAGGAAATATCCTCTTCGGCTTTGTTCTACATATTGAATTTAAATCGAATCATCATAAACATTTTTCTAGCTTATAAATAGATCAATTATATAATTTCTTTGTATATGAGGCTTAATATCATCTATCGATAGATATTTTTTTATTAAGGTAAAAATTTTTTTAATTTACTAAGTAATCGATCTTTTTTGTTTATTAAATTTCACTGATAAGTTTTAAACTTTAGTTCTAAATCTATTTACCAGTCTAGTTAGTCAAACATTTTAATTTATTATTTATTTCCTTTTAATTCGCCTGATAGCTTTGATACTTAAAAATTATTTTTCAAACTCAAATTTAAAAATTATTCACCTTTATTGATGTTGGCTTTACAGTTAATTTACAGCTGTAGTTAAAAAATATTTTTAATTGATCTATTAATTTTATTCAATTTAGGTTATTAATTATTTTGTATTTAAAATTTTGATAAATTGACTCAAGTAAACTTAAAAACCCCTTTTTATAAATGATAAATTATCCTGGTAAAATGCTACGTTCAAAAACCATTTATCTGCAAATAGTCTGTGAAGAACTTTAATTTGAAAAATTTTAATGAAAAATTTTTTTTTCGATAAATTTTTTAAGAAATGTCATTTTACAAATATGGTTTTTTTACAGAGTTTCCAAGGTTTTCTTTTCTAATTTAATTTAAAAAAAAATAATTAAATAGATCACTTAATAATGTTTTTTTAATGACTGTAAAATTCATTATCCAACAAAAAAATATTCTTCTATTTTAAAAGACCACTTATGATGCAATTAACCAAACGGATCTCTTAAGTATTCTTTTCAAGAGCATGAATCGCTTTTAGGATGGATTTAGATAGGTTTTGATTTTTTCAAGATATAAAATTAATCTATTAATTAGAGTAATAATTTTTTAAATCCACAAAAGAGACGAAAATCAAAGTGCATTTTAAAAATTCTTTTTTTTTTAAATTCTTTCTTCAAAGAAATAATAAAAACAGCTATTTAATTTTTGTCAAATAAAAATTTTTTAAGTCACTTATTTGAATAAATAAATTAAAAATTTATTTCCATTATTAACAAAAACTATAAAGCTTTTAGCTGCGAAACTTTATTTTAATTTTTTATCAATTTCAAATAAAAAATAGTGACAAGTGTAGAAAAGATGACTTGACATTTTTTCAAAGATTTTAATGCCTTTTTTAGTTGAATAAATCAAGAAATTCAATTTTTTTTTGTTTTTTAATAACTTTCAAAAACATTTTTCTTTATTTTTTAAAATTCTTTATCTAAAAACTTTATTTAGTCATAAGTTTACTAACAAGAATGCTGAAAGAGCCAATGCCAGGTATTGTGAAATTCGAATACAAATTGAACAATACTGCGACATACTTTGGTGCACCTTTATTTCCCAAAATAAAATCTTTATTTTCTTTTTTTTTAGTAAATCAAATCAATAATCAATTTAAAACTTATTCATGTTTTATTTTTTGTCTTGTTTAAACTTGAGAAAAATTATTTTAGGTAAAAAAGGTGCAACAAAGTATGTTGCAATATGTTGCAGTATTTTTTAAAGAATTTTTTTTATTAACTTTAATTTTAATTCATCAAAAAATGAAAAATTTTTGTTCAATTTTTATTTGAACTTCACAAAATTTCAATGCCAGCACCAAACATTAAAAAAATATAAACCATATAAATGAATACCTTTTGTTTTTACTTTATTTAACTTTTAGATAAATTTACATTACTTAGCTTGGCTATAATTATTTGTTCAATTAAAATCAACTTTAATATTAATTCAAATTTAAGTAAGTCTGCTGTAAGCATCGATAAGGATGAATAGGAACTTTGGCTGCGTCTAATTAGATGCCGATCAATCCAGCTGAGATCATAAATAATCGATCTTTAATACAATAATTACAATAAGTAGGCTACACACGTGAATTGGTTTTTAACTATTTTATTTCGCCTCATATCTCACACATAACATCTCTATTCATTTAAAGAAATTGTATTTTTTTTTTTCAAAATAAAGTAGAGAATAATTTTAAAATCCATGTAAGGAATCCATTAATAATTTTCAAAATTTAGATCTTTGCCACAAAAAATCTCCTCATGATCTGGATTTTATCACTGCGATCAAAGAAAGCTCACATTTAATTAGTAAGAGATTTAAAAAGCTTATTAATGCAAAAATTGTTTGCCTACAAGCTTTGAATTTAAATTTTGCTCGGTTTGTCAAATAAAATCAAGGTTAAAAAGTCGATAAAAGCATTTGAGAGCAAAAAGCTGACCCATCTAAAAGCCAATATTCAACAAAGCTCTCATCTCGTTTCCTGGTTCTTTATCCTTTATTTGAAATAAATATTTTATTAATTTTTATAAAGAAAAAAAGGCAACAACAAATATTTATTTAAACAAAGTGCTAATTCAATAAATTCAAAGTGTAACTTTTGTGACTTTGAGTCGATTTTAGATTAACAATGAAAAGAACTTTTCCAAAATCAGCATTGGAATCGGCCTAAAGAGCAAATATTTATTCCATGAGGATTAGGCCCCGGGCTATTGTTCGCCTCCCATTCTCTAGACCCAATTAAATAAGCAAATCGAACTTTAAAATATCTAAAAAACAAAAGTTTTCCAATCTTTTTGTGTCCATGATCATTAAAATGCCTTTGGTTCGCCATTCAAACTCATTAATTTTCAAAAAATCAATTTTCATTTTTATCTTAATCGATCTAATTTATAGAATTTTTTGCCTAAATATGTTATTTGCTATTTTGGACGTGTTAAGTGAAGTTTTTGATAGAAAAAAAAAATACATATTTTTTAAATCGAATAGCAATTAGTGTGAAATAAAAATGAGAAAAAATTAATTAGCTTTTCCCATGACTTCTAGTGCAATTTTGTCATTTTTAGTGTAAATTTTTGCATCTTTTAATTTTTAGCAGCTTCTTTGTGGTTTATTTGAAATTTTACCAGTGGCAAAAAGTGTTATTCAATAGTTAATTTAAGAAACAAGCTCAAAAAATGTTTATTAAAAAATAAGCCGAATTTTAAACAATTATGTAAAAAAATAATGAAAAATTTTAAAATTTTTTCTTAATTTATTTTTTTAGATCTGATCAATTCTACCAACACTTGACTCGTCCTTAGAAGATAAAATTTTATCAACATTTTTTTGCTCAATTGATCGTTTTGAGCCCAGTTTTACGACTGCTTTAAAAAAAAATTTTTTGAAGATATTAAATTATCTATATTCCATTTATCTTTCTAATCTATTATTTATTGTTTACTGCACTTAAGAGTTCGCTTTAGTCTGTCCGGATCGTTTAGAAAATTATTATGAAAAATAGATATTCATTTTGTTTATCAATTTTAAATCATTTATCATTATCAGTCAGTTTGTTCGAATGAGAATTTTTAAGATAAACCTCTCAGACTTGTGTGACAGGAATATTAAATTTAATTTTTGTTGAACATTTTTTTTCTTGTTGATCAAAAACCATTTTTGAGGAGCACTGAACTTAGTCAAACTTAATTTCCGTAAATCACCGCTTCAAGTGTTTGGCTTAGCGATTTTTGTTCTATATTTGTTTGACCTAAAGAATGGACAATTAGAATCCAAGCCGGAATAGTGGAAAGTCTAATTAAAAGTATCGTGCTTTTAAAAGCGATTAGTATCGACAATTTTTTCTGCTCAAGTGGCATCAAACAGTCTCAGGACACTAATTTCGAGCACAAATGCTCATTGAACTATGCTCGTCCGAGAATGGATTTTAGCTCTGAGCCAAATGAGCTTTAAACTTTTTTCTAGTTATATAAAATCCAAACAAACAAATCTAGAGTATGCATATTTCCTGTAGTGATACTTGTCATGAGTTAAAATGCCCAGGTGATTTTTTTTTTTATTTTGAGAAAATATTTTTTAGTATTATTTTTCAAAATAAACAATGTTTTTTTGTCACAGAATGACCTTCAAAAAATGTGTCCATATTCTTACTTGAAAAGATCAACTTGGTCAATTAGAAAAAAACATTTTTTGTTCATTATCACATTTATGATTTTAAATGAAAATAATTATTACTTGCCAAATGTGGTAGTGTTGTTTACGCTATCTGGTTTTACCATAAGACCTCAATTTTTGACTTGTTTTTATCAAATACCAACTGATAAACACACTCAATATTTCAAGATCGATTATCGTGATTTTTCGCCAACAATCAAATATCCACATTCAAGTTCATTTTATCTAATTTAAACTTTATTATTCATTTTTTTTCATTGAAGTTTTTTAACTGAACAAAAAATACTATTATTATTTCTAAGGTAAATAAATGAAAATTTATCTGGGCTATAAAATTAATTTTTTTAAACTATGATCATAAATTTTTTTCCTAAAAAAAAGATTGTAGATATTATTTTTTTAATTAAAAATAATTTAATTTTTTCTTCAGATGTTAGGGTAGGAAAAATTAAAAAAGCACTAAAAAATTAGATCCTAAAAATTTATGTTTAAAAATATACGATTATCTAATAAATTTTTCAATTAAAAAAGAAAAGTAATATTTTATTTTGAATATTTGGAAAATATAACATTAATTAGTTATTCAACCTGATTCACATTTAAGTTTTGATGTAAAAATACAATTGAACTATAGAGTGGAAATTTTTACATTTGTCTAAGTATCTTAATATGCAGTTTTTTTAGACTTGTTTTAAAACATGGTGAGGCAAATTGGTATTTTAAGAAGCCGAAGTCTAATATTGACCAGATGATGTAGTTTTAAATTTGTCATGAAGCTTAATTTGAGGGGCTAATCTGATATTTTAAATTACAGAAATTTTTTTATGCTGTGTTAAAGGCTGTTAGTATGGTAAATTTATATGTACCGAACAAAAGATCTTTCTAATTTTAAAAAAATTTTAAATTTTTAAAAACAGAGATTAGTAAGATAGTTAAATTGAAAAAGTGAGTGACAGGTACTAGATGCTTAAAATTGCATTTTTAGCAAAGAAATATGAAATAATTGTATTCTTTGTATTCTTCCACTAGTCTGACAACTAATGGAACATAATGAATCAGTCCTGACCTAACATATTTATCACTCAACTCAAAAAAAACTGATTCCGGACTGCTAGTAATTAGAGTTTACCAAAGGCCTCGTGAAGTATAAAATGTTGGAGGGAATATCATATTTGAATTTTAAAACTGCTGTATTTTGACAAATTTGAATTCTTTCAATAAAAGTTTCTGGTAATAAGTAAAGATAAGGTTATGAATAATCTAAAATTGATCCAACTAAAGATTAATAAAGGTTTCCTAAAGTTTTAGTTAAGATGCCGTTTTTTGTTTGACAAAATCTTAACTAAATTTAGCCTTGGATATCAACATTCTTTTTAATTGTCTACCATTGAAGAAAAAATTGATTTTTAATCAAATTTAATATCCAGAAACTTGGTTTCTTTTCGATCCTCGAGTTTGTTTCCATATATCTTGCTACTAAAGCTAATATTAATGTTGATTATGATTTGATCTTGAAGCTCTTTTTAACTCGGATACAATATTATATCAAAAACCCTCTTTTACCAAGCGCTTCAAAAACTTCATCAGTTTAAAGGTCTACAGATGCAAATGGTTCTCCCATGTCGACTTATAAATGAATTCAAATGTAATTTTAAGTAAAAAAATACCAAATATCCAACGCTTTTGAGTAGTTTTTATGTTAAAATTGTCAAACTCTTTCGACAGAATTATTTAAAAAAATATTCAAAATTTCAATTCTTTTTTGTCTCTTTTTATTAGCAAATTTAAAGACCTTTTTAAATGTTTTTTAATTAAAATGTTGTTCCAACAGAATATTTTCAAAATTTTTAATTCTGCTGAAAGAACCACAGTTCGAACATTTATACAAAAAATTAATAAATGAATTTGAACCTGTGTTCCTAATTTCCTAAATCGTCCTAAACTAAACTGGGCCAAAATTAAATTAAAATATCTCAATAAGGTAGATAATTAAAAGAGAAAATTAGTGGCAGCTATTTGAGGTTACCCTCAATTGATATTTTTGTTTACGATAAATTTATAAATTTATAAAATTCATTAAGAAATTAGAATACTTGCTTTTAAAGGATTATCAAAAGATCGTTAGATTTTAATCAAAAGATTTGTTAACTTCAAATAGGTTCAAATTGTAAAAACTATTTTTTGAATTTAAGCTATGAAAATCTAAAAAAAAAGTTCAATTTATTTTTAAATTAGATAACACACTTTTTAAAATTTATATTGCAGAAATTCAATGCAAATTTTTAACAGATAATGTCTCATAGAAATTTCAAAAGCCATATTAACAAAATTAACTCTAATCCTCAGTGAGTTTTGAATAAAAAATTAAATACTTGAAAAATCTCTCATGTGTATGACTAAAATTTGCAAGGATAAATTTAAGATTAGTAAATTTTATTAGTAAGTAAAGTCATTTCTAAGGCCTGGGGATTTTTATTATCAAATTTAAAGAAATTTTATTTAATTAATTGATTTTATTTTCTGATTTTTTATTTCACATATTTTTTTAAAAGTTAAGTTACCAGTCTCAGGCAGCTCGGATCAATATTTAAAACCTTCTTTTCAGCCTGCAATCTTTTTGTTAGTTTCAAAATTAATTGCTTATATTTGCTCACTTTTTATATTATATATTTAAAATAGTTTATGTAACGGGTGAAGACAAAGTTTCCGGAGTTTTTTCAAAAGGTCATTACTTCTTCATTTTTAAAGAATGAAGACCAAGTGATTTAGAATGAGAATTTAGAGCTTTACAAAGTTTATTTGTAAACTTTTTTCTATTATATCATTTCTTCGAATTTCCAATAGGGTCTGTATCGATGTTAGGCTGATTTCACGCAGACATTTAATTTTGAGCAGGAGATTGCTTCCCTTCATCAATAAGTATCATTCAGACAAAAATTTTATATTCTGGCCTGACTTGGCGAGCTCTCATTACGCAGAAGTGTCATTGGACTTTGTGATCGAAAATTCAATCGATCATGTTGACAAGATGGATAACCCTGCAAATTTACCCGAAGCTAGACCTATTGAAGATTTTTGGTCAATATTGAAAGGGAAATTCTACGAGGATGGCTGGAAAGCGAAAACACTTTATCAATTGAATCTCTAGAATGTCAGCGTGAAATCAGTCTAACACCGGTACAGACCCTAATGGAAGGTGTCAAAAGTCGGATAGGCAAAATTCGAAGAAATGATATAATAGAAAAAAGTTTATAAATGATTTATTTATTTGTTAATCTGTACCGAGCTAATGCTCTTTTAGTATAAAAAATATAGAATAAAGTTAAATAAGATAAAAAATAAATCAAAAGAAAAAAAATGGCTAAATAAGTTCGTAAAGCTTTTTACTCTTTTTCTAAATCACTTGGCTTTATTCTTTAAAAATGAAGGATTCATGATCTTTTTAAAAAAATCCGGAAACTTTGTCTTCACCCGTTATTATTCAGAGGTAGTTCATAAAAACAGTCAAAAAAATTGTTTTAAGAAAAGACAAAAATAACTAGTTCATTCAGTCAATGTGTACATTGAATTATGAAATTGCTTAAAAATGGTTAACAACTTGGTCAAATGGGATGCAAATCCTTGTCTTTAATCTTTTTAGCAGACTAAAGTATTAAAATTCAATTTTTTTTTAATTTTCTGAAATAAATCTTAGTCTATTTGATAAGATTTAATAAGTTTATTATTATTATTATTATTATTATTTTATTTATTTATTTGTTTTCTGTACCGAGCTAGAGCTCCTTCAGAATAAAGTATAAAAAAAATAGAGTTAATAAAATAAGATAAAATAAAAATAAAGTAAATCAGCTAAAAAAAAAAAAAAAAAAAAATTTAAAGAAAGTTTAAAAGACATATATTGAAATAAATTGTTACATGTGACAGAAGTTTACATAGTTGAAGCTTCATGAAAAAAAGAGGAAATAGTAAGGTAGCAATTACACAATGGAGTAGGGTATTCGATATTCTTATTATTTATTTATTTGTTTACCTGTACCGAGCTAATGCTCCTTCAGAATAAAAATATATATATATATAAATTAAGATTAAAATAAAGAAAAAAAAAAATCAAATAAAAATATTAAAAAAGGACAAATTTTAGAATTTTATTTAATTTTTTTTAGAATTTTATTCCAATGAAGACCGGAAAGCGGTGCATTTTAGAGATAAGAAAAAGCGGGAGATTAAAATATCAAAGTCAGTCAAAATTAGATGATAATAGCACAGATATTCAAGGAATTTAGCCAAGAATGGTATGCTAGTTAAATTTGTTTATAGATTAAGTAAAATAAATGGTTTCGATTTTGGCGGCAAAGCTGTTTGTATCTAATTTCAGAGAGAGAGACAATGGTTGTTATTTGCTCGGCTAGTTTTTGTCTTCAATGCTTTGCTCAATCCATGTTTAAACAATATCCTTCACGATAGAAAACAAATTCGGCCACAAACCATAGATAAAACAAACTTAGCCAGACTCTAAAAAATAAGCAAACAAATTCCTGTCCAAACAAACATGTCTTTATCGAGTCTGTTCAGATTAGAGCTAGCTAGAAACAATAAAATTGACAAACGTCAAAGACTGTGTCTATTTGACTTAATTTCTTGTAAGAACGGGCCTCATGGTCCGCGGGTCAATTTCATGTCAACCTACAATTAAAAATATTTAAATTTTGTTGCCCCTAGCGGTCATTATTCTGAGAAATTAAATGGCGATAAAATCAAATCAAATTAGGAAATAAATTGTTCAAGTTGAGAAGGTCAATATTTGCTATTGAATATTTTCGTATCAAATTGTTGAAAAATATTTGAATTATTCATCCATTATTCTAGTCATGTTAACTAAATTATTTCATTCATAACGTAATACACATTAAAAAAATACAATCATTGAACTTTATTGTTGTTGTTTAGTGTGAATAATAAACGTTTAGTCTCTTTAGAGTTTTGGTTCAGAGAAGGCCTCAGAGCGCCAAATTGGCCTCACACCGCCATCCGTCCCACTTAAACAGGTCAATTAAATTCAACAAGTACTTTTATGCACCAAATGACTAATTTTTTTTTAATTTTATTTCCTCTAAATTTTTTTTTCTCAATGCCCGAACAATCAATAAAGTTTAGACCAGCAAACAAATTCAGGTTTAATTTTTGAAATTAGTTTTCTTTGTCTTGATTTTTTGACCATTTTGCCAATTATTTATTTTTTGAAAATTAAAAAAAATTAATTTCCATTTTTTCTCTAATCATTTTTTATTTTCAGATGTTTTATGCTCATTTTGAAGTTAGATTTAATTTAATAAAACTCGAGGAAACCACAATTTTTGGTGAAGATAATTCAAAAATGACTTATAAAATTCTATCTAGTATTTTGCATTTTTTTTCCCAAAAAAAGTATGACCATCTTTCCAAAAAGTTTCAAAGGGTACCCCCTTTTCAGAGTAAACTTGCATGGGTCGAATTTTTTATTCAGCTAGCTAATCGAAGTTGATTCCTGAACTTCATATAAAGACTATTTTGTAAATGTTAGTTTTTGAAAAAGTAAGAGGCAAAATATGGAAAACTGTTGTTTTAATTATTTATTTATTTAGATTTAACTCCCACGGTCATAATAAAAAAATTAATCCGAAAAAAAAAGTTTGAAGTTAATTATAAAAACAAATTTGTTCATTTTCAAAATTTAAATAATCAATTTGATTATTTATTTTATGACAAATCGACTCATAGAACAATATTAAAGAAATTGTAAATCTCTTTTTCCCGTTTAGCTTGTAATTTTGTCAAAAAAAAATTCACCTGGGACCACTTAGATTTGGTTTACTTTTGTTTCCATTTAAAAATTTTACTAAGTTTGATTCATCATCCGGATATAGCAATTTAACATGAAATTGTATTCTTGGAACTACAAATTGATTCCATATAATCTTATACCTATTGTCTTAAAAAAAAATATTATCATTTTATTAAAAATAGGCAAATTATTAAAGATTTAATTTAAAAAGCTCATATAATTTTATTTTAAAATCATATAGAAAAATTTTAAATATCAATTTTGGGTTATTTTATAGTGATTTTCAGATTTTTGAAATAAAATGGTCTTATATAGGCTTTGTACATGTGTCCTTTGGTTTAAAAATATAGAAAACTAGATTAATTATATTAAAAAATTTTTTTTGTACTCTTATTGTAATATTTTAAGATAAAGAGTTTCCTAGATTTAAGCCATATCAATTATTTTAAAAAAAGAAGATATTTATCTATTCTTTTTATTTCAAATCAACAAAAATAGATAAATAAAAAATGGTATATTTTTTGTAGAAAGTCTATGAACAGAACATTAACGGATTAGAAAGAGTATTAAAATTTTTAATTATTTTTTTTTAATGGAATTATGTTTACTTTGCCAAAATTTTAAATGGAATCATTAAATTTTTTCTCGACATTTCCTAAGCATTGTGAAATTTCTTAAAAAACTTCCAATTAAAAAAATAAAATAATTTTCTAATTTTTGTTCTAAATGTCAAAAACTTGTTCTGTAAATGAAACAAAGTGATACAACTATTGTTTCACCTTCTGTGGAAGTCTGCAAATTCTGTGCAAATTAATTGCGATTTATTTTTGATGCTTTTAAATAGGCTGCAATTTTGCAGACTTACGCTGAAGGTGAAACAACAGGTGTTTCACTTTGTTTCATTTTCAGAACAAATTTTGACATTTAGAACAAAAGTTAAAAAATTAATTAATTTTTTTATTGGAAGTTTTTTAAAAAATTTCACAATGCCCATTTCCTAGTTAAATTATCGAATAATTTAATTTTTCTGTCCAAGATTAAAATTTTAAAATATTTGAACACTTTTGGTTAGTGTAAATTGTAAAAATAAAATTTTAGATCGATTTTCATTAAGTACAAAAAATTTTTTCAAGATAAACCTTCAAAAATTTTTGACAAAAATTAAAAATCTTGTTTCCTGAGAATTATCAGTTTAATGTTTCTCAACGATTTTATTAGACACAAATATTTTCACTTAAAAGTAAATCTATTACAAAATAAATATTTCTTTTCATTTTTTTTTCAAAATTTAATCTTTCGCAATTTTTTAAATTCAACTTTGATCTAACATAACTAAGCAATATTTAAAAAATTCTAATTTCAGTCTAGTAGAAAATATAATAATTAGATAGATGAGCTACGAAATGGCGAAAATAAAATTTAAAATATTTTTAAAAAGCTTGGCAAAATAATTCCCAAGTCCTTAAAAAATGTAATTTCAATAAATTAAAAATAATATCATATATTTATCAAGCAGCAAGAAAAATAAAATTTTTTTTTTTAAATTTAAACTTTTATGAAATTCATTATAAAAGAACAGGACCAAATTTTCAAAAATAAAAAAAAATTTTTTTTAAGTTCAAAATTAGCTGTACAGCTGACCGACTTCTCGTTAAACTGATCATTTTTGCTTTTTTAATTTTGCAGAGATTCTGAATTGTCTATCAATAATTACATTACTAAGAGTTTATTAATCCAGTTTACTCTATCAATTAAAAAACAAAATTAAAAAAGCAAAAAAATTCATTTGGCATTAAAAAATGTTCCCATTTATTAATATTTTAATTAGTGGTGCAAAATTTTGAGGCAAATAGACCAAGTGCACAAACAACTTGGTAAAAAAAGAACTGAAAAAATGTTTGCTAACAAACAAAGTTGATTAAGTTGGAAACTAAAAAAAAATATTTTTTTTTAAAATTCATATGAAATTTGATTCGATCAAATTAACTTGTGCCAAGTCAAAGATGCACCTAAGTAAATGTAAATATTTATTTAGAAAAAAGCTAAAAAAAAAAAACAAAAAAATTTTTCTCCTTATTTTCTCAAATGTGTAAACAATTAGAATAGTGTAGCTGAACAAAAGAAAACTTTGAAGATTTTAGATGAAAATATTTTTATAATGAATTGGCACTAATTAGTCGACAAACGATGAACAGCAGGAACGATCCAAACGATGCCATTTACTACGCCAAATTAGTCAATTTTGACAGAAACAAACCTTGCCAAACACAGCCCACTCTTCAAGCCATGAACATTTACCAAGACTTAACCGACTCTCATTTTGTTGATCAAGTTAATCAACAACATTTGATTCAGCAACAAGAAAAACAACGTTCTCTAAAAACAAAACGTTTAACATTAAGCCAGCAAAATAGCAAGCAAAATAGCAAGCAAAATTCAATAAACCAAATTTACAGAGATAACTTGAATAACATTTTTGGCAAACAAAACACTAAATCAAACAACAACGAGCAGCTTTTGTTCAAGCTAATTAATACCAATAGTTCAGAATCTGCATCACCTTGTTCCACATCGTCCAACTCGACGTCGTCCACAAGCTCCAAGCAAAAAAAGTCGCCCACATCCTCCACTTCGTCCATAAGCAACTCGCAGACCCTGCTGGTCAAAAAAAAGCCCTCGCCCGACCTCAACACCTACTTGCAGTACTCTCTCATCACCACCCAAATACCCAAGCAGCCCAGAGGCGACGACTCGGCCTCCGTCGATGACCCCTCGAACAACCCAATCCACAAGAACTTTGATCTCTTGGTGCTGAAGCCGTCCAATCGGTGCAATCAGAGCGCGGCCCACGACTCCACTCTGCTGACTCCGTTGCACAGCACAGGCCCCAAACAGGCCAAAAAAATCTCCATAGACAACATATCCTCGCCGACCCTGGTGCCCTTTGATTCCTTCAACTATTATAGCAAATTGAGCAAGAACTCGAGTCCAGTGGAGTGTCCGGCAGTTAAGTCAGCGTCCACGTCCTACCTGCTCTCTAAAATCAGCTCTTTGGCCAGCTTGACCCTGCCGAAAAGCAGGCCGTCAGTGACGCCGACCAGCTCGTCCTCGAGCTCTTCCTCGGCCCAGCAATCGCCCATCATGGCAAGCAACACTGGCCTCATGAACAACCTGGCCAGCAAGACCACCAAGTTTTTCAACCGCAAACTCAGCCAGCAGCAAATGGAAGTTTCCACCACGCCGCTCAGTTCCAACTCGTACACGATTTTGTCCTCTTCGTCTGTGAACTCAATAGACCAGGAGAACGCGTCGGCCAGCATCACTATGGATTTGGACGACAATTTCGGCACCAATCTGGAAGACGAGTGCGACGAAGAGATCAATTGTTTGATGAGTCAAAACATGGACTGTGGCGATGGCGCCAAATTGGCTTACAAGACTGTGCAGCGAGTCAAGCAGTTGAAATCGGCGTCAAGCTCTAGTTCGTCGACTAAATCGTCCGCCAATGTGGTCACTAGTTCGAGGCGTCCGTTCAAAAAGCGCAGCCAAAGCATCCATGCCAATCTCGACAACAAAATCTGGTTCTTCAACCCGGTAATTTGAATTTTTTTTTTTTTCAAAAATTTTTTATCTAATGTAAATTTTAAACAGAAAAATTTTTTTAAAAATTTTTATCTATTTCGAAAACAAAACATTTTAATTCATTTCAAATTTACTTTTTAATTTATTTAAATCTCAAAAAGAAAGGAAAATTTTTTTTGAAATTTTATAGAAATTTAAATTTTCAAAAAAATTGTTTACTTTTTTTCAATTTGTTTAAATTAGTTTTAATCTCAAAAAGAAAGAAAAATTTTTTTTAAATTTTTATCTATTTCGAAAACACAACATTTTAATTCATTTCAAATTTATTTTTTAATTAATTTAAATCTCAAAAAGAAAGAAAATTTTTTTTGAAATTTTATAGAAATTTAAATCTACCAAAAAATATTTTACTTTATTTTAATTTGTTTAAATTAGTATTAATCTCAAAAAGAAAGATTAAATTTTGGCGGAAATTTTAAAGAAATTTAAATCTTCCAAAAAATATTTTACTTTATTTTAATTTTTTTAAATTAGTCTAAATCTCAAAAAGAAAGATAAATTTTTGGCATTTTGAAGTTGATGATCAATTCAAAATATCATTTCAATTCAAAAAGTTTATCTTAAGTTATTAAAAAAAATCTTTGTTTTAATTAAAATAATTTTAATGTAACCTGATTAACATGCTATTTAGTTTTAAAAAACAAAAAAATTTTGAAAAAAAATTTTCTCAATCCATTTTTGAGATCGATTTATAAATTTAAATGTATTACCTGATTTTTGTAAAGTTTATTTGAATTTTTTATTGCAAAAGTAATCATGTTACATTAAAATTATTTTAATTAAATCAAAGATTTTTTTAATAACTTAAGATAAACTTTTTGAATTGAAATGATATTTGAATTGATCATCAACTTCAAGATTCCAAAATTTTGGCGGAAATTTTATAGAAATTTAAATTTTCAAAAAAATATTTTACTTTATTTTAATATTGTTTAAATTAGTATTAATCTCAAAAAGAAAGATAAAAAAGAGAATTTAATTTTATAAAAAAATATGGTTACATAAATTTAATTCTTAAAGTGTGTTAAATAATAAAAAGATTTAAATAAAATTCAAAATGATCGAAAATAGTTATTTAACCAGAACATTAATTTCATTAATTACATTAATTGACCCAACCAACAGCTAAAAAATATTATTTGTTATTTGTTGAATAAATTCTATGTTAGAGTATATGATGAAGATGAAAATAAATTGAACTTTTAGGATGTTTTAGCAAAAAATAGTCTTTATTGATGCAAAAAAGGTGAGTAAAAAAATTAATTTAATAAATACAATAAATATAGAAAATAAATAAATTTAAGAATTTTTTACTCAACAAAATAAATAGAAAATAAAGATCAAAAAATCAAATAGAATATTTGATGTTTTATTTGCCATTATATAGAAAATTTAATTTTCTCTTATTTGGTACGCAATTTTTAAGATTTTTATTTATATTATTAATATTTATATCAGTTTACTTTTAGTATATTAATGAATGAAACATACTAAAATTATGACTTACAGCTTATTTTGGTTCTCATCGTGTTTTAAATCAGAAAATAAACTTAAAAATAAACAATAATTTTTTTTTCATGGTATGGGTAACTATATTAGGTTAGATGCCCAAAAAAATTACAGAATAAAAAACTTTTTTATTTATTTTAATATATATAAATGAAGTTTAATTTTGCTAGCTTATACATCAATACAATATTTTTAGTCAGAACTGTTAAATCTTAACTCAGTTCAAAATTTGCTTCAAACTTTTTTTTTGAGCAAAAATCGCTGTTAATTGTTTAAAAATCTATATTATTTATTAAATACTAGAGTTTTTGAATATTGCTGAGCATTTAATTTGTTCTCTAAAAAGGAGTTATCTACAAGTTTAAATGAATTCTCTTAACTTCCATTTAGGATATGGATAGCTTTTTTCGAGTCTCTTTTTTTCCTTAAAATTAATTTAATACAAATTAATTTTTTGTGATACATTAACGTAAGCCATTTAGTTGAAAAACAGATATTTTATTTTAAACTCCTAAGCTCAATATGATATAAGAATTTAATAGTTATTATATTGACTCGATTACTATCCGATTAACATTTTAATTGATTATTTTTAGGGGCATTTAAGATTTTAAATGCTTTAAATGGATTTTTTTGAAATTTTGAATTATTTTTACATTGAAATTTAATAATTTTTAGCTCAAGTAAAAAATAATTCTAGAAAGTAAACACATCTCTATTTATAGATTTCAATTAAATGCTAAGAAATAATCTTTTATAATGAAATTATTATAAACAGCTAAAAAAATGCTTAAAATTTAAAGGAACAATATTGATACCTTTCTTCTTAGTATTTTAAAATGATATTATACAGGCTTGTTGGTTCGATTCAAATCTTAGCTTTTTTTTGGCTTAAAAAATTTTTTAATTAAATTTAAATGATTAAACATATAATTTTAGATTAAAAATTTTAAATAATTTTACCTCTTTTAGAAGCAACAAGTAAATCAGTTTTGTTAAATAAAAAAGACTATAAGAACAAAAATAAACAATTTTTGAAGGATACATTTTTGTCTCTAGAAAATAGGATATTTTTTATTTAATTGTAAGAAGAAACTTTGCCTTTTTCGTTTTTAGTCTTTTTTAATTAAGACAAACATTTATTTAAAATAATGAAACTGAATATGGGTCAAAAAAGCTTCTTAGGAAATGTCATGTCAATTTGACTTTTATAAAGAATAATCTAAAATTTATTATATGGTTTGACTAAAGTAGAGTTCTTGAGACCACATTTGATTAAAAGCGCTCACATTCTTAACATTTAAAATTATTTAATCATAAAAATTGAACAAAACGTGACATTAGAAGCTTCCTTATTCTTCCAGGAATTGATTCTAATCAAATTATTTTTTTGTTCAAAAAAGCTTTCGGTTTACCTGAAATTACGAGTCTGCAAAAATTTGACAAGCACATTTTTGAGTGGGAAGTGTTTGCTTATTTTAATTTCTTGTTTTATTTAAAATTTTTTGACTAGAGATAATTAAGAATTTATTCAAAATATAAAAAAGAATATTTAATTATTTTAAGTTTACTCAATTGATTGGACTACGTTCAAATGTTTCAAATATTCAAAGCATTGTTTATTAGATGGTTCAACAGTTTACCATTAATCATAATAAATTTTTTAATTTTTCTCAAGATAATTGGGTTTCTGAATAAATACAATAAAGCTTTTTTTGATTCTTTCAAAAGAACTCTACTAAATTCGAATAATACTAGCTCTGAGCTAAAACGCTGTAAAAAAATTTTTTTTTGTTAAAAATTTAAATTAAAATTTTTCAAATTTAAAAAAAATAAATTGTTAAAAATTTAAAATTTAAATTTTTTTTTTCTAATTTGACCGGTTTTAAGCATCTCTGCTAGAAATTAATTGCATCGAAGAGTACACCCTTTTTTGAATTTATGCGTCGGAAAGTTGTTCAGTTACATCAGACAACAAAAAAAGTTGTTTGATCTGTAAATATGAATTTATTTCGAATTTTGTTTGTTGAAAAAAAACAAAAAAAATTATTTCCTGCTTTTATTGATAAAATTTTTGCCCACAAAAAAGATTATTTAATAAAAAAATACACCGGTAAACATTCATTGTTGAAATCATTTACATAGAGTTGATTGATTTCTACTTCCTTTTGATTTTGAAGAACTTTGGATTAAACAATTTTTGATTTTCAGGCTGAAGAGTGTTGGTACATGACAGGACCAATCGAAAAAATGGCCTCGGCCTCCTCGTGCTCATCGATCGGCGATGCAGCCGATCAAGCCAGGAAAATAAAGCTGAACGACATTCAAGTCAAATTTTTGACTCTAATCGAACTTAAGTATTTAAAACAAATTTGCTTCAACAAACTTCAGATTATATCCGAGCAAAACTCGGCCAAAGAGCTGGGCCTAAAGTCCCTGTGTATTCCCAAAGACGAGTCAATGAAAACCATAAAAACCAAAAACATTTCTTCGACGGCGATCCGCAGTCGCTCAGTTGACTTCAAGTTCTTCGAGGACATAAAAGAAAATTATTTTTTCAAAAAGGGACAAAAAGACAACGCCGAACTGGTATTCGGTCAGACTTTGTACAAATGTATTCTGAACGACTTGAATAAAAGCATTCATTCGGAGCAAAAAAAAAATACTTCTCTCACGGTGAACAAAAGATGGAAGTCCAACACCACCAATCTTTTGATCGCGTCCAAAAATGACCTTAACATACTGAGTGGCGAGCAAAAAGTCAAAATGCGCCAAAATATTGAGCATGACCATGCCAAGCGAAATTCGGTTCTGTTCGAGGCATTGGACCTTAAGAACTCGAGTGCCAAAAAAAACGCTGCCAAAAGCCCCACTGACAAACACAAAATGGATCAAAGTAACAATAGCCAGAATTTGTCCATACGCAGCGAGGGTCTAGTGCCCAACATTGTCAAGTCGTGTTGCAAACACATCAGTGACTATGGTCTCGATGTTGTCGGCATTTTCCGCATAGACTCTTCGAAAAAAAGAATAAAAGAAGTAATTTAAATTTTTTTTTTTCTCAAGAATTATTAATGGCCTGTACTTTTTGTATCACTAATTTAACTTCACCTGTATAAAGTTCGCGCCAAGCAAAATTTCTTAACTACACAAAAAAAAATTTTTTTAAAAAAATGGACACTTTTTGAGCGATTATAAAAATTTTCAAACTAAATAAATAAAAAAAGTAAAACCATAGTTTTGTTCACAATTTTGTCTAGTTTTAGAATTTGTATAAAAATATATAGGTTGTTTGGGTTTGAAAAAAGTTGATCCCGAACAAGTTAAAAAATGTCAAAATTTTTCCGATTTTTTTCCGAAAAAATTCTCAATTTTTTTTTTTTCAAGATAACCAGCTCAGAATATAGAGCATTTAATTCTCTATCAGAAAATGTGTCGATCGAATAAAATTCTGAGATAAAAAAGCTTAAATAAGATATACTTTATATAAGGCTGTAAAGTTTCAGACCCCCATAGTCAAAAAAATAAAATTTTGGCTAACCCTTAGAAAAAAAAATTTATTAGGTATAAATTTTGGCGTTTAAAATGATTTTATTAAGATAAAAATGTTTTTACAATTCTATAAAAAGCTTTATCAATGTAAAAATTTATTTTTATTCGAAAAAAATTTAAATATCTTAAAATGACTTTTGAACTTCAAAATACTCGTGCAGGTGCCTTCTTTCTTTCTTTATGTTCTTTAAACTAATTAAATAAAACTACTATCGCATTTACTTTACAAATCAATCATTTTAGAATTTGGTGGAAAAAACATATCAAAATTTTGGAAATAATTCTGAAATCAAAAAAGTTGTTTATTAATAAAAAATTATTTTAAATTCATAAAGCATTTTTAAAAAGTAAATTTATTTTAGAGATAAAAAAAGTAACTTTAGTTACAACAACAATTTCTGATCATTGTTAATTAAATTTTTTTAAATTAAATTTTAAAAAAAATTCATTTTTTTTCTTAAAAGCTTAAAGAAATGTATGACAATGGCAAAAATATTGACATGGGAGAGCACTTTAACACAAACGATGCTGCTTGTCTGCTCAAAGAGTACTTGCGCTCGTTGCCAGAGCCACTACTCACACGTGATTTGTACTCGAGCTTTTTAGCCACAAACAGTAAATTGACCACGCTTTAAATTGAAGATTTAACTTTTTTTTGGGCTATTTTTAAGAAATCACAAACAGAGCTCTAAGGCTTGAAATGACTCGCTATTTAATATGTCTTTTGCCGGTGCCAAATCGAGACACATTGGAAGTGTTGTTAAAGCTGCTGGATCAAATTAAGTCACATGCAGAGCCAGTGAGTCAAAGGGACAAAATTGTTGGCGGCAATAAAATGGACGCGTTCAATCTGGCCATGGTTTTCGGTCCAAATTTGCTCAAAAAACACAAGCTCTCACAAATATCACTAAACACCAAGCCGAATGAGCTACAGAACGACAAGTACAATATCATCGATGATATTGATTCGGTCATTTCAGTCACCAAGTTTTTAATAGAAAATCAAAGTTTAATTTTTAATGTAAGATTTTTTTTTATTTTCTTTTTTTGTTTAAATAAGGAAACAAAAATTTTTTTCAATTAAATTGAGGGTAAGAAATTTTCGGGGAGTTAAAGAAAACATTTAATTTAAAATAATACGATTCATACACCAAATAAATTAGTTTGCTTAAGCTATTTTTAAAATAACAAGGTTCTGAAATTTGGCAATAAATTTATTTTTGATTGATGTAAGCAGTGATGAGATATTTTTAGATGTTTTTTTTTTGTTAATAGGCATCTGCATTCTAAATAAATTTTCAGCCTAATC
The DNA here is from genome assembly GCA_016802215.1 of Brachionus paranguensis. Classification (NCBI taxonomy): domain Eukaryota; kingdom Metazoa; phylum Rotifera; class Eurotatoria; order Ploima; family Brachionidae; genus Brachionus; species Brachionus paranguensis. Next base: position 6,584,553 of record JAESIX010000004.1, read on the forward strand.
AATTAAATCAAAAGTATAAATAAAAATAATGACGTCTTGATCTGTTGGCGTCTCTATTAGTTCTTGTGTAATATTAGCTAAAATTATGATGTAATAAGTTTTTTGTAATAGCATTACTTATTTTCTAATTTAAAACCTCAACTTATTAAGTAATAAAAAAATAAAACTACAACAATTTGGAATAACTTTACAACACCATTGCAGTGTTAAAATACCATCTGCATTTTTTAAGCAATAAATCAAAATTTTAAATTTAATACATAAATAATATTTATATTTAAATTAAAAAAAAAAGCGAGAAAAATTGGTTCCGAATCTTTTTTTAATTTTTTACCACAATGATTGCGCAAAATTTTGCATTTTACACAAAAACTTATTAAAATGCGCTATGTGAAATTTCATACAAAAAGAAAAAAATTGCATAACTTTTGTTCTAATGGTCAAAAACTTGTTCTGCAGATGAAACAAAGTGAAACAAATCCTGTTTCACCAACTGTGGAAGTCTGCACAATCTGTGCAAATTCTGCAAAAATGCACCTTATTTAAAAGTTTTAATAGCACAGATTTTGTAAGTTTCACAATGCCTTAAAAATGCAAAATGATTTTGCACCAATTTTGCTGAATTTAATCAACCATTTTCTGAAGCTAATTTTTGTTTTTCTTCAAAAAAAAGCATAAATCAATACAGAACTTGTCATTTGATTTTAACCATATAAAAAAATCAAGATTGGCTTTAAATTTTTATTAAATTATTAAAAAATTTGAAAAAATGTGTAAACAAATTAAATAAGTACATAATTTATAAAATATCAGAATAAGCGACAAATTATAGATCTAAATTAGGGTCAATATATAAGAGAATTAATTAAATTCGTAGATATACCTTATTGGGAATTTTAAGATAAAAAGACGATGACATTTTTTATTAATGATCAAGATATGTCAGTCATTGACATTCACTAAATATTACTTGATAACTTGTACTGTCAGTAATGTGCTCAAAAATTTTAAAAATTCAATTAAGTTTATTGAGAAAAACTTGTTATTTTGACTGATATTTTTTGTTAATAATTTAAGAAAATACATTTTTTGGTAAAATTATTTATCAAATTTTTTTGAAAAGATATTTAATTTTAATTATAGAAAAACAAGCAAAAATGTGAAATTTAGAAGTTTTTTTGTGGATTAATTATTCAGAGTTAATTGGAGTAATTTTAGATCAAACAATTTAAATAAAAAAAATTGATTTTTTAAAGTTTCATTTATAAAATCAATGATTAAAACTTTAAAAAAAAAAACTAAAAATTTTTTTGAAATGATGTACTAAATATTACAGCTAAATTTTATGGTCTTAAAAGATCATGGTTTGTAGAAAACTTTTACAAATCTATTTTAAAAAATAACAAAGCTACAAAAACTTTTATTTAATTCAAAACTCTCACAAGTTGTATAACAAAAAACTTAAATGACCGAACGAAAATTACAATGCAAAAGACTAGATTGTATACTTTTACTTTCAAGTAAATTATGTGGTAATCTGATAAAAGTTGTTAAGGAAATAAGTCTTTTGGGCTTTAAGATTGATCAAGATTTAAATTTTTCTAAACAAGCCTGTACCATCTCTTTAGTTGTGAATAAAAATTTTTTATTATTAAAAGACTCTTCTACTTGTCAACTTCTGTCATGATACAGTTTTTTAAAACTTTTATTTTACCCTACTTTGACTACTGCTCAACTCTTATGTGTTATTTTTCAAAAGAGGCAATAATTAAACTAGCTAAGAGTTATTATTTTTCGATATTCAAATTGAAAGATATTCCTCCCCATACATTGATTTTTGAATTTTAATATCCAAAGTTAATATAATGTCTTGTTACTATGAAAAAATGGAATTTTTTTATTAATTTACATTTAATAACAAAATATTACCAAAAATGTTATATTCTTACATTATATTGTGTAAAATTACAAAAGAAAATGTAAGAAAAGGTAATATTTTGTAAGATTTTTATTTTCAAAAAATTAATGTTGTTTTTTGAAAAAAATTTAAAATTTCTGTTTTTTTCTCAAAAATGGCCTTTTTTTTGGCCGTAAGCGTTTTACAGCATTATTACAGAATCTAATGTAATTTTACGTAATTTTACATCACTTTATGTAAACTTACATTTTCTTACCTACTACATATGATGTAAGATTATGTAATCTTACATAATTTAATGTAAAATTACGTAAAATAATGTAATTTTACCGATTCTGCGACTTGCCTTTATGTACTGTATCACAACTCGCCAGAAAATTTAAAAAGCAAATTATCCAAAAATGACTCAAGAAATTTAAAATATAATTCAAGGAATAGCGAAAATTTAATCGAACCAATGGCAAAATCTAATAATGGGGAAAAAACGTTTGGATTTTTTTACTCAAAATTGATAAATAGCTTTGTGATCATTGTGATCAATAGATCAATGTTGAAATTCACTACATTTAAGCTTTCTATTTGCAATTATTTTACTTATTTGTTTTCTGTACCGAGCTAGAGCTCCTTCAGAATAAAGTATATAAAAAAAAAAATTAAAAAAGAGTTAATAAGATAAAATAAAAATAAAGTAAATCAGCTAAAAAAAAAATTTAAAGAAAGTTAAGACATATATCGAAATAGGTTGTTACATGTATATAAATTTAATTTTTAAAGATTTTGTTAAAAAATTAAAAAGATTTGATTTAAATTTTTCAATGTTTAATTTTTCTAATTAGTCAAAACTGCTATTTTATTTTTGAAAGAAATAAACTATTTATACAATTTAAATAAATGAAGTGTTAATCAGTCTATTAGACAAGGACACTAGCCTGTTGATTAGCCTTGAAATTGAAATTGAAAGTCAAGATTCAAATCTCTCGGTTATAAAATGATATTTAGAAAAATTGCCGCAATACTTGAACACAATTTCCTTATTTATATTCAATAAAAAAACCTTTTTAAATTTTTTTATTATAAAATTTTTGTTTAAGATTGATTCATTATTACACAATGAGCTTATTCAAACTATCAATAACATAACACCGAGTGAGGTTGAACTAATATTAAACCGAAAAATTGCATCCCAGATCGGGTAAAACTCTAATTAAACTTTTAATAAAATTTTCCTAATTTCTTTCTCAACAGAGTGACCATTTTGGACCCGATTCCATCTAGTTTAGCTCTTGAGCAAAACAGTGAATTTTTGAGTGAATTGGACTCGAAGAATCAAGCATGTAAGCAAAATCGGAGCGAAGAATCGTCTTCGTCCGGTTCCTTTTACTCGTCTAGCCACGACCTGGATCGATTGATCCAATCCACATCAGTTAATTCATTTGGACAGAAAAATTTGAAAGAAAATGTTGACTTCATAGACAATGGCAACTCAGCTCGCATCCGCTCATCCAAGACCAAGCTGCACAAAATTTCCAACAATCTGAATTATCACAACGAAACCATCTGTTTTGTCAATTCACCATCGCACTCTCCAGTTGGACAAAGTGTGCGCAAGCCCAAGAGAATCAGTGAGCCCTATAAATATAGTGAAAATTTGAGTGAGAATTTTTGCACCAAACCGGTACAGAACCAAGGCTCCTTGCTGCTGATGATTCAAAATCAGGGCCCAAATCAAAGGCCTAGAATAAGGCAAACTGATTCAATAGTTAGTGACAATAAAAGCGAACGAATTGTTATGTCAAAGTCGATACGAAGTCTGTCTAATTTAAACTTGGAAAATTCGGAGCAAAGTGAGGCATACCGTGGCAACTCGTCCAAACTGTGCTCGAAATACTATGACAAATCTAAATTTAACACAATCGGTGAGCAAGAGACACTTGTTTAAATTCAATTATTAAATTGTTTTTTTTTTTATTTTATCAAAAAACCCCAAATATTTAGCCGATGGCGCATCTAGGCCTTTTTAGTGGCGTCCGAATTGTATAAACAAAAAGGGGGTATAAATTTCGATTTATAGTGGTTTAAATTCATTTTTTCGAAGCTTAAATTTTACAATTAATTTTTGTATAAACTGAGTCTAATAAGCTTAATTTTTTGTAATTTTTTCGTTTTGTATTTTTTTTCAATTTGTTGATAGATTTTCTTTATTTTTTGTTGACATGAATTAAATAAGGTATATAGCTTGAACTCGTAATTTATCTAATAGACCTTTGGTAAACGAAGAAGCAAATTATTTATTGAAATTTGTTTTTCTTTTTTTCATGGGGTTTTGTAATTTTTTTTTGATAATTTTTTAATAAAATATTTAACAATTGTTTAAACTAATTGATCAAATTTTATGATTTCTAAAACGAAATAAAATTTTTATTAAAATTTTTTTGCAAATATTTTCCATTTAATTAAAGTGCAAAATAATTTAAATTCTTAATTAATAATTTAAGTTCTCCCTTGCATCCCTGATCGACAAATTATGAAAAAAGAAATTTTACGCCCAACTCCAAATTTAAAATTCGAAAATTTACGCAAAATTAGGTTTTGCAAAGCTCAAATACAAATTGGACAAAAATTCTTCCTTTTTTGATGAATTATAATTAAAGTTAATAAAAAAATTTACAAAAATACACCTTTATTACCAAAAATAATTTTTCACAAGTTACATGTAGACAAAAAATAAAACATCAATAAGATTTAAATTGATTATTGATTTGATTTACTAAAAAAAAAAAAAAAATTTATTTTGGACAATAAAGGTGCAACAAAGTATGTTGCAATATGTTGCAGTATTTTTTAAGTTTTTTTATTTACTTAAATTTTAATTCATCAAAAAAGAAAGATTTTTTGTTAAATTTTATTTGAATTTCACAATACCTAAAATTACCTTAATTTAAAATTTTACTACGCTAATCGTAAAAGGGCTAAAAATTATCGTTTTATTTTTAATATTCGAAGAATTTTGGGATTTTTTTAAATTTTGTTAGAAAAACAGAAGTAATGTGTTAAGTTTATTTGGGAACTGGCTTATTTCAAAGCATGTATTAATTCATAGCATATTTTACATAGCACAAAAAAATTTATTTATTCAAATATAGTTCAAATGAAAATGAGATACATGTCAATTAAGATTAATTAAAAAATAAAAAATTAGTTAATTGTGTTTAAACTAATATTCTTTAAATATTCCAAGCAATCGACTTTTGAATAATTAGATACAACATTGAATATACGCTTGTCGGTTTTTATTTGATCAACATCTCTATCAAATAAATGTCCACTTCTAATTCGCGTATATTTTGTGTTATCAAATTCTAATTGAAATATTTTTTTAGCAATCAAATTTTAAATGCAATGATTTTTTGTGCTATGAAAATAAAAAATTAGCAATGAAACAAAATGCTTTTGCTATGAAATTTTTTATGCTATGAAACATTACGGACTCGTTTATTTAATATGTAAAAAAAAATTACGTAATATTCCGTAATTTTTCGTAAATTCACATTTTTTCTCAGATGCTAAAAAAAGTTGAAAATAAGTAAAAAAAAAGTAAAATATTTAAGTTTCAAACAATTATTTGTCAATATTATTTTACTAAATTTTAACTAAATTAATTTTTAGTAAATTTTTTAGTCTTAAATTATAAATAGTTATAGGTATTTTTTTTGTGATGAAGCCCTATCAGTTTTTAAGCTTTTTTTATCGTTTGTCCCAGCTAATTAAAAATAGATGTTGTATGGAAAAAATTTCATCAAATAAGCTTTTAAAGAATTTTAAATTGATATTTGTAATCGATAATTTCTGGCACTTTTACGACTAGCGTAGAAAAAGTGGAAATTAAGGTATTTTAAAGTTAATTTTCGAATTTTTCAGAAAAATTTCGTAATTTTACAATAGTAAATTGACGTGAAATTTCCTTGATTTCTGTTTTTTAGGTAAACAAGTTTTCAAGTTTTTGTGTGTTTTAAGCCTTAAGCCTGTTGTAAGCTGCATTAATATCAAGTTTTTTAAGTTTAATGCAGCATTAAAGCTTGAGATTTTTGTGTAAACAAAATTTTTTTTTAATTTCACATCCACGGCTATAAATAAAATACAAACAAAAATTAGAAAAATAATTTTATTTATTTATTTTATTTTTGGAAAATTTTCAAGCTTTAATGCCGCATTAAACTTAAAAAACTTGATTAAAACACATCTTTTGATGAAAAAATGTTTTAACATGTGTGAGATTGTGTTTTTTGCATGCATCAAACCTGTGTTTCGGTTTAAGAGGTTTCAATATTGAACAAATACAGTAAATAAAAATTGTTTTTTTACTAAAAAATTTCGATCTTAGATAATGATGCGTGTTAGAAATTAAAGATTTCGAAAAAAGTGTGTTATTTATCAATTGTTTATTCTTTTTGAATTTGATTAAACTCAAAGTCTTTTCAAATTCCCGGATAGCAGCAATAGCATCGTCATCATTTGAAATCTCCTTTTTCCTAACAAAATTTTTAGGATCGTTCTAAACCATTTCAATCGGATTCAAGTCTGGCGATTTGAATGGAGATTTAACCTTAAAATATTATAAGTAGTGTTGGATGCGGTCAGAGCAAACCGGTCCATTTCACTGACGGTTTTTTGCGGTCATTTGGCCGGTTAGATTCAAAAAATCCGGTCAACAAAATACGGGCGGTCAAAAATTACTTTAAAAAAAACATTTTTTTGAAATATTTATTTTGATAAAAAAACAAAAAAAATCATTAAAATTAAAAATAATTTTATTTTAAAAACAAAAAAGACTATTATATAATGAGCACCTTTTTGAAAAAAAATGTTCTTAATTTTAATGTCTGTTTTTTTTTAATGAAATTTTTGACCGCCCGTATTCCTTTGACCGGATTTTTTGACGGTCCAAAAATTTGACCGCCTAGCTGACCGGCCATCTGACCACCCGCCAAAAAGTTGACCGGTCAATGCGGACACGGTCAAGGTTTCTAAAAAAATTTGCAGGTTAAGTGTTCGCTTGTACGGATTTCAAAACTAATTATAAGCTAACTCTCTACTTAGAAGCAAAAAAATTAAAAATAAAATTTACCCAAATTATATTATTTTGATTTAAAAATTCTTTGCAAATTAAGACATATGATTTGGATCGTTATCCTGATGTAATTTAAAATGTAAGTTAAACTTATTAACAGCAAAATGATGATGCAATTGCTGCTATCCGGAATTTGAAAAGACTTTGAGTCCAGAAAAATGTAAGAGATATATTGACCACTTTAAAAAGGCTATTACTATTGTAATAACGGGTAATGCATAAGTAAATGGACAAAAATTAAAAGCGAATATCTCAAAAAATAAAAATGATATTAAGTTCTGGTTGTTTTTCTGATGTAAATAATTTATTTTTCAATAGAATTATGATTTTTAAATAATGAAAAAACTCCATCGTGACCGATTTTTCTGAGCTTTGCTTTGACCCCCGTCATAAGGGATTTCACAAAATTTAAGTCAAATTCCTTCAACTTTAACTTAATGCGGTTAATCAGCTGTTGCTCTGTTGAGGCTTGCCAACCTCCCTCGTATACTTTTTCACTCAAACAACCCCAAAAATTTTCGATTGGACGCGCTTGAGGGACATTTGGCGGGTTGATATCTTTGGTCACATAATTAACATTTTCGTTCATCCATGTTGTGCTTACCATAGAATAGTGAGCAGACGCTAATTCAGGCCAAAAAACGTAGTCAAGGTCTTCATGATACTCATGTATAAATGGGAGCAGTCGTTTATTCAAGCATTCGTCGATATAGATGCTCGAATTGATGGCAACCGACTTTAATAATCGAAAAAGATGCTTAGACATACCTCGATCAGATATGGCTATCCAAACAAGCATCTTCTTAGGAAACTTCTCTTTTCCAGCAAACCGAACACTGTCCGGACTAGTAGACTTGTCATTTGTGTAATATCCAGCATTTCCATGCATGTTGTCGCCCGTCAAAGTAAAGTACTTTTCGTCGTCCAAAATAAGCGAACATGATGAACGATATAGCATATTTGAAAGTTTTTATCTCAATTTCTTGGCTTTCTCATGCTAAACGGCGCTATATTTTGGTGTTTTTTCACGTTTACGATATGAAATATCCATTTTTGTTAACTGCCGGCCAACTGTTGTCTGATGGACATTAAATTTTCCTGCTAGACGCCTTTGACTCACTCCAGTTCGGTCATTGGTCAATCTCTTCAGTTTTGTCTTTCTTGCAGCTTTCCAGGTAGTTGGACGACCCGTTCTCTTATTGTCCTTGATCGGATCTCCAAATTGAATACGGTTGATCGTATTATATATAGTGCTTCGAGCGATTCCTTGCTTAGTAAAGTGCGCCACAATGTCGGATTTTGCCATCTGTGAAATCATATTTTTGACTGTTTTTCGAAAAGCCTCTCGTTCAGACACAGAAAGTCCCATTTTAAAAATTTTTTTTTGCAATATTATAGCTAATTTTTAGTAGTTTATAAATAAATATATATATGATCCCCTGATCATTTGCATGATCGGGCAAGTTAACTTAACTTTTGTCCATTTACTTATGCATCACCCGTTAGCTAAAGATGGAGAGTGGTCAAATCATTAGTATAATATAAGAATAAATATCTTTAATTAAATTTAATAAATTTTCCAAAATTTTACCATTTTTTACCTTTTTTTACCTATATTAAAAAGTCATTTTACGTAAATTTACCAAAATTTGCGTAACAGTTGTAAAAAATAATCTTTTTTTAAATTTAAATTAAAAAATTATTTTGACTTCTTGTTATTTCTAAAGACTTTTAATTCAATGTCGAAAGTCTTTCAAATTTAAATTTAAAATCAAGACAAAATTATAAAAAATTTTTTAAAAATTTTAATTAATTTGAATGACATTGATAAATTTGGTGACAATTTTTCAAATTTTTACCGATTTCTTGGTCTTAAAATAGACCATAATCATAATCAAATTTTATGTGATGCTTAAAAATTAGTTTTGGTCAACGTAAATTTATCTAAGCGTTCTTTCACTTAGCCTTTTTATTTGAGTTTTTTCTATTACTCTTAGATCGGAAGATTAAATTTTAAATTTTAATTTCATCAAATAAGACAATTTAACTCAATATTGTTTAAATTATATCATTTTTTCATTTAAATTTAATGTTTTTCATCTAATAAAGCAAATTAAGTAACAAAATTCATATTTGTTATAAAACATTGTCTGATAAAATATTGTTTGAGACGTCAATTAAAAATTAGCCTAAAATTGTTAAACAGAAATTAATTAAGACGTTTGATCGATTTTTCTATTGATCTTTTAGAATTGATTACAGTTTTATCAAAAATTCATATTTTAATTAAAATTTATTTTTTGAATATTTCTGGTTAATCAAAAAGATTTTCCGGAACAAAAGTCAAGCTTAATTTAATTTGTTTTTTTATTCTAGTTATAAATAAAAAATTAAAATCTATTTAGAATTTATTTAATACCTAAGCCAGCTCGTTTTTTTTTAAATATCTAATCGGAAACAGGATGACTGTGAAAAACTAATATATTATCCGAAATGAATTTTTAAGATAAATTCTTTGAAATAAGATTTGATTAAAAATTATTCTTATGTCACAAAATTTCAAAAAAGATTAGCCCAATGACTCAATTTTAGGTTAAAGGAAATTTAATTTTAATTCCAGTTTTATTCTTTTAAATCAATGTTTTGGTCTTCGAATTTGTTTATTCTTCTAGTTTTCTAGTCGCTAAATACCATCAACTAATTTTTGTAAAACTCGAATTTTACAATGATATTATTTATAAAAGTAGTAACTGGAACGTTTGCTGAACATCAGAAATTTAATGTTTAAATTTTAAAAGCTCTTTATGACCTTCTGTTCTTTAATCTGGTCCCGATTTGGAAATATTCAAATTAATTTCTTGAATCCACTAAAGTGCTTGGCTGTTAATTTTTTCATATACACTTTTAAGGATATCAGCTATTCGTGTTTCAGTATACCATTGTCTTACCAACAACCAATCTTTTTCTTCTTACCTTAAAAAGATTTCTTTAAAAAGTCTTTCTTCCAAAATCTTTAGCTGATTTCAAGAAAAAATTCAACGAAGTGAAAAAACTAGTATCAGAAGCAGTGTTAAGTCATTAAAAGAAAATTGCTAGTCAATGCAAATGCAATCCAAACGATCAAAAGAAATTCAAGGATAAGATAAGGTATCTTTTGGACCGCAATGGTAATCAACTGGTGAAAAAGAAGATATCGCAAGCTGTCTTAACGAATCCTTCTACAAGGCTTTCAGCCACTGTAACTCTAAGTAACCAAACTCCAAGTCACTCTAAGCAACTATCTTTCAAGACACAAATAATTTTCGATGTGGATACAGATGATGTCTTCAGTTGGCACAAAAATTAGCAAACTGCTCTCGGAACTAGATTCTAGGAACTAGGTTTTTAGATACTTTTCTTTTTAGAGTCATCCGTCACTGAAATGAATTGATTACTAACTAGCTTCACTGACATAGAAAATTAACTCATCGTACATTTCTTGAATAGTTAAATTCTCAAACAAGTGCACATAATGAGAAAGTCAGCTTTATTATAAATAAATTTTTTACAGATATATGATTGCCTACTAACCTTGTTTTTGAGAACAAAATTGAAAAAAGATTACCAGATGCCCTTTATTAATGTTAACAAGCACAAATTTTGTATCGATTGCATACACTCTGCCAAGCTGAGTCTTTAAATAATAATAATAATAAACTGCTCTGTATAACATTGAGGTTATACACACGCTTAGGGCGTCCAGCCAACTGGTGGCTTCAGCAGTTATTTGCAGTTGTCCTTTCAAACAGTTTAAAATCCAAAATTCTTTTAAAAAGGTTGACGTTTTTCGTATCTTCAATTGAGATTGGGAGTTTGTTCCATTCATTCACGACTCTGTTTGTCAAAAAGTTATATCTTTGTGGGCAGTTCCGCACTATTTCTCTCACTAACTTATACTTATGACCTCTCAGCTTCATCTGTTGATTTGGAAGGTTGTTGAAATTAACCCCTTTGTAAAGATTAACGTTATCAATCCCTTTAACAATTTTAAACATCTGAATCAGATCTCCACGATTTCGACGTTCTGTTAGAGTTTGAATCTTAAGGTCTTTAAGTCTTGATTCGTATGGATTGTTACTAATACTTCTTACCAACTTTGTTGCTCTTCTTTGTACTCTCTCTAAAGCATCTATGTCCTTCCTTAGGTATGGATGCCACACACAGTTGCCGTATTCTAAATTTGGTCTTACCAATGAAGTATACAGAAGCCTAAAAGATTTCTTGTTAACATAATTGAACGAGTTTTTTAGCATCCCTAATGTTCTATTGGCTTTGTTTACCGATTGATTAACTTGTTTCTCCCATTTTAAGTCGCTGCTGATATGTACGCCAAGATCTTTCTCTAAGTTAGTTAATTCAAGTTCATATCTGAGGCCATTTTCTTTGATTGAATATTCGAACTTTTGATTTGTTCTGCCAAGATGCATTCTTTTGCACTTCTTGAGATTTAAGCCCATATTCCATTTTTTGGTCCATTCTGTGAGTGCATCTAGGTCTTGCTGGAGTTTAATGCTCGAGTCTTTTGATTTAATTATTTCAATTAATTTAACATCATCTGCATATAGCAAATGAAAAAATTTTAAGACATCCGTCAAGTCGTTAATGTAAAGAACAAACAATATTGGTCCCAAAACTGAGCCTTGTGGCACACCACTTGTCACAGGCTGATTTGTAGACATAGCCTCGCCCAAGACCACTTTTTGAGTTAAAAATCATCATCTTTAAAATCAAATCCGAAGTGTTGACAGCTTTTTCGTTTGCCATTTGAAAAGTGGGGACATTTACATGCTGATATAGAAAAGTGTCGCTTAGCGCCTATCTGAATTTATGTTCGTTGCCATTTTCGTTTAAGATTTCTGACACACAGCCATTTGACCAGATGATTGATGGAAAGTTAAAATCACCCATGATTAGAAGATCTTTAAAAGCTTTTTCATCTACATAGTCTTAAGCTTGTTTAAAAACTAAATCAAAATCGTTCATATCAGCAAAATCGTTTGGCCTATAAAGACAGCCAAGTAAATATTGTCTCTTTTTTTGATAATAATTAAATATTATATCTTTTTAAAAAATTAGAAAGCATCTAATTTGTTAGATTGATTTGTATAAAAAAATTAATTAAAATTTTTTCCATTAATTAATTAATTTTATTCAGACAGATAGAGAGAGAGTGAATTTTCAAAATAATTTAGTGCTTAAAAAAGAAATCGTATCATAAAAAATAAAATTTTATATCCACAAAAATATTTTCATGAAATTTTAGATATCTTTGAGATAAAAAATTCTAAGACTTTTTAGGCACTATTTAAAAAATTCATAAATTTTCAATTTACGATCCATTGCTAAAAGCTTATTTATTTTGTTTAATTTTTACAACGATCGCTTAATACTTATTTTAATTTTAAAGAAAATTCAAAAATTTGGGATGTAATTGTTAATTTAAGTATCGGAATTAATATTTTATTTGACAAAATCATGGATTAAAATCTAAGAAAAAGTTAATCCGGCAAGTTTTGATATTTTTGGAACTTGGAAATAAATGAATTTTTTAAAAAAATCAGATTAAATAATGTTTAAACATTTTTCGGAGTTCTTAGTGGTTTTTAAAACGATATACTTAATCCGGTCATAATTGCTTTAAACAATTAAAACTAAGCTTAATTATGTTCTTGTGTTCCAAAATTTGAAAAAAATGTATTTAACACCTTTTTTAGGGATCAAAATTTAGTATTTACTTTTTTCCTTAATTTGTTTAAACTCTTTTTAAAGTGTTTTTCCAAAAAAATTTAAAATTATTTTTTGAATTCTAAAATTACTCAAAGCTGCCTTAACTGATTGATGATTCAGTTTTTATTTTTTCCATTTTTGTTTTTTTTTAATTTTTGCTAAGAAGTAGAAGCTTTAGTGCAATTAAAATAATAAATGGAATATTAAAAAATTTAGATGAAATTTATCTTATGTTAATAATTCAAGAATAAAAAATAAATTTTTTCTTTATTTTTTGATATTTTACTCTTAAAAAAAAAACGAAATTTACGTCGATTTCGATCATAAAAGTCAATACTTTTTTTTTCTTTACAAAAAATTTAATTTATCGAAATTCAGTTTGAGAAAAATTGTTTAGAAAATTTTTGGAATTTTATTTTTTCACTGAATTTTACCATAATTATCGGAAATTTACGATAATTTTTCGTTTACGATTTTTTACGCAAAATATGGTTAATTCATTGTATCGAAGCAAGAATATATATTTATTAATTACGAAAGTTTCATAAAAAACAAAATTCGTGAAAAGAAAAATAATATTTAGTCAGTCGAATACAATTTATTTTGAAAATATTTTTCATTTATTTAAAAACAGTTTTAAATTTTCAGATTAAACATAAAAACCATAAAATATTTTATGATCAGGTTCAAAATATTTGTGGCTATTAAAACTTATGCAATGTTTTAATAGCTCACAGGTTCAATTCACATGGATGCACGTAATTTATTATTTAAAAAAATTATAAAGTATGTGTAATTTTAAGAGTTGAATTAATTTGAATATGAATGAAAAAGAAAATAATTATAAAACGATGCTTTATTGAAAAGCTTTTAGAATAACATTAATGCATTTTAGAAAAATTAAATATTTTGTTTTCTCTTTTTTAAAAAAAAAACTTAATGCTTACGATATTTACATTCATTTATTAGGTAGTTGAAATAAATAACAATATTGATCTTTAAGTTCTTGGAAATTCAGAAATCTTAAAAAATTTCATGATTTTTAAATTTCGCATGTTATTTCATCAATTTTTACCAAAAAACTTAATCTTGAATTTAATCTTTCAAGATCGATTACTGAGCTAAAGCTTACAGCTTAATTTATTTTGGAAATAAATCATGGTGATAATCTCTAAAAAATGATGAGAAAAAACTTCTGATTAAGAACACAAAAGACTTTGATTAGATAAAAAATGTGGCATCTTTTTCAAAAATCACGAAAAAAAGTTTAAAAACGTTTCTTAAAAATTTTGATTTTTTCTAAAGCATAAAAAATAAATATTTTTGACTTTATTAATTTTGTAGAAAAATTCATAAATTTTCATATTTTTTTCATTGGAAAAGTATTTACAAGAGATTTATTCTTCTTTGCTTAATAAAAATGAAATAAATTTTTGAAATGCAAAATTACTTTTATTTTATTAATTACAGTTTTTATAATTCGCATCGTCAATTTTTAAAAGTGTTTAAACATCTGAAGAAAAATAATAAGCCCGAAAGTTAGATTTGAGGCAAGTATTTTACAGTTAATTCGTTAATTTAAAAACTAAAAGTCTTTGATAAAAGTCTACGCTATTTTTAGTAATTTTACGAACGAAAAAAATTATTTTTTTTATAAAATTAATAAATTACCATGAATATGGATTAAAGGCTAATAATCAAAGGACTTGTTCATATAAAAATTAAAACTTAGATATAAAGCAATGATTTTACACAACTATTTTTTTAATTTTTTAAACTGTTTATTTTGAATAAAATTTAAAAAAAAAACACCAAATTTTTACAGAATTTGAGTTTTTTGTCAATTTTTGATTTGATTTTAGATTTTTTTGCAAGAAATACAGTGTTGCTTTGCCACAAGGATATTAGGAAATTTACGTAAATTTACTAAATTTTCCGTAAACTTGAAAAGGTCCAAAAAAAAGTGGATTTTTTGTCATTTTTGTAAAATTTCAACAAATTTTTGATCTTTTTAAATTTTAGACAAAAAAAATTAATAAAAATAAAAATTACGTAATTTTACGTAAAACTGTACTTTTTTATTGTAAAATAAAGTAAAAAATTGTAAAAAAAAAAGTAAATTTTTCAAGTTTTATTAGCTAAATTAATTAAATAATATTTTGTCATTTTTTTTAGCAATCGATCTTTCCGTTTTTAAACTGTTTATGCCATTTAGCCATGCAGTTGGAAATTCCATTTTAAAAGGGACAAACTTTTTCTAATGAGCTTAAAATAAAAATTTCATAATTTTCTAAAAAGTACTAATCATTAATTAGCCTGAATTTCCTAAAATTTATTGTAAGTGTTATCTTGATAAAATTTGATTGTTTGATTTGCATGATCAGGAAACATCTCTGAAATATTTCTCTTAATTCGTTGGTAAAATCTGAGTATCTTTAATCGTTTTTGAGTATCTTTAAAAGAAGAAATTTGAAAAATTTAAAATAGAGTTAAAAAGAAAAATTTTTGATTACAAATCATTGAAATTTCTTTTTCACTTTCAGAATCAATATCATAAGTTTTTTTTTATCAATTTTCCGTTTCAACCGAGGTGATATTAAACTTTCATTATTTTTTATGAAATCTTTTAGCCCAACATTATCTAAATTTGATTGTCTCAAATTTGTATTTAAGTGATTTAATTGTTCCGAAATTAATTTTGATGAATTTTCAACAGTTGGTTTATATTCCTAATTTGTTTCCTTAATAAATTTGGTCACCTTCAAATTTAAATTTAAATTTAGATTTTTCAAAAATTTAAATTTTTTTACTTTTTTATATATTATAATTTAATTCAAATATTTAATTATTCAGGTAGTAAAAATAGTAATAAACAAGGAAGGTGAATGGTCAAATCATTAAAGCAATTTGAAAAAAAATTTCAAGCTCAAATAAAATTTTATTTGAAAAAATTTACTTTATTTTACAATTTTTTACTTTATTTTACAATAAAAAAGTACAGTTTTACATAAAATTACGTAATTTTTATTTTTATTAATTTTTGTCTAAAATTTTAAAAAGATCAAAAATTTGTTGAAATTTTACAAAAATGACCAAAAATCCACTTTTTTTTGGCCCTTTCAAGTTTACGGAAAATTTAGTAAATTAACGTAATTTTTCTTAATTTTACGTTAATTATCGTAAAATTACATTTTTTACGTAAATTAACGTAAATTAAGTAAATTTTCCTAAAATCCTTGTGGCGTAGCAACACAGTATGAATTGGAAAAATTAAGCGTATTTTAGACTTTTTACATTAAAAGAATCATATTTTGTTTCTTTTTTTTGTATTTAATTTTAAAGTATCAAATTTTGGACTCGAAAAGATTGAGCTGGATTTAGAATGAATTATATTTTTTTGATGCTTGTTTCTGAATTTAAACACCGAAATAAATAACCTTATATTAATCCTATTAAAGATTTGTTAAGATTTCCTAGTGTTTTGGGTTTTAGAACACATTTTTATATATAGAGATATTTATTTATACTAAGCTTTGAATAACACTGTTCTTTCAATTCATGCACCATTGGACCAAATGTTAGTTTTGAGTTTTGTGTAATTCCTTTTTCTTCATGATTTAAATTTTTACCATCTATTCTTAAATTAGGTTTTATTCTATTTTATTTTCAAATATTTTCATATTCTATCTGTAAAGCAATTATTCAAGTTCTTTTAGGTTCGTATTTATCTTGTTTTCTAGATTTCTTAATAAAAATAGAAAAAGTAACCAAATCATCTGCAAAAAAGAAGGGAGTATTGGTTGTTTATTTTATTTCTTTTTGGAACTTCATTTATGAAAATGCAAAAAAGAAGTGTACTTATTATTGATCCTTGTGGAACCCCTGCTGAAATTGGATATTGATCATTCAAATCCCAATTCTAAAAGGTCTTTGATGAAGAAATGATCAAACTCATTAAATAAGATATGATGGCAGATAAATATTAAACAGTTAATAAATCAATCCGTTGTGCCAAACTTTGTCAAAAGTATAAAAAAAAATAGAGTTAATAAAATAAGATAAAATAAAAATAAAGTAAATCAGCTTAAAAAAAAATGTAAAGAAAGTTTAGAAGACATATATTGAAATAGGTTGTTACATTATTTATTTATTTGTTTTCTGTACCGAGCTAGAGCTCCTTCAGAATAAAGTTTAAAAAAAAAATAATAATAAAAATAGAGTTAATAAAATAAGATAAAATAAAAATAAAGTAAATCAGCTAAAAAAAAAAAAAAAAAAAAAAAATTTAAAGAAAGTTTAAAAGACATATATTGAAATAAATTGTTACATGTGACAGAAGTTTACATAGTTGAAGCTTCATGAAAAAAAGAGGAAATAGTAAGGTAGCAATTACACAATGGAGTAGGGTATTCAATATATCTTGATTCGAAGCCTTGTTTGTATTCATCCACTAGTCTGACCACCAATGGAGTAGAATGACTCAGTCCTGTCCCAACATATCTCTCACTCAACTCAAAAAGCCGATTCGAGACTGTTAGTAATTTAAGTTTATTAAAAGCCTCATGATGCAACATGTTGGAGGGAGTATCATATTTTAACTTAAGGATAGATCTGACTGCTGTATTCTGAATTGCTTGTAGTTTTTTGATATTATTTTCTGAAAATGAATTCAAGCAAGGAAAAGAATAGTCTAAAATTGATCCGACTAAAGTTTTATATAAATTTCCTAATGTGTTTTGAGAAAGACCCCATTTTTTATTTGGCAATATCTTAATAATATTTAACCTTTTATTGCAGCGTTCTTTAATTTCGTCTACCAGTTTATTAAAGTTTAACTTAGAATCAAATTTAATGCCAAGAAACTTGATTTCTTTTTGGCTCACTATTCTGTTTCCATAAATTTTTAATATTAGATTTTCACTCTCTTTTTTGTACCTGGAAAAGATTACAGAACACGACTTTTCTACTGATATCTTCATTTTCCATTTAATAAGCCATTGTTCTAGTTCGTTAGTGTATTTGTTTATCTTATTTTCAAGGTTCCCCTTTTTGTTATAGATGAAGAATGTAACTAGATCATCTGCGAAAAGCAGAGAGTATTCATTATTTGTTTTGTTTCTTTTGAGGATGTCATTAATATATATACTAAATAAAAGAGGACTAATTACTGAGCCTTGAGGAACACCTGCAGTTATTTGATATTCTTCGCTCAGGTGATCATTCACATTTACCTTAAATGTCCTAGAGTCTAAAAAAGATCTAATCCAGTTAGTCAAGTAATGAGGTGGATTCATTTTAATCAATTTAAAAAGTAAACCTTCATGCCAAACTCTATCAAAGGCTTTAGAAATATCAAAAAACAGGCCGCAAACTCTTTTTTTTCTATTAAATGATTCTACAATTTTTTTAATTAAAAAGAAAATACATGTGACAGAAGTTCATTTCATAGCAATCGACTTATAGCAGAATAAAGTAATAGCAAAAAACTCGAAGCAATTTTTCTCATAACTAATTGAATTAATAGCAAAAAAATTGTCGCAAAAAATAAAAAGAAACAATTTTTGACACTTCTTTATTACATTAATTTATAATTTTTCAATTAAATTCTAAAAAATAAATTGTTTAATCAACCAAATTACTCTTAATTGATAATAAGTAATCGATTACATTACTTTGCTTATAATTTTTTAAACAATTAACTAGCCTTTTTGCCGACTCAGACTTTTATTTCATAAGTATCACCAAATTTTAACTGTTCATTCTGAAATTTCTTGCTTGGACTAGACAAGATTTTGTTTTTTGAGTTTACGTAGACGAATAGGTGAGTCGTGATTTAGACTCAAATTATTTAATTTATCAATTAAGCTTATTATTATAAAAAATGGCTTAATAAGAAACAAACAAAATTAAAAATAGATCATTTATGAAAATGCAAAAAAGAAGTGGACTTATTATTGATCCTCGTGGAACGCCTTGTGGAAAATCTTTTATTTAGTTTTTATATTAATGTCATCCCAAAAGAAACAAAATAAATAATGAATATTCTTTGCTTTTCGCATATGATCTAGTTACATTCTTCATTTATAATCTTTTATTATATTTATGATCTTTTTCTGATACCATCTTCACTCTCAGATAAAATAATTGAATTTAAAGTCTTGCAAGAGCATGATATGATGAGTGATCACTTCCCAATCGAAGCATATATATCATATGAACATTGCATAACAGTAGGGTCACCTAGTACAAATTTTAATTTTAAAAAAGCCAATTGGGGTTATTGCCAGGATTTACTTAGAACCTCACAACAAAACATAAGTTCTCTTACTAATGTTGATGAACTTTACGAACATATTTCATTGAAAATTATTGATGCTGCTCAAAAAAGTATCCCTCTCCGATCTCAGAAATTTTT
The DNA here is from genome assembly GCA_016802215.1 of Brachionus paranguensis. Classification (NCBI taxonomy): domain Eukaryota; kingdom Metazoa; phylum Rotifera; class Eurotatoria; order Ploima; family Brachionidae; genus Brachionus; species Brachionus paranguensis. The sequence continues at coordinate 6,603,780 of JAESIX010000004.1, forward strand.
TAAATCAAGTCTACCCAAGGACATTGTATCACTTATAAAGAAACGTAGGAAAGCAAGAAGGCTGTTTCAGAAAAAAAATGTCCTTATTTAAAAATAGCCTATAATAAGCTAACATCTGAGTTACGTTTAACTTTGAAGCAGTTCTGGAATCAAAATTGGCTTGAATTTATAAATAAAATAGGGAAAAATCTACTCTCGAGTAGGCCTTTTTGGAGAAAAATAAATAAATTTAGATCAAAAAAGTGTTCTAGACAAATTTCGGTGCTAATTAAAGATGGTAAAGAATTCACTACAAATAAAGATAAAGGAGAATGCTTTGGTAATTTCTTAGCAACAACTTTTAGTCCGCATCAAGATTTTGTTATATCTGAGAATGACTCTGAAATAGCAGATGCAATCACGAACTTTTTAAAAAATAAGGCATGTAAAAATCTAAAAGAGCCAATAACTCCTTCAGAAATAAGAGGTTCTTTAAAAAAGCTAAAAGAGGTGGCAGGGCCTGGTCTAGATCGTATTCACAACCTCATGTTAAAAAATCTTCCATATGAAGTCTTAGTTGAAATAAGTCAGCTTTTTAACATGAGTTTGGAACAAGGTCAAGTCCCAAAATCCTGGAAAATAGCAAGTATAACTATGATACCAAAGAAAACCTCTCCAACCCAGGATCCTTCCGACTATCGTCCTATTAGTATGACAAGTTGTCTCGGGAAATTACTTGAACGTATTGTTTACTCAAGAATCTATAATTTTCTCGAGAAAAATAACTTACTAATTAATGAGCAGTCAGGGTTTAGAAAACATAGGCGAACGGCAGACAATCTATACTTTCTTATTCAAAAGGTAGTAGAGTCTTTTAATAGAAAGAAAAAGGTCTGTTGTCTTTATTTCGACATTTCTAAAGCTTTTGACAGAGTTTGGCATGAGGGACTTATTTATAAATTAATTAAGATAAAACTTCCTCCCTATCTTATTTTCTGGATAAAATCATTTCTTCTAGACTAGTGGAAGAATATAAGGAAAATTTCGAATCAAGATATATTGAATATCCTACTCCATTGTGTAATTGCTACCTTACTATTTCTTCTTTTTTCCCTGAGCCATCAGATTATAAAACATATGTAATGTACTCTATAACTCTGTATTTTATTATGCCCATTTTTATTACTCTCATATTTTCTTTTTTTTTAAATTATTTTTACTATATTTTATTTCAATTTTTTTTATTTATTCTGAAGGAGCGTTAGCTCGGTACAGTAAACAAAAAAAATAAATAATAAATTAAAACTGAATTTTCTTTTTTAATATTTGATATTTGAAATTTTTTTGTTATGAGTATAACTGCGATGAAAAAAATTCGCTGTTAGTCTAACTGCTATGAAATTTTGCTGGTATTTTGAGAGAGGTTTATTTTTTATCAAAAAAAAACGTCTACAAAATTTAGAACATAATATTTTTTAACATCTAAAATCGCTGCCCTATACTTTAATACACTCAGCGACACGTTTTGGCATAGATTCAATCATGTTCTTGACTATTTCACTTGGAACTTTCAACCATTCATCAAAAAGAACGCTTTTTAAATGCTCTACTGTTGTAATCTTTGTATTGACTATTTTGTGGTCTATCTATGACCATAAATTCTCTACTTTATTAAGATCAGGTGATCTTGGGCACCAAGGGAGGTCCGATATTTGTTTTTCTTGAAACCAATCTCGAACGGAATGAGCAGTATGTGAACTAGCCCCATCTTGCTGAAAAATCCAATGATGTTAAAGCCAGTAGTTATCTATAGCTTTTCGTTGGATTGATTTTGAACTTTCTAAAAATGTACGATTCATCTCGACTGGTATGCTTTCGAGGTCTACCAGACCTTGGTAATTTTAAAGCCAAAAATAATTAATGAGTTGTAAAAAGTGTATGTAAACAATAAAAAATGACATTCCAAACATTGTGTGACAAAAAAAATTTCCAGGGATTGTCAAGGTGTGGTAAAATTTTAGTAAAAATGAATGTTTTAAACTTTATAGACTAGTTTTTTTAATGAATTTTATCTAAGTATTTTAAAAAAGAGTTTTGGAGTGATTAGAAGTTTTTTTTGGATAATTTATACATCAAAAGAAAGCAAAAAAAATGTTCTATTAGATGATTTAGTTTTTATTTAAAGTAAATCGATTTTTATTTCAAATTTTCACTACTTAAAAATTTTTCGATTATTTTTTTTTAATATTCTAAATTTTCTAGACTTACTGAAGTGTTTTCAAATTTTCAAAGTGGAGGAATTATTCTTGAATAGCACTTTGAATGACTCTAGAAATTTTTTCTTTTTATTTCTTTAATGAATTTTTATGCAAAGATTTTTTTCAAGATCAACCATATTGATTTTTTTATTTAGTATAAAAAAATTTATTATACCTCAGGTGATTTAATAATTAAAAAAAAAAACTATTTTAATTCGAATAAAAAAATTATTAATTATAGAAACTGTTTTAAAATCTAAGGGTTTTCCATTATTAATTTGTCATGTACAATTAGACCAATTTTTTTCAGTTTACCAAACTAGTCATCTAATTCAAACTTTAATTTCATTTATCAAAAAATTGTTATAAAAAAAAATAAAGTAATGAAGAAATTATTAAATGCATTAAACCATCTTATTTTTATTGAAGTTTTGCTCACTTTATTTTGGTCAAAATCGCAGAGAAATTCAAAGAAAATCTTCAAATTTTCTTTGAATTTACGGTTCTAGATAAAAAAAATCGAATTTTCGGTGATTAATAAAAACTATAACTCGATTATCGCTTTGGATGCTCACAGTAATGAGTTTATTAGCTACTTGAAAATTATTAGTTTATTAATCATTGATAATTTACCTCCTTAAAAGAAAAATTTCCTAGACATTTTAAAAGTAAAGTAAGTTTCTTGGAAAAATTGATTCATATTAATAATTGCCGACAAAGCTTAAATTTTTTTTTCCCTATTTTGATTTAATAAACTTTTTGTCGAAAATAAATAAATTATCAGTGACTTTTCAATGATTTTTGTTTAACATACTAGATTATTTGTTTCGCCTTCATTTTGCATAAAATTTTTGTTGAAGCTATAAATCCATCTCTTAAATCTTTTGTTCAGAACAACAGATAAATTTTATTTTTAATGATAATTTTTTTCAACTTATTTTATTGATCATTTATTTTAATTACTGATAAACTTAAATTTAAATTTTCTTATAACTTGCATTTATCAACCTTAAGAACTATTTCTTGATGATAAAATACAACTAAAAGACAAATTCATATTTTTATAAAATCACAAAATTATAGAAAACAAAAAAAAATAGAGGAAGAAAATTACTAGTTATTTTAGTTATTTAAATTATATTATTTAAAATTATTTCAATTGCACAATACGGTTCATTACGGTTAATTAGACAAAAGTATTCAAGTTTGATGAGAAGAAAAAGCAGTAATTCTGATGAAAGTAAATATTTAATTGCAGAGACTTTTTATAAATTCAAAAAGAAAATTATTTTTATTAATGTTAACACATAAGCGACACACAGTCAATATCGATTATTTTCCATTTAGTCTTTATTAATAAATTTCGTTTTTGATCTAAATTTTAAAATATAATTATATTTTAAAATTGCAATCAGACTAGCCAGATTTTATCCTACATTATACATTATGGTTGTATCATATTCTTTAATTTGGCTTGACAAAAGATTCATTTTTTAGTTTAAAGGAATTAATAATTAATTTAGAATTTTGTACAATAGTTATATTGGTCGCTTCCAATTAGGCTACAATTATTATTTACTGTTCTGAAAAAGCTAATGCGTAACATAAAAACAAAATTTTCTAAAAAAAACTTTTTCTAATTTTAATGAGGATTGTTTAAAATTTTTATTTTTTAGTTGGGAAAATTATTGCTAAAAAGGAACCTTATTAAAAATGACTTAAAAAACAAATATTTTACGGTAATCTTTATAAATCCTAAACCATTTTTTGGAAAACTACTCATGTCTCTTAAAACAAATTCTGTTATTTTGACTCAAAAATCATCTTAATTTTTTTGGATATCATCTACTTATTTTTGTACTAAAAATATTTGAATAATTTAATTTTAATTTAAGTCAAATTAATATATGCTAAGATGGCCTAACCGGGTGACCTATGTTTTCTATTTTTTGTCTATCAACTCAGTTTTGTTTGAAAACTCTGAATTCATTAACCGAATTAGACCGAATTTTCCGACTCACCCCTTAGCAAAAGGGGTTAATGAAGTTAGGGTTAACTCAGAATGGACTTAATAAAAAATACTTAAATTTAATTTTTGTTTTGTATTGATAGCTTAGGCAGAGGGCTTTCAATATCATGCTTATCTGAGCTATTGGCTATCTTGGTTTCTTGTGAAAATTTAATTTAGTGTATTAACCTATTTAGGCAAATAGGTAATTTGGTAATTTTTCGGACCTTTATAGACAAAATTTTTATTTTTATTTTGCCGTAAAATTCAATCAAAAAAAAATTCACCCCATTCACACATTAAATATTTGCCCCATCTATATATAAAATTTTTTAGATTTTTATCTATAATTTAGTATTGTTTAAAAAATTTAAAAACAAATCATCTAAGAAAAAATTTCATTAAACAAATGGACGAAGCATTTTCTATACTAGAGGACTGGCTATCTGTCCCAGGACAAAGCACGGATACTTTAGAAGAAGATGCACAAGTATGTTATGGCGCTAGTAAGCATTGTGAAGGATCAGAAGGATCAAATTAAAGTAATGGCAATGGAAAAAGCAGATTTGAAAGCAAATCCAGTAACGAGCAATGTAGCCCCGGCCCTATCGTGGGCAAGCGTCATCGGCAACAGTTAGAAACCTGAGAGCACCATGGTGATGATTGCGAACGTGAAAAAGGAGCTCAGCGAAACCGAAAGAATCCAGAACAACCTGGTTATCTCCGGCCCCGGGTACCGGAAAGTGAAGACACCGACAAAGAGAAAGTCAATCAGGTACTAGAGGTCCTGAATTTAGATAGGGACAAAGTGAAGTACCAGCGTAGAATAAGGGTTCACGTAAAGAAAACAAAGTTTAAACAGCAAGCAATATCCAAATTGAAGGATCTGAAAGATCGGACGGCTTCGAGCAGGAGCTTAGAGTCTACGTCAATCCTGACAAGACCCAATGTGAACGAGTTATCGAGCGTAACCTCAGATAAGAGCGAAACCATGACATGGTATGACACAAAGACATGGTTTTTAGACCACAGCATAGTCAGCCTCACTAATTATAAGCTCTACAGCAGGAACAGAGGGGCAGTGCGTGGTGGTGGTGTTGCTATTTATATCCGCAGCGACCTCGAAAGTGTTGCCAGTGAGGCAAACTTCGAGATCAACAAGTCTTTAGGATTCGATAGCAGCCTTTCCATCTAGAACACGTCGTGCAGCTTGTTGTTGGCACGAGATTTCAACTTCCTAGGCATTAATTAGTACCATTCAGGTGGTGGTTGCAAAGACAAAGTTGGCCCGTCCAGCATGAATTTCCTTGACTGATTGAACAAGAACTACCTTATCCAGCACGTAGTGGAACCCACTTTTAGTGACAACATACTCGAACTTGTCCTGACTGGCGATCCTGCAAGAATCTTCAGAGTGTCACACGGCCTGCCATTCGGCTCCACGGAAAAGAACTGCCTACATTCTTCCATTCGTTGGAGCTACGAACTGAGATCAAATCTTGGAGCTTCTGTTTCTGTGTTCTTTGGCCAGTCTATTCAAAAAGGAAGCACATAAACCGTCTCAACCTTTGTAAATCATTCGGTCAAGATTTCATATACTCGTTGGTCATAAAAAGCACCAACGGAGTCTTTCAATTCTGGTGAGACGCCTGATCTGTGGAAACGAGCCCAAGTCACGGCTATTTTCAAGGAAGGTAGCAGAATTTTGGTAATCAATTAAAGGCCAACTTCCCTAACTGCACTATCTTGTAAGATCATTGAACGAATCATAAGAGACTTCATGATGGAAAATTTCTTCAGCAATTAACTTAATGCTCCCGAGCAGCATGGTTTTGTCTTCAACAAATCTAAAATGACGAACCTCCTGGAAATAGCAGACAGAATCAGCGATGGTATTGACAATGGCTGGAATGTGCTGGTGGTCTTCTTGGATTTCGCCAAAGCGTTTGATAAAGTGTGTCATGAATATTTGTGCACTAAAGTGGCTGCTTACGATTTCGAGGATCGCTTAATGAACTGGATCAGAGACTTCCTATCAAATCGGAAGCAGCGAGTTGCAATAGGACAGTATATTGCGGAATAGAGAGATGTCACTAATGGACTTCTCCAGGGCAGTGTTCCAGGCCCGCTCCTGTTTGTTCTACATCAACGAAATGCCTGATACAGTAAACCACGTCACTCAAGATCAGTAGCGGCTTAAATAGCATAGATTGGGTCAGACTTTGCCCAGCGTGAAAACTTTTTCACAAATCGTGTCATCAGAGAGTGGAACAGTCTACCTGAGACAATAATCGGCACCTCGACTGTAAACCAGTCCAAGAACAGTTTCCACGAATGGAAGTATACCCAGTGGAACTGCGGGTCCCAGAGTCTCGGTGTAATTAGGCCATTCTTCCTCAACGACCACCTAGACAGCAGCGCCGTCTCCACTTCAAGTGTCCAAGACAGTCAGACACCAACCTTTTTCCTATGGCTACTGTAAAGCAGCTACCAGTCTCCACAAGCATGCTTGCTGTAGCTTATTATTATTATCATTGAATATCACAAAATTATTGATTATTGATTATTGATTTGTTTATCTTTACCGAGTTAATGCTCCTTCAGAAACTTTGTTATAATTATTTTATTTATAATTAAATTCATTGGAAAAAAAATTAAAAAAATGTGACATAATAAATATAAAGGCCTTTATTTATTATATTTCTTTCTTCAGCTAATTTTTTTTTACCAACAAAATTATTTTTTATCAGAAAATTTATTCATCTGTATTCTAATTATTTTATTTTAGTACTAATTTTTTTCCACTACGAGATCAATTAATAATAACCTAAAAAAATTTATTTAAAAGAGATAACAGCAGCAAAATGTTTCCCAATAGGTCAAATATCAAAAACTAGGTCTACATTACAACGTCAGCCAAGTGAAAATTGTGAAGATTTTTCAGTGAATCAAGATGCAATTATACCAAATACAAAACCAGCAACTCTTGAACCTATTTCTCGGAATGAAAATGCAATGAACACAATTCAACTTAACCAAGCTTCTTAAACAATTCCAGTAATGTTAATGAAAATGAAATTTGTCAACCAGCAACAAAAAAAAAGAGGAAGACCAAAAAGGAATTTATCTTTTTGTCATTTTATGCTTCACATTTTTGTTTTTTTTTCTGGTAGCATAGGATAATTTTTTCTGTAAAAAAATAATCAGATGCAAAAGAAAATTAGTTGATGAAAAGAAATACTTCTCTTTATTTATTACTTTAAAACTTATTTTAAAGACTTAAAATTAGTCAAGAATTGTGCGGCTCTTCTTCGGACTCTTTAACACTCTTTAGTCGGAAATGTTTTTTTTTTGCTCTAATTTTACCTAATTAATGAATTTAAATTTTTCGAAACATTTAATTTTCAAATTTTGTTTGTTCCTGCAATTTGAAACTAAATTTGAAATTTAATTGTGTATTAAAAAATTAAGAATAAAATTAATTAATGTTAAAAAAGCTAATACGTAAACGCCCGGAGATCCATTTTAATCTTAGATCATAGAAGATTAAAATGGATCTCCGATGGATTTCACAGGCAAAATTGAAAAAATTAACTTTTAGATAATTGTGAAATATTTAATAGCTTTCACTTGAACGAAAATTGAAAAATAGTTAAAATAAGTTCTATATCGATTCTTTAAAACTAAAATAATTTTATTAATGTGTCTTAAAAAAAATTTTATATTGATAATTTTTTTATCGAGTATCTAAATTTCTTGGAAAAAGAATCGAGTTTTTTAAAGAATATTTTTGATTTTACTGTTTTTTTCTGATTTATTGAAATGTCAAAATTTTTTACTTTGGGTTAATTTAGTTGGTTCATTTAAAACATAAAATGTCCTGTGAATTCTCACGATCGAAATCTGAAAATTATTTTGCGAAAAAGCTAAAACTCTCAAAATTATTTAAATGCAATCATTTTGGCTATTGCTTTTGAAATTGATATGATAAAGTTTAAAATTAAAAAAAAACATTTTTTTACTCAGTTTCTCAAAAAAGGATTGTCAACTTTCTGATATAAATTTCAATTTACTAATTCAAACATTAATATGATCACTTTGTCTAATATAAAAGAAGCCAATTTTAAAGCAAAGAATATCTGCTTTAACTCATCTCAATTGGAATATTTGGTTTGTTTAAGAAATTTAACCAAAAATTCTAATTAAATGATTAAGCAAACTAAATTATTATTATTTATCAGAATTTTAAAGCCACATAGACAATTGTATAAAAAGACATAAAAAAGGTTCTAAAAAGTGTTCTAAAAAAAACATAAAGATAATTTTTACTTAATTTTAAAGTCGACTTTTAATAGATCGTTTAAGATTTTATACATATAAAAAAATTCTATGTTCATCTCTAAAGATTAAGAATTTTTTTCAACTACAAATTTAATTGATTCACCAAGATCACTGTTACTCCCTTTAAAACTTAATCTGATAAACGATTTCACAGTTCTTCCGTCATAATCTAGACAATTTATTAAAAGTTTTTGTTGTTAAATTAAGCAAACTAAATGAATTTAAGCTTAAGTCTAAACTCTCAAAAAAGAAAAAATATTTTGTCGCATTGATTATTCTTATTAGCCACTAATTCAGAAAAAAAAACATTAAAAAATTACACGATTCAGTTTTTATTATTTATCTCAGTAAGATATCACATAAAATAGCACTAATTCAATAAAAAATTGCATTGAGGTGGATTTGTGTAGAGTTTAAAAAATATATGACTAAGTTTCTTTTTTGTTCAAAACTAAAAATAAAATGAATTTGAACATAAAACAAAATTTTTAAAAATTAACAGAATTTAGCGTTAATTTCCTTAATTTATCAATTTTAAAGATTAATTCACGTAAAATACAGATAAATACTGAAATTGTAAAATCAAGAATTTATGAAATTTTAAGAAAAATTAAATTTTATTTAAACTTTTTTTCGTTAATTTTTTTGCTTTATTTTTCCTTTTTTATTTTTTAATATGAAGTAGGTGTAACTCGGTACAAATAAATAAATAAATAATAATAATTACATTTTGTGAAAAAAAGCTTAAAAAACTAGTTGGTGTTCTAGTGTTAAAGAAATTCGAAAATGATTTTTTTATCATAATTGATTTTTTGAAGATTGTTTATTGTTTGACAATAATTTAAACTAAATTAAAGCCTTTCTGGTCTGTTTAATTTTTCAGTATGGATTGAAAAGATTAAAAAAAGCTAAATTAAAAAAATCATCTTAATTGTATTGTTTAATTAATTTTGAAAACAAATATTTTAATTTAATTTAAAGAAGCAAACAAATTTAAATTTATGCAGCAAAAAATTTATTTAGTTTGTTTCTTTTTTCCAATGATTTTTAGATCGAGGAATTCTTTCTATTTTATTTTGAAAAAAAACATTTAAGACAAAACTTTCTTGCTAGTATTTATCAGACTCAGAATCCTAATTCTGAATTCAAATCTTTCTAGCTTGATTTGCTTGATATGATTTATTTTTCATTTTTAATTTATTTTCATTAAAATTTTTTAGAATTAAAATCATAGATAGATTTTTTTTAAACAATTTAAAATTCATGTCATTTTGGCATGAATGGAAATCTAAAAATTTTTTAAAAATTGAAAAAAATTTTTGATCGCTTGATTTTTCTGAATTTTTTTCTTAAAAACTGTTTCATCCAACAATGTGATAAATTTATTTATTAATTATTAACATCACAAAATTTACATTTAGAATCTTTTCGAAAATGTTAAATTTTTCCACATTTCAACTTAATGGTTCATTTAGATCAAAATTCTTTATAATTAATTTTTTAATTATCAAAAAAATTAAAAAATTAACTTTTTAATTAATAACCAGTAATCAAAATTAATTAAATTGTTTTAAAAATTTTCTTAAAAAAAATATACTCTATCAACTTTCCAAATTAAATTAAATTTTTTTATATGTTGCTTTCTTCAGTTCTTCTATTAGATTTGATAAGTAAAATTAATTAGATGCTACATTAGTTTTAGAACTACATTAGTTTCATACATTATTTTTTCACGTAATTTAAAGAATCATTACATCATGCATAAAATTTTTCTATTTTTTTTAAACGGAAGCAATTTCTTTAACTAACTCTTAGTGATGTTTTTAATTGTGCAAATTTTTGTATTTTATTTCAAAAATAATAAATTCTGAACTAGATTAATTATCAAAGAAAATTCAGAATTTTTGGATTAAAAAATTTTTTAAAAAACTCAACATTGTAAGAATAATTTAATTTTTTCTGAATGGGAATATTGTGCCACCATGAATTTATGATAAACACACACGTGAAGTGTATTTTTAAGTTTGAAAAAATAATATCGCAAAATTTTTTCTTGCTTGAACAAACATTCGACAATGTCTTAAGTGATCATTAAAAATTAAATTTCTAATCGAAGCAACAACATTTTTATTATAAATTTATAAAAAAATCTCGAAAAATATTTTTGAATTAGAAGTTTATTAATGTGTTTATTTATTAAAGGATTTGGTCACATGTGCGATACGTTTCTTGATGAAAAGCCTTTTTATCTATATAATAAACAAATGAGTTTTCACATTTTACAATTTTTAATATTAATTTGCGAGAGTCAATTTTACATCATCATCTTCGATAAATTATTAATTATGAAAGAATTAATGCTAGTTAAATAAATTTTATTTTATTAGAATATTTGTCAAGGAATCAAGTAAATGAGACCTATCTAGTGTGTGCTGTTCAGTTGTACTCAACAAAAAATATTTTGTAATTTTGATGTATTTTTTTTTTAACTTTATAACACACTCCATGTGTGTGCTATTCAAGATGTGTGCTCATTAGGAACTGAGTGTGTGATGGTAAGGGGGATCATATCTAAATAATTTTAATTTTAGTGATCTTTTAGAGATAAATTCTAGTAACTCCATAATTTCCTTTGAAAAATGTTATCCTAATTAGAGTTCTTAATAATTAAATAGGAATCTGTAGGAGGTTTTAAATTGTAATTTACCTATTAAAAATCACCTTTTCCTAATTGAAAATTCCAGCATTTATTCCTAAATTTAAAAGTTGACTATAAAAATTGGATGGTTTTATATTATTATTTATTTTTCAATCAGTGAATGAAGTGTTAGTAGGTCTTTTATGGACAGGCTGTTGATTAACCCTGAAATTAAAAAATTAAAAAGAAGTCTTTATCTCAAAATAATTTATCCTAGTACCTTTGGAAAAATGTGTTCATTGCATATAAGTATGATCTTTTCATAATATTATATCATATCGTATTCTCCATTACTTTTAAAGAATATAATGTTGAATCTAGTGGTTAATGAGAACGTTTGTTCACACAATAGGTGAACAATTCCTGTTCACCTAAAATTTTGTTCACGGATAGCTGATCTGACTTATTCATCTATAGTTAAGTTTTTTCACCAAAATGTATAAATTTTCATTCAAAATATTAATTATAAAAAATAATTAAAATTTAAAATAATTCTATCATAATTTCCTAAAAACTTGTAAGTATTATTTTAAAATAAATTTAAATTTACAAATTTTTTTTAAAACATTTGTAAAATTTTACTTTTAAAATTAACTTGAAAATTTGAAAATTTAGTAAATATTCTCAATTGCTTCCAAAAAAATTTATTTCAACAAAATACAATAAATAAGTGATTCCGAAGAATTTAAGCTCTTCTTAAAAATAAGTAATAGAGGACTAGTTTTTCCCTGAAGAATATGTCAAAATAAGTCTTGTCGCAAATATATTCAAGACATGGGACCATTTAAAAAAAAATCTAAAGACGCTAAAACCTCTTCTAAAATTTTTGGTCACCTTCACATAATAAAATATAATTTAAAAAATAAAATGAGTTAATGAATTAAATTTTAGATTGTTTACCAAACCTGAGAAAAGGAATTGTTCACTTATTGTGTGAACAAACGTTCTCATAAAACACTAGACCCTTAATGTCTAAGTTCTTGTAAGTTGAATAATTACGATTATTTTAAATTTTAAATTAAAGAAATTTAATTTTTATTTTAATTTAAAAAATAATTATTTTTTATTTTAAATTTGATAATAATTAAAAAGTGCTGTAGATTCAAAAATTTGATAATAGGAAAAAGAAAGAAATACTAGCTTATTCAAGCACATGTTGCTTTTAATCATTTCAATAATTAATTAATCTTTTCAGAAATATTGGAAATAGCAATAAAATATTTTTTTCAATTTATCAATTTTCCAAAACATGTACTGTACTTCAACCTTTGAATAGCATTTTTTAAAAATCTTTTTTAATATTTTTCCGGAGTTTCTTTTGCTGGAGATAAAAAATAAATAAACAAATAATTTTATTAATAGACGAGTATTTAACAAAAATTTACACAAAAATAGTAAATATTTTTGATAAAAGCAATTTAATAATAAAATATTTACAAAATCATATTAATATATATATTAAAAATTATATTAATAATAATCTTAATAAATTGGTTAAAATTTTTTTTATAAATATTCTATTTTATTAATAATACCGCTAAATGTTGGTTGGTTTACTCTATACCATAGCTTTTACTTTATACTTTATTTTTTATTTAATTTAAAAAAAGCAAAAAATCTAAACTATAAATGCAAGCGTACATTTATAAATTTGTTCGTCTATTATTAATTATTACATTAAAAAAAATTATTCCATTTACCCGATATATTGTTATTATTTTTTGTCATGCAAAATATTAAAAAAGGAACATTTTATTTTTCCTTAAAATTTAGTTCCTTAACAAATATCAATTCATTTTTGCTAATTTTTCTATGATTTTTTTTATTTTAGATTGAAATGAAAAAAATTTACCCGATCAACTCTAGTATAAATCATTCAAGCCTAATAGAACCACTTATTGAAAACTGTTCAAGTCTCAAAATCATATCGTTATACTGCACCATTTTGTTTAGCCTTAGTATGATATTCAACTTAGTTTTACTCCGTTTATTCTATTTGTACAAAGAGCTCCGTAGATCATTTAATCTGATTATACTGGCACTAGTACTGCTCAATCTTTTTGGCACATTATTTGAACTTCCAATTCTAATAGTGACCAATTTCTATTGCGAGTAATCTAATAAAAATTTACTCTAATTTTTACAATTAAAACAAAAAAAAATGAAAAAATATTAAGATTTTTTTTTAAGATGGGTTTTTCCGACAATTTTCTGTCCAATTTCTGCATTTATCATGTATTTTGTTGGATGCACTAGTATCTATCTAATGGTGGCGATTTCTTTTGAGCGATTATACGTAATAGGTCAGCCGATGACCAGAGGAGGTAAAAAAATAGCTAAGTCATTTTATTCAGTAGTTATATTTGCATGCGTTGCACTTGGATTATGGTGGTCAGTGTTGCCATTTTTCGGCTGGTCTTACTATTCATTCGAAGGAGTTGGCACGAGCTGTAGTGTTGAATGGAATGAAAAAAGCCTCAATGTAATGAGCTACAATCTGACAATTCTGGTTTTTGTCTTTTTCTTGCCATCAATTTGTTTGCTTATCAATAATTTAAAACTCATTTGCCTAGTTAGTATATCAATCAAATAGCTAGTTTATTATTTAATTTTTTTTCTTAAAGATAAAAAAATTCCGAAAATCTAAACAAGAGCTTTTTACCAACAACAAAACACGGTCTAGAATCTCAGTTGAAAAAAATTTAATAATAGTCACATCTTTGCTTATAAGTAGTTATTAAATTTTAATTTTGAATGATATCAAATTTAATATTTTTATTTTTTGAAGCTTTTTTTATACTAAGTTGGCTTCCGTACGGTCTTGTTTCACTTCATGCAGCCATGAGTTCAAAGGTAGAACCACTAATAGCAACTCTCCCAGCTCTGTTCGCCAAGTCCTCGTTATTTTGGACATCGTTTTTGTATATGATGGTAAACAATCAGGCAAAGAGAAAATTGGCACAAATATTCAATAAAACTAAAAACAGTACGCAAGTTCCTTCGAGTATTTTTTAAAATTTGAATATATTTATTTTAAATCACTTTCATTATTTTTTTTTTTAGCCAAGTTTACAAAGCTAACTACGAGTAAAGCTGGCCTAAAACGAACAAACATGTTGAGTGTTGTTTAAAAGATTTTGTTATATTTTATTCCAAAAATAATAGATCTCTAAACTAATGAAATTTTATTTTAAAAATTTTTTTATTCAAATAAAATAAATTTTATTTATTTATTTGTTTATCTGTATCGAGCTAATGCTCCTTCAGAATAAAAATAAAAAACAAATTAATCAAAATTAAGTTAAATGAGATAAAAAAAATAAAAAATAAATAAAAATATTAAAATAAAAAGGATAAATAATTTTTTTTATAAACGCTTTTAATCCTATGAACATTGAGAATTTAAATTAATTTTCAAGTCTAATCATATTCGCTAAGAGTATTTACTTTTCGCATTTTTCTAAATTCTATCTTTTTTGAGCTAAAATTATTAAGTTAAAAGCTTTTTAACTTAAGTCTAAGCTGCCGAAAATTCGATACCATGCTTTTGATACTCTTTGAGCAAAAAAATTATTCTGAACCATGTTATTCTTGCGTTCTCTGGCTAGATTGAAGTCTAAGATCAAAATTTACTGAATGCTATAAATATATTTTTTTAATGCAGATCATATTTTTATATAAAAGATTATGTATTACTCCAACTAAGCATTAGCATAATTCTGCAGAGTTTTGAAGGTATTAAAAATTAAATTTATGATTGAATGCTTACTTTAAAAAATGCTCCTATTAAAAAAAATATGTTAAAAAAAAATCTATAAACATTTTTTAAATAACAATTTTTTAGAATGGTCAATTTATTTTGATAAAAAAATTTATTCTCGTTCCACACTCTTAATGGATTTTAGTCTTATTTTCATAAAAAATATAAAGTATTCTACCAAAGATAATATATTTTCTATATCTTGATCATTAAGTAATTTTTTTATTGATGAAAAAAATTTGAAAGTTCATCTTAGGCAGACATAATTCTTTTTGGATTATCTATGAATTTTGGGTAAGAATATTTCCGAATTGTACTTAATTGGTGTCAGGTATTTTGCCAATACTTAAATAATCCATTAAGGCTATTGCAGTCCTTATGAATTCAATTTGAATATTTATTTATCAATTTGACTTAAAAATTATCAATTTATTGGCAAATATTTTTTTAAGTTTTTCCTTTAAACTGGACTGTAAAATGAAACATATTTGTTTAACCTTTAAAAACTTACAGATAAAGCTGTTGTACAAAATCCATATTTTTATTAAGAATTTAAATTTTGAATTGGAATTTTTGTATGAAAATTCACAGTGCCTTAAAATTTCTTCATTTTTTATTTTTAAAGGAAATTTAAAAATTCAAACATGTATTTTTCCTAAAATTTTATTCCAAAAATTACGCTTTTTTTCACTTGAATCGTATGTAGTCCCAGGGATCACTTGAGACCAAATTTAAAAAAAAAATAAACTAGACAAGATTCTAAACAAATCTATGATTTTATTTTTTTGAATTTTAGCTTTATTTTGCATAAAAAAAGTCTCAAAAACATTTGATTTTTAAAAATTTTCATATTTTTCAAATAAATTAATCTTTAAATAAAGTAAAGAATTCGAAATTCTTAAGTGTTAGGCTACTGTTTCTTTTTCTTTTGAGTTTCTTTTGGTTTCAAAGGACGTAGTTTACTAATTTTAGGTCAAAAATTCGAATTTCAGATAGCACTTACGTTTTGAATTTCTGGAACTTTAATAAAATTAATTTTAAATTTATTTAACTTTTTATGCTTTTTTCCCAAATGGATCCATAAACCACGTTCACCTTCCATATACTCTACACAGTATTGGCATACATTGGATTTTTTTTGGTGCTTAACAGTTTTTTGATTGCATCTTAAGATTCACTTGAACCATGAGGTAATTATTGTTATGTTCTGGTTATTGAGAATTTTGAATGTCAAAAAGACAACAAGATAATAAGGAGCTATGAAATATAATTCCCACTTTAAATTGAATGAAAAAACAACAACTGATAATTCAACAACTAATTCAGGCATCTTAAAATTGGATAATAAAAATGATAGCATTATTGATGCGGAAGATTTGGATTTAAATAAAGATATTTAGCTTGATTTCAAACCAAAGCCAAAATATACGAGATTACATCACAAGAAGTAGACACAGTTTAAATATTAGAGTTAATATGTATCGAAAAAAGAGTTATTTTGAAAAAACTAAGCTGCTATTTATTTTTTTCATTTATTTTTAAGGAAGATTTAAAGTTGATTCCAAATGGGATTATTATTTCAACACTATTCAACACAAATTTAAACTGATCGTCACAAAATAAAATCTTCTCAGCACAAATTTTAAAAAATAGTGAAAAGATTTTGAACACAAAAAAAAATAATTTAGTTTAAATTAAGGGAAAAAAAACTTTTCAACACAAAATTTATTGAATAAATGCTGAAAAAAGTTAAATGCTGAATTTTTTCAAATCTAAAATCACAAAGCTTATTGATAAATATAAAGTATGTTTTTAATCATTGTTTTATTCTCTCACGTACCATTTTTCAGAATTTTTAGCTCTACCTTTTTTTGGCTTGTTAACAAACTGATCTTTCTTTTTAAACAATTCTTGTAAAGCTAATAAATGTGAACAATATCCAAGTTTTAAGTAGTATTTACACGAACAATTTTTTGTTAAATAATTAGTTTTATAACAATCTTTGTATAAGTAAGTACGTTGGTATATTTTCTTGAAATTTTCTTTTAATAATTTTAAAAAAATTTGAAAGCATTTCTTAAGAAATTTAAACAATTGAAACAAAAAAAAAATTTGTGTTGTAAAGCTTTTTTTGTTTTTAATTTTTGTGATAAAAAATTTTCTAAATTATTTTTTTTTGTGTTCAACGATTTTTTAGAAAAAAAATTTTTTATGTTCAAAATTTTTTCACTATTTTTTAAAATTTGTGCTGAGAAGATAAAATTTTGTGTTAAAAAGTTTTTTCTTTTTTTGAAAAATTTTTGATGAGAAGATATAATTTTGTTGTGTTGTATAGGTAGACCTATTCCAAATCTATTTTTTTTTTTTTTTTGAAAAAATCAAATTTCATAAGAGGTAATTTCGTCGTTCCAGCTTAAAGAATTCTCTCAGAAATTAATGAGGGAATTTTGTGGGAGGTTACCTTTTGTCGTATCAAGTTTTTTTTGTTCTCAATTCCAACTTGTTGCAGATTTTAGATCAGTAAGTTTTACTAATTCTTAACTTTTCCAATTTTTTTTGAGTCATTTTTCAATTTGAAACTTTCCATATTTTATGATAATTAGGTCGTTAATAAAATATGAGTAAGAGTAAAATTAAACTTTTTTGCAAATTCTGCCAAAAATCATATGTTTCACGGGCTTGGTATGAAAAGCATTTGCAAAATTGTATTAAGAATTCTTCCTCAATTAAAAGTAAAAGCGAAAAATCTTCTGTAATATCAGGTGACCTTCTTTTGAAAGTTTTTAATTTTAGTGATGATTTTTTTTCTAAAAACTATTATTCTCCATCTTTTCCAAATTATTTAAATGAGTTGAAAGCATTTTGTTCAGCTAATGAAAATAATCTAAATATACTTCATCTTAATGTAAATTCACTTTTTTTAAAAAAAGATGAGGTTTTAGAAATTGCTGCGCTTAACATCTTTGATGTAATCTCTTTAAATGAAACAAAATTAGATGAGTCTATTCCATTTTCTTTTTTTAATGACTTTAATTACATTATAAAGCGTAAAGATAGGAATAGAGATGGTGGTGGTCTTGAAATATTGATAAGAAAGAAACTGAAAATTTTTAATTGTATTTACTATGATGAGATTGAGGCTATTTCTATTGAACTTCAGTCAGACTTTGAAAATATTATTTTTCTTTTCAGCTATAAGCCTCCCTCTACTGATAATTTGCGTTTTATTAACTTTTTAGAGCAATTTATATTAACAAATGATACCAATAAAAGAATTGTTCTTATTGGTGATTTTAATATGGATCATTTAAATGGTGATATTAGGTTTAGAGAATTTTTAAATAACTTTTCTTTAAATACCATTACAAATCAGCCAACAAGGATTAGTGTCAACTACAAATTAAATGATATCAAGGTAAAGTTAAGTCACATTGATCATATTATTCATCAGAAAGGCTTTGAGTCAAAATCATCAATAGTTGGGTGTCCTTTTAGTGACCATAAATTTCTATTAGGATCTTTTGCTTTATCAACTTATAAGAATAATTCAAATACTAATTCCTTTCGTTTAATATCCGAAAAAAATATATTAAAATTAGGAGAATTCTTAAGAAATTTCGATTTTTCATTGTTAGATAAGCTTCAGTGTATAGAAGAAAAATGGAATTATATAAAAGATGAAATAAATTTAGCTATAGAATCATGTTGTCCATTAAAAGAATTTAAAAGGAAAAAATTCCAGCAAAGTCCGTGGTTTGATTCTGAATTAAGGAGCTTAAGAAATTTTAGGGATTATTGTTATCACAAATATTTAAATTATAGGGATGCTACTAATTTAATTGAATACAGGGAAGCTAGAAGAGAATTTAAACAACAAAACCGTAAAAAAATGAAAACTTATTTTGAGTCTAAATCTTCAAAGGATTTAAAAAATTCTAAAAAATTCTGGAATTTTTATAAATCATCAATAAAAACTAGAGGAGATGCTGATTTTGACAGCTTTCCAGAAGAACTAGTCTGGGGTGAAACTAAAGCCAGAAATCCCGTTGATCAAGTTGAGATGTTTAATAGTTGCTTTGCTTCTATTACTTCTTCTTCTTTGTCTGGTGAAAATGACTCAGCTAAATTTATATTTGACGGTTTTAAGGAATTAAAATCAAAAAATTCCATTCTTACACCTAGTTTTTCATTTAATGAGTTTTCTATTGATGAAATCAAAAAAACTCTTGATGAATTACCCACTTCTAGCTCTCCTGGATTTATAGGTATTCATCCAAAAATTTTAAAAAGTCTCCCTGACTTTTTTGTCCCTTTGCTTCATTTTCTTTTTAATGAATGCTTAAAACTTAAAAGTATACCAAATGACTGGAAGTTAGCAATTGTTAATCCTTTATACAAAAATAAAAGTGACAGAGCTGACATAAATAATTATAGGGCTATATCAGTTTTGTCTCCAATTGCAAAAATGTTTGAAAGACTATTAGCAAGTCAGATTTCAAACTATTTTGAATCAAACAATATTTTTTTTAATGGTCAACTTGGATTTAGGCCTGGTCATTCATGCCAGTCTACTCTTCATGAATATTTGAGTGATATAAATCAAGCCAAAGAAAAAAAATTAACAACTTTATCGTTATTTATCGATTTTCGAAAAGCTTTTGATGTGATTGATTCCAATCTTTTGCTTTTAAAGTTGTTTCACTATGGGTTTGATAATAATTCCTTAGGTCTTCTATCCAATTACTTTACTAATAGAGCACAAATAGTACGTCTTGGGAATGAAAAATCTAAACCTACTTCACTCAAGTTAGGGGTA
Source organism: Brachionus paranguensis (assembly GCA_016802215.1). NCBI lineage: Eukaryota > Metazoa > Rotifera > Eurotatoria > Ploima > Brachionidae > Brachionus > Brachionus paranguensis. The sequence continues at coordinate 6,623,640 of JAESIX010000004.1, forward strand.
CCACAAGGTTCAGTATTAGGTCCACTTCTTTTTCTCATTTTTATAAACGATTTCCCATATCTTTTAGGAAATTTTAGCATAAAAATGTTTGCTGATTGTGATGAGGACATCACTGGGTATGTACTCGGTTTGCTGCGCAGTTTCATGCACTCGTCTAAATCAGTAGACGATGTGCATGTTGAGCGCATGCGAGACCGTGCATACACAAGTTCCCTGCACAGGATATTGTTAAAAAAGAAAACTATAAAGTTTTATAACTTAACTAAGAAAAATATTAAGAAATAAAATAAAAAGAATATTGGTGAATCACACCTAGGAAGTTTTACTTTATTTCATCTGGCGACGAGGAAGAAATGTCAGCGACATACGGTCAACTGGAGACCTTCAAGTACGCGGCTGGCGACGCAGGCACGCTAGGACCTCGCTGGGAGGCCTGGCTAGAGGGCTTCAAGCTCTTTTTGGAAGCCAACGATGTAAACAACTGCAAGGGCAAGTCCTCTTCAAGCTCCAGATGGGTGAGCAGGCGAGGAAAATTTTTCACACGCTCGCGAAGCCGGAGGGCAAGATGAAGCCGGATCCGACCTCAACCCCGGCCGACATCAAGCAGGACATACCCGACACGGACACGCTGCCCGAGTGCTACGCGCTCATGTCCAATTATTTTCGCACGAAGAGGTCGAAATGGACGGAGCAGTGTGTGTTCCGTCGAGCGACAAAGCGCCAGGACGAGACGGTGGACCAGTACGTCATGCGTCTTCGCGAACTCACCGCTCACTGCAAGTTCGGCAACGCCAAGGACGTAGACAGCGAGATCCTGGGCCACCTGGTGCACACCACGGGAATCCGGCGCTTCGAGAGCAAGTGCTGCGAGGAGGATGACGACTTGACACTAGTAAAGGCTCTCATTATTGCCCGCAACTGCGAGACCAACAGCGACAGCGTCGATGGCCTCACGAAGCCAACCCTGAGAGAGCTCGAAGGACGCGGACAAGCCCTGTTCCGTACGGACCGCGGCCAACCCACGCGCAACGAGAAGCCCGACAGGAGCGCAGGAGGCAACCAGCGTCAGAGTGCTCCGTTCTCTGGAAAGCAGGAGAGCCAAGGCTCGGTCAAGTGCCGTAACTGCAACGGTTCGCCGCACGCATTCAGCGTGTGCCCGGCGCGGGGTAAGTTTTGTCTGAATTGTGAATTCGAGTCTGGACGCGCGTGTGAGTGAGCACGCTCCGCAGTCGCAGTCGGAGTACGAGGAATTTGCCGAATTCCTCCAGTACAAGAATGCCAGCAAGTACACGCTGATGAGCCTGGACGACGACGCGAGCGGCGAGCCAGTGCGAGTAGAGGTCGGTCTGCGCGGTGGCAAAACCGAGTTTGTCATCGATACGGGCAGCGCGATCAACACGATCAGCCAGTACGCTTACGAGAGGCTGGAGCGAGCGACGCCATTGACACCGTTCACGACACCGTACTTTGGGTACAAGTCGAGACTGCCGATCCCATTCCTGGGTAAGTTTGAAGCGGACGTGTCATTCCGTGGCACGTGGGCAAGAGCCACATTCGTCGTTGTTGAGGGCGAGGCTGAGAACCTGCTCAGCAAGCGCACTTGTGTCGATCTGGGGGTGGTGAGCATCGCCAAGCCGATCGCCTCTCTCAGCTGTTGACGGTCACCGGAGGCCGAATCCTCCACCATTGAGCAGCACACCGTGGAGTGGCTTGTAGCCAGATTCCCTGAACTTTTCAGCGGAAAGCTGGGCTGCGCGAAGGACATCAGCGTCAAGCTAGATGTCGACCCGAACGTCCGCCCCGTGAGACAGCCGCAACGCCCGGTTGCGTTCCACCTGCGCGAGGCAGTAGGAAGAGAGCTGGACAAGCAGGTCGAGCAGGGCATTCTTGAGCCCGTCGACAGCAGCAGCGGACCGACCCCATGGGTCTCAAACCTAGTTGTGGTGCCCAAGGACAAGACGGCGCACGCCAACTGGAGGAACAAGCGTACGGAGTACACGTTGGAGATTCGGCTCACGTGTGACTCCAAGGCGCTCAACAAAGCGATCCGACGGACCCGATTTCCGGGTAAAACAATTGAGGACCTCATCACGCAGGTCAACGGCGCCACGGTCTTCTCGAAGATAGACCTCATCAAGGCGTTTCATCAGTTCGCGTTGGACCAGGAGAGTCGAAACTACACGACCATCACAACGCATCGAGGGCTGTATCGTTACAAGCGCCTGCACATGGGTATTTCGTGCGCGTCCGAGATGTTCACGGAGGGCCTTCGCAACATCCTGCTCGGATGCGAAGGTCAGTTGAACATGACCGACGACATTCTGGTCTACGGGAAGAACCAGGCCGAGCACGACCGGAACCTCATGCGAGTGCTCAGGCGGCTTCAGGAGGCTGGACTCACGGCCCATCCTGGTAAGTGCAAGTTTTTCAAGTCGGAGCTCACGTTCTTTGGCCTTCGCTTCTCAAGCAAAGGCATAGCTCCGACCGAGGACCGATGCCGCGCTCTTCGCGAAGCAAGAGCACCCGAGGACCTCAAAGCCCTGCGGAGCTTCTTGGGCGTGGTGCAGTTCAGCGCCAGATTCATTCCGGATCTGAACACCGTCACCGACCCCCTTTGGCAGCTCACAAAGAAGGGCGCAGCGTGGAGGTGGACAGCTGTCGAGCAACTTGCTTTCGAGAGGCTCAAGGCCTCGATTAGCTCGAAGTGCATGGCCTACTTCGACAAGACATGGCTCACGGAGGTCATTGTCGACGCCAGCCCTGTAGGACTCAGCTCGATTCTTGTGCAGGTCAATCCGAACGACCACAGCGACCGCAGATTTGTGTGCTTCGCATCCCGTTCGCTCACCGATGTCGAGCGAAGGTACAGTCAGTGCGAGAAGGAAGCGCTCGCGGCCGTGTGGGGCTCGGAACGATACTGGCTATACCTGTTCGGTTCCCACTACACGCTGGTTACTGACAACCGAGCGGTGCAGCTGATTTTCGGGGACTCGGCGAAGCGACCGCCAGCTCGGATCGAACGGTGGGGCCTACGGCTCTCCCAGTTTGACTACTCAATCGAGCACCGACCGGGCCTGTCAAACATCGCAGATTACTTCTCGCGACATCCGGATCCAAAGGTAAGTCTGACGACCGAGATCGAGGAGAGTAAGACAGAGCGCTACATCAACACCGTCGTGCGGAGTGCAGTGCCGGAGGCGATCACAGCACTGCGAGACCGAGTCGCAGACCTGGCACACGCCGGACACCAGGGCATCGAGAAGACGAAAGCTCTCGTCCGAGCACGCGTCTGGTTTCCGGGCATCGACAAACTGGTCCACGATAGAGTGAAGAGGTGCCAAGCGTGCCAGGCGAACACCGATCGGCGATCATACGAGCCGATGGTAGCGTCACCGATGCCCCAAGGACCTTGGCAAGTCGTCAGTGGCGATTTTTTCGGTCCGATGGCGGACGGCTCGTACTGGTTCGTCAACCACTGCGAGTACTCGCGATGGGCGATGGTCCACCACATCCGTTCTGTGTCTGCCGACACTGTGATCCCGGTTCTGGACGAAATGTTCAGCATGTTCGGCACGCCACTGGTCTACAAGACTGACAACGGATCGCCGTTCCAGTCGCACTCGTTCGCGGCATTCGCCAAGCGGCTAGGTTTTCGGCATCGCCGGATCACGCCACTCTGGCCCAGGGCGAACGCCGAGACGGAGAGCTTCATGAAGAAGCTCGGGAAAGTGCTGAGAACAGCCACCATCGAGGGAGTCGACAAGAACGTCGCTCTACGAAAGTTCCTGAGGGCGTACCGGGAGACGCCTCATACCACCACGAAGGTAGCCCCCGCTCAGCTCATGATGGGCTACAGCCGAACGTCGGGCATCCCGCAGCTCAGCGCTCCCGCCTGCGATCAGAGCGGCAACCAGGCCGCGCACCGTTTCGCGCAAGAGAACGATCGCAAGGCCAAGGAGGTGATGACGCGCGAGTACAACGCTCGCATGCGTGTGCAGCAGTCCGAGTTGAAGGTGGGCGATCTTGTACTCCTGAAGCTTCAGCGAGTATGCAAGACGATGCCTGAGTGGGACCCGGAGCCGTACGTCATCACTGAGCGGAAAGGCAGCATGGTGAGTGTGTACCGGCACAACCATATCTTGACGACACGAAACGTGTCGTTCTTCAAGTTGTTCCGGAGCAGCAACAACGACGACGAAGAACTCGCCAACCTTCGGTCGTGCGCGGAGGTCGTGTGCCCGCCGGTTCCGAGGCCATCCGGCCTTTTACCTTTTGACCTGAACGCGCCGCTTCAGAGCGCCCAGCCAATTTCCCTGGATTCAGCCGAATCTTCAAGAGGGGGGGAAGGCACGGCAACGGCAACGACAACGCACACGACCAGGCAAGCGGGATCAACGCAGGCAAGAGGAGATGGGACACCGGCAGTCCAGCAGGTTCCGACCGCGACGGTCGACAGCTCGAAGACGAGGACGTCCCGAGACGAGGACCAGGCACAGCAGCGCAAAGCAGGGCGGCCCACGGCAGCGCAGGCGGCAGCCAACAGGGCAACAGCGGCTGCGGCAGAGGCAGCGCGCACGGCAGCTAACCCGCCCACGCACCAGATGCAGACGCGGAGCCAGGCCAAGCTTTCGGCTCAAGAGGTGGGGAAAATGTGATGAGGACATCACTGGGTATGTACTCGGTTTGCTGCGCAGTTTCATGCACTCGTCTGAATCAGTAGACGATGTGCATGTTGAGCGCATGCGAGACCGTGCATACACAAGTTCCCTGCACAGGATATTGTTAAAAAAGAAAACTATAAAGTTTTATAACTTAACTAAGAAAAATATTAAGAAATAAAATAAAAAGAATATTGGTGAATCACACCTAGGAAGTTTTACTTTATTTCACTGATGATACGACAATTAGTCATTCAGATAAAGATTTGGAAAGTGCTTTATTAAATTTTTCAGCTACTATTACAAATCTTAGTAATTGGTGTTTTTATAATAAGATAGATATTAATTGGTCTAAAACATTTTGCATGATTTTTTCGAATAGTCGAACTAAATTTCCTGAGAAGGTAAATATTTGTGGAAAAGATATTCAAGTCGTAGATGAAATAATGCTCTTAGGTTTTAAGATTGATCAAAATCTTAATTTTTCAAAGCTTGCCTGTAGTATCTCATTAGTTGTAAACAAAAAACTATTTAGTATTAATAGACTATTCTATCTTTCTACTTCAGTAAAAATTCAGTTTTTTAAGTCATTTATTTTGCCTTATTTTGATTATTGCTCAACGCTTTTGTGTTATTTTTCAAAAGATGCAACAGTTAAACTTGCTAAAAGTTATTATTTTTCAATATTCAAATTATTTAAATTTAAATTTGAATTTAATAACTTTAATTGTGTTAATAATTTTCTAGAAAAATATGGCTTATATGCATTTCAGCATAGAACTCTTGATAGAATGCTATCTTTTGCCTATAAAACACTTTTTTTCCATAATTCACCTGAAAATTTAAGAATGAAATTAAAGAAAAATGACTCAAGAAACTTAAAATACAATTTAAGGAATAGCGGAAATCTGATTGAACCAATGTCAAAAACGGCTAATGGTGAAAAAACCTTTGATTATTTTTATGCAAGACTGATAAATAGCTTTGTGATCAAGAGATTAATGTTGAAGTTTACTACTTTCAAACAATCAATTTTCAATAATATCAATTTGATTTTTACAGATTTTGAAAAAAAATTCAAAAAATTCAATTTAAATGTTTCAATGTTTTACTTTTTTCAATAATTTTTTTTCTATTTTTTTAAATTGTAATGATTACTTTTATAAAATTAAATAAATGAAGTGTTAATCGGTCATTAATGACATGGGCACTAGCCTGTTGATTAACCTTGAATAATAAAAAAAATAGGTAGACCTATTCCAAATCTGAGCCAGTTTTTGTGGAACATTTAGTTTAGAAGATCCTGAAATTTAGACTAAGTTTTTAGTTTTTTAATTTTACATGAACAAGTACATTTAGCAGAACTTGCCATTCAAGCTTTTGCTTGGAAATACGACCAAATGAGTTTCAGTCAGTGACGAAAATAAAAAAACTCAATTGCAGGATTTTTATTAATTTAAAAAATTAAAAGCGAGTGCTTTGAATATCCACGATTAATTGCTTATCACCATTTTCTGGATTATTAGGGTCATTGTTTACATGGTCTTCCACAAATTTGACAAATTCCTCTAATCTAAAATAAAAATTAATTAAAACTTTCGATTTTAAAATTTTTTTTTAAATTAAATACTTTGGACTTAAATCAGCTTTTGCAAGTTGAATGTGGTCAATTAGAATTTTCATTCCAATTACAATCGAATCATTTTCTACACTATAAACATGACTTTCAAATAAATCATTAGCGCTCAAGATTTTAAAAGACTCTTGTGGATTTTCAAAGTTAAATTCAACATCATTTTGCCATATCAAATTTTCACCCACCTCTGATTTTTTATCTTCATCAAGTTTTTTGATATTACAAATAGTTATTCTACATTTGCCCTTTAATGTTCTTAAAAATTCTCTCAAATTTAGTCCATTTTTTAAATGCAAATTTTACTCTATTGATTTGTCCAGATAGACCAATTTTGTGTCTATGACAAAATTGTCTGAATCGGAACATCGAGCGTCTTGTTCAAATCTGGCGTGGACACTCAAGTACAAGTAGTCATTTGCTCTGCTTTCATACAAAGGACAATTTATGTTCCTTTTTACCATTTGTTTTAGATTTTGTAGTTCACATACAAACAACATATTTTGTGAATTGTCATCAAAATCATAATCTATTTTTTTTCTAAATTTAGAGCTGCAATTAATTTATTTTTTCAAATTTTTACCTTTAGTCTAAAAATAACTTATTATGGGTATTTGGATTAAATTTAAGCTTTATACTCACTGATCTTGGTGATTTTACAAAAAAACCCACATTTTTTTTCAGAGAATTTTCACTAGGTGTCTCTAAAATGTACTCATCGGGAAATATTTCCTCACTCAGAGATACATTAAAGCTGTGCAGACGCACAATTAGGAATTGGAGTTGTATGAGGTCCTTTTCGGTGAATTTAAAGCTCAGAAATTTGTCTCTCATGTGTTCTTTTTCTGAATTGAACTCGAGAATTTTACTTTTAATCTGGTTTTTAAGTGAAGAGTCTTCAAGGTTAAGATTTCTGTATTTATTGACTGCCTTGTAAAATCCGTTTTCAATTTTTTCATTTAAACTTTCCAATTCCTGGTCCAAAAAAGTCCTGTATTCTTCCATGTACGTGTGGATTCGATTGATGGCATTTTTAAAGAAAATTTTGAAAAAATAATCTGGATTTCGATTCATTATTCTATATGATTTTAATTTTAAATTACAACTGTGAACTAGATTGGAATAATTTTCAATTGTCGATTCCAGATAAAAGTTGCCATCTAATAGGTTCTTAGCATGTTCGAGTGGTTCAAACAAAATGTCTTCTTCCAAATTTACCTTGTGTTTCAAACTACACACTGGACAATTTATGTATCCTGAGTCGTTTATGTGTTGAAGGCAAAATGAAGCCATTTTTAATTTTTCTACTTTACAAGTAAACAAGACCGGTTCTTGGACCAAGCTATAACAGTACTCACATTGAAATAATTGTTTTAGTCCCTTTTTAATTTGTTGAAAATTGAGCGTAATCATTTTTAGAAAAAAAATAAACTTAAAATAAAAAAAAATCTTTTTATTTTAAAAAATATAAATAAAAAATATTGCTATGTGATATCTTTTTTAATATTGCTTTTTATTTTTTAATTTTAGTTTGTATGTCTCTATGGCGCAATCGGCTAGCGCGTTCGGCTGTTAACCGAAAGGTTGGTGGTTCGAATCCACCTAGGGACGATTTTTTTTCAAAGTTGCTTTTAATTTGATCAAATTCTGGAAATTCGGTACTATATCAAAATAGCAATTATAAAAACAGCTGTTATTAAAAAAGCCAATTTTTTTTTAGCTTTTTTTATTCTACTTAATTGTTAAATTAAATTAGCAATAATCAAAAAAGCTATCAAAAAAAAAAAATTAATTAAAATAAAGTTAAATAAGATAAAAAATAAATAAAAATTAAAAAAGGATAAATAAGTCTAAGTAAAAAAAATGAAAATTAAAAAATTTTTTAATAGCTAGACGTTAGACATGTTTAAACATTTGACGGTTCAGGAAAAAAAGAACAAATTGGTAGGTAGCTATTACACAATGGAGTTGGATATTCGATATATCCTGATTCGAAACCTTCTCTATATTCTTCCACCAGTCTGACGACCAATGGAACAGAATGACTCAATCCTGTCCTGACATATCTCAGATTCAACTCAAAAAGTCGATTTGAGACTTGGTAGTTAAAGTTTATTTGATTATTAAAATGGTCTTTGAGTTTATGACTATTTAGGGCTAGAAATTGATTTAGTAACCAAAATTATTTCTTTTATTATTATTATTTATTTCAAAAATTAACGCCAATATTTGCGATGAAATTAAAGTAAGAAAAATGAAAAATAAAATAAAATAAAGTAAAAAAAAAATAAAATAAAAATGATAATTGAATAAAATTGGAATATTAATTCCTTTATTTCCTCCTTTTTTTTACACAATTTTAATTTTTTTATTAAAGTCTTTAGTCCCATGGACAAAGTAGAAAAAGATACAAAAGATTATGTAAATTGAAAAAAAAAGAAGAAAATTCTAATAATAAAATTAATTTATTATTTTCAATTCATTCTAAATTTAAACAAGTTTAAATAGAATGTATTTTTAATTCTAGTACTTTATTTGTTCGACATATAGGAATGAGAAAAACAAAGTAAGAAAGAAATGGAGACATACAGAAAGTAAGTAAAAGTAAATTATTTCTTTTATCACTAAAATAAATTTACTTTATTAAAATGCTTTATAAATTTAAAAAAATTTTTATTAATAAACAACTTTTTTATATTATTTTTCCACCAAATTGAATTTGGAAAGTTTGGAGTTTGAGTTTGAAAAGAAGATTTAGAAAGTGAATCCGATAGTAGTTTTATTAAAAGAATGGACACTCAAGCAATTGCTAGATAAGGATATTTATTATTTATTTATTTGTTTATCTATACCGAGCTAATGCTCTTTCAGAATGAAATATAAAAAAAATTAAAATAAAGTGAAAATAAAAAAGATCGAACTACTGAATTAGGAATAACTTGTATTTTTTGATGTTAGTTTTTGAGAATGAATTTAAACAAGCAAAATAATAATCCAAGATTGATCCTATCACGAATTTGTAAAGATTTCCTAATGTTTTTGGTTTTAGACCCATTTCCTTTTTGAGAAATATTTTATTATATTGAGCCTTGAATTACAGCGCTCTTTTAATTCATCTACCATTGGGCCAAATGTAAGCGTTGAGTCTTACATTTAGTCCTAACACTTGAAAAATATTAAAATATTTTTTTTTGATTTTTGGATTCAGACGCAAAATTTTCAAACTTTTTTTCAAATAAAAATAATAAACATTTATTCAAAAAGATATTCTTTTAGTCTGGAAATAAAATTTTTAATCAATCTTAGTTAATTAATTTGATTTTGTAAAACTTCAAAAGTCTTACCCAAGATTAGAAAAACTTTGAAAAAAAATCGTCCCTAGGTGGATTCGAACCACCAACCTTTCGGTTAACAGCCGAACGCGCTAGCCGATTGCGCCATAGAGACATGTTATTTTATGATGTTAGACAAAAATAGAACAAGATATGAAAAATAAAATTAGTTATGAAAATTTAAGAATAAATTTTGAGTTAATTTGGCATTCTAAATTTTCGAACAAAAATAAATTAATCTACGTTAAATTTAGGTGTCAAAAAATTGCTGTATGTGAATATTTTGTAAACATACCAACAGTTTTAATGGATTAATTGTTTAAAAAAGAATTCCAAGTAATGTCTCTATGGCGCAATCGGCTAGCGCGTTCGGCTGTTAACCGAAAGGTTGGTGGTTCGAATCCACCTAGGGACGATTTTTTTTCAAAGTTGCTTTTAATTTGATTAAATTCTGGATTTTTTCAAAAAACATTCCTTAAGATATGTGAGCATAAGTGAAAAATTCGATCATTTTTTGTTTACTTCAAATTTTTAAAATGATTCTTTATTTAAAAAAAAATTATTGGCTTGTTTGTTGAGGATCCCCATCAAACAATGTATTAAATAGTGATGTTGGTTATTGACTGCTTGGTCAACGGGCTCTAGCATGATACAAGTATACAAAAAAATGGACGTCAGTAAACCTTACCACAAATTAAAAAAAAAATATCACAAATTCAGTAAAAAAATCACTTTTCCATTAAACAATAACTAATTCGGTTTTTTTTCACAAAATTGTTAAAAAATATCTAATATAGCGAAAATGTCAATAATTCATTTATAATTTCACTAATTAGATAAAAATATAACAAAAACAGTACTCAATTAACTAATTAATTACTTTTCGATATTTTTCAAAAAATTAAAAATATCAAATATAGTGAAAATGTTAAAAATTAATTTATAACTTATGCAATATAATATGCAATATAAAAATAAATTTTCTTCTTTTCATTAAGTCGTGTTCTGTAATCTTTTCCAGGTACAAAAAAGAGAGTGAAAATCTAAACTTAAAAATTTATGGAAACAGAATATTGAGCCAAAAAGAAATCAAGTTTCTTGGCATTAAATTTGATTCTAAGTTAAACTTTAATAAACTGGTAGACGAAATTAAAAAACGCTGCAATAAAAGGTTAAATATTATTAAGATTTTGTCAAATAAAAAATGGGATCTTACTCAAAACACACTAGGAAATTTATATAAAACTTTAGTCGGATCAATTTTAGACTATTCTTTTCCTTGCTTAAATTCATTTTCTGAAAATAATATCAAAAAATTACAAGCAATTCAGAATACAGCAGTCAGATCTATCCTTAAGTTAAAATATGATACTCCCTCCAACATGTTGCATCATGAGGCTTTTAATAAACTTAAATTACTAACAGTCTCGAATCGGCTTTTTGAGTTGAGTGAGAGATATGTTGGGACAGGACTGAGTCATTCTACTCCATTGGTGGTCAGACTAGTGGATGAATACAAACAAGGCTTCGAATCAAGATATATTGAATACCCTACTCCATTGTGTAATTGCTACCTTACTATTTCCTCTTTTTTTCATGAAGCTTCAACTATGTAAACTTCTGTCACATGTAACAATTTATTTCAATAAATGTCTTTTAAACTTTCTTTAAATTTTTTTTTTTTTTAGCTGATTTACTTTATTTTTATTTTATTTTATTTTTTTTTTTTTTTTAACTTTATTCTGAAGGAGCTCTAGCTCGGTACAGAAAACAAATAAATAAATAATAAAATAATAAATTTTTTTTACAAATAATTTAATTTCTTAAATATAATTGTAAATAAATTTTGAATAAAATCTGAATGTCTTCTGAGGCAAAATCAAAAGAGAGTGTATTGCTTGATCCAGTTGACGATACACTAAACCAAGTTGAAGATATTCCATTTACCCAGATTCTCAAAGAAAAAACAACGAATAGAAAAAGAGGTAGGGCAATGTGTTACGAACTTCATTCTTCTTTTGGTGATTTTACTGAAATAAAGCAAAAAATTGAAGACGATTTTATTAAGAGAGACTCTATGCTTTTTAGAAAGCAAGAAGACAACAAATTTAGGTATTATTGTCGTCATAATAACAAAGGTTGTCAAGCAGCAGTTTACATTCAACTGGACGACGGATCAAAGGGGCACTGTTTCGTGTCAGATGCTGACCATTCAAATCACCCAACTAATGAAAATAAAAAAGACAAAATTGCACTTGAGTTTCAACCGTATGAGTTAGTTCCAAACAAAGATATTGGTATTGTATCACCTGACGATGATGAAAAATCGGAAGATGATGTTGTTGCTATCGCAACGACGAGCAAGAGAGCAAATATTTCAAGTTTTCAGAAAATTTGTGAGAAGTGTAACGCGGAAGTGTTAAAAAAAGGGTTTTTTATTGTCCAAATGGGTGTACAAAAAAAAAGTAGTTAATTTGTGTATTTTTTTATGTAATAAAATTTTACTTAATTAGTGAACAAAATTAAAATAAAGTTATGATTTAATTAAATTAGTGCTATTTCTTCCTTTTTTGATATACATTTTTTTACTGTTTGTGATATTTTTCGGAAATAAATAATAAAAACTGAATTAGTTAATTGTTTATTGATTTTGTTATTTTTTATCTGAATTAGTGGAGATTTTACTGGTTTTGTGGTAAAATATTATTTGTGCTCCAAAAAAATATATAAAAGTTTTTATTTAATATAAAAATTTCACAAAGACTTTGTTTGTCATTAAAAAATTGAAAAAGACGATACAAAAAAAGAGCTGGAAAAATAATTAATAAAATTAATTTAGATTAAATCAATCAGTTTAGATTGATAAAATGTAAGTATGACATTGAATTTTTGTACATCACCAATTTGAGATTTGATTTTACAATGAGTACCACGACAATATGATCATATTTTTTGATACAAAAATGTAATTTTGAACATCGAATAGAATTTATGCGAAAAAAAATTAAAATGAATAAATTTTTTCATTTAAATTTTTTTGTCATGCATTTACTAAATCGTAGCAATGATGGTCGAGTGGTCAAGGCATCTGACTAGAATTGAATTTCTAAACCAGGTCAAATTTGGTACACAGTGATCAGATGGGATTTTGCCGCGCAGGTTCAAATCCTGAATTTTTTTTCATCTTTATTCAAAATTTATTTGCAAATAAAAAAATATTAAACAAATTCTTCTTTTATAGACTTTGGACTGTTTCTTTGTTCATATTCAAAAAGAGAATCAGCTTTAAAAAAATAAAAAGTTACTCAATTTATTTTAACTCCTGACAAATTCTTACATTCTGAGATTGTTTTCTTCACTTTATGAGTTTTGAATTTTTTGCTGAGAACTAATCGAACTTGATTATTGCTGAAAACGTACAATATAGAAGGCCAAGCAAGAGATGTCTTGGCAAAAATGGTCGGAATCAAGGCTATAAAAGGTGTGATTTGAATGTAATCAGAAAAAAATGAGCTGATTAGACTGACAATTGCGTAAGGCGTCCACGAGGTCATAAAACCGACTAGAATTTTTTTATTAATAGAAAATTTAGAAAAAAAATATATTTAAAAAAACTACCTATTATAACCAAAATAGAAATTGTCAATTTGCGTTCTTTCATGATCCTTTTTTTGGCCAAAAAATTTTGCTTGGAAATTTTTAAAAATCGATTCAACGATTTGATCTTCAAAAAAAATTAAGAAAAAAAATTAAGAAAAAAAATTAAATTTTTAATTCAATGGCTTACAATAAATACTAATTTTATATTTGTATAGACTAGTATAATCAATGGAATTAAGTAAACAAAACTGAACATGAAAAAATTGTAACTGACTACATTGAATGATTTCTCGTGCCATTCAACACTACATGTAATAAGTGAAAGTTCCAAAGAATAATGAGACCATCCAAAAAGAGGTAGCGCACAAAAGACAAAACTCAGCAAGCAGCATCCAGCAATAATGCCAATAGTTACTCTGAAGGTAAAATGTCGTTGTTTGAACGGTTCCACAATCACATACCATCTTTCGATAGAAATGGCTGTTAAAAGGTAAATACTCGCGCATCCAATGAAGTACATAATAAAGGCTGACACGGTGCACATAAGCTTTCCAAATATCCACCTTTTAAAATTATAGAGAATGGAAAAATTTTTTCTTAAGTAAATATTTACCGGCATGCGTAATTGGTGACTATAACTGTTGGAAGTTCGGTTATCGTGCCTGTTAGATTAAGTATTGTCAATGCAATCATTATGATGTTTAGTGGCGAACGAAGCTCCTTGCTCATGTAGAACACCCAAAGCAAAATAGAGTTGAATGAAAAAGAACAGATGAACAATATGATGCAAAAGAGTGAGACAATATTGAGTTTGTAGCATTCAATGGGCGAAAGCTGACCAAATTTGCTCAACGATTCATTATGACTAATCATATTATTTTCAAGATTCTAAATAAAGAAAAAAATTTTGGTGAAAAATCTGGAATTTATACAAATGTTCATGCTATAGCAATATCCGATTTCTGAGAATCACTCTTTTTATTTTTATTAAGAATTTATGAACAAAATTTAGAGGACTTATTAATAAATATTTTAAAAGTGTATTTTTAACTTATTAGTTTCAAGAACGTAAACTACTTGGCTTCAAAACTAAAAAAGATATAATTGAGACCTATCAAAACTGAAGAGAAATAATTTTAATTAATTTGAATTAATAAGAGTTAAAGTTAGCAATGGTAAAATTTTAGAGTAAAGGCAACTTAAGAATTAAACAAAAATTAATTTAGAAGAACTTAATACATTTTTCAAGTTTGAATTTTATTGATACCGGTGATCCTTCTTTTTCATCTCACATATTCGGTTAATACTTCTAAGGATAAATCGCTTAGAAATAACATTTAATGTAAATCGGGCTTCTTTGAAATTTATTCATCAATTTTTTTTCATTTTTTTAATCTAAAGTATTTTTTTAATTCTAATTCTTAATTCTCTTAAAAGAAAGTTGATATCAAATTTTAAAAAAAATATGTGTTTAATTTATTGTTAAAATTTTTCCATTCCTCCTTTTTCCATTGCTTCTGGTTTCATACTGAACCAAGAAATAAAATAATAATATATTTGAATGATAAGGTGCGCCAACGTGAAAATATTTTTCATTTTCCAAGGATTTTTCAGATAATAGGCCCTTGATAATAAAAGTAATTTTTTATTTATTATATTATTTTTTCTTATTAAATTTTTCGATTTAGGCATCTCCTAGGATATCTCCCTGATAAATTAAGAAAATTTGATTTCAGTGCAAAAAATAAAGCCGGTGATTATTTTCGAATCTTCAATGCACCAAGAGAGTATTAAGGAATTTATTTACTAGATGATTATTTTAAAATAAATTCTGAACCATTAATTAACTAATATAGTGCCAAATACGTTTAATTCAAAGTAATACTAATATTAATATTGAAAGACTAAATTAAAATGTGTCTTAGATAGTGTCACATCAATCTTAAAAAATTAAAAAAAAAACAAAATTCTGGGTTTCATTGCGGGGCTAAAGGTTAGAATTAAAAAAGGCTTAAAAAAATCAATTAATAATTGATTTAATTTTGATAAAATTCGATCCCGGGGCAATGTGAAATTTTAGTACAAAAAGTAAAAACTTTATAGTTTCTTTCTAATTGTGAAAAAACGGTTCTTTAAACAATATTGTATCAATCTGTACAAACGAATTCCAAGCTCTGCAAAAACTTTAAAATTTTCTGTAAAATGCACACCATCAAAATGCAGTATTGCACAAAAGTTTAGACGCACGGGTATTTTTTTCAGAACAAATAATTATGTTAAATATATTTATAAAATAGAAGGCTAGTAAGAATATTTCTTATTTTAATTTATTAATTATCATAATTAATTAAATAAAAATGCCAAATAAACTAGATAGAAAAAAGATAGCTGCATTTATTTATTGAAAAAAAAACAGAGATAAAATTTTGTCAAAAAAAAGTTGCACAAAAGTTTAGACGCATGGTTTCTATTAGTATTTAAAATGACCACCTTTTGCATTATAACAAGCATGAACACGTTTTGGCATTGATTCAATCAATTTTTTCACATATTCATCAAGTACATTCACCCATACCTTCAGAAGAGTCGATTTTAAGTGCTCTATTGAGGTTAACTTTGTTTCTAACAGTTTTGCATCAATATATGACCATAAGTTCTCGATAGGATTAAGATCAGGTGATCTGGCACACCAAGGTAAGACGACAATATTATTCACATCAAACCACTCTTTAATTAGCTTTGCTCTATGTGCTGGAGCCCCATCCTGTTGAAAAAACCAAGGATCATCTTTTTGGTAAAAAATATCAACAGATGCCAAAAGTTCATTTTCCAACGTTTGCTCGTAGACATATTGATTAATTCGGCCCTCATATATACGACAGCATCCTGTACCTTTACTGCTGATGAATCCCCATATTCCTGCGGACCCACCACCACCTTGTAGAGTTGGTACTACAAATTTTGGGTCATATTTTTCTTTTTGTAATCTTTTGACCAAAACCGTTGATTTTCTATTGAACACCTCAAAATTGGACTCATCACTAAAAATCACCATTCCCCAACGTTGAATTGTCCAATTTAATCTTTCTTTGCACCATTTTAATCTTTTAATTCGATCTGTTGCCGTCAGTAATGGCTTTTTCAAAGCTGTATAAGTTCCTATTCCTTTACTAGTTAGAGATCGCCTTACTATTCCTTTGGAGTCCCAAAGGAATCATTGTTTTTTCTGGTGGTTCTCACACATTTTTCTGATAATCCCACTAATTTAGCTATTTCCCTATTACTTTTAGACTTATCTTTTAGGAGACCAATTATCTGACATCTAACTTCATTGGTAACGCTTTTTTTACCTTTTTTTTACCATGGTTTCTAATTTTTTCGGGGTATTATTTTAGTTAGTCACAGGCACGGAACCGTACTGAAATTAATTTATCAATTTTTAATTAAAGATTAATGATGTGCGTCTAAATTTTTGTGCAATACTGTATATTTGATTAAAATATACAATAAATTTTTTGCAGAGCTTGGAATTCGTTTGTACAAATTGGTACAATATTGTTTACAGAACCATTTTTGCACAATTAGAAAGAAACTATAAAGTTTTTATTTTTTGTACTAAAATTTCATATTGCCGATCTCGGGTAATTATGCTGGAATAAAAATTGAAATTCGGGAATTTTTTATTCTAATTTTAAATTTTGACTACAATTTAATGAGATTTTGATTAAAAGAATATTTACTTTCCAAGTTTAAAATTTGCGGATATTACAATGGACTCATTACAATTTTTTTGGCTTTTGCTTAACCAACTTTTTTCTTAGCAATAATTTATAAGTAATAATGAAAATATTATTAAAAATAGTAAGTCTCTCTTTGATAAATAGTAGCGATTATAAAAATTGGAATTACTAAAATAATAATAATAATAATATAAGTTACAACAAGCTAGCAAGCTAGACTTGCGAAGATAGGAAACAGTAGGATCCCATCTATGGTAACTGTAGTATATACACTATGATTGGAGCAAAGTCACTTCCCCAAATCTGCCTTTAAAAAATATGAGTTAAAAATAAGATAATTTGCGAAAAGTTTGTTAAAATCACTTTAAAACTAATTTTCATTTAGAATAATAATGCTGCACTTACAGAGTAAATTTTAACAACTGTTTAAAAATAGAGAAGATTTTACTATTTATTAATTTAGTAAATATTCGTAAAAAGCAAATACTAAAAATTGAAGAATCAACTTAAAATTTTGGGAACTCAAAATAAATCACAATTTTCTTGCTTCAATTAACTTAATTAGCAATCTTTCTGAGCTTTTTCCACTCGAATTTGGGGCTAAGCAAGGCGGAATACTTTTCTCTTTGAATAAATATATAGAATAATTCTTCGAAAAAAAAACTTAATTCAAAACCCTCAGTCACTTTCTAAACTGAAGATTTAATTTTCAATACGCCTGTCGATTGCCATCTTCAGATAATTGTGGTGAACTTGGTCTAAAATGAATGTTAAATAAAATCAAGAATAATTATTCAAAAAAGATTTTAAATATTCAGAACTTCAGTAAAATTCAGTTCATTACCAGTATGGGTTTACATTCAACTCAAAGCTTTAATTTAATTCATTTTCTATTGAAAAATTCTAATTAATACAAAGGTATTTCTTTTCAGTACAGAACTAACGCCATCTCGAAAAAATAACTTTTTTACTGATAGCCTTGATAATTTCAAACTAGATTGTATTAAAAATATAAAACAATTTAAAATAAAATAAATGGTTGATTTTAACCCCAATTGTCACATGACTGGGATTCTAATTTTTTGGAAAATTGAAAAAATCCTCATATAAAAATTTTTTCTTTATCCTAACATTCAAATATAATGTATTAGAATCCAAAATTTCTGACTTAATGGGTGATAATATTTTAACAAACTCAGCATGTTTCCATTAAATACCAATAAATAGATTAAAAATTAAAATTTCAATATTAATTGGAATTAATATTTCTGTAATATTTATTTTCAATATTTACTAAAAAATATTATTTGATTACCCGAGGGTACGTTCGAATGGCCTAAATCTTTGTTTAAACCTCCTTAACTGTATATTTTAATTTTAGTTCTGATTTCATAATTATTTCAAAGATAATTAAAATAATAATAAAATATAAAACTATATTTTTATTACATTTGGTTAATATAAATTAATATATTTTTTTTCAAATTGAAAAAAATTATTTAAAAATTATCAGAAACTTTAATCTGCCTTTAAATTCGATTTTTTTATAATTTTTCTGGAACCTTCTTTTTTATTAATTTTTAATTGTTGATTTTTTCTTTTTTATTTATTATGATTTGAAAAGATTTAATAATAATATTCTTGTAAAATTCGATACGGGTATTTTTCGATAGATGAAAGATGATAATGAGGATTGTGATTAAATAAAGCATTAATTTAAACTATTTAATTTCAATAGCAATCCGTTTATTAATTTTAAATAAATAGAGAATTTAAAAAAAAGAAAAGCCAAAAAACTTAATGAAAAAAATTAAGAGTTAATCTATAAAAGATGAATTATCGGCTAAAAATTGTAATTTCAATGCTTAAATAAAAAAATAAATTTCATGTAATGTGTTTAAAATGTATCCACAGAACAAAATTTTATTTAAATATTTTTTAAATCTTCAGTGAATCTCATTTGCTAGTTTTGTTCTTTTTCCATCTTAACCGCCTTAATCACTTTCGTTTAATTCTTTTAATTTAATCCATGTATTTGATCTATAAATAAAGTAATACTTAAAATATATGTAATCAAGAGAATTTTTTATTGAAAAAAGAAGGAAACCTTTCTTTTTAAATAGATCTATCAAGCTGCAAAATCGATTGTCTGCATACATTTACACTCAAATAAGGCTCATTTAGAATGTGAGTTTGAGTGGTACGCACTCAGATAAGATTTTATTGTTTTTAATAAAAAAAATTTTTTTTCTTCTAGAAACTGAAAGAAAAATCGACAGAAAAATTGGAGATAGTTTTTCAAGATTAAACTTTTGTAACTTAAGAAATAAAGTTAAAAAAAATTACACTCTAATAATCTTTTTTAATTAAGTTTCTTTTTTTTTAAATATTATTGTTAAAAAAAATTAAAACAACATATGGCAAATTGGTGAAGAAAATTTTTGGACTCTGCAAGAGATCAAGAACAACAAAACTGATGACCGCCCTTAATGTGGAACCAATGGAGAGAGTGTTGGTAAAGAGAAAACTTTCCTTCATAATGAGATTAGCAAACAACAAATTTACAAAAACACTAGTGAACAATATCCTAAATGAAACAAGAGATAAAGAAAATAGAACTAGCAAAAAATCCGTGATAGATGAAATGAAAACCATCCTAGAAGAAAAAAACAATATAGAAAATATGGCAGCCAAAGCAAGTGAAAGGATAAAGCTTGAAAACATGCTTAACAAAGAAGAAAGCAAAGATGGAACGATGGAGTCAATAAAGTACCTTTTTAGAGAATCGAATGAGAAAAATAGAAAAATCCTAGAACTACTCCTCAAATCATATTAAAATAGATTTTCTTTTTTTTTTATTTTAATATTTTAAATTTTATTTTTTTTAACATCGCCCATGAGGTGTTTTCTGAATAATAATAATAATAATATTGTAGTTAAAAATTTATAAAATTTAAAAAATTAGTTTTTAAGCTAATTATTTTTTTGATAATTCCTTTATTTAAGAAACATTTTCATTTTAATTCTGTACTAATTTATAGCCTTCATTCATTAGAATCTTGACATTTTTTTCCCTCATGATTTCAGCTCTCGAAAATCATGCAAAACTTTTTTTGTTTATCATAAACAATTTCCTTTGAACACTGGAAATATAAAGCTTATTTCTTAATGAAAGTCTTAGTAGTATTTTTTTTCTCAAGATAGGCTTTCTTATGTTCATCAACAAATGAGGACTAGCTTGTTGAAAGGATATATTTATTGAAGCAAAAAGAAAATTATGATATTGATGTTGAGATTGAATTTTAAAAATCTAAAAATCAAAATTTAATTTTAAATGAAAAATTTATCTTTAAAAAAAGCTTTTATAATTCTCCTATGTCATTTTCAAATATTTATTTTATTTGATTAGTGTGTAATTGGATTCTTAGATTAAAATTTTTAAGGATAAACAAAATTTTTGAAATGTCCAAAAATTATTGATTTTTAGCTTTTTTTTAAATTTTTTAAATCATACATTTTTCATAATTTAATTTCTTAATAATGTAAAATTTGGAAAAAATCTCAAAATTTTAAAGCTAAATTATTGTAAAAATGGTAGAAGAAGGTAAATTGATAATGGTAAATTTTAATCACTGTTAGTTTGACTTATTATTTAAATGTTTGACCATTCCCCAAAGTAAACTTTAAAATGATTCTGAAAATAAAGCTTTACTTATAATCTAATTTTAATACTTTTTTATTATGTTCGAAAAATAATACATCGAATGCATGATTCAAAATAAATTTTTGGTTATTTACTTCGAAAGTAAGTTTCTCTTACCACTAGGCTGAAAGGTAAGACAAATCCAAAATGTCAGAGCCAATTTGTTGGTCCAAAATTTTATATTTCTAATTCAAAAAATAAATTTTTATTTATTCGACAAAAATTTAAGTTTGAGCGGTGCATTGAATTAAAAAACTAGATTAGAGCAAAAATAACTGGTTAAGAATTTTTCTCAGCATGAAGAAATGGTATTTATTGCCTTCGCCAAAGTTGTATTTCGGATAAAATTATGATAAAAATAATTTCTAATTAATATGTTTTAATTCTTCAAATATAAATTCTTAGTTATTTTTAAAATCTTGTTATATTTTCTAATGACTAAAAACACAACATTTTTATTTAAAGTATTGTTTTGTTAACCCGGTTTATGTCCTAAGGGCAGATAAGTCTTTGTTTGAATCGGCTTTTTTGAAGTCCCAAGGAGGTAAATTCAATTTTAAAATATAATTTTTCAAAAAATATATATTTATTATGTAAATTTAATTTTCTAAAAAAATTATCAATTGGTGCTAAAAAATATTTTTCTTCATTTTTATAATAATATCGAACGAACAAGAATTCTCTAATTATTGTCAATTTTATTTGATTAGTACAGTATCAATAAAAGTCAAATTTGATTAAGTTAATTTCTTTTTTTCTAATTTAGATATTAATTTATTTGAAGTGGATTAATTATACGTGAAAATTAATTAAAAAATTTTTATAATAGATTTAATAGAAAAAATTATTCTAAAATGAACTTTTTCGCTAAATCATATTAATGAATTTTGTAAATTTTTTGATGAAAATTATTTTTTCTGCTGAATTCTTACCTGAATATT
Organism: Brachionus paranguensis; assembly: GCA_016802215.1. Lineage (NCBI taxonomy): Eukaryota > Metazoa > Rotifera > Eurotatoria > Ploima > Brachionidae > Brachionus > Brachionus paranguensis. The sequence continues at coordinate 6,645,247 of JAESIX010000004.1, forward strand.
TTTTAATTTAATTTAACTTTACTTGACTTTTTGGACTGAAAGCAACTCAATATTTACCAAGAAATTTTTTTTATTTAATTCGACTGATTTTATTTTGTGGAATGTCAATTTTTTTAAGAGCTGAAATCGATTTGCGAGAATTTGATTCCGTTAATTTTTTGGTTTAGACTTTTTGTATTCTCTTTTGAGAAAAAATAATTTAAATGACAAAAATCATGAAAAAACTATTTTAAATTTCAAGGTCAATTAACAGAATAGTTTCCATGTCATCAAAAATTGATTAACACTCCTTTTGTTTATTTATCTTAATATATTTTATTAAAATTTTCTCTTCAAGGTTTTACATTGCCAGAATTGGCGTTAATTGAATAAAATAAATAAATGGAAAATATTATTAAAATTTAAAAAGAAATGTTTTTATTGAATCATTTAAGAAAAGTAAACATTTTTAAGTGGAATTGACAACTAAATCGCTTAATAAACGTATCCCAGTGGACATTGTTTATCTCGACTTTGCAAAAGCATTTGACACCACTCTGATTAAGTAAGTATTTTTTATGAATCATTTGCAGATGATACTAAATTAGGAATGATGATTGATCAAATTGAAAAGTCTGATGTACTCAGAAACGACCTGAATGAAATTTACAACTGGACCAAAAATGGCTTATTTGTCTGAATAAGATAAGTGCAAGGTTAGACACGTTGAAAAATATAATCCTCATAATGATTATCACATGAATAATAAGCAAATTTCACAAACAAAACAAGAGAAAGACTTAGGTATCACAATAACAGAAGACTTTAAGTGGACAACTCGCATAAATTCGTGAATTAAAAAATATCAAATAATGTATTAGTATTAACGGGTGATGCATAAGTAAATGGACAAAAGTTAAGTTAACTTGCCCGATCATGCAAATGATCAGGGGATCATATATATATTTATGTATAAACTACTAAAAATTAGCTATAATATTGCAAAAAAAAATTTTTAAAATGGGACTTTCTGTGTCTGAACGAAAGGCTTTCCGAAAAACAGTCAAAAATATGATTTCACAAATGGCAAAATCCGACATTGTGGCGCATTTTACTAAGCAATGAATCGCTCGAAGCACTATATATATTACGATCAACCGTATTCAAATTGGAGATCCGATCAAGGACAATAAGAGAACGGGTCGTCCAACTACCTGGACAGCTGCAAGGAAGACAAAACTGAAGAGATTGACCAATAACCGAACTGGAGTGAGTCAAAGGCGTCTAGCAAGAAAATTTAATGTCCATTAGACAACAGTTGGCCGGCAGTTAACAAAAATGGATATTTCATATCGTAAACTTGATAAAACACCAAAATATAGCGCCGTACAGCATGAGAAAGCCAAGAAATTGAGTAAAAAACTTTCAAATATGCTATATCGTTCACCATGTTCGCTTATTTTGGACGACGAAAAGAACTTTACTTTGGCGGGCGACAACATGCCGGGAAATGCTGGATATTACACAAATGACAAGTCTACTAGTCCGGACAGTGTTCGGTTTGCTGAAAAAGAGAAGTTTCCAAAGAAGGTGCTTGTTTGGATAGCCATATCTGATCGAGGTATGTCTAAGCCTCTTTTTCGATTATCAAAGTCGGTTGCCATCAATTCGAGCATCTATATCGACGAATGCTTGAATAAACGATTGCTCCCATTTATACATGAGTATCATGAAGACCTTGACTACGTTTTTTGGCCTTACTTAGCGTCTGCTCACTATTCTATGGTAAGCACAACATGGATGAACGAAAATGTAAATTATGTGACCAAAGATATCAACCCGCCAAATGACCCTCAAGCGCGTTTGAGTGAAAAAGTATACGAGGGAGGTTGGCAAGCCTCAACAGAGCAACAGCTGATTAACCGCATTAAATTAAAGTTGAAGGAATTTGACTTAAATTTTGTGAAATCCCTTATGACGGGGGTCAAAGCAAAGCTCAGAAAAATCGGTCACGATGGAGTTTTTTCATTATTTAAAAATCATAATTCTATTGAAAAATAAATTCTTTACATCAGAAAAAAACCAGAACTTAATATCATTTATATTTTTTGAGATATTCGCTTTTAATTTTTGTCCATTTACTTATGCATCACCGGTTAAGTTAAATATTTTGAAATTGTTTAGGGAATATTTAAAAATTAAATTAATTCTATTAAATAAAGAATGAATGCTTAAATGTTGCACAGTTCAGTATTGATCTCTTTATCAAAAAACTTTTTATTAGTCTTGAATAATAGAATCCAATTCATCGTTTTAGTCATCGGTTCAATTTGATTCTTAATATTCCTTAAATTTTTTGAGTCATTTTTCCTTATGTCACTGTTAAATTATCAGATAAATTATGAAAGACGAGTGTTTCTATGAGAAAAAGGAAACATTCTTTCCAGTTTTCTTTTATTTAAATTTCAAAAATATTTGCTATACGATTCATCACTAAACAAATGTATAGAATGAATATTGACGAAATTATCTTATTTCTTATTTTATAACTAATAAAATTGAGAAAAATTGATTTAGTGCTTTGCACCATAAAATTTATTTACTTTAAGATAGTGACACTCTTGGTGAGATTATTATGTGTCACAGCATGCAGATTATTTTTATTTTTAGTTATCAAGACATTTCTCTCTTGGCAAAGAAATATGATAAGTAATTTGATTCAAATTTTATTTAGAATTTAAAAAAAAATTGTCAAAAAGAAAATTTTTTTTCAATTACTAGAAAAATCTGAATCCTAAATTGAATCAGGGTAGCATAAAAGAAGATGTCTTCAAATTCATAACTATAAAGCCTACTTTATCATATTTTTTAAAATTAAAGCCAGACTTATGAAAAAGTCAGAAAAAAAGTCATTTTAAAAATTTTTAAGTCAAGTCATCTGATCTGACTTGAAAATTTTTTTAAACTCTTTATGACTTTTGAACAACTTTGATTAAATAACTGTTAGCCAGAGTGCATTTACCTCAGAGTTGTTTTTTTAGTCACAAGTCTTAAGTCAAGTCAAGTCAATGACTTAATTTTTTTTTTTTTTTTTAAGTCATAACTTTGACTTAAATTTTTGTGACTTAGACTTAAAACTGTGACTTAAAAACAAGTCAAGAGATATTTGGGCTTTGGGGACCCTGGTCAAAAAGTACAGTAGTACTGCTAAGTGCGAACCTTGCCTCAAAATTTTAATTATTTAATTCAATTTACCTTTTATTTGCTGAAAAATTCGCTTTTATTCTTAGACTTTAAAAAAAAAATTTTAAGTCAAGTCATAACTTTGACTTAAATTTTTGTGACTTAGACTTAAAACTGTGACTTAAAAACAAGTCTGATTTAGCTAAAATGCCATTTACAAATTTTAGCAATTAAATGCTTGCCTCTTTTAATTTTACTCAGTGAATAATTATACCTTTTTAAGAGATGAAACTTGATTACGCTTGAATTTTACAATTAATGAAATTTGTTTTTTTCTGGCTGTTAAGTAATAAATTAACTGTATAAATTTTGTTTTAAAAATAATATTATATCAAACAAGAGAATTTTAGCATTTTAGAATTTATTACTTAATAATGCTTCCTTTTTTTATTTAAAACTAATTATTAAAAGCTTCAAGTGAATAGAATGATTTTTTTATCAATAATCGTTGATTTTTTTCTCTTTTTTCAAATTAATTTTTAGTGCAAAAACATATTTTATTTCAGAAATTAAAATATCTTAAAATAATAATGAATTTATTTATCTCTAGTTCACATCCAAAATAGATACTTAATTTCTTAATAAAATTGTTCAAATAGGCGGAAAAAATCATTTAATAAATCTTAAGTCTTATAGTATTATTCAAAATTTAATTATTCAGAAATGATATGAGAAAATTATCAAAAGATTTAGATAAGAAATAAATCCTAATTAAAGACTTAGAAATATTTTGATCCTAATCTCCTTTTGATGCATGTGTACTTCAGTTAATACTTAAATTCCACGATATTTTTAGATCATATTAATTACAAATTAAAAATTATTTAATCTAAATATATGCTGGACTATTTGAAATCTCATTAATTAATTTAATATCTAAAGCATTACTCGAACATTTTTCGTATCAATATTTCACAGAAATTAAATTAAGATATAGTTAAATTTTATGTTAATAATCATCAGTAATAAAAAAAAAATTCCAAAAACAATTTAATTTTGATTTATTGCTTCTAAATTTACTTAATAAAAAATGAGTATTCAGATCTTGATTTCAAAGCTTTGAAAAATTTTAGAAAAATAATCTGCCCTCGTTTTTATACATTTGAAAAAAAATTTTTGCAATTAGATGACACAACGTTTCCATTTTTAAAATTAAAAAAAAACGGATTTTGATTTTATTCCCAGGATGTTGAAAATATTTCTCATGACTGAAATATCATAGAGTAGAATTGTCTCTTATTTTTAAAAAATAAATTCTTTGAATTTAAAACTTCTTGCTTCCGGTTATCACGTTCGTATAAATGATTTTTTAAATTGTATAACTCAAATAATAGATTACATTTAAGGCTTATGTTTCTAATGAATATTAAAAACGCTTAATTTCATTCATCGCAAACAAAATGATGTAATTGTCTAAAAGCGCTAATTATTTACTGACTTTATAATCGAACAAAGGAATTTAAACCATCTCTTTTGTATTATGAAAAATTAATTTTGAAAACAAATTAAAAGGAAACTTTAAATTAATTTTAAGTAAAAAAAGACAAAGCACTAATTTTTTAAGTGAATTTAAATAAAACCATTTTATTACTAAGATAAATTTACTTTATAAAAATGCTTTATAAATTTAAAATTTTTTTTTTACTAATAAGCAACTTTTTGTTTAAAAAAAACTGTTTTAATATTATTTTTTCCACCAAATTGAATTTGGAAAGTTTGGAGTTTGAAAAGAAGATTTAGAAAGTGAATCCGATAGTAGTTTTATTAAAAGAATGGACACTCAAGCAATTGCTAGATAAAGATATTTATTATTTATTTATTTGTTTATCTGTACTGAGCTCTTTCAGAATGAAATATAAAAAAATAAAATAAAGTTAAAATAAAAAAGATAAAATAAATAAAAAATAAAATTAAAAACGATATATTAAAATAGCTAGATCTAATCGATATATCTTGATTCGAAACCTTCTCTATATTCTTCCACCAGTCTGACGACCAATGGAATAGAATGACGCAATCCTGTCCTGACATATCTCTGATTCAATTCAAAAAGTCGATTTGAGACTTTTGGTAGTTTAAGTTTATTGAAGGCGTCTTGGTGCATAATATTGGGGGTATTATATTTCAGCTTCAAAATAGATCGAACTAATGAATTAGGAATAACTTGTATTTTTTTGATGTTAATTTTTGAGAATGAATTTAAACAAACAAAAGAATAATCCAAGATTGATCCTATCAAGAATTTGTAAAGATTTCCTAATGTTTTTGGTTTTAGATCCCATTTTCTATTTTTATTATTATATTAAACCTTGAATTACAGCGCCCTTTTAATTCATCTACCATTGGACTAAATGCCTAGTGTGATGCCTAAGAATTTCACTTCATTATTTAAATAGTTACAATTAATTTTAAGGTCAAGATTGATTTTATTTTATTGATAAAAATCAAAAAGAAAAAGGCGCCGAGTATTTGAAGTTTAAAATTATTTTAAGATATTTAAATTTTTTTTCTTACAAAAAAAAAAAATTTTTACGTTGATAAAGCTTTTTTGTTTTGAACACTAAAATTTATTTTATTTAAGAGAAATGAATGATCGCATGACGAGCTAGTAGGCAAGTACGAACACATAGAAAATCAATCGAATGAACTGTTTAAAAAATTCATGACGTAACTTTTGATAGATTATATACGTTCAATTTTTTAACGTGTTTTTTAAATTATTTTCGATAAAATTTTTTTTAATAAATTAGACAAAAAAAACTTAATAGTTTATTCCATAAGTATTAAAAGAGGTATCATTTTGTAGCAAGAGTAATCTGAAAATTTTTAGTTTTTAAAGAATAAAGTAAACGTCTCGTTACTCGAATAAAAAACTCTAGACTTTTTTATTTATTTATTGAATTGAATTAACCTCCTATAAGGAGAAGTAAAGTAAAATTTTTCTAAAAAAGTCATCAAAAATAAAAAAAGATTAAAAAAGTAAAAATAGAATTACAAAAATAAAAAAAAGAAAAAGGAAGAGGTATGATTCAATTGAAAATAGAAAGAAAGATTAGAGCTAAATAAATTAGCTTTGACCAAATTTCAGAGTTTCAACTGTTCTTGATGAGTTCTCTTAGGAGGATTTTGTAGTGTTTGAATTTTAAGTTATTTAGGCACAGCCAGATAGATTCAGAGATGCCATCATTAGATATCAGATTGTTCTTAAGGTTTAACTTAAGTTTTTTTATATTATTTGCTATATTTGAGGTCTTAATATTAAAGTGCTTTGAGATTAATAACAGATCCGAGGAGAAGGATTTGTTTGACGGGGGGTCATTATACATGTTTTTTAAAATTTGTGATGAGAGATAATTAAATTTAGCTGTATCAATAAAACATAGTTTTGAGAAGATGTAGAGTTCATCAAAATTGAAAATTTTTAGTACTTTTAGAATTCTCGACATGTGACAGCAAGGAGCTAAATTAAACATCTGTCTTATTAAATTGTTTTGTAGGATATTAATTGAATCCTTGGTTTTAGAATTAATAGTGAGGGCTTCAAGGCCATATGTATATTTTGAAAGACAATAAGTTTTATAGATAAACGACTTAAAGTTAGGAGAAGAAGTTGGATTGTTTTTGGGTAACAGAAAAGAAATTCCAAAGAAGGTGCTCTGAACTTTTTTGAAATTTTCCAACGCTTGAGAATTGAGATCAAAGTCTGCTTTTATTGTAAAGCCAAGATATTCAATCTGGTCGGTTTCTTTAAGTATTGATCTATTAAGGTAAAAAACTGTTTTAAATAGTGGAGAGCCAAAATTAATAACATGAGTTTTATTTTGGTTAAATTCTCCATTTGGATCCATATTCACCACAAATATCTAGGAGCATTTGAGACTTTTAAGCAGCTGCTTCTGTATCTTATAGATATTAGTAAATTTATACAAGTGAAGCTAAATTAGAGAAAAAAAGTATAGGCTAATATTAAGTCTGCATTTTTTAATTAAGACTAAAAATTTTATATTCATTTTCTGTTTAGAATATATTGATTTTTATATATGGATTGCCAATTAATTTGAATTATCCTTTAGAACACAAAAATTAAATATGGTCAATCTTTGAGTTTTTGTTTAATACTTCTATTTGAAGGTATAGCGAAAAATAAATTTCCAAGAACGATTAAATAGGTAGAAATCTGCAATAAAGGAAATGAAATTTTTAAAAAGGATATCCCTTTTAATAGAGAGAATATCAAATGATTAACTTTCAAAAGGTCAAAATATTTTGAGAAAAAAATTAAGATAAAAATTGAATTTTTTTGAAAATCTTTGATAAAAACTTATTGCTAATAAAAGAGAAAATTCTTATTTACTTTCTTATTGTCTAATTTCCAAAAATAAAATTTAGCCTAAAACACTCTAATTTACTTTTTTTAAATCCATTTAAAATCAAATAATTTCTCTTGGAATTTCTTCGACATTTTTGAAATCATATCGTTTTTATATTATATCAAAATACTAAAAATATTAAAAAATTTCCATTTTCTTTTATACAAAGTATTAAATAATTAAAATTTCAAATAATCCATCAAATTTTCAACTGAAAATTTATTTATTTTTTGACTCGTGTCAAAATTTAACATGCTAAATTAAAATAAAAACATTTTCATTTTTGTTTCCATCTCCAATTTAAACAATAATTTTAATAATTCTGTTCCAAATTTAATACTAATAATAGATGACTTTTCACATTTTTCCTTATCTCTCTAATTTTAATTGATAAAAAAAATAAAAATAAAAAGTGATTAATTTTTACAATTTTTTATACTTGTATATTTCTTTCTTAATTTTAATCAATTCTTTACCGATAAATTGAATACTGTGAAATCTATTTTTTGATTTACCGAATTGCTTTGCTTTAAAATAAGGCGTTAGAACCTGGAAATTCAATTTTAGTACCTTATCTTAATACCATGTCCCTCATATCAAATTTAAAATAAAAGTTAACTCACGGACTTGACTTAAGAATTTTTTTAATTTAATTCATTTATTTTACCTTCATTAATATCAAATTTTTTTTTTTCAAAAAAACATAAATTTGGATTTAAAAATACTCTTAGAATGGACTCCAGTTAAAATTAATTGAAAAAAAGGTTGAATCTAAGACAAAGAGGTCTTGCTCATAGCATTTGAATTAAAAAAATTTCTTGAGTCAAGTGAAATGACTTAACTTTGAAAAAAAAATTCTCAAGTCATTGACTTCACTAAAAAATACATTAAGAATGACTTAAAAATTCGAAAAAAAATTTGTCTGATAAATTTCGTATTAAAATTTAAAATTTAATGAGAATTTTTTTATTGAAATTTTTTGACTAGATTCTTTTTAAAACCAATATTAATTAAAATTTTTTCTTATTTTTCTATATTTTGATTAAAGGTTGGAAAAAAATAGGCTACTAAAAAATTATAATAAAGAGAGGAAATTATTTAGACTAAAAAATGTGCCAATACAATTTCAAAAAATAAAATTTACTTATAAATAATGTCTTTTTTCGGATTTGAATTCACTTTTTTTCAAATAATTGACGCCCTGTTTATTATCAAGGACAAACGGTTTCTATTTTAAAACCTTAAATATTTTATTAGATTCTAATAAAATTTTGGCCAGTTTGAATTTTTCAAACATGATATGAAGTAACCGTTAATGTGGCACTAAAATTTGAAATTTATTATTATAAAAAGAAAAAAGTCTTAAATTAAGTCTAAAACGACTCGATTAAAATGTTATTTAAATTAAACTAAATTCGGAAACCCTAATTCACCAGGCTATCCGAAATGCATTCAGTGGTTATCTGAAATTAAAATTAGGATTTACATTTATTCATAAAAAATATAATTAAAAATATTTTTAAAATAATTTCTTAAGCTTAATTTTTATTCCTTCTCTTAAATCTGAATTTCAAAGTTTTTTCTTAGTTTAAACTAAAAAAGCTGCATTTTGGATTTTAACCATTACTTAATTTTAGATTTTCGTTTTTTAACTCGACTTTAAAACCTAAATTTCTGATTTTAGAACATGCTGGATGAATTAGGGTCTCTATAATATGGGATCAATGGTACGTAGCCCTAGGGACAAAACCCAAATTTTTGGTTTTAACCCTCGGGCTTCTCTGCAAGGTTATTCGGTATGACTTTTTATTTTTTTTTAAAAATCGTAATTTTTTCAATCAATAAGAAATTTCTTTATTTGATGGCATGTAAAAAATTAAATTAATATAACAATATTTCTATTAATTGGAAGGTTGTATAGTATTCAAATTTATAAAAATATAATCATTCAGAGAATATGTTTGATCTATAGTTTATTCAATTTTTTCTTAAAAATTTAAATGAAAAAAATTCAATCATCCTTAATTAACTTAACAATGAGTAAAATTTAAATTTTGAATCAATGGTATTATTGAGTATTCATATTTAAATAATTTTTATTATTCCAAAAATAAGGTAAATTACAACAGAGCAGTCGAATGTTTGAATGAACTGATTAGACTTAGCTAAGCTATAAATTTGTAATTATAATAAAAATTGATTTTAAATACCCATTTTTAATCTTATATAACTTTTTAGCTAATTTCATAACATTAATAAGCAGTTAGCGACAATGGTATCTGATTTGAAGCATCTTAAAAAGCTCTTCAGAATTTGAGACAAAATATATCGGATATCATTTTTTTATTAAGCACTTTCTCAATTTTTCTAAATGAAAAAATGTCTGATCTTAGAAAATTAAAAAAAAATGTTTGTGATTTTCAAAAAATCAATTGGAGCATCAGTTAAATTTTATCGAGAACTTCCAAAAAAACGAAACTAAGAAAATTGAAAATATGTTTCAATTTTTTTTAATTTAATATTAATTTTACATTTATTTGTTTTTCCAAATTTAAATTAAATTTTTTTTCGTTAATAATTTTAAAGTTAATGCATTGTTAAACGAAAACTTTGATATTGAAAATATTGAAAATTCATATAAAAAATTCCGGCTTAATTTCAGTTTTGTGACTTAAAATTAAGAATCTAAATCTCTAGATGCCACATTTAAAAAAATAGCATATTAAACTCCAGGGTTTCAAAATCAATTAAACATTTAACAAATTGTTGATATCTGGAAAAATCAAAAACTTTTGGAAATAAATGCACATTTTGAAATAAAACAAATTCTAAAAGTGAATAAAATTTTCAATAATCTAAAAAATTTTTATACAAAAAAATTCGCCCATTTTCAAATTAAAACAAACAAAAAACTTATTTTTACTTATGACCATACTTTTTTTTCTGGCACGTGAAAAATTTTTTTTCAAAATTCAAAATTCCATTAAAAAGTCATATTTTACTGGATCGCCAACATTTGCTTAGAAAATTGGTTGTGTTAATTAAAATTTACTTACTTATTTTGATAATGTGTTCTTAAATTAAAACATTTAATAATTTGAGTAATTTTACCTTCTGAGAATTTTAGTTTTTAAGAACTTCTTTTAGCGCTGAACCATTATTTGGCTCTGAAAATTCTGTTTTTAAGTATATTTAGAGGCTTTTAAAATAAATTTTCCGTTATTCTTTTGTAAAATAAGACAGCTTTACAGGAAATAATTTGTTAATATACAAAATTAAATTAAAAGAAATTTTTGCATTAAAAATCTTAAATGTGAATATATAATTAATTTTAATTAGTATTTTTAGTTTTAAAAATAGCTTCCTGTTTTAAAATTTTCAAAATGTCTTTGAATTTATGTTGGTTTAAAAAAATTTTTTTTAAAAATTATTCTTAACCAAAATTTTAAGTTTTTTTAGAATTAATCTTTCTTAAAAAATTGTTCATTTATTAGGTTCAATATTCTGAGAAAAATAATTACCAGCGAAAATTTTTTAATTTAAATTATGATTGAAAAACTCTAAGAAATTACTTGTAAAAAATTTTAAAGAATATTCGAAAAAAATTTCAATTAACCTTTTTCGTTATCATTAATTTTTAATTTCTTTTTTTTATCTAATTATTCATGTATAAGGCTATAATGAATTCATCAAAAAAATTAAATAATTTGACAGAACCCCCGTCTTTTTTATCTATAGTAATATGAAACCAAAATGCTTTATATCCAAATTTTGGTAAAGTGATTCATACATTAACTAAATGCAGCGATTAAATAATTCGAAAAGATATAATTGATGCATTTAGTCAAAGATTTCCAATTGATGAAATTTACCTCAGCTTCAAAATTCTTTGTGACGGAAGCACATAAAAGGTTGCCATTTATTATAATTTATTAATTCAAGTCCCATAGGAAAAAAAATTAAAAAAAAGTTAAACAAATGCAAATTTTTATAAAAAATAAATTAGAAAAATTTTAATGTTTTTGACTTTTTTTTATTATTTTTATACCTCTAAAAATCATGCTTTACATAACTTTACTTAACCTTTGGAAAATTTTATTTGATATTTCGAAAAGTGAAATAAATCTTTTTTTAAATTTTTAAAAAATTCTATTAAAAAACAAAAAAAATAGAATTTTGTTTGGCCCTTTTGGGTTTAACAAAATTTTTCGTAAAATTTCAAATTTCAGGACTATATCTGGACTTGCCATTAATTTCAGGTGATATTACTTTACAAATCTTCTTTATGACTATTTAAAGTTTAATAATTGGTGTTTATTTTTAAACAAAATAATAAGTATGATTTTATAAAAAAACATTGTGTATGATTATTACTAAAAGTATTCTTGATATGATTAATATCGGTGGTTATGATATAATAGTTGTTAACGAAAAAGCCTTCAGAACTTTAAGATTAATCAAGATCTAAATTTTTTCAAACTTGCTTGGAATTAATGTTAAGTTGTTGTTAAAAAAAATTTCATATCAAAGAAGCTTTTTACTCTTGACTATTGCAATAACTAGGACATCTTTTTAAATTTATTTTGCTTTAATCAAGTTGGCTAAAAGTTAATTAAAATATTCAAATTGTTTAAGTTTAATCTGAAAGTAAAGGTTAAGAAAATAAAAACTTTATTTTTCAAATATATGTAATAATTTAAATGATTTAATATAAGAAGTGTTAACCGATCTTTCTTAAATGGAATCAAATCTAGCTAAAATAGCCTAAATTCAACTTAAAAATTTATTAAAGTCTATGAAAATAACTTGATAAATTATTAGCAGAAACAGAAGCTAGAAGAGAAATTATTAAATAATTGATTATTTAAATTTATTTCTCTAATTGGTACAAATAGAACAAAACTTTTTTTTTTTAAATTAAAATCTAAGATAAAAGAAATTCTTGAAAAAAAGGTTTTACGTTGGTGTAAAATGTTTAATTGCATCTTTTACCTAAAATTATATCTTAAATTAAATTTTTCTTTTTAAAATCAATCAAATACAATCAATTTTAATATAAAAATCTTATTGATGCTTTATTTTTGTTTTTTAGCCCATGAAAGATAAATTTTAGGTATTTTTTTGAAAATTTGTTTTTTTATAAATAAATATTTATAATTTCTAAAAATTAAAAGGACTAAATCGATTGTTGAGAATTTTCTACTTTTTTATTTAATTTCTCCTTAAATAGAAAAAAAAAATTGAAAACAATAAAAATATTACCAAATATTTATTAATTCAAAGAGAAATTAAAATAAAAATAAAAAATTTTCTAAAAACTCAATTTTTTCTCTGGCGATTTTATTTTTTCGTAATTTTATATAAATACAGTTTGTTCAATTTTATGAAATTTACAGCATCATTTGAGTTAGATCTCTAAAACTTTACATCAACAAAATATTAAAGATCCCTTTTATTTTTTTACAGTACAATTTAACAAACTTCTACGGTTTTATTCCATTCTTGTTCCCCACCTCTTCCTTGACTGTTCTGTTAAAATATAAACTTATGTTAAATTATTTTTTGCCAAAATTGTGAGCCCAATCGAAAAAATAAAATAGAAAACTAACATCAGCATCAGCATAAACTATGATAAAAGAAAAAGCATGATAGAAAAAAATTGAAATCCCTATATTACATTAAATCATTAACTTTTTACAATGGAAACTGTTAAAATTTTGGTCGACCATGTAATTTTAAACCAACTCTAAGAATTTTATAAATTTTTTAAAATGGTTTAATGATGGAAACATGGATAAATCAGCTTTCGAAATGATTATGATTTTATTAAAAATTCATTTAAAAAAATTCAATCCAAGGTTGGTTTGTGTCCTTTTGATTTTCAGAAAAACCGGTATTTTCCACTAACTGAAAGAAAAAAGTTTTCTGCAAATTGTCGGACAAAAGAGGTGAGAATGTATATTTATAAAAAAATATGAAAAATATAAAGAGATAGTAAATGTCATAGAATTTTTGGTAGATTACTAAATAAAAAACTAACCAAAATATTCAAAGTTTAATTTTTTGGGCTGAAGATGTTATTTTTCAATGGCGAATCTTGTTGTTGTTTCACTATTAAGCTTCTTATCTAATTGAATGGGTGATTAACTCAAAAAAATATTTTTTAAAAAATAATTTTTTAATAAATTTAAGGGATATTCTAAATTTTTTTTATTTTTTGCTTTATCACTTCACTCAATTTCTCAAAAAAAACACTATCTTAAATAAGAAACGTTTTTAAAAAGCTTTTAAAAATAATCAATTGATTTATAATATTTAAGGAATTTTTAGATTAAATTCATGTAAAAATTTTTTAATGGAGATGATTCTAGGAATAAGGAATAAAGTATTTCCTGCATGCTTTATTTTTTTAAATTCTAAGAGGATTAATCGTTGACATACTCATTAAAGCTTTGTCATGATAATTGATTTTAAGTTCAAAAATATTTTTTAATATTTTCATTTATTTCAGAACATGGAAGTATTTGAGCAAAATAAATTTCCGAAAGATTGGTTTAATTTTTAAACAAGAAGTCCGAAAAGAGAATTTGCCTAGAAGTCTTCCTCCAAAAAGATTTTTAAAATAAATAAGAATAAAAATTAATTTTATTATTTTTAGTTACTAATTGCTAATTATTAAAATTATTTGAAATAAATATAAAGTTAACTCAAAATTTTTTTATCGAAATTTTCTAATAAACTAATAAACTGAGTTAATTTTAATTTTCAATTTTTATTTCCTTGGTAACTTTTATTCAAAATGATAGATTAATTCTTAAAAGAGTAAACATTTAGATTCAATTTAATTTAGATGAGTTTTCTTTGATTTAAGTCGGCTTAAACTAATAGAATGGGAATTGATAAACAATTTAAAATTTATAAATAACTGTATAAGCCCGTAAGGTTTATTTAGTAATAAAATTTTAGAAAAAAGATACTTTACTTGATACTATCATCATATATATTTAATATCTAACTAAACAGAATTACTTAAATGCATTGAAATATTAACTTGTCAACCACGAAAATTAATCCTAAAATCATAAGAAAATTTTAGGCTAGTTTTTAATTAGAATTTTTTAAATTTCATTTCTTTTTTAGGTTTCCTTCTCTTGACAGGATGATTCTTTCTGATATTTAAAAAAACTAAAAGGAGTAATTTCTAAAATGAATTGTTTTTTGTTTAACATAAATACATGATTTTAAGCCCGATAAACAAAATAGTGAATTTATCTATTTTCAATTAAAATTAATTTTCAAATTTTTATTATTTAAAAATGTGCTATTTTATTTCTAACCTTGGATTTAATCGGTAAATTCGATTAGTCTCATACAAATTACACGTGGTATTTCCAAATAGAGTACTCTTGGTAAACATAATTCGACTAAATATTTTTGAACCAGTCTTCCTTTAATCAAAACTCAATTTTCACAATTTACGTCCTTGATAATTGCTTAAGAATCTTTTGTTCAAATCTTCAATGTCCCAGTGCAACCATTCTCTAAACTAATGCAGTTGATTTTTCATTTGGCTCCTGGTTCTATTAGATGTATATGCTCTAATGTTATTTTGTTATTGAACTCAATTAACTGTTTTACAGCTTAAACAAAAATTTGAATTTCTAAAAGAGACTTGCTATGAATTAATTTTGATTTTAATATTACTTCGGCTAAAATTTTTTTGTCACTTTTGTCTAAATGTGTATCCTGATTCACTGATTAATGAACATCAACTATGAAACTGTCGCTCAAATAATGCAAATATAATTTTTTTTTACATTGTTTTTCATGAAATTTTGATAATTTACATCGATAATAATAATAATTGTTAATATTCTACGGTCAAGTTTAGTTTAACTAAATTGACAAAGCAGGAAGACTAACGTAGTCCCGCTATAGTAGACTTTTCATTTTTTTTATTTCTACCGACATTGTTCAGTCTGTTTTTGAACTGGTTGATCGAACTTGCTGTGACAACCGACGTGGGCAGCACATTCCATTTGTTCACTACTCGGTTTGATAGAAAGTTTCGCCTTGCTTCACATTTGGTTAGCTGCGAGCAAATGCGATGCTTTGCTCCTCTTACTCCTCCACTTGGTCCTTCATTATTCACTGAACTCATAAGTTCCGCATCATAATACCAATTGACATGATTATATTTGTTGTGAATTTTATAAAATTGAATCAGATCTCCACGCTCTCGTCTTTCTTTTAGAGTTTCTAATCCCAAATTAGCTAGTCTTGACTCATAATTTAGACTTTTCATTTGTGGAACAAGCTTCGTTGCTCGTCTTTGTACTTGTTCAAGTATAAATATATCCTTCTTTAAATAAGGATTCCAGGCAGGTGCACAGTATTCTAGATGCGGTCTAACATATGTTTTGTAAAGCTGCAAAAACGATTGAGCATCCCAATACACAAATGTTTTCTTGAGAATACCAAGCATGTTGTTAGCTTTTTTAACGCAGCTATCAATTTGATCATTCCATTTGAGTTTGTTGTTCACCATTACATCAAGATCACGCTCAGTAGTAGTCTCCGCTAATTCAACTCTGATATCTTTCGCATTTAACATTGAGATTTCCTGCCTAGCAATCTTTGAGTTGCCAAAATACATTACTTTACACTTAGATTCATTAAATTCCATACTCCATCGTTTCGACCACTCAATCATCTTGTCAATGTCATCTTAAATTAGCATTTGATCACTTGAATTTCTAATGACATTAATCAATTTGCTGTCATCCGCAAACAACTTACAAAAGTGACTTACTAGCTCTGGTAAATCATTTATGAAGATCAGGAATAGTAACGGACCAAGAACTGAACCTTGTGGAACCCCACTTAGCACATCAACCCAATCAGATTCATACTGACCTATTACTACTCTCTGTTTCCTATCTTGTAGAAAATTTTCGAGCCATGCCAAAAGCTTATCGGTAAATCCATAACTCTTTAACTTGATCTCAAGTAGTTTATGCGAAACGCGATCAAACGCCTTCGAGAAATCTAAAAATACTACTACAGCACTGAATCCTCTATTCAAGGCCTCAGTGACGATATCTAAAGTTTCTAGCAAGTTGGTTACGCAGGATTTAGCATGCATAAATCCATGTTGATGAACAGACAGTAATTTGTGCTCCGATAAATGCATTACCATTTCATCTCTTATCAGCTTCTCCATTATTTTTATTAGTATCGATAATAGCGATATTGGACGATAGTTTTCAGGATTTGTTTTACCACCTTTCTTCTTGTAGACTGGAGTAACATTTGCTCTTTTCCAACACGCTGGTACCATACAAGACTCGTATGATAATTTAAACAATAAAGATAATGGTTCACATAATATATCACTACACTCTCTAAGTACATATGGATGAATACCATCGGTACCTATTGATTTGTTTTTGTCTAGCTCGTCAAGCCTCTTTTTAATAGCAGCTGGACTGAAGACCAAATCCAGATTTAACATACAATCTGCTGGAGCTCTCAAAGGAAACTCTGGTTCACTATTTAACACATCATCTGCTTTAAATGAACTGAAAAAATTATCATTTAGACATTTTGCAATATCATTGCCTCTAACCAATTGATTTCCAAATTTGTCAGATAGTGATCGGATTTTACATTTGACGTTTTTCTTACTATTCACATAAGAGTATAACAGCTTTGGATTCGATTTGCAATTATCAATTATTGACTTTTCATAGAGTTTATGAGCTAACTTAACCAGCGATTTAACTTTTCTAGCCTGCTTGTTGAATTTAGATTTCAGCTCTTGTTTGTTCGTTGTAGAAGCTCCTCTGTATTTGGCAAAAGCCCTGAACTTAAGTTGACATGCTAACTTAATATCTGAGTTAAACGAATCAGGATTTTTATTCGCGCTTAACTTAACTTTTTGACCACCAACACAGGAATTCGGCTTTACAATTTAGCCGAAACTGTTTAATCTATTGATTGAAGAGCATATGATAGAAAAAAAATTTACCAATGTTGTTTCAAGACCATTTTTTAATATTTTTATATATTTTTTTATATTTTTATATTTTTTACACAAAGCTAAAGTCCAAGTCCGGACTTTATTCTCTTAATTATAAAATTAAATTTGATATTATTTATGAAATATAAATTTACAAGGCAAGCTAGTTTTTTTTTAATTTGAAAAATTTTTTTTAATTTTTTAGTCAAAAGACTTGACTTTGACTTAATGACTTTTGAACAACTCTGAATAGACCTTTTAGTCAAACTTCAACTTATTTAAAAGAAGCATCGGATTTGTTTTGGACAAGTTCGAATGAAATGTCGGTCGATGATTTTTCTTTTAGCTCAAAACAAGCTAATGGAAAAGATCAATCAGTTGGCGTCAAAAAACAAAAATTCGACATCGAATATAAGTAAAGAGCTCAAGAAATAGAAAAAAATGAGTAAATAAATCTAAAATCAAATATTAAATGTTAGCTATATTTTTAATTTAAGAAAAAAAATATAAAGTCTATGACTTGGACTTTTGAGAAAAAAAAAATTTAAAGTTCGGACTTGGACTTGGCTTGAGACTTGTGACTTTTAAACAACTCTGTTTTTAAATAACATTATGAATTTTAACACTAAGAATTTAAAATGATTTACCTAGCATATTTTGGCTGAGGATTAAAAACAATAAAAAAATGAAACTAAAAAATCAGCGAATAAAAATATTTTTTTAAATATTAATCAGCACATAAAAAATCTTTTTTCCTTTACTAAATGTGTTCTTAACTTTTATAATTGATTTTCATTTTAGTGATATTGACTCTATTTTAATAAAAAAAATTAAAACTAAAGTGTTTAAAAATTAAAAAAATACCTAGCAACTTTAAGAGTGAGTAATTAGACAGTTAAATTTTTGTTTAACAAAAACTTCATTTTAAATGATAAAAGAAGAATATTTAAAAAATTATTGAATTTAATTTTTTATGTAACTTTTTTATGACTTAATTTTGATTAAAAAAAATTAATTAATGTGATTTTCACATTTCAATAAATTCATTTGATGCGGTTTTCATCATTTTATATAAAGAATTTTCGTTTAATGTGTGAACAACATTTTTTATGTATTTAATCTCTCTTTATTTGTTTTTAATCCTCAGCCGTATATTTTTAAAATATTAATCTAGCATTTAATTGCACCCCAAATAATATTGAACATTAAATCTTTATATTTAAGCCAAATAGATAGTTCTACAAATTATTAGCATTCTTTTAAAAGTGAACTTTTTACAATTAAAAAAAATTAACGATTTTCTTGAAAATGAAATTAATGAAGATGTAAAAAAGAATTTGTTTTAATCAATTTTTAACCGAAAATATTTTATTTTTTTGATAAAAAAAAATGTAAAATTTTGAAGTTTTATTTGAAAAAAAAAACTTATAGTCATTAAATTACTAAAAAAAAATAACATCTTTAGTAGTCATCACCACGACTGAGAACTTCTTTGCAAGTAGGTCTCAACAATATTGTGTGCTCATACTGGGCCGTATAGCATCCCTTAATGTCACACAAAGGCGGATACGGATCAACAATTCCCATGTCACATAAATTTTTCAAGCCCATTAAATACTTAGTCTCACCTGTTCGATCAATCCATCTTCTACAAAAAGCCAGAGTGCCAAAGTGTTTGTTTATGGTGTTGAGGAGACTCTTGGCTTTGGGCATGCGTAGGGGCACGTGACCAACATCGAAATTTTTCATGTAATGCGAGCATTCCATATCATCATGGACCACACCTTTTCCAGTGCTGCCAAAAGTTTCTATGGCGTACAACTCGCCCTCTTCCATTCTTGTTGCCTCAGCACCCTTTACTATGGGCACCGATTTACCAGCATGGATCCTGTACGGAGCTATCGAGTGGCCGTTCAAGTTTCGAATAGGCTTTATCTGGTAGGTCTTTCCATCTAAATCTATTTCATAAGATTCCATTACTTCTTGAACAGTCTCGCCAATATCACACAATCTCACATCTATGCCCGCTTCTTTTATGCCGGCGTTGGTCGCTGCACGCACTGCTTCCTTCAATTTGTCATACTTGGGGTTGAACGCTACAGTGAACGCACAGTCTATGATGTGTCCATTGACATGTGTTCCAAAGTCTATTTTGCACACATCGTCGTACTGGAGGACAGTTTCGTCGCCGGCATTTGGCGTGTAGTGGGCTGCGCAGTGGTTGAGCGAGCAGCCAGTTGGGAAGGCTAGGCCGGCCGAAAGACCATTTTCTTTAATCATTTTGCGAGAGCAATCTTCTAGCTGTTCACAAATATCTATCATTTTCATACCGGGCTTGATCCATGACATGACCCATCTTCGCGTTTGCCTGTGTGCTTCGGCAGCTTGACGCAAATCTCTGTAGAAGTCCGTGTGCGCCACATCGAGCGCTTTTTTTTCCTCACTTGTCATTCTATTCACAGCCAAAGTGTTGTCCAGAGAGTCTCTCGGTTTTGGGTGCTCGCATATTTCACCAACTGGATAATTTGCGTCAGCGAACAGCTCACAAATGGGTATGCTCGGAGGGTTGGTTTGCTTGGGACCTTCGGTGGTTGGTTTTTTTTTGGGCTTCTTTTTTTTCTTTTTTTTTGCTTCGGCGTTGTCATCGATGGTGACTTCGTCGGCTTCTTCGCCTTCCTCTGCGTTTATGTCCAGATTTTCCACGCCATTTGTCACCTCCGTGGTTTGACCAGTTGGTTTCTTCTTTTTTTTCTTCTTTTTCTTGGCGGCACCATCAGCAGAAACGGGCGTGTTCAGCACTTCCTCTTCTTCTTCGCTATTTTCTATTTTGTCTTTTAGTTCATCTTTTTTTTCGACCTCCTCCAAAGACATTTTTTCCAATTTCTTTATTTTTTATTTTTAATGGTAACAAAGAAAATATTTTTTTTTTCTTTTCAGAGTTAAAAAAGAGGCGCAGAAGAATTTGCTTATTTAAAAAAACATGATTTCAAAATTTTCAAATATATATGTATACCATGAAAATATTTTGGCAATTATGCTAAATATTATTTTTTAATAATTTAAAAATAGTTTTAAATTAATTGTCTTGATTTTAGAAGAATGAAAAAAAATATTTTTGGTATGTTTTCATTAAGCTCTAACATGCAAGTGATAATCTCAAATGAGTTCAAAAGTAAATTTTGTATTTTTAGTTTAAGCTTTGAAAATCTATAAAATGTTCTCTAAATTTTAATTTTAATACAAATTTGCCTAAAAATTAATAAAAAAAAATAGCATTTTAAAAAAGTACTTAACACTAGAAGATCCAAATTTTTTTAGACCTCAAGACCTAAAGACCTCAAGACATCAAGACCCAAGAAGTCTAAAAAATTTTTAATAACATTTAATGAAAATAAATATTTTTTTTTGGTCATTTTAATCATATATTTTATAATTTTTTATCATTATTAAAATAAAATTAATAATAAAATTCAAACAGCTTTAAAATTGCTGAATATTATGAATAATTAGTACAATATAGAAAAAAATATAAAAGCCCAATTTTTTTTAATCATTAAGGCTACAAAATTCTTAAAAACTTATTTTTATTTAAAATAAAAACAAAGGATTTTTATAGCTATGATTTATCTTTTATTGTACTATTCTATGTTATAATGAATACAAAAATAATTAATTAATTCAAATATTTTAAAAACCACTGAATCTAAGGACAAAATTAGTGAAAATATTTAAATTTTTCACTAGTATAATAAACTTTATAGGTCTTTATTATTTTTTTAATGACGTTTAATTATTAAAATAATAAAATCTTTTTCAAGATTTACATTAATTTTTTGTTATTAAATTAAGTGACAAAAAATTGGCCTTGTGAAATTTCATACAAAACTCCCAATACAAAAATGAAAAATTTTTCTAACTTTTGTTCTAAATGTCAAAAACTTGTTCTGCAAATGTAACAAAGTGTAACAACTTTTGTTTCACCTACCGCGAAAGTCTGCAAAATCGTGTGCAAATTAAATGCGCTTTATTTTTAATACTTTTAGATAGGGTGCAATTTTGCAGAATTTGCACAGATTTTGCAGACTTTCGCGGTAGGTGAAACAAAAGTTGTTAAACTTTGTTACATTTGCAGAACAAGTTTTTGACATTTAGAACAAAAGTTGGAAAAATTTTTCATTTTTGTATTGGAAGTTTTTTATGAAATTTCACAATGGCCAAAAAATTCGATCATTTTAAGTTGGACTTTTATTTAATTAAACTTTTGATAGTGTAACACCCCTTGATCCCTAGGCCCTGTCTCTCTCTTTCTTTATACAGTATTGCACAAAAATTTAGACGCACCAGTTTTTTTCATATGTTTATTTAGTTAAACATTAAAAAATTAAAATTTATTTTAAAAATTTATATTTATTTATTTGTAAATCTGTATCGAGCGTTAGCTCCTTCAGAGAAAAATAAAAATAAAAATAAAATTAAATCAAAATAAAATGATTAAAATAAAATAAGAATTTAAAAATATAGTGAAATAAATGAAATGTCCAAAGGAAATGAGAAAAAAAAAAAAAAAAAAAAAGAGACAAAAGTTATTTCGGTTTAGTTTTCAGAGAAAAAAGAGTCTATGACAAGGTAGCAATTACACAATGAACAAATCTTGATTCGAAACCTCGTCTGTATTCATTTACCAGTCTAAGAAGTAATGGGACAGAATAAGTAAGTCAAACCCTGACATATCTTTCGCTTAATTCAAAAAGCCGGTTCGTAATTGTATGAATTTTTAATTTTATTTGGGCCTCGTGGTATAAAATTCTTGATGGGGTGTCAAACCTTAGATTAAGAATGGACCGAACTGCTGAGTTTTGAATAGTTTGAAGTTTTTTAATGTTGGTATCAGATAAAGAGTTTAAACAGGGAAAATTATAGTCTAAAATGGAACCAATAAGCGATTTATATAAATTTCCAAGTGTTTTGTGATGTAGGCGCCAGTTTTTATTAGATAAAATTTTAATTAAATTTAGCCTAGAGTTGCAACGCTCTTTTAATTCATCAATCAATGGACTAAAGGTTAGTCGTGAGTCAAATCTGATGCCTAGGAATTTAATTTCATCCTGTCGCTTTAAATTGTGCCCATATATTTTCAGATCAAGACTGAGCTCTTTTCTTGTTGATTTTGTGAATATCATATAACAAGATTTTTCAATTGAAATCTTCATTTTCCATTTTGTTAACCATGGTTCCAATTCTTTAAGGTAAGTATTGATCCTATGTTCAATGTTTCTTTTAGATTTATAGATAAAAAAAGTAACTAAGTCATCAGCGAAAAGAAGAGAGTATTCATTATTTGTTTTATCCCTTTTTGGTATATCATTAATAAAAATACTAAATAAGAGGGGGCTAATTACTGAGCCTTGTGGTACTCCGGCTTTGATTGGGAAATCATTGCTATTTTGTCCATTCACATTTACACAAAACGATCTTGAGTTTAGAAAGGATCTGATCCAAGAAATTAAGTACTTAGGCAATTGCATTTTGATCATTTTGTACACAAGTCCTT
This sequence comes from Brachionus paranguensis, assembly GCA_016802215.1. NCBI lineage: Eukaryota > Metazoa > Rotifera > Eurotatoria > Ploima > Brachionidae > Brachionus > Brachionus paranguensis. Next base: position 6,668,411 of record JAESIX010000004.1, read on the forward strand.
CATGCCAGACTCTGTCAAATGCTTTTGATATATCAAAAAAAAGACAACATATTTTTTTTTTCCTGTTAAACGATTCAGTTATTTTTTGAATAAGAAAAAAGAGATTGTCCGCTGTACGTCTAAGTTTTCGGAATCCTGATTGCTCTCGAATGAGTAAAAAATTTTTCTCAATGTAATTGTAAAGCCTTGTATAAATTATTCGTTCAAGTAATTTGCCTAGACAACTGGTCAAGCTAATAGGGCGATAGTTCGACGGATCCTGTGTTGGTGGAACCTTTTTTGGTATCATTGTAACTTGTGCTTTTTTCCAGTTATTTGGTATTTGGCTAGTTGTTAAACTTAGATTGAAGAGTTTTAAAATGTCATAAAGAGTTGACTCAGGTAGATTTTTGAGCATTAAACTGTGAATTAAGTCAGGACCAGATGCTGAATTTTCTTTAATTTTATTAATTGCAAGTATAATTTCAGTGATGCTAATTGATTCAAAAAGATAATTCTTGTTTTTTTCAGAAAAAAAGTTTGAAATTTCATAGTCGACTTCAGATTCCGTGGTTAAATTTGTTAGGTCAGGATTTGGAGTAAACGTTGAAGCCAATAGCTCACCAAAAAGCTGTCCTTTTTCTTCATCTGATTTGAAAAAAATATTGTTTAAAACTAAAGTTGGTATCATGTTTGAACTTGTTTTTGTTCGAAACTTATTGATTTTGCGCCAGAACGGCCTAGTAGATAAGGGATTCTTACCCATTTTTTCGATGAAATTGAGCCAATTTTGATTTCTATACTCGCATAGCTTTTTTCGTAGGTCACTTGTAAGTTGATTAAATTGTGTTTTTAAAAGTGGACATTGAGTTTTTTTAAATTTTCTTCTAACTTTCCTACGTAATTTTATAACACCGACAATGTCATGGGGTAGTGTTGATTTAAACGATTTGTTTGATTGTTTTGGGATGCTTTTTTCAGCTGCTTCAAGGATATTCTCAGTAATGAATTCATTTAGTTCATTAATATTTGAAGGTGGTTGCTTTTGATTAGAGCTCAAAATTGCTCTAAAGCTGTTCCAATCTGCTTTTTTAAAGTCAAGTTTGTCTTGTGCTTGTTTCTCAATTATAAAATGCTCCACTGAGAGGCATGTCCGAATCGGATAGTGGTCACTTGTCATGTCATCGTTTTCAAGGACTTTGAAGTCTGTAATTTTGTCTAAGAGGGAAGAAGGTACAAGAAAAAGGTCTAGAATTTCAAAGTATTGTCTATTAAAAATATTGAAAGTTGGTGACTTATCATTGATTACTGAAACATTGAGCTCATTTAAAACTCTTTCAAGTACTTGACCATTTTCATTTTCTCCAATACATCCAATCTGTTTGGTTTTCGAATTCAGGTCTCCGCCAATTATAAATTTAGTGCAGTTTTTTGAAATTTTTGAGAAAAGTTCGAAAAGAAGAAGTTTATTAGGAGGGTTGTATAGGCTGAAAATGAAAAAAGGATAGTCTCTAAGCTTTATTTGAACACACAAGAGTTCAAGTGAAAAATTATCAAATGAGGAGTCTATGGAAAATTCAATACCATATATATAAGATAAAAATAAGAATATAAGATAAAAATCGATTTTTAATAAAACTAGCTCTGCCCTTCAAAATGATACAAAATACATGATAAGTCCTTTTATCACTTAGCTGAAAAATTTAAATTAAAATATAGCACAAAAATGTCAATCAAAAAATTTTGCACAAAAGTTTAGACGCACATCATTAATCTTTAATTAAAAATTGATGAATTAACTTAAATGGATTTCTAATTATCTTCTAATTAAAATATATTCAATTAGTGTTAATATTATATCACTCGAGCGTAGTAAAATTGACTATAGTGATCTTTATGTCAATGAATCTGATGAAACTGAACCAACAACAAATATTGAGTCCTACAATGCAGCTCCAAAAACTCCAGAGTTTTCTGAAAACTGGAATATGGAACAAAAATCAAGCCATTCCTCAGCATCAAGTGACACTAGTCTTAACACCCCAGTCTTAAAAAATTTTGTTCTTCAAAAACCGAGTGATGACCAGTCTCAGGTTACTAGCCAGAACAAATCAATTTCGAAAACAAATCTCACTCCAGTTTTTACAAAAAACCGTCCAAAACGTCAATCAGAAAGCGAATCGAAAAGCAAACCGAAAAAACAGTCGACAAATCGCGAAGAAGAAGAAGACGAATTTGAGAGTTTTTTTTCTAATGAATCAATTACGAATTCGAATCAGAATCAGATCCAAAATCGACACGAAAATCCATGAATTAGTTTCTTTTCCTTTTTTTTAAAAACGTTATAAAAATGAACAAAAAAATAAAATCCACTTCAAAAAACAGGTTAGTAATTATTCATTGGAACTGTAATCATTTACCCAGTAAGACTGAACTTTTGAAACAATTTTTATCCAAGGAATCCCCTGACTTACTTTCTGATTGACGTTTTGGACGGTTTTTTGTAAAAACTGGAGTGAGATTTGTTTTCGAAATTGATTTGTTCTGGCTAGTAACCTGAGACTGGTCATCACTCGGTTTTTGAAGAACAAAATTTTTTAAGACTGGGGTGTTAAGACTAGTGTCACTTGATGCTGAGGAATGGCTTGATTTTTGTTCCATATTCCAGTTTTCAGAAAACTCTGGAGTTTTTGGAGCTGCATTGTAGGACTCAATATTTGTTGTTGGTTCAGTTTCATCAGATTCATTGACATAAAGATCACTATAGTCAATTTTACTACGCTCGAGTGATATAATATTAACACTAATTGAATATATTTTAATTAGAAGATAATTAGAAATCCATTTAAGTTAATTCATCAATTTTTAATTAAAGATTAATGATGTGCGTCTAAACTTTTGTGCAAAATTTTTTGATTGACATTTTTGTGCTATATTTTAATTTAAATTTTTCAGCTAAGTGATAAAAGGACTTATCATGTATTTTGTATCATTTTGAAGGGCAGAGCTAGTTTTATTAAAAATCGATTTTTATCTTATATTCTTATTTTTATCTTATATATATGGTATTGAATTTTCCATAGACTCCTCATTTGATAATTTTTCACTTGAACTCTTGTGTGTTCAAATAAAGCTTAGAGACTATCCTTTTTTCATTTTCAGCCTATACAACCCTCCTAATAAACTTCTTCTTTTCGAACTTTTCTCAAAAATTTCAAAAAACTGCACTAAATTTATAATTGGCGGAGACCTGAATTCGAAAACCAAACAGATTGGATGTATTGGAGAAAATGAAAATGGTCAAGTACTTGAAAGAGTTTTAAATGAGCTCAATGTTTCAGTAATCAATGATAAGTCACCAACTTTCAATATTTTTAATAGACAATACTTTGAAATTCTAGACCTTTTTCTTGTACCTTCTTCCCTCTTAGACAAAATTACAGACTTCAAAGTCCTTGAAAACGATGACATGACAAGTGACCACTATCCGATTCGGACATGCCTCTCAGTGGAGCATTTTATAATTGAGAAACAAGCACAAGACAAACTTGACTTTAAAAAAGCAGATTGGAACAGCTTTAGAGCAATTTTGAGCTCTAATCAAAAGCAACCACCTTCAAATATTAATGAACTAAATGAATTCATTACTGAGAATATCCTTGAAGCAGCTGAAAAAAGCATCCCAAAACAATCAAACAAATCGTTTAAATCAACACTACCCCATGACATTGTCGGTGTTATAAAATTACGTAGGAAAGTTAGAAGAAAATTTAAAAAAACTCAATGTCCACTTTTAAAAACACAATTTAATCAACTTACAAGTGACCTACGAAAAAAGCTATGCGAGTATAGAAATCAAAATTGGCTCAATTTCATCGAAAAAATGGGTAAGAATCCCTTATCTACTAGGCCGTTCTGGCGCAAAATCAATAAGTTTCGAACAAAAACAAGTTCAAACATGATACCAACTTTAGTTTTAAACAATATTTTTTTCAAATCAGATGAAGAAAAAGGACAGCTTTTTGGTGAGCTATTGGCTTCAACGTTTACTCCAAATCCTGACCTAACAAATTTAACCACGGAATCTGAAGTCGACTATGAAATTTCAAACTTTTTTTCTGAAAAAAACAAGAATTATCTTTTTGAATCAATTAGCATCACTGAAATTATACTTGCAATTAATAAAATTAAAGAAAATTCAGCATCTGGTCCTGACTTAATTCACAGTTTAATGCTCAAAAATCTACCTGAGTCAACTCTTTATGACATTTTAAAACTCTTCAATCTAAGTTTAACAACTAGCCAAATACCAAATAACTGGAAAAAAGCACAAGTTACAATGATACCAAAAAAGGTTCCACCAACACAGGATCCGTCGAACTATCGCCCTATTAGCTTGACCAGTTGTCTAGGCAAATTACTTGAACGAATAATTTATACAAGGCTTTACAATTACATTGAGAAAAATTTTTTACTCATTCGAGAGCAATCAGGATTCCGAAAACTTAGACGTACAGCGGACAATCTCTTTTTTCTTATTCAAAAAATAACTGAATCGTTTAACAGGAAAAAAAAAAATATGTTGTCTTTTTTTTGATATATCAAAAGCATTTGACAGAGTCTGGCATGAAGGACTTGTGTACAAAATGATCAAAATGCAATTGCCTAAGTACTTAATTTCTTGGATCAGATCCTTTCTAAACTCAAGATCGTTTTGTGTAAATGTGAATGGACAAAATAGCAATGATTTCCCAATCAAAGCCGGAGTACCACAAGGCTCAGTAATTAGCCCCCTCTTATTTAGTATTTTTATTAATGATATACCAAAAAGGGATAAAACAAATAATGAATACTCTCTTCTTTTCGCTGATGACTTAGTTACTTTTTTTATCTATAAATCTAAAAGAAACATTGAACATAGGATCAATACTTACCTTAAAGAATTGGAACCATGGTTAACAAAATGGAAAATGAAGATTTCAATTGAAAAATCTTGTTATATGATATTCACAAAATCAACAAGAAAAGAGCTCAGTCTTGATCTGAAAATATATGGGCACAATTTAAAGCGACAGGATGAAATTAAATTCCTAGGCATCAGATTTGACTCACGACTAACCTTTAGTCCATTGATTGATGAATTAAAAGAGCGTTGCAACTCTAGGCTAAATTTAATTAAAATTTTATCTAATAAAAACTGGCGCCTACATCACAAAACACTTGGAAATTTATATAAATCGCTTATTGGTTCCATTTTAGACTATAATTTTCCCTGTTTAAACTCTTTATCTGATACCAACATTAAAAAACTTCAAACTATTCAAAACTCAGCAGTTCGGTCCATTCTTAATCTAAGGTTTGACACCCCATCAAGAATTTTATACCACGAGGCCCAAATAAAATTAAAAATTCATACAATTACGAACCGGCTTTTTGAATTAAGCGAAAGATATGTCAGGGTTGGACTTACTAATTCTGTCCCATTACTTCTTAGACTGGTAAATGAATACAGACGAGGTTTCGAATCAAGATTTGTTAACTATCCAACTCCATTGTGTAATTGCTACCTTGTCATAGACTCTTTTTTCTCTGAAAACTAAACCGAAATAACTTTTTTTTTTTCTTTTTTTTTTTTTTTTTTCCCTCATTTCCTTCTGACATCTCATTTATTTCACTATATTTTTAAATTCTTATTTTATTTTTTAACTTTTATTTTAATCATTTTATTTTGATTTAATTTTATTTTTATTTTTATTTTTCTCTGAAGGAGCTAACGCTCGATACAGATTTACAAATAAATAATAAATAATAAATAATAATTATATATGAAACATCGCTATAAAACTTTCGGTTCCGTGCCTGTGACTAACTAAAATAATACCCCGAAAAAATTAGAAACCTTGGTAAAAAAATGGGTAAAAAAAGCGTTACCAATGAAGTTAGATGTCAGATAATTGGTCTCCTAAAAGATAAGTCTAAAAGTAATAGGGATATAGCTTTTTAGTGTGAGTATCAGAAAAATGTGTGAGACCTTCTCTTGATTTTATTTAATAGCAGCTATGCTACTGATTTTTTTTTAGTCGATTATTAAATCGATTGATTTATTCTAGTTGATTATAAAATCGACTAATTTTTTTTAGTCGAATATTAATAAAATGATGGTAGTATCAGAAAATTTATAGAATATTTATTTATAATTTGGTATATTTATTTTAAATCGTTTTAAATTTATCTTTTTAAATCTTTTTAAATTTTTTGAATATTTTTTTTAAATAATAAGAAATTAAATAATTTCAAATAAATCGTAAAATTGTAAATTTAGTCAATTTTTAAAATATATTTTAAAGACTTTATTGATAAAAAAAGAATATCTTTGCTAATTAAATACTATGCATTATAACTATTAAAAATTAACAATTAACGTAATAACTATTCATTTCGATATAAATTAGTCTATTTAATATTTAACTAAAAAAAATTAGTCTAATTAATAATCAACTAAAATAAATTAGTCGATTTAATATTCGACTAAAATAAATTAATTGATTTAATAATTAACTAAAAAAAATAATCGATTAAAAGTTAGTCAAATAATAAATCGATTATTGATAATCGATTGCCAACACTACTCATGAATGATAGCTGCTCACTAATGGAGGCCAGATTTCTTTAGATGTTACGCGGTTAGAGTCCTTGACTACGATAGGATCAAGTAAATTGACTAAATACCATCATTAACAAAAGTATCACTAGTTACAAGTTAATCAAAGATTGTATTTTTAATTTCATCACTAATCAATAAATTTGGAAACGAATGATTAAGCAGAGCTGGTGTAATGTAATCACTCCACTCCACGTCTGGCATGAAAAAATCACCCATCACAGGAACACTGGAATACTCCTTACGTCCTACGATTTGTGAAGCAGCTTATAGTGATTTCAATATTTCGTGATCACTGGCGAAGGAATCTTTTAAGATTTGTTTGAACCTTTTATAAAGGTTTTAGAACAAATTGTTATTTTTATTTATTTATTTGTGTTATTTATTAAGCTTTATATTCAGGGATGTTTAGAGGATGAATTAAGGTTAATATCTTTTTTTTATTTCATTCTCGTAATAATTTGTTTGTTTGATTCAATTAACGCCAATTATGACGTTGCAAAAAAAAACAAGAGAAAATGAAATTTTTGGAAAAGATAAAAGTATTTAAGGAATTCATAATAAATTACATGCTACACTTAGTTAATTTGTATATTATTTCCAAATGCTAATTTTTGGAAAATAACAAGTATCTTTAATTGGAATAAGTTATTTCTGTATAAATAGTGGATTTTAATTCAAGTAAAATAACGTAAAAACCATGTGTCGTAGATCTTCTGTATTTCTATTTAAATTTTTTCTTATCACGAAGTTACAGAATAGTGAGTCAAAAAGAAATCAAGTTTCTTGGCATTAAATTTGATTCTAGGTTAAACTTAAATATACTGGTAGATAAAATTAAAGAACGCTGCAATAAAAGATTAAATATTATTAAGATATTGTCAAATAAAAAATGTGGTCTTACTCAAAACACACTAGGAAATTTATATAAAACTTTAGTCGGATCAATTTTAGACTATTCTTTTCCATGCTTGAATTCATTTTCAGAAAATAATATCAAAAAACTACAATCAATTCAGAATACAGCAGTCAGATCTATCCTTAAGTTAAAATATGATACTCCCTCCAACATGTTGCATCATGAGGCTTTCAATAAACTTAAATTACTAACAGTCTCGAATCGGCTTTTTGAGTTGAGTGAGAGATATGCTGGGACAGGACTGAGTCATTCTATTCCATTGGTTGTCAGACTAGTGGATGAATACAAACAAGGCTTCGAATCAAGATATATTGAATACCCTACTCCATTGTGTAATTGCTACCTTACTATTTCCTCTTTTTTTCATGAAGCTTCAACTATATAAACTTCTGTCACATGTAACAACCTATTTCAATATATGTCTTTTAAACTTTCTTTAAATTTTTTTTTAGCTGATTTACTTTATTTTTTATTTTTTTTATACTTTATTCTGAAGGAGCTCTAGCTCGGTAAGAAAACAAATAAATAAATAAATAAAAGTTATATTTTTAAAATTCATCCAAAGAAAATGTTTAAGATTTTACTACGCAAAAGAAATTTTAAAAATTCAAGATAAACAAAAACGCCATATTTAAATTTTTAGATCAAAACTCGATTCAAAAAATATATCAAATGAAAAAAGCAAAATTTTGATTCATGCTTGATTTAAACTGATTTTAACCTTAGGATGTTGGATTTTTCTTTTTTTATAGCGTTACAACCGGTGTGAGTTTTTTAAAACTGTTTCTTTTTCATTTAATTTATATTTTCAAAAAAAACTGAATATTAAATGGTTTTCAAATAAAAAATAAAGAAAGATTTTTTTATTATAAAAATTGATTGGAACCTCTTTTTTAATTTTGTTCGTTTGATTTTCAGTATTTACTTTAAAAAAATTATAAAATTTTCAACAAAAGCAATTTTAATAATTTCCTTATGATTTTATGGCCTATGGGATATCCAAAAACCTAAGCGCGTATTTTTAATAATGTTTGAGACTAATAAATTAAAAATTTTTATTTCTTAAAAACATAATTAAATTTCTAATTCTATTAATGATTTTAAATAAAAAATATCTTATAATATATTTTAGTTTAAATTTAAATTTAATTATTTGATCAAAAAATGTTTTCGGTAATACTGGTGACTCATCTGAAGCCTTAGTGGTGAGTTGAGATATTGAAAAAAAAATAATGTTCTTGAAAAGATAAAAATATAATTAAAGATAAATCAATATCTTAAATTTTCAAAACTTACTAGTTCTCATTAGTTGTAAAAAATTATTCTGTATTTAATGACTGTCTTTCTGTCAACTTCTGTAGAAATTCAGTTTTTAAAGTATCTATTTTACCAAATTTTGATTGTTCTCTATGTTAAGAAAATTATTGAATCTGCAAAAAGTCATCATTTTTCACTATTTGAATTGTGGAAGTCAAAATTTTAAGCTAATGACTTCAAAAAAATAAATATCCGAAAATCTAATTTATTAATTTATTTTTTAGCAAATTCTGACTTTAGATAAATAATTTCAAAGACTTGATTAAACTAAATTTTGTGTGAATTTTGTAAATATTTAACATAAAAAGAATTATATACCGAAACCAAATTAACTATCAACTCTTAAGTGACATTTTATCAACTTTTAAAAATTATTTATTATTTTAAAAATTATTTTAAAAATTAAATTACAGATTAAAGAAATAAATAAATAAATCTTTTAAAAATTATTTATATCCAATTCATGGTATTAAAAGTATTTTTGCTTTAATAAAACCGATAAATAATAAATTATTTATTCAATTACAATAATATTAAATTTGACATTATTTTGTACTGAATTTAGTATAATAAATATGAAATTTTTAAATCAATCTTTAGCTTTTATTTCGATAATTCATTAATACATTAAAAATTTTGATCTAATTTTGAAATTTTTTTCAACATATTAAAGTTTTATTTTTATAAAATACTTTAAAATTTAAAATTGGCCATAAATTAAAGATCATTTTTTAATTTTGAAAATAGTGTCTTTTTTATAAATATCAAAATCTTAATTAATTATCTTTCACAAAAACATCAAATTGATAGAAAATAAAAAATTTAATTATATTTAAACCAACATTAAATAATCAATAAGGTAAAAAGAATTCTCATAAAAAAATATCTTTCCATTGCAACATTAGTTATTTAGTCAAAAATAAAAGATATTTTTAAATTCAATGTTTAATTCGAACAATCCTTTCTTTTAATTGTTTTTCTTTTATTTTATGCAAATATTAAATATTTTTTTTAAACTGCCTTTCAAATAAAAAATTTTATTTAAATAAACTTTAACAAAAAAATAACAAACAAATTTAAAAAGAATAACAATTAAATAAATACTAGAGGCCTTGAATTTCTCGCATGGCATTTGGACTAAGCTTTATACAAATGTATCCTTCACTTAGATAAAAATTTGGTCTCAGATCTTGAAGAGAATTTTCTACGGCCAATTTTAAACGCTTAACCGAATTTTCAGCATCGTATTCTTTTTGTCTAAGGTGGAAATTCGGGTCATAATTGATCAAATGGAATGGAGTTTTTTTGACTAAATTTGCACTTTCATCCTCACTTTCCATTTCTTTATCAATGTCTAAATTTGTATCCAAAGCTTTGATCCCTTTAAAACCAAGTTTTGTGACAAATTCCTCCTTTCTTTCGTCTTTTACGATTTCTTCTTCTGGATTTGTTTCCTCTATTAGCAAATCTAAGCTTGTTGTCGTAGTGGTCGTTGTTGTAGTGGTTTGGGTAACCGACACAACTGGTTTGATTGTGGTAGTAGTACTCGATGTAGTAGTGGTAGTAGTACTAGCAGTAGAAGTTTTCTTTGTAGTTAAATCTCCACTTGTTTCTGTGTCAGGAATAATCATGATTTCAGGCTGGACTGTTGTGGAACTTTGCTGCAGAGATGTTGTAGTCGAAAAATTAGATTGAGAACTAATCAAAGCCGATGCTGGTATATTTTCTTCTTTGACAAGATCCGATTCTGTTTGTTTTTGAACAAAAACAGGAAGAATTTTCGACTCTGGGTGAGAATAGCCCCATTGCAAGCAATTTAGGCTCAGTGTTTCCAAAGACTTGCACCTCTGGACGATATAATCAATCACCTTGGACTGTTCACTGGAAATTCTATTCAACACTTGGTTCAATTGGTCTTGAGATATGGCTTTTCGTTTTGAAAAGATGGCACCCAAATCTTGCAATGCCTTCGAGTTAGTCTTGGCTATTTGAAAGTTGAGTAGCAAAAATTCCACAGTAAGCTTCTTTTCTAAGCCTAAGGTCTTTACTTTTTCGACCAAAGCATCCCTTAGAGTATTCAAATTAATGTCAAGTGTTTTCATTTCATTAGTTACAAATGACAATATCTGAGAATTGGTTAGATCCAGCAGTCTGGTCAATGTTCCATTGTGTTGCTCAAGTTTTCTTATATCTTCCATGCTATCTTCAGCAATCTGGCTTGTGATGAGATCAAGCTCTTTGTAAAGCAAGTCATGAACTTTTTTGAGCGTAGTCTTTGAATTTTCCACCGATACTTGTTTTAACTGTTTGAAAAATGCCTCTACCAAAGACCATGCTTGCTTCGAGGTTCTCTCCAGGCCTGGCTTAAGATTTGATTCAGCATGATTGAACTGAGCTTCGGTGTGCATTTTCCTTAGCTCAAGAGCTGACTTGGTCGCCTGAAAACTTGCGACAAGACTTTTTTTCAGACTTCTCTCAAAATCTTTCAAAATAGATTTGGCATCAGAAAGCTTGGCAAGATCCAAATTTCCACTCGTTTTGTCTGTGACAAACCGTTCGGCAGCATATTTCCAATTTGGAGTGGTGTCTCTACCTTTGAAATTTTCAAAACTCTCTGCATTTTGAGCTTACAATTACCTACTAAGAGCCCTGGAAGGAAAAAAAAATTTTCGTCTGGAGAAAAAGTTTCGACTTGGTTCTCTGGTCTTGGAAACTAAAAAAATTAGACAAAAAAAATTCAATTTTTTTTTTAATAAACAAACCATTTATTAATGTGACAAACAAAACTAAAATTATCAAGACTTTCACTGTAAAAAATAAAAGTAAGGATTAAATCAGACCAAAAAAATAGATTGTAAAAAATGTGATTCTAATTAAATTTTAATTGATGTTAAAAAATTGTTTAATTTTAATAGTTTAAGCTTATATTCTTTCGCTTCATTTTAAGCTTTACAAGATTTTTGAAAAGAGAAAATTATACAAATGAGCCTGACTGGTTTGAAAGCTGTGATGGTTAATATACCGTTCACAAGCGTGAATACAGCTAGAAAAAGAACGCCATCAAAGCATACTTTAGCTTCATAGTAGTGAAATAAAACCCAACTTTTTTTAGTTTCATATTTTATACTCTGTGTGGACTTCAAGGATTTTGATTATTTTCGAACACGAGGCAAATTTTTTCTTTTTTTTCAACAATCTCTTGCATTTTCATCCTTGGTTTTAGTGTAATTTTTGCTAGTCATACTATTATGGTGACTAAGCTAATCTGTCATTAAAAAGTGCATCCATGAATTTTAATTGTGAGCGCTTCGAATTACGATTGTCCTAGAAAATCAATTAAATTCGAGCTTAGTTTGCGGAAGTGTTTATTCTGCTGGGAACAAGAGACAGACTTGTACGGAATATTAAAAAAAATCAATTTTTTTTTATTTTTAATTATTTTAAAATTAAATTCTTATTAAAATTTCTAAATAGGAGGTTATCTCTCAATCGATGCTTGGTATTTTTATGCATGTTATTAACACTTGAATCGATCGCGGTATTTATTGTGAGTAATTGTCAAATAATGTGCTGCTCAAATCTGGTTCTAATGCTTGAAAATATTTTCTAAATCCAGGCAGAAATTATTTGATATTTTTTTTTGTTCAGTCGTTTAAAATTTTTTATTCTTATTAATTTAAACGTCATCTATTTGGCATTAAACGAAATTAATTTTGAAAAATATTTAAATTTGGGGTATGAAAATTTTTTCTGGAAATTTTTTATTTTGATATTAAATAAAATTTATCAAAGAACATAAATGAGATTTTTTTTTTAATTGAAAATGAATTTTAAAAAATTGTCCTCTACAAGAACTAATAGCCACAATAACTTGAGCCTGATATACAACAACTTTAGATTGCTTTTAAATAAACTTGTAGGTTGGCTTTAAGATCTAAGATTTGAGTGCTTGAACAAAATTAAATAGTCGGTGTTTATATTTTATTCATTATTATAAAAAAATTAATTTTTATAAATTTGAAAATTCCTTTCGATCAGGTGTAAAATTTCTCTTGCTTCAGTTCACATTACATAAATATCAATTAATGTCCTAATAATAAATAAATCTAGAAATATTTTGAATACGTTTAAAAATAAATTTCATAAAATCATTATTTATGTTTAGCAGCAGAAATGTATTTTTCTAATTTCATTATTCAAACCGTGGATGTTGGATTCAAGAAGAATTGTGATTTAAGTCTAAATTTTTAGCTAAGCTTGTCCTGCAACTTCTCCTCAAATTAGCTCCACAGAATCCGTAAAAATTTCCAGCAAGAATTTAATAAATAATGTAATAGATCAATACAGGTAGCTTTCGAATTAAATAATTCTGGTCAAATTAGAACCAATTTTTTTTTAATTGAGATGCAGACACTTTTTCGAAAAAGGACAGAGTTTAAAGAGATATTTGTCGCGCAGTAACATTAGTCAAGAGGTATTTAAATAATTGATTCCATAATCTAAAATAAATGTATGTTTAGTAGAAGAAATTTTTTTTTTAATTTTAATTTAAGAGTTTAAATTCAAGCAAAAATTTCATTTTAAATTTTTTAGTCAAAATTATGCTTAAAAATCAAAAGATTAAAAAACAGTGCACGTACCTAAAGAAATTTTATATTTTTTGTTGGTGAGTTCAAACGAGTTTATAACTTTCTGTAATGAATCAAAATATATTTTTTTTAATTTTCACACTGCTAGCTGTCAAATTTTTGTCTGAATTTTTTTTTAGAAATTTAAAATGTCATTTTTAGCTGATTTAAAAGATTTTATGGTGCTAAAATTTTTAATTGAATAAAAAATTATTAAAGAAAAAAAAAAGCAATAATGATAGCAGATATAAATCACCAGCATTTTGGGTAGCACATTCAAGAGAAGCGATCAGTTGTCATTTCAAATTTGAAAATATTAAGCGAATTAAAATACCACTTAAGGGAATTTCTAAGGTTTTAAATTTCGGCTCTTTGAAAAAACCTCATACTAGCACAATATTAAGAGAAGTGAAATATAGTGATAGTGATCAACTGGTGAATAATGCTGATCGTCTGAGCTTGGGTGTCAAATCGAAGCGGATTTTCAAGCAAATTCACTCTTTTTTTCCACCTTAGCAAAAGATTCATAATGAGCGTTTTTAGGTATTAGGTATTAAAAATTGCCTGGAAAATTATAATAAAATTGTTCCGAACGGAATTGCAAAGCGATAAATGACTTGAAATTCAAGACACGGATAGCACTAAGAGAGAATAACTATTGCGCTATGTTTTGCTCATAAATTAACCCGTTTCTCATTGTTTTTTCAAATCGAATTTCAACAATAATTAAACTTTGAAAATTCGTGACGGTAAATTAATATATCGGCGGAGTAGAGGGAGAACGAGCGATTTTGGCTGATTCGAGGAAAAAAAAGCGCTCAAGTCGATGTGTGTCTTGAAATTCTCATTATAATTACCGCATAATTTCTGAGCTCGAAAAATTGGTTTGGGATAAATTACAGACAGTAGATGCGAGCTTTGTTTAGCTAGCTTTTTTTTCTTTTTTTTTTTTTAGGGAAAAAAATATAAGAAATATTTGAAATGGGTTCCTTTTTGCTTGAAGTCTTGCATTTAACTTTTTAGTTTTTGAATTTTGTTGCTTTGTTATTGGCGTTCAGATTTTGTTCTCTCTCTTTCTCTCGCTCGTTTTGATTGTAACTTGCTTATCTTATTTTTATGTTAACAAATAGTCTATTTAACCGACAGTCTTATCACTTTAATCATATTATTTTTCCTAGCTAGAACAACAACTCTAATAAAATAAAATAAAATAAAAAAAAAAACCAAAATTATTTTCGTTCTAAAGACAACGTTTTTTGTTTAGATAAAGTAGACCCGGAGCCCACCATGCCCACCATATTGATAAACACCAATTTGAATAGCAGGAAGACCGATAAACAGTCGCCGGCCGACTCGGAGCTAGTGCAGTGCTCGGCAGACGAGCTGGACGACGAATTCAGACAAGACATCAACACCATCATAACCAAACTGCTCAACAAATCGAAGTCGGTAAGTGCCCTTTGCGCTCCACCAAACACTCACAATGGCCATTTGGGCCGAGCTGGCGACCTGTACTGAAACTGTTTTGGGACACCACAATCACATATTTTCTATGCTTTTAAAAATTTATTTAGGCTAATTAGTTACTAGTTTCAAATCGATATTTAATTTCATTAAATCGATAAAAACGTGGTTTTCAACAACACCTAGTGTCTCGAAAAACGCACCGTTCTCTGCTAATATATGGCACACACTTTTCAAATCGGCCCCATTAGTTTTAATTTGAGTGCGGAAAGCAACACCAACAAAATTGAATTTCACAATGACGAGGCTCTTTTTTTGGTGTTTTTCTTCTAATAAATTTTCTTATCTATTTCTATCAGAATGGGCTTTGAATCGCTCGTGTATCACAGCGTTTCCGCAAATCTGATGCTTCAATTGTTTTAGTTTTGAATATTTTTTTTATTTAGACTAATTTGAATTTTTTCTTCTCAAAGTAATTATGCAGGGCTAAAAAGAAGAAATCGAACAATTTTTGTGCTAACTTTTTTCAAGTATTTTACCTTTGTTGCTGTTCTCGGTCGAGTTTTCAGTGTCCATTTTTTTTAAATTTAGTCCAGACAGAACTTTTATTGAGTTTATTTTTTACTTTTTAGGCTAAATTAGTTCATTTTTTAGATCATTTTAAAATATTGCCGAAACAATAAGAAAAGAGTCTTTAATATTTAATATTTTTCTTTCAAATTTCTCCTTGAATTAATTGATATTTGGTAATATTTTTATTATTTTCAGTAATTTATTGATTTATTTATGGACCAATTTAAAAAAAAAACAAAAAAATGCTCAGCAATTAATTTTTACTATTGGCGATTTTAATTTTTACGTGAATTTACGTAAAATTTGGTAAATTTACGTGAAAAAATTTTGACATCTACTAGAATAGAGTTAAAAAGATAAATTTCTATTTTTTTTTAAATTTCGAAAAAGTATTTAAAGATTATTCTAGATAATTTTTTTATGAAAATTAAAAGATTGGACGATAATTACCTCTATCTAAAAAATAATAACTCACATGTTAATTTTAATAAGTATATTGTTAAAAAATGAGCATGACAAATTATGTCTTTTTTTATTTATTATCACAATTTTTTTTTTTTTAAATTATTACTATTATTACTAAAAAATAATAATTATTATTATTATTATTATTTATTAGTTTAAAGCCCCATGGGCAAAAATACAAGAAAAATTAAATTAGATTAAGTAAAAAAAAAAAAAAAAAGAATAATTTGTACATTTGTAATATTTACTAAGTATAAAAGTCTACTTTTAATAGATAAAAAATAATATTTAAAAAATAATAAGTTTGATGTAAAAAATAACTGCATACCCTAAGAAAAAGGATGCCAATGAGTATATTTTTGGAAAATGCCTATAAAACAGTGCGAAATTAGTCGCTATATACTGTAAAAGAAAAGATTTTTTGTACAGAATATGATTTAAATGACCAAGGCTGGTCATTTGCATGGTTTTGTTTTAGCTGTTATTGAAAAATTGATAGAGGTATCTAATAAAGTTAAACGTACTAATATTGAACCAAAAGCTAAACGTGGTCGTAAAGCAAAGGCTACAAAAGCCTTAAAAAGACAATAATATTATGAATTTAATTTTTTGTATTTTTATTTTTTTTAATTACTTTTTTACAATAAAGAAAATATATTTTTCAATTTAAATGATTATTTTTTACAGTTAAGTAATTATAATATACATGATTTTCTGACACAAATTATTTTTTACAAGAAAATAATATTTTTTAGGTTTTTTTTTATAGGTGAGTAATTATTTTTTAGGTACGACTGATTTTTCCCCTAAAAGATTTACCTTACACTAAAAAACGAGTTAGAAATTTTATCGAAATTAAATTATTAAATTTTTAAATCATTAGTTTCATTTTAAAATTTCCTATATAGTATAGATTTTTTTGACATCTACAAAAAGAGTGTTTAAATTTTTCTCCTATTTTTTTTAATCTCAAAAAATGCAATTTCCCTGCTATGCGAGTTAAAAATATATTTAAAATTTTTTTATTAAGATCATTCAAGAATATTGCCGAAATAATAAGAAAAGAGTCTTTAATATTTAATATTTAATACAACAATTGGCCAAAAATAACATACACATGAGACAATAAACATACATGAGACAAACATTTTATCTTAATTTTAATTTTTTAAAAAATTTAATTTCTTTAGATGATTTATTTTTAAAATTCATTTTTGTTTAACAAGAATAGATATTTTTGGCAAACTATTACAAGATATTTTCAATTTTTTCTCAAAAAATTTCAATATTTCAAAGATAATCATCATTATTTATTTATTTGTTTAACCGTACCTAACTAAAGCTCTCTCAGGTAAGGGATTAAAAAGTTTAAAAAACAGCGTTTTTAATATCATTGTGTTTTGGTCAAAAATTTATTTTTTTTTCATGCGTCCCTTGTTACCCAAAAATTAAATTTCGAGTTCACTCTTTTGTTTTAAATAAACATTGAAGCAGATAAGTTTAGCCATATCATTTCAAATAGTTCAATAGTAGTAGTAAACAAGCAGTTTTAATGACAATTTTATGTTTTATTAGTACAATTACTTTTCTGTAGCAAGTTTCATTTTTTGCTTAATAAAATAAGTTTTTTTTGATAGTCTACCCAATCATTTTTGTCTTTAATGGAATTTTTTTATATCTGACACATCCTGAAATGATGCCATGTAAAAAAATGGGCATTGTAAAAAAAAATTAAAAATATTTCCTTTGAAAAGGCTAAAGCTTCCTTTTAAAATTGTATCAGCTGTTTTAGTTTGTAAAACCAACTTTGGTCTTTAAGAGGAAAATTTTTTAAATCTTTTCATTTTTGTTCACAATATTCACAACTCCAACTATCATCTATAAGGAGCATTTCAGCGCTGGAACAAACGAAATCAAACTTTTAGTAATAAATTTATTATGTTTTTAGGAATTTTTGCTTTTCATTTTTTAATTCTCAATACCAACATATTCACTGTTCTGATGCCAAATCCCTCCTGTTTTTCGAGAATTGAATAGCTTTAGTCTGTTTCCATTGATAAAACTTTACGCTAGCAAAAAATTCGACTTGGATCGGATATAAATGGTGAATATTTTTTTTCCCAAAATTTTGGATCGTTAGATAAAAAATCTAAAATCAATTTCAATTTTTCAATAAGGATTTTTTTCATTAGCAAAACTAAGTTAAATGATTCACTTCAACAAACAATAAGAAAATAAGTTTAATTTAGATTTAAAAAAAAGTCAATCAGTCAATAAGCATTCTTGTCTTACATCTAAAAACATTCAATTCTAGCTAACAAAATTTAGCTTATCTCTAAAAAGCAGATTCCGGAAAACAGGAAAAGGAAATTTTCAAATTCCGCCATAAAAAAATTAAAAATTTCAAATGATTTTATTTTTTTTTAATAAAAATTTTTCCCTAATAAACGAAATAAACCTAGATTTTCTGCCAAAATTTTTACCACAATATTCCAGTAGATATTCACGCTTTAAAACAAAAATCTTTATTTAAAATGATAAAAAATACATCAAATGAATTTATTGAAATGTGAAAATCAAAAAAATTAATTTTTTTAATAAAAATTAAACCATAAAAAAGATAGTTTAATTTTTTGTGCTTGAAGTTCAAAATGTATCAAATGTTGAAATAACATTGAAAAAGTACGATGTTTCAAAATTTTTTTCAGTTTCAAAAAAAAATATTTTTAAGTTAATATTTTTTTACTTTTGAATTTTGATCCTTAAGATAATATTTTTAGTTTAAAAAACTATTTACGCTCTGTTTTCCATTTTTTAAAAATTGAGTTTTTGTTAAAATGCATCTAACGAACGTCAATTATCACTTAAGTCAAAATTTATAAAGAAAAAAAAACAAAGTTTTTTGTGTCTAGTCATTTAGGTGAACTATGGTTCACCTATTACTGGAACGATTTTGTTATCAAGTTTTGTGAACTATAATTTAAAAATTGTTCACCCATTTTGAAATTTTTTCATCTATTTAGAAAAAATCTAAATGTAGTATTAAAAAATAAGATAGATAAAAAAAAAATAATTAGATTAAAAATTTAAAGTTTGGCGGAGTTGGTAAAATTTGCGAAATAGATGAATCTATGGTTCACAAAGTCAAACACTTGAAGGGTCAAAAATTAATTTTAATTTTCTTTATTTTTTATTATTTATAGCAAGATGGCCTAACCGGGTGACTTATTTTTTCTATTTTTTGTCTATCGACTCAGTTTTTTTTGAAAACTCCGAATTTATTAACCGAATTAGACCGAATTTTCCGACTCAGCCCCTTAGCAAAAGGGGTTAATGAAGTTAGGGTTAACTCAGAATGGACTTAATTAAAAATACTTAAATTTAATTTTTGTTTTGTTTTGATAGCTTAGGCAGAGGGCTTTCAATATCATGCTTATCTGAGCTATTGGGTATCTATGTTTCTTGTAAAAATTTAATTTAGAGCATTAATCCCTTTCCAAAAACTTCACGTTCTTGCAATTTGGTCAATAATTAAGCTGCTGGAATGATAAGGTAGTCAAATTCAAGATCTCAAAGAGCTCTATAAAATGCTTTTGACAGGAATTGAAAATACTCAACGGTCATTGGATTATTCTATTTTGAAAAAGTAATTTGGCAAATAGGTAATTTGGTAATTTTTCGGACCTTTTACAAAAACATAAATTTTGAAAACATTGATGAGGTCCTATGAAAAAAGTAATTGTATTTTCGGAATCCTCAATATTTTTTCTACCCATAATGCTGCTTTTTAGACAAAATTTTTATTTTTATTTTGCCGTAAAATTCAATCAAAAAAAAATTCACCCCATTCACACATTAAATAATTGCCCCATCTTACTATATGTCTAAAGGCAAAGATTTAAGAAGAGAGCGCATTGGGTATTTGAGAATGTTGAAAGGGTAATACCAGCTCAACCAGATCAGAGCTATTTCTAAAGCTCCTTCAAATTAAACAGAATAACAAAAAAAAATTTAACTTCAATTGTTATATCAGTTTCGAGAATTAAGTTTAGTTTTATTAAAATTAAGTTAAGTTTTTATTAAAGAACAATTTAACTGTCTAATTAAAATTAAATTAAGTTTTTGTTAAAGAACAATTTAACTGTCTAATTATTGACTCTTTAAAGTTTCTTGGTATTTTTATTTTTATATTCATATTCTAGATTTTTAAGATCACAAAAATTAAAATGAAAAAGAATGAAAAAATATTAGATTTTGATTTAATGAATTTTTTTATGTTTAATAAAAGATGAAATTATTTCAATTTTAATTGAATTTAAATATAATTTCATCGGATCTTGTGACAAAAAAATTAAAAACTTCAATTTTTAGCATGAGACTTGTTTTTAATCATTTTTTATGGTTATTCAGATTGCACTTTTTGGTGACAATTAAAAATCTCAAAAAAATTAAAATCTTTTAAATTAAAAATAAAATAAGTTTTTTTCTTTAACTTTTGTAACAAACATAGTTTTTTTCCACCAAAATTCCATAAAAATTTACATTCCAAGTTTATATTTTTTGATTTTTTTTTATTTGAAGGAGCTTTAGCTTGAATAAATAAATAAATATTTATGGTATAATAAATTTAAATTTTAAAAAAAATCAATAATTGAATTAATATTTATAAGACCAAGAAATATGAAGTTTTAAAACTAACTCGCCTTCAATATATCCTCCGCAGATTACACGTTTTGTAGGAATTTTTTGTTACTTAAAACTTGCTCGACTTTATTTATCGATTCTTGAGGAACTGAGTATTTATCTTCTGTTAAAGTTATATACCTTAATATATTCTCGATTCTGGTCTCGACTGAATCGTATGGTATTGGATCAGTTTCCTTCCAACTAGTATCATTGTTAGTATATCCAGTTATCATGGTGCTTGTTTCATTGGAATCATCAGTTGATTTACTCACTGATTTACCGTCATCATTTCGGCAAAAAAATCATCTCCTTCAACCTACTCTTCATCTTTATTTTTTTTTGTCATCACTCAAGGATCCAAAAATTGATCCAGTTTCATCATCCGAGACGGAAATTAGATAAACATAAAAAGACACATAAATAATGTGAGTAGCACATAAAAGAAAAATATTTCATTCAAAAAAGAGAAAATACACTTAAAAAAAATTTTCTAGTCTGTGAATTTCACATAAATTTTTGTTTTTTTTTATTATTTTAATAAAAGCCAAAATAAAGTCATAAACATAAAAATTATTTTATGAAAGCCGCAGTTGTCTGTGCACAATGTACAATTTTTTGTGTGATTCGTGTGATTCGACTTTGCTTCTGGGTATTTTTTAAAAAAGTATTTTAAAAAAGTATTTTTAGTTCAACGCATGAAATAATTTATTTTAAATAATTTATGTTTAACTATCTTTTTTGGAATTTCATTTTAGTGTTTATGTTTTTTTTTTTACTTTTTAGCACTTTAATTGTGAAATTTTTTTATGTGTCATTTTTTATTATTCACTTTTTTTTGTTTATTTAATCTTCGCCCTATCATCTGTTCTGACTTCCGAATCAACTTAGTTTTCAGTCTCGTATTCACCTCCGTCAAGTTTCTCACTATTTAAAGTGAAAATTTCCTCAAATTCTGAGAGAACAGGGCATTGTGAATTTCGAAACAAAAAATCATAAATAAATTTTGAAAATTGAAATTACTTTTTTACTAAGAGTCTAAAAATTGTTCTGCAAAATATATCAGAAGGTATTAACCTTTTACCACCCATATTAAGTCTCTACAAAAACTCTGCAAGTCTGCAAAACACTTATGTATAAAATTTGCAGAGTTATTGCAGATACTAAATTTTATAATAATAATAATAAGCTGCTACAAGTTTAAAAGAAAACTTGTAATAGTATGTATAACCGTACTTTATCAGCTATCTTTAAATTATGTATCACTATAACAGGACAATATCACTATAATCCAAAAGATTTTTGAAATAGTTTGTTGTTTTGACTTTTACTATTTGTTTTGACAGATTATTCCAAGTAGGGACAATTCGGTTCGAAAAGAAGTTGTGTCTTTGTTTAAAATTTTTTGTTAGTTGTCTTTCAAGTCTTTTCCTATGACCTCTCACATTTGAAGCTGGTCCATTTGTGTTAATTGAATTAACAGACTTTTCTGGGTGAAACCAATTGATTTTGTTAAATCCATTTTGAGCTTTAAAAAATTGTATCAAATCACCTATTTCTCTTCTTTTCTCTAATGTTGTCAAACCAATCTTCCCAAGCTTCGCATCGTGGGCAAGATTTTTTAAACCTGGTACCAACTTGGTTGCTCTTCTTTGTACTCTCTCAATTAGTTTTATCTCCTTCTTCCTGTAAGGGTTCCAGACTGGTGCGTCATATTCGAGGTGGGGTCATACTTACTTCGTATACAGCGTTTTGAAAATTTTGACATCCCAAAAAGTAAAAGTTCTTTTAAGCATTGCAAGTGTCGCGTTCGCTTTTGAAACAGCTTGACTGACATGAGTGATCCATTTAAGATCACCTGATAGGATGACCCCCAGGTCTCGTTCACATTTTGTTTTTGCTATGTAATGAATCATGTCGTCGTCCTTCGACATACAGAATTGAATAGGACTAGAAGTAAAATCACGCTTGGAAATTACCACTGCTTTACACTTTTCATAGTTGAAAGCCATTTTCCATTCCTTTGCCCAAGCAACAAGCGAGTCAATATCACGTTGAACACATTCTATGTCAATTCTCTTTTTAACTTGTGCTATTAACTTGCTATCATCAGCAAACAGTTTGAGTAGTTGTTTGACAGCCTCGGGCATGTCATTTATAAATATCACAAATAAAAGTGGTCCAAGAACAGATTCCTGGGGAACACTGCTAAGAACCTGTTTCCATTCTGACTCGTCTTTCCCCAAAATTACTCTCTGCTTTCTATATTTTATAAACTGTGTCAACCACTCGAGTAAACTGCCTTCAAATCCATAGGAATTAAGTTTAGATAAAAGAGATTTGTGACAGACCTTGTCGAAAGCTGAACAATTTTTAAGTTGCCTAATATCGGACCGACTAGAAGCGCCCAATTTGCCTTCAAAAAAAATATAAATCTATTAATCTAAACAAAAATAAATTTTAAATTTAAAAAAATTTTCTGCCTCAATTTTTGAAATAAACCTAGATATTTTGGCAAAATTTTTATTCCAAACAGATTTCACTTTTTGAACCAAATTTACGCAAATTTAATGCAAAAAAAGCATAAAATAAAAATTCCATCTTTGTAGCTCGACTCGTTCACAATAAAATACGACATAGAAGACCTGTTACCACGGAGCAAACCAACCGACAGCGACGACACCACAACCACTACCACCACCACCACCACCACCAACAATTTATCCACCCGAACAAACTGCATCTGTCACAAAATGGCTCGCTTGTTCAGCGACCTGCTGAGCCAATCGCCGAACACGTCCATGAGCAGCCAGGCCGAAACAACCGACCTGCGACAAGTCTACAAGGAAATAAAGCTGCTGCGCAAATACCAATTCGACCTGAACAACAAATTCAACTTGCTCATCGACAAGCTGGACACTCAGATGAGCGCGAGCCCGCCGGCGGCCAAGAGCCCAGCAGCGGCCCCGCCGACCACCGCCAACAAAAACCAAAAACAAGAAGCCAAAGTGGAAGTGAACTTGACCGGTGCCAAAAAACGCAAGTTCAACTCCGTCAAAAACTACTCGCAGTGTGTGCAGGACCCGCCGCGCTCGGCCTCGGTCTCGTCGTCGTCGTCGTCCGAGACCTCGTCCTCGTCGCACACGTCCACCACCACCGAGACGCACCACCATCAGGCCACCCACCACCACCACCACCACCATCACATGGACACCACCACCCGATCTCCGTACATGGTGGGCCACGAGGACTCGAACCCGGAGCTGACCGAAATGGACGACGCGTACGCCGACACCGAGGAGCTGCCCGACTACGAGCTCGACCAGCTGGACGAGCACAAGAACTTCAAGTACCCGATGGCCTTTGCGCACCGCTTGCCCAACTTCAAGTACCCCGGCAACATGCAAGCATTTCAAAGTCTGTCGCAGTCGCTGGGCCACACGCCGCCAAAGACCGCGCTCAACCCCGCGCTCAACCCCAGCCTCAACCAGACCTACGACCTCGATCTGAACGAACTGTTCAAAGGCAACGGCCCCAAGTACCTGCAGCTCGAGTCGTACACAAACTTCAAGCCGCCCATAGTCTTTCAGCACGACAAGTACTTTGTGGACGAGTCGATGGCGGCGCTGTCCTACTCGAAGAGCAAGAGCAGGCGCAACTTTGCCGCCCACTTGACCAAGCTGGTGTTTACGCCGCGCGAACGACTCGAGAGCAACTGCAATGGCCGCTTTGGCAAAAAGGCGCTCGACTCTGTCAGACTGCTCGCCATACGCAACACCATATTCAAGTACTATCCGTGCAAGCAGTCCACGGTCATTTTAAATGGTGACAAAATAACTAGTGGCGACCACGACGAGAACAGTGTTTGGGTGAGAGACTGCATACCGGCCATTGACGAGTCCAACCGCGTCCTCAAAAAACAGCTGGTCGCCTGGTACAAGAAAAATAATCCCAGCATTTTGATTCGGCACAACGGCGGTCCGCAGCACCACGCCGCCCACCACAGTCTTTCGCCGAGCACCAGTGCTTCGCTCAATTGCTCGGCCGGCTTTGTGCACCCGTCCAACATTGACGAGTGCCACGACGCCTTTGACGATGTGGACGAGTGCTGATCGGCGCCAAATTGGCATGCCGCTTTATTTTTAGTCAATCTCGTTTGTTTCCTCAATCTTCACTTTCTTTTCTATAATTTACGCAATAAATTTATTTTTTCTTTTTTCTTTTTTCTTTTTTCTTTTTTCTTTTTTCTTTTTCTTTTTTTTTTTTTTTTTTTCTAAAAAGATGTGTCTAGATTGGTCTCCTGGTTTAAGCAGAAAGTGTCTTTGGTCTCAAGATGCACATGTTTTTTTTGTTGGTACCACTCAGAAATGGTATGTACTTGATAATGATTCCGTGAGTGAGTGTGCGTGAGTGTGTGTGTGTGTGTGATGCTTTGGAGGGGCGTTGTTCTACGTTTTTGTTCCAAAAAACTGGCAATATTTCGTATACTTTTCTACTTTGTTTTTTTTTTCTATTTTTGGTACTGGCCAGAAGCTCTATCAATTTATTGAACTTAAAACTTAAAGCTAATTCTATTTCTCAATTATTATTATTGCTTTTTTTCTACTTTCATTGTTATTATTCTTATTATTATTCTTATTATTATTCTTATTATTATTATAACTACTTTATTGATCTAGTTATGTTGTTGTTTATTTTTGAGAGTATTTGTTGATGTAAAATTTTTCTAAAAATTTTCACCTTTGTTTGCCGCCATGGTTGGACTGAATAATTCGGCCAGTGGCGATTAATTTGCTGCCTTATTATTGCACAAAGTGACTTTGGGATATCTAATTATATAAAAACGATTTTTATGTCTTCAAGTTTTGTTTTTTTTCTCAAGTTTTTGCATTAAATTAAAGCTAGCCGTTTAAATAAACTTTTAAAAAATAATTTTTTTCTCTGTTTAAATGATTTGCACCAACATGGTCCACTTTATCCCTCACACACACACTGAACATGCTAAAAAATGATTTTAAATTTTTATTTTTTCGAAAAATAAATTAAATAAAAAGTCTGTAATTACGAATTTGGATAAAAATGCTTTTAAAATTGTAAATAAATATTATTTTAGTTTTTTACATTTTTTTTACTAATTTTTGAAATATCAAGCCGGCCCTTTTCAAAATTTAAACATCCGATTTAAACACTGCTGTGTATTTTTTGCGAAAAAGGCTCAAAGAATAATGAAAGAATACAGCGATACAGTCAATCCTCCGTACAACGAAACCCCATAGAACGAAAAACCCTATAGAACGAATTCGATTATCAGAACCGATTTCGATCAATGGAAAATTATTTATTTTATTTATTTGTAAATCTGTATCGAGCGTTAGCTCCTTCAGAGAAAAATAAAAATAAAATTAAATCAAAATAAAATGATTAAAATAAAAGTTAAAAAATAAAATAAGAATTTAAAAATATAGTGAAATAAATGAAATGTCAAAAGGAAATGAGAGAAAAAAAAAAAAAAAAAAAAAAAAAGAGACCAAAGTTATTTCGGTTTAGTTTTCAGAGAAAAAAGAGTCTATGACAAGATAGCAATTACACAATGGAGTTGGATAGTTAACAAATCTTGATTCGAAACCTCGTCTGTATTCATTTACCAGTCTAAGAAGTAATGGGACAGAATTATTAAGTCCAACCCTGACATATCTTTCGCTTAATTCAAAAAGCCGGTTCGTAATTGTATGAATTTTTAATTTTATTTGGGCCTCGTGGTATAAAACTCTTGATGGGGTGTCAAACCTTAGATTAAGAATGGATCGAACTGCTGAGTTTTGAATAGTTTGAAGTTTTTTAATGTTGGTATCAGATAAAGAGTTTAAACAGGGAAAATTATAGTCTAAAATGGAACCAATAAGCGATTTATATAAATTTCCAAGTGTTTTGTGATGTAGGCGCCAGTTTTTATTAGATAAAATTTTAATTAAATTTAGCCTAGAGTTGCAACGCTCTTTTAATTCATCAATCAATGGACTAAAGGTTAGCCGCGAGTCAAATCTGATGCCTAGGAATTTAATTTCATCCTGTCGCTTTAAATTGTCCCCATATATTTTTAGATCAAGATTGAGCTCTTCTCTTGTTGATTTTGTGAATATCATATAACAAGATTTTTCAATTGAAATCTTCATTAATGGAAAATGAATACTTTCTATCTTCTATAGAACGAATTTCGATGCAACGAAAACCCGATGCAACAAGGTTCTTCTAACGAACCAATTAATCTTTTTCTTAAGAAATAAACTTCATACAACGAAAAATCAAAAAAAAATTCGCACCTTTATATTATAAAAAAAATCTTGACATTTAATTAACTAAATAACTAATTGCTTTGCCGAACAAAACGAACGTTTACAAAAATATGAAAGCTGATGATGTAAAAGTTTCTAAAGAACGTATTACAGAAATACAAATAAAAATAATATTTCAATTTTATTTACATGTAATATGTCCGGAAGAGAAAAACTAAAACCAATTGTGATTTCTAATTCTGAGAACCCAAGATGTTTTAAGTCAATAAAAAAAGCTGATTTGCCCGTTTACTATCCACACAATAAGAAATCATGGATGGATGGTGCGATATTTAGAGAATGGCTTACAAAGTGGAATAATCAATTAAAAGCAGATAATCGCAAAGTTCTTCTTTTTTTGGACAATTTTAGTGGTCATAAGTCAAATATTTTTTTTTTTAATAGTTTATTTAATATTTAAAAATATATAGCTTTGAGTAATAAAACTCCTTTCGCTATAGGTATTTAAAATTTTAAAAAAAAAAAGTGTCCATAGAAAAGTTATATTAAATTAATTAGATTAATTAGAATTTGAAAGAGGAATAAGAAATGTTACAGAAAAACTGTTGTCCATTGGAAGAGCTCATTTGAGACTTTACAAAGTAAGGTTTTAAGTTTAGAACTTCTTGAGCTTTCAACAAAAACATCAATATAATCCTGTATGAGTGAAGTAATGAGTGTGTTTTTATATATTAAACTTTTTTTTATGTACTTTTCAAGCAGGATTCTGAGTCTTGATTCAATTCTATCAAATAACATTGGTGAAAATATAAAAATCGCATTTTTTCCTGCTAATTGTACGTCTGTTTTGCAGCCCTTAGATCAAGGAATTATTCAATCGTTCAAAGTCAAATATCGTACCGATGTAGCGCGTGAAAGATTACATGCAATCGAACATGGCTCGAATGTGCCAACAATTAACGTCCTTTCAGCTATATATAAAATAAAACGTGCTTGGGATAATGTTTCCGCTACAACAATTCAAAAATGCTTTCGAAAAGCTGGTTTCAATGGTGACTTTTTATTTGATTTAACCAACGACTGCGACTCTGAAGACGAATTTAAAGAATTATCTACATTCGAAAAAAAAATAGATTTCGAAAAATATGCTTATGTTTCAGGCGACTCAAATTTAGCAGCACGTGGTTCGCTTTCTGATTTGGAAATTTTAAATACAGTTGCTACAAAAAAAGAACAATCAGACAATAGTGACAGTGAAATTGAAGAGTTAACTCAACCGAAAAAGTCAATCATTAGTTCAAAAGAAGCGATCGAACGAATTAACGATTTAAAAGATTTTTTTTTACGATTTAAAATAAACAAGAATATGATTCATCAAATATCGTTAACTTTTTGTTTAATATTGAAAATTTGGTAATTGAAAAAAGTTGTAATAAACAAACAACTATTACTTCGTATGTTAAAAAGGATTAATTTTTCTTTTCATTTTATTTTTTTATAAATTTTTTCACCTTTTTCATTTTAATAAAAATTCAAAATAATAAATCTTAAAATTTATTCAATGCTTTTGTATGGGATTTTCGATAGAACGAATTTCGATACAACGAATATAAAAATTTCCGCCCAACTTTGTCGTTATATCGAGGATTGACTGTATGTATTTTACTTTAGATCAAGACCAATTGAACACATAATTCATTGGTATATCAACCATATTTAAAGAATAGAAGTATGAATTGCGGAATAGATATACATATACCCAAGGATTGATTCTTATATAAGACATTGTAAGATTTTGTTATAATTGGCATGGTGAAATTTCATACAAAACTTCCAATACAAAAATAAAAAAAATTTATAACTTTTGTTCTTAAAGTCAAAATTTTGCTCTGTAAATGAAACATGCGGAAGTCTGCAAAATCTTGCTAATTCTGAAAAATTTCACCCTATTTAAAAGTATTAAAAACAAAACACAATTTATTTGCAAATAATTTGCAGACTTACGCAGTAGGTGAACAAAAGTTTTTTCACTTTGTTCAATTTGCAGAACAAGTTTTTGACATTTAGAACAAATGTTATAAAATTTTTTTATTTTTGTATTTTTAGTTTTGTATACAATTTAACAATGCCGTAACAATTTAAGATTTTAAAATAAAAAATTATATATATTTATTTTATAAATTCTTCGATCCAAACTAGTTTTGGGTTCCGTACAAGCGGACACTTAACCGGCAAATTTTTTTAGAAACCGTGACCGAGTCCGCATTGACCGGCCAACTCTTTGGCGGGCGGTTAGATGGCCGGTTATCTGGGCGGTCAAAATTTTGGACCGTATAAAAATACTGTCAGACAAAAACGGGCGGTCAAAAATTACATTAAAAAAAAATTAAAATTAAAAACTTTTTTTTTCAAAAAGGTGCTCATTATGTAATAGTCTTTTTTGTTTTAAAAAAAAAATTGTTTTTAATTTTAAAGACTTTTTTTGTTGTTTTATCAAAATAAATATTACATAAAAAAATATTTTTTTTTAATGTAATTTTTGACCACCCGTATTCCTTTGACGGGATTTTCTGACGGTCCAAAATTTTGACCGCCAAGCTAACCGGCCAAATGATCGCAAAAAACCGTCCGTGAAATGGACCGGTTTGTTATATTTTTAATTGAAATGTATTTTTAATATTAATTAAAATTGCTCTAATAAAGTTAAGAATTTTAACTTCATATTCATTTAATGTATTTTTATTATCAAAAAAAAAAATATCAGTCTAATTCCATGGTTCGTTCTCATGAATTTTTCAATAGATATCTAATTGATATTTTGATTTCAAAAAGAAAAATTTGAGAATGAGAATCTCAAGAGTTTCTCATCTATTCTATCGATACTTTTCTAATTTTGTTTGATTTGGATCTAAAAAAAGAGAAACTTCAAACATTGAATTACTTTTGGGTTTAATGATGGATAATGATTTCATTTAATATTTAATAAAACTTTATTATTTTTAAAATTATTAAGTTTATTTACAATAATGGTAAAATTAAATTTCTGTTAATGAAATTATTTCTAATTCTTATAATTTCAGATTTCAAATATTAAAAAAACATAAGATAAAAAAAATTTGATGTAAATATTTTAGTTAAAACTATTTAATAAAATAAACGCAGCCTAAAAAAACAGGGTAGTCAGACCTTTCCGACAATTTTAACTAAATGAAATAACAAAATTTATTTTTTAAAGCTAAATTAATTATAGGTTTAGGGTAGGGTTGTTAATTGAACTAAAATTCGAAAACTTGAAGTTTTTGATAAAAGTTCAAGTTAGTTTTTTACATATTTGAAGTATTTCAAACTTTATATTTTTGACTTAAAAAAAAAAAAGTTTCAAACTTCTAAATTTCAATTTCAATTGCATTCCAAACTTGAAATTCAAAGCTTGAAAAAAAAGTCTGAAATTTAAAATTGCAAACTTTTAAATTTTGAATATTAAGTGTTACATTTTGAAATTTTTGGAATTTAAACTCTAAATAATTTAACTTTAAATTTACAAAAAAGAAATTTAGCTCTATAATTTGTTTAGAATGCTTACTGATATTTCTAATTCGTCAAATACACCGTCCAGTAATTCCGATGCGACCCCTACTACCACAAAAAAAAGAAAAGCGATGGAGCCGAGATCTTGGGTATGGTTAAATGATTACGCAACTAAAATAAATCCTAACTCAGCTAAATGTAATTTGTGTACACCTCCCTCATTCATCACTATATATAATGGTTCAACAAATGAGATATCCAAACATCTTATGCTTAAACACAGCATTACCGAAAAATCAATTAAACCTGCACAGCCTTCGAAACGCACTCGACTAGATTTTGAGGATGATGAGGAGCAAGAAAACTTAACTCAGCCGAAAGTGATTGAAGAGTACACGGCTTCAAAGACAAAAATAGCTAAAATAAACGAGAAGTTAGTTTCGTTAATCATAAACAATAATTTGCCATTTAGTATTGTTGATTCTGAGGAATTCCAAGATTTCATAGATACTATTAGAAAAAATTACTACAAACTACCTTGCCGACAAACGTTGAGATACGAATTAATACCAAATATATATTCTACAATTAAAACTTGTTTGATACTCGAACTTGAAAAAATGAAATTTGGATGCATTACAACTGATGTATGGACATCAATTAGCAACATTGCTTATTTGAGTCTTACTATACATTTCATAGATTATTTAAATTTCCAATTTGTGAGTCGAGTATTATCTTTGCAGTACTTGACTGAGGATCACAATCAATTTTATTTACATGAAACAATTAAAAACAAATTAATTGAATGGAAAGTGTTACATAAAGTAATTTCGTTTGTTGCGGATTCAGGTTCAAATATGAAGGCTGCACTTAGAATGTTTAGTAACAATATTTTAACACTACCATGCGCAGCACATAAGCTGAATTCAGCTGTCAATGATTTGTTTAAAATTAAAAATTTGAAGAGTAAAGTTGATAAAATTACTGGTGAAACTTACTTTTTAGTACGTTCGTTTGATGATAAAGGCAATTCAAAAGATATTAAGATTGACGAGAATGAAAAAAAACAAATAGAAGAACAAAACACGATCAAAGAGAAAACACTAATTCCAGTGATCAATCGATGTAAAAAGCTTGTTGCTTCTTTTAGCCATAGCGATGGATTAAATAGACTTCTTAAAAAGAAACAAGAAGATTTGGGTTTAGACCGAAAAGTAAAACTCGTTCAAGAGGTCTCTACTCGATGGAATTCGACTCTTTCTATGATCGAATCTATACTCTTGAATGAAGAACCATTAAAGCGCCTGCGCCTTGAACTTGATGATGGTTTAAGTGATAATATTCCAAATGATGAACAATTCGATTTCATCTATGACATTTATCGTCTATTGCAGCCGTTAAAGGAGTTGACTGTTTTTTTTTCCGGCTCAAAATATGTAACAACTTCTGTGTTACATCCATCAATATATAAATTAGTACACAAAACCCTACCTGAGATGGTTTTCAAAGATTCGAATATTAATAAAATCCGTGATCACATAATAGATAGTTTAATTAAAAGATTCTATTATGTTTTGAACGATTCTTTAAACGAGTTTTTTGTGATGTCAACTTATTTAGATTATAATTACAGAAAATTTAGTTATTTAGATGATGAATTTAAAAGTAATCAAATGATTGAAAAGGCAAAGTCTACTGTTGTTAAATATAAAAAATTATATATTGATAAACAAAAAACACAAATAGATGGGCGAGAAGGTGCACCTGATATACAATCCAAAAGTTTAAGCGCTGGGTCACCAAGTATTGAAATATGTGAACCAGAATCAAATACAACACCAATACCGAGTAACCAAAAAAACAGAAAAAAAGTTCGAAATTTGGGTGGATCAAATTTTCTCTCAAGTATAGTTGACAATTCTGAGACTAATGGATCTGAAAATAAAACAAGTTTTTTGGGCATGGAAAATGAGTTTAGAACCTATGAGTCATTGAGTTTTGTTGTGGAACCAGAAAATCAAATTTTTAGCGCATTAAGCTTTTATAGACACCATAAAAAAGAAATACCAGGGCTCGCTGAGGTGGCCCAATTAGTATTTTCAGTAACCGCCTCTTCAGTACCATCAGAAAACCTTTTTAGCTCGGCTGGATTAGTTCAAACTGAAGTTAGAAATAGAATAGATCCATCTGCTTTAGAAATGGTTAATTTTGTTATTAAAAACAAGTTTAATTAATTTAACCCATATTTAATTATTTTAGTTTCGAAATTTTTTATTTTTTTTCTTTTAAATTTGAAATTTTCTTAATCACAATTTTCGTATTTTAAATTTTAATTCAGTGTGTTTTTTTTTATATTTGAAATTTTGAAATAGGATAAAGCTTAATTTTAGACTTGAAATTTTTCAATTTGAAATATTATTTCAAGTCAAATATTAGTTCAAATAAAATAATTCAATATTCGAAGTTTTGATTTTATTTTAAATAGGTAAAATTATGAAAATCTTCAAAGTTTTAAAAGTTCAATTAACAACCCTAGTTTAGGGAAACGGGGTCCGGGCGGAGCCCTGATTTAGGGATTCGGGTATGTACTAGATTAGAAAAATATTAGTAAAATCCTTAATTGAATTAGAGTTGTTTAGATTTTCGTAGATTTATCTATTAAAAATCTGGGTATTACGATAGTCGTGTCTGTTATGTGAGTATTTTTGATAATAATAAGAAGACGTTTAAATGCTGGACACCGACAATCTTCAAAACTCTCTACACCACCTTTGTCCGCCCACATCTAGAAAACGCTTCTGTCGCCTGGTCACCACATTTAAGAAGAGACATTTATAATTTCTCGCTTTATCTCGCTTTCATTTAAGAAGAGACATTACGGCAATAGAGAATGTCCAAAGGAGAGCCACCAAATTGGTCAAACAGTTCAAAAACCTTGACTACAGGGAGAGACTGGTGAAACTAAATCTAACCTCTCTGGAGGACAGGAGGACTGGGGGTGATCTCATTCAATTCTTTAAATAGTACACAGGCACCAACATTGTAAACTGGCACATCCACTCCCAGCCACCTGCCAACTGAGAGAGAACTTTTTCACTTTTAGAGTGATTATGCCATGGAACGCCCTAACGCAAGAGATTCAATCCCTATTCGTCAATCAATTCAAGAACAGAATAGATAAATACAGACGTAAGGAGAAACCTTCCATGGATGAATTCCAAAGACTCGGTAGAATCGACACGAGGCAATAGTGACATAATAAAAAACAATCTTCAATGTGATGAAGGCAGATTTGGGGAAGTGACTTTGCTCCAATCATAGTGGATATACTACAGTTACCATAGATGGGATCCTACTGTTTCCTATCTTCGCAAGTCTAGCTTGCTAGCTTGTTGTAACTTATTATTAATACTAATATTATTATTATTATTAATATTAATAAATAATAAAATTTCAAAAAATTTTAATTTTTAAAAATTAATTGTGTTATTTCATTTGGTTAAAATTGTCGGACATGGCTTATCGGAAGCGACTTTGTGGGAAAGGCCTGCAAGCCAAAAAACAGACAGTAGAATAATTACTTTATAAAAATAATCTATGTTAAAATCATGACGAAACTCCAATTTGGACTAACTGCGAAGTAAAATGGTACATGATTGAAAATTATAAATTGTTTTTACCATAAAGTAGCAGTAGAATCCTTAGAATGGCAGAAAGCGAGTTGAGCAGCAGTCAAAGATTTGTCTCCAATAAATTAGGGAAAAAAGTATACAATTATTTTGAGAGCCAAATGACAGATTTTCACACAGATAAAAAAATTTTTATCAAAACCGTTTAAAAAATTTAAGATAATTTTTTTTTGTAGAATTCACACAAATCAAAAAGCCGTTGTTTTAGTTTGTGAACAAAAAAATATTTTCTATGCATTTTACCATTCGGGTCCCAGAAACAAACGTAAACGAAAAATTCAATTGCTTAATTCAACAATTCTTAGCTAGAACATTTGTAATTATTTTTTGGTTAAAAATAAATTTTTTGTTATATTTGTTTCCCATTGACAGTTAAGGTATTTTTTGGAACATCAGTATTCCATAAAGACTGAATGAGTTAAAACTTTAATGGTTGATCATTTATTATTTGACGTTTTAGGCTTGGATGCATCAACTTGAGATTTTTTAGTCTCTTTATTTATTTGGTCCGTCAACAAACAGTACTTTTAGTACCTTTGACGCGACTTTTTTGAATCATTTAGTATTTTATTCCTTTTAAATTTAAATATCTTTATTTTCTTCTGACAAATCTATTAAAAATTCAAAGAAAATGGATGATTTGTGAAAATCAAATAGTAACATATTAGATAACATGAAAGGACAACGATGACCCTTTACCTTACCTTACCTTTTTTTTTGTGATGAAAACCTTTTTGGGTGGCAATGCAACAATCCAGAAAAAATATTATATTAGTCTATTTGAAAAAATTATTCACTTAGTTTCAAAAACTCTTAAAAGAAAATTTTAATAACAAATTTAAGTTAGAGCTTGAAAACACTATATAATTACATTTAAATTTATAGATAATTGATATTATTTTTAAAAATAAATGACTCTTGGTCCAAGAGTTTTGGATTAATTCAAATTGTTTCAAATTGAAATACTTTTAATAAATATGACTGCTTATCTTTTAAAAATTTTGTTTTTAATAATCTTTTTTTTTGTTTTTAATTTTTTTTTATCAAAGAATTTTACATATCAAACTATTATTGTGAAGTTTTATCTTAAATTTTACATTTTTGGTTGAATTTTTTTCATGATCAAATAGTCAATCAAACATTGAGTACAAAATTTTAATTTAATTTAAATAAAAATCAAATATATTATATCTAATCTATCAATCTATTTTAACAGATTACGCTTAAATAAAATTAAAATAAAATATAAATAAATAAAGAGTATGAGAATATATTGAAATACTAAAGAGTCGAATATTTTTCAAACCATTATTCTAAGCCTTCTATTTATCAAAAAGGGTTTTCTGACTAATAGAATGACCTAATGGGTCAGTGCTACTCCAATGACTGAAATTTTTATTTATTTGAACATCTTAAAGAAAATAATTAGATTAATCTTCAGATTTAAAAAAATAATTAGTTAACTAATAACAATAAAAAATAAATTTAATAAAAGAAAAGTTGTTCAAGGAGAAATTTTGTCGGATTGGGTTGATATTTTTAGCGGTGTACCACAAAGCTCAGTGATTGGTCCACTATTGTTCGTTTTGTATATCAATGATCTACCAAAAGGAATAGAGAATGTTGTCAAATTGTATGCACATGATACTAAAATGTTTTCGCAAACGGTATCAGAAATAAGCGCAGCGAAACTACAATTATTATTTATTGTTAAGCTGGTCGAGCTTAGCTCCTTCAGCAAAAAAAAAAAAAAGGTTAAAGTACCAATAAAAGCAAATAATACTGGTTTTTGAACATGTAGAAAAAGTATATATATAACCAATAAGAGATTTATAGATTGTACCAAGTGTAGTTTTACTGAGGCCCCATTTTTTATTGCACAGAATTTTAATGATATTTAGCCTTGATTGGCATTTCTACTTAATTACATCAACTTGATTATTAAAGTTTAGGGTGCTTGTCAAATTCATGACCCGATGGTCACACTTTTTACTTCAAAAATTCGAATAATTAATTTTATGATCAACTGGTCTCAAAATTTTTCAATAAAAATTATAAAAATTATTTTTCAATCACTCTGACCATTTTTTTTTCTGGTCATGTGATTGAATACAAATTTTGAATGTAAATTTTATGAACAATTATGTAATTTAAACTATTTTAAATTGAATTGTGAACTTACTATTTCTTCTTTTTTTCCTGAACTTCCAAATATTTAAACATGTCTAACCACTAGATATTTCAACATATCGTTTTTGTTTTTTTTTTATTACTTAGACTTATTTATCCTTTTTTAATATTTTTATTAATTTTTTATTTATTTTTTTTTTTTTTTATATACATTTTTATTCTGAAGGAGCACTAGCTCGGTATAGATAAACAAATAAATAATAAATAAATAAATAATTGTAAAATTATTATTTAACTTTTTCAAAAATGGAATTTAGTGAACTTCAAAATAAAGACCCATGTCAATTAGTTCTTTTTTTGATGAGCTTGGGAATTCTTTTGCCCGAGAAAGAGTGCCAAAAATGTAAACGAAAATGTTCCTTGAAAAAAGGTTCAAATGTCCCTGAAAAAGTCGCATGGAGGTGCAGTAAGTGTACGAAGTTTTATTCAATGGTTCGTTTTTCGATAAAATCAAATTGCCAATCTTGAAAGTGATAGAGATTATTGATTATTGGACAAAAAAGAGAAATCAAAGAGATATGCACGAAAGTTTAAGTGTCACGTCCTATTTTATTGAAAATTTGCCATTATCTACGTCAACTTTGTTATTTGGACCTTGATAAAGAAAATTTTAAATGCGGTGGTCCAAAAAAAATAGTTGAGATTGATGAGTCAGTCTTTAATAAAGTTAAATATAAAAAAGGTAAATTTTTTATGCAAAAAAATCACTTAATAACTTGAATAATTTAATTAATTTAGGCAAAGACATGGTCCATTATACAAAGAAAAAAGATGCGTCGAGCTTTAACTATAAAATGCGACGTAAAGTTGAAGAGGTAAAAATCGAGCTTGAGAGGTGTTTTGATAAATCTAGAATACTAAATGAGATTTGTACACAAACAGAATGGTCTGATTATGGTGAAAAGTTCATCGAACCAAAATCAAAACCTATTGTAAAATACAATTAGGAATTAAATAGATTGTTTAATATTAGGAATTTAACGTGATTCCCAGGAATTTAATAGATTTTGAATAAGGCAGGATCTAACCAAAAAAAGAGAGCTTTAATTTAGGAATATTATTACTTTTAGAAAATATTATAGATGAGGATTTTCTATTGAAATTTTCATCTTCCATTTACAAAGCCAAGGTTCTTGTTCGCTAATTTGAGATTCAATAATGCCCTTTTTTTTAAAAATAAAAAAATGTAACTAAATCGTCTGTAAACAGGAGTGAATAATTTGAGTTAGTTTTGCATCTTTTCGGGATATCATTAATGAAGATGTTGAAGAGGAGAGGGCTTATTACTGACCCATGTGGGACACCAGCTTTTATTTGGAATGGACCACTTAATGAATTATTTGTGTTTAGTTTGAAGTGTCTAGAAGTGATGAAGGATATTATCCAAAAGATGATGTAATCTGGCATATTTGGCTTAATAAGTTTATATATGAGGCCATTATGCCAAACCCGATCAAATGCTTTGGAAATATCAAGGAAAATACCACATGTGTTTTTTTTCCTGTTGAACGATTCGATAACTTTTTGTATTAGAAACATTAAGTTATCAGCCGTTCTTCTGTGTTTACGAAACCCCGATTACTCCTCGCATATAATCATCTTACTTTCAACTAACTTGTATAGCCTAGAAAAGATAATGCGTTCTAAAACTTTACGACATTTCAGGTTCTTTGCATTTAACATGGGTTAGACGAATAATGTCGTCAGACTTCAGGCCTGCTTTTTAAATGTGAATGGACGCATTGATCATCTACATTTGGTGGTAAATGGAGAACTTTGAAGAGACATGTATCGGTTACATGTATTGGTTGATGATGATAATGATGGTTTCCTGTTGTCGACAAACCTTCAGTGCTTGATTCACTTGTTTCTGTTGTTACATCAGTGGATGTTGATAATGATGATTCTCCTGTTGATTTGATATCTATTTCTTGGTTGAATAGTTTACTGGCGTCAAAGTTTTCATTAAAAGTAACGAGCTACAAGGTACTATTTCTTTTGGGACTTTGATTTTGATCGTGTTGGGGAATTCACGCTTTTTTTTGTTACGAGACCCTTGTACGAACTCAACAGTGTATGGACCGTGTTTATGGACTTGTCCAGGTCCGTTTGAGTGGTTCATTATTTTAAATTTTTTTTTTCAAAGAAATGAATCACGTGATATATATTTTTTTTTTTAAATAGTAAAGATTGATACATATCCAAATTAGATTAGATTTACAATTAGATTTAGATTTAGATTTAGTTTTCAAGTGGACTCAAGATTGGCTTCTTCTCTTTAACACATCAAAATGTGTGGTCATGCATTATGGTCATAAAAACAAATATTTTCCTTATTTTATCAATGGTAAGCAGCTATCAACGTCAGAAGCCGAAAGAGATCTTTGAGTTATTTTTAATACAAATCTGAAATGGAAAAATCAAGTGTTAAAGGCTACAAACAAAGCAAATCAAATGCTAGGTCGCATCAGGAAATCATTTGCTCGTTTTGATTGTAAGTTATTTCGATCTCTGTATTTAATTTTTGTTCGTCCTCTTTTGGAATTTGCGGTGCATGTATGGTCTCCAATTCTTAAGTATGACTGTGAGAATGTTGAAAGGATTCAACGCAGAGCTACGAAATTTGTTTCTGCAATTAGAAACAAACCGAATGAAAGCAGATTAAAGGCTTTGAACATTCCAAATCTGATGGAAAGAAGAAAAAGAGGTGATCTAATTCAATTATACAAGTTCATGCATGGAATAGAATTGGTTGAAAAAAGCAACAATTTTAATGTCACTATAAACCACGGAAGAGGTCACTGCTTTAAATATCACAAAGAAATTTCGAGGCTCCAACATAGAGATGATTGCTGGATGAGCAGCAATCAATCACATCAGCTGTCTTAGTGTGCCTTGTCAGCACACTCGCTGGCTAGCCAGCTACAGTCGAAACTACTATTACTACTAATAAAACACTAAAATAATATGAATTAATTTCAAGAAAAACAAGACAACTATTGAAAGTTTTGGAATATAGAACGGGTCGACAAAGAAAATAGTTTTATGGTTAAAAATAATTAAAAATAAATAAGAAATTCGATGTTTAAGAAAGACACAGCAAGTATAAAAATTTAGAATCCTTATCAAGGTTGGATAGCATTTCGCTTTGGCTCAAGTATTGGAACATTGTGGATCAAGAAGTCACGGTTGTGTTTTTGAAAAAAAAAATATCAAAATATAAGAATATAAGTAATAAATAATGAAATTTTTTTAAAACTTAGTTAACCCAAAAATAGCGAAAAATTAAGGATTTTTTTAAAGAATCATATTATTTAATTAATTGTTATGATAATAGATATTATTATGCTTTTTTTTTTAAATATCATCAGCTATTGGATGTATCAGAAAAGTTATGTGAGCATATTAAGAGTTTGATTTTTTTGTTTTAGATTACTTTAGTGATATTTTTTTTACAATAAAAAGGTTACACACAAAAATACAGGGAATTAGAATAAATACATCAAATAAAAAAATTTACCTTTTTAAATATTTTTTTGTGATTTACAACTGATTTTAAAGCTAACCGGAAGCGTTGACTTATGAATTAATTATTAAATTAATAACTAGGAACATTTGTAGAGAAAAAAGAATATTAAAAAGACAATTGAGATTTTATAAAAAACTACAGGTTCTAGCATTCCCGGAACGTCAATTGTTTTATCATCTTTAAAAAAAAATGATTTTAAGTAGAATAAATATTTCGGAGAAAATTTATGATGAATTGATGAATTTTTTTCATAGAATACTAGATAGTGATTTTTTTCGGAAAAATCTTAAATAAATGTAAATTGCATTCAAAATTTATCTTCCTTCAGATAAACAAATAAAAAAAATCTCTCAATGCGATCTAAAATCTGTTCAAAAAATTAATTTGCTATATTTAAATTTAATCGAATTCAATATTTTAGAATTTTTCAATAATTTTTCTTTAAAAAATTTTACAAAGCTTTTATGAAATAGTTTTCTACAAAAATTTATTCCGTCTAGTTTTTATTGAGTTTCTTCTAATTTTCTATCAATTATTATTCTTTTATTTGATTATTTATGTCGAGCTAAATCAAAATAAAGTTTAATAAGTTGAAATAAAATCAAAAGATTTTATCTATTTCAATAT
This sequence comes from Brachionus paranguensis, assembly GCA_016802215.1. Taxonomy (NCBI): domain Eukaryota; kingdom Metazoa; phylum Rotifera; class Eurotatoria; order Ploima; family Brachionidae; genus Brachionus; species Brachionus paranguensis. The sequence continues at coordinate 6,708,959 of JAESIX010000004.1, forward strand.
TTTATTAATTTCTGAAAAAATTATTTTTATTTAATTTTAGCTTTTAGCTCAGTACAGAAAAGAAATAAATATAAATATTTTTTTATTTGTTTAATCTGTATCGAGCTACTGCTCCTTCTAAATAAAAATATATAAAAATAAAAATATATTTATTTCTTTTCTGTGCTGAGCTAAAAGCTAAAATTAAATAAAAATAATTTTTTATATATTTTTATATATTTATATTATTATTTATTTATTTGTTTTCTGTACCGAGCTAGAGCTCCTTCAGAATGAAGTATAAAAAAAATAGAGTTAATAAAATAAGATCAAAATAAAAATAAAGTAAATCAGCTAAAAAAAAAAAAAAAAATTAATTAAAGTTTAAAAGACATATATTGATATAGGTTGTTACATGTGACAGAAGTTTACATATTTGAAGCTTCATGAAAAAAAGAGTAAATAGTAAGGTAGCAATTACACAATGGGGTAGGGTATTCAATATATCTTGATTCGAAGCCGTATATTTTTTATAATTTAAATATATATATTAAAAAGAGAGTTTACATAGTTGAAACTACAGGAAAAGAAAAAAAAAATAAGGTAGGCAAAAATATTATTTATTTATTTGTTTTACATGTGCCGAGCTAAAGCTCCTTCAAATTAAAAATTAACTACAAAAACTTTTCTAATAATTACTTTTCTTACCAATTAATTAAATCATCAATTGTAACATATTGAAAAATCCTCAAGCTAGTTATTGAGAACAAAGTAGACGCTAATAGATTAATTATTCAGTTTACTCTTTACTCATCTTAATAGGTAATCCATCAAATATGAAGCTTTTTGACTAGTTTTCAAAAAATGCATGTTAATCTAATTATCTGTTATTCAATTAATAATTCTGGTATTTAATGTCATTGGAATTTGACATTAATATAATAAAATGGAAAAAATAGCAATAAATGTAAATGGCACCTTAAAAATAGCTACTGGCATAGAACCCTACACGACAATTGCTCAGCTCAAATATGCCTTACTCCTCAGTGTATATCCTAAAATTAGCCTTCAACAAACTTCAAATGAATTCCAATTTGTCCATTTTTATCAAGGAAAAAAAATAGAAATTCCGGATCATGTCGATGCATGCAAATATCTTTCCCAATGGACTGAATCGACCACAGACATTTTATCAAAAGTCAACTTTTTCATCGTTGAAAAAGTAAGATACAAAATTGCTTCAGTTAAAAGAATAAACAATTCGCAACGAGCATTATCTTCTGAACTTGACAGAATGATCACAAGATTGAATGAACTTGATGATTTGATAGCAAAAAAGAATTCAAATATTCAATCAATGGAAATGATTATCAAAAGAAAATATAGTATTCCATCATCAAGCTCTGTTACATCCATCGATTCTAATGATACTGGGTTTGTATCTTTCCCGGAATCTAAACAAAATCCAAATGAGACTTTAGTTTAATCACCAATTTTCTATTTCTTTTTTCCAGTTCTAGTCATTATTAATTCCTTTTCTTTATTTAATAAAGTTACTATTAAACTTATGAATAAATAATAAATAAAAATCCACTTTACTTTCCATTTTTTACTTTAAATTTAGAAAATTTTACTTTAAGTATTAAAAAAAAATAAAAAAAAATATTACATAATTTAAAATTGTTTATTTTTTTATTAACTTTTTCTCCCTTAAACCAACATATCATCTAATAAGACTAATGATTGTCAAATATAATAAGAATTTATTAAAAAGAAAATTTATAACTAATGCTTAAAAAAAATATACATATAAAATAATTAAAATCGTCATCTTTTAATGAATAAACAATCTGAATTGATTATGGTAAAAAGCACTAGGTAAGACCAGTTCTTAGGTAAGTTAACTCTATTTTAAATTAAAGGACATCTTAAACTAATGTTGGATGCGGTCATTTTGCCGGTTAGCTTGGCCGTCAAAATTTTGGGCCGTCAAAGTCGGGCGACAAAACGGGCGGTCAAAAATTACATTAAAAATATTTTTATTGTAATATTTATTTGATAAAAAATCAAAAAAAAGACATTAAAATTAAAAACAAAAAAGACTTTTAACTAATGAGCACCTTTTTATATAAAAATTCAAAAAAGCCAATGAGATAATTAATTATTAATGCTCAAAAAATTTAATTAATTTAAATTATCTTTAATTAAGCTATCATTTTGATTTAATATTCTAAATGGTATCCTTTAAAAAAATTTTTTGATCAATTTTGCGCTTATTGATATTTTTTCCAGTAGCAAATGATGTTTAAAATATTGCTAGTGACGATAAATTTTATGACTAAAACTTTATCTATGTTGAAAAATTTAATGGGTTATTAAGTAAAAATATGTTTTTTTCATCAATGAAACTTATTTTTTTCGTATGATAAAGAAAATTCCAATATATTGAAATTTTAAATTTTTAAGTCAAATATTTTTAAATTCAATTTAATTAGATTTCAAAATAAAAAATAAATGGAAAGAAAGCTTTGCTTGACTATAGAAAATGAATAGTTATAGTCGATTTTACTTTAATACAAAAAGAATTTATCACTACACTATCTTAAACGTGTCCAGTTCCAAGATTTTTTTCACAGTTCTGAGCTGTTAGGTCGTATTCATACGAATTCTTACCAAACAAAAGTATGGAAAAAAAATATAGTTAATCTTTTTTAATGTAAAAATAAAAAAATGGTTCCGAGATAAAGGAGACATTTGCCCTAAACTATTTTGAAATTCGTCACTTTGAATTTAAAAATAGTTTAATCAATCCAAATTTTTAATTTTTATTTATTCATTTGTGTCTAACTAAAGCTCCTTTTGTTTAAAAATAAAAAATAGTTTAAAAGAAAATAAGTTAAAAGAAAATTTAAAAAATGAATTGAATGCAATAATGACAGGCGATAAATTTTTTATTTCAGTAAAAAAAAGAGTCGAACAAAATAATAAATTTAATATTCATTAAATTACATTTTTTAGTTCCTAATTTATTCTATTAATTTATTATAAAATTTAATACAGTGGCATATTTTTAAATTAAATATATCATTTTTGGCCATAACCAAGTATTATGAATAATTCTGTATAATATAAATTTTTGCTTACATTAAATATTGAGTTAAATAGTCAATGTCAAAAAATCTTATAACTTTTTTTCTAGGAATTTAAAATAGATTTTTAAAAATTTTTGTAAAATTAAAAAAAATAAAAATTAATTAATCCGCAATTTGAATCAACAAAAAAAATTATAAATAAATTTTATTAATATTTTTGAGTCTAACAAATTAACTGGAAAAATGGCAAAAATCATTTAAATTTAATTTCTATTAAAGGCTCGTCCTCTTCCCATGTATCTACTTGGATTGACAGTCTTAAAGGTAGATTCACTTAAATTAGAATTATTGGCACTCAATTCGCTCATATTGTCAGTTTCCTTTTGGTGTTTATCTTTAACTACAGTCCAGCCCTCTGCATCAGGCTCATATTTATTAGACACTACTGAGTTCGTATCCATCTCCGAAGCTGTCTCCAGAGCTACAAGTCTCCTATTTGTCCTTATATTTTGGCTTTGCTTCTGAATGTCAACAGAAATCATGCTAGAACTGCCAGAATTTGAAGTTCTTTGAGTCATGTAAATCTCTGTAGTGCTTTGATGATCGTTTTCATGCGGTCGTTTGCCGTATTGAAATGGTCTCTGGTTCTTTTTTGTTCTTGGCTCCGAATCAGTATTGTGAATTACTGTTCCAACTGGTATCTGCACCGGCAAGTGTCGTTCAGTTAGATTGATCTCAAAAATTGGACCAATGTATTCTGAAATCAAAAAGGCAGCTTTTTTTACACAACCAAGAGCGCAAAATCCACAATGGACACCCATTTCCTCATGAAATTTGCACCTGCTATTTGACGCATAGTCAAATGAATAGGAGGTCAGAATATCCCGAGCTGAATTATAGGACAAATTTACATTGAAATAACCAGTCAGTTGTATCAATAAAGATTCCAGATCGAATATTTTATCATACAGACAACGAGTATCAGGAGCATTGGTCTCGTATTCTAAAAAATTCTAAACCAAATTTTGTCTCATCCAAATCTTTATTCATGCAAAAATTGGTACAAAATTATTGTTAGTTTCGTTTGGCCTGAGAAATTCTTCCAATTGAGCATAAATCTCTGGAATGGTGAAAGTTAACTTGTTAAAATTGGACAAAGGAATTTGATTTTCTTTGGACGAGTCCATGCACAGCGATCTGTACCCTAGTGGTATCTTGTTAGGCGGAATAAATGCATTAAATTCTCTAGTGATGCCATTCTCAAGACTATATTCAACAGCACCTACTTCCGCAAGGACATAGTAATGGTTTGAACTGAATTCATAGTTGTCCAAAGTGTTTTCATCACATTTACAAAATGTTTGAAATTTTACAATGTACCATTTTTGCTCTTTTACCAAGTCAATGGCAGATTTGTTTGCTGCAAATCCTTTTTTTTTTAAATTTTCAAAATGGTTTATTATCTGCGAGACCAGAGCAGTTGACCGAGAATTGAAGGAAGTTGTTTCGCTCAAATACTCTTGTTTTATGCTAGGTGGTGTCGATTTCACTTAAAATTTTAAGTTAAAAATAAAAAGTTATGAATTGCAAGGCTACTTTTTTCGTTTCTAAATGATTCCTTGAATTCTTTGTATTTTATTTCATAAGGTTCCTTATCTTTTTTGGACATGCTCTTCCATCTGTTGAAAAATTAGATAAATTAAATAATTTCAAAAAAATATACTCTTCAAAAACTTGGCCCATAGCTTCCTGAAAGTTTCCTGATGCTTCTCCTTTTTCAACTTTCTCCTTTACAAAATAATAAAGTGCTGTTCTTGAGTTCTTTTTTGGAGGCATTTCTTGTCTAATAAAGATTTTTAAAAAAGTATTTTTTCTGGTCTAAATGAAAGTGCTATCAATTCATACATATTGAAAAGAAAAACTAAAAATTCCAGCTAGCAGATTTTTATTTATTTTTGGTTAAATTTAAAACAAACAAACAAACAAAAAATCACAAAAGGAAAATATAAAATGTAAATTCTTTAAAATTAAATTAACTTTACTATCATCCATGTACTAGTTGGAAAATATTAAAAAGATCGATCTTTATCTTAATATATCATAGAAATGGTATACTTTGATTAGTTGGAACCAGGATTATTAGAGAAAGACCACACATCTTCTTATAAAAATATTAACCCAATATTAAAAGATACCTGATTCTTCAAGGGGACTATTGATAACACTTAATTAATCAACTAATTAAAATATAATTAAATTTTTTAAAATCAAATCACAATTAAGTTGACATATTGGGTATATTTAAAAAAAAGTAGAGTTGAGACAATAAATGACTTGAATTTTTTTAACAAAAATTTAAAAAATATTCAAATTTTAGAAATACAATTAAATCAAATGTTTTTTTAATTTTGGAACGATTTTGATAATTTTTAAAAATTGATTTAAATTAATAAAAAACAATAAAAGTTTTTAATATTTTTTATTTATAAAATAATTAGAAAATAACAACCATAATGAAAACAAATGAAAAGATTGAAAATTTTTTTAGAGTCGATATCAAATCGACTATTAATTTAAATTGTTTAAAGACAAGAACAAAATTTTCATAATTTTCATTCTTGCGTAACATTTTTTTTAAAATCAAAATTCATGTTTAAATTGAGCTTTGAATGCTTTCTGATTTGTAATTACAAATTCTAAAATTTTCATCAAATGATAAGCCACCAGGACACTGTTTGAGAAAAGCTGAATTATTGCTGCAATGCCAGAATGTTTTACAATTTTCTGGATTTTTGAACAATCCATTTGGTTTTGGACACATAAAGTCTTGATAAAAAAATAAATAGATTAATCATAATTAATTAAACAACATAATAAAATAAAATTTTTTTTATTTACTTTTCTTAGCTGGTTGTTTGGAAGCTACAGTGGACAAAGTAAAAATTAAACTAGTCTTCAAACCACCATTGAATAACCTTGATTTCATTGCACAAATCTTAAGTTGACTATCGAAAACTAAATTACCAGGACATTGCTTTAAATAGGCATAATTGTTTGAACAATGCCAAAATTTATTTGAATCTTGACCATTTGAAAATAGTCCTGAAGGTTCTGGACATTTAAATTTATTATTCAGACTAGATTGGCTTGAATATGTTTGTGTTGTTTTTGTTGTTGGTCTTGATAATGTTGTAAATGTTGTAACATAATTTGGTAATGATGATGTTACTTTGGCATTTTGACAGTGAGACTTGATAAGCAAGCTGAATTAAGAAATGAATGTAATCGAAAGTAAAATTACTGGTTTTGTTTTGACACATGTTTGTTCATTTAAGTGAAACCAAAAATTGTTGGGGCATTTGACTGTTGCTATGGGATTTAAAAATCCTTTCATGCATACTCGGAAATATTCGCATCCACTTTGACTCGTAATATACTTGTTTTCTCTACCTGAACAACTGTCTTTAAATTTTGAAGATAAAAATTAGCTTCATTTTGAGAACAAAAAATTAAAATTCAAACCACTTGGTAAATGAGAATGAGTAACAGGAGTTGGTAATGATGAAGTTTGAGTATGATGATGATGATGATGGTTGGTTTTTTTGGTTGATGAAGCAAAAGTAATAGAAGGAGTTGATTGTTTGGTAGTTAAAGAACATTGTGAATCACTGAGAATATGATTCAATATTTTCATCAATGGATAAGTTCCTTGGTTGCAAAAATTTCCTTTGAAATCATCGAAATCAATCTTTAAATTTAAATAAATATAAATTTTAAATATTTAATATCAATTTAAAAAGCTTAAATTTTAGGGTATAAAAAATCTAATTAATTTCAAATTTGGAAAACTTACAGCCCAAATCATAGCACCTCCTAGACACTTGTCTTTAATATAATTTGCTTTGATAACAATTGATTCTTGATTTTCATATCCGATCCATTCATTTCCATAAGTTAAGCCAACAGCTCCATACTCAGTATCCACTTTTTCCACAAGATTATTTTCTTTGATTATTTGACAAATCTTTTTTTGAAATTTTGAATTTATTTTTTTTCAAAATAAATAGTGAAAAATTTCAATTACTTCAAAATAAGACAAAACTCCAGCTTCTTTGGTATATTGACCAGCTTTTGACGAACCCATTGATGGTGAACCTATTTGATTTAGTTGTGAATTTTGTAATTTAAAACCTCTGCCATAAAAAGCCAATCCAAGGATCAATTTCTCTTTTGGACAACCATTTTCCAACCAATAGTTCACTGCCCAGTCCTTTTGTTAATTTTTTTAATTTTACTTTTTCTAATCAATTTTCATTAAATTAATATCTCACAGCATTTAAAGTATTCTCCCATGACATGTCACCTATTTTAGGATACAATGCAGAGTGAAATCCTGTCTTACTACTCCAAGAACCATGAAACTTTATTAAAAATTAATGAATTTTATAATTTTTTTGTTAATTAAAAATGTTAAAAGTAATCAATTACATCATAAGCCATCAAGTTGATAAAATCGACCGATTGACTAATTTTGTTTATTTCATAAGATGTGTCAATGGTTCCTTTGCCAGCTGAAACTGCAATCGACAATTCAAGTTGGTTTTTGCCTGTCATAGCTTCTTTATCAAAAGCAATTCTCAGTTCCTTTTAAAAAAACAAAACAAAAATCAAAATTTTTTAACTTTCTATCAATTGTATTATAAAATAGTTAACAGATTTTTTATTAACTATTTATCCTAAAAGAGATATAATACCTGAAGCAGTTGAGTAAATTGTGTTTTTTTAACAACAGGAAATTCCCAGTCAACATCCAAACCATCAAAATTGTATTTTCTCAAAAAAACAATTGAATTTTGTGCAAATTTTTTCAATGTACTTTCACTTTCCACAACTTCAAAACCAATGATGAAAAAAATTTAGTACAAAAAAAATGACAATAAAATTAAATTACCCGAATTGAATCCGATTGAACCTTGTGCCCAGCCACCAACAGCCAAAAGAATCTTTAACTTTGGATTGATCAATTTTAGAACCATAATTCGTTCATACATGCCGGGACCATTGTCAATACCCAGATCACTTTCTTCAGTATTTGCCAATGAATAATTGTCAATTTTTGCAAATGCATAAACAACATGAGTGCACAATTTTGGATCAATATCTTCCGGATAGAATTCTGCACCAGTTGGTCTTAATTGAGCCCAATTGGTAAAGTAACTTTATTATTTTAAAAAGTAAAACAAATTTAAAAACCAAATAATTTATTGTTACCAAATCTTTTTGAAATCAGCCAAGCATCCATTAATGATGCTTCCAATTACAGTTAATACCAATGCAACAGTCTTTTTGTTCACAAACATTTTTGATCATTTATTTTACTCGATTACTTTGATTTTTAATATGTTGATGTGTTTCATCGAAATTTTTTAAAGTATTTATAATGGTGAACAGGAAACGCAAGACTTAATTAAAAAACCACTGATCTCGAACTCCTGTCTAATAAAAGTTATGTCAAACTCATTGCAACACTAACCAAAAAGTGCATGGTAGTGTTGAACAAAAATAATTAGCTCTTTCTTTTCTAATTGAAAGCTTATTATTTGGCTTTAAGCATTTTGATGCAAAACACCAAACACATGGTCATCAAAATTTTACTGTCTCTATTTCAAATCTTTAACTATTTTGTCATTTTTCTTTAATTAATTTTCAAATTGATATTAAAATTCAAAATGAAAAAATAGTTGATTAAAATATTATTTTTATTAAACTTTAAAGCCATTTTAATTTAATTTAAAATTTCTAGATCAAGTCCCCTTTACGGAATTTAAATTAAGGTTTAATGTTTAAACCATTATCAATTCTTTAAGTTTTGTAGCATCTATCGTTTTTCATTTAATCATTTTTAATATTTTTTCAGATAAATTTAGATATAAAGAATTGATATTTAAATTCAAAACATCAACAAAAACCATCTGGTTTGTTTACCAGACAAACTTGGAATGAACTTCATGAACTTCATGAACTTCCATTTTTTTCTCTGATGGTTCGTTCTTAAAATATTGTCCTCTTGATATTATACTTTACTTGATCTCGTCATTAATTTAATTGATTATTAAGGAGGCCAAGAGTAGTAATGGGCCAGACGGTTTCTAAGGAGTTTGACATGTTGAATGAAGTTCCCTAATGCTCAGTCCTTGGACCCTTGTTATTTGTATTGTTGATTCAGATTTGATTAAAAGTCCCAAGTCTCTAGCCAATTACAAGTCCGGAGGAAAAAAAAATTGTAAGTCCGGACTTGAACTATAACTAGGCCGCCACAATAACTACCTGGAACGGCAATAAATTTATGGAGCCGTGATCATCACTGCATGGAACTGTAAAAATTCAAATTTTAATTTTGATTTAAAAATGACTTGATTTTATCTAATTTTTTCTGTTATTTTGATCACTTCTAATATAAATATTAATATTTATTTTTTCAATTTTCAAGTTTTTTGTTTACTAAGTTTGAGATATTTATTTTTTATAGAATTTGTGACAACTGAGACTTGTATTGTGCTCCAAAAATTCAAATTCTTCAAATTTAAGCTATTAAGCCAAATCGTTTCTTTAAAATTTCAAACAAAATATGAAATAAATATTTTTATGAAAAATAGACAAGGATTTGCGTTACAAATTTAAGAAAAGAATTTTCATTAATGTATAAAATAAGTGATTAGATTAATTTATTTATACTTTATTTAACTTTTTAAAAATCAAAAAATAAAATCTAACAAAATAATCAACACACATTGAACTTTATTTAGTTAAAAATTTATATTTCTCTAAAAATTTGTTTCCAATATTTCGACAAAATATAAAAAAGTGCATTAAAGATATTTCAATTTTAAAAAAGATAACCCGAAAAACTATCAAATGATTTAATTTTATAAAAAGAGATATTTCGAATTTTATCTTTTTTTTTATTTATAGGACCAGTTCTTTTTTGGTTTTTTTTTGCTTAAAGCCTTTCAAACGGTTTTATAGAAAAATGTTGAAAAGAAAAAAATCTTGCCATTTTAAAATCATAAATATTAATACCGGTGATTTAAATTATTGTATAGGTTAATTTTATACCTTAACAGATATTCATACTCTTAAAAAAATTCAGATCAATGCTATAAAACCAGTCAGTAGTCTAAGAAACTTATCATATATTTAGAGACCAGAGGTCCTTGAACTAACTTCACTTATAACTCGAAGTCGAGTACAAAGGCACAGATTTGTCAAGCAATTTACAAAAATTATTTATAGAAAGAATTTTTATTCTGAATGGTGTTTTTTAAAACTGGAGCCGGTCTCATTCAGACGTACTTTCAGCAAAATCAAAGATAAGCTTTAAAATTAAACTGTACGATAAATTAAATAATTTGTTAAATAAATTAAAAAAGTTTTTTGAGTCTCTTGTTCACCGATAACTCTACTGCAAGTTAACAGACTTTGATAATCTGCATACGTAAGAAGAAATATAAACATTCTGGTCTTGTAAATTACAAGTTAACTTATGATTATCTAAAGAAACAGTTTAAATCACTAAATGATGAGAAGCTAATCATCTTTTTTCAAAATAAAACCATAAATGATTTCAAAAATGTTAAAAAGTTTTGGAAATTTTATTCTCCATTAATTGAAATGAAATCAGATAAAAACTCTAATACACCTTTAACTTGCATAAAGAATGGAGATAGATTGGTCAATGATAAAAGTAATATGTGTGAAATATTCAATAAATTCTTCACAACGATCAAATCTTCATCTGATTCGTCCATTGATGACTTCCAAAACTATGTTCAAGATCAGTTTTCTAAGTTTGGTCTTTTGAAAGCTGCTGACTTTAGATTAAGCTTCACTAATAGACATGAGATTGTAAAACTACTAGCTGAGATCTCAAACTCTAGGGGTTTCCGGTTCATGTGAAATTTCTATTAAGATACTAAAAACTGCGTCATCTAAGCTACACACCATTATTGCATATCTTTTCAATTTTTCAATCTTAACCGGGACAATACCAAATGAATGGAAAACTCCCAATGTCACACCTTTATTCAAGAATAAAGGCTCAGCTGAAGATCTTAATAATTATCGTGGTATATCTATTTTAACACCGACTGCTAAAGTGTTTGAGAATCTCATTCATAAGAAGATTAGTCTTTATCTTAGTGAATCTAAAATTCTCTCGAATGATCAGCATGGCTTTAGATCGAATCATAGCTGTGAAACTGCCTTACATGAGATAATTTAAAAAATGAACTCAATCAAAAGTAAATGGTTAATAGGTATTTTTCAATTTATTGACTTTAGAAAAGCTTTTGACACCGTGGACCATAATCTTCTTCTTATTGAACTTCGTTATTATGGTTTTAGTGAATCAGCTATTACACTTTTGGCAAATTATTTTACCAACAGGTCCCAAATTGTGAAAATTGATGAGTTTTATTCAGATCCAAGTTAACTTGAATTAGGTGTTCCTCAAGGAAGTGTTCTTGTCCCTCTTCTATTTTTGATCTATAGAAACGATATTGTTCTTTTCCTTTCTGATTTTATCATCAAATTATTTGCAGATGATACAACTCTTATTTTAACTGGTGAAAGACTTCCTGAACTTATAAATTCTTTCTTAATATCGATTCAAAAATTGTTGACTTGGTGTAGACTTAATCGAATATATATAAATTGGTCTAAAACAAAAATAGTGTTTATTTCAAATAAAACTTCTGAACTTCTATTTAATGGTATACGCTTTGAAGTTGTTGATAAATTTGAGCTTCTTGGAGTTATTTTTGATAATAAACTTTCATTCTTGCAATATGTCTCAAGTTAGAGAATCTCAATAAACAAACGCCTTTATGCATTAAAGAGGTTGTTCTATTTATCCTATAAAGTTAAGCTTAAATTTTTCAAATCATTTATAATGCCTTTTTTTGACTATTGTCTATCGTTATCTATTTACTTTCCTAAAAGATCAATTCAAAAATTAGCTAATTCGTATTATTATTGTATTCAAAAACTACTTAATATTCGACCGAGTATTTTGTGCAATAATGATCTTAACATTCTGAATAACAAATTAAATGAACTAAATACTGACTGTTTTCAACACAGAATTATCAAGTGTCTTGCCCAATTTGTTCATAAAATTTTTAATTTGAAGAACGCACCAAATTGTCTAAAAGATAGTCTAATCGGAAACTGTACAATTAAAACTCAATATGCTCTAAGGAATGTAAATGAATACCTTGTTCCTTCGAAAGGAAAATTCAACGATTACATTGTAAAAACATTTGATTATTTTTTTTTTAATTTTATCAATCAATTCCTAATTGATGATCTCCAGTTTAATCTTTCATTTTTTAAGCGTAGAAAAACCAATAATATTAATTTAATTTTTATAAAATTTTTTGCTATTTTTTGTAACTTTGATATAAATTTCAAGAACTTAATATTTTAATTGGTTTTTTTATTTTTTTATATTATAATCTATATTGTTTTTTTTTATTTAAATAAATGAGCTCAATCATCCCTCTATTGGTTTGACCTTTGGTCATTTTGATTGAGTTGAAATAATAACAGACTTAGATAATCTATTAAAAGTTACACCACATTGCAACCCTGCAAACACCAGCAATGTTTTCCAAGCTCATTATGTATAAATGTGTACCGAGCAGAGTCCTCGTCGACTGTTCCCATTTCCTAGGAAAACTGCTTAAGCTTTGTAAATTCAATCATAATGAACAAAGAATCCAACCAAGATGAAGTTAGATCTAAGTCGGAACACTATGAAGTCCTAGATATTTTTTTAATACCATTTACACTCTCAAATAGAGTTGTTGACTTTAAAGTTCTGAAAGATGATGATATATTGATTGAGTGATCATTTTCCCATTTAAGCATATATCTCAGTTGAGCACTTAATTACAGTTAATTCTTCGAATTTTAATTTTAAAAAAGAAAAATGGGGAATCTACCAAGCTAATATACCGTTTTAAATTTTCTTTTTATCATTAAGACTTGTTTATCCTTTTCATTTTTTATTTTTTATTTTATTTTATCTTATTTAACTTTATTTTTAATTTTTTTTCTTATATTTTTATTTCTAAAGGAGCATTAGCTCGGTACAGATAAACAAATAAATTCATTGTAAACAAAAAAAAAAATTTTTATTCGTGTAAAAAAATAAATACAGTGATGCTACGATATATGAATGAAAATGAATAGTGACATGAATTTTGGAATTAAATTCCGATAGTTTTATTTTTATTCTTAGTGAAAATATTTTTTTTTTCAAAAGCGAAATAGTTAGACTTAAATTTTTTGCGTCTAGACTCCTTCTTTTACATTCAAAAGATTTTTTTCGCACTTAAAAAAAAACAATTTTTCTGTTATATGAAATCGTAAAATTACGTAATTTTACCAAAGTACCATGTATCGTAGCATCACTTTAAATAAAACCAATTTATCAAATAAATTCCTTATAGCTATAAAATTTATGAAATATATTGTTTGTATCTATTCATTAAAATTATACTAGAATGATAAAAGCTTTTGAGAGCAAATTTTAAATTAGCAAGATTTATTTAAAAAATTTTTGCACTAGACCAAACTTTAGTTCCATTAGTTTAAAAAAAAATGTTGTAAAAATTTAACTTGATTAAAAAAAAAATGAAAAGATGCTTTTAGAAAAAAATTTGAATCTTTTCAAAATTTTGTTTTGAAAAAAAAATTCACCAAGACTAAGAAAATTAATTTTGTTTATATTAAATGAAATTTAGAGTCAGATATTCATTTGGACTTTGATTGAAAATATGACTAATATTTTTCTATTATCACTATTTATTAGAAAATTTCATGTCACTTTTTTTTCATATTTCAAGAAATTGTTTTATTTTAGTGCGAAAAAAATAAGCTATGAATGTAGAATGTAGTGAAAAGAGTCTAGAGGCGAAAAATTCAAGTTTATTTCGCTTCTGAAAAATAAAATATTTCATTAAAAATAAAAATAAAACTATCGGACTTTAATTCCAAAATTCATGTCACTATTCATTTTCATCTTTTAATTCATTCAGTCTTAAAACTAATCATAAACAAATTTTTGTTTTTCAAATTAAAATATCATTATTTCTAAATTGACTTTTTAAAAAACTCTACTCACTCAGCTCATTCTTAGCCATCAAAGCTTTGCCAATGTTTTGAGAAAAAAATCACTTTGCTTTTATTTCTCTTCGCTTATGGTGCTATTTTTTTTTTGCTTACTGACTCCTTTTGATAAAATACTTCAAATTAATAAAACTAACACGTCAGCTTAAACCTTTTATTTTTTAAGTTTAATAAAGAACAAAATTGTTTCGGAAATAATCAAGTAGTTTTTTTAATTGACCAAATATCAACTGGTAGGATGTCTTCTGGTTCACAGACAAGTCAAGTAAAGCATAGAAAATCAGACGCAAAGAGTAAGAAAAAAACTGAGAAAAAATCCTCACCAAAGGCTAGAGCTGCGACAAAGGCTCAATTTGACAAAGAAGAAATGGCCAAATGTGTCATTTGGCGCCGTCCATTCCAAACAATCTATTTTTTTGCTCTCGAGCTGTTTGAAATTTTGTTCTATTATTTTTGTAAATTATTAACTTATCGTAAACTAGTTGTAAGTTTTGTGCTGCTATCATGTTTGATGACCAGTGGTTTTTACATACAAGGATCGCATTTACCTGTTCTCATTTATTTGCGTAAAAAATTTCTCTGGTGCATGTACTGGGTGGGACTTGGGGTGGCTTCGTCAATAGGTCTTGGCACCGGACTGCACACATTTTTGTTATATTTAGGTCCATTTATTGCTCAAGTGACTCTGGCTGCATATGAGTGCCAAAGTCTGGATTTTCCGGAGCCACCCTATCCCGAAGACATCATCTGCCCCAACTCGACCGACACTTCTTCTAGTTTGATCACCATTTTGTCAATAATGTCCAAAGTTCGTCTAGAGTCTTTCATGTGGGGTGCAGGCACTGCCATCGGGGAGCTACCGCCATATTTTATGGCGCGCGCAGCTGCCCTCTCTGGCAAAGAAAATCATCAGAGCGACGAATCTGACAATGAAGAGCTGGAAGAGTTCGAACATTTGCTAGAAGCAGAAAAAGATGGTTCCATCAAGCTAAGTGTGTTGGACAAGATTCGATTGAGTGTTTTTAAGATAATCAAAAAAGTGGGATTCATCGGTATCTTGTTGTGTGCCTCGATACCTAATCCGCTTTTCGATTTGGCTGGTATAACGTGTGGCCATTTTTTGGTAAAATTTTGGACATTTTTCGGCGCCACATTGATCGGAAAAGCGATCATCAAAATGCATATTCAAAAAATGTTTGTCATTTTCTTATTTAGCCAGCACCATTTGGACAATTTGTTCGGCTTGTTGGCCAATGTTCCCTATGTTGGCTCAAAGATTCAGCCTCTGTTCGAGGAATGGCTTAGCGCCGAAAAAACAAAGCTGCACAGAACACGCGGAAGCAACGAGGGTTTGCATGGAAGTGAAAGCATTTTGTCATGGATATTGGGCAAAATTGTTTTGCTGATGATTCTCTTTTTTGTTGTTTCGATTGTCAATTCGTTGGCACAACAACGTTATAAACGTTTAAGCGGCCATCATACCGAGACCAACAAGAAAAAAATTGCGAATGATTGAGTTTGTTTTTTTGAAAATTTTTATTTAAATTTTTTGTTTTCATTTTTTGGACTCAGTAATTCTCTTTAGATGCTTTTGTTTACAGAAAATTTTTCAAAATTAAATATTTTAAATAAAGAGATTTCCATTTAGAAGTATTTTTAAACCATTTTAACACTTAGAGTACCAATTTTTTTTTTATACCGTTAAGGACCGAACGGGAAAAAATGACCCGTTATTATTTTTGCTTAATAAATAATAAATAAAAAAGCATTTTAAGTACAGTTTTTTTTTAATTTAATTTTTATTGTTAGATTACAAATTTTGTCATAAATTATTTAAAAAAATCTCGTCAACTAGGAAATAAAATTCAAAAATACTTTTCTATTTCAATTTTCATCATTTTTTGAACAATTTTTACAAATTATGGTATTAATTTTTTTACCAACACAGCTTCCGCAAGTCACCAGCTTAAATTTTTCACAAATAAGATTGATTTGTTTTCATTGCAGATTCTAATCTGACACTTTTTTCTATTATCAGGCTCTTAATTTTAATTCAGCTTTTTTGACAGAGTTGAGTTTGACAAAGAATCCAGAGAATTAAGTCGTTTTCTTGCAGTTGTTGGGGAACGGGGATCATTAGATGATCCTGATAGTTTTGGACCATTATTATTTGAGGAATTGATTTCTTTCAAAAGGCATTCAGTTACACCAATTATAAAATTTTGTCTAATCGAATAATTGAAGACATTTAGGAAAGCTAAAAACGGTTCTTCAGTAATCCTTTTGCATAACTTGTTGGGCCAGAACTCTGAGACCATAATATTCTATTCCTTATTTTACTTTCTTCGCCATTTTTTAATTTTGACCAAGTCAGACCTGATTTTGATGTCTTATCAAACTTTGGATCACAATCAGATAGTTGGCTTGACTGAACTGACTCATTGGGTTCTATATTAGCATAATCATCATCATCCTCGTCATCGTCTTCCTTGTCCACTTCAAAACTTTCGACTTCAGATTCAAAATATTCTTCATCACCGAAATCGGCTTCGTTTTCACTTCCAGCATCGGAGTCTTCAAAATCGACTTTTTTATTTTGCATTAAGAAATTATTTATCAAGAATTTTAATTTTCAATTTGAGTTAAAACATTTTAAATAAATTAGAATAGAACTTTTTGTTCCTTAATTTTATTTTATTTCAAAATTTATTTTAATTAAAAGAGTCAAAAAGGGTCATTTTGACCCGACGGTCCTCCAAGTGTTAAAGGATATGGGATAAGCTGATTCGGAACTCATAATTAATTTTTTATATGACTCTTAGTTCAGGAAATATGGTGTCTTTCAGTTTCAAAGAGTCAAATTCTTTGAAATGGCATATCTTGGTCATTTTTCAAGTTTTTACCAAGACACTTAAAAATATGAGTTCTAAATAGGCGGGAAAATAAAAAAAAGCGGATTTTTTATTTTTATTTTTATTTGTCATCAATCCAAAAGCATAAAACCAAAAAATCAAGTGAAAAAAAAATCTCAAAAAAATAAAAAAAATAAAAAATGGATACAATTAATTAAAAAATAAAAACGGTTCAAAAGTTTAGAAATTTTTACAATTTAATATTTAAAATGACCGCCTTTGGCGTTATAAAAAGCCAAAACTCTTTTTGGCATGGATTTAATCAATTTTTTCAAATACTCAGTCGAAATCTTTGACCACTCTTTGTGTAAAACCTCTTTTAAATGTTCAATAGAGATAACTTAAGTGTTTACCATTTTGGCATTCATGTATGACCATAAGTTCCCGATCGAATTGAGATCTGGTGAACGGACACACCATTCGCTTAATGAGTGAGCGTTAGTGCCGAAGCGCCATCTTGTTGAAAAATCCAAGGCTCATTTGGCTCAAATAGGAGTTCAACAAATGGTAAAAGATTGTTTTCCAAGGTGTTGATGTAGACAAATTGATTGATTCATCCTGTATAAATGTTGCATATACCAGTGACTTTGTAAGAAATGCATCCCCAGATACCGACTGAGCCTCCACCGTTTTGTAGCCTTGGTATACAGAACTTCGGATGAAACTTTTCATTTTTAAACCTTGTTACAATTACTCTTGACTTACGATTAAAGATCTCAAAATTGGACTTGTCACTGAAAATAACTCTGGACCAATCATTAACCATCCAATTAAGTCTCTTTACACCACTTATATCTTTTTTGTCTGTCTTTTATGCTTAGAAGGGTTTTTCTGACCGCTGTGTGAGACTATAAACCTTTTTTTTTAGAGAAATCTCAGTACAGTATACTTACTAATCCTAACTCATTGAGTCTTAGAATTAAAAGGCATGGATTTAAATGCTAGGTAAAAAATTCAAAATGCTAGGTAAATTTTTTAAAAATATTCTAGGTAAAAAAAACTAATTTAAAAAATAAAAATGCTAGGTAAAAAAATCAAAGCGCTAGGTTGTTTGATAAAAATGATATATTAAACAAAGGAAGGAAGTAAATTAATGCAACACCTTTATCATAAGATAAATTAAACAGGAAAGAAGCTAATTAATGGAAGATCTCTTTTAGTTATTTAATTGATTTTAATTGATTTTAATTTAATTTTTATTTAATTGAAGAACGGTACGGTACCTTTTGGAACTGAACTGGAACCCTTTTGGAACGGAACGTTTCATTTTAACAAGAACCACTGTAGCAAATTAAACTTTTACCTAGCGTTTTTTTTTATTTACCTAGCATTTTGAATTTTTACATAGCGAAAATAATTAAAGCCGAATTAAAATTGTATTATCGTAAACTCGCGTTAACGACCCTAAGAGTAAAGCCCAAATCCAGCCTTTTTTCTTTAAGAGTTAATTACATAGTTTCTATGTTATAACAATTAAAATTGAATTAGCTAGAAAATACCCTGAATATGGGACATTTTCCAAAAATAAACCCCAAATTTAACTTTTACTCTAACAAAAAATTGTCTTTACACTCATAAAAAAAAATTGAAAATCAAAAGAATTGTAGAGTTAATTTCGAAATAGAAAATAAGTCATATTTAAGCTTTTTTTTGAACCTAACTCTAAGAGCCTTTTTTGCTTTTTTCCTCTCTGGTATTCTCTTTATTATTGAAAATGACTTCAAATCCATTAGAGCATAATCATACTCAAGTGCAGTTAGGCTAATTACAGAGATTTTTATTCGTGTGACTTATTAAGTGGCTCAAATTTTAAATCCACAATAAAACTAGGACGATATGTTTTAAGAGATAAAGATCTAAATTCTTAAGTAATTGCCATTAATCAAGCGAATAGAGTTAAAACTCAAATTTCAAAAAATGCAAATACAGATAAAAATGGCATTGTGAAATTTATTTCTATAGACAAAATATTAAAAATGCCAAAGCTTAAGTCCTGAAGGACCAAAAAATTTTCTGTAAATTCTAGCATCTGATACATCCTTTGTACCACAAAAAAAGTTGTCCAAAAGTCATAAAGTACAAGTCAAGTCTTTTGAAATGACTTGGATTTTTTTTCTCTAAAAAAGTAATTTCAAAGACTTTGAAATAAAAATGACCGCCTTAGTTACTAGATGGAACGGTAAAAAATTCATGTGGCCGCCTTAATAACTACAAGAAACGGCAAAAGACTTATTTTGAAAGAATAATTTTTCAAGTCAAGTCAAAAGACTTTAAAAAAAAAAAATTTCAAGTCACTTGAAATTTTTGAAATTTTAGTTTGACTTTTGTGCAAGTCTGAC
Source organism: Brachionus paranguensis (assembly GCA_016802215.1). Taxonomy (NCBI): domain Eukaryota; kingdom Metazoa; phylum Rotifera; class Eurotatoria; order Ploima; family Brachionidae; genus Brachionus; species Brachionus paranguensis. Next base: position 6,728,474 of record JAESIX010000004.1, read on the forward strand.
CACAACTGAAAGCTGAGATGGAATTTTAATATAATATAATATCTCAAATTCATCATTTTGTGAATTTAAATTTTTGTTAAATTGCAAAATTTAATATGAATTAAAAATTGATAACGATCAAAAAGAGAACGGGCCTTCCAACCACCTGAACAGCTGCAAAGAAAATATTGGTTCTGGGTTCATTTTTATTTAAGAAAATTTAAGATTGGTAATTTAAAATGATTAATTCGTTGTTGATTTTATATTAAAGAAGTAATTTTTCAAATTTTGATAAATTTTGTTAGTTTTTCATAACAGTGTAATTTATTTGATAAATATTTAATCAAATAAATAACATTACAAATTATAACTGATCCCAGTCATATCATTCACTGTATAGATGTTCAAAGCTTAAACTTTCTTTTTCATTATTTATTAAAACTTAAAAAATAAAAATGCATCAAAAGAAGAAGATTAAAAAAAACAATGTACTTTAGAAAATTAGGGGAATAATGACAATGATTGGAAACTACGATTAAAATCCCGGAAAGGCACTTAATCTTGAAATTTTAAATTAAAATTATAATGGATAAAATTTTTAAAATAATGAAATAAATTTAATTAAGTTACAATAAATTATAGTGAAATGCTGGAAATTGACTTTGAGTTAACTGCATTATGCAAAGGATGTAATTGAGTTGAGCCTCTAGGTAAAAATAATAGTTTTAAAATAACTGAAAAGGATCTTGATAATTTACTAGTTCAAGATTTGGTAAACATGGGATTTAATAAACAAAAAAATTTATTTTAATAAAATTATTAGAGAATCAAATTTTATTTTAGCAAATTATTAGTTGACGTATTGATTAGTTGACAGTTAAAAAATTATTTGGTGAAAAAGATCCAAAACTAAGTGTTTTTCCTAATTAAAATCTTCCTCCCATTTATTCATCCAGGATTTTGTCAGGCATCGATATGGTTCGATACTCAATACTCAAATATATTCTGACAAAGTAACAAAGGAACGTTCATCGTAAATAGTGCCACTCATTCGAACAAATAGAGGCTCCATAAACTCGTCATTATGTCAGCATTCTATGCTTTCGAATAAAATAATTATATATAATGACAAAATTATTTATTTAAAATAAAAAGTATATTAGAAGTATTTTGCTATTGATTTCTATTTCAAATCCTTTAAACTAAATTTTTGAGAAAAAATATTAAAAATGATTAAGTGAAAAACGATAGATGCGACAAAACTTAAAGAATTGATAATGATTTGAACATTAAACCTTAATTTAAATTCCGTAAAGGGGACATGATCTTGAAATTTTAAATTAAATTAAAATGGCTTAAAAGTTTAATAAAAATAATATTTTAATCAACTATTTTTTCATTTTGAATTTTAATATCAAGTTGAAAATTAATTAAAGAAAAATGACAAAATAGTTAAAGATTTGAAATAGAGACAGTAAAATTTTGATGACCATGTGTTTGGTGTTTTGCATCAAAATGCTTAAAGCCAAATAATAAGCTTTCAATTAGAAAAGAAAGAGCTAATTATTTTTTGTTCAACACTACCATGCACTTTTTGATTAGTGTTGCAATGAGTTTGACCAAACTTTTATTAGACAGGAGTTCGAGATCAGTGGTTTTTTAATTAAGTCTTGCGTTTCCTGTTCACCATTATAAATACTTAAAAAATTTCGATGAAACACATCAACATATTAAAAATCAAAGTAATCAAGTAAAATAAATGATCAAAAATGTTTGTGAACAAAAAGACTGTTGCATTGGTATTAACTGTAATTGGAAGCATCATTAATGGATGCTTGGCTGATTTCAAAAAGATTTGGTAACAATAAATTATTTGGTTTTTAAATTTGTTTTACTTTTTAAATTAATAAAGTTACTTTACCAATTGGGCTCAATTAAGACCAACTGGTGCAGAATTCTATCCGGAAGATATTGATCCAAAATTGTGCACTCATGTTGTTTATGCATTTGCAAAAATTGACAATTATTCATTGGCAAATACTGAAGAAAGTGATCTGGGTATTGACAATGGTCCCGGCATGTATGAACGAATTATGGTTCTAAAACTGATCAATCCAAAGTTAAAGATTCTTTTGGCTGTTGGTGGCTGGGCACAAGGTTCAATCGGATTCAATTCGGGTAATTTAATTTTATTGTCATTTTTTTTGTGCTAAATTTTTTTCATCATTGGCTTTGAAGTTGTGGAAAGTGAAAGTACATTGAAAAAATTTGCACAAAATTCAATTGTTTTTTTGAGAAAATACAATTTTGATGGTTTGGATGTTGACTGGGAATTTCCTGTTGTTAAAAAAACACAATTTACTCAACTGCTTCAGGTATTATATCTCTTTTAGGATTAATAGTTAATAAAAAATCTGTTAACTATTTTATAATACAATTGATAGAAAGTTAAAAAATTTTGATTTTTGTTTTGTTTTTTTTAAAGGAACTGAGAATTGCTTTTGATAAAGAAGCTATGACGGGCAAAAACCAACTTGAATTGTCGATTGCAGTTTCAGCTGGCAAAGGAACCATTGACACATCTTATGAAATAAACAAAATTAGTCAATCGGTCGATTTTATCAATTTGATGGCTTATGATGTAATTGATTACTTTTAACATTTTTTAATTAACAAAAAAATTATTAAATTCATTAATTATTAATTAAGTTTCATGGTTCTTGGAGTAGTAAGACAGGATTTCACTCTGCATTGTATCCTAAAATAGGTGACATGTCATGGGAGAATACTTTAAATGCTGTGAGATATTAATTTAATGAAAATTGATTAGAAAAAGTAAAATTAAAAAAATTTACAAAAGGACTGGGCAGTGAACTATTGGTTGGAAAATGGTTGTCCAAAAGAGAAATTGATCCTTGGATTGGCTTTTTATGGCAGAGGTTTTAAATTACAAAATTCACAACTAAATCAACTAGGTTCACCATCAATGGGTTCGTCAAAAGCTGGTCAATATACAAAAGAAGCTGGAGTTTTGTCTTATTTTGAAGTAATTGAAATTTTTCACTATTTATTTCGATAAAAAATAAATTCAAAATTTCAAAAAAAGATTTGTCAAATAATCAAAGAAAATAATCTTGTTGAAAAACTTGACACTGAATATGGAGCTGTTGGCTTAACTTATGGAAATGAATGGATCGGATATGAAAATCAAGAATCAATTGTTATCAAAGCAAATTATATTAAAGACAAGTGTCTAGGAGGTGCTATGATTTGGGCTGTAAGTTTTCCAAATTTGAAATCAATCATTTTTTATTTATACCCTAAAATTTAAGTTTTTTAAATTGATATTAAATATTTAAAATTTATATTTATTTAAATTTAAAGATTGATTTCGATGATTTCAAAGGAAATTTTTGCAACCAAGGAACTTATCCATTAATGAAAATATTGAATCATATTCTCAGTGATTCACAATGTTCTTTAACTACCAAACAATCAACTCCTTCTATTACTTTTGCTTCATCAACCAAAAAAACCAATCATCATCATCATCATACTCAAACTTCATCATTACCAACTCCTGTTACTCATTCTCATTTACCAAGTGGTTTGAATTTTAATTTTTTTTTGTTCTCAAAATAAAGCTAATTTTTATCTCCAAAATTTAAAGACAGTTGTTCAGGTAGAGAAAACAAGTATATTACGAGTCAAAGTGGATGCGAATATTTCCGAGTATGCATGAAAGGATTTTTAAATCCCATAGCAACAGTCAAATGCCCCAACAATTTTTGGTTTCACTTAAATGAACAAACATGTGTCAAAACAAAACCAGTAATTTTACTCTTGATTACATTCATTTCTTAATTCAGCTTGCTTATCAAGTCTCACTGTCAAAATGCCAAAGTAACATCATCATTACCAAATTATGTTACAACATTTACAACATTATCAAGACCAACAACAAAAACAACACAAACATATTCAAGCCAATCTAGTCTGAATAATAAATTTAAATGTCCAGAACCTTCAGGACTATTTTCAAATGGTCAAGATTCAAATAAATTTTGGCATTGTTCAAACAATTATGCCTATTTAAAGCAATGTCCTGGTAATTTAGTTTTCGATAGTCAGCTCAAGATTTGTGCAATGAAATCAAGATTATTCAATGGTGGTTTGAAGACTAGTTTAATTTTTACTTTGTCCACTGCAACTTCCAAACTTCCAGCTAAGCAAAGTAAATAAAAAAATTTTATTTCATTTTGTTGTTTAATTAATTATGATTCATTTATTTATTTTTTTATCAAGACTTTATGTGTCCAAAACCAAATGGATTGTTCAAAAATCCAGAAAATTGTAAAACATTCTGGCATTGCAGCAATAATTCAGCTTTTCTCAAACAGTGTCCTGGTGGCTTATCATTTGATGAAAATATTGGAATTTGTAATTACAAATCACAAAGCATTCAAAGCTCAATTTAAACATGAATTTTGATTTTAAACAAAATGTTACTCAAGAATGAAAATTATGAAAATTTTGTTCTTGTCTTTAAACGATTTAAATTAATAGTCGATTTGATATCGACTCTAAAAAAATTTTCAATCTTTTCATTTGTTTTCATAATGGTTGTTATTTTTTAAAATTATTTTATAAATAAAAAATATCAAAAACTTTTATTGTTTTTTTTTTAATTTAAATCAATTTTTAAAAATTATCAAAATCGTTCCAAAATAAAAAACATTTGATTATTTTGTGATTCTAAATTCTTTTGCTAATAATATAATTTATTTAAAGTCATTTATCAAAAAAAATATTAATATTTAAAATTCACTTTCGAATACATCTTTTTTTTGTCAACTTTTTTGGTCTTTATTTTTACATAATTTTATTATTCATATACATTGTTTTTACAAATTTATTAATTTTCAACTCAAATTTATTTTTTTTTTAAATTATACCCAATTTATTTAATTTATTTCTAAAAACTATTACCGTTTTATTTCCAGGGATATATTGTAAATTAAGTTTTTATATGTTAAAGTTTTAGAAGTTGAGTTTTTTTAAATTTTTTCTATCGTATAATATTTAATAAATATGTATACAGTTTAACATGAAATGACAGGATAATAGAATAATTTTTTGAAAGAATAAAATTAGATGTTTTTTTGAAAAAACTTGGAAAATTTTATGCAATGTACATTTTTGACAAATTAAATTTTTCAAGCAAATATTTGTCTTTTAAAAACAAAGGCTCATTTTGTATTAGATAATCGTTTTTTTTCTAGTCAATCATTGTTTTATATTAGAATGTTCAAAAAAATATTTATATAGTATTAAATTTTAATTTGCATGTCATGTATTTACTCAGGCGCCTTAAATTTAATTTTTTTTTAAAAATTAATTCCAATATTTAAAATTTTAAAATGCAACTAGTATTTTTTTTTTTATTTCTTTTTGATTTTGTCTTTTCGGAGTGTCCAATAAAAGGCTCTTTCCATGAAACGACTCAATTTACAATTGATAAATTATCTGAAGATGAATTTTGTAGGAAACATTCAATTTTTTAAGCTTTACTTTATTTTTTTTTCTTAAGGCTGCGAATATTTCGTAGGATCAGTTTTCAAAAAACAGGTTTATAGGAATTTCAATAAGCCTACTTGATGAATTTAATTTTTTTAAAGCTTATTTTAATTATTTTTGCCAATCCTTCTATCAATTGCCAAAATAGCAATATATTTATTTTAAATGGTCAGAGAGAAACGATTTTTGATTTTTGCCAATTTTCCAACTCAAATCCAAAAATCTCACCAAAATTTTCAACTGAAGATTTTTATGTAGTAATCAAAATACATTTTTTCAAACCAAGTCGATTATTTTCGACAATTTTTCTTCATTTAATCGATTACAATCAGCCAATATTTACCACATCATCTAGTACCAAGTCTTCTCCCCTGACTACAAAAAATTTGAATCATTCTTTTGAAAGTAATTAATCAATTGGTTAAATTTAATAATTAATCTTTCTACTTAGCCTGTGGAATTCCTTCAATTGTAGGCTTGAATTCCCCCCGAATAATCGGTGGTTCAGAAGCTGTGCCAAACTCATGGCCTTGGCAAGTTTATTTGACTGATGGAAATAAATTTTGCGGAGGAACACTAATAAATGACGAATGGTATGGTTTAATAAAAAACAACAAGTGATTTTATTTTTGATAAAAAGGGTCTTGACCGCCTCACATTGTGTTGTATCGTAAGATTTTAGATTTGTTAAAATCAATGATTTTTTGAAATTTAAATTTCAGGCCATACTGGAAAGCATATTTGGGATACCATGATATAAGATTAATTTCAAAAGTTAAAGAAATAAGAGTTTCGAAAATTATCAAAGTAATTTTTTTTTTATTTTGTTCGAATACAGAACTTTCATTTTGAAGAAATAGAAGATCTAGGGGTTGTATTTTTTAAATGCTCAATTTTAGAATTGATAATAAATGGATACCTCTTTTTCTGGATAAAAAATTATGACCATAACTCTCGGGACACTTTGCTTCCTCTAATAATTAGGATTGATAAATATGTATAGTAAATCTTTTGAAATTTTGGTGTATAATCAAAATTAATTTGGCCAAAATTATCAAAAGATTGGTTTTTCGGGACAAAGGATAGAGTATGGTAACACATTTACGTTGTTCGATTTAAGTTGGTGAAAAGTTAAAAATTAACTTAAAAATTTGCAGCCAACTTTGACTGACTTTTGAATTTGTATTCTTAAATGTCAAAGTCAAATCTGACTTTAAAAATAGAAAATAAAAATTTTATTTTTGGTTTTAGGATTTTGTGTTTTAGAAGTTAAATAATTAAAAAAAAAAGCATTTTAAAATTTCATAGATAAGGTTCGCGCGTAGCAAAACTACCGCACTATCTGAACTTCGAAGAACCGACTTTAAATTATTAATCTGCATACTTGAAAACCTAGAAAAACAAGTTTTTTTAGAAGAATAAAAAAAAAAATTTTTGACCCCAGCCCTTCAAAGATTTAAAAAAAAAAGTATCTTGTCATCAAGCCCTAATATCTCATGTTCTAATATGCATATCCTAATACTATTGCACCAATTCTGATAGGGAATTATCTCTTCTACAAAATGGTGTACTGATTTGAGATACCATGCCCTTAATTTATCAAGATCTTGGTCAAAAAATGGTAAAATTTTGGGGTTTTTACCATTTTTAATTTTACGCGCGAACCTTATAATGTTGAGAAAATTGTTTTTCGAAAAATTCGAAGAAATCATCAAAAATCTAAGAAGATTACTTTAAAGTTTGGAATGCTAAGAAAATTTGTTCGAAAAGGAAAATTGTTGGTATTTTTGAATACGAAAATAAACAAAAAAAATAAAAAATTTGCAACTTGAAAAATAAAGAAGAAAAATATTCTGTCATATAAAAACTTAAGAATATTTCAATCCAAAGTCCATCATGATAAATTTAGGATTTAGTAATTTGATGTACTTTGAGTTGCTTTCATTAAAATTGAGAGGAACTGACTTAACAGCAAACCTAGAAATCGTTTCCAAGTATTAATTTTTAAAGTCTTCTTAATGCTGAAAATAATGGGTTTTTTGTGAAAAAAAAACCTTTTATAAACTTATTTTTATTTTCCGCCAATTTAGTTAAATTCATCAAAAATTTTATTTTTTTCAAACTTAAAAATGATAAACATGAAAAAAATGCGTAATTAAACGGTAAAAAAGGTGATTGCATCACTAAAAATACACAACCATAACTTTTTCGTAATTTTCCTAACAAATTCTAATTTGTGTTTAATTTTCTATTTTGTCATAAATTCTCAACAATTTATCAACATTTTATTAATTCTTATTGTTGTTTTTATTTTCTTCAAAAATTATGCAAAATCTTGAATTTTTAAGTTTTTTATTGAAATTTCAACATTTTTGTAATTAAAATCTATATCATGTGGCTGAAAGGAAAGAAATCAAAATATTGATTTAAATGATCCTGAACAAGAATTATTTAGCGAATCCGATGACAAAAACGATGAAGAATCACAGTAAAAGCTTGGTAAATGCTTGGTAGATTTATTTTACTAAAATGAATGAATTTTTGCGAGACATTTAAATTTTTTAAATTATTTATAAGATCAAATTAAAATTTCACTATTTACTAATTTTGGTCAATATTTTTTTGTTACCCAAAAAAAGAAACTAAATGGGAGAAAAATACCATCGTTTGAAATGTATTAAAATGTATTTATTTGTTTGTCTGTGCCAAACTAATGCTCCTTCAGAATATAAATATTTAAAAAAAAATAATTAAAATAAAGTTAAATAAGACAAAAACAAAGAAAAAAATTTTAAAAAATTAAAAAAAGGATAGGATAAATAAGTCTAAGTAATAAAAAGAAATTTAAAAACAGTATGTTGAAATAGCTTGTGGTTAGACGTGTTTAAATATTTGATAGTTCAGGAAAAAAAGACGAAATTATTAGGTAGCAATTACACAATGGAGGATATTCGAGGAATCTTGATTCGAAACCTTTTCTTTATTCTTCCACCAGTCTGACGACCAGTGGAACAGAATGACTCAATCCTGTTCTGACATATCTCTCACTCAACTCAAAGAGTCGATTTGAAACTGTTAATAGTTTAAGTTTATTGAAGGCCTCTTGGTGCATAATATTGGAGGGGGTATCATATTTCAGCTTCAAAATAGATCGAACTGCTCAATTTTGAATAACTTGTATTTTTTTGATGTTAGTTTCTGAGAATGAATTTAAACAAAGAAACGAATATTCCAAGATTGATCCTATCAAAGATTTGTAAAGATTACCTAATGTTTTTGGTTTAGATCCCATTTCCTATTTGAGAGATATTTTATTATATTAAGCCTTGAATTACAGCGCCCTTTTAATACATCCACCATTGGACTAAATGCAAGTTTTGAGTCTAGTGTGATGCCAAAGAAGTTGACTTTTTCCTCATTATTTAAATTGTTACCATTAATTTTAAGGTCAAGATTGATTTTAACTTTTGTTTTTTTCTCAAAGATCATGTAACATGACTTTTCAATAGAAACTTTCATTTTCCATTTAAAAAGCCATTTTTCAACTTCATTTAAGTACTTATTGATCGTGTTTTCAAGATTTCCTAACTTTTTGAAAATAAAAAAGTAGCCAAATCATCTGCAAAAAGAAGAGAGTATTGACAGTTTGTTTTGTTTATTTTTGGAATGTCATTTATAAAAATACTGAAAAGAAGTGGACTAATTACTGACCCTTGTGGAACTTCTGCTTTAATAGAGTATTGATCACTTAGTTGACCATTTACATTTACTCTAAAAGATCTTAAATGTAGAAACGATCTTATTAAATAAATAAGATAAGGAGGTAGATTAATTCTAATTAGCTTGTAAATTAGTCCATCGTGCCAAACTTTATCAAAAGCTTTAGAAATGTCAAAATATAGACAACAGACTTTTTTCTTTCTATTAAAAGACTCTACAACTTTTTGAATAAGAAAATAAAGATTATCTGCAGTGCGTCTATGTTTTCTAAATCCTGATTGCTCATGTATAAGTAATTTATTGTTCTCAAGAAAATTATATTGATTAATTTCAAATATTAATTATATTCAATTAATTATAGCAATGAATTTTTCTTATTTTTAAATGTTGTTGATGTGTTGCCTTTGTTTTACCTGAAAAATATGCCTTAAGGACTTCACCATAAGTTGATCCCTTATAATAAGCATCAACTGACCTCCAAAATCTTCGAACTAATTTTTTATAAATTTCTTTTCTAATAAAATCGTCTCGAGCATCATCAATTAACTTTTTCATTTTATCAAAACTCTGATCTATTCTAGTACGAACGTATTGTTTAAGACAAAACCATAGGCCTTCAATAGGGTTTAGTTCGCAGTGATATTTTGGAACAAAAATGATCTTTATCCCATTTTCCCCAGAATTTCAAGTTTTTTAGACCCCATGAAAGCCGGATGCTGAGATTAAGTGGCATTTTTAAGTTACCAAAAGTCGGTAAAACTACTAAAAATTTCAAAATGAATTCAAAATTTTATAATTATGTAAAAAGATGTCAAAAATTAACATTTAATTTATTAAATTTGAAAATATTTCAAAAAAAAATTTTTTTTTTTTAAAATGGACACTTTTTGAGCTATTATAAAAATTTTTTAACTAAATAAATAAAAAAAGTAAAACCATAGTTTTGTTTAAAATTTTGTCTAGTTTTAGAATTTGTCTAAAAATATATAGGTTAAGGGGTTTGGAAAAAAGTAGATCCCGAAAAAGTAAAAAAATGTCAAAATTTTTCCGATTTTTTTCCGAAAAAATCCTCAATTTTTTTTTTCAATATAAGAGCAGCTCAGAATATAGAGCATTTAATTCTCTATCAGAAAATGTCTCGATCGAGTAGATTCGTTTGATAGAATTCTGAGATAAAGAAGCTTAAATAAGATATACTTTATATAAGGCCGTAAAGTTTCAGACCCCCCTAGCCAAAAAAAATAAATTTATGACCCCTAAAATTTTGGCTAACCCTAGGTTTTCATATACGTAGAATCTAAAAATAAGGTCGAAATCCATATCTGAAGATAGTGTGGAAGTTTTGCATCGCGCGAACTTTATTAAGACGCATTATCTAATTCTAATTCTAATGCTTAATTGAAAAAAAAATCTCATTTAAAATGAAATTTCAAACGGCGTGTGCTAATTCATTAACTAAAATTACTGATTTTTCACCATATTTACTTGATGAATATATATTAATAAAAATCAAGTTTACAACTAGTTTTTCTAAATTTTAATTAAATTAATAAAAAATAATTTATTGCCTAACATTCCAAGGCATTGCTTTTTTCTTTCTTCCTGGTCTTGGTTTACAACCAATTACTGAATCTAAATACTTTTCTGGAACTTGAATTGACTTTTTTAACAACAACACCACAATAATATGTTCACACATGTAGTCTTAGAGGTAATCTTTACATGAGCAAGAAGAAAACTTCCAATTTTGTTCATCCAATTTTACCAAACGAACCGAATCGTTATACCGAAAGAATGTATTGAGGTCTAAATTAGAAACAAACTAGCATTCATCAGTACAATCACGTCAATCATTCATAGTATTTGTTTAAGTAAAATAATGCTTGATTTATAATTTTAATACTGCTAAGAAAAATTATGATGAATAATACAAGTTATGCAAAATTAGCATTTTTTTTTCAAGTAATTTTAGTTAAAGATTCAGTAATTTTAGTTAAAAAATAATAAATCGCCATTTCAAACAGGTTGACTGAATGCAACAGACAGTTTAAAATATGATAGATTAAAAGCAATAAATTAAATATGATTTTACCATTATTTGTTTGAGGAATAAATTTAAATAAAACTCAAAAGTTTCCTTTCGGTAAAATAACAAAATTTTACAAAGTAATTTTACGTAAACTTTTGTATTATTACTAATTTACTAAAAGTCCTTGCGTCAAATCAAAAATGCATCAATGTATATTTATGATAAATACATTTTATCGATATTGTCCGAGGGTATCAATAACAAGCATTCATTTATTAAAAGCCATTGTTTTATTAGTTTATAAAATCTTTTCAATATTTTCAATTTTATTGTAAAATAAATTTTTTTATTTATGAACATCAAATAAGGCATTTATTATCGCATATTTAATAAAAAATTCATATAAAAATCAAAATATTAATCATAAAAATCAAAATTAAAATATCTTTATTTTTTTATTCGATTCACAAATTAGATTTATAAAAAATGAAAAAACCAAACCTTTTTAACTAAACCTTTTTTAATAAATATACATTTTTGCTATCATATTTTTCTTTAATTTTTTCAAAGTACTTGCTGAGTACTGGCTTTTTACATTTGCTTTGATAAAATTAAATCAATTTTCAATTTTAGCATCCTAATTATAATTCAACAAATTATAACAATGATATATCTTTATTTAAACTGCAAACTCGAGCTGAATTTTCATCAACAGTTGGAACCATATGTTTGCCAAACAAATTTGTTGCTAACGTGGGAAAAAGAGCAGTCGTAATTGGATGGGTACATTTTTTTATTTATTGCTAAAAGCTAAGATTATAGATATATTAATTCAAAAATTTAATTCATTAAAAATCGACAATATTTTAGATTATTTTCAGTGGAGGAATATATTAGAATTTTAATTTTGTTTGATGGATTATGAGAGCAATTCTATAAATCTATAAATCTAAATAAAAAAATTAAATACTTGCTATTTATTTTATTTCTTAAGGGAAAAATATCGATTCAAGGTTATTGTCTATCAAATAAAAGAATGTGAAATTTTCTTAAGTCTCTCTTTAGGAATATTTCCATCTAAGTTACAGGAAACATTTGTGGAAATAAAAAACAATTCTGAGTGCAGTTTCTACAATTTGCAAAAAACTCAACTTTGGTAATGAATAAAAAAATTTCATTGATAAAATATTTACTGACTTTATTTTAAGTGCTGGAATTTCAGTCGGTGATATTAAAGATTCATGCCAGGTAAGCACCATTTTTTATCTAAATAAAAAATTTGTTTTTAATTAAGGGTGACAGTGGATCTCCAATGTTTATCAATGATAATGGCCGTTACTATTTAGCAGGCATTGTTAGCTTTGGAAGATCAAAATGTGACGGTACATTGAATAAAAAAAAGAAAAATTATTTTTTCATAAATATTTAAAAAAGGTTTTGGGGTATATACAAATGTCTTTGAGTATCTTTCATGGATAAAAAAAACAATCAAATACAATTAATAAAGAAACAAAAGAAGTTAACAAAAATGATTTTATCTTTTTATTTAAATAAATATAAATTTGAAAAAAAACTTTATTATTTTTTATCAGCAAAAAAGGTAAGAATTTTTTTATTTTGCCAAATTTTATTTTAAATTTCTTTCTCTAAAATATTTAATTTATTAATAAAAATTAATGATAGATTTAAATTAATTAAATTAAGAATTTTTTTTAATCAAATTTATAAATTTTCAAATTTAAACTTAAATTGATGACATTTTAAAATATAAAAATAAAATTATAATTGAATATTTTAGTAATCAAGAAAAATCAACTTGAAAATTAATTAATCAAAATGACGCTTTAATTAGAGAAGATCGAGCTATTTAAAATTTGTTTACATGATCACATAATATGTTTTCAGGCTTTTATCATTATCTGCTCATCATGACTGATCACAGTCATAGCTTTCACTGTTCTGGACTTCAAAATTTAAAAATTAAATGGGCAAAAATTCAAGAATGTTAAAAAATGTTAATCGATCTTCTTAAGTTTTTTGAAAATAAATTTTCTCCTAATTTTCTAAACTAAAATATACTTTTTTTAACTCAGTTCTTTTTTATATCTAAGTTTTAAATTAAAAAATGATCAAAATAAAGGCATTAAATTATATTTTTAAAAAGAATGTCTTATCCAAACAGCAATAACAGAACAAACAGAATTTTAAGAAATAATATTTTGAGTAAAACCGTTAATTAAATTTTTTAACCTTTTTGCAAACAGTTAATGAAAAATGAGTGAAGAATAGCGATCCATTTTGTTTAATAAATTCTTAGAATTCAAAATTTAATTAAGTTAAATAAATTATAGTGAAATGCTGGAAATTGACTTCGAGTTAGCTGCATTATGCAAAGGATGTAATTGAGTTGAGCCTCTTGGTTAAAATAATAGTTTTAAAATAACTGAAAAGGATCTTGATAATTTACTAGTTCAAGATTTGGTAAACATGGGATCTAATAAACAAAAATAATCTATTTTAATATAATTATTAGAGAACCAAATTTTATTTTGGCAAATTATTAGTTGACGTATTGGTACCAGTTAAAAAATTATTTGGTGAAAAAGATCTAAAACTAAGTGTTTTTCCTAATTTAAATCTTCCTCTCATTTATTCGTCCAGGATTTAGGACGGCATCGATATGGTTCGAAACTCAATACTCAATAATATTCTGACCAAGTAACAAAGGAACGTTCATCGTAAATAGTGCCACTCATTCGAACAAATAGAGGCTCCATAAACTCGTCATTATGTCAGCATTCTATGCTTTCGAATAAAATAATTATACATAATGACAAAATTATTTATTTAAAATAAAAAGTATATTAGAAGAATTTTGTTATTGATTTCTTTTCCAAATCATTAAAATTTAATTTTTGACAAAAAATATTGAAAATGATTAAATGAAAAACGATAGATGCGACAAAACTTAAAGAATTGATAATGATTTGAACATTAAACCTTAATTTAAATTCCGTAAAGGAGACTTGATCTTGAAATTTTTAATTAAATTAAAATAGCTTAAAAGTTTAATAATAATAATATTTTAATCAACTATTTTTTCATTTTGAATTTTAATATCAAGTTGAAAGTTAATTCAAGAAAATGACAAAATAGTTAAAGATTTGAAATAGAGACAGTAAAATTTTGATGACCATGTGTTTGGTGTTTTGCATCAAAATGCTTAAAGCCAAATAATAAGCTTTCAATTAGAAAAGAAAGAGCTAATTATTTTTTGTTCAACACTACCATGCACTTTTTGGTTAGTGTTGCAATGAGTTTGACAAAACTTTTATTAGACAGGAGTTCGAGATCAGTGGTTTTTTAATTAAGTCTTGCGTTTCCTGTTCACCATTATAAATACTTTAAAAAATTTCGATGAAACACATCAACATATTAAAAATCAAAGTAATCGAGTAAAATAAATGATCAAAAATGTTTGTGAACAAAAAGACTGTTGCATTGGTATTAACTGTAATTGGAAGCATCTTTAATGGATGCTTTGCTGATTTCAAAAAGATTTGGTAACAATAAATTATTTGGTTTTTAAATTTGTTTTACTTTTTAAAATAATAAAGTTACTTTACCAATTGGGCTCAATTAAGACCAACTGGTGCGGAATTCTATCCGGAAGATATTGATCCCAAATTGTGCACTCATGTTGTTTATGCATTTGCAAAAATTGACAATTATTCATTGGCAAATACTGAAGAAAGTGATCTGGGTATTGACAATGGTCCCGGCATGTATGAACGAATTATGGTTCTAAAATTGATCAATCCAAAGTTAAAGATTCTTTTGGCTGTTGGTGGCTGGGCACAAGGTTCAATCGGATTCAATTCGGGTAATTTAATTTTATTGTCATTTTTTTTGTACTAAATTTTTTTCATCATCAAGTGAAAGTACATTGAAAAAATTTTCACAAAATTCAATTGTTTTTTTGAGAAAATACAATTTTGATGGTTTGGATGTTGACTGGGAATTTCCTGTTGTTAAAAAAACACAATTTACTCAACTGCTTCAGGTATTATATCTCTTTTAGGATTAATAATAAAAAATCTGTTATTTTATAATACAATTTATAGAAACTTAAAAAATTTTATTTTTGTTTTGTTTTTTTAAAAGGAACTGAGAATTGCTTTTGATAAAGAAGCTATGACGGGCAAAAACCAACTTGAATTGTCGATTGCAGTTTCAGCTGGCAAAGGAACCATTGACACATCTTATGAAATAAACAAAATTAGTCAATCGGTCGATTTTATCAATTTGATGGCTTATGATGTAATTGATTACTTTTAACATTTTTTAATTAACAAAAAAATTATTAAATTCATTAATTTTTAATTTAGTTTCATGGTTCTTGGAGTAGTAAGACAGGATTTCACTCAGCATTGTATCCTAAAATAGGTGACATGTCATGGGAGAATACTTTAAATGCTGTGAGATATTAATTTAATGAAAATTGATTAGAAAAAGTAAAATTTAAAAAATTAACAAAAGGACTGGGCAGTGAACTATTGGTTGGAAAATGGTTGTCCAAAAGAGAAATTGATCCTTGGATTGTCTTTTTATGGCAGAGGTTTTAAATTACAAAGTTCACAACTAAATCAAATAGGTTCACCATCAATGGGTTCGTCAAAAGCTGGTCAATATACCAAAGAAGCTGGAGTTTTGTCTTATTTTGAAGTAATTGAAATTTTTCACTATTTATTTCGATAAAAAATAAATTCAAAATTTCAAAAAAAGATTTGTCAAATAATCAAAGAAAATAATCTTGTGGAAAAAGTGGATACTGAGTATGGAGCTGTTGGCTTAACTTATGGAAATGAATGGATCGGATATGAAAATCAAGAATCAATTGTTATCAAAGCAAATTATATTAAAGACAAGTGTCTAGGAGGTGCTATGATTTGGGCTGTAAGTTTTCCAAATTTGAAATTAATTAGATTTTTTATACCCTAAAATTTAAGCTTTTTAAATTGATATTAAATATTTAAAATATTTATTTAAATTTAAAGATTGATTTCGATGATTTCAAAGGAAATTTTTGCAACCAAGGAACTTATCCATTGATGAAAATATTGAATCATATTCTCAGTGATTCACAATGTTCTTTAACTACCAAACAATCAACTCCTTCAATTACTTTTGCTTCATCAACCAAAAAAACCAATCATCATCATCATCATCATCTTCATACTCAAACTTCATCATTACCAACTCCTGTTACTCATTCTCATTTACCAAGTGGTTTGAATTTTAATTTTTTGTTCTCAAAATGAAGCTAATTTTTATCTTCAAAATTTAAAGACAGCTGTTCAGGTAGAGAAAACAAGTATATTACGAGTCAAAGTGGATGCGAATATTTCCGAGTATGCATGAAAGGATTTTTAAATCCCATAGCAACAGTGAAATGCCCCAACAATTTTTGGTTTCACTTAAATGAACAAACATGTGTCAAAACAAAACCAGTAATTTTACTCTTGATTACATTCATTTCTTAATTCAGCTTGCTTATCAAGTCACACTGTCAAAATGCCAAAGTAACATCATCATTACCAAATTATGTTACAACATTTACAACATTATCAAGACCAACAACAAAAACAGCACAAACATATTCAAGCCAATCCAGTCTGAATGATAAATTTAAATGTCCAGAACCTTCAGGACTATTTTCAAATGCTCAAGATTCAAATAAATTTTGGCATTGTTCAAACAATTATGCCTATTTAAAGCAATGTCCTGGTAATTTAGTTTTCGATAGTCAACTTAAGATTTGTGCAATGAAATCAAGGTTATTCAATGGTGGTTTGAAAACTAGTTTAATTTTTACTTTGTCCACTGCAGCTTCCAAACTTCCAGCTAAGCAAAGTAAATTAAAAAAATTTTATTTTATTATGTTGTTTAATTAATTATGATTAATCTATTTATTTTTTTATCAAGACTTTATGTGTCCAAAACCAAATGGATTGTTCAAAAATCCAGAAAATTGTAAAACATTCTGGCATTGCAGCAATAATTCAGCTTTTCTCAAACAGTGTCCTGGTGGCTTATCATTTGATGAAAATTTTAGAATTTGTAATTACAAATCAGAAAGCATTCAAAGCTCAATTTAAACATGAATTTTGATTTTGAAAAAAATGTTACTCAAGAATGAAAATTATGAAAATTTTGTTCTTGTCTTTAAACGATTTAAATTAATAGTCGATTTGATATCGACTCTAAAAAAATTTTCAATCTTTTCATTTGTTTTCATAATGGTTGTTATTTTCTAAAATTATTTTATAAATAAAAAATATTAAAAACTTTTATTGTTTTTTTTAATTTAAATCAATTTTCAAAAATTATCAAAATCGTTCTAAAATAAAAAACGTTTGATTATTTTGTGATTCTAAATTCTTTTGCTAGTAATAAAATTTATTTAAAGTCATTTATCAAAAAAAAATATTAATATTTAAAATTCACTTTCGAATACATCTCTTTTTTGTCAACTTTTTTGGTCTTTATTTTTACATTATTTTATTGTATATATACATTCGTTTTACAAATTTATTAATTTTTAACTCAAATCCATTTTTTTAAAATTATACCCAATTTATTTTATTTATTTCTAAAAACTTTTACCGTTTTATTTCCAGGGATATATTGTAAATTAAGTTTTTATATGTTTAAGTTTTTAAATTGAGTTTTTTTTAATTTTTCTATCGTATATAATATGTATAAAGTTTAACATGAAATGACAGGATAATAGAATTTTTGTTGAAAGAATAAAATTAGATGTTTTTTTGAAAAAACTTGGTAAATTTTATGCAATGTACATTTTTGACAAATTAAATTTTTCAAGCAAATATTTGTCTTTTAAAAACAAAGGCTCATTTTGTATTAGATAATCGTTTTTATTCTAGTCAATCATTGTTTTATATTAGAATGTTCAAAAAAATATTTATATAGTATTAAATTTTAATTTACATGTCATGTATTTACTCAGGCGCCTTAAATTTAATTTTTTTTTTAAAATTAATTCCAATATTTAAAATTTAAAAATGCAACTAGTATTTTTTTATATATTTCTTTTTGATTTTGTCTTTTCGGAGTGTCCAATAAAAGGCTCTTTCCATGAAACGACTCAATTTACAATTGATAAATTATCTGAAGATGAATTTTGTAGGAAACATTCAATTTTTTAAGCTTTACTTTATTTTTTTTCTAAAGGCTGCGAATATTTCGTAGGATCAGTTTTCAAAAAACAGGTTTATAGGAATTTCAATAAGTCTACTTGATGAATTTAATTTTTTTAAAGCTTATTTTAATTATTTTTGCCAATCCTTCTATCAATTGCCAAAATAGCAATATATTTATTTTAAATGGTCAGAGAGAAACGATTTTTGATTTTTGCCAATTTTCCAACTCAAATCCAAAAATCTCACCAAAATTTTCAACTGAAGATTTTTATGTAGTAATCAAAATACATTTGTTCAAACCAAGTCGATTATTTTCGACAATTTTTCTTCATTTAATCGATTACAATCAGCCAATATTTACCACATCATCTAGTACCAAGTCTTCTCCCCTGACTACAAAAAATTTGAATCATTCTTTTGAAAGTAATTAATCAATTGGTTAAATTTAATAGTTAATCTTTCTACTTAGCCTGTGGAATTCCTTCAATTGTAGGCTTGAATTCCCCCCGAATAATCGGTGGTTCAGAAGCTGTGCCAAACTCATGGCCTTGGCAAGTTTATTTGACTGATGGAAATAAATTTTGCGGAGGAACACTAATAAATGACGAATGGTATGGTTTAATAAAAAACAACAAGTGATTTTATTTTTGATAAAAAGGGTCTTGACCGCCTCACATTGTGTTGTATCGTAAGATTTTAGATTTGTTAAAATCAATGATTTTTTGAAATTTAAATTTTAGACCATACTGGAAAGCATATTTGGGATACCATGATATAAGATTAATTTCAAAAGTTAAAGAAATAAGAGTTTCGAAAATTATCAAAGTAATTTTTTTTTATTTTGTTCGAATACAGAACTTTCATTTTGAAGAAATAGAAGATCTAGGGGTTGTATTTTTTTAAATGCTCAATTTTTGAATGGATAATAAATAGATACCTCTTTTTCTGGATAAAAATTTATGACCATAACTCTCGGGACACTTTGCCTCCTCTAATAATTAGGATTGATAAATATGTATAGTAAATCTTTTGAAATTTTGGTGTATAATCAAAATTAATTTGGCCAAAATTATCAAAAGATTGGTTTTTCGGGACAAAGGATAGAGTATGGTAACACATTTACGTTGTTCGATTTAAGTTGGTGAAAAGTTAAAAATTAACTTAAAAATTTGCAACCAACTTTGACTGTCTTTTGAATTTGTATTCTTAAATGTCAAAGTCAAATCTGACTTTAAATAATTTTTAAAATTTTTTATGAAATATCTTAAAAAATCTTCAACATTTTGAAATTTTTTCAAAACATTTTTAACAACCAATTGTTACGAATTAGCGAAACATAATTTTAATTAATTTATTATTTTTATTACTAGAATTATATTTTAGTCCTTTTTTAAAATTTGTAAGAAAAATTAAGTGTTTCAAAATAAATAAAAATTTAAATTAAATTTTGTCAAGACAATTAAAAGCTAAGGATTTTGGGATTGTGAATTTCAAATGGAGAAAAGGCTAAAAATAAAACATCAGTAAGATTTAAATTGATTTTTGATTTGATTTGCTAAAATAGAAAATAAAAATTTTATTTTTGGTTTTAGGATTTTGTGTTTTAGGAGTTAAATAATTAAAAAAAAAATCACTTTACAATTTCATAGATAAGGTTCGCGCGTAGCAAAACTACCGCACTATCTGAACTTCGAAGAACCGACTTTAAATTATTAATCTGCATACTTGAAAACCTAGAAAAACAAGTTTTTTTAGAAGAATAAAAAAAAAAATTTTTGACCCCAGCCCTTCAAAGATTTAAAAAAAAAAGTATCTTGTCATCAAGCCCTAATATCTCATGTTCTAATATGCATATCCTAATACTATTGCACCAATTCTGATAGGGAATTATCTCTTCTACAAAATGGTGTACTGATTTGAGATACCATGCCCTTAATTTATCAAGATCTTGGTCAAAAAATGGTAAAATTTTGGGGTTTTTACCATTTTTAATTTTACGCGCGAACCTTATAATGTTGAGAAAATTGTTTTTCGAAAAATTCGAAGAAATCATCAAAAATCTAAGAAGATTACTTTAAAGTTTGGAATGCTAAGAAAATTTGTTCGAAAAGGAAAATTGTTGGTATTTTTGAATACGAAAATAAACAAAAAAAATAAAAAATTTGCAACTTGAAAAATAAAGAAGAAAAATATTCTGTCATATAAAAACTTAAGAATATTTCAATCCAAAGTCCATCATGATAAATTTAGGATTTAGTAATTTGATGTACTTTGAGTTGCTTTCATTAAAATTGAGAGGAACTGACTTAACAGCAAACCTAGAAATCGTTTCCAAGTATTAATTTTTAAAGTCTTCTTAATGCTGAAAATAATGGGTTTTTTGTGAAAAAAAAACCTTTTATAAACTTATTTTTATTTTCCGCCAATTTAGTTAAATTCATCAAAAATTTTATTTTTTTCAAACTTAAAAATGATAAACATGAAAAAAATGCGTAATTAAACGGTAAAAAAGGTGATTGCATCACTAAAAATACACAACCATAACTTTTTCGTAATTTTCCTAACAAATTCTAATTTGTGTTTAATTTTCTATTTTGTCATAAATTCTCAACAATTTATCAACATTTTATTAATTCTTATTGTTGTTTTTATTTTCTTCAAAAATTATGCAAAATCTTGAATTTTTAAGTTTTTTATTGAAATTTCAACATTTTTGTAATTAAAATCTATATCATGTGGCTGAAAGGAAAGAAATCAAAATATTGATTTAAATGATCCTGAACAAGAATTATTTAGCGAATCCGATGACAAAAACGATGAAGAATCACAGTAAAAGCTTGGTAAATGCTTGTAGATTTATTTTACTACAATAAATGAATTTTTGCGAGACATTTAAATTTTTTAAATTATTTATAAGATCAAATTAAAATTTCACTATTTACTAATTTTGGTCAATATTTTTTTGTTACCCAAAAAAAGAAACTAAATGGGAGAAAAATACCATCGTTTGAAATGTATTAAAATGTATTTATTTGTTTGTCTGTGCCAAACTAATGCTCCTTCAGAATATAAATATTTAAAAAAAAATAATTAAAATAAAGTTAAATAAGACAAAAACAAAGAAAAAAATTTTAAAAAATTAAAAAAAGGATAGGATAAATAAGTCTAAGTAATAAAAAGAAATTTAAAAACAGTATGTTGAAATAGCTTGTGGTTAGACGTGTTTAAATATTTGATAGTTCAGGAAAAAAAAGACGAAATTATTAGGTAGCAATTACACAATGGAGGATATTCGAGGAATCTTGATTCGAAACCTTTTCTTTATTCTTCCACCAGTCTGACGACCAGTGGAACAGAATGACTCAATCCTGTTCTGACATATCTCTCACTCAACTCAAAGAGTCGATTTGAAACTGTTAATAGTTTAAGTTTATTGAAGGCCTCTTGGTGCATAATATTGGAGGGGGTATCATATTTCAGCTTCAAAATAGATCGAACTGCTCAATTTTGAATAACTTGTATTTTTTTGATGTTAGTTTCTGAGAATGAATTTAAACAAAGAAACGAATATTCCAAGATTGATCCTATCAAAGATTTGTAAAGATTACCTAATGTTTTTGGTTTAGATCCCATTTCCTATTTGAGAGATATTTTATTATATTAAGCCTTGAATTACAGCGCCCTTTTAATACATCCACCATTGGACTAAATGCAAGTTTTGAGTCTAGTGTGATGCCAAAGAAGTTGACTTTTTCCTCATTATTTAAATTGTTACCATTAATTTTAAGGTCAAGATTGATTTTAACTTTTGTTTTTTTCTCAAAGATCATGTAACATGACTTTTCAATAGAAACTTTCATTTTCCATTTAAAAAGCCATTTTTCAACTTCATTTAAGTACTTATTGATCGTGTTTTCAAGATTTCCTAACTTTTTGAAAATAAAAAAGTAGCCAAATCATCTGCAAAAAGAAGAGAGTATTGACAGTTTGTTTTGTTTATTTTTGGAATGTCATTTATAAAAATACTGAAAAGAAGTGGACTAATTACTGACCCTTGTGGAACTTCTGCTTTAATAGAGTATTGATCACTTAGTTGACCATTTACATTTACTCTAAAAGATCTTAAATGTAGAAACGATCTTATTCAATAAATAAGATAAGGAGGTAGATTAGTTCTAATTAGCTTGTAAATTAGTCTATCGTGCCAAACTTTATCAAAAGCTTTAGAAATGTCTAAATATAGACAACAGACTTTTTTCTTTCTATTAAAAGACTCTACAACTTTTTGAATAAGAAAATTAAGATTATCTGCAGTGCGTCTATGTTTTCTAAATCCTGATTGCTCATGTATAAGTAATTTATTTTTCTCAAGAAAATTATATATTTTTGTGTAAATAATTCATTCAAGTAACTTTCCAAGACAACTTGTCATACTAATAGGACGATAGTTATTAGGGTATTGAGAATGAGAAGATTGCTTAGAGATCATGGTAATACTTGCTATTTTCTTTGCTATTTTTAAATAAATGTTTATCTGATGATCCTAACTAGTCAATTAAATTTTTTCAAGATGAGGATAAAAATTATTTTTAAATACAAAGGGTAAATATTAGATTGGTTATTAGAATGCATTATCTAATTTTAATTCTAAAGCTTAATTGAAAAAAAAAATCTCATTTAAAATGAAATTTCAAACGGCGTGTGCTAATTCATTGACTAAAATTACTGATTTTTTCATAAAAATAAAGATTTATTATAAAAATCAAGTTTACAACTAGTTTTTCTAAATTTTAACTAAATTAATAAAAAATAATAATTTATTGCCTAACATTCCAAGGCATTGCTTTTTTCTTTCTTCCTGGTCTTGGTTTACAACCAATTACTGAATCTAAATACTTTTCTGGAACTTGAATTGACTTTTTTAACAACAACACCACAATAATATGTTCACACATGTAGTCTTTGAGGTAATCTTTACATGAGCAAGAAGAAAACTTCCAATTTTGTTCATCCAATTTTACCAAACGAACCGAATCGTTATACCGAAAGAATGTATTGAGGTCTAAATTAGAAACAAACTAACATTCATCAGTACAATCACGTCAATCATTCATAGTATTTGTTTAAGTAAAATAATGCTTGATTTATAATTTTAATACTGCTAAGAAAAATTATGATGAATAATACAAGTTATGCAAAATTAGCATTTTTTTTTCAAGTAATTTTAGTTAAAGATTCAGTAATTTTAGTTAAAAAATAATAAATCGCCATTTCAAACAGGTTGACTGAATGCAACAGACAGTTTAAAATATGATAGATTAAAAGCAATAAATTAAATATGATTTTACCATTATTTGTTTGAGGAATAAATTTAAATAAAACTCAAAAGTTTCCTTTCGGTAAAATAACAAAATTTTACAAAGTAATTTTACGTAAACTTTTGTATTATTACTAATTTACTAAAAGTCCTTGCGTCAAATCAAAAATGCATCAATGTATATTTATGATAAATACATTTTATCGATATTGTCCGAGGGTATCAATAACAAGCATTCATTTATTAAAAGCCATTGTTTTATTAGTTTATAAAATCTTTTCAATATTTTCAATTTTATTGTAAAATAAATTTTTTTATTTATGAACATCAAATAAGGCATTTATTATCGCATATTTAATAAAAAATTCATATAAAATCAAAATATTAATCATAAAAATCAAAATTAAAATATCTTTATTTTTTTATTCGATTCACAAATTAGATTTATAAAAAATGAAAAAACCAAACCTTTTTAACTAAGCCTTTTTTAATAAATATACATTTTTGCTATCATATTTTTCTTTAATTTTTTAAAAGTACTTGCTGAGTACTGGCTTTTTACATTTGCTTTGATAAAATTAAATCAATTTTCAATTTAAGCATCCTAATTATAATTCAACAAATTATAACAATGATATATCTTTATTTAAACTGCAAACTCGAGCTGAATTTTCATCAACAGTTGGAACCATATGTTTGCCAAACAAATTTGTTGCTAACGTGGGAAAAAGAGCAGTCGTAATTGGATGGGTAAACTTTTTCATTTATTGCTAAAAGCTAAGATTATAGATATATTAATTCAAAAATGTAATTCATTAAAAATCGACAATATTTTAGATTATTTTCAGTTGAGGAATATATTAGAATTTTAATTTTGTTTGATGGATTATGAGAGCAATTCTATAAATCTATAAATCTAAATAAAAAAATTAAATACTTGCTATTTATTTTATTTCTTAAGGGAAAAATATCGATTCAAGGTTATTGTCTATCAAATAAAAGAATGTGAAATTTTCTTAAGTCTCTCTTTAGGAATATTTCCATCAAAGTTACAGGAAACATTTGTGGAAATAAAAAACAATTCTGAGTGCAGTTTCTACAATTTGCAAAAAACTCAACTTTGGTAATGAATAAAAAAATTTCATTGATAAAATATTTACTGACTTTATTTTAAGTGCTGGAATTTCAGTCGGTGATATTAAAGATTCATGCCAGGTAAGCACCATTTTTTATCTAAATAAAAAATTTGTTTTTAATTAAGGGTGACAGTGGATCTCCAATGTTTATCAGTGATAATGGCCGTTACTATTTAGCAGGCATTGTTAGCTTTGGAAGATCAAAATGTGACGGTACATTGAATAAAAAAAAGAAAAATTATTTTTTCATAAATATTTAAAAAAGGTTTTGGGGTATATACAAATGTTTTTGAGTATCTTTCATGGATAAAAAAAACAATCAAATACAATTAATAAAGAAACAAAAGAAGTTAACAAAAATGATTTTATCTTTTTATTTAAATAAATATAAATTTGAAAAAAAACTTTATTATTTTTTATCAGCAAAAAAGGTAAGAATTTTTTTATTTTGCCAAATTTTATTTTAAATTTCTTTCTCTAAAATATTTAATTTATTAATAAAAATTAATGATAGATTTAAATTAATTAAATTAGGAATTTTTTTAATCAAATTTATAAATTTTCAAATTTAAACTTAAATTGATGACATTTTAAAATATAAAAATAAAATTATAATTGAATATTTTAGTAATCAAGAAAAATCAACTTGAAAATTAATTAATCAAAATGACGCTTTAATTAGAGAAGATCGAGCTATTTAAAATTTGTTTACATGATCACATAATATGTTTTCAGGCTTTTATCATTATCTGCTCATCATGACTGATCACAGTCATAGCTTTCACTGTTCTGGACTTCAAAATTTAAAAATTAAATGATCAAAAATGTTTGTGAACAAAAAGACTGTTGCATTGGTATTAACTGTAATTGGAAGCATCATTAATGGATGCTTGGCTGATTTCAAAAAGATTTGGTAACAATAAATTATTTGGTTTTTAAATTTGTTTTACTTTTTAAATTAATAAAGTTACTTTACCAATTGGGCTCAATTAAGACCAACTGGTGCAGAATTCTATCCGGAAGATATTGATCCCAAATTGTGCACTCATGTTGTTTATGCATTTGCAAAAATTGACAATTATTCATTGGCAAATACTGAAGAAAGTGATCTGGGTATTGACAATGGTCCCGGCATGTATGAACGAATTATGGTTCTAAAACTGATCAATCCAAAGTTAAAGATTCTTTTGGCTGTTGGTGGCTGGGCACAAGGTTCAATCGGATTCAATTCGGGTAATTTAATTTTATTGTCATTTTTTTTGTACTAAATTTTTTTCATCATTGGCTTTGAAGTTGTGGAAAGTGAAAGTATATTGAAAAAATTTGCACAAAATTCAATTGTTTTTTTGAGAAAATACAATTTTGATGGTTTGGATGTTGACTGGGAATTTCCTGTTGTTAAAAAAACACAATTTACTCAACTGCTTCAGGTATTATATCTCTTTTAGGATTAATAATAAAAAATCTGTTAACTATTTTATAATACAATTTATAGAAACTTAAAAAATTTTATTTTTGTTTTGTTTTTTTTAAAGGAACTGAGAATTGCTTTTGATAAAGAAGCTATGACGGGCAAAAACCAACTTGAATTGTCGATTGCAGTTTCAGCTGGCAAAGGAACCATTGACACATCTTATGAAATAAACAAAATTAGTCAATCGGTCGATTTTATCAATTTGATGGCTTATGATGTAATTGATTACTTTTAACATTTTTTAATTAACAAAAAAATTATTAAATTCATTAATTATTATTTAAGTTTCATGGTTCTTGGAGTAGTAAGACAGGATTTCACTCAGCATTGTATCCTAAAATAGGTGACATGTCATGGGAGAATACTTTAAATGCTGTGAGATATTAATTTAATGAAAATTGATTAGAAAAAGTAAAATTAAAAAAATTAACAAAAGGACTGGGCAGTGAACTATTGGTTGGAAAATGGTTGTCCAAAAGAGAAATTGATCCTTGGATTGGCTTTTTATGGCAGAGGTTTCAAATTACAAAATTCACAACTAAATCAAATAGGTTCACCATCAATGGGTTCGTCAAAAGCTGGTCAATATACCAAAGAAGCTGGAGTTTTGTCTTATTTTGAAGTAATTGAAATTATTCACTATTTATTTTGAAAAAAAATAAATTCAAAATTTAAATAAAAGATTTGTCAAATAATCAAAGAAAATAATCTTGTGGAAAAAGTGGATACTGAGTATGGAGCTGTTGGCTTAACTTATGGAAATGAATGGATCGGATATGAAAATCAAGAATCAATTGTTATCAAAGCAAATTATATTAAAGACAAGTGTCTAGGAGGTGCTATGATTTGGGCTGTAAGTTTTCCAAATTTGAAATCAATCATTTTTTATTTATACCCTAAAATTTAAGTTTTTTAAATTGATATTAAATATTTAAAATTTATATTTATTTAAATTTAAAGATTGATTTCGATGATTTCAAAGGAAATTTTTGCAACCAAGGAACTTATCCATTGATGAAAATATTGAATCATATTCTCAGTGATTCACAATGTTCTTTAACTACCAAACAATCAACTCCTTCAATTACTTTTGCTTCATCAACCAAAAAAACCAATCATCATCATCATCATCATACTCAAACTTCATCATTACCAACTCCTGTTACTCATTCTCATTTACCAAGTGGTTTGAATTTTAATTTTTTTTTTTGTTCTCAAAATAAAGCTAATTTTTATCTCCAAAATTTAAAGACAGCTGTTCAGGTAGAGAAAACAAGTATATTACGAGTCAAAGTGGATGCGAATATTTCCGAGTATGCATGAAAGGATTTTTAAATCCCATAGCAACAGTCAAATGCCCCAACAATTTTTGGTTTCACTTAAATGAACAAACATGTGTTAAAACAAAACCAGTAATTTTACTTTCGATTACATTCATTTCTTAATTCAGCTTGCTTATCAAGTCTCACTGTCAAAATGCCAAAGTAACATCATCATTACCAAATTATGTTACAACATTTACAACATTATCAAGACCAACAACAAAAACTACACAAACATATTCAAGCCAATCTAGTCTGAATGATAAATTTAAATGTCCAGAACCTTCAGGACTATTTTCAAATGGTCAAGATTCAAATAAATTTTGGCATTGTTCAAACAATTATGCCTATTTAAAGCAATGTCCTGGTAATTTAGTTTTCGATAGTCAGCTTAAGATTTGTGCAATGAAATCAAGATTATTCAATGGTGGTTTGAAGACTAGTTTAATTTTTACTTTGTCCACTGCAGCTTACAAACTTCCAGCTAAGCAAAGTAAATAAAAAAATTTTATTTTATTTTGTTGTTTAATTAATTATGATTCATTTATTTATTTTTTTATCAAGACTTTATGTGTCCAAAACCAAATGGATTGTTCAAAAATCCAGAAAATTGTAAAACATTCTGGCATTGCAGCAATAATTCAGCTTTTCTCAAACAGTGTCCTGGTGGCTTATCATTTGATGAAAATATTGGAATTTGTAATTACAAATCAGAAAGCATTCAAAGCTCAATTTAAACATGAATTTTGATTTTAAACAAAATGTTACTCAAGAATGAAAATTATGAAAATTTTGTTCTTGTCTTTAAACAATTTCAATTAATAGTCGATTTGATATCGACTCTAAAAAAATTTTCAATCTTTTCATTTGTTTTCTTAATGGTTGTTATTTTTTAATTTAATAAATTTATAAAATTTTTTAAATTTGAATATTTTTTTTTTAACATTTGAAATAATCAAATCAAAACACTTACATCAATTAAATTAATTATTCCCAACAAACAGTGTTTTTTTCTCTGACTTTCTTCTTGGTTGTTTGAATTCCTTCCATAAAATTCAAAATTTTTATTGATCTTTATTAATTAGTCCATTTTTCGTTTTGTTGCATTTAACCTGAATTCAAGTTTTCGAAATAGGATTCGTAAAACTCCATCTCATAGAACAATTTGAATTAAAACTGGTTGAAAGAAAGCAGATATTCAGAAAAACAAAGGTTTCGAAGCCCTTCATTCAAAAAAGATATTGGCCAAGAATTTCAACAAAGTAATCTTCAATTTTTTGCTCAAAAAAATGCAAATACATTTAAAATTATATAAACAAAATGAATATTTTAATTTAGCCATAAGAAAATAATCAATTTAAATATCTCAATAAATCGTCGAATGGTTTGTTTGGTTATTGTTTTTAGTTTTAAAAGTTGCATAATAAAGCCAATAAATATGCTTGAGTTTTGTGCAAGGCACCGATGAAGTCAGCTCTCATGAAACCAGTCTAATTTACGGTTAATTCATTGAACGGTATTTTATTTAATTAAATAAATTTCAGCTGATTATTCCACAAATTGGCAAGCTTTAGATTAATATTTAACTATCTTCTTTTACACACAATGCTTATATTAAGATTAGAGTACGATTTGAGCTCTTCAAACTTTATATAAACTTAAACAATATTTTTATTTTGAACAATCAGAGATCGAAAATTATATGAGTTTGCCTCTCGAGCTCCATCGCTGAGGATTCAAATCAAATCTCAAGCTTATTACTTCAAAGCAACATATGGTATTTTTTGTAAGCAAAAGCATGTACCATTCCAAAATTAGAAAAAATTATACTTAAGATAATTAATTAATTCTAAGCATATTATTTTATGAGAACATTTTAAATATAATTTTTTAAGTAAAAGGTTTTATTAAACAGATGGTAGATCTATAAAGAGGTGGTCTCACTAGAAAATAATTTAATTTTGCTCAGAAAATAATTAAAGAACAGAAAAATAATTTAAATTAATCCTGTGCAAAAAATCCAAATATTAATAGTAAAAAGTTCAGTTAAACTTCAAAAAAAATTTTGTATATTATTTATTAAAGCACCACTTTGTTGATCATCTTTTCATAGTTAAACTTAATTTTTAAGTTCGATTTTATTAATTTTTAGATAATTTTGTTTAAATTTTACAACGCTTTTTAATCAGTTTTCTAATAATGAAATACAAATTTTTACGTAATCGCTTTAAAATTAACATTAGTTTTGATTAAATTTTTTTGGCCTTTATAAAAATCTAAAATTTTAGAAAAGTATCTAATAAAACTTAAAAAAAATAGATAAGGAATTTAATGCGAAGAGTCTAAATAAATTTTTATCATCATTTGAAATCTTTGAAAAGCTGAATCTTTTAAACAATTTGAGTGCTGAATTTTTGCTTTCATATCTCAGAAGATCTAATATTTTTTTAATAAACTCCATTATTTTAGATCAAATATTATTCAACGACGATTTGTGTTTCAATAAAAGTATAGCGAAAATATTTTTTGTTTTGTTTTTCAATTGATGACAATGATATCTATTTTGAAAAGACTCCTTTTAAAATTTTGTTTTAAAAGACTAGTTCAATTATTAATCATTGAAAATTTTAATAAATGAAGATCTTTAGCATTTTAATTTTTTTAAAAGTCGAGAACAAAATGGACATCTTGAAATGTCTTTTTTCATTTTTAATTAATTTTAATTTTAATAGGAACATTTGTATAACTTTAAAGAGATTAATTTTTTACTCTATTTAGAAAAACTTGTTTTTTTACTTTTTAACAAAATGTAATTTAAAATTTATTTTTTTTTGGTTTTGATCGTTACAAAATGAATTAAAAAATTTATTTACAAAAACATATTTTTGTCGAACAAGAAAATCTTGTATTTACTTAAAAAAAACAAAGTTTTTATCTCTTAATTTTAAATTTTTATTCTTTAGATGTTAAACGTTGATAGTAATGAATCAGCCAATTTTTTTTAAACTTATTTCGATTTCAAAAAATGGAAAAACTATTTTAATAATCAAAAAATTAGCCTCACTTCTGTTTATACTTTTCCATATTTTAGAAAAAAAATTTTTGCTTATTATTTATTAAGAATTTGCGTATAATTGACAATAAAAAGTAGTTTTAAATCAAAAAATTATTTTTAAAAAATACCAATTTAATATAACATTTTTAATTTTGTATTAAAAATAAAATGCATTTGATAATAAAACCAATTATTAAAAAATCATTTAGCATTGATTCGCATCCATTTTCTTTTTATAGTCTAGCAATTAATAAGTTAATGAAAAATATGATGAAAAAATAGATCTTTAAGTAAAATTACCTTTATTCTTAAAAACTACTATTTTTGGACCGTTAATTATTAAAAAATACTTTACAGTTTTATTCATAGGAAAAAAGTTTTATTTAATTTAATATCAGATAAGAAAAATAAGATTTAAAAAAATCGAATTGATATTAGTTACTAGTAGGAGTATATTTAAGAAAATATTTTGTATCAGCTCTGTTTCTGTTGAATAGCCTCATAACTTGAAAATATTCACATTTTTCGTATTTTTCGTAATAGTTGGTAGTTGATTAAATATTTTTATCATGATGCTTAAGAATCTTGGACTAAGATTTTCTTTTTCTCAAGTTTTGGAGTGAGGATTTAAAACAGAGCATAAAAAAATCTGTCAAATTTTTTTTATTAAATGCTAAAAAAAAGGGTTTCCTTTTCTAAATGTGTTTTGGATTTTTTTAATTGATTTTCATTTTAACTTTTGTGATCTTATCTCTTTAAAAAAAAAAATTAAATCTAAAAGAAGCATGTAAAAATGAAAAAATACCAAGAAACTTTCAAGAGTCAGTAATTAGACAGCCTTCTTGCTGTTTAACAAAAACTTCATTTTAAATGAAAAAAGAATATTTTATTAAAATTATTGACTTTAATTTTTTATTTAACTTTTTTATTATTTAATTTTGTTTTAAAAAATTAATTTATGTGATTTTAACGTTTCAATACATTCATTTAATTAAAAAAAATAATTTAAAATTTTTTTTAATTAGTGAATCAATTTTTAAAAATTAAAAAAAAAAACATGAATAAATAAGTAAGAAGCAAAATAATTTAAAAAAGAAAAAAAATTTAATTTTTTGTTATTTATTTGACATAAAATTGAGGAGAAAACTCCATGGTTCGTTCGAATAGTACGAATCTTCAAGTTTATAATTTTTCAGATTTTTTTAGAAAAAAAAATTTAAATAAAAATTAAATTAAAAAAAATAGTTTAAAATTTTTTTTAATTAGTGAATCAATTTTTAAAAATTTAAAAAAAAAACATGAATAAATAACTAAGAAGCAAAATAATTTAAAAAGACAAAAAAATTTAATTTTTTGTTATTTATTTGACATAAAATTGAGGAGAAAACCTTAGAGTTTTTCATCATTTTAAATAAGGAGTTTTCTTTTTATGGGTGAATTTTTTATATTTTAATCTTTCTTTATTTTTTTTAATCCTCACCCCAAGTTTAGGGCCTGAGCTAAAATATATCCTTCAATCATTTCGATTCCACTCTATCCAGACTTTTCGAGTGGAAAAGTGCACCTTCTAAGTTTCATATCCACAATGGTACTGCGAATTCAATTTTATTGAGGAAATCAAAGCTAACTATATAATTTATTTACAAAAAAAATAGCATAACATGTTGCACAATTCTTACCTAAAATTAAATTTTCAAGTGCCATACAGACCAAAAATAAAACTATTTAAAAATGTTTATGTTAAAAGTTTTTGTTGAGAAATTTTTATTTCTTTAATTTTAAATTTTCAAAAAAGGATAAATTTCATTCCACTTGTTCTCATTTTTACTACGCCGAATAAAATAAAGAGTGAAAACATTATAAATTGTTTATCTTGTGACGATTAAATAGTTTTATCTGCGAGTTAATTTACATGCTCATGATTTTTTTCCTTGTATTTATTATTTAACAATTTCTGGCATTAAGGCTCATTTTACATCCTTCAAACTATACTGCTAGTGAGACAATGTCATTATGAAGCGTCGTATCATCTTCCATTAGATTAGATTGATATTATATGGCAACTTATGAATAAAATGAAAAGCATTGGTTCTGGATCGGTAAAAATGCAATTCTTATCTATTTTAGGTTTTGATATTACATGTTTTTTCCTTTCTTAGGAAAAATTTTCTATCAAGACCAATATTCCCCCTGTGGAATTTCATCAAAATTTCAGACTTCAGTTTAGTGATAATAGACGTTCGTTTGATTTATTTTAACAAAAACTCAATTTATAAAAAATGGAAAACAGAGCTTAGATAGTTTTTTACACTACAAATATTATTTTAGGGCTCATCATATCACAAATCCAAGGTCAAAATTTATAAAAAAAGTTTTTCAACGATTGAATTTAAAGAATACTGGGCAATTTGGAAAAAAATTCAAATTTTTAATTTTATGATATCTTTTTAAAGATCTCGACGAGCTGAAACCAAAAATGTCAAAAATTTTGAAGACGGACCATTCTTTCAAAAGTTATAAGAGCTTAAAGTCTAAATAGGCTTATTACTTAAAATGACAGTATCTTGGTCATTTCTAAAGCTTTTAAAATATTTTTTTTTAAATTATGTTCAGAAATAATAGAGGAATTCAAAAAAAATAATAGTAATGTTATTTCACAAAAAAATTTATCTTAAGCTCATATAACTTTTGAAAGAATGGTCCGTCTTCAAAATTTTTGACATTTTTGGTTTCAGCTCGTCGAGATCTTTAAAAAGATATCATAAAATTAAAAATTTGATTTTTTTTCCAAATTGCCCAGTATCCTTTAAATCTAAATGAATTATTTTAAAGTTAAAAAAAGAGTTTTCAATATTTTTTTCAAATTTTCAAATAAAAATTAAACTCATTCTATTTAACTAAAAAGTTTAATCTCAGATATGAAAATGCTTGGAATATTAACTTAAAATTATTTTTTTATTTGAAACATTGCACTTTTTCAATGTTATTCCAACAGTGGATAAATTTTGTAATTCAAACACAAAAAATTAAACCATATCCTATTAAAATTTATTTTATTTATTTTGTTTTTCCCAAAGAAATATTTTCTTAGCAAGAAAATATTAAAAAAAATTTTTAATTACAAAACACGATTAAGCTATACCTTATTAAAAAAGCATAATTTTTACAAAATTTTCATTATTTATCAACGTTATCTCATTATTTAGTTGATGAATAAAAATAAATCAAATTGGTTCAAAAAATCCAAAATTATCACTTTCTCATATTTTACCATATTGATTGACCCTTATTGATATTTTTTTCTTTGAAGTATCAAATTTATCTTTTAAAAAAACAAGAAAAAATGTAAACAAATTTTAAAATGACGTTGGGCTTATGACCTATAGTAATTTTGAAAATTAAAGATCTGTCACTGATCAAATTAAACGCCTGGTGAGCAATCGAAGGTTAAGAGCCCATTATTATTTAATCCATCGCTATATGAGTTTAAATTTTTATTAAAAATTGGCATAGAAAAGCTTTTCAAAAGAAAATAATCATTATTGGACTTTTTGACGTCGAAAGGTATCAAATATTTTCCAGTCATATTATTTCTTTATCCAAATAACTACTCTGTGAATATTTAGAAAATATTTCAAGTTATTTTTGTTCAGTTCGTATTGTTTAAGAATGAAATTCAGATCGATGGTGGAAAAATTTTGTGACACATTTCTAAAGTAAACATAAACAAATCATTCTTTTTTAATTCAAGCAGCTATTTAAGGTTAAATTATTAAATTTCAAGAGTATATATACTTTAAAGCTCTAAGTAATCGGCCTCCAAAAGAAAACTCCACTGTTCAAATTATTTTGAATGCTTAAGGATATGGCCATGGCATTTATGATAAAAAATTCATTAAGAACAATAAACTTTCTATTTCTTGTAAATTAATAAACGATCATTCAGTTCTCGGTCTTAAATTTTTAGTTATAAAATTAAAAAAGTCAAAAAGAAAAGTGAATTGAATTTATCAAAAGAATTAAGAGGGAAATTCGGATAAAAAAGGTTTTTCCTTATTTTCAAGATCTTATGATACAAAAGCTCATCATTTTTGTGAAAAATATTTCAACTAAAACTATGTTTTTCAAGGAAAAATTCTGATATTAGGAAATCTTTTCAAAGATTTTGATTTTCTAAAAAATTTGTTAATTCAAAACTTTTTACGTGTCCCATTGAGCTTTCTTATTCTTCCAGAACGTAATCAATTTTTTCACTCAATATGTCAATAAGAAAATTAATTGATAAAATTATTTGAGCTGTGACAAATGAAAGAAAAAGGTTCTAATGTTAATGTCACAGTTCATTCTAAAAAAAAAAGCAATTTTTTGATAATTTTAAACAAAACAATAAATATTTATTCGAATAGTTGTTAAATTCGTAATCTTTGTATAAATAAATTATTTTATTAAAAGTTTTTCCAATAAAATTTACTTTTTTAAAAAATTTTAAACAAAGAATTTTTAAATTAAGTATTAAATATGGGTAAAAATTATAAAATTTTTAAAGCAAAATTCCACTAAGCCTTTGAGCTTTAAAATTGCAAAGTTTATTACACTATGATCAACAAGCTATTCTATTAATTTTCTAAAATAATTAAGCATTATTTTTTAAAAGAGAATTCTCAATAATTGTTTTAAATAAATAGAATTTAGTTTTCAAAAATTAAAAATAAGTGAATCGAACCTAAATCTTCAGTTAAAAGAGTATCTAATGTAAATTTTTATTTAATAAAATGTTGAGCAATATTTGCTCTCTTATAAAATTTTATTTTTTTAGTAAATATAAATTACAATTTTTTTTATTCTTTAAATTTTAGTTGACTTGAAAGTTTTTTTTGTTTTTATTAACTTTAAATTATCATCTAGTACAGTTTCAAATATTTGTATCAAGTCTGGACAAAACTTAAGCTTTAAATCAGATTATGCTAAATTAAATCCAGCTTTAGAGCAAAATTAAAAAGAGAAGCTCGATCAATCTTTAATCTGACACTCTCGTCCATTTTTGGCTACACTACACTTGATTCAAATGTCACATTAAATAATTGTAACAAGAACGGATTTTAATTTTTCTTATTAGAATAATATATATTTGGTCATGTCAAATCTTGATTTTGTCCGATGACCGGTGTTTCTCAGTTAAATAAGCTATTTGGATCGGTAATCGGAAATTTGCTCTATTTATCCGATTTATATATTCAATGAGCAAAACCTCACGAGTTTTTTGAATAAACACTGCTCGGATTCAATTTACTTTAGGGGTTGATGAACAATTTATAAAATAAAATTGGCATTTAATACAACTTGAGCTTTTTTTTATCACATACAACAAAATTATAAATCAATAGCAAAGTAAATGTAATGACAAATGTTCGATCAACAAAGTATCTTAAAAGTTTGATCCTTGGGCTATTTCTTGCATTATCAATTAATTTTATTAATTTATCGAGGCTAGTTAAATAGAGCTGGCCATTTTCTTTTTCAATTAAAAAAAAAGAGCTTGTTGAGCCAATAACTATGAAATTTTATTTTGGTTTTAATTTTTGAACTGTTGTTATTTAAACTAATTTTCAGCACAAATAGAATAACAATATTAGAAAAAATGCTTTTTTTATAGCATAGCAAAAATATAATTGTGTGTACCATTGTTGGATGTTTAAGATTGTTTTTGGGTTCTTGTTACTCAAGGTGTTAGTTTGTTGTAATTTAAAGAAAGATTTTGAAAATTATATAATTGATGAAAAAAGCATTCATTTTAAATGAGAAAATTTTTGTAAATATTTAATTTTTTATTTTGGAAATTATTTTTAGGGAATTCTAATAAAGAAAAAAATATAAACTTTGGTTGGATTTAACTTTTTTGCAATAAGTTGAGAAATTCAATCAGTGAGAATATGATGCGGCTTAAATGCTGGACAAGCTAATTTACTGGATACAGTATCACCTCTGGTCTTTCTATACCTGAAATTTTTAGATGGGTTAATATCAAGTTTGTAGGCTAAGTTTAATATGAGCGAATTTACTTGAGGTTGTAAATACTTCGAATCTTTCCATTAGGAATAATGTACTGGTCAAATTTTTTGTGTTTACTTTACAATAAAGAAAGATTGCGTAAACGAACAGAAAAATACGTTTTTTATTTTTTGATCGAGAAAAGAAGGATCATGATCATTTTTTAAAACTAATTTTTAATTTGAGAGTACATAAATGCTTTTAGCTTGATTGATTAAATTTCATTTAATTTTAGTAAACGAGACTGATTCGGACAGATCTTGTCAATTGATTTAAATTTAAGTAATATAAACCTTAGATTTTTTGGGCTAAATATATTTAGCATTTACTAAATGATGTTTTAAAATTTAATTTTGAACAGCTAATATAAAAACTTTACTTATGATCAACAATGTCAATTTTTGATATATGTTTTTTTCATATTGATTTATTTTTAATAAGATGAGTAAAATACTAAAATTTTAATTAAAATTTTTAGTTTTTAAAATAAAAATCTTTACTATGTTTGTAAAAAAATTCTATGCTAATTTTTTTTGAATCTGATTTTATTGAGTTAAATACGAAATTGAATTGATTTGAAATTCGGCAAAAGAATGGCAATTGGAAAATTTCATTAATTTTGTATTTAGAAATTTTTGATCAAATTTGAAAATTGAAATCTGATCAAAAATTCATTTATCCTAATTTTTAGATAAAATTTATCAAAAAATTATTTCAAAACAGATAATTGATTATTTGATATTTTTTTTACTTTCTTTTTGTTTTAAATTTGGTATTTAAATAAAAAAGTTTATAAACATTGAATAAGAGTTTTAAATGTAATTTTAATTTAAATTTTTTAATTCTTTTTTTTTAACACTTATTTGCATTCGTTGGCAAATTTTGAAATATTGTAAAGATTCTATTTTAAAACTTCAAAAAAATTGTAAATTTAAATGTGAATTTATAAAGTTAATTTAAACAAATAACCGAATTGAAATATCACGTAATAGAAAATTAGAAAAACAAATAAAAGCTACTTTGATTTTTAAATATTTGTTTCAAGTTATATAAAAACTGGAAAGACCTTGTTCATTAATACTGTTAGAATGTGGCAAAAAATAAAAGACTTGTATTTTTTTCCGCCGATTCTTTTTGTTGTTTTACTTTTAAAATGAAAAAAAATCGAAAATAAGTTTTTGAGAAAAATATTTAATAATTGTCTAAAAATGGTTTGATTTCTAATCCGAAGTTTAAAAGCTAGCAATGTGTCTAAACCGGGAATTATATTAATTTATCGTTCACCAATTTCATTGTTAGAAAGATTACTTTTTATTCTCAGAAATAGTAAAATGTAGATAAATATACTTATTAAATTATTCTTAGCACCTTTTTGTCAAAACCAATATTGTAAATTTAGTTAAAAGACTTTTAAGGGCAGTTCATTTAAAATATTAAGGAATCGTTTTATGTTTAATTACACTTTTTTTATCTTTTTAATTTAAACAAAAATTTCCATTTTTAATATTTAATAGATTTTTTCTAGTAGTTATCGAGCCATAAACTAAATAATTTCAAAAGATTGATAATTTTCATGGTTTTTAAATAATTATTTTGTTCAATTTTATTTTAAGCATTTGTTTGTTTAATTTTTTATAGTGATAACTTAAAAATAAATAATAAATAAACTAAAACTTTTATGTAAATTTAGATTTGTTTTGTCAAATTTACAAAAACAGTACAAAACGAAGTAAAAACTTGTATTTCTATATAGTTTAATTCGGCACTTGTAGTTGAATAACATCATAGATTTAATTTAATAGTGTCTTAAAATATTCTTTTTTGTGGATATTGATGCTCATTTGGCAAACTTTAAATATTTATTCAAAGTTTTGTATTTTTAAAGTACTGAAAAAATTAATAAGGT
Organism: Brachionus paranguensis; assembly: GCA_016802215.1. NCBI lineage: Eukaryota > Metazoa > Rotifera > Eurotatoria > Ploima > Brachionidae > Brachionus > Brachionus paranguensis. The sequence goes on from JAESIX010000004.1 coordinate 6,767,260, forward strand.
TTATTATTCTTTTTTTTTCTATTTTTATTCTCAACTACACAAAGGCCACTTATCACTTTTCTTATCGGTGATCCCGTTCAATAAGAGAAACACCTTGAAAATAAATTAATTTAGTTTTAAATGCATAAAAAAAATACAACTTTTTTTCTCTATAAAAAAAAAACAATTAAATTTTATTTATTTATTGAGATTGAGGGATAATTCTTTAATTATTTGTCGTTTCTATATATTACGATATTTTGGTGAGTTGTTTTTCTCTTACCATTGTTTGATCAACTTCTTTAAAATTTTAGCATTTTGTTTTTGACCTACGCTCAATGTTAAAACTTATCTAGATTATTTCTTTAACTCGCTCATATATTCTTAAGAATCAGCTCTTCAATTTTTTTCTCATTGGATTTTTTCAGTAATTTCGATTACTCCATTAACCAAGTAATAATTAATCATCTTAATAACCTGTCTCTCATGAAATCAATTCTCTCAAAAATAGCTGATGTGATGTGATAAAATTAATTTTTTCTTCAAATATTCTTATTAAATAATTTTATAGATGACCATTTTATTCTAAAATAGACAATTAAGACTTGGACAGCTTAAAAAGCACTGACATATGAAATACAATCAAACTTAGCGTTTAATCCAAATTTCACTTTGCCAAAAATGTTAGTCACTGACTGTGACACGATTATTTCATAGAATATTTGACTTTAAAAATGATTAAATAAAATATTTTTTTTCCATATTTTTCAAGAAGGCTTAATGTATTTAGCGAGTAAGTTTTCTAAAAATGAATTAAAAATTATAATTTTTTTAAGTTTTTTCAAATAATTTATGATTTTATTAAACATATAAATTTTGTAAAAATTATTAATAAATTTTTTTTTAATAATCAACTCAAATCACAAGGATTCAAAAGGTAAAATTAAAGAATAATAACTAGAAAAGAGTAATAAAAAAGGGAAAATATAAATATGAACAAAATAAAAAAATAATTAAAGAAATCTAATTTAATTTATAGTGTGAGATGCACATTGAGATACATTGATCAGCAATTTTTTGAGTAAAATTTGAAAAAATCTTTGGTTTTTGGCAAGTTTTCTACATTATTTCTAATTTTAAAGCTACTACAAATTTTTCAGAATCTAGTAAATTTATTTTTATCTAATCATTCATTAAATCGGTTATCGAAAACAGAAAAATAATTTTTTTTTTAATTTTTTCAAATAAAATTTTATTTTACAATTTCAGTATTTTTTTAAATAAGATTTTAAGCAAGCTCTTGAAAAAAATTTGCCAGTCCTTTCAATCCCAAGTAAAAATTAGACTTATTTATTCTTAAAAATTTATATTTTTTTATTCTTTTTTGTCCGATATTATAGAATTTTTTATTTCAAAAATCAAATGAACTTTTTTTTTTAACTTAAGAAAATTAGCACAGTTTGAATGCGGGTGATACAGTCAGTAAGCTTATTTTTCAAAATCTTAATTTATCAAGTCTGTCATTGCATTAAATGCCTATTTTTTTTCAAGATCAGATTAACCTGTCATTACAACAACAAAATTTGGAACTTACTGTGACTTGGGCAGTCTTGTTTTTTTTTTTAAATCGTTTATTTCTTCTGCAATCAATGCGTGATTCTATCTAGATTCAAGAAATTTAATGAAAGGTGAATTTGTTCTCTCGTCAATTTTTTCTATGTTTAGTGTTTTGTAGATTGTGTCGGTATTCGTTTTTTAGTGGGAAAATTTAATAAATCTTGGAATTTTGTTTTGGAAAATTTGAAGGTCTTTTTTTAATTTTTTGGGTGCCAGATTTTAAAATAACGAATCAATTATCATGTAGGGATCTAATCAGAGATTTGTATAGCGTCTTGTTTGATAAAATTGAGCTACTCTATTTAAAACCTTTTATTTTTCTCAAAATGTTAATTTTTGAAAACAATTTTTTAAGAACGGCCTTAAAATGCTGTGAAAATTTTAGTTTTGGATCAAGTTTGATACCGAGGAAATTAGAGTAAGCTCTAAAGGGTAAGGTACAGATACAATATAAAGTTTCGTCGAGTATTTTATCTGGTAGATATTTTCTAACATTATATTTAATATTATATAATATTTTCTAAGCCCAGCAGTAGTAATTACAGAAAAGCAAGTTTTCGATTTATTAATTTTAAAACCTCATTTTTTACAAAAAGAAGCTATATTATCCACTGATCTTAGAAGGACTTTTTTAATCTCGTTTATCGATTTGTGTGTGCACCAAATACAAAGATGGTCTGCAATAAGAGCAACTTGTACATCTAATTTATTTTATTAAATACAATGTTGCTACGACACCTTGAATTCGCCATATTTTACGTGAATTATGGTAAATTCACGATAATTTACCATATTTAACTAAAATATGGTAATTCAAAAAAACGGTTTTTATCGTAAAATATCGATGAATAATGTAAATTTCCCATAATTGTAGTAAAATTTAATGAAAAAAAATTTTTCAAAATTCTACGAAAAAAATCGAATTTTCATGAAAGAAAATGTTTTTTTCAATTTATTGAAAAAGTTAAAAAAAAAATAAAATTTGATTGACTTTTGTTGACCAAAATTAACGTAAATTTTTGTATAAAATTGTGAAAAATGGTAAAAAATTAAAAAAAAAAAAGGAAAAATGGATTCTTTGTTATAATATTAGATTTTTTTATACTTAATGGAAATTAAAATGCAATTCTTATTTACAAAATATCAAGAAATTACTAAAAAATTTCCAAAAAATTTAACTTTTGATCTTTTATACTTTTGAGCTGCTAATATATGGTGTATTTTTGGTCTTTTAATAAAAATTAATCATGTTAAAAGTGCGATGCTTAAATGAAATCAAAATGGTAAAAAACAACAAAAAAGGAAAAATGGATTCTTTCATTTTAGATATTTATATTTTAATTGTTTGTGCTTGTTGTATTTTTGTCTGATTGATTCTAACTTTAGCGCTTTGTTGAGCGGCCTTGTTCTCGTATACTTACTAAGTCCAATAAATTGTTTAACCATAATATTTTGACGGATTTCAAATTCGTTTAAACGTATTTTTACTTCTATAATGACTTTAATTTTTTATTAAAATGTGTAAACTGAATAACTTAATTGTATATTTTAAATCTTTATTTTAAACTCTTCTTTTTTACATAATTTTTTATACGTATTGCCTATGGGGCTTGAAAAAATAATAAATATAATATATCTTAATTGTTTATCTGGACCTAGATACATCTCCTTCAGAATAAAATATAAAATTCAAAATTAAGTAAGATAAAATAAAATTAAGATTATAATGAAAAATTTAAAAGGTTTAGTAAAATAAGTTATTCAACTAAGTAGTGACCGGTAGTAAAGATCACAAAAGTCTTAAGATTCATAAAGTGCTAGCAAATATGGTTATTCATCATTTATTCATATCTCCTGGAAAAGCGAAAAAAACACTTGGTCTAAATTACACGATAGGAGCTTTATTTTTACATGAAAAAAGATGCAAAATAAAAATCAAGTGGCATAAAATGAATGTGTTATATTTTAAGGATACCATTAAATAAGAATTAAATTTTAATTTCCATAAAGTTTAAAAAAATCTAATATTATAACAAAGAATCCATTTTTCCTTTTTTGTTGATTTTTTACCATTTTTCACCATTTTTTACAAAAATTTAAAATTTAATTTTTTTTACTTTTTCAATAAATTGAAAAATAATATTTTCTTTCATGAAAATTCGATTTTTTTCGTAGAATTTTGGAAAATTTTTTTGTCCCTAAATTTTACTAAAAGTATGTAAAATTTACATTATTCATGGTTATTTACGATAAAAACCGTTTTTTAGTTAAATATGGTAAAATATCGTGAATTTACCATAATTTACGTAAAATATGGCGAATTCACGGTGTCGTGGCAGCACTGTAGCATGATTAGGACTAGACCTATTTGGCGTGATTAAAATCAGTCAAATTCAATCGAGTGATCATTTTTAAATATTTTACATTAGCACAAAAAAAGTCCAATTTTAATTGTTAATTTTTGTGAGACTTTTTTGTTATTCAAATGTTAGAATATACGATGACCTTAATTTAATGGTCGCCAAGCAGGCACATATTCCAATAGCAGTCTCAAATATTTTTCAAACCACTAGAGTTTGAAAGCACACTTTTCTAGACAAACAACTCGAAAGTGCGTTCGCACCGCTTTCGAGTCGTTTAAATAGCTCTCAAAAGGTAATCTGGCCGCAGGCTACAGAGCGCACACGAACAAGAAAAATTAAGACAAAAAAATCTAAAATAAATTCATAGAAGCGTTCAATTGTAATTCAACACACATACACACATACACACGCACAAATTCATCGTACTACATTCTAACATTTACTATTTAGCTTCTTGTTGGTCCAATACATACAGGCCTTAGTTCGATCAATTGTATCCGAACAAACGGATGAATAATAGATTAATTTTATGAATAATTATTCTCTCGCTCGAACTCTTTAGTCTGTGGCGAGAGAGAAAGGGGGGGTCACATTGGAAATTATTTCTAATAAACAGGTCGACTAATTGCTTCATTTTGTTTTTTTAGATAAGACGATGAAATGAGTGAGAATAATTGTAGCGAGTATTTTGATGACAAAGTGGCCAAGCCCTCAGTGACCAGTCTGGTGAACTTAATGAACAAGACGGCAAAAGCGGGCTCCAGTCGGAGCTCGTCGCCGACCAGCGTCTCGTCCAAAAACGACCTCAATGACAACAAGCGCACACTGTCCTCTTCGTCGCTGGCCTCATCGGTCTCCTCGTCATCCAATCTGTTCAAGAACAACAACCAGACAAGTGACTATGTCGAGGATTCGTCTATCGGCGTGTTCGACGAATCCGCCGGCTCCAAATGCCTTAGCAAGCTGAGTCAAGTGTGTCGGAGCAACCGCTCAAGCATTAGCACCAGCACCACTAACAATTTGGACGATTTTAATGATGAAAATTTGCTCATGCTCAACTACAACGACGATTCGGCTATTTGTAATTTCACCAAGCTAAAGGCAAAAAAGGAAGACAATCAATTTGCGACCATGATGAACAAATGCCAAAGCTGGATCGAAGTAATTATTGTTTTTTTTCTTTTAATAAAAAAAATTTTTTTCTTCTTGATTTTATTTTGTTTTTCAAATTAAATTATTCTTATTAAACAATTTAATTCTTCTCATCGGCCTGTGCGGATAAATTTAGAAAAGAATGCATTTTTCCTTCCTTTCAATGGGAAGTATTTTACGTGTCTCCTTCAAATAAAATTTTTTAACTTACTTAATCTTCAGTGGTGTTGCGCATTTTGTATGTTACCTTATTTTAAGTAAAATATGTTAAATTTTGGGTAAATTTACAAAAGTGAACAATCATAAATTTACTATGTTTTGCGTAAAATAAGTTAAAATTTCAATATTTTAAGAAATTTGTTGTGAAAACAAAATTGTCCAAAATATTGAAGAATTTTGACGTTTCTTAAGAAAATCGCTATTTTATGATTTTTTTTGGAAATTCATCGAAATAAATTTTAACCTAAATTTACGTAAATTTTAGTAAAATTCAATTTTTTTATTTTTTAAAAAATCGTAAAAAAAGCTATTTTTTTGTAAGAAAAACTTTTAAAAAAAGTTTTATTAAATAGTCAAACATCTGAATTTAGACTAATTTCTAGCTACTTCATGGCAATGTGAAATTTTAGTACAAAAATTACAGTACAAAACGTAAAAATTTTATATTTTTTTTTCTAACTGTGCAAAAATGGTTCTGTAAAGAGTACAATATTGTACAAATTTGTACAAAAAAATTCTAAGCTCTGCAAAAACTCTTCAATTTTCTGTAAAATGTACACCAACAAAAAATATTTGATAAAATTGCAGAGTTTTTGCAGAGCATAGAATTTTTTGTACAATATTGTACTATTTACAGAACCATTTTTGCACAATTAGATTACATTTTATAACATTTTTACTTTTTAGACTGTAATTTTTGTACTAAAATTTCACATTGCCCTACTTCAGCACTTTTTTTATTTAAAGAAAGTGAAGATATTATATTTGACTTTAAAAAGTAATTTTTATCTGATTTTTTTGAATGATGCTCCTGGCAAGAATGGATAAAATTTTCTCTTAATCTATTTTCTTTTGATTGATTGAACCCATCAATTGAATAAAAAATTCTAAAAAATGAAAAAAAATAGACATTAAACTAAAAACAGTTGAGTTTAAATTATTTTGGCTATGGCTCTTTTGATTGTCAAAGTTTTTTCAGTTGTTACGTGACCAGCTTTTATCACCTTTCATAATTTTTTAATCTAAATAACGATCTGTCACATAATGGATATAACCAGACAAAAAAATAGCTGAAATTTTGAAATGCTATAAATACAAAAAAAAATCGTTTTACTTTTTTCGCACTAGACCCAAGTAATTATTATTATAATGAAATATTAAGCTGGTTTTTTAAAAACCATTATTGCTAATTAATTAACTAAGTTTTTTTATTTTGTTCCAAAAAATCTAATCATATGGCAAAATTTTCAGAGTTGGTTAAAAGCCACAAGTCTCAAGCCAATTTCAAGTACGGACTTTAATTTTTTTAATTTCTCGCTTAAATAATTTGTAAGTTTCCTAAAAAACTGTCAAATGTTTTGAAAAAAATATAAAAATAATAAAAAAACTATTTTTTGGTACAGCCGTTTGGACAATAAAAACCTCTTTTTTTTCATAACAGTGTTACACTTAGAACATAACTGATCATCGCTACTTGGAAACGGTGGATTTGATTCGATCTACTGATTCGTATTCATAAAGTCCATCGAAAACTTCATTTATATCTTCTGGAATGTTAGTATATTGCTCGCACCATTGAACAATATCACGTTTGGTTGGCTGAGTGGTTATCTATTTAATTTAATTTTCATAAATTTTATATTTACTTATAATTTTACCAAATTAGTTTTGTTTATATCTATAAATGACTATTTAAATTTTGAAAAAAAATGAATCAAAAAATTAAAGAAGCCACAATTTGTTGATTTTTCTATTTTTATTTAATTCTAATAAAACATAGTAGAACAAAACATATGAAAAGATAAGACATGAAACTAAAATATAATTTTTAAAAAAATTTTTTTAGTCAAAAAACATTTAGTCATTTGAAAAAAAAGTTAAATAATAATAAATCATAAATCATATTGTAAGCAAGCACCAGCTTTTTTTGCGTCCGATATCCTCTCTGAATGTCTGTTATCGTTGATTGTCTAGTGGTTTAGTATAATTAATATTTAATCCATAAAGCTTGGCCAAGTCTGTTAATATAAAACTGTTATACTTAACTTTCGAATTAAGATCTAGTCTATATTTCGCCTCATTTTAATAATTAAAATATTTTTAAGTTTTATGCTTCTTTTTAAGTGTTTTTTTTTGCCTCAGTTAATAATGAAATCAAAATGAAAATAATGATGAATCAGATCAAAAAACTTGTATTTTTCTTTTATTATTTCTACTGAAAAATGTAGCATTCCACATATTTGATTTATTATTTAATTTAAAAATTCGTTTTCTTAAATTAAAGTGAGTCAAATACGAAATATTCTCAGCCTCAAATTTATGTCACTCAAAGCCTTTTAAATTATTTAATAAAAATAGATAAATAAAAAAATATAAAATAGTCATTTCAGGCATTAAAGACTTGAATAAGTTACAATTTAAGAAAGAAAGAAAAGATGGTAACTGCTAAATCTAAAGTAATCTTATTATTAAAAATAAAATATCAACGAGAAAAAAATTTAAACCCTTTTTTTAGATATAAAAAAATTTGCCAGATTTTTTTGCTAGCTTTTGCGCGCTCAAAACTTTCAAATTAAAGATGATTACAAGGTTTAGTCTTCGATAATTGAATTAATTATTATTGAATTGTTCAGAATTTAAAGAATTGTTTATCTTTTAATTAAAAATAAATCTCCGAAAAAAAGCAAAATGCAAAAAAAATTGACATGATTTTTTCCACTAAAATTAAGTTTTTCAAATATTTTATGTTTCTAAATGTAGTAAACTTTACTTTAATTGTTATTTTCAAATAGCCAACTGTTTGAAGATCCAACTCTCCCATTTTAGGGTTTAAATCAGAAATATTTAAAATAAGATAAAACTGGAAAATTGCGATCACTCCAGGCAATGTCTTAGTAGTTTAAAATTTTTATTTCAAAATTATTTTTAATCTGGTATCCAAATTATTATTCTAATTTGTAATTGCATAATAAATCATTAAACAAAAAAGACAGCCACCGAATTAAGTTCAATTCGAGCAATAAATGTCCTCTTTTCAGCCCTCATGTTTGAAAATTTTTAATTAAAAAATTTCAACAGAAATTCTTGCATAATAAAAAAAAATATAAGGAGTAAATGTTCATAATAGAGGTTAAATATAAATAATAAAAACAACAATTAACATCTAAAAATAAAAGATAAATAAAAATAGACTGGACTTACTTGTTTTTTAGACAACTCTGAAAAATTATCGCTTGAAAACTGAGAAAAAAAACACCATTATTTAAATTTTTTATTAAGGTTTTTTTTTTCAAAGGTAAAATTTAATAATACTGAGAATACTTCAGATTATGAATCAAGTATAATATTTTAAAAATTTTTCTAATTTATCTATCTTTAAATTTAGAATAGTTAAGTATTTTTACTTGGAAATTTTATAATTATTTAAAATTATCAGGCTGATTTTAAATTTAATTATCAAAAAGCTTTTGCTAAGTGTTCTTTAGTTTCTTTAAAAAAATTTTATTTTTATAAATCAAATTTTATTTTCGTTTTAAATTATGTAATTAAATTAAATAATAAATCAATTTTTTTATTTGTATCGATTAAAAAAATCAATAGCTTTTAAATCACTCAAGTTTGTATAAGTAACCAAAAAAATGAAGAAAAATTCAACCTTTTCTTATATTTTAAGGCATTAAATTAGACATATTAAAAAAGTTATACAAAACTGGTCTAATGGACTATCAATTTAATAAAGAAGATCAAATTTTAGTTAAATTCAAACTCCGTAAAACTATTGATTCTTAAAGTAGACTAATTCTTAATAGTTTAAAATGATATCCTAAAGCCAAATTACTTGATTATTTTTACTTAAACGATATTAGTATAAATATTTAATTAAAGGAAAATCATTGCCTGAATGTAATCAAAGTGATTAATTTTATCTGCATTAACTTTATGATCATTCAGCTGAGAAAATTTAGTAAATAACTGATATCATAAGATTTTCAGCTTAATTTCAGCTTTTAAAGAGCATTTACAATTAGAGATTTGTATGGAAACTAAATTCCTGTATTGATGAGCTTGCATCAAAAATTTTTTTTTTCCATTCGAATCTTTAAAATTATTTTTTTAAATTTTTCTTTTGAAGGATCATAAAAAGTGTTAAAATTGGAATAAATAAAAGGATTAAAGTTGAGATAAATTTATTTGAATTTAAGGTTTTAAAAAATCAAAATTAAACCAAGTTTAAAAATTATTAAATAAAATTATGTTCAAATTAACCTTTTATTTTAGATAAAATTCTTGGATAGTCTGCAAAAAAATTTTAATATTGAAATTTATTTGTAAACGTTTAAGTTTACCCTAATACTTAAGAGCTTATTTTAATTAGAAAAACTCTAAAAACCCCATCTCAAAGCTTAACCAGGGTTATCAATTAAATGGCTAAAAAAATTTTTTGTTCTAAACTGATCGTTTTAGTATTTGGCTTTTTGAATTCAAATGTGCTAGAAAATTTAAGATTCTTTTAAAATCTTATCTCGGTCAAGATTAACTATGTAATTAAAAATTCAATAGAAAATTCAAATATTATTTCTACAAAATTTGTATCTTTGATAAATACAAAAAATAAATAGGCTCATTGAGATTAAGTCGAATCTTTTGTTTTAGCTAAGCTTGATTTATTCAAATGAATTATAAACGTGACTCAGACTCATTTCTTAAACAAGAGCTTAAATATTTTTTCTTTAAGACTGTGACAAACAAAAAGTTTACGTATACAAACGACTTTCGGAAATCGCTCGAAAACGGCGTCATCTTGTGCGAGTAAATTTTTTGAAAAATTATTTTTAAATTTTTTTAAATCTTTTGACAAAAGACTTTTGAACACACTGAAGCCTGATTGTATCCGAAGAATTAATAGACATTCGACTCCAATAGCAGGAATCGTAAGTACTCAAAGGTTGCTCTAATCTACTTAGAGCAACCAAATAAACAAGAGAGCAAATATTTAAGCTTGTAAGTCATCCGGACTTTGACCTGTTTGTGATGACAAGCAAGACTAGCCGCCTATCTAAATTAAATCGACTAACTACATTTAAAAATTAGGACAATTTGAACCAATTTTTAAAAGCATGCCAAGAACATTTTAGCTTATCGCAGGCTAATTTGTTTGATATAACCGACCTAGAAGATTTAGTTAAGAGACGTGGAACAAATTCGAACAATTTTTCGGCCAAATATGAGTAAGTTTTTTTTTTTTTTTCTTAGATTTATTGAAATTAATTTATTAAAAGAAACCCTAATTTGAACCACCACTCAATTGACCAAGAACAACAAAGACGACTTAAAAAGGTACTTTTTAAAATAAATTTTCAATCCAGGAAACCTAAATTTATTTTAAAATAATTTATTAAAAATTTAGTAGTAAATATGAAATTTTTTTACTTCTACTCTGAAGCATTGGATTTAAAGCGGCAAAAGAAAATAAAGATTTTTATATTTGATTCCAATACAAGTCAAATATTTTTTATTAAAATTAAAAAAAATAAGTTAGTTAAATTAAGAATGAAAAATAAAAAAAATATTTTAAATCATAAAAATTTTAGTTTTTTTTAAATAATCTTTTGAATGAAAGTAGATAAGTTAAGGTGTTTTGAAAATAATTTTTTCCAAAAAATTATGGAAAAGAATTTTTCTAAATTTTAATCTTTTTCATATGAATTGCTCACAATTTTAGTAAAATTTAAGTTTATTATTTTATATTTTTAGTTATGTTTTGACAATGATTTTACTCGTTTATTTTCTTTTAGAATTGCATAAATTCTTCTAAATTCACCTCATTTTACTTGATTTCGGTAAAACCAAATATCTTAACACCACTGTATACCAAATTTAAATTAAATATTTGTCTAAAACAACTCTGAAAAAAATTTCGAATTAAAATAAAATTTATTTTTTCTAACCTCTTTTTTAGCTTATAATTTTGAAATTATTTTAAATATTACAGTTATTCAGAAATTATTTTTAATTTTTTAAATTCACTACCTCTGCATGGATTGACAAAGATTAAAAAAATGGATCTTTTACTGGCGCTACTCAAGTGACCTTTTTACAATTTTCTAACAAATATTTAAGTTTGATAAATCATTTTGCAATTAAGTTTATTATAATCAGATTAAATGAAAGGAAAAATGAAAGAAAAGTAAAAAACAGCTCAAGTTTAGTTTTCATTAAGCAATCGAGCTTGTAGTGGAGTATTTTTGTGAGCAAGATTCAATCGGTTTACTCGGTTAGGCTCTTAAAATATGAATTTCCAATATCTATAAATTTAAATAGATTTTTTTCAATTTATTTAAGAAATCAAAAATGAAATTTTAAATTTGCTTAACATTGATGGTTATTCTATTATTAAGTAAATTTAGTCCTTTTTCTTACACAAAATATATTAATTCCAAAATAAAAATTTGTTGAATTTTTTGTTTTTTAATATTTTTTACAAATTGTGCTTATTTAAATTCATTTTCTATTGTTTCTTAGTTAATTTTTAAAAAATTTTCTTTTTAAGTCAAACTTAACCAGCTTTTTTTAATACCCTTTTATTTAGGCACCATTTTTCCTCTTGTTTTTCGAGCATAAAAAAAACATTTTTTTATCATCACCATCGTTATTAATAATTTAAAGTCTAAATATCATGCTATCAAATTTTAAAATTTATTGAATGCAGTGTTAAATTAAATTAGTTTAAACTTCAAATTCAAGTTAAAGTAATTTTATTAAGTTTATAAGAACAAAACCGAATAGACTTAATCCACTACAATTTTGTACGCTAATTTTAGTACTTCTCAGTCTTCTTTTAGTAGTATTAGTAAAGGATTATTTAAGAAATTATGTCAGTGTCATCAAGTCCAAATTAGGGTCTTGGATTATTTTTTTTAATTTTCTGTAATAATTAAAAATAGCTAAGAGAATTTTTCTCATCTTTTTTTCAACAATATACTCGGACACTTATTCAATTTTGGAGAGAAATCAAAAATTAAATTACAGTAGAATACAAAAAAATGTAACATTTATTTAATTAAAATTTTATAAATTTTTATCTTAAAAAAATACAAAAAATGAGAATAATTTTTAATTTTTTAATTTGCTTCACTTTTAATTCACTTTATCTGCCTAGAGTGAAAATAATCGCAGGCAAAAAATTTTGTTTTGTTAAGCGTCTGAATCGACGGTTGGTCAGAACCACTTGTGGCTAATTAATGGCCGTACTTAAGCTGATTTGTCCGAGTCTTTTCAATTATTCGAATAGAATTTCCTTGGTGCACATTAGAAACCAAATTTGATGGTTACGTAATTGTAAATTTTGCTCCACAAACATAAAGGCTTTGAAAGAAAATAAAAATAAAGCAAAAGAAAACCGAATGGAAATACCTTAATTGAGTTTGGTTATTATTTATTAAAAATGTTACAACAATATGAGCGACCATTATTAGTTGCTATTTTGAGTTTAGCTAATAACGTTGACAACGCTGATATTGGTTTTTTTTCATTGCTGATTTAGGGCTTTAAAACAACAACAAAAAATAACCATTTGCTCCACAACTTCTTCTAAGCCTCATTTTATATTCGAAGTAAAAGCTCACGGAACCAACAAATATCTAGAAAATCGATTTCATTTGATTTAGCTAAGCTCCAGATTAGTCAACACAAGGCCCTCTCAGTTAAGTTTAATCTAAAACTATCAAATAACATTAAATTCAAATCTTTTTCATTTTCGAAAATGAGTGATTAATTAGAGTCTAAATATCAAGCTAGAATTATTTAAAAATCATTTTAAGAAAATAAGAACAAAAAAACTTATTTTTACTTTTAGATGACTAATCCAACAAATTGGCCTCGCCTTAGCAAATAATTGGCACTCGACTGATGTCATAAAAAAAAGATAAGAAAATTATACAAGTTGACTAACCTAGATTAGACTTGTACTAATTTTTTTAGGGTGAAATTTGAAAAAAGTGCTTAAGAATTTTCTATGGTCATTAAATCAATATTTTTTTTAAAGTTTTTTTTTACTATTTTTTCAAAAAATTATTAGTAAGTATTTTTCTTTCTCTTTTAGATTTAAAAAAAAATTACGCAGCATTTTTTTAGAATTTTTTAAAGACTAAAATTGTTGCTTCAGTTTAAAAACAGTTTTCACCTAAATCCATTGTCTTCACATCATATGAAATGTAACTTAAATACATTTTCGCAATATTTATGATAGGATTCAGGCGATTTTTTAAAAAATATCAACTGAGCCGATTTTAGACTTTAAATAAAAAAATTTGACTTTTTTCATTTTTGCTCTTTTTTCTAATTAAAAAATTCTAAATGCCAAATCTACCTTGAATTTTAGCTTAATTTCGGTTGTTTATACAATTAGTTAAATTTATTTTATTATATATTTGAAAACAATTTTAGAGTTGGACTCCTGGGGCAGTTTCGAGTCTTCTTGTTCGCATATTTTTGATCAAATAAAATATTCTAGATAAAAATTGAAATAAAAACTATATTGATTTTTTGTATAGAATTTTTATTCGTCGTATAAAGACCGAAAAATGGCTAAAATTTAAAATGGGTTATAAAATTTTGACAAAAAGCACACTTTTATGTGAGAACTTTAGTAATGCTGAGAAGAATATTTACAATCCATTGCCACTAATTAAATATTTAAAAATCAAGCACTTAATAATTTATATTTTTAGAATATTTAAAAATTAACATCATTTGTAATAATGATTTTTTGTTTGTTTAGGCTTAATAGCTGAAAATAGCATATTGTTATATAGGGAATACTGAGCGTAGTATTTAATATATGCCTTTATTTTTAAATTATTTTTTTTAAATGTCTATGAGACTTAAGCTTTTTTTATTTTAAATAAAAATAACAATTTACCTTTAGATGGCTAATCCAATAAATTGGCACTCGACTGATGTCATAAAAAAAAGATAAGAAAATTATACAAGTTGACTAACCTATATAAGGCCCGTTCAAATTTTTCTAGCTTGATATTTGAAAAAAGTGCTTAAGAAAACAAATTTTCCAAAGAGATTAAATTAATGTTTTTTTTTTTTTGTTAAAATTTAAAAAAAAATTTTTCACAATAAAATACACCTTGAATTTTTGTTTAATTTAGGTTGTTCATACAATAAGTTGGCTGTGTCAAAACGCGAAAAAATCCGGCATTCCACTTCCATTCAATCTGGACCCATGCACCTTTCACACTGCTCAACCGAGCGCTAACCTCAAACAAAAGTCCAAAATACTTTCCTACAGCTCGAATACGTCGCTGAACCAGTTTTCATCGTCTTCCGTTTCGAGCTCCTTGTCTTCGTCGTCAAGCTTCATACAATCGACGAATAGCTCGGGCGTTTCATTATCGGTGATCATTGGACCGGGAGACTCAATTAAACTATCGACTCCGAAGTCTAATTGTCCTCTAAAGCAACCCAACGAAGGAAAAGAAATAGCTTGCTCATCGTCAAGCTCTTGCTCGGATGACATATCACAATATAAACTTGAATGCATTGAATATTGTGGTCCTAAAATAGAGCTCCAACAAACAATGATGTCCAGCACCAAAACCAGTTTTAAAGCGGGCAGCAATCAGCTTGTCTCTTCAGCTTCTTCCATGCAGTCGGATGGCGAGGCCAATCACCAACAATTTCCATTGATCGACTCACAGTGCTCGCCCATTTCCACTGCCCACAGCACTGTTTCACCCAGATATGTAGATACTAACTCGGGCCGTGGTACGCCCAATATTCCAACACCAACCTCCGCCACAGCCACCATACCGACTAGATTTTTTGATAGGCGCGTGTCCAACAGTGCCAAAGAGGCCAATCCGTACAAGTTTAATGTCAACTATTCGACTGCTGGGCAGCAGCTGGCTAAGAAAGCTCACGAACAGCTCAAGACTGTCGAAAAATCAAAAGAGCTTAGTGGCGAAAAAAGCGATGTGGCTACTATGCCGCGCAGAAAAAGCGACTACATAAATCATGATGATGAAAGCTTGAATGATGACTGGCAAAATGTAAGAACTTTTTTTTATTTAATTATTCTGGTCTTGAAAATTTTGAAGTTTTGAAATTTTTGTCTCTCTATAAAATAAAAATTTGAAATAAATTAAGATAATTTTTTTTTGTAAAATAGGCTTACATATTTTATTCGGCTTACCTGATCGGCAAGAATTTATTTTTATTTAAGTTTATTAAATTAATTATTAATTTTTGAGTTTAATTGCGTATTTAAATAAAATAAAGCTGTCTAATACTTTACTATTTTTGAATTAGAATTAAAGCAAATTACTTTTTTTTTAATTTTTTAAGTCAAATTTGAATCTAATCGAAAATTGAAAATATTTTTTAATAAAAGAAATTTTTCAAATTATAATTTGGTGGTTTTTGTTGTTGGGATTTTTTAAAAATTAGAATTTTAGTTTATCATAAATAAATTTCAGTTAAGAGTTGGTTGTAAAAAATAGTGAAAAATGTTTAAGCCTAAAAGTTTTAGATCATCAAAAATTAAGAATAAAATTTAAAAAAAAGTCAAATGACTGGACTTTGAAAAAATTACTGTTGATTAATTACTTTTTGAATTTAGAAGTCGAATTTTATTTCGTTGAAAAAGAATACTTTTTTATTTTTAATATTTTCTTAATTAAATTTGCAATTTAATTTTAGAAACGCAAAAAACTTCACAAGTTAAAGTTCACCTAAAAAATTTCCAAAGATAGATAATTTAGCATCTTTTTTAGACCAGAAAAATAAATATTTCAATTTAAAGCAAGTCTTTCGCGATTGTTAAATATTTTGATTTTTTTTTGAAACTAAGAAATTTTAATAAGTATAAATTAAGTGTCAAATTTATCCCAATTCACCTTTTAAAAAAACAGTCTAATCTTAATTCTGAATTTAAACACTATAAATACAAGTAACTGCGATTACAAGACCAAAATAATAAGATAACATCAATATGGCTCGATCATTTTAACTTACGTATTGAAAAATTATCCTCAACCCATTAAAAAAAAGATAAAAAAGAGGTTATCAAAAATTAAAAAAAAATCTGCCAAAAAGCCCTAAATTATATTAAAATAAATAAAAAAAATAAATATTTTTTTAATATTTTCTAATTATATTTTGCTTTTTTTATTTTATTAAATCAAGAATCAAATAATCCATTTAATTTTAAACATAAACTTGTATTATTATTAATTGAAAAAAGAATACAAAAAAGATGATTTTATTATTTTGGTGTTTGTTTATTAATTTTGTTAATCAAAAAAATTAATACAAAGCTTCTAATTTAATGGTCGTGGTTGTTTGTTCTTTTGAACAGTCTTGAAATTTAAATTTTCAATCAAAATTCAAAAAATTTAATTCAAATTTATTTGCTGCTATTTTCCCGAAAAAAATTTTTTTTTATAAATATTCATGAACAGAACGTTTGGTTTTGGTTTTTAGAAAATAACAAAAAATATGAAAAGTGTGAAAAGCCCTTCGAGTATTAAATAGGAAAATGTTCCTTTTAGACAATTAAAGTAATAGCTAAGTTGTGTATGATTTAAACAAGATTGATTTAAATTGTTTTTTTATCTGCTTGTTGATAGAAAAAAATTTAAAAGATTATTGATATGATGCGAGAACTATTTTTATTGCTTTCATTTATTAGTGCTAAAATTATTTTGAGAAATAATTAGAAGAAAATTAGGTCTTGTTTGAATATTTGAAAACTTTTTTTTTATTTATTTGTAAATAATGATTTTTATGGGCTTTGTCCGAATTTATTTCATTTAATAAAGTGTCAAAATAAAATTTCAAAAGCTTAAAAATTCAATTTTCGAAATCATTAAATTCAAAAAAAGTCCAAACTATACAATTTAATAATTAAATCCTCAAGCAAAACTCATTTACTTAATTGATAAATTAATTATTCTACTGAGACTACTGCTTATGCAAGCAAAGACTGGTGGTTCCATAGAAGATCGCGTTTCTATGGGAATTTAGCTTTAATGCAGATAAGTCATTTATTTAATTAGTCTTAATT
Source organism: Brachionus paranguensis (assembly GCA_016802215.1). Taxonomy (NCBI): domain Eukaryota; kingdom Metazoa; phylum Rotifera; class Eurotatoria; order Ploima; family Brachionidae; genus Brachionus; species Brachionus paranguensis. Next base: position 6,784,666 of record JAESIX010000004.1, read on the forward strand.
AAAAAATAGATAAAGCTTAAGAAATAATTTCATTCAAATGCAGAAATTTTCTTTCTAGAAAACAATTTTGTTTATTATTTGTCGATTTCTTTAGTTATTATAAAAACATTTAAAGCCAACAATCATCAAATTCAAATTTAAAAAACTTGTGTTTTTAATTAATTTAATTCAAAAGTGGTTTAATTTCTAACCGAAGCAGCGAAACTTATAAGTTTTCGAAAAAAAGATAAAATTTCATATTTAGACTCTAAAATGGGTTGTGGGACTAGTAGAACTGCCACTGCTAGGGACTATATTGAATACTTGGAAGTAGAGACCCAACGAAAAAACAACTAAATTATCAGACTAATAGTTTATTTTTTTTTTACCAGAAAGTGGATGACTGGAAAAAGCGCCGCCGCGAAAAACAAAAACTTCCACAAAAACCACGGTGCTACGAAGAAGAGCTTCTAAACAGCAGAGCCGAGCGGCTCAAGCGCATAAACCCATTCGAAAATTCACAGCATTACATTCTGCCTTTGGGTGAGACTGACGAACAAAAAAAATGCGCCATGACCATTGAGGTGTCAGCCAAAAAACCAACTGAGACAACCAATGAAGAGCCTGATCAATCCATGAACGAGTCACAGTCTGAATTGGACGATTCCCAGAACCAACAGTATGTATATACGGAAACGACAGTGGAAATAGATCGGCCACTTGACTACCCGCTCCGCGGCTTCGGGTTTTTGCTCAATAGTGGCCTTAACAGCAAAGAAAGTAATGAACCAATTCAAGTGTTGGTCAGCAACGAAATTGTGCTGGTCAATAAATGCTATGCTCAAATTGTGGTAGTCGAACCAAGTAAATTTTTTAATAAAAATATCAAAAACAAATTTGTCTAATTTTTTCTGGCTAGATACTCTGGCTGATAAGGCTGGCCTAAAAAAAGGCGATCTAGTCACCGAAATAAATGAATCGTGTACAAATAACCTAAATAATGAACAATTACGAAAATTAATGAGACAAAGATTACAATTGAATTCAATTTCTATGAAAGTTCTGAGCCAGCAAAGACAAGGCCAAGAGTTTGAAAGTATGTAGACTCTTTTTGCGTTTATCTCGTACTAACCGAGTCGAATTTCAAATAGACCGAGTTTAGGCTCACGAAATTTTAATTAAGCCCGAAATAAATTTTTGCTTTAGCCAAGACACTAGTCATTTATATAAATAAAACCAAAAAGTCAAAAATTTAATTTTTATTTAGAATTGTATTTTATTTTTTTAAAAGTGAGAAAAACTTCTTGTACCAAAAAAAAAAATTGTTTTTGTTAACGCTCGTATCGTTTTTACATTGTACCATTTAAAGCGTTATTGTAAAGAAGAATTGAATATCGGTCTTATCTGGCTACTAGTTGTGCTAGCCAGAGCAGACCAAATTATTAAAATGCAACTATTTTTGTTCAAATTTAGTCTGCTTTATTTAAAACAAAATTTTCATGCTAATTTGATTTATTAATTATTTCTATACATGACATTGTTTTTTTATCTATATTCACTTTTTTTTGTAACATTATTTTTTTAATTATTTTTTTTAAAACAAGTTAATATTTAGGAAACAAATAAAATAAATGTATCTAATATATCAACGGATTCTTTTTTGAATTAATTAAGTGAAAAATCTAATTGAAATTGTTGGTTCAATGTCAGTTAGAAGAAAATTATGATTACTTTTTATTTTTACCATAGTTTACATATTTTTTTTAGTAAAGTTTAAAAATTATTTTATATTAAATTAATTCACTATTCCATGATACTTCCTCTCTTCCAAAATTCTTTTAAAAATTCGAGAGGCTAAAAAAATTTAAAAATATTTAAAAAAAAAATAAATTTATGTTATTTGTAAAGACCGATCATATCATTTAGTTTGAAATTACATAATTTTTATTCTTAGATTTTTTAATTATTTAAAATAAAAAATTTTATCTTGATTTTATCTTGAATTTTATTCTTGAAATTTTATCTTGAAATTTTATCTTAATTTTATCTTGTTTTCAATGTAAATTTTAACATTTACAAAAATTTCATGTTAAAATTTTTCTTTTTTAATAATTTATCAAAATTGTATTTTCGATCAAATCATTTAAATTTTTTGCAATAATTTGAAATGATATTTTAAATCAAAGGAATAGAAAAATATTTATTTTTTAATTTCACAAGTATTTTTATTTTTTTTTTGAAAAATTTAATTGTACATTCACTCTTTAAGTCAATATTACTAAAATTCATCTAAACTATGGTAAAAATGAAATATACGAACATAGTCTACAACTTATAAGTTTTTTTTTTGTAAAAAATTTACTTAATTAAACATTTCATTTGGTTTTTGTTAATCAAATAAATAAGAAAATAATTATCACTCCAATGGTAAAATTGAACCAAACAATAATTAAAATAGAGCTCATTTCCGCACAAAGAAAAATATCATCAATATTAACTTTAAACAATTGTGTTCGAATGAATGTTATTGAACGAACAGTATAAGTAAACACATTTTAAATTGTCACAAATTTTACTAATTAAATAGAAAACAAAAGGTCTATGCCAAAACGTAAATTCTTTATTTACTTATGTCTAAATTTATGATTTAAATTATTATTTTATTTTAATAAATAAAAAATCCATTTTTAATTCTAACATTTTAGTTTTACTAAAAATTAAGTTATTAATAAATTAAAAAAGATTAATATTTATTGTATTTAGATCTAAGCGGGGATAAAACCGAACCAAGAAGCCATAGCGAGCTGCCCACTGTCCTCAGTCCATGCTCAAGCGATCACTCGACTCCGACCATATCTTCGATAACTTCAAATCCGTTGCTTAACCAACACAAACAAGGCGATTACCATCAAATAGTTGCGCCTAAGCCCTTCAAAAAAACCTATCCAACATACAACCAGGTACTCAAACTTTTTAAATAAATATAAATTTATTAAGCCCGATCTTAATCTTGCTTAATTTATCTCCAATTAGTTGGGATTTACTATTTGTGCTAAAATGCAAATAAAAAAATCTTACTTAAAAATTTTTTTCTCAAATGTTAGACAGAGGATATGAACACTGAGAGCTTGATAGAAAAACGAAAAAACCAATTGAATTTAATTCTAAATTGGACCCTAAACGCCAACACAATCATAGCCGAGATCATCTCGCCTGATTCATCAAAATCAACTTCCATTGATGATCTGGCTATAGAAAATAATCAAGCTGAATCAAGTTCTCTGTCTCCGATCTCTGACCAACAAAACTCTTTAGATAGCTTAAGTGAAAATAAAAAGGTAAATAAAAATTAGATTGTAATTCTAGTTGCTCTAGACGCGTCAAAAGAAATTACTGCTGCAAGTCACATGACTCTTATTCTTTCGAGTTTTAGTTATTTTTAAAAATAGTCTAATCTTCATTTTAAACTATTCTTAATTTTAGACCGCACACGATCTTTAATCACGTCTTAATCTCTGCTCACCTAAACGACTTGGACCGCATTGGACTAGCATTTCGGCAGCCATTAGCGGCATTTTTATTTTCAACAGTTCAAATATCTAAGATATTTTATTTGACAAGAAATTCTGGTGAAAAGTCCAGCACATTAAAATGCATTAAGAAATAATTTTAAAAAATTTTAAAATTTAAATTTAAATATAAAAAAAAATTATTTTTTTTGTGTGTGTTTTGGTTATTGAAATTATTTTTGTGTGCAGATAACTTTTTTAATGTGTTTTTAATCTTCACCAAAAGTTTAGTTTACAATAAATATTGATGTAATATTTTTTTTATCTTGTTAAAAAACAACAAGATAAAAAAAAATTAGTCAGATAGCATTGACTAAAAGTTAATTTTTGAAATGCAAATTTAAATTTTTGATTGATAGTTTCTTAATTAAATGGCAATTTTTTTTTTCTTAAATTTTTTAATCTTGAAAATTTAATTGTCTAATTTTTTAAGAAATTTATGCAAAAAAACTTGCCAAATGAGAAAACTAAAAGAAACAAAATGTTAAAAAAATAAAAAATGCAATTAATTGTAGATCTACCAAAAAATGTGTTTTTTTTGGGAAAATTTCTAATTTGCATCTGCAAAGCCTGAAAATAAAATTTTTGATATATAAAATAAATTTTAAAAATAAATCTGTTGAAAATAAAAGTCGACTATTGTGAGTCGAAATAAGGTTTTGGTCAACACATAATTCTAATAGATAGACGGATCTAAATTCTTCTGCTATTTAACAAACTTTTCAAGTAAACTACTTTTAAGTGTTTTAACTGTTTTGTACAAATAGATATGAAACTTCTAGATCAATGTCTAATCATAAACTATCTTAGATTAACATTTAGTTGGTAGAGTAGTTAATTTGGTAAATTAAAAAAAAATCTTTTTAAGTCTAACGAAAGCGAGACAAAAAGTGATGATACAGATCACGATAATGAAGATGACGACTTGCTGCATTCACCGTCACCACCGCCAGTACCAACCACCGAGCCACCACCACTGCCATCGAACAAAAGCGAAAATCCCAGTCTACAGATCAAAAAAGCTTTAATGGACAACATGAAATCAATCGAGAGCTGGAAACAGGAACAAGAGGAGCTGATGAAACGAAAATATGATGAGGAACAAAAGCGAATCGAACTGAGCTTAAAGTTGGACCTTAACCGTGTCAAAGAAGAAGAGATTCAACGAAGAGAACAAGTAAGATTTTTTTAAATTTTGAAATCTACAGAATATGGCTCAATAACGCCACTTTGTTTCTAAGATTAAGTTAATTTATAAGCTGGTGAGTATTATTTAACTTAAATGCATGAAAATCAATAATCGAATGAGTAAAATTGATGAAAATCTAAACTAAAATTAAAATTTGTAACAAAATTTCAAAAGTCGAAAATTATTAAAAAAAAATTCAAACACAAAATTCATCATGTTGAAAAAATAAAAAAGATTTGATTTTAGAATCATTTGCGTGATAAATATAGTAATTTATTTGACAGATGGTTTGGCAAAAATTTTTTATCATTAATGGGTCCAGCCTTTAAGTTTATTATGAATAAAATTTATATGGAAAATTTATTTTTTTGGATATATTGAAATGAAAGAGTGATTAAACTCCAAAATAAAAGATGGTTAAATAAAATAAAAAACATATATTGGTCTGTTAATAATACAATTTTTTATGCAAAAAAACGATGAAAATAAAAATTAAACAAAATTAAAAAAATTCAAATATTTAAATAAATTCAAATTTTTAATTGAATATTTGATACAAATTATTTAAATTTATGCGACTAGAATTTTCAAGAACACTTTTTAGGCTTTTTTTAAAAATATTGAAAACTCGAATTCTCAAAATCACTTTCATCATCTGTTACTTCCTATGTTTGATATAGAATAAACATGGTACTGGACCAATAATTTCAAATTCTGGTTCGGAATTTTGAGAGTGTTGTATGCTTGATAATTTTTCTGAAACCGTGGATATTTTTTTACTTAAGGTTCCCACCGGTCAAAACTACAGCACTATCTGAATTTGAGTATTTCGACCTAAAATTCGTAATCTGCATATATGAAAACCTAGGAAATTCAACTTTTTAGGGGGGGGGGTCAAAAAAAAATTTTTTTTTACTACCCCTCTCAAAGATTAGGTATTAGCCCAAGAGTTGCCTGTCTTTGGATCAAAATATCTCATGATCTGATATTAATATTTCCAATTATTTACATATATTCTTAAAGCTAACAGTCTCAACTACAAAATGGTGAATTTGTCTTGCGGTTTTAATTTTTTTAATAATTATTGTTTTAATAAATTTTTGTTCATTTTAAGCTTAAATAAAGATGAGGAAAATAAGATCATAAAATTTTTTAAGCTAGTCAAAGTCTTTAATTTTATTTCTACATTAAATCCATTTTATATTTCAAACAAATTCTTCATTTTGGCTTTGTAAAATATGTTCGCCTACCTATAGATGTCCTAAAATAGTTTAGTATATCTCAATGTTTTTTATTTATTATAAACCTCAAGGTTAGTTCATTAATGTACAAATTTCGATTATTAAAAATAAAAGTAATTTTAAAAACTTGATTTTGTTTAACACTAATGCAAAAATGAGTCAAAATTACTCTTTATTGATAATAAAAGAGTAAATTTTGTAAATTTGATGAATAATCATTTCAAAGAAAATAAGTTGCAAAATCTATCATATTCTTCTAGAAACAACATAAAGACAGTGAAGTTGGTGTAATTTTTTTCAGAATTTTTTTCCGCTTTAAAAATTAAAAGATTAAAAAATGGTGAGAACATTTTTTTGACTCAAAAAAATATATTTTAATCTTTGTTCAAAATAAAAATTGGTACCAACTTCGTCAACTCTTTGTGTTTTAACTATGTGTGCCTAAAGTTGTTGATGTTGCTAATGTATTATGTGACATATGAGACTAAAATCAAGAGAAAAATTTATGTCAAAAAATGCATCAAAAAGAATACAGTACTACTACGAAAAGTGTCTTTTTGGTAAATTTACGTAATATTAAGTAAATTTACCTTAGAAAAGAAATTTAAAACTAAAAAGGGTCAAAATATCTAAAATTATGTAAAAATTTTGGTAAAATAATATGAAAAATAAATTTTTTATATTTCATAAGTAGATATACAGTCAATCCCCGAAATAAAAAGTTTGGCGGCAATTTTTATATTCATTGTATCGAAATTCGTTCTATCGAAAATCCCATATAAAAGCATTGAAAAAAATTTAAGAATTTTTAATTTGAATTTTTATTAAAATAAATGAAAAAAGTGAAAAATTTAAAAAAAAAATTAAAATAAAAATTGATCCTTTTTAACATACGAAGTTGTTTGTTTATTACAATTTTTTCAATTACCAAATTTTCAATATTAAAAGTTAAAGATTTTTGAGGAATCATATTCTAGTTTATTTAAAAAAATCTTTTAAATCGTTAATTCGTTCTATTGCTTCTTTTGAACTAATGATTGACTTTTTCTGTTAAATTTATACCTATAAATATATTTTTTTTTATTGAAAGAATATAGATAAAGTCAAATAAAGAATAATTAAATTTTTGCTTTATTTCTAATTAATTAATTAAATGTCAAGATTTTTTTATAATATAATGATTTAATGACCGTGACCCTTGGAAAGTTCAGAATGGTCTAAAACCTCTTTTTCAACCCGCATGCGATTATAAAAATTTTTAATACAATTAAAAAGATATAGATAAAAATGTTTGTACAAAAAGCTTATTTAGAGATTAATAAAAAGATAAGAAAAGTTTAGTCTTGATTTTTCGTTGAATGAAGTTTTATTTCTTAAGAAAAAGATTAATTGATTTGTTAGAAGAACCTTGTTGCATCGGGTTTTCGTTGCATCGAAATTCGTTCTATAGAAGATAAACAGTATTCATTTTCCATTGATCGAAATCGGGTCTGATAATCGAATTCGTTCTATGGGATTCCGTAGTACGGAGAATTGACTGTAATGAAAAAAGTATGGTAAAAAAAAGTAAAAAATTGAATGTAGTAGAAAGAACTATTTTACTTTTTTTACACGTTTTTTTACTTGTTTTTTTATGGTAAAAAGTTTTTTTTAAATACTTTTTTTCCTTTTTTTTTTTATTTTTTACTTTTTTATCATAAAAAACTAAAATTTACGTTAAGTAACCTGAATTATTTTACAAAAATTAGCTAATAAATGAAGATATTTAGTCCCTTTTTACTTTTACGATAAAATTGGTCAAACTACGTAAAATTACTTAAATTTACCAATAAGACACTTATCGTAGCAGTACTGTTAAAAAATTCCTCCCAACAAAAAAAAAAAAAATACATATTATTTTTCCTAGGAACGATTGAAATTGGAAAAAGAAAAAATACGCTTACAGGAGCTCGAAATCAAGCAGCGCGAAGAAGAGCTTAAAAAAAACCTGGAAGAGAACACAACTCGTTTGACAGTGCCAGCATCACACGAGACTCCTGAGCAAAGCACCGAATCATCGCCAAACTCACCTGTCCAAGAGACAATTCGCAAAGAAGATCTAAACGCATTGATTGAAAAAATCTACACTGAAGAGAACCAGGAATGTGAATTTCCCAAATTTGAACTAACCAAACCTGAGCCTTTCAGACCACTCAGACCGAATCCACCACAAAAAATCGCTCCACAATCTCTAATCCAAGCTAAAACAGCCTCGTTGGCCATGTCCATTGGCAATCACGAGGAAAAAAACCTCCTTCCAAGTCTGATAGACACAAACACCAAGCACCAAATGATCAAACAAGTGCATGACTCAATGGACTTCTTAAATAATGAACTGCTTAGCAAAGGCATGACCACATATGCCCATGAAGTCGACCCGATCCATCAAAATTTGAATCAAACTTGTCCAAAACAAGACCAAATCGATCAAATTCGATTTGAACAAGAGACCATCAAAATGGAAAAGCACCGAATCGAGCAAGAAAAGGAAAAGCTAAGATTTGAAGCTGAAAATTTGAGGCAAGAACGAGAAATGATGTTCATGGCTGGACCTATGGTCAGTCCTCCAACAAATGACTTTAATTTGTTTAAAACAAACATCCAGGCTGAGATCAGACCAACTAATAGCTCGGCACAGCCAGGCCGTAAGCACATAAATGTGGTCAATAAAAACCATGTGCCAATGAACCGGTTTGATGAGGCGCACAAAACAGTCAAACTTGGCAACTTAAAAAACACGCCAATTTTTGAGCAAAAAATGCGCCGATCGGTTCCAAGCTTGGCAAGTGAGCCAAGATTCGTGAACCACATAGTAGCACCAATGACAATAGCGAGAAAAAATCCAGTTCCTCAACGCATGATGACATCCAGGCCTTCCAATTCCTACCAGCAGATTTCCCAATCACAGAAAGCGCTAAATCAGCCGCAGAACTTGCACAATTCAGCAAATAACATTCAGACCATAAGCTTGAATCAAAAGTGCTCTGGTTGCAGTCAAATGCTTGGCCAGGGCTCGGCCATGTGGATCGAAAAGCTAGGCCTGGCTTTTCATCTTAAATGTTTCCGATGCAGCGTTTGCAGTGTGGCCTTGGGCAATGGAAAAGAGGGCACCGATGTTCGGGTCAGCGGTGCCAACCGTTTACATTGCAATAATTGCTTTTCAAACGACTTAGGTAATTGTTTTGGTACAAAAAAATCCCCTAATTTTAATTTAAAACAAAAAGATAAACGCATTTTAAAAAAAAATAGCCTAAAGAGAAAAAATTTCGATAAATACTCAATACTGCCTAATTATTATTCTACTAAAATATTTATTAAAAAATCTTAGAGAATAGGGTCAGGTAATGAAACAAAATAAATGAAATTTTAAGCCTTGTTTTTTGTGATTTTTTTGTTTATAAAATACTATTAAATTCTTGTTTTGATGTTATACATCTTGTGCGATTTATCCGCAATAACCTTCTCTTCTAATGCTTCCTAAATCTTGCTTCGTATAATTTATGGTTCTAGAATTCTCTTTTTCAAAAATAAAAAAAAAAATTGTTAAAAAATTTCGACCACAAATATGATGATCCCCTTCCCCAGCACAAAATAGTTCATTAATCATTTGTTATACGTTCCCAATATGGCTCACTAAAAATTTTCTGTAAAATTTCAAAAGGCAAATTAAAGTCAATTTATTGTAAAATCCCTAAAATCACTAATAATTTGGGATGTTTGTTTATTTATTGTCAAAAGTCAATTCAAAGTTAATTCTGACTAAATATTCAAGAAGAGAATTTTTGCTCACTATTATTTGATAACTAATGTTTTGCAATTTATCTTTGAGTAAATTTTTTTCAAAAATTTATCTCAAAGAAAGCTTTTTTTTATGTTATTTTTACTTTTTGAAAAAAAATTATTTTTTTTTTTTTTAGGCTTACGATTGAGCGCAGTCTAAAAGAAGTTAAATGTCGAAAACAAGCATTTTGAAACAAATCAAATTTTGAACAAATTGTTATGTACACAAATTTTAAAATCAAAATTATGAGTTCTATTTTAAATGACTCTTTTTTTTTAAATGTAGTTTTAATAATTTTTAATTTGCTTTATTCTAAAAAAACATTTTTATGATTGTTATTAGAACAATTTTTAATTATAATACTAAACACTTTTTAATTGTAATAAAAATTTTTAAATATTTTGATAACATTATCTTTTAAATTGGTGATAGCGGTGAAAATTTTGTCTCACTCAAGGGTAAGCCAAAATTTTTGCAGAACAACGTTTTTTTTGAGAGAAAAAATAATATGTTAACTCCTGAACTGTAAATGTTCCTAGGAACAATAAGTGCTGTTTACTGTCCTCTGACCTAGCATGTTGGAATCAGCCATGTGTTGCCTTATTTTTTAATTATATCCGATTGTTTATGGCTGGGTTTGGATTTAAAAAAAAATGCGAGGCGTGATTAAAGATGTTAATGGAAGAACAAGCCAGGTCATTGACATCGACAATAAATTTAAGGTATATATTTTATGGTGTACTTAAAAATAATGGTTCAGTACTTAAAAATAATTTATTTTCTACTCAAATCTGATGTTTCAGCACTTAAAAAATTTGTACTTAAAAGCAATTTTTCGATACTTAAAAATAATTTATTTTCTACTCAATCTCACTTTTTCAGTACCTAATTCTGATTATTGAGTACTTAAATGAAACAACTTTAAAAAAAAGGAATTTTCTACTTAAAAATAATGTATCAGTACTTAAAAATAATTTTTTTTGTACTTAATTTTCATTTATCAGTACTTAATTTATTTAAACTCTAATGTGTGATAACATTGTAAAAAAATTAAAAATTAAGTTAACAAAACACTTTACAAACGCGTATCAGTGGGTTGCTCTTAAGAAAAAAATTGTAGTTTTGAATTTGTATGATGCCGATTTTTTATTGCAAGCTCGCAGTCGTCTTCTGCACCAGTTGGTAAAAAAGAATTCAAGGTTAGATTTCGATCATTTGGACAAATTTTTGAAATATGTTCAAAGTATCCGAGTAGTTGAATTCAATGAGCAAGAATGGGAAAATAGCGTTTGTAATTGTGATGATTGGAAAAAACTATATCTGTGCAACCACACAATCGGAGTCGCCTTAGCCAAAGTTAAATTTGAATGGCCAGCGATAGACATGGAGATAGAAGGCAACAGACCTAAAGGAAGGCCAAAGAAAGTCGATAAAGCTTTAACTCGTCCGGCATATGATACGCTTACGGCCAAATTGTTCCCACATCTTGCTGAATCTAGTAAATCGAATCAGACCACGACTGCGCCGTCAACGTCTTCGATCAATATTACTAACTCAAATCAGTTAGAATCAGGGACAAGAAATGACCCAAGTGCGGATACAGAAGCTAATACTCAAGCCAAATCACGTAGACCAAAGAGAGCTTGTCGCCAGGACAAATAAGTTTTTTCGCTATTTTTCTTTAATTTTTTGCACTGATTTTATACTTATCTTATATTAAATGCTGAAATAAAATTTTTTAATTATTGTTTTAATTATTTTTTAATAATATCTTTAATTATTGATTTTTACTTGATTTTCATCGAAAAGTACTCAAAAATTAGTTTTAATTACTGAATGATTATTATATGTATTGAATAATCATTTAAAGTACTTGAAAAATATTTTGAGTAGAAAAAAAATTAGTTTTAAGTATCGATCAATCATTTTGAGTAGAAATCGATTGTTTTTAAGTAGAAAATAAATTATTTTTAAGTACTGAACCATTATTTTTAAGTACACCATAAAATATATACCTAAATTTAACTGCTCAATTCAGAACAGGGAGAACAGAGAGTGCAGTTACACCTGTTGCAAGCGAGGCGATCTTAAGTGCGAATGAGCAGTTCTTAAATTTTGAATTGAGAAAAGTTGACCAAAACGGATTTCGATAGGCTCTGACAAGGTCAACTCGCTTAAAAGAGTTTTCAGGATCAAACATACAATAAAGATGATTCGAGAGGAAGAGTCTAGGTATTCAAAATAAAGATCATTATCAGTGGGTGAAAGGCCCATCCAAAAATTACGATTAACGGATCAAATCGGATTTAGTTTTGATCTTGGTTTAGAGCCTACAAGTTTGAATGTAATTAGAGGCTCAAATCGAACAAAAACAAAGAGTCAAGATGATGGATCCAGGGACCCAAAATCGAGGAGGGAGTTGAATAAAACATAAAAAAGTGAATCTAAAAAAATAAAACATTAACAAAAAAAACTATTTTTAATTTTGCTAAAGAGAGAATTGAAACATAAAATTTGAAATAATTTCTATTTTCAGTTACTAAAACATATACTATCTTTTATTTTTTTTAAAACAGTGACTAAAACATAAATAATTTTTTTGAGTTAAGAATATAATTCAAGAAATTAGAGTCAGAGGACAATTTTATGAATTATCTTTGTAATGATAAGCATAGGGTACAAATAGATCCTGACTGCACTAATTGTACATGTAGCGTTTTTTTAGATGCAGCAGTTTTTTTCATTTTTTATGTTTTATTGGGGTTGTGAAGTTCGTTTCAATTCGATCTTTTCAATTCAGAAATATTTAAATAACTTTTTTACTAAAATATATAAATTAGTTCTGTAAAATGCTTAATGTTTAAGCAACTTTGCTTAATCCGAAAACATATGTCTGCAAAAACTCTGCAATGCAATTGCACAGTTGATTAGAATACTTTTTAATGGTGTGCAAAATGCAGAAAATTGCAGAGTACTTTGCAGACTTATTCTACTGCATTAAGCAAATTTGCTCATAGTTGAGCATTTTATAGAACTAAATTATCTATTTTAGTAAAAAAGTTATTCAAGTTTTTCTGAATTGAAAAGATCGAATTGAAACGAACTTCACAACCCCTGTTTTATTCACTGGAATTAAAAATTGATTGATGTTTTTATTCACAGGTTTTGAAAATAAAATTCTTTATGTGACGTTCTCTTTTTATATGTTTTATTAACATTTTTTATGTTTTATTCGACTTCATCCCAAAATCGAGATCTGTTTTTGTTTAAGTTATTAATAGAAACCCTGATAATCATAACGTGGATGAGTTTTATTCAACCATCGAAGAGAAAATTTCTCAGGCTTACCCTCTACATACTAGCTCGATGCAAACGCCAGCATCGTTGCACCTATTAACAAAGTTGATTAAAACTAGCCTAGAAGCTCCTCACCAAACTTTAACAAAGCCTTGACTTTAACAAATTCCAAAAGCAAACCAAATCAGCCCCGCCATTATGTCACATAGAACAATATAACCAAGATCCGCTTCTGCCTATAATCAATCAAATACTAAAGCCTGTTCCGGCTAATGTTGACAAAAATTGTCCAGAGGTTAACATGAAAGAAGATTTAACCTAGATGGGTGCCTAAACAGAATGAAGAAGATGAGGACATCATTTTCTATGAATGGGAAGTGGAAGAAAGAGAGTATATGGACTCTCTCTCTAACATACTGTGCAGTGAAAGAAGGAAAGTGGACTTGGAAAATCGATGTCCTAGACTAGAACGTATCCGAAAGCCACCAGATAAACTGAATTTTTATTTTTAGTTATACTGTTTTGGTTTTTTTTTGATTATAACTCTCATACATCGGTAGATGTCTTCTGCGGATGAGGGATAAATGTAACAACCCCTGTACCCAAGGCCCTGTCTCTCTCTCCCTTTCTTTAAATATTTATATTGTATTTTAATTTTAGTTTCTGTTTTGATTTTATATAAAAATTTAGAACTACAAACTCTCTTTTAATTTTATTTAATAGTGCCACGCTATTATATCTTTGATTTAATTCATCCCAAAATACTAAAAATGACTTCAAACTTATCATGACGCTTAGGTGAGGTTATTAAATTATTTTTTAATTTTCAGAACAAATAAATTGCAATTCTAATTTAATATAAATCTAATTAAAAAAAAAAATTTGAAATAAAAACAGGAAGATATCTAAAAAATCTGACAAAGAAATTATTTTCATCAAAAATTAGGGGAGAGGATTAAAAACAAAAAGAGAAAGATAAAAATACATAAAAAATGTGATTCGCGCATAAAAAAAAATTTATTTTAAATGAAAAATCACATTAATTTATTTTTTAAATCAAAATTAAATACCGTACTTAGCAAGTTTTTTAAATGCGTCAATAAAAAAGTTTATAAAAAATTAGAGTGAATAATTTAAATAAAATTTTCTTCTTTTTTCATTTAAAATTGATTTTTTGCTAAACAACAATGATATTGTCTAATTCCTGACTCTAGATAGTTTTTAGGTTTAATTTTTTTTATTTAAAAAGATTTAAGATCAATAATGAAGATTAATATTTTAGCATTGTTTTTTAGTTAAACTTTTTTTATTCTCTTTTAATCCTCACCTAAAGAGTAGATAAAAAACATGTTCAGAAATATTTTTAATTTTTTTTTCTACATTAAATTTTTCTGCCAAATAAAATTGATACTAGATGTTAAAGATATTTCAGCGTCTATTAATAATATATTTTCCCAAAATTTCGCTAATTCGTCAATTCAAAGGTTTATAGATTAAATGATTTAAATATTCAAATAGTCTATTCCATTTTTTAAAATTTTGATATGAGCTTTTCTAACTTGATAAGACTAGATATGATAAAGAAAGCACCGTATAGAAACTCTAAAATAATATAATACACTAATTAGAAATTAAAAAAAAAATAAAACATATTGATATTTGTGTAAATTCGCATAGACTTTGGTAAAAAGATCAAAAGCATTTTTAAAAGATGGTTTAAAATTTATCCCTACTGCAACAATCACCGCCAACACTAATAGCAAGAGAACATTTTAATAACCTAAATATTTATAGAATTTATTAACAAAATATGAAAATAAGAGAATAATATTTGGGAAAAAGCAGATTTTTATATTTTTTTTAATTTTAAATTTTTTTTTTCAAACATACATAAAATTTAACATTAAAATTATTTTTCTAAAAAATCAAAAGAAAATAAAACATTTCATAATTTTAAATTCATAATCTTTTGTATTTAACAAAACTCATTTCTAAAATAATTTGAAAATTTTTTTAATGATAAAAATTTCACCTAAAAATTTATTTTAATTTTCTAAGATGGAGGATGCAAGTAATGAGTCAAATCGAAATTATTCGTTATGGGGAGGTAGATTCAGCAATGAACCAAGTGATCTGATGAAAAAATTTAATTCATCTTTACCTATTGATAAACGACTTTGGAAGCAGGATATAACAGTTAGATTTAAGTTAAAAGTAGCATTTTTTTTATAATTTCATTTTAAATACTAAAGGGGAGTAAAGCATGGGCTAGAGCTATTCAAAGAGTTGGTTTAATAGACCAGAATGAATTGGACAAAATTATACTTGGTCTTGACAAAGTAAGCTAACATAGAAAATTTTGAAAGCTCTTAAAGAAAATGATTTAGATATCAGAGGAATGGGAATCAGGATGTTTCATTGCAAAAGATGACGACGAGGACATTCACACAGCTAATGAAAGAAGACTTAGAGTAAATTTCAAAAATGAAAATCTATTTTTTAGGGCAATATAAAAACTTAGTATATTTATTAAGAAAAATCAAAAATTTAAAACGAAAAATAGATAAACTAAATTAGATATTATTTGATTTTTAATATTTTAAATTTTTTTAAATTTATTTAAATTTGTACTTGTAAGTGCAGCAAAAAAATATTTCAATTACAATTTTTAAAGATGCATAATTAAATTTTTTTATTTTTGTTCTGTAATTTTTATACCAAGTTTTTACATAGCACTTTTTAAAATATTAATTGATAAATTAGGAATTGATTGGTGATGCAGCAATGAAGCTTCACACTGGCCGTTCTAGAAACGATCAAGTTATTACTGATGTTCGTCTGTGGCTGATGCAAAATCTTGATCTTTTGAAAGATAATTTAAAAATTTTGATAAAAACAACTGTGGCCAGGGCAGAGAAGGAAATAGATGTTTTAATGTCCGGCTATACTCATCTACAACGAGCCCAGCCGATCAGATTTAGTCATTTACTTCTGAGCTATGTGAGTGCTTTGGATCGAGACTATGACAGAATTGTTCAGTTTTTTCAGCGAGTGAATATTTGTCCACTGGGAAGTGGAGCAATTGCAGGAAATCCGTTCAATATTGACCGCAAACGTTTAGCTGACGATCTTAACTTTTCAGATCCAACAATAAATAGCATTGACTCCACCGCTAATAGGGATTTAATTTGTAGGATAAAATTTGAGAAGAAGAAAAAATATTTTAAATTTTAAATCAAGATGAATTTTTGTTTTTATGCACAAGCATTGGATTATCACTTGGAAAATTTTCAGAAGACTTCATCATTTATAACACCAAAGAGTTTTCTTTCATTGAGTTATCTGACTCATTTTGGTAAATTTTTTAGATTGGAATTCAATGAGGATTTTTTAATTTATCTTCGATATAGTGATATTATTTCACTTCAAAGTTTTAATTAATTTTTTGACAGAAAATCACATGTCTTGCAAAATTTTAAGCTTGGGACTTAAACTTTTCACAAAAATATTTAAAATGAAAAAATTAAAAATGATTACTTTTGGAATTAGTGAATCTTCGAATCATTCCGAATCGTTGTCAACATAAGGAAAAAATTTACATAAATCAAAATTTTCGAGCCCTTTAACTCATTGAAGGTAGAATGAATTTGTAATTTAATTAAAGATTTATTAGAACAAAGTTATATAATTTAGTAATTAAATTTTTTAATAATTTAATAATATAAATGGCTTGTTATTGCTATTCACCAAATATTATGAAAAATCACCAATTTTAATTAAACATCATAAAAATGACAGATCATTTAATCGATCAAAACAAAAATAAATATAAAGAATAGCTTTAATTTAGATTCAGAAATTATTACCATTAGGAGTAGAATACTGCTACCAAAAAGGTTAAAACTTTATAATGATTACTGGATACTTTATAATGAAAAGAAAACGGAATAAACACTAAAATTTTTAAAATAAGGACATTTCTTTAAATTAAGATAACTGGATGTTTCTTTCTTTTTGAGACATCCGAATATTTTATTAAATAAGAATACAGGAAAATTTTAAAAATTGAGAAAAAGGCATAATTTCCTTTAATATGGAAACGGGATAATTTTTTCGGGATACAAAAAAAACAGATGAAAAATAAGATAAATAAGCTTCACTTGTTTTACCAAAGAATTATTCAAATCTTTGGTCAAAAAAATGTACTGCATCTTTTAATAATCTACAAGTTTACTTTATGTTTTGTTAAAAGTTTATAGATTATTAAAATATGATTTTATTTTATTGTGAGATTGATCAAATTTACTATTAAACTAAAAATTTTTTCTTCATTTACTAGCTTAAACGTATGATTAAGAGTTACAGGGAAGTTTTGAAAAAAATGTTTTTTTTAACATTATTTTCTAAACGTTGCGTAAATTTACCAAATTACCTAATTTACTATTTTTCAAATTTACGATTACACATTATATTTTCTCAGAATATCTATGAGATGAAAATTTGATAAAAATTCATCAACCTAACAGAGCCACTTTTGCAATAACTTATGCCCATTAAAATTTATTAGTTAAATAATTCTTTTATTCAAAACAATTAAAAAAAAAAATTTATTTAAAAAAAGACACTTTAAGATAATTCTATTAACACATAAAGATGATAAGCATTTTCTTATTTGTAGTACTGGTAGTAGTTTGATGCCACAAAAAAAGAATGCCGACTCGCTTGAATTGATTCGTGGTAAATCTGGACGCTTATTTGGTCGAATGAGTGGATTTATGATGACGGTCAAGGCAATTCCGACTAGCTACAACAAAGATTTACAAGTTAGGTCATCATTTTAATTTAAAGTATTTAAGATTTTTTTCTCAAGGAAGATAAAGAAGCTTTGTTTGACTCGTTTGATACTGTTACTAGTATTATTCGTATTGCTACAGGTGTAATTGAATCAATGAAAATTAATAAAGGAAATATGGCAAAATCATTGAGTGTTGACATGCTAGCTACTGATTTAGCTTACTATTTAGTTCGAAAAGGGGTTTTTAATTTAAATTTGTAATTAAGTTTATTATTTAATATTTTAAAGGTGCCTTTCAGAGCCGCACATTCACTTGCCGGTAAATGTGTAGGCTTGGCTGAGCAAAAAAAATGTTCAATTAAAGATTTATCAATTGAGGATTTGGCGGAAATAAGTCCTTTTTTTGAGAAAGATGTCGTTGAAATATATGATTTTGAAAAAAGTGTAGAACAGTATACAAGTATTGGTGGAACTGCCAAGAATGCAGTTCTAGAGCAAATAAACACCTTCAAAACAAAATATTAACATTAAAAATTTTAATAATTAAAATAAAACAAATTCGCAAATTTAATATTTATTTTAAATTTTTTCTTTTTTTAAAAAGAAATTTTGTGAAATAAATAAAAAAGTCTTTTGTTTTTCGGCCAAATTTTTCCTATGCTTTCAACTCAAATATCAATCTAAATCATGAGTTTTTAGACAAAAAATTTGAGGATTATTCAGCTGAAGGTTATGATGGTATTCACAATCAGATGCTCAAAAATATTCCTAATAATTTTCTCAAAAATATTCTTTGTCCATTCAACTTCTGTTTAAAAAATCATATAAAAATGCAATGATATCAATGTTCGAACGAATTCCATTACGACCATTAGTGTTACAGTGCTTCTATCAAAGGCCCAGAATTTACTTAATTTAACATTATTTTTATTAAGCTTACATAATCTTAAGTAAATATTAGTCGGTAAAGATATTTAATTTTACGAAAAATTATATAGGCTTACAATTCATAGTTATTTTAATGGGTGAGTCATAATGTTTTGGAAAATTTTCAAACCTAAGAAAACATGCAGAACTTCTGTTCTATATATTTTCTGAAAGCTCGTTCAATAAGCTTTACAAAAATACCTAAACCAGGAAATTTCGATGAAAGATCCTCAAGCTATTTGATCTTGACCTTAACATCCTTTTTTAAAGCGAATTTTTAGCTTTAAAACATTTTGGTAAGTGGGATTGACTTAATATTCTCATGGATTAATTCTCTTATATAGATGTACATTCGTGCAAATTTTGGTGAAAATCAAACATTCATATCGTTAGCTATCAATCAATAATCGATTTTTCCACTTTTTTTGAACATACCAAAGAATAGGTATTTTTTTGCGGTTTTTTGACGATATCTAGCGAACGGATAATCGGAAAATTATGATCTATAGCGTTTTAGATAGCTTAAATCTTCACAAATTTGAATATTAATATTTTGTTTTCGTAAAAAGAGTTTAAGGTCGGGGACACTGGACCCAAAGGGTACCAGGTGCGTCTCCGGACCTAGAGCGCCACAGGTATACAATGACCCATTACCTAACATAAAAAAATAAACAAGTAGAACAAAGTTATAAGTGTGTGAAATTTCAGCTTTGTCTGAATATCCGTTCATATTTTTTTTTAGGTTTGAAAATTTTCCAAAACATTATGATTCACCCGTTAATAGGCTCAAAATCAAAAAATTAAAAAAAAATAAATTTCAATTTAATAAATATTGATGAGTTATATTTTCATTACAAAATTTATCAGATTTTTCCAAAAATTGTCTAATTTTACGTCAAATTAAGTAAGTAATGTTTGATAAAATATAATAGAAGCACTGTACTAGTTGGCTTGTCAAGCTTCTTGAGAGAATCATCAAAAGCAGATTCTGTACTTTTTTAAGAAGAAAAATTTATTTGCCAAAGAGCAATTCGGATTAAGGCGGAAAAGGAGAACCGCAGACAATCACTTCCTCCTAATCGATCAAAAATAGAAAATACTTACTGCTTTTAGCAGATGATCTAATCATATTTTTGTTTTATAAAAAGAGGACGAAATTTGAAAAAGGAATTAACACATACTTTATTGAGCCATGGCTCTGTAAATTGAAAATAAAGATCTGCCCAAATAAATGTAGTTTCACTTTTTTACCTTTCACGTTTTTATCAAAAATTGATAAGGATTTTATCGACTTTAAACTTCAATTATTTAATTATATGATTACTTACGTAAAAAAAAATAAGTTTTTAGGCATTTATTTTGACGACAGACTTTGCTTTGCCAATTTAAAGTTAAGAAAAAAATCAGACTTGTGCAAAAGCCAGAAATAAAGTAATTTTAAAGTCTTTTAAAAGTCAATTCAGTAACTTGACTTTTTAAAATTTTTAAGTCAAGTCATTTGTGACGACTTGAAATTTTACCATTCCATGCAGTCATGATCGCGTCCACATGAATTTTTTGCCCTTCCAGGTTGTTATTATTGTGACCACTCTTAGGTCAAAGTCAAGTAATGACTTTTGAACAAGTATGGAAAAATGCATCAAAAGGCTAATTATTATCAAAATCTTGTCTGGCAAAAATTGGAAACTAAATATTTGGGTCGAAGCTTTGATTAAAGGGAAAAAAATTTTGCAGTTAGATATCAAAATAAAGAAATTTAGCTAGTTTAACATTGAAGCATTTAATATTCAATAATATCAACTCAATTTTTACAAATTTTCAAAAAAAAATCAAAAAACTTAATTTAAATATTTCGATGTTATCCATTTTACAAAAATCAATTATTTCTTTAAATTTTTCATAATTGTTAATAAAAATTAAATAAACGAAGTAAAAGTCGGTCATTCATGACTTAAGGTCAAAGAATTTGAAAAACCTCTAACGAAAGAAACATGCAAAATTTAAATTAATCATCAAAAGCATTTAAATTTTTATTAATTTTTTGACTCTTTATAATGTAAAAAAAAAATAAAAAAAATTTTAACAAAAAAGTCCCAAAAATGAGAAAATCAAACAAACTGAAGTAAAGCCAAACAAAAATTGATATAAAATATTTTGCATTTTAAAATTTGTTATCAAAATATGTAAAATTGATAAGAACCAATATAATATATCTTCTGCGTTTGCAGTCTTATCAAAATTAGCAAAGTAATCCACAATTACTAATTCATAGAAAATATCTCATTTAAAAATTTAAATTAACTTAAGAATTTTAATTTTAAATTAGAAAAGAAATTCTTTTCCTATGTTCCACTTGTTTGGTTATTTTGAATATTGTGTTTCTCAACAGTCTTTTTTGTTTGTCACTCATTATTTGCATGCTCTAAAAAAAGAAAAAAAATTATAAACTTGATAATTTTAAACAATAAAAAACGGAAAAAAAACAGACAATACTCATCAAAAAACGTTTACTTAGAAAACTTTAAAAAAAGTAAAAAACAATTTTTTTACGTAAAGATAGTTTTTTTAAATAACGAAAATTCGCGTGATTTGTTCGTAAATTTACTAATTTTACAGTTAATTAAAAAAGGCCAAAAAATCTACTGTTTTTCTTATTTTTTTTGTAATTTCACTTTAAGTTTCATTTTTGTACGACTTTTTCTTTTGGCAAAATTCTTTTTTTCATGTTTGACTTGCAAAGATTTTTGTTTGACTGTACCTCTCACCCAAAATTAATAAATAAACAATGTTTTTTACTAATAAACATAAATTCATTAAAATTGATATACAGTTATTTACCTCAATTTACGTAAAATTACGTAAATTAACCAAAAAGAAAAGTGTCGTAGCATTACTGTATGTTTTTATAAGAGGTAATTTTTTTAAAATTTGAGACAAAAAAAAACTTTATTTTTTAAAAATTTAGAAAATTTTTTGGTAATTTTTATTCGAAAATTTTGCACACTATTTAAAATTTAAAAAAAAAATAATCAAGACATTAATTGGTCAAGCCACTGTTTTCTAATATCGGGCAGTTGTTCAAAGTGTTCAATAGTATCATTGATATCTTTATAGTAAAAGAGATCCTTGCGTATTTTTTCATTTAATTTCATAAAATTTTTGACCAAAAGCTTCTTAAAATCGAACTCTACTTTTTTCTCAAATTTATTGATATGCTCGAAAATAAAGGAATTCAAACTTGCTACTAGAATTGCATAGCCGAGTGTGGACTCGGACACAAGTTTGAAATCATTTGGATCTAGCATCAATTGACTGTAGAGCCGGATCATGTTCAAATATTTTTCATTTGGTTGAACAAATTTTCTCAATGGAATTAACATCTTGCTAGACTCATCATTGAACTTCATATATTTAAATAGATAATGAAAATCGGACCAGAATAGTTGTCTATACTTCACCGGGTAGCATTGCTGCAGAGGCACCACCAAATACTGCGCAAATAAATAATCACCAAATGATGAAGAATCGTATTGATTGAGTAAATGTTGGTAAAAATCATAAAATGAAATGACATCAGCAAATTTTTGATCAAAATTTAAATTGCTCAAAGGCTGATTTCTGTCCTGAACATATTTAAAAAAAATTAAGTACAAAATTGTTATTATTTGTTTTTCTAAGAACACTTCCGGATCGAACAAGTAAACAAATAAAAGCTTGATGTATCTTAAAGTGCTATTTATGTTCTTTTCCAAATAGTCTTTATCAAAATAACTTTCAAGTAAATAAATAAATTTTAAGCTATTTGATAAATTTGAAATTGTTTTTTGAATTTGGTTGTCTTTTTCTTTATCTTTTAGTATTGAAATTTTAGAAAATTCTGCTTTTTCACTTAGTATTGGCGCATAGATCCAATCTGGTCTGAGCAAAAATTGATTCGAATAATCAGTGCTAAGGAAAAGAGTATTCAAGTGAGAGTTGCTGATTTTTTTAAGATTTTTAGAATGATCTAAAAGTCGACATTCTAACAAAGTCTGATTTTGAAGGTAGGAAAATTTTATCTGATTTAACAAATCATATATATGAGTTGACTCCATGTTTTCAATAAATGATCTATTAATGAGAATTGTTTCGCTTTGGGCAAAATTGATGTTAATATGGCTGAATTTAATTTGTGGCAAAGAATTATTAAGATCCAATTTGCTAAAGTACTGAATTAACGAGTTAAATGATTTGTCTGCTGATCGAGGTGAGACTGTTTTCTTATTGTCAATGTATAAGGACCAAAAGTTCAAATTAAATATGAACAAAGATAAAACTTCAAAAATCAAACTCTCTTCGCCTTTTCTAAATTTTACCAAGAGGCTCAGTGAAACCAAATAGAAGAATCGTTTCTGGTTTCGATTCGCGTTTATTTCTTGATCTGTATATTTTTCTGTACTAGACTTGATTTCATCCACTTGATCGTTTTCTTCTTCCTAATAAAAGAAAAATCATTTTTGTTTTAAGAGTCTTTTGAAATATTCCATAAAAAAATTAGTTAAAATCAAATTATTATTTATTTTCTTGCATATGAAAATTTTAAATTTGGAAATATTTTTAAAAATTTTTAATTTTACTTGAAAATTTCGCTATTTAAAATTTTCTATTGACTGGTCTTGAAATTAAATGGAAGAGGAGAATTGATGAATTCATGAAAAAATTTTTAGTCAAAAAATTTGAATAAATTATAATCCAAAAGTATCTAGAATATAAAATTTGATATTAGAAAAATTAAGTATTATATTTAAAAGTATTTTTTGAATCTATTTCTTAAAACAATGTTAACACAATTTTTGGTAAATTGAAGTTTATGGTAAAATTTTAAGGACCATTATTTAAAAAAAAATTGATTTTGTACCATAGATTTTTCTGCAAGTTTTAAAAGGTGAAACAAAAAATGTTTCATTTAACAGTTAAGTTTAAAGAAAAAAATTAAAGAATTTTTTGGTAATGAATTGATTTTTTAATTAAATTGTAAGTTAATTTAGAATTAAAAAATAAATTTTTTGCTATAGTTAGCTTCTAATTATTTTAAAAATAAACCATTCTAAACATGTAAGTTGTATTTATTTACAATTATAACCACCAAATTCAAAATTATTTAACTAGCAATGACAGATTTTAGCATTTAAATTTAAAAACAAAATTCCAATTAGAATACATCAATAATAAATGAATCTCAAAATATTGATAATTTTTTGATTATTAATATTTCCTGTTATAATTAAAATTATTTTTTTTTTGTTGAATTTAGTGAAACATATTTTGTTTCATGTTGTTTCATCGTTAAAGTTTAAAAAGCTCAATTTTTTCAATTTAAATTAATGAAAATTTTATTTTTGTAATTCACAATGCCGTTTTTTTAAAGTTATATTTCTTAATTTTTCAGATCAAGAAAAATACTCTTACCATATAATACCACATTAGTCGAGAAGTGTCTAGGCAAAATTTTCCATAAATGATAAAAAATATATTAAATTGATAGTTTTAAATGATAAAAATCTCATGTCTTAAATTAAATAATTCATGTATACATTTAAATTATTTTTTTTTTAATTGTTTTAAATTAAAAATTGAAGTAAAATTCCTAATTTTAAATGGGTTCATTTTTTTTACTGTATTGCTAATCTCCTGACCATTGTTTAAATAAATTTTTGTTTTTTTTGGAAGGAGTAGAAAAAAACATTAAAAAGAGAAAAACTAAAAATAATACAAAAAATTTTCTTTTCTAAAAAATACATTATAAATTTTCTTTTTTTTTTCGAGAATTGAATAAAAACAATATAACAATTAATCTCAATTAGAAAAAAATCAAAAAAATTGTTTCACAATACGAATCAAAAACAATTGAATTACTTATTAATGGTATTGCTTGTTTATTAATAGATAATTAATTAATTATATTAATTAAAGAGTAAGATTTTTAGTTGAAAATATTTTATTCTACATTTTATTTTTCTACATATTAACATTTCTATATTTAATAAAATTCTATATTTTTTGCCTTCTATATTTTTTTCCTATGTTTTGATAGATCCCCAAACAACATGAGACAACAGTAATTTAGCTATTGATAGCTTCAACAACAAGGTTAAGGAAAATTTTACTAAAAAAACTAAATTTAATCTTTTGCCAGTTTTTGAATTTTCAATTAAAATGGATATTCCTCTTAGTGTTCGGCCAAAAAAAGCCCTTAAGGATGAAGCAGAGAAATATAAAAAGTCTGCTGTGCCGCCTCAAGGTAAAATTGATGCAGGCTTCCTTATTTAGATCGATAACAATAAACATCAAGTACAAATAAATCCAGAGTGTTTTTGTACTGATTGTTAGTTTTGTTCTTGCTGCTAATTCCTTGGTTAAGCTTTATGTATACATTTATTAGGATGTTGTTTTAAAGATAAGATAGACCTTTCTCTGACCTAACACTAAAGGAAAAAGGGAAGAAAAAAGATAATGAGTTTATCTTTTTTAAATGAGAAATAAATTTTTGATACAAAGAAAGTTTGATGTTTTATTCTCAATTTAATAAAAAAATTTATGTGTTTTACTCTTTTATGTTAAACATTTTACTCTAAAAATATGTTTTTTCATATTAGTTATTTTATTAGGAAGAAAAAATTTATTAATTGA
The DNA here is from genome assembly GCA_016802215.1 of Brachionus paranguensis. Taxonomy (NCBI): domain Eukaryota; kingdom Metazoa; phylum Rotifera; class Eurotatoria; order Ploima; family Brachionidae; genus Brachionus; species Brachionus paranguensis. The sequence continues at coordinate 6,810,152 of JAESIX010000004.1, forward strand.
TTACAAAATTTACTAGCCCCTGGTCTTTTTACAAAAAATTTTTACAATAATGAAAGATCATTCATGAATTTAACAATTTAGTTTCATTTAATTCAAGATCAGTTATCAGTAAATTTTTCATAGAATAATTTAAAATTTTAAAATATGACCATCTGGTCAAAAAATTGAAAATTTTTAAAAAATGCAAAAATAGTTTTGATGTACAGAACTAGTTTATTAATCTGAAAAAAAATAACTTACCTCAAAGTTGAAAAGGTTGAAAGCAGTCTTCAAAAAATTAAAAACAAACCAATTTTCGAACTTGGTTGGATAAAACGACCGCAAGGGCGAACCAAGGCTCTGATCATTATTTTTAACAAAGCATTTTAAATAAGAATTGATGTACGAGTTTGTCAACAAGCTCTCAGTATTACTAAATTTAGAGTCATCAATAATATTTATTCTGTTTATAAAACATAAATTGTAGAGTCTGATAAAAGCTGCCAAAAAACCGAAAGGACTTTGTCTGATCACATCACACTGGTCAATTTTTGAAATGTGGCAAATAGTTGGCAAATAGCTTAAATTATTGGAAAAAATTTTCCCAAATTTTTCTCTCACTGGACCTTGACTATACACGGAAAAGGTGCTTAATTTTGACAAGACCAACTGCTCCAGTTTTAATTGATTAATGGCGTACTTTTTACAAACCAAAGGTTCTACCAAACTGTCTATTAGAATTTCTATATACATTCTTTTTCGCGATGATAAATCAGCTGGCTTATCGAAAGAAGTCAAAAGTTCCATTTTTTCCAAATAGTCAACAAGGTAATTTAAGCATGTTGAGTACAAGTTGAAATTAATTTTTTCTGTCACTTGGGCAATTTGATTGTTGAAAAGACTAGTGAATTTTTTTTGAACAAAACTTGCTACCAGCGAGTACACTGCAGCGGAGATTTCCGAAACAAAATTCAAGTTTGGCTCAGTGGCACTTTTGAGCACCGAGCCAAACAGACTAATAGTCGATTGCATCAGCGATACCTTTTTCCAATTTTCTTCACCTAAATGAGCCATCAAATTTTTTAGCTTTTCTATTAAAACTTCATAAAAATCAATGACACATTCGTAGCCCATTTCTTTGTGAGAGAAAACAATGAGCGTTTTTAGCAAGCGGATTGTTTCGGTCTCAAGTCCAATAGCTAGATCGGCCCAATTCGGCTCAGTTAAGTATTTTTCCAGAGTTAAGTAATTTACAATTTTTACTTTTAAATTAAATTTTTTGTATAAATTAAATGCAATTGTGGGCCCAGTGTTTGATAATAATCTTAAAAGCTTGATGGTTTTAGCCGAGTTTAGAAGCAAAGATGGCACATCACAATTATTTTGATCAATGAAAGTAGGCAAAAATTTTTTTGCCATCAAATCGACCAAGCTTGAGTGCTTTTCGATTAATTCAAAGCTAATTTCGGGCGAATGCCTCACACAACGGAACAGAATGGAAAAAATTTTGTCCTGAACTTTGACTTGGTTTAGGGGTTGGTAAAGATTGAGAAGGTAAAAAAATCTTTCCATCAAATTCATCCTGAATAGACCTCGAATTAAATCAACGCGGACAAACTCGTCATCCTTAAGCTCTTCTAGATCTTTTTCTTCAGCCACATTTAAATTTTTATCCAGAGATAACTTTGGTTTATTGTCGGCAAAAATTGAAGAAAAAGGATGCAAACACGGACTTTCATGTCCATCGTAGAGATCAAAAGTGTAGTCCAATACATCTTCCTGTTCAGCATGATGCAGCAAATTGTCAATCGCTTCCAATGAGGCAGTAATTATTGACTCAGTCTGATCGTCCAAATTCCAGCGCAACAAGAACAAAATGCCGCCTTCAATCAACTGGTTCAGCAAATTGTTCTGGTCATTTTCTTGCTCTTGGGTACCATCGGCGGACTTTATTACTTCATGGTAGTCGCCAAAATGGCATTTTTTTAATATGTTTCCAAGAGTCTGCAAAGCTAGCACTCTTTGTTGATTAAATTTGCTTCTGGCTAGATGAAACAACTCATCAAGAGTGTAGCCAGCAAGGTCCGGCTCACTGCCATGATGATGCAAAGCCTTGATAGTTGGCACTTCCTCTTCTGGTGAGACTAAATTTCCCTCAAAATCAAATCTAGCGGATTTGGAGCCTTCTGTTTTGGCAACATTTTTGGGCTTGAGCATCCATTCAAGTTTGTCGTATTCGATTTTGTCCATGTGAAGCCATTTTTTGTTGGGTTTTATATGAAGTTGTTCAAGAATGTCTTGGTCACTTGGTCTCTCGGATGTTTGTGGTTTATCTGCTTCAGATCGAAAGCCAAAAGGTGATTGATTTGATTTTCTTTTTATGAATGCAATGATTTTAGGGTCCAGTTGTTGCATCAGCTTGTTTTTTTCGGCCAGAATTTCTTCAGGCTTCATTTTGGATAGCAACTCAAGATTTTCCAAATGAATTTGTTCCGCATCTTTTTTGCTGCTTAATCCTTCTCCAGAAATGATTTGAACCTGCGCTGTTTTTTCTTGAGTGATTTGTTTCTCAACTAGTTTGATCTTTTCATCCTCACGAAGACTACTGGGCTGCACCACTTGATTGAGGTCAAAAAATGATTTCAGCCTGCCTTGACGTTCCAAATTTTGGGCAAATAAAGATTTTTTGTTTCCGCTTCCATGTTGATTTAACTCTTTTAAATTCAATTTTTCAATTTTAGGCAATTGATTGCATGATTTTGATCTTGTCTCTGAAAATTCTTTTAAAATTGGTTTTTCCTTAAAAATAACAAATATATAGCTTGTTTACAATTTTTATTTAAATTTTTTTACCACTATATCAGAAAGGACCGCAGAAAATGATTGATTGTCCGATTCAACTTGAAAAAAAACTAGAATAAAATTTTAAGAATTTAAATTTCCTACAGTCTAGCTTTGGCTTTTCTTTTTCTTCACCGACTTGAACTTTTTTTGTTAGTTTTACAACTTTTGCTGACGGTTGAAGAGATTTCTGACGCAAAAATTCCTCTTGGAATTTAAAAAGTTCATCTTCATCTTCCTCGCCGATTCCTTTTGGTCTTTTCAAATTAACATTCATTTCAAGGAAAAAAAATTTTTAGGTATTTTTTTCTAATTATTTGTGTTTAAGTTATATTCAAAAAATTAAAAAAAAATTAACATTTCTAAATTAACAAATTTTTTGAAAATTGAAATTCTTGATTTGATTTATTAATATATTTTAATTTTTTTAAAAAGATAAAAAATGAATTTTGTTTGAAAAATTTTATTAAATTTTATTAAATTTTATCAGAATTATAGTAGGCTTTAATAGATTATTTTAAACTGACCAGTCGGGTTGGAGTTTCGATGATTATTTTATTTTTTAAATGACCTCAGCCGAGCTATTTTGGTCTAGTTTTAATTAAAAATAAAAAATAAAAAAAATTGAGTTTTTTTTAATACTTAAGAATGTTAAAAATAGATTAGATGATAAAAATTCGTTTAAATCGTTTTTTACATCATTTTACATCACTAAATAAGTTTTAAATTTTCCAAGATAATTTGAGTTAATATCTTCATATTTTTCAAAAAGTTCATCAAATAAAGGGTTTTCATTCAAAATTGCGTAATTGTTGGCAAATGTGGTTGTACGAAATTTTTAGATGCCTCATTCTTTCTTTTAGGCTTGGAAGATTAGTAGTCAAGATAGTTATTGAACGGTTACATGGAAATTAATAAGTCACTCTAATCAGGCACTTAAATGGTAAGTTCTGGGTCCAATTAGTTAGAGCCAGACATATTTAATTAACTTAACTTATATATCATTAATGTGCGGTTATCAATCGCTTCACATTAACAGCAAAAGTCCCGTCTTAGGATTTGAGCTGTCACCTCGTTAATGTTTTGATTTTTCCATGAATTATTCTTCTTTGAATTGTAAACACTTAAGCATGTAGCAACTGTAATTGCACATTTCAACTTAGAAAATTTTTATATTCTATCTTATATTTTTTTTAATTAATTTTACTTTTAATTTTTTAATTTTTTTTTATTTTTAATTATTTTTCTTAATATGAGGGAACTTTAGCTGGGTGCAGATAAAGAAATAATAAAATGCTAGATGATTTTACTGTAAAAATAAATATAAACTTAAAATTCTTAAACCATCAACCTTTGAACTTTTATCAGTCAATAGCCCGGAAAATCAACTTCACAATACCGAAATATATATCTTCTCTTGAAACCACTAACCAATTTTTAATAAATTTGAATTTTTTGTTTAAATTTCAACTATAAAATTTTCATTTTTTAATAGATAAATAAATGAATTTTATTATATTTCTTTTAGAATTAATTAATGGAATAGTTAAATTTTATTAATATTAAAAATTTTATTTTGAATTATTTTAATTTTCGAGTTTAAATATATTTGAATATGACATTTTTGATTTCAAAACTACAACGCATTAATAATTTTATAAAGGGATGTCAAAAATAATATAAATATAGTTGTTGAAATTGTATTAAACTGATAAAAAAACTTGAATTCAAATTAAGTTTTAAAATCCGATAGACAAAATTAAAATTTGTCAAAAGTGTAACATTAGCGAAATGGAGAATAAAATTTTTTCCAAATAATTGCTTGAAAAAAATTAAATAAATTATATTTGTTCATCATTTAGATGATTTTTTCTGTTTAATTTATTTTTTTTTTAAATAATTAATTAAATAAAAGATTTATTTTATTTAAAATTTGATGACACAATTTTGGGTTAGAAGCATTATTTTGTAGAAAAGCTTTTTTGCTTTATCTTATTTTCTTTCAAATATGAATTTAACATTAAGTTGTCTCACTGAATATCTTCTTAGTTGTCTCAAATTAAACACTTAATGTAGACCTAAACATGATTATTTTAAAGCTTGGTATGACTTTGTCTTTGGTGGGATTTTTTTTGTAAGAGAAAAGGATTAAAGAAAAAATTATATTCAAAAAAATAAATTAGAATTTTATAAATAATTATTAATTTAACCAAGAAAAAACAACGATTAATTATTAAATTATATCACTAGACATGCATTTACTAGAAAATATTTTTAATACATTTAAGTGCGCCCAGTCAACCAAAAAAAATAATCTGTAAGGCAATTGAAATTTTTAGATGAATTTGATACTTTATTTTTAAGGAATTTCAAATGTAAATAATACCAATCAAGCGTGATTAGATAAATTTATAATTTTTAGAATAATTATTGAAACTTATTTTAAAAAAATTTAAAGCGATATTAATTTATTATATCAGCCAAGTTTGATATTTTTCCTTTTGATTTTCAATAAAATAGGATTTATATAATAGAGAAATAAAAAAATTTTTCGAAAATTTAAAATTATTTTTTTTAAAAAGAAAATCGTAAGTCAAAAAAATATAATAAATATTTTTCGGATAAAACAATTTTATTTAACAAAAAATCCTATTATTTAATTAAACTTAAAAAGCCTTTACGGATTATAAAAAAAAATGACTGGGCGAACCGTAGATTATTGTTATTGTTTGATTAAAGGTTATTGTTAAAAATTAAACAGGAATTAACGACGTTAAAAGACTACAAGTACAATACAAATTGGATTCTTCCAAACTTGGCTCCCAAATGAAGAAACCATCTGAACCACACTTGCCACGGACAAGTACAGGAACCGTTTCAATAACAGGTGAACAACCAAAACTATTCACATCCAAAAATTTGTCTCCAATTAAAGAGCATTTGGAACAGGTACATTTGTTTTCCAATTTATAAAATGGAAATCTGTCTTGGCGATAAGTAATTACGCTCTTCCAAGGACAGAGTGATTTTTTGCTCACATCCAATGTTCTCCTACTGGACATTAAGCACTCCGTATTCTCAAACAAATTTTCTCTAGTTATCCTAATTATATAACTTGAGTTGATTTTTTCTTCGAAAGTTTTTGTCTTAAAAACAATCTCTTCATACTTTCTGTATGTCATTTCATAGTCGATAAATAATCTTCCCAAGTAATCTTCATCTGGATCCTTACATTGATTATTGTTTATCGCATTACCAAAGACCCAAATGTTTCCATATCTCAAAATTTCTTGGACTATTAAGATTAAAAATAGTTTAATCATTGTTACTAGATAAAAAAAATGTCAAGTGAATTTATAGCCAAAATTTTTAGTAATTTAAACGTTGAAGAACCTAACTGCTAAGGGATTACGGAGGTTGGCATTCGCTGGGAAAAAAATAAAATTAATTTAGCATTTCTTCAAGAAAATAGTTGATTCCACGGATTAAAAAAAGCTTGGAGAAACAAAACCAAATATTTTTTTATTTTGGTTAGCAATAGACAATAAGCTGTTGATTCGATCTCTATTTTTGTTTTTTAATTAATTTTTTGATGAAACTATGGTAAAGTGCCCTAAATGCTCTAAATTAAGAAGATTCATATCTTTATCTTCCTTCTTTGGGATTATTTTTTTGAATTTAAAAAACAAGCTATTTAATTACTTAAATTGTTTCTAAAATAAGTTATTTTCTAAAAATAAAGCAATTATTTTTAAACGCTTGATCGTAATCTTGAAAATAGAAAATAAAAAATTATTGATGAAAATGTTCGTTTTGAAAGTAGAAAAAAAATAATTTTGCTAATTGAATTTATGCAGAAAAAATTCGAATTAATTTTTGCCTATGTATTTTAAATTAAAATCGCATTTTTGATGATCAAAGCGAACTAAAATTTTGATCAAAAAATTAATTTTAATTTAAAAAATCTCCAGGCTCTCGCCCTTTACAAAACATTCGGAATTTTAAAAAATTAAACAAATGTTTTTTTTCAATTTGCTTAATTTTTTATTAAAAATAGAATTCTGTTTTTTTGCATATTGGCTTTTCAGCTTAATTTATCAAAAAAATATGAATATTATAAAATAGTCTGCCTATTACTAAATATTTTTTTTAAACTTCTAATTTTATTATTAGATAATAAAAATTTAAAAAAAAATTAATAATTTTCTTCTTTTGTAATTAATTTAAATTTTTTTCTTATCATTTTATTATTCAGAATAAAAAAATTTCTCAAAACCACTATTTTAAATTAAATTAATGACTAATAATATGTCAAATTCATTAAAAAGAAAATATTAAAAAATTGTTCGCATTAATTAATCTGAATTAAAAAATTTCATTTATTAGCAAATAACATTCATTTTTTATAAAAATACTCAATAATTTATTGATTTTTAAACCAAGTCCATTATAAAATTAAAACTATTAAAACATATGATAATTGAAAATGTTACTCCAGTCTGAAAAAAAAGGTAGTAAATAAATCCTGATATGACCGTCCAATATCGTTTCTATCGGTACAAAATAGAAAGAAAGTGAAGTTTTTGTTATTTGTTTTAGTTTTTTAGTTTTTTAGTTATTTGGTCAAAATTAACTTGTTTTCAAGTCGCATTTCTTTGCAAATTTTAAGCTATTTCGATCTGTAAAAGCTAAAGGCAAATCATTGAATGAATTATTCATTAAGTCCTTAAGTGACCGATTGCCTTTGGCTTTTACAGATCGAAAAAAGCTTTAAAATTCGCAAAGTTATGCGACTTGAAAACAAGTTAATTTTGACCAAATTCAAAAACTTCACGTTCTTGCAATTTGGTCAATTTTTAAGCTACCGTAATGATAAGGTACTCAAACTCAAGATCTCAAAGAGTTCTACAACATGCTTTTGACCGGAGTTGAAAATACTCAACGGTCATTGAATTATTCAAGTTTGAAAAAGTGAAAAAAACGCATTTTTCGGCTTTTTTCAAAACGATCTGGTGACCTGGATTTTTTGAGGACCCGGTCACCCAAGGACTCTTTGGGTAGATCATTAATTAAGCTTGACTTTGGCTTTTACAGATCGAAAAAAGCTTTAAAATTCGCAAAGTTATGCGACTTGAAAACAAGTTAATTTTGACCAAATTCAAAAACTTCACGTTCTTGCAATTTGGTCAATTTTTAAGCTACCGTAATGATAAGGTACTCAAACTCAAGATCTCAAAGAGTTCTACAACATGCTTTTGACCGGAGTTGAAAATACTCAACGGTCATTGAATTATTCAAGTTTGAAAAAGTGAAAAAAACGCATTTTTCGGCTTTTTTCAAAACGATCTGGTGACCTGGATTTTTTGAGGACCCGGTCACCCAAGGACTCTTTGGGTAGATCATTAATTAAGCTTGACTTTGGCTTTTACAGATCGAAAAAAGCTTATAAATTCGCAAAGTTATGCGACTTGAAAACAAGTTAATTTTGACCAAATTCAAAAACTTCACGTTCTTGCAATTTGGTCAATTTTTAAGCTACCGTAATGATAAGGTACTCAAACTCAAGATCTCAAAGAGTTCTACAACATGCTTTTGACCGGAGTTGAAAATACTCAACGGTCATTGAATTATTCAAGTTTGAAAAAGTGAAAAAAACGCATTTTTCGGCTTTTTTCAAAACGATCTGGTGACCTGGATTTTTTGAGGACCCGGTCACCCAAGGACTCTTTGGGTAGATCATTAATTAAGCTTGACTTTGGCTTTTACAGATCGAAAAAAGCTTTAAAATTCGCAAAGTTATGCGACTTGAAAACAAGTTAATTTTGACCAAATTCAAAAACTTCACGTTCTTGCAATTTGGTCAATTTTTAAGCTACCGTAATGATAAGGTACTCAAACTCAAGATCTCAAAGAGTTCTACAACATGCTTTTGACCGGAGTTGAAAATACTCAACGGTCATTGAATTATTCAAGTTTGAAAAAGTGAAAAAAAACGCATTTTTCGGCTTTTTTCAAAACGATCTGGTGACCTGGATTTTTTGAGGACCCGGTCACCCAAGGACTCTTTGGGTAGATCATTAATTAAGCTTGACTTTGGCTTTTACAGATCGAAAAAAGCTTTAAAATTCGCAAAGTTATGCGACTTGAAAACAAGTTAATTTTGACCAAATTCAAAAACTTCACGTTCTTGCAATTTGGTCAATTTTTAAGCTACCGTAATGATAAGGTACTCAAACTCAAGATCTCAAAGAGTTCTACAACATGCTTTTGACCGGAGTTGAAAATACTCAACGGTCATTGAATTATTCAAGTTTGAAAAAGTGAAAAAAACGCATTTTTCGGCTTTTTTCAAAACGATCTGGTGACCTGGATTTTTTGAGGACCCGGTCACCCAAGGACTCTTTGGGTAGATCATTAATTAAGCTTGACTTTGGCTTTTACAGATCGAAAAAAGCTTTAAAATTCGCAAAGTTATGCGACTTGAAAACAAGTTAATTTTGACCAAATTCAAAAACTTCACGTTCTTGCAATTTGGTCAATTTTTAAGCTACCGTAATGATAAGGTACTCAAACTCAAGATCTCAAAGAGTTCTACAACATGCTTTTGACCGGAGTTGAAAATACTCAACGGTCATTGAATTATTCAAGTTTGAAAAAGTGAAAAAAAACGCATTTTTCGGCTTTTTTCAAAACGATCTGGTGACCTGGATTTTTTGAGGACCCGGTCACCCAAGGACTCTTTGGGTAGATCATTAATTAAGCTTGACTTTGGCTTTTACAGATCGAAAAAAGCTTTAAAATTCGCAAAGTTATGCGACTTGAAAACAAGTTAATTTTGACCAAATTCAAAAACTTCACGTTCTTGCAATTTGGTCAATTTTTAAGCTACCGTAATGATAAGGTACTCAAACTCAAGATCTCAAAGAGTTCTACAACATGCTTTTGACCGGAGTTGAAAATACTCAACGGTCATTGAATTATTCAAGTTTGAAAAAGTGAAAAAAACGCATTTTTCGGCTTTTTTCAAAACGATCTGGTGACCTGGATTTTTTGAGGACCCGGTCACCCAAGGACTCTTTGGGTAGATCATTAATTAAGCTTGACTTTGGCTTTTACAGATCGAAAAAAGCTTTAAAATTCGCAAAGTTATGCGACTTGAAAACAAGTTAATTTTGACCAAATTCAAAAACTTCACGTTCTTGCAATTTGGTCAATTTTTAAGCTACCGTAATGATAAGGTACTCAAACTCAAGATCTCAAAGAGTTCTACAACATGCTTTTGACCGGAGTTGAAAATACTCAACGGTCATTGAATTATTCAAGTTTGAAAAAGTGAAAAAAACGCATTTTTCGGCTTTTTTCAAAACGATCTGGTGACCTGGATTTTTTGAGGACCCGGTCACCCAAGGACTCTTTGGGTAGATCATTAATTAAGCTTGACTTTGGCTTTTACAGATCGAAAAAAGCTTTAAAATTCGCAAAGTTATGCGACTTGAAAACAAGTTAATTTTGACCAAATTCAAAAACTTCACGTTCTTGCAATTTGGTCAATTTTTAAGCTACCGTAATGATAAGGTACTCAAACTCAAGATCTCAAAGAGTTCTACAACATGCTTTTGACCGGAGTTGAAAATACTCAACGGTCATTGAATTATTCAAGTTTGAAAAAGTGAAAAAAACGCATTTTTCGGCTTTTTTCAAAACGATCTGGTGACCTGGATTTTTTGAGGACCCGGTCACCCAAGGACTCTTTGGGTAGATCATTAATTAAGCTTGACTTTGGCTTTTACAGATCGAAAAAAGCTTTAAAATTCGCAAAGTTATGCGACTTGAAAACAAGTTAATTTTGACCAAATTCAAAAACTTCACGTTCTTGCAATTTGGTCAATTTTTAAGCTACCGTAATGATAAGGTACTCAAACTCAAGATCTCAAAGAGTTCTACAACATGCTTTTGACCGGAGTTGAAAATACTCAACGGTCATTGAATTATTCAAGTTTGAAAAAGTGAAAAAAAACGCATTTTTCGGCTTTTTTCAAAACGATCTGGTGACCTGGATTTTTTGAGGACCCGGTCACCCAAGGACTCTTTGGGTAGATCATTAATTAAGCTTGACTTTGGCTTTTACAGATCGAAAAAAGCTTTAAAATTCGCAAAGTTATGCGACTTGAAAACAAGTTAATTTTGACCAAATTCAAAAACTTCACGTTCTTGCAATTTGGTCAATTTTTAAGCTACCGTAATGATAAGGTACTCAAACTCAAGATCTCAAAGAGTTCTACAACATGCTTTTGACCGGAGTTGAAAATACTCAACGGTCATTGAATTATTCAAGTTTGAAAAAGTGAAAAAAACGCATTTTTCGGCTTTTTTCAAAACGATCTGGTGACCTGGATTTTTTGAGGACCCGGTCACCCAAGGACTCTTTGGGTAGATCATTAATTAAGCTTGACTTTGGCTTTTACAGATCGAAAAAAGCTTTAAAATTCGCAAAGTTATGCGACTTGAAAACAAGTTAATTTTGACCAAATTCAAAAACTTCACGTTCTTGCAATTTGGTCAATTTTTAAGCTACCGTAATGATAAGGTACTCAAACTCAAGATCTCAAAGAGTTCTACAACATGCTTTTGACCGGAGTTGAAAATACTCAACGGTCATTGAATTATTCAAGTTTGAAAAAGTGAAAAAAACGCATTTTTCGGCTTTTTTCAAAACGATCTGGTGACCTGGATTTTTTGAGGACCCGGTCACCCAAGGACTCTTTGGGTAGATCATTAATTAAGCTTGACTTTGGCTTTTACAGATCGAAAAAAGCTTTAAAATTCGCAAAGTTATGCGACTTGAAAACAAGTTAATTTTGACCAAATTCAAAAACTTCACGTTCTTGCAATTTGGTCAATTTTTAAGCTACCGTAATGATAAGGTACTCAAACTCAAGATCTCAAAGAGTTCTACAACATGCTTTTGACCGGAGTTGAAAATACTCAACGGTCATTGAATTATTCAAGTTTGAAAAAGTGAAAAAAACGCATTTTTCGGCTTTTTTCAAAACGATCTGGTGACCTGGATTTTTTGAGGACCCGGTCACCCAAGGACTCTTTGGGTAGATCATTAATTAAGCTTGACTTTGGCTTTTACAGATCGAAAAAAGCTTTAAAATTCGCAAAGTTATGCGACTTGAAAACAAGTTAATTTTGACCAAATTCAAAAACTTCACGTTCTTGCAATTTGGTCAATTTTTAAGCTACCGTAATGATAAGGTACTCAAACTCAAGATCTCAAAGAGTTCTACAACATGCTTTTGACCGGAGTTGAAAATACTCAACGGTCATTGAATTATTCAAGTTTGAAAAAGTGAAAAAAACGCATTTTTCGGCTTTTTTCAAAACGATCTGGTGACCTGGATTTTTTGAGGACCCGGTCACCCAAGGACTCTTTGGGTAGATCATTAATTAAGCTTGACTTTGGCTTTTACAGATCGAAAAAAGCTTTAAAATTCGCAAAGTTATGCGACTTGAAAACAAGTTAATTTTGACCAAATTCAAAAACTTCACGTTCTTGCAATTTGGTCAATTTTTAAGCTACCGTAATGATAAGGTACTCAAACTCAAGATCTCAAAGAGTTCTACAACATGCTTTTGACCGGAGTTGAAAATACTCAACGGTCATTGAATTATTCAAGTTTGAAAAAGTGAAAAAAACGCATTTTTCGGCTTTTTTCAAAACGATCTGGTGACCTGGATTTTTTGAGGACCCGGTCACCCAAGGACTCTTTGGGTAGATCATTAATTAAGCTTGACTTTGGCTTTTACAGATCGAAAAAAGCTTTAAAATTCGCAAAGTTATGCGACTTGAAAACAAGTTAATTTTGACCAAATTCAAAAACTTCACGTTCTTGCAATTTGGTCAATTTTTAAGCTACCGTAATGATAAGGTACTCAAACTCAAGATCTCAAAGAGTTCTACAACATGCTTTTGACCGGAGTTGAAAATACTCAACGGTCATTGAATTATTCAAGTTTGAAAAAGTGAAAAAAAACGCATTTTTCGGCTTTTTTCAAAACGATCTGGTGACCTGGATTTTTTGAGGACCCGGTCACCCAAGGACTCTTTGGGTAGATCATTAATTAAGCTTGACTTTGGCTTTTACAGATCGAAAAAAGCTTTAAAATTCGCAAAGTTATGCGACTTGAAAACAAGTTAATTTTGACCAAATTCAAAAACTTCACGTTCTTGCAATTTGGTCAATTTTTAAGCTACCGTAATGATAAGGTACTCAAACTCAAGATCTCAAAGAGTTCTACAACATGCTTTTGACCGGAGTTGAAAATACTCAACGGTCATTGAATTATTCAAGTTTGAAAAAGTGAAAAAAAACGCATTTTTCGGCTTTTTTCAAAACGATCTGGTGACCTGGATTTTTTGAGGACCCGGTCACCCAAGGACTCTTTGGGTAGATCATTAATTAAGCTTGACTTTGGCTTTTACAGATCGAAAAAAGCTTTAAAATTCGCAAAGTTATGCGACTTGAAAACAAGTTAATTTTGACCAAATTCAAAAACTTCACGTTCTTGCAATTTGGTCAATTTTTAAGCTACCGTAATGATAAGGTACTCAAACTCAAGATCTCAAAGAGTTCTACAACATGCTTTTGACCGGAGTTGAAAATACTCAACGGTCATTGAATTATTCAAGTTTGAAAAAGTGAAAAAAACGCATTTTTCGGCTTTTTTCAAAACGATCTGGTGACCTGGATTTTTTGAGGACCCGGTCACCCAAGGACTCTTTGGGTAGATCATTAATTAAGCTTGACTTTGGCTTTTACAGATCGAAAAAAGCTTTAAAATTCGCAAAGTTATGCGACTTGAAAACAAGTTAATTTTGACCAAATTCAAAAACTTCACGTTCTTGCAATTTGGTCAATTTTTAAGCTACCGTAATGATAAGGTACTCAAACTCAAGATCTCAAAGAGTTCTACAACATGCTTTTGACCGGAGTTGAAAATACTCAACGGTCATTGAATTATTCAAGTTTGAAAAAGTGAAAAAAACGCATTTTTCGGCTTTTTTCAAAACGATCTGGTGACCTGGATTTTTTGAGGACCCGGTCACCCAAGGACTCTTTGGGTAGATCATTAATTAAGCTTGACTTTGGCTTTTACAGATCGAAAAAAGCTTTAAAATTCGCAAAGTTATGCGACTTGAAAACAAGTTAATTTTGACCAAATTCAAAAACTTCACGTTCTTGCAATTTGGTCAATTTTTAAGCTACCGTAATGATAAGGTACTCAAACTCAAGATCTCAAAGAGTTCTACAACATGCTTTTGACCGGAGTTGAAAATACTCAACGGTCATTGAATTATTCAAGTTTGAAAAAGTGAAAAAAACGCATTTTTCGGCTTTTTTCAAAACGATCTGGTGACCTGGATTTTTTGAGGACCCGGTCACCCAAGGACTCTTTGGGTAGATCATTAATTAAGCTTGACTTTGGCTTTTACAGATCGAAAAAAGCTTTAAAATTCGCAAAGTTATGCGACTTGAAAACAAGTTAATTTTGACCAAATTCAAAAACTTCACGTTCTTGCAATTTGGTCAATTTTTAAGCTACCGTAATGATAAGGTACTCAAACTCAAGATCTCAAAGAGTTCTACAACATGCTTTTGACCGGAGTTGAAAATACTCAACGGTCATTGAATTATTCAAGTTTGAAAAAGTGAAAAAAACGCATTTTTCGGCTTTTTTCAAAACGATCTGGTGACCTGGATTTTTTGAGGACCCGGTCAATTAAGGATTTTTGGATAGTTCATTAATTAAGCTTGACTTTGGCTTTTACAGATCGAAAAAAGCTTTAAAATTCGCAAAGTTATGCGACTTGAAAACAAGTTAATTTTGACCAAATTCAAAAACTTCACGTTCTTGCAATTTGGTCAATTTTTAAGCTACCGTAATGATAAGGTACTCAAACTCAAGATCTCAAAGAGTTCTACAACATGCTTTTGACCGGAGTTGAAAATACTCAACGGTCATTGAATTATTCAAGTTTGAAAAAGTGAAAAAAACGCATTTTTCGGCTTTTTTCAAAACGATCTGGTGACCTGGATTTTTTGAGGACCCGGTCACCCAAGGACTCTTTGGGTAGATCATTAATTAAGCTTGACTTTGGCTTTTACAGATCGAAAAAAGCTTTAAAATTCGCAAAGTTATGCGACTTGAAAACAAGTTAATTTTGACCAAATTCAAAAACTTCACGTTCTTGCAATTTGGTCAATTTTTAAGCTACCGTAATGATAAGGTACTCAAACTCAAGATCTCAAAGAGTTCTACAACATGCTTTTGACCGGAGTTGAAAATACTCAACGGTCATTGAATTATTCAAGTTTGAAAAAGTGAAAAAAAACGCATTTTTCGGCTTTTTTCAAAACGATCTGGTGACCTGGATTTTTTGAGGACCCGGTCACCCAAGGACTCTTTGGGTAGATCATTAATTAAGCTTGACTTTGGCTTTTACAGATCGAAAAAAGCTTTAAAATTCGCAAAGTTATGCGACTTGAAAACAAGTTAATTTTGACCAAATTCAAAAACTTCACGTTCTTGCAATTTGGTCAATTTTTAAGCTACCGTAATGATAAGGTACTCAAACTCAAGATCTCAAAGAGTTCTACAACATGCTTTTGACCGGAGTTGAAAATACTCAACGGTCATTGAATTATTCAAGTTTGAAAAAGTGAAAAAAACGCATTTTTCGGCTTTTTTCAAAACGATCTGGTGACCTGGATTTTTTGAGGACCCGGTCACCCAAGGACTCTTTGGGTAGATCATTAATTAAGCTTGACTTTGGCTTTTACAGATCGAAAAAAGCTTTAAAATTCGCAAAGTTATGCGACTTGAAAACAAGTTAATTTTGACCAAATTCAAAAACTTCACGTTCTTGCAATTTGGTCAATTTTTAAGCTACCGTAATGATAAGGTACTCAAACTCAAGATCTCAAAGAGTTCTACAACATGCTTTTGACCGGAGTTGAAAATACTCAACGGTCATTGAATTATTCAAGTTTGAAAAAGTGAAAAAAAACGCATTTTTCGGCTTTTTTCAAAACGATCTGGTGACCTGGATTTTTTGAGGACCCGGTCACCCAAGGACTCTTTGGGTAGATCATTAATTAAGCTTGACTTTGGCTTTTACAGATCGAAAAAAGCTTTAAAATTCGCAAAGTTATGCGACTTGAAAACAAGTTAATTTTGACCAAATTCAAAAACTTCACGTTCTTGCAATTTGGTCAATTTTTAAGCTACCGTAATGATAAGGTACTCAAACTCAAGATCTCAAAGAGTTCTACAACATGCTTTTGACCGGAGTTGAAAATACTCAACGGTCATTGAATTATTCAAGTTTGAAAAAGTGAAAAAAAACGCATTTTTCGGCTTTTTTCAAAACGATCTGGTGACCTGGATTTTTTGAGGACCCGGTCACCCAAGGACTCTTTGGGTAGATCATTAATTAAGCTTGACTTTGGCTTTTACAGATCGAAAAAAAGCTTTAAAATTCGCAAAGTTATGCGACTTGAAAACAAGTTAATTTTGACCAAATTCAAAAACTTCACGTTCTTGCAATTTGGTCAATTTTTAAGCTACCGTAATGATAAGGTACTCAAACTCAAGATCTCAAAGAGTTCTACAACATGCTTTTGACCGGAGTTGAAAATACTCAACGGTCATTGAATTATTCAAGTTTGAAAAAGTGAAAAAAAACGCATTTTTCGGCTTTTTTCAAAACGATCTGGTGACCTGGATTTTTTGAGGACCCGGTCACCCAAGGACTCTTTGGGTAGATCATTAATTAAGCTTGACTTTGGCTTTTACAGATCGAAAAAAGCTTTAAAATTCGCAAAGTTATGCGACTTGAAAACAAGTTAATTTTGACCAAATTCAAAAACTTCACGTTCTTGCAATTTGGTCAATTTTTAAGCTACCGTAATGATAAGGTACTCAAACTCAAGATCTCAAAGAGTTCTACAACATGCTTTTGACCGGAGTTGAAAATACTCAACGGTCATTGAATTATTCAAGTTTGAAAAAGTGAAAAAAACGCATTTTTCGGCTTTTTTCAAAACGATCTGGTGACCTGGATTTTTTGAGGACCCGGTCACCCAAGGACTCTTTGGGTAGATCATTAATTAAGCTTGACTTTGGCTTTTACAGATCGAAAAAAGCTTTAAAATTCGCAAAGTTATGCGACTTGAAAACAAGTTAATTTTGACCAAATTCAAAAACTTCACGTTCTTGCAATTTGGTCAATTTTTAAGCTACCGTAATGATAAGGTACTCAAACTCAAGATCTCAAAGAGTTCTACAACATGCTTTTGACCGGAGTTGAAAATACTCAACGGTCATTGAATTATTCAAGTTTGAAAAAGTGAAAAAAACGCATTTTTCGGCTTTTTTCAAAACGATCTGGTGACCTGGATTTTTTGAGGACCCGGTCACCCAAGGACTCTTTGGGTAGATCATTAATTAAGCTTGACTTTGGCTTTTACAGATCGAAAAAAGCTTTAAAATTCGCAAAGTTATGCGACTTGAAAACAAGTTAATTTTGACCAAATTCAAAAACTTCACGTTCTTGCAATTTGGTCAATTTTTAAGCTACCGTAATGATAAGGTACTCAAACTCAAGATCTCAAAGAGTTCTACAACATGCTTTTGACCGGAGTTGAAAATACTCAACGGTCATTGAATTATTCAAGTTTGAAAAAGTGAAAAAAAACGCATTTTTCGGCTTTTTTCAAAACGATCTGGTGACCTGGATTTTTTGAGGACCCGGTCACCCAAGGACTCTTTGGGTAGATCATTAATTAAGCTTGACTTTGGCTTTTACAGATCGAAAAAAGCTTTAAAATTCGCAAAGTTATGCGACTTGAAAACAAGTTAATTTTGACCAAATTCAAAAACTTCACGTTCTTGCAATTTGGTCAATTTTTAAGCTACCGTAATGATAAGGTACTCAAACTCAAGATCTCAAAGAGTTCTACAACATGCTTTTGACCGGAGTTGAAAATACTCAACGGTCATTGAATTATTCAAGTTTGAAAAAGTGAAAAAAACGCATTTTTCGGCTTTTTTCAAAACGATCTGGTGACCTGGATTTTTTGAGGACCCGGTCACCCAAGGACTCTTTGGGTAGATCATTAATAAAGCTTGACTTTGGCTTTTACAGATCGAAAAAAGCTTCTAAATTCACAAAGTTATTCGACTTGAAAACAAGTTAATTTTGACCAAATTCAAAAACTTCACGTTCTTGCAATTTGGTCAATTTTTAAGCTACCGTAATGATAAGGTACTCAAACTCAAGATCTCAAAGAGTTCTACAACATGCTTTTGACCGGAGTTGAAAATACTCAACGGTCATTGAATTATTCAAGTTTGAAAAAGTGAAAAAAACGCATTTTTCGGCTTTTTTCAAAACGATCTGGTGACCTGGATTTTTTGAGGACCCGGTCACCCAAGGACTCTTTGGGTAGATCATTAATTAAGCTTGACTTTGGCTTTTACAGATCGAAAAAAGCTTTAAAATTCGCAAAGTTATGCGACTTGAAAACAAGTTAATTTTGACCAAATTCAAAAACTTCACGTTCTTGCAATTTGGTCAATTTTTAAGCTACCGTAATGATAAGGTACTCAAACTCAAGATCTCAAAGAGTTCTACAACATGCTTTTGACCGGAGTTGAAAATACTCAACGGTCATTGAATTATTCAAGTTTGAAAAAGTGAAAAAAACGCATTTTTCGGCTTTTTTCAAAACGATCTGGTGACCTGGATTTTTTGAGGACCCGGTCACCCAAGGACTCTTTGGGTAGATCATTAATTAAGCTTGACTTTGGCTTTTACAGATCGAAAAAAGCTTTAAAATTCGCAAAGTTATGCGACTTGAAAACAAGTTAATTTTGACCAAATTCAAAAACTTCACGTTCTTGCAATTTGGTCAATTTTTAAGCTACCGTAATGATAAGGTACTCAAACTCAAGATCTCAAAGAGTTCTACAACATGCTTTTGACCGGAGTTGAAAATACTCAACGGTCATTGAATTATTCAAGTTTGAAAAAGTGAAAAAAACGCATTTTTCGGCTTTTTTCAAAACGATCTGGTGACCTGGATTTTTTGAGGACCCGGTCACCCAAGGACTCTTTGGGTAGATCATTAATTAAGCTTGACTTTGGCTTTTACAGATCGAAAAATGCTTTAAAATTCGCAAAGTTATGCGACTTGAAAACAAGTTAATTTTGACCAAATTCAAAAACTTCACGTTCTTGCAATTTGGTCAATTTTTAAGCTACCGTAATGATAAGGTACTCAAACTCAAGATCTCAAAGAGTTCTACAACATGCTTTTGACCGGAGTTGAAAATACTCAACGGTCATTGAATTATTCAAGTTTGAAAAAGTGAAAAAAAACGCATTTTTCGGCTTTTTTCAAAACGATCTGGTGACCTGGATTTTTTGAGGACCCGGTCACCCAAGGACTCTTTGGGTAGATCATTAATTAAGCTTGACTTTGGCTTTTACAGATCGAAAAAAGCTTTAAAATTCGCAAAGTTATGCGACTTGAAAACAAGTTAATTTTGACCAAATTCAAAAACTTCACGTTCTTGCAATTTGGTCAATTTTTAAGCTACCGTAATGATAAGGTACTCAAACTCAAGATCTCAAAGA
The DNA here is from genome assembly GCA_016802215.1 of Brachionus paranguensis. NCBI lineage: Eukaryota > Metazoa > Rotifera > Eurotatoria > Ploima > Brachionidae > Brachionus > Brachionus paranguensis. The sequence continues at coordinate 6,829,680 of JAESIX010000004.1, forward strand.
GTTCTACAACATGCTTTTGACCGGAGTTGAAAATACTCAACGGTCATTGAATTATTCAAGTTTGAAAAAGTGAAAAAAACGCATTTTTCGGCTTTTTTCAAAACGATCTGGTGACCTGGATTTTTTGAGGACCCGGTCACCCAAGGACTCTTTGGGTAGATCATTAATTAAGCTTGACTTTGGCTTTTACAGATCGAAAAAAGCTTTAAAATTCGCAAAGTTATGCGACTTGAAAACAAGTTAATTTTGACCAAATTCAAAAACTTCACGTTCTTGCAATTTGGTCAATTTTTAAGCTACCGTAATGATAAGGTACTCAAACTCAAGATCTCAAAGAGTTCTACAACATGCTTTTGACCGGAGTTGAAAATACTCAACGGTCATTGAATTATTCAAGTTTGAAAAAGTGAAAAAAACGCATTTTTCGGCTTTTTTCAAAACGATCTGGTGACCTGGATTTTTTGAGGACCCGGTCACCCAAGGACTCTTTGGGTAGATCATTAATTAAGCTTGACTTTGGCTTTTACAGATCGAAAAAAGCTTTAAAATTCGCAAAGTTATGCGACTTGAAAACAAGTTAATTTTGACCAAATTCAAAAACTTCACGTTCTTGCAATTTGGTCAATTTTTAAGCTACCGTAATGATAAGGTACTCAAACTCAAGATCTCAAAGAGTTCTACAACATGCTTTTGACCGGAGTTGAAAATACTCAACGGTCATTGAATTATTCAAGTTTGAAAAAGTGAAAAAAACGCATTTTTCGGCTTTTTTCAAAACGATCTGGTGACCTGGATTTTTTGAGGACCCGGTCACCCAAGGACTCTTTGGGTAGATCATTAATTAAGCTTGACTTTGGCTTTTACAGATCGAAAAAAGCTTTAAAATTCGCAAAGTTATGCGACTTGAAAACAAGTTAATTTTGACCAAATTCAAAAACTTCACGTTCTTGCAATTTGGTCAATTTTTAAGCTACCGTAATGATAAGGTACTCAAACTCAAGATCTCAAAGAGTTCTACAACATGCTTTTGACCGGAGTTGAAAATACTCAACGGTCATTGAATTATTCAAGTTTGAAAAAGTGAAAAAAACGCATTTTTCGGCTTTTTTCAAAACGATCTGGTGACCTGGATTTTTTGAGGACCCGGTCACCCAAGGACTCTTTGGGTAGATCATTAATTAAGCTTGACTTTGGCTTTTACAGATCGAAAAAAGCTTTAAAATTCGCAAAGTTATGCGACTTGAAAACAAGTTAATTTTGACCAAATTCAAAAACTTCACGTTCTTGCAATTTGGTCAATTTTTAAGCTACCGTAATGATAAGGTACTCAAACTCAAGATCTCAAAGAGTTCTACAACATGCTTTTGACCGGAGTTGAAAATACTCAACGGTCATTGAATTATTCAAGTTTGAAAAAGTGAAAAAAACGCATTTTTCGGCTTTTTTCAAAACGATCTGGTGACCTGGATTTTTTGAGGACCCGGTCACCCAAGGACTCTTTGGGTAGATCATTAATTAAGCTTGACTTTGGCTTTTACAGATCGAAAAAAGCTTTAAAATTCGCAAAGTTATGCGACTTGAAAACAAGTTAATTTTGACCAAATTCAAAAACTTCACGTTCTTGCAATTTGGTCAATTTTTAAGCTACCGTAATGATAAGGTACTCAAACTCAAGATCTCAAAGAGTTCTACAACATGCTTTTGACCGGAGTTGAAAATACTCAACGGTCATTGAATTATTCAAGTTTGAAAAAGTGAAAAAAACGCATTTTTCGGCTTTTTTCAAAACGATCTGGTGACCTGGATTTTTTGAGGACCCGGTCACCCAAGGACTCTTTGGGTAGATCATTAATTAAGCTTGACTTTGGCTTTTACAGATCGAAAAAAGCTTTAAAATTCGCAAAGTTATGCGACTTGAAAACAAGTTAATTTTGACCAAATTCAAAAACTTCACGTTCTTGCAATTTGGTCAATTTTTAAGCTACCGTAATGATAAGGTACTCAAACTCAAGATCTCAAAGAGTTCTACAACATGCTTTTGACCGGAGTTGAAAATACTCAACGGTCATTGAATTATTCAAGTTTGAAAAAGTGAAAAAAACGCATTTTTCGGCTTTTTTCAAAACGATCTGGTGACCTGGATTTTTTGAGGACCCGGTCACCCAAGGACTCTTTGGGTAGATCATTAATTAAGCTTGACTTTGGCTTTTACAGATCGAAAAAAGCTTTAAAATTCGCAAAGTTATGCGACTTGAAAACAAGTTAATTTTGACCAAATTCAAAAACTTCACGTTCTTGCAATTTGGTCAATTTTTAAGCTACCGTAATGATAAGGTACTCAAACTCAAGATCTCAAAGAGTTCTACAACATGCTTTTGACCGGAGTTGAAAATACTCAACGGTCATTGAATTATTCAAGTTTGAAAAAGTGAAAAAAACGCATTTTTCGGCTTTTTTCAAAACGATCTGGTGACCTGGATTTTTTGAGGACCCGGTCACCCAAGGACTCTTTGGGTAGATCATTAATTAAGCTTGACTTTGGCTTTTACAGATCGAAAAAAGCTTTAAAATTCGCAAAGTTATGCGACTTGAAAACAAGTTAATTTTGACCAAATTCAAAAACTTCACGTTCTTGCAATTTGGTCAATTTTTAAGCTACCGTAATGATAAGGTACTCAAACTCAAGATCTCAAAGAGTTCTACAACATGCTTTTGACCGGAGTTGAAAATACTCAACGGTCATTGAATTATTCAAGTTTGAAAAAGTGAAAAAAAACGCATTTTTCGGCTTTTTTCAAAACGATCTGGTGACCTGGATTTTTTGAGGACCCGGTCACCCAAGGACTCTTTGGGTAGATCATTAATTAAGCTTGACTTTGGCTTTTACAGATCGAAAAAAGCTTTAAAATTCGCAAAGTTATGCGACTTGAAAACAAGTTAATTTTGACCAAATTCAAAAACTTCACGTTCTTGCAATTTGGTCAATTTTTAAGCTACCGTAATGATAAGGTACTCAAACTCAAGATCTCAAAGAGTTCTACAACATGCTTTTGACCGGAGTTGAAAATACTCAACGGTCATTGAATTATTCAAGTTTGAAAAAGTGAAAAAAACGCATTTTTCGGCTTTTTTCAAAACGATCTGGTGACCTGGATTTTTTGAGGACCCGGTCACCCAAGGACTCTTTGGGTAGATCATTAATTAAGCTTGACTTTGGCTTTTACAGATCGAAAAAAGCTTTAAAATTCGCAAAGTTATGCGACTTGAAAACAAGTTAATTTTGACCAAATTCAAAAACTTCACGTTCTTGCAATTTGGTCAATTTTTAAGCTACCGTAATGATAAGGTACTCAAACTCAAGATCTCAAAGAGTTCTACAACATGCTTTTGACCGGAGTTGAAAATACTCAACGGTCATTGAATTATTCAAGTTTGAAAAAGTGAAAAAAACGCATTTTTCGGCTTTTTTCAAAACGATCTGGTGACCTGGATTTTTTGAGGACCCGGTCACCCAAGGACTCTTTGGGTAGATCATTAATTAAGCTTGACTTTGGCTTTTACAGATCGAAAAAAGCTTTAAAATTCGCAAAGTTATGCGACTTGAAAACAAGTTAATTTTGACCAAATTCAAAAACTTCACGTTCTTGCAATTTGGTCAATTTTTAAGCTACCGTAATGATAAGGTACTCAAACTCAAGATCTCAAAGAGTTCTACAACATGCTTTTGACCGGAGTTGAAAATACTCAACGGTCATTGAATTATTCAAGTTTGAAAAAGTGAAAAAAACGCATTTTTCGGCTTTTTTCAAAACGATCTGGTGACCTGGATTTTTTGAGGACCCGGTCACCCAAGGACTCTTTGGGTAGATCATTAATTAAGCTTGACTTTGGCTTTTACAGATCGAAAAAAGCTTTAAAATTCGCAAAGTTATGCGACTTGAAAACAAGTTAATTTTGACCAAATTCAAAAACTTCACGTTCTTGCAATTTGGTCAATTTTTAAGCTACCGTAATGATAAGGTACTCAAACTCAAGATCTCAAAGAGTTCTACAACATGCTTTTGACCGGAGTTGAAAATACTCAACGGTCATTGAATTATTCAAGTTTGAAAAAGTGAAAAAAACGCATTTTTCGGCTTTTTTCAAAACGATCTGGTGACCTGGATTTTTTGAGGACCCGGTCACCCAAGGACTCTTTGGGTAGATCATTAATTAAGCTTGACTTTGGCTTTTACAGATCGAAAAAAGCTTTAAAATTCGCAAAGTTATGCGACTTGAAAACAAGTTAATTTTGACCAAATTCAAAAACTTCACGTTCTTGCAATTTGGTCAATTTTTAAGCTACCGTAATGATAAGGTACTCAAACTCAAGATCTCAAAGAGTTCTACAACATGCTTTTGACCGGAGTTGAAAATACTCAACGGTCATTGAATTATTCAAGTTTGAAAAAGTGAAAAAAACGCATTTTTCGGCTTTTTTCAAAACGATCTGGTGACCTGGATTTTTTGAGGACCCGGTCACCCAAGGACTCTTTGGGTAGATCATTAATTAAGCTTGACTTTGGCTTTTACAGATCGAAAAAAGCTTTAAAATTCGCAAAGTTATGCGACTTGAAAACAAGTTAATTTTGACCAAATTCAAAAACTTCACGTTCTTGCAATTTGGTCAATTTTTAAGCTACCGTAATGATAAGGTACTCAAACTCAAGATCTCAAAGAGTTCTACAACATGCTTTTGACCGGAGTTGAAAATACTCAACGGTCATTGAATTATTCAAGTTTGAAAAAGTGAAAAAAAACGCATTTTTCGGCTTTTTTCAAAACGATCTGGTGACCTGGATTTTTTGAGGACCCGGTCACCCAAGGACTCTTTGGGTAGATCATTAATTAAGCTTGACTTTGGCTTTTACAGATCGAAAAAAGCTTTAAAATTCGCAAAGTTATGCGACTTGAAAACAAGTTAATTTTGACCAAATTCAAAAACTTCACGTTCTTGCAATTTGGTCAATTTTTAAGCTACCGTAATGATAAGGTACTCAAACTCAAGATCTCAAAGAGTTCTACAACATGCTTTTGACCGGAGTTGAAAATACTCAACGGTCATTGAATTATTCAAGTTTGAAAAAGTGAAAAAAACGCATTTTTCGGCTTTTTTCAAAACGATCTGGTGACCTGGATTTTTTGAGGACCCGGTCACCCAAGGACTCTTTGGGTAGATCATTAATTAAGCTTGACTTTGGCTTTTACAGATCGAAAAAAGCTTTAAAATTCGCAAAGTTATGCGACTTGAAAACAAGTTAATTTTGACCAAATTCAAAAACTTCACGTTCTTGCAATTTGGTCAATTTTTAAGCTACCGTAATGATAAGGTACTCAAACTCAAGATCTCAAAGAGTTCTACAACATGCTTTTGACCGGAGTTGAAAATACTCAACGGTCATTGAATTATTCAAGTTTGAAAAAGTGAAAAAAACGCATTTTTCGGCTTTTTTCAAAACGATCTGGTGACCTGGATTTTTTGAGGACCCGGTCACCCAAGGACTCTTTGGGTAGATCATTAATTAAGCTTGACTTTGGCTTTTACAGATCGAAAAAAGCTTTAAAATTCGCAAAGTTATGCGACTTGAAAACAAGTTAATTTTGACCAAATTCAAAAACTTCACGTTCTTGCAATTTGGTCAATTTTTAAGCTACCGTAATGATAAGGTACTCAAACTCAAGATCTCAAAGAGTTCTACAACATGCTTTTGACCGGAGTTGAAAATACTCAACGGTCATTGAATTATTCAAGTTTGAAAAAGTGAAAAAAAACGCATTTTTCGGCTTTTTTCAAAACGATCTGGTGACCTGGATTTTTTGAGGACCCGGTCACCCAAGGACTCTTTGGGTAGATCATTAATTAAGCTTGACTTTGGCTTTTACAGATCGAAAAAAGCTTTAAAATTCGCAAAGTTATGCGACTTGAAAACAAGTTAATTTTGACCAAATTCAAAAACTTCACGTTCTTGCAATTTGGTCAATTTTTAAGCTACCGTAATGATAAGGTACTCAAACTCAAGATCTCAAAGAGTTCTACAACATGCTTTTGACCGGAGTTGAAAATACTCAACGGTCATTGAATTATTCAAGTTTGAAAAAGTGAAAAAAACGCATTTTTCGGCTTTTTTCAAAACGATCTGGTGACCTGGATTTTTTGAGGACCCGGTCACCCAAGGACTCTTTGGGTAGATCATTAATTAAGCTTGACTTTGGCTTTTACAGATCGAAAAAAGCTTTAAAATTCGCAAAGTTATGCGACTTGAAAACAAGTTAATTTTGACCAAATTCAAAAACTTCACGTTCTTGCAATTTGGTCAATTTTTAAGCTACCGTAATGATAAGGTACTCAAACTCAAGATCTCAAAGAGTTCTACAACATGCTTTTGACCGGAGTTGAAAATACTCAACGGTCATTGAATTATTCAAGTTTGAAAAAGTGAAAAAAACGCATTTTTCGGCTTTTTTCAAAACGATCTGGTGACCTGGATTTTTTGAGGACCCGGTCACCCAAGGACTCTTTGGGTAGATCATTAATTAAGCTTGACTTTGGCTTTTACAGATCGAAAAAAGCTTTAAAATTCGCAAAGTTATGCGACTTGAAAACAAGTTAATTTTGACCAAATTCAAAAACTTCACGTTCTTGCAATTTGGTCAATTTTTAAGCTACCGTAATGATAAGGTACTCAAACTCAAGATCTCAAAGAGTTCTACAACATGCTTTTGACCGGAGTTGAAAATACTCAACGGTCATTGAATTATTCAAGTTTGAAAAAGTGAAAAAAACGCATTTTTCGGCTTTTTTCAAAACGATCTGGTGACCTGGATTTTTTGAGGACCCGGTCACCCAAGGACTCTTTGGGTAGATCATTAATTAAGCTTGACTTTGGCTTTTACAGATCGAAAAAAGCTTTAAAATTCGCAAAGTTATGCGACTTGAAAACAAGTTAATTTTGACCAAATTCAAAAACTTCACGTTCTTGCAATTTGGTCAATTTTTAAGCTACCGTAATGATAAGGTACTCAAACTCAAGATCTCAAAGAGTTCTACAACATGCTTTTGACCGGAGTTGAAAATACTCAACGGTCATTGAATTATTCAAGTTTGAAAAAGTGAAAAAAAACGCATTTTTCGGCTTTTTTCAAAACGATCTGGTGACCTGGATTTTTTGAGGACCCGGTCACCCAAGGACTCTTTGGGTAGATCATTAATTAAGCTTGACTTTGGCTTTTACAGATCGAAAAAAGCTTTAAAATTCGCAAAGTTATGCGACTTGAAAACAAGTTAATTTTGACCAAATTCAAAAACTTCACGTTCTTGCAATTTGGTCAATTTTTAAGCTACCGTAATGATAAGGTACTCAAACTCAAGATCTCAAAGAGTTCTACAACATGCTTTTGACCGGAGTTGAAAATACTCAACGGTCATTGAATTATTCAAGTTTGAAAAAGTGAAAAAAAACGCATTTTTCGGCTTTTTTCAAAACGATCTGGTGACCTGGATTTTTTGAGGACCCGGTCACCCAAGGACTCTTTGGGTAGATCATTAATTAAGCTTGACTTTGGCTTTTACAGATCGAAAAAAGCTTTAAAATTCGCAAAGTTATGCGACTTGAAAACAAGTTAATTTTGACCAAATTCAAAAACTTCACGTTCTTGCAATTTGGTCAATTTTTAAGCTACCGTAATGATAAGGTACTCAAACTCAAGATCTCAAAGAGTTCTACAACATGCTTTTGACCGGAGTTGAAAATACTCAACGGTCATTGAATTATTCAAGTTTGAAAAAGTGAAAAAAACGCATTTTTCGGCTTTTTTCAAAACGATCTGGTGACCTGGATTTTTTGAGGACCCGGTCACCCAAGGACTCTTTGGGTAGATCATTAATTAAGCTTGACTTTGGCTTTTACAGATCGAAAAAAGCTTTAAAATTCGCAAAGTTATGCGACTTGAAAACAAGTTAATTTTGACCAAATTCAAAAACTTCACGTTCTTGCAATTTGGTCAATTTTTAAGCTACCGTAATGATAAGGTACTCAAACTCAAGATCTCAAAGAGTTCTACAACATGCTTTTGACCGGAGTTGAAAATACTCAACGGTCATTGAATTATTCAAGTTTGAAAAAGTGAAAAAAACGCATTTTTCGGCTTTTTTCAAAACGATCTGGTGACCTGGATTTTTTGAGGACCCGGTCACCCAAGGACTCTTTGGGTAGATCATTAATTAAGCTTGACTTTGGCTTTTACAGATCGAAAAAAGCTTTAAAATTCGCAAAGTTATGCGACTTGAAAACAAGTTAATTTTGACCAAATTCAAAAACTTCACGTTCTTGCAATTTGGTCAATTTTTAAGCTACCGTAATGATAAGGTACTCAAACTCAAGATCTCAAAGAGTTCTACAACATGCTTTTGACCGGAGTTGAAAATACTCAACGGTCATTGAATTATTCAAGTTTGAAAAAGTGAAAAAAAACGCATTTTTCGGCTTTTTTCAAAACGATCTGGTGACCTGGATTTTTTGAGGACCCGGTCACCCAAGGACTCTTTGGGTAGATCATTAATTAAGCTTGACTTTGGCTTTTACAGATCGAAAAAAGCTTTAAAATTCGCAAAGTTATGCGACTTGAAAACAAGTTAATTTTGACCAAATTCAAAAACTTCACGTTCTTGCAATTTGGTCAATTTTTAAGCTACCGTAATGATAAGGTACTCAAACTCAAGATCTCAAAGAGTTCTACAACATGCTTTTGACCGGAGTTGAAAATACTCAACGGTCATTGAATTATTCAAGTTTGAAAAAGTGAAAAAAACGCATTTTTCGGCTTTTTTCAAAACGATCTGGTGACCTGGATTTTTTGAGGACCCGGTCACCCAAGGACTCTTTGGGTAGATCATTAATTAAGCTTGACTTTGGCTTTTACAGATCGAAAAAAGCTTTAAAATTCGCAAAGTTATGCGACTTGAAAACAAGTTAATTTTGACCAAATTCAAAAAACTTCACGTTCTTGCAATTTGGTCAATTTTTAAGCTACCGTAATGATAAGGTACTCAAACTCAAGATCTCAAAGAGTTCTACAACATGCTTTTGACCGGAGTTGAAAATACTCAACGGTCATTGAATTATTCAAGTTTGAAAAAGTGAAAAAAACGCATTTTTCGGCTTTTTTCAAAACGATCTGGTGACCTGGATTTTTTGAGGACCCGGTCACCCAAGGACTCTTTGGGTAGATCATTAATTAAGCTTGACTTTGGCTTTTACAGATCGAAAAAAGCTTTAAAATTCGCAAAGTTATGCGACTTGAAAACAAGTTAATTTTGACCAAATTCAAAAACTTCACGTTCTTGCAATTTGGTCAATTTTTAAGCTACCGTAATGATAAGGTACTCAAACTCAAGATCTCAAAGAGTTCTACAACATGCTTTTGACCGGAGTTGAAAATACTCAACGGTCATTGAATTATTCAAGTTTGAAAAAGTGAAAAAAACGCATTTTTCGGCTTTTTTCAAAACGATCTGGTGACCTGGATTTTTTGAGGACCCGGTCACCCAAGGACTCTTTGGGTAGATCATTAATTAAGCTTGACTTTGGCTTTTACAGATCGAAAAAAGCTTTAAAATTCGCAAAGTTATGCGACTTGAAAACAAGTTAATTTTGACCAAATTCAAAAACTTCACGTTCTTGCAATTTGGTCAATTTTTAAGCTACCGTAATGATAAGGTACTCAAACTCAAGATCTCAAAGAGTTCTACAACATGCTTTTGACCGGAGTTGAAAATACTCAACGGTCATTGAATTATTCAAGTTTGAAAAAGTGAAAAAAACGCATTTTTCGGCTTTTTTCAAAACGATCTGGTGACCTGGATTTTTTGAGGACCCGGTCACCCAAGGACTCTTTGGGTAGATCATTAATTAAGCTTGACTTTGGCTTTTACAGATCGAAAAAAGCTTTAAAATTCGCAAAGTTATGCGACTTGAAAACAAGTTAATTTTGACCAAATTCAAAAACTTCACGTTCTTGCAATTTGGTCAATTTTTAAGCTACCGTAATGATAAGGTACTCAAACTCAAGATCTCAAAGAGTTCTACAACATGCTTTTGACCGGAGTTGAAAATACTCAACGGTCATTGAATTATTCAAGTTTGAAAAAGTGAAAAAAACGCATTTTTCGGCTTTTTTCAAAACGATCTGGTGACCTGGATTTTTTGAGGACCCGGTCACCCAAGGACTCTTTGGGTAGATCATTAATTAAGCTTGACTTTGGCTTTTACAGATCGAAAAAAGCTTTAAAATTCGCAAAGTTATGCGACTTGAAAACAAGTTAATTTTGACCAAATTCAAAAACTTCACGTTCTTGCAATTTGGTCAATTTTTAAGCTACCGTAATGATAAGGTACTCAAACTCAAGATCTCAAAGAGTTCTACAACATGCTTTTGACCGGAGTTGAAAATACTCAACGGTCATTGAATTATTCAAGTTTGAAAAAGTGAAAAAAACGCATTTTTCGGCTTTTTTCAAAACGATCTGGTGACCTGGATTTTTTGAGGACCCGGTCACCCAAGGACTCTTTGGGTAGATCATTAATTAAGCTTGACTTTGGCTTTTACAGATCGAAAAAAGCTTTAAAATTCGCAAAGTTATGCGACTTGAAAACAAGTTAATTTTGACCAAATTCAAAAACTTCACGTTCTTGCAATTTGGTCAATTTTTAAGCTACCGTAATGATAAGGTACTCAAACTCAAGATCTCAAAGAGTTCTACAACATGCTTTTGACCGGAGTTGAAAATACTCAACGGTCATTGAATTATTCAAGTTTGAAAAAGTGAAAAAAACGCATTTTTTCGGCTTTTTTCAAAACGATCTGGTGACCTGGATTTTTTGAGGACCCGGTCACCCAAGGACTCTTTGGGTAGATCATTAATTAAGCTTGACTTTGGCTTTTACAGATCGAAAAAAGCTTTAAAATTCGCAAAGTTATGCGACTTGAAAACAAGTTAATTTTGACCAAATTCAAAAACTTCACGTTCTTGCAATTTGGTCAATTTTTAAGCTACCGTAATGATAAGGTACTCAAACTCAAGATCTCAAAGAGTTCTACAACATGCTTTTGACCGGAGTTGAAAATACTCAACGGTCATTGAATTATTCAAGTTTGAAAAAGTGAAAAAAACGCATTTTTCGGCTTTTTTCAAAACGATCTGGTGACCTGGATTTTTTGAGGACCCGGTCACCCAAGGACTCTTTGGGTAGATCATTAATTAAGCTTGACTTTGGCTTTTACAGATCGAAAAAAGCTTTAAAATTCGCAAAGTTATGCGACTTGAAAACAAGTTAATTTTGACCAAATTCAAAAACTTCACGTTCTTGCAATTTGGTCAATTTTTAAGCTACCGTAATGATAAGGTACTCAAACTCAAGATCTCAAAGAGTTCTACAACATGCTTTTGACCGGAGTTGAAAATACTCAACGGTCATTGAATTATTCAAGTTTGAAAAAGTGAAAAAAAACGCATTTTTCGGCTTTTTTCAAAACGATCTGGTGACCTGGATTTTTTGAGGACCCGGTCACCCAAGGACTCTTTGGGTAGATCATTAATTAAGCTTGACTTTGGCTTTTACAGATCGAAAAAAGCTTTAAAATTCGCAAAGTTATGCGACTTGAAAACAAGTTAATTTTGACCAAATTCAAAAACTTCACGTTCTTGCAATTTGGTCAATTTTTAAGCTACCGTAATGATAAGGTACTCAAACTCAAGATCTCAAAGAGTTCTACAACATGCTTTTGACCGGAGTTGAAAATACTCAACGGTCATTGAATTATTCAAGTTTGAAAAAGTGAAAAAAACGCATTTTTCGGCTTTTTTCAAAACGATCTGGTGACCTGGATTTTTTGAGGACCCGGTCACCCAAGGACTCTTTGGGTAGATCATTAATTAAGCTTGACTTTGGCTTTTACAGATCGAAAAAAGCTTTAAAATTCGCAAAGTTATGCGACTTGAAAACAAGTTAATTTTGACCAAATTCAAAAACTTCACGTTCTTGCAATTTGGTCAATTTTTAAGCTACCGTAATGATAAGGTACTCAAACTCAAGATCTCAAAGAGTTCTACAACATGCTTTTGACCGGAGTTGAAAATACTCAACGGTCATTGAATTATTCAAGTTTGAAAAAGTGAAAAAAACGCATTTTTCGGCTTTTTTCAAAACGATCTGGTGACCTGGATTTTTTGAGGACCCGGTCACCCAAGGACTCTTTGGGTAGATCATTAATTAAGCTTGACTTTGGCTTTTACAGATCGAAAAAAGCTTTAAAATTCGCAAAGTTATGCGACTTGAAAACAAGTTAATTTTGACCAAATTCAAAAACTTCACGTTCTTGCAATTTGGTCAATTTTTAAGCTACCGTAATGATAAGGTACTCAAACTCAAGATCTCAAAGAGTTCTACAACATGCTTTTGACCGGAGTTGAAAATACTCAACGGTCATTGAATTATTCAAGTTTGAAAAAGTGAAAAAAACGCATTTTTCGGCTTTTTTCAAAACGATCTGGTGACCTGGATTTTTTGAGGACCCGGTCACCCAAGGACTCTTTGGGTAGATCATTAATTAAGCTTGACTTTGGCTTTTACAGATCGAAAAAAGCTTTAAAATTCGCAAAGTTATGCGACTTGAAAACAAGTTAATTTTGACCAAATTCAAAAACTTCACGTTCTTGCAATTTGGTCAATTTTTAAGCTACCGTAATGATAAGGTACTCAAACTCAAGATCTCAAAGAGTTCTACAACATGCTTTTGACCGGAGTTGAAAATACTCAACGGTCATTGAATTATTCAAGTTTGAAAAAGTGAAAAAAACGCATTTTTCGGCTTTTTTCAAAACGATCTGGTGACCTGGATTTTTTGAGGACCCGGTCACCCAAGGACTCTTTGGGTAGATCATTAATTAAGCTTGACTTTGGCTTTTACAGATCGAAAAAAGCTTTAAAATTCGCAAAGTTATGCGACTTGAAAACAAGTTAATTTTGACCAAATTCAAAAACTTCACGTTCTTGCAATTTGGTCAATTTTTAAGCTACCGTAATGATAAGGTACTCAAACTCAAGATCTCAAAGAGTTCTACAACATGCTTTTGACCGGAGTTGAAAATACTCAACGGTCATTGAATTATTCAAGTTTGAAAAAGTGAAAAAAACGCATTTTTCGGCTTTTTTCAAAACGATCTGGTGACCTGGATTTTTTGAGGACCCGGTCACCCAAGGACTCTTTGGGTAGATCATTAATTAAGCTTGACTTTGGCTTTTACAGATCGAAAAAAGCTTTAAAATTCGCAAAGTTATGCGACTTGAAAACAAGTTAATTTTGACCAAATTCAAAAACTTCACGTTCTTGCAATTTGGTCAATTTTTAAGCTACCGTAATGATAAGGTACTCAAACTCAAGATCTCAAAGAGTTCTACAACATGCTTTTGACCGGAGTTGAAAATACTCAACGGTCATTGAATTATTCAAGTTTGAAAAAGTGAAAAAAAACGCATTTTTCGGCTTTTTTCAAAACGATCTGGTGACCTGGATTTTTTGAGGACCCGGTCACCCAAGGACTCTTTGGGTAGATCATTAATTAAGCTTGACTTTGGCTTTTACAGATCGAAAAAAGCTTTAAAATTCGCAAAGTTATGCGACTTGAAAACAAGTTAATTTTGACCAAATTCAAAAACTTCACGTTCTTGCAATTTGGTCAATTTTTAAGCTACCGTAATGATAAGGTACTCAAACTCAAGATCTCAAAGAGTTCTACAACATGCTTTTGACCGGAGTTGAAAATACTCAACGGTCATTGAATTATTCAAGTTTGAAAAAGTGAAAAAAACGCATTTTTCGGCTTTTTTCAAAACGATCTGGTGACCTGGATTTTTTGAGGACCCGGTCACCCAAGGACTCTTTGGGTAGATCATTAATTAAGCTTGACTTTGGCTTTTACAGATCGAAAAAAGCTTTAAAATTCGCAAAGTTATGCGACTTGAAAACAAGTTAATTTTGACCAAATTCAAAAACTTCACGTTCTTGCAATTTGGTCAATTTTTAAGCTACCGTAATGATAAGGTACTCAAACTCAAGATCTCAAAGAGTTCTACAACATGCTTTTGACCGGAGTTGAAAATACTCAACGGTCATTGAATTATTCAAGTTTGAAAAAGTGAAAAAAACGCATTTTTCGGCTTTTTTCAAAACGATCTGGTGACCTGGATTTTTTGAGGACCCGGTCACCCAAGGACTCTTTGGGTAGATCATTAATTAAGCTTGACTTTGGCTTTTACAGATCGAAAAAAGCTTTAAAATTCGCAAAGTTATGCGACTTGAAAACAAGTTAATTTTGACCAAATTCAAAAACTTCACGTTCTTGCAATTTGGTCAATTTTTAAGCTACCGTAATGATAAGGTACTCAAACTCAAGATCTCAAAGAGTTCTACAACATGCTTTTGACCGGAGTTGAAAATACTCAACGGTCATTGAATTATTCAAGTTTGAAAAAGTGAAAAAAACGCATTTTTCGGCTTTTTTCAAAACGATCTGGTGACCTGGATTTTTTGAGGACCCGGTCACCCAAGGACTCTTTGGGTAGATCATTAATTAAGCTTGACTTTGGCTTTTACAGATCGAAAAAAGCTTTAAAATTCGCAAAGTTATGCGACTTGAAAACAAGTTAATTTTGACCAAATTCAAAAACTTCACGTTCTTGCAATTTGGTCAATTTTTAAGCTACCGTAATGATAAGGTACTCAAACTCAAGATCTCAAAGAGTTCTACAACATGCTTTTGACCGGAGTTGAAAATACTCAACGGTCATTGAATTATTCAAGTTTGAAAAAGTGAAAAAAACGCATTTTTCGGCTTTTTTCAAAACGATCTGGTGACCTGGATTTTTTGAGGACCCGGTCACCCAAGGACTCTTTGGGTAGATCATTAATTAAGCTTGACTTTGGCTTTTACAGATCGAAAAAAGCTTTAAAATTCGCAAAGTTATGCGACTTGAAAACAAGTTAATTTTGACCAAATTCAAAAACTTCACGTTCTTGCAATTTGGTCAATTTTTAAGCTACCGTAATGATAAGGTACTCAAACTCAAGATCTCAAAGAGTTCTACAACATGCTTTTGACCGGAGTTGAAAATACTCAACGGTCATTGAATTATTCAAGTTTGAAAAAGTGAAAAAAAACGCATTTTTCGGCTTTTTTCAAAACGATCTGGTGACCTGGATTTTTTGAGGACCCGGTCACCCAAGGACTCTTTGGGTAGATCATTAATTAAGCTTGACTTTGGCTTTTACAGATCGAAAAAAGCTTTAAAATTCGCAAAGTTATGCGACTTGAAAACAAGTTAATTTTGACCAAATTCAAAAACTTCACGTTCTTGCAATTTGGTCAATTTTTAAGCTACCGTAATGATAAGGTACTCAAACTCAAGATCTCAAAGAGTTCTACAACATGCTTTTGACCGGAGTTGAAAATACTCAACGGTCATTGAATTATTCAAGTTTGAAAAAGTGAAAAAAACGCATTTTTCGGCTTTTTTCAAAACGATCTGGTGACCTGGATTTTTTGAGGACCCGGTCACCCAAGGACTCTTTGGGTAGATCATTAATTAAGCTTGACTTTGGCTTTTACAGATCGAAAAAAGCTTTAAAATTCGCAAAGTTATGCGACTTGAAAACAAGTTAATTTTGACCAAATTCAAAAACTTCACGTTCTTGCAATTTGGTCAATTTTTAAGCTACCGTAATGATAAGGTACTCAAACTCAAGATCTCAAAGAGTTCTACAACATGCTTTTGACCGGAGTTGAAAATACTCAACGGTCATTGAATTATTCAAGTTTGAAAAAGTGAAAAAAACGCATTTTTCGGCTTTTTTCAAAACGATCTGGTGACCTGGATTTTTTGAGGACCCGGTCACCCAAGGACTCTTTGGGTAGATCATTAATTAAGCTTGACTTTGGCTTTTACAGATCGAAAAAAGCTTTAAAATTCGCAAAGTTATGCGACTTGAAAACAAGTTAATTTTGACCAAATTCAAAAACTTCACGTTCTTGCAATTTGGTCAATTTTTAAGCTACCGTAATGATAAGGTACTCAAACTCAAGATCTCAAAGAGTTCTACAACATGCTTTTGACCGGAGTTGAAAATACTCAACGGTCATTGAATTATTCAAGTTTGAAAAAGTGAAAAAAACGCATTTTTCGGCTTTTTTCAAAACGATCTGGTGACCTGGATTTTTTGAGGACCCGGTCACCCAAGGACTCTTTGGGTAGATCATTAATTAAGCTTGACTTTGGCTTTTACAGATCGAAAAAAGCTTTAAAATTCGCAAAGTTATGCGACTTGAAAACAAGTTAATTTTGACCAAATTCAAAAACTTCACGTTCTTGCAATTTGGTCAATTTTTAAGCTACCGTAATGATAAGGTACTCAAACTCAAGATCTCAAAGAGTTCTACAACATGCTTTTGACCGGAGTTGAAAATACTCAACGGTCATTGAATTATTCAAGTTTGAAAAAGTGAAAAAAACGCATTTTTCGGCTTTTTTCAAAACGATCTGGTGACCTGGATTTTTTGAGGACCCGGTCACCCAAGGACTCTTTGGGTAGATCATTAATTAAGCTTGACTTTGGCTTTTACAGATCGAAAAAAGCTTTAAAATTCGCAAAGTTATGCGACTTGAAAACAAGTTAATTTTGACCAAATTCAAAAACTTCACGTTCTTGCAATTTGGTCAATTTTTAAGCTACCGTAATGATAAGGTACTCAAACTCAAGATCTCAAAGAGTTCTACAACATGCTTTTGACCGGAGTTGAAAATACTCAACGGTCATTGAATTATTCAAGTTTGAAAAAGTGAAAAAAACGCATTTTTCGGCTTTTTTCAAAACGATCTGGTGACCTGGATTTTTTGAGGACCCGGTCACCCAAGGACTCTTTGGGTAGATCATTAATTAAGCTTGACTTTGGCTTTTACAGATCGAAAAAAGCTTTAAAATTCGCAAAGTTATGCGACTTGAAAACAAGTTAATTTTGACCAAATTCAAAAACTTCACGTTCTTGCAATTTGGTCAATTTTTAAGCTACCGTAATGATAAGGTACTCAAACTCAAGATCTCAAAGAGTTCTACAACATGCTTTTGACCGGAGTTGAAAATACTCAACGGTCATTGAATTATTCAAGTTTGAAAAAGTGAAAAAAACGCATTTTTCGGCTTTTTTCAAAACGATCTGGTGACCTGGATTTTTTGAGGACCCGGTCACCCAAGGACTCTTTGGGTAGATCATTAATTAAGCTTGACTTTGGCTTTTACAGATCGAAAAAAGCTTTAAAATTCGCAAAGTTATGCGACTTGAAAACAAGTTAATTTTGACCAAATTCAAAAACTTCACGTTCTTGCAATTTGGTCAATTTTTAAGCTACCGTAATGATAAGGTACTCAAACTCAAGATCTCAAAGAGTTCTACAACATGCTTTTGACCGGAGTTGAAAATACTCAACGGTCATTGAATTATTCAAGTTTGAAAAAGTGAAAAAAACGCATTTTTCGGCTTTTTTCAAAACGATCTGGTGACCTGGATTTTTTGAGGACCCGGTCACCCAAGGACTCTTTGGGTAGATCATTAATTAAGCTTGACTTTGGCTTTTACAGATCGAAAAAAGCTTTAAAATTCGCAAAGTTATGCGACTTGAAAACAAGTTAATTTTGACCAAATTCAAAAACTTCACGTTCTTGCAATTTGGTCAATTTTTAAGCTACCGTAATGATAAGGTACTCAAACTCAAGATCTCAAAGAGTTCTACAACATGCTTTTGACCGGAGTTGAAAATACTCAACGGTCATTGAATTATTCAAGTTTGAAAAAGTGAAAAAAAACGCATTTTTCGGCTTTTTTCAAAACGATCTGGTGACCTGGATTTTTTGAGGACCCGGTCACCCAAGGACTCTTTGGGTAGATCATTAATTAAGCTTGACTTTGGCTTTTACAGATCGAAAAAAGCTTTAAAATTCGCAAAGTTATGCGACTTGAAAACAAGTTAATTTTGACCAAATTCAAAAACTTCACGTTCTTGCAATTTGGTCAATTTTTAAGCTACCGTAATGATAAGGTACTCAAACTCAAGATCTCAAAGAGTTCTACAACATGCTTTTGACCGGAGTTGAAAATACTCAACGGTCATTGAATTATTCAAGTTTGAAAAAGTGAAAAAAACGCATTTTTCGGCTTTTTTCAAAACGATCTGGTGACCTGGATTTTTTGAGGACCCGGTCACCCAAGGACTCTTTGGGTAGATCATTAATTAAGCTTGACTTTGGCTTTTACAGATCGAAAAAAGCTTTAAAATTCGCAAAGTTATGCGACTTGAAAACAAGTTAATTTTGACCAAATTCAAAAACTTCACGTTCTTGCAATTTGGTCAATTTTTAAGCTACCGTAATGATAAGGTACTCAAACTCAAGATCTCAAAGAGTTCTACAACATGCTTTTGACCGGAGTTGAAAATACTCAACGGTCATTGAATTATTCAAGTTTGAAAAAGTGAAAAAAACCAATTTTGTAGATTTTTTCTCAGGCATTAGTATAGTATTTTTCAATGCAATCCTAAATAGGTCAAATTTAATCTCTTTTCTTTTTGAACCTCACTTTACGATTATTTTTTTTGAAATTATAGGTGGAATTTCAAATATTTTCTTTGAAATTAAAATTTAACTTCTACCAAACAGAAATTAAATGTAAAATTTTAGAAAGTTTATATAAATACCAATTGAATTTTTTGTTCAATTTGATGTTTTATTAGAATTTCTGAAGATCAAAAATGTTCTTTAAATTGTAGTAACTGATACATCCTGTGTACCACAACATAAAGTTGAGATGGACTTTTAATATAATATAATATCTTAAATTCACCATGTTGTGAATTATGCAGGTTTAATCGGTTTTTTGTGATGTAAAAGATGTATCAGTTTCTACAATTTACAGAGCATGTTTTGGTCCTTCAGAGCCTAAGATTTCCTTTTATTAAATTTTGTTTTTGTTTTTTGTACCAGAATTCACAATCCCATTAAAATAGTGAAACAAGTCCAAATAAAAGGGTAAGGAAAAAGCTTTATCGTATTGAAAAGGGAAAAATTATCAGACGTAATAAAAACAAACATTTCTTTCTTTATTATTCAAAAATTTAAATCCTGTTAGCGAATCTAATTCAATTGATTTCTTTAAAAACTTTCTAAAATTTTACATTTAATTTCTTTTAGGTAGAGTTTAAATTCTTATTTCAAAGAAAATATTTAAATTTTACCTTTAATTTCACAAAAAATGATCTTAAAGTTAGGTTCAAAAATAGAAAAAAGCTTAAATTTGACTTATTTTCTATTTCGTAATTAGCTCTACAATTTTTTTAATTTAAAATTTTTTTTACGAGAGCAAAAAAAAGATTTTTGTTAGAGTATAAGTTAAATTTGGGCTTTATTTATTTTTGTAAAATATTCCATATTCAGGGTTTTTTCTAGCTAATTCAATTTTAATTGTTATAACATAAAAACTATGTAATATATTCTAAGAGAAAAAAAACTGGATTTTGGCATTACTCCTTGAGTCGTTAACGCAAGTTTTAGAAAATTCATGACGTTACTTTTAATAGACTATACATGTGCAATTTATTTTTTCGATGTATTTTTTTTTGTTCGATAAAAATTTTAATAATAAATAAATTAGACAGAATAAACTTAACATTTTCTTTACTATTTTAAACATGGAATAAAACTCACTTATAAAATATTTAACAAAATGAATTTGAGTAATCAACTGATTCAAACGAATCTATTTTTGACTTCAATGAATTTCTCACTTGATTTAAATAAGTTAAATACTGAATCAATTAAAACTAAAAGTCTTTACAAATACTGACATCTTGAAAATAAATAAAAATTGTAAGAGAAATCATTTTGCAGCAAAAGTAACTTAAAAAAGTAGCAGTTTTAAAAGACAAAGTTAACGTCTCGTTACTCGCATACAGGTGTTGCAAAAATTTAGAAATTAATTATTTTATTTATCTAAAATTGTTTATTTATTGAATTTGACCAAAAATTGAGTTAAAAACCCATAATTTGTAGAAATCTTTTCCTCTACAATTTGATATATCACACTCGTCATAAAATGTTAAATATCTAGAATCATAAAACTACTTTTATGATAAAAATTAAAAATTAAAGTCGATTCAAAAGTTTAGAAATTCGGATAATCCAAAAGATTAAACAATTATAACAATCTTTTTTCAAACATTTATAGGAGCTTATACTCGAACAGAAAAACAAATAAATAATAAAATAATAATGTACTTTCAGAATTACAATATTAAAAAATCTCTATTTTGCCAAAAATGGGTAATAAAAATGTTTCTAGTCTACTAAAATGGTAGATCGTCGGTCTGCTTAAATGTGGAGATAAAAATCAAAATGAGATAGCCAAGCTGTTTGGTGTATCTCCAAAATGTGTCTCTTTAACTATAAAACGATATGAAGAGACTGGTAATGTGTCTGATCGAAGCCATTCTGGTAGACCTTTGAAGCTAACTTTTAGGGATGAAAATTAAATTTTTAGAAAGATTAGAAAAGACCCTACATCCAGTTATCCAAAACTCGCCACTGATTTTAATAGTAACACTCAAGGGGTTAGGACAAGTAAGTATACTGTAATGAGATTTCTTTAAAAAAAAAGGTTTAGAGTCTCATACAGCGGTCAGAAAACCCCTTCTTAACATAGAAGATAGACAAAAAAGATACAAGTGGTGTAAACAGATACTTAATTGGACAGTTAGTGATTAGTCCAGAGTTCTTTTCAGTGACGAGTCTAATTTTGAGGTCTTTAATCGTAAGTCAAGAGTAATTGAAAAAAGGTTTAAAAATGAAAAGTTTCATCCGAAGTTCTGAATACCAAGGTTACAAAACGGTGGAGGCTCAGCCGGTATCCGGAGATGCATTTCTTACAAAAGCACTGGTACATGCTACATTTATACAGGACGAATCAATCGATTTGTCTACAATCTTTTACCATCTGTTGAACTCCTATTTGATCCCTTGGATTTTCCAATCCGCTCATTCAGTAATCGACTGGTTCAAAGAACAGAACCCTGAGGTTCTGCCATGGTGTTCCCGTTCACCAGATCTCAACCAAATCGAGAACTTATAAAATGTCATAAATGGATGCCAAAATGGTTAATACTAAAGTAACCTCTATTGAGCATTTAAAAGAGGTTTTACACAAAGAATGGTTAAAGATTCCGACGGAGTACGTACAAAAATTGATTGAATCTATGCCAAAAAGAGCTTTGGCTTGTTTTAACGCCAAAAGGAGCCATTTCAAGATTAAAATTTTCAAACTTTTGAACTGTTTTTTTTTTTAATTAATTGTATCCATTTTTTCTTTTAGTATATTTTTGGGAAATTTTTTTCACTTAAATTTTTTTTTGGTTTTATGTTTTTGGATTGATTGATGAGAAAAAAAATTATAAAAAATAGCCGCTTTTCTCATTTTCCCACCTATTATATACGTAAACAAAAAAAATTCTTTACTTTTGTAACATACTGCAAAAAGCTCTACTTGCTGTATATTAAAAATAAAATTAGAAATAAAAGGATGTTCAGTGCTCTTTATTAAAAATAAAAGGATGTTCAATGCTCTTTATTATGCTGATTTCCAACATGAGACAAAATTAGCGTCAATAGCTAAAAAATAAATTTGAACATTCAGCTACACCAAATTCATTTTGACTATAAAAATCAGAGTAAATGATCGTTACAGACAAATTATATCAATATGTATTATGCTCACTTTATCCTGAACAAAAAGGGTCCTTTGGCCAAAATATGGCTGGCGGCCCATTGGGACAAAAAATTAACAAAAGCTCAAATTTACGAGACCAATATTGAGTCGACCATAGAAACCATCCTTGAGCCTCAGGTAAATTTTGAACTTAGGAAAATTAATTGTCCATTTCAGTTGGATTTTTTTCAAGATGAAGCTGGCTCTGAGAACATCGGGCCACCTTCTGCTCGGCGTTTGTCGGATCTATTCAAGAAAAGTCAAATATTTGCTGGCCGACTGCAACGAAGCATTTGTGAAGATTAAACTCGCTTTTCGTCCGGGCCTCATCGATCTTCCCAAAGAAAAGCAACAAGCGTCCATTGAAGCAATCACTTTGCCTGAAAAATTTCCTGATTTTTCTCTTAACTTCGCCGACATCAATATTGAAGACATGGACTTGTCAAAGGCATCAGTGCAGCAAGCTAGGGTCGAGGACATTACACTCAAAGAGGACTACGGCACTTTTGTTACCATGCAAGAAGATGACTTTGGTGACATGGGCAGTTTTGGCATGGGAATGGACATGGAAACATTTATGATGAGTGACATGGAAAAAGGAAGACGTCTGGGCGAAAGTTTGTTAAACACCGAACAGAACGAAATTGATTTTTTTGCCGATAAAACTAACAATCAATCTGAATTCGCCTCTGAATGTACTCATTTTTAAATTAATTTAATAATTAACTTTTTTAATTTATTTAACTTTATAGTCAATGATGTAAGCAAACAAAGTGAAAATAATCAAAACGAAATTCAGCCCATGGAGCTTAATGAGATAAATGGTGAACTTGCAGTTGATCCGATTGATTCAAGTAAGAATATTTTTTAACTAGAATTTATGCAATTATGGGAGAAGTAAGTAATCAGCAAAAATTGATTTTGCCAGACTTCTAGGAATATATTAAAAAAAAATTTAATTTTATTTAAACATCATCTTGATTTTATTTAACACTCAAACACCTGAATTTTTTTTCTACGTTAAGTACTAAAGGGGTCCATAAAACCCCTTTAATAAAATATGCTTTTTAGATTGCATAAATTACCAAAGTTACTCAAAATATGTTAGAAAATATACTGAATGTAAAAATAAATGTCTTTTTCTAATTTTGTTTTGATTTAAAAAAAATTTTGCCTATTTTTAAGAAAAAATTTGAAATAAATTCAAAAACAAAAACATTTTCCAAAATTTTTTTCTAAATTCGTATTACTGGTTCTTAACAATTTTTACAGATTAAATTGAATAATTAAATTTCTCACAAGTAAAGCTTGATTTGTTTCTATTACGGAAAAAAATCGAGCTTCATAAATTCGTGACCACATCGCTTTGAGATGAACATTTTGGTAAAAAACTTTTTGCATAAAAGATACCGATAAAAGCTAATGTATCTCCTTTTGTAAATGAAAGTTTAGGATCTAAAATTTTCTGGTGTCAATTGGTACAATTCAATGTAAATTTATCATGGATAAGACAAAGATCATGTAGAATGTTGACAGTTAGGTTTCATTTATTTACGTGCAGCACAGCTTGTTGGTCTAACTTTCTCATTAAAATGCATTTTTTTTTAAGACTTAACTCTTCTTTGTCATTCAATCTTACCCATATCGTTCCATTTTTGAAGATTGGAGTTTTTTCATTGTTAGTTTCTTCTTATTCAGGTTATTCATTATCTATGTCTTCATCTTAGTCATATTCAGTATTAGGTTCATTTGATGTTTCCATTTCTTCTTCAAAAACATTATCAAAGTCATCATTTTCCTCATAATCATTATAATTATCAATATTTTTGGAGGGTCCAAAAAACCCCTCTTCGTGTTTAACATATTCTTTTTTTTGCATGAAAATAAAAATATTTTGTAATAAAAATTAATTAATTATAATATTTTTTTGATTTTAATTTTGTTGGAAAAAAAAATTCACAAAAATGATTAAATTTATTGAGTAATAAGCAAAAGAAGTACCAAAAAGAATCGAAAAAATTCCTCCGGGTTTTGATTGTTAAAATTTTTAAATTCAAAAGAATATTTTGTATATTATGACTCTCTTTGATTCTAATTCCTGTTAAATAATACAGCTATACAATTTTTTCAATGAATTGTGTAGAATTATTAGACATCAAAGTCACTAAAATTAAGGTCATCACTTGATTTCTTTTTCTTTAAAGTCTTTACTAAAAAGTCAATTTTAATTTGAAGTCAAAATTAAATTTTAATTTTTACCGTTCCATGCAGTCATGATCTAAACTACATGAATTTTCGACTGACGGAAAGGGAACAATACATAAAGTTTGAAAAAAGTGAGATTGACTTGAAACAAAAAATTTAAAGTGAGGACTCGAAACATGAGGTATAAATATTTAATAGAGATAGATATAAATCTTAAGAAATATATAAAATCATTTTTACCATAAATTAAAAAACATATCATCTGAAATTCTTATGACTTAATTTTTTTTTTAGTACGAGACTTAAAAGGTTAGTTACACGATCTAAAATCAGATATTCAAAAAGAATTCTAATCAATGTAAATTCTAACTTTAGAAAAAAAAATTTTTAAAAATATAACCCAAATTTTTAATTTATAAATTAATTTTCAATCAACCTTCACAAAATTTAAATTTTTTATTTAAAATTTTTGGCTGAGTTGTATTTAAGTAAAAAGTCTTTGTGCATTAATTTTTTTTTCTTTTACTGTGATTCTAAAATTTATTTTACCGCCACAATAACTGCTTTCAAACAATCCATTTTGCTGTAATTGTCACAGCTCAGAACTGAAATTTTAATAATTTTAAAATTAACTTAATTGACTTTGACTAAGTGACTAAAAACAATTCTGATTTAAATTATTAACTTTTTAATTTTGTATAATCTTAATTAAAAAAAATATTTTCAAGTCAAAATGTTATTTTTAAAAGTCAATTTTTTAATTATGAAAAATTCTTTTAATCTTTGATTTTTTTTTGGAAAGATTGTTCCAAATATTTTTAAATATGTTAATAAATTGTTTTTTCAGATTGTACTCATGGCTATTTTGAAATGGGAAATATTTTTTCAATTTTTTTTAATTAGTTAAAAAATAGCTAAAACTGTTCAAGATGAAAAAAAAAATTTTTAAATCTAAATTCGACTTCTGCAAAAAATCTGCATTTTCTCTAAAATATGCCTACCATAATAAAATATTGAAATAAAGGCTGCATTTAGAATTCTATCACATTCAAAAAATTTAACTCTATTCACAGCACTTTCATAGGAAATTTTATTTTTCTGCAAAATTGCTCCTAGTTCATTTCTTTAAAATAATAAATCTAATCTCAAAAATCTTTCAGTCAAGTTCAGTTAAGATCGTTATTTTAAAATTAAAATAATAAAAAAATTTAATGATTTAATTTTAAAGCTACTTTAATTTCAAATAATGAAAATGAACCAGTTGAAACAATTCAAACCGAAACTGACATTGTGATGCAAGAGTGTATTGAAGATATTGGTAAAAAAATAAAATAAAAATAAAATTTTTTCACATTTTTTATTTACTTTTCTTAAAGAGCATCAAGATGTAACTGTGATTCAAAATGAGAGTGAAATTCAACCTGGAGTAGTCCCAACTCTGTTTGACGAGCAACCAACAGTCAATAGCACCAATTTAGCAGAAGAACCAGCCGATAAAGTACCCAAACTAAACGACATGGGTAAATTTACCTAATTTTAACTAGAAAAACAGCACCCTCAAATGCCAAAAATGACATTATGCTTAGAAATTTTTTATAAAGTGTCTTGCTCAGATTATGTTGATATTGTCCCTGAAAATTTTTAAATATTTTTTTTAATAAGAAAGATTTTTAAAGGTATTTAAAATCACTTAATTTCTATGAGCAAATAGGCAAGAAATTTTTATTTATTACCTTTTACTTCTACAAAAAAAGAAGAAAAAAAAAACAAAAAACTTAATAGTTACAATGTTTTTAAATAATATAATAAGATTTATACTTTCAGCTAAAAATTTATAAAAAAAAGTCAACAAACTTTCTATTGAATGTAAAAAAATTAAATTTATTTATTAATGAATTTTAAAAATATTTTTTTTTTCTAAAAAAAAAAACAAAAAAAGTACAATTATTAAGTGTGCTAAATATACAGACCGATTTTAATATTTTTTAAAAAAATTAATTAATTTTTTCAGATAACATTCTGGAAGAAGAGTCGAATAAATCTGCTCAGAGTGAAGATAGAGAAAAAGTTGTATCCGCACCAGTGGCTGAAAAACAGATAAAAAATAGACGCAGGCGCAAAATTGTGATAGATGAAGTCAAAGAAATCGACTCGGCAGCCATGAAGCAGCAGCTGAGTGACACGAGTGCGATTTCTGGCACTCTTGAACTGGCGCCACCAACTCGAAAGCTAATGAACTTAAAAGAAATCGGCGGCGTCGACAAACTTTACACCATGACCTCTAGACCTCTAAACAACAAACTCTTTCAAAGAATGTACAGCAGAAACATGATTACCAGAAGTCTTGCTGACATAACCAATTCAAACAAGACCATGCGCGAAAATACAAGACTAAACGCTTCATTGCATCAAGAAGCGCCAGCCATTGCTGAGAACTCGGTTGAGGTGAGCATGAATGGTGACCAGGCCAGCAAAAATGTGTTGCCACTTGCTGACAGCTACATTGATAGTAATGATGTGACCAAAAGTGCGCCTTTGGCTGATGAATCAATGGATAAAGATGTGGAATCGGCGCCAGTAGAAAAGTCGAATCAAATAGAAGACATGGATCAGTTGGAACCTCCGGCTTCAATCTATAACCCGAACATTGAAGATTTATTGCTCAATGATAGCCAAGTTAATCCTTCTAATTTAGAGGTTACTCCGGTCAAGGATGACAAATTGGAGAAAAAAGCTTCCGAGAGCGAAGACGATGAAGAGGAAGAAGAGGGAGTTGAGGTTAAAAAATCGAAAGGAAAATCTGGATCACCATATGGCAAAAAAAAGTACAGAAAGTCGCTGAATAGCACTAAAGATCAGACTATTCGTGAAGAGGAGGATTTAGAGGAAACTTTGTCAAGTGATCCGAGCAAAAATTTGACCAAACGAGCCAAAACAATGATTTCTATTTTGAATAAAAATTTTTCCAAATATGACAATGTTGGCTTTTTTGAGTTGACCAAGAAAAATGGACGCAAAAATGTTGTGCAAAAATTTTACTCCTTGCTTGTTTTAACTAAATATGAAATAATTGAAGTAACTCAAGAGGACTCGTATGACGAAATCATTATTACCAAAGGAGAAAAATTCGAATCGATGACACGTTAGTTTTTTTTAGTAAAAATTGTAATCTTTTTTTGTATGTAAATGGGATGAGTAGGCATTAACTTGTTGGAAATGTAGAAAAAATGATAAACTAATTTTTTTAATGATCTAAGATTTTAATAATTCTTTTTAAATAAATTTTTGATACATTTTGAATAAATTCGATATTTTTTTGCTTCTGTTAAATAATCCTTCAAATTAAGATTCAAAATTTTCAAAATTTAATTAATAAAATTTAATTAATAATTTAATTAAATTTGTGAAATATGATCTTTGAAAGCACTCATTGATCAAAAATAATATTTTTTTTAATCAGAGCTTCTTTTCATGCCTCAAAATTATTTATGAATAAAGTAAAAAATTTTAGCGTATCACTCAAAAGACATAAATGTATTTAATTTTTCTTCAGAAGATTGACTAGTTAAGTAATAAAATAATAAAATAATGTGGTTCAAATAAGAATTTTAAAATAATTTAAAAAAAATTCTCGCGCTTTGATATTTCTGTTGTACATTAGTACATGTGTTTTTTTTGATAAATTTTAAAGTTTAATTCGTTAAGTTTCAGATAGAAATGTATAAACAAACAAAATAAACTGGTTAAAAGTTGAATCTCTAAATTCTTATTTTTTTGACAAATAAAAAAAATCTTTTCAATTTTTTTCATTTATTTTTTTTTAAGTAAATAAAAAAAATTTTGAATTTTTCAAAATTGTTTTCATATCTGATAATAAAATTTTTTTTTAATATTAATTGGTTTCTTAATTTTTAACTTTGATAATTCTGCTAGATCAGATATACTTTTCTATGTCTTTAGAAAAAATAAAAATAAAATCTAGAATTAAATCGAACTCGTCCTAGTCACGTTTGAGAAAGAAATAACTAAATTTAACCCAACTAAATGATTTTTTTACAAAAAAAATTGTGTATAAATTTTATAGACAAAAAATGAATTAACTTTTTATTCTTTTGTACAAAAATATATCTTTTAGATATTTCTCTTTTAATATCAAATAAAATTTTTTATATTTTTTAATTTTTATCTTGAGATAGTGTTTGGTACTATGACATTTTTGTCTGACAAACTAGCATCTCTGATTCCCGATGATCCTGAAACACTGAAAAAATTCAATTTTGTGAGTGCATTAATAGAACCTTTAGTGGAAGTATTCATTAGGTTAAATCAAACTATTTATGTGAATGCAAGTGGCGGTGTTGAATATAATTATTGGTGTATGCCCATGGTTAGATCATCTGGTGATGGAAGCACTGGTATATTTTGGATAATTATGTCCCTTATTTGTCTACTTGGTTGCTTGTTTTGTAAAGTAAAAATTTTGAGCCTAATAATTGTGGGCCCGATTGCACATCTTGTTAGACGAGCAATAAATGCCGAATTCGCGGGAAAATTAAATTTTTAAATTTCTAATGCAAGTCATTCTATTTTTAGTGACATTTTTATCACCCTGGTAATACAAAGTTCAAATATAGTTGTGGTAACACTTGTTCCATTGTTCGCAATAGGTATAATAAGTCTTCAACGAGTGTATGTAATGAGTGTTGGTGCTATTTTATGGCTGCCCATATCGTTCATGAAGTTTCCTAAAAAATTGGCACATAAAATTGGCAATTTAGTCAGCCAGCACAAATGGTTGATCTATATCTATGTTCCAACAATTTACTTTGTTTTTCCACTTAATTTTGTTCGCCTTTGCTTTGATTCCTCACTGGATTGGTATTGCCATTTTAGGTATTTCAATTTTAATTTTGATCACTAGTTTTTTAATTATTTTTCTTTTGAGAAAATGTGCTCTTCAAATTTTGCATCAAAATCTGAAAAAATGAGTATGTCAGATTTTTAAAATTCTAACAGATTATGATTCAGTTTATTCAGATCATATTATACCAGAAAATATATAAAAATTTAATTTCTGGATTTTTTAATCATAATTGCCACATATCCTTTAAATTGTAATCGAATTTGACAAAGCAACCAAAACAATCACAAAAATACCTTAAAACAGAAATTATAAACTTTGCCAATAACAGTTATATATTTGTTGATGAGACAAAAATAAGGGTTCCTGAAAGGCAAATTTTTCATTTAAAATATCCAGCCAAATAACCCGATACGATACCAAATTCTTTTAAATTCAAGAAAAAATACTCGAAAATTTTTTTATAATAATTTTTAAAAATGATCATTCAATTTTAATCATAAATTTCAATTTGCCTAAATGTTTATAGGATAATGATAAGATCTTTTAAGCTAATTATATCATTAACATAGAAAAAACTTTTGAAATTCTAATTTTAGCACTTCTTTTTTTATTTTTTTAACATTTAACTGAATATTATTAAACGTTTGATTGATTATTATAATGGAAATGTTTTAAAAAAATTATGAAAAATTTACACTTATTTAAAAAAAATACAATTAAATTTTTTTTTTCAATTCATACACGTGAAAAATTAATTAGTAAAATAATCAATCAAATAAATAAATGTATCAATTAACCCTTTATTTTTTGCAAGTTAGACTTTACATTTTAATTTTTTTTTAAATATTCTGTCCACTTAAGGTCATTTTGATTGCAGTTACAATTACAATACATTTTATCATTTCATTAGTAATAATTTTCAAAGCAATATGCATTACACAACAATTTACGATAGTTAAATCTGGAGACCAAGTGAATGATAAGCTTAAATCAGCTTAATTCATCAGACCAATTGATTGATCATTTATAAATATTAAAAATAGTATAAAAAAAATAAATAAAATCTCAAATTGTCAAATCTAGCCATTCAAACATTGATGATCCCATAAAGAAAAGTTGAATTAACAAATTTATTAATTTAAAATAAAAAGAATCCAATAAAATTAAAAATTCTAATAAAATAAAGCTAAAGTAAAATTAAATCAATTATTTATTCTTTTGATTAATTTGAATTTTCGTCCATGTCTAAATTGGTTTGATTTTTATGCCAAGCATTAATGAAAAACATAAATATAAAAAAAAGCATAAATGCAAATCCATCAAAATTTTTCAGAGAAATCTTTAAAAAATGATGATCTAAAATAATTTATGAGATGAATTTGAATTACCTAAAAAAAAATTTTTTTTATAAAGTGCGTTGAATGATTTCATAATGGTCTAGACATCATTAAAAAAATTTTTTTTTATAAATCTATTTTTTTTAATGAGGACAATTTGTTTGAAAATTAATTAAAAAATTTAACTATTTATTTAACTTCAGTCAAATCAATTTGACTTTTTGTCCAGAACAAAATAAAAGCTCAAAAGCTGAACAAAAAAAGAAACAAAATGTTTTTTTTAATTTCACTTTTATTATTTTGTATTATGACCATAAATTGTTTAACTTTACCAAAAAAAGATGAAAGCCTTGAAGAAGAATGGCGAAAATTTAAACAAGACTACAACAAAGACTATGAAAATGAGGCAATCGAGTCTTATAGGTATAATAAATTTATCTTTCATTTTGCATTTTTCTGAATATTTTGAAAGACGATCAGTTTGGGAAAGTAATTTAGCGTACATCGAAAATTTCAATTCAAAATGGTCTTTATTCACTCTAAAAATGAACAAATTTGGAGACTTGACTAATAGAGAATATCGTGATATTTACCTGGGCTTTAAGCCTAGGCAAAATTTAAGCAAAAAATTTGATATTTCAATTTGTACAAGTCAGATACCTGAATCTATTGATTGGAGAGAGAGGGGCTATGTTACACCTGTCAAAGACCAAGGTCAATGTGGGTAAGTTTACACAAAATGAGTTTTTACAAATTAGAAAAAATATTTTAAGTTCTTGTTGGGCGTTTTCAGCTGTGGCTTCATTGGAGGGCCAAAATTTTAACAAAACAGGAAATATGGTTCGGCTATCAGAGCAAAATTTGGTTGATTGTTCCAAAAATGATAGAAATTCTGGATGCAATGGGGGAACAATGAATGCAGCTTTTATTTATATCCGAGATAATAATGGTATTAATACAGAAGAAAGCTATCCTTATGAAGGAATTGTTAGAAAATAAAAAAAAAAAATTATTTTATTGTTCTTAAAAAATTTTTTTTTTAGGATGGAGAATGCAGATTTAGGCCTGAGAATGTAGGAGCTACTTTAACCAGATACGAAGATGTTGCATCAGATAATGAATGTGCTTTAACCAAAGCAATTGCCAATGTGGGCCCAATATCAGTTGCAATTGATGCTAGTCTTATAACTTTTCAATTTTATTCTTCTGGAGTATATTATGATCCATTCTGCACTAGACTTAATTTGAATCATGGTGTTACAGCAGTAGGCTACGGTGTTTCCACAAATTCAAGCTTAAATGAAGAATATTATATTGTCAAAAATAGTTGGGGAGAAGACTGGGGTGACAATGGGTATATTTTTATGTCTAGAAATAGACTAAATAATTGCGGCATCGCCAGCATGGCATCATATCCAATTGTTTAATGCTCAAGACAATTAAATAAAAATTTTTAATAATTTCCATTCATTATTTATAATTGTAAAGCATGTTTCTAAATAATTTTTATTTAACTTTAGTTCGTTTTTAATTTTATGAAGCATATGGAAATTTTATGCTCTTATTTAAAAAAAAGAACAATTTTAAAAATTGAACTTTGAAGAAGGAATAACTATATTTAAAGAAAAGTATTTTTATTGAAAAAAAAAATTGGTTTAAATGTCCTGTTAACCTCTTTTTTGGCATTTATTCGAAAATACATAATTATCTATGCGAATATAGATATTGTTCATTAAAGTCTGAATTTAATTAAGATTAATTGATAAATTCATGTTTGTTTATTTGCATTTAGAAATAGCCAACTTTAAAATTGAGATTTAAATTAAATTAATGTAAGAAATTTTTTTTCGTTTTGATTTCAAAAAAACAATTAAAAACGATAAGTTTAAACCTTTTTTTTATGTTCCTATATCCCAAGGATTGATTTTTATTTAAGATCTTATAAGATCATGTATGAATAAAATTTTTTGAGAAATTGTATAAGACTCTTAAAAGATTCTTATTTTCTTTTTAAGTAAAAGAAAATTTTAAGATTTGGTAAAGATCTTTTTCAAAAATTTATTAAGAAAATTTTAGTTCAAGATATTTATGAGTAATTAAATTAAGATATTAATAAGAACTTAAACAATTGGAATATAGCAAAATTTGTTATGACTTATTGAATTACTTAACGGAAAATTACGATATTTTTGAGCAAAAGAACACTCACTGTGTAAACAACTAGCTAGCTTGGAAAATAAAATGCATATTAATGTTACCGAATATAAATCGAGAACGTCCTTTTTGATTGTTGAATACATTTTTGCTGAAAAAAATCGTGGGTTGGTTGATTCGGTAAAATGGATAATTTATGAAATCAAAAAAGAGACTGAAAATTATGCGAATTTTTTTATTTATTTAAAGTTTTAAATGACCTATTAAAAATATATTTTTATACATAGTTTTTAGAAGAGAATATATTAAAACGCGTATAATATATAAAAATAACAAAAATTATTATTTGAAAAACAAAAATACTGAAGTTAGGATTATTTCTAAATATCAATTACAAAATTAATAAAAAGTGTCAAATATACTTAAAACATATTCATTTTTTATTTATAGGAAACAAATCAACTAAATTGAAACAATTATACTTGATAATAAAATATAAAAACTATTGATAAATGAAGCCTATTTTCAAAGTTATCAGCAAAATTTTGATCTTCCATTATCATTTAGTCTTCAACTTCTTTTAGCCTATAAATTTAAATTCTAATTTTTTCATAACCAAATATACAATTTCAAGTAAAAATGTCTTATTTAGAAGAAATTCCAAACAATATCTCCTTAGAGTCTCTAGAAGCCAATGCTATTCCCAGCAAGAAAACCAGAGGAAAGGGCAAAATCTATTTGCCTTTTTGTAGTTTTCGAACCCTGGCTTTAGCAAAAGAACACCTTACCTGCCCTTTTGAGGATAACTCATGGACATGCAAGCGTGCAACTGAGAATCTCACTGTGTGATAATATTATTGCTGTCAGTTTGCGTTTTAGTAAGTAATTTTAGGAACTTATTTAATATTTATTATATTTCTTTTCTTTTCTAGAACTTTGTAGTTTTAAAGAAATTGCAATGAATATTCCACTAGAAAGAAAGCGACGTCCTGGTCGTCCAAAAGAAAAAACTAGCGCTTTAATTCGTCAGCCTAACGAAACTCAAATGATTAATGACATCGGTATTAGCACCAGTAGCAAAAAGAAAACGCGGTAGACCCGCTGGATCTAAAAAAAAATATAAAAATTAATAATTTTTTTCTTTAAATAGAAATTTTGTTTTTTTTATTTTATTTTTGTATCAATTAAAACAATTTTGTTGCTTTTTTTAAAACATTAATTATCAATAAATAAAAATAACCCTAACTTCAGTATTTTTGTTTTTAAATTGCATAAAAGCAACATTAGTGATAATTATATGCCATATTAAAATGTCACATAAAAAAACTAAATTGTCATTATGTGACACTATATTAAATTATTAAATGTCATAAAGAATAAATGCCATTAAAGAATATTACAGTAGCTCAATAAAATATTTAATGTCACATTAAAATTATTACTTATCACATAAAATATCAAATGTCACAAGAAAATATCAACTATTACATAAAATTATACTTCAGAAAAAGTCACAGAATTATTGAGACATTTGAGTCTGAGTCTCTGGACGCAGTAAAATGTTCTTATTGTCATATCTTCAGACAAATACTCGTTCTGCTTTGCCGATCGGCGTTCATCAATTTCTTTAGCTTTAATTAATGCTTTATGTCTCATCTAGATCCTTTTATTCTGGATATTCGTTGTAAATATGTCTTGTTATTTTCTTGAAGGTGGCTCAAAATCTTCAGCATCATTTTCTGTTTTTTCAGAGTCATTACGATTTCTCAATGGCAAAATTGAGGAACTAGACTGATAATTTGAGTCAAAATCGTGATTTTCTTCTGCTTGTAGTGAATTCATTGTTATTTTTAAAATTTATAATTGATTATACTTTTTCAAGATTTTGTTTTCAAAAAATGCTTATTTTATATTAAATTAAATTTTTTTTAATAAAATCATATCTATCTGAGATTACTAATATTTTAATGTGACGATCAATTAAATAAAAGACAATCTATTTATTTATCTTTATGTTTGATAAAACATTTTCAGGCCAAGTTATATTTTTACAGGATTCTTAATATAATTATAAGACGCATTAAAAATGTGAAAATTGATTATTTTTTTTGTAATTTTTTATGTGATATTTAATTGAATATGTGACAGATTGATTGGTGTCCTTTTTGAAAAAGAAACTTTTCTTGCTTTGCATAATTTAAAATATTTAATTTGTTTAATTTGTGAATAGCTTATTTTATTTTTAAATTTATTTTTACTTTTTTTAATTATTCTTTGAGAATACGGATATGGAAACTTTTGGATCAAAATTTATGATGATGAGGACTAAATGATGACAAGAAAATGGAATCAGTATATAGAAACTAAATAAACAAAACAGGTCAGATACAAACGTGAATTGAAATAATTCAAGAATTCCTTTATATTTCAAAAGAATTTGTATCTAGCACTCAAAATTATACTTAAATGTATTTAAATGTATTACCTGATTTTTTGTAAAGTTTATTTGAATATTTTATTGCCAAAGTATTTGTATCTAGCATTCAAAATTAAATTTAAAAATGAAATTCAAATAATAAATTCAAAATAAGTAATAAAATGAAAATAAACTTGAAAAAAAAAAAAAATTAAAAATCGATTTTAACAATGGATTGAGAAAATATTTTTTCTAAATTTTTTTGTTTTTTAAATCTACATAGCATGTTAATCATGTTACATTAGAATTATTTAAATTAAATCAAATATTTTTTTTAACATCTAAATATAAACTTTTTGAATTGAAATGATATTTTGAATTGATCATCAACTTCAAGATGCCATCAAAATAGCAATATGAGAACAAATTTTAAACTAGATGAATTAAAGATTTCTATGATTTCAGAGGAACAATTTATTTAGCAGTATTAATGATATTTTATTAAAAGCATTGGAAAAACAGTAAATCTGAATTTTATTGTAAACATTGATTAAAATTGTTTTGGTTAAAAAATAAACTTTTTGTAAATATATAAATAAAATTGACAATAAACTAATATATTTTAACATCATTAGTTATAATAAAATTTTGGACAATATACTAAATAATTTGAACACAAATTAAATTATATTGATTTTTTTCTGAACAATACATTAATATACCTGAAAATGCAGGTAATATTATCTCAAAAAAAAACGTATATATTCCCTCTTTAATGCAATAATTTTTAAATCTTTTAATTCAGGTATAATTCCATTTGATGTTTATTAAATTTAAATTTTTCTTTTATCAAATATTTTAACCTTAAGATGATTTATTAATGATCAATTGATTCATGAACATCCAGTTACAGTTTTTTGTTTTATCAAGAATTGTAATTGAGCAGATTTTATTAATTTATTAAGAAGATTTTAACTTATAAACTCTATTTTAAATTATTTAATTTGAAAAAAATTCATGTTTGATTCATTTTTTCAAAAAGCTTCATTCCATGATGGTCTCATTAACATTTCGGAATCTGAGTAAAAACTTTGATTCATGTTCTGATAGAAATGATCATCAATGTATTTTTCTACGCTCGTTTTGTTTCTAGGTGGATATTTTCCATTTCTATCACTTAATATGAAGCTTCTTTCGAATTGTTGATTGCTATGGTCTTCAAAACTTTGATCGCTCTATAAAATTTTACCATTTATTTTTTTTCAGATTTTTACTCCATTTATTAGTGATATTAAAACACGCTAAATGTTGTAAGATTATAAAACTAAAATGTAGCCAGGATAAATCACAAGTGGATTAATACAAAAACTGCAATATTTAATTAAAAATAAATTTATTATCTATTCATTTACCTTAATACTTTTTGGTCTTAGATTACTAGACTTTAAAACAATATTTTCTTTTAACACAAAAAATAAATTATTCAAATCCATTTAC
This sequence comes from Brachionus paranguensis, assembly GCA_016802215.1. Lineage (NCBI taxonomy): Eukaryota > Metazoa > Rotifera > Eurotatoria > Ploima > Brachionidae > Brachionus > Brachionus paranguensis. Next base: position 6,866,051 of record JAESIX010000004.1, read on the forward strand.
TTCTTGGTCCGGTGGAAAGCCAAATTTTGCATAATATCTTCGCTTATGCATTAAACACGGACATCTTTTATAGCCATCATAAATGTTGTTAACTGATTCATTTGAAGAAAATTTTAGTTTGTATCTATGAGGTGCAGGTTTTTCGGTCTAGAAAATAAATTGTAAATATTTTAATTTGTAAAGAGGAAATAATGCCGTTCTTTTTTGTTTTTGAACAAGTTTTGAATATTCAATTTTCAAAGTTAGAGATTCAAAGAGAATAAAAAAATTTTTTTTTAAGCTTGGAGATCACCTTTAAATTAAAATTTTTTAAATTAAATAAATTTTTTTAAATTTAAAAAATTAAATTCAAAGAAATTCTGACCATTATTGGAAAAAGTGATGTCAAGCCAGCGTATTTGAGACGTTTGAGATCTAAAGACCAATGTATTTTAGGTCCTATTCTAAGAAGAAGTAGAACTCAATGAAGAAGCAAACAGAAATCCACTTCTCCAAGCTCTAAGAGATTCAAATACTTTGAAATCTTTTTGGATGCTAAAGCTAAATACTTTGTGGATGAAAAAGGTCTTAAAGATCTTCCAATAATGGATGATTATAACTATTCAAGAAATGAAAGATATGTTAATTTTCTATGCCAGCGAAGCTAGTAATCGATTCATTCCAGTGACGGATGGCTTTAATAAGAATAGTATCTCAAAACCCTGGATACTATTAAAGATTCTGTAAATTAGTTTCATCAGAAATTAAAAGAGCCAGACAAACATAAGAATAAAATTTGGTGGAAAAAGCTAGGAAGAATCCAAAAATACTGTATAAATACTTACATGATCAACAAGTAATCAAAGAATCAATCAAAGCATTAAAAAAGTCATACAATTAAGAGAAGAGTTAAGTCTTAGAAAAAATATGTATTTTAATGAGAAATTTAGACCAACAAGCTATGCTACACGTAAATAAATGAGACCCAACTATCAGCATCTTTCTGTTTAAATATGTGATTACACGATCTTTCTTGCCTCGCAAGTAATTTACTTGGATCACATATTTGATGATCACTTATCCAATTTTTAGCGGTTGATCTGTTAATATTTACTTAAAACTTATTATGATTAGTTTTGGACAATTAGTTTCTCTTATTAATTATTATGATTTTTTACTTAGATGTATTAGATTATTCTAATTATAAATTAAAAACGGTTATCTAAAGCTAAACATTTAAGAAATATTTGAACTCGGAGCAAAGCAATTTTAGCATTCAAACCAGTAAAACGTATCGAGATTCTCACTTTTCAGCTGGATAGCCTAAGTCACAAAAGCCTGTCTCTATTCAATGACAAGCTTAGATTTTTGGTCCAGATTATCTCCTTAATTAAAGCATTAATAATATGCACTCTTAGTATCTTTTAAAAAAAACAATTTAAAAGTTGTGCTAATGTTAAACACAAAATTGCTGTGCTCGTAGTTCTTCAATTTTGCTCATATCTTTACCATGAAAAACTAGAAGAGTTCACTTGATTCTAAAATTTCAAAAGATGAAATAAATCTAATTGTACAATAATTTTTAAAATAATATGTAAAATAAAATATAAATTAGTTACATTAATACTCAATGCATTGAATAATTTTCTTTTAAATTTTTTCTTTTAATAAATTTTATAAATACTTAAATAATAACTAATAAAATTAACTTATTTTATTTAAAAAAAGTAAAAATAAAATATTAATTCAAATTTATAATATTCATCGATTCCTAGAGTATACAAACCTTATGAAGTGTATAAAATGAAAATTTTGCCCGTTTAAATGTGATCTATCTATTTGATTTAATTGCGTTTAAACGCAAGAAAGGTGTAGCGTTTTTGAATGGGAAAAATTTGTCAAAAAACGCATAGACCAACGCGTTTTAACTTTTTTTCAGATGCGTTTAAACACGTAGGTATGACGCGTTTTTTTTTCTCGGGTTGTTCTTAAATTTCGTATTTAATTTTTTGTAAACTGAAGGAGGTATAATTCGAAAAAAATTAATGAAACTTTTTTGCGTATTCATTTATTTAAAAAAATATTTCTTTTAATTATGTCTTTCTATTTTACTAGGTATTTAAAAAAATTTGAAAAACTAATTGACTCACTCACTTCTAGATTTAAATATGCAATTTAGTAGCATTGAAATTTAAAGACTAATTTAATTTTTAAAACCATAAAATTTATTATTTAATCCAACATAATTGAGAATTTCGATATCATTTAAGTTACACTTTAACAACCTTAAAAACAAATAATTGAAATGAAAGAATCTTCCTTAGCTTTACTTTTTTAATTTATTTTATTTTCGGTTCTTATAATGTGACTTTTTAAAAACATTTTCTTTGTATTTTTCTTAATTTTAAATTTTTTCCGTTTATTTTTTCTATTTTTTTTAATGATAACTAAGTAGCGTTTCTAAATTTATTTAAAAAAAATATTTTAATCATGAAAAATACAAAACAATGTTAAAAAAAGACACATTATATTGTACTGTTTACAAAAACATTTTTGCACAATTAGAAAGATTTGAAAATAAATTATAACGTTTTTACTTTTAGTACTAAAATTATTTATAGGACATTTTTATAATTAAATTATTTTCTTAAATACCATTAACAAAATACAATTTAAAAAATTAAAAATATTTTAAAATTTGATCATTTTTAATTTGTTTCTAGATCAAATTAAATTTAAACAACAACTTAATTGATGTTTTGGAAGATAAGAAAAAAAATTTAGATTCCAAAAAAAAACAACAGATACTCACGACTAAAGATGGAAATTTGAAATCATTTTTGCTTTTTTCGAATCGTTTTGCTTGAATTTTGTCCAAATTTTTAATTACTGGCAAATAAAATTGATTATTATGAATTTCTTTTTGTTTAACGGAATTGGATTTACCTATCTTTGGCTCTTTAACAGATTTAACTGGTTCAATCTAAAATATTAAGAAATTAAAAAAAAGTAATTATAGCAGCACTGCAAAGTATGGTATTTTTAAAAACAATTAATTGAATTTTCGAAAATAAATAAAAAAAATTTAGTCGTCATGAAATTCATACAAAAATTCCAATACAAAATTTACACTCTTAACAAAAAAATAGATTTTTTATTACAGATTTTTCTGTAAGTTTTAAAAGGTGAAACAAAAAATCTTTAATTTAACAGTCCAGTTTAAAGAAAAAATTTAAAGAATTATTTGGCAATAAATCGATTAATTTTAATCAAATTGTATATTAATATAGGATTGAAAATGAAATTTTATTGTTATACTTAATTTTCAATTATTTTAAAAATAAACCAGTCTTAACATGTAAGTTGTATTTCTTTACAATTATAACCATCAAATTCAAAATTATTTAAGGAGCGATGACAGAATTTTAACATTTAAATAAAATAAATTTACAAATTGAAAAAAAAAAATTCCAATTAGAACAGATCAAAAAAACGAAAAAAATAAATCTCAGAATATTGATATTTCTTTTTTTTTATTATTTCCTATGTTAATTAAAATTAATTTTTTTGTTGAATTTAGTGAAGCATATTTTGTTTCATCATTAAATTTCAATTAAAAAAGCTCAATTTTTTCAATTTAAATTGATGAAAAAGAATTTTATTTTTGTAATTTTTGGAAGGTTTGTATGAAAATTCACAATGCCATGATAATTTTTTAAAAATTTTATACCTTTTTTTTATCATCAAGTGAATGACTAACTCTTTTTCTAGGAACAAGATCATCAATATCAAAATCATTTTTAGTTTCTGGTTTCTTTTTGACCAAATCTCTTCTCGATCTCAAATTATCACGTCTAGGAGTCTCATCGTCGTCAGTCGGCTTAGATGGTTCAGCCAATTTTTTGACCTTTTTTTTTGCTCTTGGTTTCTCATCATTCGAAGGTTCATCATCCAAAAACTTGTCCACCTTTGGCTCGCTGGTTTCTGTTTCTTTATCTACTTTTTTATTCAGCGACTTTTCTTTTTTAATAGGAACCACTCTAGTAACTTTTGAGCCATCATCAGTTTGTATTTCTTTATCAGTCGATTGAATGATTTCATCGCCAGGAGTCTCAGCTTCTTCAATTTTAACTGCTTTTTTTTCGATTTCTTTGTCAGAAATCTCAGTTGGCTCATTGTCTTTTTTGTCTTCAATTTGGTCAGTTTGGTCATTTTTTTCTGGCGTCTTTTTGATTAATTTTGGTTTTGTGTCATCTTTGGTTTTAAAAATGCTTTCGTCTACAATTTCAGTTGTGGTCACTTCAATCACTGTCTTGGTGGTTCCTCGAATAGAAAACGGCTTTCCATCTTTGGATCGAGGTGTTTCGATTTTTGCCTTCTCATTTGTTTCGTACTTTTCCACTATTTCCTTTTTGTTCCCAGAAATTTCAGAATTCAAGTCTTTTTCTTCGACTTCTTTGGTCTTGGTACTTTTTTGTTTGACAACCTCTTCTTTCGCTGGCTCTTTAACTTTAACTTGCTCTTTTGCTTTTGGCTTTTCTTTACTTTTATCGGTTTCTTTAACTTTAGGCGTTTCTTTAGTTTTTTGAGTTTCTTTGCTTTTGTCAGTTGTTTTTACCTTGGTCGTTTCTTTTGCCTTTGGTTTTTCATCCACTTTTTTTGTCAATTCCTCATTTTTGATAGTGTCAGGATTTTTTTTTTTAGTAATGACCAAATTTTCTTCCTCTATAGTTTCTAATTGATTTTCAATTTCATCATCCTCCTCAATTGTGTTTTGTTTGCTATCATATTGATTTATTTTCTGTGAGTTTTTGTTATCATATGGATAAAAAGCCTGATCAGGGGTAGTATTAGGTTGTTTTTTAGGTGTCAAGCTATTGTACTGGATCTGCTGATTTTGATAAAACATAAACGGATATTGGTTTGCATAAGCATATTGAAATGGATTCAAATTTTGGTTCTTATAAGGATCTGTTTGTTTGAAGCCACCAATTTTATAGAATCGGACAGGCTTAACTGGAGAACTGGTCATAGTTGTCTTGGCTATATTTTTTTTCAAAAATTCAAATAATTAAAATGGTACTCAATTATCTAAAGGAAAATGTTGAAAGTTTTATATTTTTCAAAAAAAATGGTCATTAGTTAGAATTTCTCCTAAAAATTAATAATTAAGTAAAAAAAATCTATTCTAAAATGTTTGATCTTACAAAATAAACAGAAGATATTTAAAAAAGCTATAAACTATCATTAGATAATTTTAAAATAAATTCAGCTCGAAATTTAATTTTTTTTTTCTTTCATTGCAGATGAAAAAAAAAAATTTTCTTTTTTTTCTTTTTATTTATTTTTTACTTTATCTTATTTAACTTTATTTTAATCATTTTTTTTATATTTTTATTCTGAACAAGCATTAGCTCATTACTGATAAAAAAAAAAAATAAAATAAATTTGATTGTTTCGAATATTTGGATTTTAAATTAATTGATGGAGATATGAACCAGAAATAGAAAAAAGACAAACGCAAATTTTCATTTTTCAGAAAAATTAAAGAAATTATTTGAAAACTATGGCTTAAATGTGTTTTCTTATCATCTTCCTCAAACAAATGCCAATTGGTGCCAAACATAAAAAATTACTTGAAAACCTTCTTTTAATGATAATTTTTTTAATAAAATTTGATCATAAACTTTAATTTTGCCCAGAATGACTGATTAAATTTTAAATATGTAAGTAATTGATTCTTTGTATTTTTTGATATTTGTACCAAGAACTCTTTTAAAAATTCTCTTAGAGCTCAAATTGGTTTTGATTCTTTCGAAAGGGGTGAAGATTAGATAAATATAAAAAAGAGAATAACAAAAAAAATTATGTAAAAAATTTCAGAATTAACTTCCTAAAAAATGAAAAAAAACTAAATTCAGCCTTTGAAAAAACTCTGAATTGTGGATTATTTTAAACCTTTTATTATAGATATGATACTTCAGAAAAAATGCAGAGTTTTTTCAAAGGCTGATTTTGATTTATCTAATTTGTTTTCAATTTAACCAATTTTATAAAAAAAATTTTTTTGTTGCTCCAGCTATATTGCTGTCAACTTCAATCTCCCAATATTAATTTATTATCTAAAAAATTTGAAGATTTGCAGAAATTCCTGAGTTAATATATAATTTTATCAAAAAAAAACTAAAATTAAAAAAAATCAATTTTCAAGCGTAGAAAATAATCTATTAATATAAACAAAATTTTAATTCGTTACTCAATTAAATTAGGCACAAAAACCAGTAAAATGAATTATATTTTGATATCTACTTTACTTTAATAAATATAGAAAGAAAAGTATGATTCTCTTTCTTGGTTAGAATGGTATTGTGAATTTTGGAACAAAGAACAAAAACAAAAATGCATAGTTTTGGCAGACTTGTAGGATTTTTTAATTCACTAAAATTGGGTGATACAAAGTTTGTTACAGCTGATAAATTTTGCAGAACGAGTTTTGGAGCAAAACTAAAACATTAATTTAAAATTTAAAATTTTTAATTTGTTTTTTGTTCCATAATTTACAATGCTGTTAGAATAAGTGGCCTGACATTCTCAAATAAAGTCCAGATTTCTGTTAATTCACAATTAAAAAATTTTAAAATAGTAAACCGATTGATTGCATGCATTATATTTATATATTTTATATACCTTGATCTTTTACCTTAGTCGTTTGGAAAATTTGTGTGGTGAAATTTTAGATCAATACAAAAATGATAAAATTCTATTAGGTAAAATATAGATAAATAAAGATAAATAAATTAACAATAATAATAATTTAACAAAATAATTTTTGATGGCAAAAATTAACAAATAAAAATTGTTTTAAAAAACATATTTTTATTTATTTTGAAAATAATTAGAGCCAATTCGACCGATTTATACAGGTGGGTAATAACCCTCATTTCAGTCCACATGCTTAATATTTTTAAAAAAATTTCTAACAAAAAAGTATTAATATTCATATCCTACAATTAAAAAATGTAAGTGTTTATTTAAATTAACCCGCGTTAGCTCATGGACATTCCAATGCTGCATTTTCAAGATAAACTAACAAAAATACCAAACTATTTTGATGACTTGATTGAAAATATTTTTTATAAGAATTCCTTAATTTTATTCATCAAAACTAATTGTTTAACTAATCAATTTACAGATAGAAATTAAACTTCTAGCAAGTTTTGCTAGGCAATGTGAAATTTTAGTACAAAAATTACACTACAAAAACGTAAAACTTTATAATTTTTTTTCCATCAAAAATTGCGTCATTTCATCCTTTAAAATTGCGTAAATATTTCTTAAAATTTGTTTTATTAACAAAATTAGAAATCAATTCTTAAATTAGAAATTTTTTTTGCTCTGCAAAAACTCTGCAATTTTCTGTAAAATGCACACCATCAAGAAATATTTGATTTAACTATGCAATAAATTGCAGTGTTTTTGCAGAACTTGGAATTCGTTTGTAAAAATTTGTACAATATTGTATTCTTTACAGAACCATTTTTGCACAACTAGAAAAAAAATTATAAGGTTTTACGTTTTTTTAGTGTAATTTTTGTACAAAAATTTCACATTGCCTTTTGCTAATATTATAATCAAAATACATAAGATGAAACGATTAATGCTATATTTTGATAAAACTTTATTTCTTAAAAAAAATTTCTAATTTAAGAATTGATTTATAATTTTGTTAATAAAACAAATTTTAAGAAATATTTACGCATTTTTAAAGGATGAAATGACGCAATTTTTGATGGCAAAAATGCTCTGTAAAAATTCAATGACAACAAATGAATTAGTCATGAGTAAAAAATGTCATGAAAATTGAAATTTTGAAATATTCTCTATCTAGCTTTGATCGTTTTACGATCTTTTGGGCTTTTTAGGATAATTTTGGTGAAATTTTTAATTAAATCTGAACGATTTAAGCAATTCCATGGCCTAGGAATAAAAAGAGTATTTGAATGGTGCTAAATTAAATGAAAGTAAAATTCTCAGACATTCGATAATCTTTAAAATTCAAGTTAAAAATAAAGAAACATTTTTATTTCTATAGTTACTCAAGTATATAAGTAGGTAATCAGATTTTTAAAATTAACTTGATAGAAATCTTAAAATTTCTTAAGATGAATTAGAAACTTGTTATTTGTTGAAAAGCTTGAATTTATTTCGCAATAAAAGTAACTCTAATTTAAACGACAAGAAGTAATTAAACTTAGAAATAAAAAAAGGAAAATTTTAAAGGTCTAAAACAAATATTTTCAAAAATTTCTAACTGAATTATTTGGCTGTAATCAAGATTTTATATCAACGGTAATAAATTTAAAAAAAATTAAATTGTTGAAAATTTGAAGCAAACAGTTTTTTAGTGCTATAAGAATTAAGGGAAAATTCATCAGTTTAAAGATTTTTGTTTTTAATTTTAAATTGTTCGTTATCTTTTTTAAATAGTATAACTGTTTAAATTTAGGATAAAATAATTTTTCAAATAAAGTTAAGAATTAACATTGTTTTAATAATTATTTTTAGATTTATTCAGTTTAAAAACGAATTTTTAAAAGTTTAAAATGATAAATTTAATTATTTTCAAGATTAGAATTATAAACAAGAAATAAGAAGCTCTAAAAAATCTTGGAGAAATAATTTTATTTAAAAAAAAACTAGCATCATATTTTCTAGTTTTTCCTAAGTAATTAAAAGAGTTTTATTTTAAGAGGTTAAAATAATATTTTGATTTTCCTTCATACTTTTTTAAGTTAAAAAACCAAGTTTACTTGAAATTAAGAAAAACAAAAAATAATATTGTTTTTACTAATTTTTTTTTTCAGAATTAATGCACAAGACAATATTTTAAAAAGAAAATTTTTTTCATTTTTTTGATTTTAAATAAAAATAGACTTTAAATACTTCTCTTATTGCTATAGTATGGTAGAGACGATGAATATTATAATCCTTTTTTTGAATTCTTAATTTTTTGGACATTGTGAAATTTCATACAAAACTTCCAATACAAACAAATTTTGCAGACTTCCGCGGAAGGTGAAACAACAGTTGTTTCACTTTGTTTCATTTGCAGAACAAGTTTTTGACCATTAGAACAAAAGTTATAAAATTTTTTTTGTATTCGAAGTTTTGTATGTAATTTTTCGATGCCAATTTTTTGGCTTTTTTTTTATTCTAATGATTGTCTCTTCGAAAAAAAAAACTCGAATCCCAAAAATTACAAGGTAAAAATTGTAAAAAGTAGTAACAAGTTGTTCTTCTTTTTACAATCTAATTGACTATCCATTAAAACTATTGAAGAAAATCAATTTCTAATATCGATAAAAATGTAACCATTATATTTTAAACTTTATTTTTTAAAAATTTCAAAAAAAAAATTGTCTAATAGAACTGAAATTAATTTTTTTAATTCTTTTGTACTTATTAATTAATCTCATCCCGATACCGATACAATATTCGAGTATCGTAGGTATCAAATAAGATGCCTGGACATTTTTTCTAAATTTGAAAAAAGACTATATTCAGCTAATCAATCACTTTTTTATTTTAAAATGTTTAATTTTAAGAAAAGTATCAAAAGTATTGAAATCAATAGTTCCATTATTTTTCAGAATATCAATGGTTTTATTAATTTTAGATAATTTAATGTTTTTATCCATAATTTTAATGAATTTATAATAAAGTATCAAAAGTATCTGTTTTATTACTTTACCTCTCTACTTTCTTGGAAGTAAAGTAATTTTGATATTCCTATTTTTCTTCAACAATTTCAACTTTTTCAAATTTTTTTAAAAATTTTTTTAATGCAATAATTCTGTGATTTTTCAGATTTATAAAGTGAAAAAGTCGAAATCGTTGAAAAAAATTGTAAATTTTGAAAAAAAATGAGCATTTTTGAATAATATCATGAATATTTTTCTAAGAAAAAATTAAAAATTTGTTCAAATTGTACATGAACTCAAAGCTTTACAAATCAGAGATCAGCTCGTTTGACAGAATGAAGAGATTAAATTGTTGTATTTTTCCAATAGAAGACAACTTCAAACTTTAATATCTTATTCAAATTTTGATCTCAAGGCGGAATTTGATAACAGCTAAGAGAGAGTACCATTAAATTCTAAGGAACAAATTTGATCAAATCATACAACCGATTTAAAAATAATCTTTAAAAATTTATTTAAAAAAATTATCAAGACTAAAAATAAAAAAAGCAAATTTGTCAATGTGATTAAAAACAATATTTTTTACATTTTTACAATAAAAATAAAACTCATAAAACTAGTCTTTTAAGCTAAAATTCCAATTTTTGAAATATTTCAATAAGCCATTTTAAAACTCTGCAAAATTTTGAAATTAATCTTGCCTGAGATCATAGAATACTAAATTATTTGTTTGATTATTTGACCATTTTCTGAGATGAAATGCTGTAGCCACTTTCTGCTTGACTGAAATCATTAGCTGAAGCAATAGATGAAAAATTAGTTATAATAGACGATGCTGGATACAACTTATACCATCCGATCACTCGTTCAGTCAGCCTACAGTCGTCTAACCCAATCTGAACAATACCCATGAATACTTTCTTGTCTAATTTTCCATAATCTCCCCACACTGTTAGCTGTAAAATTTTATTCCTATAATCCGATTCGAAGCGGAGTGTTTCGTTATAGACGGGATTTAGAGTCCGGCGCTGCGTTGAAGTTTTTTGCTTTTCCGTACACACAACTCCATTATACAAATAAAATTTAATGTAGACATCTAAACAAAAATTTATAAGTTTATTGTTTTCTTACATCAAAAAATCTGATTAGCACAATCAAAAATTTCTAAAAAATTAAAACTATTCTTTCAACTAATGTGATATCTTTGGATACTTCAGTATCTGGTTTTTCAAAATACTAAAATTTCTTGAATAAAATTTTCTTTTAAACAGTATATGATGCTGAATTTTTTTTGTCATAATTTATATAATTATCAACAGTTTCAAGAATTTTTCGAGCATTCTTACTATTTGAAAAAAATTAAAAATATTAAAATTTAATATTAATGCTTCAAGAAACCTTATTTCCTAAAATCTAAGCTAAATAAGCTTGGTAAAATTTTACTTAGCGATGATTCTTTAAACTCTTTGAGCTTAGAGCTTATTTTTTAGTTTTTATTGCCTTTAAAAATACCTTAAAATTTTTTTATTGTTCATCAGCTTTTCCAAATTAAAAATTCTTTATTTCAAAAGACTAAAATTAGTTCTGTCGATTAGCTAAATGAAGATTCTATGAGATTTTCAAAAATTTTTTTTTTTTTTAGTTTTTAGTATAGGCTAAATTTAACTGAATTAAATTATTGGCTTTTATTAAAATATTGTTAATTTTTTTAATTTTTTTGTACCCCTTTGCATGTGGTAGTAGGTCCTAGATTACCTGAAGTTCTCTTTTTAGAATCGAATAAAAAGAAAGTTGTTAAAAATTTATTATTTTAAAAAATTACAAAACCATGCTAAAATTTTTTAAACTGCATAATAAAAGACACTTTTTTACAAGAACAACGGATTTGAATTTAAATTTAAAATTAAGAGTCCTACCTTGATTTGATTCACAGAAACTTGATTGAAATAAAATTTAAGAACCTATTAATTACTTTTATTCATTGTGAATATAAGAGCAAAAAAAACTTAATAATTTTTTTTTTCATGAATCTTTTTTTTTCGGGTCCTACTAAAACACTGACCCCCAAATTTTGAAAATTTCCTGGTCCCCACTAATTTTACAAAGCAAAAATATTTTCCAAAGTTTTAAATTGTCATTTAGTTAGATATTTTCTTTTTGAAAGTTAAATTTTTTTTATTTCCAAGGTTATTTTTTTTGGAAAATTGAATTTTTTTTTATTTTTAAAAACCTGGCCCCCTAATGAACACCAACTAACCACCATTATTCTTTTAGAGAATTTCACGAGCTTTAAAAAAATGTGTCTAGTATTTGGGAATCAGTGTTTTAGTATGATTATTTGAAAATATTAACTCAAACAAGCTTCTTCGAATATTCTGTGATGTATTTTTTACTTTACATTTTTAATATGTGTGCATCTTTTAGAATTTTTGCTCTGATTATTTTTGTTCTAAAATTCTAAATTGTTAGTTTTTACAGTATAACTGTACTATACGTAAATTCTGGTAAATTTACCAAATTTAATGTAAAATTACGTAAAAATTAAAAGAAAAAATTGATTGTTGAGAATTTTTTAGTTTTTTCTTTTAAATTGCTCCTTCAATCAATAAATAAATTTCATGAAAAAAATATAACCAAATATTGATTAATTCAAGGAGAAATTAAAAAAAAAAGAATTCTCCTGAATCTATAAAATTCTCTAAAAATTTGATTTTTACTTTGGATTTTAATTTTTTTAAGTTTACGTAAATTAATTTTTAAATTGAAAAAATAGAAAATCAGGATAATACGTCACGTTTCATGGCATTTAAATAGAATTAAGTTATAATGGAGACCAACAAATGGTACTCTAAAAATCAAATTTTTTTTTAGTTAATCGCATTTAAAAATTTACGATTTCATTATAATCAATTATTTTTGTTTTTTAGAAATTTTTGTTTGTGGCAAGACTTAAAATCTCAAGTTTTATTTCAAAATTTACTTGGTAAAATTCGGTTGCCAATTTTCGGCTTTAGCTTTTTTACTTCGAATACTTGAATTGTAAGCTTTTGATTTTGAACGCTAATTTCGAGCTTTATTTCGCCTAGACATGGCAAACCAAGTACTTGCCTGCTTACTATTTGACCAGGACCAAGGTTTTCAATAAACTCATTGAAAGGTTTTTCGTGCGGCAACTTCAACGCACCTGACCAAAGTCTTGGCTTTTTCTCTTCATCGGCCAACGACGGGCTTAAATTCCTATTCCTCAATTCGGGCAACATGCCGTACTCTTCGCTACGAGCGAATCCAAATCTTTTATTGCCGGTCAAATTTGAAGCACTGTTGCTCTTTTTGGACAAACCAAGGATCACCAAGGCCTTAGCCATGCTGGGCCTTCGCTTTTTATTTGCCGTCTCTGGCAAATTGTTCATCGGATTGGTCAACGCAGAATCCGACATGGTGCCATCATTCTTTTCGTTATTTCTCTTTTCGGTGATTTTGTTCAAATTTTTTGCAGTAGTACCAATTTGGTTGGAATCCTTGAGAGTCGATGCCACTGTCTCTGGTGCTGGCAGGTTATTTGATTCATAAGTGCCCTGGGAGTCTTGTACATCCGCCAAATTTTGTTTTTCTGAACCTTCTGAATCAAAAGTGCCAGCTGTTTTTGCTTGATTTTGGCAGTCAATTTTGGTCGAGTTTAGCACTGCGTTCTGGGTCCTTTGATTCAGCAAACGAGTAGAAAAAAGTCTTTCGGGCTTTGCTCCAGCACTATTCACACTTGTTTTGTTTATTTGAGCTTGGAATGTTTGAGATGAAGAATTTGCCAAATTGGTGGCTTCAGTCGAAGATGCTCTATTTAAATACAAGCTGTTTTCATCAGAGTCTATTAGGGGGTTCGAGGATGCTTTGATATAGGACTTTTTCGAATTTTCAAACTCTGGCCATGCACTGATTTTGTCAGTGGTCGGCGACATTTTTTGATTGGGCAAATGGTCCAGGCTGTAAGGCTGAATGTTTCTTTTTGCCATCAATTTGCTCTTAATTTCGTCACTGTTGGCACAGGTGACTCGTCTCTGGTTGGGATATTTGCTCGAGTTGTGCTCTTGGTCGCCATTCAAACCACCCAAGCTTTCGAATTCCCTGATGCCGTCTGTTGCGTATCCCATTTCTTGATCTCTTTGGTTCTGGTTGTCTCTGTCTCTTTTTAAGGGAAAATTGCTCATTTCCAAAGTTAGCCGACTATTTTTGTTATTTTGAATAGAACTTTCACTAGACTTGGCTGATTTTTTCGCCAGCCTAATCGATGTTTCACTATCCGATATAGAATTGTCTTTGTTGAGTTTTTTTTCCATCTTCAATCTCCGGGTTTTTTCAGCAATATCAAGTATAACTTTAAGATTTAAATTAGATTTGAAATTTATTTAAATTTGAAAGGATTTTTAAGTTATGAGAACACCTTTTTACTTATTGATCATGTTTTCATCAATTGATTAAAATAAAATATCAAATTTGATACTTTGAAGTTTTTTTCCATATAATTAAAAATTCTTTAAACCAAGCAAAACAATTAAAAATTTTGGGTTTTTTTAAAAAATAAAATTTTCAACATTAAAAAATTTAATATAAATTTTTTTTTCGTTTTTTTTTATTCAAAATTAAAAATTGTTATTTGTTTTTAAATAATGTAAAATTATATATTGCCTTAAATACTTTAAAAAAATAAATCTGGAAAAAGCTTCTAATTGCTAAAAAATTTTATTTTTTATTAAACGTAAAAATGTTCTTTTATTAAAAAAATCTTGCTATTTGAGAAAAAAAAGCAATCGTAAAGAATTTTGTATTTATTTCTCATTAAAATTTATCATATTTCTATTTAAATTATTGCAATTTTTGAACAGATTTAAAAGCTGAAAAAAAGATAACATACTAAATTTTGTATAAACATTAAAAATATTATTTTTGAATTACAATTTTAATTAATTATAATGAAAACCTTTTTTGAATTGTAATTTAAAATCCCTGAATATTATTTTGATAGAATATTTTTTAACTTTTTTAAAAGGTTTTAAGTTAATATTTATGATGTTTTAGAAATTTTCTCTTTAAAAAATATTTACTAAATAAATTTAAACATCCATAAATAATTTTTAAACTAAAAATTGCTTTAACAGGTCATCTTCCTTTTTCCAACAAAAAATCAAATCAAACACTTTTGTGTATTTCTGACTAAGTATCTCAAAAGTCAAAGAAACTTTTATTCTTAATTTGAAAATTAGATTTATAATTGTACGATTTTAAACATTTTTCTTTAAATTTTAAATTTTCAAAATTTTGATAAACATTTTTTTAAATCTTGGAAGCCAAGTGACAGATGAAACTATTTTAACTTGCACATGCACATGGTTTCATTGATATGTTAATAACAACTCAATTAGTTTAAGATTATTTTTTATTTTATTTTATAAATAAAGTTAAACTCACAGAAAACTTTTATAAAAATATCACAAAATCAGAATTTTAGTAAAATTGTTTGTCCATTTGATAAGACTTGATATAGCGAGATTAACGAAGCTAATAAATGGAGATAAAAATCTAATTTTTTTTACAAATTCCTTAATTAAATTTGTAAACACATATATTTTTTGATACTAAAATGAATAAATAATGTTAGACTTTTATAGCTAAATGGAAATATGGAAAATATTTTTTAATGAATCTTCTTTTTTAATCACATGAGAATAATTTCGCCGAGTCCAAGAAATGATTTTTTTAATTCATTTTTCACAATTCGAAAGTTAAGCGTTTTAGTTTTTTTACTTTCCAGACATTAATTAGAAAAATTTAAATCTTGGAATATCTACGTTTTCATAACTTTAAAAAAGGAGATTCAATAAAAAAATCCAATATTGACTTACCTAAATTAAACTCTTTAAAGTCTTAAAAATCTTTACCTAGCTTGTACGGTAGGATCGATTAAATTATTTATTTTATTTTATTTCTTATTAATAATTGTGAAAACTTCAATACAAAATAAAAATGAACTCCTTCTTACTAAACGAAAATTTACGATGAAATTACCTAAATTTAAATTCTATTTATTGGTAAATTTTGGACAATTTTTATTTTAATTTTTATCTTTTTTCCGAGAAATTAATTTTACGCCACCTTTTTGCCTTTTTTCTTCAAATTAATAAATAAATAAAAAATAAGAAAAATTCTTTGTTGAAGCTTTCCTTTAAAATGCTCTAAAAATCTAATGTTCAAATAAAATGAAAATTATTTTTGTTCATTTTGGTGTCGAAATTTGAAAAAAAAATATTATTCCATAATTAAGAACCATATTTTATTTATTTTATAAATTTTGTTTTTTTTTATAAATTTTGAGCAGAAACTTAAGATCTGGATCATAAAATTTCACTTGATACTTTTTTACGGTAGTCAAAGAAAATAAATAATTTAAAAAATCAGAGTTGATTAAAAGTCCCAAATTAAAGTCCAAGTCCATAAATACTTTGCCGTTTCAGGTATATATTGTGGCGGCCTAAGTTAAAGTCAAAGTCTGGACTTAAAAAAATAAAAGTATTTGACTTGGACTTGAAAAAAAAGTCCGAACTTGGCTTGACTTGAGACATGTGACTTTTAAACAACTCTAAAAAAATATCGGAAATTCTATTTAATAAATCCTTAAAAATGGTAATAAAAATATAAATCTGTTTTGTATTTTATGAAAGAGGAATCAATTTGATCTTTACAAAAAAGTTGACATTAGTCTCTAAATGCAAATAGAAATTCTTTATTATACAAGCGTTATAGTGTTTGATAACTTAGACAATTATTTAATTGATATTTTTAATTTTGCTAGATAATTCATTTTTTTGTAAAAGATAAAATTAAGTTAAAATGTCAACAGTGGTACTTGGCAGATGGTATTATCATGAAAGAAAAATGTCTTCATTAATTTTTTATTTTTTCATGCAACTAATTCTGAAACAATTATCCTTATGGGAAATATTGAGCCACATATTCTCAATAAGGAATTCATAACAAAAATTACAAGCTTATTTTAGACACATGTGTCAAAATTTCAACAAGAATAGCGTTCTTTTTCTTTCCAAAAAAGATATGAAAAAAATGTGCGAACAAATTAAAAATATCAAATATACTAAAAAATAAAAAGTTAAATTCAAATATGTTTATTCAAAGATAATTTGGAAGGTTGAGTCTCTCTTGAATTAGAAATTTTTGTTCTTAGTTTCTAAAAAAGTTCCAAACATGTGGTAAATATCAAATGAGTAGTGACTTACTTTCATCATTTGTTTCCTTGAGCTTGTCAACCGGAATTTGTGGAAGTTGGCGTCTACGGCTATTTAAGCTCCCGCTGTTTAGACTCTCTATGGATACACCAGGAGCTGGTTTGGTGTACAATTGCTCGGCAACTTCAATTATGTCAAAGTCGACCAGACGGTTCTGGAACATTTCGGGTGTAAGCGAAAATTCCAGCTAAAAGACAAAAATAGCTCAAAATTTTTAAATTCTTTTAAAAATAAACTTTTCCGATTATTTGCTTGTTCTGATAATTGATTATTTCTATTTGAATTGTCAATTCGTTCACTAAATTTTGGTCCACAGGCTCAAAAGTAAAGGCTTCGCTTACATGAGCTAGAGCAATCGGTTCTTCCAATTTGCACCTGTCACTTGTTTTGGCGAAAAGTTCTCTTTAGCAAAAAATGAATTATTTTGACTAAATAAAGAGCAAAAGTTGGAAGTTTGTTACTTTTTTAAAGAAGTAAAAATTTGAATTTTACAGAAAACACACTCTGGATGTATTTGCTGCTGATTGATTAACAGTGTCAGAATATTAACATAGAGTTTGCTCTCAATCGAATCATGAAATAATTTAAGCTAAGGAAATTAAGAATTTTAACGTGAAAAAAAAAATAAAAAATGTAAAAATACTTGAATTTTGCCTATGGATTTGGCCTGATCGAGTATTTTTTGATGGTTAGCGTTTGTTTTGGCAATGTTTGATTCAGCTAAAAAATAAAAAATTTTAGAAAAAGTCTGCGGATTATTATTAGCTACATTTAGATGATGTGTAAAATTTTTATTACCATTCAAAAGCGCATTTTTGATCTTATACTCGAGCAAGTAAAATTCTCTGATAGTTCTATTTCTGGCAGCGAGCAAATAAAATTTTGAAAGTATCATTTTTATTGTCAAACTATTAATCGGTTAGCTTTAATTTCCTTGACAACTTATTAAAAATTTATAATTAATTAATTAAAAACTTGGTTTGATATGCTTTGGTAAACAGTTGAGTTACCAAGGAGAAGTTAAGTAACTTGAGGGAAAAAGATTAATTTTGAGCAAAAAGTGCGTGCAAGCTTATTTATACTCGGAAAAAATGTATTTATTTTTTGAATTTTTGATTGAAATTTCCTATGCCTAAAAAATCTAAAATTAAAATGAAAAAATTCCCAACAAAATAAATTTGCTATCTCTTAAAATGAAATACATCAGAAAAAATCGAATTTAAAATTTAAATTTTTTGTAACAAAAGAAAATGCTTTTTATTACTAATTAAATTTTGAAATTGAAATAGATATTTTATTATGTTGATTTAGGCGGCCAGTTGAATCTGTTCATATCCTCGATCAAGGCCGTGAAATTTAAAACAATTTCAATTATTTTTAGATTTAGACATTTAAAATGCTTTTAAAAATATCAAAAAAACTACTGAGACACTCGTACCAGTCTTAATCAATGTTAATCTTTTTTTAAAAAGATATTTTTTTGGCTCACATGTGATCACGGATCAGGACTGCAATATTTTTTAATTAACAAATAAATTTTTCAATATTTTTTATTATTTAAAAAATGACATTTCTTAGTCAATTTATATGCTATTTAGGCAGAAAAGATTTTCTTTTTCGATTTGAATGGGCGTGAAAATTGAATTAATATTTTTTTATGAAATTGTCACTGCAGAAATTTAGAAACTTAAACATATTTTTTTACTTGAAGTGGAAAATTTCTAAATTCGTTGACTTAAACTATTTGGGCTAAATTCACAAGAATTAAGTCCTTTGAAAAAAATTTTTGCTTCTAATTCAAATTTACTAAAGGCTGTGTCAATTAAATTGGATCTTTAATTTATTAACCTTAAATAAATTACTAACGGTGAATAGTAAACGATTGAGCTAAAATTTTTAGATAAATCCTAGATATATGAAAAATTTCATTCAAATAAATTAGCAAATTTTCGTTGAAAACAAAATAGATATTTTATTTCAAAAATAAATGATTCAAAATTCAAAATTCATAAAAATAAATAAAAGAGCTAAATTTTTAACAGTTTTTCAATTTAAAAGAGAATTCTTGTTGACCTTTTTTTCTTGAGATTTAATTGAAACAAAAAAAATTTTCGACTTGATCTATCAATGGGAAAAACTTTTGCCAGATTTTAATTTTTGCTTTTTTTAAAAGATTTTGTTCTATCATAAAGGTTGTTTTTTTTTCTTCCTTTTTTAATTCAAATTTTAATAATAAAGATATTTTTAGAAAAATTTTTCACTAGTTAATTTTTGCAGATTGTTTTCCTAATAGTCTTCAAAAAATATGAATCCCAAAATTCACTCATATTTGAAGGAAACGAAATTATTGATTTGATGGAAGATTCTGAAAAAAGGTCTTCTAAAAACATAATGTATTTTTTTATTTAAAATTCAAAAAAAATTAAAGGTCTTTCTAGTTAACGTGTTTGACTTTATATTTCTTTTATTGTAAAATTTGTGAAAGAAAATAAAAAAGAAAATAACAGCAACTTTTTGAGTTAATTCTAAAAGTGATTTGTAAGTAAAAACATAAAAATAAAATTTTTTATCAAAATTTATAATGCACAAATAATTGAAAAGTTGCCAAGAATAGTAACCTTATACTTAATAAATAGCTTTTTGTCCTTATCACTTTAAATTTTTCCCGATTGAGCTTTACTGCATGGATATAAGAAAAGACTGCTAAAGATGTTCGCTGTACCGGACTAACAATGCTCCGAAAATTTTTTATCCAAAAAGTGTTTCCACTTATTTCAATTTAATTGTCACAAAAAAAATATCACTAGTTTGAATGTTATTCAGGGGTCTTTATTAAAAAAAATTAAATTTTTTTGAAAAAATTTGTTTAGTACATTTTAAAGTATATCCGAAAAAATTTAAATCAAGGAAACTAGTCTGACGACAACCAGCTTCAAATTCAAGTTCCTTCCTCAAAATCAGAGTCAAAAATGCGCTTTTAAATTTTAAAATGCTAAATAAATAGATTTTATTCAAGAATTGATAATTGGCATTGATTAAAAAATATTAATTACAAAAGATTAATTACTAAATTTTTAAAATGTAAAAAAGTATATAAATCCATATGGAGCAAGGCAGCGAATTACATAAAAATTAAACATTAAAAAAAAACATTTAATACGATTCAAATAATAGCTAATTTAAATATTTTTTTCCCTACTAGCCAAAGGCACTAGATACTCGCGCAGCGATGAAGTAATCGATTTGAATATAAAAAAAAGACTGCCTATGCAACTGTGGCACGGTTTTTCATCAAAACCGCAATCGTCTTGGTCATCAATGCGGCACAAGTTTATCACATGAACATTATATTCAGTCTTCATTATTCTATCAAGCTCTTCTTGGTCAATGTAAGGAATGGAACTGTACGAATAGCTAGGCCGCATTCTATGATGCTCGGCAGACAGCAAATTTCTGCCTCTACAGCCTTTGCCACAAATTGGTGTCGATGGATTGCTCAAAAAGCTGACCGACTTGAAGTTTTTTTTGCCAAGCAACAGGCCTTCTTGATTTCTACCAACACTGGACGGTGTTTTTAAATCAACATTGAACAACTGCATATTCGGCGTCCTGATAAAACTAGACGCCGAACCAATGCTTTGGCAAATAATAAAACTGCCTTCAAAATTAATCACAGACTCTTTGGGTTTTTTTGCCCGCACCAAAGCATTTCTGACTCGTCTTGGCTCGCTGTGAACCGGAGTGTGATACATGTGCATGTGCTGGTCCCATTTGGATAGACTGGGTGTCGATGTGGATGTGACTGTGATGACAGGTATTCGATTTTTTACTCTTACTTGAAGCGATCTGACAAAAATGACAATTATGAAAATTTTTTTCCATCTAAACCTTGCTCTCATTCCTGTTTCTAGAGTTTGAGTAAGAAGATCTTGCTTGGTATTCTTCCTATAAATACAAAGAATGTCTTCGTCACTGAACTCATCTATATTAAAATTTTCACATACATTATTATTTGAATCGTTTAAAAGCGTTTGGCTACAAATTGACGAGTTAAAGACAGCCAAGGGTGCTGATATGTCAAACACATTTTCTCTCAATGAACACATTACTGACTTAAAGTGTTGCGTTAAGACTAAAATTATGCAGAATTTTACTTTAAAGCGCAGTCACTTTACTAAAAATGACTTTTTAAATTTTTAAATTTAAAATTTTTTTTTCAAAATGCATGCTTAAAAAAACGCTTTTTCTCTGACTCTACATTTAAGACACATAAAGACAACATTTAGACAAGAATCAAAATTTGACTAACCGTTTCTCAGGCTAATACTTGATTCGGCTTCCTGTACATTGTGAAAATTATTTGTCCTAATTTTTAATAAAATTTTAATTAAAAAAAATTTTTTTTCTTCTTTAAGCGTCTTTCGAGACAAAACCTGTCAATTAAGTGAAATAATACGACTCTGGGTGTAAATCATTAAAATTAACTCTAGAAGACCATTTTTTTTTATTCCCGCAATCAGAACTTTATTATAAATCCACGATTTAAGAAAAAAGTATTTTAAATTTACGATCTTTGGAGTGAAAAAAAACACCTATATAAAATAGCCTCATGACTTTCCGGATAGATCCAAAAGCTGACAGTATTTTTAAATTGAGCATTAAAAAAGACAGTGAAGCACTTTATAGTAAAAAATACCATTCAGCCATAAAAATGTCATTTATGCGATTTCAATACTTAAATGTCACTAAAGTCAAGTAGATAATTTTAAAAAAATTTTTGCATTCAAATTAAAAACTAAATATAAGCAGCAGAAAAAAATTCTATATGCCAAGATTTAAATTGTCTATTTGGCTTTGGTAAACGTTCTTTATGGAGAAATTAAAAAAAAGGCGAATGATTTTAATGGTAAAAAAAAGAGACAATTTTTTTAAGAAAAAAAATCAAATTGAAAATATGTTTCAAAAAAAAGAAAAAGATCTGTCAAATAATTAGTCAATACTAATCAAATTAAGGCAATGTGAAATTTTAGTACAAAAATTATTTAATGTTTTTATAATTATTTTTCAATTTGTGCAAAATGGTTTTGTAAACAGTGAAATATGGTAAAAATTTGTACAAACATTCTCGGTAAAATACAAACCATCAAAAAACATTTGATTAAAATATACAATCGATTTCAGAGTTTTTTAAAAGCGTAGAATTCGTTTGTACACATTTGTACAACATTTCACTATTTTTAGAACCATTTTTTTACAATTAGAAAAAAAATTATTACGATTTTCTTTTTTGTACTAAAATTTCACATGTATCAAATAATTTGATCAAAATTTTATTTTTTTTTAATTTTGGAGTAAAAAGTATTAGAATTTTTTTTGTCTTTTTCATTCTCTATTATAATTTTTCTCTTTTTTTTAATTAGTAAGTTAGCAGTGCTTGCTGTGACATTCTAACAAGAATATCTGAGCCCATTACTGCTTGGCAGTGTGGAGCTGAAGAATTGATATTCCATTGTAGGTCCACTCTATTTAAAAAGAAAACACGTCGGGCAGTCACCGCACTTGCAAAATCGTTTCTTACTTTTGCATGGAAGCTTTCCCTGTACATTCTCATGCTATTGCCTCTTTCTCTTCTAATACTGATAAAGGGACTCTAGTTAGCTGAGCATTTTCCAATCCACTTATAGTTTATGCATTTCAATCAAATCTCCTCTCTCTCTCCTTTCACTTAGTTTTGTTAGCCCCATCTTCAACAATCTCATTTCATAGTTCATGGCTCTCAAAGTCAAAGGTGCTTTTGTGGCGCGTTCCCGGACTTTTTCTAATGCATCCATCCATCTTTTTACTTGGATTCCACACTTGCACCGCAAACTCTAGATGAGGTCTTACCATGGATGTATATCATTTTGCCCACAAGTTTTTATCTCTACTATCAAATGTTCGCTTAAGCATTCCTAGGATCTTATTTGCTTTTGTACATGCACTTTTTACCTGAGCAGTCCACTTAAAATCAGATGATACCATCACTCCTAAATCTCTCTCTCAGCTAGTAACCTCTAGTAATACATCCCCATTCTCTTCATTGGTATGAGTTATGCCTCTCATTCAATCGTCCAAAATGCATGACTTTACATTCTTAAGCACACAAACCCATGCCCCATACTTTTATCTATTCACAAATCGCATCTAAATCTTTCTGTTACCTCATTTTTTTATAAACTTGATTAACAATACATTTACATTTATTGTTTATTTTTTATTTTCTCTTTTTAATTTATTCTCTATTTTTCTGGTTCATCTTTTGCTTTATGAAATATCTATTGTTAAAATTCTTCTGTGAATTGAGAAAAATTTTACTTTTTTGGCCAAAAAATTTTGATAGAGATTTTAGATCCTGAAAATCTGAAATTATGGTTAGACTTTGGTACAGAGTTATTTTTAAGTCACAAGTCAATTCAAAAACTGGCTGGACTTTGAAAAAACTTTAATTTTAATTTTTTGACTTGACTCCACCGTGTGACTTACAAAACAAGTCTGCTTTTGTACAAAGTCTGGTCTTTTTAAATTCTGCTCAGACAAAGTGCTTTTGGAAAGTTATGGTGATGCATTATATTTTTGCTTTTATAATTCGAGAAAGCAAAGAGAAAAAATAATTTTAATTTTTGAAAAAAATCTTTAAATAAAATTGATTTGGTTGATCAAAAATTCAACAAAAAAAGGTCTTTCAAAAAAAGATAATTTATATGGTTTACACTCAGATAAGATTTTTTTGTTACAATTTTGAGGGGTCTTGTTTCTATAGGATACTTGTAATTAATTAATATTTAATTAAAAAAATTCTATCTACTTTAAGCGTCTTTCCACAATGAGATCAATTTGAGCTTCTTGTTTCGATTTGTTAATGATCGAGTACACTTCGTCAAAGCTGAGGCCCCTCAACAGTTTGCCATTCCATTTGACTATTTCATCATTTACTTGGAGTCGGCCGAAACTGTCGGCTATTGAGTCTTTTTTTAGCTTGACAATGTAAGCACTTAGCTGATGGGTGATCGGATCGGGCCTGCCCCCGATCACCTTCATTCCGAACGACAGAGATAGATTGAAATCAGTGGCTGAGTCGATGGTCGAGTTGGATGATGAGTTCACAACCGAGTTTGTGTTGATTATCATTGATTTTTTAAGAACTACATGTCCTATCATTTTTTTGCCATCTATCGAAAGTTTCCAATCACTTGGCTAAATTAAAAAGAGTTAAAAATGACTTTATAAATTTATTATTGGCAAATGATTGAATAAAAGCTTTTTAAATTAAATTCTATTTCTGAAGATAATGCTTTTTTGTTGTCAAATTTAATCTAATAAAAGAGCTTTACAATTTGATAAATCATTTCACTAAAAAAATATTTCATATAAACTGGATTTTTTTCAAACGTAAGAATATGTTTTGAAAATTTAAAGAAAAAATAGCAAAAAAATTTGAAATTTTTTATTTAAAGAGAAGCATTGTAGCATTGAAAAGTAAAATTGAGAAAATTTTGTTAGACCATTTTCCTTTTTGTTTAAAAAGAACTTTTTTTCTAAAGGAAAATGTTTAATGCAAAATAACAAAAAAAGAAAACATACAAAAGGATAATCATGTTAGCTCTAATTGAATATCAAAAGAATTTATTTTTGATTAATTTTAAAAATTAAAATCTCTTTATTCTATAGACATAAAAAATATCAATAGAACAAAGAATATTTTCACATTTTTGCCAAAAAATTGTTTTCATTTATTACATCGATATAAATCAAAATAAATTTTATACCAAGATTACTTTGCATTAACTGATTTCATCGCGTCGGGCCAACTACCCGACCGTCCAAGAATTATAAAAAGTTACAAAGAAATCACCAAAGCAGAAGAAACTCAAGGGAACTTGAGTGGAAATCAAAAGTAATGACCCTATGCTCCACAAGGAGTCAATAAGAAAAAAACTCGAACTTCTTCCAAAGAAAAACATTCACTATCAAAAGAAACTATTCTATATTTGGTCAAAAGGACCCTTTATACTCGATTAAAAAAATTCTTCTATACAAAAACGTAATTTTGATACAAAACAAATGTAAAAATTACAAAAATTAAATTATTTTATAACTCTAAAAGAATTAGGAAACAATTCGAATCATTCTTGTATTCAAATACGGTACTGGGTCAAACAATGGTTATCTCTGAAAAGAATGCCAAAAATGTGTCTTACATTCCTTTCCAAAAGTTGTACAAATATTTTTTTTCTATTCTCATGTGAAAAAAGCTTTTAGAAACTGATAAAAGCCTAAAAAAAACTCACGCTATATCCTTGGATTAACTTTGATCAAGAAAAATCCAGTCAATTTTAGTTTCATTGTCACTCAATATCAAAACAGCCAAAAAAAACAAATAAATTTCTTGTATTACAGTTTATTTTTAAATTTTATTAATTTTAATTTTAAACAAATAAATAAAATAAACTGTCCAACATTCAAATAATTAGTATCTTAAATGAATTATTCCAATTTTTTAAAATAAATTATTTTATTTTTCTCCTTCAGTAATTATTATTATTTCATTAAATTCAAATTGAATTTTAAAATACTTTGAACGATGCAACCATGAGGCTGAGAATTTTTATCATTCGACTCAGTTCAATTAAAGAAAACTAAATAATTTTTTATAAAAAAGCAATTAATGAAGAATGCTACATTTTGAGAAGAAATTTTAATTTAATTTAATAATTAATAGAAAGATTCAATAATTTTAAATTCTAGCTTTAAATGAATCTAGACAATTTCAAATTTAAAAAAAAAATAATGTTGATCAAAAACAATCACAAATTTTGTTATATTAATAATAATATATTTAAAAAACAACTAAAATTACTTTTTTTTATCACTAAAATAAAATTATTTTATAAACAGGCATTTAAATAGTAGTTTTGCTGAAAGAATGGAGACTTAAGACACTTAAGCAGTAGCTAAATAAAGACCAAAAGAAAGAAAAAAAGTGTCCAGTATTTTGGAGTTTAGAAGTCATTTTAGGATATTTAAATTTTTTTACCGACCGGAAGGTTTTTTTCTTACTAAACAAAACATTTTCAAAAAAGAGCTCTAAAACATGCTTCTGACCGGAGTTGAAAATACTCAACGGTCATTGAATTATTCAATTTTGAAAAAGTGAAAAAAACGCATTTTTCGGCTTTTTTCTAAACGATCTGGTGTCCTGGATTTTTTGAGGACCCGGTCAACCAAGGACTCTTCATTCAATAAGCTTGCCTTTAGCTTTTACAAATGGAAAAAAGCTTCAAAAATCGCAAAGTTATGCGACTTGAAAACAAGTTAATTTTGACCAAATACAAAAACTTCACTTTCTTTCAATTTAGTCATAAATGATGTAAACAAAATTAAAATCGCCAAGTAAAATTGGAGGTTAAATAACAAAAATAACAATAAATGCTCCTATCAACCTCATCATCAATCAGCCCTTAGTCTTTTATTCAAAAATTTCAAAAATTTTTTCTACTTACAGACAAAAATTTGTTTATTTTATGCGCCAAAATTTCTTCCTTTGGCAAATCTTGAACCAAACAATTATTGACCATAAAAGAATGTCTTTGTTTTTTAGCAGCCAGACTGGCACTCTCAAATTCCATCTCATCATTAGTGGTGTACTCGGTTGTAGAGCGCAATTCCTCATCTAAATCATACTCTTCGTTCTCATCTTCTTCATCATCGTCCAATTCCTCATTTCTGTTATTCACTGCATTGCTTTCAATATCAGCCAATTCGACGTCATCACTCTGATTTTCATCATCGGACAAATTGATAGACCGCTGTTTTAACTCGGCCAAAAGCCTATGCTTAATGGTGTTTGTGTCTACAGGAAGCGCCGGCAACACAGGCTGCTTGCGAGCCTTGGTCGGCTTATCTAAACTCGAATTTTCTCCTGACACATTCAACTCTTCCAATTTGGTCTGTATTTCCTCTAGAGTTTTGTCCGCCAAACTTGTTCCATGCTGCAATTTTGTCGCCTTTATTGACACTTCTTGTTGTTGCATCTCTTTCTCCTTGAGCAAAGCATTCAGCGACTTTTCCCTTTGGTACATTGAACTCTCATCTAAGTCCACTTGAGCCAGTTCGCTCAAGTTTGAACTGCTATTTTTCTGGCTGGAACTGCGGGACACTTTGTATAGCAAGGTTGGATCAGCGATTCGTTCTGCTTTTGAGCGGCTAATCATCGAAATGGACGAGCCCGGCGATGAGTAGAAGTTATCGCTGGACAAGTGTTTGTTCAGCTCTTGAGTAGATGCGTGTTTGTTAGATGTGGAATTTGGCAGAAAACTTGGCTCGGTTGGCTCCTTGAAGTAGCTGGGTGGATTGGTCAGAGAGGCCTGTTTGACCAGGGTCATCTTGAGACGGCCTGATTTTCTTGGCAAGCTGTTCGTTGTATTCAAAGGTGACTGCTCGTGGGCCAACGATGAGGACTCGTCTTGTGACAACTGTTTTATTCTGCTCAGATTGGGCAGTTGGCGTTTTGAGCTTGTCGGGTTCACGTGACCGGTTTCGTTTGCTGGCATCACTTCAGTTGGGTTCTTTTTTCTCTTCAAAAGTGTAGTTTGTAGTAGCTCGTCCTGTTTTTTCTTGCAGTCCGAGCACATCCATATTTCCTTTGGAAAAGCTTAGATTGGTTTTAAGATAAGAGGGCTTAGATGCCTACCTTGGTTTTGGTAATGTATTTAACTGAGCACCGTATACAACAACGTGATTTACAACTAAAACAAACACGACCAACACTTGAATTGGTAAATTTTATTTTTTTGCATATATCGCACACGTTGCCGGTATCCACTGAACCGTAACGTTGCTTTGATTCCTGGGCTATGTCGCTAATGGAATGACGCTGCGGCTTTTTCAATTTAATCTGATCAACATGAGACAGCGAATTGTTACTGCTAGTCAGGGTACTAAAATTTTGATTTGTGTTGCTCCTAGAATCACAATGGCAAATTTAGAACAAGAGTCAAAAAGTTGGAAAATTGTTTTAAATTTTGAATTAAATAAAAACAGAATTTTTTTTATTAACTTGATAAAATTAACTTTAATAATCAGTTTTAAAAGATTGCTTGATTTCTCATTTGATCTAATTCAAATAATTCAAAATTTTAATTAGTTATAAATTGGATTTATTTTGAAATTTTATTTAGAAATTCAAATAAAGAATAAATTAAATAAGTTTGTTCAAAAATTAATCTTTTTAGTCGGAATTTAGTAGTAGAACAATAAAAGCTATTAGACAAGTAATTGAAGATTTACTATTAAATCAAAATATTACTTAAAACTTAACCGTACTCACACTTCTGCATCTTACCGCATAACTCAAGATATTAGTTCACAAAATAAAATCAGAAAAGAAGAAGACTCCAAATTTTTGATATTATCAAAGAAACGAATTGAAAAATGATATTATAATCTAAACATTGCGGAAAAAATATATAATTTGAAACCCTCTAAGAAAAAAATGCTTTTGAATTTTGAAGCAAAGAAAATTATCCAATTTTTTTTTCGATTTAAAAATTTAAATAATTTTAATATTCAATTTTCGATAAATTTTTTTATCTAATTCAAAATAATATTTTGTTTTTAATTTATTTGACTTTTTAAATTTGTATAACTTTTTGTTCAAATTCAAATTGGAAATTTGTTTTTATTCGAACACTTATTCAATTATCTTGAAAACTTGAATTTTATTTACAAATATTATTAAATTTTAAAAAATATTTAAATACAATATCAAATGCAATATTCGATTTTCAACAATATTAGACATATATACTGTATTAATATGACACAAGGATTTTGGGGGAATTTACGTGAGAAAATGTAATTTTACAAAAATTTTCGTAAATTTACCAAAATTTACGGCATTGTGGAATATCATACAAAACTTCAAATACAAAAATAATTAAAATTAATAAAAAAAATCAGCACTTAATAAAGTATTGATTTGCCTCAAGGATTTCTGGTAAATTTACGAAAATTTACGTAAATTGTAAAATCGGTTTATATACCACTCAACAAAAGCAAATATAAATGTAATTGAAAAAGTCCAGAAACGTGCAACTAAATTGGTCAAATCTTTAAGGAACAAAATCGTACGAAGAAAGGCTTAAATCGCTGGATCTAATGAACTTGGAAGAGCGCAGAACAAGAGGAGATTTTATTCAAATGTTCAAAATTGTAAATGGCCACGAGAAAATCAACTTAGTTAATGGAGTGAACTTTGCTAAGAATTTGAAAATGAATCTTAGAAGAGAGCACAACAAAAAGCTTGTAAGAGAGATAAGTAAACGGGGTTCATACAGGTATAATTTTTTGACGAACAGAATTGTGTCAGGATGGAATGAATTGCCAAAAAGTGTTGTTACGCAGAAACAGTCAATAGTTTCAAATCGGGTATTGATAAAGAAGTTTTTGGTTTGGTGCATAGAAAGCGAGGAAAGAATGCCACAGCTCCACTGGAGCTAAACGTCGCTCGGCGTAAGTATAGAATCATTCTATACTGCAGTTCTAATTACTACTACTACTAATACTACTACTATAAAAGTTAATTCTCATTTTTATTTAGATAATAAAAATTGTAATCAATAATAAATTACTGTGAATGTCTGAAAAATTGAACGCTTTTTAAATATTTAAAAAAAAATAAAACGCAATCAATTGGCACAGATTTTGCAGACTTCCACAGTAATTTCTTATATTTTTATTACCTAAATAAAAAAGAGAATTAACTCTAAGAACAAAAGTTAATATAAAGTTAAGTTGTTTCACTTTTTTTCATCTGCAGAACAAGTTTTTGACCATTGCAACAAAAGTTATATAATTTTCTTTTTTTATGGAAGTTTTGTTTGAAATTTCACAATGCCACATTTTAGTTAAATTGTAAAAGGGTAAAAAAAAGTGGATTTTTGGCTAACTTTTTTAAATTCAAACTTACTAATAATAAACATGAAAAAATTTTACGTAAAATTCTTTAATTACCTTAAAATTAAGATGAAAAAATGGTAAAGAAAGTAAATATATATTTTTTTAATTTTTAAATGATTTGACAACGTATAGACAATGAGAATATTATAAAGTAAAAATCCTTTCTCTACTTTTTGAACTTTGTCTAAATTTTTGTTTATTTGGCCCTGTTCCTTTTTGTACTTTTTGATAATTAAAATCAAGATTTGAATTAATTAATAGTTTAAATATTAATTTTAATTTTAACTTATAGTTCTCTAATCTACAATACTAAATATAATTATTTAAATAACCAAAAAGTACAGAAAGTTCAAAAAGCAAAATGGTTTTTTAATAGTTAAATCTCATTTTCTATCCATGGATTTGACCATTCACGTTCCTTATTGATTACAATTTTTATTACCTAAATAGGAAAAACAATTAACTTTTATCAACGTAAATAAAATGTAATGTAAATGTAAGTACGTACCGGTAATAAGTACCGATTTTTTAATTGATTTTTACAAAATTTCACTACATTTACTGGAATTCTGGTAATTTCTCGCAAATTTATAATAAGCCCCATCTATTCTATGTCTTAAAAATAATTTTCCGTTTTATTTTTGTTTAATTTTACCCATTTTATCTAAAAAATTTTATTTATTTTTAATCAATATAGAACATAAATATAGTACTAGTAAAATTAATAGTAAATAATTACTGCCAAACTATCGGGTTAAGCTTGTTTGAAGCTTCGAATGTTTCCTAAGCCGTTTGTTTACAATTAACGGTGTACTCAAATAGACTATTCCAAATAATAATAACTACTTTATTTGTAAGGAAATGATATCGTGGCATGCAATATTTTCATTCTTCTCTAAAAATGTATATATCTAATTAATTTTAATCTTTTCAATCAAATATACTTATTTATTTTGATTTTTGGTAAATTTAAATCTAAATTCTTAAATGATCTTAACATTATCATCAAAATATCTTCTAAATTAGAAAACATGAGAAAAAAATCTTACATTTAATTTCAATAAAAATTCAAGATCATATATTTTAACAGAAGTTGACAGACAGAAAATTCTCTCAATACTTAATAATTTATTATATACTACTTAACAGATACTACAAACGAGGATTGGAAAATACTTATTTATCTTAAAGCCTTATAGACTTATCTCTTATTTCTTAAATTTTTTGTAAACCGTGGGCGATTTTGTAAAATTCAGTACAAAATAACACAAAAAAATGATATGAATAAAATGAATTGAATAACTTTATTCCTTTAAGTTCAAAATTAGTTCCGTGAAATGCCAAAGTGTGCTAATGGTGTGTAAAATCTTTGAGGTCCTGGAAAAAAATTTATTAGATTTTTCTCCATTTTTAATGAATTTTACAAAATAATCACTCGCTTCCTCTTTTTTCTTTCCAGGCTTATGGAATGCAAAGTTTTATTTAAAATTAACTTGATTAACGTTTATCAAATTAATTATAACAAAATTTTGGTTTTTAACATAAAAAATTAAAAACTTACTTAAAAATATCCTTCATGAAATTTTCAACATCTTTTTAAAAACTTGAAAAAATTTTTAATTTTTTTTGTTATCTTTTCTATTTAATAATCCAAAAAATATATCATTTAAAAAAATAAAACTCAAAAAATTAAATTATAATTGAAACTGTAATGACTTTCTAAGGAATTTTTTCTATTTGAATATTAATGAAAAATTAATGATTGTCTAAGGAAAATTTGTTTGGTAACTTTCTTCTTCAAAATTTCATCATAAAAATCTTTAATTTTTCAATTATTTTGTAATAATTCTTTAAAGAATCAATTATTTTTCATTACTTTTGTGTTGACTGGGACATGTAATAGCGATTATGTTATTTCTGGTAATGGTACTAAATTAAAAATTGCTCTTCCCAAAAATTTCAAAAATCAAAAATTTTTAAATTTAAACCTCATTTATTTATTAATTTAAATTTTAAAACAAAATCAATTTACAGATGATTAATAACAACGTCAATCCGACGTTCGCCGAGCTATTTGAAATAGTTAATTTGGAAACATCTTGTAAAATTGAAATTGATTTTGAAAAAAAATGATGATTTAATGATTAAAATTTGAATTAATTTGATATTTTAATTTAATGATTTTTACAAAACAAAAGATATTTAGAAATTATTTTTTCTCTTTTGGTTCGAAAAAGATTCCGTGAGAATTAATTTTTTTGCTCCTGAAAAAACATTCAACTTCTTTGTCCCGTATTTTCGGTAGAATTATGCCTCATTTAAAGAAAAAAAATTTGTTTTCCTTCTAATCGATTTTTTTACCATTCGTTTATAATAATTCTTTTTAGCTCTTATTTTTTTTTGATTAAAATGAAATACAGAATAATAAATTACTTCTTAATTATTTTTTAAACGATACTGAATTATTCTTTTTGTTATTTTGTGTTTTTTCTTTTTTTTAATTTTGCAAGATTTAAAAGTAAAAAGTGTTTATTTACTTAAAAAAACAAGGCACTTGAAGCAAGTGTTTACATTTATAATAAACTAATTTTAAAGATTTTTTTTAAATTTTAGTATCCTGGCAATTCTCATTATCTTCTATTAGCAAAATCTTAAGAAAGGAGACACTCTCGTTATGTTCATTAGAATTATTATTAAATCAAATAGTTGTTGCATAAAATATCAAAAAGATATAAAGTGGATTGAAAAATCAACTTTTTATTTAAAAAAAAATTAATGTTTTCTAATCGCTAGCGCAATATTTGTCAATAAATTTTCTTTAAAAAATAATAATAATAATTTTTTAAGATCTAATAATTAGAATAATATTTATAACTAAAAAAAAATATTTTCTCATGTGATGAAATAAACAAAAATTAATTAAAATAAAAATATAACATAAATTTAAAGATTGTAATTAAAAAGCATAAGTTTTGAAAATATGTGTTTCAAATCAGATTTTTAAGTTTTAAATATTAAGAAAAATTAATTTTAATGAAAATCAATAGTATCAAACAATAATATTGTCTCTATTTTTCAAAGTATTAAACAAGATGTCTCTATTTATTATTAGCTAAAAATTTGCGAAAAAAAATCTTTTTTAAATGCACTAAAATTGATATCATAAAAAATTATTAAAAATTTTACTGTATTAACTGTTTTTACTTGGTTTTAAATGGGTCCTTATAATTTTAAAAAATTAGACTTTTATTGGATTAAAAAAATTCATAAAATATAAATTTAAAAAAAAATACAAAAATTTAAAAACCATTTTTTACTAAGCTTGAATTAAAAACAATAATCAAAAATAATTTTAATTTAACTTTGCATTAATTAATCAAAATTTCGAGAATTCTTTTTCATGATATCCTTTAATTATAGCAGAATCTAGTAAACTCTCACAGCTCCAATTAAAATTTTCGTTTTCGGTCTAAAGTATAATTTTTTTAAAATTATTGATTAATTTCGGCATAGTTAAATTATGTCTCTTCTTTTCTGTCAAAGTATTAGAACTGATTTTCAAGAATCAGCTTTTGAATTGAAAAATATAAATTTAAAACTCATATATTTTATAGTCTGATTTAAAATTAATGAAGAATTAATTACTGAATTTCCTTATACATTTCATAAATAAAATAATTCAAAAGAGAATATTTTGGATTTTGAATGGAAAATGAAAAATTTATTCAAAGCAAAATTTTAAACTTTGATTTTTTGCAAACAATGCATACAATTTTAAACTACACAATTAACTAAAATATAAAATATTGATAAAAAAGCATTTTCTTGTGATTTTTTTAAAATAACTTATGAAAATTAAATGGAGCAAAAACTCAAAGTTAACTCAAATTTAATAAAATTGATATTTAATTTTTAATAAATGTATCAATTTATAAAAAAATAAAATCTCATTTTAAAATAAAATACAAAAAACACAATTAAGTTTTTTTTCAAATCATTTTTAATAAAATATTGAAATTAACTCAAATACTCTAACAAAATTCACCGTCTCAAAATTAAAACTTATAAATTAAAATTTAGCTTAAAATTTAATTTTTAAAAATTTATTTAATTTTCGAAACAAAATTGAAAATCTTCATAAAAAAATTTTCTCTTACACAAAGTAACACAAAAAACGAATTTTTCCTTTTCGTTTTGATATTATTATTAAGTCACGTTTTTAGAGGCAATTTCTTCGTATCAAAGACTGCACTTAATTTAAATTGAGGAAATGCGTTAAAAATTGTTTTTTGGAATAATTTTTAATCTCTCTTTTAAAAGCCTTTTTTTTGTTTGTTTGTCTGCAATATAAAGTAAATGATAAAATTTAAATGACCATGCTCAATAATCATCATTTAAAAAATTAAAGTATTTTTGATTTTTAAATTTTATTGTAGAATCTTTTTTTCAAAATAAATATTCAATGTTTAACTAAATTTTTTATGTCTGCAAATCTCTGCAAAAATTTTATGCATGTAGAATTATGCACAATAATTGGGATATGGTTTAACATGGTTTGTTTTAAATGAAAATTTGACTCTGCTCTTTAATTTTATAATTAAAAATGCTTAAAAATCTTTTTATTAAAGATAATTTTTGAACAATATCATGAAAATTTGATTGTCTAAGTGACTTTAAAAATGAAAAATTTCAAAATTTAATTACAAATACTCAATTCACTCTGAAAAGTAAACTTAACACAATAAATCCTTCACAAAAAGCACGATTATCTTTTAACTTTTATCTTTTGTCAGGAGAATAAATTCATTTTTTAAGCTAAATACTTCAAAATAAAAATTTTTTATTTATTTTTATATAAATATTTATTTTGTTTAGTTTTCTTTAATTGAACTGAGTCAAATGATGAAAAATCTCAACATTAGGTTTTTATTAATCAAAGAAGGAGAAAAAAATATATTTTAAAAAATTTGAATAATTCATTTTAGATACTAAAGATTTGAATTTTGGACAGTTTTGTTTTATATATTTGTTTATCTGTTTCGAACTAATTCTCCTTAAGATTAAAAAATAAAAATAAAATATAATGTAAGTAATGCAAGATGCAACATCTTAAAAGAATAAAAGAAAGTAACTCCAAAAAAGTAATGTAAATCTAAAAATGAAAGAATGAATGATTAATAAAAATTAAAAAAACTAATTTAATTTTAAAAAATTCTTAAGTCAAGTCCGTGACTTGACTTTGACTTTGTGACCTATGCACAAGTCTGATCAAGATATAGCTTCTTGAGTGATTAGAAAAGAAATCAGAGAAAGCTTTTAAGTAAATCTCTTATAACCTTTCAAAACTTTAAATTTTTTCATTTAAACATACTTATTTAAAAAAAAATCAATTTTATTTTTATTTGGTAATAAATTTTACTAAAAAATTTACATTTTTATATTTTAAAATAATTAGATTTCCAGAATTGAACTGAATCAAATGAAAAACTTTGCAGCATCAAAATTATATTACCCGATGCCTTTTATAATAAAATTTTAATCTTTAAAAAAATTCAAATAAGTCATTGAAGATACAAAAAATTTTTTTTGTCAAATTTAATAAAGATAGAAAATAATCATGAAAATTTTTAATTTACAGTTTTCTTTAGGTCATGAAGATCATGTGATGATTTGATCACCAAAAAGCTGAATAACAGTTTTTTTTTTTAAATTTTCATTTTTTAGTTTATAAATATTTGGTGATCAGCTTTTTGTTTAATTAGACCAATATGATGCCAACGGTGAAGCCAATGATTACATCTTTTGATGATCAAATGTTCGCATAGTCGACATGACTCATCTTTTATTTATTATGTAATTTACTTTTCTATATCTAATTTTTGAAGTTATTTTTAAATTTTTAACGATACTATCTTATTTTTAAGCATTTATTTTTTAAATATTTACTTTTATTTTTAATATAATTCAAAACTTTTTATTTTTGCTGAAGAAGCTTTCGCTCGACCAGCTACACAATAAATAAATAAATATGCTAAATTTTTAGAGTCGTTGTAACTAATGAAGACTAAGAAATTATTTTATTTTATTTGTTAATTAATTAATTAATCTTGCATTCATTTAATAATAAATCGTCTTAAAATTAAATTAATGCAAACTTTAAGTCCTGTTTAAAATTCAAATTGAAAATATTACTTAAATTTAAATTTAATAATCAATTATTAAAAATTATTAATTATTAAATTGCTATTTATTTACAGCACTAAAAAAAGTCAAATATATAGACTGCTAACTGCAAGTTACCTTGTTACTACCTTGTCATAGACTCTTTTTTCTCTGAAAACTATACCGAAATAACTTTTGTCTCTTTTTTTTTTTTTTCTCATTTCCTTTTGACATTTCATTTATTTAACTATATTTTTAAATTCTTATTTTATTTTTTAACTTTTATTTTAATCATTTTATTTTGATTTAATTTTATTTTTATTTTTCTCTGAAGGAGCTAACGCTCGATACAGATTTACAAATAAATAAATAAATAAATAATAAGTTAAGTAATAAAAACACATTAATTTGGAAAGTTTCCAAGGGTCAATAAATGAAAAAAAAATTCGTTTCAACTTACCTTTATTTTCGATTTTTTTTGCCAACAAATATTTTTCTCAAGGAATTAATTTTTCTTGAAATAAACAATTTGTTGCAATTTCTGCAAGTTATTTTTTAGCAACACATTAAGTTTTATTTTATTTAAAAGTAATTATTTTCTATAGTAAACTAATTATCGTCCAAAAATAAAAATTAACCTGATTTAAGCACAAATAAATTAGTTCCTGTTCAGCATCATAATTATAGCCATTTGTTTGATTAGCAGGAAGTTGGAATTTTTTTTGAAAATTTTCCCTCTGTCTGATTATTTAATTAGACTAGTTATTTGACTGAAAACCTAAAAAAGAGACCTAATTAGAAGTCTACCTTACATTCAAAATTAAAATGAAATCTGCAATGAAAACAAGAAATTTAATTTTAAAAATTTGAGAGTGACTGCAGTGCCCCACTTGTATGAGCATGGAGCCACAAAATTACACCTACTTAAAGGTGATGGTAGCCACTAAGTATAAATGGCTAGGTAGCCATATTTATAATTGGTGTTTTTTTGAGAATAGATGACTAGAGAAAACTTATTTAAGATATATAAGAAAATGTAGAATTAACATAGAATGTATATTAAAGTATAGAACATGGGTAAAAAGGCGTTTTCAAGTTTATTAGCCTTCATTTTTAACAGAATCATTTTCTTGGTAACTTTTGCATCTACATACTTTAGTTTTTTTGTTGCCTTACCATAAAAAAATTTTTCGCTATCTAACTGCTGTAATTTTTCGTCTTTTAACAACTGTTGTTTCACCTTCCGCGAAAGTCTGCAAAATCTGTGCAAATTAATTGCGTGCGTTTTATTTTTAATACTTTTGAATGGGGTGCAATTTTGCAGAATTTGCACAGATGTTGCAGACTTCTGCGGAAGGTGAAACAACAGTTGTTTCACTTTTTTTATTTACAAAACAAGTTTTTGACATTTAGAACAAAAGTTAGAAAATTTTTTTATTTTTGTATTGGAAGTTTTATAAAAAATTTCACAATGCCTTTTTTTAAATAACAAAAATTCAGAAGTTTATTATTCATTACAAGATTAAATAGCAAATATATCTCAATAAAGTTCCATCCAAAATTTAATTTAATAGAACTATTAATTCATCAGTTAAGCTGTATCAAAAAACTAATAAAGCTTTTTAAAAATATTTAATTATATTTATAATAATATTAAATAGCATTAAAAAATATTTACATAAAGCCCAAGAAGTTTTTTAGACTAGCCAAATACAACACTTTTCAGGGCCAATATTAAAGTGATTTAACTCTGAAAATTTACAGCTAAAAAATAAAATTTTTCACTAATATAAAAAAATCAAAGACATAATTTCAATCAATAAAATTAATTTACTTTTCGTAATTAATATCTTTTAATTATTTTGTTTTGTTCTTGAACTGTACTCAAACATGAAGCACATTTCATTACTTACATTTTGTTTTAAATTGTTCTTCTTTTAAAATAAATTCGAGAATTTTTATCATTTGACTCAGATCAATTAGAGAAAACTTAATTATTTTTTATTAAATAATAATTTTTTATTAAATAATAATTTTTTATTAAATAATAATTTTTTATTAAATAATAATTTTTTATTAATTTGATAATTTTTTCAATTTCATAATTACTAAAAAGCTTTTATAGTTTTAAATTCAAGCTAAACATTAAAATTTCGAAAAAATCTAGATAATTTAAAATTTTTCAATAAAAAATACTGATCAAAAGCAATTAAAAATTTTGTTATATTAAAATTTTTTTTTAAATATTCAAATTGAGGAATTCTCTAAAGTTAAATCTTTTTTTTCAAAAATCTTTTAAAATATTAGATTAATTTCACACTTGAATTATTTTTTAATAATA
Organism: Brachionus paranguensis; assembly: GCA_016802215.1. NCBI lineage: Eukaryota > Metazoa > Rotifera > Eurotatoria > Ploima > Brachionidae > Brachionus > Brachionus paranguensis. The sequence goes on from JAESIX010000004.1 coordinate 6,904,522, forward strand.
GATATTTGTTTAAAAAAATCTAAAATAAAAATGAACAAATACAAATACGTTTCATAAAGGCCAATATCCTAAATACTTAGGCATCATTTACAATGATATGGCAACTGCTGTTATTTTTATATTCAAAATAACATAGAATTGTACAATAAAAGGCAAAAAGAAGTTATAAAAACTATTTGTTGTATTTAAGCAAATGCGGCGGTGAAGTTTGGATCAAGTAAAATAAAAGCAAAGCAAAACATTTCACAAATTAATAAAATAAATTTATAATTTTGAAAAATTTTAGCATAAAAATAATGAAAAAGTTTTATTAATCAAGAAAAAAAGTTAAAAATACTTAGAACTGTTTCTATCAATATTCGATCTATCCTTCTAAATGTAATTTTTTTTTAACCTTTTTCTTTTATTAACGCTTAATTAATTATGTTTAAAGATGTTAAACATTTGTTTTTTAAAATAATTGTAATAAAACTGATGTTCAATTTAACAAAATGTATTTTGCCACAGGTTTTGCCCCGAACTTCACCGCCGCAAGTAAATGAAACATTTAAAGACTTCTGGGATCTTGATAAAAAAATACAATATTATTTATATTTTTTGAATATAAAATTATACAAAAAAAGGATAAAAAAGATAAAAAAATTTAATTTCTTTTTATCACGATAACGAGTCAAAATGACTCGTTATAAAAAATAAATGATAAATCATATATTTTATGTTTAAATTTATTGAATAAAAATGATAGATTATTAAATCGTAGTCTCTTCTTTGACTTTAAAAAAAAACATCAACGGTCTATCGCTTTTTTTACAAATACTCTCTACTTTTATTGTACAAAATCCACACAATGCTTTTTTATGTATTTTGAACAGAAATTTTTCGTTTTATTTATTTATTTATTAATATTAAATTAACCTTCTTTAAGGAGAAGTAAAAGTAAAATTTGTTTTTAGAAAAATATAAAAAATATTACATAAAAAAAAAACAAAAAAAAGATAAAAATACTAAAAAATTCATTTCAGTTCAGAAAAAAAAAGATTAGGAGAGAAATTAATACGTTCGACGTGGATTTTAATCATATTTTAATAACTCCTTCAAGAGTTGTCTATAAAGTTTGAGTCTTAAATTGTTTAGACACAGCCAGATAGAGTCCGAGATACCATCTTTAGTCTTGTGATTATTTTTTAATTTATTTATATTACAGGTAATAGTGTGGGCCTCAATATTAAAATAGTCTGTTATTAGCTTTATGTCGGATGAGAGTGATTTCTTAGTCGGGGTCTCATTGAGCATCGATTTAAAAATTTGAAAAGATAGATAATTGTGTTTAATTGTGTCTATGAAGGAAAGAAAGTTTTGAGAATAGATAGAGTTCGTCAAAATTAAAAATTTTGAGCATTTTTAGGACTCTAGACATTCGTCAGTAAGGGTCTAATTTAAACATTTGCCTAATTAGGTTGCTTTGTAAAATATTTATAAAGTCTTTTGTACTACCATTAAGGGTTAAGGCCTCCAGACCGTATGTAAATTTAGATAAACAATATGTTTTATATATAAACGATTTAAAGTTTGGTGAAGAGTTGGAATTATTTTTTGGGAGAAGAAATGCAATTCCAAAGAAACTGCTTTGCACTTTTTTGAAATTATCTATTATTTGAATATTGAAATCAAGATTTGAACTTATGATAAAACCTAGGTATTCAATTTGACATGTCTCAGTGAGGGCAATACCATTTAGGTTAAAGATAGTGTTAAATAGAACTTTGCCAAAGTTAACTATATGAGTTTTTTTGGAAGAAAATCAAGAGAATTTATCTCCTAAAAGTGTGTCATGTCAAATTGGTTTATTTGGTAATTATAAAGCCACAAATTTTTGTTCAAAATACATAAAAAAGCATTGTGTGGATTTTGTTCAAAAAAAGTAGAGAGTATTTGTAAAAAAAGCGATAGAGCGTTGATGTTTTTTTTTAAGTCAAAGAAAAGACTAAAATTTAATAATTTATCATTTTTATTCAATAATTTCAATAAATTTAAACATAAAATTTCTGATTTATCTTTTATTTTTTATAACGAGTCATTTTGGTGCTTCTAGTAGTTAAATTAATCTTTTAGATATCTCTACCATATGGGTCTGACACACGTCTTAATCTATTTGAAAAAATTTTTTCTATTCTATTCAACTTTTTTCTTTTGAGTTTTGATTTTTTAGTCTGAAGGAGTGTGATAAAGCGACATAGTTGTCGATATCACTGGATTAGTTAACTAACTGAATCTTGAGCGTTTAAGTCAGAATGGAGCATAAATAGCTGTTCTAAATTAATGCGTCTAAACGAGAGATCGGATAGACGGGCCCAAAGGTACTAATGTAAACATTATAAACGAAACAGATAGGCAACAAAAAAATAAACAAAATTTTATTAATACAAAAAAGAGATTTACTTTGTGGCGAGTCGAGTCAACTTGAGGTCTTTTTCTTCTTCAGCCTTCTGCCTTTGCAACACAGCCTCAATGATCTCTCGCTCTTGTTCGCTCAGATGGCTCAAGTCGGGCAAATCGGAGACCAGCTCGCTGTTCGAAAAAGCTTTGCGGCTGTGCTGCGAATTGGAGTGATGCATGGGCGGCGACGACGCGGACACTTTAGTCGACCAAAGCGCTGTTGAGCTCGTCGACTTGGGATGCATCGTCAGTGAGAGCTCGGGCTATGGGCGGCGCGACCGATCTGTATTTAGCGACGTAGGCCGATTGAGTTGTGTTGAAAATTCTCTTTGCTAGACACAAATAAAACAACGACATAAACAACTTGATCGAACCAGGCAAAACCATTTATTTTCGATTTATCGCACAATTAATCATTTTGTTGACAATATAAAACAAACTGCTCGATTTTCTTCTACAATTGCTCAAAGTTTTATTTTCAGTTATTTAAGATCAAGTAGAGAAGTGGGGGGAAAAGAAACAAACTAGGCTTTGTGGCCGACTCTACTATTTCCTAAAGTATGCTAAGTGAAATTTTTTTGTCTTCTAATTAAAAGTCATAATCGAGCAAGAGAAATGACGATAATGGCCGGATCGTGTTGCCGGTGTCGTTTTGTCACTTTCCTCTTCTCAGATTATAATTATAATAATTTGTAATTGCGTCTAGAGTAAAGCAGTTTGCTGAATGGTGACGACAAACGCAGCATTAGAAAACTAATCCGAACAGAAAGCAGAAAAGAAAACAAAAAAAAGAACTAATTTTAAATTGGCATTTATTGCGAGAAATGAGGAGAGAGTGTGCGCGACAGGCTTTGGGGATGCGTTTGGCTTCTGGATGCCAAATTGGTTCAGAGTTAACTTCAAAATTGGATTCAATCGTCACCATATTTTCTTCTGAAATTTTTAATTTTCAAACTTTTCTGCCTCTTTTTGTATTTTATTTCTCTCTCTCTCTCTCTCAGTTTGCTTTTATCATAATTTTTTGCTGTTTCTCTGTCACACAATTTCAAAAATTGGAATTATTTTCTTTAGGAGGATATTTATTATTATAATTTTAGCAATGGTAGCAAGAAAAAATATGCTCTTATGGAATTATGGATGAATTATAATGAACAAATTGCTCTTAAATTCGCCAAGTGTTAAATTAATCCAATAAAGGGAGCATGAGCAGGGCCTTGTCAACACACTCTTTTAGAAAACTTTAACTTAGATTAGAATTTGGGGAATTTCAACCGAATAAAGTGACGGAACAAAACAACACAGCTAGTCTCTCTGGTAGTATTCATTCTAATACTTTACTTTATTTGAGTACATATTGAACAAAAGTGTTTTTATGTTGTAAAAAAAAAATCTCAACAAAAGGCTATAACATATGATCTCGTTTCACTAACATATCAAACACTAGTTTGAAAACTGATATAATGACATGTCACTAATTTCGAAAATAGCCCAAAATTGACTTTTTTACAATATACATGTCTCGACTTTAGTGACATGTCATTATTCCAAAAAAATTGGGTATGTTACGGTATGAAAATAACCATTACAACGATTTAAATTAACCTTAATACTATTTACAATTTATTTGTCAAAAAAAAATCTCAACAAAAGGTTATAACATATAATCTCGATTCACTAACATATCAAACACTAGTTTGAAAACTGATATAATGACATGTCACTAATTTCGAAAATAGCCCAAAATTGACTTTTTTACAATATACAGTGGTGATTTGAAATAAGGATCCATGGTAAATTTACGCAAATTTACGTAAATTTGTGTAAATTCACGTAAAAAATGGTAATTTGACTATTTTTTACGTAAAACAAGAATTGTAAAAATTGGTAAATTAACTATAATTTACACAAATCTACGTAAAATTTAGTTAGTTTACCATTTTTTGCGTTAATTTATGTTAACTCCAAAAATGCCAAAAAAATTTCAAATTTTGCTGTTTTTCATAAAATTTTGCTAAATTATTTTGTCTAGCAAAAAGATTTTTTTTTTTTAAATTTAATTCTTTACCATTTTTTACGTAAAAATTGGTAAACAAACAAAAATTTTACTGGTAAATTTTGGTAAAAAATTTTAAAAAACAAAAAAATAGTAAAAACAATAAGATTTGTAATAAGTGTGTTTTCAGCAAGCCATATTACCACATTAGATTAAAATCTTCGAGCCCAGAGACTATTCCATCTAGTTCAAAACATGAGAGAAAAGTGCATGTATGGGGTGGTATTTCTTACAAAGGCTCCACAAATTTCGTGGTAAATTTTAAATTTTTTTAATTTTTGATGTGCAATGCTGGTCATTCAAATATTCATACAAACCTTCACTTTTGGGATTTTTGAATGGCCAAAAGGATTATATGAGACAGTTTGAGTTTTCTTTTAAAGCCTTTTAAATCAATAATGGACTCTGAAATGTATAGAGATATATTACTGTGTATAAATAAGAATTGTGATTCTTATTGAGGGGGCTTTTTTCAACTTTGTATTTTACCTATTTTACAACAAACTTTTTAAATAAACGTTTATACAAAAAATCTCGATCTTTGTCTTCACTTATCTCCTCTGAAGTTAATCTAAGGCATCAGGCCAATTTCGTAGACTAACAAACATATCAATAAAACAATTAATTTTATTAAATTTAAAAAGCTAAATTTCATTTAAATAAATTTTTTTTTGAAAGTAATTTTATTAATTTTGAATGAGAATTTGATTTTGAATTTGAAATTTGATAGAAAATTTGAATTTGAGAAATGTTTCTAGTTCGTCTGTTATATCTAGAACTAGAGCTTCTAGCAAAAAAGCAACTTTTTCAAGAGCCTTAGTCAAGTCACCTGGTGGTCACAGTAAAACTAATTAATTTTTTAAAAAATTCAAATGAATGATAAAAAAGAGGTTTTGTGAAATTTGGTACATAATAAAAAAAAAGAATAAAAATTAATGCTAAAAAAGCTTATAACTTTTTTCTGAAGGCTTTTTATTAGTTCTGTAAGCGCAACAAGGTGCAACATACTTAGTTGCACCAAAAGTCAAAGTCTGCTAATGATGTGCAAAGTCTCTGCAAAATGCACTATAGCCAAATTTGTCCAAATTTGCAGAGTTTTACCATATTTTTGATAATAGTGCAACTTTGAATGTTGCACCATGTTGCATTTACAGAGCTTGCTTTTGACTTTTAAAAGAAAAGTTACAAGAATTTTTAACTTTTTGTTCTGTTCTATTGTACTAAATTTCAAAAAACCTAAAAAAGAAAAGTGGTGTCTTTGTCTACTCTACGGCCAATAGTCCGTCAATTTTCATTAAATGGCCGTGAAATAATATTAACCCTAGAAGCACCGGGTCATTTTTGCTTAAATTTCTTATCAAATTTTATTTGAATTAGAGCTCTTAGCACATGTTTATTTTATTTTAACCAAAAGTTTTAAACTAAAGTTATTAGCAAGAAAAAAAATTATCCAAAACGAAAAATTCATTTTTAAGATAAAGCACATTAAAATTTTAAAATTTGTAAAAAGTACGTATCCGGTGCTTCTAGTGTTAATGGATGTTTTTTTGGAAAAAAATATTTTTTAAAAAACAAAATACCTGTTTGTGCATTATGAAACTTATAATAATCAAATAAATAACAGTCGGTTCTTATTATTTTTCAACTGAAAAAGAATTAAATTTATTAAAATCTGCGAGATAAATGATAACGACCAAGTAATTGATTGGTAAAACCAGCAGTGAGTTAATAAAGGAGACAAATAAAGCTCTAGTTAGTCATGAAAACGTCGATAAGGTAGTAAACCATCTCCTAAAAAAACGGGATAGAAAGGCAAAGAATCAAACAAAAAGTAAAGTCGACTCCAAAGAAATATAATTTAAGAGTAAGAAATTAAAATAAAAACTTTTATTTGTTTATTGACACTATTAATTAATAAAGCTAATTAAATAAAATTATTATGAAAATGTTTTGTTTTGTCCGTCTAATTAATTTCATTTCCGTCAAATTTATTTACCTGTCCATTGGTTTTTTTAATTGACCGTGCATTTTTCAAAATATAAATTCTAATTTACCTAACGGACTATTTGCCATAAGGTATACAAGACCCGGAAAGTTTAGAGTTTGATATACCGATCTTCTTAATCCAAGAGCAGCCTTAAAACTATTCACCGACTTGGCGTTCACTATCGTGGATGCTAGTAAATTCCAGGTGGTGGCAGTTCTGTTGGTCAAGAATGTGCTTCTCCCCATGATTTCCTTACAGATTTCTATAGCTAACTGGAATGTGTGTGACTTATTTCCGCTATTTCCCCTCTTTAACCCTTTATCCAGCTCCTCTAGTCCATTGACTAATTTATTTATTCGAATTTAATCCCCTCTTTTAGGCCTTCTTTCCAGGTCCGTAATCCCCAAATTCCTTTAATCGTTCATAATAATTTTTTCCTTTTAATTCTTCCACCATCTTTGTAGTTTTCTGTTGTACACTTTCTAACTCTGCATCGTCGCCTGAAGACATGTTATTCCAGGCTGCTGATGCAAATACTAGATGTGGCCTTACAAATGTTGGGTATAGTTTCTTGAACGGGTGTATGTTATAGTAATTGAATGTCCTCCTTATTCTACCTAGTATCCAGCTAGCCTTGTTAACGGCTGACTCAACCCGCGCCTTGTTCTTTCCATCTGCGGTTATCATAATTCCCAGGTCCCTCTCAACTTCAGTAGTACCCAGCTCCTGCTCTCCCACCCAGTATTTTTTGCTTTTAATATTTTTGCCGAAGTGCATTGTCGGATTTTTGCGGGATTTGTTTTTAAATAATATCATTAATTTAGTGGACGATAAACTAAAGAGTAATTATTCAATAAAAAAAAATGTTTTAATCAATTAATAAATTTCAATATTTTTTATATTCTATATTAATTAATATTCTATTTTTTTGCTTTTTTTCAACAAAATTCTATCTTTTAAACGTTGACCTTTGAAACTTAGAATATTTTCTTAAAGATCATGACTAGCTGAATTCAAAAATATCAAAAATTTGAAAATCGGATTGTGTTTAAAATATATCATAAGTAAATAATCATTATTATACTTAAAATGGTAACTTTTTGGTCAATTTTTAAGATTTTTGAAATAATTAAAAAAAAATATTTTAATTAATTCAAAAATTCATTAATAAATTATAATTAATATAATTTATTAATATTAATATTTATTATAGCCAATTTTGACACTTTCCGCTGAACAAATGTTTTTTTTGTCAAAAATCACCCATACCTTAAGTTTGTCATCAAATTAAATCTTATCAATATTAGCCTTCCATAATGCTCGACTAATTTTTAAGTTAAATTTATTTTTACTTAAATGCTCTAAATTTGAGTCTTAATTTTTTGAAAAAAAGTTTACATTTAGCTTGAAATTAAAGAACATTTATATTGATTTTTGAATATTTCCTTTTATTAAAAAAAAGAAAATAAGAAAATAACATAAATTTGATTTTTTATTTTAAATCATTTTGCTAATTTAATGAACATTTATACTTTAAATAATTTATATTATACAATCAAATAAAAAAGACTTATATATTTAATTTAAAAATTAACAAATATTTCTTTAATTAAAATTGATATATGATTTTTTAAAACAATGGATATTTTCGTATGACTATGTATTTTTTTCATTTGTTTCTTTATAATTAAGGTCAATCGAAAATAACAGTTTTAGAATTTTCAATCGTAAATAGAAAATTTTCTTTTAATAGAACGATCGATTTAATTTGAGAAAATGTCCCCTTTAGGCCTTTTTTTTAACTATTATGACGTCTTATTCATATCGTACTTTTTTATTTAATTTTAAATTTTTTCAAATATAAAAATAAAATATAATAAAATATTCTCTTTTTTATTTTCATTGAATTAGTTTATTTTTGATTAAAAAAATTAGGCACAAAAAAGTCATCTTTAAAGTTGTACATTTTTATGTTCTTTTAGATTATTTTACATTTTTTATGCTGACAAAAAAAATAAATTTTAGTTAGAGAAAACATAAATTTTTTTCTCTTTAACTATTCATTTATGTGTGTAACACTCATTTTTTAAGATAAGGTACAAAAAATTGTACCCTTGTAAGATTAAAAACATATTAAAAAAGAAAATTTTTTATCATTCTGTAATTTGCTCTTAGAATCACTATCCATTACCTAATCATATTTTTTTTTCTTTCCAGAACCTACTAATAATTTAAACCTTAAATAAATGTCATGTAATATCTCAACTGACTTAATTTCATTATATTTATTTCAATAAATTATATTTCCCTTTAAATTCTTTAGTTTTCTCTTAATTTTCTTTTTTTCTTCTACTTTACTTTAATAGAAATTGTGAAATAATTCAAATGAGCTAATGTACGATACAGATACAAAAATAAATAAATAATATACTAAATTTCATAGATTTTGATTAGAGAATATTTTTTTTTAATATAATCAAAATGTCAAATATTTAATGCTCTGAAAAAAATAAGAGAACCCGCTTGAGATAAAAAAATTTGATAATGAAGAAGAACTGAACTTCACAATCTTCTTTCTTTTAATCTTGATTTTTAAATTAAAAATTTGATTAATTTTTTGAAAGATTTTACAAAAGTTCAAATTTTTTAACAAATTAAACCTATCATTTAAGATTGTTTTTTAAAAAAGTTTATTTTTTAATTTTGGTATTTAGCCTTGTTTAAAATAAGGCATTTGTTCAAACCAGAATTTTTTTAATTTTAAAATATAAAAAATATCAGTTGTTTAAAATAAAACCTCATTTACGCATTTATCTTTTTTTTATTATTTTTAAGTCTAAAAGAAAAAAATCACTTCTTTTATAAGGCACTGTAATTTTGACATTTTTTTTGTTGTTAAAAGATTAGACATCTCTAAAGGATTTATAAATTCTAATTTATTCTATTATGTATTACATATCATTTGGTAGCTTAAGATATTACTTGGTTTAGTGTTATAAATGTAATCTTAAATTTTGATTATTATTAATTCAAACGTACCTTGCAACTTCAATCTTTGATCAATTTGACATATTTTTCTACAATTATCTTGTTCCTGATTATAAAAAGAGTAATTCCTCACAAAGTAATCAATTTTTTATCTTTGATAGGTTTCATAAATTTTGATATTTACGAATCTTAACGTAGACTAAGATAAAGCAAAAGTTTGTTAGTTTACTGAATATTTATTTTTTTGTTCTTAGTTTACTAAAATAAGTTAAATCAGCTTCACTTGTTTTACCGAGAATTATTCGAATTATACAAAAAAAAATGAATTGTATCTTTAAATACTCCACAATAATTCTTCATTTTGTTAAAAGTTTATAAATTAAAAAAATTTGATTTTATTTTCAGATTCATCAAATTTACTTTTAGACACAAAGTTGTTTTTCTTAATTTACTCGATTGTACTTAATCTTTAAAAGTTACTTAGTTATGAAACAAATATTTTTTAATATCATTATTCTAACAAATCTACAAAAATCTACAAAATTATCAAAATTTACGATTTTAATGTATTTAATTTTTTGCAATATTAAAATTTTTTTAAAAGTAGCGAATTTACAAAATTAATTCACCCGTCAAAAATTATAGCAACATGACCCTTTCTCATTTCCTTTCTTTACTTTAAATTTTTATGCCAAAGATTTGGATAATTGTGGCATAGTCTTTTTTAAGTCATTTTTTTTTGTTCAACCCTTCAAATTGTTATTCTTTCTGATACTGATCTATTTAACCATGAAACCATGTTTTCTTTGAATTCTTACTTTTTTTCACTTAAAAATTAAATTGAATATTTAAAAAATTAACTTTTGTTGAAATAAACAAAAATCATAGCTTAGCATTATTAAAGTGCTCTAAATTTAAGTCATTAATAAACTTTAAATTTATTTTTATTTGAGAAAAATTAAAAAATTGATTAAATTTAATTATTTAAAAAATATTTCGAACAATTTGCTGCAAAATCCGCATAGTTTTTTTCTACTTTTTTGAAACATGTTCGACTTTGTTCTAGAAGTCGGCGTTTAAGTCATCAATTTCAGCATTTGCAAATTTTTTATAAACACTTCCTTAACAATTGCAAACAAAATTCATAATTTAAAACTATAAAATTAATTAAAAATTAACATACTAAAATGATTTAGTTGAAAAAAATAATCTTTTAACAATTTTACATAATCTCTCAATATTTTTGTTCGAGAGTAAAGTTAAAAGAGAAAAGAGAGCGTTTTGACTCGCCGAAGCTGCAAAGTCAATTTTTTTATAAATCAAAAAAGGAATAAAAAATTGAACTCAATTTAAAAAAAATTTAATTATCTCTTTTTTAAATAAAACTAATTTGTCTTATGGGGATAAAATCCGCTTTCATATGATTAATCAGCTAATACAATTTTTTGTCTCATATATCGCAGAAATTTAGAATATTCAGGACTAAGTATATTTTTTATTAAATAAAATTTTTTTATTATCATGGCAGCTACATAGAATTTTGAAATATTCAGCAATCTAGCCTTGATAGACATAATTTTTTTTACACAGAAACTTTTTATTTATCTCATTTAGTTTTAAACAAATAATATATGCTTCCTGATTGAATTACACCATATTCTCATGTTGCATAAATTTAATTTACTCAAACAAAACTTAGATTAATAATTAAAAATTAAAAAAATTATTTGATGAATTTTCTAAATAAAAAAGAAAAATGACATAGTATTTTAAGATTGGATTGAATTTTGAAAGTGGATTTTTTTGTTGTAAATCACCAAGTTTTTTCCTGTTCGTTTTTCCTTTTAATTATAAATAAAATAATTTCAGCAAAGCAATTTTTAAATGGATTTTAAATGTTTTTTTTATTTCATTTAGGTTTGAATTGGCAACCAAAAATTTGAAAATTTTTAATCAATAACTCTTTGTTTTTAAGTCTAATTTAAAATATTGATTAGTTTATTTATAGAGGTTTTAATCCTGTTTGCTTACTAGTTCAATTACCAAATGATTAAATATGAAAACTGTTTCGATTAATAAAATAAGCGCAAACACAACGCCCGCGGTATTCTCTTAATTAAAAAAGACATTGCTGACAAAAATTCGTAATTTATAAAACTGAAATCTTTTTATCTCATTTTTTTTAAAATTAAAATAAAGCCTGATTTATTGTTTTATTTTTGAGAATAATACTCTTCCATCACACCAGTCTTTTTCACTTTACTTGATTTAAAATTTAGATTAAATGAGAATCTAATGAATAATCGAAAGCTAATTAGTATAAAAATTTAAATCTACAAAATTATTTTGGAACTAATCGGAAGTAATTTATTTGAAAGAAAAATCGGATGAACATTTTTACCTATTTGCATTGATAGCAAAACCAGGAATTTAGTATCACTATTATAATTTATATATGGTGTCTTGGAAATAATTTAGAAAGAATTAGGGCTTTTAAATTTGACTCGATAAAACAGGAATTAGTCTTTCAAAAAAATCAAATCCCTTGGAATTTTGATACAGTTACATAATAAGTTTGGTGGAAATAAATTCAAATTTTATTGTTTTCTCTAATGCTCTCATCTCTAATCTCAATAAAAGTATTTTTGAAAATTTCTATTTGAAAAATTTAGACAACTAGGAGAAATTTAATTCCAAAGTCTGAAATAAAATATTCTATGACTTTACTTTTGCTTAATGAACATTTAGCAAAATTTGCAAGTCTTTTTTTCGACAGAGTATATATTTGATTTTGATTAAAAGAAAATCTTATCTTTGAAAAATTCAATTAATTATATTATTAAAATCCTATTTGATATAATCCTTTGGCTTTAAAGGAGAAACCTCTTGACTTTGTTTTCTAGAGATTGAAGATAATTAAATTCATAATCAAAAAAAATCACTTGATTCTAAATACGATTCAAATTCAATAAAAAATGTAAAATATTATTATATTTAGTCCATTAAGTTGGCTAAATGAATATTTAAAATTAACATTTTTTTAGTGTAAATTTTAGTTTTTCAATTTAATATTTCCGTCAATGTTCCATTATCGAAACACTATTTGAAGAGCATTAATTTTCATATTAAATTTTGTTTGATCAAATGTTAAATATTTGGCTCAATAATAAAAATAATTAAAAATCATTGCTTCAAAAAAATAGTATGCATAATTTATCTTCTCTTTTTATTTGTTTCAGTAAAATTTGATTATTCAATTTATTTATTATTAGTAATTATACTTAATAAATTTTAAAATATCAAAAAAGTCTTCAAGACTATTTACTTTCCAGGACCGACTTCTATTTATAGAAAAAATAACACAATATGAATGTGTATTTTTATCTAATTTCTTTTATTAATCTGATTGCGATTAAAAAATTCTTAAATTACTCTATTAATTATAATTATTTATTCAATTTATTTAATAAAAACCCTTGTAGGCGAAACAACAAATGAAATTAAAAAAATTCAAAAGTAAAATATTAACAAAAAAATAATATTTGATGTTAAAAAATATATTTTTTTTTCTCTTTTTAACCAAATTTTAGTCATTTGGTCATGAGTTTGAGGATTATGACTTTTTTGATCTTTTATTTTTTATTGTAAAAACCAAATACCTAAATGGAATATATATTCTGAAACAATTTTTAAATATCACCTTTAAAGCAAATTAACAATGATCCTAAGTTGATCCGTATAAATGGAAATTGGTTTTTTCACAAAATCAAAAGTTGAATAAAATTTATTTATTTTGTTCTATCCGTCCTGATTTTTCTTTTGTGAGATTGCTTAGAATAATCCGGTTAGTCCGGTTTCTAATATCATATTAATATAATCTAATCTGAATTGAATGGTTCAAAATTTATTTTAAACAAACATTAATGAGTTCGATTTAAAAAATAGCAAAAGAGTAAAATTTAATGTATAACTTTTTGGAAATATTTAAGGCTCCTTAAAATTTATAAAAATGTTGACCTGTTTTAAATTTTTAAAAACGACAGAAAAATCATATACTAAATTGTAAATCAGGCAAATAAATTTTAGATACCAATTCGATTGAAGAAAAATTAATTTTTAGAGAATTTTTAAAAATAATCCTGACAACTGAAGTTTTTGAAATTCTTCATTTCCTGCATTTAAAAAAATATATAGAAATAAATATATTAAAATTAAGTAAGTCAGTTGAGATATTACATGACATTTATTTAAGGTTTAAAGTATTAGTAGGTTCTGGAAAGAAAAAAAGATATAATTAGGTAATGGATAGTGATTCAAGAGCAAATTACAGAATGATAAAAAATTTTCTTAACTCAGCAGATGAATTAAGTTTTTTATTTTAACCTTATATCATGGCATGTAAATTTCAGTAAGATTTAACTAATTTGATATCACCTTCAACCTATTATTTTAAATAATAACACTACAATATATATCATTCATTACCTATTTTATTTTTTTATATATTCTGAAACAGCACAAAATTCAAGGAAAAATTTTGATGCTTTGCTAAATTTTTCAAAAAGTTAAAGCCAAAAAAAAGTTAAAAAAGTGAATAATTTCTTATTTTTAAAGCCACTTAAGTCACGCATTCAGTTCAAAAGGCGGTAGTAAAATTTTAAGTTGAAGTTAATATTTTTATTTCAATAATTATTTTTAAAATAAACTTAAAACATTTTTAAAACATAATTTTTTGAACGTAAATGAAAGAAAAAAATTTAAAAAATCTGTATAATTAGAACACTAAAAGCGATTAAGGTGCACTTTTTTGTACCATATCTTAAAAATGAGTGTTACACACATAAATGAATAGCTAAAGAAAAAAAAATTTATGATTTCTCTAGAGATCTATTTCTTTCTGATAGTAAATTTTTTTCTTCTGCAAGTAATTTTTTTTTTAACTGCTAGTAAAAAAAATTAATTAATGATTGCTAAATTTTTACACTTGATAGCTAAATTTTTTTATATGCTTCCTAAAAAATTATTTAAATAACTTAATTGTTTTTCTTGAAAAATGATACATAAACAAATAATTGATAACTTCATTTTTTTTTTCCGCTTTCGACCAACTCAATTCGAACTTTTTTTTTTTTTTTTTTAAATTACATAAAAAGTAAAGAAAAATGTATTTTAATTATCGAAATCAAAAAAAAAGAAAAATATTTATAATTATATTTTCTCTTATATTGAAATTTTTTTTGTCTTTCATTTTCAACAAATCGTTTTTAAATTCCTTTTTATTTTATTTTATCAACTTTTTACATTAAATTTTTATTTATATTTATTTTATATTTTATATATTTTTTATATTCTGAAGGAGCATTAGCTCGATACAGATTAAACAAATAAAAAAATAAAAAAAAAATTCATTGATACCCGACTCCATTGTGTAATTGCTACCTAACTATTTCTTCTTTCTTTCCTGAATTGTTCAATAATTAAAAATTTTACACATGTCATTACTTACAATTTGTCTATTTTAACTGTCTTTTATTTTATATTTATAATAATAATAATAATAGTTAATATTCTACGGTCAAGTTTAGTTTAACTAAATTGACAAAGCAGGAAGACTAACGTAGTCCCGCTAAAGTAGACTTTTCATTTTATTTATTTCTACCGACATTGTCCAGCCTGTTTTTGAACTGGTTGATCACATTTTGTTAGCTGCAAGCAAATGCGATGCTTTGCTCCCCTTACTCCTCCACTTGGTCCTTCATTATTCACAGAACTCATAAGTTGCGCATCGTAATACCAATTGACATGATTATACATGCAAGTAAATCTGAAATTTCCATATGAAATTTTTATTTTTTTTGTCGGTACTTAGCTTAATTTCTTTATTATTCTTTTGTAACTTAATATGAATAAAAATATTTTTGGTTATTTTATTAAACTTTTATTTTTGCTATCAAAAGAAAAAATATTGCTATCATAAACATAATTTTACAAGCAAGTGAAAAAAACTTGCTAGCAGAAGAAAATAATTACTATCATTATTTTAGCTATCATAAGAATTTGCTAGCAAGAAAAAAAAAATTACTAGCAGAAGAAATAACGTCCATTTCTCTAACTAAAATTAATTTTTTTTATTAACGTAGAAAAAGTAAAATAATTTAAAAGAACATAAAAATGTACAACTTTAAAGATGACTTTTTTGTGCCTAATTTTTTTAATCGAAAATAAACTAATTCATTGAAAATAAAAAAGAGGGACATTTTCTCAAATTAAATCGATTGTTTTATTAAAAGAAAATTTTCTATTTATTATTGAAAATTTTAAAACTATTATTTTCGATTGACCTTCATTATGAAGAAACAAATGAGAAATTTAAAGTCATACCAAAATACCCATTGTTTTAAATAATCATATATCAATTTTAATTAAAAAATATTTGTAAATTTTAAAATTAAATAAATTAAATATACAAGTCTATTTTATTTGATTGTATAATATAAATTATTTATAGTATAAATGTACACTAAATTAGCAAAATGATTTCAAACAAAAAATCAAATTTGTTATATTTTCTTTATTTTTAATAAAAGGAAATATTCAAAAATCAATATAAATGTACTTTAATTTCAAGCTAAATGTAAACTTTTTTCAAAAAATTAAGACTCAAATTTAGAGCATTTAAGTTTTTTCATAGTTTTTGCACATTGTTCTGTATCTCAATGGCTGTATCTCAATGGCAAACTGAACTATTATTAGCGGAATTCCGCAAATAATAGTTCAGTTTTATTCCGCAATTTTGTATGCCAGAATATTTATACGGAATTTTTTAGCGAAATATGCAAAATAAAATAGAAATATTCTAAAAAAATTAATTTATTGTTTTAATATTATTAGATATGTATAAATAAGCTTAATTAATTGATTTAGTTAAAATAAGGTTTACAATCTTTGGCATATTTAGAATATGAAAATTTGCCACATTGAATTATTCTCAACCATTAATTTTAAAAATAAATTTAACTTATAAATTAAGTCGAGCATAATGGAAGGCTAATATTGATAAGATTTAATTTGATGACAAACTTAAGGTCTGGGTGATTTTTGACAAAAAAAACATTTGTTCAGCGGAAAGTGTCAAAATTGGCTATAATAAATATTAAGTATTATATTATATCAATTAATTTTGTTATTAATTAAGAAAAAATTTTATTGAGTTTTTTTTATATTCGTTTTTATTTTTTTTAATTTAAAATGCCGTGATAAAATAATTGTCATTGAGTGTTATTTAGTTCTCAAACATATTTACAATACATATAAAAACCTGATTTAAAAAATGAATAAAATAATATAAGTTAATTTTTTGCTATTAAATTTTTATGAGAATCGCTACGCTTCTAATAGCGATGAACTCTTTTTTACCAATTTCACAAAATTATTGCCTTTAAAAATAATATTTAACGAAAATTAATTTTAGCAAATTTTAGATTTATTTTAGACATCAAAAATTCATGATTTGTTTTTGACAAAATCATGTGTTTTTGGCTTTAAATAATATAAATTAAAGTAAGAATTTGATATTATGGTCAGTGTACGTAAGTTTACTATTGCATATCATTACTTTAAATATTTAATAAAACAAAAAACTTTCATCAAAAGTTTTAAATTCACATTTTTTGATTTATTTTATATCAATTAAATTAATCTGAATACATTTTAACTAGAATTAGAATTTTAGAACTAGAATTTTCGCGAAATTATCTTTAAAAATTTTATACCAAATTAAAAATCCCCAAAATTTCCATAACTCAGAAAAAGCAAGCACTTTATGAAATTTTTCCAAAATTTTGGAGAAGTAATTTGAATATGTACGGAAATTAATAAAAAAATTCAGTACTATTTTTAATATTTGACTATAATTCAAAGTTTAATTTATTGTGACGGGTTTATTTAATAATTTAAAATATTTAAAGATTTAAAAAAAAAATTAATGGGTCTTTATTTAATTAAATAGATAATAAATACAAATTTTACATCATTCATTTAGCTAAATTGTGCAGAAGCCTTTACTGTTCCTTTAACTTTGATTTTCAGAGAATCTTTATCCAATAATCAGCTTCCAATCCAAATCAGATCAGCAAATATTATTTCATTGTTTAAAAAAGGTGATAAATCAATGCCGAGCAATTATCGTCCGGTGTCTTTAACTTCAATTCCGTGCAAAATTATGAAAAGCATAAAAAGAACCTAAATGGAAGATTATCTTTATAAGAATAATATTATATCTGAAGAACAGCATGGATTTGTCAAGAAAAAGTCATGTACCACTAATCTGCTGGAAACTCTAGATCTCATGTCAATGAGTCTAGATAAAAGTATCCCTGTTGATGTGATTCTGCTGAATTTTTCGAAAGCATTTGATACTGTTCCGCACAGAAGACTAACAGCTAAATTGAAAGCGTATGGCTTTGGTGGTCTGACACAAAAATGGATTGAAGCTTCCTTGAAAAATAGAAGGCAACGAGTAGTTCAAGGAGAAATTTTGTCGGATTGGGTTGATATTTTTAGCAGTGTACCACAAGGTTCAGTGATTGGTCCACTATTGTTCGTTTTTTATATCAATGATCTACCAATGGATTAGAGAATGTTGTCAAATTGTATGCAGATGATACTAAAATGTTTTCGCAAACGGTATCTGAAATAAGCGCAGCGAAACTACAATTAGATTTAGATCTAGTTTTCAAGTGGACTCAAGATTGGCTTCTTCTCTTCAACACATCAAAATGTGTGGTCATGTATTATGGTCAAAAAAACAAAGATTTTCCTTATTTTATCAATGGTAAGCAGTTATCAACGTCAGAAACCAAAAGAGATCTTTGAGTTATTTTTAATACAAATCTGAAATGGAAAAATCAAGTGATAGAGGCTACATACAAAGCAAATCAAATGTTAGGTCGCATCAGGAAATCATTCACTCGTTTTGATTGTAAGTTATTTAGATCTCTATATTTAACTTTTGTTCGTCCTCTTTTGGAATGTGCGGTGCCTGTATGGTCTCCAATTCTTAAGTATGACTGTGAGAATGTTGAAGGATTCAACGCAGAGCTACGAAATTTGTTTCTGAAATTAGAAACAAACCGTATGAAAGCAGATTTAAGGCTTTGAACATTCCAAATCTGGTGGAAAGAAGAAAAAGAGGTGATCTAATTCAATTATACAAGTTCATGCATGGCATAGAATTGGTTGAAAAAACAACAATTTTAATGTTACGAAAAACCAAGGAAGAGGTCATTGCTTCAAATATTACAAAGAAATTTCGAGGCTCCAACATAGAGATAACTTTTTTTTCAACAGAATCGCTAGCATATGGAACTCGCTGCCAAAGCTTTAAAGCAGGCATTGATTGCTGGATGAGCAGCAATCAATCTCATCAGCTGTCTTAGTGTACCTTGTCAGCACACTCGCTGGCTAGCCAGCTACAGTCAAAACTACTACTATTACTACCACTAATTGGTACATTTTTTAATATTTTAATGATTGAGTATTTTTTAGAATGTTTTAAAGGCTCTTTTAATTTGACACTTTAAAAGTCTAAACTAATACAATTTAGAGAATTATTTTTGGAATTTATTAAGAAAAAATTTATTGTGTTTTTTTAATTTTTGTTTTTATTTTTTTAATTTTTTTTAATTTAAAATACCGTGATATTTCAGCTTTCTTCAGTGCCGATTAAAAAACTACTCATCTTTTAAGAAACACTTTAAATTTGACACAGCAAAGTCCATTCATAAATTATTATACTACTAAACATAAAGACTAACCTAGATTTACCCTAATGTTAAAACTAGTCAATTTTTAATAAATACATTGACAAATATTTTCAATGTCAAAATATCATTAATTTATTAACATTGATTTCGATTTGAAATTTATGAATTTTAATTAATTATAGCAATTTTGAGCATAAAAAGCAACAAAAAAAACTCAAAGCTAATCTAGGCCTAGAAGACTGCATTTAAAATCGAAAAAAAAAAAATTTTTTTTCAATTTGTTTAATCGTCAACCATAGGTGTAAAGACTAAAAAAATAATTTCTCTTTTTTCATCCTGTTTAAACAATTCACAAAATAGTCTATACATGAACAACAAAAAAAACTAGAAATATTTTAATAAATTTTATTCGAATTTATTCAGGTAGTGATCATTCAAATTTGGTTACCAACATACTCGGCAATCTACATTTTTTCAGAATTTATTTTTTCCCTAAATCCAATGACTCATTTGCATTTAATTAAAAAATTTGTACACGTTTTAATTATTTTTTGATGACGAATCATTATTTTAAATTTAAACTTTTTTTGTGTTAAAATTTATTTAGAACAATGGATGATCCAAGCGATCAGTTGAAAGAAAACCCGGCCAACTCAACAGAGCGGGCGGAAGAAACTTCTCCAATTGAAGGCGAGAAGCCAGAGCAACCAGAAGAGCAGCACACTGAGTCCCAAGCAAATGCTGAGTTCACGTACTTCTCGCTAGGCTCTAAGCCCGATGAGGCCGAAGAGGTGGACGAGGCTAGACCAGCGGAAAAGGCCGAGCAGTCACAGACAAGTATGCAAAAAGAGAGCCCAGAAACCAAAGAAGACCTTGAGCCCAAGGTTGACCAAGACCAGGACCAGTCGGCCGAAGAAAATGAAGAGAGTAGGAGCGAATGTGACTCGGTCGACCAACTGGACATGAAAAAGTTGCCATTTGATGAACTGATTAATAAAGTACGCCAAAATCAGGTGGCCAACAAGGATGTCTGCAACTATGTCCTAAACATGCTAGTGGATGGTGAGTTCGATTTGGAGAAAAATTTTGTCATCAAAAATCACACGACCATTTTGCTGATGATGCAGGTGATCAAATGTGCCGATGGACACCTCAAGGCCGAGCTTTGGAGTCTGTTCACAGCCATTTTGCGCAAAAGCTACTTGAATCTGCAAGCGTGTGTTGATATTGGTCTGGTCGAGACCGCTTTGCATGAGCTAGAGGGCGCCGATCAAGTGTGTGCTGATCTTATTGTTGAAATGCTGACCGTTTTGGCAAATTATAACATAACTGTGGAAGAGCTGAAAGCAGTTTTCAGCTGGCTCAAAGGCGAGGATCAATTTTGGGTGAGAGAAAATTAAAAGATAATTTTTTTATTTAAATAATTTAATTTAGAACAAAAATTCGATCAAACTATTGAATGTTCTAAAAGCAATGCCACACCGCTACGGACCAGATGAGTTTTTTAGTTTTCCTGGCAAAAAAGCTTCGGTTTGTATAATTTTAATTGTACCATTCTTTTGCTTTGCTTTTGTGTTTTTTAAATTCACCTGATTTGATTTTATTTATTAAATCTTCTTTTATGCTTCATTAATTTGTATTTTGAGTTTTTTTTTTATTTTCAGAGAGAAATAATCTCTGATTAGAATGCATTAGATATTTTTTTTTAATTCTCTATTTGAACTAGAGTGAAATAATTTTAATTTAATTAAATTAAAACGAAAAATAGACACTCATGCAAATAGAGGATAAGTGGTCAGAGAGGGGATCTTGATCTAGAAAAAATATTTACTTTAGTACTCATTTTTGTTAGAATAGAGGAATAAAAAATTCATCATTTTTGAGTTCTACCTTTTGACAACTAAAAAAGACAATTATCCACATATAGAAAAAAATTTTATTTATCAAATCAAAAAACAATCAAAAAAAACTGTTTGAATAACAACTAATTATTTAAAAGTCCCAAATAATTAAAGAAATAAGAGCTGCAACTTCAAGTGTGACATTTAAAGTTAAGTTTTTAAAAAAAGTTCCTACGTTTTAAGTGCAGTATTTGTGGAATTTGAGACAATTGTAGAATAAAGATTTTTTATTTTACTTGTTTACAGTGGTGCTACGATAACTGTATTTTACGTAAATTTGCCAAATTTTACGCAAAATCTGGTAAATTTACGTAAATTTGAAATCGCCAAAAAAGTCGATTTTGATGAATTTTCTAGTTTTTTTTTAAATTTCATTTTTTTATAATGAAATATTTGGTAATATTTTTTAAAATAAAAATTTACAAAATTTTACGTAAATTTACGTAGAATACAGTTATCGTAGCACCACTGTAAATCATGTATAAAAAATATATTTTTTTAAAAACAGTTGTAAATATTTTGCGTTAATAAAATTCGTTTTTTTACAATTTTTACCTTTTTTTACTAGTAAAAAAAAGGAATTTACGTAGAATTTTGTAAATTTTTATTTTAAAAAATATTACCAAATATTTACTTATAAAAAAATGAAATTTAAAAAAAAACTAAAAAATTCATCAAAATCGGCTTTTTTGACGATTTTAAATTTTACGTAAATTTAGGTAAATTTACGTAAAATTTACTAGAATTTACGTAAAATTTGGTAAATTTACGTAGAATACAGTTATCGTAGCACCACTGTAAATTCCTTTATTTTCAAAATTAATCTAAAACGAAAACGACCGTTCTGGACCAAACAAAATAGTTAATAAAAGATGCCTATTCTTTTCTAATAGTCTAGATCTTCTTAATTCAATATAATAATATAATAATGGTTCATAATCTCATTGGTATAACCATATGGCTCTATATTTAAGCTTTTGCATGTAATGGTATAGACGCTGGTACATTTGTTGACTGGTAAAAATGTACGGTTAGGAAGAGTGATTAAAAGCATAAAGCTACAACATCACAGTATTAAACATTAGAAAAAATTAACAAAGTTAAATTTTTTTTTTAAATTAGACAATTGGAACTCTTGAATTAAGTGCGTCACTAAAAGCTTGAAAAGTTTTTTTTTTAATTGAAATTCTAAATTCATTTTTAAAAAAACTTAATTTTTTAATGTCCTTTTTTAAGTTCAGTTTAAAATGCAGCTTTTAATTCCCTGAAAGTTAAAAATAGATTTTTTTTTGCTATAATCTATAATTTAATTTAAAAATTTTCTGATGTATAATGTAAATAAGATTGAGATAGAATAAAATATTTCAAATTATTAAAAAAAAGTACATATGAACCTTTTTTGAAAAAATTTATAAAAAAAATGAGAATTAAAACATACGTGTCGATTTGCATTTTTTTGGCCAAATTAGCAAGTCAAATAGAAAAAAATTTTTTAACTTTTCTTATTAAAATTTTTTTTAAATTTATTGAAAAAAGTTTCATTAAAATTGACAGCCTTATGTTTTATTCTCTAAAAATTAAAATAATAAAAATTTTGTTCGTGAAATTCTAATAGCCTTCAGACAAAATTTTGGCTAAGATATAGAATAATTTAAAAATCATTGTTTTTTTTTCAATGATTTTTTAATCCGAAGGAGCTTTTACTCCATACATTTAAATCTTAATATTTAAACTTTTTTTTATGATTCAAAAACTGAACTCAATTTTGACAACAAAATATTTTGAAATTAGTTTAGAGTAAATTAAACTGAAAAAGTTCGGACTTCACCTTCACTTACTTATTGTGTCCTGAAAACCTTTGATTTAATTGAAAATTTTTAATGAATTTTCCGCTAAAATTTAATTTTTTTCTATTTAGTGGTTATTGTTATATAAAATTTCTTTAGGTGTATACTTTGATTTGTGGAATATTTAAACTAGAGAAAAGTTATTTTAAAATTTATGAAACGCTTTAAAAAAATTAAAAAAAATTATCCAACTTATTTGAAATTATTTGTTGTACAAAAATTGTTTAAAAATTTATGGCTAAAAAGAGAAATCATATTTTTGATTTTAAAAAATTCAAAGAAAATCTGACAAAATTGTTTCTTTCAAAACTTCTTGATCGTGAATTAAACAAGACCCGGCATTCAAAATTATACCAAATAATCACCCATTTTTTTGAAAATTTTTTTAATTTAAAAATTAATTACTAAATTTTTATTTTAATTCAAATAAAACAGAGCAATAAGACAGTGAGTTAATTTTTTTTTTTATTAATTTAACATTTTACTTAAATGTCCATGTTTATTGCATTAATTAGCTTATTCATTTGTTTTATCTATCTAATTGAAATGCATCTCTAAGTATGTTCGCATTGAATGTTCAAAAATTTTGAAAAAAAGAGATGTAATTCAATTAAAAATATCAAATAATAACATTAATTTAAAATTTATAATTATGGTTTATATTAACATGTTAATAGTTAACATCGAAAAAAATATAAAAAATTTTTTTTTTTTTTAAAAAGGGTATTTCGTTGCCACCAATTCGCAACTGGCCCTACCAGAACGGATTCACATTCTCAACATGGTTCAGGATCGACCCAGTGAGTGGCTCAAGTGTCGAAAAGGAAAAGCCCTATCTATTTTGGCTAGGCACAAGCAAAGGCATCGGCTACACAGCCTTTTTTATGGGCTCATGTTTGGTTCTGAGCTACAAGACAAAGCCTTATGGAAAGGAGATGCAGCATTGCATTCAGTACGAGTTCAAGCCAAGGGAATGGTACATGATAACCATAAGTCACATTTACAATCGCTGGTCCAAAAGCCAAGTTCAATGCTACATAAATGGCTATCACTTTTCAACAGTGGCAATGCCGTTCTACATTGACCAGAGCGAAGTGTTCGACAAATGCTTTATCGGATGCACCCCGGAAACAAATGAAATAAATTTATTCAGTGGCCAATTGAGCTCAATTTATTTGTTCAGCAATGCTTTGGATTCATCAGTCATTGATGCTGTGTACAATCTGGGACCTTCGTATAAGAACCAGTTTCGCTTCGAGAACGAAACAGCTCATCTGCATTTAAAAAACGAAGCAAGAAAATTACTCTACGATGGAAAGTTAACTCAGTCCATTGTATTTTTATACAATCCGGTCAATTGTGATTCACAGCTCATCTTGCAGTCAGCCCCAAAACAAAATCAATCCAATTATTTTTCTCATAATGCTCACGCTTTGATGTTAAATGACGTAAAAGCAGTCAAAACCGCGTCTATTTATAGTGTGCTACTGTCCATTGGTGGCATTCAAGTCATTTATGTCCTTTTTGGTCAACTCGACTACAAACAGGCTGATTATACGGTTGACTATTCTGTTTGGTAAGTCTAAGGATTTTTTATTTTAGATTAGTTTTGGCCAAAAAATTAGTCTTTTTTCTGAGACTTATTTTAACCAGTCAAATTTGGGAAAATTTTTCCAACAGGTAAATTAGTTGAGAAAAATACAGTCAAAAAATAAAAGCAGGAATTAAATCAAATTTATTTATGTTCTAAGGCTGAGGCCGCAGATCGACCACTTGCTCAACGCTCCGTCAAATAAGGCAGTGTTGTATTCACTAGCTTTATAAAAAAATAATAAAAATAAAAATTTATTTTTATGAGTTTTTGAGTAAAATAAACAAGAAACAAAAATTGATAATAAAAATTTGTTTTTTTCTTGAAATAGAAATATAAAACAATTGTGTATAGATTATTCTCAATAATTAAATTAAATAATAAACGATTAAAAATTGAGGTATAAGGTATTGTCTATTACGTATTATCATATCTTAAAATATCATATATTCTCTCCGTTCGCCAATTACTTCCATTAAACAGATTTTTTAATTCTTCTAGTACCTCATTATTTTTTTTGCTAGTCACAAACTCTATATTTATAGTATTTACACTTTTGTATCATGTCAGTGTTACCCTCATATTCTATTTCATTCAATAGATTGACGGTGTTAGTGATGTAATCTTTGTCACTCACCTCACTCAGGAGGCCTTTGATGATTGATTTTCTAAATGGATTGCCAAGTAATCTTCCAAAAAATTCTATATGTGTCTGTTTTAACCTTACACTTGCCCTGTTGATGTTATTTATTAGCTTCAGGTTTGTTGTCCTACACATTTTTGGTATGTAGTATACATATCTAGGGTCTTGTCCAATATGTGATCACTTGATCACAAAAAATGTGATCATTTTAATAATGCTGGTTTTGTCAACAAGACTGATCACCAAATCGATGATCACACAATATGTGATCAAAAACATAAAAATTAGAATCAAGGAAAAAACTTTTGTGATCAATGTTTTTATTTTTGTGAACAAAGTTTCATTTTAAGTTTTATAAAGAAAAAAAATTAACTAGAAATTAAACAGAGTGTTTTTTAGCGATATGGTATAATGCTTAAATTCTTTTAATTTTGAGATTTATGCATAGGAAGCCCAGCAATCGAATGACAGCCAAAATTACACGAAGCGGCTTTTTAAACAATGAAAAAAACGAGTCTTCAAAGATTGATTTAAATGTTCCACAAGAACTACATCGCCATGAAATAATGGTATTCTTGGCATTGGTAGATCTTTTTCTTTGCTTCAAATTCATTACTGTACCAAATTTTATGCAGTAAGATTTATAGCACTCAAGAAATTCAAAGTTTTATATACTTCAGTTCTTAAGCTAAGTAAGCGTAAGAATGATTATATAAAAAAAATTTTAAAACTGAAGCACTTACAATTTATATTGTAATAGTAATGCGACATCTTTTTTATCAAGAAAAGCTGATGAGAAAATTTTATTTTTAATGATCAATATATAAAATAAAGATTGCCAATTTATTAATTTTTTTAGTAAAGTTTGAAATTTATTCAAGCGTGATCAGTAAAATATTTTTAGTGATCAATGTTAAAATTCTAGTGATCAATCATTTGATCACATATTGCGTGATCATCGATTTGGTGATCAGTCTTGTTCACAAAACCAGCATTATTAAAATGATCACATTTTTTGTGATCAAGTGATCACATATTGGACAAGACCCCATATCTAAGCATATTATTTTCCAATTTTGTGACTGTATTGATGTTTGTCTTCGTCAGGCATATTGTTTCCATTCCATACATAAGGACAGGCATTATGAACGTCTTGTAAAGATGTCCTTTTAAGTTAGTACTTTGTGTTAATATCTCTAAGTTTTTAAGCCTAGCAAGTGCTCTTAAAGCCGCTATTTTCCTTCCCTCTAAGTTTTCTTTGTCAGTGTTATTTTCATTGAGTTGAACTCCAAGATATCTCATGAAGTTCACCTTTTGTATTTTACCACCGTCCAGTGTAAGCTCGCCTTGCCACAAGTCATCCCTTCGCTCCTTTGCTGCTCAAATTGTCTTTTTAATAATAATTAAAAATTTTAGAAAACTTAAGAAACATGATTAGTTATAATATTAAACTTCGACTATATATAGACTTGAGGAGTCTTTGCTTTGAACCATTATCAAAAGAGACGAATTCCTTTTCATCAGCTAAAAGTTTTTTCTACCAGCGAATTGTCTCTTTGCAGCGCAATTTTTTTATTCACCAGAAAAATATATTTTTGTTTCATGAACAAAGAAACCAGAAATGTGAAGCAAAAAAATACCAAAAAATTCTGATTCTTTTTGGCCTATTGGTAAACACTTTGCTTGTAGGCGAGCAGCTAATTTCGTGGAATTTTTTTTAATATAATGCTAATATAGAAGGAAAAAATCAATTTCATAGAAAACACGTTTTATTTTAATGATTTTATAGAATTCATTAAATAGAAAAAAAATATAGAAAAAAAGAAAAGTGCTAATTGTCAACGAGCTAATTAATACTTTAATTTTTTAACTCAAAAATTAATTTATCAAAAAATAATTTAAATTTTTTTCTTTCATATGACTTGTATAATTCTAAAATTTCAATATCTCTATCTGTTTCTCGCTGAAGTCGACTTCGATAATGAGCAACTCATAGTTCTTAATATTCTGAATTGAGAATAAAGTAAAATAAAATATTTTCAAGTAAAATTTTGTAATTATTAAGCAAAATTTAATAGATTAAACTTGAAATTTTTCTTTTTTAAATTTAAATTAAAAAAATTTCTAGATAAATTTTCTATGAAAAGAACATTTCTATATGACTATTTTATAATAAAAAAATCTGCAAAACAACACTATGCCGCTTGTAGAGGTACTTGGCAGATATTTAGCCTATTGGACACCGCTACGATTTGTTTACAAAATTCGATTTTATTCTCTTTCTCTTTTCTTTTTTTCTTAGTATTTAATTTTAACTATATTTTTTTTATCTGAAGAAAAGTGGTAGAAAAAAATTTAGGAAAAAGAAAAAATGATTAGAATATAAATGAGTAAATTTGTTGATAAATAAATAATTTTGTTAGTAACAAAAAAAATTAGCTAATGAAAGAAATATATAACTATTAACACTTTATTAGAATTTTCATAATATTTTTATGGTCAACTCAATCTTGCGTAATTTTCTGAAATATGTAAATTTAGAGAAAAATTTAAAAATAACTGAAAGAATAAATCGCTTTAAAAATATAATGTTTTTACAATTAGCTTATTTATTCGTAAAAAATATCGATGGACCGAATATGAAATTGATTTTTCAGAGAACCAAGAATATTTTTTTGAGAAAGTTTTAATATATTTTATTTTCTTAGAATTTTTTTAAAAAATCACATTTTAAAGGTTTTTAATATTGGACAATTCAGACTAGAAATAATACTAATTGGACACTTGAGTTACACCAAACATTGAAATTGTTAATCTCAGACAGCTTAGAAAACTTCAAAGCGTCTTTTTAATTTCATATTTTTTTCCAATTATGTAATAATCACACTTGTGCATAGTAAAAAAAGTATTTTTAAGTTTTTAATTTTTATTTTTATTTATTATTTGTGGTTGAGAACAATTTAATTTTTTTTTTTTTTAATTTTAAATTTTTGATGACTTACAGCCATTAGGCTTAATTTATTTTGACATTTTTTATTGACTCTTGAAATTTCAAAAAAAAATAATTTGACTTTACTTAATGACTTTGACCAACTCTGGTAAAAATTAAAAATAATTTTCTTAATTTATAGTTATAAAACACCATAGACCAGAACTTTTCAAAAATTTTCATAAAAATTTTTTAGATTAAGTTAGCGATTGACAATTTCGAATAGAATTGTATAAGAAACTTTGTATCATTTGGTACAATTTAATAAAATAATGTTTTAGAATTAAAAAAATGTATCTGACTTGAAAACCCAATAATAATTAGAGGCCAAAAGAGCATTTTTTGTTGTCACTGGACACAATTAAACACTAAAAGATAAAGAGAAATTTAAAATGACTATAAATTAATTTAAATAACTAAAAAGAAGAAAAAATTAGAGTGCTTTTGGTGAAAAATTTTATAATATTAAATTAAAATAATTATCAAGCATATAACTAATATTTTTTCTTCAAATTTTCAATTGCTAAAACTTATTTTAAAAAGAACGATCGGCTAGTTTGAGAAATCCATCTTCTGGAAAAATTATTGAATAAAAATTAATTAGGAAAACCTATTAACTTGAAATTTATATTAAAAATTTAATGAAACTAAGAAATTAACCGCTATTTTTTAAGCAATTCTTTGATAGAAATACTCTGTGATATGATTGAAATATCGTACAATGTTCAAATACAAATGATCAACTCAAAAGGTCTATTAGCCATAAGCTATTATCTAGAAAAGGTAAATTTAACTTAGATAAAAATTTAGATATCTATTTAAAAAATAACTTTTAAGGCTTCAAGAGAGCATATTACGGTGTCAGTGCTAAACTCAATACTTAAGCTGACAAAATATCTTGTTTTGCTTCCCAACCCAAACGGGACCATACTTCTCAAACAATTGCTTGATCATATTCTATTTAATCCATCAATTTGGATAAATTGTTCTGTTGACGTAAGCCCAAATAAATTTTTAAATTAATTTATTAATTAAATTCAATCAATTTAAAAAAAATAGGTTCAGACAAAATTATATTCCTATCTGGCTACCGAATTTGTCAACGATCTAAACATTTATATAAATATACGCCGAATTTCGGCTGTCATCCAAACAATTCATGCTATAAAATACTATTACTGGGTTGTTGATCCTCGAGACCGAAGCGGCTTTGAGCCAAAATCAGATGAGTCAATGAGACCGAACAAGAACACCGTCATTCAATTGAGAGCTTATATGCTTTTGTTTATCAAGGAATTGGTCACAAAAGAAAATGGAGTTCAGCAGGAAGAACTTCAAGCGCTACTTAATTACCTACACACAGTCAATGAAGTGAGTTATGTTTTTTAATTTATTCAAAATTTAAAATTTTAGAGAAAATAATGACTTACAATTTTTAAACTAATTTAAAATTAAAGTTTTATTAATTATTAATTTTAATAAAAATTAAAGTCCAAGTCCGGACTTTCCGTCTATGTAATTGGGCGGCCCCAATGCAAGGTGTCATGCTTCTTTTGTCATTTCAAAAGATAGTTCCCATTGGTATATTCTAAAAATTGGAAATAATAAGTCAAAATCAAAATTATTTATTAAATTTTTGAGGATTTTTGTTTTTTTTAGGTCTTCAATTACAGGCCCTTACGTATATTCTAAAAAATGCAAAAAATTTTCAAAGTTAATTGTTTTCATGTATTGAACATTTAAAAGGTGTATTTTTAATGAAAACTAATGTTAAGTTTAATTTAAAAAAAAATTTTTAAGTCTTTGAAGTCCGGACTTGGCTCACAAAATAATTTTAAAATGTCTGATTTTAATTTTAAAAAAATGGAAGAAAAATAAAAAATTTAGGAATTATTCTAAATATATTAATTTATTTAAATGATTCTCCA
This sequence comes from Brachionus paranguensis, assembly GCA_016802215.1. NCBI lineage: Eukaryota > Metazoa > Rotifera > Eurotatoria > Ploima > Brachionidae > Brachionus > Brachionus paranguensis. Next base: position 6,934,649 of record JAESIX010000004.1, read on the forward strand.
AATGTATCTAAAAAATAATTTTTCAATTTTTAGAAAATTTTAGCCTTATTGGCTCGAATAATAAAAAAATAAAGAAAAGAGAAAAGATCACACAAAACATTTACAAAAGGCAAAAAGTTGTAGATAATTAAAAAATCCAGAGCTTCATTTATGAATTTGATTTATAAAAATAAAAATGAAAGTTTAATTTTCAATTTTCACTAAAATTTAACTGAGCTTTTGTTTTGGCACAGTTTCTTTATTCATTAAATTAAATTAAAAATGTCTCTCATATTTTAGGCAATTAAAAAATAAAAGTTAAATATCTATTAACAAAATGCTCTTTACAAATTGTAGAAAATTGTGAATTCACTAGTTTTAGATTAATTTTAATAAATCATTAAGATGGAGTCTGATGAAAGTAATAGCAGAGTTGGTCAAAAGTCAAAGTCAAAAAGAAAAGTTAGACTTAAAAATTTTTTTTCAATTTTAAAGTTCTGACTTTGACTTTTTTTTTAAATCAAAAAATTGATGACAAAGATACTTCAATTCATTTAAGATTTTTTGCTCACTCATTCGCTTAACTGGGTTAAAAATAGTTTGAATTAATGTCTAAATTTCTAAAAATTTACCAAAGAAATTTCATAAAAAATTCATAAAAATTATTTTTGAAAATTTGATTATTGGCAAAATAAACTTTGGCTATTACTCTTGCGCATTTTTAAGTTAATTTTTTACTTTTTACCAACTATGAGCAATTAGACTCGCAAACTAATATGCCCGACTATGGTTTATGATTTATTTAGTACATTTATTTACAAGTCCAGAGTTTTTTAAAAATCCCAAATTAAAGTCCTAGTCCGGACTTAAATTTAAAAAATAAAAAATTCAAAGTCTTTGAATTAGACTTTAAAATAAAATTAAAGTCCGGACTTGGACTTGATTTAATACTTGTGACTTTCAAGAGTCGGCGAGGAATTGAAAAAATTTCTATTTTCATTATAATTTAATAATAACTTATTAATATTTTGGTACATAGATAATTTTTCTCCACTACTTACATTTATTATTTTTAATATTTAAATTGACTTTTGACACTTTATTAGTACTTTTAAAATCTAAATATTTCTTTGAGTTAATTTTGACATTAACTTTTTTGAGGAACAAATAAATTTTTTTCGTCATAAAAATAACTATAAAAAGTAATTAAAAAAAAGAGAGTTTAACTCAAAGAAAATTTTGCTTTCTTCGATATTTAAATTTATATCAAACATTTTGTAGAAGATTTTATTTTAAAACGATTCATATTTTTGCTAAGCAAAATTTAAAAATAAATAAAAATATTGATTACTTGAAATATTTAAAAATTAAAAAATTTTCAATTGCCTAGAATGAAAACATAATAGATGTGTTGAAACTTGTAGTCACATTGATGAATGAACACCCGCCAAGCATGATTCCAGCTTTTGACTCCAAACTTGGTATCAGAACCATAATGAAACTATTGGGATCCGAAAACGAGACTATCAGACTCCAAACGCTAAAATTGCTCGGATTTTTTTTACAAAAAAGCACCTTTAAGTAATTCTTTTTAAAAAAATATTTTTCAATTAAATCTTTTTAAAATTTTATAGACGAAAATCTGAAAATATGAACACTTACAACTTGTTCTCTCTTATCAGCGACAAACTCTCTATTTATTCTCATGATTTTTCCATGTCTTTGTACAACACCTTATATGACATCCTTGTAGAGAGAACAATAAATCAAGTACTTGATCAACAGCACCAAACTCCAGATCCGACCCATCACATAGAAAATCCATGTAAAAAATACTGATTTTTTTTTTAATTTAATCTCTTTTTTTTTAGTGATCATTAAGGTTATAACTTCATTGATAAGAAACGCACCAGCTAAAAATGTTGTGCTGATAAAAAAGCAGTTTCTAAATGATTTGATCGTATTGTGCAACAATGGCCGAGACAATCGGCGAATAGTCCTTCAGATGAGTGTATGGCAGGAGTTTTTGATCGGTCTGGCATATGTGTACCCAGCTGATCAAGACGAGTTCGAGATCACCAACCTGGTCTTCAAAGCTTTTAAGATCTTACTACATCATGCGATTAAATACGAGTATGGTGGATGGAGAGTATGGATCGACACTTTGTCTATTCTTCATTCTAGAGTTGCTAAGGATGATTATCAGATCAAAATGAGTAAATTGTATGAAGAATATGAAAAGGGCAAAGATTTAGAATCAGATAAAAAATCAAGTGACAATCAAGACTTACAGGATAAAAGTAGTTTTTAATTTTTTTTATTACTTAAAAGCCTAGATTTACTCTAGTGTCTTGTACACGAAGGCTTAGAAACCCAGTTTTAAATGCCATAACATATTTTTTCTTAAGATTCAAAAAAAATTATTATAAATGCTGCATTAAGTCAAAATATTTTTGAAAATTTTAAAAATAAGAGATTTTTTTAAGTTTGAGTCCAATTTAATCATAAAAATTAAAAAAAAAAGATATTTTCACTACCTGATTGAATTATACAAAATAATTAGAGAATAAAATAATTAGAGAAAAAAAAATTTAATTTTCTGCAAGTTACTCTAAATTTTTGTAAAAATTCATAAAATACTTGTTTTTCGAGGAAATTTTTCATTTTAAATTTTTTGACCTGAAATTAAAAAATTTTTTTTTCAGAAAATTTACGCAGTTTATAATCTAAAGAAAAAAAATTTTTTGGCTATTAGATGATATAAAGAAAGAAAATAACTCAAAAAGATTTTAAGGTATTTTTCCCTTAATTTTTCATTTTCAAAAGGTCCATCAAAATCATTAACGCAACTTTTTAAATAATATGCCACAATTTTTAAGCTTCATAACACAAATTTATTTATTAAAAAGCCACAAATATCAAAAATTTACACAAATAATAAAAAATACTTTTTTTTTATTTCACCATAAATTTATTAGAAAAGATACAAATATTAAAAATAAACAATTTAAATTTTTATTATAATAATAATAATAGTTAATATTCTACGGTCAAGTTTAGTTTAACTAAATTGACAAAGCAGGAAGACTAACGTAGTCCCGCTAAAGGAGACTTTTCATTTTGTTTTCATTTATACTGACATTGTCCAGTCTGTTTTTGAACTGGTTGATCGAACTTGCTGTGGCAACCGACGTTGGCAGCACATTCCATTTGTTCACTACTCGGTTTGATAGAAAGTTTTGCCTTGCTTCACATTTTGTTAGCTGCGAGCAAATGCGATGCTTTGCTCCCCTTACTCGTCCACTTGGTCCTTCATTATTCACTGAACTCATAAGTTCCGCATCGTAATACCAATTGACATGATTGTATTTGTTGTGAATTTTATAAAATTGAATCAGATCTCCACGCTCTCGCCTTTCTTTTAGAGTTTCTTATCTCAAATTAGCTAGTCTTGACTCATAATTCAAACTTTTTATTTGTGGAACAAGCTTCGTTGCTCGTCTTTGTACTTGTTCAAGTCTAAATATATCCTTCTTTAAATAAGGATTCCAGGCAGGTGCACAGTATTCTAGATGCGGTCTAACTTATGCTTTATAAAGCTGCAAAAACGATTGAGCATCCCAATGAACAAATGTTTTCTTGAGCATACCAAGCATGTTGTTAGCTTTTTTAACGCAGCTATCAATTTGATCATTCCATTTGAGTTTGTTGTTCACCATTACACCAAGATCACGCTCAGTAGTAGTCTCCGATAATTCAACTCTGAAATCATTCGCATTTAACATTGAGATTTCCTGCCTAGCAATCTTTGAAATGCCAATATACATTACTTTACGCTTAGATTCATTAAATGCCATACTCCATCGTTTCGACCACTCAACCATCTTGTCAATGTCATTTTGAATTAGCATTTGATCACTTGATTTTCTAATGACACTTATCAATTTGCTGTCATCCGCAAACAGCTTACAAAAGTGACTTACTAGCTCTGGTAAATCATGTATGAAGATCAGGAATAGTAACGGACCAAGAACTGAACCTTGTGGAACCCCACTTAGCACATCAACCCAATCAGATTCATACTGACTTATTACTACTCTCTGTTTTCTATCTTTTAGAAAATTTTCGAGCCACGCCAAAAGCTTATCGGTAAATCCATAACTCTTTAACTTGATCTTAAGTAGTTTATGCGAAACGCGGTCAAACAAATCCATTATTACACAATATATTTTTTTAACCTTAAAAATTTTTTAAAAAAAAATATAACCAAAAACGATTAAATAAAATTGGCCCATAATTTTTCTCACCGCTAATTTTAATAAAAACACCGCTATTTAAAAAAAATACACTCCTAAATTAAAGTTAATGCTAATTTATTAAAAAGACCCTAACCTTCTACTTACCCGAAACCCTAAACCAGGGCTCTGCCGGAGACCCCGACTGGCTGCACCGGCTTCTAATTTAGATCAGTTTTTATTAAAAATAGCGGTACCAAAACATCATTTGCCAATAAAATTTATTTCTTATTTGAATAAGGTGAAAAATTAAATTTATCAGATTTAAAGATTTAAAGTTGTCAAAGCATTTGATAGTGTTCCTCACAAAAGACCAGCTAATTTTTTTTAAAAAAAAGATTTTATATAATCTCATAAAATTGATCATCAAATTGGCAATCAATTTTACTTGATAATTTCTTTTGGAAATTTCTCTAAATCAGAAAAAAAATTTTTTTAGATACACTCCAGCTGCCCACTTTTCAAATTCCACAATTTAAATGGTCCCATATTCACAAAACACTGCTGAATGATGTTCTTCTGTCGATTGAGAGCGAAATCGACATGTGGAAAGAGCCTGATAACCAAGTAAAATCGGTCCTAGAAGCTGTAAATCATGGAGATAACGCCATCTTCTGTGTCAATACAATCCATATAATTTCCCAGATGGCTGATATTTTGACCAATGCTTGTGGAGGCTTGCTGCCACTGCTGGCAAGTGCAACAACTGCAAATGTAATTTTCAAGTTTGCTCTGATATTTATAAAAGAATTTTTTGTTTAGAATGAAATAGATGTCACGGAAAATGCCGAAGGAATGACAAATCCCGAAGCTAATCACTTTCTTGACAGAATAATCCGAATAACTGATCTAGTTGTCATTGGCTGTAATACAAGCTTCAGTGAATTGGAAAAAGAAAAAAATCTGCCCAACGGAGCCATTATCAAACAGTCTCTTAGACTGGCATTCACATCAGCTGTCAAGACATGCATTGAATTTAGAAGACAACCAGCTAACCACAGTTCGAATGCCGCTCTGGTCGACATTCAAAATGAACTGAAGAATTTACTCAACAAAGATCCAGTCGAAGCGCTGGTCGAGCTTCACATCAATTACTCCAAAACACCTGTTTCAAGTAAAACTAGTCTTGTCGGAGCTAAAGTTTACCCAGAATTTTTGCTCCAATATGTGGACATATTTCGCTTAAGAGCTCTGGTCTATCGGGACACGGTAAGAAATGATAAAAATAAGCTCAAACCGTTTGTTATTGTGGTAATTGTTTGTTTTAAATTTAAATTAAATATCAATTAAAAAAAAGAATATAAAATTTTTTGTCAAGTTAAAATCAATGTAGTAAAATTTGTCAGCCTATGGAAAAACTGTGCAAATAAATGGCATTTTTTTATTTCAATGCTTTGTAAAGGCGTGCAAATGTCAAATAAAATGCAGAGTTTGCCAAGGCTGAATTTTGCTTTAAAAAATGTGTTTTCAGCTTTGAAAATTTTGAAAATTACTCCTGTTCAACTTTAATCTTCTATACCATAATGCCAATTAAAAAAATTTATTAATTAAAAAAGTGGACCTGAAATAAAAATGGCACTAATTTTTTTTTATTTTCCATGGCTTGGATCTTAAAGAGGCATCAAATATAGAGTTAGAAATTAGAATTGTGTTTCGCCAACTATTGTGTGACACAGCCAAGGAAAAATAAAAGATTATTCATTTATTTATTAATTTTAGTGTTGAAATAAAAAATGGTATATTCAAAAAGAAATCAATTCAATTTATTCAATTAAATTGAATAAATAAATAAATAATAAAAAGAAATCTAATTAAAATTTTAAATTCTAATTTTAAGAAAATTTAAGTATGATATTAAAGTTTGAGTTTAAGAAAATTATACCTGTGTTAAAAAATGTCCAATTTATTTAATTAACGTCAAGAATTATTAATTTATTTTCTATTTTTTTATTTACTTGTCTTTTTTTTTAGTCAATATTTACAAAAGAAAAAAAAATTAAAAAAAAAAATTCAATAATTTTACAAATTACTGTTTTTCCAAGGCTTTCTTTGCCTTAGCCACCCTACCAGCTTTTTCCATAGGTTCGATTGCTACCATTATATTGTTAGACAATTTTGATTGACTGCCAAAGCTATTATGTGATAGCAATGATACTGTTTCAAGTAAAACCAACAACTACATTTACCTATTGTCCAGTTTTCTTTATTAAATTCAATAATTTTAATTTTTCTCTTAATTCAAAAAGCTTATCAAAGTCCAAGTTTTTGATCTTGCTGTAGTTTTTCAAAATAAAAGTTTGAACAACAAAAAATAAAAATTTTGACACTAAGTTTGGTTTGGTTGAAAATTAATTTTTAATTTTAAATTTAGATTGTATTACTGTTCGTATTTACATTTAAATATTTTCTACATAAATTCTGTTTGAAATTTCAGTTTGATATATTTAAAATGTATATTTAAAATATTCGAACAAAAATTCAAATGAATTAAAAATTTAATTGTATAAAGAATCGAATTTATTATTTAAATTTGACTTTAATTTATTTTTTAAATTTAAATGAAATTTAAATTTAAAAAATAAATTAACAAAAATAAAAATTAATAAAAATTAATTACTTTTATCTGCTCTTTGTCAGCTTTAATAAATAAAACAAGGTTATTTACAAGATTTTTGACTATAAGATTTTTTTTCTTTTTATTCTAATCTTTGGCATTTCATTTTATAAAACCTTATAAAATATAATTTTAAAATTTCAAATTAAGAACAAAATAATTTTACTCGCAAAAAAAATTTAATTTTTAAATAACAGTATTAGAAATAGAAATTTAAGAAAAGGCTTATACATGTCTTGGCCATGAACTTAAGTTCCATTGACATATATTTAAAGTTAATTTAATTTGCACGGCATTACGGTATAAACAATAAATAATTTATTTTAGCAAAATTTTATAAAAAGCTTATGACAGACATTTTTATTTGCTTTTGATATTTTAAAATTGTGTTTTCAAAGAATTTATTTTTTTACTTTTTAAAAGGAAGATGCCAAACAGTCACAGTTTTTGGCTTTGTCAACTGTTTATTTTATTTCAGTGTTGATGGTCTCAAGATATAGAGACATAATAGAATCGAATAACTCGAGTGGGGCTAGTCAGCAAACCAGTTCTACAGAAAGTACTCCCAAGACAAATATTCGAAATACCCAGAGTATTTCAGACACCGCTTCACTTGGAACAAATGGTAAATAGATTTTAAAATTAATTTTTTTTATTTTAGTTTTTTTTTAAAGCGAGTTTTGATTTCATTTTTGTAGATAACAGAAGTTATATTTTAGGTATATTAAATGGTCACTTTTATATATTCATGTTTAACTCTTTACTATGATAACAACATTTTTTTTTAAATTAAAATAAATAACGTTTATGAAATTTTGTATGAGAATTAAATAAAAATTTGTTTTAAAAATTGAATGAACATCATCGGCTGAAAACACTATAGGTTTTGAAGTGTTCACAATTTTTTATCTTCATTTTAGAATTTGCAGCTTTTCTTATCTCGACGACTGATGATGATCGCATAGCATTATTCATAAGTTTGCCTATTTTTGATTTTCTATAACTTATTTTCATTAAATTAAAAACAAATAATTTTAATGTTAACAATTTCGCTAATTTTTGTTGTCAAAACGATAAAAGAATTTAATTCTGAAATGGTATAATTTGCACCCACTTGGAAAAGTAAAGTAATGAGTAAGCGGCTATAAAATTTTAATTTAAAAATATTTGTTAAAATTGTTTAATTTAATGCCGTATTGATAGTCGGTAAAAAGTACAAATAGAATTTTTTTTTATATTAATTTTTATTAGTGGAATTTTATTAATTCCTTTAAATTAAATCAGAAATTTTTTTTTATCTTTTTTTTTTGTTTTTAACATCGCCTTTAAGGCGTTAATTGAATGAAAAAATAAATAAATATCAAACAAATCAATTAATAAGACAGAAAATTTTTTTTCAAATATTTAAAAATAAACCCATTCAATTTAAAATGAATCAAATTAAGACCTATGGAAATTTTAAAGCGCAAAAAATTTTTATCTCTTAGTTATTAAATTGTCGTCCGACTCTTAATATATATATACAGTCAATCCTCGATATAACGAGCAAGTTGGGCGGAAATTTCGTTGCTCGTTATATCGAAATTGCATTGAAAAAGATGGGCAAAACAAATTTTTTTTAAAATGTTTATTGGTAAAAAAATAAATAAAAAAGGAAAAAAATACAGAATTATTGTTTTTTTACAAAATCTTTAATAGATGTTTGTTTGGTATTACATTTTTCAATCACAACATTTTCAATATTAAACAAAAAATCAACTATTTTTGAGAAATCTTGGTTTTTATTCAAAAAAAAATCTTTTAAATCATTAATTTTATCGATAGCTTCTTTTGAGCTTATAACAGGTTTTTTAGGTTTTTCGATTTCTTCGGCATCAGAATCACTGTCACCATTTTGTGCTGTATTGTTAACTGAACTGATGATCTCAACATCTGATAATAAGCCGCGTGCAGGAAAATTTGAGTCGATTGAAACATAAGCATATTTGTCAAAGTTTAACTTTTTTTCAAACGAAGATATATCATTAAATTCGTCGTTTTCTTCACATCCACTCAATGAATCACCAAAAAAAAATCGCCCTTGAAACCAGCTTTTCGAAAACATCTTTGGATTGTTAATGCCGAAACACCATCCCATGCACGTTTGATTTTATAAATTGCCGAGAGAATATCTATTTTGGGCATTTCTGAACCATACTCGATTGCATTGTTTCAAGTGAAATACACTTTCTTTTTTTTTGATTAAGATTGGACATTTTTTATAAACAATTAGATAGGAAATGTTTTCTGGTGATTTATAGTTATTCATGAAGATAAGTTAATTGTTTTATTTTTATTTTTTTTTATATAAAAAGTGTGAAAAAATTTCTTTTGTTCAAGCTCGTTATAGGAAGTTTTTATTCTTAAGAAAATGATTAAGCGGTATTTCATTATAAGCTCGTTATATCAAGTTTTCGTTATATCGAATTAATTTTTATATCTTTTTCTATAGCTCGTAATCGGTTCTAGCCAAGTTGCTCGTTATAAAGGGTTTCTCGTTATATAGGGTCTCGTTATACGGAGGATTGACTGTATATCAATTAATACTTATTCATTTGTTTGTTTGCTAAAGCTTCTTCGGATTAAAATAAATTAAAATCCAAATATCAAAAATATAAAAAATAAAAAAAATAAAATAAAACAACAAAAAAAATTACAATAAAAACAAGGACTTATGTGAATTGTAATGAGTAATTTCAGGTGCCACATTTTTAAGTTTTGAATGATTTTGGAAAAAATGAAGAAATTGTAAGAAAATTTAAGATATAGTTGCTAAATTAAAGATAATTTCAACTCTATTTTACCTTAAAAAAAAACTTCCTAAAATGGAGTTTTTTTTATTATTTATTTTAAAAAAAGATTGAAATTATCTCGAATTCTCAATTCCAATGACCATCGTATAATTAAAACTAAATTTTTTTTAAGTTCAAAAACATAAATTAATTTTTTAGACTTGATCAATTTAAAAGTATGTAATTAGTCAAATTTTATAAATAAAATATTTTACTTTTTTTCTTTAAATAAATTTGTGAGCTAATTCATAATTTGAGTCTTTTTTATATAAATTTTATTTATTCTTAATCACAGGAAAATTCGTGGATAGACAATGAGATTTAATTATTAAAAATATGTTTTTCTTTTTGTATTTTTTGGTTATTTTAATCATTATATTAAAAATTAATCGTTGTCCGGGGCGAAGCCCTGGTTTAGGAATTGAGGTATGTTGTTGATTAGAGAACTAAAAGTTAAAATTAAAATAAATGATTTAACTATTAATTAATTAAAATATTTAATTTAATTATCAAAAAGTACAAAAAGAAAGAGAGAAAAAATAATTAAAATTTCCATAAATTACAAAAGGTTTATAAAGGAGCAGGATGAAATTAAATTAAATTACCATAAACTACAAAAAGTACAAAAAAGATTTTTGCTTTTTAATATTTTCACTGTCCTTACCTCGAAAATCACCTTGAAATTAAATATTCACATTTAGCAAATTATTTAATTTAAAAAAATGAAATATCAAAAAATTTATTAAAAATCAATGTAAAAAATTCATTTCTAAAAATTAACTTTAACTGAGCATATATTTGGTGCGCAAGTAAAAGGTTAAAAAATAAAGGAACTTAAAGAACCTTGTATTTCTTTAGAAATACTACATTAATATTATTTGTTTATATTTTGTAATTCTTTCTCTTCTAATTAAATAATTTTTTATTTATTTTTCTTAAATTTTGGCTACATCAGATAACAACTTTTAATTTTTTAAATAAAAATAAAAAATGTATCCTCTATTTTTTATTTGTAGACAATTCATCACAATCTAATGTGAAATCGAACGGAAAAGATGATGAAGACCAAGACAATGGTACTAGCCAGAGCTCGGCAACATCCCAGCAAACAAGTGAATTCAGCGAAATAGCATTAAGTGATCAACAGCCAAGTCAACAAGGCATAAACACAATTTCAAATATAGAAATAGACAACAATAATGACGAAAGACCAGAATCTGCCACAAGCTCAAATTTGCCAAAAATGCCTGCCAACTCACATAATCCAGAAAATTTTCTAAGAGAAGCCAATGTGAGCATCACTGAAAAGCTTGAAAAAGCATTGATCAGCGCTGCTCCGCTACTAAAAGACATTTTGGTCGAGTTTTCCCAACTACTGTCAAAAATAATCATAGGCTCACACGGCCAAGAGCTAATCACCTCCGGCCTCTCTGCCTTGCGTCAATCAAGCTCAGTAATCGAACTTGTCATGCTTCTTTGTTCACAAGAATGGCAAACTTCGCTGCAAAAGCATGCTGGCTTGTCCTTCATAGAACTGGTCAACGAAGGCCGCCTTTTAGGCCACGCAAGCAAGGATCACATAGTTCGTGTAGCTGGCGAAGCTGACTACATTCTGAACAAACTGAGAGCTGATGATGTTAAAAAACACTCGGACTTCGAGCAGCTATGTGCACAGACCCTGCAAGAGCGAAAAGAAGAAGAGACTATTTGTGAACATTTGATTACTGCTGCTCGCAAGCGCGACCACTATTTTGCTATCAAACTAAGAGACAAAATTTTAAATCTCATGATGGACAAACAAGGCTGCTGGTTCAATCCACAGAAAATTTTGACCACCTACTGGAAATTGGACAATTGGGAGGATGACATCAGACGAAGAAGAAGATTTGTCAAAAATCCAAGTGGAACATCGCATCCAGAGGCTGTGCTTAAATCTTCTATGGAAAAAGTTGAGGATGCGATAAATAGCAATGATGAGCTTCTGGCAAAACTTAACAAACCACTCGCTGATTTAAATTCCATTAGCCATTTGACTAATGAGCAGTTGCATATTAGTGATGCTGAGCTTGAGCAGGAAGTCGCTGGACCTATTCACTACGCAACTAGGTGCAAGCTTGTTTGTAATGTTTGTGTTGTGTCCGGTACTCTTTCCATCACATCAAATGAGCTGTATTTTGAAGTGGACGAACATGACGCTGTGTACAAAAATCTGGATCCAAATGTAAGTTGAAAATTTAAATTTTAAAATTTTAAAAAATTTAGAGCAAAAATTTTATTTTCTTTTTTAATTAAAATAATTTTATTGAGACACACGATATTGTGGAAATTGAGGTTTATGATCGAATTTTGATGATTGTGATCAAAAATTATTATTAAAAAAAAATTAATTATTTCCAATTAAATAATTTGATCCACAACTTTAAAAAACTTGAATTAAATTTTTTTTTTAAAGAGTATTTAAATTTTAATCGAATAAAACTAAAAAAATTATATCAAGTTTGTAAATGGCTTCATTGCTTTGTAATAGTTTGTTAACACCCATAGTTAATTCTCTTCAAAAATGTTTTTAATCTGAAAATATGCCTATGGATCAAATTATTTTAATATTTTAATAATAGTTTTATTGAATCAAACTAAGTCAAATTTAATCCGCAAAAAATATCCTAGTTCCCATTTTAAATAGAGAAAAAAAAGATTATTAAGATTGGACCGAGGGTATCTAGTAAAAATATTTTTCTTTGAATAAAAGTTGATTTCATTTTGTTTTTATTTTTTAAATTAAAAATTGAGATCCTTAACTTTTTCATTGAGTTATTTTCATAGAATATTTTTGAGGGAGAAAAAAATAGAAAAAGAATTCACAGAAAATCAATCATAGAATTAAATATTTGATTTTTACTAAAGTTTAGATTAAAATTATTTCATTATTTTTATTAAATTTTAAATAATATCATATTTACGTAAAATAATGTAATTGATGAAATTTGACGTATATTTTTTAAATGAAAATTTTTTTAATTTATAAAAAAACCTACCATAATATTTCAAAAACAGTAAATTTAAAAAATGTTTAAATTTTTCTTTAATCTACATAAAAAGAAAATTTAAATAGAAAAGAATAATTTCAAAATTAAATAAAACGTAAATACATTTAAAATTTTGTTCTTAAATTACAATTTTATTTTAATCAAATTCTGTGTTATTTTCTAAATATTTTTCAATTTAAGTTTGTAGCATAATTTTTAACGAAAAAATACTATGACTACATTTCTAATAAATGTATTTATATCAAAAATTATTCTATGAATTAATTTTTTAAATGCATTGATACATCCCCCCAAAATTCGTTAGATTGAATTTTTAAGAAATTTATAAAAATTAACAAATAAAGATTTAAAATTTTTTTGGTAAAATAAAATTTAGATAATGCAGATTGAATTTACAAGTTGAACAAAAAGATTTATTTCAATTCTGAATTTTATTTGGCTTAAACTTTTTGTTTGAGATGACATAAAAAACTAAATCTAGTCACAAATTTAATCTAATTTCTCTGATAGAAAAACAATTTTACAGAAAATCTTATTTGTTCAATTAACTATTTATTAATTTTGGGCTCACAAAATAAACTAATCCAGGTGACAAAAATTAAAATTAGGATGACAAATAGGGTCCTACTAAAACACTGACCCCAAAGCAAAAATATTTTTAAATGTTTTTAAAAGGCATATAATTATTACCTGTGTTTATTTTATGCAAAAAAAAAACTATAATACTGAATTTAGAACAAATTTTTTTATTTAATATTATTTTTTAGAAAAAAGTAACACAAATTACCTAATTAGAACAAAAAAATAAAAATATAATCAAAATATATTTTTTAAATACAAAAAATTACTTAATTTATTTTTTTTTGTTTTTTGATCAGGCTGGTCTTCAGCGCTTATTTTTAGATAATTTTTCAATAAATTCAACTCTACTTTTTTTTGCTAATGGCTCGGCTATCTTTTCTGTTTCAGAATCATCGCAAATACTGATGGCTATTTCATTGATTGCTTGAGATTCATTTGGCTGTTTTGTCAATGCTTTTGTTGTAAGTTTCGGACGATCTGGACGTCATTTTCTTTCAAGAGGAATGTTCATTGCAATTTCTTTGAAGATACAGAGTTCTAAAATAAGATAAATTAGATATTCATATTAAAAAAAATTTAAAATACTTACTTAACCGGGAGCTTATGGCAATCAAATGATCACATTTGTAGTTTTTAGCACACCTCCGCAATTGAATCTAAATAGGGGACAATTTTAAGTCGAATATTACATCTGCTTGCAATGTTTCGGTCGATCTTTTTATTGTCCAGATATTTCCTTTAAATTCTCGATCTAGGCATTTTTTTGCATTCTCCGAATAAAGAAAACTACAGAAAGGAAAATTAGTTTTACCTTTTCCTCTAGTTTTTCTCTTGGAATTAGGTAAACCTGATCTTGAGAAATGTTATTGGGGATTTCTTCGATTAAGGACATTGTTTAAATTTGAAAATGGATTTAGGGTATAAGTTTACATTGGTATATATATGGTGAAGAGTTGATTTTAAAAAAGAAGCAATAAAGATAGAAAGCGGAAATTTCCATTGAACATTATCAGATTAGTTAATATTTAGTTTTATTTATTTAAAAAAAAAAAAATGCAAAGAAAGTTTAAAAGACATATATTGAAATAGATTTGGTTTTTTGGTCTTATAAAAGTTTCATTTCAATCAATTATGTATTAATAAATTAGAAAAGTGATAAATTTAAACGTAATTGACATTAATTTAAAAAAAAATTAGTTGTTTTTATTTTGTTACAAATTCAGTATTTTAGTTTTTTGATTACATATTTTAATTATTAAAATATATTATACGCGGTTTTAAAATGTCATTTACTTAAGTCACCCGAGAGGAAAATAACAGTTAAAAAACTGAAAAAAAACGTGATTGTTTTTAAAGCGTCAAAAGGGATAAAAACGAACTGTAAATGTAAATTTCAAGAATTTACCGACTAAAGTGACTTAAGTAATAAATGACATTTTAAAACATTTAAATATATTTTTGCTTTGTAAAATAAGTGGGGGCCAGTGTTTTTGTTGGACCCTATTTGTCATCCTAATTTTAATTTCTGTCATTTAAATAGATACTTTTGTCACCTGGATTAATTTATTTAGTCGGTAAAATAAAGTTTATTTTGTGAGTGGAAAATTAATAAATAGATAGTTTCTGTTTTTTATTTTTTTTTTTATTTCGGGTGCACCTACTTTAATCAAATTTTTCATCAATTTAGAGTTAAAGTTGTCATCCCGCAAATATTTAATTTGTTAGTATATTAGTTTATTTGTCAGTCCATTAAATGATGGCCTGTTAATTTTGGTTCTTTTGTCACAAAATTCTCAATGTCAAAAAATTCAAAATTCCATAAAAGTTAAATGCAAAGGCCTAAGTTATAAATAATTAATTTTATTTAGAAAAAAGAAATTTTAATACATTTTTTGAGATCATTTTAATAAAATTAAGAAAATAAAATGTTAATACATTTTTTGAGATTATTTTAATAAAATTAAAAAAATAAAATTTTAATAAATTTTTGAAATTATTTTAATAAAATTAAAAAAAAATAAATTTTAATAAATTTTTTGAAATTATTTTAATAAAATTAAAAAAATTAAATTTTAATAAATTTTTGAAATTATTTTAATAAAATTAAAAAAATAAAATTTTTATAAATTTTTTGAAATAATTTTAATAAAATTAAGAAAATAAAATTTTAATAAAATTTTAAATTTTCTCCCAAAATTCTTGAAAAAAATTTTAACTAACAAAAATAATGAATAATTTCGGTCTTTTTTCTAGCTTTTAGCCTATGCCGACAATTTGCACGGCAAGTGGCACTTCAATGAGATCCGGGCGATATTCTCGCGTCGCTACCTTCTTCAAAACGTGGCACTGGAAATATTCGTGGCCAACCGTTCGAGCGTAATGTTCGCTTTTACAGACAGACGAACTGTGGAAAAAGTGGTGAACATTTTGCCCAAAGTGGGAGTGGGTCCACGGTACGGCCTGCCTCAAAACCGGCACACATCGCTGGCATTGCCCCAGCAGCTCTTCAGATCGTCCAACATGACCCAAAAGTGGCAGCGCAGAGAAATATCCAACTTCGAGTACCTGATGTACTTGAACACCATTTCTGGCCGCACCTACAACGACCTCAATCAGTACCTGATCTTTCCCTGGATCCTAATCAACTACGACTCGAGCACCATCGACCTCGACTCGCCCACCTCTTACCGCGACTTGTCCAAGCCCATCGGCGCCCTCAACCCAGCCAGAAAACAATTTTTCACCGAACGCTTCCACAATTGGGACAACACCACCATTCCGCCCTTCCACTACGGCACCCACTACTCCACGGCCGCCTTCACCCTCAACTGGCTGATCCGAGTCGAACCATTCTCGACCATTTTTCTAAATTTACAAGACGGCAAATTCGACCACGCCGACCGCACCTTCCACTCGGTGCAAACTTCGTGGAAAAATTGCCAGCGCGACACATCCGATGTCAAAGAGCTCATACCAGAGTTTTTCTACCTGCCAGAAATGTTCCTCAACCTGAACGAGTTCAACATGGGCGAAACCCAGGACAGCAAAAAAGTGAGCCATGTGGAACTGCCCATGTGGGCCAAGGACGCCTATGATTTTGTGCGCATCAACCGCATGGCGCTCGAGTCCGAATTTGTGTCGTGCCAACTTCACCAATGGATAGACCTTGTGTTCGGCTACAAGCAGAGGGGGCCCGAAGCAGTGCGCGCCTGCAATGTCTTCTATTACTTGACATATGAGGGCGCTGTGAATCTGGACTCGATCGAGGACGCGGTGACGCGCCAAGCCGTCGAGTCCCAGATCAAAAACTTTGGGCAAACTCCGTGCCAGCTGCTGAGCGAGCCGCATCCGCCACGCAGCTCGCCGCTCAGCATATCGCCCATGATGTTCGCCCAGCACCATGATGACGTGTGCATGATCATGAAGTTTTTGTCCAACGCACCAATCATATTCGTGAGCGCCAACACCACTTTGCCAAGCTACATCACTCCGGTCATTTCGGCGCACCAATTTCAGCAAGCAATTGTGACCATTAGCTCAAAGCACGAGTTCAGCATGAACCGGTACAATGGGTCGGCAGCGCATCCCTCCCAGTCGTCGGCCATCAACAACTATACCGCGTACACCGAGGCCAACCAGGCGGCTGCGAGCCCGGCGCTCGAACGGCCCAATTCGACAAGCTCAGGCGCCTCCATCAACTCGCAGCACCTGAACAACCCCATCAATGCCAGCCAGACTAGTGCTCAGCTGCAGCAGCAGCTTCCCGTCATCATGGACCAACTGCTCGCCTTCAACACTGGTCTGCACAGACGCCAGCTCGGCGAGAACTTTGACGACAAGCTGCACTTTAGCCACAACAATTTTATAGTCACCTATGACAACAGGTTCATTTTGGCGACGGGCTTTTTTGACAAGAGCTTCCGCGTTTTCAGCACGGACTCGGCCAAAATAAGTCAAATAGTGTTTGGTCACTACGATTTGGTGACTTGTGTCAACCGGTCCGAGATGACCCAGAACGGAAATTGTTTCATTGCCACCGGGTCCAGAGACTCGACCATTATGATTTGGATTTGGAATGGCGTCAAGGGTCTTGTGGTCAACAAGGATTTGTCCCAGGCCGAGCCCAATGAGAATCCGAGCCCGGGCGCCATTTTGACAGGTCACATTCGTCAAATTGTTGGCGTGGTGATCAGCAGCGAGCTCGGCTTGGTCATTAGTGCCAGCCAAAATGGTCCTATCTTGGTGCATACTGTCTATGGCGAGCTGCTAAGACAATTTGAGAATAGATCAGATTTGCTGCAAGATCCAACTCAATTGTACATGTTGCCTGATGCCGAAAATGTTTGCGCCATCTACAACAATAATCATGTGGCTTTTTTTACAATCAATGGCAACAAACTGGCCGATACTCAGATTCACGATGACATTGTTTATGTAATTTTTTTTTTTTTCAATTTTTTTACACCCCAAAATGGGCAAAAACACATAAAAAATGAGAAAAATACATAAAAGAAAAAAAATATTTATTTAAAAAGCTAAAATAAGATTGGAAACAGAGCTGGTCAAAAGTCAAAGGAGGGAGTTGAATAAAACATAAAAAAGTGAATCTAAAAAAATAAAACATAAACAAAAAAAACTATTTGTAATTTTGCTAAAGAGAGAATTGAAACATAAAATTTGAAATAATTTCTATTTTCAGTGACTAAAACATAAATAATTTTTTTGAGTTAAGAATATAATTCAAGAAATTAGAGTCAGAGGACAATTTTATGAATTATCTTTGTAATGATAAGCATAGGGTACAAATAGATCCTGACTGTTTCTGTCCTGACTGCACTAATTGTACATGTAGCGTTTTTTTAGATGCAGCAGTTTTTTTCATTTTTTATGTTTTATTCACAGATTTTGAAAATAAAATTTTCTTTATGTGACGTTCTCTTTTTATATGTTTTATTAACATTTTTTATGTTTTATTCAACTTCATCCAAAGTCAAAAGTTAACTTAAAGGGGCATTGTGAATTGTCAAATATTAATAGAACAAAAATTCTTCATTTTTTGATAAATAAAAATTAAAGTTAAAAAAAGATTTTAAAAAAATACTGCACTATAGAGCAGCATACTGTGTTGCACTTTTTTTACATAAAATCAAAATTTTATTTTCGTTTTTTTTTTAAGTCAATCAAATCAATAATCTATTTTGCTCTTATTGGTGATTTATTTTTCATTTTTTTACATAAGAAAAATTATTTTATGTTGCAGTATTTTTTTAAGTATACAGTGAAACCTCTCTAATGTGTCCACCGACGAGGGAAACAAAAAAGTGGACATATATAGAGGTGGACACATTAGAGAGGTTTCATTGTTTTTACTGAAAAATTAAATAAAAAATTTATTTTATACAATTTTTATTAAAATTTTAATACACCTAATATACAAAAGTCAGTTTTTTACATTATTAATTATTTAAAAATATATTAATTTTTGTTTGCTTATTTGTATTTAGCTCTTGTTCAATATAAGCACTCTCAAACGCTTTAAAATGTTTGAAAAAAATTTAAGGGAAATTTATCATAAAATAAGTTCTAAGGCTTTCAAAAGAATTTTGAAATTTTTTTTCCAAGTCAAAGTCAAATTTGACTTTAAAAAAATTTAAAGAATCAAAGTAAAATCTGACATTGACTTCTGACCAACTTTGTTTAAAAACATTTTCAATGTTCGATTAAAAAAAATGTTATATCTGATGTATTAAAGAATTAAAATTTTAAACAAAATTTAAGCAGGATATTTGAGTCAGATTAAAATTAAAATTTAATTTCAACATCCGATTCGGAATTTTCCTACAAAAAAAACCCAAATTGTTTTTTTATTTTTTAGAAAAAAAAATTTGAACCCACTCTAGTTTTATAAAACAAGAATAAATTGATTATTATGTCTGTCAGATATTAAAGCTATTTTTTCGTGAATCATATATAATAAGATTTTATTCTGAAAGCTAGTATTCTTATCTAGTAAATGATGTGTTTAAAGAGACGGAAAAATATTCCGTGTTTTTTATCCTCCTAGGTAAATTTGCATTATTCCAGTGAAATCAAATTTCGTCCTTCGAAATACTTCCAATCACCTCCAATTTTTATTGAAGGTTCTGAAGACAAGGCAAAATTCTTAAGAAAATTTTGGATTAGTTTTTTGTATTTTGCTTTATTTTACAAATAATTGAAGTCAAAAAGTCATTAATTTTTGAAAAAAAACAAGAAAATATTTTAATTCAAACAATTAAAAAAAAATTCAAATTAAACTAGAGTTATTTTATTTTTTTAAGCTAGTGTATTTAATTATTTTAATAGGGTTCCAGAAATTTAAAACTACCACACTACCAAAAATTTTCAATTTCACATTCTTAAGAGAAAAAATTAGTTAAACTGTTTGAATATTTCATTTTTGATTTTCTTGCTAACTTATTTTCATAAATTTTAATTAAAGATAATTTAGTATTTTCTTTAAATTTCTTGCATTTTCTACTAAAGTTTGTCACTTTCTCTTGTTAAGAGTATCAGTAAAAATTTTAAAAGTGTTTCTAAAAGATATATTTCCTCATATGTCTCGGCTAAAGCTCGTATCAAAACAAATAATTTTGATTTTTAAGAAAGTGTTAAAGATTTTAGAAATGAATAAAATTTTATTTTTTAATAAAAAATATTTAAAAATGAATGCTCACTCTTCAACAATAAAACTTTTAGAAGACAAGTTTAACTATTAAAGTAATTACTAAAAAAGATCAGCATTTTTTATTCAATTTGAAGAAAATATTAAAAAAATTATTTTTTATTCTTCATTTTATTTACATTTGATTAAAAAATTATTAAATTAATATTTTAGTCTGTGGCTATGAGTCAAGATGGACAGTATTTAGTGGTAGGAGGTGAAAAAGGAACTGTTTACATTTATAGATCACATGATTTATCACTGGCTTACACGTATCCCCAATGTGATGCAAGCATTCGATCACTGGCAGTTACTCAAGATCAAAAGTAAAGAAAAATTTTTTTTAATTTTTTTTTCAATAATTTTAATCGTGTTTTTAAGGTACATTATAGCGGGTCTATCAACTGGATGTTTGATTGTGTTCAACATAAATTTTAACCTTATCACCTATCGAAGAAAGACAGAAGCATCAAATAGGAATCAATGAATTAATTATTAGTTTAATATTTTAAATCAAAATAATCGTCTATTTTGCATTCCGATCCTTGAGTTTATTTATTGAATTTTATGAATTTAAAAAATTTTGTTTTTTAATTTAATTGAAATAATTTTAAGCAAAAAAGAAAAAAAAGAAATTATTCGTAGATGAATTAAATTTTTTAGTTATTGACAATTTTCTAAAAATTCTTTCAATTTTTTTATTTGATTAAACATTGTCGTAAAAAAAAATAAAAATTGAATGCTCTAGTTTAAATAGCTTCGAATCGAAATTTTTATCAAATTCCCTCGGAGATTATTTTTGAATTAATTTGTGAAACGATTATTTTCCAGAATATTTTGAACCTCTATTTTTAAGATTTTTAAATGATTTTATATGATCGATGATTTTTAATCTAACTAATAAATTGAACATTAATTATTTTATTTTTTGTTTCCTTCATTAATCAATTTAATCAACAATCAAGTTTTAAGTAGCATTTTTTTTAATTGCGTTGCTGAGACTTGAAAATTATTTTTTAAAATTAGCATTTTTTTTTACATTTTTACAATCAGTATAAGTTAGTCCTTGATTTTGACCAATATTGAATTAAAAGATCAATGACTATTTTCAATGTGGTAAAAAAGTTATGGCAAAATTTTAATTCTAATTGATAAAAAATATTTTTTTAATTTTATTTACAAGTTTAATAAAATAGTTTAATAATTAATTTATAAAATTTACTTTGTATGATTTTTTGCTCTACTAAGTGACGAAAACATATATAAAAATCAGTTCTTAGAAAATTAGGCTTTCTTATCTAATTATGCAAAGAAAAAATTTGAATTTTTTTTTATTTTAAAAATTACAATTTTAGAAAAATTTGACAACATTTACTAAAAAAAGTATAGTGATTAGAAAAAAATATTTTTTAATTGTTTAGTTTATTCAAATCAAAATTTGTTTCTTCATTTTCATTCTGAATAATGATACATCATTCTCTACGAGATCTTCCTTATCACAATTCCAGATCCATTTTTGAAACTGTTGAATATTTTACCCAGCTATTATAAATAACTTTGGAAAAAAATCTTGACTTTATTTTGAAAATTTGTATAATTTTTAAAAAGAAAAAATAAACAAAAATTATTATATAATAAATCATCAAATAATACGGCCTATGCTTTTTTTACTACAGTGTTTTACTTTAAACCGTAGAAGGGTAATATTACATGATTTTACGTAATTTTACATCAAAACATATAAGATTACGTAAAATTGCGTTATTTCAAGTCAACAAAACGAAAATGCTGACGGTCAAAAATGTGAATTATTTCGCACAAAAATTTGATTTTTATTAAATTTAATTAATCATCCTACATTTTATGTAATTTGATGTAAAATTACATAAAATGATGTAATATACCCGTTCTACGGTTTAAAGTACAACACTGAAATTTAACTTCACCTGAGTCAATTAACTTATATCAATATAAAATGAATTTTAGCATATAAAACGATTTTATTAAGATAAAATACTTTTTAAATTTAAAAGATTTTTTTCAATTAAAAAAAAACTTTTTTTTGTCAGGAAAAAACTTAAATAACTTACAATGACTTATAAACTTCATATACTCGGCGCCTTTTTCTCTCTTTTTGGTCTTTATCTTTATTAATTATTTGAGTATTCATCTTTATAATACAACTTTAATTAAATTCACTTTCCAAAACAAGCATTATAGAATTTGGTGAAAAAAAAAATTTATTATTTTTAATATTTTTTTGAAAATTATTCTTTAAATAGGTTTTTATATGAAAAAAATTTTTAGAACAAAAAAGTTGTTTATTGATAAAAAGTTATTTTTAATTCATGAAGCATTTTTATTAAGTAAATTTATTTTAGTGAAATAAAAAGTAATTTCAATTTAAAGTCCGATAATATTTGTTTTTAGTTGTATTGATTGAACAAAAATAAAAAAATAAAAAATAAATTCTTAATTTAATTATAAAAATATTAAAATTTAATAATTTAAATTATTAAATGACAATTCTTAACACTCAAAGTCCGTTTTTTCGAGCCTTTTTGGTGCTTCTTTTGCTTATTACTCAATAAATTTAATCATTTTTGCGAATTTTTTTCCATCAAAATTAAAATCAAAGAAATATTATAATTAATAAATTTTGATTACAAAATTTTTTAATTTTCATGCAAGAAAAAAAGTATACGTTAAGCCCGAAGAGGGGTTTTTTCGACCCTCCAAATATATTGACTTTTATTTTGTGTAATAAATCAAAGAATGGCAGATTATGCTTTTAATTCCAAACTCTACTTAATTCCCATAATAAATGATAACTTTTTGAACCATGTCTCGATGAAAAGCTCTTGCACTTCTTAGTGATTCGAATGATACCTAATCAGAAGTCACTGGTGATAATTATAATGATTATGAGGAAAATGATGACTTTGATAATGATTTCGAAGAAGAAATGGAAATATCAAATCAACCTAATACTGAATATGACTCAGATGAAGACACAGATAATGAATATTCTGAATAAGAAGAAACTAACAATGAAAAAACTTCACTCTTCAAAAATGGAACGATATGAGTTAGATTGAAAGACAGAAAAGAGTCAAGTCTTAGAAAAAAGAAGTATTTAAATGAGAAAGTTAGACCAACAAGCTATGCTACACGTAAATAAATGAGACCTAACTGTCAGCATTTTTCATGATTTTTGACTTGTCCATAAATTTATATTGAATTGTACCAATTGTCACCAGAAAACAGTAGATACTAAACTTTCATTTACAAAAGGAGATATAATAGCTTTTATCGGTATCTTTTATGCAAAAAGTGTTTTTTACCAAAATGTGCCTCTCAAAGCGATGTGGTCAAGAATTTATGAAGCTCGATTTTTTTCCTTAATGGAAACAAATCTAGCTTTACTTGTGAGAAATCTAAACAATTTACATTTGGTCCTTGGGTAGGGGAGAAGGTTTTTAAATCGATCTGTAAAAATTGTTAAGAACTAGTAATACGAATTTAGAAAAAAATTTTGTTTTTAAATCAAAACAAAATTAGAAAAAGACATTTATTTTTACATTCAGTATATTTTCTAACATATTTTGAGTAACTTTGGTAATTTATGCAATCTAAAAAGCATATTTTATTAAAGGGGTTTTATGGACCCCTTTAGTACTTAACGTAGAAAAAAAATTCAGGTGTTTGAGTGTTAATTTAAAAAAATAAATAAAATAATTAGTCTACAATTAGAAAGAAAATTTCAAAATTAGCTGGATATGATTTTTTTCTTCCTAAATTTTTATTGTTCACTTTTTTGTCTTTTTTTATCAAGTAGACCCAAGTGGTCTTTACTAAAATAAATAATAATAATATTAAAATCGATTTCAAAGCTACAAAAGCTTTTAATGATAAATAATAAAAATCCAGTTTTCTGTTATTTTAATCACTAATGAAAATTAATTCAGCTGACTTGCTTAATTAGCTCGTATCTTTTCTAGATGCCAAACTTTCCTCGTTTCCAATTCATTGGCTCAGTTAATGATATATAATTACCACTCTAGGAATCAAAACGATACTTTCAAAGCCAACTAAAGCTTAAATAATTCAAATCATCTGCAAATTTTCTAAATAAACATTGATTGATGTTTATTCCACTCACTTAGAGGTCTTTTGTTAGTTTCAATAAGTCAAGAGTTGTCAGCACAGAGATTCTATCGCAAATGACTTCACCTTGCAAAAGCTTCTAAGTGAAAAAATTAGGTCCTGGGGGCTGTGTTTGTTAATTAACATCGGCTACTCCATTACATGACACACGAGCCGAACTCTAATTAAAATCGATAAGACCTAAAACTGTAAAATTGTTTGAGCATCAAAATTGATCTTGATTGCACACTTGGTGAATTTTTGACAGCTTTAGAAAATATTCTCGCACAAAAGAAAAAAAGCGCTGAGTAACAAAAAGTCGCCTAATAACATGTAATTTGAGACAAATTTTTTTAAGATCTTTGACGCTTGATAATCGAAGTATTCGATTGATTTCGTAACGTACGATCCACCAAGATCACTATCGATCAGAAGACTTCCACTCAAATTGCTGGCCATTAAACCTATTAGTACTCTATTGTTTAAATGTAATAAGATACTATCTCAACTTTAACTGTTTTTTTTAATAAATATTTTCTAGAGCTTGTATATTTTCCCACTGATTTCATTGATTTAGTATTTAAATATTTTTAAATAAAATTTAATGTCTCAAAATAATTGAATATGAAAATTTTTTGTATTTATTTTAAAATTTAGATTAAAATAACAGAATATTAATTATAAAAAGATACAAAAAATATAATTAAAAAATAAAAGAAAATTGAATACTGAAACTTAATTTTGTTTGCCTTCCAAAAATCAAAAGGATTTTTTTGCCTGCAAGTTTCCAAAATGTTTTGATTATGATAACCTTTTTAAAATATTTTCTCTAATAGTTGTTGTCTTGCTCTCTTACTCTTACTGATTTTGATCAAACTTTGAACAAGTTTTAAATATTTTTTATTTGAATTTATAAATTAGTTTCCAAATAAATCAAATTTATGCTTCTATTTTTAAATTTTTTGAATTTGGAAATTAACCACTGCAAAAACCCAAAGAGGAAATTAAAATATCCTAAAAAAAAGTTAATTTTTTTGGTATTAAAATATTTAAAAAAAAAACATCTTAAATTTTAAAACGAATTTTGATACTACCTATTCTCCAACCACTTATTATTCACCAACAACATTTGAATATCCAAGAGAAATTAAGTTTTAGATAAACTTATTATTATTTTTTTATTATAATCACATGACCATATTCATTATTATTTTCAAAATTACCAAAAGCCATGCATTGGGATTCGTTTATTCTCACTTAAATTAAGTGAAATAAATAAAAACAATTTCATTTGATTTAAGTGTAATTTTTATTGATGTTTTTTAAATTAGTATAAGCTTCAAAATACAAAAAATAGGGACATCTAAAAAAATTATATTCTCACTTAAATTACGTGAAAATAAATCAGCTATTTTATCTTAATTTAAGTGGAAATAAGTGCTCTTTTTTTTCATGCAGCTGAAAGGAAGGAAATTGAATCTTAGCTCCATTCCAAACTGCCAGGGTTTGAACCCAAACTATATATTTAATAATAATAAAATAATAATTTAGATATCCAAGAGAAATTAAGTTATAGATAAACATCAACGAGATTAGTTAATATTTTATTTTTTTCAAAATTACGTCGAACTCGGCAATTATTAAAAATACATATAAAAATGAGAGATATTGTTTTTAATAATAAATTCAAGAAAAATTGTTGACAAGTAAATATTTAATAAAAATTGCTTAATTATCAACTATTAAAATTAAAGATAATTAACTTTATTAATAATATATTATTTTTTTAGTAAATAAAGATAATACACCACATGATTTAAATTATATTTTACTTTTCATTTTTTTGAAATTAGACTCTATTTCTGATTTTAAATAAGCCTGGGCAGCCTAAAGATAAATTTTGATTATATATTTCAATAAACATCACATGGGAGATGATAAAAAAAAGTGAACAGTAGGAATTGAAAAAAATACCTAATATCCCCTTAATTTTTTAATTATCTTTCGGTTTTTTTAAATTAAGAATTATGATTTTTTTTTCTAAATTTATTATTATTGTTTATTATTTATTGAATTATAAGTTCCGTGCTAAAAAAAGCCTTTTTTTGACCATGGGACTTATAATTATAATGCAAAAAAAGATTGAGAAGTTCCAATTGTACACAAATATTAAATGAACTAAATTAAACTAATTAAAAAAAATTTATTTTAATAAAAAATGTTTTAATTAATCCAATACAAATTTTTCTCTATATTGAGAATTATGAATTTTTTTTTGATTTTTTTTCCTTATCGTTTCATTTAATTTTTCTCTCCTTTTTTGAATCAATTAAAGCCTTTTTCGTCATTACAACCAGTTGGATCAATCATAAGTTACGTTCCTTGCAATTAAGGCTTTGTAAAATGATCTCTAAATTCAATTTTCGTATTATATTATTTATTTGTTTTAAGCCTTATAGGTAAATAAAGAAAAAATAAATAAGTTGAAAAAAAATACGAAATTATTCGCGAAACAGTATTTTAAGAGAGTTATTAATTTAAAGGTAATTTGTGTAAAAGATTCTATTTTTAAAAGTTCGTTTAAAATTTTAAATTGGTGAGTATTGTCTAACTTTTGTAAAAATTCTTCTATTTTAGAAAAAATGAATTTAATCGAGTCGACTAGTCCGTAATTATTATCAGTATTTATATGTTGAATCAACTCAATAAATTTTCGTATTGTTTCAGGCATTTCATCATTTATACTTGATTCTTTGGCATCTTTTGCTACATTAATCTTTCTTTTTCTTTTTTACCATCTATCCAATGTCGTCAGTTTTTTTTGGGCATGTTAATTTTATATTGATTAAATTTCTGAATAAAGCACCAATTTTTCTTAATGTTTATTTTTTTTCTTGGATATCAAAAAAATTTCTTTGTTCATATATAAATTAAGATTTATTATAAAATTTCTAAAACAATATAATTAGCACCAAAAAATGAAAATAAAATAAAAATAATAAATCATTTTGAATTATATGCCAATCTTGAGCCTTTTTTTCCTTTTTGGCTAAGGCTTTGAACCTATAATCGTATCATAGTATTTTTCCGGTATTGTAATTGAATTTTTATGTAAAGCATTTACAATAATTTAAATTAGTCAAATTTAATTTTTAATCTTAAATTTTCAAACACTTCTAATTTATATTCTTTTAATTTTTGTTTATATATTAAATAACAAACATTAACAAGGGGGCTAAAAAAAGGGCTCTTGCCGTTCGGGTAAGTCCCGGAAAATTCCCAAATTTATTATTCAAAAAAAAATTTACAATCATATGCTTACACATATAACCTTTGAGGGATTTTGTACAATTTTCTAACTATTTTTTTATTTACTAGCATTCGATTTATTACAAATAAAAAATTCCAAAAAATTTACATTCCAATTTATTTACTTCTAATATTAACTTACTTTCTTCTTGTTTACTTTTTAAAAAATTTACCAAAAAAAATTTAACTTTTAATTAGAATCTATATTAATTAATATGGTCAAAAATCTCTCAAGTGAAAATTCCTTCATAACAAATTTCCTTCGTGCATTGTACAAACTTGATTTCATTTGAGCAAAAGGAGGTATGTTGCTAGCAATTGTCATTGGGTCGTATTTGGTACATAATCTCGCAATTTCTTGATCGTAAATTTGTGAAACAGGAATCGACTCAGTAGAACATCTCTCAGTAGTTGATCGAATAAATTGCAAAGATTCGATTTTAATATCTTTTACAGGATTTTCGATATGAAAATCGTTTTCTCTAGTAATTCGTTCGTTCGAAATTGTTACACTTGCTGGACATTTTTCCGTCTTACACCGCCAATATTTTGAATTGGTTTTGTTTGTTCGATGCAAATAAAATAAATGGTTATGTCGAACCAAAGTGTCTCCATCATTAATGTAGAAAAAATCAGTTTTATCATCCATTTTTTTAATAAAATTTAGAACAAAAATTTTGAACATATAAATACTAGAGTTCAATTTTACTTTGTCATAATAGTTATAAAATTGGAGAGTAAATTTTGCAAAAAGTTAGAAATTTCAAAAAATCGTATTTGTAAGTAAGTAAAACTGTTAATAAATTGGAAAGTAAGTTAAGTAAAATAAGTAAATAAAAAAATAGTTAATAAATTGGAGGAGACCCCTTTGAGGTAGTCTTTACACGTACAAATTGAGAATTTCCATTCCAAATCGTTAAAACGAGTACAGTAATCATCGACTTCTGAAAAGTTTTCGAGCACCTAGTGCAACAGGAGCAACAATAACAATAAAATTTTTATCATTATAATTTTTTAATTCAATTTTTTTCAGAAATAATATAAGCATTCTTAATTTACACAATTATAACGAAAAATTAGATGAAATAATATTTGATGGTATAATCATGAATTTTTTTTAAACTATTGCAATTTATTATTAGAAAAAAAATTTTCACAATTGTTAATTTTATAGATTTTATTTACCAAAAAATTCTAAAATATTCTAAAATTAATTTTTATGAGATAATTAATTGCTTTTTAGCTCAGAGAGAGAAAGATCATTCGACTAGGGATCAGTGACATGTGTGTGCTGATCAAATTATGGCTAAGAGCAAGATAATCTAGGCTGGTAAATTAGACCTAATCGATCACAATGACCATCTCTTATTCAATAAGCCACTAAATCTTATCTTATCTAAATCAATAATTGATAATAGGATTTAGGCTAGTGAGGCTTAATTATGTCTTGTCTTCATTTAAAATTAATTACTTGTCTTGATTTGGTCTTGCTAGCAGAATAGAAAACAAAATTCAGATCTGATAAATGTTCGCAAATTAGCTAGCGGATATTTTTGATTTATATTCTAGATTATTTGCTCCCATTGTCTGCATTGGAAACCGAACACCATGGCAACAGAGGGACCAAGTCAAAAATGATTGATTACAACTAGATAAGGCATGATTAAATCGCGTGCATGGCTCGAATTCAGTGTCAACTGTGTAAAGCCCGTAGCACCTTGAGCCAATTCAAAGTTTATTTATTTCATGAATATAAATTAAAAATGACATGATATGTCTGCTTAAAATTGAAGCTAATAAATTTTGAATATTCTCTTCTTTCTAATTAGAAATATAAACAATAATTGATTTTGATTTTGAGACGCGTTTCAAGCAAAACTCATCAGAATCTCATTTGGATCCAAACGGGGAATTCGTAAACAATATGATCAAAGCTAAATAATCTATCATATTTACAGTCTAATTAACGCAATTTGAGATTAAATGCAATTTTTAAATGGCTTGAAATTATCCATGCTTAAATTACAATTTTTTTCTCCTCCTAATTTGTAAAGGCATCTTTTCACTCTGTTGATTTAATTATTTTAAATTTTAACGCGGCTTAGTTAACATTTTTTCGAAAAAAAATACTAAGTTTGTTATTTTTCTAAAAAATTAGATAATAAGAATAAATAAAAGTATTTCTTTTCATCCTAGCATTTGAATAAAATATGAGTATATAATTTTGACATCTTTTAAAATTTTTTTTTTTAAAATAAAATTGAAAAAAATAAAAATTTCAATCTATTTTTGTCTCTTACAAATTAATAAATTTTTTCTAATTAAAAGGCCTAAAAAATAGAAGCAAAGGCGCAAATTTATATATTAATAGCATTTTTGTTTCTTTTCATTTAATATATTAGTTTTTAAAAATAAAATAATATTTAGAGGAGGACCTAGGGCATTTTGGAATCGTTAACTTTCTTTTCAGTCGTGTGTTTAATTTATTTGATTAATTTAAAGCCAATTCTAGCGGTCTATAACAAATTTTAAAGGGAAAAAAAATAGAAATTATCTTCTAAATGTTATCATCAATTATGCTCACATCAGACATATTTTATAGGAAAAAAAAATTCTGTAAAATTTTAAAGTGAATAAAAAAATAAAAAAATGACCTAAAACGAATTTAGAAATTATCCTCTTATTTTTGTCATCAGTCATATTTATAAAAAGAATATTCTCATATTATATTCATCAATCTTGTTCTTTTTTTTTATTCAATTTACACAACTTTTGAATTTTTTTCTACTTTGTCCATGGGACTTAAGACTTTAATAAAAAATTAAAATTTGTGTAAAAAAAAGGGGGGGGGGAATAAAGGAATTAATATTCCAATTTTATTCAATTATCATTTTTATTTATTTTTTTTTAACTTTATTTTATATTTCATTTTTCTTACTTTAATTTCATCGCCTATTTGACGTTCATTTTTGAAATAAATAATAACAATATTTATAAAAAGAATTTTTTTGATTTTGCATAGAAACTAAAATTTATTAAATGAAATAAAATTTTGCTTTAAATGCTCTTTTAAGTTCTTAAAAAATATAATTTTCATCTAAAAAAAAATGAAATCAATTAAAAAAAATTAATTATCTTAAAAGAATTTTTTTAATTTCTTTGAAATTTTCTATTCGAACAGTGATCTCTGAACTGACCAAAGTTCCTCTTTAAAATCAAGCCATTGAATATAATATAATATTTTGAATTATTATTTCTATTTTATTTATTTAATAAAAAATTTAAAATAATTTCATTCAGAATCAATTCAATTATCTCCATTTTTGTTTATAAATTTTTTAGCTAATCTCATTGATGCCAATTGAAATAAAAAAAAACATTTAAAATTCAAAATTAAAAAATAATTTAATTCATAATTTTGAATAATTTTTATTATTAATTTAATAATTTAAAAATTAAAAAAATAATTTACACAAAAATTAAAGAAAAAAAAACTAAAGCTGATCTAAACACCTTGAATTGAAGAGCAATTCACGCTGCAACTTCCACGTAATTTTTGCGCCTAGATCCAAATAGCGGTGGTCTTTGCCGCGGAACAGATCAACTTGTGGCGAAAAATAGGCCGGAAAGCGTCTCGACTGCAAACAGGCAATCAACTGCAGCGTGATTCCATTCAGCCTGTCTCCAAGGTTCGACTCTTCCCATTCCCAGTCGTACGGATGCTTTTCGCATTCATACAAAACAAGGCTTTTCATGATGTAATAATTGATGACTTGGCCGGGCAGGTCCAAATGGCGGTCGCGCAGAGTCTTCAGAATAGAAAGACACTTGCGTCTTGTGCCGCCGACAAGCAATTTGTCCTCAGCGTCCGCAAACGAAATCACCCACGAATCTCCCTCGCTTGACGACTGCTGCTGCTGCATTATCTGCTGCTGCTGCTGCTGCTTTTCCCTGGTGGCCGGCGATTCCTTGCTGAGCAAATGAAAGCCCTCTTGCTTCACTTCGTTCACTTGGCTTTCGGAGGGCCAGTGCTTGGTGGCAGGCCAGCCCGCGGCACTCTTGGGCCAAATGTGGTTGCACTTGAACGCGGGCACCACATGCACCACGTATTTGTCTCTGATCTTGAGGCGGACTTCGGTGGTGCCCGACGAGTCGTTCGGAATCAACTTGACCAATTCTTTGCACACACACTTTTCGCACGCCTGCGCCACCAAAGCATAGAACCTGGCGCGGATCTTCCGGGCGCTCAGATAGCCCGACGCCGTGATAAACTCGACCCACAGAGACATGGATCGCTTGCGGCCGTCGCTCAGCTTGAGCAGGGCGCATCCTGGCGCCGAGTTGTCGTCCACAAAATTGAAGACACCCATCTGGTTCAAGTAGAGCACCACTTCGTACTCGTACGGCGACAACACACTTATGCCCTCGTACTTCCCCCTAGACTCGTTCACTTGGGAAATGAAGCGGGGCTCTTGGATCTCCACTTCTTTGAGCACGTCATAGACCACGCGCGCTATCTCGTCTATGGTCTGCGCTATTTGGTGCTTGCGCTCCACCACCTTTTCTTCGTGGAACTTTTGCAAGTGGTAGTTGAACATTAGTTGGTTGGACAGCATTGTGAACAAACGTGACTAGTCAAGGACTTTTAGTGGGTTCAAAATAAATTTTTTTTTTTCTGTAAAAATTTTTTTTTTTGTTTAAATAGAAAAGGTTTTTATTTATTTATTTTTTTTTTTTTTGTTCATAGCAACTCTTAGGATTGAAGCGAAAAAGAGGAAAACAAATAGATTTTTAGCAAATGGTAGAACGAATAGAAAAAAATAAAATAAATGAGCCAAAATGTTTATTGGTTAGAATAAAGAAAATAAAGTGGGCAAAATTTAGCATAATTTAATTCAAGTCTGTCGAATTAGTCAGCTAATGAATAATTTTGGATGCTTAATTATATATGGAATATCGAATGATTGAGAGAGCTCGCAATCAAACAAATGCTCCTCCAACCTGCTTTGTTTCTCAGTCTTTCTTTTTATCTTTTCAAATTAAGATTGATTACTATCTAATTAGAATGATAAGTGCTTGGCTGCCTTTCTTTTTTTTTTTTATGTTGTTGTTGTTGTTCTGGCTAAATAAAAACGCATTAGTGTGTAATTTATGAGGTAAGCATGTTTGTTTTCAAGTTGGAAGATGAGACGTGAGAGAGGGGGGGCTTTGTATGCAGCCGCGCAAAGGACTTTCAATAGAGCAATGACTCAAAGCCAGAGTTGTTTAAAAGTACCAAATTAGATAATTCAAATAGTTTGTTTTAAGAATTTAATAAAACGAGCTTTTTATTAAATTTTTAAAATCCAGATCGAGCCACTTGCTAATTGCTAAAGAGATAAATAATTTTATGCCCCATCGAGAACATCAAATAAACATAAAATTTTTAACACCACTAGGCAACATTACAGCAAAAAAAAACTAAAAATTAACTTTTCTATTTTTAGAATGATTTAGAGTGATTTATTAACGCTATTCTTTATTTAGCTATTTTTTTTTTTAGAAGTATTTTTTGTTTTTACTATTTATATTTAACCTCTATTATGAACATTTACTCCTTTTTTTTTTTTTTTTTAATTAAAAATTTTCAAACATGAGGGCTGAAAAGAGGGCATATGCCGCTCGGAGCTTCCCGGAGTAAAAACTCCAAAAAAATTTTTTTTCAAACATCAAACAAATAGTTTGTTTAATTTAATTTAATTTAATTTTTAATCTTAAATTTTCAAACACTTCTAATTTATATTATTTTAATTTTTGTTTATATATTAAATAACAAACATTAAGAAGGGGGCTGAAAAGAAGGCTTTTGCCGTTCGGGTAAGTCCCGGGAAATTCAAAAATTTATTTTTCAAAAAATAAAAAAAATAGTTTGTTTGATTTTTTAAAAGGCATGAGTTTATATTTTAAGAATAAAAATTAATTTTTATTTATTGAGATCTATTGAGGCGAGAGCGTGGAGATCTGATTCAATTTTATAAAATTCACAACAAATACAATCATGTCAATTGGTATTACGATGTGGAACTTATGAGTTCTGTGAATAATGAAAGACCAAGTGGAGGAGTAAGGGGAGCAAAGCATCGCATTTGCTCGCAGCTAACAAAATGTGAAGCAAGGCAAAACTTTCTATCAAACCGAGTAGTGAACAAATGGAATGTGGTGCCAACGTCGCTTGTCACAGCAAGCTCGATCAACCAGTTCAAAAAAAGACTGGACAATGTCGGTAGAAATAAAAAAAATGAAAAGTCTTCTATTGCGGGACTACGTTAGTCTTCCTGCTTTGTCAATTTAGGGCATTGTGAAACTTCATTCAAAAATAAAAAAATTTTCTAACTTTTATTCTAAATGTCAAAAACTTATTCTGTAAATGAAACAAAGTGAAACAATTGTTGTTTCACCTTCTGTGAAAGTCTGCAAAGTCTGTGCAAATTAATTGCGTCTTATTTTTAACACTTTTAAATAGGGTGCAATTTTGCAGAATTCACACATATTTTTCAGACTTCCGCAGAAGGTGAAACAACAGTTTTTTCACTTTGTTTCATTTACAAACTAAGTTTTTGACATTTAGAACAAAAGTTAGAAAATTTTTTTATTTTTGTATTGGAAGTTTTGTATGACATTTCACAATGCCTCAATTTAGCTAAACTAAACTTGACCGTAGAATATTAACTATTATTATTATAATTATTATTGACTTTTTTGGTTAGTAGCTAAAATTTAGTTCTAGTTATATTAAAATCGATTAAATGTTAAATATTTTATTTGATTAAAATTAAAGTCAAAGTCCGTACTTTAATTTTAGCGGGTTGTGAAGTTCGTTTCAATTCGATCTATTCATTTCAGAAAAAATTGAATAATTTTTTTACTAAAATAGATAATTTAGTTCTGTAAAATGCTTAATTATGGGCAAATTTGCTTAATGCAGTAAAATAAGTCTGCAAAGTACTCTGCAATTTTGTGCATTTTGCACGCCATTAAAAAGTATTCTAATCAACTGTGCAATTACATTGCAAAGTTTTTGCAGACATATATTTTCGGATTAAGCAAAATTGCTTAAACATTAAGCATTTTACAGAACTAAATTATCTATTTTAGTAAAATAGTTATTCAAGTTTTTCTGAATTGAAAAGATCGAATTGAAACGAACTTAACAACCCTTAATTTTTAAGACAAAGTAAATATAAAAATTTAAGTCCTTTGACTTGGAAAAATCGCAGCTAATTCATAAATTCATTTTTCATATTTTACTATCAGTCAATTTTTATTCAAATTTTACATTATGGATTTTTTTAAATCTTTTGATGGTCATTAATGAAAATTTTTTTTTAGAATTTCACTTGAAAAAAAATTAGAACTCAATTTCATAATATCGGGTGTAGAATAGAAAATGGCACAAAATTGATTTTATCATAAATTTTTTATTTAACTAAGGCTTTAATTTTTTTTTAAATTATAACTGAACCCTCCTATTTTGAAAAAATAATATCACTTAAGGTATTGAACTCCATGACGATGTATGATATCGAGCCTAGAGCGAACACTCTTGGCATGGTCTTGTACAACCTTTGGGTCGATATTGCTCAGGCAAGCGCGAATTTTGTTTTCGAGTTGCCTAAGATTTTTTGCCTTCCAATCACCCTCATAAACTTTAGCTTTCAAATTTCCCCAAAAATCTTCGATTGGTCGTGCTTTTGGTACGTTTGCTGGATTCACTTCTTTAGCAACATACCTTATATTTTTATCTAACATATAATTCTGTACCATATTGGCATAATGAGATGATGCTAAGTCAGGCCAAAATACATAATTGCCATCCTGATAAAATCTTTCCGATATAGGTATAGTGGCAATTATACTTTCTAGCCATCTTTCTTTGCGAACGACCCGATTTATGATTGAAATAGGCTCTAAGTTTGGACACCATTAGTTTCGTCGCTATTTTAGCAGGTCTACCACTTCCTTTTTTTCTCTTGAAAGTTTTATCTTTTTCTTTAATATCTAGCCAACGATAAACAGAACGTTTTCTGTATCCAAGACCAGTGGATTGCCTAACAACTTGAATTTTTGGCAAATTTTGGTTACTTTTTACAAAGTTGTACAAATCTTTTTTGATGGTTTCGTACATTTTTTACTAACAACTTATCAAAAATTCAACTTTTTGAAATAATTTTTTTTATTTTAAAGCTAGGATCAGTCTGATTTTAAATGTTGAAAAAAATTGGGATAGGTCTTGTCCACTCTCAAAGAAAATTAAACTTAACTTTTGAGCCATTTTTTTTCTACACCCGTTAGAAGACGTTATTTATTCATTTGTTTATCTAAATCGAGCTCCATTAGAATAAAAATATAAAAGAATAAAAAAATTAATTAAAATATTAAAATAAGGATAAATAAGTCTAAGTAATAATAAGAAAATTAAAAACGATATATTGAAATAGCTGCAAGTTAGACATGTTTAAATATTTGATAGTTCATTAAAATAATGAAGAAATTGTTAGGTAGCAATTACACAATGGAGTTGGATATTCGATGACGTTGTGCAAATCTCTGATTAGATACCTTTTCGATTACTGCTTCGTTATCCAAAAATCTGGTGGTTAAAAAAATTAAAAAAGACTTTTAAATAAAGAAGAGTGTTTGACGCATAAGCATAAAAATGAAAACATAGCATGAAAAGCAATTAATTATCTCGGAAAAATTAATTTGAGAATATTATAGAATTTTTTTGCAAATAAAATCTAAAAAAATTAACAATTGTGAAAATTTTTTTTCTAATAAAAAATTGCAAACAACAGCAAACCTTCGGAACAAAATGTTTTGTCTCTGTAAAAGATCAAGAACAACAAAGCTAATATTGTTCAAAATCAGACTTGCATCTAATAAATAATTTTCTAAGAGTCCAAAAAATAGACGACATTGAATAGATGGTAAAAAAGAAAGATTAATGTAGTAAAAGATGCCAAAGAATCAAGGATAAATAATCAAGGAAATGTTGGTTCGTCAACAACAATTGCCGATTCAC
The DNA here is from genome assembly GCA_016802215.1 of Brachionus paranguensis. Classification (NCBI taxonomy): domain Eukaryota; kingdom Metazoa; phylum Rotifera; class Eurotatoria; order Ploima; family Brachionidae; genus Brachionus; species Brachionus paranguensis. The sequence continues at coordinate 6,971,216 of JAESIX010000004.1, forward strand.
TGTATTGGGCACCAATGTAATATTTTGGGTTGGGGATACGTCTTCTTACTTGGTTTAGTCAGACGTCCTTATTCCTATTGGGATGTTTTGGATTGAAACAATAAGGTTTTTATAATAACTTTATTGGAACACGAGGTCCAAATCCAAAACCCAAAAAGAAAAAATAAATAATATTTAACTAAAACAAAAAAGTTAAACTTAAATAAACTAATATTTAAACAAAATTTCAAAGAAAAAAATACACATAAATTTTCAATACATAAATTAAGTACATATTTTAAAAAAAAACAAAAAAATCAAAAACATGAATTTTTTTATTAGAAGTTTAATCATAAAAATTCAATTTCTTTTATGAATTTAAAAAATCGCATTACTTTTATTATTTTTTACAAATCTTATTTTAAAAAAAAATTATCAGAATATACACTTTTGCAGCAAAATTTTCTAGTTTTTGAAAAACTAAAATTAAGAAAGTATCTAACAATTTTAAAGACAATTTTATTTAATCTTTCTTTTCACATATTTTGAGTAATAGAATATTAATATGATCATTTTTTGCTTATGTTAGAGAAATTTTTAATAGTCAACTGTTTCATAATTAAGGTTTTATTATAAAAAAGATTAAAACAAAATTGTTCAATTAGTTTTTAGAATTTTTTGCTTCAAATTTTAGTTTTTAATTATCACTAAAATTTTATTTCAAAAAAATCATTTTATCTTCGGAGTTATTTTAAGCTTGTGTTTTTTAATAATTTTGGATTTTTTTCCATGTTTAAATTTTTCTCTAATAGTAGCTTATTTTAATAAAAGAATAAAAAATTTAAATAGAAAAAATTATTGACTAGCTATGACTGTCTCATTTCTATTGAACAAGTTAAAAAATTTAAAAGTCACATGTTACAAAGTTACAAAGATATTTGATAAAAAATAAATATTTAAATTGTAATTTGATTATTTTTTTCATGGCCAACAGCTTATTTTATTTTAATTATCACATAAACAGCGATGAGAAGATTCATACTTATATTTAAAAAGAGTTTTTAAAATAATTCAACACAGAAGAATACAGTGTTGATTTGACACTAGGGTTTTTACCGTTTTTTACGAAAAATTACCATTTTTTACGTAAATTTTCGTAATTTTACACTTGTACGGATCGGTAAATTTACGGAAATTTATGTAATTTTACGAATTTTTTCAATAATTTTCGATCAAACTAGTAAAAACTAAAGGGAAAAAAAGGTATTTTTAAGAATATTTGGAAAATTTCAAAAAAACAAAAAAATTAACATTATTTTACGTAAGTTTACGTAAAATCCGAATTTTTTTTATATAAAATTAACTTAAAATATTTGAAATTTTTTTCTGTCAAAAATAAGGACCAATTTGAGTGCAAAAAATTTTTTGTGTAAACAAAGATAAAATTTATAATAATAAAATTTTCCTTTTTATCTTAACCAGGTATTTTAAAAATTCAAAAAATAATCAGAATAGCTAATTTTTAATGTTTTAACCAAAAGTGAACTGGAAAAGTTTAAATCTTTTTCCCAAAAATTTTTTTCTGATTGATATAAAAATTTGAAAAAATAAAATTTTTAAAAAATTAAACAAAACAATTCTTTAATAATTTAAGTCATCACAAATTTTTCATTGAATTTAAAATACCTAGTTAAAATAAACAGAAAAATTTTATTATTTGCCAAATCAATTTACAAAATAACAGTGACACGTACAAATAAAATTCTTGTTTAGGTTGCAGAGTTTATGCAGACAATGAATAAAGGTACAGCTATGTTACACTTATAATACTAATTTGTTGCCTCTTGAATTAAAGTTTTAAGATTTCTAGAATTTTTTAATGTTATTTTTATAACAAATTTTTCAAAACCTAAAAAAAATTTTGGTATTTTTTTCTTGATAATAGGTATAATTTTCGATTTTTTTTGAAATAGATGTCCAATGGTGAAAGGTTCTCTGTACTTTTGTAAAGCGAACAAAGCTGTTTAGTCTTTTTGAAATTATATTATTTATTAAAAAATATTTGTTCATTAAATCAAATTCTGAATTATAACTAATGCTGGCTGTAAAGGATATTTCGAACTTCCTAAGTTTCCGACCAAATTAATTTCAAAATAAAAATAAAATAAAATTGTTTTAAAAGGCTTTAGTAGATTCACACATTATTTGCTCCATGAAGTCAAAAATGTGCACTCTTTCTAAATCTATTTTTACCCAGCTTATTTCTTTATTTAAAAATTTTGCTGTAATTTACCTTTATTTTTTCTCAAAAACGAAAAGAAAGAGTTTTTTATTTGGAAGAAATTAATTAGACAATTGATTGTCAACAAAGAATTTGAGCTTTTTTTAAATTTTATTAAACAAAAGTTCATTTTTCTTTCTTCACCATGATTGAATATTTTTGGATAAAAAACTACCTAAAATACTCGTGGTTCCAAAAATCTAAGAGCTCTCAATAATTAAGAGTAAAAAGAACTTTAATTTTAAATCTTCATTAAAATATTTTAGACTTTTAATAATTTTTTATTCATTTAAATTTTTAAAATACGGTCAATTAATTTTTTAAGAAAATTTTGCCAAAAAAAACTTTTTTTATTTAGATTTTAAAGATGTCATTTTTTTGTTATTGTTTTGATTGAATTACCTAGAAAATCAGCAAAATTTAAATGCAAATAGAATTTTGTTAATTTTATTTATTGGCAAATATAAAATGTTGCCGAAATTTATTTCTAACTCCTTAACAACGACTTCAGTCTTTTTTTCTTGAGTAAAAAATAAATTAAAAATATAAATTAATAATTAAGATTAAGTAAAATTATTCTAAATGCGAAAAACAAAAATTTAGAATGGAAGAACCCCAAATTACATCTTTTTTTCCAAATGATAACACAAAACGCATAGATTATGTCATATTTTACAAATATTCAGACCAAAGTGTGGATTCGGAAGATTTTAAATTAAAGGAAACTAATAGAAACAACTTTTTGGATGTTGTTCAAAAAGAATCTATAATACTCAACAAAGAATTAAAATTTAAAACCAAAAACGAAACTCATCAATACATTTTGCTTCATTGTCCCTTGGAACGTTTATTAAAACAAGCTGAAAGAATAAAACTCGAAATGAGACTTAAAGATGTAAGTTTTTTTTTAACAAAATAAATTCAAATTAATTTTTTTTCTAATATCTTTTAAAAGGCTAAATTAGACGATCCTGAATTGATAAATTATGAAATCAAATGGATTAGAGCAGTCAAAGATTTTATCTTAAGAAGAAAACCAATTAAAAAAGATGATTTGGGTAATTAATTAATATTTAGTTTAAACAAGTATGAATGAGCAGAAGCTATGGGCTAACTAAAAAATTCCTTAAAACTTCATTTTACCTCTCTTTTTGATTTTTTTTTTTAAAATGTAAAGAATGTAAAGAAGCTATGTGAATTTCACTGTCAATTTTTAAAATGACTTTGCAAATAATTAATTTTTCCAGGTATTTTAAAAATTCAAAAAAAATCAAAATAGCTAATTTTTAATGTTTTTACCAAAAGTAAACTGGAAGCGTTTAAATCTTTTTCCGCAAATTTTTTTTTTCATTTGTAAAAAAAATTCAATAATAATTTTATTTATCACAATTTTTTCATGAATTTTAATATTTATCAAGTCATTTTACAAAATGACAGTGACATGGATATCCAAAAAATATTTTGTGGTCTAAAATTTTAAATCTGCTAAATCTTACACATTTACATGACTGATAATATCAAAATATGTCTTTTCGTTTTTTCTGATATTTAAGATATTAGGTTATTTAGTAAGTTTTTTCGTTTTTTAGGAGAATTTATTTATTCATTAAAAAATAAAAAAAATAATATTAGATACTAAAATAATTTCCTTCGCTAGAAATACTCATCTCTCATCTTTCTGGAAGAATTTTGATCCCTCGCTTTTAGAAGCTGGGTGGTTTTGAGATGATATATTGATCAATGTCTTTTTTGGCTTCTTCAAAGTCTGAGTAACTTTTTTCACTGAGAAAGTGCTGCATGGATCGAAACAAATGGTTATCTGAAGGAGCCAAGTATGGTGAATAAGCTGGGTGAGATAAGACTTCCCAGCCTAGATTCTCTATCGTGTTCCGAGTAGTTTTTGCAACATGTGGCCTAGCGTTGTCAAGTAAAAGAATCACTTTTCGCTCTCCTTTAGCTCTGTGTGGCCGTTTTGCTTCCAAAGCGTGGCTCAAACGAATCAATTGTTGTGAATAAAGGTCTGCGTTTATCGTTTGCTTGGGTTGCAGTAGCTAATAATAGATGATACCCTTCTGATCCCACTAAATACAAAGCATTACCTTTTTTTAAATGAATTTCGCGTTTCGGAGTAAATAATGGCGCTTTATGAGAATCGAACCATTGCTTTTTGTTGACCGGGTTATCAAAGTAGATCCGCTTTTCATCTCCAGCTACGATTTTCCATAAAAACTTTTTTTTTCTGCCTAGATAAGAGAGAAACACAAATGTTCAATCGTTGCGCAATATTGATTTCTTAGAGTTTGTGCGGAATCCATTTACCGGCCTTTTGAATCTTCCCTAATGCTTTTAATCTATTCCAAACGGTGCCATTTGTTACAGACATCTCCTATCAAGCTGTCTATTCGATCACCTCGGGGCTTTCTCAAACAGTTCTTCCAAATACGCGTCATCAGCTTCGACGGTTCTCCCAACACGAGCTTTGTGATTGAGGTTGAAATTGCCAGATTTGAATCGAGATAACCAATTTTGACAAGTGCAAACAGTCAGAGCGTTAACTTCATATACCAAACAAATTGATTTGGTAGCCTCCGTCGCATTTTTCCTTCGTTAAACTTGAATAACATGCAATGGCGGATATGCATTTTTTCGTCATACATTTTTAATAAGTTAATTTTTTAAAAATTTAAAAAGCAAGCATATAATCTAACTCTTGCTCTTTCAAATGATGTATAACATTGCATAAAAAAGTTTAACCTTGAATGAGATTTTTCCATTTAAAAATCGACGAAAAAACTTATTAAACAACCTAATACTTCATTCAATTTTAAAAAAAGATAAAGAAAACAAAATAAATACTAAAAGTGAGAAGAATTAGCTTCACTTATTTAACTAAAATTATAAAAATCAAGCATATCGTTGGCAATGAAAATTGTTTGATTTTTTAAAAAATTTTCAATAAATTTTGCTGAAAATTTATAATTTATTAATAATAATGATTAATTTTATTGTGAGATTCAAATTTATAGTACTAGAAGACACACTTTTTAAAAAAATTTTTATTAACAATTAAATTTCTGATACGGGGAAAGTTTAGCGGAATTTTGGCAGAGTTGTATAAAAGTAAAAGTCATTTGACTTGACTTGAATTTTTATTTTCTAAATTAATTTCCAAGACTTAGAAAAAAAATGGACGCCTTAATAACTAGATGGAACGGCAAAAAATTCATTTGGCTGCAAGTCAGAAGACTTCTTTTTTTTTTTTTAAATTTCAAGTCAAGTCAAGTGACTTTTTTTCTGACTTTTGCGCAAGTCTAAATTTTGGTAAAAAATAAGGACTAAAACAGGACTTTTTACAGAATTATCCATTTTAATTGCCAAAGATTGGCTTATTTGCACCCATTTGATAAAATACTTTGACCAAAATTTTCCCTTTTATTTTTTTAATTCAACATTAATTCGCATTTAATTGATCTTTTATTACTGTTCATGGTACTTTTATAAGCTTATTTTACAATAATGTTAATAATTTTTTGTTTTAGGCGATATTGTTAGCATGCCTTTTGAGCTATCAATGAAAGATTTATTTTATGGTTGTGATGACAATGGCTTAGAAAACACCAAAGGACCATATTCATCCAATACTCGCAGCCTCTTAGTGCATAGCCTACTAAATGATTTGAATTTTTTTAAAATAAAAAAAAGTTCCAGACCATCTCAACAAAGTGTTAAAGATGATGACCATAATGATATAAAATCACTTAAAGGTAAATAGGACTCGAAAATTGAAAAAAAAAATTAATTTTTTAATTTAAGGATTAGAATATTTGATAAAAGATAATTATTTTGATGATGCATTTATTTTGCACGACGACACAAGACATTTTATTCATTTGGTCCAGCTAGTTGATTTTGTTCGACAAGCTCAACTAAATGAAAATCAAATAAATGATGAATTGAAAAATGGACTGCCTGTATCGAAAAAAAAAGTACCTCATGATGGAGAAGGTAAAACTTAGATTTATTTAGATTTTTTATAAAATCTAAGAAAAATTAATTTTCTAGTCAGACATGAGCTATACCTTGAATGGGCCAAGTTGACAAACATATTCAAAACACAACCATTATCGAAAATTAGACAGTATTTTGGAGAATCGGTAGCTTTTTACTTTGCCTGGATTGGGACATTTATTTGGACTTTGATTCTTCCATCTGTTATTGGATTTGCTTTTTTCATTGCTGGAATTGTAATCAGGTTTGATTAGATTTAAATTTAAAATTTTTATTTCATTTGATTTTTGCATATTACGGTGAACGTTCAATTCCTTTTTTTTTTCAAAAAATAATTTTGAATTTTTTAAAAGGATAAAAATTAGAAAAATAATTCATAAAAATTTATCATTTTTTTCCGGCAAAATAATCCCTCGTAATTTTTCATAGACAATAAATTGAAAAAAAATTTAAAATTTTCCTCTAATCTGATAAAAAAGGAAAATTTCAATTGAAAAAATTTATTTCATGAATTGAGACAACACCGTTTATTAATGACAATGAAGACTTTTTATTAGATATGATTTTTTCCTCTTACTTTTGTAAAATTAAATACAAAAAACAGAACAAAGTCTAATAACTTTTTTTCTATAGCTTAAAATTAGTTGTATCAAAAAAGACAGGGCTAAAATTCAAAAATTAAAATTAAATGCAGATTTTAAAATTAAAAATTTTAAATTTAATATTTTGTTATCTTCTTTTATAATCAATTCCACAAAATCGAAAGAATTTTAATTTTATTCTTCATAATAAATGATCTAGGTTTAAATTCGAATTAATCTAGCTATCAAAAATTAATAATTCAGTTTTTGCTTTGAACTAGAGTTGTTCAAAAATCACAAATTAGAGTCCAAGTCCGGACTTAAAAAAAAAGCATTTGACTTGGACTTGACTTGAGACTTGTGACTTTTAAACCATTCTGCTTTGAACCTATTCCTAGTTAATTAAATATATTGATCGTTACCGAGGACTTGCAATGAAAAGAGAGAAGAAAGGAATAAAAATAAACAAAAAATCTTTTAAATTGCTTAAAATTTAAAAATAATTTTCTTTAAACAAAATGGGTGAAAATGAAAATTTAACGCCAAATACAATGCTTGTTCGCAGTATCTAAAGCCAATAGAGTCTTAGGACAAATCAAAAGCTCATTTACTTACCTTGATAAAGAGATTGTAATTCCTCTATACACATCGCTTGTAAGACCTCATTTAGAATACGCAATTTGTAATTGGTCATCCTTCATTAAAATCGGACATCAGACTAACCGAAAATGTGCAACGAAGATAATCAATAGTGTACGGGACAAATCATATGAAGAAAGACTTAGTTTCCTTGGGTTGATGAGTCAAGAACAACGACGATTGAGGGGAGATTTAATACAGATGTTTAAAATAATAAATGGATTTGAGATCATAAATTTTGTAAAAGGAATAAATAATGAAAATAGCTTATGCCTTAATCTAAGAAGAGAAAATAATCATAAACTTGTAAGAGAGATTAACAAAAAAGGACAATACCATTACCAATTCTTAACAAACAGAGTTGTTGAATCATGGAACAAGTTACCAAAAGAAGCAATATCAGCAAGGACAGTAAATAGTTTCAAGTCAATAATTGATAAAGAAATATTCAAATGGAAACCATAAGGACTTCAATAGCCTTAATGGCTTAGCGCAAAATTTGCGCTGGTATAGAGCACTATACCGCAGTAACTACTACTTCTACTACTACTACAATAAGTAGTTTGTAAAAATAAATATTTCCTTAAATTACATAAATCATACTTTAATTTTAAAAAATTCATAAATAATATAATTTTCAAATTCTACAGTATTGATTTGACACCATGGTAGTAGGTCATTAAATTTAATTTTAAATTGTCTATTTTCTTGCTAAAACAATAATTTCTAAAGCTAGGCGAATATCACTTTTAATCAAAGCTAAAAATTATTAATTTAATTTTTTTTCGAGTTTAAATTTTTAAAGTTAGAATTCATTAGATAATAAAACCAAATAAATAATTAAAATTTTTAAAAGTTCTCGAAAATTGGATAAAACATCAGTAAGCAATTTGAATAGCACAGGACTGAAAAGGTAATTTTGAAAAAATGAATTATTTAGACTATTTAAATTTTTATAAAAATTTTGAAGTGCTTCAATTTATGGAGATTATTATCTAAATATATTTGCTGATTCATTTGATAACGATATGACGCCTTATTTTGCGGTTAGTTAAATTCTAAAATTGAAATAAAGGGCAAATTAAATATTTTTATTTTTTTATGAAAAACCCAATATCTATTACCAATTCTTTCTAATACTTTTATTTAAAAAAAAAATCCTTTTTTAGTAAATTCCATTTTGGCACTAATCATTTTTTTTCTGGCAGCGTAATTCAATTCGAATAGTGGTAGAATTAATGATAAAACCAATTAATTTTTTTATGCAAATCGAAACTCGAAAAAAAGCCAATTCAGAATTTCTGAAAATTCTGAAGGACCAAAAAATGTTTTATAAATTGTGGCAACTGATACATCCTTTGGACCACCACTTAAAGTTGAGTTGGATTTTTAATACAATAAAATATCTCAAATTCACAGTTTTGCAGAATCGGTATATTGGTGACACAAAGGATGTATTAGTTGCAACAATTTACAAAAAATGTTTTGATTCTTTAGAACTCAAGATTTCCTATTTTTATATTTTGTTCTTGTTTTTTGTACCAAAATTCACAATGGCCGCCTTTGCTCAACTCCACTTACTGGGAAGCTAATAGGTTTTTTAATGTCTATTGTGATATAGCGACATTTTTGTCGATATCACTGGAAAGTTAATTAACTTAACCATGAGCGTTTAAGTTAAGAAGGAGCATAAACACATGCTCCAATACGTCAAAACGAGAGATCGGATAGAAAACAATCAAGTTACAAGAAATTTCGGGTCTAAATACCTCAACAATTGTATCATAAACAACAACCCTCTTATTAACAATCTGATGGATGAATTCATTACTAGCGGTGTTTATGCACCAAAAAAATATGAAACTTTATTATGTATTTTTTTTAACTCGGACAAATTACTTTAACTTTTAATTTTATTCTTTTGTTCTATTAGACTTTTTGTTTATTTCTTTAGATTTTGGCTAAAACGGCCTACGCTGGTGCCAATTTAAATAAAATATAATTATAATAAATAAACGTCAAAAGATCGGATAGACGGGTCCAAAGGTACTAATGTAAACATTACATCTGGCGACGAGGATAAAATCCCCAGAAGACTAATAAAAGGGATTCTCGGTGGAAGTAATGTTTATAGTGCGTGCAACAGCTACCTGACGAGTGTTAGTTAGTACCTGGGAAAAATAATAGTCTATGACTAGTCCCGGTCATTGGTGATCCTGCAGTGGTCACAATGGTCGACAGTTCCCTGGCTTTCGCTTTAATAAAAGCGGGGGAAGATGTGATATAGCGACATCTTTGTCGATATCACTGGAAAGTTAATTAACTTAACCATGAGCGTCTAAACGGGATATCGGATAGACGGACCCAAAGGTACTAATGTAAACATTACAAATAAGTTCTTACTTGATTTTGAAATTTGATTTCTTAAAAATTCGAATTAATTATTTGAATTTAAAAGAAGTCGAATTCAGTATTCGAATTTTTTAAAATTCGTATATATATATTCGATTATTCAATTCGATTTATTGAAAAATCGAATATAAAAATCAAATTTTTAGTGAATCAAATATTAAATTCAATTTTTTTTGTATTTAAATTATTATTTTAAATATTGTTCAATTTAAATATTTAATTCAATTAAATCGTTTTACGATTAACTTTTCCGGATTTTTTTTTTCTTAAATATTTTATTTGAATAAAATTTTATTCCGAATTCTTAGTTATTCGAATTTCGATTTCATCACTAGGTAGAATTTAACATTCATCATTCGAAATTAAAAAAAAAAAAATTATTTTAAAAAATAAAATATTCAGGGTTCATTACTGAAATTGATTGTATATATTTTGTTTAATTTTTGATCTGCAAATGATAGATTTTTCGGTGATAAACTTTAATTTGCCTCAGAAACTTTTTAAACTAATTTATTTAAAAATTTTAGCTTATTATTTGTTTGTGGGGTAACAAAAATTAAAATTCAAAGATCGGTGAAATCTTTATAAAAATTGATTAAGGTGCAATATTCTCAGAATTTTGGAGAAGAGAAAATAATCGTTTAGCTTATGAATGGAACGTTTTAAAATTTGAAGATGAACAAATAAATTTGCCTGATTACGATCGAAACAAAGAGAAGATGCTTGAAAAATTGAAAGGAGCCAGTGAACTTTTAAGATATTTGTATACTTGGCAGAGATTTTTCAAAATCTTATTGTCATACACAGTGCTTCTGTTTATGGTAAATGAAAAAAAAACTGATTAGAAAAATCTTTTTAACTTTATTTGTTCAAAGGTTTGTATCATTTGTATCGAAATAGCGTTAGTGGCTTTATTTCGAATTTACATACGAATTAAGGTATTTCCTGACGATGATGTATTAGGGGTCATAATTGGAGATGGTAAGATTTTTTACTAAATTTAAATATTCAAGTAAGTATAAAACATTTTCTTTTACAGGTGGATCTACGGTGATAAATATTATTATTATAATGATTATGAATTGGGTAATTGAATTTATTTTTTAAAATCAGTTTTTAATAGTCCATTATTTAATAATTATATAAATTATATGATTATTGGAAAAAAAAATTTTAACTTTAATTATTTTTTTTTGTGAAACTTTTAATTTTAAATGCACTACTACTTGTAAATTATAGATTGAAACAAATAAGAAAAATGATTGCTTTAAAAACTTGAAATCAAAAATACGAAAATTTATTTTTTTTTACATTTTATTTTGTGTAAAATTATGTAAAATTTCAAGTTGAAAAAAATTAAAAAACCTAAAAAAATTTAATAATAATCAAATTTTTGTACGAAAGAATGGACTTTTTTGACCATCAGCATTTTTGATAATTTTTACTTGAAATTACACAATTTTGCTTAATTTTACATCATTTTACGTAAGCTAACATTTTATTACATCCTACATTTAGTGTAATTTTACGTAATCTTTCATTTTTTTATGTAAAATTACAAAAAATAATGCAATATTACCCGTTCTGCAGTTTAAAGTAAAACACTGTATAATTTAATATAAATTTACAACACACTTTTATGCGATTTTTTATGAAGTTCTTTTGTATGAAGTAAAATTTATTAGAAATCCAGATCTTTCTTTTATCACTGTAATCTGGGCAAAAACAGTCCGTCTTTTAGGTACCCGAAATCTGGATCCGAATCCGTCTTTTAGGTTAACCCTTTTTTTTGTTAGCTGATATCAAGCATTATAAGAGTGTCAATAAAAGCATAAAAATAATTTTTCAAAATGCTTGATATTTTCTGACATAAATTATTTTTGGTATGTGCAAGCTTTTACAAAGCCTATCTTCCAGCCTTAATCAACACAAGATCACAATTGGCATCAAAAAATTCTAGTTAAATAAATTCAATTTTTTTCTCTAAAAATTGTAAAGAGAAGCGAGTTTTTTAAAAAAAAAAACATTTTTGATTTTTGACATTATTTGATGTAAAATTACGTAGAATGATGGAATTTTACCCGTTCTGCGGTTTAAAGTAAAACACTGTATATAAACAAATAAATAAAATAAAAAAAATATATTTTTTATTTCTTTTAGATTTTTAAAAAATTTTTATTTACACTTAGTACACTTTCTAAAAGTGTCTTGATCGAGATGTACAACCAAATTTTTGTAATCTTTGTTTAAAGACCATAAGGAAGTTTTCAAAAATTTATTTCCATATTTAAAATTTTTATCTTTTAAAACCAACTCCAAGATCGTTTAATCTTTAAATTTTTTTTTAAATTCGATCTGTAAAAATAATCCGTCAAAAACTGTTCTAAAAATTGAGAACTGATTTTAGGAACCGGTTACTAAGAGAATATAGTCTGTTACCTTGATCCCTAGTGATCTAAAAAAAAATAAAATTTACCAAATAGTCACAAATATTATATTATAAAAATTGTATCTTAATAAGAAAAAAAAATAATTTTTTTTTTAAGATATACACTTTTATAGCTGTCAGGTTTACAAAATGGGCAAATTATCGAACCAAAACTGAATATGATGATGCACTGATAATAAAGCTTTTTATATTTGAATTTGTGAATTCGTATGGATCTCTGTTTTATATGGCATTTTTTAGAAATGTAAATTTTATTGTTAATATTATTATTAAATTAAATTTAAAATAAAAATAAATTAAAAACAATTTTTAAAATAGATTGAATATGAAAATGGTTTGTTCAATTTGGGTAAAGAGTACCAAGACAAATGTGATGATGATAATTGTATGGCTCTTTTGTCCATTCAATTACTTGTTGTTTTTATTGTTAAACCACTTCCTCCTTTTTTTATGCATGTCATTTTGCCGTAATTTTATCAACTAAAATCTACATAAAAGCTTACCTTTGTACTCAAGTCTTTTGCAGATAGCTTTCAGACGATGCTTATGGCGTTATAGCTCTAAAAATATTGGAATAGTAGACAATGAAAACTTGGACAGAACTGAAAAGAAAAAACAAGATCAAGTTCTAATATATTTACGAGCTGAAAAGAATAAAGCTCGTTTTGATGTAACTATTAATGAAGAATACACACAAAAAGTAATACTCTACGGATATATTGTAGTAAGTATTTATTTTTTGAGAAAAAAGACAATTCGAATTTTCAAGAGGACCATTATCAATAGAAATTTTCCAATTTTTTATTTATAAAAATCTTTATTTGTTTTTGTTTTAGACTTTTTTTTCAGATCAGCCAAAAATTAATGTTATCATTACAAATTCTACAGAACGGTCTCATCAAATTAAATTCACAAATTAACTAGACTTAAATGTACATTAAGTCAAAGTTAAGATATGGACTTGTGATCTTTTTACAATTCTATCTAATTTTTTTTGATTTTTTTCTCGCTCAACTCCCTAAGAGATTGTGAATTTTGGTACAAAAAACAAAATATAACAAATGCCAAAGCTAAAATTCTGAAGGACCAAATCATGTTTTGTAAATTGTGGCAACTGATACATCCTTTGGACCACCACTTAAAGTTGAGTTGGATTTTTAATACAATAAAATATCTCAAATTCACAGTTTTGCAGAATCGGTATATTGGTGACACAAAGGATGTATTAGTTGCAACAATTTACAAAAAATGTTTTGATTCTTTAGAACTCAAGATTTCCCATTTTTATATTTTGTTCTTGTTTTTTGTACCAAAATTCACAATGGCCGCCTTTGCTCAACTCCACTTACTGGGAAGCTAATAGGTTTTTTAATGTCTATTGTGATATAGCGACATTTTTGTCGATATCACTGGAAAGTTAATTAACTTAACCATGAGCGTTTAAGTTAAGAAGGAGCATAAACACATGCTCCAATACGTCAAAACGAGAGATCGGATAGAAAACAATCAAGTTACAAGAAATTTCGGGTCTAAATACCTCAACAATTGTATCATAAACAACAACCCTCTTATTAACAATCTGATGGATGAATTCATTACTAGCGGTGTTTATGCACCAAAAAAATATGAAACTTTATTATGTAGTTTTTTTTAACTCGGACAAATTACTTTAACTTTTAATCTTATTCTTTTGTTCTATTAGACTTTTTGTTTATTTCTTTAGATTTTGGCTAAAACGGCCTACGCTGGTGCCAATTTAAATAAAATATAATAATAATAAAAAAACGTCAAAAGATCGGATAGACGGGTCCAAAGGTACTAATGTAAACATTACATCTGGCGACGAGGATAAAATCCCCAGAAGACTAATAAAAGGGATTCTCGGTGGAAGTAATGTTTATAGTGCGTGCAATAGCTACCTGACGAGTGTTAGTTAGTACCTGGGAAAAATAATAGTCTATGACTAGTCCCGGTCATTGGTGATCCTGCAGTGGTCACAATGGTCGACAGTTCCCTAGCTTTCGCTTTAATAAAAGCGGGGGAAGATGTGATATAGCGACATCTTTGTCGATATCACTGGAAAGTTAATTAACTTAACCATGAGCGTTTAAGTTAAGAAGATACATGCTCCAATACGTCTAAACGAGAGATCGGATAGACGGGCCCAAAGGTACTAATGTAAACATTACACCTATTAGACCAACTTGACGATTATCACTTAAATTAGGATGCAGATTTTTATCAAATGTCAAAATTTCCTAAGAAAGTTGTGAGTGCAAAATTTTAAATTCAACAAAATCAAGGACCAAGAATAAGATTGAGTACTAGAAAAAAAAAGATCTTGTTTACCAAAAAATATGACAAAAGCAAAAGAGTATTTTTTTTAGTTGTAGAACAGAAAGATTTTGATTTTAAAAATATTGAGGAGATTGACATTATAGTTACACCACAATCCAGTCCTCAAAGTTTTCTAAAAATATTCCCATTGTTTTGCCAAAGAAGACTTTAAAAGGTTGTTGAGCATTTTAGATTCTAATAGAAAATTATCCAGTCCCAAAAAGAAATAAAAATTCCTCAAATCTTTTTTAGTGTATTATGCGTTTCTTTATCAAATGGTTTTGAAAAATTCCTTTACAAAACATCAACTTCAACTCTTTAAAAATCTTATCTAATGTTTTTAATTTGGCAACTCAATAAAGCTGTTTGCATGTACATTTTCGCTTGGACCTCTCTTTGTGTTGGTAATTAACGTGGTTGACCTGAGAATAGATGGCAATAGATTGTTGTGGATTTTTAGAAGGCCGATCGGATTTAGGGCACAAGATATAGGTTTGCAAATTTAAAATAAATTATAATCTCAGAAATAAATAGACTAAATTTTAAAAAGGCGCCTGGTTTCACATAATTAGATTTTTGAACATAGCTGGAATAGTAAGCAATGCTTTTATTATTGCTTTTACTTCGAATTGGTCAAAAAGCTTTTTAAATGGAACTTTGGAAAATCGACTCATATTTGTGGTGGCATTTGAAGTAAATTTTTTTTAAAATTAAATTTCAAAATCATTTTTAAATTTTTTCAAGCATATTGTGTTTGTCATTTGGCTGTTGATTATAATCTTATTTCCAGACATTCCTCAGTCAATTGCAGTCAAAATAAGAGCTGTAAATTTTGATACATTTAAATTTAAAAAAAAATTATTTTCATTATTAAAAATAAAAGGAAGCAAAATTGGTCAAAAAAATTATTTCCGATAATAAAGATATGCTATGTGCAAAAAATGAATTTTCCAAAAGTTTGCCAAATAATAAAAATGAACACTCTGATGTGGGTATTTTATCAAATTCTAACGATTTGAATCAAGTTTCTATGCAGAGTAAACCAGATATTAATGATAATAAGGAAGCTTTAAATGACATTTTGGAATCACCGAATGAAATAAATTATATTGAGGAATTTAAAATAAATGAACAAACAAGAAAGCGGAAAGGAAAAAACAAAAAATACTCAAGACTAGCCTCACAAATTGAGCCTGTTGTGTAATTCTATGTTTTTTTTTTCAAAAACCTTACATGCTGTCTTGAAAAATAAACTTAAAAAAACTTTGATTTTTCGTTATTTTTGACAAAATTTTCTTGAATACGAATAAACAATTATTTTGTTCTTAAGTACTTGTTTAATTTTTGACCAATTGGTCTTATTTTTTGACTCAATAAACTAATCGTGTGATATAATAATTTGGTCAGAACAAAATTAATAAAAGGCCATATAAAACAGAGATCAATTCGAATTCACAAATTCAAATATAAAAAGCTTTATTATCAGTGGATCATCATATTCAGTTTTGGTTCGATAATTTTCCCATTTTGTAAACCTGACAGTTATAAAAGTGTATATCTTAAAAAAAAATTATTGTTTTTTTCCTATTAAGATACAATTTTATGATATAATATTTGTGACAATTTATTAAATTTTGTTTTTTTTTGGATTCCTAAAAAAAAAGATTATTTAGATTAACAGACTATATTCTCTTATTAACCAATTCTTAAAATCAGTTCTCAATTAGTAAAAAAGTTTTTGACGGATTATTCTTACAGATCGAATTTAAAAAAAAAAAATTAAAGATTAAAAGATCTTGGAGTTTTAAAAGATAAAAATTTTAAATATAGAAATAAATTTTTGAAATTATGTTTATCGTTAAACCAGAAGAACTTACTTATGGTCTTTACATAACGATTACAAAAATTTAGTTGTACATCTCGATCAAGACACTTTTAGAAAGTGTACTAAGTGTAAATAAAAATTTTTTAAAAATCTAAAAGAAATAAAAAATATATTTTTTTTATTTTATTTATTTGTTTATATACAGTGTTTTACTTTAAACCGCAGAACGGGTAAAATTACATCATTTTACGTAATTTTACATCAAAAAATGTCAAAAAACAAAAATGTTTTTTTTTTTAAAAACTTGCTTCTCTTTGCAACGTTTAGAGAAAAGAATTGAATTTATTTAACTAGAATTTTTTGATGCCAATTGTGATCTTGTGTTGATTAAGGCTGGAAGATAGGCTTTGTAAAAGCTTGCACATACCAAAAATAATTTATGTCAGAAAATATCAAGCATTTTGAAAAATTATTTTTATGCTTTTATTGACACTCTTATAATGCTTGATATCAGCTAACAAAAAAAAGGGTAAACCTAAAAGACGGATTCGGATCCAGATTTCGGGTACCTAAAAGACGGACTGTTTTTGCCCAGATTACAGTGATAAAAGAAAGATCTGGATTTCTAATCAATTTTATTAAAAAGAATTCATACAAAAGAATTTTAATAAAAAAGTCGCATAAAAGTGTGTTATAAATTTATATTATATTATAAAGTGTTTTACTTTAAACCGCAAAACGGGTAATTTTACATCAAAAAATGAAAGATTACGTAAAATTACACAACGGAAGATCATATTTTCGACAAGTTGATTTCGACAATTTTTTTCTTGACATAACTAATTTGTCTAAGATTTTTTCGACATATATAATTTTGACAAAAAATTAAAATCTTGACATGTATTTTTCTGACACGTATTTTTGACTAATTTATTTGAGAATCTCAATCTAAATGTAATTAAGTGTTCCCGGAAAATAAAAGATGGAAGTTCAAGTTGACTGCTTGTTGACGATCAATATTTTGAATATAAGTCTGGTTATGAGGGGAAAGATGGAAAAATAACTTGACGGTGCAACGTCAGTGAACTTCCTAATTGTGTCGGAGCTGTTTTTACATTTGGACCAAAAACTCTTGTGGTCGTGTAAACAGACGTAAGCCTGCCTATGTTTATTAAGGAGAACAGCTAAAACAAATGATAGCTGATTATATGACTGAAAAAGTATTTGATTTTCTAAAAATTTGTGTAATCTAATTGAGTATAAAAGTTAAAATAATAATTATTATTTTATTTATTTGTTTTCTGTACCGAGCAAGAGCTCCTTCAGAATAAAGTATAAAAAAAAGAAAAAGAAAAAAAATAGAGTTAATACAATAAGATAAAATAATAATTGACTTTTTTTTTAATAAATGATATTCTAATTGTGTTGACTATTTTTATTGATAATTAATAAATTTCTTACTGTCTAAATAATTATGTCAAAATAAGACACGTAAAATTAATTTATTTCTAAATTAACCTGTACTAATTAATTCATGTCAAAATCTTTGTGTCCAAATTCTATTTGTAGAAATCAATTTGAAGAGATTGACCAATAACCGAACTGGAGTGAGTCAAAGGCGTCTAGCAAGAAAATTTAATGTCCAACAGACAACAGTTTGCCGGCAGTTAACAGTTGCTACAATTTACTAAACATGTTTTGATTCTTTAGAACTCAAGATTTCCCATTTTTATATTTTGTTCTTGTTTTTTGTACCAAAATTCACAATGGCCGCCTTTGCTCAACTCCACTTACTGGGAAGCTAATAGGTTTTTTAATGTCTATTGTGATATAGCCACATTTTTGTCGATATCACTGGAAAGTTAATTAACTTAACCATGAGCGTTTAAGTTAAGAAGGAGCATAAATACATGCTCCAATACGTCAAAACGAGAGATCGGATAGAAAACAATCAAGTTACAAGAAATTTCGGGTCTAAATACCTCAACAATTGTATCATAAACAACAACCCTCTTATTAACAATCTGATGGATGAATTCATTACTAGCGGTGTTTATGCACCAAAAAAATATGAAACTTTATTATGTATTTTTTTTAACTCGGACAAATTACTTTAACTTTTAATCTTATTCTTTTGTTCTATTAGACTTTTTGTTTATTTCTTTAGATTTTGGCTAAAACGGCCTACGCTGGTGCCAATTTAAATAAAATATAATAATAATAAATAAACGTCAAAAGATTTTATTTTATTGTCAATATTATTGTTAAATTATATTTAAAAAAAAAACAAATCAAAAATAATTTTTATAATAGACGATCGGATAGACGGGCCCAAAGGTTCTAATGTAAACATTACATCTGGCGACGAGGATAAAAGCTCAAGAAGAATAATAAAATTGCTAAAAAAAAGTTGAAGGAATTTGACTTAAATTTTGTGAAATCCCTTATGACGGAGGTCAAAGAAAAGCTCAGAAAAATCGGACACGATGGAGTTTTTTCATTATTTAAAAGTCAAATTCCTTCAACTTTAATTTAATCCGGTTTTTTGAAAGATATTTGAAAGTTTTTTACTCAATTTCTTGGCTTTCTAATGCTGTACGGCGCTATATTTTGGTGTTTTTTCAAGTTTACGATATGAAATATCCATTTTTGTTAGCTACCGGCAAACTGTTGTCTGTTGGACATTAAATTTTCATGCTAGACGCCTTTGACTCACTCCAGTTCGGTTATTGGTCAATCTCTTCAGTTTTGTCTTCCTTGCAGCTGTCCAGGTAGTTGGACGACCCGTTCTCTTATTATCCTTGATCGGATCTCCAATTTGAATACGGTTGATCGTATTATATATTGTGCTTCGAGCGATTCTTTGCTTAGTAAAGTGCGCCACAATGTCGGATTTTGCCATTTGTGAAATCATATTTTTGACTGTTTATCGAAAAGCCTCTCGTTCAGACACAGAAAGTCCCATTTTAAAAATTTTTTTTTGCAATATTAAAGCTAATTTTTAATAGTTTATGAATAAATATATATATGATCCCCTGATCATTTGCATGATCGGGCAAGTTAACTAAACTTTTGTTCATTTACATATGTTATGCATCACATATGTTATTACCTTTTTATAACTGTAATCAATGAGTCATCTCCGACTTAAATTTCTGAACAATTATTTGCATTAGTATTAGGACAGATAAATTAATCTAGAAGAACTCAAGAGGACGAAAAAAGATTCCACACCAGCAGGATGACCTAAAAGATTATTTTTGCTCCTGAATGCGGAATAAGAAAATGGCAGTGTGTTTGTTTCAAATGATGAACATCAGCACGAAGAAACAAATAAACACTTCGTTACCAAAAGAAACACGTGATAAAATTAATGAGTTTCTTCAAATGGGCGTTACGAGGAACAAACAGATTCTGAATGAAATCAAACGTCTTAACTTGCCTGTGATCACGAAAAGTCAATTAAAAACGCAAAAGCTTAATGGAAAAAAACACTATGGCCCCGCTCAAGCAGATTTAAAAGAAATTGTAGATTGGTGTAATAACAGAAAATAAATACCAGAAGATATGAACCGAGTCTTCGTTGGAGTAGTAAGATACAAAACTTTAACATAAAACAAAATTAAAAAATTAAACATTTTCCTCACAACCGAGCGTTTAATTTCCTTTACTGCCTCTGAAAGACAAACCGGTGAAGCTGTCAATGATTCTAGCAAAAAATATACGAAGTAGTAGCAGGAGTAGTAGTAATAGTTGGATGACTGCGAGTTGCCGAATGACTCCAGCAAGAGAACCTGAGTCCTATGAGCAGCCTGTTCTTTGGTCGTCAATCCTCTTCTTGAAAGAGTTGACACTTTGTGCGTCAATGACTGAATCGGGTAGCTTGTTCCACATTCGTGCTACCTTGTTGCGGAAAGCGTTACGTCTGATTAGACAGTCCTTCACTAGCTCTGGTCTGATGTGCCCTCGATGCCCGCCTCTGGGCGGTCCAACTTGTAGAGAGAAGTGCCATTCTTCAGTGTTTAGTCCTTTCTGAATTTTGAACATTTCTATCAAATCACACCTGTCTCTCCTCTCCTCCAGCGTTGTCAACTCCAGTTTTAGGCACCTGTCTTCGGATTATATGTCGCGGAGTTGAGTTGGGACTTTAGTGGCACGGCGCTGAACTCTTTCCAGTAATTTGATCTCGCCGAAGAGGTGTGGTCTCCATGCTTGGATTGCATACTCGAGATACGGTCTGACGTACGTAGTGTACATAATTTTCCATATATGCGCAACCCTTAAGACCAGCGTCTTGCGAAGCACCTCTTTGATGTGGAACCTTGTCAAAAGCCTTCGCAAAATCGGTGTAGATGACATCTACCGGGCACTTGTCTGCGATTGCTCTTGTCGTCAAATCGGCTGATTCTAAGAGTTTCGTCACGCAGGCCTTTCTAGGGACAAAACCATGTTGCTCCTTAGAAATCAGGTCGTTGGGTACTAAATGTCCAACCAAACTGTCCCTTACCATGCTTTCCATGATCTTACATGGCACAGAGGTTAGAGAAACTGGTCTATAATTACCCGGGTCCTTGCTACAGCCTTTCTTGAAGATTGGAGTCACGTTGGCATCCCTCGAGCATGACGGCATCTCTCCTACCGCGAGTGAGCGCTCGAAGATCATGGCCAATGGCACTGCCCAAGCGGCGGCGCATTCCTTGAGAACTAGAGGGTGAACGAGGTCATTACCTGGCGACTTATCTTCCTTCAAGCTCGATAGACGTTTTTCTACTTCTGCAGTCGTTATTTCTAGATTCGCTAGGCGAGATTTGATGCCGGGTCTCTCCTCGAAGTCCGGAAGACTTTCATCTTCTCTTTCATCTGCAAAAACTAAAGAGAAATGGGCGTTTAGTGCGTCAGCAATCTCCTTACCACCGCTGTACTCGATACCATTTGAAGAGATTTTGACGATTTTTCGCTTGACTGACTGCTTTGAGCCGATAAAGGTGAATAATCGCTTTGGATTCTTCTTGTCATTAGCGAGGCTTAATTCAAAAGACCTCACGGCTTTGTTTTTGGCTCTTTTAACATTAGCACTCATTGCTCGGTATGCCTAAATTGTGGACTTGCTCCTCGTATTGTCGCTTATGAACTTCAACTGTCTCTTCCGTTTTACCATTTGTTTTAGCTCGTTGTTCATCCACGGGGCATCGGTCCTTTTTCTGGTTCGTGCTATTGGGATGAAATCACTTCATAGCTGGCTGTAGATGTCAAGGAATAAACTGTACTTGACGTCGACTTGCTGTCCATTGAAGAGTCTGGACCAGTCAAATTTACGAAGCTCTTTCTCCATCGCAATGAAGTCTCCCTTGTGTACAGCCAATCGACGACCAGGCGGTAAACCTTGTTGGTTGCTTACTGATGCTAGGGCTATCTCCCATTGCATCACTACGTGTCCTTGAATGGCTGGGCCAAGTGAAGGGGCCTGTTTCACCTCGTCGATTCTTGTTGGATCGTCGGTTAAATCAGGTCCAATGTGTTAGTTGTTTTGCCGTCCGCCTTAATAAATGTTGGAAACCGGACCAGTTGCGTCAAGTCGCCGTCGTTGATGGCGTCCACGAACTTTGCCCGAGAGAGCTCTCGCCGCTCAATACTTATGGACAATTGTGCCTCCACCCAATCTCTGGATAGTTGAAGTCTCCGCATATCATCAGTACCGGGTAGCGCTTATCGTCGATTGCTTTCTTGGCCGACACGATCGACTTATTGATCCTTTTCAATAAGTGTTTAGTTTGTGCTGGGTCGCGAATGCACGCGGGCGGTGGTCGATAAATGCAGCCGACAAGGATGTTATCCTTACCTAAATTTATTTCACACAAGACTTGCTCTGTGTCATTTGTCCTCAGTTGTTCTAACAATACGCCGTCCTGTACCACGGATGACTTCAAGGCTGAGCGCACATATATGGCTACTCCGCCGCAGCCCCTTGTTCCACCTCTGTAAAGCACATATCATATCTGTAATCGGTTTCGGCCAGAAGCTGGTTGTTGGTGGTTGCTGCTGTGGTAGGCCTCTCGCCTTGCAAGCTTCTCTCCAGTTTGCATATGGATACTTACCACCGTCATCTTGCCCCCTTAACACGTCCAAGCAACGTATCCTGTCACCTCGTATGACGAATCGGTATGGTTTGTCAAGCTAGTCGTTTGACTCCAAGTCCTTGTTGGCTTGTATGCGCTCTTTCAATAGCTTGCTGAACTGCTTTTTCTCGGCTGGGGTGGGGTCTGGGCGGATGTATATTCGGTTTAGATCAGGATCGGCATCTCAACGACTATTGCGCCGGGCACTGTCTCATTTGAGTCCCTATTCTTTGTTAATCTCAATCGTCGAATTCGTCGCCTTCTGCTCTTATCGACTCCAAGCGTGTGGAGAATACGATCAGTCCAGGCCTCATCATCGGCCATCCTTGCTATCTCTGTGTCCTTTGTCGACAACGGCACCCCGACAACAACGACATTTTTGGCTCGGTTTGATTGGTCCTTCATGTGCGAGTCTATTGCTTCTAATAGCTCGTTATGCGGCTCAGTTCCTTTTTTCGTCAGGCTTTTAACGACTTGGAACCAGTTGTTACTGTTTGTTGAAGCTTCAGCATGGACAGCTGTTCGGCTTCCCTCACTTACGTCGAGTCGGTCCTTCAAGGCTTTATTTGGCTCCTTCAACGATTCATTTGCGTCCTCCAAATGCGATATTTTGATTTGCATGCCATCAATAGTTTGAACGATTTTTTTAAACCAGAGGTGGTATTTTTTGCTGTAATCAGCACAAGCGGATGCGGGTTTAGGTAAGTCGTCGATCATAACGAACGGGTCGTTCTTCCATTGATTTGGTATGGACATCGTCGATTACAGTGCAAATTCATATTTTTTGATAAAAATTATGCAGAAAATTTTCAAAGTTTTCACTTTACATTTTATTTTTCTATTACGTATAATGACAATCTAGATATACAGGTATATAAGCAAACAAATATACAAATAAATAATAATCCTTGGATAAAGTATTAGCAGCATACAGGGTTACTGTAGCAGAATTAAAGGAAATTGTGGTTAGCAATGATTCTCCTGATACAAGAAAAATAAAATGCAGTGAATGCATTAGTAGTTTTGAAAGCATAGTTAACAAAATAAATCAATATAGACTCGACTCAACTGACGCCGACTTCCAAAAAGAAGAAGCATCTTTAGGAATTGACAAACTCCAAATGTCAAACGAAGAATTATTATTAAAAAATGAAAACTTAAAAGAAGAAAATCTGGAAAAAGATAAAACAGTATCCATGTTAAATTTTCAGTTAAGGCAAAAAGAGAAACAAATTTTAGAACTTCAAGATATGCGAAAAAAGAAAATTGTTCAGTTCAATAACGACGATTTAAACAATACAAGTTTCGACAAAAGTGATGAAAACGAAAAAAAATTTTATAATGAATAAAGACTATTACAAGTAAGACTATTCGACCATAATTAATCGTTCCATAATTTCGCAAAATGATGAAACTAAATTCATTGAATCACAAACAGGTAATTTAAAGGATATTGATTCAAATCGTAATATGAAAACGTATTAATCAGTTCTTATAAATGAAGTTGATGTTCAAAAACACAAGTCTCTTATTCTTAGCCTTTCAATTCTGATAACAGTTATCAACAGAAAACACCAAAAATAATCGAGTATTATTAAAATAGAATTATACCCGATAATAAACAAAATTTATCAAATCCAGTCGGTATGGATAATGGTTCGTTTCCTTCTTCGATTGATCCAATTTATAATTTCTTACTCAACCAAAACATGGAGAATTAAGCTAAACATTTGCAAGTAATTTCACCAAAACTTCTGGTAGTAATAAATGAGATAAAGAAGATTGGCTATTTATGGTCGAACAAGGTTTTGTGGCAGCTAAAATTCCTGATGAAGAAAGACTAAATGCAGTCGTTAATTTTGTATCTAATTTACCGCTGCCAATATTAAAAAGACATATTGAGTCAAGAAGTAACTGGTTCAAATTTGAAAAGGAACTTAAGAATACCTTTAGTCACTTAGATAAAGAAAATAAGATAATAAGCGAACTCTCAAATTTAAAAACATAAAGAATTAAATATTAAGCATTAAGATATTAAATATTAAAATTAAATATTATATAACATTTTGTTTACCAATTTTTAACTTAAACAAATAATTTAAGCATGGCGAAAGAGGAAAAAATGTTTTATTTTAGATAAGGTTTAAAGGAAGGTACGAAAAGAGAAATAATTTTTAGAAAAATCGCCAAGTTGTCTGAGGCTATCCCTCTTGCGATTCAATTAGAGTCAGCGGTTAGCTATATTTCTAAAATCGATTTTGTAATAACTAATCCTAAAAAGAAAAATAGTAAAGTCTAAGGGTTTAGTTTATGTAAAAAGAAAGTACATTATGAAGTTGTCTCTGATTCGGAGGATAAGATTTAGATAAGATATTGACTGCATTTCGATTTAATATAGAAATTATAAAAAGGAGTAATAAAATTGAAACTGCAACAGGCATAGTTACTCATGCTTCTGGTATAACTAAACCAATTGAAAAAAAGCTAGGAAGCAGCACTTGTATGATTAAATTTATATTCTTCGATCATCAAGACCATGATATTTTATTAAGGCTTGATTGGTCTCAGAAAACACACTCAGGGTTCTTTCAATTGCAGGGAATTTTAAAATCTCCAGATTCGGATTTTAAATTAGACGATAGAAAAAAGTAGTATAGAAGATAATATTTTTGATGTTTTCCACGCGGATATTAATCTAGAAACAACTGATGACTATTTTTGGGAAAACAAATTACCCAAAATGAACCCGTCAAGTGCATCATCATGCAATCAGCAAAAAGCTTTTGATAAAATCCTAAGTCAAACGAGACGTCTATTTGCTAATTCTACAGAAAACTAAGGCAGCTGCGAGGTTTTTAAACACTCCATCAGAATGATAGACGAGAATATAGCCCCTATTTTTAAACGTTCTTATAGAATGTCAGAATCCTAACGCCAATTTTTAAAAAGCGAAATAAATAAAATGATAGACGGAAAAATTATTCGAGCATCAAAATCAGCCTGGTGCTCTCCAGTAATTGTGGTTCCAGGATACTGGCAAGTAAAAATGTACGAAAATTCAATTCATAAAACTGCGTTTTCCACTCCTGATGGACATTTTGAATTTCTTACACTTTCTTTTGGTCTTAAAAATGAACCAACAGACTTCTGCAGAATAATGCAAATGATACTGGGTGATCTGCCTTTTGTTGAAGTGTATATGGATGGTATTACTATTCATTCAAAATCCTTTCATGAACACATTTCTCTTATTGGACAAGTTATTAAGACATTAAAGGAAGCTAATTTAAAAATTAACCCATCAAAATGGAGTTTGTTTGCAAATGAAATAAAGGTACTTGGTTATATTGTGTCTCATAATCAAGTTAAAATGGATCCTGAAAAAATTAAAGCAATTGTTGATAGAGCACGTCCGAATAATTTGAAAGAACTTCAGAGTTTTCTTGGACTCCCTTACTTTTATCGCCGAATTATAAAAGATTATTCAAAAATTGCTCAACCTTTTTTTGCTTTATGTGCAAAAGATTCGTTTTTCGAATGGAGTAGTGAATGCGAGGAAGCTTTTAAGTTACTTAAAAAGAAATGTTCATCTTATCCAATATTAACAATACTGAAACTAACTCGCTGGTCAATATTTCTTCAAGAATACGATTTTGACGTTGTCTATCGGAAAGGTTCTGAACATGGAAATTTGAATGCAATCAGTAGACCGGTAATTGACTATGTCATTAGTATATCTACAGCCCAAATAATCGAGGATAAAATAAAAAAAGACGTGTGGGAAAATACCAATTTACAACACTTCATACAATTTGGAAGGCTTGTTCCAGGTATTTTCAAAAAATTTAGGAACTAATATTCGAAATTTAGCAAAGAATTATCGTCTTGAAAATAATAAGCTTTTCATTATTAAGACAGGCAAAATTTTAGAAGTGCTTTAACCAGAGTTACGTGCGGAAATTATTGAAAAGGCACACAATTTTGGACATTTTAAAACAAAAACAACATATGATAGACTAAAAAACGTTTTTTACTGGAAAAATATTTATGATGATATTAAGAAGTATACTAAAAAGTGGTTTGTAACCGAAATAAAAAAGAGATTATTAAATACCATCATACACAAAAAATTTGCATCAGTAAAATTTTTAAAAGAATAATGGTTGATCTTGTCCTGGGTCTCCCTGAGATTCCTGAGGGATTTAACTGTATTTTTGTAATTATCGAATTTGTTACTAGATTTTCCTTTGCTAAACCAATACGCTCTAAATCAGCTAATGAAATAGCTTCTATATTAATAGAATATTGGTTTGTTTGGTCCTTTTGAAGAACTTATATCAGATAAAGTAAAGGAATTTTGTAACAATGTATTAAATAGTTTAAAAACAAACTTAGGTTTCTAACATATAGCAATTTCGGCGTATAATCCGAGAACTAATGGAATTACAGAAAGATTCAATCAAACACTAGCAAATTGTTTAAGAAAACACGCTGAAGCGAATATTACTAACTGGCATAAATATTTCCCGTACATTTTAATCGAATATCAATCAAAAGTTCATTCAGCGACAGGTTTCACGCCTTTTGAACTGATGTTTGGACGAAACATGATTCCATTCAATGATTATTCGGGAGAAAATAATTCTGATTCTAATCTGAAAACAAGTCAAGAAATTAAGCACCTCTTTGAAAGTTCTCTCCCATTAGCACATAAAAATTTGAAAGAATTTCAAGAACGTCAAATTTCAACTGAAAATAAGGCCTCTAATGTCGTCAAAAAACGAATTAAAAAAGGGAGTACTGTATTTTTGAAATGTGAGGGTTTACTAAATAAATTAGAACCAAGGTACAAAAGACCATATTTAGTATCAGGACTCACTAAACGTGGTAATTATTTAATTATAAATGCTATAAATGAGACCTTAAAAATCACTTCCCAGAGGCATAAACTTAAATTAGTGGAAGACGATTCATTCCTTCCAAATGAGAGTGCAGAAATCGAAAAAATTCAAAAACACCAAATAATGAATAATGAATTCTCATTCTTACCAAAGCAACATTGTCGATCTAAATTCGCTATGTAAGAATAAACCAAAAAATTCAAGCCATATTTTAGATGACATTTTTGGACATAAAAATTTAAGAGGAGGCTCTTATTGGAATAAACAACTCTATGTTCTAGGAAAACTTGAACATCAAGTTTATGGAAATGGATTTCATTGACTAATTAAAAAACATATTTTAGTAACATCCATTTCGTTTTGGTGTGAAAAATTTAAATCACAGGAACAGAACCAGTAAAACTTACAATAAATGATTGTAGAATAATGGTATTTAGTAAAATATGTAATGGATCGTCCATGAACTGTGATGGTGACTATTGTATTAATTCAGCAAACCCATTATCGAAATTTTCGTGGTTAAAAAAAAGAAAGTGTGAATCATGTTACATTCCTAAATCAGTTATTCATCAGCTTATTAACTGATGCACAAAGATAAGTAATAATTATACTTGTCACGTATCTCAGAAGTTAGACGCTTCGAAATACTGACAGATACATTTAACATCTTGACTTAATTATAAGATTGTGTTCTGTACACGAACATATAGGTATAAATAAGGATTCTAAATTATTTTAATAAAGCTTTAAAAGACTAAATATTATATTTATTAATAACCGGTTACAATTGGTAGACTTAGTGTACAATAGCTGGTACAATTGATAAACACACAAAATGGGTCAAGAATGAATTTCAGAAATTAGACGACGACAGCGAATTGGAAAGCTGTACGGAAGCCGAACAAAAAGATTGGCTTCAAAATGTTGGAAAATCTAAAAAAAAAACCTTATAGAATTTCTTTTCAAAAGAGCTTAGTTTTTGGTCAGTAAAAAAATGAAGATAGAAGAAAATATCAAAAATATAGGTGAAGGAGGAGCAAAAAGCACCCTTCAGGAAATAGCCACTTCATCGAAAACTCTAATACATGAGGATGAATTACAAGAAAATACAGGATTCGGATACGTTACAAAACTTCTAAGAGGAAACTCACTGCAGATGCTTAGAAATATTCAAAAGAGAGATGAATTTGTAACGAGGGAAAAATTTAAGAATCAGTTATTAGTAAGTCTGAAACCAGCTGATGTCCAGAGAGGACTAAGATCAGAACTTAAAAGTGTTAAAATAACGTCAAATTATAGAATAATATAATAAAATTTCAGACAATTGCAAATAAAATAGATAAGATAGATGAGTATGAATTAGTCTGGTTCTTTCTTGATGCCTTGGATTCGAAAGTAAGGGCAGAATTGGAGAGTAAAAATGTAGAAACGCTAGATGATGCCATCAGGCATGCAAGAATTTTTAGTAAAGGGCTGGGGAACTTTGGCAAACCAACGGTTGTCAACTATTCAAAACAAAATAATTTTAATTATAAGGACTCTTTCATGAAACCCGCCTTTAACGGAAAAGAATACGCCTCAAAATTTAGAAGTCAAGGAATGATCAAAAGGAAAAAGATAAAGTTTCATATTTCAGAAACCATAATTATTAGATGAAACAAAACAAATATGCTTCGGATGCAGAAAGCCAGGTCATAAGATTTCAAAATGTAGAATGAAGCACAATAACCCAAAAGTATATCGTAATACATGAAAAGTTAATATTGTTGAAGAAGTAAACAATGATTTAGACAATTTAAAATTGAAACCAAACTATGTGTACACATGTGATACTGGGAAGCTTATATATACTGACACTTAGATTGGCACTTGATAGCGGATGTACAACTTATACATTGAGCAAAAATTTTGTAGAAAGGAATAAAATAACCGTTAAGTCTGACATTTGAATAAAAACAGCAGATAATTATATTGTTAAAGTTATCGGAAAAACCGATACTTTAAAATTAAATATCGAAGATCATGTATGCAACCTCGAATTTCTAATTATCGATCATGAAGACAAAGATGGGCTGCTAGGCCTTGATTGGTTTATGCTTACAAGTGTAGGTCTTAATCCGAGTGAAAGAAGCTTAAAATTCCTAAGTGAAGTAGTTTTCCATGATGTGTCAGAAAAAGAATACTATAATCAAGTTTTAAATGAAAAATTAGCAAATGAAGTATACCCGGACGATAATTATCCAGATGTTCAATTTAATCTTAATGAGGAATGGCTTTTAGAATCCTTTTCAGATAAAATAGAAATTAAACCAATGGATAAACTAGAGGAAAGTGAATATCCACACTTTATAGAAGCCTTATATTCTATAAAGGATAGATTTGCAATCAACATAGGAGAACTTAAAAAGAGTAAAGTCGATAAACACGTGATTAGAACAACAGACGAAATTCCAATATTTCAAAGACATTATCGAAAATCTCTGAGAGAACGAGAAATAATTCAAAACGAAGTCAAAACAATGATAGATAATGATATAATAGAAATTTCCACTTCACCGTTGTCTTCACCTGTGGTCTTAATGCCAAAGAATAATGGAAGTAAACGTTTTTGTGTTAACTACAGAAAATTAAATAAAAAAAAAACAACAGAAACTTGGCCATTACTAAGAATTGATGATATTTTTGACGAGATTCAGCGGTTCCAAATATTTTTCGAAATTGGATTTAATATCGGGTTATTGGCAAGTAGAAATGCACCCTGATTCGGTGGATAAGACAGCGTTTTCTACGCCTGATGGACATTATCAATTTAAAAGACTTCCTTTTGGGTTGAAAAATGGACCTTCTTAATTTAGCTGAATGATGTATCGGATATTCGGAAAAATTTTGTGAAGTGTATTTGGATTATATAATTATTCATTCTAAAATATGTGGTAATCATAAAGAACATCTAAAACTTATTGCAAAAGCATTAAAGGACAACGAACTAAAAATAAAGCCGGACAAATGCTATTGGTTTACAATAAAAATCAAAATTTTAGGTTTTGTGGTAACATCATCATCGATAGAGATGGATCCTTCAAAAATCCAAGCAATTGTGGAACGAGAAAGTCCTAAAAATATAAAACAAATACAAGAATTTTTGGGTGCCACAAATTACTACAGAGTTTTTATTAAAGATTACGCCAAGATTCCTGAACCATTGTATGCATTCCAAGAAAAGACGTAAAATTCATATGGGAGAATGAACAAGAAAAGGCTTTCAACATTCTCAAAGAAATCCTAATATCCGAGCCAATACTTAGACAACTAGATTTCAGTAGAAAATTTATATTTCATACAGATGCCTCAGGATATGCAATGGGAGCTATCCTATCTCAAACTGACCATAGTGGTAAAGAATACGTGTGTTCGTATTCTTCAAAACTGCTTAAAGGCGCGGAAAGAAATTATAGCGTTACCGAACGCGAATGCCTAATTCTAGTGTGGTATAGTCAAAATTTTGGCGTCGTTACCGATCATATCGCCTTAAAATGGTTAATGTCTAATAAAGAACCAAGTGGAAAGCTTGCAAGATGGTCTATCTTTTTTCAGACATATGATTTTAATATTATTTATAGAAAAGACTCAAATCACAGTAATGCTGATGCTATTAATAGACATGTACTAACATGTAAAGCTTTGTATAGTATGAAGAAAAAAGATGGTAATGAAAGAACAAGAAAAATTCTTGAAGTATACGCAGATAAACCACTTTTAAATTATCTTACTTATGGAAAACACTCACCTGGATTATCGACAAAGCAAGTAAAAAGAGTAGAAAATCAAGCTTCACGTTTAATGTATGATGCAAAAGAAGATTTAATTTTTTATTTTGACAAAAAAGATAGCGCACTTCTAGTGCCAAGACCAGATTTAAGAACAGAGATAATTGAGAAAGCTAATGTGTTGGGACATTTTCAAAAAGAAAAAACTGCGAAGAGAATTAGAGAAGAATACTTTTGGAAAAACCTTGATAAAGATGTCGAAGAATATATAACTACATGTGATATTTGCAAACGAAATAATCTCGTAGCTGTAAAAGAAAACACAGCCAAAACTTTAAATATTAAGGGTATATTCGACAGAATTGCAATTGATCTAGTATTCGACCTACCGTTAACTAAGGAAGGATATCTCGGCGTCATGGAATTAAGCGAATATCTCACCAAATACCCATACGTAGAACCGATAAAAAGTAAGTCAGCAACAGAAGTCGCTGATCATTTATGGAAGTTCATATGCCTGTTTGGACCGCCTAAAGTAATTCTCTGAGACCAAGGAACAGAATTTAACAACAATATTGTTGATAATTTGATAAACAGAGTCGGGGCTGAGCATGTTGGTCCATCAGCATACCATCCTTAGACAAACGGTCAAGTTGAAAGATTTAATGGCGAACTCGTTAAATGTTAAAGGCGACATATCGAGCAGAATACTGAAGACTGGCCCAAATGGATACCGTACGTGTAACTAGCATATAGAACTAGAGTGCATACTTCAGCATTATTCTCTCCATTCGAATTAATGTTAGGAAGGAAAATGAACGGATTTAGGAACTGGTCTTCTGTTGATTCAGAATTTAATCATTACGCTCTGGAAGAAAGAATTTTAGAAATTAAATTTCTGATGGAAAGAACTCATAGTGAAGCACATCATAATATCGGAAAAAGTAAACATAAACAGATGAATATTCAAAACTAAGACCAGTAACTGAAGAGAAAATTAGAATAGGAACTAAGGTATGGATTAGCATACCCTGCATACAAAATAAACTTCACCCTAAATATCGAGGTCCGTTTACGGTAATAGGACAAAAAACGACAATTATATCGCAGAGGATGCATTAAAAAACAAATTAATAGATACCTTTCCACGACAACGTCAAAAAATATTTATTTCTTATAAAATGGAAGAATTTTAATGCTAAACTTAATTCATAGGAACCAATTAAAAGTTTCTTAGATCCCAAAATAATTGAAAATAATTGGAAATCAAAAAGAAATGAAAATAACATTGAAAAAAGAAAAAGAGGAAGAGCTAGAAAAATATTTTCTAACACACCATCTATTTTAAATTTATTAACATTGTTAATCAGTATGCTCATATTGCCTATCGTTTCATTAAGACTGGATAATAATTTTTATGTATGCGATACACCTAGTTACGATTATGTTGCAAACATTCCAATATTAAACCTTGAAGAAAAATATATGGAAATATTAATAAAGCATAATTTAGCTATTGATGGTCTAGGTTATGAATGCAGTAAAAAAATTATCAGAGTAAGTACTTATACTAACTTTTTCGGAGCTAGAAGCACCGAGAAGAGTGTTGACATTCTAAAACTAAGAAAATTGGAATGTGAAATAATTGCAAGATCAAAAACATGCAATGGTCTTATAATGATTTGGAAAGTTAGCAATTGTGAATTTGATGAGAACCCAACAGGAAACTTCAAGTGGCTGAGTACGGTTGTAACTACAGGATATTACTGCAGACTTCAGAGGACTAAAATAAAAAATAAAATTTTCAATGAACTCTATATAGATTTTTCTCATCGTTAAACCTTACGTATATACCGTACGAAAATATATTAATCAATCTAATGGAAATCAAATCTTTAAAGAAACTAAAACATTAATTGAATGTAATTTGAAAATATATGAAACAAGCGAAGGACTTTTTCTAACATACAACAAAAGTAATCTAACACTGCTTAATGAGAGAGAAAATGCAGTCCACGATTTGCTTTTAGCTGATTCGGACAGCATGGAACTAAAAACGTATACAATAATTGATAAAATTTAAGTGGAAATTTGCAATTCAAAACTTTCTACTATTTGAGCTTTCAGAGAACATGAGGACAGGTTTAACATTCTCTATACAGGCTCAACTTCATTAGTTTTATACACTAAAGATAGAATTATTTTTGCACCTAATTGCTCAAAAATTAGTTCTATTAATATTCATAGCTATTCGGATTGTACATTAGATCCACAGGTAGTATACAGTCTTAAAGATAAGTTTGAAAAATGTTATCTAACAAAAAATAACATTATTAGGTAGGATAACCCGTTCAACTGTAATTATAAAAGTAATTGATTAAGAAAAATTGGTACTAAAATAGCAATTAATAATAAAATAAATGTTACCATTATAGATTCAGTAAATTCTTTTTGGATTAACTCATTGGACAGTGAACTAATTAAATTGACTTTTGGACACGATTCTTCGATCAATACTTTCATCTTAATTGATTATGAAAAATAAAAGTAGCAACGTAAAATACAGTTCGGATTTCGATACAAAATTCCTACAAAGTATAAAAGAGGTCATTACAAAAATTAATCGTTTTATAGAAAAATCAGGACTGCTAAGAATCATAATAATCTCTGTCGTGGCACTAATGATTTTAGTTTTTATCTAATTTATGATAAAATGTAACTTTCAGCAATTTAGATGCATAACTAAACATCGCGTAATTAATAGCTTAAACAAGAAAAATACTGCAGAGGCGAAGCCACCAGATGTACTGATTTAATAAATATTGAAACAACTATAATTTTTGTATATTTAAATAATTTTTGTATTTTTATAAAAAAAATAAAAATAAAGTTTAATATTTAAATTCATTTAATTAATTATGGAACATTTCGGATCAATTAAGAAAATCATAAATTTACCAGAGTTCGCTTTTAAAGAGGAAAACAAATTGATATTAATGGAATGGAGAAAGCTAACGTTTAACCTAAGAGTAACGCTTAAAAAACAGAATTATCCAAACCTTTCGATAGATAATGTTAGATCACAAATTGAACTAACAAATTTAATAGTCAATGACGCAGAGCTTTTATTAATATAACCGATGGCTACAAACAACTAAGAAAACTAATATTAGAACAAGAAGCAAACGAAGATAGCATAAATGATTTAATGACAGAATTATGCACAAAGATAAGTAATAATTATACGTGTCACGTATCTCAGAAGTTAGACGCTTCAAAATGCAGATACATTTAACATCTTGACTTAATTATAAGCTTGTGTTCTGTACACGAACATATAGGTATAAATAAGGATTCCATTCTAAGAACTTAAGAACGTTCAATTATTTTAATAAAGCTTTTAAAGACTAAATATTATATTTATTATTAACCGGTTACAATCCTTTCATGTTCATTTTCTACAAAACAGATAACAGATAAAAATAACAACGAGCATCTATTTGGTTTAAAATATCAAGCAAAAGACTTATTTTGTTATCTTATTGATTCAATTTTAATCTGGGAAAAAACTATTTACCATGAATGCCCACTATACAAAATCACCTTGAAAGTCTTCAAATTTGAAAAGAATAGCGATATTTTATTTGGCGAATCACATTTAGCAGTGCAAGCTTCTGGCATTCAGTCAATCTGATTTTTCTACAGTTGAAGGACTTTATTTAAGTAGAATAATTACCAAAGACATAAATAATAAAGTTTCACATAGCTTATCTAAAGAGGAAATGAAAGAATTGTTACTTGCTGATAACGACTATAAAACAAAAAAATGATATTCTTTTTAATGAATGTCTAAATTTTAAATCATTGCTTAATCTTTTCTCGAAAAATGAGGACAAATATCTTACACATAATCTAAAGGATGGAAGCTCAGTTAATTTCTATACAACTATGGGAACAATTTATAAAGCTGATTGTTTGTCTGTAAATGAAATTTCAATTTTACCGGATACACGCAAAGAGAAAAGTTTGCTATGTTTTAATGATCAGCCAATTGTTAATGAGTTTAAAAATTCCTCAAAGACAGGATTCCTAACTAGTGATAATATTATTAAGCAAGTTTCTGCTCTCGTAACTTGTAAAAGAGTCATTCAATATAAACAATTAGTAAATCAAAATTTTATAATTGTACGAAAAGGATATCAATCCAGTGTAGTGATTAATTCGAGACTTCAATTTTTTAATTTTGATTACCTAGGAAATAAAATAAATAGACAGTCATCACAATCCATAATTGCTTGATGGCATAGATCTTTTATCAACTTTTCAAGAAGTGGTAAATCATGAAATGTCAGCTGGTACATGGAATTCACACGATTCAGACACTTTTAACATGAAAGCTAAAATCATTGAAACAAAAATGCAAATAAAAAATGATTTAAATTAAGAATTCATGGTGTAGAAACAACTCAACCCTAACGTGTTCGTGGTAGACCAAAAAAAAGTGTCAACTATGTTCAAACCACTCAATCAAACAAAAGGGATGCTTCAAAAATAATCAAATTGATGCTGAATATGTTCATGAGTCACGCAATAAAAGAAGAAAAAATTAAGTACTCATTTATTTTATATATCTTTTTTACATTTCCTTGTCTATCAAATAATTCTTATATCTAGTAAAAAATATTTTTATAAGTATTTTGTCTTTTTTTCTATTAGTTAATAAAAATATCTAGTAAATTTCATCTTTTTATCTATTATAATTAATCCTATGCCAATTTTAATACATTAAATAAATAAATTATATAATTATTCGTAAATAAATTATTTTAGGATTTTGTTCACTAATAAAAAAATTTAATTCACTTATCTTATTGGCTAGTCCATTGCAGTTCCAGTGCACAATTTTTAATCTATCATCCATTTTTGCTATTTTTATGAAATAGGAAGTTTAAATTAAGTTTAAATTTAAGTTTAAGTTTAATTAGCTATTGTTTTATTTGTTTTGTCATTCCTAAAATCTCAACTTATAATGTTAAGACTTCATAAATTATATGGTATCTGGCATTTATCAGTTCAATAATTCATGGAACCTGTGTAGTCAGGCTGGTATATGCAGCTGTAAGCATTATTTAAAGTTTAAAATGTGTAGCCATCTTAATGTATTGAATAATCTTGAAATTAAATAAACCGATACTTTCTAGAAAAATATATTAGAGTCTTTTTTTTTTTTGATTTTAAAAAATAATTAATAATATCAGGAAAATTTTGCTGATGATATTTTTAGGCATAATATTTTTGTTTTTATTTTAATAATATTTAAAAAAAATTTTTTTAAATGTTTTTTTTTTAAATTTTCTTCTGACCAAATTATTATATCACACGATTAGTTTATTGAGTCAAAAATGTGACCATTTGGTCAAAAATTAAACCAGTACTGAAGAACAAAATAATTGTTTATTCATATTCAAGAAAATTTTGTCAAAAATAACGAAAAATCAAAGTTTTTTTAAGTTTATTTTTCAAAATAGCATATAAGGTTTTTGAAAAAAAAAACATAGAATTACACAACAGGCTCAATTTTTGAGACAAGTCTTAAGTATTTTTTGTTATTTCTTCTGCGCTTTTTTATTTGTTCATTTATTTTAAATTGCTCAATATAATTTATTTCATTTGGTGATTCTAAATTGTCATTTAAAGCTTCCTTATTATCATTAATATCTGGTTTACTCTGCACAGAAACTTGATTCAAATCGTTAGAATTTGATAAAATATCCACATCAGAGTGTTCATTTTTATTGTTTGGCAAACTTTTGGAAATCCCATTTTTTGCACTGATTTTAATTTTGTCAATAATTTTTTTGACCAATTTTGCTTCCTTTTATTTTTAATTTTTAATTATGAAAATAATTTTTTTAAATTTAAATGTGTAAAAATTTACAGCTCTTATTTTGACTGCAATTGACTGAGGAATGTCTGGAAATAAGATAATAATCAACAGCCAAATGACAAACACAATATGCTTGAAAAAATTTAAAAATTATTTTGAAATTTTATTAAAAACAAAAATTTACTTCAAATGCTACCACAAATATGAGTCGATTTTCCAAAGATCCATTTAAAAAACTTTTTGACCAATTCGAAGTAAAAGCAATAATAAAAGCATTGCTTACTATTCCAGCTATGTTCAAAAATCTAATTATGTGAAACCAGGCACCTTTTTAAAATTTATTTTATTTATTTTTGAGATTATAATTTCTTTTAAATTTACAAACCTATATCTTGTGCCCTAAATCCGATCGGCCTTCTAAAAATCCACAGCAATCTATTGCCATCTATTCTCAGGTCTACCACGTTAATTACCAACACAAAGAGAGGTCCGAGCGAAAATGTGCATGCAAACAGCTTTATTAAAAAAATTAAATAAGATTTTTAAAGAGTTGAAGTTGATGTTTTGTAAAGGAATTTTTCAAAATCATTTGATAAAGAAACGCATAATACACTAAAAATGATTTGAGGAATTTACATTTCTTTTTGGGACTGGATAATTTTCTATTAGTATCTAAAATGCTTAACAACCTTTAAAAGTCTTCTTTGGTAAAACAATGGGAATATTTTTAGAAAACTTTGGATTGTGGTGTAACTAAAATGTCAATCTCCTCAATATTTTTAAAATCAAAATCTTTCTGTTCTATAACTAAAAAAAAAACTCTTTGGCTTTTGTCATATTTTTTGGTAAACAAGATCTTATTGTTTCCAGTACTCAATCTTATTCTTGGTCCTTAATTTTGTTGAATCTAAAATTTTGCACTCACAACTTTCTTATGAAATTTTGACATTTGAAAAAAATCTGCATCCTCATTTAAGTGATAATCTTCAAGTTGGTCTAATAGGTGTAATGTTTACATTAGTACCTTTGGGTCCGTCTATCCGATCGCCCGTTTTGACGTATTGGAGCATGTAAATGCTAATGGTTAAGTTAATTAACTTTCCAGTGATATCGACAAAGATGTCGCTATATCACAATAGACATTAAAAAACCTCTTAGCTTCCCAGTAAGTAGAGTTAAGCAAAGGCGGCCATTGTGAAATTTGGTACAAAAAACAAGAACAAAATATAAAAATGCGAAATCTTGAGTTCTGAAGAACAAAAACATTTTTTGTAAATTGTAGGAACTGATACATCCTTTGTGCCACCAATATACCAATTGTAAATTGTGAATTTGGGATATTGTATTGTATTAAAAATCTAACTCAACTTATTGTGGTGGTCCAAAGGATGTATCAGTTGCTACAATTTACAAAACATGTTTTGGTCTTTCAGTATTTAAGCTTTGGCATTTGTTATATTTTGTTTTTTGTACTAAAATTCACAATGTCCTGGGGTGTTGAGCGAGAAAAAAATC
Organism: Brachionus paranguensis; assembly: GCA_016802215.1. Classification (NCBI taxonomy): domain Eukaryota; kingdom Metazoa; phylum Rotifera; class Eurotatoria; order Ploima; family Brachionidae; genus Brachionus; species Brachionus paranguensis. The sequence goes on from JAESIX010000004.1 coordinate 7,009,913, forward strand.
AAAAAAAATTAAATAGAATTGTAAAAAGATCACTAGTCCATATATTAACTTTGACTTAATGTACATTTAAGTCTAGTTAATTTGTGAATTTAATTTAATGCGATCGTTCTGTAGAAATTGTAATGATAACATTAATTTTTGGCTAATCTGGAAAAAAAGTCTAAAACAAATACAAATAAAGATTTTTATAAATAAAAAATTGGAAAATTTCTATTGATAATGGTCCTCTTGAAAATTCGAATAGTCTTTTTTCTCAAAAAATAGATACTTGCCACAATATATCCGTAGAGGATTACTTTTTGTGTGTATTCTTCATTAATAGTTACATCAAAACGAGCTTTATTCTTTTCAGCTCGTAAATATGTTAGAACTTGATCTTGTTTTTTCTTTTCAGTTCCGTCCAAGTTTTCATTGTCTACTATTCCAATATTTTTAGAGCTATAAAGCCATAAGTATCGTCCGAAAGCTATCTGCAAAAGACTTGAGTACAAAGGTAAGCTTTTATGTAGATTTTAGTTGATAAAATTACGGTAAAATGACATGCATAAAAAAAGGAGGAACTGGTTTAACAATAAAAACAACAAGTAGTTGAATGGACAAAAGAGCCATACAATTATCATTATCACATTTGTCTTGGTACTCTTTACCAAGATTGAACAAACCATTTTCATATTCAATCTATTTTAAAAATTGTTTTTAATTTATTTTTATTTTAAATTAAATTTAATAATAATATAAACAATAAAATTTACATTTCTAAAAAATGCCATATAAAACAGAGATCCATACGAATTCACAAATTCAAATATAAAAAGCTTTATTATCAGTGCATCATCATATTCAGTTGTGGTTCGATAATTTTCCCATTTTGTAAACCTGACAGCTATAAAAGTGTATATCTTAAAAAAAAAATTATTATTTTTTTCCTATTAAGATACAATTTTTATAATATAATATTAGTGGCTATTTAATAAAGTTAATTTTTTTTAGATTAACAGACTATATTCTCTTATTAACCGATTCTTAAAATCAGTTCTCAATTATTAAAACAGTTTTTGACGGATTATTCTTACAGATCGAATTTAAAAAAAAAAATTAAAGATTAAAAGATCTTGGAGTTTTAAAAGATAAAAATTTTAAATATAGAAATAAATTTTTGAAATTTTGTTTATAGTTAAACCAGAAGAACTTCCTTATGATCTTTAAACAAAGATTACAAAAATTTAGTTGTAAATCTCGATCAAGACACTTTTAGAAAGTTTACTAAGTATAAAAAAAAGTTCTTAAAAATCTAAAAGAAATAAAAAATAAAATTATTTTATTTTATTTATTTGTTTATATACAGTGTTTTACTTTAAACCGCAGAACGGGTAAGATTACATCATTTTACGTAATTTTACATCAAAAAATGTCAAAAAACAAAAATTTTTTTTTTTTAAAACTCGCTTGTCTTTGCAACGTTTAGAGAAAAAAATTGAATTTATTTATCTAGAATTTTTTTATGTCAATTGTGATTCTTGTGTTGATTAAGGCTGGAAGATAGGCTTTGTAAAAGCTTGCACATATCAAAAATAATTTATTTCCGAAAATATCATTTTGAAAAATTATTTTTATGCTTTATTGGAACTCTTTTATAATGCTTGATATCAGCTAACAAAAAAAGTGTAAACTTAAAAGACCGATCCGGATCCAGATTTCAGGCACCTAAAAGAGGACTGTTTTTGCCCAGATTACAGTATTAAAAGAAAGATCTGGATTTCTAATAAATTTTATTAAAAAGAATTCATACAAAAGAATTTTAATAAAAAAGAAGCATAAAAGTGTGTTATAAAGGGCCTTAGGCTTTAACGATTGAAATTTTGCCCCTTATTTATTGGTCTAAAATAAAATAAAAACTAAAACTTTTTTTAAAAAAAACTTAAATTATCCTTTTTTTTAACTAAATGAATCTTATTTTTTTACCTCTTTTACTCCTTTTGCTTTCTCTAATTTATTATAAAAAACTGGATACATGGGATTGTGTTAGACTTAAAATGAGAATAAATTCAAAATTTTTTAAATAAATCAAATTAAATATAGAATTTATTGAGCAAAATTTTTTACTTTGAAAATTTAATATAATGTCTAAATTATATTAAAATGACAAATTTTGCTCTGCTTGTAATAAAAGATTCTACAGCACTAATAAAAAGACAATCAACGTTATTTCAAATCTTGATCTGATCGATAAATTAAATAAATCAGTAAGAAAAATAAATGCTGTGAAAAATGGTGATTTGGTCTGTAATAAATGTAAAAGTAGAGCTTATAGGCTATCAAAAATTCAGAGTGAATGCTTAAAGCAAACAAACCATATTTTGGAGGATATTCCTTTCCGTGAAAATATTTTATCTAGAGAAGAAGATAATAAATCAATTAAAAATGAAAAAATTATTGCCAAATATTTCAATGAACTAGAGACAAAAACGTTTTTATTGATATTTCGAGTACAACGGCCTCACATAGATTTTGTTTTGTTTGAAAAAGAATAATGAAAAGTTTACAAATATCAAATTGAGACTCGTAGCAATAGTTGATACTTATATTCATTAAAATGTATTAATTTCATCAGTATCAAGATGCTGCTCAACACATTTTGATGATTCTATGAAACAACAAATGATCACGCTCAACATATATTTAAAATAATATTATTGCAACATTCCACAAATGTTAAATAATCATGCGATGGAATGCAATCGAAAAGATTATTCTTATTACCTAATTTTGGCTTTTTTTTTTTTACTATAAATATTTCCTTGTTATTTTAATTAAAGTTTGAAAATAATATTTTTATTTTATTTTAAATAAAATTCATTTTAAAAAAGAGCCCAGCTTTTATTTTCACAAGTGGTAGCAGCTTGGTATAAATATTAGGCTTTGACAAAACTGGAACTAAGAAATAAGAAAATATTGACTAACCTTAAACCGCCAGAGGAATTAGAAAAATCAGACTTAGGCAAGATGAGTGAAGATAAATCTAAAACAAGTAGCCAGGCAAGCTCGTTAGGGTCTGGTCTTAAACAAGAGATGATAACGGAGATTTGCAAGATCTCCAAAGCTCATACTGATGCACAAAATGCTAGCTTCCAAGGGCTACTACTGGAGACAATGAAGTCGATGATGACGGTTATGAGACCTCAAGAGTCCTTAGCAACAGAAATGAATCCTGAACAAAAGAAAAGGGGCAATAGATAACGTTTATTGGACAACCAAACTTTACAGGTAATGAAAACATAATGGAATGGATACGGATAACTGAGAGAAATTTAACGATAAGTGACGAAGCAGAGGAATGCAAAGTCACGGCAGCTTGTATTTTCCTAAGAGGAGATGCTGAAAAGGCAATTGTCGATTGGTTGGGAGTAAACCCGAGACAAATTTGGGATGATTTTAAAAACTTCTTGATAAAAGAGTTTACAAAGCCAGAGGAAGCACACTTGTCACTAACGAGACTTAGACGACTGACTGATACTGGAGACCTTCGGGATTACGCGGAAAATTTACAAGACTATCAAGCCAGCTGGCAAGAATGTGTGTAGGGGATCAAGTTATATACTTTCAGAATGGACTAAGCGATACGCTCCGAACGGCACTATGGCTAAAAGAGCCAAAAACCTTAAAGGAAGCAATAAAAATGGCTTCAACGGTCTACTACTCAAATAATGTCGAAGAGAAATCTGCAGTAAATGCTGTTAGTAAATACTCGATGGAATCAAGAACATGCCACTTTTGTAAGAAACCAGGACATTTGAATGCGGAATGCCGTAAACTTGCCCAGCTGGTTAAGAATAAAAACAGAACGAAAAATGAGGAAGTTAACGAACGAGTAAAAAACATCCAGTCCAAACCAGATGAGAAATTTAACAAGGTACGAACTGGATATGGACAACAGAAAAACCGAAACCCAAAAGATTTTTATAATCAGAGTGACAGGAGGAAAATTGTTTCATACAGGAAAAACGGAAAAAATGTAAACAGCCTTGACGTTAAATACGAAGTAGTTGATAATGAAGAAATAACATATGTCACAGATGAATCGATTAAACAACCTAACGACTATCTAAGGAGACCAAGAAAAGTCGAGGAACTGGAAAAGTTTTTGTAATTCTGCCTCTTCTATAAACAAGCTATAAGGGACACGTGGTCAGCGACAATAGCCTTATTTAAACTAGCCAACAGCCAAAAATGGTACTTGAATGGAGAGTTAGAAAACTCCTTGAGAAAACTCATAAATAAACTAAAGTCGATAACAAAGACAAGTAACTTCAATCTATCACATACAAGTGACACTTACTACGAAAAAACACCTGTGTCAAGTATCGAATGCATTAGCAACAATCACGTCCAAGAGATTCGACAAGTCCCTGAGCTAATGAAGGCAAAAGCCCTTATAGGAAAAATTGATCAAATTGAAAAAATTTTCAAAATTTGAATTCCCGCATTTAATCTGTGGTGAACTTTGTGTAAAAAATTCTGGTTTTAAAAAAGCAGACTTTAAGATAGGGAAGCAGAGCTTTGTATGCGAGTAACGAGACGTTATTTAAGTTAAACACGCCTTTTTTAGAAAAAGTTGACTAAAGACAAATAAATTGACTGTATTGTCAAGTACTCATTTATAATTTTTTAGCATAATGAGGCTTCTATTTTTGATTTCATTTACAAATACCCATTTTCGCGAACATCGAATTTTTTATTGCCCCGCTATGGCTTTTTCAGTGACACGCCCACACACAGCTTATAAAGCTCGTCGCGATCGCTCGTTCCTCGCAAAAATTTTACACGATTCAATGAGATCATTGAGAAATTCTATTGTCAGAACACGATCTCAGCCTTAATTGTTTATTTGTTTTGGTTAAAAACAGGCCTAGATCAAGTCACAATTGGAACCCATTTTGATATAAGCCAAATAGATGTCAGCAAGATATTCCAGCAAGCTCGTTATCTTTATTAAAAGATATTGTTCCATCTAACATTTGACCAAATATGAAACCAAGAAACGAGTGGTTAAGACATAACAGTTTTATTTCCAGTGAACTCTTCTGTGAAAGAGAACAACAATTAATTTTAGCTTGTGACGGAACCTACTGTTATCGTGAACCAAGTTTTAACACTCAATTCCAGCTTTTAACTTACAGTGTCCAGAAAAAAAGACATCTTGTCACACCTTTTGTTATTTGCACCTTGATCTGTTAGTTGACATCTATGGTTTATTTCAGGCATCAAAAAACGACTCAACAATACTTCTCGATATTTTAAAAAAAGAAGATGATTTAAAACGATTGATAAAGCCTAGAGATATTCTGTCGCTTGAGAGAGGTTTCTGAGATTGTATTAAAAATCTAGAAGAAGATTTTAGATTAAATGCAAGGATGCCTACTTGTTTTACTAATAAAAATAATGAATCAAGTACTCTAGATTCAAATAAATCAAGACTTAAAAAAAGCTCTGAATCAGAAAATGAAAATAATTATATTGATTACCAACTTAAACAACAAGATCTTGATTTTAATTATGTAAATAACATTTTTTCGAAAGAAAAGGAAAAGGGAGAACAAATTATGAAAAGATCTAACTCATTTAAATTTGATAAAGACTTGGTTAGCAAAAAAAAAGAACAATCATTATCAGATTCCTTTTTATCGCATATACCAAGTTTAGGAGCTAAATTTTGTCATTAAAATAATGATATTATATTAAAAAATACATGCACAATTGATTATTTTCTACTGGGGCTTTGGTTTTCGACAGAACTCTCTCCCGAAATTGTACCCAAATTAAGAAATTCTTCTTCAAATGTCAAACAAGGAAAACTTAATCTGATAGACTTAATCGAATTGAATAGCTGGAATGTTGTTCAAAATTTTGGCTAACAGGAATTTGCAATATTGGTTTTGATAATTTTTTAAAAATTCCTAAAAATTTCAGTCCTGAGATTTGCAATAGGAATAAAATATATTTATCGACTTTTGGAAATGAATTTCAATTTTTTTTTGATTATCATATTCATATTCAAAAACTTGAAGTTATAAAAGAATGTTCAAATTCTTTATGTGGATACAAATCTAATTTTCTATATCCAATTTTTACTTTGAAAAAAAGACAAAGAAATATTGTTTAGTCTTACACGAACTGACAGCTGCAATTTATGTAAAAATCCATTAAAAAAATCCCTAATTATTCTCACATTTCCACCATGGCTCTTCGTAGAAACAAAATACAATGAACAAATATACTATGATTCTTTGCCAGAAATTATTGAATTAAATCAGAAAAAATATAGATTTTTATGTTGTACGATCCATTTAGTAAATCATTTCAAAGGAATTTTTAAATTTAATGAAAGCTCTTACTTAGTTGATGATTTAGAACCAAGTAATATAGAAAAGGTTATTCCTAAAAATTGTATTGGAAATTGTTAATATATTTTGATTTAAATTATATTTAATTGTTTTGTTATTCAGTTTTTCTTTAATTAAATAAACATTTTAATCAATTATAAACAAATTTATTTTTTATATAATTAGCATGGAAATATGCTTGTTTTTTTTGTTAATTTGAACATTTCTTAAAATTTAATGATAGAATCAATTCAGAGATTGCGAATATTCGTTTGCTAATATAAGTGGCAAAATAGTTAAAGTTATAACCTAAGGGCCTCTATGTATAATATATTATATTATACAGTATTTTACTTTAAACCGCAAAACGGGTAATTTTACATCAAAAAATGAAAGATTACGTAAAATTACACTAAATGTAGGATGTAATAAAATGTTAGCTTACAAATTATGTAAAATTAAACAAAATTGCGTTATTTCAAGTGAAAATTATCTAAATTGCTGATGGTCAAAAAAGTCCATTCTTTCGGACAAAAATTTGATTATTATTAAATTTTTTTAGTTTTTTTAATATTTTTTCAACTTGAAATTTTACATTATTTTACACAAAATAAACTGTAAAAAAACAAATTTTCGTATTTTTGATTTCAAGTTTTTAAAGCAATCATTTTTCTGATTTGTTTCAATCTATAATTTACTAGAAGTAGTACATTTAAAATTAAAAATTTTCAAAAAAAAAAATAATTAAAATAAATTTTTTTTCCTGAAGGAGTGAAATTTGATCGAATTCCAAAAATTCCAAAATAAATTTTTCATTGATATTTTTTTTTCCAATAATCATTTAATTTATATTTTTTTTAAATAATGGACTATTAAAAGCTGATTTTAAAAAAGAAATTTAATTACCCAATTCATAATCATTATAATAATAATATTTATCACCGTAGATCCACCTGTAAAAGAAAATGTTTTATACTTATTTGAATATTTAAATTTAGTAAAAAATCTTACCATCTCCAATTATGACCCCTAATACATCATCGTCAGGAAATACCTTAATCCGTATGTGAATTCGAAATAAAGCCACTAACGCTATTTCGATACAAATGATACAAACCTTAGAACAAATAAAGTTAAAAAGATTTTTCTAATTAGTTTCGTTTTCATTTACCATAAACAGAAGCACTGTGTATGACAATAAGATTTTGAAATATCTCTGCCAAGTATACAAATATCTTAAAAGTTCACTGGCTCCTTTCAATTTTTCAAGCATCTTCTCTTTGTTTCGTTCGTAATCAGGCAAATTTATTTGTTCATCTTCAAATTTTAAAACATTCCATTCATAAGCTAAACGATTATTTTCTCTTATCCAAAATTCTGAGAATATTGCACCTTAATAAATTTTTTTAAAGATTTCACCGATCTTTAATTTTTAATTTTTATTACCCCACAAACAAATAATAAGCTAAAAAATAAAAATATTTAAATAGAAATTTTTAAATAAATTAGTTTAAAAAGTTTCTGAGGCAAATTAAAATTTATTACCGAAAAATCTATCATTTGCTGATCAAAAATTATTCAAATTATAATCAATTTCATTAGTGAACCATGAATATTTTATTTTTCAAAATAATTTTTTTTTGTAATTGTCAAACAAAAAGCAACATTTAAGACTGAAATCAAGGCACTAAATTTCGAATAATGAACGTTAAATTCTTCCTAGTGATGAAACCGAATATCAGTATTCGGAAAGAAATTCGAATAACTACGAATTCGGAATAAATTTTTATTCAAATAAAATATTTAAAAAAAAATTCCGGAAAAGTTATTTGAAAAACTATTTAATTGAATTAAATATTTAAATTGAACAATATTTAAAATAATAATTTAAATACAAAAAAAAATTGAATTTAATAGTTTTTCAATTAACTTTTCTGGAAATTTTTTTTAAATATTTTATTTGAATAAAATTTTATTCCGAATTCTTAAATATAGTTATATCCTTAATAAAATTATATCGCTGCAAGAAAAATTTGTTCGAGAGCAAGAGTAGATCTCTATTCTGAATATGACATGCCTTCTGACATTAACTTCGAATTACACGATAATTTTACAATTTCTGATAAACTTGAAACTTTTCTTATTCTTGACAAAAAATATAACTCATAATAATGATAGAATGCTGGTATTCGCGACCGAAAAAAATCTACAACTCTTGAGTGAATATCACGATTGGTTATGTGATGGGGCTTTCAGTGTTGTTCCGACAATATTTACACAAATGTTTTCGGTTCATATATTAAAGAAGGGAAAGAATCTACCTCTTGTTTATTGTCTATTTACAAACAAACTGAAATCGACTTATAAAATGTTTTTCGAGTTTATTAAAACAAAAATTACAAATGGTCCATTTAGTGTCTCTTGCGATTATGAACTCGCTATCATAAATTCGATTGAAGAAATCTTCCCAGACGCTCAAGTTTGTGGCTGTTTTTTTCATTTAAAAAAGTCTTTATGGCGTCACATTCAAGACAATGATCTAGCACGAGATCACTGCGACTTATCAATCGATGATAACAAGATTAGAAAATACTGTAAGATGTTGGTGTGTTTATCATTTGTTCCAGTAGAGCATGCTATCGATGCTTTTGTTAAACTCCAAGGCAATGCTCCGGGTGATCTTAATAGTTTCTTCAGTTATTTCGAGGAAAATTATATCGGTTCGAAAAAAAGAACAAAAGTTCCAAGCAGAAAAACACCACGATTCGCTTTAGAATTATGGAATTGCTTTAATCGTACGAAGAATGGCCTCACGAGGACTAACAACAACTTGGAAGGGTGGCACTACGGTATACAGTCAACTATCAGGAAACATCCGAATCTTTTAAATTTTATCGATTGTGTGAAACTTGAGCAGTCAAACACAGAGAATGAATATGTTAGATTATCAACTGGTCAAGTAAATAAACGTAAAGCATGTTATGTGAGATTAGAAGAAAAAATTAATACAATAATATCTAACTTTTGTTTTGAAAAAGTAGAAGAATATTTAAATAACTTATCTCTTTTAATTGAATATTAATTAAACGTTTTTTGTCAAACTAGATTTTGTCTAATTAATTTTTGTCGAATGTTAATTTGTCGAATATTACCTGTCGAAATAAAAGTTGTCAAAATATTTTTGTCGAATCAAGGCATAGTCTAATATTTGATTCACTAAAAATTTGATTTTTTAATTCGATTTTTCAAATAATATTGAATAATGGAATATAAAAATCAAATTTTTGAATATCCGAAACAAATATTGGAATTTTATTTAAATCGAATCAAATATTTGAATAAAAAAAATTAAAAAAACTATTTGAAAAAAATTATAAAATTTTTTGTTTTTAGCTGAAAGTACTTCTTTTTAAATAACGAAAAAGCATTTTTCAGTTCAGAAAGAAATTAACAATAGTCATAAAATATTGAAATTTCTTTTGATTTTTGATTAGTTCAAATTTATTAATCGAATTTAAAAGAAGTCGAATTCAGTATTTGAATTTTAAAAAGTTCAAATATTGAATTCGAATTATTAAAAAATTAAATTAAATATTCGACTTCTTTTAAATTCAAATAATTAATTCGAATTTTTAAGAAATCAAATTTCAAAATCAAGTAAGAACTTATTCGATTTCAAAAATTAAAAATTGCGATTTTCAAATTTAAAAATCAAAAAACTTGGTTTTTAAATTAGAAATTCGGAATTAGCTTTTTTTCGAGTTTCGATTTGCATTTTCAATCTGCAATTCGTCTCATCACTAATTCTACCACTATTCGAATTGAAATACGCTGCCAGAAAAAAAATGATTAGTGCCAAAATGGAATTTTCTAAAAAGGATTTTTTTTTAAATTTAAGTATTAGAAAGAATTGGTAATAGATTTTGGGTTTTTCATAAAAAAATAAAAATATTTAATTTGCCCATTATTTCAAGTTAAGAATTTAACTTACCGCAAAATAAGGCGTCATATCGTTATCAAATGAATCAGCAAATATATTAAGATAATAATCTCCATAAATTGAAGCACTTCAAAATTTTTATAAAAGCTTAAATAGTCTAAATAATTCAACTTTTCAAAATTACCTTTTAAGTCCTGTACTATTCAAATTGCTTACTGATGTTTTATCAAATTTTCGAGAACTTTTAAAAATTTTAATTATTCATTTGTTTTTATTATCTAATGAATTCTAACTTCAAAGTTTTAAACTCGAAAAAAAAATTAAATTAGTAATTTTTAGTTTTGATTAAAAGTGATATTCGCCTAGTTTGATAAATTATTGTTTTAGCTAGAAAATAGACAATTTAAAATTAAATTTAATGATCTACTACCATTGTATCAAATCAATACTGTAGAATTTGAAAATTATATGATTTATGAATTTTTTAAAATGTTTAAATTTTTTTATGAATTAAAGTATGATTTATCATAAATCATTTATTTAATTTAAGGAAATATTTATTTTTACAAACTACTTATTGTAGTAGTAGTAGTAGAAGTAGAAATGAGGTCTTACAAGCGATGTGTATAGAGGAATTACAATCTCTTTATCGAGGTAAGTAAATGAGCTTTTGATTTGTCTTAAGGCTCTATTGGCTTTAGATACACGAACAAGCATTGTATTTGGCGTTAAAATTTTCATTTTCACCCATTTTGTTTAAAGAAAATTATTTTTTAGATTTTAAGCAATTTAAAAGATTTTATTTTTATTCTTTTCTTCTCTCTTTTCATTGCAAGTCCTCGAGCACCTTATTGTTAGATAAAGATAGCTTTTTTTTTAAGTCCGGATTTGGACTCTAATTTGGGACTTTTAAACAACTCTTCAAAGCAAAAAACTGAATTATTAATTTTTGATAGCTAGATTAATTCGAATTTAAATCTAGATAATTTATTATGAAGATTAAAATTAAAGCTCTTTCGATTTTGTGGAATTGATTGCAAAGAAGATTAAAAAATGATAAAAAATCTAATAACTTTATGTGTTTTATAAAATTAAATTTGTTGAATAATTGTTAAATTTTAAAATCTGCATTTAATTTTAGTTTTTGAATTTTAGCCGTCTTTTAGCAATAAAAAGTCTTCATTGTCATTAATGAACGGTGTTGCCTCAATTCATGAAATAAATTTTTTCAATTGAAATTTTCCTTTTTTATCAGAATAGAGGAAAATTTAAAATTTTTTTTCAATTTATTGTCTATTAAAAATTACGAGGGATTAGTATTCTGAAAAAAAAATGATAAATTTTTATGAATTATTTTTCCAGTTTTTATCCTTTTAAAAAATTCAATGAAATATATTACGGAATATTACGGAATGAACGTTCACCGTAATATACAAAAATCAAATTAAATAAAAATTTCAAATTTAAATCTAATCAAACCTGATTACAATTCCAGCAATGAAAAAAGCAAATCCAATAACAGATGGAAGAATCAAAGTCCAAATAAATGTTCCAATCCAGGCAAAGTAAAAAGCTACCGATTCTCCAAAATACTTTCTAATTTTAGATAATGGTTGGGTCTTGAATATGTTTGTCAACTTGGCCCAATCAAGGTATAGCTCATGTCTGACTAGAAAATAAATTTTTCTTAGATTTTATAAAAAAATCTAAATAAATCTAAGTTTTACCGTCTCCATCATGAGGTAATTTTTTTTTCGATACAGTCAGTTCATTTTTCAATTCATCATTTTGCTTTTCATTTAGTTGAGATTGTCGAACAAAATCAACCATCTGGACCAAATGAATAAAATGTCTTGTGTCGTCATGCAAAATAAATGCATCAATATCTTTTATCAAATATTCTAATCCTAAAATTAAAAAATTGAATTTTTTTTCAATTTTCGAGTATTATTTACCTTTATGTGATTTTATATCATCATGTTTAACATTTTCAACACTTTCTTGAGATGGACTGGAACTTTTTTTTATTTTAAAAAAATTCAAATCATTTAGTAGAGTATGCACTAAGAGGCTGCGAGTATTGGATGAAAATGGTCCTTTGGTGTTTTTTAAGCTATTGTCATCACAACCATAAAACAAATCTTTCATTGATAGCTCAAAAGGCATGCTAACAATATCGCCTAAAACAAAAAAATTATTAACATTATTGTAAAATAAGCTTATAAAAGTACCATGAACAGTAATAAAAGATCAATTAAATGAGAATTAATGTTGAATTAAAAAAAAACAAGAGGGAGATTTTTGGTCAAAGTATTTATTCAAGTGGGTGCAAATAAGACAATCTTTGGCAATTAAAATGGGTTATTCTGTACAAATTCCTGTTTAGTCCTTATTTTTTTACCAATATTCAGACTTGCGCAAAAGCCAGAAAAAACGTCATTTGACTTGCAGCCAAAAGAATTTTTTTCCGTTCCATTTTTATTTCAAAGTCTTAGAAATTAATTTAGAAAATAAAAATTCAAGTCAAGTCAAATGACTTTTTTTTAATGTTCTAGTGTAGTGACTTGAAATGACTTCGACTTTTATAAAACTCTGCCAAAATTCCGCTATACTTTCCCCGTTTGCGAAATTTAATTGTTAATAAAAAAAATTTAAAAAAGTGTGTCTTCTAGTACTATAAATTTGAATCTCACAATATAATAATCATTATTATAAATAAATTATAAATTTTCAGCAAAATTGAAAATTTTTTAAAGAATCAAACAATTTTCATTGCCAACGATATGCTTGATTTTTATAATTTTAGTTAAATAAGTGAAGCTAATTCTTCTCACTTCTTCACACTTCAGTATTTATTTTGTTTTCTTTATCTTTTTTTAAAATTGAATGAAGTATTAGGCCCTCATCCACTCTGCTGCAATGCCGCACATTATATTGATTACCGAAACCTGGTTCAACGACAAATCACTAGTGGTTTTAGACGGGTACAACCATTTTATCAAGAACCGCCTGGTCAGTCACGGAGGCGTAGCCATTTACGTTAGGAAGGATGTAGAAACCATGGAGGAACTGGAGTTGCCCAATGACTGAGAGATGATATGGTGCAATGTTACCTTGAACAATGATTCCCTTGTTGTTGGCTGCATCTACAGACCACCTCAATCATTTCACGACTCTAACCGAGCTATCCTTAAAGCCATCGCAAAGGCAAAATCGTGACAGACAGAAGAAATTCAGGACTGGTATTAGCTGGCGATTTTAACCACCCAGATATTAAATGGACCGATTTTGGCGTCACATTCGGAACAAAAAAAGGCCGCAGATCAAGCATAGAAATGGTAAATTGCCTCCTTGGGTACGAACTCTTTCAATTACTGAATCAACCTACTTTTGGGAGCAACGTACTGGACCTGGTCATCTCTAACGATCCTTGTCGAGTCTACCAGATATTTCATGGTCCACCGATATCTTCGTCTAGAGAAACCGACTGCACTGCACCTTGAGCTGGGATTAACTAAAATCGAGAAATCACTTGTGGACAGGTCTAGCCGACAGGAACTTGAACAAAGGGAACTATGATCAGTTTACGCAAATCATGTCATCTCTGTCTCTTTTAGACAATGACCCAAATGCAGCGTTCACTTCACTACTGAACAAATATCAATATGGACTGAACACCAGCATACCTATCATCAAACCTTGCTCAACAAGAAAACTAAAACCGAAGTGTCTAAGCAAGAAGATCAAACGCATGGCAAAAATTAAGTTTGGATTATTATGTCGTATCAGAGCGTGTAACTCGTGTGATAGCGTTAGGAAGGAGTATAAGAAGGTATGCAAAGATATGAAAAAAGCATTCAAGTTGGCGCGCCTAAATTTTGAATCAAACCTCGCATCGAAGTGTAAAAAAGAACCCAAGCTACTTTACAGCTACATTAACAACCAGAAAATTTGCAAGGAGGCAATTAGAATGATGAAGATGCCTGATGGCACGATCACAACAGCAACCGACTCCATAGTGAACATTCTAAATGACCAGTTTTGCATGGTTTTTAATACTCCATCAGAGGCATTCCGAGATGACTCAAGATCCAGACATTACAATATAAGAGTCAATAGTGGAATTGTACCAAGGAGCTGGAAAAATGCGAACATCACCCCTGTATTCAAGAAAGGCGACAAGACTGATCCAGCAAACTACAGACCAATCTCTCTCACAGCAATCCCTTGCTAGATTATGGAAAGAATGGTCAGGGATGTGATGATGGAACATCTTAATAATAACGACTTGATCACCAAGGTGCAACATGGTTTTGTACGGAACAAGTCTTGTATCACGAATCTCTTGGAGACAATGGATACTATAACGAATGCCTTTAATAATGGCCATTAAACCTTAGTTGTCTTTTTAGATTTCCAGAAGGCCTTTGATAAAGTATGTCATGAGTCACTCTTTTTCAAGCTGAAGCAACTTGGGTTCTGCCAAGAACTAATAAAATGGATAAAAAGTTATCTAAGCTGTAGGAAACAACGAGTTGTGATTGGTGGCAGCTACTCGGAATGCGAAACTGTAACAAGTGGAGTTCCTCAAGGAAGCGTCCTCGGATTACTCCTCTTCGTCATCTTCATAAATGACATGCCGGGAGTTGTTAATCACCTTATCAAGCTTTTTGCAAATGAATGCAAATTTATCGGGTTTATAAAGAAAAGCGACGACCTTGAGCTTGTCCAGAAAGACCTGGACGCCCTTGTCAACTGGGCAAAGGAATGGCGTATGTTGTTCCACCCAGATAAATGCAAAGTCATGGAAATAAGTAAGAAAAGCTGTACTAGACCACAACTTACCATGGAAAAGACAGATACGTTCTGGAATATACCTTATTGGAACGTGACCTTGGTATTATGATATTTTGTAACTTGAAATCGGAGAATCAGATATCGAATACGGTGACAAAAGCAACAATTGCATTAAGTATCCTTAAAAAGACCTTTAAATGCTGGACACCGACAATCTTCAAAACTCTCTACACCACCTTTGTCCGCCCACATCTAGAATACGTTGCTGTCGTCTGGTCACCACATTTAAATTTTTAAAAAACTAACTTATTAAAAATGTATGTATATCTCAATTCAAAGCTGGCGATTTCGAGCTCAATAATAAAACACGTGTTGGGAGAACCGTGGAAACTTATGACGCGTATTTGGAAGAGCTGCATGAAGAAGATCCGAGGCGATCGACAGCTTGTTAAAGAGATGTCTGTAACAAAAGGCACCGTTTGGAATAGATTAAAAGTATTAGAGAAGATTCAAAAGGCCGGTAAATGGGTCCCGCACAAACTCTAAGAAATCAATATTGCACAAAGATTGAACATTTGTGTTTCTCTCTTGTCTAGGCAGAAAAAAAGAGTTTTTTATGGAAAATCGTAACTGGAAATGAAAAGTGGATCTACTTGGATAACCCGGTCAACAAAAAGCAATGGGTCGAATCTAATAAAGCGCCATTATTTACTCCAAAACGCGAAATTCATTGAAAAAAAGGTAAAGCTTTGTGTTTGGTGGGATCAGAAGGGCATCATCTATTATGAGCTACTGCAACCCAAGCAAACGATAAACGCAGACCTTTATTCACAACAATTGATTGGTTTGAGCCACGCTTTGGAAGCAAAACGGACACACAGAGCTAAAGGAGGGCGAAAAGTGATTCTTTTACGTGACAACGCTAGGCCACATGTTGCAAAAACGACTCGGAACACAATAGAGAATCTAGGCTGGGAAGTCTTATCTCACCCAGCTTATTCACTAGACTTGGCTCCTTCAGATTTCCATTTGTTTGGATCCATGTAGCACTTCCACAGTGAAAAAAGTTACTCAGACTTGGAAGAAATTAAAGAGACATCAGTCAATATTTCATCTCAAAACCACCCAGCTTCTAAGAGCGAGGGATCAAAATTCTGCCAGAAAGATGGGTGATGTGTATTTCTAGAGAAGGAAATTATTTTAGTGTCTTAAAATATTTTTTAATTCTTTAATGAACAAATTCTCGAAAAAAAACAAAAAAACTTATTAAACAACCTAATATCTTTAGCTAATAAGATTTAGCTAATTTTAAATTTTATTCCACAAAATAGCTTTTGGATATCCATGTCACTGTCATTTTGTAAAATGACTTGACAAATATTAAAATTCATGAAAAAATTGTGATAAATAAAATTATTAATGAATTTTTTTTACAAATGAAAAAAAAATTTGCGGAACTCTTCGAGTTTATTTTTGGTAAAAACATTAAAAATTAATTATTTTGATTTTTTTTGAATTTTTAAAATACCCGGTTAAAATAAAAAGGAAAAATTAATTATTTGCAAAGTCATTTTAAAAATTGACAGTGAAATTCACATAGGTTTTTAACATTTTAAAAAAAAAAAAAATCAAAAAGAGAGGTAAAATAAAGATTTTTAAATTTTGAATTGTCATAGGGTCAAATGAAGTTTTAAAGAATTTTTTAGTTAGCCCATAGCTTCAGCTCATACATACTTGTTTAAACTAAATATTAATTAATTACCCAAATCATCTTTTCTAATTGGTTTTCTTCTCAAGATAAAATCTTTTACTGCTCTAATCCATTTGAATTCATAATTTATCAATTCAGGATCGTCTAATTTAACCTTTTAAAAAATATTAAAAAATAATTAATTTAAATTTATTTTGTTAAAAAAGACCTACATCTTTAAGTCTCATTTCGAGTTTTATTCTTTCAGCTTGTTTTAATAAAAGTTCCATGGGACAATGAAGCAAAATGTAGTGATGAGTTTCGTTTTCGATTTTAAATTCTAATTCTTTGCTGAGTATTTTGTATTCTTTTTCAATAAATTTCAAAAAGTTCAAAAAGTTGTAGAAATTAGTTTCCTTTAATTTAGAATCTTCCGAATATTTGTAAAATATGACATAATCTATGCGTTTTGTGTTATCATTTGGAAAACAAGATGTATTTTGGGGTTCTTCCATTCTAAATTTTCGTTTTTCGCATTTAGAATAATTTTACTTAATCTTAATTTTTATCAACAAATTTATTTTTTATTCAAGAAAAAGACTGAAGTCGTTTTAAGGAGTTAGAAATAAATTTCGGCAACATTTTATATTTGCCTATAAATAAAATTAACAAAATTCTATTTGCATTTAAATTTTGATGATTTTCTAGGTAATTCAATCAAAACAATAACAAAAAAATGACATCATTAAAATCTAAATGGAAAAGTTTTTTTGACAAAATTTTTCTTAAAAAATTAAGAATTTTAATCGGCATTGGTCGTATTTTAAACATTTAAATGAAATAAAAAATTATTAAAAGTTTAAAAGATTTTAATGAAGATTTAAAATTAAAGTTATTTTTACTCTTAATTATTGAGAGCTCTTAAATTTTTGGAACCACGAGTATTTTAGGTAGTTTTTTATCCAAAAAATATTCAATCATGATAAAGAAAGAAAAATGAATTAAACTTTTATTTAATAAAATTAAAAAAAAGCTCAAGTTCTTTGTTGACAATCAATTGTCTAATTAATTTCTTCCAAATAAAAAATTTTTCTTTTCGTTTTTTAAACAAAATAAAGGCAAATTACAGCAAAATTTTTAAATAAAGAAATAAGCTGGGTAAAAATAGATTTAGAAAGAGTGCACATTTTTGACTTCATGGGACAAATAATGTGTGAATCTACTAAATCCTTTTAAAACATTTTTATTTTATTTTTATTTTGAAATAAATTTGGTCGGAAACTTAGGAAGTTCGAAATATCTTTTACAGCCAGCATTCGTTATAATTCAGAATATGATTTAATCAACGAATATTTTTTTTTAAAAAATAGTATAATTTTAAAAATATAAGAAGACTTAAGAGTTTTGTTCGCTATAAAAAAGAACGGAGACTTTTCCACTATTGGACATCTATTTCAAAAAAAAATCGAAAATTATACCTTTTTCCAAGAAAAAATAGTGTTGGATGCGGACAGAGCTAACCGGTACAAAAGACGGGCGGTTAATCGCGGACTTTGACCCGTTTATTTTAGCGGGCTGATTTTTGACCCGTTTAGGAACCCGTATAAATTTATACGGGCGGTCTAAGTGACAGTCCAAATTTTGGCGGATGGACTTTGGCCCGTTTATTTTAGCGGGCCGATTTTTGGCCCGTTTAGGAAACGTTTAAATTTATACGGGCGGTCTAAGAAACCTGTATAAATTTAAACGGTTAAAATTATTAATTTTAAGTAAACTTTTAAATTTTTTTTTTCCACATTTTTTTGGAAAAGAACTGAACTAGACATTTTATTTTTATTTATTTATTAATTTTTTTTAATTCTCACACAAACCATATTTACTTGATTAATAGTGTCGCAGAGAATTAAAATCTAATAAATAAATAAATAAAAATAAAATGTTTTTCGTTAGCATTTTAGAAAACCAATTTAATGACTCAAATTTAACGCTACTGGGCTTTTCCAAAAAAATGTGGAAAAAATTTAAATTTTTACTTTAAATGTATACGGTTTTCTTAGATCGCCCGTATAAATTTAAACGGTTCCTAAACGGGTCAAAAATTAGCCCGCTAAAATAAACGGGCCAAAGTCCGTCCGCCAAAATTTATACGGTTTTCTTAGACCGCCCGTATAAATTTAAACGGTTCCTAAACGGGCCAAAAATTAGCCCGCTAAAATACACGGGCCAAAGTCCGCCCGTATAAAACTGTCCGGTTAATACGGTGACGGTCACGGTTTTGGAAAATTTTGGCCCGTTTACTGTCCGCTTGCACGGACACCAACACTAAGAAAAAAATACCAAAATTTTTTTTTAGGTTTAGAAAAATTTCTTTTAAAAATAACATTAAAAATTCTAAAAATCTTACAACTTTTATTCAAGAAGCAATAAATTAGTATTATAAGTGTAACAAAGCTGTACCTTTATTCATTGCCTGTAACTTAAACAAGAATTTTATTTATACGTGTCACTGTTATTTTGTAAAATGAGTTGGCAAACAATAAAATTTTCCTTTATATTTTAAATTATTTTAAATTCAATGAAAAATTTGTGATGATAACTTAATTATTAAAGAATTGTTTTGTTTAATTTTTGAAAATTTAAAATTTTTGGGAAAAAGATTAAAATTTTTCGAGTTTACTTTTGGTAAAAACATTAAAAATCAGCTATTTTGATTTATTTTTGAATTTTTAAAATACCTGGTTAAACTTTATTAAATAAAAAAACTAATCTTGATCTTCATTATGTTCTTTAATAATTTCAAAGTTTGCTCTCAACATACACCTATATATAAAAAGATCAGTTTCCATGCTTTGATTATACTTATTTGATACCATTCCACACAAACTAAAAAAGCGTTCTACACAAGCACTTGAGCTATATTATTTAACAAAATCATAGCTTGTTCACTCAATTTAGAAATCTTTATGTCTATGCCAAAACTCTTTAGTGCTCTCACATGATAGAATAAGTCTATTATTATTTGTTGTTAAAATTGCTTTAAACTGATTAATTTATCATTTAATTCTTGAATGAATTTTCGTCGGCAATATTTTTAAAACAGGTGTATGATGCGAGGATGAAAAGAATGATTTTAAAAATTTAGAATTAGCGAATTTTGATGAATTATGTGCAGTATTTATGGATTCATTAGAATTTTCATTTGGTTTTGGTTTCAAAAAATTCTTTCCAATCACTTTCCAAACTTTAAGACCAGCAAGTCCTTTTGAAAACAAGTTTTGCGTCCAAGCTTGGCCGACCCAAATTTTTAGTGCAGTAACTTTTATAACAGCAGCAGCCTTAAAAAATTTATATTAAATAAAATTGAACATCGTGAAAAATTCGAAAAATTTCTTGATAAACCGGAGAGTTAAGTTCATATTCAAACTTATTTTGGAGAGTTTTTACTAATAAGTCAGCTAAGGGTTTAGGAGTTGATTCTAGGGTCATATTTTAATATATATCAATCAGTTTTAAAATTTCTGAAGTTGAGTAATTATAAAAAGTTAATTTTTATATAAATTTTTTATATTTTTCCAATTAATGAATCAGCGATTGAGGAATGACTTTTTTGAAAAAAATAAATTCAAAATGTAAGCAGGTTTAAAAATTCTTAAATAGGTTTCGATTGTCTCTTTGTTTACAGAACAATCCAGTTCCGGGTTATTATGATCTAAAAGATTTTTATTATATGCTCTTTTTACAGAAACCAAAACCAAATATGCCGATGACCATCTCGTCACATTGTATAATCTTAAACGAGCCTTATTGAGTGGAAAATTTCGGTTTAAATTGATTCTACTTCGAACATGGCTGTTATAGCGAGTAATTCTTATTAGTAACTCGCATATAGGCTGATCTCTATTTAAGTCATAAAATTGATCAAAATTAAATTCGACTATATCTAAAGTTTGTTGGCTCTCTGGTGAATTTGTTTGACTTATTTCGGTCTCTGTTACAGGAGTAAAATCTTCTTCGTCTTGCTCAATATCAGAAACTTCCTCATCGACTCTGCAGAAATCTTTATCAAATTCTGATAATTCATTATTTATAACTGCACATCTTGATTTACAGTATTTGGCTCATCAATTATTTCTATCAAGACTTTTAAATTAGATTTAATTAAAATATTTGTCTCATAAAATGTTTTGAACTATTTTATTCTAATAATTAAGCAAAAATTAAATAAATATATGTTATCGAAATTTTTAAAATACTATATTTTGTTAAATTACTCAGTTCTTAGTAAACTTGTCAAATTTTAGTAAAAAAATATTAGCAATTAACTAAAATATAAGTAATTTTACAAAATCCCTGATTTACAATTGTACTGTTACGAATATATAAAATGCTTTTATAAAATAAATAACCAAATTAATATATTTTATTTTGTAATTTATTCTTCTTTTATAATTATTTAATAAAAAAAAATTAAAAACCTTGCGAATTAGTATCCATGGTTTCATTTTCTTCAAAAAAAAATTGCCCAAACAGTTTAACTAAAGAACTACCTTCATCACAAACATAAACTAAATTAACACTTTTATTTTTTCTTCAATTATAAACAATTTGAATATAAACCTTTGATTTTTGATTTATCAAATTCATAATAATTAAAAATTGTCTCAATCGTTGTTTTTATATTATCTGCAGAGTGCTCTCCAATTAGCTCAACGAACATAAGAGTGATTATTTCACTTTCATAGAAAATATCGCTTAACTTTGCACACAGTCCAACGGAAAAATTTCACTGATTTCTTTTTTATTAATGGCTTTAAAAAAAATACCAAAAAACTCTGTTTTATTTAAAGAAGTCCAACCATCAGGTATTAGGGTAATAAATTGTGCCTCTTTCAATTTTTCTTCAATTGCAGTTTTTAAACTCTTCATTATTTGAGGTAATACATCATTCCTAAAAGACCGAGTTGATGGAAATGATAGATTTCCAAGAACCAAAGTTCTAAGAAATTTGTTTTCTAATTCTTTGAGACTTAAATTTGATAAAATTACATATTTGACAAGGTTGAACCATTGATCAGTGAGATAATTTTTGTTTTTTTTCCATTACGATTTTTATACATATTGTACCATTCTCTTCTTTTCTTATGACTTTTGAGGTGCTGATTCAGTTTTGTTACTTGACCGATTCGCTCATTCTCCCAAGTTCTTGCCCCTTATTGAACGCATCATGTTGATCCTGCGATCAATCCTTGCGTTTATCTCTTGAATGTGGTTGTAGAACGTTAAATTCTAGTCCAACTTGAGTCCCAGCAGCTTCGGCTTGTTTTCGTGCCTTATTCTTTTGCCGTGTAGTTTGATATTGAGCTTGCGATTGCCTTGTCCGTTTAGATGTGTGAATAGTGTGCATACTATCTTCATTGTGTTGAGTTTCATTCTCCATATCGTTGACCATGATTCAACTTCTTCGATTGCCTGTTGTAGTTTGCTTTCAACTACTTCGATTTTTCGACTTGTGACCCAAATTGTGAGGTCGTCAGCGAACATACCTTTGTCAGTTGTTGTGATCTTCTCGGTGATGTCATCAATGAAGATGCTGAACAGCAGTGGTCCTAGCACGCTTCCTTGTGGGACCCCACATAGGATTCGATGAAGCGCTGATTTTGACGATTGAACACGTACTTGGAATGTTCTGACTTGCAAGTAGTTGCGTATCCATGCTCCTATGTAAGCAGGGCATTGCTTTTTTGCCATTTTGAAGAGGAGTCCCTCGTGCCGTTGTTTATCGAAGGCTTTTTTGATGTCGATAAAGATTGCTTCTGTTGCTTTCCGATCGTTATATTGAATCGTTTGGATGAGTCTGAAGATGTGGTCTCTTGTTTGACGCTTTGACATGAATCCGCTTTGGTGCTGGCTGATGACTTGTTTCTCTTGGATCCATGTGAGCATTCTGTTTTTAATTACTCGCTCGGTGATCTTGGACATGGTGGACAACAAACTGATCGGTCTGTGGCTCATTGGATCTGATGGATTCTTTCCCGGTTTAGGAATCATGACTATTTCCGCATGCTTCCATAGTTTCGGAATGTGGCTTAGTGTGATAGAGCCATTAACAATGTTCGCCATGATGTGGTGAGACTCTTCTGGCAGATGTTTGGAAGCTTTGTTGGTGATTTTGTCGGCTCCTGGTGCCCCCCGTCCTCTGATGTCTTTGAGTATTGTCATGATTTCATGAGCCGTTGCTGGTAGAAACGACTGGTGTACTTTTTCAGAAATTTTGAACAGCTGTTTGGTTGTGCTCTCTATAGTCACCTTGGTGGGTTCGTCGAACTCACGCTCGTTCGTTGGTTGGAACGTTTGCTTGAGTTGCTCCGCGAATATGTTTGCTACTTCAGTTGGAGTCGTAACAAGTTGTTCTTGAACTTTGAGTAGTGGACATCGCGAAGGTTTTTGTGTGTTGGCGTTCTCGATCGATGAGATCTTGCGCCAGAGCAATGTGTCAGACGATCTGTGTTGATTCAGCTCTGTACAGAATTCTGAACGTTGGAGTTTTCTCTTTTCTTTGATGATAGCTACACTTCTTCTTGATAAGACTTGTGTTTGGTAGCTCTTGACTGTGTACGTTGTCCTTGAGTCACTGATTGTCGACATGACTGTTGACTCGAGTTGTTGAGTTAACTCGTCGTCCTCTTTTGTTTGGATTATTTTTCCGATCAGTGAACGAAGAGCTTTCTTGGCAACTTCATTGTATTTCTCCCAATCGACTCTTGTGTTTGTTGTTGTCGTTTGTTGCTGTCTATCAATTAACTAGGATTCGACAGTGAACAGAATTGGCAGATGATCGCTTCGTGGACTGGTGAGGGTAATTGGTTTGTTGATGCGGACGTCAGCTGAGTCCTTGTGATGACAAGATCGGGCGTCGATGCATAGTGAAGTCGGTGGTAGGGAGCGTAGGTTGGAGAGCTTGTGTGATGGACACTTAGCTCAAGCTCTTTGAGTACGGTTTCAAGGACTTGACCGTATTTATCCGTCTCTGATGACTCCCACAGCTTGTTGTGAACGTTTAGATCTCCTGCTACGATAGTGTTGGCGTTACTGAAGATGTCCTGCATTGTTTTTTTGGTGATTTCGTTGCCCGGAGGAATGTAGACGGATGCTACGTTAAGATCTTCCCCGTTCGGTAGGATTTTTGGCAAACAGATAGAGATTCACTCGATGATGCTGTTGCTTGGACTGTTGGAGACGAAAAGGCAAGGGATGTTTATTCTGACGCAGATGCATTCACCTCCCCTTTCTGCTCTTGATCTGTCGTGTCGATGAATTGTGTAGCCATTGAGCTTGAATTGTTTGTTTGGCTTCAACAACGTTTCGTTGAGCGTGATGATGTCCAACTGTTCGTCTTGAGCCGCTTGTTCAATGTCGATTTTCTTGTTTGAAGCTGATTGTACGTTGAGGTGTAACACGTTGAGTTGGATATGCATTATTGTTTCTGGCTTTCTCTTTGTTTGTTTGCGATATTGTTTTATTGCGTAGTATGGATGTTTGTTCTGTGAACTTGTTTGGGTGCTTCACGCTGTTGTGGACTTTTGGTGCGTTGACTTTGTTGTTATTACTTGTTGATCGGATGCAGCTCATTGCGCTGTTGTTGTGGATGGTGTCTGACACGTCTAACATTGTGTTGTAGAAGTCCATGTTGTTGGCTGGTTCAGAATGAATGTTGTTACTATTTGATTGTGGAGACGGAGATCGACTCTTGCGTTTGGCAAGGTGGTTAAGTTTGTATTGTTCTTGACTTGGTTGGGTTTGTTGTGATTGTGTTGATATGGTGTTGGCTTGGTGTGTTTGTAGAGCGCTACAGATTAGGTTCTGTACTAAGTGAAGCATTTTTTCACTGTTAATGTTGCAGTTTGCTGTGTTGAGTTTTGTTACCGTTGGGAGGGAGAACACTTCTATGTGTGAGAGGAGAAGTGTTATCTCGGTAGTAGGTTTTACGAGGAGCTCGATTATTGGTTTGAGTTCGGTTTCAATTGTGTCGTTGATCATGGTTTGGATGTGTGGTTGTGTCATATTAGAGGAACCTGTTGGAGGTTTCTTGGAGACTACAGAGCTCCAGCTTCTGCCTTGATTTTGTTGGTTTATTTGGATATTCGTGGTTGTAGAGGCTGGTTGTTGTGTTGATTTTGGTGCTGGTTTGAGTGTGGGGCATTTGCGTGCACAGGCAGCGTGTCGCATTTGAGTGCTGCCGAGCAATCTTTATGATGGTGATTGTCTCCACATCTTAGACAAACTGTCCTGTTTGGGCAGCTGGATGATGTGTGACCGACCTTTTTGCAATTGAAACATTGAAGAATCTTCTGGTCTTGTGAAACTTTGAATCGGCAGAATGCCAGCCTTAGTTGATTGCGTAAAAGAGAGCTCATTGCTTCTTTGGACTCGACGTGAATTGAGACGTACTCGGCCGGAGTGTTGGGAGCTTTGTTGATGCGTCTTGTGGCAGCAACGATACCTTGGTCTTTAAGCTCTGTAATAATATCACAGTCGTTTACATCGATGTCAACTGGTACTCTGTATAGCGTTGCTCTAATAGGAGTAGACTTTTGATTGGAGTGGTGACTCCGGATGTAAAAGCGTCGCTTCGCCAAGTTCTGCGTGTGTTTCTTTATCATATGTGGCAATAATAAGGGAATCGCGTCGCTGATTATCTTAGCAAATTTGATCTTGTTTAAGCTGACGTTTTTGCATCTTTGCAGCTCTTTCTGAAGGTTGAAAGGGTTCTGGTATGAGCTTTATTTATTTGCCTAATTTATATCGAGCTAATGCTCCTTCAGAATATAAAAAAAAAAAAAAAAAATAAATATAAAATATATAATAAATAAAAAAATTAAATTTTAATGTAAAAAGAAGATAAAATAAAATATAAAAGAATTTAAAAACGATTTGTTGAAAATGAAAGACAAAAAAAATTTCAATATAAGAGAAAATCTAATTATAAATATTTTTCTTTTTTTTAATTTCGATAATTAAAATTCATTTTTCTTTACTTTTTATGTAATTTTAATGTTTTTTTTTTTTTTCCGCTTTCGACCAACTCAATTCGATTCGAACTAGGAGTCAAGATGAGCAGAGCGTCAGCGATGGAGACTTTCTTTTTAAATATCTTAGAAATCAGGAAAAATAGAAGAAATAGTAAGGTAGCAATTACACAGTGGAGTAGGATATTCGACGAATCTCGATTCGAAACACTCTTTATATTCTTCCACCAGTCTGACGACAAGTGGAACAGAATGACTCAATCCTGTCCTGACATATCTCTCGCTCAACTCAAATAGCCGAATCGAAACTGTTAGTATTTTTAGTTTATTGAAGGCCTCTTGGTGCATAGTATTGGAGGGGGTATCATATTTTAGCTACAAAATAGATCGAATTGCTGAATTTTGAATAACTTGTATTTTTTTGATGTTAGTTTCTGAGAATGAATTTAAACAAGGAAAAGAATGGTCCAAGATTGATCCTATCAAAGATTTGTAAAGATTACCTAATGTTTTTGGTTTTAGACCCCATTTCCTATTTGAGAGGTATTTTATTATATTAAGCCTTGAATTACAGCGTTCTTTTAATTCATCTACAATTGGACTAAATGTGAGTTTTGAGTCTAGTGTGATGCCTAAGAATTTGACTTTTTCCTCTTTATTTAAATTGTTACCATTAATTCTAAAGTCAAGATTGATTTTAATTTTTGTTTTTTTCTCAAAGATCATGTAACACGACTTTTCAATAGAAATTTTCCATTTGAAAAGCCATTTTTCAACTTCGTTTAAGTACTTATTGATCGTGTTTTCAAGATTTCCTAGCTTTTTGAAAATAAAAAAAGGAGCCAAATCATCTGCAAAAAGAAGAGAGTATTGACAGTTTTTTTTGTTTCTTTTTGGAATGTCATTTATAAAAATACTGAAAAGAAGTGGACTAATTACTGACCCTTGTGGAACTCCTGCTTTTATAGAGTATTGATCACTTAAATGAGTCCCCAATTTGCCTTTTTAAAATTAAAATTAAAATTTGAACAATTACCTGTTAAAGCATGCTCAACTGAAATATGTGCTTGAATAGTAAAATTATCACTCAACATATCATCATCAATCAGAACTTTAAAGTCAACAACTCTATCTGTTAGTGAGGATGGTATTAAAAAAATGTCTAGAACTTCATAATATTCTGTCTTAAATTTATTATATGTTGGTGTTTTATCATTTACTACTGAGAGGTTAAGCTTGTTAATAATTTTCTCCAATATAATGCCATTCTCATTTTCAGTAGAACAACCTAAGCTTTTAGTTTTCGAATTCAGATCACCTTTCATTATAAATTTTCCACATTTCATTGAGATATCTAGGAAAAGTTCGAAAGGAAGTTGAATATTTGGTGGATTGTAGAGACTAAATATAAAAAAATGTGAATTTTTAAGCTTATTTTGATACAAAGAAGTTCTGCAGAAAACTTATCAAAAGAAAAATCTTGTTTAAATTCAATTCCTTCTTTTACTAAAATAGCTATTCCCCCGCCATGCTTATTACGAGCCTTAACTAATGATTTATAATTTTTAAAATTAAAGTGGAAGTTTATTTCAATCGGATTAACTTTTATTTCATTGAGGTGAACAATGTCGGGACAATTTTAAGCTCAAATCTCTTCTTGAAGTTGAATCCTACTGGGTAAATGAAAACAATTCCAGTGTGTAATTACTAACTTGTACTTAGAAGTAGGTTGATTTAAAAAGTTTCTTTGTGTAGTTTTCATTGTTTTCATTTCTTTGTTGGTTTGCATCATTATTAATCATTAATTTCGCGTTCTACTACTTCTCTGTTAGTTTGGCTAAGCGAATCACGATTTAAGCTACACGTGCGTCTTTTTGACTACTTGATCGAGAGGCGTCAAAGGCAGTTCTGTTCATAGCCTTCCAATCAGAAGCAACGTCGATTTTCTTATTTCCTTTTTTTAGGGTTGTTTTTTGATTAGCTTTGTTCGTTCCAGTCTTATCACTAGTGATATTAGTAAGTTTGACCTTTTTTATTTTAGGGATTTTGCTTCCTTGTAGCACTAAGTCATTAGATTTACTTGCGGTCACACCACTTGTAATTGACGCTACATTAATCCTTTCAACAGGGGTATTTGTTTGGGATTCTTCAGATACTATCTTATCAGCAAGATTCACATTTGTTGCATTTTTTTTCCTTATTTCGTCTTGATCAATTAAGGCATTTTCATCATCAGGCACTTCGTCCAAATCAATTATTTCTTCACTACATTCATTTCTTTTTCCAATTAGTTTAGAAGCTAAGTAATTTGCTGTATTACATTCTGCTTCTTCATGGCCTCTCGCCGAACATTTCTTGCACCATTTCTTGAGCGATTCACATCCTGAATGGATATGACCGAATTTTTTGCAGAAATTACATCGCCTGTAATAACCTGCTAGTTGAATAAGACATCGTTGGCTATTAATAGTATGGGTTCCAACTATATCAATGAAGTCTTCATGATTAGTTAGGTCGTACTCTACTGTTACTTTAATAACTACGTTTGAAATCTGAGTGAAATTCTCAAGATTGTACTGTTCATTCGAAATGGACTGTATTAAAATTTTTTTACTGACCTTTAAATTTTCCTCAAGAAATTCTTTAATTTGGTTATGATCAAAATTGGGTGATAGCCAGTGAAATCTAAGATTTGCTGTCATGGTCACTTCCGGGGAAGAATCGCTAGTGGTTAACTTTTCAGGAATACTAGCGTCTCTTGCTATTGTTTTTATCCCATCGATAGATAATTCTTTGTTAAATAAGTACTTTGGGTTGTTTTTAAATACTAATATCTAGGTTTTTTGAGACTGGAACGGAGATATTGACATCAGTGACGAAATTTGTTCAGGATCTAATTCTAACATTAAGCTTTCGAAGATGGCTTTACTTGTGATTTTCTGATTTTTTGACGCTCGGATTCTAATTCCATTGGTAAATGTTATCGTGTTGTCTAATTTGTTCGAATCTTGAAGTTGTTTGGTTTCAAGTCTGCGTTTAATTTCTCTCTTCCTTTGAAGATATTCGACGTAGTAGAGATTATTTTGCTCACCAGTCATTTTGTTGCGTGTTCCAACGTTGGGTGTCGCAAGATTTCCACGACAATAATTATTACGAGCTAATTACGTTTGGCTTTAAATACAGCTTAATGGCTGGAAGCCTTTCCAAATTAGTTGAGTCACCGTTGAGTGCCATTTATAATGGTGAGTAAATTTGATTGTTAATTAATCAAGCTGTGATTTTTTATTTATTGTTTTTGTTTGTTTTTATTTTAGTAATTTTTAGTGTTAAGGATTTAGTTTTTTATTTTTTGGGTTCGTGATTTTTTTTTCAGTTTTTGTTTGTCAATGATGAAAGTGTTTTGTGCAACTTTATAGCTTTTTCTTATTCTTATTTATATTCTATTTTATTACTACTTGGCGCTTAATTGATTGAATAATAAACTTAATATAAGCAACAATAGTTATTATAACAAATATAATATTTAAGTAACGAAGGACAAATCATTAAGCACGCTGCAACAATACCCTTCAAGTTATAGAAAAATTGGATTTAGTTAACTGCAAGTTTCAAATCGACTCTTTGAGTTGAGTGAGAGATATTTCAGGACAGGATTGAGTCATTCTGTTCCACTGGTCATCAGACTGGTCGAAGAATATAGAGAAGTTTCGAATCAAGATATATCGAATATCCAACTTCATTGTGTTACCTAACAATCTCTTTTTTTTTTCTGAACTATCAAATATTTAAACATGTCTTACCTAGCTATTTCAACATATCGTTTTTAAGTTTCTTTTTATGACTTAGACTTATTTATCCTTTTTTTTATTTTAATTAATTTTTTTTTATATATTTTTATTCTGAAGGGGTATTAGCTCGGTACAGATTAACAAATAAATAAAACTTAAATATAAAAAATTTAAAATCATATACATAAAAAAATACCCTTCGAGATAAATTTATATTATTACAAGATTTGTTAAAAAATCCAGCTTTTATAACGAATTATGTTTTGGATGTTAAAAATATAAAACTGGCTAGCGATATAAACTTTTTTCGAGCTTTTATGGAAGCTTGGCGCTTAGACATTTTTTATGAATTTGAAAATGATCAAAATTTGATCTTAAAAATATATTTTAAATTTAGCTATAAATTGAAGCATTGATGCAAAAGAATCTAAAGATTTTGTCTATTTCCTATAATTTTTGCAGATAAAGCAAAAAAAGTGTCAATTTGAAAACAGAGCCATAAGATTTTTTTTTCTCTCAACAAAATCTAATTTCAAAATTTTAAATTAAAGAAAATAAAATTATAATTAAAATCTAGAATTAGAAATTATTCAATTTATTTTTTAAAATGACTATTTTAAATAGATTAAAATATTCCATCGACAAAAAAAAGTAATATAGATAATTATTTTATTATTAAATAATTAAATTCTTTTTAAATGTATATCAAAACATTCAAATATTTTTCATTGTGACAATATTTTAATTCGAAAAAAATACTGATGATTTGAGATGGAATCATTTGCTAATTGCAAAAGGATTTAGTAAAAAAAGCAATTAATTAGACCAGAAACTTAAAATTTGCTCAAGTCAGTTGAAACAAAAGTTGGTCAAAATTGTGAAATTTCAAAAAAATTTCAAAACCAAATTCCTTCTTAAAATAGATATCCACTATTTTTTAACTTGACCTATCCATTTAACCTAGCCTGGATTTATTTTTTTTAATAATTACCCTGAATTTATTTCCAACAAAAGATTTTATTTCAGAGTTTTCTGTTTAGTTTTAAGAAGATGATTCAACCTGTTGCAAAGCCTCGATTGTTCGAGTTTGATCCCATCTACGATACTAGAACTGACAAGCATTATGGTTACAGTCGGATAGGCTTGATGGGAATATTAAAAATAATTCTAGGCATCGCCTTGATAGGGCTTTGCATTGGAGACATGAATGACGGTGCTTACAGAAGCGTAAACTTTTTCGGAGGCCGAGTTCTAACTTGGTCTGAAAACCCATGGTGGCCAACATATGGTAAAGGTATCTGGGTAGGATTAATGGTATGAATCTTCATATTTTTGGTGATTTTTGTCAATTTTGAATTTATAGCTGATGGCTGTTGGTGTTTTTGGAATTGTGGCACACTTTGAAGTTACATATACAGCAGTAAGCTGAAATTAGAATCTAGATTAATTAAAATTTTCTATAAAGATTTGTTAATTTTAGATAAAAGTTTTTGGTTATTCAAGCTTAATAGTGGCAATATTCCTATTTTATCTGGTAATAAGCACAATTAAAGAAATTCAATTTGGTCAAATGGCGCTGACATTCCAATTTTTTAATATTCTTCCACTGTTCTATACATATTCGCTAAATAGTGCAATGGCTGCTATAGGTTCTCTGTCGTTTGTTTTGAGTTTGATTACTGGAATTGCTTCTTTGTTAATGATTGATTACGAAGATGATTACCAAGTAAATTTTTCTTTTAATAAAGAAAAATTTGTTTTAAATTTTTTTAATTAAAAGGTGGAACCTTTTGGTCCTTATGGTCCAACTTATTAAAATATCAATTAACCTATTTCGATTAATATTTTAATTATTTTAACCTAAATTTTTTATTTTTTCTTTTTTTAATAAAATTTTAATAA
This sequence comes from Brachionus paranguensis, assembly GCA_016802215.1. NCBI lineage: Eukaryota > Metazoa > Rotifera > Eurotatoria > Ploima > Brachionidae > Brachionus > Brachionus paranguensis. The sequence continues at coordinate 7,041,436 of JAESIX010000004.1, forward strand.
ATATTTTTTCTATTTTTGATGCATTGTTAGCCATTTATAATTTTTTTTTGAAAAAGATCACTAGAAAACTTTAAACTTGATAAAGTCGGCAGGTTTTTCTAACAGATAGACTTTTTTTTAAAAGCAATTTAGATTTTTAAAAAATTTATTTCGAGACTACTAAAAAAACAATATTTTAAAGAATACTTTAAATATAAATGCGATTTGAATTTTTATTATTAAATAAATTATTTAAAAAGTCTATACGAGTTTGTTTTTACAAAAGTTAGTTTTTCCAAATTCCTAGGATTTAATCAAAAACTTTTTCAAAAAAAAAAAAAATTCAATCTTTAATCTAAGAAAAAAACATAACATAGTGTACACAATTTAGTATTAAATTAAAATTTTTTTAAGACAAATTAAATTTTTTTTAAATATTGTGTTAAAAGTTGATAAATTAGTTAAATAAATCATTTTTGAGCTAAATTATTATTAACAGTTTATGTAATTGAAAAAAAATCATCACTCTTATTAAAAAATTTCACTATGCCTGATAACCTAGGCTTTGATACATGGGAGATGCGTACCAATTGTTTATTGTGTCTAACCCAAAAAAGATGAGTTGATTTATTTAGTTGTCTTAAAAATAGTTAGAAGTAAAAAACAACCAGGTCCGATTTTGAATTAGCATTCATTAAAGCTGCTAACAAAATATTTCCAAGCAGAGATATTTATGGTTGTTTTTTCCACTTTAAACAAGCGGTCTGAAAATTCCAAAACCATAATATTATTTAATCAATAAAATCCTAGGATTTACAGAAAAAAATACGAATGGATGTAGTTTGGCAACTGTCCCATGAGATCCGATCACAAATAATAATTTCATTCCAAAAAGAAAAAGTTCTATAACTTTTATTCTATAACATATTCTTTATATGTAACAAAGTGAAATAATTTTTGTAAAAAAATTACAAAAAAATAAAAAAAAAATAAAAAAAAAATAAAATTGTTTCTCAATAATTAAAAAAAATCAATATAAACTTTATTTTCTTTATTAACATACTTACATACTTTTTTCTTTAGCTTTGAATATAGCGAGTTGTCTTAGATTAAGTTTTTATTTAATTTTTTTTTTATTTTTTATAACACCTTTATATAATTAATTATACTAAAATTTCATTTAATTTCATTTTTTAATTTTTCACTATTTACAAAAAAATAAATAAAAATTATTCTTATATTAAAATATTCTTAATCAATTTAATAATTTTGAAATATTTTCTTTCAATCTTACACATCGTCAAATGACGTAAATTTTGAAAAGAAAACTTAATTTACCATAAAGAGGGTTTCCTAGTTTTATGTAAATTTTACCAATAAAATATAACTGCGTAGTTAAATTGATTACAAATTCTTTTTTTAAACAAAAATTTTTTAAAAAAAAACCTTTTACATGCAATTTTGATTTTTTTAAATTAGAATAATTTTAAAATAAATAAAATATAAAATAAAATATGGCTTCTCTTTAAATTCATTAGCTTCTTCTCGGACTTAAAGTAATTCAAAATATCTAGTTTTTAAAAAGAGTTTTTAACAAAACACTAAAAAAAATTATTTAGTACAAATTTAGGCAAATTCCAATAATTGGAAAATTCAATAATTGTCTTTATGAACATCTTTATTAATAGTCTTTTATGGTCAATTTTTTAGGTAGAATAACCATAACTTTTGAACGGAAAACCATAAATAATATTTAAAAATAGCTCTTAATTTATTTATTATTTAATAGCTAACAATTTTGCACGGCTAGCTAGTTAATTTTTCAAAAATAATAAGAATGTTTTGGGTTTCCAACTTCATGACATTTTTTAACTGAAACTAGATTTTAATTTCTTAAATTTATCGGAAATTTTTTCAAATCTTTTTTCGCTCTAAATTTTTTATTTAAATTTAGAAACCAAGAACTCAACAAAATAAAAAATAAATTATTATAAAAAAAAGCTGATTTTAACGATTAAATTAATTATTAATTTTGCACACGGCTAGCTAGTTAATTTTTCCAAAAGAATGTTTAGGCTTTTGGATGTAAAAACTGGTCGCAAACAAGGTCGGAACAGCCTGATCAGAATTTTATAATCAATAGGTTATAAATTTTAATTTCAATATAAATTATATAAATTTTAAAATTATTGCCAACCATTTGCCAACCATTTGCCATCTATTTAAATTCTAAATTTTCTAACTAATAATTAAAGCGTGCAATTAATTTTTCAATAATTCATTTTTCAAATTCTTTATTTAATCGAGTGCTCATTTTTATTTCGTTTCTACAATAGTTATTTTTTATAATGTAATCAAATTCCATGTCATAATCATCAGTATTTTTTTCGAATTAAATTTTTTCAAAATTAAATAAAATTAATTGATTAGATTTAAATTTAAAAAAAAAATTTTTTCTTTATTTATTTAATATAATTTAAACAAAGTTAATGAATCATTGGTGAAACATCGATAATGTTTTTGATAATGATTAAATTTTTATTTTTTAAATATTTTAACTTTATGAAGAATATTGACTTTCGGTGAGAACTTTATTAACAATTTCGTAGAAATGAAAATTGTATTTTAGCTTTGGGTCAAGCTTAATGCCAAGAAAGGTCGGGGTAGATTCGGAAGGATTTTCTTCCTCTCGTTTTCAAATTAGAAGAGAACTTTGAAAGAGAACTTAGAAGAGAACCTTGGATTCTCAACTTTGAAACTTTGAAAACTTTGAAAACCTTCAAGCTTATTGCTATTGTGTTAATATTTTTATGTAGTGAATCAAACTAATTTATTAAATAGATAATATTTAAACAAAAACTTATTTATTTATTAAATTAATTTAATTTAATATTCCAGAATATCAGAGTCAATATGACTCCAGTTAGCTGGCGGAATTCTTCCTATCCATTGATTTTTGAAGTATTAATACCGGTCTTGAGAATTCTAGTTACTTTACCGGTATTTGACAAAAATATACTGAAAAGAAAAACATACTGTTAGATTTTTGTACTGAAGGAAATTGTTTATTTATTTATTTAAGGAAATTGTTTGTTCGTAATAATTATTTTATTAATTAAAATTTATAATTTAGGCAAAGCCTTGGCCGGTTGGAATGGAGACTTAGTCCTTCCTTTCAGCCTCATGAAAATATTTTTGAATAACAAAACTCATTTTGAAAAAAATGTTAAATAAGATTAAATTCACAGCTAAATTGTAAAATTTTGCTGTGAATTTTCAAGAAAAAAGAAAAACGATATGAATAAACATAAAAAATATTAAAATAATTATTTTGTTCGTAATAATATAGTGTTTTATTTTTTTATTAATTTTTAACGATTAGTGGAAAAATATACTGAAATCAAAAATATCAGGTGTTAATTAAGAAGGAAGTAAGTGTTTAAATTTTTATTAACAAAAAACAAATTATACACAAAAAATGGTAAAAAAACCAAAAAAATTAATCTTCTTCATCTAGAAAATTTCTATTTTGCTTAAAATATCTAAGATGGAGATTTATTTCTTCATAATGCTTGATCCGTTTTAAAATTTCCAATTTGGCTTTTTCGACAATGTGAAATTTTAGTACAAAAAGTAAAAAAGTTGATAATTTTTTTCTAATTGTGCAAAAATGGTTCTGCAAAAACTGTGCAATTTTGTGTAAAATTCACACCATCACAAAATATTTGATTAAAATATGCAATAAATAGCAGGGTTTTTTCAGAACCATTTTTGCAAAATTAGAAAAAAAAATTATAACTTTTTTACTTTTTGTACTGTATTTTTTGTTCTAAAATTTCACATTGCCGCTTTTTCGTGATCGTTTTTGCTTATTCGTTTGCGTTTATTTGAGTCACCTCCGACATATCACATTTTTTTAACTTCCGCTTCAATTTCTTCATTTTTTATATCATTGACTCAAACAGATATTGCATTTTCTTTTTCAACTCATTCAGCCTGTCTTTCGGCAAACATTGTGTTTATCGAATCCCTATGAAGAGTTTGGCAAATGTAATCGAAATGATCATCTTCGTCTTCTTCATAATTTTGATTAATTGAGTAGGCTTAAATCGTTTATTAATAGTTAATTATGATGTTTTTAATTTTTAAATCAATTAGCAAGTAAGTTTCATTTATCAGATAAAAGTTGTGCGATTTTCAGAAAGTTTTTAATTTTTTCAAAACAGTTTTGTGCCAAATAGAAAACATTTTTGATAAAGGTATATTTTTCTTTTTTTTTGATACCGGATATTTTTCCGCTCAGTATATTTTTGGGTTATAATATTTTCATCATCAAATAAATATTATTTCATCATCAAAATTTTACCCAAAATTATCATCAAGAAAATAATTATTCCATCAAAATTTAATTTTTATCAGCAAAAATATTTTTTTAAAGCAAATAAAAATTTACTTAAATATTTTTTAGGTGGATCATATTAAAAAAATTATGCATCAAAAAAACAAAATATAAAGAATCAAATGAAAATTTTTCTTCAAATATTTAATAAAAATTTAATTTCAGTAGTTTTGCAGGCAAATACTCGTACATTTTATTTTCAATCAACAGATTCACTTTTAGAATTAAAACAAGAGTTAGTTAAAAAAGTCCAAAATTCGTATTTAAAAAAAAACTGGAAAAATTATGATGATTTTGTAAATTATGAAAGTGCTTACTGGACCGTACAGTTATCAGCTGATGTATATGAAAAAATTTGGTTAGAATATGGTAGAATTTGATGTGATTGTCCAAGATATTCAAAAAGTTATATATGCAAACATTGTATATATATTGCTGTTATAAATAAATTAACTAAAATTCCTGATAATGCTAAGACACTTGATGTTGGTGAAAAAAGAACTCGTGGTAGACCTAAACTAGTCAAAAAAGCTTTATTGAGATAGACTTTTTTTACAATTTATGTTTTAATTTATTTTGATTTTAATATATTATAATTTTGATGTATCTTTTCTACTTAATTAATTTAATTTTTCGTTTATTTTGATGATGAATTTTTTTTAAAAGATGTTTAAATTTTTTTTTTGATTTAATTTTAATAATTTTGGCGATAAAAACAAAAATATTTTGATGATAAATTATATTTTTTCAATGATAAAATTTTGATGCTATTTATTAAATTATTTGATGATCAGTTTTAAATATTTGATGATAGATTAAATACCACCCTATATTTTTATATTGAATCACTTTACCGAAAAAAAACGAGAAACAAAACGGTTGGGTAGAATCAATTAAGTTTTTCTTAAATTCAATTTTTTTACAAAAAAAAAACAAAAAATTTTAGAGCTCCTAACAAAGGCTTACTAACTGATCAAATAAAAAAAATTCTCAGTTTATCTATTTATTTATTTGCACTTAAAAAAATAAACAAAATTTGAAACATTAGAAATGTCATTTTACGATTTTTAAGGACTACGACTCTTAAAATAAATAATATTATCACTCCAATTTTTGTATGCCATAATAATTTTATCTAAATTTTTATTTTCTTTATAATACTGACATTCATGATGATATATTTTCGGGAAATCTATTGTGTATACCTAGAAGTACTAGGCAGTCAAAATGACCGCTTTTAAGGTAATGTGAAATTTTAGTACAAAAATTACAGTACAAAACGTAAAAAGTTGATAATTTTTTTTCTAATTGTGCAAAAATGGTTCTGAAAGGAGTACAATATTGTACAAATTTGTAAAAACGAATTCCAAGCTCTGCAAAAACTCTGCAATTTATTGCATGGCTTAACCAAATATTTTTTGATGGTGTGCATTTTACAGAAAATTGCAGAGTTTTTGCAGAGCTTGGAATTAGTTTTTACAAATTTGTACAATATTGTACTCCTTACAGAACCATTTTTGCACAATTAGAAAAAAAATTATTATTTATTTTATTTATTTGTTTTCTGTACCGAGCTAGAGCTCCTTCAGAATAAAGTTTAAAAAAAAAATAATAATAAAAATAGAGTCAATAAAATAAGATAAAATAAAAATAAAGTAAATCAGCTAAAAAAAAAAAAAAAAAATTTAAAGAAAGTTTAAAGGACATATATTGAAATAAATTGTTACATGTGACAGAAGTTTACATAGTTGAAGCTTCATGAAAAAAAGAGGAAATAGTAAGGTAGCAATTACACAATGGAGTAGGGTATTCAATAAAAAATTATTAACTTTTTACGTTTTGTACTGTAATTTTTGAAGTAAAATTTCACATTGCAGCTTTTAATGATTTTAACTTAAAACTTTTCAATTACTTATATTTTTTGTTTTTTTCACTAAGTAAATTGATATATTTTTTGAAAATATTCTTAAAAGTATCTCTTTTTTTGCATTTAATTTGAAATAATACTTGAAAACAAGTAGCAACTATATTTGAATTTTTGCTTTTTTTATTAAACCAACTTTGATTTTTATGTATTTTATGTGACAAAAAAAAACTTTTATTCGTTTTTTTTGCATATAAATCAAAGATAAAAAATATGAAACTAAACTTTGGTATTAGAATCGTTGAGAATGAATACACTGCGAAAATATTTGGAACAAGGAAAAAAAGTGCCATACAATCAAATAAATTTATCAATGAATTGAAAGAAATTATTGGCGAGAGTAGTTTAATAAGTACTGATAAACTGAAAGAGATGGTAAATAAAATTAAGAAGAAGACGAAAAAAACAGGAGAAACGGTATTTGTAAGTCAATAAAGTTTTGTCTAGAGAAAATAGAAGAAAGAAAAGAATAACTTAAATTATTAGTAAAAGTATATTTACCTGGGAAGTAGGGAATCCAAATTGCAACTAATTTTTTTCTTTTGTTAATTTTTCTTCTGTATTTTTTAACAAAAACATTTTTAACAATTTTTTTTGGGGACTAAAAAGAAGGCGAAAAGCCGTTCGGTATAGTCCTAGGGGTAAATCCCTCAAATTTATTTTATTAAATAAAAAAAAATAAATAAAAATTGTTAGCTAGTTTATTCTAACTAAAGACAAACTTTATTTATTACTAAAAATACTGAATTTTTAATTTTTTGTGCAAATTATGTAAAAATGTGTAAATTTAATATTTTAAAATTTAATGTAAATCCTCTGCTTAACTCTAAAAAAACTTTACAAATTCTTTTGTCTAAAACTTATATTAAAATCTTTTTAATTTTTAACATCGCCGAAACTGGCGTAATTTTTGAAATAAATAAATAATAATAATAATAAATCGAATATTTTTACTTAAAAATGATCTAAAATTAATATGAATCTATGTTCTTAGAAAATTTAAAACCAACAAAAGCAATTTAAGATATTTTGGCATTTCTAGTGTTAAACTAATTTAAAACATTTAAAAAAATAATGTGACATTGAAAAATATTAAAAACTTATCGAACTTTTATTTTTTCTTAAATTTTAATTGATTTAACTTTTTTATCTGAAATTAAAAAAATAATAATTTAATTGAAATCTCATTGAATACACTTGTTAATTGATGATGGACGCCTACTTTTGTTGATTGAAAAAAAATTAATTTTCAAGGCTGCGGTTGATTTTGACAAGTTTTCGAAGGCTAATTGCAAAATAGCAAAAATCTAATGTTTGCAAACGCCTAGGGTTGGTTAGAACACTTGCAAAAGATCGGCATTAATTAAAGAACTTGAGCTTTTAATTTTCTTTTAAGAAAAAAGCGCTTCATGCTCCACTAACTTGATCCGTAGCTAAAATAATTTTTAAAAAAAAATTTGATTTCTAGTATCTCTCAACGATTTAATTAGCTGCAAAATTTACAAAAACCTAATGGGCACCTCTTGAAAATCAAACTCGAAAAGTCTAGTCACTGGTGCAATTATCTACCTTGAAAGACTTGATTCTGATTTTTAATTATGACACGGACAGCACTAATAATGATACGCTCTTTTTTCCAAATTGAAGCAATTTTTTCAATTCTCTCATGGATCCTGTTGTGCTAGAGAAAAATTGACAATATTTCTCTCTATTCGCTGTGGCAGTCCGATTCAATTCTATCACATAAACTGTCATTTATAGAAAAGCTATCATTTTGACGCCATTAGCAGAGAAAAATCGCTTTGAAAATTTCAGCTTAATTATCCCGAATTAGGTATACACCGCCAAGAGAAGATAATTACAGCCAATAGTACCAATCGAGAGGGCTAGAACAAAAAACATAAAAAAAGGGGAACTTAACAATCAAGAGATAAATTTTTTTTTTGAATTATTTATTACATCAAAATTTTACTTAAAAACGAGACAAATTCATATAAATTTTTTATTTGAAAATTTTTTTGCACTTGGAACCGAAGGTAATTGTGAGCCGATCTTGTAAAATAAAAAAAATCAAGAAATAGTTTTGGTCTAGCTGGAGAAAAATTAAAGAATTGGATTTTTTTTAATATTTTTAATTATTTTAATTTTTTCTTAAAAAAAAAAACAAATAATAAATTTTTTATTTCAAAATTTTTTGCACTTGGAACCGTAGGTAATTGTGAGCCGATCTTGTAAAATAAAAAAATAAAAAAATATTTTTGGGCTAGCTGGAGAAAAATTAAAGAATTGCATTTTTTTTCAGTATTTTTAACTATTTTAATTTTTTCTTTAAAAAAAAAACAAATACATAAATTTTTATTTAAAGAATATTATTGGATTTGGACTCGAAGACAGTTTGGCGCAGATTTTGTAAAATAGAAAAAAAATAGAAAAAAATTAGGAGATAATTTTTGATGTATGGAAAAAAAATTAAAAAGGAGCAAATAAGAGATTATTTTTTAAAGGCAATATTTTTGGACTTTGACTCGAATGAAGGTTGGTGCGGGTCTTACTAAATCGAGAAAAAATTAAGAAAACAGTTTATGATATTTATTTAAAAAAAGCATGTAAAAATAAGTTATAAATTTTTTTTATTTTATCCAAAAAGAAGTTAGACCTTTTATTTAAAAACAATATCATGTAAAAAAAATTTATTTTTTATTTTTATTTTTTGGACAATAAATTTTAAAACAGTTCATTATTCATTTAAAATTCACCAAATTGGTACAAAAATTTTTTAAAAAATATTTTTTTATTGAAAGTCAAGTCTCTTTTGAAAAAAAAAATGTTAAAAATTGTAATGTTTTTTCTATCTCTGCCAAAAACTATTATTCAATCAGTTTGTTTATTTCGTAAATCAAGCCGGACTTTGGGGCCCGCGCGCACTTGCAATCATTCTCATAGATAATTAGGAAGGTTGAAAATTTCTCACCAAATTTCAATTACGCCATTAATTGATTAATTTGGTGAAAAAATTTTGGCCAATTTTTGGATTCGGCACAGTCCATTCATTAAAAAGTCTCATAGACTAGGTTTTCCATTTGACTTAATTGATAAATTATGGCTGGGAATTGATGCAACAGATTCGAGCTTTTTCCATCTCTCTCTCTCTCTCACTGGGAATAGTTCTGATAAAAGTTATCTATTCAGCTAGTAGCTGGCTTTTTCGTTCACATACGACAAATTAAAGGCCTGAGAACTCAATATTGATTGAATATTGAGTAGAGAGCAAGACTAGCGGCTCTTTTCGGACCTAATTAGTTTGTTTATACGCTATTCCCGTGCTTGTTCCAAATCCAGTTTGTATAAATAACGATCAGAGCTCACAGATCCAAGCATCAAAATCAGAATCGAACAAAACATCAGAAGAAAAAGAGGTAATTAAAAAGAGATCACAGCGTGAGGATGCAGCAAGGTCTGATTTTGAAAAAAAGTAGGCAATTGTTTTTCTGCTAGCACGACACTCACTCGCTTTGTCAAGGTATACAAGCCATAACAAATCTATTTCAAGTGTCATATGTGTATTACAGTCTCTGAATAGACTTGCTCTGCAACTATTCCAGGAATTTTCGGTCTTTGTCATGTAGCTATTCCATTTTTAGTGCCCATAATTCTAGGTTTGGAAATTTAGATTTGGATTTCTTTGTTTAAAATTGACTAGTACCTCCCTAGGCTAAATAACAAATTTAAACAAAAAATTTTTTTTATCTATTATCAAATTTAAACAAAAAATATATTTTTTTCTATATAATTTTTAAAAAAAAATTTTTTTTTTTCTATTATCTAATTTAAAAAAAATATGAACATCATTTAAAAAGTAAAGAAATGATCAGTTAGTGTCATGGCTTAACACAGTCGTGATCATACCTGCCCTTGCTGGTATGCTGCATTTACTTTTGTTTTTTATGTGTGCTAAAACAAAGATTAAAATCTATTTATTTGATGATTAAATTGAGTTTTTCTCTTTTTCTCTCTTTGGTCAAAGTCGTTGCTCTTTGATTCACCATTCTAGATAAGCTAAAAAATTTAGCGAAAAAAAAAAAAATTCCAATTAGGTGGAGTAAACAAAACTTTTCATTTCTACAATAAAAAAAAAAAATTATTTTTTTCCAATTGGTCAAGCAATATTGAACTTGAATATTTTTGTCATTGGTCCATTCGATTGATTTACGGCCTTATATTTATTTGTTTATTTGTTTAATTTAGAAGAAAAAAAAAAGTCAAAATAAAATTAAAACGACTTGTAGAATGAATCAAGTGCAAGAGAGTGCATTGAGCAATGGCCTTGCCGTGGCTACCGACACGACCGCCACCGACTACATGTCCAAAGTATCGCCCAACCACCTCTACAACAAGTCATTGTCGAGCTTGTCCAGCTCATCGCTGTCCACGTCGTCATCGCCGCTTCTCAACACCACACATTTCTACCCCCAGGACCCCCACTATTCAAGCTACTACTACCCCAACTACCAGTTTAACCCGATGGCGGCGTACAGCACGGCCGCGTCCGACCAGACCTTGCCCGGGCCCTATGCGGACCTGTCCTCGGCCTCTTGCTCGCCATCGTCAACTTCTTCGTTCGCTAACCAGCAGTCTACCACACCGCCCATCAACTCCTTCGCCCACTTCAGCGCCGGCTACCAGAGCGGCGCGTACACCCAGCAGATATCGCCGCCGTCTTTGCAGCCATCTCAGACCAAGAGCGCACATTCGGACAAATCGATGGGCGCCGATAGAAAGCCTGCGGGTGCTGGTGCAAGGGGCAAAAAAATGCGAAAGCCAAGAACCATTTACTCGAGCTGCAATCTCATTCAGCTGAACCGTATCTTCCAGCGCAAACAATATTTGGCTTTGCCCGAGCGAGCCGAGCTAGCTGCCTCACTCGGACTAACTCAGACTCAAGTAGGCACTTTTTTTTGTTGTTGATCGAGAGATAAGGCGGCACACACACAATGTTGCATAAGTATCGCCAAAAGCCCAAGTCACCGAGAGTTAAGTAGCTTGGACGTTAAGAAAGATTTAGATTGAGATAAGTGATTAGGGCCACATGCTAAATTAAGCACTCGTAGACACAAATGGCATCCTTTCATGTTAAATAATTTAATTTTTGGAACAAAAAATTAAAAAAAAAATTTTTTTTATTTTTTTTATTAAATCATGTCGAAAATTTTAGAGAAAATTTTGAAAAGAAAAAAATTTTTTTCTCATTTAAAAGCAATTTTGGATTGTCTATGAGGGAAAAATTTAAAAAAAAATTTTTTTTAAAATAAAATCTAAATTAGGAATTTTTACGAGGAGAAATTTACTAAAAAATTTTTCTAGATTTAATAATGGCTAAAATTTTATAGAAAGAAAATTGAAAAAAAATTTTCAGTAAATTTTTTCCTCGTTAAAATTCCTAATTTAGATTTTATTAAAAAAAAAAATTTTTTTTAATTTTCTCTCATAGACAATCAAAAATTACTTCTAAATGAAAAAAAATAATTTTTTTGTTTCAATCTTTTCTCTAAAATTTAGGATATTATAAATTAAAATAAATTTTAAATATTTTTCTCTTTGAAAATTCAGATTTAGATTCTACTTTAAAATAAAAAAATTCTAAAATTTTTCACATTGAAAATCCTGAATTAAAAATTACAGGAAATTTTTTTTTTTAAAGTAGAATCTAAATATGAATTTTCAACGAGAAAAAAATATTTAAAAATTTTTTTATTTAATAATGTCCTAAATTTTAGAGAAAAGATTGAAACAAAAAAATTATTTTTTCGTTTAAAAGTAATTTTGGATTAAATCTAAATTAGGCATTTTTACGAGAAAAAATTTACTTAAAATTTATTTTAATTTAATAATGGCTAAAATAGAAAGAAAAAAATTAAAAAAAAATTTCCTGTAATTTTTAATTCACGATTTTCAATTTGAATAATTTTAGGAAAAAATTTTTTTAAAGTAAAATCTAAATATGAATTTTCAAAGAGGAAAGAAAATTGGAAATTTTTTTTGAAGTCAAAAAATAATCAAGATTTCAATACGAAAAAATTTAGAAAAAAATTAATTTGTTTAATTAAAAGGTAAAAATCTGGTTCCAGAACAAACGTTCCAAATTCAAAAAGATCATGAGCAAACACCAGCATAAGAATGGCAAAGTGGATGTGGACAATGAGGAGATGATGGACGAGGAGAAAATGACTGAGATGGGAAGCGATTGTGAAGAAGAGGAGTCCGGTGTGTCCAACCGAGTGGAGTTGAACAAAAAAGACGATGAAAGCAGCATTGCACAAGCAGAATCGCAAGCTGAGCCGAAGCTGTCGACCTCGTCATACCTCTCCGAGTCGTCGACAGGCTCAAGTTCGCCGAGCTCTTCGTCGCCAGTGGCTCAGCCGCCAGTGGCCTCGCTTACATCATCGGCCCTATCAACTAACACTAGTGATGCTATAAACAATTGGACCAATGCGTACACAAATTACGTCAGCTATCCCAATCCAAACATGTACACAATGAATCCAACAGCGTACAATCCAAATTGTCATCACTTTAACATGATTCAGCCCCTATCGGCTTCATCGCCTGGCTTGCTCGCTAATAATAGCATAGACAACTCGTACAGCTATTCAACAAACACAACCAACGCTTATAATTATCAGTTTTACAATTCCAATGCGCAATATGCACAATCCACATCGACTGCAATTTACCCCAATTATCCAACTAATTATGTCTCTAATCCGAGCTGCATTCCAACCGGAGAGCAGACTTGGAGTTGAAATAGTAGTCATTTTTTTTTACAAAATGATGTTATATTTAAAATAATTTAATTGTAAAAAATTTTCGAAATCTATGATGTTCATTGGTAGCCATGGAAACAAATAGCAACACTCAAGCTAGATTGTAAATAAATGTGTTTTTTTGTTGTGTGTATGTTGTGTGGATTAATTGATTTATTATTATTGAGAAATTTTTGATTTTGTGCTTTTTTTTTTAAATCTATTTTTTTTGTTTAAAATTTTTTATTTATTTTTTTAAAAATTAAAAAAAAAATGTTAATAAATATTCGAAAAAATTTATTTTTTTGTCAACATTGTTGGAGCCTTTAAGGCATTGAAAAGAATTTAGCTGTTTTTAGAAATTCTGTTTTGTATTTTTTGAAGATCTTTTAAGACTCTTTGGGTGGATGAATATGTAGTCAATAAAAGTGATTTATATTTTAGATGTGCTGGTAATGGGTGCAGTGGACCTCTCTCCTATGACGGCATCTGGATTTCGTAATTGCCAAAAGAAAGAAAAAAATAAACAAACAAACACAAAAAAAATGAAAATTAAATTATTTTTAATTGTAAAAATTATGTAAATTTTTTTTTTTATTTTTTTAAGCATGTTATTCTTAAATCCGAGAAAAATAATTTTTTTTTTATAATTTTATATTTTTTCATTTAATTTTTTTGTCATCGGCCCATCTCGCGTAATTTTTTAATTGAATAAATAAAATTAATTTTCTTATGCTGAATTTAGACATCAGTCTAGTTGACAAATCTTTCAGGGGTCGAAACCTTGATGTCTTATTTTTATTTAATGTCTCGAATATTTTAATAAACTAAAACTCATTTAAATTAATTTTACCATATTTGATAATTTCCAACTGAATTGTTATTCTTTTGAAGAATCGAGTCACATACTTGACTCCATATTTAAGCAAATCTATTTTATTTGTTTCAAATGGAAAATGAAAATTTCTATTGAAAAGTCATGTTACATGATCTTTGAGAAAAAATCAATCTTGCCCTTAAAATTAATGGTAACAATTTAAATAATGAGGAAAAAGTGAAATTCTTAGGCATCACACTAGACTCAAAACTTACGTGTAGTCCAATGGTGGATGAATTAAAAAACTCTGCAATTCAAGGCTTAATATAATTAAATATCTCTCAAATAGGAAATGAAGTCTAAAACCAAAAACATTAGGTAATCTGTACAAATCTTTGATAGGATCAATCTTGGATTATTCTTTTCCTTGTTTCTCAGAAACAAACATCAAAAGAATACAAGGTATTCAAAATTCAGCAGTTAGATCTATTTTGAAGCTGAAGTATGATACCCCCTCCAATATTATGCACCAAGAGGCCTTTCAATAAGCTTAAACTACTAACAGTTTCAAATCGACTCTTTGAGTTGAGTGAGAGATATGTCAGGACAGGATTGAGTCAAAATATTTAAACATGTCTAACCTGCAGCTATTTCAATATATCGTTTTTAATTTTCTTTTTATTACTTAGACTTATTTATAGTTTTTTTAAATATTTTTATTTTTTTTAAATATTTTTATTTTTTTTTATCTTATTTAGCTTTATTTTAATTTATTTTTTATATATTTTTATTATGAAGGAGCATTAGCTCGGTACAGATAAACAAATAAATAAAAATTTGTTTGTTAAGATTCATTATCATTAAATAAAGTATTAGTTTTTTTTTATTCGTCATGATTTTTTTTAATTTTTACTTCTCCTGAAGGAGATTAATTAATTTCAAATAAATAAATAAATTAGTTAAAACAATATTTTTTTGTTTTCTCAAAAATCTATTACAAGGAAGAACCAATTTGTATTCAATCTTTTTCCTCTTTTATTTTATTGCCAAAAGAATCTTAATTGGAATTTTTACCTTCTAATTTAAAAGGTATTTTACAGACATTATTTTTTCATTAACATTATTGTCAATGTCAAAAGAAGTTTTAGTACCCAAAGCCATTAAATCCAATAAATTAACTATTTACTAAAAAAGATTATTTTTTTATAAGAAAAATATTGGTTAAAACAACATAAATTCTTTCAGTAGCCGTAAAAAAAGAATAAAAATTAGTATAAATTTATATTAATTTTATAGCACGGATATGTTACTATTTACAAAGGGAGTTAATAAAAAATGAAGTTATGGTAGTAAATGTTTTCTTTTTGAATGTAAGCAGCATCCAAAACTTTAAATTTTAGCTCGAGATTTGCTTTTTCGGAAAAAATAAAAATATTTTAAAATTAATACATTGAATTTTTTTAACTAAAAAATAAATTCTGGTAAAAATGTTTTATTAACATATATTTTTTATTAGTTTATTATAAAAATTTTTTTTGCAAGATCTGTTTTTTGTTTTAATTAAATTGGATTTTAAGCTTCTAATTTAATTTAAATTAAATTCAGAAAAAATGTTTAAACATTGAAATTTTTCTGCTTTTTGTTTTTTTATTGTAATATTATTAAAAAATTGTTAAATGCAGCTATAATTTACAAATTATCATAGTAAATTGTTTAACAGAATATTATATAACATTAAAATTGATCAATTATCTGATAAACTTCTATAATTATGGCAATTTAATAGACAAACTAATTATTTTTTACAAATTTAGAAAAAAAAAATCAAAAGCGGATTTTAAATGATTTAATAAATGCTTAAAAATATCAAATCTATTTTTTTCTTTACAAATTTCATTTAAACTATATATGAACATATTCTGAAATTAATAAGTAAAATCTTATCAGTCATTAAAATATTTGACAAATAATTCAAAAATGAATCAAGAAGTCATTCAAAATTTTTTCTGGTTTTTTAAATTTGGATATTTTTTGTTGGGTTCTGGAAGTGAAAATTGGTGGATTTTTTTTATTTTCTAATGCAAATTTTTTGAAGGATAAAAATATTATTTTAATTTAAAACAGCTTCTTCTTTGTCAGACTATATGTGATTTAAATAAGTTGAATAAAATTTTAGTGAACACATTTTGCTGGATAAGAATTTTCTTCTTCTAAAAAAATAATAAAATTTATTTTTTCTCATACTTCACTTTAAAAATAAGCCAAAATTTTAAAATCTAATTTTTACAAAATTAAATACCAAATTTATTCTCGGCAACTGAAAAAATAATTTAAATAGACTCATGAAACAATTGCTGGTTAATTTCAGATTTTTGTATAATAATTTTTCATATTCATTAACATTTTTTCCTTTTTTCTTGATTGAGAAAGTAATTCTGCCAAATTTTGTAAAATTTTTGAATGCTAAAACATTTTCCGATCAAAGAACCTTCATTTTTTGTGCAAAAATTTATTATTAAAATAGCTAAGATAATACATAGAACCAAATGAAAGTGTTTAGACACTAGATAAAATTCTAAAGATGGATTTAATTGTGAATAACAAAAATTGTGTGATCAATAAAAATAATGGCATGTAATTATGACCTGAGTCTATTTTATGCAAAAAAAAAACAAAAATACTGAATTTAGAACAAATTATTTTATTTAATGTTATTTCTTAGAAAAAAGTAACACAAATTTACTAATTAGAACAAAAAAATAAAAAAATAATCAAAAATATTTATTAAATACAAAATACTTAATTTATTTTGTTTTGATCCGACTGGTCTTCCACGCTTATTTTTCGATAATTTTTCAATAAATTCAAATCTTCCTTTTTTGCTAATGTCTCTTCTATCTCTTCTGTTTCAGAATCTTCGCAAATACTGATAGCTTTTTCATTTATTGCTTGAGTTTCATTTGGCTGTTTTGTCAATCCTTTTGTTGTAAGTTTCGGACGACCTGGACGTCTTTTTCTTTCGAGAGGAATGTTCATTGCAATTTCTTTGAAGTTACAGAGTTCTAAAATAAGATAAATTAGATATTCATATTAAAAAAAATTTTAAATACTTACTTAATCGTTAAGTTGTTTTTTTTTGGTCTTATAAAAGTTTAATTTCAATCAATTATGTATTAATAAATTATAAAAGTGTTTTATTTTAGCGTAATTGACATTAATTACAAAAAAAAATTAATTGTTTTTATTTTGTTACAAATTCAGTATTTTAGTTTTTTGATTACATATTTTAGTTATTAAAATATATTATATGCGAAAAATAATACCTGAATATTGATCTGACAAGAGGTAAAAACAGTGAAAATTCCAAAAAATTCAAATTATACCACTGAAAATCCGAAATTGCAAAAAAAACTTTATATTGTATTTAAACAGAATTTAATAAAATTTATCTTATATTTTAATTTTTAATTCTCAAATTTAGAATGATATCATAGTTCAACTTTGCAGTTTTTTCCACAAAATTTTTTAAGTTAAATTAAAATTTTTGAAAAATTTGCTAATTTCAGGCACAATTTAAATTTCTAAAATTTTTAAAATTTTTGTTCAAAATTAAGAAAATTTAAATTTTTTTTTTATAAAGTATTTATCACAAAATCAATTATATTCAGCCTGGAACCTAATTCTTGCATGAAATTTTTTGGTCTCATCAAAATTGTTTTACCTTAGGATTTGAGCGAATTGTTTTTAGCCCGAAGATTTTGATGTGAGCACCTAATATTTTTGGGTCATCTAAAAGCCAAGTGAAATCACGCTATAATTTACGTGTTTTAGATTTAAAAATTTGATAAGATTTGAACAATTTAAAATGCGATCAGTTCATAGGCTGATTTAAATATTTGATAAGTACAAAAGTCCGAGTTTTTCAGAGTGTCGATGCCAATTGTTGATCAATTTTAATTAGCTTCAGGTATTTCTTATCGCTTCATCTCTATTATTTGAATATTCTCTTCTAAATAAAAAATAAGAAATCAATTACATAACATATTTAACTCTTATCTATTCTAGGCATCTTTCCGAATTTTGAATGACATTTTGTTGCCTAAAATAACATTTGTAGACAAAACTAAGCTGCTTTGCTTCAATAAACTTCAATTAGATAACAACTCTTCGAGACAAGCACACAAAAGCAAAATTCTTAAACAGATAATCAAACTTTATGGAAACAAATCGATTAAAATTTAATTGTCCAAAATAAACTAAACTTGCCTAAAGCTAAAGTACATTTTTTTAAAGTTAATTTGAATCAAACAAAATAAAGGAGGCTTTTTGTTCGAGTTGTAATTGTTTGGAAAGAGCATGATAATTTATTTTTTGTATTAATTCAGTCATCTATATATATTTGAACGTCAATCAATGTCAAATATTAGGCAGAATTTATTATCTGTTTAGAGGATAATTAAAATATATTCAATAATTAAAAATAAGCAACTATGTGTTTTTTTCAATATTTAATGTTTTTTTAATCAATTCTAAAAGAATATTGACTGAAAAGAAGGTTTTTCTTAACTTCCCTGGAATGTCTAAGACTTATAATTATCATTTAGAATTTTTACTTATGAGATACCTTATTGATCTTTATTGGATGAGGATTAAAAAAACATATAAAATGTGAAACCAAATGAACAAAACATAAACAAAAATTTAAAATTTTGACTTTCTAAATCAGTGAATAAAAAAAATAAACTTGAAAAATACGATTCAATTATGTTACTAAAACATAAAACTTAAACTATAATGAAATTTAATTTTGCTAATCGTGACTAAAACATAAAATATATTTCTAAAAAGAATAAAAAAAATAAACTGTTTTTATTTTAAAATGAGAAGGAAAATTGAATGGTTATTCATGAATAAAGTCAACTCAGAAGTTGACCTTGAATTTTTGCAGAGATAAACGAAGGCAGTGATGAAAAGCATTTTCATTAAAGAATTATGAAAAAAAGGAAAGCAGGTCCATGGTATTAATTAGAATAAATAGAAATTGTAAATTGAAAAATTTGGGTTAAAAATTTTTAAAAATGTATATATTTTATTCACATTATTAAAATATTGTCTCAAACAGTTGAATTAAATAAATGTTTCATTCACAGAATTGAAAATTTTTATTATGTTTTGATTCACTTTTTTTAAAAGTCAATTTTAGTTTATGCTTGAGTCACGTTTTAAATGTTTTTTTAACATTTTATATGTTTTTTTAATCCTCATCCATATTTATTGGTCTTTTTTTCGCTAAAAAAATCCAATTTTTAATCAGAGTTGTTTAAAAGTCAAAATTTAAAATTTAATAAGCTTGTCAAAAAAAATATTAGCTCAGCTATAGGACTAATAAAATTAAATAACAAAAATTAAAAATTTTTTGTTTCCTGGTCGCAATCTTCAAGTTCAAAATCATTTTTAACAATATTCTAATGAGACTGGAGCAAAGCATTAAATCAGATTTGAAATACTTTTTTAGCAAAAAATTAATTTCTTTTAAAATTAAATGTGCAATTAAAGAATAAAAAAAATTAAAATTTTGCTTGGAAAGTATTAATTATAAATTTTACAGTTACCAATCAATCTATATCTCATATTGATGTATCATACAGATGGCAATTGAATTTTAAAAGTTAAGATGCAGAGAGAATTGATTAACTAAAGCTCCTGAAATTCGTCAACTTTACTTTAAAGATTTATTTATTTGAAAAATATGAAAATTTTAAAAAATGATATGTTTTTGAGACTTTATTTATATAAAATAAAATAAAGCTAAAATTCAAAAAAGTATAACTAAATAAAATTTAAAAGTAAATTAATTAAAATTAAATTTATTCAGAATTTTGTCTTGTTTATTTAAAAAAAAATTGTCTCAAGTGATCCCTGGGACTACAAGTGAGAAAAGCGCTGTTTTTAGCTGTTTTTAGCTGTTTTTCAATAAATAAAATTGACGCATCTTTTTATGCTCTTTAAGGATATATGTAATTTTAAAGAAATTTTAATTTTATCATTGAATACCTGCGTCTGAAAGAACTAGAACTTTTTGAAGAGTTAGTTATTTTTAGACCCCTGGGTGCGATTTTTTTTTTCTGATAGTCAAGGGATAAGTAGTTTCCAACTGACACCAACAACAACAAATAATCCTCGAAAGAGAAAAGAATACAAAAAAAATTCTATAATAAGATATAAGGCACTGCAACTATTGTAATGCTAGCTACTCAAGTAACTTTTTTCTTGTGCCGGGTATAGTATATGGGACCGTCGTAATAAAATAAGTCCAGAAAATCTTAGAAGAGTGGTGTTGATTGGTCAAAATTTGGCATAAATATTGGTATCGAAATTGAATCGAAAATCAATTTTTTATTTGGATTTTTTTTAATTCAAATTTTCGTTCAAATCTTTTTTATTTTCAAATATTGTTTTGAGTAATTTTTGTTTTCGAAAGTTAAATCGAATATTAATTAAATTAAATTTTAAATTCAAAAATTTTTTATTTTTAAATCTTAATTCGAATATTTTTAAAATTCAATTTTTTATTCAATAGAATTAACTTTCAAGTATATTTTTCTAATTTATTTATTTTCAAATATTATATTCGAACCTAATTTTCATTCGAAAAGCTAATTATTCAAATATCTGTTCGAATATGCATATTCGATTTCATCACTACGAAAAGAAGATGCTCCTTTAGCTCCAGTTAGAGAATTAAATTTTGTCAGTCCATTTGATATTTAATAAATATAGAAAGATTATAAATAGTGTTGGATGCGGTCATAGCAAACCGGTCCATTTCACGGACGGTTTTTTGCGGTCATTTGGCCGGTTAGCTTGGCGGTCAAAATTTTGGACCGTCAAAAAATCCGGTCAACAAAAAACGGGCGGTCAAAAATACGGTTAACTTTTTGGCGGACGGTCATTTGGCCGGTTAACTTGGCGGTCAAAATTTTGGACCGTCAAAAAATCCGGTCAAAGGAATACGGGTGGTCAAAAATCCGGTCAACAAAATACGGGCGGTCAGTTATACGATCAGCTGGCGGTCAAAATTTTGGACCCTATAAAAGTACGGTCAGACCAAAACGGGCGGTCAAAAAATACATTAAATTTTTTGAAATATTTATTTTGATAAAAAAACAAAAAAAAACATTAAAATTAAAAAAATTTTTTTTTAAAAACAAAAAAAAATTTATAATAAGCACTTTTTTGAAAAAAAAAATGTTCTTAATTTTAATGACTTTTTTTTTAATGTAAATTTTGACCGACCGTTTTGGTCTGACCGTATTTTTATACGGTCCAAAATTTTGACCGCCAAGTTAACCGGCCAAATGACCGTCCGCCAAAAGGTTGACCGGTCAATGCGGACACGGTCACGGTTTCCAAAAAAATTAGCCGGTTAAGTGTCCGCTTGTACGGATCCCAACACTAATTATAAATTGAATGTTGTATCGAAACTTATGATGATTTCAGCCAAAACTACTTAAATCTTGTTGATCTTACAAAAAATAACTTGTAAAATTCATCGATTTAACAAACTCAACTCTTTTAAAGAATTACTTTTTTTTCATATTAATCATTATCTCAATTAAGTATAGCCAGTTTTTACTTTATCTTTTTTTCGAGTTTTATTTTTAAATTCTAGTTATGATTTTACCATTTTATATTTCATGGTAATAAACCATGTAATATAAAATGGTTTAGGTGACTTTGAAGTTTCTGATATTTGCAAAAATATTAGAGTGAAGAAAAATGAATGGAATACTTTAGAAAATTTACAAAAACAAAAAAAATTTCAGTAAATTAAAAAATATATAGATAAAAATCCTTTAAAAAACGAAAAAATTAATCATTATGCTATAAATTAAAAGAAATTAAAAAAAAAAATTATATAAATAACATGAAGACTTTTAAAAATCTATAAAGGATTAGTTTAAAATATCGTAAATAAAAAGTTAAAAAAAAATTAATAAAATGTATTTCATTAATTATTCCAAATAACGGCAATGTGAAATTTTAGTACAAAAATTACAGTACAAAAAGTAAAAACTTTATAATTTTTTTTCTAATTGTGCAAAAATGGTTCTGTAAAGAGTACAATATTGTACAAAAGAATTCTTGGATCTGCAAAAACTCTGCAATTTTCTGTAAAATGCACACCATCAAAAAATACTTGATTAAACTATACAATAAATTGCAGAGTTTTTGGAGAGCTTGGAATTCTTTTGGACAAATTTGTACATTATTTTATTTTTTACAGAACCATTTTTGCACAATTAGAAAAAAATTATAAACTTTTTACTTTTTGTACTAAAATTTCACATTGCCCAAATAACTAAGTTTTATTTAGTTGGATAAAAATGGTAAATGTTTTTAGACCAAAAAAATGAATTTTTTTCTACCTATAAACAGCAGATTCAAATGCAGTAATATCCATTTTAATTGATTTTTATTTTTAATTATACGTAAAAAACGAAAAATTATGTCCCCAATGAAAAATATGATCCACTCAAAGAAAATTCACGTTTAAGGGTTTCAATGGTTATGCCTAACAACTCACAAAGCTAAAAAAAAATTAATAATTAATAAATATTTAAAATTAATTAATGCTCGCCGCGTGGCAGGCGAGCATTCTAACACTGAACCACCAGTGCTTAAAGCTTCCCATTACACAAAATCAAAATATTTTTAATAAAATTATTACTAATGTATAAGAAAAAATTCGAAAAAATTAAATATTTAAAAATAAAGGTTTTAAGTTAATTAATTTTTATTTTGGTTTTCCTAAATTACGGATTTCGATTAAAAAATATGGACAAAAATCAATAAATAGTACCTTTACATGTAAATTGAATAAAAATTTCAAAAGTTAGATTAATGCTATATTTGGTACCTAAAAATCTTTATTTTTGAACAAATTAGTTTTTAAAATTTTCGAAAATCAGCTCGAAAAAATCAATATTTAATAACCATTAGAAAAATCTTCCGGATTTTCAACTAATATAGCTAAATAGCTAAATTTAATTTTCAGATAAAATGAAAAAATATTTTAATTTTGTTAATTGTTTAAATAATTTTTTAATAAATAAAAATCAAAATTTCCAAATCAAAAAAATTTCGTCCCTAGGTGGATTCGAACCACCAACCTTTCGGTTAACAGCCGAACGCGCTAGCCGATTGCGCCATAGAGACTGTTATCTTAGACTTGCTTAAAATTGAACTTAAATCATATCAAATAATTTTTTAATGATTGAAAAAATAATTAGTTATTTCATTTTAAATACAAAAATAAAAATCAACATTTTTTACTTTTATGTTTTTCTAAGATGTGTAATTTAAAAAGATTTAAAAATTTATCCTTTTTTAAAGTAATTAAAATTGTCCAATTTAAAAAAAGTAAAATTTTATTAATTTAAAAGGTAAAAACTAATACTTTACAGTTTAAAAAAATAATTATCTCAAACATCAATTTTGTTCGTTCTGTTGGAATGTGTATTATCTTCTTCGCCTTGATGATTATTAGATGTCATAGAATTTAACGTTGTTGCTTGTAAAGTGGGACTTTTTTTAGAATTAATGTTATCATTAGTTATTTCATTAATGTTCAATTCAGGACCATTATGTGAAATTTGAAAATTATTTGCATTTGTTGAGACTGAAACCGACTCAAGACTCATATCTGCACTTGCTCTTGAAACTTCTGCTTCATTGGCAGCTTCCACGGCCGAATTTCGAAAGATTCGTCTTATTCTTAGCAATTTTTGGTAAAAATTTTGTGATCCTTTTAACTTTAAACATATAAAAATTTATATTAATATGTTTTTAATTATTTTATTTTTAATTACTTCAATACCACAAGCTTGAATGATATTTATTTTACACATCGGGCAATTTCGATGTTCAAGCAGCCAAAGATCAACATCTTTTTGATGAAAATAATGCCTAAGAAGGAAAAAAATATTTTATCATCAAAATTTTTGAAACATCAGTCAGAAAATAATATTAACCCGCACGGTAATTCTCTGATTTGATCATTTTCTTGATAATTTTCCAAACAAATTGCACAGGTTTCAGTTATTTCCTTAGTAAAAAAAGTAAACAGACATTTTTATTAATTTATTTCATTAAAATTTACTTTATCTCCATTTGATATTTTTCTGACTTCCATTTTGGCCAAAGCCTTTACTGTCGCTTTTTTAAGTTTGTCCTTAAGAATAAAAAATTAATTTTTTTGAAAATTGAAATTAGACTAAATTTTAACTTTTAAATTTATCAATATAAATAAGAGCCTTAAAAAAAGAAAATATTTTTTTTCTTTTTTTAAATTATTAATGAAAAATTTTAAATATTAGGTTGTTTAATAAGTTTTTTCGTCGATTTTTAAATGGAAAAATCTCATTCAAGGTTAAACTTTTTTATGCAATGTTATATATCATTTGAAAGAGCAAGAGTTGGATTATATGCTTGCTTTTTAAATTTTTATAAAACTAACTTATTAAAAATGTATGACAAAAAAATGCATATCTGCCATTGCATGTTATTCAAGTTTAACGAAGGAAAAAATGCGATGGAGGCTACCAAATCAATTTGTTTGGTATATTTAACGCTCTGACTGTTCGCATTCAAAGCTGGCGATTTCGATCTCAATGATAAAGCACGTGTCGGGAGAACAGTCGAAGCTTATGACGCGTATTTGGAAAAGCTGCTTGAGAAAGACCCGAGACGATCGACCAGACAGCTTGCTAAAGAGATGTCTGTAACAAATAGCACCGTTTGGAATAGATTAAAAGCATTAGGGAAGATTCAAAAGGCCGCTAAATGGGTCCCGCACAAACTCTCAGAAATCAATATTGCGCAACGATTGAACATTTGTGTTCTTCTCTTGTCTAGGCGGAAAAAAAGAGTTTTTTATGGAAAATTGTAACTGGAAATGAAAAGTGGATTTACTTCGATAAACCAGTCAACAAAAAACAAAGGGGTCGATTCTGATAAAGCGCCATTATTTACTCCGAAACGCGAAATTCATTGAAAAAAAGGTAATGCCTTGTGTTTGGTGGGATCAGAAGGGCATCATCTATTATGAGCTACTGCAACCCAAGCAAACTATAAACGCAGACCTTTATTCACAACAATTGATTCGTTTGAGCCACGCTTTGGAAGCAAAACGGCCACACAGAGCTAAAGGAGAGCGAAAAGAGATTCTTTTACGTTACAACGCCAGGCCATATGCTGCAAAAACGACTCGGAACACTATAGAGAATCTAGGCTGGGAAGTCTTATTTCACCCAGCTTATTCACCAGACTTGGCTCCTTCAGATTACCATTTGTTCCGATCCATGCAGCAATTCCTCAGTGAAAAAAGTTACTCAGACTTTCAAGAAATCAAAAAAGACATTAATCAATATTTAATCTCAGGGATCAAAATGCTGCCAGAAAGATGGGAGATGTGTATTTCTAGCGAAGGAAATTACTTTGGTGTCTAATTTTTTATTTTATTTTTTAATAAATGAATAAATAAAGTCTCGAAAAAAACGATTAAACTTATTAAACAACCTAATAATTCTGAAACAATTAATTCAATTTTATTTAAGTCACATCGCGCTGTAAAATTAAAAAATATTCTTTTTCAAATTGTCCACTTTTCAAATATAAGTTAAATTTTGAAAAAATCCAAAAATCATAATTACCATCAAAATCTTAATTTTATTAAATCTGAAAAAAATTAAATTAGATAATTTTTGAAAATTGCTTTCCCCGAGTTAAATAGATTTGCAAATATTTCAAATTTTATATTTTAAAACCTGAAAAGCATTTCTGAAGAGACATTTAACTTCACAATAAGTTTTATATGCTATCCCACTAAAACATTGGGCTTTCTTTTAATTTTAATTATGGCTAAAATTTTGCTATAAACTAGCTGCACAGTTAAGATTGATAATTAAAGGATAAAAAAAGAGTTGACAAGCTTTATGGGTAGATTACGAAATGAAGGTCTAAAGTTTGATATTTTCATTTTAAATTTAAAATTAAAATAATTAAAAATAAAATTAAATTTTTCGAAAATAATTTTGCCAAAACTGTAAAGTCAACTGAGGTAAAAAATAAAAAAGAATTCTTACAAATAGATCAAATTTCCCAACATATTTTGAATGATCATGAACATTTTTTCAAAATCAATAGGTTTCCATCTGATAAGAAAACTGCCGAATTATTCATCTTAAAGAATCCTAGCTGATTAAGTTTGACTGATTATATTTAGTTCAAAAACAGCTGGCTCTTTCAAGAGATCTAAAAAAATTATCTTCTATATTTTGATATCTCAAAAAATTTTATTTTTAAGTAAATTCTTATTCGGTATTTCATATAATGATACCATTTATAAAAGCTTTCCGCTGTTTTTTGCAAATAATAAATATATATTTATATTTTATCGAAAAATATGTAATCTGTTGTAATTTTCATTGAAAAAAATATTTTAAAATACTATAAAAATCTAATAAAAATTCAATTTTAATTGAGATGAATTTGATTTCAGAAGTTTATTGCTTTATTTTAAAAAATTTTTGAGCAATCATTAAAATAAATGAATCTGAAATCTTTTTTAAAGAAAAATTTAAAAAAATTCTTAATTATAAATTTCTACATAAAAATTTATGGGTTTATAATTACATGATCTATAGATCATGAAATTTTACTCGAAAAATTTATCTTGTAAATTTTATGTAGAAAAAAAATCCAATCATTATTTTTGAATTTAATTAAATCACAAAATTTTCAGTTATTAAATAATAATTTCACAATAAATTGTCTGGCTGAACGATCAACTAAATTTTTAAATTCATTCATTTTTTTTCAATTAAATTGTCTCGGTCAGTTGTAAATTTTGTGATCTAATTTAATGTGTAAATCATGAACCAATTTTTTTAAATTTTTTACAATTAAGTTTTTTGTTCATAAAATTTACAAAAAAAATTTTTATCATTAAAATTATGATCTATATAAAATTTAAAAAAACTCGTCTAAATCAATAAAAATTTATCAAAATAATTAAAAAAAAACCTAATTATAAAATAAAAAAAATTATCTATTTTTTTATCTATCTGTTGATGTGATTATGCTGGATTTTGCTTAAGCATTTGATACTGTTCCGCACTGAAGACTAACAGCTAAATTGAAAGCGTATGGCTTTGGTGGTCTGACACTAAAATGGATTGAAGCTTTCTTGAAAAATAGAAGGCAACGAGTTGTTCAAGGAGAAATTTTGTCGGATTGGGTTAGCGCTGTACCACAAGGCTCAGTGATTGGTCCACTATTGTTCGTCTTGTGTATCAATGATTTACCAAAAGGAATAGAAAATGTTGTCAAAATGTATGGAGATGATACTAAAATGTTCTCGCAAACTGTATCAGAAATAAGCGCAGCGAAACTACAATCAGATTTAGATATAGTTTTCAATTGGACTCAAGATTGGCTTCCTCTCTTCAACACATCAAAATGTGTGGTCATGTATTATGGTCATAAAAACAAAGATTTTCCTTATTTTATCAATGGTAAGCAGTTATCAACGTCAGAAACCAAAAGAGATCTTAGAGTTATTTTTAATACAAATCTGAAATGGAAAAATCAAGTGTTAGAGGCTACAAACAAAGCAAATCAAATATTAGGTCGCATCAGGAAATCATTTAGTATAAGTTATTTAGATCTCTATATTTAACTTTTGTTCGTCCTCTTTTGGAATGTGCAGTGCCTGTATGGTCTCCAATTCTTAAGTATGACTGTGAGAATGTTGAAGGATTCAACGCAGAGCTACGAAATTTGTTTCTGTAATTAGAAACAAACCGTATGAAAGCAGATTGAAGGCTTTAAACATTCCAAATCTGGTGGAAAGAAGAAAGAGAGGTGATCTTATTCAATTATACAGGTTCATGCATAGAATAGAAATGGTTGAAAAAAACAACAATTTTAATGTCACTAAAAACCAAGGAAGAGGTCATTGCTTCAAATATCACAAAGAAATTTCGAGGCTTCAAAATAGAGATAACTTTATTGTCAACAGAACCGCTAGCATATGGAGCTCGCTGCCAAAGCTTTAAAGCAGGCATTGATTGCTGGATGAGCAGCAATCAATATCATCAGCTGTCTTAGTGCTCGCTGGCTAGCCAGCTACTGTCAAAACTACTGCTACTAATACTACTATTTGAAAAATTTGATCTATTTTTTAATTCGAATTTTCCATATACATCATAGATTATCATTTAGTAATAAATTTTTTAATTTAATCGTATTTTCTCTTAAAAATTTAAGAAACAAAGTTCCTTCAATAAGTCCAACACATAACAGTAATTCTAATTTTAGTAGGACTTTTTAAGTTCAAATTATCAAAAGATGTTTAAGTTTAAATTTGATGTTAAAAAATTTAATGACGTAAATAACTTTCTAGAAAAATATGGCTTATATGACAGAATGTTATCGTTTTCTTTTAAGACACTATACTATCATAACTCGCCAGAAAATTTAAAAAGCAAATTATCCAGAAATGACTCAGGAAATTTAAAATATAATTTAAGGAATAGCGAAAATTTAATAGAACCAATGGCAAAATCTAATAATGGAGAAAAAACGTTTGGATTTTTTTACTCAAAATTGATAAATAGCTTTGTGATCATTGTGATCAAGAGATCAATGTTGAAATTCACTACATTCAAGCTTTCTATTTACAATAATATAAATTTAATTTTTATAGATTTTGTTAAAAAATTTAAAAGATTTGATGTAAATTTTTCAATGTTTAATTTTTCTAATTAGTCAAAACTGGGCATCTTGAAGTTGATGATCAATTCAAAAAGTCTATCTTAAGATATTAAAAAAATCTTTGATTAAAATAATTTTAATGTAACATAATCCTCTCTATCAAATAAAAGCAATAGCAGTTAAATTTTTATAGACTTAATCGTATTTAAAATTACCCTGAATTTGTTTTAGCCGCAACTCTCTCACACATTGTTTATATTTTGTCCTAATCACGTATCTACACCAATACCGACAATGTCTTTGAAAATGAATCTAGTCTTCGTTGTATCTAGCTACCATAGTTGTTTTCCTAGCAAAACATCTTCGCAAGCCTGCTTGCCGTAGCTTATTATTATTATTATAATTAACATGCTATGTATATTTAAAAAATAAAAAAATTTTGAAAAAATATTTTCTCAATTGATTGTTAAAATCGATTTTTTATATTTAAATGTTATACGTGATTTTTTGTAAAAATATTTGAATTTTTTATTGCAAAATTAAATTTAAAAATGAAATTCAAATAAATAATTAAATGAAAATTAACTATACAAAAATCAGTTAAATAAATTAAAAATCGATTTATCAATGGATTGAGAAAATATTTTTTCAAAATTTTTTTATTTTTTAAATCTACATAACATGTTATTCATGTTACATTAAAATTATTTTAATTAAATCAAAGATTTTTTTTAATAACTTAAGATAAACTTTTTGAATTGAAATGATATTTTGAATTGATCATCAACTTCAAGATGCCTAAAACTGCTATTTTATTTTTTAAAGGAATTAACTTTTTATAAAATTTAAATAAATGAAGTGTTAATCAGTCTATTAGACAAGGGCACTAGCCTGTTGATTAGCCTTGAAATTGAAATTGAGAGATGGCTAAAGTTTCCTTGAGTGATTTTATAAAAAAAATTAAAAAAAATTGTATTTACTTCGAGGCGTTTTTTTGTGTTTATGTATCTAAACTTTTGGATATAATACACAGTTAGCCAAATAAAAGTAACAAGAACGACGCTTAAAAAAGCAAAGGCAACAAAGTAAACGCTTGATCTGGACGGCAAACTTCCACTTTGAATAAATTCTACCGCGCCTGGTTTAATTGATACAAAAACTGTGGAGTGGGTCACCAATTTTTTTAGCAAATTACCCACATATTCGGATACCATGATGCTCGGTATAGATGTGTCTTGAATCAAAAATTAATTCCAATTCTTTTCTTTAGACAGAGTAAAAAAGCTCACTTTTTATGAACATTGTAATCACATTTTGGTCATTGTTATAAATGATCACTGCCAAAGCTTTGTTAGCGACTGCTATCTGAACTTTTCGTTCGAATGTGCAAACACCTCTGCTAACCAGCACAATATAATTTTCTGGCAAATTGGCATTAATGTAATTTGAGCACCCATTGTTGGTCAATGTTTGGTTTTCTGTTGAATCATTTTCGTCAACATTTTTGGCCTCGATCAGCTGGCCATACACTTCATAAATTGGCGAGTAAAGACTGTACAATGCTGAATCGGAAAATAGGATATTTTTGTTTAAATCATCGGATCCTGAAAATGCCACTGAAGTTACATTTAGGAGAGCCCATTGCTTTTGTAAAGACAATGCTGCACTACTCCGAGCTATTGTTAATGCAAATAAAAAATTTACAAAATATTTAAAATCTGGCAGTGGTTTCATTGTAGAGCAGGCTGTGATAGACTCTCTCTTTCTCTTTTTCTCTTTATGCTTCTTTTCGTTTTGCTAAATAATTCAGCATACCAATTATTATGAGTTATGCGAATTTTTGTTGAATGATTTAACCTTTTTATTTTATTACAAATTCTTTTATTATGAATTCAGTTTTTTTTCACTTTATTTTTCTTCTAAAGCCAAGGTTTTGAATTTTGATTTTGCAAAAATAAAATTTCTAAATTTTAATAAAATTTTAATTGTATATTTTTCTAAAATAAATACCTGAAAACCCATGAAAATAAGTGGCCAGTGAAAATTTGAAATATTTTCTTTTCCAAGCTTGAATCAGCTCCGTCAATTTATATAACAAATTTTATATAACCTTAGAGAGATTAATTAGTGTTCTTAAATCACACATTTCTAGATAATTATAGAAAATCTTTATGTAACTAATTTAATTTTATTTCGACTTTTTAATTTAATATGCTAAAAAAAATTAAGTTATAATTTATAACAGCGCCAGTGCCACCTATTAATTTTGTCAAACTAGAGCTGTCCATGTACTACTCGGTTGCACTCTTCCAACAAAAAATTAAGTAATTAAAATTTGTTGAATAATATTTATGAAATTAAAAAAATAAATTAATTTTTATATCTGCTCTCTTTTAGCAAACTTATAAAAAACAAATAAATTATCTAATTTTATCAGCACTCTTTCATTTAATTTTACCTAGAAAAATAATTGCTCTATCATCGTTATGGATAAAATAGACCTTTTTCTTATGGTGAACAGAATATTGATTATTATTATTATTATTTATTTCAAAAATAAACGCCAATATTGGCGATGAAATTAAAGTAAGAAAAATGAAATATAAAATAAAGTTAAAAAAAAAAATAAATAAAAATGATAATTGAATAAAATTGGAATATTAATTTCTTTATTTCCTCCTTTTTTTACACAAATTTTAATTTTTTTAATAAAGTCCTTAGTCCCATGGACAAAGTAGAAAAAGATACAAAAGATTATGCAAATTGAATAAAAAAAAAGAAAATTCTAATAATAAAATTAATTCATTATTTTCAATTCATTCTAAATTTAAACAAGATTAAATTTAATCATATAATATTGATTATATGATTAAAAATTATCGAAAATTACTACTTTCCGAATTTTCCCTAAAAAATAAAATACCTTTTACACTAAAATTTTAAGAAACTTAAAATTAAGTTAGTTAATTTATAGAAGATAAACAGATGTTCATTGTTTTGTTCTAAATTGAAATTAGCTCATCATATTTTTAGCCCTTAGAATACTTTGCTCTTGAAACTTAAAAAAAATTATTAAGAAAATTTTTAAAAATTATAATTATTTCCGTGATTAGAAAAAAAAAGCACCTTGCTTCTTAGTAACGTTCAGACATTTTATTTAAAAAAATTCATAAAATATCCAGATCAGATAATTTTCTTCACTCGAAAGCTTTAAAATTGTTTGGTGGTATTAAGCTTCCAAAATTTTCTACTAGAAAACTCGAGTAAAAATTACTTGCCAACATTCTGACTTCGGTTTGGTATTTTTTTGAAAATTTAACCAGAAAAAAAATTTAAATTTAAAAGCAAACATATTTAAAGGAAATTAGAAATTTGTCTTTGAACAAAAAAATCTAGTTTCTAGTTATTAAACTTGATGAATTATTTTTAATCAAATTAAAAGCGAGCACACAACCATGAAATAAATAAAAATAAAATGATTTAGCCATTTTTTGCGATCAAGGCAAATATTTTGTCAAATTTAAAAATAGACCGGCAAGGTATTTGGTATACTTGTTCAATATATCATGTCCTCATTTCATTTTTCTGATTTTTCAGAGATCTTATTTTTAACAAAGTTTGCCATTAAGTCCACCCATTGTCATAAATTTTCAATTTGATTTTTATTTTCAAGCCAACCTATTTGATTTCTTGTGTAAAATATTAATTATATAAAATTCAATCAAAATATTTATTAGAATCATTAATTTTGCATATCGTGCTTCTACGCTAAACATAAAATTATGAAAAATGAAGAAAAATTTGGAAGCAATTGTTTAAAATTTAATATTAGATTGATAAATACTAAAGATAAATATATTTTTTTCAATTAATGATCAACCATGCAAACAAAATGTGAAAAATTCTATCAATGTTTGCCAGAAAATCTCTTATCAATCCGCTACATTTAACCTTTTTTTATGAATCATATTTCTAAGGTCTATTTTAAAAAATATGATTACTCTTCTTTGTTGACGATCTATTTTATTTTTTCACTAACAAAAAAATTTGCTAAATTCACTTCCACAATTAAATAAAAAGATAAATTGGAAAAAAATTTTAAATTTGTTTATTTTAAAATAAAATGAAATCGGAAAATATTAATTGATAGTATATAAAAAGATTAATTTTACTAGATAAATTAATTAAAAACAAGATAATAATATTAATGAATATATGATTTTATTTACCACCAGAAAAAAAATTTATTACACTAGAAAAAAAAATTAAATAGTAGATAATTAAATTAAAAGGTAGATAAATGACTACTCAATCTCTTAAATAACGGGTGATGCATAAGTAAATGGACATAAATTAAAAGCGAATATCTCAAAAAATAAAAATGATATTAAGTTCTGTTTTTTTTTCTGATGTAAAGAATTTATTTTTCAATAGAATTATGATTTTTAAATAATGAAAAAACTCCATCGTGACCGATTTTTCTGAGCTTTGCTTTGACCCCCGTCATAAGGGATTTCACAAAATTTAAGTTAAATTCCTTTAACTTTAATTTAATCTGGTTAATCAGCTGTTGCTCTGTTGAGGCTTGCCAACCTCCCTCGTATACTTTTTCACTCAAACAACTCCAAAAATTTTCGATTGGGCGCGCTTGAGGGACATTTGGCGGGTTGATATCTTTGGTCACATAATTTACATTTTCGTTCATCCATGTTGTGCTTACCATAGAATAGTGAGCAGACGCTAAGTCAGGCCAAAAAACGTATATAGTGCTTCGAGCGATTCCTTGCTTAGTAAAATGCGCCACAATGTCGGATTTTGCCATTTGTGAAATCATATTTTTGACTGTTTTTCAACTGTGTAATTTGCTACCATCCGAGGTTGTAAGTGAATCTAGTGACAAAGATACTTATGAGTTCTATTTGGATATTCCTGTCAACAAGCAAATTGAAACTCAAATTAATAATACCACTGAAATTCAGGTTGAGCTAGAGCTAGAAGATAGTGATCAAATAGTTGCTACTGAAGCACCAACAAAAAGGGGCCGCGGTAGACCACCAAAAACGGTGTCAACAAAAAAAAGAAAATTATGAGTATCTAATTAACTTTTTATGTTCAAATTTAGCTTATTGTATAATGATTAATATTTTAATATATTTGTTTCTTAAAAAATATAGTTTCTTATACTTTTGTCTATTAATTAATAAAATTATCTAGTCGATTTCATCTTTATTAGCTAATTTTTTTTCATCTAGTAAAATTGATCTCTTTAGCTAGTTGAGTTAATCCTATGCAAAATGAAATTGGCATGGAAAAATGGCATAATGGATGATTGAACCCAGAGTTCTATCTAAATTCGTTTTTCTTTTTATTAACTTTTTTTTCAACAATTGTTGATTGAATAAATAAATTTAATATATTTTTGTGTATCGTTATTTTATTAATTTTATGGGCTTAATTTTTTTTTAAACTCTAATGACGGAAAGAGATTACCACAAAAATTTAAAAACTTTTAACTTTTAAAAAAGTCACATTGACAAATGTAAAATAAAAAAATTTCCTTTTTTTGAAGGGAAATTTTTCAAGCCATTAATTAGTTACTATTTTTTTTATTTTTAGAAAAAAATTTATAGACATTCACATAAATGATTACGAGCCTTTGTTTATACTTGCTCCTTTTGAATAATTATTAATTTGTTAATTCTATTTCGAATGCCATTTATTTTAATAATTTATTAGTTAGAAAAGTTCTATAAAAAGAAAGAGCCTTATTACTCAGAGACATAAAAATTTGTAATGAACTAAAAAAAAAGACGATGAATTTTAATATGCGAAAACTTAATTATTTTTTGTGTAAACTTAAAAGCATAATTTTTTTAATTTTGTAAATTTGGTTTAATTAAATGTTCCTCATATTCTAATTTAGACAAATTTAAGTGGGAGTTAAAATTATATTATTTACGGAATTTTAACACCAGAAACAAAATACTTAAAAAGGAAACATATATAATTCAAAATTGCTTTTAGTTGTTAAAATAAAAGCCTAATTATTACATTTTAATAATTGATCAGAAAAATTAAATTTTGTCATTAAATAACCCAAAAAAGAGCACGTTTTTTTGAATATGACAATAAATAATTATATATTGATTATATGATTAATCAATTTTGAGAGAATGTGCTGCTTTTATTAACAAAAATTAGTTGTGATGCAAGTCAAAATTAATTTTCAAAAAATTTATACAAAAAGATTCGCCTCGATGTCACTTCATTTTTTTGAGAAGAACTTTTTATTTAAATTCAATCAAAAATAAGTTATTAAATTAAATTTGTGTTTCAGCTACTTAAATTTTTTTTCATTTGTAAATCTTTATACAGCTTTTAAAAACAATTTTTTTCTTATAGTATGGATTAGGGTTATGATACGAATCGAATCCATACTTTTTGGTCAAAATGGTCCAGACAGACTTCTTGTTTAATTTTTAAATATAAATTCTTTATTTAGACCATTTAAAACTGTTGAATCACTATTAAAAAAACTTTAGGAAAAAAAAATATACTAATTAATACTATAATTTATTTTAAAATAATTTATCCTTTTTTATAACATATTTTCAAGTGATTAAGCTCTATTTTTCCAATGAAAGAGAATCGTTTTGTTGAACTCATACCAAAGACTTATTATTAGAATTTTACTTTTAATAATTCTTATATGAATTGTTTGAAGTAATCAACTGCTTCAATCAATTAAGCCTTTTGGTATATTTTAGCGAATGTTCAAAGATAAAATATATGGCCAAATTTAGAAAAATACTAACAAAAAATATTCATTAAGGAATAAACCCATAAATAAGTTGGTTTGATAAAAATTAAAAACAAATATTTTGTGACGCTTTTTACAATTAAAAAATAAATTATTTAAAAAATATTAAATGAAATTTTTGAGAAAGTTATACGACTTTACTGGATCGTGATCTTTTTGGGCTAAAAATCATGATTTCGTTTTCTTCTTTATTTTAAAAATTTCAAACTAAAATTAAATAAAGGACTTCATTTATCGTTTAATTTTGAATCTTATTTTTTTCTAAATTTTATTATATCTTCATTTCTAAGCAAACAATATTAAAAAATTACAAAAAAAAAAAATTTTCATCATGTGACTGACTCATTTAATTTAATAAAAATAAATCATACTAGAATTTTACTAAATTTTCATTTTTTTAAGAAGTGTTCTTTGAGAAAATAAATTAATAATTATTAGCAGTCAGATTTTAAGGGAGGGAGCTAATTGTCTTGAAAAAAATAAAATTATAGTTCTAATTTTTTTTTAATTTTTATTATGTATATATCATGCATGAGGTAACAGTAAAAAATATAGATTAATCTAGCACAAAAAAATCCAGTTATGGAAATTTTTCCTTAATATTGGTCTTAAAATTAATTGCGTTTACATTTTGGGTATTTCATATAAATGTTTTATAGAGAGTTAATCTTTTTTCAGTATCAAAACGGAAACAAACCGGAGATGAAACTTCATCCTTGATCGAAAATCAGGAAAATCTGGCTTTTGGAAATAACTAATTTTTTGGGACTGATTTCTAGTCGAATTTTCTAATTATGTAACATTCAATTTCATTTGTAAATATTATTTTATATTAAAAGAAAATTAATTTTAAAAATTTGAAAATTTTTGAATTTTTTCTCGGATTTGGTTAAAAAAAAACTAGATCTCTACACAGCAGATAGGATCATTTTGGTATCAAAAAACCTTATAATTTAGATTTGGAATTTTTTAAGTGTTACCCCATTTAATTTGAATGATATTGTCTTGTTTCAGGAATATTTGAGACAAGGGAAGATTGAAAAGGGTTAAACCAGTCTATGTAGAATTTTCCTACTGACTAAAAATGTTCAATTAATTAATTTTATATAATTAATGTGATTATTTTTTATATTACAAGTTGAATAAAAAAAAATTCAATTAAATCGGCATCTTGAAGTTGATGATCAATTCAAAAAGTTTATCTTAAGACACTAAAAAAAATCTATGATTTAATTAAAATAATTTTAATGTAACATGATTAACATGTTATCTAGATTTAAAAAACAAAAAAATTTTGAAATAACATTTTCTCAATCCATTGTTAAAATTGATTTTTATATTTAAATGTATTACGTGATTTTTTGTAAAATTTATTTGAATTTTTTAATGCCAAAGTATTTGTATTTAGCATTCAAAATTAAATTTAAAAATGAAATTCAAATAATAAATTCCAAATAAGTAATAAAATGAAAAAAAACTTGACAAAAAATCACTAAAATAAATTAAAAATCGATTTTAACAATGGATTGAGAAAATATTTTTTCAAAATTTTTTTATTTTTTAAATCTACATAATATGTTTATCATTTTACATTAAAATTATTTTAATTAAATCAAGGTTTTTTCTAATATCTTAAGATAAACTTTTTGAATTGATCATCAACTTCAAGATGTCATTAAATCACCGCTTGTTTGACACTCTTTTAGAGTAGGAATTCAAAATATTTTAAAACTTTTTTCATTTAATTCCTTTGACATAACGGGTGTAGAAAAAAAAATGGCACAAAAGTTAAGTTTAATTTTCTATAAGAGTGAACAAGACCTTTCCCAATTTTTTTCAAAATTTAAAATCAGACTGATCCTAGCTTTAAAATAAAAAAAAACTTTTTCAAAAGTTGAATTTTCAGTAAAAAATGTACGAAACCATCAAAAAAGATTTGTACAACTTTGTAAAAAGTAACCAAAATTTGCAAAAAGCTGAAGTTTTTAGGCGATTCACTGGTCTTGGATACAGAAAACGTTCTGTTTATAGTTGGCTAGATTTTATAGAAAAAGATAAAACTTTCAAGAGAAAAAAAGGAAGTGGTAGACCTGCTAAAAAAACGACGAAACTAATGGTGGCCAAACTCGGGTCGTTCGCAAAGAGAGATGACTAGAAAGTTTAATTGCCACTATACCTATATCGGAAAGATTTTAAAAAAGTAAACAAATATCAAAAAGTATAAAAAACACAAGAGACTTCATTTAAATGTTAACCAAGAGAAGGCAGTAAGGCCAAAATGTCGTCGAATGCTCTTAAAATACAGCAAATATCAATTAATAATTGATGATGAATCTTATTTCACTCTTGGTAACACCGCGCTGCCAGGGAATGATATTTTTTTAGCAGTTACGTAAGCAAGAAGCCGGAGAGTGTAAAGAACAAGTACGTTAAAAAATTTGAAGAAAAATTAATGGTCTGGTTGGCTTTTTAACAACGCGGAATAAGCGAACCATATTTTGTACCTAGTGGTTTAGCTGTCAATCAACATGTCTACCTTGGAGAGTGTATTAAGAAACGATTTGAACCAGTGATTAAAGAATATTATCAGGATGGCAATTATGTATTTTGGTCTGACTTAGCATCATCTCATTATGCCAATATGGTAAAGAATTATATGTTAGATAAAAATATAAGGTATATTGCTAAAGAAGTGAATCCAGCAAACGTATCAAAAGCACGACCAATTGAAGATTTTTGGGGAAATTTGAAAGCTAAAGTTTATGAGAGTGATTGGAAGGAAAAAATTTTTGGCAACTCGAAAACAAAATTCGCGCTTGCCTGACCAATATCGACCCAAAGGTTGTACAAGACCATGCCAAGAGTGTTCGCTCTAGGCTCGATATCATACATCGTTATGGAGCTCAATACCTTAAGTGATATTATTTTTCAAAATAGGAGGGTTCAGTTATAAATTAAAAAAAAATTTAAAGCCTTGGTTAAAAAAAAAATTTTTTTAGATAAAATTAATTTGGTGCCATTTTTTATTCTACACCCGTTATGTTTTGAGTGTCTTACTTGAGATCTTTTATAAATTTATATAACTATGAAATTAAATGTTTTAATAAAAATAATTAATAACAATGATAATGATTTCTACTTTGAAATAATAAATAAAACAAAATATTCTTGATTCAACCTTATGTCTAAAAATCAAAATAAATCGCTTAGATGAATTCAAAATTTTTCATTTTAAAAAATATAAGCATCACATTTAATATTATGATTTGAATTATAATTATAAAAACGAAAATCTAAATTTACTCTTTTTAATTAAGAAATAATTTTAAAATTGTAAAAATACTAAATTAAAAAATTTATTATTAATTTGAACACCTGTTCTTTTTTTAAAGTCTTATTTCGTTTTCAAATTTATGAATTTTTTCTATTGAATTGGTGTTGTCTAGTTCGTTTACAGGTTCACTTTTAGTTGATTTCTCTCCATCTTTTGCATTCAGTTCTGTAAACGGGATTTTTAAAATAATTTAAATACCAGTTTGAAATTTACCTTCATCCTCTTGAACGATTTTTTTACAAATATTTTCGGGTGCCTGCTGCGCCACTTTTTCACCAAAAAAAGCTAGCCTGGTATTTGTATTAATTTCATCAATGTCATCTAATGAATAGCTTTTTAAATGATTACGCTGAAATTCTGCATATACCATGCTGCGTTGTTCAACACTGTTAATGAAACTATTATTAGGAACACCTGTTGAAAAGAAGCTAGGTGATATGCTGGTATTGTGAATTGTGTAGATTGCATCATTTTGGCTATTTTGATGCACCAATATTGCTTCAGCTATCTCTTCATTAGACCTGATTAATTTTAAACGCTGCAAAATGCTGAAAAAAACATTGCTCCTTGTCTCTATCTTCATTTTGGAAATTTATATTCAAAATAATTATCAAAATTAAATTTTAGCTCACCTCAATTCCGTGATATCGCAGTATGTCTATTTTACAGATGGGACAGGTTTTGTTTTCAGTCATCCATTGATCAATTTCTTCTCGGTGAAAAATGTGTCTTAAATTTATTAGCTAATTAAAGATAAAAAATAAATTTTAAAATTTGTTTTCTTGAGCTTTATTTAATAAGTTTTTATCAAAAAAATTAAAAATTTTTTTTTTTAAATCCATGCAAATTTAATGGTGATTTATCTTAATTTCTTATGGCATCACTAAAAATACCAAAAAATTATTTTACACAATTATTGATTAAGATAACATTTTTATTGCATGATCAATTCTCAATTCTCTATGTATTTTTTTTGAATTTGAACAAAAAAATATCCTTTCTAGAACTCAAAATATTGAATCAAATGGTCCTTAACGAGAATTATTTAGTGAATGTGGTGACAATAAAAATGAAAGTAACACCGATAATCCCATAACTGAACCCACTACTTTCAAAAAAAAAGCCTTTTTTGTTTTTTTTTTAAAGACATTTTGCTCTAAAGAAAATTGAGCTAAAATTTTTTTAAAAGTCAATATTATTAAAATAGATAAGAATTTTTAACATGTTATTTGTAAAAATAAAATCATCAAGTCAAATTAGTGATAAAATTAGAAATAAGAGTTATTAAAAACTAATACATAAAAAACTTTAATTATCTTAACACTAGAAAGCCCGACTGATTTCTCATAAAAAATTTAAATAAAGTTATTAAGATAAATTAAACATTTTCTCTGAAAATTACTCTTAAGACTTCTAGTTTAAAAAAGTTTTTTTTTTAAATTTATTTGTATGTGATAATATTTAAGTTTTAATTTTTCAAAAAGGCGTCTAAAAAACCCCTCGGGCGTTCTAGTCTCAAAAGAAAACTACTAAGCAAGTTTTTTAAAAAGTTAATATTTTAAGATGTTTTCAAAATAAATTATAAACTACCATGCAAATTTAATTCAATGATAATGTCAAAAGAAAATTATTGTTTGATTTTAATATTACGAAAAAAAAATTTTAAAAGAACAAAAAAGCAGATTTTTTTGAAGCAACAGCAAAAAATTATATTAAATGATGCTTGTTTAAAAAAATGCCCATTATTTTTTTTTATTAACAAAAAACTTTTTTTATAAGAAAAATTATAAAAAAAATTATTTATAAATCATTATATAATTTTATCATAATAAAAATATCTAGAATTTCTTTCTTGGCTTATTTTTTTTAACTTTATCTATAAACAAAAATAGAATGTTATAATTTTGAATATTTTTTTTCATAGTCTCTTAATAATCCTTAAAAAGATAATTTATTAGATTAATATTAAAAAAAATTGAGATTCACGGAAATTTAAAATTTAAAACCATATATTTCCACAATAATTTCATAAGTTTCAAATGAAAAATGAACAAAAATAACTAATTGTCCACAAATATATTTATTAAATACTTTTTTTTACAATGGTTGTACTGGAGAAAAAATCTTCGCCATGTTAAAAGATTGGAAGAGTTAAGTTGGGAGCAATTTTTCGGATAAGGGCAATTTTGTTCTAATAAAACATTAATAACTTTTTCAAAATGAAAAATGATGTAAACATTTTTTCTATTAATGATGTAACAACTTTTGTTAAAATTTTAGTTATCATATTTTAATCGGATTTTATACAATTTTAAATAAATTACTCTGCTCCAAATAAAAACTGCTCTCAACTTCAATTCCCCTAAAAGATTTGTTTATGAGATTGGGCTGAGTTTAAGTTTTGCCTCTCAAATAAATTAAGTGGACAAAGTTACTGTATTTTTAGTCGAATTATTCAAAATTGATCTATTAATAATAGTTAATTAATTTAAAAAAGTGCGGATTTTATTTGATTTATTTTTTGAATAATTTTTATTAAATAACGCACAATATTAAGGATAATATTAATTAAACTGATATTATAGGAATTAATACAAATTAATACAACTAAAACAAATGCTCGTAGAACAAATCTAATATTTTCTTTTCACCTCTTAAATATCAATTCCTTGCCCAATATATTTTAGAAACTATTCATGAAAGATGCCTCCTCCGAATGGTACCCTTTAAAGTTCTACCATCATACAATTGTTCATATTAGATCAACCTTTAAATTAAAGCTTAATTACTCCATTCTCCCGTAACTTCAAATTTTTTCGTAATTTAATTAAATTAATTTTTGTTTAAAAAAAAATAAAAAAAAACCTTAATAAAAAACAATAAAAGGAAAAAAGTACAATGATAAAAATAATTAAAGTTCTTGCTTCGAACAACCTTGGAAGTAAATCTCTTAAAAA
This sequence comes from Brachionus paranguensis, assembly GCA_016802215.1. Classification (NCBI taxonomy): domain Eukaryota; kingdom Metazoa; phylum Rotifera; class Eurotatoria; order Ploima; family Brachionidae; genus Brachionus; species Brachionus paranguensis. The sequence continues at coordinate 7,083,244 of JAESIX010000004.1, forward strand.
AGTCAAAAAAGTAAATAAGAAAGTTGAAGAAATATTCTAATATTAAAAAATATTAGAAAGTAATCAATATTAAATTCCCAAGCACTCTAGAAAGCTTAGTATCTAAACTGATGAATAAAAAAATTTAAGCAGCTGACATCAGAGTGAAAAAAAATTAATTTTTTTAAATCAAAATTGGCTAAACTTTGTTAATAAGTAGGTAAAAAATCCACTCTCAAGCAGACATTTTTGGAAAATAAATTTAGAACAAAAAAAATTTAAAGATTAATTTAAAAACCGACAAAAAAAAGAAAGGTTCTTTTACGTTTAATCTTAACCTCGACCTAATTGATTATTATTCTCTTCCATTGGTTTTCAGACTGGTGAACGATTAAAATGCCTTCTTCCAATCAAGATATATGGAGCTTCTAACTACAATGTGTAATAATTTTCTTATAATTTGTTCTTTATTCCTGAAACACTAAATATTTAATAATTTTTTAAATATTTTGTTTAATACCTGTAACTCAGAATTTAAATGCATTTATTTTTTAAATTTTTTTCTATATTTTAACTTTTTTTTTTTCGTTTTAACTTTATTTTGATTTTATATTTTTATTCTGAAGAAGCTTTAGATTTTAATTAATAATTTTATGTCAAGTTTTAGTTTTATCTTATGATTGAATAGTGAAAGTAATTATTTAGCTTTTAAAATCAAATTAATAAAGCACATTCTATAAATTTTGACCAAATATGAATAGCAAAGTGTAAACCACTCATTTTTTTTTAAATACACCTCCGTTCTGTTCACTTGTTTTTACCAAAATTTACATAATTTTACGTAAATTTCCGCAAATTTAGGTAAATTTTCGTAAAATCAAAAAGGGATAAAAAAATTATGATTTTTTGAAAAAAAGGTAATAATTCTATTTTCTTATCGACTTTCTACTTTTTACCATGTAAAGAAAAATTTACGTAAGTTTTTAACTTTTTTAGGATAATCTAGAAAAAAGTTAATTTTTTATTAAAAAAATATATATGAATAGACAAATTTTACGCTATTTTTGAAAACAAATTCATGATATATTATTTACAAATTAGTTTTAATTAAAAATAATATTATTTCAGTGGTTCGACCATTCACCGTTATTTTCAATGACAATCTTAAAGGTCTATTTCAAAATATTAATTTTTTTTTGTCTCTCAGTTAATATGATGCCGTCGTTTGCGAAAATTTCCTAATTTAACAGACTCAGACAAGCTGGAGAGACTTTTCTGGTGTCTTTAAAATAAAATGGATATCCAACCGAGTATCCAAAAATATATCCAAAATCATTACCATAATCTTCAAAATTTAAAGCTAAATTAAATATTTGGGGAGGAATTTCAGTTCAAGGAGCTACAGGATTCGCAGTAAATAAAACATTTTTTTAAATTTTTTTATTTAATTATTAAAAGATTTTTGGTCAAAAAATGGATTCTAAACTATACAGGGAAATTTTGGCCGATTTTTAACTCCCTTACTGGCCTTTGAAATATGAAATTATTTAATAAAAATGATTTTATTAGACTTTTAAGATTGTCATTGAAAATAACGGTGAATGGTCGAACCACTGAAATAATATTATTTTTAATTAAAACTAATTTGTAAATAATATATCATGAATTTGTTTTCAAAAATAGCGTAAAATTTGTCTATTCATATACAAAGCTTTTACGAAAACAGGAGAATTGGTAAAATTACGTCTTTTTACGTCTTTTTACGTAAAATTCCGTAAAATTACATAAACTTACCTAAACTCAAGGTGGTAAGCAAACGTAATCTTACGTAAAATTATGTTAATTTACATCAGATTACGTAAAAAATTGTAATTGACAATAAAAATGCTTACGGCCAAAAAAACCTCAAAATCTCCCTGAAAAAATCAAGTTTTTGATTTTATTTTGTTTTTTTTTAAATCAAAGGTTGAAAAAAATTCTTACAAAATTTTTTTTTTTTTAATTTTTTTTTTACGTTATTTTACCTTAAATAAAGTAAATTTCTGTTAGAAAATGTTATTAAAAATCAATTCTGTTTTTTCAGATGACAAAAATCAAACTCTGGGATACTATAACAAAAAATATCCAGGAAAAATGTCGAAAATTAAAAGTTTCTTTACTGAGTTATTTAATTTTTTCAAAACACTTAATTTTTTTTTAAGTTGAACTGGCAAAATGTGTCCCAATAGATTCATCATTTAATGAATGCTGGCGTAAAGCAGATCGATGTCTGATCACAGAACGATCTGTTGAGCGAAGAAAAAAAAGATAAATATATACGCAAAAATTTTTTGTTTCAAAAATAAAAAAAAGCTTGAAAATCAATTTAGTTCGATTTTATTTTAAAAATCTAAAATAGTATATTGATAAAATATTCTCAAACACTATAAATATATATATATATATATATAATAACATTTTCTAACAGAAATTTACTTTATTTAAGGTAAAATAACGTAAAAAAAAATTAAAAAAAAAAAAATTTTGTAAGAATTTTTTTCAACCTTTGATTTAAAAAAAAACAAAATAAAATCAAAAACTTGATTTTTTCAGGGAGATTTTGAGGTTTTTTTGGCCGTAAGCATTTTTATTGTCAATTACAATTTTTTACGTAATCTGATGTAAATTTACATAATTTTACGTAAGATTACGTTTGCTTACCACCTTGAGTTTAGGTAAGTTTATGTAATTTTACGGAATTTTACGTAAAAAGACGTAAAAAGACGTAATTTTACCAATTCTCCTGTTTTCGTAAAAGCACTGTATATATTTTTAATAAAAAATTAACTTTTTTCTAGATTATCCTAAAAATATTAATTTACGCAATTTTACGTAAAATTACCATTTTTTACATTTGTCTATTTAAGTAATTTTACGTAAATTTGCGCAAATTTTCGTAAATTTTCGTAAGTCAATAGTAATTGTTATCTTTATTTTGCTTCCTGTCGCAGTCGATGATAGCTTTGACTTAAAACTGACTTGATTTTTTAAAAATTTAAAAATTAATTTAATTTTTGTGGCTTTGTCTTAGACTTGTGACTTAAAAAATTAGTCGAATTCTTAAAAAAATCCGTCAAGGAGAAGCTGTGTATAAATTTTTCTATACACTTTTTTTATAAAGATAAACCAGTTCTGAAAAATAATTAAGTATTTACCAGATGTCATATTTTTGATTTTATTCTGCATTAACTCTTAAGAAAAATTGGAATTTACAAGCCATTAAACAAATTTAAAGCAACTCCAATTATTAAAAAATTATATTCAAATTAATATCTTTAATCAATTATCTAAATTAAAATTTAGATTTTCATGCTTGAAAAAAATTCAAAAAGTAAATTGTGTAAAATAACTACAATTTTAAAGGTAAGAGCCCAAAGTTACGAAAATAATTTAATTTACGAAATTTAATTCCAAAATTAATAAATAGCCCCGGATTCCCCATCCTTTCTATTTTCTTATGTTGAAAAATCATCTAGTTTAGATCCTCATAGAAAAATGTTAGTGCTTTTAGCCACTAATATTTTAAGCTCTACATGTGGCTTATGAATTAGTTTTCATATTTTTTTATGGAAGTAAGAAAGCAAATTATTTAAACATTATGGAAAACCATTATGTAAACAAACTTTTTTGAAGAAATGTAGTCAAAGATTTTCTATTTACGCTTTTAACTATGAAAAAATGGAACATTTTTTATTAACTTACATTTAATAACAAAATATTACCAAAAATGTTATATTCTTACATTATATTTTGTAAAATTACAAAGAAAATGTAAGAAAAGGTAAGATTTTGTAAGATTTTTATTTTCAAAAAATTAATGTTGTTTTTTGAAAAAAATTAAAAATTTCTGTTTTTTTCTCAAAAATGGCCTTTTTTTTTGCCGTAACCGTTTTACAGTATTATTACTGAATCTAATGTAATTTTATGTAATTTTACATCATTTTATGTAAACTTACATTTTCTTACCTACTACATATGATGTAAGATTATGTGTGCAATCTTTAAATGAATGAAAATTGCTTGAAAATTTTTCTTTAAAAAAAAATTTGAAATCTCGCGTAATCTTACGGAAAAAAAATTAATTTTCTTGAGATCCATTTTTGAAGGAAAAATAAAAAAATTTAAATTTACTTACGAACAAGGTAAAATTCGAATGGAATCATTTATGTTGTAATTTTCCATGCATATAACACAAACATCATTAAGTTCCTTAATTTATTTAATTTTTATACAAAATAAAAACAAATAATGTGTGCAAAATTACTCGGTCGTTGGCTTTAATTTTTTTAAATTTCATTTTTGAAATGGCACGTTTAGTTAATCGCTCAATTAGTCTCTAAGAAAAATTCATTAATTCCTCATTCATTCAAATACTCAGTAGCTTACTTTAGTGCGCTCTCTCTCTTCAAATAGTCTGGTTTTTTGTACCAAATAGAAGATGGCACAAGAGCCGCCTAGTAAGATCAGCAAACACAAATTTCCTATAATAATAAACATTATTGAAACATAGGAAAATCTTTGGTAGTTCAACTCAGTTTCGATGTAAAATTCCCTATTTTCACAATTTTTCGGGTCAATGGAGACATTTATGTCATCTGTATCTAGCAATGCCTTTAATTTTGTGCCCATTTCATTAGAAATCATAACTACCACCAATTGATTATCTTAGCATAAAAAAAATTTTTTATCTTTTTTATTTTTTCTTAATAAAATCAAGTTACATTTAGAGCTTCTTATTTTAAAAATTTGTGAATTTTTGCTGATTAAAATGAGCGCAAGAGCGTTGCTTCGAATGGCATTGTCAATTTTTTGGTCAAACGAACACCCTCCCTGGTCAATCAAAGAAATGTAGTTGTATGTAACCGGCTCATTCAGATAGCTGGAGCAACCGTGGCTAACAACTTGGGAGCGATTTACCAGTGAAAAGCTTTTGGCCAAAACCAATCGTCCATGGACCTTGCTTGTCTGGGAATGAACAGAATAGAGGGCTGACAAGTGCAGGTTTTGATAAGAGTCGTCATATTTGTTTGTAAGTGTAACTTTGGCAAAGCAGAATTGCTCACCATTTGAGACTTGAAATACCAGGAAAAAAATAAGGTAAAAATTCATGTCTACTCTAACTCTGCTTGGGTTTTACGCCAATTTTTCAAATAAATTTTTCAATTCAAATCGAAAATTTTTTCTTTTTTAAAAGATAAATTTAAGGTGACCAGCAGAGCGTATCAAGATTTGGTATTGCTCTGCACAGAAAGTTTTTTCTCGCTTTCTGGCTTAAAATATCATCATATTTGCTTGTATATGTAGTTTTAAAAATAGATTTTTCTCTTGGTGAAATATTTCAATTTAATAAAAATTTATGCAACAAAATCATCGGAAGTAATTGAGAAAGGAACAATTGAAAAGACAAAGTGAAAAGTTGCTAGACAATGCGTGGTTGTCGAAGTTTGGCTGAAATACTAGAACAAATTGACGAGAGTGATTCCTGTGCGCTCATTTTTGATGGTTTCGATGGACCTGAAAATGGGTGCATCAGCTATCGGCAATTGAAAAATAGTTTCAAATTGGTAATCAATTAAAATCAATGCCAAAATAATAATTAACTAATGGAAAATATTTATCTAGCATCGGGAAAATATTTTTAAAAATATCAAAAATTTTAAAGAAAATTTTCTAGTAGCGTTTTATGTCAAAGATTGGAACAAAATTTTTTACGAATTATTCCTAAGGTAAGTTAATTTTTACCTTAAATTCTTTAAAATTTTTCAGAAGTTTTAAATAAAATTTTTTATTTAAAATCAAAATAAATAAATTCTAGAAAGATTTGTTGATAAATTTGCCAGCTAAATCTACGTCTGGCCGAGCTTTGGTTACTTACAGAAGTCTTTATTCAATTTTTTTATTTGAAAATTAACGTCCAAGAAGGAGAAGTATAAAATGAAAAATTTTATAGGCACACAAATGATTAGAAACAAAAAAAAAATGAATTAATAATACAAGGATAAATTAGAAAAGCTGAAAAAGAAAAATTTCATTATAAGGGGATAAAAATATCCTTTAAGTGAATCTGTGAGACCATTTTAAATATAAGACCGTGACTTTAGACCCATTTCATTCCAAGCAAAAGTTTTTTATACATTTAAAACAAAAAACAAAACGAATTTATCTTATTATCTTATTCAAAATATTTATAATGAAAATTTTATAAAATTTATAAAGTTTTGTATGAAATTTCACAGAATATTTTGTTAGATTTAATACTAGAATAAAAAAAAGTTCCAACAGTTCAAATTTTTTAATTTTTAAAATTTATTATTTTAAATCATTTTCTGTTTGAGTTAAATTTTATTTTTATTAAGTTAAACTTAAAAACGCTTTTTCAAAATCAGTAAAGAAAAGAAAATAATCAAATAGCAAAAAAATTTAAAATTTTTTTTAATTTAGTTCTGTGACACTTCAAATGCAACATATATTTTTGCGTATTATCACATCGAAAAATTTTTATTAGTTTTAAAAGTAATAATAATAATAATAATAATAGTTAATATTCTACGGTCAAGTTTAGTTTAACTAAATTCACAAAGCAGGAAGACTCACGTAGTCCCGCTATAGTAGACTTTTCAATTTATTTTCATTTCTACCGACATTGTCCAGTCTCTTTTTGAACTGGTTGATCGAACTTGCTGTGACAAGCGACTTTGGCAGCACATTCCATTTGTTCACTACTCGGTTTGATAGAAAGTTTTGCCTTGCTTCACATTTTGTTAGCTGCGAGCAAATGCGATGCTTTGCTCCCCTTACTCGTCCACTTGGTCCTTCATTATTCACAGAACTCATAAGTTTAAGTCTAAATATATCCTTCTTTAAATAAGGATTCTAGACAGGTGCACAGTATTCTAGATGCGGTCTAACATATGTTTTGTAAAGCTGCAAAAACATTTGAGCATCCCAATACACAAATGTTTTCTTGAGCATACCAAGCATGTTGTTAGCTTTTTTAACGAAGCTATCAATTTGATCATTCCATTTGAGTTTGTTGTTCACCATTACACCAAGATCACGCTCAGTAGTAGTCTCCGCTAATTCAACTCTTAAATTATTCGCATTTAACATTGAGATTTCTTGCCTAGCAATCTTTGAGTTGCCAATATACATTACTTTACACTTAGATTCATTAAATGTCATACTCCGTCGTTTCGACCACTCAACCATTTTGTCAATGTCATCTTGAATTAGCATTTGATCACTTGAATTTCTAATGACACTAATCAATTTGCTGTCATCCGCAAACAGCTTACAAAAGTTACTTACTAGCTCTGGTAAATCATTTATGAAGATCAGGAATAGTAACGGACCAAGAACTGAACCTTGTGGAACCCCACTTAGCACATCAACCCAATCAGATTCATGCTGACTAAAAGAATCTAATTTACACTTTTATTTAGCACTGTCTATGAAGATTTACAATTTAGAATAAATATTTGAATATAAAAATTCATTTACCGTATGATTTCCTACACTTTCGCAGAATGAGCTGTTTAAAAAAAAATTAATTTTTTTGTCTTTTGTAATGAATTGCACAAAAACCTTTAAGAATATAATTTTAATTTATTAAATAGTTCAATTTATTGTGGTTATGCCTATTTTATAGTCGATTCTCGATGGCCCAAAGAGTACTGTAATTTATCTATAGAGCGCGTTAAACCAGACTTGATAATAACGGATGATCCATTGGTAAATTTGATGCTTTTTTTTCATCAAGTTAAGACTTTTGAGTCTGAATAAAAATAATTTTTAATCATAGAAGAACATGTCTTTTGAAGAAATACATTTTTATGAGAATATGAGTTACAGAATCTTTATGACAAAATATTTAAAAGAAAAGCCACAAGATCTTTCTTATGTCATTACTACTTCAGGTATTTAAATAATTTTGTTTGATTTATTGAGAATATTTTCTGATTAAGGAACAACTGGCAAGCCAAAAGTAGTCGAGGTTTGCAATTCAAGTATAATTCCAAACATATATGATTTAAGGTACATTTTTCAAATAATAAATAATAAATTTTGATTTTGTTAAATTTTTAAGGGACATTTTAAACTTAAATTCGATTGACTTAATTTATCAAGCTTCTTCGTTAACTTTTGATCCGAGTTTAATCGAAATATTTTGCAGTTTTGTCTCAAAATGCAAACTTTTGATTTTGCCTCAAAATGTTAAACAAAGACCAGAAATTTTAAATAATTATTTGTTTAAACACCATATAACAACTTTACAAGTAATCAAAATATTATACTAAAGTATTACTCACCTTATTAAATTACAGAAAATTATTGACAAGAAAATTGAGCATTTATCCTTATTTTAAAAAATTGTTGGGGTAATTGGCAAATTGAAGTTAATGATCAGATGTTAACAGAGTTGGTCAAAAGTTAAAGTCAAAATATTTTACATAATGTCAAATTTAAACTTTAACTTTTAATTTTTTTTTAATTCAAAGCCTGATTTGACGGCATCTTAAAGTTGATGATCAATTCAAAATATCATTTCAATTCAAAAAGTTTATCTTAAGTTATTTAAAAAAAATCTCTGGTTTAATTTAAATAATTTTAATGTAACATGATTAACATGTTATGTAGATTTAAAAAATAAAAAAAAATTTGAATAAACATTTTCTCAATCCATTGATAAAATCGATTTTTAATTGATTTAACTGATTTTTTGTAGAGTTTATTTGAATTTTTTTATTTCAAAAGTATTTGTATCTAGCATTCAAAATTAAATTTAAAATAGAAATTCCAAATAAGTAATAAAATGAAAATAAACTTCAGTACAAAAAATCAGTTAAATCAATTAAAAATCGATTTTATCAATGGATTGAGAAAATGATTATTAAAATTTTTTTTTATTTTTTAAATCTACATAACATGTTAATCATGTTACATTAAAATTATTTAAATTAAACCAGAGATTTATTTTAATATCTAAAGATAAACTTTTTGAATTGATCATCAACTTCAAGATGCCGATTTGACTTTGACTTTGAATAAATTGTTTCAAGAGTTAAAGTTAAACTTTAACTTGAACTTAAAATTTTGATTTGCTACAAAAAAAAATAAATAAACTGTTAATGTTGTCTTTCAAATTAAGAAAATTTTAATAAAAATAATTTTATTTTAATTTTTATTTATATTTTTAATTTGATTTTTTGGTAATTAGAAGTGAATAATTCTTTAAATCAGAAAAAAAATAATTTCAGTAATTCGTTTTATTTTTTTTCTTTAAGTAAATTAGTTTATTTTGACTTATTAAATGAAAAATTAAGAAAAATCAATATTCTTTTAATTTTATTTAGAAATCTAAATTGCGAAACGTAAATTAATTCAAAATAAAAATTTAAAAAGTCAAAGTCAACTTTGGCTTTGAAGATTAAAGATCAATTAGAAAATAAAAACATTTGTTTATTTTTATTTAAAATTTAAAAATTTTGATGCTTAATTAAATAAAAGAATGAAAAGAGTTTAATTTATCATATTTATTGAGATATTTATTAATTAATTAACTTTTTAACATGTGGTCATGATCATGAACTTCAAGTTGCCGGGGTAAATAAATGAATCTGAATGCAGAAAATCCTTGTAAACTACTCATGGGCTTAAAAATTAAAAACCGTTTGGACTCTACCAAAAAAAATTCTTTTAACAGAAATGTTTAATCGTTAATTGCATCGAATTTTATTTTTATTTAAGTTCAATTTTTAAAAATTAAATTCAGTTTTTAAATATATTCAAAATCTTGTTTTCAGTCATAGATTAAACTAATTCTTAAAATATTGAAAATATATTCTAAAAGTGTTTTTAATATGCTAAAAAATAATTTAAAATGTAATATTTATATTTTAAATTTGGCCATCATTTAATGGACTGACAAAATAAATTATATTTTATTGACAAAAATAACTAAATCTACTGATAAAAAAACAACATTTGATGACAAATAAACTAATTGACTAATAAAATAATGATTTGAGTGACAAAAAAACTTTTAGATTGATAAATAAATTATTTTTAATAACAAATTAATAATTTTGAGGTGACAACTAATTTTTTTTTCATCTTATTCAACTTTATTTTTATTTTTTTTATATATATATATTTTTATTCTGAAGGAGTATTAGCTCGGTACAGATAAACAAATAAATAATAAATACTTATTTTATAAATATATATTTTCAAATCGACTCTTTGAGTTGAGTGAGAGATATGTCAGCGCAGGATTGAGTCATTCTGTTGCACTGGTCGTCAGACTGGTGGAAGAATATAGAGAAGGTTTCGAATCAAGATATATCGAATATCCAACTCCATTGTGTAATTGCTACCTAACAATTTCTTCGCGTACATTTAGTGACTACGCTCAATTTTGCCAGATCAACAAGACCAATCTTTGCTCCGATGATTGGAAAAAAGTAAATGCAATTCCAGAGAATTTGCTAAAAACTACATTTGCATTCATGTTCTTTGCCTTGCATACACATTATACCGTTACAAGCTTTGCATTTTTCCAGAAGAAGCTAAAACTATTTCAATTGGTCAGAAACGCAAAAGAGGAAGACAAAAAAAGCAAAAAGCAGCTTTGTTTTACCAGAACGATTGTAATTTGAACAATTCAGATAATGAATCCGTATTCGAGCAAGCAGTTGTCGAACGAGAGCCTACTCACGAATCAATAGTCGTTGAGAAAGCATATGTTGCTGAAGCAACAGTCGTTTATGTGGAATGCCAAAGAAATCAACAACTCAGGTGAAAAAACAATAAAAAAATGAATCATTATTTTGCTCTTTATCTAAATTAATTTTTTTGTTAGTCAATTAATTAGTTTTGTCATTTTAATAAATATTTTTGTCACTAAAATTAGTTTATTATGTCTGTGCAAAATTATTAAATAGTCATCACAACAAATATATTTGTCAACCGTTTAGGGCGGTGTAATGTTTCATAGCATTTTATTTTTCATAGCATCTTTTTTTTCATAGCAGACAAATAAATTTTCATAGCATTTGTCGAAAATTTCATAGCATCTATTTTCATAGCACTTATTTTTCATAGCAATTAATTGTAAATTAAAACAAATAAATAAATTACATGACTTAAATTATACAAAAGAATGAATAAAAATTTTGTTAAGCAATTTTCAAATTTTCCATATTGTTTCTGGCTATCAAAAAGATGATTGCTTGGAATATTTAAAAAATATCAGCTTAGTTACAATCAATTAAATTAATTCAATAAACTATAATTAATCATTTATAATCATTTAATTTATTTATCAATAAAAAATCAAAAAAATGTATTATTTACTCAATCAATTATTTTTTTTATTATATTAATTTGTGCTATGAAAAAAATGCTATGAAGAAAAATGCTATGAAAAAAATTGCTATGAAACGATTATGCTATGAAACAATTATGCTATGAAAATAATTTGAGATGCTATGAAAAAAAAAAATGCTATGAAACATTACATGCTATGAAAAGATGCAGCCCCACCGTTTAGTTATTTTGTCAAGAAAATTATTTTTTTATAGTCACATAAAATAGATTAAAAAAGTCACCACTTTTAGTTATTTTTGTCATCGCATAAAAATTAAATTTGTCACTCCCAAAAAATTTAAGTCTTTAAATTTTAATTGAATTTTTTTCCTCTAAATAAAAAGACCTTCGGGTAATTTGCAAGAATCTCTGGGAGGGATAAAATCGAATCAATTTTTTTGTGAATACCAAATCCAGTGCAATAATTTTGATAGTTCTAATTCAATTAAATATTTAAAGGTAACGCCAACTTTGTTTAAAGTGATTGACTCAAAAATATTAGAAAAAGATACTTTTAAAAATTTAATACTTGGAGGAGAAAAATTTCCAATTGATAACAAGATAAAAGATCTGATAATAAATGAAAAAAATGTTTTTAATATTTACGGTTTAACTGAACTTTCTTGCTGGTCTTCATGCCACCGAGTCCAGCTACATGACCTAGAGTAAGCTAGAGAAAATACACAGCCAATTTGTTTAATTTATCTGCTTTTTAGTTACTTTGACGGTGTTCCGATTGGAAGTCCAATGAGTGACACAAAACTTTTTGTTAAAGTAAAAGGTGAATTAATCACAGTACCTTTTTCGGATTTGCAGGGCGAATATGAGCTATTTCATTCAAGTGAAATAAGAAAATGCTATATTAATGGAGTTAATGAAAAAATTATTCAAAGTGGAGATTTAGTTTTATTAAAAAATAGCCAAGTCTTTTTAAAAGGAAGAATTGATCGTCTGGTCAAAATAAATGCTAATTTGGTTGATCTGGACCTGATTGAATCAGTAAAAGTTTTAGTATTGGAAAAAAATAAAATTTTCTGATATCATTTTAGACTTTAAGATCCAAATGGACAAATTTGATTTTTTCAGTCTTTTTACTGAAAGAAAATTATCTAGTCGTGTCTGTTTTTTGCGAATTTAAGTTAAATGAAAAAGATTTAAAGTCAAAAATTGGAATTTTTTTATTAGAAAAGTTTCCTTTTTACTACGAGCCTCGAAAGATAATAGTTCTTGATAAACTCTGCTTGCCAATTACAATTCATGGTACTCACTTCCTCTTCATATTTTAGAGTCCATCAGCTAATTTTTTGTCTGAAAGGAAAACTTGATTATGCAAAGCTTAAGGCCTTGGCAGTCGAAGACGAAAATAATAAAAAAATTCCTTTGGAAAATATAAATGTGTTGACACTTTTAAAAAATTTGTGGAAAGTAATAAATTTTTTGAAAATAATTTATTTATTTAAATTTTATTTTTTTAAATTTGAAGGAAAAATTAGGCTCTGAGCCCGACTGTGAGACAAACTTTATAAAAGCAGGTGGGAATTCGCTGAAAGCATTGATTTTCGCCGAAGAGATCAAGGAACACCTTGAAAAGAGTTCAATTTTTTTAAACAACAATTTGCTTCTGGACACTCTTTTAAATCAAACTTTTGAGCAAGTATTGAAATTGATTGAAAGACCAAATTCTAGCCAGGTGATAAACTTTATGGAACCAAAAAGTAGTAAAAAAATTAAACTGGATTCGGAAAATGTCGATTCAAGATTTTATTTAAATTCAAATATTGTGTGTTGTTTGTCTAAAAGCTTTAGATTTTTAAAAAGTGATCTTGGCAGTGCTAGTAAAAATAACCCCGTTTTGGTGAGTCCAGTTTGGAAAATGGATACGACAAAATGCGTGGATGCAACTCCATTAATTGTTGGAAATGTTTGTGAAAATGGCTTAAAAAATAAGGTATACATTGGTTCTCATTCAGGAAAATTTATTTGTGTGGACGCTTTAAACGGAGTGTTAAAATGGGATTTCGCAGCACTGGACCGTATTGAGTCTTCTTCATGTCTGGATAAAACTGGAAGTTTAGTACTGTTTGGTAAATAAAAAAATATAATTTAAAATTTTTATAAAAAAGCCAAAAGTCACTGTCACATGAAGTTTTTTAAAAATGATAACAAAAAAAATTAATTTTTTGTCATCTAGTTTTTTTAACACTCAAAAACCGGTTTTTTTAACTAAATTAGATTTGCTTTTTAGAATATTTTAAAAAACAATACAAATTGAAAAAATAAATGTTTTTCAGCATTTATTTTAAACTTTCATAAAATTACTGTCTAGTTTTTAAAAAAACCTAAAATTATTTACAAAAGAAAATTTGAATAGAAATTCAAGAAAAAATTAATTATGACTTTGTCTGGTTTCTTGGTCCTTGGTCGTAAAAAAAATTTAAATCGATTTTAAAACCTTTTTCCCTTCAAAAGGGCCACATTTAAATTTTTTGCGTTTGTTACAAGTAAAGCTAAATCTGCTTCCATTACATAGCCTAATTTGGCACTTTTTTTGTAAATTTTGGAGATGAATCAGTTTCAGTGCTTGCTGGAAGTAACTAAAGTAAATGGAATTGTAGGCTGTAGGTTTTTATTTACCATTTCCAACAACTCATCACTCAATGATTTAGTAAGGGGTGTAGAAAAAAAAGTGGCACAAACCAAACTTTCCCAATTTTTTTCAAAATTTAAAATCAGACTGATCCTAGCTTTAAAAAAAAAAAATTATTTCAAAAAGTTGATATTTCGATAAGTTGTTAGTAAAAAATGTACGAAACCATCAAAAAAGATTTGTACAACTTTGTAAAAAGTAACCAAAGCTGAAGTTGTTAGGTGATTCACTGGTCTTGGATACAGAAAACGTTCTGTTTATCGTTGGCTAGATATTCAGATTCAGACTAAAAAATAAAAATAGAAGTCAAATTCCAAAAAATAATAAATGAAAAGCTTTTTTTCAAAGTGTTTCTTACAAAAAAGAGATAATAGATGTTTTACTTTTTTTACGATTTTTAACACTTTTATGCTAAAAAATTGAATTTTACTAAAATTTACGTAAATTTCGGTAAATATTAGTAAATTTTTGGGTTGGTACTAATTTTTTTTAAAAAAATTTGCAAATTGTAATAAAATCTTATTTTTTTTTTAAATAGTCAAAATTCTTCAGTATTTTGGGCACTTATATTTTTACAAAATTTTACGCAAAATATTGAAATTTTACCTTATTCTACGAAAATATGGTAAATTTATCAAAATTAACAATGTTTTACGTAAAAAAGATAAAATACAAAAAAAGGAACGCCATTGTATATTTGACGAAAATATTTGCTCTGTTACAAGTTTTATACAATATCCACCTTTTTATTCCACCTAGTTTTATGATGTCCAAATTTGATGAACTAATCAAAAATTTTAAAATTGCACCCTAGTGAAACTTCTACAAATTAAACATAAATTTTGCCAAAAAATTTTGTATTTTTGTTACAAATAATAGAGTAACGCGACCATAGTTATTAACAATATCCAAGTTTTCAATTTAATTCAAAAATTCAATTTTTTAAAACTTTTATCTTACCTTATTTTGACTATTGTCTTTCATTAATTATTTATTTCAGCAATCTAATACTTCAAAAAATTTTTAATTTTTATTACTCCTGTTTACACAAACTCTTTAAATTTGCTTTTTTTGGTAAAGACTTTAATACTTTAAACAATTTCTTACATCGTTTTTTCACGAAATTATTAACTTTTTCATTTAAAATTATGAAATTTGATTATGCACCTACAATGTTAAAAGAACAACTTAAAACAAGCCATTCAAGAAATTTAAAATGGCATTTGCAGAATTCAGATATATTGGTACAAAATGGTGCTAAATAAAAATTTGGTTAAATGACCTTTTCTTATTTTTTTTCCATAATTAATTAATAATTTACAATAGAGCTGGTTAATTATTTGACAAATTTGATTTATTTTACAAAAAATTTTAAATTTAAATGAAAATATTTAATTTAAATTGAATTTATTTATTTTTTATGCATTATTTTGATTTTATTTAAAAAAACATATTTTATTTTTATTTTAAATAATTAAATAAAAGAAGCGTTAATCAGTCTTGAAAAGCGAAAATTTTTAGAAGTTTTGTCAATCTTAGTTTGTTCTAATACTTCTTCACTTCTTCATTATCTGGGTCTTCAAATGAGTCATATTCAGTATTAGGTTGATCTGAAGCAAAGTTGTTTAAAAGTCACAAATCAAAAGTCAAAGTCATGACTTTGGCTTGAATCAAACTTGTTCGGACTTTCTTTTCATGACTCTTATACATGCCTGATTTAGTGTTTACATTTCTTCTTCAAAATCATTATCATTATCATTGGAGACTCCAGAATGGATATCTGCATTTCTCAAAAGTTCAAGGTCTTGTAAGGTAGCTTTTTTTCGAGACATGGTTTGAAAAAAATTTAAAAATTAAAGGAATAATTTAAATTAGCTTAAATTTTGAATTAAAAGCATTATTAGCTATTTCTTAAGTTTATTTTATAGAAAAGAAAACATTTTTGGGGAGTCCAAAAAACCCTTCTTCGACCTAAACGTAAAAAATTTTTTTTAATGAAAATGAAAAGATTTTGTAACAAAAATTAATCAATTATAATATTTTTTGATTTTAAATATTACAGAAAAAAAAATTCCAAAAATGATTAAATTAAGTGAATAAAAAGAAAAATAAATAACAAAAATGTTTGAAAAAACCCCTCCGGCCTTTGAGGAGAAAACATATTTTTTGATTTAAATTTTATTTGGAAAAGTAGAGTTATGACTTTTCCCCGAAGATTTAATAAATCATATTTTAGTGACTTGACTTTTGTCAAAATCTGAATGTTTTTCAATTAAGTTTTAATTTATTTAGGAAGTTATGACAATTGTTTTTACGTTCTGAATGCTGAGGATGGTTTGTTGCATTGGAAATTAGAGACAGGCGATTTTATCAAGTCATCACCTTGTATCGATTATGAAAAAGGATATGCCTATTTTGGTTCCTACGATAAACAGATCTATTGTGTTAACATCCAAGTATGATTTAATTGAATTTTTATTTGATGTCAGAATCTTTTCACTATCTGAAAATTTTGAGACTTATTTGATTTGAAATTTAAAAATTTTTTTTATCGATATAAAAAATATTGATAAAAATTATAAAAAATAATAAATTCTTTTAACTATTATAGAATTTCTTCCCCTTTGCTTGGATTATCTTAGTGTCTCAAGTCATAAACCGGATGGAGTAGAAAAACACATATAAAAGGTAAAAAAAAACATATAAAAAGAGACAAAACAAAAATACTATATTTTTTTATTAAAATGTGAATCAACACATAAACTTTTTTTTTCAAACTGAGAATAAAACATAAAACTTTTATTTAAAAATTTTTTATTCAATTATAAAAAGAGAAAAACACATAAAAGTAAAGTAGTTGAGTCGACGATACTTAATATAGCTCTGAAGTTGTGTTAACTTAGGCATCGACTTTTTATTTCTATGCTCAAGAATAAGTTCTTGATATATACCATATGGTTTTGATATATTTCTATAAATAAAATTTTTCCATTTTATGTTTTTTTATCTTTTTAATTTATCTAAAAAAATATTTTATGTTTATTCCCTTTTTTGCAATGAAAAAAAATATATATGTTTTTTTTTACTCCATCCTCATTAAACTTAGTAATTTCGAGTTTAAATAACTTTTGTTTGATTTTTTTAAAATTAAATTAAAAATTTTCTCTGCAATTCTTTGCATTTTTTTACTTAATAATTATTTTCAGTTAAAATAAACCAGAAAGTTATTCATTATGGTTCAAAAAGATCATAGTAGAGCAATACCCAAGTAATCTAGCAACAAATTAAAAAAAAAATTTTTTTACTAAATTTTACTGTCACGGTGCCACTGTTCATTAGTATATTCAATATTATTGTTATTTCATTTTGGAAGAAAAAACAAATTAGATAATGCAGAGTTCTTTAAAAGTCCAAGTCTTAAAAATAAAAGTCAAGTCCGGACTTTTAATTTTTCAAAAGTCCAAGACTACAGACAAATACCAGAAAAATTTGCCGGCAATTCTGAAGTTTTTGATATTTTTTTTTTTAGGTTTTTTATTCTAAAATATGCAAAAAATTTTCAAAGTTACTAGTTTTCATGTATTTTTAATGAAAACTAATGTTAAGTTTAATTTGAAAAAAAAAAATCAAAAGTTTGGACTTGGACTTGAGACTTGTGACTTTTAATCCTCAGCAAAATCCACTATGCTAAAATAAATAGAATTAAATTTATGTGAAATTTGAAAAATTTATAAGAATGTCTGAAATAAACAGTCACGTTAACTTCAGCTTGTTGAATTCATAGAAATAATTTTTGATTTCTTTAAAAAAATTTAAAAATTTTTGGAAATTTTTTTTTGTTCTCTTTCTACCCAATTTCACGAAACTCACATTTTAATTTCATTTGTTTATTTGTGCCGAGCAAAAGCTCTTTCAGATTAAAAATAAAATTGAAAAAACAAAATCAAAATAGAATAAAAAAATTAAAAATTTCAAGTTAAATCAATTAAAATAAAATATAGAAATAAATTATAAGATAAATTGAAATGAGTATTAATCCACTAAATTAAAAAATTTATTTGTTTAATTTAAAAATTGAATTCAAAATAAATTGAAGGTTCAAAAATCTGGCCAAAATTTTATTCCTAGTATTTTCTACTATTTTATTTAAAGCAACTGAACTAATTAATTCCAATAATAAATTAATTAATGCTCTCGTTTTCTATTACCTTTATTAATAATTATATAATAAAATAACTAAAATATCAATTTCAAGCAGCTTTTCAAAAGACATTAATATAAATTTTAGTTTTCTGAAAAACTTAACTTTTCTTCTTTCAAAAAAAAAAAAGCCTTCAAATATTAAAATTATTTATTTTATTTAAAACAGAAAAAAGCAATCGCTTGGAAAAAAAATTTAGATAATAGTAGCATTTTTTCAGGACCAACTTGTGATAGCCAAAAAAGTGTTTACGTTTCAACTCTAGCCGGAAATTTGTTTTCTCTTGATAAAGACAATGGACAAGTCGATTGGGTTTATTCACTTGATAAAGCAACATTCACATCTCCAATAATTGATACAAAGAACTGCCTAATTTTGCTAGGCACCTGTGGTGGAACATTTTATTGTATTGGTCTTAACGGAAATCTGGTATTATTTTGAGATTTTTTATTTGGTAGCTAAATATTTTCATTCATTTAAAAAAAATTTAAAACTTTCACTTGGAAAATGATTAAGCTGCAATTTTTATTTAAGTCAATTTATTGATATTGAATTAAGCAATGGAAATTTGAGGTAGAAAAGCCGATTTTCAGTAATGCTTGTCTCGTAGATGATTCAGTTCTTTTTGGGTGCCATGACCACTTTTTTTACTGTCTAAACATAAAAGATGGAGCTTTAAAATGGAAATTTTTTTGCGAAAATGAAATTTACTCAAGTCCATTTTATGATCAAACATCAAAATTTGTAATGTGTATTAATTGTGATGGTAAAATGTTTCTATTTGACAAAGATGGTATGGTTCAATACAAAAAAACAATTTTTAATAATAAAAATAGCTGCTATAGCTCGCCATTAATCTGGAAAAACAAAATTTACATCGGATCAAGAGATAATTATTTGCATTGCTTTGATCTGTATGAAAATTACTGATTTTTAGTTTTTCTGAATAATCAGTATAAAAGATGATCGTTTTGAACTAAAATTTTGAATTGACTTTTTTAATTTCAGAATGAAAAATTTAAATAATTTAAAGATGCATTTCTTTTGACTTTACTTTTGTTTATGAAGACAAATTTTTAAAAATTAAACTAAAATTTACACCCAAAACCTAGTTTTTATAAAATAAAATAATTAATTAAATATTTTATTTAATTTTCTTTCAAATTTTATTTTAGTCATGGCTCTTGAAACCAAAAGCTGAGTAGGTATATTATTAAGCATTGGATTTGGCGCTTAACCTGATTTTAGCGTTTTGAATTTAAGAACAAGTTGAGAAAAGATATTTCCTTTTTTTAAAGACTAAAATTAAATGATAAAAAATTCCACAAAAAAATTGGTAAATTCTTTTTTGAATCAACAAAATCAAAAATTAAATGCTGCATATTGATTTTTTATTTTTTGTCTTATAAGAACAAAAAAAATTTATTTTAGAAAAAAAAGTATTATTAAGTTTCAGAAATTCAAAACTTGAGTGCTATCTGAATTCCTAATTTTTGACTTGATATTCGTAAGCTACGTCCTTTGAAACCCTAGATTTCTTTTTTTTTTGGGGGGGGCAAAAAAATTGTACCTAGGGGTTTAAAAATAAATTATTCTTTAAAAAGTTGTAGTTCTTTCAGACATGAACGGGGTGCCCGGTGTGATGCAGTTCGAGTCGAACTTTTCCCATTGAATTAAATTTAAATTTAAAATTTTTGCTAGCTTTTCTAATTTGAATAACATTGATAAACATTTCAATTATTTCTATAACATAATCTGAAAATTTTTCATCTTTTCTAATGATTATTGTGGCGCTAGCAACTTTTAATACAATGTTTTAAAGTTTTTTTTTTAGAGTTTTGAATTTAGAATTTGATACTTGTCTTAAGAAAAAAATCTCGAATTTTTAATTTTTCAATTTTTGCTAAAAAAAAAGAGAGAGGTAGAAAAAAACATAAATATAGAGAATGATACATAAACTTTATTTAACTATATAAAAAAGATAAAATCACATAAATTGTTAAAAAAATCAGAAAATTTTTTTCAAATAAAAATGATAAAAACATATTAATTGCTAAATCTTTTTCGAACCATTTTCCTGCTTTTCTTTTTCTTGAACTTGACTTATTTACAATTTTTTACCGATTAGATAGGATATCGTACCTTCATTACATGTCCATCAATAGTGTCGTTGCATAATTGGCAATTGTTTTTGTTACTCTTCGAGTTAACTGTTTTTGGGTATCGCTTGAAAAAAAACTCCAGTTCGACTTCGTAGTTTAATTTTGCCATTTAAACCCATTCAATTTTTTTTTCATTTTTAATTAAACTTCAAAATATTTTATGTTTTTCTCTCTTTTTTTTTCAAGTCAAGTAAAAGTCAATTTTTTTGGAAATCAGCTAAACTTTATGTTTTTTAATTTACCAGTTTTCAAAAATAAAAAATCTCACTTTATTTTATGTGATTTTTTTAGATTCTCTTTTTTTATGTCTCTCTCTAAAAAAAGACTTTTGATTTTTAATTATTTTATTTAGATCAAAAAAATCGAATTTCATAAATTTTCCTCTATTGATCAACTGTGAAGTGTAATACAAGTAAAATCAAAATAAGAAAACTATAGAATATGGAATTTTTTCTTCAACTCAATGATCAATTGCCAGTCGGTCTTGGACATTTCTTCTCGGAAATAATTTTTGACAGCGTCGATGGACTCGCGCGAAATCTTGCTAACCAGTTGATCGGTAATCAAAAAGTGTCTTCCGAGCAATTTCGGTGCACCACCGGTCGTGTTCTCAATTTTGATGCAGACCTCTTGACCCAGCTTAGCAATGTCCATATTTTTGTGGTTAAATTCAATGCTTGTCACTCTTCCCAAGTCGACAAAAAGCTAAATTTTTTAAATTATTTAAATAAATTTTCATTATAAAAATAAAAATAATTAAAAAATTTTCTCACTTCTTTTCCTTCACGTTCCTGAGTGGTATCTTCGCAAATGGCACATATTGGACTTCCTATTTTGATAAAACCAGCTTCTACTTTGACTCCGCAAATGATGGGATCTCTGGTATTGAAGACAAATTGAGGCAGGATCTTCGCTCTGAAAGGAAAAACAGCTACATCTTTGAATTCTTCGCGTTTTTGTCTCTTTAGCTCGTCCCTGTAGCCGATAAACTTATCGAACAGGTGATATATAATGTCAGCAGTGAAAACTTTAACTCCCAAATTATCAGCCAAATCTTGTGCATCCTTTTCAACTTTGACATCAAAAGCCAAGATTACGGCATACTGTGGATCTTTTTCCAGCATAATTGACGCAATGGACACATCTTTTTTGTGCACAGGACCAATGCTGATGCCAGCGTAGGGAATTTTGGAAGTGCGCAAAAATTCCAAAAGTGCTTCCAAGCTGCCCAAAGTCGAGGCCTGAACAAACACGCCAGTGTCAGACAGCCTAATCGAGCTCAAAGCTTGTCTCAACATTTTCTGCAGCTCGCTCTTGTAAAATTCTATTTCATCTTCCTTGTTGGCCACAAACATGGGCAAACCAGGCATGGCTTTTTCTAGCTCCTTGGCCGCTATTTTGACGCCCTGAGCTCCGTCCACTTCTTTATGATTTTTGTAGTTGTTTTTGACTCTAAGATCTTTGTTGGGCTGAGGAAGAAGCAGACCTCTGATCTGAGTGACGATCGGACCCTCTTGGCCCGGAACGATTATGGTGTCGCACAGCTTCAACTTTCCATTTACAAGACACACGTCTATGGTGGTGCCAAGGCCTGGTATAGCTTTTACTTCCATCACTGTGCACTGCAATTCTTTTGAGTACGAAACTCGTTTGGCCAAAATGGTTTGAGAAAATTTGGTAATGAGAGCCATTAGGTTTCCAATGCCATCACTTGTATGTGCCGAAGTTGGTACAAGTGAAATGTAATTTTTGGAATCAGGGTTGTTGTAGTACAGTGCTGCGTTTAAGCCTTGTTCAGCCAGTTGAACAATGATCTCACTGGAGCGCTTTTCAAATTCTCTTTTGGTGTTGTCCGGCTGACCATCGAGCACCTTGACTATGTCAACCGAGGGATTTGTCTTCCACTCAAAGAGACGATCTATTTTGTTCAATGCGACCAAAAACGGGGTCTTTTTTTCCTTTAAAATGTTAAGAGATTCAATGGTCTGAGGTTCCAGGCCGTGCATTATGTCAATGACCAGAATGGCAATGTCGCACAGAGATGAGCCTCTGGAGCGGAGAGATTTGAAGGACTCGTGACCTGGCGTGTCTATGATCAAAAAGCCTGGAATTTTAATCAGATTGTTGTAGACCTCACGGCACATTTTGGTTCGTTCCTGAATGGTTTCCAAAGGAACATTGGTTGCACCAATTTGCTGGGTTATGCCACCTGCTTCGTCTTCTTGAACACGACTGCGACGAAGATTGTCCAATATTTTTGTTTTGCCAGTGTCTACATGACCAAGCACACAAATAACTGGTGAGCGCAAATTATCCACACTTCGATGCTTTTCCGCTTCTTCATGTTTTTTCTAAAATTTTGAAAAATTAACAAAAATAATTTTATTTTTACTATTACCGAGAGAAAAAAAAAATGGAATTTTTTTAAACAGCTTAAGCCCAAACTGGGCTTTAAAAACACATTTTTAAATTCAGCTCTAATTATGGGAAAAAAATTAAATTTATTACAAAAAATGATTTTATTTAAAGTTAACTATGCTTATTAGTTGAAGCTTGATTGAAAAAAAAAAATTAATGATATTAAAATACTAAAAAGTCCTAAAATTTAATTGGGACTTCAAGTTTAATTTATTTTTGGAATTAAATGTTAATATAATTGAAATGTAACAATAAACTAAATGAAAAATTAACTTTTAAATTGAAGAGAAAAACAATTTGAAAAAAAAAATTGCTTCAATTTTTTGTGACACAAAAAAAGACTTAAAATCCGCGGGTTTTCTAGTGTTAAAAAACAGCAAAAAACGTAATTGCTTTAACGCGTTAAAACGGACTATAAAAAAGGACTATAAACGCAACTAAAAAATATATACAATCTTGAAAATGCATACAATCATTATTATAGACTTTTAATAAACTAAATAATCAAAATTTAATTATTTTTAATTTCAAGAATTTTCTCATTTTTAAAATTATTCCATTTTTTTGCATTTATAGTCCTTTTTCTTCCGTTTAAACAGGTTAAAAAATCACTTTTTTTACTATTTTTTAATTTATTATTTTCTTTCGGGTTAATATTGTAATTAAGAATTCCTTTTTTTGGGTCTCCCACTCAACATCACTTTGCTCTGGTGTGTATCAAAACATAGAATTTTATAAAACATAGAAATTATCTTACCTGCAAAAACATAGAATATTTTTAATAATACAGAAAATTGATAAGCTAATTGATTTTTTGATTAATAACTCTTTTTTCTTTTTTTTTAATCTTTTTTAAAAAAAAACTTTCCAAGTTTAATTCATATTCGTACAAAATTCCTTGAATTTTTCTATGTTTCTTTATCAATTTAATTTAATTCTTCGTTTTTATTTTTCTATGTTTTAATTTTCTTCATTTTTTCACCTTTATGTTTTTTTATTTTTCTTTGTTTTGATTCATTCCCCTTCAGTTGGTGACCATAACTGGTCACTATTTGGTAACTAAGGAAATAAGTGACCAATTTTGGTCACATTTAAAGGAGACTGATAACCAAATTATTTCAAAAAAGAGCAAAGTCAAATTTTTCAGATTTTTCATTTGAATCAAATAATAAAAATAAAAAGATATTGTAATTTTAAACATAGCTAAAATAATTAGAGAATTTGAATATTTCTGATGTAAAAAAAAATGAGTTGATTGAATCAATAGAAAATGAACAAACAAAGTACATCGAAGATTCTATTTCAAGATGACATTGACAAGATGGTTGGGTGGTCGAAACGATGGAGTGTGGAATTTAATGAATCTAAGTGTAAAGTAATGTATATTGGCAACTCAAAGATTGCTAGGCAAGAAATCTCAATGTTAAATGCGAATAATTTCAGAGTTGAATTAGCGGAGACTACTACTGAGCGCGATCTTGGTGTAATAGTGAACAACAAACTCAAATGGAATGATCAAATTGATAGCTTCGTTAAAAAAGCTAACAACATGCTTGGTATTCTCAAGAAAACATTTGTGTATTGGGATGCTCAATTGTTTTTGCAGCTTTACAAAACATATGTTAAACCGCATCTAGAATACTGTACACCTGCCTGGAATCCTTATTTAAAGAAGGATATATTTAGACTTGAACAAGTACAAAGACGAGCAACGAAGCTTGTTCCACAAATAAAAAGTTTGAATTATGAGTCAAGACTAGCTAATTTGGGATAAGAAACTCTAAAAGAAAGGCGAGAGCGTGGAGATCTGATTCAATTTTATAAAATTCACAGCAAATTCAATCATGTCAATTGGTATTACGATGCGCAACTTATGAGTTCAGTGAATAATGAAAGACCAAGTGGAGGAGTAAGGGGAAAGCATCGCATTTGCTCGCAGCTAACAAAGTGTGAAGCAAGGCGAAACTTTCTATCAAACCGAGTAGACTTTACCGTAGAATATTAACTATTTGTATTATTCTATTTTATGTGATTTTTGTGGTAAAAACATGTTAATTTTCATGTTTTTTGCTTTAATAAATTTTAAGATCAATTAACAATTTAACTTGGTATTTAACTTAAATTTAACTTTATCTTTATTAGTCCAAAACAATTGAATTTGATGGCTGCAAATTTTGTTATCTTTTACTAAGCATGAAATGCCATGGGTAGATTTTTCAATGAAAAAATAGTGAAAAATTAAATTATTAATGAATTGTTTTGTTTAATTTTTGTAAATTAAAATTTTTATATAAAAATAAATTTTTGTTGTAAAAAGATTTAAGCTTTGCCAATTAACTTTTGGTAAAATAATAAAAATTGGTTATTTTGACTTTTTTTGAATTTTTAAAATGTCTGGTCAAAATAAAATGGAAAATTTTACTATTTGCCAATTGACATTGAAATTTACAACCTTAAAGTTAGAACTTTTTCAATTCGCATATTTTCTAACTAAATTCTGCAAAATAAAAAATTAATCACTAAAATACAGAATCCCGCATAGGTCAAATTGCGGAATAAAACTGAATAATTCAGTATTCCACATTCAGTGTTTTAGGAACATCTGAATTTATATGTCAAATAATTAGAAAAATGTGTATTAAAAAAAAAGGTAAGTAAAACTTGGCTAAACCCAGTGTTTTTTTGCTTTTTCAATTTCATTAGAACCTCTGGTCTTATATCAAAAAAATCTTTTCAACTTTTTCAATTTTGGTGAAAATATCAGGACTTGTTTGAGGGGAATACAAAAAAAAATTTACATGCAAACGTATGCGAACTCGTTCCATCGGAGGCAAGCTCATGTCTTCACCTTCGCTTTCACTTTCTTCTTCGCTCTCATCACTTTCGTCCTCGGACACTGCGGAATCTTCGGTTTCTGCTGACTTTTTGTGAGATTCAGTGGCAGCTGAAGAAACGCCCGAAGTTGAGCTGGCTGTTGTTTTTTTGGATGCTGTTGAAACATTTGTTTTGTTTTGTTCAATTTCTTCCTCTTCTTCAGAGTCATCCCAATTGTCCTTTATTTTTTCCTCTTTTTCTTCTTTGACCTCTTGGGCTTTTTCCGCCAAGTTCTCTTTTTGTTCCTGCTCGTGCTCTGTCTCCTTTAGATGAGATTGCTTTTTCTTTGGCTTTTCAAATCTGGGTTTAGCCGGCTTTTCTTCGATTTCAGCAGCCTCGGCAGCCGGTATCCTAGCACCCAAAGCTTGCAGCTGAAGTAAAGCTCGCTGCTTTGCCTCTTTCTGTCCTTTTGATTCATATTTTCCCTCTTGTTTCAAACGAGCTATTCTGTCTTTTTCCTTTTGCTTTTTCTTTTCCTTTCTCTCCTTTTCTAGTCTTTCTTGTTCCAAACGTTTTTGCTTTGCTTCTTCCTCTCTTCGTTGCTTTTCTTCTTCTTCACGTTCCATCTCCTTTTCTTTTTCTTTGGCCTTTGCCAAGGCTTCTTTCAGTGCTGATACACCGGCAGCAGGCTTTTTCTTTCCTTTTTCTCCTTTTTTCGCTTTAGACGGTTCCTTAGTCTCAGGCTCTTTTTTTGCTTCAGCTTCTGGCGTTGGCGGAACAACTGGAATGGCTTCTTCATTTTTGTCTGATTTTATTTCCTCTTTTTTTTCTGCCTGCTTGGTCTCTCCATTTTTTTCGACTTTGGGTGCACTGGGCTTCTGAGCTGGCTTTTTCTTGGGCTTTTTTTCCTCTTTTTTAGGCTTCTGCTCAGCTTCTTGCTCTTCGCCATCTTCTTGGTCAGCTTTTGGAGCTTTTTTTTTCGATTTTTTTCCAGATTTTTTGCGCTCTTCTTCTTCCGCAAACTCTCGCTCCATTTGCTATTGGAAACAAAAATGTTTATTCATTAAAAAAAATCAATTGATCAGCCAGGAACTTACAGCTAACAATTCCTCATTATCTTGATCATCCATTTTCAACTCAGTGTTAATCTAGCCTTTACTATTGCTTTCCAAGCAAATTTAATTGATTCTACCTCGTGATAATTTTTTTTTTTTATTGAATAAAATTTTTGAAAATGAGGGAATTTGGTGATATCTTTATAAAGTTTTAAGATAATTTAATTTCAATTATGAAAAAAAAATTAGCAATCTCTAATTTTAATATCTTTAATAAATGGTTTCCAAAGCAAAGCATATACCAGTCTTTTGATATCAACTTTTGAGCTATTACAATTATACCAAGTAATTTCGATCTGAAGAGAAATTTTAAATTTCCATATGGCATATATTGCTAATACATATGAGCTTAGATTTTAGGGTCGTTTAGAGCTTTGAATTTCAAATTATTTTTTAATAATTTCAATTGCATTGTGCTAATTTTGCACAAAATATTATTCGAAAAAATAGTCTCAAATTTTATTTGAATAAAATACGAATTTCCTAACAAAATTTAAATGAATTTAAATCACTAATTTCAGCTACAGTCATAGCCATTCGCACAGTATTGACCTGAACGTTCATGAAAGATTACGTTCATAATTTTCACGATTTTTCATTTTCTTTTACAACTTCTCAGATTTAAAAATAAAATGTTTTAAATATTTTAAAAAATTTTTAAAACAAACAGATTTTAAAATATTCATTTTTTAATTTAAGAATACACAGCAGTGATTTGAAATGAAGATTTACATAAATTTTTCCAAACTAACCATATTTTACGAAAAATAAAGTTACTTTTAAAAAATGTAAATTTTCAAAAATTATTTTATTTATTTATTCATTCATTCAATTAACGCCTTAGAGGCGATGTTAAAAACAAAAAAAAAAAGAAAAAAATTAATAAAATTGATAAAAACAAGACAAAAAAAAGAAGTTTTATGGATATTATAATTTTAATTTTTACAAAAATTACAGTACAAAACGTAAAAATTTTATAATTTTTTTTCTAATTGTGCGAAAAAGGTACAGTAAAGAGTACAATATTGTACAAATTTGTACAAACGAATTCCAATCTCTGCAAAAACTCTGCAATTTTCTGTAAAATTCACACCATCAAAAAATATTCGATTAAACTATGCAATAAATTGCAGAGTTTTTGCAGAGCTTGGAATTCGTTTGTACAAATTTGTACAATATTGTACTCTTTACAGAACCATTTCTGCACAATTAGAAAAAAAATTATAAAATTTTTACGTTTTGTACTGTAATTTTTGTAGTAAAATTTCACATTGCCGTATTTTTGTATCTCCTCCGCGATTTACCCCAAAACCCCTAATTTTTTTGCATATTCGAAAACTAGGCAAAATTTTGAACAAATTGACTCTTAACAAAATGAATCTTTTGAGATGCCAAAAAAAATCTAGACGTGTTTCAAACTTTTGCTCGAATCTCGGCATTACTTCCTCTAAAAATTAAAAAAGGTAATTTGAGATTTTTATTGAAAAATTTATATCTATTTGAATATTTTAAATTTTTTAATTTTTTTTACTCTATATAATTTTTTAAGTTTTTACGTTTTGTACTGTAATTTTTGTACTAAAATTTCACATTGCCATTTTAGCTTAAATGCTTATGAATTATGTGTTTTTTCCTTTTAATTTAGTTGATTTTTATTCTCGTTTTCTCATTTTTTGATTCCTTTCTTCATTATCACGATTTAGGAGTCCATTCAAGTCAAGTCGAGTCACGAGTTTCAAAGCTAAAACGAATCACAGTATAAATTTTTTTTTTCTTTTTTCCTTTTTTATTCTAATAAGACTCTTTAATTTTTAGGTTAAGTATGGGAATTAATACCTCTAAATCCAGATGATCAAAATTTAAGTATTCTAATATCTTCTTGATGCAAGATTTGTTACTTAATTTTTTTGTTTTGTGTTCATATCCACCTATTTCTTCCAGTATTTTTTTTGTTAGTTCATTATACTCAAGTCTTTTTAAGAATCCTAATTTTTCTTTCATCAGCTTCTGTTCCATTTTTTCAAGCCCAAGGGCCAACAATTTGCGATTAATTGCACTATTTTTCGTAAAATAAATTCAATATAGGAAAAATAATGAAAATTCTTCTTCATTTCAAATGTCTGTATTTCAAATGAATGACTGCACGACAAGCAAACTCAATCAAAAGATTTGCGACACTTATGGATAAATTCACCAGACTCACAAATTGTACATAAACTGAATTTTAACATTTTTTTTTTAATATATATAATTTTATATTCAATTTTACGTAGCAACTGGGTTTAAACGAACCTAGGGACCCCCCTAAATTTTATTTTTAATAAATAATTAATAAAACTTATCCAAAGTGTTTTTTTTCTTTTGTTCACCTCGATGTTCTTTTAGCTACTAAATAATAAAATTATCTAAGAAAATAATTTGCAGCAAAAAATAAATGTCAAGAAAATTAATAGCATTTAATTTTGAAATTTGAGAAACATACTTTAAAAATTATTTTTTACTATTTCACGATTTTTTTTAAGTCAAAAGTTTTTAATAAGTATCCATTTTCTGACTTTAAGCAACTAAAGGAGTCTTGGACAATATTTTTGGATGAAGTTGAATAAAACATAAAAAATGTTAATAAAAAATATAAAAATAGAACGTCACATAAAGAAAATTTTATTTTCAAAATCTGTGAATAAAAACAAATCAATTTTTAGTTCCAGTGAATAAATCATAAAAAAAAATTACAATATTTTTTAAAATTTTACAAAAGAGTTACAAAAACATATAAAAATTTGAAAAAAAAAAAAGGTTCAAGTCAGTCTTTCTTATACCAGGGACCAGCTTTTCTTTTTTTTGAACTAGATTTACTACTAAATTTTTTATTTTTAATACCTGGAAAATCTATATTATCTAAAAAACAGCACCCTATTAAATGTATACAAACTGCTGCATCTAAAAAAACGCTACATGTACAATTAACTCAAAAAAATTATTTATGTTTTAGTCACTGTTTTAAAAAAAATAAAAGATAGTATATGTTTTAGTAACTGAAAATATAAATTATTTCAAATTTTATGTTTCAATTCTCTCTTTAGCAAAATTAAAAATAGTTTTTTTTGTTTATGTTTTATTCAACTCCCTCCAATATTTTTAATCCATCAGCCAAATTTTAGACCAAAAATTGATGAATAGGAATTTTAAATTCATAATTTATTCACTTTATTTTTAAAATAAAATTTACAATTTTGAAAGATAACATAATTTGAGATCAATTTGAAGTCGCAAAAAAAACATTAGATGTAAATTATATATTAAAAATAAAGTCTACAAATTATGAAGTTAAAATTTTTATTCATCAATATTTGGTTTAAAATGAGGCTGATGGATTAAAAATATTGTCAAAGACTCCTTTGGTTGCTGCTAAAAGTGTTGTAAGTTTGATTGGAAACACTTTGAGCAATTATTAACACCAAGTTCCATGCTCAGAATGCCAAGCATTTAGTCAAAATTTAATTAATGATAAACAGGAACGAAAACAAAAAAATAATTTTTTTGTATGATTAAATTATTTTATTTCAAATGGAATGATGACCAGTTTCCGCATGTCTCTTCTTCAGCCTAAAATTGAAACTAAATTCAAATATTTATGATTAAAATAAAATAATACATAATAAATAAATAAATTAATTAACATTTAGAAAATTCAAGCAAATGAAAAAATAATAGATACAACAAAGATCAAAATAAATTAAAAACAAAAAATGAAAATTAGGAATGAAATCATTAATAAGATCAATTTAAGTTTCAAAAATAAGTTAATTAATGTAGTCATCTATTTTATCTTCAATAACATAAAATTTAAAATGGATTGAAGGATCATGACCCTTTAAATTAAAATTTGTTGATACAGATGTTGTTTTTACATATTGGATAAAATTATTTGTATCAAGAATTTTTGTCCATTCTTTTATTTTTTGACAAATTAATGAAAGTATCAAGTGTTCCGTCAAATAAAAAAAAATTTCTAAAAAATGAATCCAGAATTTATTTTAAAACTTTTAAAAAAAAAGAAAATTTGACCAAAAATTTAAGAAAAAAAAATCTCTCTGCCCATTTTACTTTCTTGTATTAACGGTAGAGCCTTTAAGCCTTCTATTATTTTTCTTCAATTTACTTTGATAATAAACTAAATATAAATCGAAAAATTGTTTTTAATTAAAGTTTACTTAACATTACGCTATTAAATGTACAAAATATTTTTGTTACATTATAAGGTGACTTGTGTTAACAGATATTTTTTAAAAAAATTTTATTAATTTTCAGAATATCTGAATTTCGATAAGTCAAAGATAATTTTGAGAAAGTAGTAGTAGTAGTAGTTGGATGACTTCACTAAGAGAACCTGATTCCTATGAGCAGCCTGTTCTCTGGTCGTCAATCCTCTTCTTGAAAGAATTGACACTCAGTGCGTCAATGACTGAATCGGGTAGCTTGTTCCACATTCGTGCCACCCTGTTGCGGAAAGCTTTACGTCTGATTAGACAGTACTTCACTAGCTCTGGTCTGATGTGCCCTCGGTGTCCGCTTCTTGGCGGTCCAACTTGTAGAGAGGAGCGCCATTCGACAGTGTCCAGTCCTTTGAGAATTTTGAACATTTCTATCAAATCACTCCTGGCTCTCCTCTCCTCCAGCGTTGTCAACTCCAGTTTAAGGCACCTGTCTTCGTATTTCATGTCGCGGAGTTGAGTTGGGACTTTGGTGGCACGGCACTGAACTTTTTCCAGTGTGTTGATTTCACCGAGAAGGTGTGGTCTCCATGCTTGGATTGCATACTCGAGATGCGGTCTTTAAAAAAAACTAACATTTAACTATACAATAATATAAGAAGAAAAATCAAATACTTAAGGTTCGCGCGTAGCAAAACTACCGCACTATCTGAACTTCGAAGAACCGACTTTAAATTATTAATCTGCATACTTGAAAACATTGAAAAACAAGTTTTTTTGGGGGAGTAAAAGATTAAAAAAAATCCAAATTCATCCCCTCAAAGATTAAAAAAAATAAAAAGTATCTTGTCTTCAAGCCCTAATATCTCATGTTCTAATATGCATATCCTAATACTATTGCACCAATTCTGATAGGGAATTATCTCTTCTACAAAATGGTGTACTGATTGAGATACCATGCCCTTAATTTACCAAGATCTTGGTCAAAAAATGGTAAAATTTTGGGTTTTTTTCGGTATTTTTGGCAATGTGAAATTTTACTACAAAAATTACAGTACAAAACGTAAAAACTTTATAATTTTTTTTCTAATTGTGCGAAAAAGGTTCAGTAAAGAGTACAATATTGTACAAATTTGTACAAACGAATTCCAATCTCTGCAAAAACTCTGCAATTTTCTGTAAAATTCACACCATCAAAAAATATTCGATTAAACTATGCAATAAATTGCAGAGTTTTTGCAGAGCTTGGAATTCGTTTGTACAAATTTGTACAATATTGTACTCTTTACAGAACCATTTCTGCACAATTAGAAAAAAAATTATAAAATTTTTACGTTTTGTACTGTAATTTTTGTAGTAAAATTTCACATTGCCGTATTTTTGTATCTCCTCCGCGATTTAACCCAAAACCCCTAATTTTTTTGCATATTCGAAAACTAGGCAAAATTTTGAACAAATTGACTCTTAACAAAATGAATCTTTTGAGATCCCAAAAAAAATCTAGACGTGTTTCAAACTTTTGCTCGAATCTCGGCATTACTTCCTCTAAAAATTAAAAAAGGTAATTTGAGATTTTTATTGAAAAATTTATATCTATTTGAATATTTTAAATTTTTTAATTTTTTTTACTCTATAAAACAATTATTTGTCGGTAAGCATTAGAAGACAGTCTAACTTAAATCAATGAAGTATTACGAAATCTTGCACTAAATAATGTAATCCTTCATTTTCTTACACACAATTACTGGTGTGATATTTTGGAAGTTTTCAATATTTATCGCAAAATATCTTACCCTTTCGTCAGATTTACTTTTATTTTCTACAAAAGTTTTTGTTCGGCAATTTTTTTAATAATTTAAATGTTTATTTTTTTATCTTTTATAAAGATAGGATTTTTATTTTTTGAGAAAACATATGCAGCAGCAGACTAAATTTCCAATAACCAACAATACGGCAAACAAAATATAGACAATATTGAGAGTCCAAAAAGAAAAATTGAAAACTGTTTGATTGCAATAGGTGCTAGTGTTTAAGCTATTTTCACTTTGGACTTGATTATGTATTGGATAAATCCAAGCATTACCTTTTTAAAGCTTAGATCAAATTTTGAAAAATTAAAAAAAAATTACCAGTGAAAAACCAAGCTATGTTAAAAACTTCAACCACCAGGAAAGGTAACAATAGAAAAAATATAAAAAGTAACTTTTCAGCAAAAGATCTGCGTCTAAATGTACGAAACAGTAAATATGTGACCAAAAATGCTGCCATTATATCTGCCAATATATTTGAGCTTCCTGCGACTATTAGCCATATTGGAATCAAAAAATTGATGGGACACTCGCCCAAATAAACTGTTCCTTAAAAATCAAATTAAATCTTTTAATGATAAATTTTACTTCTTGTTCATTTTTAACACTAGAAGACCTGAGAAGTTTTTAAGCCTTTTTTCTCTGTTAAAAGATAAATTAAATTAAATCCCAACAAAAAAGTAGGGGAAAAAGCTTTTGACGAATAAAAAAAATTATCTATAGAATAAAAAAAAATTCTTTATATTATAAACAAAATTTTATTTATTTTAGTATAAAAATCAAATTATTATAGCATAAAAAGTCAATTAAATTTGAACTATAGAATAAAAATATATCTCTGAGAATACTTTCATACATTAAAGAATAAAAAAAATAACAAAAGGATTCAAAATATCTATCAAATTCTAAAGCGGTTCTTACCTTAGGTGGACGACCTAGTTTCTTTTTTTGCTTGTTTATTTAAATCAGCTACCTCATCGTCAACTTTCCTTTTTCTTGGACGTCCACGACCTCTTTTTCCTTTAGCCCCATTTTCAGCACTCGCTGGCAATTTGAAGTTGATGATCAATTCTAAATATCATTTCAATTCAAAAAGTTTATCTTAAGATATTAAAAAAAATCTTTGATTTAATTATTAAAATAATTTTAATGTAACATGATTAACATGCTATGTAGATTTAAAAAACAAAAAAATTTTGAAAAAATATTTTCTCAATCCATTGTTAAAATTATCGATTTTTAATTTATTTTTGTGATTTTTTTTCAAGTTTATTTTCATTTTATTACTTATTTTGAATTTATTTTTTGAATTTCATTTTTAAATTTCATTTTGAATGTTAGATACAAATACTTTTGCAATAAAAAATTCAAATAAACTTTACAAAAATCAGGTAATACATTTAAATATAAAAATCGATTTTAACAATGGATTGAGAAAATATTTTTTCAAAATTTTTTTGTTTTTTAAATCTACATAGCATGTTAATCATGTTACATTAAAATTATTGTAATTAAATCAACGATTTTTTTAATATCTTAAGATAAACTTTTTGAATTGAAATGATATTTTGAATTGATCATCAACTTCAAGATGCCCACTCGCTGGGGGGGGGGGGTCCACAACATCAATATGAGGCTCAACAAGTTTCAAGTTCAGTATTATTGGTAAATACCTTAACTTTATTCCATTCTTACTTTTTTTTTGGTATTTTTAATTTTTCTTAGTAATTTTAGAAAAAATGATAGCATAACTATACTGCAATTTTTTTATTCTATAGTTGCAAATGTTATACTTAAAAAAAATGAATAAATTTATGCTACATTCTTAATAGCATTGAATTGTACGATTAAAGATAAAAAGAAGCGATAAAAACCCTTTGTTTTTTTTATATATAAATAGAAGTCTTAAAAAAAAATTTGGGCTTTAACATTTTTTTCTATATTTTACTTATTTTTTTCTAAGATAGAGCAATTTTAAAGTTTTTAGAATTAATTTAATAATATTATTTTTATAATAACATTAAATTAAAAAAATATGATTCAATTAACCAAGAAAAAATATTTTTTTCATTTAATGTTATAAAAAAGTTCTCTAGACTTCTCGGGTCTTAATGATTAAATGAAATTGGATCTTCTAGTGTTATAATAAAAAAATGAGTAAAATTTTTTAAAAGCTTACCTATGACTATCATAGCTACGGGATAGAGAATAAAAATGACCAAGGTGCTAAAGATCACTGTTACCACAGCAACTAAATAAAAAAAAGTAATAAATAAATAATTTTCATAAAAACATAAACAAACGCTTTTGTCGAGTGCTAAAGCTTAATTCATCAAGATCGTCATCAGGTGGTACATTGTCACTCGTTGTTTGGTTATTCAAAGGATTGGTATTGCTTATTGAAAACAATGAAGCTACATGTTGATTATAAGAATTTGTTTTGTCAAATTCTAAAAAAAGGCTATTCATTTTTTTGACCAAATCTTCGTTTGGCTTCGAATCGTATTCCTTGAATACTTGTTCCAATTGATTTTGTTTTTGGGATAAAAAATCCGATTTTTCCAATGCTATTGTGATCAATTTTTCAGCGTCATTTTTTATTTTTTTCAAATTTTCATTGCTGTATTTATTCTCTTCAAGATCAATTTTATTCTTAAAACTTTCCAGAGTTTTTTTCAAATTTTCTTCCGTGTGCAAATTTTCTTGGTGCCTTGTGTCAATAGTTTTCAAAAGGATCTTTAATTTTTCATTCAGCGCTTCATTATTCTCGTTTCCATTATCAGTAATTGCCATTTGGGTTTTGTTTTTGGCATTGGAAAAAAATAAATTTGCAGCCGTGCCAAACTCACCAGTAACAGAACATAAACTATTTAATTTAATCTCTATTTGGTAATAAATAATTGGAATAGTCGGCTTGGGCAATCGTTTAATGATCTCCCAATTTGGAACTTTACTTTCATATTTGGAACGACAGAAAGGACAATTGGGCTTTTGCAAACTACTAAAACAACTCAGACATATTGCATGACCACATGGTACCAAAGAAAAAGGCTTTCTGTCGAAGTTGTTGTAGCTCTCAATGCAAAGCTCGCATTCAAATTTTAGCTCTGATTTTACTGAAAGTTCGGAAAGCATTCTTTTTGAATCAAAGTTGGCTTAGTGTTCCGAGAATTCCTGTTGAACAATATGCATTATTCCACGCTGAAACGAAACAATAAATTTCAAATAATATGTATAATAATAATAAATTAACTAAAATTTTAGGCTACTAGGTTACATGTCATGTAATTATTCATTTAAAATGAAATATTATATAATTCAGGTAAGGAAATTTGAGTTTATGACAATAAACAGCTTATGTATGTTGTTTTTTCCTCTTGGATTAAAAAAAATTCTGAATTTTATAAAAATCTGGTTGTTTATGTTTGATTAGGTAACATTATGTGAATGGTGATCGAATCGAATGCATAAAATACACCTAACAGCATTTAGTTACACAAATACACTGCTTCGAAAAGTTCCTCAAAGAACGCCTTTTCAAAAATTAAAATTTCTTCAAAATTCTAATCACATGAATGCGTCAATTTAGCACAATAGCTTATTTATTTTCCGGAAAATTTTTTTTCAAAAGAATTACAAAGCGTTAAATTAATCAAAATATATCAAATAAAAGAGAATCTATTTTTTTGAGATGCATTTTATTTTTGGCATTTAAAATGAAATATTTAATAAAAGTGTCTTTTTTTTTTTTGTTGAAAATTTTTTAAAATGCTGGATTTTTATTTTACGTAAAACAGCCAATTTTTTAAATTATTTTGTTGATTTTCTGATTTTAAATTGTTAAAAAATTTTCTAAAAACATATAATATCAGGATGCCTGAAAACTGCACCCACTGGACCCCATTTAATTTTTAATATAATGATTAAAATTACCATAAAGTACAAAAAGTACAGAAAGGATTTTTACTTTTTAATATTCTCATTGTCTAAACCTCCACCAAAAAAACATTCAGAATCGCCCCTATAGTTTAAGTCTACTCAGTTTCATTTTCGAAAAAAAATGTTACTCAAAAATAAACCCAAAATCTCTGAGTCTTGAACATATCCCGGATTTTAAAAATTTAATGAAGTTTTAACAACTGCATATTTTAGAACAAGCTTGAATATCAATCTTAAATTAAATCCCATTTTCAATTTTATAGTTTCTTAATGTTAGACCGTTCTATTTTGGCAATGTGAAATTTTGGAATCAAAAAATTGATGGGACACTCGCCCAAATAAACTGTTCCTTAAAAATCAAATTAAATCTTTTAATGATAAATTTTACTTCTTGTTCATTTTCAACACTAGAAGACCTGAGAAGTTTTTAAGACTTTTTTCTCTGTTAAAAGTTAAATTAAATTAAATAGATGTAATTAGTATTCAGAATCTCTTTGGAAAGAGGCAAGCAAAAAAGATGAAAATTTAAAAGCTTTTCGATTCAATGATTATGTAGTGATCGATGATGAATTAACAACGGCTACAACCTTAACATATGAGATAATAGTGGAAAATGTTCAGAAAAACAATGATAAAGTCGAGTCAGATTCAGATGATGAAAATGAAGCTAATCAAGACGTTAATACTACAAATAATCCAACATCATCAGAGTTATACAACTGTATTGCAAAGCTTAGATCTTATTATCAAACCCAAAACGACGACTCGAGCTATTTTTTAAAGAGTTTATTAAAAATGGAGAATGATTTGGATGTAATGTCAAAAAAACAGTTAAAAATAACTATTTTTTTTAAATTATAGTTTTTTCCTACTTAATAATAATATTTTTTATTTTTTTAATAAAATTTTAAAATTTAAACAATTTTTTCCTTAATAACGCTTAACTCGAACTTTTTGCTCGGTCCCGACGAGTTCGAGTTAACCGTGATTTACTGTACTTAATCATCATGAACTTCTACAAAAAAGATTTTCCTAGAAAACATGTATTTTAAAATTTTTAACTAGAAAACCGTGATATGTTTAAGACTGAGAGATTTTTTTTCGAAAATGAAACTAGGTAGACTTAAACTATAGGGGCGATTCTGAATTTTTTTGGTGCTTAATCAAAATTTGAAAAGAACTTGGTGAGAGTTTAACTTTTTTCTTAAAAATACACCCGGGTGCTTAAATTTTAAAAATGTTTTTTTTTGAAGATTTATCCATTTAATAAAATAAATGAAGAAAAACCTACCACTTATTTAAAAGAGCAGAAAGAGACATATATTTTGCCAAAAAATCGTTTTTTTTTGCCAAAATGTTATTTTTAAAATACATCCAGAAGTACATTTTAGTCAAAAATGGGTTTTGTGCATTTTTCGGGTATTCAAATATATCATGGAATTTTTGAAAAACAAAGGATGCTTAAAATTTTGAGATTAAAAATTAATCTATTAAAAGCTCCAGCTTTTAAATCGTTAATAAATATAATACCTTAATATATAAAACCTTTATTTTCATATAATATCTTGGCAATAAATTAATCTAATAATAATTGTCAATTTCTTATATTCAAAGTTAATTTTCAAAGCTTTATTTTTTTAAACTTTCATTACAACTAAATGAACAAACCATCTACCAGAGAAGAATTTTATTATACCTTTTTTCACTACCTTGTGAAATTAAATAATTTTTTATTTATCCTTGCTAATGTTATCCACTTATTTTATAAAAAAAATATTGAGACTATATGAGACATCTTAAGCTCGCAAAGTGATCTCTTTTTAAAACTAAAAATTTAAAATCTAAAAATTCTTTGAGTAAAGAAATATTAATCATCTCGTTTTTCAAATATATTCTGACAAATAAAATGATGATGATTAAAACAAGCTATTGATCGAAATTTTATGATGCCATCAAAGATGATTAAAAAAAATTTTGGAGAATTTTTTTGCGTAAAAGATGAGCAATTAGACATAAAATTAATTTTTTCTAAAATTCAAAAATTCAAAAATTTAAAAGAATAAATGATATGGGCGAATTCTGTTCTGTATATTTTAAAAGTCAGAAAAATTAATCTATGGGCATTCTAAGCAACACATTATCTTTAAAATAATGAAAAATAACTAAATAAAAATAATTTAGAATTAATTAGTTAAGGATAATATTTAAAAGAATAAGCCGATTTTTAGTCAACCCTTTTAGGTTAACCCTATAAACCTAATTGTCCTATTTTTAAAGTAAAATTAGACCGAAAACTCACCGGTAAGCTGAAATTTCACCCTATTACCCCGCAAATTTTCCCATTGTGAGTTGATTACATTGAAAATTGGAAATTAAGGCCTCAACTTTTATTGATAAAATAAAACCAACAGAAAAAAATGAACTTTGTGTTTGTATGAATGTTTGTGTTAACCAAAACAAAGAATCAATTAAGTTAACATTTTTTAGCATAAAATCTAAAATCAATATAAGATGATGAGACTGTTCTTCTAAATTTTGATCAAAAGTTTCGATTTTTTTATTTTTATATCAAAAGAATCTTCATCGGTTGCCGAAAAAGTCTGTTTCATTTATAAAACGTTTTTTGATTAGATATTTTAATTAACAAATCTCATTGCATCACTAAATAGTGATTTGAATTTAAAAGCTTCTTCTAGAATATTTATATTCATATGTTTGTTAACCATCTGCATGAGTGTTATGAAATGGAATAAATGTGAATCTTTTTAATCAACAGGGATTTTAAAAATTTAATGAAGTTTTAACAACTGCATATTTTAGAACAAGCTTGAATATCAATCTTAAATTAAATCCCATTTTCAATTTTACAGTTTCTTAATGTTAGACCGTTCTATTTTGGCAATGTGAAATTTTGTTCAAAAAATTACAGTTCAAAAAGAAAAAACGCTACAATTTTCTTCTAATTGTGCAAAAATGGTTCTGGAAAAGCCTGCCAGCTCTTGTACACCTAGAAAAACTAAGTGTACAAGAGCTGATAAAGACACAAAATAGGTCTTTTGAAAATAAATTTTTGTAAACGTAATAGTAAACTGTACAGAATCCGAACTAATTGAATAAATTCGAAATTTTCAAAATTCTGGAATACCAAAGAAAGTGCCTATTGAGATACTTTTCAAAAGAGCTAAGCCGATTGTCAGCATCAAAAAGACATAAATAATTATTATTTGATTCATTTTTGCTTACAGGAGCAAGCCTTAACCCATTAAAAAGAAAAAAGTCAAAGGACACGTAATTAGAACAACAGACTAAGTACCAATTTTTCAAAGGAATCAGAACAATGCTTGATAATGATATAATTGATATTTCAACATCACCATGGTCACCACCTATGGTATTAATACCTAAAAAAATGGAAGCATACGTTTTTGTGTAGACTATAGAAGGCTTTATCAAAAAAAAATCACAGAAACTTGCCCTTGTTACCAAGAATTGATGATATTCTATCAAGACTAAATGGTTCAGCTTATTTTTCAACTTTAAACTTATTATCTGCCTACTGGCAAGTGAAATGGACCCTGACTCTAAAGAAAAAACAGCATTTTCTACACCAAATTGAAATTATCAATTTAAAAGAATTCCTTTTCGGATGAAAAACGAAATTAAGCCAAACTAATGTCACTGGTTTACAAGAAAAATTAAAGTCCTTGGATAGATAGTAACATCTTCTCTAATTGAGATCGATCAGTCAAAAATCCAAGCATTTATTGAAAGAAAACATCCACAAAATTTTAAACAAGTTCAAGAGTTTTTAGGAGCATCAAATTACTATAGAGTTTTTAAAAAGGACTACGCAAAAACTTCACAACCTTTATACGTATTGCTTAAAAAAATGTCAAATTCAAATGTAAAGTTGAACTGGAAAAGGCTTTCAACAAGCTTAAAGAAATGCATCAGAACCAATATTAGACAACCTGATTTCAAAAAGAAATTTATTTTGTATAAGGATATGCTACGGGGGTTATCCTGCCTCAAATTGATAGAGACTACGTGTTTTCGTATTCATCAAAATTTCTTAAAGGTGCATGGAAAAATTATAGCGTTACCAAACGCGAATGTGGGGAATCAAAAATTATCGTACATTTCTGTATGGACAAAAAGTCAAAGTCGTATCTGATCATATTGCTTGAAAATCGTTAATGTCTATATAAGAACATAGTGGGAGATCAGCAAGATGGTCGTTTTTATTTAAATACGACTTTAATATTATCTATAGCAAAGGATCTAAGCATAGGTATGCCAATGCAATTAGTAAACAAGTACTATCATGCTCAACTTTATATGAGAAAAATAGAATTTTGTATGATGAAGATTCAAGAAAAATTCTTGACGTGTATACCACTAGTTTGGGGCAGGTTTTCAAAAAAACAAAAAATTTTTGAAAAAAACTAATTTAATTTTCAAAAATTACAGTAAATTCAAAACTAAATGACAAGTTAAAACTTTTTAAAAAATTTTTGCTTTGTCTAATTAGTGCGGGTCAGGAAATTTCCAAAATTTGGGGGATCCTAACATATTGAAATAAATAATGCAAAATAAAATAACTTTTCAAATAATTGTTAATTAAATATTACAATAAAAAAATAACATAAAAAAAAAACATTTTTTTTAAATTTTTTTGACAACTTTTGGACAAAAAGGCTAAAATCACAGGCTAACGTGGTAATTTGGTCAAATGGGTATATTTCGGGTAAACTGGAATAAATTTTTGGAATAAAAGGTTGAAACCATAGTTACCGCTTTACCATAAATATTTACCCCATTAAAGATCACCAGCTTGCTTATTCACATATGCTAAATTTTTTTTTATTTGTATCCTTGACTTATGATATGTTAGAAGTCTAATTAAGTTGGTTGAAATTAAGCATTTTCGTAGTAAAAAACACCATTTACTAAAAAACAAAAAAAATAAATAAGTAATCAGAAAATTCAAGAAACTTGTTCAAAAAGATTTGAAAAATAAGGCAAGAGAACTAATTTTTTGTTTTCACTTTATTGTTTATTTTGTTGTGGAATATTGATATTAAAATTTATCTTATAACTATATTTTGGAATAATATGACTGTATTATTAATTGTTATTCTTCAAAATATTAATTAAAATGATTAACTTTATTTATATCTAAGCCAATGATGGTTTAACTATTTATTTGAAAAAGCAACTAAAAATCTTCATTGTATAGTATTAACTCTGATATATTAAATCTAAAATATCAAAAAACTTTCAAGAGAAATTTATTAAAGGAGATAACGGGTGTAGAAAAAAAATGGCACAAAAGTTAAGTTTAATTTTCTATAAGAGTGGACAAGACCTTTACCAATTTTTTTCAAAATTTAAAATCAGACTGATCCTATCTTAAAAATAAAAAAAAATTATTTCAAAAAGTTGAATTTTCGATAAGTTGTTAGTAAAAAATGTACGAAACCATCAAAAAAGATTTGTACAACTTTGTAAAAAGTAACCAAAATTTGCCAAAAGCTGAAGTTGTTAGGCGATTCACTGGTCTTGGATACAGAAAACGCTCTGTTTATCGTTTTCTAGATATTATAGAAAAAGATAAAACTTTCAAGAGAAAAAAAGGAAGTGGTAGACCTGCTAAAATATAGCAGTAACGTAAGCAAGACGCCGGAGAGTGTAAAGAACAAGTACATTAAAAAATTTGAAGAAAAATTAATGGTCTGATTGGCTTTTTAACAACGCGGAATAAGCGAACCATATTTTGTACCTAGTGGTTTAGCTGTCAATCAACATGTCTACCTTGGAGAGTGTATTAAGAAACGACTTGAACCAATGATTAAAGAATATTATCAGGATGGCAATTATGTATTTTGGCCTGACTTAGCATCATCTCATTATGCCAATATGGTACAGAATTATATGTTAGATAAAAATATAAGGTATGTTGCTAAAGAAGTGAATCCAGCAAACGTACCAAAAGCACGACCAATCGAAGATTTTTGGGGAAATTTGAAAGCTAAAGTTTATGAGAGTGATTGGAAGGAAAAAATTTTTGGCAACTCGAAAACAAAATTCGCGCTCGCCTGAGCAATATCGCCCCAAAGGTTGTTCAAGACCATGCCAAGAGTGTTCGCTCTAGGCTCGATATAATACGTCGTCATGGAGTTCAATACCTTAAGTGATATTATTTTTTCAAAATAGGAGGGTTCAGTTATAATTTAAAAAAAATTTAAAGCCTTAGTTAAATAAAAAATTTTTTTTTATAAAATTAATTTTGTGCCATTTTTTATTCTACACCCGTTAATATTCTTAAAAAATCTTTTTTAAAATCTCTTTTATTTTTTTCAAAAAATCTTACCAATTTGTACTTATCAAGAACGTGTTATTTAAAAAAATGGATTATTTTCGAAGAAAATTAAATAAAAAAGAAAATTAATGTTGATGGAAGTTAAATTTTGAAGATGAACTAAAACAGTTACAGCTTTTTTAAATAATGATTTGTGAAAATTTTTTAAACAGACTAATTTTTAAATTGAATAAAATTTTTGATAAATAAACTTGGGTGATGAAAAAAAGTAAAGTAAAAGAAATAATTAATACAATTGTGTAGAAATGTCTTTCTTAACTTTAACTTTTACGGATCGCAGTTTTTAATACTACTTTTATACAAATATTAAAAAATATTAAGTAATTTTAAGAAAATAAAAAAATTATTACAGAAAAGTTCAAAATTTAAAAATCGATTTTTAAAGAATAAATCTATATTTATACAAAATCACGCGATACGGCAAATTGAATTTATTACCTGACTACTGACTCACTTATTTTAATTTAAAAATTAGGAAATCATTTTTCTTTTGAGATTACTGTGATAATTAATAAAAATCTAAAAGTCAAAAATTATACTAGTATAAATATTTTAAATAAAAATTTAAGTTTTTATTGCAATTAAAAACATACCATAGTAATTTGAATCGAAAAATTTTTTAAATGTATAATAAGTACATTTCCAAAAAATTGTTTAAAAAAATTAACCAAAATTATTAAAAATTAATTCAGACTAATGGAATAAATCAAAATGAATAAAAAACTTGATTTCAAACTTATTTTAATTGGACTGACTGTCCATTCAATAATATTTTACTCAATTTTTGACGTGTATTTCAAGTCACCCCTAGTCCATGGAATGAGCCCAATTCATAAATTCACAAAAAAAAGTCCCGCAAAGCGACTTGTTCTTTTTGTGGCAGATGGACTTCGAAGTGACACTTTTTTTAATCTTATCGATGAAAACGAATCCATGTTTTTAAGGTATTTTGAGAAATTTTTAATTTGCTGAAAATGAAGTTTAAAACTTTTTAAAAAGCCAGAAAAGAAATGCCGATGCCCTCTTTGCAATATCAAATACCCAAGTTCCAACTGAATCTCGTCCAGGACATGTAGCAATGATTGCAGGCTTTTATGAAGATATTAGTGCCATTGCCAAAGGATGGAAAG
This sequence comes from Brachionus paranguensis, assembly GCA_016802215.1. NCBI lineage: Eukaryota > Metazoa > Rotifera > Eurotatoria > Ploima > Brachionidae > Brachionus > Brachionus paranguensis. The sequence continues at coordinate 7,127,459 of JAESIX010000004.1, forward strand.
AAAATCCAGTTGAATTTGACAGTTTTTTTAACAAGTCAAAATACACTTGGGCTTTTGGCAGTCCAGACATTTTAAACCTTTTCAAAAAATCATCAAATAATGTTTTTTTACAAATGTACGACTCAAGCATTGAAGATTTTGCTTCTCAAAACGCCACAGTTTTGGACACCTGGGTACTCCATCATTTTAAAGTAAGATTTTACCAAAAGAATTTAAAATTTTAAAAGAATTCAAAAAAATTATTTTCAGAAATTTATCTATCATTCACAAGTTAACAAGACAGAGACAAAAATGCTAAAAGAAGACGGAATAGTCTTTTTTTTTCATCTTCTAGGAATCGATACTCACGGTCATTCCAAAAAGCCTCATTCAGTGTAAATTTTTTCTAAATACATAAAGGGATTATTATTTCAACACAATAGTAAAACTTTTCAACACAAATTTAAACTGATCGTCACAAAATTAAATCTTCTCATCACAAATTTTTCAAAAAAAGAAAAAAACTTTTTAACACAAAATTTTATCTTCTCAGCACAAATTTTAAAAAATAGTGAAAAAATTTTGAACACAAAAAAAATAATTTAGTTTAAATTAAGGAAAAAAAAACTTTTCAACACAAAATTTATTGAATAAATGCTGAATTTTTTCAAATCTAAAATCACAAAGCTTATTGATAAATATAAAGTATGTTTTTAATCTTTGTTTTATTCTCTCACGTACCATTTTTCAGAATTTTTAGCTCTACCTTTTTTTGGCTTGTTAACAAACTGATCTTTCTTTTTAAACAATTCTTGTAAAGCTAATAAATGTGAACAATATCCAAGTTTCAAGTAGTATTTACACGAACAATTTTTTGTTAAATAATTAGTTTTATAACAATCTTTGTATAAGTAAGTACGTTGGTATATTTTCTTGAAATTTTCTTTTAATAATTAAAAAAAAATTTGAAAGCATTTCTTAAGAAATTTAAACAATTGAAACAAAAAATAAATTTGTGTTGTAAAGCTTTTTTGTCTTTAATTTTTGTGATAAAAAATTTCTAAATTATTTTTTTTTGTGTTCAAAATTTTTTCACTATTTTTTAAAATTTGTGCTGAGAAGATAAAATTTTGTGTTAAAAAGTTTTTTTCTTTTTTTGAAAAATTTGTGATGAGAAGATTTAATTTTGTGACGATCAGTTTTAATTTGTGTTGAAAAGTTTTTTTATTGTGTTGAATAGGTAGACCCATACATAAACCTTTAATTTTTATTTTTTTCCATACTTTTTTATTAGAGAGTACAAGTCAAATGTAGTCTATGTAGACAATTTAGTCCGCGAAATAAATCAAATAATTGATGAATATTATTCAGGAGATAATGGAACCGCGTTTGTTTTTACTGCTGATCATGGAATGACAGATTGGGGTAAAAAAAATTTTCTTTTTATATTTTGTTAATAAGGTGAAATAGACTTTTCATAGGATCGCATGGATCGGGTGATGATTCAGAGCGTTTGACTCCTTTTGTTGCCTGGGGAGCTGGAGTTAATTCAAAAGCTAGATATGGTAGGATTTAGATCCAATTTTGAATCTTTTAAAAAATTAAGTCTCTTGAAAAGATCCACAAAATTTGCTTAATATTCAGCAAATTAGTATAGCGCCACTCATGGCACACTTGATTGGCGTTCCCATTCCTATAAACTCTATGGTAGCGTAAAATTTTTTTCTACTTTTTTCCCTAAAATTATCCTTATTTATTCAGGGAAAATTACCATTGGAAATATTGAATTCAAATTTAGAAATAAAAAGTTTAGCGTTCAAACAAAATGCTCTTCAAATAATAGAACAATTAAAAGTAGGTTTTTTATTAATTTTTTTATTTAGAAAAAATTTTATTATAATATTTAGATTAAATATGACTATTGTAAAAAGACTGCGATATTTTTCAAGGAATATGGGTAAAACAAAAATTTTCTAGACTATAAATAATTTATTTTTTAAGAGATTTAAAATTGGATGATGTTTTAAATAATTTGAAGTCTATTGACTCGTATATTCAAAACGAAAATTACAACCAAGCAGTAATCAGCTCAAATTTTTTTCCATATGAACATTTTTTTTCCATATTTTCTTAGATCAAAGAAACCAATGATTTGATTGACAAAAGTTTAAAAGCATTAGACTACTATCATAAATACAATAAATTTTATCTTGGGCAAGTCAAAAAATTGATAAATTATTTTAAAAAAAAATTAATTATTTTAAAAGATTTTGTATTATCAGCTCTTGTGTTGGATGGATAATGTACTTATTAAATCACAATCTAAAATCAATTATTCCCAGTGAATTAGACAAGAAATTAATCAAGTCGTCATCCATAGACAAAATATTTTTAGGACTTATCGTCACCACTCTTCTGGCAGCATATTGTAACAATTTAGAATCTCTCTGATTTCATTCTATTTCATTTATTAAATATATTTTAGATCAAAGTTTTCCGCTTTCTTACTATTTTTATACTCTACTGCCAATACTTCTGTGGAGAAAAGTATTTTTAAAGTATTGGAAGTTTTTTTGCCAAGATAAACTTTAAATTAATGCTATACCATTTAAGCTACAACTTTTTATACTTTTTGTTCAACCTTTGGTCTGAAAATCGATTAAAAAACACACTTAATTTCACTCTAATGGCTATTGGCATAGAGTGTTTGGTTTTTTCATTTTTCCATAGATGGATATTCTCTATTCTGCTAATATTTTATGGAGTTTATTTAAATTTTAAACTTAAAATTAAGTCAGATCAAGTAATTATTTTGTTTAAAATAAAATTTTAATTTTTGATATTTATTATTTTTTAGAGAATAATGAAGCTAATAGTTGTGTTTTCATCAATACTTCTTGGAATCTTCCCGCTCCTACCTGTAATTCAAGGATACGCTCATTTATTGCTTGTGTACGCCAATCTTTGTCCATTTCATGTATTTTATTAATTTACCAATTTTAAGGTATATTGGAAGCGTTTGCTCGAATGTAATTTTTTTCTTTTTGATGAAAAAATTGGAAACAATCAGGAATTCTCGATTCTCTAAATTAATGGTAAAAAATTAAAACAAAAAAAAAGAAAAATTTATTTTTAAAATCAGGCTGGATTGAACATTTTGTCATTTTGCAACATTGTATGGATCAGGATATCGATTGAAAACAATTCAGGTCTACCATTACTTGGTCAATTGTTTAGCTATTTGACATTTTTTTCATGCTTCTTGATACCAATAACTACTGAATCGAACCTAAAAAAAAGATTAATATTTATAACATTTACTTTATTGAATACTTATTTTCATCTGAGTATCTCGTAAGTGATATTTGATTCTAAAGGCTTATATTTTTAATGCTATTACTTTTTTTTGCTATCAAATACACTTTCTGAATATCAATGCAAGTATTCAAAATATTTTAACAATGTTTAAGTAATTACGCTCTTTTTTTTTCTTTTTTTTGCTGAATCAATTCCCTAGCCCAGAGAATCGGACCCCTTTATTTTATAAAAAATATATTTTGATAGCAAAAATTTGATAGCTTGAAAAATTAAAGGAAGATTTCAAAATAGTTGAGACCTCAAATTATTTTTTTAGATATGAGAGCCTGTTTGTGTTGTTTTTAGTACTTCAAATGGTCAGTTGGCTGCTTATGGAGTCATACACATATTCTGGCGAGTTTAATGTAGATTTTGTAATAATTTATATGATCTTATATGATCCTAAAATTAGTTAATTTTTTTTGTAAACCAAGGCATTGAATAAAAAGCGTTCATCATTTTTCACAGAAAACAACGAAGATGATGAAGGTGAAAGTATGAAATGGTCAAATGTTTTCAGAGTCTATCTTTTAGTAAATTATTTTTTTTTATCTATTTATGCTTTATATAAAATAATTTTTAGACAAAAAATTTTATTTTTATACTTAATAATATTCTATAGGCCTAAACATCTTTAGACATATTAAATGGCAACTTATAAAATTATAAAAAATGCTATACAAATTTAGTAAACTTAAAAACAATAAGTAAAAGTTTTAAACAAAAAAATTAAAATAGTGACAAATTATTTACAGTGGTGACACGTCAACTGGGTTTTACGTAAATTCACGTAAAATCACAATTTTTAACCATGTAAAAAATGGTAAAAAAAAGGTAAATTTTGGTAAATATTTTTATATTGATGAATTTTTTCTCTAATGTAGTTTTTTTTAAGTTTCATTTTATTAATTTTTTTAAATTTTAGAAAAAATAAATTTAATCATTTAATTTGATATTTTTGTCCATTTAGTGCTATTAAAAGCCATGCATGTTTGAAAATGGATCCATAAGGAATATATTTCACGAGTTCCTCTTCAATAAGGCAATGTGAAATTTTAGTACAAAAATTACAGTACAAAACGTAAAAGGTTTATAATTAATTTTCTAATTGTGCAAAAATGGTTCTGCAAAAAGTACTGTAATCTATTGCATAGTTTAATCAAATATTTTTTGATGGTGTGCATTTTACAGAAAATTGCAGAGTTTTTGCAGAGCTTTGAATTCGTTTGTACAAATTTGTACAATATTGTACTTTTTGCAGAACCATTTTTGCACAATTAGAAAAATAATTATAAACCTTTTACGTTTTGTACTGTAATTTTTGTACTAAAATTTCACATTGCCTTCAATAATTTTTATTTTTATTGAATTAGAAAAAATTATTAGTAAAAAACTTTTTGCTAATAATTTAAATCCTATTGAGTTAGTTTGGCATGAAATGAAAACCTTTATCAGAAAAAAAATCAATTACCAAAATTTACCTTTTTTTACTTTTTTTTACTTTTTTTTACCATTTTTAACTTGTTTAAAAATTGTGATTTTACGTAAATTTACGTAAATTAGTATTTTTCGATATTTAAGTGCAAAATCAGAAAAAATTGTGAAATTTTCGGAAAAATGATTTTTACGTAAATTTACGTAAAACCTAGTTGACGTGTCACCACTGTAACTTTTTTAAAAAAAAAATTAAATAATTTAGAAAAATCAATTTGTATTAATTAATTAAATTGTTAATCATAATTTATCTGTTAGTTGATAAATCTTCATATTTTGATCAAAATCAATTAGTTTGGAAATAACCGAACTTCGTTATATCCGAATAAGACAAAAAAAACTAAAGGTTGAAATACAGAAGTTGTGTTCGGTGGAAAAAATATTACCTTTACATTGATGGTGTCCAATTAATTTTAACTCCTGGTCAGACAATTTCTTCTCGTCTGTCTTTGATAAATATGCTTCCACAAAAGTTCTCACGTGATTTAACTCAAAACTTGGTTCAAATTTCTGCAAGTTCCTGTAAATATCTGATTTGTCCTTTTTAAAACGTTCAAACGCTGCTTCGTCAAATGTTTGACCCTCGCGACAATACCACGTTTAGTTGGTTGTGTTTTTTCTAACATTTTTTTAATATAATATTTTTATTTATTTTATTTATTGATTTGTTTATCTGTACCGAGCTAATGCTCCTTCAGAATAAAAATATATATAAGAAAAAAAAAAAATTAAAAAAAAGGAAAAGGAAAATAAGTCTAAGTAATAAAAAGAAATTAAAAACGATATATTGAAATAGCTGCAGGTTAGACATGTTTATTTGATAGTTCAGGAAAAAAAGAAGAAATTGTTAGGTAGCAATTACACAATGGAGTTGGATATTCGATATATCTTGATTCGAAACCTTCTCTATATTCTTCCACCACTTCGATTAATTCATGTCGAGCTCTCGTTTTCATAAATTTTATGAATAATTGGTTTGATCTATCTTCTATTTTATCAATTTTTAGCACTTTGTGGATTGTATCAATGCTTGTTTTAAAAAGAAAAAATTTTATTATTCTCAAAATCCTGTTTTGTATTTTTTCAACTTTTAGCTTTATTTTTTCTGTTCCAGAATTTAAAATGATGAAACAATAGTCAAACAGCGAGCGTATTTAAGTTTTATAGAGGGTTAAATCGATTTTTAGAGATGAACTCCATTTAAAGCTTTTAAAACAAAAGCAGACTTTTTGAGGACCAATTTAAAGTTGGTACACAATTGTGACACCATGCAACATTTTCTAGAGTCATTTTTTTGATGTGCTATAAAAAATTTTTTAAAGTTTTACCGAAATCAAATTAACTTCATACATTCAAAATTTATTATTTTAAGTCATTTAAAAAATTGTCTTAAGCAAACATTCAAACCAGTGACAGAAATCATTAAAAAAAATTCGAAATAAAATTTTTTCATAAAAATTAAATTAAGTTTTTCCCATTTTATTTCTATGCCTATTTTAACTTACTCTGAATTCTCAAAGAGTTCAGCAAATTATAAAAGTAAAATTCTATTTTTCTTAATAAAAATTCACAACTTAAATTAATTAAGATGTTCCATTTGCTTCTTGCGTTTTTCGGCACTGGCAATATGGCATCCATCAATAGTTTTGATCCAGTTTCAGTTTACTGTTTCATTACTGTCTTCAGTCCTTTTTTGATGGGATTTTTACTCTTCTTAAAGGTAAATTTAATTTTTTGAATAAATTAGTGTTTTAGCTGAAAAATTGATTTTTTAAAAGATCACAATTCCTTTTTTGATTGTTGTTGTAGTTTTCCATTGTGTTTATGACATCATTCATTTATCAATTAAAAATTCCTATGTTTTTTTGATGATAATGTGTGATCTGATGGCTCTGGTAACAACATAAAAATTCACTCAAAATTTAATTAATTAAAATTTAAAATATTATTTAAGCATTTCTTTTTTTTGATAAGAACCGAAGGGAGCTGGCTGGATATTGGAACCAGCATTAGTCACTACATAATAGTTATGATCAAAATTATTATCGTGTCGGTGTTGTTTTCGGTAGCTCATTTTCTATTCAAATGTGAAATCACTAGATTTAAAGTATTTAAAAATATCAAAGACAGATTGATCAAAAATGATTAAATTAGCTTTAATTTAAATCTTTATATTTAATTTAATTTGAATTTTTTTATAATAAAAATTTAATTTTTTTTTAAATTTCTCATTTGAATATTTTTTTTTTCAAAAGAGTTGAAATCGCACTTTCATTGACAGATCCGCCAACTTTTGATCCACTAAAAAAAGAAGAAGTTGCGCCCATATTACTTTTGTTAGTCCATGAATTTTTCGAATCACTAGTCCTGGAAATAAAACTAGCTGCTAGATTATCACTCACTGATTCTGCCTCATTCATTTCTGAAACTAGCATATTTTTCTAAAAAAATTATCAAATATTAATTTTTTAAAGAGAAATTTTATGTCCAACAAAATTATTTTAATAATATTATTTTTACATAATTTTAAATATACAACAACTTAATTTTATTTTTTTTCCATTCTTTTTTTTGTGTGCCTATGAGGCTTAATTAAATAAATAAATAAAAAAAAAATAAAATTACCTTTTTAGATTGCTTTAACTTGTTGCTTACAAAATGTGAATTTTTTTTTGTAAAATTTTTTTTTATCATAAAAACTACAAACAAAATTACACCAAAAAACACAAGACATTCAATGAAACATATTACAAATACATTTACATAGCTAACTCCAGAATAATCAACTCTTTTGGCACTTTTTTTCCATTTTTCTGTGGCGATTTCTATTCGAATTGAAGAACTAAACAATAATTTTAATTTTTTCAAAATTTTTTGCTTTGTAAATTTTAGAAAAATATTTTTTTTGTAATCTTCCGAGTGATAATGCTTTGGATCGATTTCATATAGATCACATTTAATCAAAGTATTATGATGTATTTCGTACTTGGGATTTTCGATAACATAGATATCAGCAGAACCTATGTATTCCTGGACTAGTTTTAGATTGAATGCAGGCGAATTGTGGGATTTGGTGTACCAGACAATGTAATATTTTACAGGAAAATGGTTATTGGCCTTAATTGGACACTCTACCAAAGCAGGATATGACTCGTTGAACTCTTGAATTTCACTTACATTCGGATGGACAAAAGGACTGAATTGGACATTTAATTGAATTTTGCACTGGGTTGGCATTTTGGATGAGATAGGAACTGTTGTGATGAAGTCTGTGCCTTTGATTTCGTGCAATTCTTTGTGATAAAAGTAATCATGTCGAATGTGACAAAAAAAATGATGGTTGTTGTGTTCCCAAGCTTTCAAATCATTGTCAGGTACAGTGTATTCTAAAAATCTAGAAAATTTAGAAATTTCTCCCGGAAGCTTGGAGATTGTTGAATATTGAGCCTTGAATGCATCGGTTTCAAATATTTTCCATTGCTTTTCAACCTCCCATGACATTCGAGGCGCCATACTTTCGTTGTCATAATTCCATTTGCTTAAGGTAGAACAGGAAAAGGTGTAACTTTGATTTTTAAAAACTTCAAGCACTCTGGAATCTTCTTCTTCAGAATTGTTCTTGTACTTGCCACAGATGGGACTTTCAAAAATAATTGTGCTAAAAGCAAAACGCATTTCTTTGGAATTTTTCTCATTAACAAAATATGCCAACATTTTGCCACTATTTTCCATTGTTAACTGGCTAAAATGAAAAAGATACTTGTGCCTTGGAGCAGAATTATCACTTGCATATTTGTAGAAAATATTTAGTTCATTGGATTTTTTGAAGTCAATTGTTTTGGTTTCGTTTGTAAAGATGTCAATTAATTGCCATTCAAAATCGCTTACTTCATCTGAATGCAAAAGCTTTAGAGTCATGTTTCTGCCGACAATATTGGCAACATGTATTTGTGTTGTTTTTGGATCAAGTTGGGCATCTACAATTACAATTAGACAAGTGGCAAAGTTTAAAAGAAACTTTATATTTTTCAAATTCATGTTTTTTCTTTAAATTAAAACAATTAATAAAAATAATTTGCATTTTCACCAAAAATTTTTTGGTGAAAATTTAATCATTTTTGCTCCTACAACAAAACAAGAGAACAAAATTTAGAAAAAAAATTATTAAAAAGAGGGTAATTATCTAGAAAAGGACATAATCGTCATAGATACTCAACATCTCAAAAATAATTATCAATCAATTTTGATTGATAATTAAAAAAAGATGAAATTATAATATCATATTTTCTAGTGTCATTTGACAAGCAAAACAGCTTTTATTACAATTTATTCGATTTAATTTTTTTAAATAAATAAAAAATAATTCTTTTTAATTTAACAGCAAGATTATTTTATTTAGGCTATTTGGAAATTTGAATTGCTGATACTAAGAAATTAAAATTTAATTATTTAAAAAAAAACTCATTTGAGAAAAATAAATGGTACTCGAACATGAAAATTCAAGTAATAAAATTTGGTAATTTTTTAGGATTAAAATTTTTTTTTATAACTCAAAAAATTAAAATAAAAATTATAATATAATAAAAAAACCTGATTTGAGAAAAATAAACTCATGTGTCTATTGGGCTCCGTATGTCATATAAAGGGTTTTTTAGGGATGCCGTAAAACTGAGAAATTTAACATACTGATTGCGGAGCTCTAATCAAAAGGATATTCAGAGATTTTAGACCTGACTTGTTCGTCAAAGATTTTAAAATTATTTTTTAGTTTTTACTTTTTAATTCAATTCATTTTTTTTACTTTCATTAATAATCCTCCGAAAATAATTAAAATTAAAAAATTTCTTTGGAATTAGTTTATTTTTTTTCATTTCATATTTTTTTTAAATAAAATAAATAAATAGATTGTTTGCTTCCGGCTAACAATATTTTTGTCATTTGCTTTGATAAATCGTTAGAAATGAAAAATTAATAAAAAATTAATTGCAAAAAATATTTAGAGAATAGACTTCAATAAAACCTAATTGAAGAATAGGTTGAATCTTAGATGAAAAATCTTGCTAAGAGGATTTGAATTACTCATCGAGAAATATATTTTCATTTGACTTCTTTATAAATAATAATAATAATAATAATAATGTAAGCTAAAATAGGTATGCCTATACCGCGAGACTCAGGGGTTTCACTTTGGTAGCTAAAACGACTAAAAATACATAATCTATTTAAGTAATACATAATAATAAATTTGAATTTAGTCTAAATATCATCTTACAATAAATCGATCAAGCTTGTTTTTGAAACTAATTTTAGATTCGGCTTCAGTTACATCATTTGTTAGCTTGTTCCAGTTTTCAACCACTCTATTGCTAAGAAAGTGCTCTCTTTGCTTAATTCTCGTTAACTGCTTTACAAGTCTATGCTTTTGACATCGTATATTTCCAGCAGGACCTTCAATGGACAGTGAATTCATTGACTTGTTCGGATTATGCCAATCTACACGACTTAACTCTTTGCTAATCTTGAAAAATTCGATAAGATCGCCTCTCTCTTTTCTAGTCTGTAGACTTGTGAGTTCCAATTTTGTTAACCTTTCTACGTATGGGTGGCTATTTAAGCACTTGACTAATTTTGTTGCTCTCATTTGCACTTTTTCCAAAATTTTAATGTCTTTTTTGAATATGGACTCCAAGCGGCTAAAGCATATTCCAGATGGGGTCTTACAAAGGCAACATAGAGCAGTGGTAAAATTCCTTTGATAATTCCATTTGAAGTCCGAACATATTACTATTCCAAGATTTCGTTCTTTATTTGTTACTCCAATAATATACAAATTTTAAGAATTTAAAACTAATCAAATTATGTAAATCTTTTGTTTAACAAAATAACTTTTTAATTATTAATGAAATTTTTTTAAAGAAAATAGACTTTTTAAAATTGTTTTTTTTTTTAAATCATTAAGTTAAGTCACGGCCTTGACTTTGACTCGCAAAAGTCTGTTTAAATTTCATTTAAGGAAATAAAATTCAATTTTTTAAAAAAGATTTAATGATTTAACGATTTTAAAATCAATTTTAAAATCACTATGAAATTAATTGTCAAAAGAAAATAAAAGATACTTTCTTTTTTTTAAATAACTGCAATTTTTTTTAGATACTTTGAACTTGATTAAAAAAAAAAATATATATATATTTGTCTATTTCTGAAGTGACGAAAAATACTTGATCAATATTTTTTAGTTAAAATTTTTATCATTATGGACTTAATATTAAATTTATGTTAAATGGCAAAAAAGCTAACAGAAGTATAGGCAAAATTTTTTATGAAATGATCTGATTATTTAAACCAAAAATAAATCTCAATTTGTATTTATTTAAAAAAAATTAAAAATAATACAAAATAAATTCAACAAAAAAAATATTCGCATTAAGTCATATGCTAATATTTCATCCCAAACTTTTCGAAATTTAAATATTGAAATAGAATAAATAAAAATTAGAAATTTAATATCGAGAAAACTATATTTATTAAATGACTATATAAATGACGCACAATACTAAAAATTAAAACATTTAAAGATGTCATTATTTATTTATCTTTATATGGATAACTTCTTGCAATTTTTAAAATTTTTGAATAATTTTATCACAGAGAATTTGAAAAATAAATTTAAGGAAACAATTTTTCAATTGCAAAATCACTTTTTTCAAGTTATTATTTAGATTCGAAAAAAATAATTTATTAAATCCTTTTATATCAACTAATAGATATTAATTAATTAGATTGGTAATTTTTCCACAGACCAGAAAAAAAATAAAGCTTTAATTAGATATTAATTTTATTGTTGAATTGATCAATTTAAAATATAAATAAAAAATTTTATTTTAGGTTACAAAAAACATCGCATGAGCCACTGTGTTGCAAAAATTTTTGAAATTTTTTTAATTTCAATTTTTCAAAAAAAAAAAGGAAAATTGTTTGATTTGTTCTTAGTTTCACATCTTAGGCCTTTTTTACCATTTTCCTGGAAAACATAAAAGCCTTGTTTTTTGTTTTTATTTTAATATAGTACTTTATTACAAAAGGAACTAGTATTTTGTAGCAGTGTCCTTTAGACGTCGAATTCTTTATTATCTGTTGTTTCACAATTAAATTTCACACAATCATAGTCGGAATTTGAGAGCTTAATTCCATTAAAAAAATTTTGAGAAAATAGAAAATTAAAAAAAAATGTTTTTTTATCGAAAATTAATGCAATTTTATTCTACATAAATAAATTTCTCTAACCAAAAAGAAACTAACATACAAAAAAAATTAAAAATATTATTAGTCAAGTTGACTTTGACTTTTGACCATAAATAATACTAAATTAAAGAATAGTTTAGAAAACTTTATCTGAAGACGTCATTTGAAAAGTAATTTCATCAGACTATTGTCATGTCCATTTATATAATTATTTTACTCGGTTTTACAAAAACAAAAAGGGGAACTTTAAAGAGAGCTAATTAACTCAAGATGACACAATTAACTTTAGTAATTTTACTTTAAATAACCACTTTTTACCTTAAAAAAAGTAAAGGTAAAATAAAAAATAGTAGAAATTATTGTGAATTTTCATTGGCATTAAATTTTTTAATTTTTAAATGATGTTAAATTTTTTATTTGTTAATTTCGAAGGTTCACAATGTCTTTAAGTAGAAAAAGTGAGTTATTTAGCTCCGTCATTTTTTTAAACTGAATAAAATAATTAAATAATGGGATATGTCAAAATTTTTTTAAGAAAAAAAAGAGGTCCATAAACCGATTCCTGAAAATCACGAAATTTTATTTAATTTTTGTTAAAAATATAGTTTCGGGGGGGGGATTCCCGGGTTTGTCTGAATTGTTAATGCCATCGTTTAAACCCTATTGTTAAAAAGTTACCATCTGTAATAAAAAAGACTAATTTAAAAAATAAGATCTCTGAAAATCACAATATTTAATGTGATTTAATTCACTAGATTTTTGACGCTTCTTTTATGTACGAAAAAATTTTGAACTAAAAATAACAAAGTTTTAAGACCACTAATTTTGACAAAAATGATTTAATGAAAATTCGTGATCGATTTTAATTTTGAAAAAAGAACAAATAAATTAATATTAAATAACTTATTATTGCATCAATTTTTTTCAATTTTATACATTTTGCTATAATGTACCATTTAGTGTCACAAGTTTTTAGATTAGAATTTTTATCACATTCTTTCAGCAAATTTAAAATCAGTATGATGCAGAACTGAAAAAATCGATGAACAAGAACTCGTTTATTCCTGGATATTTTTGAAATTTTCAAAGTCAATAAATTTATTTTGCATTTGTTAAATGTTAAATATTTTATTTTGAAAAAATAATTTAAATACAAGAATTCTTAATATCTCAATTTTAGGTGCAACATTTTTTCTAATAATTAGAATAGCTTGGAAATAATTAAGAATTTGTATAAAATTTAAAATAATAATTTTGTTACAATTACTATTGTCAATTTGTAAATTCTTTACGTTCAGATCTTTCCATAACTAAAGAATTTACAAATTGACAATAGTATTTTAGAAATCAGAATTAAAATACATCTGTATAAAGTATTTATAAGACCTATACTAACTTATGGACTAGAAAACTATGTCTTAAGCATAGGACAACAAAAGAAAAAACAAACTAAAGAGGCTACGATGATAAAAAATATGCTACAACTAAAAAGAACATCAAGAACTACAAATTTGCTACTTGCAGTCGGACTAGAAAAGATAGAAAATAAGCTATTGAAAGGAAAACTTGCATTCGTAAAAAGACTCCTAATTAATAAACTCACATTGGGTATTTTTAGAACGTTTGAAAATAGTCTAATTAAAAAAGAAGAACTGAGTAACAAATCAATAATTAAAGAGATACTTGAATGTGTAGAAGAAGATCAAATTGAGGCTCTTAAAATAATGCAATTTGTAGAATTGAAAAAAAAGGATCTAATGAAGAAAGAGTCAAATGGTATTAGTGACTCGATAGAGGAATGCTTAAGAAATATAGGAAACGAGACTTATAGAAAAATGCTTAAAGATTTAATTTTTTAAATATTTCCAAACTCGATGCTCTAATTTGGTTGCATATTTTGAATTTGGAATTTGGAACTAGAAAAAATTAAATGTTTCTAGGTAAATGTTGATTGAGCTGCATTTTGGTTTCAGTAGAAAGGTACAGTAAATTTCCTGAAAATTAAGGTCAATTAAAGGTCGAAAGTGGCTAATCTTTGAGCTTAAGTTGTTGCAAATCGAATTAGCTGAGTTATTTATATTTACAAAAAAGCTTAAAATAAAAACAAAAATAAAGGTGTAACACGTATTCTAGATAACAAAATAAAGCAAATAGATCCGCTACAATTGAAAATATAATATGATTTTAACATTAAAGCAGTTTTAAATTTTTTTTTATTTTTCATTTAAATAACAAATCATTAATAATAAATAAATGAAAGAATTTTGATTATTGATCAAGTTTTAGACTTATTTTATTTTTTTTTATTTATGTTGAATCATATTTGAAAAAAATATCATGGAAATGACAAAATTAAATTAATTTGTAGCTAGGAATGATACAAAAATTATACCATCTTTTTTTCTCATAGATTCTATGGATAATATCCTAAGTTAAATCAATCAATGATGATGTCTCCCGATTTCAAAAATTTTTTAAGAGTAAATACAGACGATGTTTATCTCAGATTGTTTAAAGATTTTTTTAAAAGAAAAAATATTTCTTTTAAAATTCGCTATGAGTGTTTAATGGTAGACTATTTTGCATCTTATTCTTAAAAAAAAAATCTTGACAAATTATTGCAAGGCTTAGGATTATCTATTATTCTAGTCTATTTTTATCCACAGAAAAATTTGAAAGATTTATTAACTAGCTACTAAATTTTCTTATATTAAATTTTTTCCAACAACTCAAAATATATGATAATACATTTTTTAGACCCTGTTTGTGTTGGCATCCAGAAAATCCGAATGTAATTTCTAACTCATCTTCATCATCAGATATTCTTCAGTCAAGTAATTTAAAAAATTATTTTTTTAAAGAAATTTTCAGCATTCATGGTTATTTTAAAAGCGATGACGTCATGAATCATGTTTACTAATGTTTCACTGATATAGAAAGGGTTTTTGCTCATATCAGGAATAATAATGCTAATTTACCTTTGATGATTTAAAAAATCGATTTTAAATATTTAAATATTTAGTTAATTTTTTTAAATTTAATTATTTGACAATTTTCCTTCAGCATCTAGAATTTTGAAGAGCGGTCTCAGATGTTGGACTAGGCTTTGGGAGAATGATTAACTAGCTTAAATTACGTGACAATATTTGTCTATACTTGGTAGAAAATTAGCCAAGTTAATATCAAGTCATTTAGCGGGGGAAGGGGGGGGATTTCTAAATAACATTTATTTGTTTTCTACCTAAATAGCTTCAACTCTTGTCAAATTCAAGTCTAAATGACCGAATTAATGCTAAGTAGGATAAAGTCATTTTAAATTAGTTGTTTTTTTTTGAAAAAAATATTTTAATTAATGCCAAGTTTGTACAAAATAGATACAAAATGTTGCCCAAATTATCATATTTATCGTCTGGCCAATTTACTTTTTGTGATAACAACACCAAATTAAAAACTAATAGCAAATACTTGAACAAATCCTCTGGGCATAGCGGCAACAAACAACAAGCTGATGTGGACATAGAAACAATTCAAAAAGCTAATAGCAAAGAAATAGGCAAGCAAATTCCTTATTACATCGGATTAGATAAGGATTTGAGTGATAAATCGAAATTAAGCAAAGATTGCTTTAATTTGCCAAACAAGAGCCAAGACAACAAATGTAATGGCTTAATAGTGGATAAAAAATTTGAAAAACACAACACAAACTTGAATATTAGTTGTGGTAGCCATAAGAAAACTTTTCCATTTGACAAACAATCGCTCAGCTCTTGCTCAACTTCTTCCCTGTCCTCCTGCACCACGTCGTCTTTCTCATCGCCAAACAGCGACAACCGGAAGCCCAACAGCGACTCGGACTCACTGACTTGTGTGTCGCTGGTCTCGCCCATCCACTTTCAGCACTCAGATGAAAAGAAAGAAGAAATCGGCAACACCACTCAACCAGACTCACTAATGAAAGACTTGCAAGCTAAACTAGAGTCCAGAGCAAAAGACTCGAACACACTGTCCAACACGGACCTTGTGGCTTTTACCATGAGCGCTGATTTGATCAAGCAAAAAACACTGCTCCGAAAGAACAATTTTGAAGAGCAGAAAAAGTTCATGAAAAAGATGAAAGAAAGTGGCCATGAATTCGAGTTGAAAAAAAACAACTCGAGCACGTCTTCAGCACTGTCCATTTTTGAAATTGACAGCTCCGGCCCTGAAAACGACCTGAGCTTAATTCAGTCCAAGCTGGAATCGAGTCAATTGAGCATTTTGTCCAAAGACAAATTGCCAATGGACGGATCGCAGACAAGCAGCTACAGCAGCCTGCTTATCGTCAGTCGGCATGGAACTGTGCGCGGAGCTGTAAATCACGTCAAAACATCTCTCAAGGAAATATTCAAAGAGCCCCAGATCACAAATCCAGTCACCAATGCACAACTGAATATCAAATCCAGCAGCACCATCTCATCTGCCTTGGGAACCAAATTGAACGAAAAACTCTATCTACATTATTATCTAGCGGTTGTTATTCCGAACAAAAAAAAGTTTTAAATTTTGCTAAATTTTATTTTTTTAAAGAGGGACTATGAAGTCGAAGAGCACATGAAAATTGTGATCTACACTACTTCGCTTCAGGTGGTGCGCTTGTCCTTTGACAAATGTAAAAGAGTCAAAAAAATTCTACAAAACCACTGTGTTCGCTACGAAGAAAAAGACTTGTACAAAAATAAAGAGTACCAACGCGAGCTCAAGTTTCGCTTGAACCTCAAACAGGTTGATGTGCCTCATATATTTTTCGATGGCAAACATGTCGGGGTATGCCAGCTTTGGTCTAAACTTTCCACTCGGATGCCAATAAATTTAATTTTTTAGAATTGCGATGAACTGGAGCTGTTCAGTGATCAGGGAGTCTTAAATAAGCTGTTCAAGGATCTCGAGGTAATTTTTGGGTTTTTTATTGTGCCACCACATCGATCCATAGAAGTAGAAAATTAATTAATTTTAATGTGTTGATAATTGTCTATGAAGATGATATTATTCTTATTAGTCCGGTCGAAAGCCATATCCAAACTTGATTAGATATCTGCAGTAACTATGGTGTAAAATGGAGATTAAAATTTAACCCAAGCAAAGCTAGAATAATTACTTCTGGCCCTATCCGATTTGACTGTGACTTAGCCAAAGGCAAGCTTATTGAATGAGCTATGCATAGAGTCCTTAAGTGACCGGGTCCTCAAAAAATCCAGGTCACCAGATCGTTTTGAAAAAAGCCGAAAAATGCGTTTTTTTCACTTTTTCAAACTTAAATAATTCAATGACCGTTGAGTATTTTCAACTCCGGTCAAAAGCATGTTGTAGAACTCTTTGAGATCTTGAATTTGAGTACCTTATCATTCCGGTAGCTTAATTATTGACCAAATTGCGAGAGCGTGAAGTTTTTGAATTTGGTCAAATTTAACTTGTTTTCAAGTCGCATAACTTTGCGAATTTTGAAGCTTTTTTCCATTTGTAAAAGCCAAAGGCAAGCTTAATTAATGAACTATCCATAGAGTCCTTAAGTGACCTCCTTGTGTTTGTGATGCAATTGAAAAATTTAGACAAGTCCAAAAGTCTTTCTTCTCAGCGTTTTTTTTGTTGAACAAAATGAACCACGTCTCTTCCTCTCTAAAAAGTTTTACCTTCAAATCCCAATTTTCTTATGGACTAGAAAATTTAACACTTGACAATAAAACCATCAAAACTCTCAACATTAATCAGAACAATCTTATTAGACATATGCTTAACTTGAGATCTAATTGTCACATGACAATTATGTCTTGAATCCTAAAGGTTTTAAAACTCTTTAAAATTGACCAACTCTATCTTTTTTCAAAGATGTCCTTTATTAGCTCTATTAGGTTCAACGCCTTAGTTTCAAATATATTTCAGTATATATGTTCTAATATCCTCAACAGTTCTACCCTTTCCAAATGATTTCAAGCGCTTGTTAAAGCTCACAGGAAAAAATCAGACTTGTTTATAAGTCACAAGTCTTAAGTCAAGTCAAGTCAATGATTTAAAATTTTTTTTTTTTTTTAAAGTCATAACTTTGACTTATATTTGTGTGACTTAGACTAAAAACTTTGACTTATAAGCAAGCCTGATTTGAACAAGAGATATTTGGGCTTTGGGGGCCCTGGTCAAAAAGTACAGTAATACTGTTAAGTGCGAACCTTGTCTCAAATTTTAATTATTTAATTAAATTTACCTTTTTTTGCTGAAAATTTGACTTATATTCTTAGACTTTAAAAAAAAAAAATTTTAAGTCAAGTCATAACTTTGACTTAAAAAATCTTGATTCACTATTAAATAGTACTGGTAAGCTGAAATTGGATCTTAAGCGTGACTTATACATTCGTGACGGTATCTTGAAAGATTTTTGACTAGAGGGTCTTGAAGTTTGATAGTTTTTGAAAACAGTGGTTTAGGTTTTTGAAATTTTTGAGATGAGTTTTCATTCAAAAGTTACTATATCTATATATATTTTTAAAGAGCGCAAAATTCTCTATTAAATGATATATTTTTCAAGTATTTTAAGTGGAATTAAGTTGCACTTTAAACCAAAAAAACACATTTTTTTGTGCTTTTTTCCAGTTTTTTTGACTCTTGTCGGAGGATTGACCCAAGACCCTAACTTTTTTATTTAAATTATAAAACAAGACAAAATTCTGAATAAATCTCAGGTTTCATTTTTTCTATTTAAAGCTTAATTAATCCAAAAAAAAAGTCAAAATATAGTTCAATTTCTAAAAAAAATCATTAAAATTTAATTTTCATCTTTTTTATTATGTTGCAATATTTTATATGATCTTAATTTAAAATTTATCAAACACATTAAAAATGCCAAAACTTTCAACTAATAAAGCTAATTCGACCAAAAATTTGGGAGGTTTAGCCAAAAAAAAACCTATTTTCGCAGAGGTCAATCATGTTAACACTCCTGTTACAGTTTCAGAAAATAATCAATCTGACTTCCCTTTTGATCAAACGATTCGCCTAGCGAGGACTATGAGAGTAGAGATGAAATCACTTATGTTGATATGGACCTTATTAAGCAGATTCTGAAAATTAAATTTTAATGATTTTTTTAGAAATTGAACTATATTTTGATTTTTTTTTTGGATTTTAAGCTTTAAATAAAAAAAGTGAATTTTGCAATTTTTCAATAAAAAAATCTAATAAAAAAATGGCCACATCAAAATTAATTTTATTTTATTATAGAATAATTAATTCATAAAGTTCTCTTTTTCTATTTTCGGAAGACCAATCTCTTGTTAATTAAGCAAAAGATTTTTCTTAAAAAAATTTATTTGATTATTTACATAGTTTGATACAAATTATGAAGTATTAATTGTCAAATTATTTGGAATTTATTTTTTAATACAAACATAATATATAAATCAATTTTCTATGTAACATTTTTCTATTAATAAAATAAAAAAACATTTTCTATGGATCGATATGTTACCTTTTTGTTGTTGTGTCAAAGTGAATTTTTTACTTTAAGAAAATAAAACTACGAATTTATTGTTCTAAATGTGGCGGCTATAGATTTGTTTTGTGTTTGCTTTGTAATGGAAGCAAACGAAAATTCAACAACTTTACCAATTTGAAATGTACCCATTGTAACGAGGATGGTCTTATTAGATGTGACGAATGTTTGGACCAACAGGAATAAATTTTAATTTTTTTATAATTTAATTTTTTACTCTAATTAATTTTATATATATATTTTTTTCAAGTAATAAATACTTTCCAAAGAACGATTTTATTTAGTAAAAAATTGTTTATTTCTCCACAAATAAATATTTTAGTTTCATTTTGATTTAAAACTGCCATTTAATTTTTAGAATGTATATGAAAAAGTAGCAGAAACATTTAAAATTCTTAAGTTTTATGAATTAAATAAGAGATGGTTATGAAAAGATAATTTTAATAAATCATTTAAATACATAAGACTTATCAACAATTTAAATTTTCTTTGCAATAAATCGTATTTTATTCATAGTTATGTCATATCCACTGGTATTACTTATTTTACATCCATTTATTAAATTGAAAAGCATTTAAATAATATATAAGGATGGGGATTTATAATATGCCATGATTTTTTGAACTTTTTAATATTCTTCAATATTACTTAAATTAAATCAAAAAAGAACTGGTCTTATTACAAATCGGACGTTATTTCTTCTGCTAGTAATTTTTTTTTTCTTGCTAGTAAATTTTTATGATAGCTAAAATAATGATAGTAATTATTTTCTTCTGCTAGCAAGTTTTTTTCACCTGCTTGTAAAATTATGTGTATGATAGCAATATTTTTTCTTTTGATAGTAAAAATTTAGCAATCATTAATTAATTTTTTTTACTAGCAGTTAAAAAAAAAATTACTAGCATGAAAAAAAAATTTACTAGCAGAAAGAAATAGATCTCTTACAAATCGAACAGGATAAAATTAAAAATATATTTTTTTAATTAAATTAATTTCATTAGAGTATTTTTTTATTTTTGCTCTTTCAAATGATGTATAAGATTAAATGCTTGCTTTTTAAATTTTTAAAAAATTAACTTATTAAAAATGTGAGAAAAAAATGCGAAGGAGGCTATCAAACCACTTTGTTTGGTATAAGGAGTTAACGCTTTGACTGTTTGTACTCGTCAAAATTGGTTCTCTCGATTCAAAGCTGACGATTTCGTACTCAATGACAAAGCACGTGTTGGGAGAACCGTCGAAGCTGATGACGCGTAATTGGAAGAGCTGCATGAGGAAGACCCGAGGTGATCGACTAGACAGCTTGCTAAAAAGATGTCTGTAACAAAAGGCACCGTTTGGAATAGATTAAAAGCATTAGGGAAGATTCAATAGGCCGGTAAATGGGTCCCGCACAAACTCTCAGAAATCAATATTGCGCAAAGATTGAACATTTGTGTTTCTCTCTTGTCTAGGCAGAAAAAAAAAGAGTTTTTATGGAAAATCGTAATAGGAGATGAAAAGTGGATCTACTTCGATAAACCGGTCAACAAAAAACAAAGGGTCGATTCTGATAAAGCGTCATTATTTCCTCAGAAACGCGAAATTCATTGAAAAAAAGGTAATGCTTTGTGTTTAGTGGGATCAGAAGGATATCATCTATTATTAGCTACTGCAACCGAAGCAAACGATTAACGCATACCTTAATTCATATCAATTGATTCGTTTGAGCCACGCTTTGGAAGCAAAACGGTCACACTAAGCTAAAGGAGAGCAAGAGGTGATTCTTTTACATAACAACACTAGGCCACATGCTGCAAAAACGACTCGGAACATGAGAGAGAATCTATGCTGGGAAGTCTTATCTGACCCAGCTTATTCACCAGACTTGGCTCCTTCAGTATACCATTTGTTCCGATCCATGCAGCACCTACTCAGTGAAAAAAGTTACTCAGACTTGTAAGAAATCAAAAAAAGAAATTAATCAATATTTCATCTCAAAACCACCCAGCTTCTACGAGCGAGGGATCAAAATGCTGCCAGAAATATGGGAGATGTGTATTTCTAGAGAAAGGAAATAATTTTAGTTGCTAATAATATTTTATTTTATTTTTTAATGAATAAATAAAGTCTCGAAAAAAACGAAAAAACTTTTTAAACAACCTAATATTAAAAAAAATTATTTAAACAAAAATTGTTCAAAATTTAAAAATTTCCACTACGCATGACTTTGCTTAAGTCGGCCTTCTCTTTATTCTTATTACCGATGACTCTAGACCATTTATGCTTATCAAAACTATTTCTGCTAAAAGAATTGCAATTTTTTTTTGAAGTTTTAAATTTGTGTATATTTATGAATAAAGCGATAAAGATATATAAAAAATGCATCAAATGAGAGCTTAAAACGCTTGTTTCTCCAAAAATATTTTAATCTAAGCTAGTTAAAAAATTAAAAAAATAAATTAAAATTAAATATCATTATATTTATTTAACAGAAATACTTGTGATTTATAAAAAATTTTGTCTTTTTTGTCCTTTTTCATAATTCTTTTTTTAAATTAAATACTGAATCATGTACCATCTAATGTATTATCAAATTTTTTTGGCAAATAAATTGATTAAGAATGTTTTGTTCATTTTTTTTCAGATTTAAAAAGTTTTAAAAAAAGTCTAAATTTTTTAGATGAAAAATTAATACAATGAAAGTTCATTAAAGTTAATCATTAAAGCTAGAGTTCAAAATCCATACAACATATAATTCGCTGAAATATACTCAGTCGCATCCTTTTCTCTTTTTAATTTATAAAATTTCTGTATCTTATTTTTTTTTACTACTTGAATTAAATCTTTGTTTAGGAAAATTTTGAAATTATAAGAAGTAATTTAGCCATTCGATGTAGTCGTAGCGGTATTCTGTAAATATTATTATGAAAAAAATAGATATTGCTCAAAAATACATGTCTATCTTGATAAATTCACAAAAATGATCTCTAGATTAGCAATAAAATGGATAAGATATTTGCCATTTTGTTATTTATTTTTACAGAATTCTAAAAAACTATATTATTTGAGATTTTTATAATTTACATTTTTTTTTCATAATGAAAATAGTATAAATAATTTTTATCCTAATAGAATAATCAAATTTTTATGAAAAATATCCTTGTATATTTTTATCTAGAAAAAGAGTTGACGCAGTTTATTTACCTTGGAAATATAAATTGAATGGACAAACAAAATCATAAATCGAAAAAGTTTCAAAATTAACGTCAAAAAATTTTCAATTATTTTATTTCAATTCTTTTCAAATTTTTTTAAAATGAATAATGGAATAATCTATATGAAAAAGGTACTTTTTTCTTCTTTAAAATAGCTCTAAAAAAAACTCATTCAAAGTTTGAAAACAACATTAATTTTTTATTCATTTGAATTATTTTATGTTTCCGAATTAAAAAAAAAGATTAATTAAAGCTTTGATTGATTGAGTTAATTTTGGAGTGTTGTAGAATGCCGTCTTTAAAACTTTAATTAGAGAATTATATTTTTTTTGGATTAAAGTTGAAAAAACAATCGATTAAATTCGGAAATTTACTACCTGTTGCCTTAGCAAAAAAAAGCTGAAAAAATTAAAATTCATCAGCTGTGAATTTTTTGGCTTTTCTCAAGCTGCTAAGATCAAATTATTTTTCCTAAAAGGTTAAAGATATTTTTTCTAAAAAAATAAATGTTTAAGTTTTATATTTTTTCAAATGACTATTTTTATTTTACTTGAATAGAAAATTGATTTTTTTTAGTAGCAATCTCAAGATGAGAGTGACAAAATTTTTTAGCTTAAATATTCTCGCAGGTAAAATAATTTTAATTTCATAGATAAATAAAATTAACTAGAATCAAAAGAAAACAATATTTGCATTTAGACAAAAAACTGTTTTCTTAAGGATCTTGTTGTTCCAAGTCCAGTCAAAACAACTAACTAAATTCTAAAAATTCAACTTCAAGTCTGCATTTGTTCTATTTTGATTAAATTTTTGTGAATGACCCGAAATAGTGAAACACTTTTTCTAGTCTCTTCAAATTAATATTTTTATTATTTTATTCAATCAAGTGAAAACCCAGGTATAGCGATCTCAGACTCATGCGTATTAAATGAGTCCGTTCAGTTTTCTAGTTTATTCAGATTAGAATTTTTTGAAACCCCACATGCAACTTTTAGTAAAATTTGAAATAAGAAAATTAAACTTTAATTCGATTTATTGGATTTCTATGAATTTTTTTGATATATTAGTACTATCCGCCAAAATACTTTTAATTCTTAATTAACTAAAACTTAAATTTTTAAATCGATAATTTTATTAAATAAATAATTCGAGTTTTAGGGCATTTAAATCTGAAAATTTAGTCAAGGCTCACTATTTAGTGAAATACTCGACAATATTTTATTAAGAAAAGTAAATATGCTAGAAAATCATTTAAACTATCCACTCATTAATATTTATGCAAAATATGATTTTAATATTCCATTTGTAAAGCTGTTAAAAAGTTATTTAAATTGTTGAGCAAATTTAAAATAGATTTTAAAGAAATCTACTGAATCCAAATAAGAATTGTTCATTGCAAAAAATTAAATTTAACTAAGAAGCAAAATAATTTAAAAAAGAAAAAAAAATTTAATTTTTTGTTATTTATTTGACATAAAATTGAGGAGAAAACCCCATGGTTCGTTCGAATAGCACCAATCTTCAAGTTTAAAATTTTTCAGATTTTTTAGAAAAAAAAATTAGATAAAAATTAAATTAAAAAAAAATAATTTTAAAAGAAAAAATAATTTAATTTTTTGTTATTTATTTGACATATAATTGAGGAGAAAACCACTTGTTTCGTTCGAATAGCACGAATCTTCAAGTTTAAAATTTTTCAGATTTTTTAGAAAAAAAAAATTAGATAAAAATTAAATTAAAAAAAAATAATTTTAAAAGAAAAAATAATTTAATTTTTTGTTATTTATTTGACATATAATTGAGGAGAAAACCACTTGTTTCGTTCGAATAGCACGAATCTTCAAGTTTAAAATTTTTCAGATTTTTTAGAAAAAAAAATTAGATAAAAATTAAATTAAAAAAAAATAATTTTAAAAGAAAAAATAATTTAATTTTATGTTATTTATTTGACATAAAATTGAGGAGAAAACCCCACGGTTCGTTCGAATAGCATGAATCTTCAAGTTTAAAATTTTTTAGATTTTTTAGAAAAAAAAATTTAGATAAAAATTAAATTAAAAAAAATAATTTTAAAAGAAAAAATAATTTAATTTTATGTTATTTATTTGACACAAAATTGAGGAGAAAACCACTTGTTTCGTTCGAATAGCACGAATCTTCAAGTTTAAAATTTTTCAGATTTTTTAGAAAAAAAAAATTAGATAAAAATTAAATTAAAAAAAAATAATTTTAAAAGAAAAAATAATTTAATTTTTTGTTATTTATTTGACATATAATTGAGGAGAAAACCACTTGTTTCGTTCGAATAGCACGAATCTTCAAGTTTAAAATTTTTCAGATTTTTTAGAAAAAAAAATTAGATAAAAATTAAATTAAAAAAAAATAATTTTAAAAGAAAAAATAATTTAATTTTTTGTTATTTATTTGACATATAATTGAGGAGAAAACCACTTGTTTCGTTCGAATAGCACGAATCTTCAAGTTTAAAATTTTTCAGATTTTTTAGAAAAAAAAAATTAGATAAAAATTAAATTAATAAAAAATAATTTTAAAAGAAAAAAAAAATTAATTTTTTGTTATTTATTTGACATAAAATTGAGGAGAAAACCCCACGGTTAGTTCGAATAGCACGAATCTTCAAGTTTATAATTTTTCAGTTTTTTTAGAAAAAAGAATTTAGATAAAAATTAAATTAAAAAAATAATTTAAAATTTTTTTAATTAGTGAATCAATTTTTAAAATTTAAATAAATAATAAAAAACAAGATAAAAAGATAGTTGGTAAAAACGGCCAAAAAATGATCATTTGGAATCAATTATTTCAGTAGCTTTAAAAGGGTCAATTAATTTATTTTAAAAATTTCAATTTTCTACAAAATATGATCATTAAATCAAGCATTAAATTTTTTACGAAATTTATAAGCATTAGTTATTCTAGCGCTAAATTATTTTGTATAGTTTGTCACAAAAATTTGAGGCTAAGCAATATAAATTTTAATCTGCTTGTTTAATATTCTATTACATTACGATCATTTACGAAATATAAATCAAAAACGCAATTTGATTCTATTCTTTAGGAAGATTTTTAGCGCTCGAAAAATAAGATTTGATTAAAATTAAATCTTACGTAAATAAATAAAGTTAATTTTAAGATTGACCATTAAGAGGTCAATGGCTTTCTATGCAAAGATGTTTTTTTATTTTTAACTCAACAACAAAGGTAAATTAAAATTGTTGTGGCTATTTGGGCACAATATTTACTTTTGAAAAAAAACACTGAAATTTATTGAGCTAAAAAGTAAATTTGCTTTAAAAAAACTTTATTTTAGTAATATTTGGACTTATTTGATATTTGATAGTTGAATTGAGATTTTCTAAAATTGAAATTTTATTAATAAATTTTGGACGCTTTTTTGCGCACTAAAGCCGAATTCTGGTACAGATGAGTAAATATTTGAACCGGTTTTTCAGCACAAAAATAGAGAGTGAATAAAAAAAACTAAAATAAATAGTCGAGTTTGTAGAATTTTGCTCGAAAAAAAATCGTTCAAATTAACTTTTTTTTTATTTTTTTAAGAGCGATAAATTAGTGCTTTTAATTGTCTGGTCAAACATTTGAAAAAATAATTTTTGATTTAACCAAGAAGAGCGAGTGCACTTGAGCTAATTGAAAATTTAAAGCCTAAATTCTAGATTTAAAAAAAGAAGGACTTCTTTTGCAAAACAGCTTACATTTTCCCTTTATTTGATTTCTAAAATATTCGTATTTCTTTATTTGATGTAAAGATTTAAATTTCTAATATCTAATAACATAGTTAGGTGATCCTAAATGATCCGCTGAGATGTTTATTTTTGATTTAAGTTTGAATTAAAATTTTAATTTCAATTCGATCAAATCAATCAATCAATCAATCAAATTTTTGGCCAAAGAAATATTGATTTTCAAAAAAATTTATCCTTAAATTAATTTCGAAGCAAATGCGATTCAGTGTTAAGAATCAACTTTGAGTCTAGAATTGAAAGCCAAAGTTTTCAAGTTCAATGGCATAGTCATTTTTAAAGCATTTTAGAAAACTTACTTTCTGTATGTCTCCCTTTCTTTCTTAGTACCAGTACCAGAATTAAAAATACATTCTATTTAAAATTGTTTAAATTTAGAATGAATTGAAAATAAAATAAAATTTTTCTTTTTTTTTATTCAATCTTTTGTATCTTTTTCTACTTTGTCCATGGGACTAAAGACTTTAATAAAAAATTAAGATTTGTTAAAAAAAAAGGTGATCATAAATCGTTTATTTTTGAAATAAATAATAATAATAATAATAGTCATTTTTATTTTGTTATGGCATAATAAAATAATTGGTATTTTATTTTTTTAGGCAAGTTTTCATTATTTGTTTGATTGGGACTCAAAAATGTTTGGCCTTGATTCGGATGCAAGTTGTTGAACTTTAAAAGCATCGATATTTATTCATGCAGATATAAATTAATTTGTTCAATGAGTTATCTATTTAATTACCAACTTAAATTAAAATTTTAATACGATAAAGTGGACTCAAGATAACTCTTGAACTGTTATCTATCCTCTTATTAAAAATAATGATCTTAAGATAAGTTTTTTTCTATAATATTTAAATTTAAAAACTTTAAAGAATATTTATTTTTCGGAGCTCTTTTTAAATATTTTTTTTATAAAAAAAAGCTTCTTTTAAAACTAATTTGTTGAATTGAAAACTTTTGATTCTTTGAGCTTTCAGACAAAGAGTGTCTTTTGGAAATTGTTTATTCTCAGGTAATGTATGAGATGAGATGGCCAGCTTTGAGACTTCGCTTGTAAGTAATAATTGACCGATTTAAAAAAATATGTTCCTATTCAGGATTCATGTTTTTGTTGATTTATTTCAACCTTATTCGATTTTTAAAAGTAATTAAAATAAAAACTGTTAATGAATTTTTTATTCAAATTTGCTGCTTTCAATACCAAAAGAGAACCGACAAAAAATAGCAGTTTTATGGTATCTAAAACTATAAAAATTAATTTTACAATTTTTAGGCCATTGACTATTTGAATTTTATCATAAAATTGATTAATTTTTCCATTTAACCTTAAAATTTCAATAGTATTTAATTCGGTTTACTTTGATTTTGACTTTAAAAATTTAATTAACTTTTTTTTTATCTTAGTCTATTTTATTTTATTAAATCCATTAGCTTAAATAGTTGTAAAATTTAATTTTGTTCATGGGGTCGTTTTTTGTGTTAGATTTGCCTGAATATAGAATTAGAACTCCGATTTAGAAAATATATTGGTATTTTGAAAAATCTTTGGTCAATAAAACAATAAATCAGATTATGAAAATTTAGCACTAAAACACACTTTTATGAATCAAAATTTTTTTCTAGAATGAATTTATTTTTTTTCAACAAAAACTTACAAAAATATATTCTGAAGCCTTCAAAAAAGATAATCAATTGTTAAGAATTGAGGTGCTTTAGATTTTTAGATCAGATTACAATTTTTTAGTTTTTTTTTTTAAATGGTTTAATTCAATTATTCAAAATTCAAAAAATTATTTAAAAATTTAAAAAAATTTAGTGAAGAATTCGAGAAAAAGTGTCAAGTCAAAGAAACGATAGTTGAAGCTTTCAGCTGTAGAATAAGCTTTTTATCTTTTTAAATCTTAATTTAATTTTATAAAATTTAAAATTAATTTTTTTAGTTTCTCTTCTTTATTTATAAATTAATTAATTTAAAATAAAATAAAATCAACTGCCACATTTTATAGTTTTTAGTATTGGATGAAAAATTAAAAAATATTAAAAAAATTTAATAAAATTTAATGAAGAATCCGAGAAAAAGTGTCAACTTAAAGAAATAATAGGCGAAGCTTTCAGCTATAGAATAAGCTTTTTATCTTTTTAAATTTAAATTCAATTTTATAAAATTTAAAATAAATTTTTAGTTTCTCTTCTTTTATTTAAAAAATTAATTAATTTAAAATAAAAGATAATCAAATGCCACATTTTACAGTTTTTAGTAATGGATGAAAAATTAAAAAATCTTAAAAAAGTTAACAAAATTTAATGAAGAATTCGAGAAAAAGTGTCAAGTCAAAGAAATGATAGTTGAAGCTTTCAGCTGTAGAATAAACATTAATTAATTTATTTAAATTGATTAATTTATTAATAATGCTTAAAAGAAAAGAAGTTTAATTAATTAATATAAAATTTAAAATTAATTTTTAGTTACTCATCTTTTATTTTTTTAGAATAAAAGATAATCAAATGCCAAATTTTGCAGTTTTTAGTAATGGATGAAAAATTAAAAAATCTTAAAAAAGTTAATAAAATTTAATTAAGAATTCGAGAAAGCGTCAGGTCATAGAAATGATAGATGAAGTTTTCAAATGAAGAATAAACATTTTATCTTTTAAATCATAATTAATTTAAAAAAATTCAAATTAATTTTTTAGTTTCTCTTCTTTTCTTTTAAGCATTATTAATAAATTAATTAATTTAAAATAAAAGATATTCAAATGCCATATTTTCCAATTGTTAGTTTTTAAAGTATAAATATAAAATTACGAAAATCCAAATAGCTTAGTTCTGGTTGAACCAAAAAAGATTAATTTTTCTAGTTTATCACTTGTCACCGTGAAAGTGAAATTCAAGATTGATAAGGCTCATTTGATCAAGAATAAACCTAGAATTTTTAGATGAATATTTGGACAAAAGCGAAATTAATAAAAATTAAGCAATGTGTCAAAATTAAAAAATATTATTTTATATAAGAATGGTTTATTTAGCTCTCGGAATGCATTAAAAGCAAACTGAAGTCCTGCAATTCATATCCTAAAAACAAATTTTGACCAAACAAAAAAAGAGATCACAATTCGTACAAATTCATTTAATAAAATAATAAATCATATCTAAACGAAGTAGTTGTGTGTTTAGTCTATAGGACGTGAAGAGTCATTTTTCGACTGAGTCCATAAAAACGCTTTTTTATTTCGCTATTTCGCACTCTGGCTTGTTTTCATTTCAAAATATTAACAAACAATAGAACTCGAACAAGACAACAATAACAAAAATAGTACTTAACCAAATCACCAGTGGAATCTTGGACTTGTTGCTGAAGTCCACTAAAAAATAAACTAAAATTGTTTTAACATATAAATAAATATTTTTCAAAATTTTCACAATTTAAAACAAAAAAAAAATTTATTTTTAGATTTTAATTTAGAAACAAAAAAGTATTAAAAATGGGTATTCTGGAGAAGAATAAAAAATCCACCAAATCAGCATTTAATTCAACAACTAGTAGCAATGTGTTCAAGAATGGCAGCAAAAAAGCCTCTTACTCGCTAAGTGTCCACAAAGAATCAGAGGTAAATTCCCTTTGAATTAAATTTTGAATTTGAATTAAAAAAAATTTAATTTTTTGTCAAGAATATTGACACAAAAGAGAAAACAAACGAAATACTAGCTGAACAAGATGAAATTTATCATGACAATCCGGCCTTTGAGCCAGAGCTTGCAAACCCAGAGCAAACAAAAGTACAGCCAAGATCATTTGGAGAAAAATTTACCAAATTTTACAATTTTTTTTCTCTTTAAAGAATCCTTTTGACACCGAGTCCTCCAAAAAAGGATCATTGACTCACGAGTCTTTTCAATTAGAAACTCACAATCAAACAAGTAATTGGACTAACATACTAACTAACAATAGCAGTCTAATTTATATAGACTCGACTGACATAAAAAATTTCGACCAAATAAAAGAAGATTTTTATCATTTGTCCTTTAATTACCAAGGCATTTCTACGCTGGCTTCAATAAATAACACAGAAAAGCTGGCGGCCGCAGCAGCAGCTGCAGTGTCCTCTACAGCGGCATCGCTTGTCGAGGTGCCCAATTTTGGCCAAGAGCTGAGCACTATGATGAAACAAAATCGGATGGTAAGTAAAAAACTATTTTGGCATCAACAATACCCATTTGTTTGTTTAGGATTTCGATGAAAAGCTTGTCTGATCCTTATCAATAAGCCTAAAGTTAAAAATAAATATTTTTTTTTATTTAATTAAATGATTCATTAAAAAGGAATTAATAAACTGCTTGCGTGCAATCTAATCTATTCAAATATTCCGATTTTTTTGCTCTGATTTTATAGTGATTAAGCAAAAGTCTAAACTATAATAAGACCCAAACTGGATTATTAAACAAACTACTAATTTTTAAAATTTTTATTTTTTTTTTTTTTTCTATTTCCAAACATGAGGGCTGAAAAAAGGGCTATGCCGCTCTAAACTGCCCTGAAGTATTTCAAATTATTTTTAAAAAAAAGCCAAAGTCTATACTATAAGAAGACCCAAATTGGATTATTAAAAAAACTACTAATTTTTAAAATTTTTATTTTTAAAATTTTTATTTTTTATTTTATTTTTATTTTTTTCTATTTCCAAACATGAGGACTGTAAAAAGGGCTATGCCGCTCTTAACTGCCCTGAAGTATTTCAAATTATTTTTAAAAAAAAGCCAAAGTCTATACTATAAGAAGACCCAAATTGGATTATTAAAAAAACTACTAATTTTTAAAATTTTTATTTTTTTTTATTTTTTTTTATTTTTTTATTTTTTTTCTATTTCCAAACATGAGGGCTGAAAAAAGGGCTATGCCTCTCTAAACTGCCCTGGAGTATCTCAAATTATTTTTAAAAAAAGCCAAAGTCTTTTGAAATATTGAAGTTTTATCGATAATCATATCATAGTTCCTGTGGCACCATCAATCAAACAAATTCTGCTCTAATCATTTAATCTCTGGTTACATTCTATCTGAGTTGGGAATTTTATTGAGGCATTTATTTCTAGATTAGAATTTATTTTAAATTTTAATATTTTCAAATGTTGACTTTTTGACAAAATAAAATAAAAATTTAAATTAAAGACCGATTTTATTTTATTCTATGAGAACAAGACTTTATTTTATGGACGATTGAGATTAGACGCCTATAAATTAATAAAATTACCTAAAAAATATTTAAAATATTATCCTTAATCTAGTTTGAGCCAAATAAAAATTAGTTGTTTTTTTTATTTACCGCTCATAGACTGACTACGGCTGAATTTCATACTTTGACTCATTTTTTTCTAAAAAAAATGCCCTTAACAAAACCAAGATTAAATTTCATCTAGATGCATAAAAATTTAAACGAACCTGTTTTTTTAGACTGAAATCAATTTAGATTCTAGTATTTAATTTACATTACATTTGTTAAATATTTTCTTAAATGGTCTCAAGGCATGTGACCAAGCAATTTCAGCATTAAATACATATACTAGAAGCAAAAAATTTTGGGGCCCAAAAAAGACTAATTAAAAATCAATATCAGCTTTGATTGCTGAAACAAATCCATGGCTACCTGTCTCTCGCTACAATGCGCCGGCATATGCCTATTTTCTCCTCTCATTTTATTTATACTATTAGCACAACACAGATTTTTAATTACTTTATCAAAAGAAATACTTAAAATTTTAGAGAAAACACGAATTATTGAACAGGCTAGCATATTAATCCTGATAAAGTACATGTGATTTTTTTTAATTAGCACTGCACCATTGGAGCAGACAGACAGCTTAGAGAGAAAATAAAAAGTTTGGTTAATCTTCACACATGTTCGCAAAAAAATCAATGAATGTCAGATAAGGTGTTTTTTTTTAAACATTTAAAATCATTATTTTGTAAAAATTACCAAAAAAATTCTGCTTTATGAGAATGGCACTGTATTAGAATCGTTAACAAAGAATGCCACTAATAGCACTAGAAATGCCAATTTTAAATTGCTTTTGTTCGTTTTCAGAAAAATGTCCGTCATTGTATTCGGAACCAGCATCTGACTCATCAGTCCCAATATCAGCTAAAGATCATATGTTTTCTCTTGTGTTGACATAAGATATACGACGACGATTTATTTTTGTTTAAATTATTCAAAAAAATCAAAGTTGGTTTAATAAAAAAAGCAAAAATTCAAATATAGTTGCAACTTGTTTTCAAGTATTATTTCAAATTAAATGCAAAAAAAAGATTACTTTTAAGCATATTTTCAGAAAAAATTAAGTTAAAATGATTAAAGTACTGGTACTTCAAGGTATACACAATAGGTTTTCCGAAAATATATCATCATGAATGTCAGTATTATAATAAAAATTTAGATAAAATTATTAATATAGCTTAATGTTATAGTCCTTAAAAATCGTAAAATTTTCATGTGTTTATTGAGAATATATTAAAATAGCAGAAATAAATAATTAATTATTATTTAAATATTTATTGAATAATTAAATTAATGACCGGCTAAGTTCATAAAAGAAAGTCGATGTATTTATTAGTATACGAAAGATTACAAAACATATTGAAAAATATAATATCTTTCTTTAACAATTTATCTTTAATATTTAAGTATTAAAGTAATTAAAGTTGACATTAGCTGTATAAGTTAATATTTTTAAAAATAATTATTACTGTTTTAGTATGTTACTTTAATTGCTGTAAATTCTATAGTGATTGGATACCAAAATGGTAAAAAATTCTTTTAAAAAAATTAAATAATGTCAACTTTAATTACTTTTATACTTAAATATTAAAGATAAATTGTTTAAGAAAGATACTATATTTTTTAATATGTTTTGTAATCTTTCGTCTACTAATAAATACATGGGCTTTCTTTTATGAACTTAGCCAGTCATTAATTTAATTATTCAATAAATATTTAAATAATAATTAATTATTCATTTCTGCTAAAGTATTAAAGTTGATATTAGCTGTATAAGTTAATATTTTTAAAAATAATTATTACTGTTTTAGTATGTTACTTTAATTGCTGTAAATTCTATAGTGATTGGATACCAAAATGGTAAAAAATTCTTTTAAAAAAATTAAATTTAGTTTTTTTTTTAATAGTTTATTTAAATTTGAAATGGCTCTGAGTAATAAAACTCCCTCCGCCATTAGATAAAAATAAAATAAAAAATTATTAAAAGATTAAAGTAGACAAAAAAAATTTGATGAAGGAAAAAGGTCGAAAATCAGAGAGATAAACCCTGTTCATTTAACCACTCACTGAATTCATTCCATGATTTACATAATGGGGTTTTTTTCTTACAGAATCTTGAGCTATTAACAGAAACACTGACACAGTCTTTGATTAATTAAATAATTAGTGTATTTTTGAAAATAACACAATTTTTTAGATATTTTATAAATAGTTTATTTAGACGAACTTCAATTCTGTCAAGATTAATGTCATCTAAGAAATTTACCAGGAGATCTGATGGAGTGTCTTGAGGAAAATTATAACTGTACTTAATTGGAATATTTTGGAGAACTTGAAGCCTAGAGAGGTTGGTCATTGAGACTAGAATAGGAATGTACAAACTATAATCAATAATAGAGCCGGTTAATGTTGTAATGTTTACATTAGTACCTTTGGGTCCGTCTATCCGATCTCCCGTTTAGACGTATTGGAGCATATATCTTCTTAACTTAAACGCTCATGGTTAAGTTAATTAACTTTCCAGTGATATCGACAGAGATGCCGCTATATCACATCTTCCCCCGCTTTTATTAAGCGAATACTAGGGAACTGTCAACCACTGCGGGATCACCAATGACCGGGACCAGTCATAGACTATTATTTTTCCCAGGCACTAACTAACACTCGTCAGGTAGCTGTTGCACGCACTATAAACACTACTGCCACCGAGAAGCACTTTTATTAGTCTTCTGGGGCTTTTATTCTCGTCGCCAGATGTAATGTTTACATTAGTACCTTTGGAAGTATTGGAGCATGTATTTATGCTCATTCTTAACTTAAACGCTCATGGTTAAATTAATTAACTTTCCAGTGATATCGACAAAAATGTCGCTTTATCACAAATGTTTTATATAAATTGACCAAAGTATTGTGGTTAAGTTTCCATGACTTTTGTGCCAGAATTTTTAAGACGTTAATGCGATCAATACATCTTGATTAAATAAAATCTGTATGTGAGTCGAAGCAAAGGTTAAAATTAAGATTTTTTAAAATGTACGGAATAATTTTGCTACAACCAATTTTACATTCTAAGACTTTAACATTATGAGATGAAAAAATATCAACTCATTTTAAAATATGAGTGTGAGTTTTTTGGAAGAGTGACCTTAAAAAATTTTAGTAAGATTTTGATTAAATATTATTTTTTAATTTATGTAGAAAATAAATCAAAATTTTTGCTTTTATCCTTGGATTAAACGAATAAAGCAGTTGACTAGTAAACAGCAAAGTATAGATATGGATTAACTTTATTTCTCTCAAAACACAAAAAGATTATTTTTAAACTTTTAATCAAATAATCTGATCTTTTTTGAGGTGAGGGATTTTGCTAATTTCAGATGACATAACTTTGATTTTTCTAAAAAATGTGAGGTTCAAATATTGAGGTGTTTGACATGCTTAACACAAATAGACGGATTATCATATACACAGTTACTCTGGAAATTTAAATAAATAGTTTTTGAGCGCAGCACAAAATACAAATATGACTAAAATAATTATTTTCCGATAAACTATTTATTTTAGACATTTGAATTTATTGAATGTCATGATTTGTGACCTCAGAATTAGTTCAATTTTTTTTGTTGACTGTCAAAATGCTCATCCAGGATGGCAAATCGATCAACTTTAATTTGACAGTCAAGAAATTATTATAAAAATAAAAATGCAAGCACTTTTTAATACTGATTAAATTTAGAATAAAATTTTTAATAAATTAAAAAAAAAACAAATCCAACAATTCATTCTATTTGGTATAAATGTCGTTTCTAAAAGACTTGGCTTTCTTTAAAGTTACTAAATCAGAGGATACAGACTTGGCAAATGATGACCATTCGAGTTCCAACACAATAGTGTGTAGGCAAATAAAATTCAATTTTGGTCTTTGGGTATTGATTGTGCCACTTTGACAAATAAATCGTAAAATCTGACAAAAAACAAAAGTGTGCAGGTTTTACGGTAGCTCAAAGTTATGTGGGAATAAACCATTTTTTTTTTAAGGACGAAATAGAAATCGGATCCAAAAAAACAGATTCTTCCATTGTTCAAAACAATGGCTTTGCCTATGGTGACGGTGGTAGCATGAATAAAAACATGAAAAAATCGCCTAGTAGCAATGCAATAGGCGACTTGGCCACATTGGACGATGACGCCAAACTCAAGCTCACTGGCACTTCAGCTTCGTATGATATAAAAATAAGACAAAGAAGAGCGTGTCATCTAAAGGTCCTGGTAATTCTCATCGCAATGCTCACTGCCGGATTCATTGGATGCATATTTACCTATTTTTATATGCGCTATCAAATCGAAAATCAAAAATACCTGAGCTATACTCAAAACATGGTTTTGGAGAGAGCTTGTAATTTTTTCTCTCTTAAATAAATGAAAATAAAATTTTAATGAAATTTTTTTAATAGCTAAATTAGGCTCTAATAAGTTAGAAATAGTGGTTCCGTTTGGCACCAATGTAACAGACATCAATGATAAAAACATTTTGGTGAACAAAATTGAGGAGATTGTAAGAGAATTTATTCTGAAAAAAGGATTATTTAAATAAAAAATTTAACCAAGGTCCATCAAACTTTTACGAGAATGAATAAAACAGTTGATTTAATGCAATTGTATGAGTTGAATGAGATGGCAGCTAATTGGTATGTGGCCACAATTGATGTCGAATTGAAGGATGCCAGCGACTTTTCAAATGTTGTCCTGCGCAAAGAAAGCGAAACTAGAATTAAAATCGATGATTCATCCCATGTCTTGAGAGCCTTTAGAGACAACTTTCTAAATGTTACCTTGGGCTTGAACATCATACCGGAAATTTTGAGCATAAATGCATCAAGTGTGGATATATTATATGATTTTAAAATGGTTTACGCGACATTGAATGGCACAGAATCTTCCACAGAAACACAAACTAATCCAGCATTGGCCAAAGAAAAGCTCATGCCCAATCCGCCCGTCATTGAGATAACAAAAACAAACAGTCCCAAACTACTCTCATCAATTGTCTCAGAATCAGCTATTTATTTTACTTCATCACCACCTCAGCCAGACACAGAAGCGCTCACATCGACACCATCCATTCCGCCTTCCTTATCCTCTCAGCTTTTGGAACCACTTTCCACTTCTCTTCCACCTTTAACCACTCCACAACCAGCTCACCCAAGTCCACTTTTTTTCACTTATGGTGTCTCTAGAATTTTAAGCACCACTATGAGCCCTATTTCTGACACTTCTAGCTCTGTAGAGCCAAGTTTTTCACCAAAAATTACCGAGGAAAATATTGAATTAATAAACTACAAAGCACAAAATGATAGAACAAAGTTTAAATCACCCAAAAATGACAAAGAAATTGAAGAAAATTTCCGGTCATCGTCCACACCCGTCTTGGCAACTGATCTTCCAACAAACAAAATTCTCATTGCTGAAATTTTGTTGAATAATGAAGAAGAATTTGATTCATCCCCTCAAGATGCAGAAACTCAGCAAAAAGCGCACATTGGTACAAAATCTTATTCAAGCGAAAAATTTCCATTGAAATCAGCAACTAGTGTGCCTTTTGATGGTAAAGATAATGATGGTTTAGACATTGTTCTGCAAATAGATGGAAATGATTCAAGTTTATTAAATCGATTTTTTGAGAAAAAAAATCGAAAATAATTTTTTTTTTTACTTTACCGAAATTAATATTTTCTTAGAAATTAAATGCACGAAAACATTCGATAATATGTAAAGATCAAAAAAAATACTCAGAGATCTCTGCAATCAAAAATTAGAGTGCATAAATGCAATATTTATCGAAGTATTTTAATTTATTTTTTTTAAATGAAAATGGTTTATTATATGACTAAATTTCAAATTTTGAGTTGTATATAGATTTTTAAAAAATAATAAATTTTTTTTTGGGTCACATAGGAACAACTTCATGGATATTAGCTTTAAATGCAATTAAAATTTTTATTGAGTATTTCGATTTTTTTTCTAATAATGATAATTTGTTAACGATTTTTACTTTTATTTTTAATCTTTTAGAATAAAAATTTACCGATTAAATCTTTTTTAACTTTTAAAATCCAATTATGAATTTAAAACTTAATGATTTATTTATTTAATTAAGAAGGAAATACCTCTGGCTAAAAAAGCGACTATTTAGCAAAATTTTTGAAATAACTTAATAGAAGCTAAATTATTAATCAGTAATCCCTTAAATTGTAAAAAATCAACACAATGTAAAAATCAAATCGGTCAAACGTTTGCAGTTTCTTTAGAAGAAGATCGATTACAATTTTTTGATTTTACGACTGATTATAAGTCTAAAAAAACTTACTCAAAATTAAATACCTTAGATAATGAATTATATAGGTAAAATCTAGAACCAGCTAAAAATATTGAGCCTGTAGAATTTTGGAAAAAAAATAAAGAAAACTATCCCATTCTGTATCAGACTTTCATTAGAGTTTTTTGTTCCATCAGAACAACTTTTTTCTTGTGCCGGGTATAGTATATGGGACCGTCGTAATAAAATAAGTCAATAATATTTTAGAAAAGTGGTGTTGATTTGTCAAAATTTGGTATAAATATTAGTATCGAAATTGTATCGAAAATCAATTTTTTATTTGAATTTTTTTAAACAAATTTTCATTCAAATTTTTTTAATTTTCAAATATTGTTTTGAGTAATTTTTGTTTTCAAAAAATTAAATCGAATTTTAATTAAATTCAATTTTTAATTCAAATATTTTTTATTTTTAAATCTTAATTCGAATATTTTTAAAATTCAATTTTTTATTCAAATAAATTAATTTTCAAGTATATTTTTCGAATTTATTTATTTTTAAATATTATATTCGAACCTAATTTTCATTCGAAAAGCTACTAATTCAAATATCTGTTCGAATACGCATATTAGATTTCAACACTAAGAATTACCAATACAAACATTTTAAAAATATAATCGGTAAAATAAAATTTTATTTTTCAAAAGTGTCAAGATACCTTAATATTTTATTGATTTGCTTTCAAATGGGGGATGTGAATTTCATTTCAATTCGATCTTTTCAATTCAGAAAAATTTGAATAACTTTTTTACTAAAATAGATAATTTAGTTCTGTAAAATGCTTAATTATGAGCAAATTTGCTTAATGCAGTAAAATAAGTCTGAAAAGTACTCTGCAGTTTTCTGCATTTTGCACGCCATTAAAAAGTATTCTAATCAACTGTGCAATTACATTACAGAGTTTTTGCAGACATATATTTTCGGATTAAGCAAAGTTGCTTAAACATTTAGCATTTTACAGAACTAAATTATCTCTATTAGTAAAAAAGTTATTCAAATTTTTCTGAATTGAAAAGATCGAATTGAAACCAACTTCACAGCCCCCTTCAAATGGTACCAAACGAGAGCTGAGAACTTGAGCTTTTAGAATCTTTTGGCTTCTACTGGCGCCACTTTTATTGATTCAGATCCTTACGGTTAGATTAACTACTACTATTACAACTACAACAGTACTTTTACGAAAACAGGAGAATGGGTAAAATTACGCCTTTATACGTAATTTTACGTAAGATTACGTAAGAATATATCAGATTACGTAAAAAATTGTAATTGATATTAAAAATGCTAACGGTCAAAAAAACCTCAAAATCTCGATGAAAAAGTGAAATTTTTGATTTTTTTCAAATTAAAGGATCATAAAAATTCCTAAAAATTTTTTATTTTTTTTTGCTTTTTATTACGGTTTCGTCTCTAATAATTCTACGCTGGACCCTCGGGGAAGTATCGTTCAATTCAATGATTTTCATTAAATTGAAGGCAAATAATATTTAATAAACTGAGAATTTTTTTATATTTTTCCAAAAAAAAATTAAGTGTTGATATAGTATTTATTATTTTAAATATATAGATTCATACAAATCTACAATTAAAAATACAAAAGCAAAGCAAAATATATTAATACCTGCGCTAATTTTTTTAAATTCTTTTTAGTTTTCATTAAAAGAAGTTAATTAATCAAATAATAAATAACAAATTCAATTAAAATAAAGTGTCAGTATTTTAAATTATTGTCGAACTTGTATAAATAATAATCGAAGTTTCACAAGATTTTTAGTTAAAAATAATTCTAAGGTATGTCACGTTTGCAATATTGGTTTTTTGTATCCAAAACAAAAAAGAAAAATTTTAATATTCATGTTTGCTTTTTGGCAAAAAATGTAAAAAAAAAGCCCATAAAAATAGTGTTAGCGGCTTATCACAGTAGTGAGAAGCTGGAATGCTACTCAGTCTCTATGGAGAAAAGAATAATTAAAAGTCCTTAGTTTAAGTAGTAGTAACTTAATTGTGGCTAGTAGTTGTTATTGCATTAATAAAATAAAATAGAATAAAATACAAATTGTTGCTAAGCCTAATTAATAACTGATAAGAAATACTCTTCGTATAAATAGACCAAGACTTTTAGATAAATGTTGGTGTGTTCTTGTACTAAAAATTGGGGTTAATAAATTGTTCTAACAGCACTTTCCACTCTTTTATTATGAGCACCAACAAGCCATTAACCACACGCCAACAATAGTTTAAGATGTTCTATATAAAAATATAAAAATAGTTTATGTTTATGATTTTCTCTATTTTTTCTGTAATTTAAAAATAATATTTTAAAAATTTAGAAAATCTTAAAGAAGTAAAACATTATTGAGTTTTTTACTTTTAACTCTATTATTATACAATTCTGGTTAAGTAATTATACTAGAAGTAAAATTTAATTTTAAGGTTGCTACTTTATGAATCATTTTCTCATTGTTCGAACAATTTTTTTTAAATCGTTTTTTAATACTCTGCTGATGAATTTTCTCTAATTCTTAAAAAATGATTTTTTTTAATTTAATTTCCAAAATTAATGAGAAACAAAAATTTGCTCAATTTTTATGATATTTTTATCTTATTAATTATATTTGACAGCAAGATTTTACCTAGAAAAATTCGAGCGTTTTTGTTCTAAATTTCCGAAAACATCAATATGATCACCAGGTGATAAAATATTTCATTTACACGTAATTTTTTGAGTGGAACTGACGCCTGTTCGTATTAAAATTGAATTCAAAATAAATCATTTTTTATTTTATCTATTATTTTTTATCTATCTATTCTATTATATCTGTTTGTTTTTTATTTTTGTTTATCAAAAATGTTATTTTTTATAGCTTTAATTATTCTATAAAATATATATATATCTATAAAAAAATAAGAATATTTGATTACACTCCAATTTAACATCAGTTTATATTTGAGATTTTTTATTATAAAAAACAATAATAACGGTGTTGCAAAAATTTTAAATCGTAAAAATAAATTGAAAAAAAAATTTTGAATAGTAGAGTAAAATTGATCGATTTTTTCTTTTTTCAATTTCCTTACAAACTAATTCTGCTCTATAAAATCATAAAAACTAAAAATATTCAAGAATCTCATTCATCTATATTTAGAAACATTTATAAATAATTATGACTATTAATATATTTTAATTAGTTCACATTGCAAGGCAGGTTTTTATTATATTTTTTAACCCCCAAGAGGCATTTATATAATAAAGATTGTAAATATGAATATATTTTGTCTCTGGGTTTGTAAATTAAAATTAAATTAAGTTCACCAGAAGCTTGGTTTTTCTCTTAATTATGTATCATTCTTTTTTAAACCAAAAATTAGAATAGAAATTATTTTTGCATTAAAAAAATTTATTTAATAAATTTATGTGATAATTTTTTGTGATCAATATTTGATCATAAATTGATTGGACTGATAATTTATCTAGTAAACATTTAATTTCTAAAAATTTAAGCTCTAAAAAATGATTTTTTAATTTATTTAAAAATAAATAAAACCGTTTTATAAAGTTTTTAATTTAAATAACATTATTATATTTGAGGCTTGATATAATATATATTTTTTTATATTTCCATTTAGGTTTGTTGGAAATCTTTTCATTAAAAAATAATCCAGGTAATCCAAATAAATTTGAAATAAATTTTTTTGTTATCGTTGCAAATGATTTAGAGTGAGGAAGAAATCAACTTTTTGTTGAAATCGTAGCTGAGATTTAAATAAAACCTAATCTAACCAGATAATTATCCCACTTAATTCAAAATTTTACTTAAAAAAACATTTATTGGTACAAAATGAAAAACGAAAAAGATTTTCCATTTGTTGTCCAATAAATAATAATGATGTTATTTAAATAATAATTCTTTTATATTTTTTCAGAGATGTATGAATTTAAACAATTTTTCATCAAAATTTAGAATTAAAAATAATTCATAAATTTAAAATAAAAATAGTTTTATTCTGTGGATTTGAACCATAATCATATTTTTTTGATTCATTTCAGGAATTTGTTTTAACCATTTAGAAAAAGTTGAAGAAATTATGCTTCTTAATGAAATTAACCTTAATCTACAAAAAAGATGATAGTTAAAAATAGATTAATTGAAAAATTATATAATAATATCTTTTGTTTGAAAAATCAAATTAATAAAAATTCAAGATTTATACTAGTAAAATATTAGGTTGTTTAAAAAGTTTTTTCTTTTATTTTCGAGACTTTATTTATTCATTAAAAAATAAAATAAAATATTATTAGGCACTAAAATTATTTCCTTACTCTAGAAATAAACATCTCCCATCTTTCTGGCAGCATTTTGATCCCTCGCTCGTAGAAGCTGGGTGGTTTTGAGATGAAATATTGATTAATGTCTTTTTTGATTTCTTCCAAGTCTTAATTACTTTGTTGCGAGTCGTTTTTGCAGCATGTGGCCTAGCGTTGTCATGTAAAAGAATCACTTCTCGCTCTCCTTTAGCTCTGTGTGACCGTTTTTCTTTCAAAGTGTGGCTCAAACGAATCAATTGATGTTAATAAAGGTATGCGTTAATAGTTTGCTTGAGTTGCAATAGCTAATAATAGATGATACCCTTCTGATCCCACCAAACACAAAGCATTAACTTTTTTCAATGAATTTCGCGTTTCGGAGTAAATAATGGCGCTTTATCAGAATCGACCCATTGTTTTTTGTTGACCGGTTTATCGAAGTAGATCCACCTTACATCTCCAGTTACGATTTTCCATAAAAAACTCTTTTTTCTGCCTAGACAAGAGAAAAACACAAATGTACAATCGTTGTGCAATATTGATTTCTTAGAGTTTGTGCGGGACCCATTTACCGGCCTATTGAATCTTCCCTAATGCTTTTAATCTATTCCAAACGGTGCCATTTGTTACAGACATGTCTTATCAAGCTGTCTGGTCGATCTCCTCGGGTCTTTCTCAAGCAGTTCTTCCAAATACGCGTCATCATCTTCGACTGTTCTCTCAACACGTGCTTTGTCATTGAAATCACCAGCTTTGAATCGAGATAACCAATTTTGACAAGTGCGAACAGTCAAAGCATTAACTCCATACAAATATACCATGCAAATTAAGTTGATAGTCTCAGTCGCATTTTTTTCTTAATTAAACTTGAATAACATGAAATGGCCGATATGCATTTTTTCGTCATACATTTTTAATAGTTAAGTTAATTTTTTCAAAATTTAAAAACTAAGCATATAATCTAAAAGATGTTTAATCTTGAATGAGATTTTTTCATTTAAAAATCGACGAAAAAACTTATTAAACATTCTAATAGGTGTCTTGACATATTTTATGGTCTGTTTGATTCCAAGCAATATCATATATCTATTAGCATTCTTTTGAAGAATTTTAGTTTAGTTTAGTATCAGAAAAATAAATTTTATGTCAGCTTTTGAATTCAATTCTCATTTGTCTCATAGCATTAACCTTTAATATGTTCGACATTATTTCTGATTATAAGAGAAAATAAAATGGCTTGAAGCTTTAATAAAACTACTTGAACTTATCTATCAAAATCAAAAAAATCAATTAAGTTTTATTATA
The DNA here is from genome assembly GCA_016802215.1 of Brachionus paranguensis. Taxonomy (NCBI): domain Eukaryota; kingdom Metazoa; phylum Rotifera; class Eurotatoria; order Ploima; family Brachionidae; genus Brachionus; species Brachionus paranguensis. The sequence goes on from JAESIX010000004.1 coordinate 7,171,283, forward strand.
AATGATTTAAACTATTTTATTAAAAAAAAAATCAATAATAAAATTTTAAATAATTTAATGTTAGTTAAAATACTATTATTCAAACAAAAATTGTCTCTTTTTAAATGAAATTTCACCATATAACCACTGTAAATTTATCTTTCTTTTTAAATGATTGAAATATTCTAAATTCAATTTATAATGATAGTGAAATTTCAAAAGCTATTATGATAATGTTTATTGTATTCAAAATTATTATTATAAAACCAGAAAAAGATTATTTTTCTATTTGTTTACGACCTAGATTTTTTCTTTAGAAAATATTTAAAAAATGCACTATTTAAAACAGTGATGTTAAAATGTAAACTAATGAGCATTTATGCAAGTGTAAAAATTAATTAGATCGATAATTGCTCATATAATAATTATTTTAAACAATTTGCTTTCAAATAAATGATTAAAGTTTTCATTTTTGATTTCATCATTTTTTTGCATGGATTCAAAAAGATAAAGTGTTTAGTCAGTTATGATTGTAGTCATAGAAATTTTATTATTCCTATAAATTATGATTTTAAAAGCGTTAAAAATGATAAAAAAAAATTCCAACAAATTTGATCTAGGAACAAAATTGCTAAGTTAAATTGCTCTTGAATTTTTAATTATTTTTTTAGTTTTCAAATAATCAAATTGACTTTAATTATCCTTTTTAGAGTAACACTTTATAATTTTTTTTTGACTTGAAGCATTGATGATTTTAAGTTAAGACACCTTGTCTAGAAATTACTTTTTTTTTGTTATATGATTTTGATTTATCTAATCAGAAACATAGCGCAATTTAAAAAGATATGAGTAAGCATTTATTTGTAAAGCAAAATGCTAAGTCATTTATAAAAAACTGCATTTTAATAATTTTAATAATTTCACCTTTAGAATATGAGTGCTAAAAATTTTTGGTACGCAATATTTAAAATAGTTTATGTATTTTGATATAATCACTCATGACATGCAAACTTTTCAAGTATTTCTTAAGCAAAAATAGTGATTTAAAAAAAAGAAGATGTTTAGAAAAATATGAGGCAAAAATTATTTGTACAGAATAGCTGGATTTTAATTTCCAAGTGATTTAATTTTCTAAGCACTCGATCATAGACATGCTCGCTCATTAGATCAAATCAGCAGCTTATTATGATAAATTAAAATTTATTTTTTTAAGCGTCGATGCTGAGCAATAAATTTTTGTTCAAGCTAATAGCATTTTTTTAGAAAATTTCAAAATTATTTTTCACAAAATGACAAAATTATAATTTATCTCAAGTTGCATTAGAAGACGAAAACCAGCTCTTAACAACTAAATTAAAATAAATATTTTAACTATTTTAATTATTTTTATTTTTGGAAACGAGCATATTTGCATTAGTAGGGAGTCTTGAAATGATAAACGATTTCTCATGACATTAAAATTTGTTTGTTAGCAAACGACATTTTTTCAAACAAATTTTAATCAAATTTTTAGGAGACTTGTATTGTTTAGTGAAACAGTAGATGAGTGTTCTTGAATAACAGTTCCAGATTTATCTAGGCAAACTTATCACATTCTAAATTTCAATTAAAAATTAAAAAGAAAATAAATTCTCATTTTAAAATTCAATTACCATTGTTCTTCACACTTGTCCAAAATTCAATAACCAAGCATTGGAGAGATAGTTTTCAAATGGATTTTTCTCTATCAGAGAGTCCGGTACTAAAAAAAATGTAAGGAAAAAAATTTTCAGATAGACACCATTTTACCTAAACTTAAGTCACCAATAACATATTCAATAAGTTAAGATTGAAAAACTTGGCTTCCTCTTTTTATAAATAATAGTTTTTTTTTTTATTAAAAAAATTTATTAATTTAAATAAACTCGAAAAAACATGTTTAACTTATTACTCTACCTATTTTACAGCAGAACACCATGGGAAATTTTGCAATTCAATAACCAGGCATTGGAGAGATAGCTTCGAAAATGGATTCATTCTGTCTGAAAATATTTATTTTGTTCAAAAATTGGTTAATAGGAAAGCAAACAAAAAATTTTTGTAAATATAATCTTTATGAAAAGCTGTTTTTTATTTCAAATATTTTATCTATAAAAATAATTTTATATTCCATTTTCTCGTGCATTTTACGAATTATTTGTGATTTCCAAATAAATTCTCTTTATTATTGAGAGTTTTCTGAGGCAATTTAATAAAAATAGATTTTTATAAATTTAGACAAAAAGTACAGGTCCAAAATGGGAAAAATTTTATTTGAAATGAATAAATTTTAAATATTTTTGTAAACATTCTCTTTATCTATCTCAAATATTTTATCTATAAAAATAATTTTTTATTTCATTTAACTCAAAAAAAAATTCTCTTTTTTATTGAGAGTATTCTGAGGCAATTTAATAAAGATAGATTTTTATAAATTTAGACAAAAAGTACAGGTCCTAAATGGGCAAAATTTTAAATATTTTTGTAAACATTCTCTATATTTATCTCAAATATTATATCAATAAAAATAATTTTTTATTTCATTTAACTCAAAAAAAATTCTCTTTATTATTGAGAGTATTCTGAGGCAATTTAATAAAGATAGATTTTAATAAATTTAGACAAAAAGTACAGGTCCAAAATGGGCAAAATTTTATTTGAGTTGAATAAATTTTAAATATTTTTGTAAACATTCTCTATATTTATCTCAAATATTTTATGTATAAAAATAATTTTTTATTTCATTTAACTCAAAAAAAAATTCTCTTTTTTATTGAGAGTATTCTGAGGAAATTTAATAAAGATAGATTTTAATAAATTTAGATAAAAAGTACAGGTCCAAAATGGGCAAAATTTTATTTGAGTTGAATGAATTTGAAAAATATTGCTACAACTTTGCTGTTCATGGAGACTTGATAGTAATGATATCAACAATTATAGAAAATCAAAGTCACAATGGAAATTTTGATGTAGAATTGTTAAAAAAGGCCTCTATATACCTTCAAGAGCGTCACCCGTGTTTAAGATCATATGTCGAAAGAGAAAATGATCGGGTTTTTATAAAGCTTCACGACAGAAATTATCAAGACATGATTCAAATCAAATGGCTCGACCTAACCGATCAACTTGTTACCCGTGAAGCACTCATGCCTTTAGCTGAAAAAGAAAACTCAGAGTTGTTTACCTATTCGAGCGACAATCTCCTGTGGAGGCTTCAGGCCATTTTGTTCAAAGAGAACTCTCACACAAAATGCATGCTAAATTTCACCATGGCTTTTTTTACCACCGATGGCTTCAATATGTCAACATTGGCAGTCGAATTGGTGAATATTCTAAATAGTTTGTTAACAAATCAAAAATGCCTTGAAATGAGTGAGCGCCTGGAACAGATTGATGGCTTGTACGAATACTGCGAAAAGAACAATTTGGTCAAAGAGAGCAACTTTAAAGAAATAGAATCGCGAAATCATCATCCACATTCGAAATTTTTGCTTCCAGAAAAGCTGCGCGCCAACAATGAATCCGGTTTTAAGCTCAACTTTTTGAAGTATGACCAAGAAAGCTCAAGTAAAATGATCAAAATATGCAAAGAAAACAAAGTTCGCCTTACCAGTTTTTTTTACACAATTGGCTTGTACGCTCTGAAAGATTTGTATGATCAGAATGAAATTCAATTTCCCAAAGATGTCCTAATCGACATAGCTGCAAGTCTTAGGGTACGCTACAATCCGGTTTTGAATTTTTCAGATATAAGAACTCATGTTGCCATAATCGATTTTGCATTAAATAGTGAAAAGTTTGGAAGTTTCACCAATTTCTGGCAAGATGCGCAAACACTTAATAAAATGGTACAAGAAAAGACAGACATAAACGAGGGCATTTTGTTTTCAACAACTCATGATTTAAATGGCCTTAGAGAGTTCAATGGAATTTTTTTGTCCGAAAAAAGTGCTCAAGAAATTTTAACAGAAGCATCCGATGGAACACACTGTGATTTTGCGTACAGTAATTTAGGTTCTTATATAAATGATAATGTAAACCTTGTGTCCGGACCACTGAACATCACAGAGGTGTATTGCAGCGATTCACTGCAGTCTAACCCGCCTATGTCAATTGGTATAATTCATCATATAATATTTTGGAAAGGTCAAATGATGCTGCAGTTTGGAGCTAATAAAAGCAAGATTAGTACTGCTAACATGGATAGATATATCGAAAATTACAAAAATAAAATGAGCAAAATACTTGACTAGATTAAGTTGTTTTCTTTTTTATTTTATTTTAAATAAATATTTTTAGAATCAGCGAGCTAAAAATAATTTTGTTTTACTTTTTTCTTTATCATATACAGTATGTTGCAAAAGTTTAGAAATTTTTTTATTTGTTAACACAAAGATTGTTTTTAGGGAGCACTTATTTTCACTTAAATTAAGTGAGAATAGCTGATTTATTTTCACGTAATTTAAGTGAGAATATAATTTTTTTTAGATGTCCCTATATTTTGTATTTTGAAGCTTATACTAATTAAAAAAATATCAATAAAAAAATTTGATTTATCTTTTGAGTATTCTGATAATAAAAAGATGAAGACACTTAAAAAAATAAAAAAAACCAGCTTGCTTCGCTCTATATGATTCCAATAAATATATCCACTTTTTTACCAAATTCTAAATTATTCGGAATTCAAAATGATTAATATTGATCAAGTATTTAATAGTTTTGATGACTTTTTACAGTCTTTTAACGAGTATATTAAAACCTCTTTTACGCTTTGGACCACTTTTAGTAGTGCTAAACGCAGTAAAGAGGAGGAAAGTTTGAAATACATTCATCTTAAATGCATACATTATCGAAAATTAAGAAAATTTGGAAATGTAATAACTGTTCTAATTAATTTTCCTTATTTCTTTTTTTATTTTTTTTTTTACGTGAAAATATAATAAAAATTTGCTAACACTTACACTTAAATTAAGTGAAATTGTTTTTATTTATTCTCACTTAAATTAAGTGAGAATAAACGTATCCTTGTTTTTATGTGTATAAAAGGCGTGAAAATAATAAAAAAGCGGCTTTTTTTTAAATATTCATCTGTGATCAATCCAATAATGTAAAACCAAAAAAAAATTAAGTGAAAAAAAAAATCACAGAAAAAATACAAAAAAGGAAAAAGTTATACAATTAATAAGAAAAAAAATCGGTTTAGAAGTTTAGAAATTTTTAAAATTTAATATTTTAAATGTCCTCCTTTGGCCTTTTAACAAGCCAAAACTCTTTTTGGCATTGATTCAATCAATTTTTTTACGTACTTAGTCGGAATCTGTAGCCACTCTTTGTGTAAAACCTCTTTTAAATGCTCAATAGAGGTTACTTTAGTGTTTACCATTTTGGCATCCATATATGACCATAAGTTCTCGATTGGGTTGAGATCTGGTGAACGGGCACACCATGGTAGAACCTCAATGTTCTGTTGTTTGAACCAGTCGCTCACTGAGTGAGCGGTATGTGCTGAAGCCCCATCTTGTTGAAAAACCCAAGGGTCATTTGAACCAAATAGGAGTTCAACAAATGCTAAAAGATTGTTTTCCAAAGTGTTAATGTAGACAATTGATTAATTCGTCCTGTATAAATGTTGCATATACCAGTGCCTTTGTAGGAAATGTATCCCCAGATACCAGCTGACCCTCCACCGTTTTGTAACCTTGGTATACAGAACTTCGGGTGAAACTTTTCATTTTTAAACCTTTTTACTATTACTCTTGATTTACGATTAAAGACCTCAAAATTGGACTCTTCACTGAAGATAACTCTGGACTAATCACTAACTGTCCAATTAAGTATCTGTTTACACCACTTAAATCTTTTTTGTCTATCTTTTATGTTAAGAAGCGGTTTTCTGACCGCTGTATGAGACTCTAAGCCTTTTTTTTAATAGATATCTCATTATAGTATACTTACTTATCCTTACCCCTTGAGTCTTAGAATTAAAATCAGTGGCGAGTTTTTGATAGCTAGATGTAGGATCTTTTCTAATCTCTCTAAAAATGTAATTTTAATCCCTAAAAGTTAGCTTTCGAGGTCTATCAGAACGTTTTCGATCAGAGATAGAACCAGTCTCTTCATATCGTTTTTTAGTTGAAGAGACACATTTTGGAGATACACCTAACAACTTGGCTATTTCGTTTTGCTTTTTATCTCCACTTTTTAGCAGACCCACGATCTGCCATTTTTGTGGGCTAAACACATTTTTTTTACCCATTTTTTGCCAAATTAAAGATTTTTTGGTAATGTTATTTAGAGACCAGAGAATTTTATTTATTTATTTGTAAGTCTGTATCGAGAGTTAGCTCCTTCAGAAAAAAAATACAAAGAAATTAAAAATAAAGTTAAAAATAAAATTAAAAATTAAAATAAAATAAAAGTTTTAAATCAGTAAAAATAAAATAAAAAGTTTAAAATAAAAATAAAAAAAAATAAAAATAGAATAAATCTTGAAATAAAATATTAGTTTAAGTATCCGAAGAAGAATAAAAATGATCAATGACAAGATAGCAATTACAGAGAGGAGTAGGATGAGTAATAAATCTTGAGTCAAATCCTCTTGTGTATTCATTTACCAATCTGACTAGCAATGGGACAGAATTGCAAAGTCCCACCCTAACATACTTCTCGCTCAAATCAAAAAGACGATTAAGGACTGTGTAAATTCTTAATTTGCTTTGGGCCTCTTGATGTAAGATTGTAGATGGTGTGTCAAATCTTAATTTTAGAATTGCACGTATGGCTGAGTTTTGGATGGTTTGGATTTTTTTAATGTTTGAGTTTGAGAATTTTTTATTATTTTATTATTTTTATTTATTATTTTATTATTTGTTTATCTGTACCGAGCTAGTGCTCCTTCAGAATAAAAAATCTAAAATCTAGAATGAGGAGTTGGAGAGTTTTTAAATTAAGCAGTTAAAGAGTAAAATTTACTCAAAATTAGAAGATATTTAAGAATTAATCATTAAGGTGTGAAAAAAGGTAGTAATGATTGTTAAAACTTTTAGATTACCCGAATTTCTAAACTTTTGCACCGACTTTTACAGTGGTGATTTGATATAAGGATCCATGGTAAATTTACGCAAATTTACGTAAATTTGTGTAAATTAACGTAAAAAATGGTAATTTGACTATTTTTTACGTAAAACAAGAATTGTAAAAAATGGTAAATTAACTTTAATTTACACAAATTTACATAAAATTTAGTTAGTTTACCATTTTTTACGTTAATTTATGTTAACTCAAAAAATGCTAAAAAAATTTCAAATTTTGCTGTTTTTCATAAAATTTTGCTAAAAAATATTATTTTGTCTAGCAAAAAAATTTTTTTTTTAAATTTAATTCTTTACCATTTTTTACGTAAAAATCGGTAAAAACAAAAATTTTACTGGTAAATTTTGGTAAAAAAAAGTTAAAAACAAAAAAAAAGTAAAAACAATAAGATTTGTAATAAAAAACTTTTATTTTTTGAATTTTTTTAAATTAAATAAATATCCTGACCAATCACCAATTTTTTGAATTACAATTTCAATTACCTTTTTCCTTAAAATAGCACCAATTTCATAAATTCATTCTTATTCTACATTATTGAATTTTATTTCAAATTTTTTTTTTTTTACTTAAAGTTTACATAATGAGTTATTAATTTTTCTAGGTCAATTAATATAAATTGTAAATTTCTTTTCTAACATTTAAAAATTTAAACGCTAAACTCAATCTAAATTAACTTTTTTGTTATTTTGCAACATAGTGCGACATCAAAAATCAATCATGTGGCTGAAAGGAAGGACCAAGTCTCCATTCCAAACGGCCAAGGCTTCGCCTAAATTATTTTTAAATTAAATTAAATTCAATTACCTTTGTAATATACTAATTAGAATGTTAATGAAATTTTTTACTAAAAAAACTTCAATTATTTTACTTTTTTTAAATGGTATATATATTTCTTGCAATTTTCAGGTGTTAGAGTGTTTTGGAAATCAAAAATATATTTCAAAACATCATCTTTATTTTTTGGTCCTTTTTCTATGATGAAATTTTTCATTTTATGCAATACCATCTCTTTGAGGTTTAAATCAGGTGAATTTGGAGGGAATTTCACTTTTAATTACTATGTTGAATAACTTTTAAAAACTAAAATTTTTATAATATACCCAATTAAAATGGTTATGGTAAAGAAAATTTCGACATAAATTAGACTTATGTTTTGGATCATTGTCTTGATGTAACTTAAAAGCTAAATCAAATTTACCTGCTCCAAAAGGCAAAAGATACTCAGCTAGTATATCTCTTTACATTTCAGAGTCCATTATTGATTTAAAAGGCTCTAAAAGAAAACTCAAACTGTCTCATATAATCCTTTTGGTCATTCAAATATCCCAAAAGTGAAGGTTTTTATGAATATTTGAATGACCAGCATTGGACATCAAAAATTAAAAAAAAACAGTTAGTTGTTTTATTATATTCTAAAGAATAAAAGTTTTTTATTACAAATCTTATTGTTTTTACTTTTTTTTTGTATTTAACTTTTTTTTACCAAAATTTACCAGTAAAATTTTTGTTTTTACCGATTTTTACGTAAAAAATGGTAAAGAATTAAATTTAAAAAATGAATTGAATAAAATTTTGCTAAAAAATATTACAGTGCTTTTACGAAAACAGGAGAATTGGTAAAATTACGTCTTTTTACGTCTTTTTACGTCTTTTTACGTAAAATTCCGTAAAATTACATAAACTTACCTAAACTCAAGGTGGTAAGCAAACGTAATCTTACGTAAAATTATGTAAATTTACATCAGATTACGTAAAAAATTGTAATTGACAATAAAAATGCTTACGGCCAAAAAAACCTCAAAATCTCCCTGAAAAAATCAAGTTTTTGATTTCATTTTGGTTTTTTTTAAATCAAAGGTTGAAAAAATTTCTTACAAAATTTTTTTTTTTTTTATCTTTTTTTACCTTATTTTACCTTAAAAAAAGTAAATTTCTGTTAGAAAATGTTATTTTATATATATATATATATATTTATAGTGTTTGAGAATATTTTATCAATACACTATTTTAGATTTTTAAAATAAAATCGAACTAAATTGATTTTCAAGCTTTTTTTTATTTTTGAAACAAAAAATTTTTGCGAATATATTTTTATTTTTTTTTTCGCTCAACAGATCGTTCTGTGATCAGACATCGATCTGCTTTACGCCAGCATTCATTAAATGATGAATCTATTGGGACACATTTTGCTAGTTCAACTTAAAAAAAAAAATTAAGTGTTTTGAAAAAATTAAATAACTCAGTAAAGAAACTTTACGAGTTACTCTCGAGCTAGGAGGGCTAAAATGATCCATTAGCATAGCTCTGAAATTTTGATTTTCTTCTTGATGGTTAGATCTGTTGCCGTCTGTCTTAGATCTATTTTAGATTCTTTAAGATATTTTACACACTATTATATAGGAAAAGAATCGAATAAAAACTTATTGTAAAAAAGTCAATGTAAGATTCACTTTCTGCTTCGGAACTTTGAAAGATTTTTCATGAGATATTTCACCTTCAATAACCAAAAATTCATCGTCCATTTCATGAAAAAAAGTCACTAAAGTTCCTTTTTTTAATTTTTTACGTAATCTGATGTAAATTTACATAATTTTACGTAAGATTACGTTTGCTTACCACCTTGAGTTTAGGTAAGTTTATGTAATTTTACGGAATTTTACGTAAAAAGACGTAATTTTACCAATTCTCCTGTTTTCGTAAAAGCACTGTAATATTTTTTAGCAAAATTTTATGAAAAACAGCAAAATTTGCAATTTTTTTAGCATTTTTTGAGTTAACATAAATTAACGTAAAAAATGGTAAACTAACTAAATTTTATGTAAATTTGTGTAAATTAAAGTTAATTTACCATTTTTTACAATTCTTGTTTTACGTAAAAAATAGTCAAATTACCATTTTTTACGTTAATTTACACAAATTTACGTAAATTTGCGTAAATTTACCATGGATCTTTTTATCAAATCACCACTGTATTTTTTAATTTTTAGAGGAAGTTTTTGATTATAAATTTTTAAAAGATAATTATATTTTTATGTGATATATCAAATTGAAGAGAAAAAAAAAATTTGCAAATTAGTGCTTTTATTTTTTTTCTTTTGCACTCTAATATTTGTAAAATTCAATATATAAAAAAAATTAGATTATTAAAATTATTAATTTCTTAACTTTTGAAACATACTGTATTTAATTTAATTGCCATTTCTGACCATGAGAGAAGCTAATAAGAAAAAGGCAAAAAATACATAAAATGTTCAATTAAACAGAATTATTACATACAAATATTATAAAATATAAAAATATAAAAATTCAATTATCTTTTATTACTATCTTATCTAGCAATCAATACAATTCAATAATATAAATTACATCAAAAGGCTCGCAAAAATTTTTGAATATATATTAATATTATTTTTATTCAATAGACACCATTGTGGACATGAGATGTAATAGACTAAAATAAAATACATTAAATACTCTGCAGATTTTACACGAGTATTTGAAAAATTTGCAAGTTGATAGTTGAAAAATCAAAAATTTACGAAAATGTTTGAAAATAATCGTAATTTTACGTTTATTTTCAAAAAGGATACCGGCGCTTAAAATTGTAATTTTGGCTCCAATTTTAGTTCTTGTTTATATTATCTCAAAAATTTTGAGTCTTTAATTGAATATAGAAGTTTTTTTTTTAATTTAGGAATTTTTTTATAAATAAATATAATTTTAATTGTAATTTTAATTTTTTTAACTTGAACAAAATGAGAAATAGCTCGCATAACATAAAGGAAAATCTATTAATTGAGAATTTGTTTGGGAGAGGATTTACCTGTGTTAATCTTAAAGACGGAAAGTTTTTTTTGCTTTTTCGTAAAGAAGACGCTCTCTTAGCTTTCTAAAATGGTATAGAAAGTCACCCGTCAATAAGATTGACACCAGGAGCCAAAAATCCTAAGATAAACGCCAATTTCCTTTTGGGGTCTCTCACCAATTCGTCACGAAACATGTGACCAACATCACTTTGCTCAGTTGGTGACCGATACTGGTCACTATTTGCTGATATTTCCTTGGTCACCAAATAGTGACATGGGTACTTATGTAAACATTACAGTGATAAATATTTTAATAGATTATAAGATTTAATTAAAAATGTGACTAGTCATATAATTACGTGACCATTGTTATTAATTTGATGAGAAATAAAATTTTATTAAAAATAAAAAAATTGTCGATTTCATTATTATCCAAGTCAAATTTGAGTAAAAAATACAAGTCGAACAGATAAGATGTTTTCTACCTTTATGAATTTTTCGAATAATTTATATTCTTCCAAATTTTTGTTATCTTCAGTCATTTTTTAGTATCTAAATCTTCAAAAAATTAATTAATTTAACTCTGTTTATTTTTGCTAAAAATTTTTAAGTTCATTACTTTTTTTTCTTTGTTTTTTACATGGTTTAAAACTGCAGCATAATTTTATTTTCTATATTATATTAACTTTGTGAAATTTTATACAAAACTTCCAATAAATAAATTAAAAAATTTTAAAACGTTTGTTCTAATGGTCAAAAACCTGTTCTGCGGATGAAAGTCTGAAAAATCTGCAGAACAGGTTTCTGCCAAATATCGTCCTGTTTTAAAGTATAAAAATAAAACACATTTAATTGACAAAGATTTAGCAGACTTCCGCAGAAGGTGAAACAAAATATAACTATATCTCGTTGGTTTATAACTCGATGCGCTGATTAAGGATTTTAAATATAAAAAGAACACAAAAATAGGACTTTTCTCTTTCAGAGAGTCCGGTGCTAAAAAAAATGTTAGGAAAAAAATTTTCAGATAGACACCATTTTATTTAATTTTACTCCACTAATAACATATTTAAAAAGTTAAGATTAAAAAATTTGGCTTCCTCTTTTTATAAATAATAGTTTTTTTTTTTTATTAAATAAATTTATTAATTTAAATAAAATCTAAAAAACATGTTTAACTTATTACTCCACCTTTTTTACATGGGGAATTTCGCAAGGATCAACGGTGTGCTACTGTTATGCCCACCAAATCTAACCAACTTTAGTACACAGATACATACTTTAATTTATTTTTCTCTATAAAAATGTATACTTTCCTCTCTTTGTTGGATTCAATAATAACCAATAGTTTATTAAGCCAAATTTTTAATCCAAATCCCAATCTTTATTAAATTAAATAATTAAAATTTAGAGGCAAGGTTCGCACTTAGCAGTATTACTGTACTTTTTGACCTGGGCTCCAAAAGCCCAAATATCTCTTGTTCAAATCAGACTTGTTTATAAGTTAAAGTTTTAAGTCTAAGTCACAAAAATATAAGTCAAAGTTATGGCTTGAAAAAAAATAAAATTTTTAAGTTTATTTGCTTTGATAACTATAAACTTAAAAAATGATGCTAAAATTTTGAAAAATTAAGAAAATAAATCTCAAATTTTGATTTTTGTGTTGATAAGTTTTAATTACAAAAAAATTGAATTCGCAGTTTTTTTTTAGTTGAAATTATTTTGAAGTCGAAAATTTTTCATTAAGATGAATAGACATTTGTTTGTGGGTGACAGACTTTTAATTGTATGGAATAACCAGACCAACTTTTTTTTCTAAAAATAGTGACTAGGGTTTCTAAATAAAAAAAATGCATTCTGTTGAGCAAATAATTTTCTACTCACTTTGATTAGGCATAACTGTTCTTTCTGATTATTTTTTGTAAGGAATGTTTTATGGATAATAATTAATAATTTTTAAGTGTTTTATTGACAAAATTATAAAAGGCTAAAATTAGTTTTGAATAATTAAAATAATCGTAAAAAATGCTAAATTATTAAGGAATTGAATTGAATTGCAGGATTGATAAAATGTGACTAGAATATAATAAAACAAATATAAAACCTACTATTTTAATCAATCGATTAACTAAAATGATTCATTCGAGGAGGCGGTAGCGGGATTTCTTCATTGACAAACGAATTACCAAAGGGATCAAATGGATTTGTTTGAGTTCTATTGACTTGATCATTTTGTTTGTTAGATGAAGAACTTTCTCTTTTAGAAAAGAAGTCATCAAAATCGTCAGATGAAAAATGAGGTGTTTGGATATTTGATGGTATTCGTGGAGGTAATTTTGGTGGCGGAGGCAATGGAGGCGGCTGGTTGTTTGCCACGCTTTTAACTGAGTTTCTGGCATTTAGAACAGTTGATAACTCATCAATGTATGTTCTATCAGGCTTCGGAGGAAGTGAAGGAGCTGGCTTAGTGGTTGGCAACGGTGGGAGAGGAGGAGGAATAGCCGATTTTTGATTAGGTCTATCAGGTGGTAAGGAAGGCTGTGACTGAAGTTTTTGAGCGTTTTGAAATTTGACTGTCTCAAATGAATCTTCAAATAGAGAAAACATGGGCTTTTGTGACAAAGGTGGCAAAGGTGGCAAAGGTGGTAATGGTGGTAATGGAGGAGGTCGAGATGGTGGACTTATTTTTGTGTCACTAATTGTTAGTGAGTTAAAATCATCATCGAATCCTTGATCCGTAGATATTTCAATAAGAGGTTGATCGTTAAAATTTGGTTTTGGTGGAAGAGGTGGAGGAGGTCTTTCTGGCACAATTTTGCTCAGGCCATGTGAATCATTGGATAAATCCAGTAAATTGACTTCTGAATGCATTGCTTTTTGGTTATAGTGTGGATTATTCAATTCCTCTAAATAAGAATTTGAAATAGCTCTAACTAATGGTGTGGGATTAAAATGAGCATGCTTAGAATCAACTTCCATAGATATCAAGTTGTAATCCGACGATTTTAAATGCTGCATGCGATTCATAATGGACACATTTGAGTGGAGCTGAGATGGTACATTGATATAGGACATGAAGCTATCAGACTTATCATCTGCACTCTCATCATTGGAAAAAATGCTTGAAATTATAATTAAATAATTAAATTTTAAAACCATAGAACCATTAACTGGGTAATCAGCTTTTAAAATAAGTCATAATCAAAACCACTTTTTTTTCAATATTCTTTAGAATTCTATGATCTATGTAATGAATATATTTATATTTTTTTTCTAATTTTCTTTATTTTAACTTGCTAAATCTTTTAAAATATTTTTCAGGGAATTAATTTATTTCCTTTCATTTAATTTTTATCCTAAAAAAAATATTTACAAAATTAAATGAAAAATTCAAAAATCTTATTTGTTTTTTAGTATAAACATTATTTCAATCAAAAATTATGATGAAAATGTTCTATCAATAAAATATTTCTTTTTTTTTGTTTTCGTCAAAAGAACCCGTAAATCGGATCTGACTTTTTTAAATATTTTTTATATTTTAAAGCTAAGGCCTTGTACACTCATACAGCAAATCATTCTTTACTTTTTCATAAATTTTGTTTAAAAACTAATTTTTATATAAAACCAGAGTTGTTTAAAAGTCACAAGTCTCAAGCCAAGTCCAAGTCAAAAACTTTAATTTTATTTTTCAAAATAAACTTAGCATTATTTTTCATTAAAAATACATGAAAACTATTAACTTTCAAAATTTTTTGCATATTTTAGAATAAAAACCCTAAAAAAAAAAACAAAAATCATCAAAAATTTCGAGATAAATTATTTTTATTTTGACTTACTATTTGCAATTTTTAGAATTGGCAAAAGTAGCATAATGCCGGCAATTTTTCTGATCACAAAGGCTCACATAGCAATGGGGCGGCCAAATTTACTCGAAAGAACGGCAGATTTTTAATGGTAACGTCAGAAGTAGCACAGCGACTCCAAATTTGTCTGATTGGAACGGCACACTAAGCATTGGGGCCGCCCATTTACTAAGATGGAAAGTCTAGACTTGGACTTTAATTGTGGATTTTTAAACAACTCTGTATAAAACTAAAAAATATTTAAAATTGTTAGTGTTATGAGTTATGAGGGTGTTTTTGGATGTCAGATGTTTTTTTTTTGATGATGTTTAATGTTTCCTTTAAATTTTTAATTCAATTCATCTATAAAAAATATTTTATGAAAAATATCACAAATTAATATTCCTTCCGTTCAACCAAATAGGTATTGGGAAATTCAAATACAAATTGAACAAAAATTCTTCCTTTTTTGATGAATTAAAATTAAAGTTAATAAAATATACTTAAAAAATTACTGCAACAAAGTGCAACATACTTTGTTGCACCTTTTTTACTTTAAATAATTTTTCTCATGTTTTAATAAGACAAGAAATAAAATATCTGTAATGTTTACATTAGTACCTTTGGGCCCGTCTATCCGATCTCCCGTTTAGACGTATTGGAGCATGTATTTATGCTCCTTTTTAACTTAAACGCTCATGGTTAAGTTAATTAACTTTCCAGTGATATCGACAAAGATGTCGCTATATCACATCTTCCACCGCTTTTATTAAGCGAATGCTAGGGAACTGTCGACCATTGTGACCACTGCTGGATCACCAATGACCGGGACCAGTCATAGACTATTATTTTTCCCAGGTCCTAACTGACACTCGTCAGGTAGCCGCTGCACGTACTATAAACACTACTGCCACCGAGAAGCATTTTTATTAGTCTTCTGGGGCTTTTATCCTCGTCGCCAGATGTAATGTTTACATTAGTACCTTTGGGCCCGTCTATCCGATCTTTTGACGTTTACTTTTTTGCAGTAATTTTTCAAGTATATTTTATTAACTTTAATTTTAATTCATCAAAAAAGGAAGAATTTTTGTTCAACTTGTATTTGAATTTCACAATATCACCCAAATAATAAAGAGTATTTAATTTGATCTTGTTGAATTAAAAATAGAAGTGCAAATGTTCAAAAAACTAATGAAAAAATAAAAATAAAAAGATTTAATTTTCCTAAGAGTCCAATTCATTTTTTTTTGAAGATATTACAAAATAATAAAATGAAGTCAGAAATTTACTGAACACACCACTATTTTTACACTTTGTGTTGTTTGTTCAAAATTTCTATGGATGTTGGCTTAAAAAGAATATCTTTAAAAAATTGTTAAAATTGAAAAATAATTAAAAGGTAATTTTTTGTCTAACTGAAATAGGTAAATTGGACATCTTTAAAAAACAACGAGAAACATTTTTAGTGATAATTTTATAAAGATATTAGATTGGTTATGATTTTACCAAATTTCAAAATCACCAATTAGCAAATCTAAACAAGCTAATTTTTATAGATAACAAAATTAAAAAATATTCGAAAAATTTTTTCGAATTTATCTATTAGTCTCAATTGTTAAAGTCGTACAAACTATTTTCACATATTTAAGTAAGTTTGTTATCTGTCAAAATAATCTTGTCTAGATCTTTAGTTTTTGAAATTTGGTGAAAAATTTTTCCCATATTTTTACATTGATATAATTAATTTAAAAGCTAATTGCCCAGTATCCTTTGGAATCATCTTACTCTATGACATTAGTTTCTTCTTCCTTAATGACTGATTGTTTGCGAATGTTATTTTTGTAATAGTCCAACGAAACCAAGCAATCAATGAGTTCTTCTTCTATCAATTTTAGATACTTCTTTTCATTTTCGATTTTGACTTGAACTGTTAGATCATATGTTTGCATTTGGTAATTGTTGTATTGGGCAAGTGCGTCATATGCATATTTGGCGTCAGAATAGCAAATGTATAGATTTTGGTTGAATTCTCTTTTTTAAAAGACAAATGAAATCCTAATCTTAAAAAAAATAATTTTCTTGTACCTGAACATCATATAAGTAGGAACTTGCATAAACAAAGGTAGAAGTTCTTTTTTTATGTTTTCATCCATTTGATTGGTGTGAGTACTTAGTGTCAAGACAACTTGGAAAGATCCGTGCACAGAGAGAAAAATATTATTCAATTCTTCGACTAATCGTTTGGGTATAACTTTATCAACTTCAACTTCTAATAGACAAGAAACAGGCCTGAAGTTTAAATATAAATCACATTTAAGTAAAAAAAAATTTTTTTAATTTTTTAAAATATATGACCAATTTTCTACCTGTGATCAGAAAATCGAATATCTGTTCGACCATAGTAAAGGCATTTTCCCAACAAATTTTCATCTTTTCGATTGTAAATTTTTCGTTTCCACAAAACACGATCTTAATGAAAAAATTTGATTCAAATCTGCATTAAGCCCTTGGTTTCAATTAAATAAATTTTTTAATATTTTCTTAATTTTTTAATTTATACCCAAGTTAACTAGGAAATTCAGAGAACTCAGAATTTACTTTAAAATTTAAGATTGAAAAAATTGATAATTGGATACATCAAAGTCTGCAATTAATTTAAAAAAAAATTAAGTTCATCTAATTTTTATTTGGGTCTACCCGATAGTGTTAACAATTGTTAATAGAAAATGTTAACAAAAAAGGGACCTCCGATTTTGTTAACAGTTTGGTAACAAATTATGTTAACAAGAAATAATGTTACCAAAATAGTTAACAAAATATACACATTGTTAACCAAATTTTACAATTGCTAACAAAATTTCTTGATAGTTAACAAAATTTACTGATTGTTAACCAAATTTTCCGATTGCTAACATTATTTTTTGTTAAAGAAATTAAAAAAAAAATAGCTTTGAAATATATGTATTAATTTAAATTGCAATGATGTAATAAAATTGAAATCTTAATACCGTGTAAATATTTTATATTTGAAAACTGTTTAGTTAAACATTTAAAATAATAATGAAAGAAAAAGAAGCAATTTTGAATTCTCAAGAATATAAGATTTATGAATCTTTATTAGAATACGGACTGGTTAACCCTCCGCGTAAGTGTCAAAACAATAATTGTTCTAAATTTGGTCAAACAATGGGACCAATTTTGGTAAAAAGAAACGAACTTTAGACATTACTTTACAATTTTTTTTTAAATAAATATAACTATTTAATTTAATGTATAACTTGTTAACATAATTTAACAATTGTTAACCAAATTTTTTTATTGTTAACATAATATTTATTTTGGTAACAAAATTTTTCTTAGAAAAAGTGTTGGTAACATTATTTCTTGTTAACATAATTTGTTACCAAACTGTTAACAAAATAGGAGGTCCCTTTTTTGTTAACATTTTCTGTTAATAATTGTTAACACTATCGGGTAGACCCTTTTTTTTAATAGATCTATATTAAAAACTATATTAAATAACTATATTAAATACTGATCGAAATAGTGAATAAATACTGATAAAAATATTTTTTTATACTAATCAATTAATATATGGTCGAAGTAATTGCTTAGGAAAAAATTATTTTTTCTCTATTATTAAAAAAAAATATTATATTTTATATTTTAATCTTTTGATCTTGATCTCAAACTTCAATTTGCCGAATAATAAAATACTTATCGATATTTATAGGCTTAATATAATTATGGTCATTATCAATTTCAAAAAAAATTAAGACTTTCTATTTTTTGTTCTCTAAGGAAGTGGCTATGCTGTTTTTTTATTATCTATGTTGAGAAAAAACTTCAGATAAAATGACATTAATTTACTTTCTCTATTTTTTATTTTTCTCTTAAATAAAAATTCTATAAATTTTTTATTTTCCACTAAAATGGAAATTCTATAAATTTTTTATTTTTCTCTTAAATAAAAATTCTCTTATACCTGTCCAAGCTGGTACTCTACACTTTTCAGATCGATCATACGTGTCCTCACAGACATTGTATTTGTAAGTTGGCGGAAAGCAAATAGGAGCTTCTATAAAATCGCGAAAGACATTTTGTTCTTTTCGTTGAATGCTAAGCTGATCGGCTTCCAGCAATTCTTTCCATTTTTGCTCATTGATCAAGCTTCGGCAATAGTTGTTTTCCAAATCAATTCTGTAGTTCAAATCACCGCTCCAAAAAATGTAATCATGGTTTTTGAGCTCGATTTTGGATCTTCCCTTTTGGCCGCTGAAGGTCGACTGCTCGTAAATCTGCCTGAAATCCTCATTTCGCTGCCTGATCTCTTTTTGATGAGCTGCAAAATGCGAGCACACAAAACACATTGAAGTGTTGTAATAAATGAATCGCAGCAGAACGGCTCCCTTGTTTCCCGCAGTTCCACCGAACCCGGTCTTTGACTTAGAGACACACACATCTCTAATAGCACCTAGATGCTTTTTCAGCACAAAAACAAACAAACAAACTCCCACTAGCTGAAGATTTTCACATATTAACTCCACATAATCACCGTGCTTTTTGAGAAATTCATTGATTTTGCAGCGCCAAATGGACGCGTTCTCTTCGCTTGCTTTCACAATGCTTTGAGCACTCAAGTCCACAATTTCTTCGAAACCAATTGCAAATATGTCAATTTCACCAAAGTTGAAGTCACTGGACGAGTCTAAATAGCCAAAGCCTGTCTTACGTGCCATTAAAGGCGCGTCAATCAGCCATTCATTCAAATCAACTTGTTTCATGTCATATTCCTTCAGACCTCCATTGATATTCCAAGTTCCAATCATTACCCTACACTTTTCTTTCTCAGTAAAGTTCCTTTTGTTAGAAACGATTGTTCTCAAAACTGCATAGGGCAAGCGTAAAAATGTTTTGGACATTAGGACATCAACTCGGTCATTCAAGGTGCCATAATTTCTTGACATGCTGTAAAGAAAGTAGTCAATGCTGTCATGTTTGTTGTCATCCAAAAAGTTGTTCTGAAATGCTCGACTCAGTGATGTTGTAAAGTCTTTAGTGACTGATCGGCCCTGGATGGCGCCTGTTCCCGCGTATATCCTGCTTATGTTGTCGCCATTGGACACCCACATGTGTCCCACAGTGTCCACAAACTTTCTCAAGTCTGACTCCGAGTCAACCAGGCCTTTTAGTTGGTATCTGAGCATTTCTTTGCCAATAAATGACTGCACACTGTTTGTGCGATCCAAGCAGTCCATGCAGTTTGTGCGAACAAATTTTTGCTGAGTCCTCAAACCATGACTGGGACTGCCAGAGTGGTTGGAATAAAAAAATACGTCATCTGCCAAATTGTTGTGGTAAAAGTTGCCCACTAGTTCTCTCCACAGCTTGTAGCCCAGAGACAACTTGTTGTTTTTCATTTCTTGGTGATAGTCAAAATTGGTGTAGAGCAGCTGAGCTTGCTTATGAAAAGGTGAGTATTCGCACAGTTTGCGGTAGAAATCACTCAAGTCCTCTTCGTCGCCTTTGGTACCCAGGAGATTTAGAACAAACAAACTAGGGCCATATTCTTGGAGCAAGAATTGAATGTGGCGTTCAAAGGCCGGATAACAGGCTTGAATGCTGCGAGATATTTTGAGCTTGTGTGATCCCACCTGAATGCCAGTTTGTTCGAAAAATACTGGAACTGAGCCCCTCAATTGAAGAAATGAAGTCTCTATGTCTGTGTCCATTGAATAAATGAATTGCTCTGTTTCCACAAAGTTGGCGCAATTTCCATGGTCATTTATTCCACGGCAATGAAACCTGGTACCAACGCGCTCCGTGCTCAGACGAGAGATTAGGCCAACACGGTAGACTTTGGCTTGGAGATGGATTTTTCTTACTTCAACATAGCCACATATGATTTTTAGCAGCCACATGTTTGTGTCCACGTTCAAACGGCGAAGTGGTATGTGCAGGCTGTAATTCCATAGAAATTTTTTGTTGGTTTTGTAAGACAAGCCGCGAGCTTGGCAAGAAAGAGTCAAATCGAATGATGACGTCGGATCATTTGACAATGAGAAATAAAATTCTCCAGAACAAAGAAGTTTTCTTCGAAAAAAAAAAATTTGAACAAAATTTTTAAGAGTTAATATTAAATTTTCAATTAATTTTATTTATTTGTAAATTTAAGGTATTAATTGTCAATGTAAAACAATTAGTTATCAAAAAATTTTAACTTCATGTCATTTAATTAATCGAACAAAGTAATGTTAAAAAATATCATCAATTAATAAATAAAATGTATCAGTTAAAAAATAATTAAGAAATCTATTAAAGAAGAAATTTTCAAAATAAAAAATAATAAAAGTATTTATTTTTTTACGGCATTGTGAAATTTCATACATTACTTCCAATACAAAAATGAAAAATTTTTCTAACTTTTGTTCTAAATGTCAAAAGCTTGTTCTGCAAATGTAACAAAGTGTAACAACTCTTGTTTCACCAACCGCGAAAGTCTGCAAAATCTGTGCATATTCAGCAAAATTGCACCCTATCTAAAAGTATTAAAAATAAAACGCAATTAATTTGCACTAGTGATGAAATCGAATATGCATATTCGAACAGATATTCGAATAAGTAGCATTTCGAATGAAAATTAGGTTCGAAAAATAAACTTGAAAATAAATTTATTTGAATAAAAAATTGAATTTTAAAAATATTCAAATTAAGATTTAAAAATAAAAATATTTGAATTAAAAATTGAATTTAATTAATATTCGATTTAATTTTCGAAAACAAAAATTACTCAAAACAATATTTGAAAATAAAAAAAATTTGAATTAAAAAAAATTCAAATTTATCTAATTCTCAAGTTTTTATTCGTATATATTAATTTTCAAATATTCTCTTCAAATTCTGTAAATATTCAAGTTTAGATTTGTTTCAAAAAAAGTAATTCGATTTCATCACTAATTTGCTCAGATTTTGCAGACTTTCGTGGTAAGTGAAACAAAAATTGTTACACTTTGTTACATTTGCAGAACAAGTTTTTGACATTTAGAACAAAATTTAGAAAAATTTTTCATTTTTGTATTGAAAGTTTTGTATGAAATTTCACAATGGCTTTTTTACTAATTCTTCATTCTGCTTTTTTAGCAAGTTTACTCCTCTTATATTTCCTAAATGAATGTGCCATGATTCAGCTGGAATTGAATAATTCCTTACTAAATGGCTATTCAGCCTTCGAGCCGTAAGCAATTCCTAAAATAGTTCAAGGACATTATTAAAAATAAATGGCAATGAATTATTTTTCAAACTTTTTTATTTTTTTCAGCAAAAAAATCTATTTTTCTAAAATATTATTATTATTTGTTAAATGCTTAGGCCACATTTATTATCTATAAAAGAAATTAAAGTGTCTCTAGTTAATAAAATATAATGGGTCTACCTATTCAACACAATAAAAAAACTTTTTAACACAAAATTTTATCTTCTCAGCACAAATTTTAAAAAATAGTGAAAAAATTTTGATCACAAAAAAAATAATTTAGAAAATTTTTTATCTCAAAAATTAAAGACACAGAAAGCTTTACAACACAAATTTTTTTTTTGTTTCAATTGTTTAGATTTCTTAAAAAATGCTTTATATTTTTTTAAATTATTAAAATTAGTTTTGAAAATTTTTGAATTTCTACTTGAAAATATACCAACGTACTTACTTATACAAAGATTGTTATAAAAATAATTATTTAACAAAAAAATGTTCGTGTAAATACTACTTGAAACTTGGATATTGTTCACATTTATTAGCTTTACAAGAATTGTTTAAAAAGAAAGATCAGTTTGTTAACAAGTCAAAAAAAGGTAGAGCTAAAAATTCTGAAAAATGGTACGTGAGAGAATAAAACAATGATTAAAAACATACTTTATATTTATCAATAAGCTTTGTGATTTTAGATTTGAAAAAATTCAGCATTTATTCTATAAATTTTGTGTTGAAAAGTTTTTTTTCCCTTAATTTAAACTTAATTATTTTTTTTTGTGTTCAACGATTATTTAGAAAAAAAATTTTTGTGTTCAAAATTTTTTCACTATTTTTTAAAATTTGTGCTGAGAAGATAAAATTTTGTGTTAAAAAGTTTTTTTCTTTTTTTGAAAAATTTGTGATGAGATGATTTAATTTTGTGACGATCAGTTTAAATTTGTGTTGAAAAGTTTTTTTATTCTGTTGAAATAATAATCCCAAATAAAATCAATTCGAATTACATTAAAATATTTACAATTTAAAAATAAATTACATTAATTAGTCATACAAAGTCATTGCTTACTTTTAATAAATTACTTAATACGCTATAAATATAAAAAGTCACTTATGCTTCAATAAACATTTGTACAATGATTGAATGTGATAAAAAATTTTAAATTTAATTTTGATCAATTTAATGTACTCAACACATGTTTTTATTTTTTATTTGTTTTCTGTACCGAGCTTAAGCTCCTTCAGAATAAAATGTAAAAAATAAAAATTAAAAAAAAATAAAGTTAATTAAAATAGAATTAAAAAATCAAAAATAATGTTAAATAGGTTAAAATAAATTAAAATTTAGTAAGTTAAATGGAATAAAACGAAAAAATTGTGTTATAGAATTTTATAAATAGTATAAAGAGGGTAAAGTTAAATTAAGCTAAATTGCAATTTAGCAACCTCACATGTTAAAATCAATTAAAATATTTAATACTATTAAAAATAATTTGGAAAATTTTGCAAATATATTGTAGTAGTTAAGACTTAACTGATACAAATCGGCTTTAGCTTTAAAAATATTGATTTCGAAAAGTGTGGTAAAAGACTGGTACTAATAGCTTAAGATGACGATTAAAACATTTAATTGACATTTTTTCTATTGACTTTTAATAGAAAATATGCTTCTTTTTTTGACTGTAAATTTAGAGATACTTGACAAAAAGGTTATTTTCTTCTTAATCGACATCATTATTATTTTTTTTAATTTTTCTGATCATTAAATTAATTTTTATATCATTAAATCATTAAATATCATAATAATTTTTATTTTTTTTTCTTACTAGTTATTTTTGGTAAAAATCTTTTGACGAAAAAAAAAATTAATGTAGAAAAAAAAATTTTTTTATAGAATATAAACAATTTATCTTTTAGAGGTTACAGAAAGGGTCCATTAAAATCGATACCACAAAATTTTGACTAAAATATCCCAAATAATAATAATAAG
Organism: Brachionus paranguensis; assembly: GCA_016802215.1. Classification (NCBI taxonomy): domain Eukaryota; kingdom Metazoa; phylum Rotifera; class Eurotatoria; order Ploima; family Brachionidae; genus Brachionus; species Brachionus paranguensis. The sequence continues at coordinate 7,195,253 of JAESIX010000004.1, forward strand.
AATAAGCTACGACAGGTTTTACCCTGTAAACGAAACCCATATAGGGCTCGCTATAGTAGCTGTCTTTGATTATACTTCAGTTACTAAAATGTTTGTTTTTGTTTAATTTCAATTAAGTTTATTTCAGTTTATCGATCATCCCTTTAAATGCCGTTTTTGTCAGGGATTGCAAAATTGCAAATTTTTTATTTTTATCCCCAAGAATTAAATGAATTCCCCAATTATTAAGATTAAAAATAAAAAAATTAATTAACACTAAATTAAATAGAAATCCAATACTTTTAACTTATTGACACGTTTTTGTTTTTTTCAAAATTTACGAAAAATAAAGTAAATTTAAAAAAGTAAAAAATCAAAAAATTAGTTATCGTTTTTTAATAAAAAGTGTTTTTTTCTAAAATTAACTCAGGCTTATGTACTGAAGTAGATGTAATCAATTCTCAGTATATTAACTCAATTGCCACCTGAATGATATATCAATATGATATATAGATTGATCGGTAACTTTAAAATTTCAAATTTAAACTTTCAAAGCAACTTTATTATTTATTCAAATTTTTTTTAAAATTTAAATTTATCATGAACAAAAAACAATAAAATTTTTTAGGTCATAATAAGATAATTTAATTAAAATAAATTAGCTATGAGAAAAAATAATTAAAATACAAAAAATAAATTTTCTGATAAAATTTTTTTTCTGAAAAACAAAAATAAGCTGAAAAAAAGATAGCAAGGAAAGAAGCTAGTTGGAGAACCTCTATGGTATCTTTTATGTGTACACTATACAGGCACTTAACAAACAATTTGGAAATAGCAATTTACAATAGTGTTCTAGACAATAAATCAAAAATACAATTATTCCTTATTATTCTAATTTGAATTTTTATAAATTTAAAAAAAAATTTTAATTTTGGTCTTTTCAAAATAAATGAAAAATAAAGTTCATTCTTAGAATTTTAAAAATAAAGTCTAAATTAATCTTTATTAATTAAAAGAAAGCATTTACCAAATAGTTTAAAAATTACTAAAGCATTTTATATATTAAAAAAAATCTTTTATTTAATGAATGGTTTACACTTTGCTATTCATTTTTGGTCAAAATTTATATGAATTATTAATTGATTTTAAAGCTAAATAATAGCAGTCATTATTTATTTATAAGATAAAGGCTTGACCTAAAACTATTATTAAAATCTAAAGCTTCTTCGGAATAAAAATATAAAATCAAAATAAAATTTAATAAAATAAAAAAACTTCAAAAATAGAAGAAAATTAAAAAATAAATAAATTTTAGGCCTTATATATTATCTTATATATTCCTTATAATTCTGAATACTTTCACACTATTTACTGAAGAAATAGTCAAAATTATTCATCAAACTTTCATTTGGCCTCTTCCGAAGTTTGTAATACTGGTTAAAAGACAAAAACTAAAGAGATGTATTAATCAAATCGATTAAGTGTATAGTATAGTGGAAGAGTAAAAAGATTAGGAATAACATGTTTTCAAACAAGAGACTACGAAGAGATCTGATAGAGTAGTACAAAATTAGCAAAGATTTTACTGTATTTTACGTTAATTTTCGTGATTTGGCAGAATTTCACGTAAATAACCGTAAAATACTGATAGTAAAAAATTACGAATTTACAGTTATTAACGTGAATTTTAATAAAATTTTGTCAAATTAGGAAAAATTAACGTAAAAAAAATGCTAAAATTTCTTGAAAAAAATCCTTTTTCTCGAAAATTTAATTTAATTTAATTTTAAAAATTTAAATTTTCAAGAAAAAGGATTTTTTTCAAGAAGTTTTAGCACTTTTTTTACGTTAATTTCCGAAATTTGACAAAATTTTACAATTCACGTAAATTACCGTAAATTCGTAATTTTTTCTTTCTGTATTTTGCGGTTATTTCCGTGAATTATCGAAAAATATCTTTAAATCTTTGTATTAAAACATTCCTAGATGTTTTCAGCAGACTTTCTATTACAGCTACAAAATAATACTCTTATTTAATACTTTTATAAAATTTAATTTCAGATTTAAACTGAAGTTTAGTTTATCTTCCATTAATAATCTTCAATCTTCGCACATATTCTGCCAAAAATTAAATTTAATTCTAAAATAATTAAAAATTAGCTTAACACTAATTTGAATTAATTCGAAAATTTAATTTTTGGCTAGAATAAAGATTAACATTGAAAATTATTAATAAAAGATAAGCAAAACTTTAGTTTAAATATAAAATTTTTTTAAAAGACAAAATGGCAATAACTCAAAAAAAGAATTCTAAGAGTAGTTGGTAATAGTTTAACTTTTGCCAATGCTGGTTACAGAAACAATTTTTTAATAAATATTGCTTGTAAATTAACTTTTAATGTCCCCAATTTTCCAAAATTTAAGTCATTGAATTTTAAAAAATTGTGACAAACAATAAAAGTGATTGATTTCATTTTATTATTAAACTTTTTTAAAAAAATTTCAAAATTCTTACTTTAAATCGGTTATAAAGTCAGAACTTGCACTAGATAAATTTTGAGAGTTCGAATAAAAATTTGAATCCTCGAATAACGGGAGGACAAAAATGTCGGTTATTTTCATGAATTCAAAAGACCGATAAGTTCCAACAGACTGAGAATCCTTGACAAAAATCAAATAGTGTTGCATTGCAGCTGAAGCCTGGGCTTGATCAATCGACGCACTTAGCAGACCAAGACAACCACATCCAGTGAAAATATTGGCATAAGAAGGGGACATAACAGAGTTGATCTGCGAATCTGTCAATTGATTCCACTCATCGTTACTTAAACTGTTAATACATAGCGTGTTATTTATCACCCGGATCTCTAGCTTTTCTTCCTTTATGTAGTCTGAAGATAGCACATAACTATTGCCAAATGAATAAACTCGCATTGACGAAAATCTTCGAATGTTCATTTTCGATTCATAAGTTGTGTTTTTATTTTACACTCTAAAAAATTAAGACGAAAAAATATTAATTAATAAAAGTGTCTAAATAACATTTATTTATCATTATGATTTAACAAAAAAATAAACTTTTTCAAAAAATAGCATCTAAGTTTAACTCTAATTTCATTTAGATTTTATCGACATATTTTATGATTTTTAATAATTGAATTATTAAAATTTTTGGAGATAAATTTTGTCTTTACTTAAAATAAATAAAGAAGGAAGTTGAGTATTACTTTCAAAGGACAAGCCAACTCAAATTGACGTAATCAAGAATAATATTCGCATTCGTTTATTTTGAAAGAATCAATTTAATGTTAATAAATTAAAATTTAAATCTTTGTATGTATTAACATTATTTTCTTTTTGCTAGAGTGCATTATGATAATATTTTTTATAATATTAAATTTAAATAAAAGAAACAGCATTTTTGACAGTGTTTATAAGAAAATTAAAATATTAAAAAATGAGACTCTTTTTTCTTTTTAATTAATATCTATTTAGCTTTTCGTCAATATTTTTTTTCATTAAATCAGGGTTTTAAAAGAAAAAAATCAAAATCTTAAATCTATATTGAGCTAAATTAAAAAAACTGCCCCTTAGTCAATAATTTTACTTCATGAATTTAAAACTCATTTAATATTTTTAATTCAAATTCAAATATATAAATGTTTTTTAATTTTTCCCTAAAAATAATTTTATACTTTATGAAAATTTAAGGACCTACTAAAACAATGGCATTCAAATTTTGAAAATTTCCCCGCCATTACTTATTTTACAAAACAAAAGTATTTTTAAAATTTTTAGCATATAATTTATTTTTTAAATTTTTTTAAATTTTTGAAAATTTTCTTTTTTTTCTTTTTTTAAATTTGACCCCCTACGTACCCTCAATTATAAACAACTAAGCCCCAAAGAATTTTACGCTTTCACAAGCTTTCCAAAAATGTGTCTACTTCTTGTCAAAGAAGTATAGTTTTTAAAAATTTTTTATAAAAAAGGTGATATTAAAATGGTAGATTTGAAGAGTGATTTTTTGGATACTACAATTTTTTATTTTTTATTTTTATGACCGTATGATTAGATTATAGTTTTGAAGAATTATGGGTAACAAACTTTATTTTAGAAAATTTGAATTTTTATAAATTTAAAAAATAATTTTGATTTTGGTCTTTTCAAAATAAATGAAAAATAAAGTTCACTCTTAGAATTTTAAAAATAAAGTCTAAATTAATCTTTATTTAATTAAAAGAAAGCATTTACCAAATAGTTTAAAAATTATTAGAAGCATTTTATATATTAAAAAAAATCTTTTATTTAATGAATGGTTTACAATTTGCTATTCATTTTTGGTCAAAATTTATATAAATTATTAATTGATTTTAAAGCTAAATAATAGCAGTCATTATTTATTTATAAGATAAAGGCTTGACCTAAAACTATTATTAAAATCTAAAGCTTCTTCGGAATGAAAATATAAAATCAAAATAAAATTTAATAAAATAAAAAAGCTTCAAAAATAGAAGAAAATTAAAAAATAAATAAATTTTAATTCAGAGTAACAGGTTTAACATTTTTAAATATTTAACGTTTCAAGAAAAAAGAAAAAATATTAGAAAAAAAATTACACTATTTAGTCGAAAGCTCGATATATCTAAATTGGAAGAAGGCATTTTAATCGTTAACCAGTCTGAAAATAAGTGAAAGAGAATAACAAGCAACTTGGTCGAGGTTAAGACTAAACTTTACAGAACGTTAAAGAACCTTCCTTGTTATTGTCGATTTTTAGATGTTTTTTATTTGAAATCATATTTGAAATCAATCTCAGATTCTTTTTTGTTCTAAATTTATTTATTTTTATTCCAAAAATGCCTGTGAGAGTGGATTTTTCACCCCTTATTAACAAAGTCTAGAAAATTTAGATTTAAAAATTTAAAAAATTTTTAAAACTCAGATGTCAACTGCTTGATTTTTTTTCATTTATCGGTTCAAGTACTAAGCTTTCTAAAATGCTTGGGAATTTATTTATCACGGGTGTAGAATAAAAAATGGCATAAAAGTAAAGTTTAATTTGCTATAAGAGTGGACAAGACCTTTCCCAATTTTTTTCTAAATTTAAAATCAGACTGATCCTAGCTTTAAAATAAAAAAAATTATTTCAAAAAGCTGAATTTTCGATAAGTTGTTAGTAAAAAATGTACGAAACCATCAAAAAAAATTTGTACAACTTTGTAAAAAGTTACCAAAATTTGCCAAAAGCTGAAGTTGTAAGGCGGCACACTGGTCTTGGAAACAAAAAACGTTCTGTTTATCGTTGGCTAGATATTATAGAAAAAGATAAAACTTTCAACAGAAAAAAACGAAGTGGTAGAACTGCTAAAATAGCGAGGAAACTAATGGTAGCTAAACTTAGAGCCTATTTCAATCATAATTCGGGTCGTTAGCAAAGAAAGATGGCTAGAAAATTTAATTGCAACTTAACCTATATATAAAGAAGTATACAAGCATCAAAAGGTATAAAAACACAAAAGACCTCATTTAAATTCTAACCAGGTGAAGGCAGCCAGGCCAAAAATGTCGTTGAATGCTTTTAAAATATAGAAGATATGAATTTATAATTGATGATGAATCATTTTTCGCTCTTGGCAACACCGCTCTGTCAGGGAATGATATTTATTATAACAGTAACGTTAGCAAGACGCCAGAGAGTGTAAAAAACAAGTACATTAAAAAATTTGAAGAAAAATTACTGGTCTGGTTGGCTATTTCACAACGCAGAATAAGCGAACCATATTTTGTGCCTAATGGTTTAGCGGTCAATCAACATGTCTATTTTGGAGAGTGTATTGAGAAACGACTTGAACCAATGATTAAGGAATATTATCAGGATGGTAATTATGTATTTTGGCCCGACTTAGCATCATCTCATTATGCAATATGGTACAGTAATATATTTTTGATAAAAATATAAGGTAAGTTACCAAAAAAGTGAATCTAGCAAAGGTAGTACGAGACCATGCCAAGACTGTTCGCTCGTCATGGAGTTTAATACCTTAACTGATATTATTTCTTAAAAATAGAAGAATTCAGTTATAATTTAAAAAAAATTTAAGTAAAAAATAAAAAATTTGTTAAAATAAAAAATTTTTTATGATAAAAGTAATTTGGTGTCATTTTTTATTCTACACCCGTTATTAGAATATTTTTTCAACTTTCTAGTTTGCTATTTTTTCATTTATTTTATTTTTTTGTTTTTTCTTTTTAATGGTTTTTTATTAATTCTTTTATTTTTCAACTTATTTTTTACACAATCAAAAAAGTTAATCAAATCGAAATAAGAATAAATTTGAGCTTACGAGAGAATGGAGTAATAAAGCTTTAATTACATGGTTTATATAATATGGACAATTATATGATTGGAGAACTTTGAAGGGTTCTATTCTGACTAGGCAAGTTTTTTGCATCTTTCCTGAATAGTTTTTAGAATAAATTGGGCAAGCAATTGACTATTTAACAGGTGGAAAGAAAATATTTGTTTTGTTCTAAGAGCATTTGTTTTAGTTGACTCAATTGATTCCTACAATATCAGTTTAATTTATATTACCCTTAATATTGTGCGATTTTTAATAAAAACTTTTAAAAAATTGATAAAGTTAAATTCGTTTTTTTTTATTTTATTAACTTATAATATTAATCAATAGATAAATTTTGAATAATTTGACTAAAAACACTTTAACTATGTCTACTTAATTTGTTTGAGAGGCAAAATATAAACTCAGCCCAACCTCATATATAAATTTTTTTACATGGCGAAGATTTTTACTCCAGTAGAATCATTTAAAAAAAAAGTATTTTATAGATATATTTGTGAATAATGAAGTTAAAAAAATTACATTTTGCCAACACTCATTTAAATATTTTTATTTTCAAGTTTTTTGCTAAATTTGAAAACTTTCCATAAAACTTTGCGCAGAATTGTAGAAAATTTTTTTTGAATCGTCTGTTGCTGTGATAATACAGTAATATGTTAAAATTGTATGTCAAATATATGGATAAAACTGCTAGTTTATCAAGAAGTTGATATTTATTTCCATTTTCAAAATTTTTTATTATATAATAGATAAGAATTGGTAATCGCCCAATCAAGCAGGATATGCAAGTCAAAAGCACCATTATTGTTTGCTTATTTTCACATTTATTTATTCGATTAACCAAAATATTTTTTTTTAATTTATCTCCTCCAGGTTTTTTATGTGATAAATTTTTCACATTCATGTCCAATTCGTCATTTTGTATAGTTGTTTTATTATTTGAATTTGTTGACTTTATGAAAGTTTTCTTTCTTGATAAATCACTTTTGAAACGAATAAAAATCAAACAATTTAACAGAATCAAAATCGCCAGATTGATGCCATCGCGGAAAATGAAACCGGTTAGTTCCAGGACAGATTTTATTGTTGTGTTAGAAAACTGACTTTTTTCTATGAAATAAATTTTATCCATTTCTTGTGTTTTTTTGCTCACTATTTTGTACTCAAAAACTTGATAAACAAAAATAGAAGCACTTAAAAAATAAATTATTAAATTGATTATTTTATAATAATTAAAAACAAAAAGTATTTTCATCTCATTTAATTTATTGCGCAATAGCATTAAACAGCAAAAAGTTGATATGATTCTATTTATTATAGCTGATAATTCGAATATACTTGCGCCATAAACCATGAAAGCTATAAAGTAGAATTGTGAGAAGTATGTTTTGGACACTTTACATGTCAGACAATAGTAGATAGGTCTTAAAGATGTGATAAGTAAATCGATGAGAACACTTAAAGATTCCATTTTGAGATATTTGTACAGCAACTCCTTGAATTCAGAATTTGAAAAGATCACAAAACTGAGTGAATGAAGAAGAAAACCACAAATGCCCACAATTGGACATATAAAGGTGAATAATAAGTCATTAGTTTCCTCTTCAATGACCACAATTTTTGGCTCTTGAATTGTGTAGTTTAACATCTCTAAAACAGATTCAACAATTGATATAAAATAGAATTTAAATTTTGAACTTTGGACTAAAAAAACATTGCAAAAAATTAACTTTTTATCTATTTTTCCAAAAGTCTAAAATTATTTGTGTAAAGCTCGTGAAAAAATGCAAAAATATTCTTAAAAAAACTTTAACATTAGATTAAATCTATCCGTAGATTTTACTTTTTAGGTTCTAGAAAAAAATTTCAAAGCTTTCACATTTTTTATTGTTTTTACTTGTGAAATTCGGTACAAAAAATAGATCAAAAAAATAAAATTTTTTGGTACATTTACGAAATTTTAGGTTAATTTACATAAAATAACAAAATTTTGTAAAGTAATTTTACCTAAATCTTTGTTTAATGGTATTTTTTACGTAAAATTTTGTAAATTTACTAGAAATTCGTGTTTCAAATCAATACAGGAAATGATATAGAAGAATTCATTATTCTGTTAAAAGACACCCCAATATTTAATTTTTTTTTAAAGAAATATAACAAAACAGATATCATAGATATCAAATTTTTTTAACAGCTTTCAGAATTTCTGTTTATATTGTATGGTGGAAACAGGGTCAAACCGAACCTCGAAGTGTTAAAATAGGGTATTTTAGGTTTTTAAATTGTATCAGGTTTTAAATATATCACCAAGTTAAATCGACTATTGAGTAATATTTTTTAGCTCTTTAGCTAACTATCAAGGGGTCTGCGATATCATAAAATAATTCCGATCCTGAGATATTGAGCTTCAAGTAGAACATATTTTTAAAAGTGTCTAACCTTGCTTGTTATTTTCCAAAGGAATGGAATTTTCAACAATTATGAAACTTGGTGATCTTATGTATTCTTAGGTCTATTTTAATTCTATGATGTATGTTTTGTTATATTTCTTTTAAAAAAAATTTTGTTATTTTAAAAAATGTTAAATCGTCAATTAATTGTATTTATTCGCAAATTTCCCAATTAAAAATTTTCTTTTCTTTTTCATTTTATTATATAAAATATTATTAATTTAATTCATTAATTTAATATTTTTTTTGATTAAATAAATTTAAATTTTCTAATGGCTAAAAATAAAATAGAAACAAAGATATTAACTTCAAATATTTCATAGAATTTTAAAAAAGTATAAATAAAATCAGAGCTGTTTAAAAGTCAAAAGTGTCAAGTAAAGCTCATGTCAAAGACTTAAATTTTAATTTGGGACTTTAAAAATCATTCAACATAAAATAAACAATTAAAAATCAGCGTCATGTACGAGACTTTTTCCCCTCATTAGACGTAATCAAACTTTAAGAGAAAAAAAAATGTTAAAATTTTTAATAAAAAATATCACACATATCATTCGATTCCTCTTTTCGAGTGAGTTATTCATGTTAACATATTTTTTGAGAAAAAATCTTTTAAAATGAAGGAGATATAGCAGTTTTTCAAATTTGGCCACCATATTAACACGTTACCCCTTTTCCACTTCTTTTTTTTTTGAAAATTTTTGTTTAATTAAATGCAATTTGACTAAATTTTGTGGTTTTCATTTATTTTATTATTTCAAAAAACACCTCTTGAAAAAATGAAAAAAATCACAAAAAAGAAAAAAAATGAATAAATTGTAAATTTAAATAGAACATAAAATTCATCAAAAAAGCAAGAATTTTTGTTCAATTTGTATATGAAATTCACAATACCGACATACTGTATAAGTGTAAATGAATATTATAGAAATCCATAAATAATGCTTCTATTTTTTAAGATATTGGTTTAGATTTCGAGAATGCCACTGTTTTTTTTGTTGTTTAGAGTTGCTGTTTATTATACTTTAAATTTACGAATAAATACAATTAATTGATATACAAATTAAATATGCACATTGATTTTGCATATTTTTTTAGTATGGAATTTCCGAGTTAAAAATTATAAGTTTAGATGCAACAAAAGTAAAATTACGTAATTTTACCTTAGAATCATGTATCGTAGCATCTGTAAATATTTAATTTAGCAAAAAGTCTATAACTTTAACAAAAAAATGAAATTTTCTATATCATTTACATTGTTGATTTGACACAATGATTTTTGGTAAATTTACGAAATTTTAAGATTACTTGATAACTCTAAAGATCTAATTCATGTGTGATAATATTAAAAATGATTTAGCATCTTGTTTTATTAACTGAACTAATAAATTGCTTCTTAAAAATTTTCATTTTTTTCTGAAAATTTGCAAGGCCATTTAAAAAATTTGTTTAAAAAGACTTTAAGCCTAATTTTAGCAAAAAATAAAAAATGGAAAATCAAAAAAAAGCAAATTTTAATTCAAAATGTGCTGGTAAATAAAAACAGAACTATTTGTTATTTTGTAATTACTTTAATCAATATTTTTTCACATTAAATTTTGCCATAATAAAGAGTTTTGTAAATACCAAAATATACTTTGAATAAACTAAATCTAGAATTTATTAAAAAATTAATTAAGAAAAAGACATTTAATACTAAAAAGCCTTGTAAATATGTATTTTTTTAATTTTCCGCATTGCATTTTTAGGGGTTTTAAAAAAGCTTTGAATAATTTTTTTTCAAATTGAGCTTTCTTTTAAATATTTTTTTAAATTCAAAAAGTTTGAAAGTTGCATTCAAAAAAAATTTGATTATTCTTCTTTTCTTTGATTCAAAATTAAAACTAAAAAAAGACTGATATGAAAAAATAACTGGCTTACAATCTGGTTAACATATGTTTATTTTAAAACCGATTTGATCTTTTTAATTAAAATTTTAAATTCCAAACAAAGTAAAAATCTTATTTCAAGTTAAAAATTTATTTAATTTATTTTTAGTTAAATTATCAAAGAAAAAAAATTTATTTGAAAAAAAGTTTTTATTTTTTTTAAAATATATAATTAGCAATAATCAATCGATTTTAAAATATACCTATTTTGAACAGTTTTTGGACCACTTTCTTGGGATTTGATCATATTGAGCCCTTAAATTTCATTGATAAAAAATAAGTTTGAATGTTCTGATTATTTTAAAAGACAACCTTTTCAAGTATTTAACCACTCTATTTAAAAAACAAACATGCCTAGCAGTTAGAGCAGCTGCAAAATAATTTCTTGACTCTGATTAGTTTAACCTTCATTAGACTTTTAGAAAGATAACTGAAGATTTTCAATAGAATCAAAAAATTACTTATAACTTAACGATAACATGCAAAAAAGCAGACTCGAAATTTTTGATTTTATCAATGAAAATATTTGAAAAATAATATCATAATCTAAAAATTGTGCAAAAGGAAATAAAAATATAATTTGCAATCCTCTGAGAAAAAAATCATTTTAATTTTGGAAGGAAAATTAAGAAAACTGTCAAATTTTGTTCTTGATATAAAAATCTAAATAATTTTAATGTTCAATTTTCGATAATTTTTTTTTAACAAAACTAATATTTTGTTTTTTATTTATTTATATTTTTAAATCAGAATAATTTTTTTTATTCGAACATTTATTCAATTTTCCTTAAAACTTTAAATTTTATTTACAAAAATTTTTAAATTTTAATTAAAAAATATTTAAATACTAAATCGAATACACTACCTCTATTCATTCTCAAATGATACCCAAATCTTTCTGTAACTTCTTTCTTTCTAAATCTCTGATCACTTAGATGCAATTTCATCAAGTACAACAAGTTACATTCAATTTAATTAGAAATCTTCAAAACAATTCATCATTTTTTCGCATTGCCAATAATGACCGAGCTAATGAAAAATTTGTTTATTCGGTGTTGTATTCATTCAAGACAAAAGCTATCTCTTTCACATTGTTAATCGATGCTGTCTTTGTCATTAAATGATACTGTTGTAAATCAAATTGACGATTTGAACAAATTATTCGATTTATTTTAATTTAGATTACAAATAAAATTAGAATTCAAATTCAAACTAAAATAAATCATGTTTTAAAATTACTTAAAAAATTTTACCAATTTTTCAGATATAACTAAAACCTACTAAAATATTATGCTGATATCCCAATTCCAAAGCATGCACCTTTTCAAAGGACCAAGCATATTGCTTGTGGAATTTGTATTTGTATTTGTATTTACGTTTTACAATTAATACGCTTATTTTAAAAACCATCAAAAAAATTTAAATTTTCTTTTTGATTTTCAAATAAAAGCTTAATTATTTTCTTTTTTAATTTGGTAATGTGAAATTCAAATACAAATTGAACAAAAATTCTTCCTTTTTTGATGAATTAAAATTAAAGTTAATAAAAAAAACTTACAAAAATACTGCAGCATATTGCAACATACCTTTAATTTTTTAGTAGTAGTAGTAGTAGTAAAAATAACCGCAGCATGAAATAAATCATGCGGAGCGCGTCAACAGTAGATGACGCCCTGTAGCGGTGTCGAGATGCTTGTCGAGTTTGTTCTTGAGTGAATTCACTGTAGGTGAGTTGATGACATTGTCTGGTAGGCCGTTCCAAATGTTAACAATTCTGTTATTGAAAAAGTTATGCCTTGGATTGCAACATCTTACTATTTCACGCCTTAAATAACCTCTATGACCACCTCGCGGTTCTGAACATTTTGGTTTTGTGTACCAGTTTATGTGCTCAAAGTTTGATTCGAACTTGAATTTTTGGATTATGTCTCCACGGATACGCCTTGTAGTTAGTGAAGTTAGCCCTAGTTTACTGCATCGATCTTCATAGTTTAAATGTTTAAATTTAAACTCAAATTGATTTAAATATTCAAAAGTAAATTCAAATGCTTTTTATTTACAACACAATTATTTGATCATGTCAGACTTTTTTATAAGTCACAGTTTTAAGTCTAAGTCACAAAAATTTAAGTCAAAGTTATGAGTTGCACAAAAATTTTTATCAATACCTTCTTCATCAGTACCAGTTGAAAGACTTTTTTCTAAATCTGGTTACATTATCAGACCGCTTTATTGGAAGCAACTACTTTATTGGTATCAAATATGGACTTGGTTTGTTTAACATATAATTAAATTTAATAAAAATATATGAAATATGAAAAAACTATGTTTAGAAATTTTTATTAAATTTTTAAAAATTTAATTTAAAAAAAAAATTTTAAGTCATTGACTTGACTTGAGTTAAGACTTGTGACTTAAAAACAACTCTGGATCATGCTCACTATTAACTTTTATGGCCACAATTCTTTGAGAGGAACATTTAACATAATAACAAAACATTTGTATAAAGTAAATGAATGAATACTAGTATGTTTTTTTTTAAATTTTTTCAATCATATATCATTCCTTTTTTCGAAGTTTTTCTATGTTGGTTCTTCAGTATTTAATTATTAAAGCCTTTTGAGTTTGATTCGTCATTTTACTAAAAATCATTAAAATCATCATTAAAGTATACTAATTTGGTATCATCCAGATTTCTAAGAAGATCAAATGCTTTGAAGGAGTCTTTTTGTCGAGATTTGAATTTGGTGAATTAAAAAAAAGGAAATATTTTTATTGTGTTAATCAGAGGTAGGGAATCGCAAATTTGACTCAAGTCTTACATGACTCAGAGTCAGACTCGAGTCATTTTCTAGTGACTTGAGTCGAGTCTTTTTTTTTTCAAAAAATTGACTCTGACTCAAGTCCGAGTCAAACTGAATTTGACTGACTCAGACTCGAGTCGAGTCATTTATAAAAAAAATGACTCTAAATTTAAGATTTTCAAATTGGGTTTTAGTTTATGATGATGAAAACAGTTTTACTGAACAAAATTTTGAATAAAATGAATTTAATTTAATTTATTATTTAACGATTTAATGTTAAAAAATTTTTTTGAATTCCAGCGGCAGTGTCGGCTTATTAATAGAGAGAAAGGTAATTCTTATATTGAGCCGCTAGTTTGGTGGAAAGAAAATGAAAAACTTTTCCCAACACTTGCTAAGCTTGCTAAAAAAATTTTAGGGATTCCGGCATCGAGTGGTTCAATTGAGAGATTTTTTAGCAAGACTGGTTACATATTGCGTCAACACAGACGTCAAATGACAAATGTTTTAGCCGAAAGTTTATTTTTTTTGAAAGAAAATGATGATTCATTTAAAAAATTGTATAATTTAAATTAGTTTTTTTTTTAACTTCTAATTGAAAAAAAAAAACTCAATAATTAATAAAAAATCTTTTTTGTTTTTGACTTTAAGACTTGAAATGACTTAGACTTTGACTCATAAGTCATGACTCAGACTCGGACTAGTAAGTCACCGCAAAAAAATGGACTGACTCAGACTCGAGTCGAGTCACTAAAAATCAAAAGATTCTGACTCCGACTCAGTCATCACGAATTTGCTGAGTCCCTATCTCTGGTGTTAATAAATGTAAACAAGATAATTAGTACTCTAATTATTATTTTATTCTTCAATTTGTGATGAGAATTAAAAAAAAATTATTAGTTTAATGAATTTTTTTGTATTTTTCTTTTTTTTTACTTCTTTCTAATAAAAATTCTATTTTCTTAATATGTGTTCATTATTTCTTTAAATTGTTCTTATTCTAATAAATCAGTTCTTATTTTATTAAATTTGTGGTATATTTTACAATTTTTGTGGTTGAAAAATATTCATCGTCTAAACTTTATAATAAACGTTTATTCAACAAAATTTAGTTTTTTGTCTTTTTTTTATCTCCTCTGAAGTTAATCGATGGTATTCATGCCAAATTCCCTAGACCAACAGAATTATAGTGGAAAACTAGTCGATTATCGCATTGAACTCAATGTCTCCCATTATTTGAATATTTTTGAAATAATATTTTTTGATAATTTTTTCATTATTCAAATAAAAGAGTCATTTGTCACAAATATGGAACAAAAAAATAATTTCAAATTAAAATAATTTTTAAGTTAGGAAGAGAACCATAACCTAGTCTATTTCTGTTTTTATAAAATGGTCCTTGTCTTGGAAGATAAAAGAACATAAAACTTCAGACGTATATTTTCGTTTGTAGGTTAAAAGTAGGGCTGGTAGAACGGTTCCGTGAAACCGGTTTGAAAACGGTTTTGGAAAGAACCGGTTCTGTTTTCAAAGGCGATTTCAAAAACCAGTTCTAAAATAAAACCGGTCTAAAAATCGGTTTTGAAAGTAGAACCGGTTTTGTAATTGATTTTTTGTCTCTGATTTATTAAATTTTTTTTCATATATTTTTTCAATAATAAAAAATTTTAAAACCTTTTTGATTTACTTAATAAATTTGTAAATTAAAAATTAAAATTAGATTTAAAAAAAATTTATTGTTTAAAATTTTTCAAAAAAAATCAAAATAAATATTTTCTTTTTATTATAAATTGCCTGACCAAGAATTTAAACAAATCAAATTTTTGACACTTTTAGGACTAAAGGAAATTCTATCTTCTGTAATTGATAAGCCAGCTACTGAAAATGTTTTTTCTGATGGAACACTAGTTGGACTAACACTTAAATAGTAATAATTTTAAAAATAAAAAGTTTGAATTTTCAATTTCGGCTTTTATTTTTATCATTCATTTAGCTTAAACAATAAACAAATTATTTGTTATAAATTTGCAATAACTATTTTGTTTTAAATTTAATAATTTTATAGTTATATAATAAAGCTTTTATAATGCATTTTATTAAAACCCATGGTTTTAAATATTAATTTTACAAGTATTATGAAAAATTATGAAACCGGTTTAGAAACCGGTTCCAAATTCAAAACTGGATTTAAAACCGGTTCTAACATTCAAACCGGTTTACCAGCCCTAATTAAAGGCTTTTAAAAAATTTTATTAATCTATTTCTCCTCCGCATTTATATATTTATTTATAGTGAATTTTGTAATCCAATAATTTTAATATTTATGAACAACTTTTCACATCCTGCATCTGATTATTACTTTTTTTATTTTAAATCTAAAGTTACTTAATCGATAAATGACAACAAATCACATTCATCATTCATTTCTAAACCAAGTTTAAAGATTGAATTTCCACAGATTGAAATAAAATTAAAGGCAAAAATAATTTAGATATGAGAAATATTAAAGATATTAAATATTAATTGAAAGATTTACAAGATTTAAATAGGAAAAAGTACTCGATGATTTTTCTTTCAGTAATTTGACAGAAATAAAGTAATTATAAAAAATATAAAGCTAATCTAGGAAGAAACAGAAAGATTTGAAGACTGATTTTTATAAAAATTTTAATTATGTGCTTCAGAGTGTTTATTAGACAATCTAGAGAAAAAATTCCAAACTTTTCGCCAACTAATAGATTTGTTTGTGATTAAAAGGCTAAGTGAAAAATAAAAAAATTTTTCTTTTAGACGAAAATTCAACTTCCGAATTATTTTTTCTTTCCTTTACTAAGATTTATTTGATTGAAATAATTTATAAAAAAAATTTTAAAATAAGAATTAGTCAGGTTATTTTGATTATTAAATATATATTTAAGATTTCAAAATTTGATTGTCTAGCCAAATATTATTAGAAAATGTTAAATAATTAAATTTTAAAATTATAAGCAAAAAAAATTATCGTTGATGAGTTAGTAAAATTTTTGGAACTTTAGTTGGAACTAGGCGAATATTCCATGTCGGTTATAAGTAATTTTACAAGTTATTTTTAAAGTTTATCTACATAATAATTTAATTAAAACAATAAGATATTTTTACGTACTTTTACGTAAGATTACGTAAAAATTGTAATTGACAATAAAAATGCTTACGGCCAAAAATACCTCAAAATCTCGCTAAAAAAATCAAATTTTTGATTTTTTTTTTGTTTTTTTCAAATCAAGAGATGAAAAATATTCTTACAAATTTCATTTTTTTGTACTCTTTTTTACGTTAATTTACGTAATTTTAACTTAAGTATAGTAAATAACAGTAAGAAATTGAATTCCTCATTTTTTAAATATACAGTATGTCCCAAAAACTTTGAACCAATGGCAAAAAATCAAAAACTCTTGGAACATTGTTAAAAGACGAAGCAAGAAAATAAATAATTAACTAACTCAATCAATTAACCATGTGTAAACGGTTTTCAAAAATATCGATTGATTCTAAATTTTTGAGACATACTATATGTATTTAAAAAAAAGAGGAATTTCATTTTCTTACTGATAATTACTTTATTTAAGGTAAAATTACGTAAATTAACGTAAAAAAGAGTAAAAAAAATCTTTTGAATTAAAAAAACAAAAAAAAAAATCAAAAATTTGATTTTTTTAGCGAGATTTTGAGGTATTTTTGGCCGTAAGCATTTTTATTTTCAATTAAAATTTTTACGTAATCTGATGTAAAAGTACGTAAAAATACGTAATTTCCTGTTTTCGTAAAAGCACTGAATCATCAAAATATCATTGAAGATTATGAGGTTTAGCTTTAATGGTATTGTGAAATATAAAAACAACCAAAACAAAAATTCTTTCTAGTTAAATAAATTTAAATTTACTAAAATAAAATATTTTTTAAAAAATACTGCAAAAAAGTGCAACATACTTTGTTGCAACTTTTTTATCTAAAATAATTTTTTACTTTCTTTTTATTTAGGAAATCAAATCAATAATCAATTAAAATCTTGTTGATGTTTTGTTATTTGCCTTTTTTTGAAAAAGTAAAAATATTTTATGTAAAAAAGGTGCAACAAATGTGTCGGATAAACAATAATTAGTCAAAAGTTGACTAAGCTTCTTTTTTACTGTTGTTTTGTAACAAATTTCAAAAAATTGAAAAAAAAAATTACTTAAGACAAATAGAATTTTGATTTATTATCAAATTCTCTATTTAAACTATTTCTGTGATTTACTCAAAAATAAAATGAAATAAAGCGAAAACCAATTTTCAAAATTTTCGATTTTTTTAAATCAATTAAAAGTTTTGAGTATTAATATTTAGAAAAGAAATTTCCAAAATATACAAATTTATTTTATGTCTTAAATTTTAAATAAATGTAAATATTGATTAAAACAAATACTTTGTTGTTATTGTTTACTGGCACACCGCGAATGAAAATTAATTTAAACATGTCTTTTCCAATTTTCATACTATCTGTTTTCCATAAATATTTAAAACTGATTTTTGTAATATACCAGATATATTACAAAAGAAATTCTACACACTTTTCGATACCGCAAAAATGAATAATAATTAAGTTAAATTAAAACAGAAAAAAAATTAACATTTCAATTTAAATTTTGAAATGAATAAAAAATTGGCTTTTTTATCATAGAAGAAAAACTATACAAACTCTTTTTTTTAATTTTAATTAGCATTTATTTTTAAATCACTATTTTTCAAATTTAAAATTTATAATCTTTTTATGAACTTATTACAGTTGGCTGAAAGGAAGGATTCAGTTCCATTCCAAACTGCCAGGGTTTATAACCCAAACTATATTTTTAATAAATGAATAAATAAATAAAACTGATTTTTTTCTAAATTTAGACCGAACAAAAGTCTGGAAACAATTTTTGAGAAACTTGGTTTTTATATGGTATTTGCAAGAAAATTTAAAAATGCAAAATTTCACAATTGTGATGATTGATGATGAAAATAATGACTTATTATACACCTACATATGTCCTTTTGTAGGAATTTGCGGTGTTCTTCTTCATTCACTCAGTTTTGTGATCTTTTCAAATTCTGAATTCAAGGAGTTGCTGTACAAATATCTCAAAATGGAATCTTTAAGTGTACTCATCGATTTACTTATCACATCTTTAAGACCTATCTACTACTGTCGGACATGTAAAGTGTCCAAAACATACTTCTCTCAATTGTATTTTTTAACTTTAGTATATGGTGCAAGTTTATTAGAGTTATCAGCTATAATAAATAGAATCATATCAACTTTTTGCTGTTTAATGCTATTGCGCAATAAATTAAATGAGATGAAAATACTTTTTGTTTTTAATTATTATAAAATTATCAATTTAATAATTTATTTTTTAAGTGCTTCTATTTTTGTTTACCAAGTTTTTGAGTACAAAATAGTGAGCAAAAAAACACAAGAAATGGATAAAATTTATTTCATAGAAAAAAGTCAGTTTTCTAACACAACAATCAAATCTGTGCTGGAATTAACCGGTTTTATTTTCCGCGATGGCATCAATCTGGCGATTTTGATTCTGTTAAATTGTTTGATTTTTATTCGTTTCAAAAGTGATTTATCAAGAAAGAAAACTTTCTTAAAGTCAACAAATTTAAATAATAAAAAAAACATGAATAATCACGATTTGGAGATCAACTCGAAAAATTCATCACATAAAGAACTTAAAGGAGAGAAATCAAATACCTTAGTTGATCGAATAAATAAATGTGGAAATAAGCAAACAATTATGGTGCTTTTGACTTGTATATCCTGCTTGATTGGGCGTATACCAATTTTAATATTTTTTGTATTGATAAATTTCGATGATGAAAAAAAATATCAATTATTCAATAAACTGGCAGTTCTTTCTGTATATTTGACATACAATTTTAACATATTACTGTATTATCACAGCAATAGACGCTTCAAAAAAATTTTTATTCAAATGTGTTCAAATTTTTTTGGAAAGTTTTCCAATTTTGCAAAAAAGTTGATAGTAAAATAATTTAGTTGAGGGTTTGTTAAAACTCAAATTTTTTAAATATAATTACTTAAATTGTCATCAATTTAAATTTTTTTTTATTTAAAAAAAAATTCTTGAATTTTTTTAACTTTACAAATTTATTTTTATTTTCGAATAGAAATAACTCAATAAAAAAAAAGTACTTAACAATTAAATTTGAAAATACGAAGCAAATCAGCGAGAAATATTATCTTAATTTGTTTGTCGTTGGTAATATGAAAATTAATTGACTGATTAGAATTTTAAAACTAGGAATCTGATCCCTTGGATAGAACCTAAATAACCGACTTGAACCAATGATTGCATTGAAATATTTATTTATTAGACATATCTTTTATTTACCTAGCTACCAGAGTGGCCACTTTATCATTTAATTCAGAAATATTTTGTTATTTAATAAAATATAAAGTTTATATTATTTATCTCATTCTTTACTGGAATACTCCACTATTCTACAATCACCTTTCAGAAAAATTTTGTCAAATATAATGAAATAGAATAAAAAACCTATTGCTGATGATTCAAAAGGAGTAACATCGCAAAATATCGAAAAATTATTCCAAAGTTTATTATCTATTGAAGAAAAAATTTCTAGCATTTTCAAGTAATTTAATGATCTTGCAACAATTACACAATAAATGTGTATGTTGTCGGAAAATTTTAAAAAACGAAAATCTATAGAATTACGCTCTTAAACGTAAATTTGTAAAAAATGAATTAAAAAAAAATCTAAAAAGTTATTGATTTATTATTTATTCTCGTAATTTACTGTAATTTTTTCAGTTAATTACGAGAATGTTTTTAAAGTTTAAGTAAAATTGTAAAGTTAAAATAAATAAAGTTTTTATTTATTTTTTGCATACCGAATTTGACCGGTGATAAGGAGAATTGCAAAGTAAATTGGAATTGAGACATGAACATCGATTAGTTGAACACTGGGATGTACAGTTACATTTTACCATTCCTTGTCCTACTCAAATTGAGGGTATCTTGAATTTGATGATCAATTCAAAATTTCATTTCAATTCAAAAAGTTTATCTTTAAATATTAAAATAAATCTTTGATTTAATTTAAATAATTTTAATGTAACATGATTAACATGTTATGTAGATTTAAAAAACAAAAAAAATTATTTTTATTTTTGAATAGAAAAAACTCATTAAAAAAAAGTACTTAGCAATTAAATTTGAAAATACGAAGCAAATCAGCGAGAAATACTATCTTGATTTATTAATTAGACATATCTTTTAATAATAATAATAAAAATAATAAGCTGCTACAAGTTTAAAAGAAAACTCGTTATAGTAAGTATAACCATACTTTATCAGCTATCTTTAAATAAAGTGTCACTATAATCCAAAAGATTTTTGAAACAGTTTGTTGTTTTGACTTCTACTATTTTTTTTGACAGATTATTCCAAGTAGGAACAATTCAGTTCGAAAAGAAGTTGTGTCTTTGTTTACAATTTTTTGTTAGTTGTCTTTCAAGTCTTTTCCTATGACCTCTCACGTTTGAAGCTGGCCCATTTGTGTTAATTGAATTTACAAACTTGACTGGGTGAAACCAATTGATTTTGTTAAATCCATTTTAAGCTTTAAAAAATTGTATCAAATCGCCTCTTTCTCTTCTATTCTCTAATGTTGTCAAACCAATCTTCCCAAGCCACGAGTCGTAGGCAAGATTATTTTAACCTGGTACCAACTTGGTTGCTCTTCTTTGTACTCTCTCAATTAGTATTATCTCCTTCTTCTTGTAAGGGTTCAAGACTGGTGCGGCATATTCGAGGTGGGGTCTCACGTACGTCGTATACAGCGTTTTGAAAATTTTGACATCCCAAAAAGTAAAAGTTCTTTTAAGCATTGTAAGTGCTTAAAAGAACTTTAATTTAGATAATTTTAATTTATATCTAAATTAAATCAAAATAAACCTTTGATTTAATTTAGATAATTTTAATGTAACATGATTAACATGTTAAGTAGATTTAAAAAACAAAAAAATCCTGAAAAAATATTTTCTCAATCCATTGTTAAAAACGATTTTTATATTTAAATTTATTATTTGATTTTTTTCTATTTCAAAAGTATTTGTATCAAGCATTCAAAATTAAATTTAAAAAAGAAATTCAAATAATAAATTACAAATAAGTAAAAAAATGAAAATAAACTTTACAAATGATAAGTTAACTCAATTAAAACTCGACTTTATCAATGGATTGAGAAAATATTTTTTCAAAATTTTTTGTTTTTTAAATTTACATAACATGTTAATCATGTTACATTAAATTTATTTAATTTAAATCAAAGATTTATTTTAATATCTAAAGATAAACTTTCTGAATAGAAATGATATTTTGAATTGATCATAGTCTTTTAACAAATCGAAACAATTTCTGGTGAAAATATCAGAAAAAACGCTCGCTTCATAAGCTAGTTCATACATTTGACATCGGAAATCAATGCCTATGACTCGACACATCAAGTAAATCGCATAAAATTAACTGTGCTGATAGAAGAAAGCTAAAATAATAAATATGGAAGCGAGTGAAACACACTTGGTAAAAAAATTTCTTTATGCAATACAGGTCAATATTGTGATTTTAGAACAGCTTTAAAAAAAATTTAAAAGACTTAGATGGAGATAATACTCAATGCATGAACACATAGGTATTGATTATACAATTACAGCCTAACCCAAAACGAATTTTTTACAGAAAGAATACATGAAAATTTTAGAAAAAAGATCCACAAATCATTGAAAAGTAAGCTGAAATTAGATTTAGGATTTATTTAGATTTAGGAATAACGAAAAGTCAAAATTCATTGGTAAAAATCCCCGAGCTCAAGGAATTTAAAAAGCTTGATTTGGTGAAAAAATGAAGTAAATTACATTTTTTAAATATCAATTCAAACAAGCAGATGGTTATCTAGCAGAACATTTTGAAGTAATTTAAGGCTGACAGTAACTGAATTTTTCAATCTTCTTCCAAATTCTCGCAAGATTTTGCTTCAGGTCTCATAAAATACTTCGTCATACGATTTTGGTGAACAACTATTGTCGTATTTGAAGCTGTATCTTTAAGCTCGTAATTTACGTCGTTTAGCTGCTTCATGATCTCATATGGACCCAAGAACTTTGGGTTGAAACTACGAATTTGACCTACCGCTTTCCTTGAGTTTGTTAAGAGTACCAGATCACCCACTCTGAATTCTTCTAAACGCTCAGCTTCATGTCATATTTTATTTTTCAACAAATTTTGGTTAAATTTTTTCTCAATTGATTATTGGTTTTAGTTGACCGTTTTGGCAACTTTTAAAAATGCTAAATTTTTGATAAATTTATATTTTTATATTAGCAGAAGAAAATTGGAAACCAAAAAATGGAAATTTGTGATGAGAGTGATTCTAAATCTCTTATTCATAATAAAGGGTTCTTGTTTCCGTCAAAAAGTTAACCAAGACCCGCGTGGTAATGTGTATTAAAGAGATCCAGTCTCAAACAGAAAACAGTACATCACGGATTGGCCAGATCACTGCGTTAAGTTTAATAACAATTATAAATAATAATAAAATTTCTTTTTTTATACCGTTATAAATTGTTGCAAAGTCTGCATAACGTAATGATTAATATGAAGAGAAAGTAACAAGTAATGGAATTGTTTAAATTCTGATGACTTGATTTTCGATTTCCTTGGTGAAAGCTTTTTAAGAGTTAAGCCTTTTAAAATTTGGAAAATGAGATGTGATCAATTAATGATCCTATAACCATTAAGGTTTGAAAATTGATTTTAAAAATGTTATAAGTGACTTGATAATTGAACAGCTTTTTATTGAGAAGTTGAATGTCATGAATCAGAATTTCTGTAATTTCAGGTCTTGTGAAATTTCTTTTTTTATCATTACCTTTAGAATTTCTAAGCACAATTTATAACGGGATTACTTTTTACCACCAAATTTTAAAATAAAATATTTATTCAAAAAACTTTTGTTTTATATAAATATAAATTATTTTTAATGACCAGATACTTGATGATATTTTTACCGTTTCGACCTGCCTTTAGAACCATGCCTAAATTATTTTTAAATAAAATAAACAAAAGCCATTACCAAAAGCCGTTAAAATACCGAGCCAGATTTTGTATTTAATTCGTATTCATTAATTATAAAAAGTATCAGACTTGTAAAAACAAATTTGAATGTCCAGGTGATGAGAATTTCCATACAAAATTACAATACAAAAAAAAAAATAGATTTAAAAATTTTTAAAAATAATGTGTGCATTAATATGAACATTAAACAAGGTGAAACAAAGAACGGTGCAGGATCTTCTCGTTTTTTCTCCCAAGTCGATCCCTAAAATCCCCGTATCCAATTTTTTGAAATAAAAGATTTTCTTCATCAGAATCATTCGTATTTTGAACCAAAATATCTTTAATTCTTTGACCTGGCCTCGGTATTTTGATCCATGTTGTAAATCCCAACACCCATGAGAAAAATAATTGCTGCTACATGGCTACAACATCATAAAGTTCTTTTACATATCTTACAGCTGCAAACCCATGATATATTATATAAGCAGTCTGAAAAAGGCTTAAATTTAACAAATACTTTGTATTTAATACTGTTTGTGTGTCTTGACTGGATCTTAGCAACAATAAATTACTTTTCTTCTTCAATAATCAGAGAATTGGTAACAAAAATCTGATAATCTTCATCCGATTCAAAGTACTCCGCGAAACTCCATATGCTTAATATTCCTTTATCACAGCACCATATTATGTAAAAAAGGACAAAAAAATGCTACAAAATAAGCTATCGTGCAGGATTTTCTTAAATTTTTTTCAATTTCATATTTTTGGGCGAAGTTTCAATGGAGATACGGCACCGTCCTTTGTAATAACTCTGCAAATCTGTGCGCAATTGTTTTGAAGAGATTTAGAAGACATGGTCTATAGCTGATACAAAGGACGGTGCCGACAAATTTTGTTTCACCTTGTTTAATGTTCACATTAAAGCAAATATCAATTTTAAAAATTTTAAATCAATTCTTGTTTTTTGTAATTTAATTTTGTATAAAAATGACTTTTTAACCTGTGTTGTGGTTTTGACTGAAATTGGCATTTAAAGTGAAAAAAAAAATTAAAAATGGCTCTTTATTAAAAAATATTTCGGGTTACAATTCCGTTTATCAATCATTTTCAGTTTATCAAATGCACATCTTTTTTCCACCTCAAGCGATAATACATATAATACAGCAGCAAGCTGGAATTTTAGTGGAAATTTGGCAGATTTAAATTCAATTCTTATTTCAAAAAATATCGAAATTTATACCAACACTCAAAATTCAGTTAAAATTTGGAATTTAGCAAAAAAAAATTAAAAAATACTTAGAAATTTTATTAAATATTTTTTAGATAAATTAAGATAAAAAATTTTTTTTTAACTTTTCATGATGCGTTTTATTTTAAAATATATTTTTCCACTCTAGTTTTTTAGGATGAGAAATTTGAATTTTATTGCTTATTAGTTCAATAATTACACAATTTGACATAAACTTCAACTTGCTAATAGTCTCAAATGAACCTAAAACAAAATATGGCGAGCTTTGTTTTAAAAAATATAAACTAAATGAATCCAAAAATTTAAAGATATTAAAAATCAATGTTATAAACTAAAACTTTAAAAAAAATAAAGTTAAGTGATTAATATTAATAAAAAATTCCTAAAAAGTTCAATCAAATTATTTAATCGTTGTCTAACTCAATTGTTATTGATTTTTTAAAGAACATTTTTTTGTTTCCTGTTTGTTTAAGATTTTTTAGAATTTGAATTAAAATTCGATAGATAAAATCAAATCTAGATTAAACTTAAAATTTTTAAATGTTAAAATAGACAACGAAGTGTTGACCTCAACCTAAACTCATAAAATTTTTATTTTAAAATTTACTTAAAAATAAAAGTTAAATTTTGTGTAAATATCAAGATCCTTTGATCTATTGTCGGATAAAAATCTCTCAATGTCAAGCGTTTTATTTACTCTCGAATTTATATTTACCCTAATACATGTCATGCTTTTTTGAAAATCAGTGTTACACAAAAGCGGTAAATGTCTTAAAAAATTGCTTAAAAGTGATGATCGAAAAAAAGCTATTGCCTTGTGATTATAATTCGGCTAAATTTATTCTGATATTTATTATTATTATTTTTATTTTATTTTTATTATTAATTCAAGCCTCATAGGCAAAATAGTAAAATTTAGAGATTATAAAAAAAAATAATCAATTTAGAGAAAATAAAAAAAAAGTTTTTACAAAATAGAGTAAAAAATACGATTTAAATACAAATCAAAATAAGAATTAAAAAAAAAAACTTAATAACAGGTATTTGTTAAAAAATCTCCTCAATCAGTGCAAATATCTCTGTAGAAGAATAAACATCAGTTGATTCATTCTTTTAATAAGATAACATAGCTCCTCTTGAACGTTTAGTCTGTAATCATCAATAAAGCTTTGGTTTTTCCAATCAAAGTAATGAAATCTTTTATTTGTTACTATTGGTTCTTTAGTTACCTGATTTTTTATTTTAATTTCACAATAAACACGATTATGATCACTAAAATTCCTTGGATCTTTAATCAAATTATAGTTGATAACATCAGTTCTGCAACTTTCTTTTATTAGAATATGGTCTAACTTGGCTAAATAATTTCCATTTTTATATGTATAATCTAAATTTTTTTTAGATATATCTGAACAATTAATTAGTTTATTATGAGCAATAAAATCAGTAAAAATTTTGTCAAATCTTTTACCACGTGTTGGGTCAGAATTCCAATCTCCAACCAAAATAAATAAATCATCAGGATTATCTTCCAATTTACTCTCAATTGAGAAAATGATTGATTTGTAATTTAGAAGGCGTTCCGTTTTATTGTTATCATAAGGAATCCAGACTCCAATTAAACTAATGAGTTCCAGTCCATTTGATATATTTATAATTGGAAAATCAGAATTGTCAAAATCAAATGAGATAACTTTATGAGTTTTTTTAATTAACCAACATTTACCACCGAATTTCCATCCTTTTTTTTCTTCACTTACAGAGATTTCTATATCAGAATTAAAAAATAAGTTAAAATTAGGGTATCTTATTCTTATAATATAATCTTCTTCAGCATAAAGCCAATGTTCACACAAAAAATTAATATCACAAAATTTTGCCAAATTATCTACAACTAAACTGTTTGTCAAAAAGTTTTTACAGTTAAAGCTAGAAATTATCATCTTCATTGGGATTATCAGTTTCAATGTTATTGTGCTGAGTGTAAACTTGTTCACAAACCTTTTCTTCAGTAACAATTTCTTCAAAATTGTGATGATTATCATTATCTATGTCTCTATCCATTTTTTTTGCAGCAGCTCGGGTTAATTCTCCCTCTGATCCATCATCACTGATATCACCTCTACTACGAATTTGACCACGTTTAGATGCTCTTGTCCAATAGTTTTTTCCTCTTACATTTTCATTTTCCTTCTCAATTCGTCTATTGTATGTACTCTTGCTTTTAGCTTCCTTTCCATTTAAATTCTCTAGAACAGATGGTATAAAAAAGCGCTTTACACGTATTCCTTCTGGCCAATTTGACGAGTTCAAAATAGCGTCTTTAGAATTAGATAACACTTGAAAATGATACGATTTATAATAATTGTACTTAGGTGTTAATTCAATAATAGACTCAACTTTGGCGAATTTATTTATAAAGTCACTTACTATATCTTTATTACTATCTTTAGACCAGTTCCCAGAGTAATAGTCAAACAATCTTTGTCGTTTGACTGCGGAATTAACATCAGAGGACTGTTTGAAACCAATTATAAAATTTTGTTTTTTTGTCTGTTTAGCATTCATTTTAGGCCTTTTTATAGCATTTGCTCTAATCGATAAGTCATTATTTAAAGCTGATGCATATGAAGAGTGACCATCTACTTTTCCAACATTTTCAACACTAGGATTAGAACCTGAGTTGTAAAATTTTTGCTTATTTTTTTCGGTTTGAGTTAATGAGTCAGTTGATTCACATTGATCAATTAGATCCAGATTATTTAGATTAAAATTACGAAATTTTTGTTTTGACTTTACTAATTTTTTTAGGTCATTGTTTTCCATTTTTAGATCATTAACTAAGTTTATAATTCTTTCATTGGTTTTCTTTAGTGTTTGAATTTCATTTAACAAAATTTCCAAGCTCCGCTTAATATCTGCACTAGCATCATTTTGAGTATCAATAAAGACCGAGTCATTTACTGATTTATTTTTAGTTTTGTTTTTGATAATTTCCAATGTTTCATTGTTCAATCGGTCATCCACAATAGATTTAATAAGAAACCAAACATCGTTTGCCATTTGTTTACCACTGGTTCTGTTTTGAATCTGATTATCTTTTTTTAAATCAAAATTACCAATAACTTTCAAAGCCAGCTTGACTCGAAGATTATTTAGTTGTTCCTTTCTGTCAGAGTTTGGATTTTGATCACCAACTTGTCTCAATATTCTCGCAACGAATTCATCTTTGGTTTTCTGAACAACTTCATTTTTTGCTGATAATAACTTATTTAAGTCAAAATTTGAACGATAAAATTTCTAAAGACTTCTCAAGTATTCTGTATTCATCCATTTTATCAAATGGTAGATATCATTTGTTACATTAGATGGATGACTAAATCGAAAAATGTCTGACTCATCAAATAGGTAAACAGCTAAGGTATAGCTGATCGATTAAGTCAAAAATGAGAATTACTGGAGTTTAATGTAAACAATCGAATTTAGTCAAAAGAAAGAAATCACTCAATTTAGACAAAATTATTAAAAATCAATGTTACAAACTAAAACTTTAAAAAAAAATAAAATGAAGTGATTAATATTAATAAAAAATTCCTAAAAAGTTAGAAAAACCTCAACCTAAACTCATAAAATTTTTATTTTAAAATTTACTTAAAAATAAAAGTTAAATTTTGTGTAAATATCAAGATCCTTTGATCTATTGTCGGATAAAAATCTCTCAATGTCAAGCGATTTATTTACTCTCGAATTTATATTTACCCTAATACATGTCATGCATTTTTAAAAATCAGTGTTACACAAAAGCGGTAAATGTCTTAAAAAATTGCTTAAAAGTGATGATCGAAAAAAAGCTATTGCCTTGTAATTATAATTCGGAAAAATTTATTCTGATATAAACAGTCTTCTCAAAAAAATCTTTTAATTGGGTTAAGTAAACTTATTTAATTATAAATTTATTTTAGAAATAAGCTCATAAAAATGACGGTGACTTTCTACAGGAATTGCTTAAAAATAGATGATAAAGAAAAACATGTTGAAGACATAAAAAAAACAGAACTAATCTTTAAAGGCAAACTGCGCTGGAATTTGTTAATTAACATTATTGTAATTGGAATAGTTGCAGTCCCTTTCTTAACTCCTTTGCTAGTTTCATTTGTATTAAGTTGCTATTTTGTATTCTTATGGTTCTTATTCATTTTAATAGCAACTTTCAAGCATTTTAAAATCCATTATACAATGAAAAAATTCCAAAGTGAAACTTTAACATCCAAAATAACTGATTCAAAATTCAAATACATAATGGCAACCTTTGCCTATAAGGAACCAATTGATTTAATAATCAAAAATCTAAACAATGTTTCGTCAATAGATGGAGCTCACGAAACAATTATGACAATTTGTTTCGAAGAGAAAACACCTAATTTGGAGTATAACATATCAAATATATCTAATATGTTTGAATCAAAATTTAGAGAAATTGTGATCACTGTGCATCCGTTTGGCATTGAAGGAGAAATACCAGGAAAATGTTCAAATAATAATTACGGAATGCGGCAGCTTTTCAATCATTTGAATAAAACCCAGCTTAATTTTAGACCTGAAGACTTTATAATAATAAGTTTTGATATAGATACGTTATTTGATAGAAATATTTTAAATATATTAAAATCAACAGTAGAAACTGAGAAAAATGTTGACAGGGTCGTTTGGCAACCACTTTTATATTATAATTGGGACTTTCATAAATTGTCATTTTTCACTCGAATAATTGGCATCATGAGAAGCACAATGATGGCAGGAGCATTGACTACATTTAACATTAACATTATGAGTGTGTATACAGCCTCTTTAAAATTGTATGTTGACGGAAATTTTGTTCATCCATTTTATCAAATGGAAGATATCATTTGTTACATTAGATGGATGACTCAATCGAAAAATTTTATTAAAATAAAGCCAATATATTGCGCAACTATTTCAGGACCAACGTCTGGTAAAAACATGCTAATAGAATTAAAAGAGCTAATTAGACAGAGCCATCGATGGGCGATTGGGTCAGCCGAAGTTTTCCATTATTTTATGGCCAAATCTTATCGAATAAACTTTTTTGTTTCACTTCTATGGGCAATCAACTATTTGAACTATTATGCTTTGTTTTTGTGTGCACAAAGCTTAATGTCTATTTCAATTATCATTAAATTAACATTTTTCACTGATGAAACATCAAATGAGATAACAAACTGGTTCTTTCTACTACCCATTTTAATGTATGGCTTGAATTTATGGATGATTTTGCTCAATAAACTAGCGGTCTTTACATTTTTGAGAAAACTAAATGTCAAAGAAAATTTAGATAGTTTAAGAGAACTTTTTCATTTTATTTTTAGTTTTCCAACTCAGATTTTATATTCTTTTATTGTTTTGTCAGGTTTTATTCACATGACTATTTCAGGAAAAGATGCATGTAGACATAGTGCGTCAAAAAAAGACGATCTAAAAGTTTAAATCAGACCCAAGTCTCAAGTAAAAAGTCAATTAACTGACTTGAATTTTTTTTGACACTTGATTTTTTATTCCAAAGTGCGCAAATTATAGTCAAATATTCAAAAGTTTTACAAAAAAGTTCAAGCTTATTTTTTAAATGAAGTTTTTGAATTTTTATGGTTTAAAAGTTTAAAATTTATTTTCCTTTGAAATATATTCAATTTTTATTTGACTTTTAAAAAAAAAATTTCAAGGTATGATTTTGTTTAAAAAAAAAAATATAGAGATTTGACTTAAACTGGTGACTAAAAAAAAAATCTGATTCAAAATTTCAATCAAAATCTTATTAATAATTCTTGATTCAAATTCTTATTTAAAATTTTAAACGATTTATTAAAAGTGGACTTTTATACCTGATTATATGGTTTTTTTTTAGATAATTAAGTTTTTTTTAAATTCCAAATTTGATTTGTATTTAAATCGTATTTTTTACTCTATTTTGTAAAAACTTTTTTTTTTTTTCTCTAAATTTTACTATTTTAACTATGAGGCTTGAATTAATAATAATAATAATAATAATAATTAATACTTTAATCGAAAAGCTTAAAAATGAATATAGATTTTTAAATAAAAAATTTTTTATTTACTTAGTTCAAAATTTTAATTATTTTGTTTAGTTTGAGTCCCATTGACAAAATGATATTTTAAGATGATCGAATTTATAATTAAAAAATATAAAAAATCTCGATCTTCAATTTCTATCCAAATTTTGTCAATTGCAACATATCCTCAGTATGTCATCAGTTCAAATTTTAAGGGGTAAAATCAGTCGTATCTAAAAAATAATTACTCACCTGTAAAAAAAACCTTAAAAATATTATTTTATCGCACAAAATAATAACTTGATTGTAAAAAATAATTAGTGTCCGAAAAGCATGTATATTATAATTACTAAACTGTAAAAAATAATCATTTTATTGAAAAATATATTTCCTTTATTGTAAAAAAGTAATTAAAAAAAAATAAAAATAAAAAAAATTAAATTTATAATATTATTATCTTTAGAGGCTTTTGTAGCCTTTGCTTTTCGACCACATTTAGCTTTTGGTTCAATATTAGTATGTTTAAACTTATTAGGTACCTCTATAAATTTTTCAATAACACCTATAACAAGTAAATGATAGCTGAAATAATTTTTTAAATAATAACTGCATGTACAAAATGATGCCGTCCAATCATCCCTATTGAATTTTACTATTCTCACATCCTTAATTAGATCTGACAATTCATCAAATTCAAAATTTAATTTATTATAAAATCCCTTAGCATAATCCATATTAAGTTTTTACTTTAGTTCACATTTAGCTAAAAGATAAATGTTGGTATTTGGGACTTTTTTAATTAGTCTCTCTTTTTTTGTTAAAAAATACCATGCAAATGACCAGCCTTGGTGTTTTTGAAAAATGGAGATCTTTGCAGTTGTTCTGGTCAGCAAATAAATATTTGGAATTCTTTATCTTTTTAGACTATACGAACATTATCTGCCCATTTGAATGCTTTAACTACGTTGGTCGTTTTACAAAATGGCACTATTAGATTCAATATATGTGTTGCACATCGAACATGAAAAGCATTTTCTTGGTTGGAACAAATCATTTCCGCCGCTAAAACCATATTTGCAGCATTGTCACTTGTAAATGAGTGAAACTTATTAGATATTTGGAAATCATTCAGTATCTATATTGCAAAATAAAAAATTAATTTAAAATTTTTATTTGAAAAAATTCAACCTCTAAAACTGCATTGCTAATAAAACTTGCATCATGAGGATGTGGAAAATAAATAATATCTAACAGATATTCGTTTAGCTTCCAATCATTTGTAATAAAATGGCAAGTAACTGCAATATAAGGATCTTTTCACAATGACGTCCAAATATCACATGTCAAATTTATCTTCGAAACACTAATTGCAAGGATATCCTTTAATTCATTTTTCTTTTTATCATACTTTCTTTTAATCATTTCCCGTACAGTTTTTCTATCAGGAAGTACAAAACGTGGATTTAACGAAAAGATAAACTTTCTAAACTTTGTATCATCTGCAATACTAAATGATTGGATATTTGATACAACAAAATCAATAAAGAGCTCAGAAATTTTGTTCTGATCACAAAAGTATTTTCTTGGACTCTTAGGACTAGTTGTTTCTCCAGAATTATCTTCAATTCCATTTTCATGAATCTCATGAACGTTAGCTAAATGAACCGCCAGCGATCTAGAACTAGTTTTGCAAGAGAATTCTGCCGAACAATTGACTACTTGGCAAACTATTTTGTTCTCATATTTTTTCATATATTGCCATACAAAACTTTCGTTTCTTCTTTTCAAGACAGGAGAAACCATCTGAGGATTTGAGTCATTCAAATTACTAAACATCGTAACTTCAAATAAGTGAGATTATTTTATTTAATACAAAAT
Source organism: Brachionus paranguensis (assembly GCA_016802215.1). NCBI lineage: Eukaryota > Metazoa > Rotifera > Eurotatoria > Ploima > Brachionidae > Brachionus > Brachionus paranguensis. The sequence continues at coordinate 7,228,158 of JAESIX010000004.1, forward strand.
GAGAATATTTTTTAATTTTAGTTTGATTTAGATTTTAAATCTATTTATATTAAAGAAGTTTCATAAGCTTAGATATTTATTTATATTTTAATGCTTGTAAAAGTGCTAGAATTTCGTGGTGCACGAATTTTTTATTTTTAATTCAAAAAAAATAAATTCAACAGAAAGCTTATTTTTTGAAATTATTTTTATGAGAAAAAAACTTATGTTCAACATTATATTGTTATTTGAAATAGACTTTTTTAATGTAAAGTGAAAATTTTCATAATTTGACTTTTTTAGAAACAATTTATTTAGAAAAAAAATTTAAAATATAACAGCAGAAAATTCGGCTAAATTTGAAAGCCGGTTATCCATCTTAACCGGTTTTGATAACTGGTTATACATCTTAACCGGTTTTGATAACCGGTTATACATCCTAACCCGCTCAAAACTTAACCGGTTAAAAACCGGTTCCATATAACCGGTCGATCAACCCTAATTTTTTGTCTCTAATTTATTAAATTTTTTTTCATATATTTTTTCATTAATAAAAAATTTTAAAACTTATTTGATTTACTTAATAAATTTGTAAATTAAAAATTTAAATTAGATTTAAAAAAAATTTATTGTTTAAAATTTTTCAAAAAAAATCAAAATAAATATTTTCTTTTTATTATAAATTGCCTGACCAAGAATTTAAACAAACCAAATTTTTGACACTTTTAGGACTTAAGGAAGTTCTATCATCTGTTATTGTTAAGCCAGCTACTGAAAATGTTTTTTCTGATGGAACACTAGTTGGGCTAACACTTAGATAATAATAATTTTAAAAATAAAAAGTTTGAATTTTCAATTTCGGCTTTTATTTTTTTCATTCATTTAGCTTAAACAATAAACAATTATTTGTTATAAATTCACAATAATTATTTTGTTTTAAATTTAATAATTTTATAGTTATATAATAAAGCATTTATAATGCATTCTATTAAAAACAATGGTTTTAAATATTAATTTTACAAGTATTATGAAAAATTATGAAACCGGTTTAGAAACTGGTTCCTAGTTCAAAACGGCATTGTGAAATTTCTTACAAAACTTTCAATACAAAAATAAAAAAATTTCATGAGTTTTGTTCTAAATGTCAAAAACTTATTCTGTAAATGAAACAAAGTGAAACAACTATTGTTTCACCTTTTGTGGAAGTCTGCAAAATCTGTGCGAATTCTGCAAAATTGCAGCCTATTTAAAAGCATTAAAAATAAAACGCAATTAATTTGCACTGAATTTGCAAACTTCCACAGAAGGTGAAACAATAGTTGTTTCACTTTGTTTCATTTACAGAATAAGTTTTTGACATTTAGAACAAAACTTATGAAATTTTTTTATTTTTGTATTGAAAGTTTTGTATGAAATTTCACAATGCCGTTCAAAACCGGTTTTTGGAACCGGTTCCAAATTCAAAACTGGATTTAAAACCGGCTCTAATATTCAAACCGGTTTACCAGCCCTAATTAAAAGCTTTTAACAAATTTTATTAATCTATTTCTCCTACGCATTTATATATTTATTTATAGTGAATTTTGTAATCCAATAATTTTAATATTTATGAACAACTTTTCACATCCTGCATCTGATTATTACTTTTTTATTTTAAAACTAAAGTTACTTAATCGATAAATGACAACAAATCACACTAATCATTCATTTCCAAACCAAATTTAAAGATTGAATTTCCACAGATAGATTGAAATAAAATTAAAGGCAAAAATAATTTAGATATGAGAAATATTAAAGATATTTAAATATTAATTGAAAGATTTACAAGATTTAAATAGGAAAAAGTAATCGATGATTTTTCTTTTAGTAATTTAACAGAAATAAGGTAATTATAAAAATTTTTCGAAATTATATAACAAATATAGGGTAGTTTAATAACCAAATAATAAGCGTTTACAAAACAAACAGAGTACAATTATCAAATTTCACTAAATTTGCTAAATGGGGTTCATTTTTGAAGCCTTTATGAAAATTCAAAATTTAAAATTATTTGTCATCAGTCCGCTTACAAAGCTAATCTTGGAAGAAACAGAAAGATTTGAAGACTGATTTTTATAAAGATTTTAATTATGTGCTTCAGAGTGTTTATTAGACAATCTAGAGAAAAAAGACCAAACTTTTCGCCAACTAATAGATTTGTTTGTGATTAAAAGGCTAAGTGAAAAATAAAAAATTTTTCTTTTAGACGAAAATTCAACTTCCAAATTATTTTTTTCTTTCGTTTACTAAGATTTATTTGATTGAAATAATTTATTGAAAAAAATTTTAAATTAAAAATTAGTCACGATTATTTTAATCATTGAATGAAATATATATTTAAGATTTCAAAATTTAATTGTCTAACTAAATATCATCTGAAAATGTTAAATAATCAAGTTTTAGAATCTATTTTGAATTTTTTAAATTATTTATTTTATTTACTAAATGTTTTGCGTTAATTAGTTTCTTTAAAATTTGTTGCATATTATTTTTAAAGAAATTGTTTCAGAGTTGCTTAAAAGTCACAAGTCCGTATTTAAAAAAATTTTTTTTTTCAAAAGTCCAAGTCAAAGACTTTAATTTTTTTTCTAGCTAACCTTGTCTAACCTTAATCAAAAAATGTGCATAATTCTGCATTATATTAAATTTTGCAGAATTTTGTAAAGACCAGAAATTAACTTAAACATTTATTCAACCGATTGATTTAAATTAACTTAAACCTTTCAGATTTATTTACTCATTTTTTTCTATTTCTTAGATCTTTACTTATATTCGATGTCGAATTTTTAAATGAAAAATTTAAAGTCCGGATTTGGACTTTTTAGAAATTAAAAAAAAAATTTTAAATCCGGACTTGGACTTTAATTTTGGACTTTAAACAAATCTGAATTATTCTGATTTTTCAATCTTTTGACATTGAAACCACATTTTTATTAAATTTTTTTTTTAAATTAAGATCAAATCAAAGCGTTCTGTAATGTATCAAGGGAGTAAAATTTAATTTTGAGCCAAAATTATATTGTCTCAAGTTGGTAAAAATTTAAAAAGTACATTCATTACTTTTTTTTAAATTTTACAAGTTATTTTTAAAGTTTATCTACGTAATAATTTATGCAAACAATAAGATAACCAAAGTTTTTTGAATATCTACTTCCACTCATTATTTCAAATTACTTGAGTTTGGGGATATCATCAAAATATCATTGAAAATTATGAGGTTTAGCTTCAATTTCATTTTGAATTAGCTTCTTTTTTACTGTTGTTTTGTAACAAATTTAAAAAAATTGAAAAAAAAATTTACTTAAGACAAATAGAATGTTGATTTATTATCAAATTCTCTTTTTAAACTATTTCTGTGATTTACTCAAAAATAAGTTAGGGTTAAATGAAAATGAAATAAAGCGAAAACCAATTTTCAAAATTTTCGATTTTTTAAATCAATTAAAAGTTTTGAGTATTAATATTTAGAAAAGAAGTTTCCAAAATATACAACTTTATTTTATGTCTTAAATTTTAAATAAATGTAAATATTGATTAAAACAAATACTTTGTTGTTATTGTTAACTGGCACACCTTGAATGAAAATTAATTTAAACATGTCTTTTCCAATTTTTATACTATCTGTTTTCCATAAATATTTTAAACTGATTTTTTTCTAAATTTAGGCCGAGCAAAAGTCTGGAAACAATTTTTGAGAAACTTGGTTTTTATATGGTATTTGCTAGAAAATTTAAAAATGCAAAATTTCACAATTGTGCTGATCGATAATGAAAATAATGACTTATTATTCACCTACATATGTCCTATTGTAGGAATTTGCGGTGTTTTTCTTCATTCACTCAGTTTTGTGATCTTTTCAAATTCTGAATTCAAAGAGTTGCTGTACAAATATCTCAAAATGGAATCTTTAAGTGTACTCATCGATTTACTTATCACATCTTTAAAACCTATCTACTTTTGTCTGACATGCAAAGTGTCCAAAACATACTTCTCTCAATTGTATTTTTTAACTTTAGTAGTATATGGTGCAAGTTTATTCGAATTATCAGCTATAATAAATAGAATCATATCAACTTTTTGCTGTTTAATGCTATTGCGCAATAAATTAAATGAGATGAAAATACTTTTTGTTTTTAATTATTATAAAATTATCAATTTAATAATTTATTTTTTAAGTGCTTCTATTTTTGTTTACCAAGTTTTTGAGTACAAAATAGTGAGCAAAAAAACACAAGAAATGGATAGAATTTATTTCATAGAAAAAAGTCAGTTTTCTAACACAACAATAAAATCTGTTCTGGAATTAACCGGTTTCATTTTCCGCGATGGCATCAATCTGGCGATTTTGATTCTGTTAAATTGTTTGATTTTTATTCGTTTCAAAAGTGATTTATCAAGAAAGAAAACTTTCTTAAAGTCAACAAATTTAAATAATAAGAAAAACATGGATCAAGATTTGGAGATCAACTCGAAAAATTTATCACATAAAGAACTTAAAGGAGATAAATGTAAATCAAGTAGCTTAGTTGATCGAATAAATAAATGTGAAAATAAGCAAACATTTATGGTGCTTTTGACTTGTACATCCTGCATGATTGGGCGTATACCAATTTTAATATTTTTTGTATTGAGAAATTTCGATAATGAAAACAAATATCAATTATTCAATAAATTCGCAGTTCTATCTATATATTTGACTTATAATTTTAACATATTACTGTATTATCACAGCAACAGACGTTTCAAAAAAATTTTTATTCAAATGTGTTCAAAATTTTTTGGAAAGTTTTCCAATTTTGCAAAAAAGTTGATAATAAAATGATTTAATTAAGTGTTGGTTATAACTCAATTTTTTTTAAATATAATTACTTAAATTGTCATCAATTTAAATTTTTTTTTATTTAAAAAAAATATTTGAATTTTTTTAACTTTACCAATTTATTTTTTTCAAAAAGAAATAACTTAATAAAAAAAAGTACTTAACAATTAAATTTGAAAATACGAAGCAAATCAGCGACAATTACTATCTTGATTTATTAATTAGACATATCTTTTAATAATAATAATAATAATAAGCTGCTACAAGTTTAAAAGAAAACTTGTTATAGTATGTATAACCATACTTTATCAGCTATCTTTAAATAAAGTGTCACTATAATCCAAAAGATTTTTGAAACAGTTTGTTGCTTTGACTTCTACTATTTGTTTTGACAGATTATTCCAAGTAGGGACAATTCAGTTCGAAAAGAAGTTGTGTCTTTGTTTACAATTTTTTTGTTAGTTGTCTTTCAAGTCTTTTCCTATGACCTCTCACATTTGAAGTTGGCCCATTTGTGTTAATTGAATTTACAGACTTGACTGGGTGAAACCAATTGTTTTGTTAAATCCACTTGAGCTTTAAAAAATTGTATCAAATCACCTCTTTCTCTTCTTTTCTCTAATGTTGTCAAACCAATCTTCCCAAGCCTCGAGTCGTAGGCAAGATTTTTTAAACCTGGTACCAACTTGGTTGCTCTTCTTTGTACTCTCTCAAATAGTTTTATCTCCTTCTTCCTGTAAAGGTTCCAGACTGGTGCGGCATATTCGAGGTAGGGTCTCACGTACGTCGTATACAATGTTTTGAAAATTTTGATATACCAAAAAGTAAAAGTTCTTTTAAGCATTGCAAGTGTTGCGTTTGCTTTTGAAACAGCTTGACTGACATGAGTGATCCATTTAAGATCACCTGATAGGATGACCCCATGGTCTCGTTCACATTTTTTTTTGCTATGTAGTGAATCGTGTCGTCGTCCTTCGACATACAGAATTGAATAGGACTAGAAGTAAAATCACGCTTGGAAATTACCATTGCTTTACACTTTTCATAGTTGAAAGCCATTTTCCATTCTTTTGCCCAAGCAACAAGCGAGTCAATATCACGTTGAACACATTCTATATCAATTCTGTTTTTAACTTGTGCTATTAACTTGCTATCATCAGTAAACAGTTTGAGTGGCTGTTTGACAGCCTCGGGCATGTCATTTATAAATATCACAAATAAAAGTGGTCCAATTATCCTTTTTATGGTTTTACAAGGAAGCGCAGTCAAAGACACAGTTCTGTAGTTTGACGGGTCTGTCTTACAGCCCTTCTTATTAATGGGACGGATATTAGCTTCTTTCCATTTTTGTGGTATTTTCCTTCCGTGTACGACTTTTTGAATAATATTGAGAAGATCACACTGAAAACTTTGGCACATTTTCTTAACACGAATGGATGCATTCCGTCAGTCCTAGGCGTTTAAAATTATCTAGATTAACTAACAGAGAGTAAATATTTTCTTTTGAAAATGCTTCAAGATCCATTTTGAATTTTACTCGTGTATGTTTTTCCACCTCAGCTATTGGTTCATTTTCGTCAACCCGGCTGAAAACTTCAAAGAACTGCTCGTTCAAGCAGTTAGCTATATCTTAACCTTCTAATATTTCTCGTTTATTTTTGTTAAATAGCTTGGAGATCGGCTTTTTGAAGATTTTTTGTCTGTTTGCGTAATGATAAAGTTTAGGATTATTCTTACATTTGAGTGCTAATTCTTGCTCATAATTTATCTTGCTATTTTTTATGAGTTTCTTAACCTCGTTACATTTTTTGTTGAAAGTAACTCTCAAGAGCTCTTTGTTTGATGACGTCGATCTCAATTTGGCAAATATTTTTACTTTTTCTTAATAGCATTTTTAATTTTCTTGTTCAACCATCCTGGTCTCGGTCTTCCTCCCGTTCCTGAAAGAGGTATAAATTTTTAGCGAGCTTCTTTATAAACTTCAATGATCATGTTATATGCCTTATTGATATCTGTATTTAAAGTATCAACCCAATTGAACGACTCCAAAATTTTTTCAAGTTTCACGTAATCGCCATTTTTGGTATTTCAATTTTGGTTCATCCGACTAATTAAAATCACCAGCGATTAGTAGACTTTTATAGCACTTTTTTTCTATCATATTTTTTGCATCACTAATTGACTTATTAATTGCCAAATTTGATTCTCTTGTAGCAAACGGTAGTCTGTAGATTCAGCCAACTAGTATGTCATCATCTACGATATTTACTTTATACCAAACTTGCTCGCTTCTTTGGTCATTATTTATCAAACTTGACACTTCAAAGACTCTTAAATCACTTCTTACATATATTGCAACTCCTCCCCCTTTAATCTCTTCTCGGTTCTTAAAAAAATTAGTAAAGTTGTCCAAATTAAAGCAAACGTTAGAGTTAAACCAAAGTTCCGTGATAAATATTAGATGAGGATAGTGAAGTGTACTGATTAATCAAAGAATATCAAAATCTTGAGTATTATTTTTATTTGTCTCTATGATCTATTCTAATATGAATTTTTTTTGCAATTTGTAAGTTTATTTTATTTAAATTTAAATATTCTGTCATAGTTACTTAAATAATGTTAAATTTGATAATTATATTCCTAAAGAAATAAAACTTACTTGTTTAAACTGTTTTTTTTTATTTAATGTAAAATTAAATGTAGCAAAAAATTTAATTTTCAATTTTAAATGAACATACAATTTGATTAATAATAATCAATTTATTTCAAAATAATTCTTTAAACTTTTTTTAAACTGGACTTTTAAATGAAACTTTTTTGTTTTACCTTTTAGAACTTTCAGAAAAAGCTGTAGATAATCTTTTAAACTTAAGTTTTTTTTACTAAATTAATCATGAAATATTTGAAGATAACAAATGTCTTTATTTAAAAACTTAAAAGGCTTTAGAATTATTTTAAATTTACTAAAATTTGATTAATTTTAAGTTTGAATTTTTGGTTCGTTTTAAGAAAATCAATTATTAAAAAAATTCTATGAAAATCTTTAAACAAACTATAAAGCAATTTGGATTTATCAATCATTTAAATTATTTCTTTAAAATGAAATTAATCTCAGAATAGTTGAATTTTAAAATAACCTGTATTTCTTAAAAATCAATTTGTCAAAACCGTAACAAAATTCATTATAATTTGTTAATGGAAGTTATAATAAAGATTATTTAGAAATACAATCTAACCTCTATACAACGAATCTTAATTAAACCAATACTGAGATAAAACGAATCGGTAACTTAGAACGGAAATTTGCATTGTAAAATACATCAACTGATTTTTTGATATAAATAAACTTGAAATAAAAAATTCTTGAATTAACAAGCAAAATCCAGGAACCTACACAATGATATCTTTCAAAAATAAAACTTTAAATAACGAATTCGAAAAAAGACTCAAGTGATATGGAATCATTTTTTAATCTTCCCTAATAAAATGAAATACTAGAGCGTTTATTCTTAATTATATATCACACTTAAATAGATTTAAATTGATGAAAAATGATGAAAATTGATGAATAAATTTAAAGTATGATACCGCACCGACGTTGCTCGCGAAAAACTTAATTTAATATCGACCTTTTGTCAGCTGTATACAAAATCAAACGTGTTTGGGATGCGATTAAAGTGTCAACGATTCAAAAGTGTTTTAGAAAATCTGGTTAAAACGGCGATTTCTTGTTTGGTTAGGAAGGTAACGACGAAAAAGAGAAAGAGACAGAGTATCATGAAATTACTAAAAGGACATTCATTACCCATACTGTTAAAATACTTAGAATATTGTATAAATATTTAAACGATGTACAAAATAAAAGTTGAATTAGTTGTGCAGTAATATTTTTTTTAAATACAAAATAAATCACACAAAATATTAAAGAAATTTGCCAATTATTTTTTTCTTGTATTTTTTCTGTCAAATCCGTACAAATTACTTAATTTACTATTTTACTTATTTTATTTTTCTAGTTGGAAAATAAGCTAACTTAAATGCATTATCAACTGACAATGCTCTTGAAAGCGTCAATGGAAAGATAAAGTCAATCCACACATTACGAGAACGCATGGCTGTTAATGTATCTTTCTTGTATCTTGCATTTATCATGATGAGAAATTGGTCTAAAGATAGTGTAGGTGAGAGGATATTTAAAGCATATTACAATGTAACCAAGACATGGACTTTGGCTTTTAATTATTTAAATGACGATGATTTCATAATAAAAAGAATTAATGAAAAAGATAACATTTATGTTTTGACTAACAAAAAGAGCAAAAAATTTATAAATTTAGATTATATAAAGGGTCTGTAATCAATAAATATCGTAAATCCTACGACGAACGTGTAGCCAATAAATCGAATGTTAGACATCAAACCGAAACTCAAAATGTACAAAAAACTCAATCTCAGAACAATCATCAATGTCTGTAAATAATTTTTCTATTTCCTTTCTTAATTGTCATAACCTTAAAGCTAATTTTGCTTATTGCAAATATTTAGCTCAAAATTCGTCTATCTGTTATTTCAATGAACTTTGGACCAAGAAGAGTGAATTAAATATAATAAAGGATTTATGTCCAAATAAGAAGTTTACACCTCTTTATCAGTCCGATATGCCAAACCATCCCACGAAGGGTAGACCTTATGGTGGGCAATGTTGGATTCTTGATAACACTTGTGAATTTTTAGATCATGAATTTGTTAATAAACATTTAAGTTATGTTCACTTAAAGCTTTTAGGTTCTGAGATACTGTTAATGGGTGTTTACATGCCTTTTTATGATCCAAAAAAGCTGCCCAATCTATCTCAATGTATGAGCTAATTATTTCAACAATAATGTCACTGTCAAAAATCTTTAACGCTAATGACATACCAATCATCATTGTAGGTGACTTTAATGCTGATCCTTTCCGTTCAAATAAAACCGACATTATTCTAAACAATTTCCTTTCAAACTCAGATTTCATTTTACTAGACTCTCTCAATACCCAACTTAATTCTTTTACCTACTCTAAACCGGGAAAAAATGCAAACTATCATGCCAATCTGGATCATGTCATAGTCCTTGATCCAAAAAATGATTTCACTAATTTGTGTTGTAACATTTTAGATGATATTGGGAACTTGAGCGACCATAGGTCTCTAAGATGTAACTTTTCCATGTTCTCCAAAGAAGAAGTTCCCATTAATGAATTTTACTCCTCTCCACCATTTAAATTAAATCTTGGGGATCCAAGAAGAGCCGACCTTTTTAGAACTAAAGTTAATCAGTATCTCTCAAATGGCCACTTAAGATTTCTTATGGTAGACAAGTCCAGTCTATCTGACCCTCAATCTCATGTTGACACATTTTATAAGTATATTTGTGATTCTTTTTTGTATGCTTCCAATGATGCATTATCCTTTCAGAATTGTCTTCATTCGAACAAACAAGTATCTCAAAAAAGTATCAAGTCATGGTTTACCAGCGAAATGCTAGGTATCAAATCTAAACTTATAGAACTTCGCGACGTGATAAGATTAAACTCAACACCCCAGTTATTAGAACAAAGAAAATCCTTAAAAAAAGAATTTAGACGAATTCAGAGACAAAACATTTATTTAAATCAGGTAAGAGAACAAAAAAAAATTCAAAACTCTTTTAATCAAAAAAATAAAAATAAATTTTGGCTCTATATTAGAAAGTCAAAAAAGAAACGTTCCGATGAAAAGAATGTTTTGATTAAACTAGACCTTCTTCATTCTCACTTCAAGAAATTATTTAGTGATTCAAAAGAGGACCTATCTCAAGAACAATGTTCCATAAAAAACGAGATATCTTCTCTTTTAAACTCATATTCTCGTCCCGATTCCACTCCATCCTTTGATATGATAACTTTGGAGAAAATATTGGATGAACTTGATTTTTCACTAGTTTGTGGCTTCGATAAGTTATCTTATTCTCTTCTCAAACATGGCAATACTGATTCGCTTCGTGTTATCTTATTAGAATTTTTCAATCAACTGTTATACTTTAACTCTATACAATCTGTCTTTAATATCTCAAAGATCAATCCAATCCTTAAGGATCAGTCAAAGAGTAACTCTGATTTGAATAACATAAGGCCGATTTCCATTTCAAATTGTTTAGCTCAAATATTAGAAAAACTAATCCTTTATAACTCACCTGAGCTCTATAAAGTTAGCAAGAATCAATTTGGTTTTAGAAAAAAAAACTTCGTGCAATCATGCCTTTTTTGTTGTAAAAGAGACCATACTCAACTATGTGTCAAAAGGGTCGGGTATTAAGGTTGCCTCCCTTGATGCTGAAAAGCGTTTGACAAAGTCTGGAGGGATGGACTTTTCTCTAAGCTACTCTCAAGAATGAATATTTGTTTTTGGGTACTATTAAAAAAATACTATGACTCATCCAGAGCTGTAGTATGTTTAAATGATAATCTCTCTGATATATTTCAAGTTGAATAAGGTGTTAAGCAAGGTGGAATTTTATCTCCATTCCTTTTCAATATTTTTTATTAACGATCTAATTGAAGAATGCTTAGAAAAGAATTTGGGTGGCATTTTTAATAATCTTAATGTTTCAATAATTGTCTATGCAGATGATATTATTCTTATTAGTCCGGTTGATAGCCATCTCCAAACTTTATTAGATATCTGCAGTAACTATGGTCTAAAATGGAGATTAAAATTTAACCCAAGCAAATCTAAAATAATTACTTTTGGCCCTATCCTATTTAACTGTGACTTCTTTTTGAGTGATAATAAGTTAAATTTTGTCACTAGTATAGAATATCTTGGTTTCATTATGACGTCCAATCTAGATTTTTTAGAATTAATTAAACCAAATTAAATCAATTCATTTTTTCTGTTCATAGGAATTTACTTTCAATATATGTAACTATTTTTCTACTTTTTATTTTTATTTTTTATTTTTATTAACAAAATTTTTATACTTTTAATTTTACTTCTCCTAATGGAGCTTAATTTGAATTAAATAAATAAATAAACAAAAAATATGGCAAAATCAAAGGTTTAGACTTTGACTCATTGGTGAATTATATGATTTCATTTAGGCTTGTGAAATATGATTCAAATGATTGGACGAATAGGGAATGTAGCTGCTCTTTTTTTTATAAAAGCTACCATTGTTTTCATTTAATAAGCCTTGCAGTTAATTTAGGAAAATTGGATATACCTACAAAATATATTAAAATTTCTATTGAACCAAAAGTGAAATCAAGTAGAGAAGAAAAAGCTCGGCTTTGTTTAGTCAAGCAATAAAATATATTTTTTGTAAACTTTAAGTAATCAATTTAGGTTAGAAACTAAGTAATTTTTGTTACAAATTAAGTAATTTTTGTTTTTGTAGGTAATATTAAGTCTTACTAAAATAAGCGAAGAATTTAATCTTGACCAATATGCAAGTGTCAAAGTAACGGGTGATGCATAAGTAAATGGACAAAAATTAAAAGCGAATATCTCAAAAAATAAAAATGATATTAAGTTCTGGTTTTTTTTCTGATGTAAAGAATTTATTTTTCAATATAATTATGATTTTTAAATAATGAAAAAACTCCATTGTGACCGATTTTTCTGAGCTTTACTTTGACCCCCGTCATAAGGGATTTCACAAAATTTAAGTCAAATTCCTTCAACTTTAATTTAATGCGGTTAATCAGCTGTTGCTCTGTTGAGGCTTGCCAACCTCCCTCGTATACTTTGTCACTCAAACAACCCCAAAAATTTTCGATTGGGCACGCTTGAGGGACATTTGGCGGGTTGATATCTTTGGTCACATAATTTACATTTTCGTTCATCCATGTTGTGCTTACCATAGAATAGTGAGCAGAAGCTAAGTCAGACCAAAAAACGTAGTCAAGGTCTTCATGATACTCATGTATAAATGGGAGCAGTCGTTTATTCAAGCATTCGTCGATATAGATGCTCGAATTGATGGCAACCGACTTTGATAATCGAAAAAGAGGCTTAGACATACCTCGATCAGATATGGCTATCCAAACAAGCACCTTCTTTGGAAACTTCTCTTTTCCAGCAAACCGAACACTGTCCGGACTAGTAGACTTGTCATTTGTGTAATATCCAGCATTTCCCGGCATGTTGTCGCCCGCCAAAGTAAAGTACTTTTCGTCGTCCAAAATAAGCGAACATGGTGAACGATATAGCATATTTGAAAGTCATGGTCAATTATTGCGATTGAGGTCTTTGGACCCCAATAATCATCTCAAAACAAGCTATCGAAAAAATCAACAAAGTAAGAAATTCTTTTCTACATACAGATGAGAATTGTGGTGACTTTGTAGATTTTTGTTCTCTATGGAAAGTATTACAAAATACTCAAACTACGACAATTGATAATTTTTTCAAAAAATAATTTTTTTAATTTTAATATAATATTTTTTTTTCATAATCTTTTAACATAGGATTTTCGGTAAAACGGATTTCGATACAACGAATAGCCTTTTATATAATTTATTTTCCCGAATAATTTTTTTTCCCTTTGGAATGAAATAATTTAATCATTTTTCAGATTTTTTATTAAAAAAAAATTTTTGCTCTATCATTTGAATAATTCAAATTTCATAAACAATTACTAGAATTGTTTAATTTTCAAATTTTTTGCAAAATTTGAAATATTCCTAAAAAAATTTGAGCAGGTTTGAATTAAAATTTTTTTAAATCGCTTATTGCTGTGATAGTAAATTAAAAAATTAAAAATATATGTCAAATAAACGGACAATGCTGCAAGTTTGATAAAATTTTGATATTTATTTTCATTATCAAAATTTCTCAATATAAAGTATACCAAAATTGGTAGTCGCCCAATCATGCTGCATAAACAAGTTATAAACACCATTATTGTTTGCTTATTTTCACATTTTTTGATGCGATTTAGCAAACTAAGTTCTCTGAAAGATGGTAAATTTTTCACTTTAATCGCTAGTTCATCTTGGTGCATTGTTATTTTGGTATTTGAAGTTGCTGGCATCAGGAATATTTTTTTTTTTGATAAGTCATTTTTGAAACGAATAAAAATCAAACAATTTAACAGAATCAAAATCGCCAGATTGATGCCATCGCGGAAAATGAAACCGGTTAATTCCAGCACAGATTTGATTGTTGTGTTAGAAAACTGACTTTTTTCTATGAAATAAATTTTATCCATTTCTTGTGTTTTTTTGCTCACTATTTTGTACTCAAAAACTTGGTAAACAAAAATAGAAGCACTTAAAAAATAAATTATTAAATTGATAATTTTATAGTAATTAAAAATAAAAAATATCTTCTTTTGATTAAATTTATTGCGCAACAGCATGAAACAGCAAAAAGTTGATATAATTCGATTGATTATTGCAGATAATTCGAATATGCTTGCACCATATACAATGAATGCTATGTAATATGTTTGGGCGAAGTATGTTTTGGACACTTTACATGTCCGACAGTAGTAGATGGGCTTTAAAGAAGTTATAAGTAAATCGAAAAGTACGCTCAAAGATTCCATTTTGAAATATTTGTACAGCAGCTCTTTGAATTCAGAATTCGAAAAGATCACAAAACTGAGAGAATGGAGAAGAAAACCACAAATGCCCACAATTGGACATATAAAGGTGAATAATAAATCATTTTTTTCATCATTAATGACCACAACTTTTTGCTTTTGGATTGTGAAATTAAGCATCTCTAAAATAATTTCAATAATTTCTTTAAAAATTAAATAAAATATTTTACTTTTTTTAAAAAGAATTGTGTATTTTCAGCCAAAAAAAAATTCCATTTCTTTTAAACTAAGATCATAGAAATAGATTGATTTAAAATTGGTTTAATTTTTTAAGTAAAATATAAAGGTAAGTAAAAATTTGCCAAAAAGTCAAGTAAGTAGAGTTCATGATCATGTTTAAAAATTATCTTTTAAAATAAATTGTTAAGCATTTTTAATTAAAAAATTAAATGCAGAAACATATTTCCATGTGTAGTAGACCATATTAAACCATGCCCGATTACTGTGCATAATTCTGCATTCATCAAATTTTTGCAGAGATTTGGAGATGCAAAAAATTCAGTTTAACATTGAATGTTTACTCTGAAAAAAGGTTCTGCAATATTTAAAAGCATAAAGTACTCAAAAAAATTTTATAAATGATAATTCTTGAGCATGATCATTAAATTTGATTAAAACCTTCAATTTGCCTGAAAAATTTTATTTTTGGCAATTTGCTAATGGAGAACACATTTCAAGAATACTAATTAGTTATAAAAAATTTGTAACCTGAGTATTTTATCCAAAAACTTAAGCTAATTATAGAATCAATTGAAATTAAAATAAAATTATTTTAAATATTTTTGATAAGTACTATAAATTGGAATTGACATGTTGATAATAAATTTTTTTCAAGGTGTGCCGGTAAATAATAACATCTAAGATAAATCACGAATTTAATTAACAATTTGAAATCTCAATATCATTTATTGCTTTTTTTTACTGTTTTTAGGGTTATCAAATTCTACACAAATAATTTAATTAATTTAATTTAAATTCATAAAGGGACTAAGTATGTTGAATTTGAATTTTTTAATGGAAAGATGATTTTTTTATGCTTTAAACTAGATATATTTAACTTATTAATTTCTGATTATTATTGATTTATGAAAAACTTTATAATATTCAGACATATTTACGCATTCTCATTTGATAAGAGTGTGGGTACATCATTTTAAAATTTAAAATTACAAAAATTTTTATCTTAAAAATATTTTGTTTTTTTATATTTTGTTTGTAAATTTGTGTGAAAATTTTAAGTATTTTGATGGTTCAATTGGTAGTCTTGGATTAAATTTCGAAAAAAGATTGAAGCTACTTCAGTTCTTTAAAGAGATCAATTTTTGAGTGTCTCAAATACTAACTTAATCCATTTTTGGTCTGGCTAATTTTTCTATTTTTAGCAAAAATGATCATCTTTAAAAATTTCGTTTTCCATGATGGCAGAAATTTTTTAAATTTTTTTTTAATTTTTATTTTCCACAAATTTAACATTTAAATTCATATTAAAAATAATGGAATAATATTTTTTCTCCTAGTTCTGCAAATTGTAGCTAAAAAATTAGTTAGATTTAATAGTTTTAAAAACGCTTCAACTGTAAGTGTCAAAATTTAAAAAAATTCAACATAAATTAGAAAATTTTTCTAAAATTTATCTTTATCAAAGCTTTTTAGTCCAAAATTTAATAATCAAGAAAAAATTTTTACAATGAAAACTTGGATTCATATTCATTTGATTTACATCTTGTTGCCAAAAGAAATAATGAAATAAATACTTCAAGATTAGCAAAGAGTTTAGTCGTGTAGATTGGCATAATCCGAACAAGTTAATGAATTCACTGTCCATTGAAGGTCCTGCTGGAAATATACTAGGTCAAAAGCATAGACTTGTAAAGCAGTTAACGAGAATTAAGCAAAGAGAGCACTTTCTTAGCAATCGAGTGGTTGAAAACTGGAACAAGCTACCAAATGATGTAACTGAAGCCGAATCTAAAAATAGTTTCAAAAACAAGCTAGATCGATTTATTGCCAGCCAAAAACCTAAAACTTAAAAAAAAAACTATTTTTATGATATTTAGACTAAATTCAAATTTATTTTTATGTATTAAAAAAATAAGAAAATTTATGAGACAATTTAAATTTACTCACGAAATGTGAAATTTCAATTTTTTTAGTATATAAACGAAATAATAATAATAATTAATCTAAATATATGAAAAATTTTTGAAAAATATTAAAAGATGCAAGACTATTTGGAAAAACCAAAAAAAAAGAAGAAGAAGGAAGACTATAGTTCAAAAGGAAAATACTCTATTCGAAAGTATTTTAAAAGCTGTTTTAAAAAAATTTCAAAAATTTCTAAATAACAAAAAAGTTTTCAGATAATTGATGACGATATTAGCATAAATGACTTGAAAACTTCTCAAGAAAATGAAATACTTGTTGACTTGCTCGATCCTGAAGGACCATCGATTGTTTATGATGTTATTCCTGAAGAGAAACCAAGAGACAATTCAAAAAATAAGTGGATAAAATTTGATTTTGATGACCAAGAAACTGAAGATCAAGAAGAATTGAACTCAAAAAATTTATTTAAAAAAAGAACAGGTATTTGAAATATTAAAATTATTGATCATTTATAAAAATTCATAATTTCGGGTTTTGTTACAATTAGTTAAATCAAGTAAAACAAATCATGATGATGATTTAGATGAAATTCCAAGAAAAAACAAAGATCATGAATCTGATTTGGGTATAATTTTTTAAATAAAACTTTTTATTAAAAATTCATGTTAAATTTAATTTAAAATTAAAATTTAGTCAGACGAAGAATTGAAAGCAATGAAGATGATGACGATTTAGACATGATTCCAAGACGACGAAAATCTGCAGAAGATTTATCAGTTGGTAAATTTTTAAGCTTCAAAATAAATTCATGTAAAAAAAAATTTAATTTTAGTTAGACCAAAACAAAAAAGCCATGAAGATTCCGACCAAGATTTGGATTACATCCCTAGAATTAAAAAAGAAAAAACTTCTCCCGGTTTGGATAATATTTTGGACTTTAACTTTTATAAAATATTTATTTGAATTATTCTAGATAGAACCAAAATTATCAAACACAAAGATGAAAGTAAGATTGTCATAAGAAGATTTAATTTACAGAGCATTTTTTCTTTAGATGCTGAAATAGATGAAACAAAAGTGCGAATTAGAAAAACAACCAAAGAAGAAGAGTTAAAAAAAAGTGATTGACACTGAAATTTTTCTTGGAACCATTCAGCATTTTAATTTTTTTCAGATAAAGAATCAGCTTTAAAAGCCAAATATGATGACTGGAAAATGGGGCTGGCACAGAAAAAAGAAAAAGAGGAAAAAATCACAAATTTTTTGTACGAATCTGAAAAGCCTTTGGCAAGGTATGCTGACGATAAAGACCTTGATTCCATGCTAAAAAATCAAGAGCGTGAAGGTAAATTTTACATCTACTAATTATTTTTTCATTTTTTTCATAGCATTAATCTGTTTTTAGACGATCCAATGTTGGCTTATTTAAAAAAAAATAATCCAGACGATAAAAAAGAAGATGGTAAACCTAAACCTAAATACCGAGGACCACCAGCGCAGCCTAATCGCTATAATATTCTTCCTGGATCTAAATGGGACGGCGTTGATAGATCAAATGGGTTTGAAAAAAAATACTTTGAGAGCATCAATGCAAAGAAAGTGTTTGAGCAAGAAGCTTACAAATGGAGCACAGAAGATATGTAGCTGGTTATGTATCTTAAAAATTTTTTTTTTTTTAATTCAAATCAATGATTCAGTGTAAATAAAATAAATTAAAATTAAGTTAATAAGTTTTGAAAGTATTTAATTATTCACTGGGAGGAACAGTGAAAATAAAAATTTAAAAGGATGTTTTTTAGTGAATATTTTTTTCTTAAATACATCAATTGTCAATTATTTCTACATATTTGTCTCTTCAACAGTGAAAAAACCGAACTCAAAATTAAAATTTTTTAGAAGGCTATTTTAAAGGAAAAATCTCTTGTTATATTTTAATAATTTAAAATAACAATTTTTTTTTTTTAATTTTTTTATTTTAAAAAAATTTTCGAATAAAAATTTAAATTTTTAACGACGCGTTTCGGTCAAATGGTCTTCTTCAGGTTTTTAGACTGAAAGAAAGATAAAATTTATTAAAAAAGAAGAAATAAATTTTAATTTTATAGAAAATAAATAAATGTGTTCAAATTTTTATTATAGAAAAAGAGATAATTAGAATAAAATTAAAACACAGAAAATAGTTTTTGAAATTAATGTAAAATTAATGTCGTATTTTCATAATTAAACTCTAATATTTAAAATTAGAATAATTTTTTTTCAATTCAAAAAATCAAAGATAACAAAAATAAAGATAAAATTTTTATGAGAAACTAAAGTTTTTATATATCCAATTTTAGGAATTTTTTTGTTCATAATATTGAAAATTAATAATATATTGAATTTTAAGAAAAAGTTTATAAGATCATTTTATATTATATTATTATATTTTATATTTTTATCATTTTTGTTTAATTTAATAGATTTTACTTAAATGAGCAAAACAGAATAAATTTTATATAAGTTAAATGTATCTTGTCAAATTGAGACCGGCCATTATAGCGTTAATGATTTCTATTATAAAAAAGCAATGACAAAATTAAAATGAAATATTTATATTTAATAAAAAGCCTAGTTATGTTTGTTCGAACGACCTAAAGTTCCTTCGAATAAAAAAAATCTAACATAAACAAAGTTAAATATAAAGTAAAATATAATAAAAATTAATGAATAAAATTAAAATAAAAGAGTAACAGTGGTGATTTGACATTTTTTGAAAGAATTCAAATTTTTTAATTTTTTTCTTACAAAATTTATTTATACAAAAAGCACAGCAACAAAAAAACATTCCGAAAAATACATTTTATTTTTTTTTAATTTCTTAAATAAAATTTGATTTTTTCATATTTTTATGTTATGTTTTTTGTATAAATAAATTTTGTTAGAAAAAAATTAAAAAATTTGAATTGTTTCAAAAAATTTTTGCAATTTTTATTTTTACTAAAATTAACCAAAAATATCATCTTGTCATTTTCAGAGAATAAAATCAAAAACTATGACCAATTCAGAATACACCTGTTAGATTTTTCCTCAAATTAAAATATTACACTCCCTCAATCATTTAGCATCACCAGGTCTTTAATAAACTTAAACTACCTAAAGTCTTTAATCGACTTTTAGAGTTGAGTGAGAGATATGTAAGGACAGGACTGAGTCATTCTGTGCCAATGATTGTAAGACTTATTGAAGAATATAAAGCGGTTTTCCTAAGTTTATTTTACCCAAGGCTGTCCAAAATGATTCAACTCTAGGAATTTTGTCTCCTGCGAATTGCTTTTGCTCTCTTCTGCTGCTACAAATTTGATTTAACATTTAGTAGTACAGTCGTTCCTCGGTATAACGAGCAATTTGGGCGAAAATTTTTGTGCTCGTTATATCGAAATCCCATTGAAAGGATGGGCAATTTTTTTTATTAAAATTTTTATTGAAAAAGTTAAAAAAAATGATAAATAAAACTAAAAATTAATTTTCAAAATCTGTAATAATGGATTGTTTGGTTTTACATTTTTCTAATACAATATTTTCAATATTAAACAAAAAGTCAACAAAGTTGGAAAAATCTTCTTTTTTATTTAGAAAAATTCTTTTAAATCATTAATTCTTTCGATTGCATCTTTTGAGCTAAAACCTGATTTTTTGTTTTTTTTTAATTTCTTCGACTTCCGAATCACTGTCATCTTTGTTCTCAGCATTTAAAATTGAGTTGATAATTTAGATATCTGAATTTTTTTTCGGGGCCGCATAAATTTTTTTCGTAGTGTTCTAATAATTTTGCCTTCGACGAGAGAATTGTTGAAATTGTGGATGTCTTTCAAAATAAGCTTGTCTTATCAAGTTTTCGTTCTATAAAAACTCGTTCTATCAAATAGGAAATGGGGTCTAAAACCAAAAACATTAGGTAATCTTTACAAATCTTTGATAGGATCAATATTGGATTATTCTTTTCCTTGTTTAAATTCATCCTCAGAAACTAACATCAAAAAAATACAAGTTATTCAAAATTCAGCAGTTAGATCTATTTTGAAGCAGAAGTATGTTACCCCCTCCAATATAATGCACCAAGAGGCCTTCAATAAACTTAAACTACTTACAGTTTCAATTCGACTCTTTGAGTTGAGTGAGAGATATGTCAGGGCTGGATTGAGTCATTCTGTTCCACTGTCTGAGAAGGTTTCGAATCAAGATATATCGAATATCCGACTCCATTTTGTAATTTCTATCTAACAATTTCTTCTTTTTTTCTTGAACTATCAAATATTTAAACATGTCTAACCTCTAGCTATTTCAACATATAGTTTTTAAATTTCTTTTTATCACTTAAACTTATTTATCCTTTTTTTTAAATATTTTTATTTTTTTTATATATATTTTTATTCTGAAGGAGCATTAGCTCGGTACAGATAAACAAATAAATAAAAATAAAACATTTTAATATATTTTTGTATTTCTCGTAATCGTAATCCAGGTAAAAAGTTCGCTACAAGGGGTTTCTGGTTTTATAGGGTCTCGTTATACGGAGGAACGACTGTAGTAGTAGTTTCTAAATGGAAAACCTTCTCTAAAAGTCGTTCTTTGTCATTCTCCAACATTCTGGTAAATACAGTAACATGAATTTAATTACACTGGATTAAAGATGCAATTAAGTGCTTAAACTAATTTATGAAGGCTACCAAATATGCTTCAATCAAGAGAATACATTTCTAGTAGGTTAGTATGTTTCCGTGTCTTGATCGGAGTCCCCCATTTTTGTAGATCATGCTTTCCAGATATTCAAAGATGTCAGCACATTCAAGATGCTTTTCACCAACATCAATTAGCACTTGAAGATCCTTTTTATTACAAAGATTTTCCCATGGTTAAGTCAGAAGCAACGATGGAGATAGGATACATCTTTAACAGGCTTTAGTTTAATTTAGAGAATCAAGTTACACTGCAGATGAATGTTAAAAGTGTGCTCAAATCTAGTGGTCAAAAGCTGGAATAAATTTACCCAAAGAATAGTTTTAAGTTTTGCTCATAATTAAATTTGTTTGTTTTCAGTTTTTAAATATAAGTAAATGTATTCAATTTCACTTCATTACTATTAGTTAGTTTTGTTATTATTTAAATTTAGTTAAGTTTTTGGATTCGGACCTCGTGTCCCAATAAAGTTATTGCAAAAACCTTATTGTTTTAATCCCAAAACCTCGAGTTTTGAGTAAGACTTGAGAATTTTGACTGAATAGAGTCAAAGGACCTTCCAGTAAAACTAGAAAGTTTACAAAAGATAATTTTTTAAAGATGAAATAATTAATTTTTATTTTCATAAATTTTTTCTTTTAACACAAGAAGACTCGACAAGTTCTTTAAAATTATTTTCACTATTAATATTAAAAGTTAAATTATATAAAAACCCAACAAAGAATTCCCCTAATTTAATATAAAATATAAATTTTTAAAAAGATTTAATTTAATTATATCAAAAATTAAACAGCATTGAAAAAATACAAACATAAAAACCCACAAAGTTTTTAAGAACTGCCAAAAATTTCGAAATATTTTTCACTAATTTTGTCCTTAGATTAAGTAATTTTTAAATATCTAAATTAATTAACTATTTTTTTATTCATAAAATAATAACAGGGATCTTGAAATGCCGATTGATGTTGGTGAAAAGAAACTTGATCTGCTAATGTTCAACTTTATATGAAAATCAGAAGCTAATGAGGCTATTAGTCTGATGTAGCTCTTATTATTATTACAGTGGTGACACGTCAACTAGGTTTTACGTAAATTTACGTAAAAATCATTTTGCCGAAAATTTTAGGTTTTTTTGGCAAATTTTGCCGAATTTTGGACTTAAATATCGAAAAAAGTAAATTTACGTAAATTTAAGTTAAATCACAATTTTTAACCAGGTAAAAAATGGAAAAAAAAGTAAAAAAAGGTAAATTTTGGTAATTAATTTTTTTTTTAATTTAAGGTTTTCTCTTTTTTTAAAAAATTATCTCTCTAATAAAAATAACATATTTCATCATCTTATTCAAATTAAAGATCCGACCAATCACCATTTCTTTCAATGATACGTTTAATTACATTATAATTTAGAATTTTATCTAAAAATAAAATTACAGTTTAATATTACTTTTTTTAAGTTATTAATGTAATTTTGGCATTTTTGTGGAGTTAACTCACTTTCGAATTTTCTGACAGCCGAAGAAAACTCATCTTCACTTTTAATTTTTTTTCTGATAAAGGTTTTCATTTCATGCCAAACTAACTCAATAGGATTTAAATCAGGCGACTTTGAAGGCGACCTTACCTACAAATTGTATTTTTATTAAAATTAAATTAATTGAACGATCAAAAATTAATAAATACCCATGTAATATTATTTTCTTTCAAAAAGTTTTTAGAAATATCGGAAGTATTTATTATTATGTAATTTATTTTTTCTAAAATTAAAAAAAATTAATATAATGAAACTTAAAAAAACTACATTAAAGAAAAATTTCATCAATATAAAAAATTTACCTTTTTTACTTATTTTACCATTTTTTAGTTAGTTAAAAATTGTGATTTTACGTAAATTTACGTAAAAGCCTAGTTGACGTGTCACCACTGAATTATTAACAATCATTAAATTAAAAGAAAAATTAAAGAAAAATGACTCAAGGAATTTGAATTATAATTTAAGGAACAGCAATAACCTAATTGAACCGATGGTAAAATCAAGAAGTGGATAAAAAACTTTTGAATATTTTTATTCAAGATTAATAAATTGCTTTGTAATCAAGAGATCAATGTTGAAGTTTTCAACGTTTAAGAATTCAATTTTGAACAACATAAATTTAATTTATGTATATTTTGTTTCAAAATTTGAACTATTTAACTTAAATACCTTGTTAAAATTATTTAATTAACAATTAAATCAAAAGAAAAAAAAAATTTATATTTCAATTTTGTAATTTTTTTTTATCAAAAATAATTATTTTTAATAATGATTTTAATAAATGAAGTGTTAATCAGTCTCTTGAGGCATGGGCTCTAGCCTGTTGATTTACCTTGAAGCTTGAAAAAAAATCTTTTGAGGAATGCTGTAAGATCTCCCTATGAATATTGTCAAAAGCCTAATTGAAATCAATGCAATTAATAAAAAGGGATATCTTGCTTTTAATTTACATCAAGGTGATTGCTCGTCAATTGTTACATTCAGAGGGTTCCCCTTTTTCCGGACTGCTTTTTGGATAAATTTTTTCGTCTAGGCTTATACTTTTTTTTGATCCTAGTCGAGTTTTTTTTACTTCAAGTCCGGACTTTAAAATTTTTTTTTAATAAAAAAAGTCCGAACAACATGAATTTTTTACCGTTCCAGGTAGTTTGTGTGACGGTCTAGTTAAAGTCCAAGTTCTTGCTTTAAAAAAAACAAATAAAAGTCTAGACTTGGACTTGACTTGAGACTTGTGACTTTTAAACAACTCTGGTTTTAATTAAGTTCTATTAAAATAAAAAAAAATCTATTTGATAATTAATAATTAAAATAAAAGTTGTGTTTACTGAACAGTAATGGGTTATGATATTTAAGATTTTTGTTGATTAATCATTTAGGTATTAAAATTAATTGCTCACATTTACATAATTTTAGATTTTTTTTTCAATTTATTTAACGCAAAGTTAATTTTATTTCGTTATTCTCAAAATAATTTATAATACGGAAGTAATAGTTGATTTTGAAATAATTTTCAACTAACACAAAAGAAATGCATAAAAATATTATCGATAAATAATTTGAAAAGTATTTTACTTAAAAAAAAACACTAATGACATCAAACCGTGCAATAATTATTTTAAAATAAAAGTCATTTTCTTTCTCAATTGACATTTTTAATTTTAAGCTAAACATGTGTCTAGGATTATCTAATTATTAAAAACTAAGGTTAATTTCTATAGAATTTTTTTCATATAATTTTTCGAGTTAGTTTTCGATTGGGAAATAAATAAAATTCATATAGCATTGAAATTTTCTAGCCTAAAAATTTACTCAAGTCAAATAAAGGTTGATATTTTACTAAATTATTTATTTGAAGTTTTTTCTACCATTTGCTCAAGAATAAAATGTCAATTATAAAATAAAGAATTTTTTCAAAAGAAATGTTTTATTTAAATATTGTTAAAATAAATACTTAAATTCGACTTATGATTTAGATGTGACTTGAGATTTAATTAAAATAGCTTGAGAAAATTAATTATTAAAATGTATGTGATTTTAATAATCATGTTTTTTAATTGACGCTAGTCCCAAATAAATTAAATCAACCGCTCATTCTGTCGAGGTTATTAACATGAATTCAGCTATTTGACAACTTATAATTTAAATTCAGAATGAGAAATAATTTCTCTACCTTTTTAAATAAATCAATTTTTTTACATTTAAGTTACTATTGTCAACCGAGCATATAACATAAAATAAAGTTCTATTATTAGAATTTCAAGCAATTAAAATCTTATTCAAGCCTGTTTCATCAAAATTTAAGGCTAATCTGGTTGCATAAATTTTTTAAATTGTTCATACTAAATCGAGTAGTTTCCAAAATTTAGAAATTGGTAGACAACAATGAACGGTTTTTATGAAAATGGAGATTTTTTCTTAAAATACAGAAATGAAAAATTATTCAATGGTAAAAATAGCGTCGAAGAATGCATGAAACACTTTGACAAAGATGGGTAAAAATCTAGTTATTTTAGGTATACCAAAAAATAAAATTTTATGCAGTGATCAAGCTCTTGATTTGAACGAATTCGAACAGCTCCTCAAATCCTTGTTTTCGTTTAGTGGAAATGCTTATTTTATGCAAAAGCCAAGGATAAAAACAATATTCAATTATTTTGATCAAAATAAAGTATTTTGCGAAAGAAAATTACTTTAAACCTTGCTAAACAGATTTATCAGGATCATAAGATTCAGCTTGATGAACTTGAGAATTTTTGGTTTAAAATGGTAAAAAAGGTGAGCTTGATTTTATTTTTTAAAAAAGGTTCCTGAGCAATTTGGTGCTTTTTTTAGACACTCTTGCCAAAAAGTGCATTAATTATTGTGGATGTTCAAAACGATTTCATAGATGGAACTCTAACATTGAAAAAATGTCCTGCTAAACACAATGGTGCAGAAGTAGTTCCAGTCATCAATAATCTGCTTGAAGTTGTGCCTTTTGATACAATTGTGTATTCGCTTGATTGGCATCCGGCAGATCACTGCTCGTTTATAGAAAACCTTCATTTGAGAAAGTTGGATCAAAATTCACCGGTATTGAATTTTTTTAATTTAAATCAGATTTTTTTAATTTTTTTTTTTTAATTTTTTTTTTTAATTTAAATCAGATTTTTTTAATTTTTTTTAAAATTTAAATCAGATTTTTTTAATTTTTTTGTTAAATTTAAATCAGAGTTTTTATTTCTAGAATTTTTTGTTAACTTTTAGATAAAGGAAAATGTCAAAATTTTAGATTCAGTCATTTTTGAGGGCTATCCACTGGTCAAACAAAGACTTTGGCCGGCTCACTGTATTCAAGATACTTATGGTGCTGAATTGCACGCTAATTTGAAGCGCATCAGAGAAAAAACAGATCCATTGGGAAGATCTGTTATTTATGTCCATAAGGGAAGCAAGTCTGAAATAGACAGTTATTCAGCTTTTTACGATAACTGCAGGCTAAATGAGACCACTTTGAATGCTGATCTGAAAAATAATGGAATTACAGATATTTATGTGTGTGGACTTGCTGCAGATGTCTGTGTTGGTAAACAAAAAACAGCTTTCAAAATATTCTTAAAAATTTGGGTTGACTTTTTAGCTGCTACATCTTTCGATGGACTTGAACTTGATTATCGAGTTATTTTCATCGATGATGCAACTAGAGGAGTTGATCTTGAGGATATAGATAACCAGAAAAAAAGGCTGGTAAAACATGGTGCGCTGGTCGTCAAGAGTAAAGATGTAAAAATATTTTTTATTTTTTAACTTGAAATTTTTGGAATTACATTTTTTAAATTAAGGTAAATAATATGGTAACGTGTAGAGATAGAAGACCCGAATTAGGATATGCCACATTTTTGTCTCTGATCAGCTCAAAGAATAATCAAGAAAATTAATTCTAGCTTTTAAGTCATCAACTTGACGAATCTCTCTGTTTTAGTCCCTCAAACATTTTTATGTTCAACTATTTTTTTAGCCTTTATTGTCAATAAATGATTGAAAAAAATATTAATTTTTTAATAATTAGAAAAAAAGAAAATTTTAAATCAAAATATTTATTTTTAAAAAAATTTTGGAATAATTTTTGCAGAAATCTTTAGTCAAATATTCTCTCAAGATCCATTTGTTTGACTAGCTCTAATTATTAATAAAATCGATCTTTTAAATTTTTCCAATCATGCTCAAATATGCTTGTTATTAAATTTTGGCTTTGGAAAGCACAACTTTTTGTTGCTTTATTCAGAGACTTAAAATAAGCTCTTGCCTAATATCTAACAGGAAACTTGTTCTTAAAAAATGCAAATTCACTATTATTATTATTTTTAATGACGAATCCTGTAGAAATTTTCCTTGTCAAGATTTTTATTTTAGGTAAGCTACCAATTTTCAATTATTCATGATTTACGTCATTGGACACAAAAGAACAAAATGACACAACTATTTAGTAAGCAACTTTTCTTCCCCTAAAACTCATGGAAAATTTAATTCCAATTTTGGAAAGAGAAAAAAGACTAAGGAAAGAAAATTTTCAATTAGCTTAGTTTTATTTAACAATTAAGTTAGTCAAGTTTCTTGACTTAATAAAATAAAACGCAACTCAAAAAAAAGAAAGAAATAATTTGTTTTTTTTTCGACAAAAAATTTTTCTTCAAATTAATATTTATGAAAAGAATTTTGCATGAGGAAACAAGCGGATAAATAATCAGATCATATTTACGAAATCTAGACATTTTATTTCTCTTTACTGACGCATTTTAATATCTTCCGTTTTAATTAAATAAAGTTTATTTAAGTCTTGTTTTATTTTTTTTTAAAAAGCATTAGCATTTTATTTCTATTTAAAGATCAATTCAAGTGTCCATTCAATTTGACGTGCCAATCTTTTACCATTTTGAATATTTTGTTATTCTTTTATTCACAGCGACGCCAATTGTGGTGATGTCATTAAAAATAATAAATATTTTATTTGATTTTTTATTATTTAAATGCAGCTATTAAAAAAAAAAAAAAACTTTTAGAAAATTTTAATTTGGAAAAGTCAAAAATGCCAAGTTCAGCCTCTCTAGATGTGTTCTATAGATACAAAATTCAAAACAAGCTTTCTGATTCAGATACAATTAGGGAATATTTTTATGCGCTGGATGCTAAAAGGTAACATTTTTCTAGCTGCGCAAAAAATTAAAAAATTCAAATCAAGCTTTTTACTTTTAAGAAATGGCTATTTAGAAAATTCAGAGTTTAGGAATTTTCTAACTGGCCTTTTTTCTAATAAAAACAAGCCCTATCCATTATCTAATAATGAAGTTGAAAAAATTTTCAATATATTTTGTGAAAAAAAGGTAAATAAAAAAAGTCAGTTTTTTCAATGTTTTTTTAAATTTTAAATGCTTTTTTGGTTTAAGAATCAAAAATTGTATCTGAATGATTTCAATAACATATGGTTAAAATTTGTAATTCCAGTAAGTTTCCAATGATTTAACAAGCAAAAAAGTAAGAGCCATTTTTTTTAACCAGACAGTCCGTCCCAGAACAGCTTTAGTTATTGTTGATGTTCAAAATGATTTCATTGATGGCACAATGGCTATTAGCAGGTGTCCATCGGGTCAAGATGGATCAGAAGTAATTCCTTGTATCAATGATTTGATCAGAAGTGTTCCTTTTGACGCTATTGTGTACACGTATGACTGGCATCCTGAAGACCATTGCTCATTCATTGAAAATGTTGACAAAAGAAAACTTGCCCCAAATTCCCCGGTAAATGCGTAATCTATTTTTTAGCTTTTTTATGTGTGAAAATAATTTTTGAAGACGAGAAAAAATGTACAAGTAAATGATATAGTTATTTTTGAGAATTATCCAGATATTGAGCAGAAACTTTGGCCAGCTCATTGCATCCAAGGCTCATTTGGATCAGAGCTCCATCCAGATTTGATTTTGATAGACGAGAATTCTGATCCATTTAGGAGATCTGTTATAAAAACCTACAAAGGTATCAAATCTGACATTGACAGTTATTCGGCGTTTTTCGATAACTGTAAACTAAATGAGACCAATTTGAACTCAGATCTAAAAAAGCTAGGAATCAATGAACTTTATGTATGTGGATTAGCAGGTGATGTTTGTGTTGGTAAGCAGTCTGCTTTAAATTTATTCTAAAACCTAATGAAAGAGTGCTTATATCTAGCTGCCACATGCAATGATGCTCTCGATTTGGGATATCGAGTGGTCTTTATTGAAGATGCTTGCCGTGGTATAAATGTTGAAGATATTGAACGCCAAAAAATGAAACTTTCGAACAGAAACTCAGTAATTGCTGGATCAAATCAAGTAATGATTTAAGTTTTTAAATTTTTGTTCTATTTAATTAACTTTTTTTTTCTTTTTAAGGTATCGAACATGGTTATAGGAAGAGATCGCCGTCCCGAACTAGCTTTTATTACGCTAAATTTAAAGAATTGACACTAATTCTTTATATGAATTTATTTAAAACTGATTTTGGTTAAAAGTCGAATGATTACCCTCAATGAGTTAGCTAGTTCTTTCATCTTATTTTGACCCTTTTTTTGATTTTTTTTTAAATTAGCAACTGAAAATAAACAATTATTTATAAATCAAAATTTAAATTTATGAGAATTTATTATACCAATTTTGGTTAAATAATTTTGTGACAGTTGAAATATAATTGCTTAGATAAAGAATTTTTTGTTCATTTTATTTTTGATTTTTATTGAAATATAATAAAAAATCGAATAAAAAATATTAAAATAAATTTGGAAAAAGTTTAGCTGTATTAGTATTGAACACTTTTATTTTTCCGAATAGTTTTGAAATTTAAATATTATTTTATTTTTATGCATTTATTTTAAAAAATTTTTATAATCAATAAAGTTTTTAATGAATTTAAATAAATCAATTTCTTGAGGAATGGATACTAAGTTGTTTATTAAAATTGAATTAAAAATAAAAATTCAAGAATAAATACAGTTAAATTGTCCTAAAAATAGTAATTTTAATGAAAAAAATTTTTAAAAGCTTTTTTTTTTTGATTAATCAAATAAAATTTGATATTTACCGTAATATTCAATGTTAATTCTCTTTTTCTTATATAATTATATATAGATTTTTTTTAATTTAAAAAGATTGATTTTGAAATAGGCCATATATAAGACTCATATACTATACATAACGTAAAACCTTGCAAACTACCCCATGGGGTTCAAACGAGAAAATGGGGGGTTATAATTTAACAGCAATTTATTCTGTAAAATTATTTAAAAAAAAATAAATTAGAAGCCCGGGCTTATATTGAAATTATATTGTTGGCGTGTGGTTAATGGCTTGTTGGTGCTCATAATAAAAGAATGAAAAGTGCTTTTTGAACAATTTATTAATCTATCTTTCTGGCAAATTTTAGTTCAAAAACACACCCACATTTATCTAAAAGTCTTGGTCTATTTATACGAAGAGTATTTCTTATCAGTTATAAATTAGGCTTAGCAACAATTTGTATTTTATTCTATTTTATATCATTAATGCAATAACAACTACTAGCAACAATTAAGTTACTACTACTTAAACTAAGGACTTTTAATTATTCTTTTCTCCAGAGATACTGTGTAGCATTCCAGCTTTTCACTACTGTGATAAGCCGCTAACACACTCCCTCTTGTTTTAAACAGCAATGTCCTCATTGCTTCACCAATTGCCAATCTCGCAATTTTTTTTTTTTTTTTTTTTTTATATACGAATTGCAGCTATGTCTCCTACGGTGGCATGCCAGGCTCGCGGACTGGGTGTTACTCACCGTCTTCGGTCTTTTGTGGTACGCCTGATCCGACCCTTTGGGGGAAGGTAGCTGTTCGTAGTCCACTACCGAAGGCATACTGCATTCGTTTACCATAGTTGACGCATCAACTAGGTCTGCCGGATCCAGCGCCCTAAAAACTTTGGTACTGCATTAAACCAAGGAATTCCGCCCTAAACCTAATTCTCTATAACCGAAATACTCCTCAATTTATTAAAAAAAAATTCAAGACAGTGTGTCCGCTTTGCCATCTCTTTCTATTCGTTACGTCACTGGCCCTAGTTTCTCAACTATTCGGTAAGGCCCTTGCCATTTTGGTAGCAGTTTTTGTGTGTACCATTTATTCTTTATTCATTGCCACTTTCTTCATCTTTTCCATGAACTTTTTCTGCTCTTTAAAATTGTTCTTTCGGAGCAGTGTTTTTTTTTTTTGCTTGATCA
Organism: Brachionus paranguensis; assembly: GCA_016802215.1. Taxonomy (NCBI): domain Eukaryota; kingdom Metazoa; phylum Rotifera; class Eurotatoria; order Ploima; family Brachionidae; genus Brachionus; species Brachionus paranguensis. Next base: position 7,259,240 of record JAESIX010000004.1, read on the forward strand.
AATCAGCGCTCATGGTAAAACACAAAGGTCGGTGTATAGTGTGTTCGAGTCTTTTGCTCTGGACTCTAGTTTAGCTTGGAAGTCTTTCATTAGTGAGTCTCGTTGAGTGGTGTTGCCGATTTCTTCTTTCTTTTCATCTGAGTGCTGAAAATGGTTGGCGAGACCAGCGACACACAAGTCAGTGAGTTTGAGTCACTGTTGGCTTCCGGTTGTCGCTGTTTGTTTTTTTTTTTTTTTTATCCACTATTAAGCCATTACATTTGTTGTCTTGGCTCTTGTTTGGCAAATTAAAGCAATCTTTGCTTAATTTCGATCTATCACTCAAATCCTTATCTAATCCGATGTAATAAGGAATTTTCTTGCCTATTTCTTTGCTATTAGCTTTTTGAATTTTTGTTTTTTTTTTTTTTTTTATGTCAGCTATCAGCTTGTTGTTTGTTGCCGCTATGCCCAGAAGATTTGTTCAAGTATTTGCTATTAGTTTTTAATTTGGTGTTGTTATCACAAAAAGTAAATTGGCCAGACGATAAATATGATAATTTGGGCAACATTTTGTATCTATTTTGTACAAATTTATCCTACATAGCATTAATTCGGTCATTTAGACTTGAATTTGACAAGAGTTGAAGTTGGCTAATTTTCTACCAATTATAGACAAATATTGTCACGTAGTTTAAGCTAGTTAATCATTCTCCCAAAGCCTAGTCTAACATCTGAGACCGCTATTGAAAATTCTAGATTCTGAACTAAAATTGTCAAATAATTAAATTAAAAAAAATTAACTAAATATTTAAATATTTTAAATCGATTTTTTTTTAAATCATCAAAGGTAAATTAGCATTATTATTCCTGATATGAGCAAAAAACCTTTTTATATCAGTGAAACATTAGTAAACATGATTCATGACATCATCGTTGATTGTAGTTATCTGATGATGAAGACGAGTTAGAAATTACATTCGGATTTTCTGGATATCAATACAGACAAGGTCTAAAAAAATGTATTTGTAATATTTTGAATTGTTGGAAAAAAATTTAACATAAGAAAATTTAGTAGCTAGTTAATAAATCTTTCTAATTTTTCTGTGGATAAAAATAGACTAGAATAATAGATAATCTTAAGCCTTGCAATAATTTGTCAAGATTTTTTTTTTTTTTTAAATAAGATGCAAAATAGTCTACCATTAAACACTTATAGCGAATTTTTAAAGAAATTTTTTTTTTTTTTTTTTTTTTTTTTTAAAAGAAAAAAAGAAAAATCTTTAAACAATCTGAGATAAACATCGACTGTATTTACTCTTAAAAAAAAATTTGAAATCGGGAGAGATAATCATTGATTGATTTAACTTAGGATATTATCCACCCCCAGTCTCCCATTTTCCATTATTTCAGTTAACCCATCTATTACCTTTACCCCCAGTCTCCCATTTTCCACCAATTCAGTTAACTCATCTATTGCCTTTACCCCCAGTCTCCCATTTTCCACCATTTCAGTTAACCCATATATTGCTTGTTCTTCTTCTTTCTTCGGGATCTTTGGTGGTCTACCCGGTCCACTCTTACCAGTGTTGGGGCGCTTACCACTTTTTTTAGTTAATGATACGATGGCTGCGTTCGGATTGGTACCATTCTCCCGCCGCTTTTGGTTCGCAGCGCCACTTGTTGGCGTGTGGTTAATGGCTTGTTGGTGCTCATAATAAAAGAATGAAAAGTGCTTTTTGAACAATTTATTAATCTATCTTTCTGGCAAATTTTAGTTCAAAAACACACCCACATTTATCTAAAAGTCTTGGTCTATTTATACGAAGAGTATTTCTTATCAGTTATAAATTAGGCTTAGCAACAATTTGTATTTTATTCTATTTTATATCATTAATGCAATAACAACTACTAGCAACAATTAAGTTACTACTACTTAAACTAAGGACTTTTAATTATTCTTTTCTCCAGAGATACTGTGTAGCATTCCAGCTTTTCACTACTGTGATAAGCCGCTAACAATATATTTAAATTGATGGGGTAAAATAAAAAAAAGTTTAATTTTTGACTGGGCTTATAGAAGAAAATTTCGGTACTTTCGAAAAAAAATTAAAAAAAAAATTAAAAAAAAATATAAAAAAAAAGAAATTATTACTATACAATGTTTTAATATTTTACAAAAACTAAGCCATTTCTGTGTCTGAATTATCTATATCATTGAATAGACTAGAGTGCTGGCTAGAATTACTTCAACAATAGTCGGTGCTGTCGAATTCGTAGATGATGACAGTGGTTCAATCAAACGATTTTCGTTGGCTGCATGAAGTATTGCCTGTCTTTCAGCTGCTTCTTCTTTAGTCGGCCTACCTCGTTTTCTTTTAGGAAGAGGTGGTAGTTGTGGACTTTTCATGTTAGTTTTTAAGTCAATATTAACAATTATTATTATTTAAGTCAAAATTTTAGAAGAGAATTAAAATAATAAAAAAAAAATACGTTCTATTTAACTTGACTTGACTTTAAATTTTGATGTTCAAAGCGTGTGTATGATGATGAAAATTTCTAAAAATTTTAAGCTCATGGGTGTATATTATTTTTAATAATGCAATCCCAATAATGAATTTTTTTTTTTAAACCCATGGAGTTGTATCATATATTATGGTGGGGAGGCTATAGAAAATTACACACTATAACCCCAGGGTAGTTTGCAAGGTTTTATGGTATAGAAAAGATGAGCTTGGAACCACAAAAATATGCTCTAAAGAAAATAAAAATTCATTAAAATTCTAGAAAATACGATGTAAAATGTATGGAAATCTTACTTTAATTGCTTATTATAGGTTTACATCTTTTCTAATTTTGTTCTAGTCAAAACCTGATAGAAAAAAAATAACTAAAGAGGGGTATATTTGAGAATAATTTATTTATTTGCTAGACCATATCGAAATTGTCATATTTTAGTATGTAACATCCCCTGTGTCCCAGGCCCTGTCTCTCTCTCTCTTTATTTACATATTTATGCTGTATTTTAGTTTTAGTTTCAGTTTTGGTTTAAAATAAAGAATTAGAACTAGAAACTCTCTTTTAATTTTTTTAATAGTGCCAGTCAAAATGACTCGTTATAAAAAATAAAGGATAAATCATATATTTTATTTTTAAATTTATTGAATAAAAATGATAAATTATTAAATTTTAATCTCTACTTTGATATTAAAAAAAATACCCACGGTCAATCGCATTTTTTACAAATACTCACTTCTTTAATTGTACAAAATCAACACAATGTTTTTTTAAATTTTGAAATCTCGTCTTGAAATGTTGCATTATATTCACACTCTTGTATTAAATCCAGCTATTGATGCCAGCTAAATTAATGATGTTATAAAATGCCTGCATTGGCCAGCGTCTTGTTGGAACTTTTACCGAATAAAACATCTTGAGTAAAAAAAGGTCTTCTGGTTCTACATAGACTGAATTATCAATGAAAGTTTTTTTCATTTTGAAGAAATCAAAAGTAATTACAAAAAGAACTTCAGCTCCAACGTCATCTGGTACCCCTAAGAGCGTCCTTAAAAGAAGATACAAAAATTTAATAATTTATCATTTTTATTCAATAAATTTACACATAAAATATGTCATTGATCCTTTATTTTTTATAACTAGTCATTTTGACTCGTTTTGGTGCTTCTAGTTGTTAAATAAACTCTTTTTTACATTTTTTTTTTCGTGCCGAGCTTAAGCTCCTTCAGATTAAAAAAAATAAAATAAAATAACGATTTTATTGTTTATAAAAAAAAATTGGTTTTTTATTTTCTCTTTAATAGAGAAAATTAATTTGATAAAGTATACGATTTAATTAACAGTTGGTATCAAAAAAGAAATAAAATTTACTAATTATAAAATAAAAAAAGAATACTTTAATATAAAAAATTCATATTTTACTTTTTTATTGGTTAAATCTACCCTCTTTAATATAAAATATTACATTTCAATTTGCCCATGGGACTTAACTTTAATCAAATAAATTTTAAATAATGGCAGAATCATCATCAAGTTTCGAATTTGTAAAACCAAAAAACCTTCATTTAAAAATCGCTAATATTTTTTCTGCTACTAAAAAAAAATAAAATTGATATTAATTTTCACACTTTTGATAATAAATTAATTCTTGTGATATTAAAATTTTTTTTTCTGTAACAATTATTTTATGATTAAAGTTTGTCATAAATGTGTAAAAACTCTTTGATAATTGATACTTGGAGAAAATAGGAAAAAAGGTCGACCAGCAACAAGTAGAAGAGCTCTTTTAAGACAACCCATAGAAACTCAATCAAATTTGAACCCAAACTATGTTGAAGATGATATATCATTGATAATTGAGATTGAAGATGAGCCAATTATTGAACAGTAGTTTATTTGTCAGAAAATGCATCAAACGAAGTCTTGAATCAAAACGCTTACCAAGAAGAAGCGATGGATACAATGCAAGAAAATTTATTGCAAATTCAACCCACTAAACGTCCAAGAGGAAGACCTAGAAAAAATCCAATTCAAGATCAGAGTGAACCGGCAAACAAGAAAATGCGAAAAAATGAATTAATATTTTCTTTATTTTGTTTTCTTTTTATTTCTTTTTTCTATTATCAAAAAAAAAAATTATTATCATAAGAGTGAATTTATTTTCTTATAAAATAATTTTGATAGCTAAAAAACAAATAATAAAAATTAAGTAAATATCATTTTTTCATTTAGTAGCAGAAAAAATAAATTTAGTATCTCAAAAAATACATGCCTTTAAAAATTATAGATAATTTTGATGATTCTATATTAGACGCTTAAGATATCGAAATAAAAAAAAAAGTAAAATATAAAGATAAATATTTTTTTATTTTTAATCAAACATAATTGTTTAAAATATTTCACAAACTATTTAAAATCATTAAAAGTAAATTCATAATCTCTATGATCTTCATGTTTGCATAATTTAAGACCAAATGGGTAAAATTTTCTGAAAATTAGGATCCTATAATTTAAAGTTGAAATTTTGATGAATTGAAATAAAAAGGCCAACAAAAAATTATTTCATTATCTTTACCAATCTAAAGCTCCCTAAAAATTTTTTTTTGGTATTCTTTATTTTTATGCGACACTTGCAAAAAATTTGGTTATTGCAAAACAAAATTTACATTTATAAAGCATGTGGAAATTGGTTCTTATATTTTTCAACAAGATGGCGCTTCGGCACATACCGCTCACTCAGGAAGCGACTGGTTCAAAGAACAGAACATTGAGGTTCTGCAATGGTGTGCCCGTTTACCAGATCTCAACCCAATCGAGAACTTATGGTCATACATGGATGCCAAAATGGTAGTTACTAATATATCAAATCTAAAATTGTAAAAATTTCTAAACTTTTGAACCGTTTTTTTAAATTAATTAATTGTATCCATTTTTTCTTTTTGGGATTTTTTTTGGGATATTTTATTCACTTAATTTATTTTTTTTTAGTTTTATGTTTTTGGATTGATGACAATTAAAAATTAAAATAAAAAATCCGCTTTTTATATTTTCCGGCCTATTGTTGGCGTGTGGTTAATGGCTTGTTGGTGCTCATAATAAAAGAGTGGAAAGTGCTGTTTGAACAATTTATTAATCCGAAATTTTTAGTACAAAAACACACCACATTTATCTAAAAGTCTTGGTCTATTTATACAAAGAGTATTTCTTATCAGTTATAAATTAGGCTTAGCAACAATTTGTATTTTATTCTATTTTATATCATTAATGCAATAACAAATACTAGCAACAATTAAGTTACTACTACTTAAACTAAGGACTTTTAATTATTCTTTTCTCCAGAGATACTGTGTAGCATTCCAGCTTCTCACTACTGTGATAAGCCGCTAACACTATTATGTTAGCTAAAAAATAATTGATTTTTTAACAAAAAAATATTTTCTAAACTTTTGCAACATACTGTATTAAATTTATGTAACAATTCTAGAATGTGACTATTAGTTAGCGTGATTATTGCTCGAGATGCCTGTAAAATTAAAAATCTCATATTGGAAATATTGCAAAGCATTTTTTTATTTTTTTAAAAAATGAATCTTTTTTTCCTTTTTAAAAATTTTAATTTGAAAATTTTTTAATTTGATTGAGAGTTTTAGCCGCAATCCTTGGCAAACACACATACGATTTGAATTTTGTAATCCAAAATTTAAAGATTTTACCTCATTCACTTTGAATATTTAAAAATTTTGATAATTTCTTTTAATCGAAATTTCTAAGCTTTAATTTTGACAAAGCTTTTTTTTCAAATCTAAATAAAATTTAATTCTTACCTTAAAAAGTCACATAAATTATTTTATTAGAAATTCATGATTTGCATGATTTTGCATATAATGATTTCGATTTTTCATTAAATATTTAAAAAAAGGTTGAAAATTGGAAAAATATGACTCAAAAGCTTTTTATATTTTTTATTTAAAAAGAGAATATAGACACAATATTAAATTTTTATTAAGCAAGAAAGATGCATTAATTAATTTTTGGATATCAAAATTTAATAAAATATCTTTTTTTTGTTGGAACCAAATGGAAAAATGAGTGACAGATAAGACTATAGTCAAAAATATAAATTTAATCTATTCTAATTTTTAATAAAACATTTAGTAGTAGTATTAGTTACTGCGGTATAGTGCTCTATACCAGCGCAAATTTTGCGCTCAACCATTAAGGCTATTGCAGTCCTTATGGTTTCCATTTGAATATTTCTTTATCAATTAGTGCCTTCAAACTAATTGTCCTTGCTGATAATGCTTCTTTTGGTAACTTGTTCCATAATTCAACAACTCTCATTTTCAGAATTATTTAAATATATTCTTTCGATTAAATTTTTTGTGAATATTGAAAGTATGTATAAAAATTAAGTTTCATTAGAATTTATAAGATTATCGAATAATTTTTATTTTTATTAAAAAAAATTTTTTTGTTTCAAAATTATTTTTTTTAAACTTTTTATGGAAAATATTTAATCTAGAAAATTAAGGTAAGATTTCGCTTAACGACCATTTCTAGACTTCTTCAGCATTCTTTTAGCATTGTTCCTGATGAAAAATAACTTAATCCGAATATTTCAGGCACATTTTAAAAAATTAAAAACTGAAGTTTGAATGTTTTTTTAAAAAATGATTTTAAGTTTCATGATTTTATTAAAGGAGAAAAAGATTTATAAGACAAACTGGAAGACTTAGAAAATAAAAAACTCAACACAAATTCATATATTAAACTAAGGTTACTAATTTCTAAACGCAAAAAAAATAATTTTGAAATTATAAAAAAAATGAAAAATGAGTCTTTTACGTAGATATGTAGTTTTATTTTGTTCGGTTGCAACAAAACAAAGAAATTTTGAAATTTCGACAAAGATTCTTATAAATTAAAATTAATAATGTTGAATTTTAAATCACTAACCAAAGCTAAAAAAGATAAGAATCTTACAGAGTCTTAAAATAGTGACTATTTCCGAAGATTAATGCAGCATCGTAATCTTCAAAATGTGATCAAACTAGAATCTTTGAAATTTTGATTAAACATTTGTTAAATATAATTTCAAAATATTTTCATATTAAAATAAATTATGTAGCAATTTTTTCTAGATTCCAATTATAAAAATCTAATTTCTTTTTCATTTTGGTTATATCATCTAAATTTTTGTCGATTTGTAATTGAATTTATTTTCAATTTATGTTGTCAATTTAAAATCATTTAAAGTCGCTAAATAATTATAAAAAAAATAAATTATTTTAAAATGTCCACAAGATTACAATTGAACCGATCATTGAGTTTGCATTTGAATGGATTGTCCAAAGACGGACAAACTAGTCCGCCTTTGGACAACCAAGGTTCCAATTTAAGCCCGTCTATTCAGCCCGATATCCAGTCTTTTTCTTCATTGATCAAACTTAGCCAGCAATGTTCCACGCAGGCCAGCTCGCCAAGTGAAGACTCGAATCCAAGCTCGAACCAAACGCTTTTAAGCGACTCGAATCAAGAGCCTTCACAAAAATGCTCGACAAAAGGAGATTTTTTGCTGCTGGAATCAAATCCCCAAGTTGATTGCTTCAATAGTGCCATCAATACCAAAAATCAAAAGATTTACTATTGGAAAGTAAGAAGAATTAATTTTTTTTAAAACCCAGATTAAAAGAAAGCAAGCTTGAGATTAGTAGGATTTTAATGTTGATTTAATTCCATGGTATTTATCAATTTTTAAAACTAGCTTATTTAGCTTTAAATTTAAATTTTGAAATTCTTTGTCAATTTTTGTTAACTATTTTTTATCTTTCATAAATGAATTTGCTCAGATTAAAGAGTTTCTAATTGAAAATTTGATTCGAATAAAAAAGTTATATATTTTTGTTTTATTTTTGGACAATAAAAAATATTCATAATGCTTTTTTTTCAATTTAACACCTTTATTTTGAAAGTAATTTTGAAATAATTTTTTTTTTTTTTTCAAGAAATTTGACGTAAAACATTACATGAAAAAATTGGAGGCATATTTTATAATGGAAGGTGCGTCGGATAAAATTTACAAGTTTAGCCAAATAGTACTTGATTCTGGCACACAATCGGCTGGTCAGGCCAGCAAATGGGCCTATGTATTTTTTGAGCCGCATTTTGGCGATTTACATTCTTACATGAAAGAAAAAAAGCGTTTGGAAGAGTGCGAAGCGAAGCACATTTACCGTCAATGTGTTCAAGCAGTAATGGATTGTCACGACAATGGCATTATTATACGCGACATTAAATTGAAAAAGTTTGTCTTTCTTGATAAAGAAAAAAGCCAAATAGGACTAGCGAATTTGGAAGATTGCCTAATTTTGGACGAGGATGCCACAGATGATTTAATTAAAAGCCAACAAGGATGTCCTGCTTATGTCAGCCCCGAAGTCCTTAATCCTTCTCAATCAAGTTACTCAGGTAGATTAAGTGATTCATGGAGTTTAGGTATAATTCTGTATACTTTATTGATTGGCAGATATCCTTTTCATCATCCAACAATTACAAATTTGTTTGCTAAAATTGCACGAGGAAGATTTCAGATTCCTCCTTCAGTCCCGCTTAGTTTAGAGGGAAAACTTTTGCTTCGATCTCTAATTCGAGTTAAACCTGAGGAAAGGCTCTATCCCAGTGAAATTTTGTCTCATTCTTGGCTTAAATTATCAGATTGCGACAATTTGAATAGATTTCTGTCATTTGAGAATAGATTTTCGGGACAAGTGGCCAAATCTCCGCTAGGAATCTCGCTCTCAGCTCCTGGTCGTCTTGCTAATGATAACTCTAAAAAATCAAGTAATGGAATAAATAGTTTGATGAATTATGAGGAAGATCGAGCTGTACCCGAAATTAAATATTAATTAGCCCTTTTTTATAATTAAAATTTTCTGCAAAAATTTAAGAAGAAATAAAAATCGTATATCATTCAGAATTTCGTTTAATTTTTTCTTTGCTATTGAATCCAACAAAAATTTTAAAATAACTTGTAAAAACCACATTGAAGTTTGTTTTTGTTAATAGGAAAATTGAATCAAAATTTCGCATTATTCAACTTTTAAATATTTAACTACCAGTTGGCTAAGTATTGTATAAAATCTTTAACTATAAATATTCTATTATTTTATTGTTGTTACAATACTATTTTATTTTATTTTTTTTTGATGGTTTACTTTTTTATTAAAGCAAAAATTTTTGTTATGTATTTTTAGATTAAGACTTTGCTTTAATTTTTAATAAATGAAAAATTTAATCAATTATTTTATTATTTATCTCAAGTTTATTTTGGATAATCTATTATCAATTATTTAAAATCTAAAATTAAATTTAAATAAAAATTAATTCTACCAAAAAAATGAATTGAACAAATCTATAACACTTCATAGTTTCACAATTTTTTAATGTCCTTTTTTTATTTAAAAAAATTAGATACTTACAAAATCAATTTATATATTTTAAAAAAATTTCAAAGATTAAAGATACAAAATTAGGTACAATGAAATATTGTATTAACGGGTGATGCATAAGTAAATGGACAAAAATTAAAAGCGAATATCTCAAAAAATAACATGATATTAAGTTCTGGTTTTTTTTCTGATGTAAAGAATTTATTTTTCAATAAAATTAAGATTTTTAAATAAAGAAAAAACTCCATCGTGGCCGATTTTTCTGAGCTTTGCTTTTGAAAATTTAAGTCGAATTCCTTCAACTTCAATTCAATGCGGCTAATCAGCTGCTGCTCAGTTGACGCTTGCCAACCTACCTCGTATACTTTTTCACTCAAACAACCCCAAAAATTTTCGATTGGGCGCGCTTGAGGGACATTTGGCGGGTTGATATCTTTGGTCACATAATTTACATTTTCGTTCATCCATGTTGTGCTTACCATAGAATAGTGAGCAGAAGCTAAGTCAGACCAAAAAACGTAGTCAAGGTCTTCATGATACTCATGTATAAATGGGAGCAGTCGTTTATTCAAGCATTCGTCGATATAGATGCTCGAATTGATGGCAACCGACTTTGATAATCGAAAAAGAGGCTTAGACATACCTCGATCAGATATGGCTATCCAAACAAGCACCTTCTTTGGAAACTTCTCTTTTCCAGCAAACCGAACACTGTCCGGACTAGTAGACTTGTCATTTGTGTAATATCCAGCATTTCCCGGCATGTTGTCGCCCGCCAAAGTAAAGTACTTTTCGTCGTCCAACCCGTTCTCTTATTGTCCTTGAACGGATCTCCAATTTGAATACGGTTGATCGTATTATATATAGTGCTTCGAGCGATTCCTTGCTTAGTAAAGTGCGCCACAATGTCGGATTTTGCCATTTGTGAAATCATATTTTTGACTTTTTTTCGAAAAGCCTCTCGTTCAGACACAGAAAGTCCCATTTTAAAAATTTTTTTTTGCAATATTAAAGCTAATTTTTAGTAGTTTATAAATAAATATATATATGATCCCCTGATCCGGCAAGTTAACTTAACTTTTGTCCATTTACTTATGCATCGCCCGTTATTAAGATGAATTAAAATAGAACAAAAATATAAATAGTTAAATTTATGTTTCTTTGGCATTTTCATTAAATCACAAACTTTTTATTTGAAAAAAAAGAATTTGATATATTATTATTATTATTATTTATTTCAAAAAGATTACGCCAGATTCGGCGATGAAAAATATAAAATTATAAAAAGAAACTTCTTTTATTGGGTTTTGTGAATTTCAAATACAAATTGAACAAAAATTCTTCATTTTTTGATAAAAATAAAATTTAAAGTTAATAAAAAATATTTGAAAAAATACTGCAAAAACCTAAAATTATTTTTACCTAAAATTAATTTTTACCTAAAATTAATTTTTACCTAAAATTAATTTTTACCTAAAATTATTTTTCTCATGTGAAAATAGAAAAAATAAAGCATCAATAAGATTTAAATAGATTATTGATTTGATTTAATAGAAAAAAAAGAAAATAAAAATTTTATTTAATAGGTTGAAAAGGTGCAACAAAGTATTTTGCACTTTGTTGCAGTATTTTTTCTAATATTTTTTATTAACTTTAATTTTAATTTTTCAAAAAATGAAGAATTTTTGTTCAATTTGTATTTGAAATTCACAATACCTTTTATTGAAAAAAATTTCTTAAACATTATTAGAATAAAAACATTATTAATTAAATCTAATAAATAAATTTCATAATCAACTGACCAGAGAGTCAGATTTTTTTTTTAGCAGAAAGATAGCTACCATAGCGAAACTACATCAAGTCTCGTTCCACAGGTCTCTTGCTGTAGCTTATTATTATTATTATTAAATAAGTAAAATGGTAATAACAAATTTGGAATTTTATTAAAATTTAAATATTTATTAATAATCCATTTATCCAGACTTAAAATTCGATTAAGGCCACCAAATTCAAAAAGTATTTACAATTTTATATTTAATTGAATTGTAAATACTATTTACACTAAAATATTCAATTTTTCTCTAATAAAAAAAAAATCCTAGACATTTATTTGATTATTTTATCGAAAGCATTCGCCACTTAAAAGGTACATCTAATACAAACAATATGTTGATATGATATTAGAATTGCTAATCAATTAAATTGGGACCATTTTGTCGGGGAGCATTTCGCATGAAAAATCGAGTTTACAAACATTAAAACCCCCAAATGAGTCCAGGCATTTTATTTGAATATTGTATGCTTAATCTATTCATAAACTCAACAGAGCATTAAAATTCATATATTTTTTTAATCCATATTCAGGTATGAGAAACAAAAATGATTATTTTGATGTTTTCTTTTTAAAATGCTCCTCAAAACATTTGTTCAACCACAAAAAAAGAAAGGCTCTTTTGTGTGATTTTCATCTGTCCGTTTGTTCGGTACCAAAATGCTATCGATTATAGTTTAATCGATACCGAATTTAAAATTAATTATTTATTAATCAAAAATAAAATTGATCTTTAGTTTCTTTATTGTTTAAAATAAAATAATCTGAAATTAATATGACATTTTTATTTTACCTAAATTGTTTTTTTATAACTCATGGCAAAAAACGATAAAGTGGAAAACATATCTGAAAATTGCTTTAAAATTAGATGGTTTCACCTTATTTCGTTATTTTTTTAGTATAAAAATCACAGATTCTAATTGTAACTAAAAAATTAAAATTCAAACCAGCTAAATAAAAGTTTAATTATAGTTGTGAAACAAAAAAAACTCAATGTCTTTAAGTTATTTTTTTAATTACGTAAGATTGATTCTGAGGAAATCTTAAGAATAACACGATCCATTTTACTGTGAAAAAATAATTTAATTATGATTTTTTGATAGAGTATTTAGAAAAATTCGTTGTTAATATTTTAATGATTCTTAAGTCAAGATGTGAAACAACAAAAAGATTTATAAAGATAAAGATATTTTTCTAGTAATGAGTCCTATTTAGAATAAATTTTTCAATTTCGATTATCCTGCAAAAAATTGAAATATTCAAGAAGTTATCTTCTTTCCAATTAAGTTAGTAACCTGGCTTTGTTTTTAATAAAAAAAAAGCTTCATTCTTATATATTTGATTTTTCAGTTTATTTTTTTCTTTAGAAAATTCCTAGAGAGGATGTTTTTTAAATTTTGAATTCTTCTAAGATATGTGAGCTTTTGGGTTTCATTGTGATTAAAAGGTGGTCATCTGTCTTTAAATTTTGTCTAGAAAAAAATTGAAATTTAGGAGCAGCTGAATATCAAAATGGACAATAGAGAATGACGGACGATTCTTTGAGATTGTAAGGGCAAAACTATTCAGTATTTAAATTAGGATTTTTTTAAATAAATCTAGTATTGGTGTCCCCCCATTGACTAAAGATTTTTGCCTAAACTCAAATATTTACTTTTTAATTGAAATAGATAAAACTAGAGCAGGAAGAGATATTCAATTAGTCTAATTGAAAAATTTTATCTTTAATTTTTTAAGTCGCTTTTTGAATTTAAGCTAAAAAATAAATAATTTTTAATGAATTTTTTATTTCTTTATTTAAACATAAGAAAGAAAGAAATAATGAGTCTTAAAGTTAATTTTATGATAACTCAAGTAAATCTTGATTAAACATGTTTTGTTTTGGATATTAAAGACATATTTCTCCTTATAATTTGTCCACAGTTTAAAGGAATCCTTGAAAAAAAATTGGAAATTTTTTAATCTAAAATTAATTGTTATTCAAGCTTGATATTTTATTTTAAGTTTCTAATAAATTTAATATAAATTAATTTCGAATCATTTAAGGTGAAAAGTTAAAATTTTAACAGAGTTTTTTAAAAGTCACAAGTCTCAAGTCAAGTCCAATTCAAAGATTTTTTTTTTAAAAGTTTATTAATTATTTAAAATGGCTTCGAGTAATAAAACTCCTTTCGCCATTAAATTAAAATTTTATAAAAAGTGCCCAAATAAGAAGTGATAAGTTTTTTAATGTTTTTTTTTTTTTCAGTTTATATACATAAATATTAGAAATAATAGAATAGAAATGGGTATTTAATGAATTACAGTATTTTAGAAGTCCATTGGAGAAGTTCATTTGAGACTTGACAAAGAGGGGTTTTGGATTTTGAACTTCTTGAACTTTCAATGAAAACATCAATATATAGGTTGATAATCTGGAGGTTGGTTTGGGATATAGGTGATAGCGCGAAAAAGCTATAGTCTTAGATTGAGCCAACAAGTGCTGTGTGGACTACAGTTAGAGTTTTTTTGCTTAGCTTCCAAGATTTGTGGGACAAAATCTTAACAATGTTACCCTGTCGAGGCTGAAGATGATCGATGATTGTTTTTTAAATGATTGTATTTTTCAAGTATCAAGGTTAATGAACAGGCTAGAGTCCTATTTATCTAATAGGCTCCGTTTATTAAAATAAAAAGATAAATAATTAAAATTTGGGAACCTTTTTTTCAGTATATTATAAAAAAGAGAAATTTTATAGTTTTAATACTCAAAATAAAAATTATCAAAAATTTTTATTGATTTTAGTAATTTTTAGTAAATTATTAAAAAATTAAGTTATTGATTATTTTAGGAAAAAATCGTGAAACGATTCTTTAAAAATTCAAAAAGACTTTTTTTTAAAATCTTTACAAAAATTAGATAAACAATTTTATTTGAGAAAATACCTCATTCCAACAAAAAAAAAAATAAGGCGAAAAAAATTGTTTTAAAATAAAACTGATTCTAATGAAACAAAAACTTAGTCTTGTCCACTAGATATAACACCAAATATTAATTTTATTCTAATATTAGAATAATCCTATTAAATCATTAGGTAAACAGGATGAAAGCTATAATTCAAAATAGCTTCCTATAGACTTTAAAAAATGAAAATTCGCATTAATATTTGGCAATTCGAAAACGGAAAAAATAGAATTCTTTTACTCTTTTTCTAAAGGTGAAAAAAGCATGTTTTAGCTTAATTTTTCAAAGTTCAATTCATCCGGCTCATCGGCAAATCTCATAACAAATTTACAATTTTCATTAAATTAAAATCTAACAACTTATTTGGATAGCTAGAATTTAATGAGCAAAGCATGACTATTTGAAAAGTTATTATCAATTTATTTAAGAAAAAAGTCAACATCTTTAATTGTTGAGCAGAATTTTGACTTGATAAAAATTTTGGGGTAAAGCATTTGTTTCATTAAGCATTAAAAAAATTTAATTATATTTTTATGAACAAAAAGAAACTCTTAATAAAAATAGCCATAAAAAAGATTAGATAAATTTTGAAAATTAAAAGAGTAGCCTGTATTTATTTCTTTATTTTTTTAGTTGAGAGCGATTCCATCTGTAAATTCAAATCCATTTGTTTAACTCATAGTACTAAATTTTATAGGAGGACAAAATTTTTTGTCTTTAAACTAGAAATTTTACAAAAAAGCATTCAAATTTTAAAATCACAACCATGTTGGAAATGAAAAAAATTATTATTGGAATTGGATCAAATACAAAATTCATAAATATTTGAGTGACCAAATTTAAAGGTAGCTAAAATGAATTTTTATTTGTAAAAAGTTTTATTTTTGGATAAGCTTGAAAGCATGTATTTGAGCGGTTTTTTAGTTCACTATCAAAATTGATTGTGTAAATTTGTCCATGCCAAAAGCCAAAGCTCTTTTTTTTATTACAAAACTAAATTTATCAACAGTTGAAATTTGTCAAAACTTTGGGAACTTTTTAGAGGCGTTCCAAAGTTAATTATTTCTAGACTTTTAAGTATTTTTAATTAAATATTTACCTCAAGTGGCCAATTGACAAATTTTATCCAAAATGGTGCTTAATTTTATTTTTTTATTAGAATATTAATAAATCGATCAAATATTGTGATTTATGATTGCAAAACATGCAAAATTTAACTTTTTTGTTTAAATTAGTCTCCATTGTTGTAAATTGTTAAAAAAAAAATTTGGTATTGTAATTTTTAGAAAGTAAATAGCTCCAGTAAAACAATAACTCATAAAGTAAATTGACAAAACATCAACCAAGTGTAAAATATGATTAATTACAATTTAAAAACGAATTTAAAATAAATTTAGTACTGAAAGTTTTAAAATTTGTAAAAATTATTTATTTCAACAAAAAAAGAACGAATTGGGTCATTCAATTAATTGCTCAAATATTAAGGAATATTGTTTGTTAATGTCTCATTTAATTCATTATACGAAAATAAATATTATTATATTTAAATATTAGTTTGGTTTCAACAGGACAAATTTTGATCATTTTTTTCCTATTTTATTCCGATAATGACCGCGATATTTTAGAACAGTCCAAGAAGGAAGACAGGTCCTTCTAATGGTCCTTTTCACAGACAAAATAAACTTTAATGGTGATTTAAAATTTAAAAAAAATTAAAAAAAAATCATGTCATTTGCTTGATCATTTTTTGAATTTTATTTATTTTTTAAAAAATTTAGGAATAGCCTTTTTCCGGTCGCATCTGGAAAAATGATCATAAAGTGGTTCATTTTTAAAAATAAAATATTTCAAAAAAATTCAAATTAGTCATGTTTTTTTCTGCATTTTTTTTTTTGTTTTTCATTCAATGAGTATTTTGTAGTTAAATGATGGTGAAGCTTAAAATATTTATATTCAAAACGTTTGGTCAATAAGCTCTAATTAGAATCAAATTAAATTAGCAAAATAAATATTTGTATGGCAGCAAAGCGAATAGTAAAATTTTAAGTTTTAAAAAAATTTGTTTTAGAAAAAATTTTTAATTTTTATTCGAAAAAAAAGTTGCCTAAAAGGTTCTATTTTTTGCTCGTAGTTAAATGAGACCAATTTTGGGTATTTTCAATCTTTTTTCAACAGCATTTGAGTTGAGCCTGATTTTTAAATAAGTTTTTTTAGTAATAATTAAAAAGAGCAAAATTGGATTACTAAGCTAGAATTTGGAATAATACTCGAATGCATAACAAGTGTCCCCAGGTTTTTTTTTTTAAATTGGAAAAATTTTATAATTTAATTTTTGAATTCATTTAACTTCACTTAATGCGTCGCTCTATCGAGCCATAAATACTTGTCTTGAGTAGGTTTAGCGACAAGATTATGACAATTTGTTTTGTTATTCTGTTCAACAACATGTGTCCAAAGATTTTTCACCTTAGATAACGATAAAACGTTTTTTTTTTATTATTTTAAACTTTATGTATGCCACAAACAAACAAAAAAACACAGCATTATCTCAGGTGTAAAATTTTCATGTTTTTTATTTGTTTGATCAAACGCTCTTTTTTGATCTGGCGACATTTATTTTTGGATTTTTTCAATTGTAAAATTTCTTACGCAACCAATTTTTAGTTTTACTCTTCGAAGATAGAAATTGTCGCCATTTTTTTGTTTTTTATATTTGGAGACTATTTGGGTTTAATAGTCTAGATTATTGATTAAACAAAAATATGAAATATTAAAAAAAGTGTTTTTATTAAACTCCTGAATAAAATAAGATTTAAAAATTTAGCAGTTTTTATTTATTTTTTTTGTTATTAATTTTATTCGTTTATTTAATTTTGTAAAAAAAGATTAGGGCTTAAACGAAGGTTATCGCCATTCGGAAAAACGCTGGTTTTTCCCGAAATTATTATTATAATTATTAACCATGAAGATTTTAAAAATAATAATAATATTCTCAAATTTTTTTTTGTGACATTTTACATTTTTTTTTTAATATTTTTAAAAAATCAATATCACATAAATATGAGGGTTAAACCCTGGGTTTTCCGAAAATTATTTTTAAAAAAAATTAAATAAATTTTTTTTTCTTAGCTATGAAGATTTTAATAATAATAATATTTCCAAATTTTTTTTGTGAATTTTACATTTTTTTTTAATATTTTAAAAAAATCAATATCAATTAAATATGAGGGCTAAACCCTGGGTTTTCCGAAAATTATTAAAAAAAAAAATTTATTTAATTTCTTAGCCATGAAGATTTTTATAATTTTTTTTTGTTAATTTTACATTTTTTTTTTAATTTTTTAAAAAATCAACATCACACGAAAATTATTTTAATCAAACGAAAAGAAATTAAATAAATTTTTTCTTTCTTAGCCATGAAGATTTTAATAATAATAAAAAAAAAAAAGAGAAGAAAAAACAATAAAATGAATAATAATTAGTAAAATTAAAATAGAAAATAAAAATTAGCATTAAAATTATTGTTATTTTTTTTAGTTTTTTGGATAATACTTAAAATTAGTCATATACATATTCTTTTTTTTTTTATTTTTAAAAATTTTTTTACATCGCCTTCTAGGCGTTAACTGAAATAAATAAATAATATTCTCAAGTTTTTATTGTGACATTTTACATTTTTTTTAAATATTTTTAAAAAATCAATATCACATAAATACGAGGGTTAAACCCTGGGTTCTCCCAAAATTATTAAAAAAAAATTATTTAATTTTTTAGCCATGAAGACTTTAATAATTTTTTTTTTTAATTTTTTAAAAAATCAACATCACACGAAAATTATTTGAAAAAAAAATTTCTTCTAATTTTTTTATTAATTTTTTACTAAGTTGATTTTGTTGAACAGAGCCAAAACTAACATCTTAGAAGTCGATAAATGTAAAGATAGGTTAATCATATTAATATGGATAATCAGCTTTCTAGTTTAAAAGACGTCAAATGTTAATTATAAAATTTTGAGTGAACTTTAAGAGTTTTATTTTTTGCAAGTGACAATTTTAATATTGAATTTAGAGAATTTTTTAGAACCACTAATTCGACAAGTAATAAATAAGAAATTTAATATTTTTAGAAAATAGCAGGTCTTTATTTTTGTACAAGTGTATTTCCTTCGAGTCAAAAATGATCGAAAGTAAGAGCAATGTTTTAATTTGATAAATACTTAGCACATGAGTGAAATAAATAAAGCAAGTGTGTATTCAAGTGAACTATAAATTGTTTGGATCCGAATGTTAAGACCATTCGACAATCAATAATAACCAAATAACTGAGGGATATTTTTTTTGCGTTTGAAATAGCATAGTAAAAACATATCGGCTATCTCTTTGCATGTTATTTATCAACCAATCGCCAGATTAAAAATTTCAATCCATCCCCAATAGATACTCGACTTATCCATTCCGAATGGAACATTTTACACTCACAATTATTTCTATCAGTGTGTCTCGGTAAGAATTTTTTCGCTCCGAAAATTCTCCACTATTTTATTGATTTATAATCTGATGAAATTAGCAATTTTTAATCCTTAGCTACGAATATTAACAATTAAATATCAATAAAAAAATAATATTCTTTAAGATTACGTGATACAATAAAAATTCTGGTCCATATTTAAGTTTAAACGCATCGTTGAATCCTAATATAAAAGTGGCTTGAAAACACCTTTTTATTTTTAAGTTCAATTTATTTCACTGAATCGCAACATAATAATAGTAATAATAATAAGAGGAAAGCTACTACAAGCAACACTTGTGGAGATGTCTTGCAAAGGAAGACCTCTATGGTAGCTGCATTTCACGTTAGCAATAGGTGGCATGAAAAATTTAAAGTGCGAGAACCAACCTAAGACATCAATAACAAAAATAAAAAATTAGATTACACTAAACAAGCTACAGTGGTTCTTGTTAAAATGAAACGTACCGTTCCAAAAGGGTTCCAGTTCCGTTCCAAAGGGTACCGTACCGTTCCAAAGGGTACCGTACCGTTCCAAAGGGTACCGTACCGTTCCAAAGGGTACCGTACCGTTCCAAAGGGTACCGTACCGTTCCAAAAGGGTACCGTATCGTTCTTAAAGGGTACCGTACCATTCTTGAAGGGTTCCAGTTCCGTTCCAAAAGGGTTCCAGTTCCGTTCCAAAGGGTACCGTACCGTTCCAAAACGGTTAATAGAATTTTTGAACTGGAACCCTTTTGGAACGGAACGTTTCATTTTAACAAGAACCACTGTAGCCAAAATTGTCATAAAGTATTAATTTAGTTTAAATGCTTAAATTAACGCATAAACTGGATCAAGGATTTGGACCTTTCCACGAATCGTATTTGTTTTTGAATTGGTGACCTTTGAGTTTTTTTTAACTCAAAATGATTTAGGAAGATCCAAATAAAGCGTAGAGGAGTAGAAGAAATAAAAATATATTTGTAAAATAAATTCAATGGTTTTTATTTTTTTTAATTTAAATGGCTTTGAGAAATGAACTCATTCCGCCATTGGGTTTTTTCCAAAAAACTCAGAAGAACAAAATAAATAATTAATTTGTATTTATTTGTTTATCTGTACCGAGCTAATGCTCCTTCAGAATAAAATATATATGTATAAAAAAATTAAGATTAAAATAAAGTTAAATAAGATAAAAAAAAAAATCAAATAAAAATATTAGAAAAGGACAAATAAGTCCAAGTAATAAAAAGTAAATTAAATTAAAAACAGTTTGTTGAAGTTAAAAGACAAAAAAGTTTCTATGCAAGAAAGTTTAATTTGAATTAAGATTAATGGATTGAATAAATAGAGAAATTTTTTTTTTTAATTATACACAAATTATATAGAGGTGAAGTAAGAATAAAATTAGCTGTAAAACTCATTTATCTCTTGACACATCTCACATATTGGTATTAAGTTAATTGTACACGTTCTTGAGTTATCAACAAAGGCGCCTACACGGTCCTTCTAAAACTCTAAAATAAAAATAAAAACTTATTTTTGTGTTTCTTTATAAAAGGTTGTAAAGACAGGCTTCGATTTCAGATTAAAAAAAATAAATTCAAAAATCAAAAATAATTAAAGTTAAAAATAAGGTAGATAATACAAAAAAAATAAAATATAAAATTCAAATGAAATAAGACAAAAATAGGAGTTATAGAGCCAAAAAGCCAATTTTCCAATCAGTAGATTCTCATTTATTTATTATCAATTGAATTTACCTCCTTTTTAGGAGAAGTTAATTTTAAGGTTCCAAAAAAAAGGAAAAGCTTTTGAAAACTTTACTATACAATCAAATTTTTTTAAACTAAGTTATTTAATCAAATTCTATAAGAAATATTTTTTTTTCCTTATTCACTCCCTGTTGAGCATAGGGTCATTACTTTTGATTTCCACTCAAGTCGATACTCTCTTTAGTTTCTTTCTGCTTTGGTGATTTCTTTGTAACTTTTTTATAATTCTTGGACGGTCGGGTAGTTAACCCGACGCGATAAAAAATATTAGCCAGTGTATTTTAATTTTTAATTTTTTTTTACTTGTTTCCGGTTCACAATTTTATATATTTAATTTTCTATTTGTTCGGTTTATTAATTTTTTTGTTTTAAAAAATAGTCTATATCAGATTAGATCCCAATTTAGCTTATTTAAATTTAAAAAATTTTATTAACAAAAAATTAAATTAATTAAAAAAATAAAACGTAAAAAAATTAAACTGAATAATTTAATAATTTATATTTAATTTTTTTTAAATTATATTTTACGGACTTAATCCGAAGAGACCTCGAGATTTTTATTTATTTATTTTATTTATTTGTTTAATTTGAATCGAGCTAATGCTCCTTCAGAATAAAAATATAAAAAATATTTAAAAATAAAAATTTAATGTAAAAAATAGATAAAATAAAATAAAAAGAAATTTAAAAAGAGTATGTTGAAAAAGAAAGACACAAAAATTTTTTTTTAAATAGCATCGATTAAAATAGCAATTAAGTTTATCTGAAAAAAAAAATTGATTAAGTAGATAATTAGAAAAAAAGTGGCAATATTCTCGAATAGATGAAAGGCTTTGCATCCATTATTTATTTATTTATTTGTTTATCTGTACCGAGCTAAGGCTCCTTCAGAATAAAAATATTTAAAAAAATAAAAAAAAATAAATATAAATAAATATAAATAAAAATATTTAAAAAAAAGGATAAATAAGTCTAAGTAAAAAAAATAAAATTAAAAACAGTTTGTTGAAATTAAAAGACAAAAAAGTTTCTATGCAACAGAAAGTTTAATTTAAATCATATTTATTAACAACACATCTCCAATTTATTTGATTGCCGGATTCATATGAGAATCTATAGAAAAAGTCGCGGCTTATTTCTTTTAGATAGTGTAATTTGGCATTTATTAATTGTTAAGCCATTGAAACTATTAATCAAAGAGTCAAATTCACTTGTTGCCATTTTTTTTTGCTAAAATGATCTTGCTATTTTTTGATTTGCTATTTTAAATGTGCTAATTTGATGTTGCTATTTTATTGTCTGCGATTTTAATACAAGTCTCCATCACTGACGCTCTGCTCATCTAGACTCCTAGTTCGAATTGAGTTGGTCGAAAGCGGGAAAAAAAAAATTAAAATTACATAAAAAGTAAAGAAAAATGAATTTTAATTATCGTAATTAAAAGAAAAAATATTTCTAATTAGTATTTTTTGTCTTTTTTTTTCAACATACCGTTTTTAAATTCCTTTTTATTTTTATATATTTTTATTCTGAAGGAGAATTAGCTCGATACAGATTAAACAAATAAATAAAAAATACAGAGCCTAGATAAACATTTCTTGAATCTACTGTTCGTTTGTCAACTCATTAATTGATCTAATTGCTGTGCGTTGGACACTACACTTATTTTTGTCTTATTTCATTTAAATTTTTTTTAATCGAAGGAGCTCTATCTGGTCACAGATAAACAAATAACTGAAAAGAATGATGATTTATTTAAAATAAAAAAATCAGCATAAATTCCAATCTAATGCAGAAAAAAATGTTCCAAAGTTGTTGTGTGCTCAGGACTGTTTCATGATGATACAAGTCTAGACTTGAAAAATAGAGGAATTCTTCATATCAATTTATAGATCGAATCATAGATCAATTAATCAAAACGAGACAGTAGGAGTAATTAGATAAAATGATAAAGAGAATTGTTAGCGAATGGAGCCGCGTTCGGACTGGTGAGTGTGTAGAAACGATCTCTAGATTCCTATCAACTAATTACACTCAATCAGACCACAATGATTAAAATGTGAATAACTTTGGTCGAATAAGTTTATCGTATTAGGTTCACATCATATTATTGCTATTATTTGCTTATTGCTATTTACATATTTTTATTTACCTTGAAGTTGTAAAAGTTTTGGATGGTGTAATAAAACAAGCCGACAACAGTATCATCGCATCGACTTATATTATAGTATAAATATTTGAATTTATTCTCAAGTTTGTCTGCACGCACAAAAAAGATCCGGTCTAATTTGATAGAAAAAAAACTAAAAACTAGGCATCAAATAGTTCAAATTTGATTATTCAATTCTAGTTAGCATACAATTGAAAACTTACTCTCGGTTTCTTTATAATTGATTCTAAGCGACTCTTCTTGCCTTTAATTATTTAATTTGTTACCGTTTAACTAACAACAAAAATTGACATTATTTAAATCAGATGTGCATTTGAAATTCCAATTGAATTAAGTGTCAATTTATTACTTTTTTTTTTTTTTTTTTTTTTTTTCTAGCACTCACCTTCAAAATTGGCATCTCTCACCTTCCATATAAAAACCAATAAATAATTTGCTTGTCTAATAAAACTTTTTTTAAAAATAAAATAGATTAAATATGTTGTCAATAGTGTTGATAGCTCTGGGTGTTGTTGCCACAAGGATGGTAGAGGCCAACTGGTGGAATTTGGGACTAAAGAGCAGCTTGTTCTCGTCCAGCACAGTCGCTCAAGTGCACAACTTGGCCGACTTTTGCCAGAACCTTGACGGTCTAACTCCAGGCCAGGCCAAACTGTGCGAGTTGTATTCGGATCACGTGACCGCCATTGCTAAGGGCGCGCGCATCGGCATCATGGAATGTCAGTGGCAATTCAGATTCAATCAATGGAACTGCTCGACCGTCTCCAACTCGAGTGTTTACGGACCCATTATCGAGGATGTGCCGAGCAGGGAGTCGGCTTTTGTGCACGCTGTTTCAGCGGCAGGCGTTTTGCAGGCCATTGCCAGATCGTGTCGAAACGGCGACATCAGCACTTGTGGCTGCAGCGCCAGCAAGCGACCAGCTAATCTAAACAAAGACTGGGTGTGGGGAGGCTGTGGAGACAATGTGGAGTATGGCTACAAGTTTACCAAGCACTTTGTCGACATGACAGAAAAGTCCATCACTGACGACAAGAGGTCTCTTCAAGTGAACCGCTTGCGCTTCAGGAACCGTTTCAGAAAATCACAAGGCAATGAGCTGCAGACAAGCTTTGAGGTGAGGCGAGCCAAAGCCACCAAGCTCATGAATTTGCACAACAATGAAGCAGGACGAAGGGCAGTGTACAGAATGGTGAAAATCGAATGCAAATGCCACGGCGTGTCCGGCTCGTGCAGCATGAAAACATGCTGGCTAAAATTACCCTCATTCAGAGAAGTCGGTGATTATTTGAAGGAAAAGTACGACAGTGCTATTGAGGTCAGATATGAGCTTAGACAAAATCAATTGAGACCCAGGTATAGAAGATTCAGCAAGCCGACCAAAGAAGATTTGGTTTATATTCAAGACAGTCCTAATTATTGTAATTACAATGAAAAAATTGGAATATTAGGAACTAGTGGTAGAGAGTGTAACAAGAATTCAAATGGTCCCGATGGATGCAGGATCATGTGCTGTGGTCGTGGATATTACATACAAAAAACTATTAAAGAGGAAAAGTGCAAATGTAAATTTCAATGGTGCTGTTCCGTTAAATGTGAAACTTGTATAACTGAGGTTGAAACTTACACTTGTAAATAAGTAGCTTTAAGTTTTTTAATATTTACCGGAACAGCTAATTTATTTAAATTATTGCATTTTTTCTTAAATACTTTTTTTTGCTGGTCTTTGGAATGTATATTCATCCAGGCATTGAATTTAGGCTTTTTTTTTTGTTCTCTTTTCTAAACGTTACTTTTCTCTATTTATGTGTGTGTATAAATAATAAATATTTTTGTTTTGTTTTAAAATGATTTTTTTTATTTGCACTGACTTTAAAAAAATTTTTTCGCTATTGAAAATAAATAAATAATTTAATAAAACCTAATGTATATGTCATGCGCATTAAGTAAAGCTATTTATTTAAGCTAAATGAAATCATTTTAAGCTAAATTATATACAAACTTTTTATTTATCGTAAATTAAAAAATATTGATCAATAAAATTAACAATTTTACATAAAAATATAAAAAAAAACAATTTAACATAAATTGATTTTACATTAAGTCAAATTTAGTCAAATATTTAATAAAAATTTTTGAAATCATTTTAAGCTAAATTATATACAAACTTTTTATTTATCGTAAATTAAAAAATATTGATCAATAAAATTAACAATTTTACATAAAAATATAAAAAAAAACAATTTAACTAATATTTAGTCAAATATTTAATAAAAATTTTTTTAATAAAAATCATAAATTATTTATTATAAATTATTTTCGTTTACAACTTGAATTTTGCTGTCCCCTATGACACTTAGAATTGCATAAAACATTATTTTTTTTACAAGAACAATTTCTTTCGCATTTACCTAAACAGTTACATTTTAAAAACCCTTGTCCTCGACTAATCGAATGTAGCCTATTAATTTCTCTTAATGATAATTCCTTACTTAAATCTAAAACATAATCTAAAACATGACATATATATTCGGTATATTTAACACTCAAAGCCCAAAAGGTGCTTCTTTTGCTTATTACTCTATTAAGGTTGGTCGACCGGTTAGAAACCTAACTGGTTTATGCATCCTAACCGGTCGACCAACCCTATACTCAATAAATTTAATCATTTAGCGAATTTTTTAACATAAAAATCAAAAAAATATTATATATTAATGTTGACGTGCGGTTAATGGCTTGTTGGTGCTCAGAATAAAAGAGTGGAAAGTGCTGTTTGAACAATTTATTAATCTGTCTTTCCGGCAAATTTTAGTTTTCATTACACGCACATTCATCTAAAAGTCTTGGTCTATTTATACGAAGAGTATTTCTTATCAGTTATAAATTAGGCCTAGCAACAATTTGTATTTTATTCTATTTTATTTTATTAATGCAATAACAACTACTAGCAACAATTAAGTTACTACTACTTAAACTAAGGACTTTTAATTATTCTTTTCTCCAGAGATACTGAGTAGCAAACCAGCTTCTCACTACTGTGATACGCCGCTAACAGTAAGATGCGGCAATTATTTAATGTGTGAATGGGGTGAATTTTTTTTGATTGAATTTTAAGGCAAAATAAAAATAAAAATTTTTTCTAAAAAGCAGCATTTTGGGTAGAAAAAATATCGAAGATTCCCATAATACCATTCCTTTTTTTCATAGGACCTCATCAATGTGGTCAAAATTTATGTTTTTGTAAAAGGCCCGAAAAATTACCAAATTACCTATTTGCCTAAATGGGTTAATGCACTAAATTAAATTTTCACAAGAAACCAAGATACCCAATAGCTCAGAAAAGCATGATATTTAATGCCCTCTGCCTAAGCTATCAATACAAAACAAAAATTAAATTTAAGTATTTTTTATTATGTCCATTCTGAGTTAACCCTAACCTCATCGACCCCTTTTGCTAAGGGGGTGAGTCGGAAAATTCAGTCTAATTCGGTTAATGAATTCGGAGTTTTCAAAAAAAAACTGAGTCGATAGACAACAAAAAAAAATTAAATTTTTATTTGTTTTTTGCGTAATTGACCTATCTGTTTTTAAAGAGTTTGCAGCCTTATTCCACGCTTCTTATATCAAGAGAGGATTGAATCAAGTGATTCGAATACTAAATCGGATAATGTTCTATCAATTTGTAACTTTTCAAATTTATAATTTAATTCAAACTGAAAGAAAATAATTTTTAAATGGTTGAAGATAAGCAAAAAGATTTTACAAAACAATTGAGACTTGAAATTAAAGAAAATTTCCCTGATAATCAGCATGAGGCTTTTACGAAAAAAAGATCACTCGAAATTCCTCCCAATTAAGAATAAAATATTTTCAATTAAATTATAAATTTGAAAAGTTACAAATTACAAATGAAAATTGAATTTTTTTTTTAATTTTAAAGAGTGAAATAAAAAAATTAAAGAAAATTTTACTGTCTTTAGCATTTTTTTACTTTATTTTACGATTTTTTACTTAAAAAATAAAACTTTATGTAATTTTACGATAAATATGGTAATTTTTTTCTTTCATGGGTTAATAAGTGAAAATTACCAAATTTTTACATAAAATTTCGTAACTTAACGTTAAATTACGTAATTTTACCACAGAATCACGTGTCAAATCACCACTGTATATATTTACCATATGTTTGAGAATATTTTAACAATAAGCGATTTTAGGTTATTAAAATTAAAACGAATTAAAATGATTTTAACTTTTTATTCTCTAATTAATTGTTCGACCAATCACCGCCTTTTTTAATTACTATTTCAATTGAATTGAAATTAATGAACGATCTGTTGAGGAATGAAAAACACGATAAATTAATTCGAAAGATAAATTTTTTTTCAAAAATTAAAAAACAGCTTGAAAATCATTTTAATTTATTTTTATTTTAATAACCTAAAATCGTATATTGTTAAAATATTCTCAAACATTCGGTATATATATATATTATATTTAAAACTTGGAATTACATTTATTTACTGATATTTACTATATTTAAGTTAAAATTTCGTAAAAAAACGTAAAAAAGAGTAAAAATAATAAAAATTTGCAAAATTTTTTTCATCTTTTGATTTGAAAAAAACAATTAATATCTAAAATTTGATTTTTTCAGCGAGATTTTGAGGTTTTTTTGGCCGTAAGCTTTTTTATTGTCACTTAACACCCTAAGTTTATGCAATCTTACGTAAAATCTCGTAATTAAACGCATCCTCCTGTTTTCGTAAAAGCACTGTAATATTAATTAATTTTTTCATTTTCATGCAAAAAATAAAGTAGACGTTAAGCCCAAAAAAAATATTGACTTTTATTTTGTGTAATATATCAAAGAATGGCTAATTATGCTTTAATTCCAAACTCTACTTTATTCCCATAATAAATGATAACTTTTTGAACCATGTCTTGATGAAAAACTCTTGCATTTCTTAGTAATGCGAATGATACCTAACCAGAAGTCTCTGATGATAATTATAATGATTATGAAGAAAATGATGACTTTGATAATGATTTTTGAAGAAGAAATGGAAACATCAAATCAACTTAATACTCAATATGACTCAGATGAAGACTCAGATAATGAATATTCTGAATAAGAAGAAACTAACATTGAAATAACTTCATTCTTCAAAAATGGAACGATATGGGTTAGATTACAGATTACAGAGAAGAGCCAAGTCTTAGGAAAAAGATAAATTTTAATGAGAAAGTTAGACCAACAAGCTGTGCTACACGTAAATAAATGAGACCTAACTGTCAGCATTTTTCATGATTTTTGACTTGTCTATTATAAATTTACATTGAATTGTACCAATTGTTACCAGAAAGCTGTAGATTCTAAATCTCCAGTTACAAAAGAAGATATACAGTATGCTTCAAAAGTTTAGAAATTAATTATTTTATTTATCTAAATTTTTTTTATATTTTGAATTTTACAAATATTAGAGTGCAAATTTTAATTAAAATTTTTTTTTCTCTTCAATTTGATATTTCACACTCGAAATAAAAATATAAATATCTTTTAAAAATTCATAATCAAAAAACTTCCTCTAAAAATAAAAAAATAAAAATCGGTACAAAAGTTTAGAAATTCTGGTAATCTAAAAGTTTTAACAATCATTACTACCTTTTTCCACACTTTTATGATTAATTCTTAAATATCTTCTAATTTTGAGTAAATTTTGCTCTTAAACTGCTTAATTTAAAAACTCTCCAACTCCTCATTTGGTCTCTAAATAACATTACCAAAAAATCTTTAATTTGGCAAAAAATGTATCTCCAAAATGTGTCTCTTCAACTAAAAAACGATATTAAGAGACTGGTTCTATCTCTGATCGAAGCCGTTCTGGTAGACCTCGAAAGCTAACTTTTAGGGATGAAAATTACATTAGAGAGATTAGAAAAGATCCTACATCTAGCTATCAAAAACTCTCCACTGATTTTAATTCTAAGACTCAAGGGGTTAGGATAAGTAAGCATACTATAATGAGATATCTCCAAAAAAAGGTTTAGAGTCTCATACAGCGGTCAGAAAACCTCTTCTTAACATAAAAGATAGACAAAAAAGATATAAGTGGTGTAAACAGATACTTAATTGGACAGTTAGTGATAAGTCCAGAATTATCTTCAGTGACGAGTCCAATTTTGAGGTCTTTAATCGTAAATCAAGAGTAATAGTAAAAAGGTTTAAAAATGAAAAGTTTCACCTGAAGTTCTGTATACCAAGGTTACAAAATGGTGGAGGGTCAGCCGGTATCTGGGGATGCATTTCCTACAAAGGCACTGGTATATGCAACTTTTATACAAGACGAATTAATCAATTTGTCTGCATTAACACCTTGGAGAAAAATCTTTTACCATCTGTTGAACTCCTATTTGATCCAAATGACCCTTGGGTTTTTCAACAAGATGGGGCTTCAGCACATACTGGTTCAAGCAACAGAACATTGAGGTTCTACCGTTCTAGCATTTTTTTTCTTGAATTTATATCAAATTTTTTTTATGTATAATTTCAAATTTTATCTTAAAAATAGGCAAAATTTTTTTTAAAATCAAAACAAAATTAGAAAACGACATTTATTGTTACATTCAGTATATTTTCTTACATATTTTGAGTAATTTTGGTAATTAATGCAATCTAAAAAGCATATTTCTTTAAAGGGGTTTCTTAGACCCCTTTAGTACTTAACATGTAAAAAAAGTTTTTTCGATATTGAATCAAATTCTTTAGCTTTTAAAGTTGAAAATTTGAACTGTTTTTAATTTTTGTGTTTGAATTACAAAATGTATCCAATGTTGAAATAAAATTGAAAAAGTGCGATTTTTCAAATATTTTTTTCAGTTTCAAAAAAAAATAATTTTAAGTTTATATTGCAAGCATTTTCGTATAAAGAAATGTCTTTTGAAATTAAAACGTGAGTTTGATTAATGTCCTGGCTTGAGGATTAATTTGAGAAAAATAATTAAATTTTATATACATTTTAATGTATTTCTTCCATATTTTAATTTTTAAATTTAGTCTGCAATTAACTAAAAAAAACAATAAAAAAAAACATATACACAATCTTGGAAAATTTTGAAAATTAATAAAATTTTACAGTGTGACTAAAATTTTGTATTTTCTTATTTTTTGCCTCATTATTTTCTATTTTTTACTGTAAAAAGATGAATTTTTTAAAATTACTTAATTTTTTTTTAGATAAAAGCTTAAAAATAATAAAATCTACAAAATTCAAAGAAAAGCGCTGAAGAGAGCAAAGTAAAATTTTTTATCAAATTTCAAAAATTAATTAAATTAAATTTTTTTTTTAATTTTTTTCATAAAAAAAATTTACAAAGCAGAATAATTTTATTATGTAAATTTTAAACGTAATAAATATTAATTATATAAAAAAATAAATAATCAATTAAATTCAAATGAAGTGTTTATCGGTCTTTTATTGACAAGGCTATTAAAGCCTTTTGATAAATCTTAAAATTTAAACTTGAAAATAAAAATTTATAATTGTATTCATGTTTTGCCAAATATAGGTTCCAACCAAACATTGCTTCCCAAAAATAAAATCAAAATTGCCAGTATCTTTACTATTAAACCAGTTAACAACTAGAATCAAAAAAAAAATTAAATTTTAATCTAAATCAGAAAATTTAAGCTACCATATCCTTTAGACGTATTTTGCTTTCAGCAAGAATTAGAGCATTTGACGGAGTTGATGCAGGTAACATATATGAAAAATTAACTGCTATACTTTGAGAGACTAATAGATAAAAATGGCTAATTTGTGAAGCTTTAGATATTGAATCTAAAATTGGGAGCATTATTGAAGCCATCGCAACATTACTTATAAACTCGGTTCCAATCGAACTAAATAATGTTACGACCAAAAATAGCAGTAATTTGTTTGACGGTAAGACTGATTTAAGAACATCCCCAAACCACTTGGATAAACCAGATTCCTTTAACAAAATAATTGACGATTGACTCCAATTTTTAATTAATTATTTAAAAACCTCGCATCCTTTGGCCATTGCCAATGATCCACCCAGTAAAAGAATTAACCTCCATGGAAATAGTCTTTCTATTTCTTTCCAAGCTAATAAAGGTTCGTAAGGCACATCTTTTAAGGGTCTATTTCTTGGCCAAGCACACATAACAATCAAAATACAAATAGCAGAAGATGAATCTGTCACAAAACTTTAAAATTTATTTAAATTTTAGAAGTATTTTTATTAATTTATTTTTTATTAATTTAAATTAAAATAAAAAGGCACACTTTTTTTCAAAAATAATCTCCCATCCGGGAACAAAATAAAGGTCTCTTGTTATCCACAACAAAACAGCCACAATAAACCAAAAAGAAACACTTATTTGGCCCCATGTATATGAACCAAGACTATCATATTTATCTTTTATTGATTTTTGCACAAATTGTGAATTTGAATTTTTAAAAAATTGTTTCGAAAACGTTCTTAAAAATTTTAATTAAAGTTAAATTTTATTAATAAAAAAAATTACCCTTTTGGAAACCAAAGGGAACACAATGTAAGCCAGCATGATATCAAAAGAATTATGCATATGGGCAATGAGTATAGCATAAATGTAAAAAAGTTAAAATTGCTATTTTCATAGTGTTGATCGAAATAACTTTTTAAAACAATGTTTGAATTAGCTCCGATTAGAGTTCCAAAACCTCCTATTACTGATGAAAAAGCAACTGAAAAACCAAATGCTTTTGACAAATTTTTTGCTTCATTTGTCTCAAAATCATAATTCGTTTCCTCATCATCTTCAATTTTTTCTTGACTAAACAAACAAAATTTTTAAAAAATTTGGCAAAATCCAAATAATTTTACATTTTTAGATTTTCCAGAGTTGTTTAAAAGTCACAAGTCTTAAGTCAAGTCCTAGTCCGGACTTAAATACTTTATAAAAAAAATTATAGTCCGGACTTGACTTAAGACTTATGACTTTTAAACAACTTTGATCTTTTCATATTTTTTTATTTTCTAATATTTTTTGTGCAATATTACGGAA
This sequence comes from Brachionus paranguensis, assembly GCA_016802215.1. Classification (NCBI taxonomy): domain Eukaryota; kingdom Metazoa; phylum Rotifera; class Eurotatoria; order Ploima; family Brachionidae; genus Brachionus; species Brachionus paranguensis. The sequence goes on from JAESIX010000004.1 coordinate 7,291,465, forward strand.
AATTTTTATTTTGGATTTTTATGAGTAAGTTTTTTGAAAATTTTCTGAAATATTGCGCAAAAATATTAGAAAATATAAAAATATGAAAATATCAGAGTTGTTTTAAAGTCACGTCAAAATGTAAATTATTTAAATTTTGTCAAAAAAAATTTATTTACTTATTTAAATTTGATACCATTTCAATGCTACAAATTGAAGTATTATTTTTCCTTATTTTTCCATGATATCTTGAATCAAGTTTTACTATTTCTTTTACAATAGACATAGATATGGGTAGTATCATTGAAGTAGTAGTTGTATTGGATACCCAGAGTGAAAAAAATGCTGTAGACGACATTATTCCGAGTAATAGCCATTTAGGATCTGATCCGATTACCATACATATTTTTAGTGCTATTTTTTCGTGTAACTTTGTTATTTTCACTGAAAGACTAATAGCTAGACTGGCAAATATAAACATAACATTATTCTTAAAAGAAAAATTTAAAAAAAATGATAATATATCTGTGTATTTAAATATATCTTTATTTTAACTTTTTTATTTTATTTTGATTTTTTATTTATATTTTTATTCTGAAAGAAATTTAGCCCGATGCAAATATTTATTTTGAAAATTTTAATCTTTTAATCATTTATGAACTTTATCAGAATTTTATTTTATTTACTCCTACTACTTCTGCTTTTAGTAGAATTTAATTTTAGACAATTTTTAACGAGAAAATATGAAAAATAAAATCTTTTTTCACAAATTTACAATAAAACTTTGAAAATAATACAAAAATTTAAAAATCGTGGATGAGTGTTAAATGCTTATTTAAAAATGTTCTGATCAAATTTGAAAAATGGAAATTGATCAAAAATTTTACTTTGCCTTTGCTTGGTCATCAATTAATATTTTAAATACTTATTTTTTATTTAATAAAAGTAACAACATCAATTTAAAAAAAATGTTAGTTAATTAAATTTAGAAAAACGCTGTCACTCAGCAAACTTCAAGTCAAAACAGCTTTGAAGAAAATTCAGAATGAACAAGAAGACAAATAAATAAATTTTAAGCACAATATCTCTTATTAAAGCAAGACTAGTAATTACACATTGAAATTTTTCTTATCTTCCTAACAAGATCAACCTCTTGGGAATTTTTTTTGGCTCAATCTTCCCGGTTATTGTATTGTTAAATGAAATAAAAAATGATTCAATAGAATCAAACATTTTTTTAGATTCTAATAATTATAAATCACGTAATAAGCATGGTGAAGGAGTATCAATTTTAGTAAAGGAAGAATTTTCTAATGAATTACTTTTTATCAAAATAAATCCGTGCAAAGATCAATTATATATTTTCAGTTTATATAATCCACCTAATAAGCTTCTTTATTTTAGCATATATTTGAATAGATAAATAGAAATTGTAAAATTATGTTCTATGGGGTGACTTAAACACCAAAACAAGACAAATTGGTTGCAAAGGAGAAAACGAAAATGGAATCATTTTAGAAAGCATCATTACTGAGCTTAATTTCACAATAATTAATAAGATGTGTCCAACCTTTAACATATTCAATAGGGAATATTTTGAAATTCTTGATTTATTCTTAGTTTCATCTTCATAAATTGATTAAATCACTGAATTTATGGTTCTAAATAGTCAAGATAAGACCAGTGATCATTTTTTAATTGCCTCGGAGGCAAATATATCTTTTGACTTCTCAATTATCCCTAAAAAAAAACCAAAGAAGCTAAACTATAAAAAAGCAAATTGGATTTTATTCCGTGAGTTTCTAAAAGGCCAAATTCAAAACTCAGTATCAAATTCAGCATCAATTGACGATCTCAATCAAGATTTTACCAAAAATTAAAACCCATAAAAGCATTCCATATCAAACACATAAAATGTTCATAACATGTCTCCCACCAAACATTGTCAGTAAAATTAAGAAGCACAGGAAAATAAGAAGAAAAAACTATTTCAAAATACTTAACAAAGATTCAACCAAATGACTTCAGAGTTAAGAATCAGGTTAAAAAATTTGTGGATAGATAAACTGGTCTGATTTTATTTAAAAAATTGGGCAAAATCCGCTTTCAAGTAGCTCATTTTTGAAAAAAACTAATAAGTTTCGATCAAAAAAAAGAATCTGTATTAATACCTACTTTAGTCTCCAATAATATGTAACTTACAACTGATGAAGAAAAAGCTCTCTTTTTTGTTGAATTATTAAAAAAAATTTTAGTCCCAATAATGATCTAATAAATCCTCAAAAAGATATAGAAATAATTGATAAAAATCTTGAATTTTTAAATTGAAAAATATCAATGCAAATTTGACTGGCTTGTTGGCATTTTTACTATTTCTTCTTTCTTTCCTGAACTGTTCAATACTTAAACATTTTAAACCTGTAATAACTTACAATTTGTCAATTTTAATTGTCTTTTATATTATATCTTAACTTATTTTACTTTTTCTTTACATTTTTATTTTATTTTATCTTGATTTTTTTTTTTTATTATTTTTAATTTATCTGAAGGAGCAATAGCTCGGCACAGATAAAACAAATAAATAAATAATTTTGTAAAAGCTTTTTTAGGAACTTCTATAAATATATTTGCACGATACCCAATGCCTTTGATGTGCTTGAACAAGAAAAGCTTAAAACAGGATGGACAAGAACATGTACTCAGTAGCCAGCTGTCGTCATCTAGACGAATAATCCAATTCTTGGAGATTTTCTACGAAATGTTGAAATTTGTTTCACTTCCATTCTTCTCCTGCCTTATTTATTTATATGTAAATCTTCACTAGAAAATGAGGTGAAATTTTTTTTGTCACTAATTTCAATTCAATTTATCTATTGTAAATTTTGCTATATTTTTTATTCTTTTTAATTTTATAAGATTTTACTTTAAATTTTACTTTATTTATTTTTGAATTTTCTTTTTTTTTAAATCTGAAGAAGGCCTAGCTCTTTATATTTACAAATTAGATCGAATTAAACCCTACTTCTGAAATAATTAATTACAACTAAATCTTTAAGTCAAGTCACGATTTCTACCAAAAAAAATCAAGCCATAAAGATAATAATTTAAACAACTTACACTAAAATAAATCATTGACACATCTTTACTTTTCATGATTCCAAAAACAGGATAAAGTACTAATGGAATAAGACTTGTAATACCAATTGGAAAACATTCACAAATCCAATAAAGAACCATAATTGCAATCACATAACCACATTTACCAATTTTATCACCCAAAATTGCTAATGGAACTAGAATTAGTGGAAATGAGACAATTTGTATCAATTTCTTATAATTAATGCAATATTTTAGAAATCTTTTTAAAAACTCAGACATTTTTTAATAATTTGATTTTAAGAAATTTAAATTTTTTTATATTTATATTTAACCATTGTGTTTAAATGTATTATTATTATTTTTAATTTATCATTTAAATGTCATGTTTTTAGCAAGAAGTTTTACAATAAATCTTAGATAACTCTCTGACGTAAGCTCATTCACACATTCAAAAGATGCTTAATTTCTCTAGAATATTTTTTGTTAATTTTGAGATTAAATTTAGTTTTGGTTTGAAAAAAATGAAATATTAAATTTTTTTAAAATTAAATACAAAGATTATCAATTATCATAAACTTTTTACTAAAAATAGGCAAAACTTAAAATCAAAAAAAATTTCAATAATATAGACCAAAAGCACAAAAGAATCAACCAATCTATTAAGAAAAATATGGCACAGAATTTATTTAATCATTGAAAACAAATAATCTCTTTAAAAATTTAATATTAAATTCTTATATTTTTTCTAAATAATTTTGAGACTGGTGGGCAGGTTGGACTGATGAAATTTCCGGTATCTGTCAGAATATTTTGAATCGATCAAAAATCACAAAGTATTTAACAATTGAAAGTCTAAGTATTTATATTTTTTTGGTAGAAAAAAAATTTTGTCCTTTTTTAAATCTTTCTAGATAAAGAAAGATTAAATATTTAACTAGATTTAATATTTTATTATATAAATTTTATTATTTAAAATAAAATTCTATGATGTACGAGAAAAGGTTTTAGATGCTTTTATTATTATTATTATTATTTTTATTTCAATGAGCGCCTTTTGGTGATGTTAAAAAAATAAAATAAAATAAAAAAAGGTTAGCAGAAAGTAAAAGATAAATTTATGAATCCATTCTAATGAATTTTGTAAAAATGTTATTTTTTTAATTTAGTAAAATATTGTTCAATTTTTTTTCTTCTTATCTTTGAAACCTTATTTTAAAATTTTAAAATTTTCTTTATTTTAGAATAACAATTCGCAATCAATTTAGATGCTTTTTGAAACAAATGTAAAAAAGGAAAATCAACCAGCCTTATGTTATCTTTAAAAGACAAACTATCTCTTAAATAAATAAAAAACAATTGAAAAAATTCATTTATTAATATAAATTTTAAATCTTCTTTTTTAGTTTTAAATATTTTTGTAAATTTGGATTTTATGTAAAAACTTAAACTTTGATTTGTGTGAGTCCTTGATTAGGAAAACCTCGCGAATTTCTTTAAAGTGTAGAAATGAATTTAGTGAAAATTTAGCCTTAACAAATTATTTTTTTAAGCATGTACTTCTTAAATTCAAGAATATCTTATTTTCTATAAAAAGAATTTTAAATATTTTTATTTCATTTTTTTTAATCGCCGAGTCTGGTGTAATTTTGAAATAAATAAAAATAATTAATCGAAACTCAACTCCATAAGTCTATTAGTCGATTTTAAATTAGATAATATAATAAAGATAATTTTAAATTAGTCGACTAATATTTTTTTATTTTGCCATCGACTTGTTTATTTTTTGAATTTTGATTTTTAAAATTATAAATATAAATTTATCTTCGTTTTCAGATTTTTAAAAGATTATTTAATTTCTAAATATTGTTAGTGTAGATTAAATTTATCATCATGGATTAAAGTAAGATAAATCATTTTTTTATTAATGTATGTATGAATCTTCAAATAAAAATTCCTTTTCAAATAAAATTTAAGTTGATAAGCAAATTAAATCAGAATATTTAAAAAGTTGAAAAGTATTTTCAGTTAAATTTCAGGAATTGCGAATAAAAATGTTTATTGATCAAAATAATATTGTAATTTTAAAATTAATAAAAATTTAAAAAAATTGTTACCAAAATTCAATAGTTGTGAAATTACTACAATGGTAAAATATAGTAATTTTCTTTAAGAAAATTTCACTTAAATCTGCTTTTAAATAAATCTGAATTTTTTTTTAACGATTTTGTTTATCTAATGTCAAATCGTTAAATAAGAAAAAAATTTCAATATTAAAATTAAGATTCTATTGTCCTGTTTAAATAAAAAACTTAAGTCAATTTAATATTTAAGAAATCAATGTCTTCTCTCTAAATAAAGAAATTATTGCATTAAAAATAATAAAACTAACTCTAATAAAATCAATGATAAATTTTTTTGATTGATTTCCTTTGATTAAATTAAAAATTTTTGATTAATTAAAAACTTTAAATAAACGTCGATTATTTACATAATAAAAATTAAAACTTCCAGAAAATAACCATTCTTTTTCCATTTGAAATAAAAATGAATAAAGATGTAATATATATTATCAGTAATTTTTGGAATCGAGAATAAAGAAAACTCTTATCACATTATTATATATAAAAAAATTTTCGTTAATGGTCGAGAACTGACAATAAAGACTCTTCTTCAAGATAAAGGTATATTGGTAGTGAAATCAACTGCTTTGCCAGCATTCGTATCAAACAGAAATAAGTGGTGAATAAAAATTGAAAGCATGACTCATTGGTAACTGGAATTAGATTACTATGTCATCAGTTTTTTTTGACATTAATTTCTTATTTTAAAAATTAGCAATAAGTAAATTTAGCATTATTTTTCTTAGTTTGACAATAAAATATTTTTGCATTATTTTCTTTGACATTTGATTAATTTGACATTAATTTAAACAAAACCATTTTCACAATTTAAATGTAAAATTGAATTTAATCAGATAGTAGTGAATAATCTTGATAATGTAATACTTAGTTAAAATGTCATGTGATATTTAATGACAATACACATTTTTGTTATTTTATCAAAAAAATATTTTTTTTTATACTTTGATTTAGTTTATCTAATATTACATGAAAAATTTAAGACAAGCAAATAATTGTTGCCTAATCATTGTTTAAGTGCAAAATTTGTGATAGAATTAGAGTTTCTAAATGATATGATTTATATTAGTTCTTTTTTATTTAATATTTAATTATTTAAAGTTATTTAAAAAAATAAATTAAAATATCTAGCTTAACTTTTTCCATAATTAATTATATTGAAAAAAAAGTGAAAACTAAAAAATTCAATGGACAATGCGTCAATAATATTTTACATAAAATTAAGGATAGAGAATGTGAATTTTGGAATCAAAAACAAATTAAATCTGATTTAAGCTTTTTGGTAAGAGACTAAAATTGGTTGTGTTGATTGTTTCAGCTGATAAATTTGATTTATTTACTTTATCGAGCTTCTAAAAATTCTAAAAAATTAATAAGATTAAAAAATTTAAATCGTGCAATTAACACTAACAATCAAATAAGACTATGCATGAAAAAGCATTTTATCAAATGATCATGGAATATTCATAAGATAAAAGTGCCATTAAATGTTTGAATAAAATTACTATCACATAAAAAATTTTAAATGAAGCAATCTTATGAAACATATTTAGTTGAATTTTTTTGAATTATTTTAATTAACTGAAAATTAAAAAATATTTTTGAAAAATAATTTCTTATTATTAGAGCCCAATTTTTCAAATAGAGAGAACAATCACGGATTTGAATAACAAAAAATTTTCTAATAATGTTCAAAATCTTTGCAAATTGCACTACGCTCGAATACACTCAAATTTAATTTCAGTTAAATTTTCAGAGTTCAACAGACTTTGACAGTAGATGGAACTATTTTTGTTGCACCATGTTGTATTGACAAAACTAATTTAAAAAATACACGGCAACTATTAAAGTCTTTTTGAAATAGTGTTGAATGTTTAACAAATGCCCAGTCTAATTGTGAACCTTTTTGAAAAGTTGCTCTATTGACGAACAAAGGGCTAAAGCCTAAATCAACCATTTGAACTAATTTTGACATTTCTTTTTCTTTATTGAAATCAACGTTAAAATAGCACTAAAAGTGTATTCGTTGAAAGAACAATTGCGAATTTATTGAGAAATTCTTTGAATCGCTTTATAAAGTCTCCAAATGATAAACTAATATGCTTATAGAGCGATATTATGTAAACACATTCTCTTGAATTTGAACATTTAACAAGTCGAAAAAGAGACAATTCAACCAAGTATTTGTCTTCAAATATGTATGATTTGTTTGGGAATCACAATTATCGCCAACGAAAATGTATCAAAAGAAAAATTCAATGCTTAAAATTTTTATTTAAAAAATATTTGTAAAAATTTTCGTTTAATTTTAACACAATTTGTTAAAATTGGAAAAAATCTCATTTCTAATTATCAAATCTTTTAAATTATTGAATTAAAAAAAATGAAACTATTGAAAAAAAAACATGACATTTTGAAAAAATTCCAACGGTGCAGTCAGAATTCGATGTACAACAACATTTTCGTCTATGACATTTAACTTTGCTATTATTACAATATCCATCTGATAAGCATGCTTTGCAAGTTCCCGATGTTTTTTCACAGTACGGTGTATTTCCATCACAATCTCCATCCGCTAAACATTCCTGGCAAGTTCTATTCAATTCCCATATAAATTTAGCGTTGTCCCAATAGTACCCTCTTGTACATTTCGGTGTATTTCCATCACAATCTCCATCCGCTAAACATTCTTGGCAAGTTCCAAATAAAATATTCATTATTCTAGTTTCACATTTCGGTGTACCTCCAGTACAATCTCCATCTGATAAGCATGCTTTGCAAGTTTTCGATCTTAAATCACATTTCGGTGTCCCTCCAGTACAATCTCCATCTGCTAAGCATGCTTTGCAAGTACCGGATTTTGTTTCACATTTCGGTGTCCCTCCAGTACAATCTCCATCTGCTAAGCATGCTTTGCAAGTACCGGATTTTGTTTCACATTTCGGTGTCCCTCCAGTACAATCTCCATCTGCTAAGCATGCTTCACAAGTACCAACATTGCATTTTCCTTTTGTCTCAGGACAATCTTCAGAGTTTAAACAGGATTCACATCTTCTCGAGAATCTATTACATTTTGATGCAGTCAATGATGTACAATCATTATTTGTTCTACATACACTGCAAATACTTCCAATACAAAACGGTTTCGTTTCATCTTTCATTCGGCAATACCTATCTGATGGGCAACCACCCCACCACCCACACGAATGGCAAAAACCAAGTGATTGTTTTCTGCAAGTTCCCGATGTTGTTTCACATTTCGGTGTATTTCCATCACAATCTCCATCCGCTAAACATTCTTGGCAAGTTCCCGATCCTGTTTCACATTTCGTTGCCCCTCCAGTACAATCTCCATCCGTTAAACATTCTTGTCGGCAAGTTCCCGATGTTGTTTCACATTTCGGTGTACTTGCAGGACAATCTGTATCAATAGTACAAGTCAACCATCCAAATTTAAAAAGCAAAGAAAAAGTAAAAAATATAATTGTCAGATTTTTTTTTTTAGTCGCATTTCTAAAATAAATCTTTTTAAATAATTAAGTAATAAGTTTAAAAGTTTTTTAAATATTTAAAAATGTTTACTTTATAATTAGTATTCTTAATTTTTAAGGTCTCAGATAAAAATTATTTTAGGATCTAATATTATACAATATCTAATAATGTATTTTTCACCTGATTTTATTAATCATTACTTAATTAACTGATAAAGTTGGGCGTCTACGGACGCAACTCCTTGGAGACTTCAGTGTCCCTAAGCATATACTACTACTACCACTCCTACTTTTATTTCAAGAAAAATTTAAAATCAAAGATTGAACGGAGAAAAAAATTATTTATCAGAATTGATTTATGCTTCTTCATAATTTCGGTACAAATTGTAACAGTTTCAATAATTCAGAAATTTTCAGTCTATTTAAATTAAAAAAAAAAAGTACCTCTATTCACATTTAACTAAATGAATTTATGTTGTTAAGTGAAAATCAACTCAATTTCACAAACTTATTGAGTTATAACAGATTTATAATTTTTCTTAAAAACTATTAAGGCTTTAGTGATTTTAATTTAATATAAAATTAACAATAATATTAAAATCTTTTAAAAAAAATAATAAAACTATTCTCTATAACAACACAAAGTCACTTTTAATTTTTTTTAAAGGTTTAAAAATTTCTGAAAAATGCAGATATTTTAAATGGAAAATGTTACAAATTTTAGACCATTTATTTACAGCAAAGTAAAATTTACAAATTTAATAATTCAAAATTTTTCAAAGCATTTTAAATGCGCAATTAAATTCCATCGCAGATTTTTCAATTTATCTTACTTTTCTTTTAAATTGTGCTTTTAAAATACTTAAAATGCATTGAAATTTAATTGCGCATTTAATATACTTTGATCTCATTTAAAATACGAAATTTGATCAAAAATTTAACTTTGCTATTATTACTCTATTATGGGTCTGTGAATTATAAAACAAATTTTTAATACAAAAAAATGAAAATTAATTTAACAATTAAAATTTTAATTAATGCATCATATTAAGTAGCTATCGCAAACGTCTGCTATAACTCCGAAAATTAAATGCATTCTAAAGTCAAATACATTTTAATGGTGCATAGTTTTTGCACAGAATTGCAGAGCTTTAATAGACGTTGGCCAAAGCCGAAAAAAAAGTTTGTTTCACTTTGTTTCATAATTAAATTGATGCACACTCTATTATTATTATTTTTAAATTATTTTTACTTTTTTTATTTAAAATTTTTACGGAAATTCACAGAGCCCTCTCTTTTAAAATTTTTTAGAAAAAGCTAAATTTTGCTCTTTACACATGCATTAAATATATATTTTTTTGTTTTAAAAATAAATATGTTTTGTGTTGCCTTATCTACTAAAAAATTTTGATGAAACGTTGCTAACAACCTTATTTAAAAAAAGAGTTTTCTAACTAACTAAAAGAAACTTTAAATATAAAAAGACATTTTTAAAAATAAAACTTTATTAACAAAAAAGCAAATTAGCTTGTCGATTGTTAAACATTTACTTAGCCAAGTCTTATATTTTTATTTGTATACTTTAAATATTTTTAACAAAATAAAACTTTATTAACATTAGTTTAATATATGAAAGATGTACGTAATATTTATTATAGTTGGATAAATCACATGACAAAACTCGTGACGTCGTAATTTTTATAGTCGAAGCAACTGTAAATTGTAGAAATTGTAGCTACATTCAGCTTTACTAGAATTTTTTATGTGATTTAAACTCGTTTTCTAGGAATGTTGTATCCTGAAAATTTTTTATAGTCGAAGCAAGTGAGCTTCTAGGAATGATGTCTTGTGTGTAAAAAACATAGTCGAAGCAAGTAAGAGTCTAGGAATCTGGTCGCAATTTTTTTGTGATTTAACACAATTGAAATTTCATGTAGATTTTTTTTGCAATTTTTTGCAACTTGAAAAAACCAAAACGAGATTTTGAAAATTTTGTTTCAAAAAATGATACAACATTCCTAGACGCTCACTTGCTTCGACTATAAAAAATTTTCAGTATACAAGATTCCTAGACTCTGGCTTGGCCGGCCAACCAACCAACTGGCCGGCCGGCCAAAAAGTAGCTATATTAACTACGTGAATAATACGTTGAAACAAATGAGTTACTTTTGGTTGGTCTGTCGGTCTGTAGTTTTTTTAAAGAAATTCGTATACTCGTAATTATTAAAAGACTTTTTAAAAAATAAAACTTTATTAACATTAGTTTAATCTTATCAACTTGACTTAAAAAATTTTGTTTATTTTTTGACCTAGCTTTTTAAAAGTTATAACTCTTTAAAATTTTTCTAGAAAATGAACCCAATTAAGTAAATAAATAAAATAAATTCCAGAGTGATATTACTAATTTATTCTTGGAAGAAAGTTGATCTTTTAAGTTTTTTTTTAGTTTTCTTTAATTGGTTGGTTTGCATGATTTTTAGTCTTTTATTTCGCCTTCTTCTTCTAGACTATAAGTTTGCTTTTGCAAATAACGATTAAGGTCCTCGTGTGTCTTTTTTGAATATTTGACCGAGAAGTGTCAGAAGCATTTCTATTCATGGCCCTCCAGTCAGAAGCAGTTTTCATTTTCTTTTTCTCTTATTTTTGGGTTGCTTTCAAATTACCTTTGTTCACTAGAGTCTTATCATTATTGATTTAGTGAGTTTAGCCTTATTTATTTAAGGGATTTTGCTTTATTGTATCACTGAGTCATTTGATTTACTTGCGGTTACACCAGTTGTAATCGACGCTGCATTTATCTTTTTAAAGCGATATTTGATTGGAATTTTTTATTAGATTTTTCTCAACTTAGATTCACATTTTATTTCCTATTTCATCTGGATCAGTTAAGGCAGGTTTATCATCAGGAACTTCATCCAAATCAATTATCTCTTCACCACATTCAGTTCTTTATCAATAAGTTTATAAGCTAAGTAATTAGCTATATTACTTTCTGCATTTACATGGCCTCTCGACGAACATTTCTTGCACAATTTCTTGAACGAATCACATCCTAAAACGATGACCAAATATATTGCAGAAATTACATCGATTGTAATATCCTGCTAGTAGAACATGACATCGTTGGCTATTGATAAAATGGTTTCTAACAATATCAATAAAGTCTTGATGATAAAATAGGAAGAACTTCATTGTTACTTTAGTAACTACGTTTGAAATCTGAGAGAAATTTTCAAGATTGTACTCTTCATTCCAAATAGACTGAATAAATTTCTTTACTGAACTTTAAAATCTTAAATTATATCCAGGAAATATGAGATTGGAACGGAGATATCAATATCAGTGAAGAAAGTTGCTCAGGATCCAATTCTAACATTAAGCCTTCGAAAATGGCTATACTGGTGATTTTCTTTTTTTAACCTCTGGGATTCTAACAAGATTTTAAATGTCATCGTGCTGTCTAATTTGTTCGAATCTTGAAGTAATTTGGTTTCAAGTCTGCGTTTAATTTATCACTTCAAAATGACTGGTGAGCAGAAAAACCTCTTCAAAAATAAAAAACTATTAAAAATCATTGTAAATCTGCAGATTAAAAAAGTGACGCTATTATTTATGGATAAATAACCCCGAGCAATCAACCGACAACAAGAAAACGCGCATTAGATGTGTTATGCCTAGCAAAAATACCAGAGTGCCCAACTTGCGAAGCAGCGATCGAATATGAGGAATTCGACAAAATATTCTACTCAGCAGAAAAAGAATAAGTTTTGCTTTTGTTGTATTTTTTGTGGTATTTTTTTTGTTGTTAATATTTTGTTTAAAAATTTTCCCAGAATGTGGGGCCATTCTTTTCCGTGATGGGGGCATATGTTATGCCCAAAAATTATCTTTAAAGAAGTACATCTGGTTCTTTGGGATGGTCTTTTAACTTATCTTCGTTCATTAATTAGTGTTACAATATTTTTTGGTAAGCTAGACTTAAAAAGTGTTCTGGAATCCTTTTTTGAGCAGCATTAATTATCCTTCCTGAAATTTTTTCATTTAGCTTATCAATGTTTATTATAGAACTAATTTTTCTGTATGAGGACCTTAGAGTGTCACGGTAAAGTATCCAATTTGCTTTTTTGAAGTCAATATTAAAATTAGGAACTTTTATTGTAATCTTAAATGATATATTTGCTTAAATTGGGAAATTGCGCATTATATGTTTTGTGTTGCCTTATCTACTAAAAAATAAGATAAGGAACTTCCAATCTTTACAAGAAAACTTACGAATCCCATAATCAATTTATGTTTCAAGAAGACGCAAAAGGGGTTATACGATAAGAATACTAATATTGCTATTGCTGCAGCCATCACATCTCATGCTCGTATTTTATTATACAATTTATATATAGAAATTGAGAAAATGGGTAAATCTTATCTGAGAGTAATAGATATTTGAGAAAAATATCAAGGATTTCAAAATGGTCAGTTTTAAATTTGTTACATGTAGGTGTTCCATCATTCATTACCGAAAGCTTAAAATTGCTAAGAATTTTATCTTAAATCAGATCATTTTCGTTTTCAGCCTAGATTTTAATCTTTCGCATTAAGGTCATATAGAATAAATTTTCCACATCTTTTTGAAATGTCTAGGAAAAGTTCGGATGGGAAAACTTTATTTGGTGTATTATTAAAGCTTTTATTTATTCAAAGTTTTTCTGGGCACAATTTTTAAATAAACTATCTTGTTTAAACTCAATTCCTTAATGTTTAAACCAAATTCTTTAAACTTAATTCCTTCAAAAATAGCTACTCTTCCTCCGTAATTATTATAAATTTAAAAAAATATATTTAAAAAAATTACAGTGTGTAATTAATAATCTGTTTTTGAAATAGACTGAAAAGCAAAATTTCTATTTAAAAATATCGAATGCTGATTGCTGATCGTTTGATTGTTTTGCATGATTGTTAGTCATTAATTTCGCTTGCTTCGACTTCTTTACAAGTACGATTAAGAGAGGAACGAGTTTAGCTAATCGTGCGTCTTTTTGACTTTTTTTCCCAGTACGTGTTAAGAGCAGTGCTATTTATGGCCTTTCAATTAGAAGCAGCTTCAATTTTCAGTTTGCTATCCTTTTTGATGCGATTTTTGAATAATCTTTGTTCTCATGAGACTTTTTATTCTCTGATTTAAGCGTTTTTGTTTTCTTATTTGGCACTGGAATATTTGATTTATTCACTTTCTGGCTGGTATTAATAGGCGCTGTATTAATTTTTAAAACAGGAATACTTGATTTTGACTTCTTAATAGCAGATTGTTCACTTAAATTCTCCTACATATTTTAGGTCTTTTAAATCTTGATCAACTCCATCAAATTCAAAATAGTCAATCAATCTAACCACTATTGGATCTATTTTGGCCCTAGCTGCATCCAGTGGCTAGGGCCAAAATAGTTTCAATAGTGATACAAATACGGGGGCGGTTCAGGAGGGTTGGGCAGTCTGGCCTTAACGCGCTCATTAAACTCCTGGGCTAAGAGCTTTGAAAATCGCTTTTCATTGTACTCGAGTTGTGCTTCTCGTGTTCTCACTGCCCTTTTTCTAACTTTGAGGTCTTTTTCTCTCACTAATTGACTGGTGAGTTTGACCTGGAATTGTATACGAACACACTTGAGGTAGTCCCATTCACCCTCAGCCTCCATCTTCATATTGTGCAGGCTTCCATTTATTGATCTGAGCGTCCTATTTTCGTCTTCCAACTTACGCAAGTACTCTTGCTGCTCCAGAGACGGTAGCCTACGCAGCACGGCCTCTCGCCTGTCCAAGCCAGCTTCGAATTGGTCCAGCTCTTCTTTGCGAAGACGAAGTTCGATTTATCGCAGTTCCGCTTGACTTCCTTGGTTTCCTGGGCTCTTTGGAAAGGGTGATAGTTTAGTGCGTTTCGGGTTAATTAGGGCGATAATTTCCCTTCCATGCCATGAGGCTCCGTCCAATGATTGGACGATTTGAGGGTGCAAGGCAACTTGAGCAAATCGCACGAAAGCGATGGTGGTGCTTTTTGACTTTGGCTGCGAAATAATCTTCGCCTATGTAATATTACCGAGGTCAAATTTGAAGGCGTGGTGGCGAAGAGCCCGACGGAAGCGTAGTTCGCAGTCTTCTACCGTGGGAATCGATTTGATAAAGATGTCGTGAACGTTGCTTTTGGTGACCGATTTATCAAATTGGAGTTTATTCAGGTCGATGGTTGATAGGTCTAAAATGTTTGACTCGTGCTCGTCTTCAAGCGTACACAGATTCTGCACCTTCATCTCCCAATCAATTCTATCAGCCAACTGATCCAGATCTTGAGCAACAGTACTAATACGTGGCACTGACTCATTTGGCTGATCTTCTACTGTTTGTTGATCTTGCATTAGAACAGTGCTGCCAGCAGGTTTTCTATTCGGTGGTTCTGCTGTTCTTCCCCGGCCTCGACTGATCCCGTTCGAGGGGTTTTGACGGTGATTACTTGTTGACACCATTTATTTTGTTATTGAGTTGTGGCTTGAATAAAATAAACTATTATTCAAATGGCGTCAATAAGTAATCACCATCAAAACCCCTCGAACAATATCAGTCGAGGCCGGGGAAGAACAGCAGAACCACGGTTTTGTAATCATTTGTATTAAACCTTTAGCATCCCAGCTAATCAGAAAGGTCAGGAATATGTGTCGGGTTGACTGTAATAGTCACTATAGATAGTCTGCAGTTTTTCAATGAAAAACTGTCGGCTCCACGCAGCTTCTTGGGTCGGATTAAATGGGATAATGGTATCCACGTCGTCGACCATGTGTTAAATTTCCTAATAATGGCATTATCCAGGGCATGGTACAGGGTACCAATCATAACCCACATACTGATTTGCTAAAAACGTGCCACTCTTGAAAATTGCATGCTTTATGTAGAGCTTAGACGTTTTTTTTTTATATCGGGCATAACATATGCCCCCATCACGGAAAAGAATGGCCCCACATTCTGGGAAAATTTTTAAACAAAATATTAACAACAAAAAAAATACCACAAAAAAATACAACAAAAGCAAAACTTATTCTTTTTCTGCTGAGTAGAATATTTTGTCGAATTCCTCATATTCGATCGCTGCTTCGCAAGTTGGGCACTCTGGTATTTTTGCTAGGCATAACACATCTAATGCGCGTTTGCTTGTTGTCGGTTGATTGCTCGGGGTTATTTATCCATAAATAATAGCGTCACTTTTTTAATCTGCAGATTTACAATGATTTTTAATAGTTTTTTATTTTTGAAGAGGTTTTTCTGCTCACCAGTCATTTTGAAGTGATAAATTAAACGCAGACTTGAATACAAATTACTTCAAGATTCGAACAAATTAGACAGCACGATGACATTTAAAATCTTGTTAGAATCCCAGAGGTTAAAAAAAGAAAATCACCAGTATAGCCATTTTCGAAGGCTTAATGTTAGAATTTGTACCTGAGCAACTTTCTTCACTGATATTGATATCTCCGTTCCAATCTCATATTTCCTGGATATTTGTATTTAATACAGCTCAAAGATTTTTTTTTTGATAAATATGTTAATTATTTATGGAACAAAAACAATTACAAGAAATGCTAGTTTACTAGAAAATTTAATAATTAACGACTCTCTTGCTGAATTGACCATGACATCTAATCTTAGATTTCACTGGCTTTCACACAACTTACATCATAACCTAATTGAAGAATTTCTTTAAAAATTTTAAAGTTCAGTAAAGAAATTTATTCAGTCTATTTGGAATGAAGAGTACAATCTTGAAAATTTCTCTCAGATTTCAAACGTAGTTACTAAAGTAACAATGAAGTTCTTCCTATTTTATCATCAAGACTTTATTGATATTGTTAGAAACCATTTTATCAATAGCCAACGATGTCATGTTCTACTAGCAGGATATTACAATCGATGTAATTTCTGCAATATATTTGGTCATCGTTTTAGGATGTGATTCGTTCAAGAAATTGTGCAAGAAATGTTCGTCGAGAGGCCATGTAAATGCAGAAAGTAATATAGCTAATTACTTAGCTTATAGACTTATTGATAAAGAACTGAATGTGGTGAAGAGATAATTGATTTGGATGAAGTTCCTGATGATAAACCTGCCTTAACTGATCCAGATGAAATAGGAAATAAAATGTGAATCTAAGTTGAGAAAAATCTAATAAAAAATTCCAATCAAATATCGCTTTAAAAAGATAAATGCAGCGTCGATTACAACTGGTGTAACCGCAAGTAAATCAAATGACTCAGTGATACAATAAAGCAAAATCCCTTAAATAAATAAGGCTATACTCACTAAATCAATAATGATAAGACTCTAGTGAACAAAGGTAATTTGAAAGCCACCCAAAAATAAGAGAAAAAGAAAATGGAAACTGCTTCTGACTGGAGGGCCATGAATAGAAATGCTTCTGACACTTCTCGGTCAAATATTCAAAAAAGACACACGAGGACCTTTATCGTTATTTGCAAAAGCAAACTTATAGTCTAGAAGAAGAAGGCGAAATAAAAGACTAAAAATCATGCAAACCAACCAATTAAAGAAAACTAAAAAAAAACTTAAAAGATCAACTTTCTTCCAAGAATAAATTAGTAATATCACTCTGGAATTTATTTTATTTATTTAGAAAAATTTTAAATGATGGATTCATTTTCTAGAAAAATTTTAAAGAGTTATAACTTTTAAAAAGCTAAGTCAAAAAATAAACAAAATTTTTTAAGTCAAGTTGATAATAGCTCTAAAAAATCAAAATAAAAACTAATTTTTCCTTAGATTATATTTTTTTATAAATAATGACACGTCAAATTAAAATCATCGAATATTTTTCAAATTTATATTTTGACATTGTCATTAAATTAAATGACACATATAGCAATTTTGCAGTGACACAAATAATAACAAGGAAACAATGAATTTGAATCAAATTTTTTTCCGTCTCAAGTAGTTTAAGTCAAAATCACTAAAATTAAAGTTCGAAATTGTTCTTGACTTAAGAAATGTGACTTTTAAACAACTCTGCTACTAATTAAACAGTTCTTATGTCGCTAACAATTTTTGTTAAGTTTAATCTTTGACCTTTTTGTTCCCAGCATTAACGAAAAAAAATTTAGATCAAAAATCTTAGGAATTCATTTTTTTATTACAAAATAGATATTAATTGATACAAGCATTTTGTATGATATTTTCAAATAAGCGAACAAAATTACCTTGCAAGATCGCATTTGATTCCAATCATTTGATAGCATTTTTGGAAATGATTTATTAGTCATGGATAAGATAAGTCTTTTGGGTTTAAGATTGATCAAAATCTTATTTTTTCAAAGCTTGCCCTTTGTATCTCATTAGTTGTAAACAAAAAAATATTTAGTATTAGTGGACTTTTCTATTAGTTTGGTCGTTCGAACTTTTCGAAACCGGTTCGAACTTCACTAGGTTCGAACCTATAAGGTGAATAAAGTGTAAAAAAATTTGAAAAATAAGCATAATTTTTAAATTTTTTTAAAAAAAATTAAAACTTTTTGGAAAATTTAAAACGAAAGTTTCGAAATAGATTCGATGTACAACACTATTTTCTATTTTTATATTTCTATTAAAATTTAGTTTTTTGAGAAATTTATTTTGCGTTATTTTGATTATAATTTAACTCTTTTGTGTTAATTTTCAAAAGATACAATAATTTAACTTGCAAAATTTTATTATTTTTCAATATCCAAATCATTTAAATTCAAAATGACATTAATAATATTTCTAGAAAATATGGCTTATATGCTTTTCAACTTATAACTCTTGATAGAATCTTATCTGTTTCCATAATTCACCTGAAAATTTAAGAATGAAATTAAATAAAAAATACTCAGTCCGGACTTAAAATTTTTTTTTCCAAAATAAACTTAACATTAGTTTTCATTAAAAATACATGAAAACTATTAACTTTTAAAATTTTTTCTATATTTCAGAATAAAAAAACAAAAAAAATTATCAAAAATTTAAGAATTGCCTGCAAGTTTTTCTGTAATTTGTCTGCTGTCTTGGACTTTTGAAAAATTAAAAAAAAATTAAAAGTCCGGACTTGGACTTTAATTTTGGACTTTTAAACAACTCTGAATATTACATGAGAAATGCTTTTTTGGGGTAAAAAATTGCAACAAAGTATGTTGCACTATGTTGCAGTATTTTTAAAGTATTTTTTATTAAGTTTAATTTTAATTCATCAAAAAAGGAAGAATTTTTGTTCAAATTGTATTTGAATTTCACAATACCAAATTTTTTCCGAGATCGTTTTATTTTTTGCACTGAAAAATACAAAATAATATTCTCCTACTATCTATTTATTTGAATGGTTTAAATAAACTTAAACTAAACTTAAACACCATAAAAATTGATTAATATGAGATTAGATTGCGGATAATTCTTTTGAAATAAAAATAGTCGTGACAACTTAATTTTATAAATACAATTCAAAAATTAAAACAATAATCCATATTAACTCATAAAATTTCTACATGGTCTAACAATTTGTTAATTAATCTACCAGACTGAATGCTAAAATCTCCAAGCGTAACAATGTCTAGCTATTTATATCAATGTGACTTGTCTACTATGAAAACTCTAGATATAAATTATTATAGAAATGTATGGTTCAGGATTTTACAGTCAAAACGGAAAGCCTGCCCCGTAAGCAAATTGTAAATTAAAAATTATTTTAACCGGGAAGAATATTAAGGTTTGTTTTCATCGCATCAGCAGCTGTATTTATTTTATCACTTTTGGGTATCGCATTTCTAGTTGTTGGTCTAGTGGCTCTTGTATCAAACATAAGTGGTAAATTTTTTTGGAAATTTTTCAAGTTTAGTAACCAAAATTTAAAATTGTTTGTAAGGGTCAAATGTCAAAACAAAAAATGGTGAAATATTTTTGGAAGATAAAATTTCGAATGGTATTTTGGAAATTCAAATGACATTAATTATTAAATATATTGATTAAAAATTTTTTGTTGATGAAAAGGTTTTACTGATATCCAAATCAGAATTCAAAATGTAGGCTATTTATACAGAATTTCAAACAAAAAAAATCTCTGTGATAATATATCAGATATTGAATCAATTTTTTCTCAAGTATTCAAAACTTTTACAAAAAAAAATTAATTAATTCATAGAGTAATTATTAGTGTAATCCAAAAATTTTAACATCTGATAGTAAAACCCTTGGGATCCAAACAAAAAAATTGAATCTTTCGTGTGACAAGTAAAAATAAAAAAATTAAGAAAATTTAGTAGACCAGAAAAAATTTTTTTTGAGTTTTTAGTGATGGAAAAAAATTATTTTGGTCACCTGAATGGATTATTAATTCCTCAACAATCAAATTTGACGAAAATTATGTGATCAAAATTCTGTATTCAATCAAAACGTGCACATCTTCAAAAGATAAATTTATCAACAAAATTCTTTTAAATTCAACAATTGAAAGTAGAAATTTTTTTTTTGTTCAAATCAAAAATTCATTTTATTATTATTATTTTAGTATCTGGTTTCTTGGTGTTTGTTGAAGAAAATAAAATAATTGAAAAAGAATACAAAAATTGCAGTTTTACACTCAAGGAACTAGATAATTCAATCAAACCTTGCATTGAGATCAGAAATGCGTCAATTCCAAATGATCTAAAAAAAACTCCTATTAACTTTAAGAGTGAGCTAAGAGAAGTTTTTCTAAACGAAAATGTTACCTATTTAGATTTTGTCGACAAATCTTCAAATAAAAATCTTACAGAAATAGATTTAGAATTTGGCTCAAAATAAGAAAAAAGATTTTTGGTTTTCGTCAATTTATTATTTATAAATATTTTTGATCTTGAATAAATAAATTATTAAAATTTAAGTCTATTTATTAAATATTTTTTTGTGTTAATGTGCCGAGCTAAAACTCATTGGGTTTAAAAAAATAAAAAGCAATATCAGATAAAATTAAATACAAAAATTAATTTCGATAAGTGGTTAGACTATGATTACAAAAGCTTTGAGGTTAAAGCAAACCAGCACTGGATTCCCCCAGTAGAGGGTCTTATACAAGGCTAAAAGTAGACTTACTATATTTGGAATAATCAAAAAAAATAATTAAAATGAGTTGTAGAAAATTGAAGAATTCAAAAGAGCAGAACTGACAAATCTTTGGTTTGTAAGTTATATACCTGCTTTGGGTTCAAAATATCACAAAAAAATATGTTTATCATCATTATTAAAAATAAATTTTAATAAACATATTGAAATAAATTGTAATCAAATGCACTTATTTATTTATTAATGATTTCAGCCTTTAAACTTCAAGTTAAACAAAAAAGGATTTGTAGAAAATTTTTCTAATTGAATTTATTAAATATAAGGGTTAAAATATTCAATAAATATTGAAGTTTAATAAATTAAATAATAAATAAGGCCAAGTTGATTGATTTAAATAAATTTAATTAAAACACATATTTCTATTGATTTATACTAAACTTTTTTTTTTAAATGTCTCCAAAAATTCAAAGCTTTTATTTGAAACTGACTTGTTCTTTTTTTTCATGAAATTTTTACAAGTCTAATTTTTTAATAAAATGATTTTAATCCCTCTTTTGTAGTTAACAATATTTTTGTAAATTTTGATTCTTTGTAAAAATGAGCTAATTTGAAAATCTTATATAAAATTAATTCAATAATTTAAATTTAGAAAATTTATATCTAATTATTTATATAAAATATAAATATATTCATTTTGACTTCTTTTGTTTCTGTTTGTAAGCAAAGGTGGATCGGGGAAAAATTAGTCCCGCCAAATAAATAATTAGTTACCTGTAAATTAAAAAACAGTGTATTGTATAAAATAATTTCTTTATTGAATAAAATAATTAGTTACAAAAAAGCATGTATATTTACTTTGATAAATGTAAAAAATATTTAAGTCATTGTCAAAAATAATTAATTTCTCGTATAAAAAGTAAATATAAAAAACTACTTATTGCCTTACTAAGGCTTTTTCTGCATTAGCCTTACGGCCGCGTTTTGCTTTTGGCTCTACATTTGTTTTTTTGTACTTATTTGGAACTTCAATAAACTTTTCTACTACTGCTAAGACTAGCAAATGATAACAAAAATAATTTTTTAAATAGTAACTACAAATACAAGTCGATGTTGTCCAGTCGTCTCTATTAAACTTAACAATTCTAATTTCTCTAATATGAGCAGACAACTCATCGAAATCTTCTTGTAATTTATGATATGAGCCTTTGGCATAGTCCATATTTAGTTTATAACTTACTTCCTTAACAGACAATAGATAAGTAGTAGTATTTGGTACTTTTTTAATGATCTTTTTCTTTTCTGTTAAGAATGACCAAACGTATGACCAACCTCTGTCATTAAGATCATATTCAGTACTAAAAACTTTTCCTGTTACGGTATCAAGAGACCAATTTCGAATTGGTATTTGAATACCAGGTACATACAACTCATTAGCTATATCTGGATCTGAGTCTAATACTTTTGGCATATTTGGATCGATCCGTTCTCGTAAAGCATTTCGAATTGCAGTTGCGGTAATAAAGTTCGGTTTGTATAAAATATAGGTTTAGGGGGTTAATAATATTATTCTTCTTCTTTAAATTGGTTTAAGCGTTCAACTAGTTCAACTTTGCGACCACTAAACTGCAAATTAAACTTTTTTCATTCGGCTACAGTATGTTGCAAAAGTTTAGAAATTAATTATTTTATTTATCTTAATTTTTTTATATATTGAATTTTACAAATATTAGAGTGCAAAAGAAAAAAAATAAAAGCACTAATTTGAAATTTTTTTTTCTCTTCAATTTGATATATCACACTCGATATAGAAATGTAATTATCTTTTAAAAATTTATAATCAAAAAACTTCCTCTAAAAATTAAAAAATAAAAGTCGGTACAAAAGTTTAGAAATTCTGGTAATCTAAAAGTTTTAACAATCATTACTACCTTTTTTCACACATTTATGATTAATTCTTAAATATCTTCTAATTTTGAGTAAATTTTGCTCTTAAACTGCTTAATTTAAAAACTCTTCAACTCCTCATTTGGTCTCTAAATAACATTACCAAAAAATCTTTAATTTGGCAAAAAATGGGTAAAAAAATGTGCCTCAAAAATGGCAGATCGTGGGTCTGCTAAAAAGTGGAGATAAAAAGCAAAACGAAATAGCCAAGTTGTTAGGTGTATCTCCAAAATGTGTCTCTTCAATTAAAAAATGATATGAAGGGACTGGTTCTATCTCTGATCGAAGCCGTTCTGATAGACCTCGAAAGCTAACTTTTAGGGATAAAAATTACATTTTTAGAGAGATTAGAAAAGATCCTACATCTAGCTATCAAAAACTCGCCACTGATTTTATTTCTAAGACTCAAGGGGTTAGGATAAGTATACTATAATGAGATATCTCCAAAAAAAAGGTTTAGAGTCTCATACAGCGGTCAGAAAACCTCTTCTTAACATAAAAGATAGACAAAAAATATATAAGTGGTGTAAACAGATACTTAATTGGGCAGTTAGTGATAAGTCCAGAGTTATCTTCAGTGACGAGTCCAATTTTAAGTTCTTTAATCGTAAATCAAGAGTAATAGTAAAAAGGTTTAAAAATGAAAAGTTTCACCCGAAGTTATGTATACCAAGGTTACAAAACGGTGGAGGGTCAGCCGATATCTGGGGATGCATTTCCTACAAAGGCACTGGTATATGCAACTTTTATACAGGATGAATCAATCAATTTGTCAACATTAACACCTTGAAAAACAATCTTTTACCATCTGTTGAACTCCTATTTGATCCAAATGACCCTTGGGTTTTTCAACAAGATGGGACTTCAGCACATACCGCTCACTCAGTGAGCGACTGGATCAAACAACAGAACATTGAGGTTCTACCATGGTGTGCCCGTTCACCAAATCTCAACCCAATCCAGAACTTGTGGTCATACATGGATGCCAAAATGGTAAACACTAAAGTAACCTCTATTGAGCATTTAAAAGAGGTTTTACACAAAGAGTGGCTACAGATTCCGACTGAGTACGTAAAAAAATTGATTGAATCAATGCCAAGAAGAGTTTTGGCTTGTTATAAGGCCAAAGGCGGACATTTCAAATATTAAATTTTAAAAATTTCTAAACTTTTGAACCGATTTTTTTTTATTAACTGTAAAGCTTTTTCCTTTTTGATCTGTGATTTTTTTTTTCACTAAATTTTTTTTTTGGTTTTACGTTATTGGATTGATCACAGATAAATATTTAAAAAAAAAACCGCTTTTTTATTATTATCTCAACTTTTATACACATAAAAACAATCTTTGTGTTAACAAATAAAAAAATTTCTAAACTTTTGCAACATACTGTATTAGATCCACTGATTTCCATGATGAGTCATAAGTAGGCATTTGTTAGGAAAAGTAATAATTTTTTGCAATAAACTAAGTAATTTTTAGTAATTTTGTTTTTTACAATGAAATAATTATCAAAAAAAATAAAAAAATTGCATAAATTTGATTACTTATTTTTTATACAATAAAGTAAGTAAAATTGACACGTGACTAATTATTTTTTATATAGAGGTAATTATCTTCCTATGGATCATGATGCCAACGGGCTTATTAATATTGGAGTTGGAGAGATAGACTTCTGTATTTCATTTACTTTTGACCTTGAGTAAAAAGTTGATAAAAAAAAATCTTTAATATTCAAACCATGGATTTTTAATGAAATCAAAATTCAAAAATTCAAGCCATTTTTCCATTTTCTTTTAGTATTCTATTCCTAAAGCTTGATTATATTTATTTTTCATAAAAATCTCCATATTTAATGCTCCATTGAAAGTACTAGATTCTTTGAATTTTTTGTCATTAAAATAGACCATATCCATCTAGTTTCTGAGAATCGATTGAATTTGCTTGGACTCGAATTTGAACCAGGGATCTGAGTTTGGACCCAATCGATTAAAATTAAAATATTCTAATAAAACAGATAAGAAATTTTAAACAATTTATTCCAAAAAATATTATAAATAGGATATACGTAAAGTTAAAACAAATAGATAAATTATCTTCTGATCTTTTAAGCTGTAATAAATCTAGAATTTAAATTTTTGCTTTTTTATAAGGTTTAAATTTGTACACATCTTATCAAAAAACATTTATAAAGACATAGGTTACAAAAAAAAACTTAATCATGGAATTAAAAAACTTGATAAAAATATCTGATAATTTACAAAGCATGACCATTTACAACTTGAAATATTTGATTAAGTTTTTAGGCGTAAATACCATCCTCATCATGGGCCTTAAAATTGAAAATAAAATAAAATAAAATTTAAAATAATTTAATTTTTGCAATTACCATTATTGGATTTATTGCTAGAACTTTAACTTTGTCTTTTGCGTCCTTTGCAGACATATAATTATTCATTAACTTCATTCGCTGTTCATTCTTTGTTAAACAATCAGTTTTTTTTTTATATTTAAATTAATTTGTTGAATCCTACCAAATCTTTAAGTTGATGATGCAAATTATCTTTTTCGTCCATTAGGCGTTGAATTTTAGCTCTATTATTTGACGAACGATTACACTCTAATTCAGCAATAGCTGAGTCTTTTTCACTTATTGTGGATAATAATATTTCTTGCCTTTTGAATAAATGTTTATTATAAAAAAATATTTGATGAAAAATTTTGAATTAAATCTTTTGTTACTTGGTGATCAATAATTCATTCATTTCTTTAACTTTTTCTTCTTCTAGCTTTTGGAGTCGTTCTTCACGTATGTATAGTTCTTCTTGATATCGATTAAACAAAAGTTGCTGCTCACTTATGGATTTTTGTAATGATGTAATCTCTTCGATTAAATTTTTATTCTACAATTTAAAAATACAAAAAATAATTAAGAATATTTTAAATTGAAATAATATTTCAGCAATATTGTTTAATTAATAAAAAGCACTTCACAAGACGATCAGTCTTCTTTTGAACACAAAAAATTAAAAAGAATCAAATTGTTCGAAAATTAATTTTTATGAAAAAAAGCCAAAAAACATTCGCATAAAATAGTGTTTTATTTTAAAATATTTAAAAATTTATTTAAAGAAAAACTGCAAATTTCAATGCTTAATGAAAAGATTAAACTAATTTTTCAGCTAAATTTTTGCTAAAAACTAAGTAAAAGATATCTAAAGTTTTGTATTTTTGGGGGAAAAATTCTAATAAAAAACGATGATGAATGGTCGAACCATTAAAAAATATTTTCAAGTTTTTTGGCTTTTTAAACATTTAAATGGAAATTTAACGTAAAATAAGTAAGTTTAGTTATAGATTTAAAGGACATTTTTTACCTGAAAATGGAACTTTAAAATTTCATTTTTTTTAAACTAACATAATATTCAAATTATACAGCCCAGAATACAATATAATTTCCAAAATCAAGAATTGTAAATTTCATCTTCTTTTGGCAACAAGACCTGAAAGTTAATCAATTCAAAAAAGTTGATTGTCTTCAAACTCTAATAACTTACGACTGCATAGACCTGTTATTATAATGGAATTTTCTTTGGAAAGCTAAAACCTAAAGCTACAATTTAATATTATTACTTAAATTATTGTGATTAATTTTAATTAAATTTCAGACAATTATTTCAAAAAAAGCTTTTTTTATGCTTTAAATTTAAGCTTGGATATCATCCAATAATTAATGATACCAAGAACAGCCCAGATCCCTTAAGCTTACTAAAAACTGAACATAATGACAAGCTTTCAGTCGTCCCTTCTGTTTGCTTCAAAATTTTTAAAACTTTAATGCAAAGATTTAAGTAAATTCAACAGTTTTATTTAACCCTTCCAGTCCATTTTTGAATTTTACACTAAAAAATACATCAGCATGTGATTTTTCAAAAAAAAAACATGATTCCGCGGAAAAGTTATTATCAGTTAAACTTTTAAAATATATATTTTTTAGGGTTTTTTTTTTGTTATTTTTTACATAATGAAGATTAACCATAACATTTAAATAAAAATCATATCCTAAAACAATTTTGTCTCAAAAATTTAAATTTTTGGTTGAAAAATCTAAAAAATTAATTCTAATAAGAGTTTTTGTGTATTTTAAAAATAGGTCGACTTTGAGCCTATACAGCTCCTCAACCGAAAAAAATTTCAGAATATTATTTCAGATTTGAATTCTACAATAAAAATTACTCATAGACAAAAACTTTCAAATACCAAGCTATTATTTTAAGATTTTTATGCTATATTAATTAATTTTTATCTATTACGGTTCGTTCTCAGGTATGAAAGGGTTAACAGTTTTATTTACCAAATTTCCATTTTTTTTATAATTCTTTATTTTGGATATTCAAATGTATTTTTGAATATTACATTAGGTTTTTTAAAATATGAAATTTCAAAGTTCGATTTCCTGGTCCAAATGGCCAAAAATAAATTTAAAATTTTTTTTCGAAAAATTACTAAAAAATGTCTCTAATTGTTTATGTAAATTAAAATAAGAATATTTCGTAGAATCAAGTTTAAATTTATAAAAGTCTTTCTAAAGATAAGTTTTACCCAAGACTTTTTAGAATTGTGTTCAGTTCTTTTTTTATTTTTTTCAAATTTTTTATTTTTGTGTTAAAAAGAAAAACCCTATTTTAAATTCTTAAACATTTACTTCGTTATCGATTTGTTCTGTCTTTTGCTTCTGCTGGGCAAAACAAAGCTCTCTCTCAGCAGTTATTGACACACTTTCTCTTAGAGCTTCTTCCAAGTCTTTTACTCTTTGATTTAGCTTAGATGTTTGTTCATCGCGTCTAATAATCTCGTTTTTTCGGTCTTCTAGCTGCTCATTTAAACTTTTGATAATCTGTTCATTTGAATTTTTGTCCTGGTCAACTCGCTTAGCCATTTCGCTTTTTTCTGAATAACTAGCCACCATATTTTCAATTTGATTTTCGTACTTTTCTTTTTGTCGACTCAATTGCAATTGGAATTCGTGGGTGCTTTGCTCAAAATGTTCCTCCAGTTGGCTAAATTGGATTTGCTGTTGTTCCAATTTTGATTTTAGCATTTGTTTCTGATCCTCGAAATCGTCAATCAACTCCTTGAGTGTAATCAGCTCTGTATTTAACTGTTGAATTTGAATTTCTTTAGATTGAAGATCTTTCTGTAGGTTGGACACCACTTTTTTCATCGAGTCTAATTCCTGTTGATTCTGGTTAGAGTTTGTGGTGGAGAGCTGAAATTGGTGCTTCTGTAAGCGATGAAGTTTTTCTTCAATAATTTCGATTTCCTCATTTTTTTGAGTCAATGACATTTCCAGTGAATTAACATGTGAATCTTTTCTAATCAGCTGAGTCTTGAAGCTTTCCAGCTCGTCTTTGAGATCATAGATCTCGTTTTGATAATCTTGAATTTCCTTGTTCTTAATCTCGACTTTTTCATTCAATTCTTTCATTGATATGTTCAATGTTTCAATTTGTTCGGTGAGCTCTAGATCACGCGATTGACTTTGTGAACGATTCATGGCATCTTTGGTCAACTTTTCAATCAATTTGTCCTTTTGCTCTATCGATTGCTCCAAATTTTGCATTACGTTACTTTGATACAAGCCCATTGAACTTGTGCTCAACTTTGATCTAAGAGTATTGATTTGCATTTCTTTGTCCTTGAGCTGTTCCTCTAAGTTCTCGATTTTCCGGTTCAACACATTTATTTTTCTCTCTTTTATGTCCATTTGATCTTTTAACTCGCCAATGTCGGAATCGCGTTGGTGCTTTTCCAACTGAATTTGCTGAATTTGTTGATTCTTTTTCTCAATTAAATTTTCCTTTTCCTTTATTCTATTGCGCAATTCAGCTACTTCTGATTGTTGCATGCTGATTTGTTGTTCTTTGCTAACTAGAGATTCTTTTAGCAGTGTAAGGTAGTGTTGCAGGTCTTTTTCTTTGCTTTCACATGTTTCATATTTAGTCTTCAATTGCTGGAGTTCGGTTTCCTTACGGCTTAAATCCAATTTTAGGAGATCAATTTTTTCTTTGAAAAACTTTTCGTTTGTGCGCAACAGTTCCATTTGAGTTGAACTTGTTGGAATTTTTGCTGAGTCATTTGGACTAAGCTCATTTTTGGCATCGGACTGCAAATTGTCATTCATGGAATATCGCTGGACAATACTTTTGCTTGATACCATTTCATCCTGCAATTGTTTTATCTGAAATTCTAGTTGCTTTATTCGACTATCTTTGTTAGCTTCAACTAGTAAGCTAGTCTCGGCATTTGTGTCCAAGTATGAAAATAAATGAAGAGAATCCTAGATTGAAAAAGTTAACTTATTTTTTTGGCATTGTGAAATTTCATACAAAACTTTTAATACAAATAAGAAAAAATTTTTTAATTCTAATTCAAATGGTCAATTCTTTGATCTGCAAATGAAGTACAAGAAAAACAAATTTTGTTTCACCTAATGAGCAAGTTTGCAAGATCTAGACATTTTCTGCGAATTTTGTTAACATTTATTTTAAAATTATTTAAAATTAATTGTTATTTAAAAATAAATACTCATTTATTAAATTATTTATTTGTTGATTTCAATACTAACGGGTGTAGAATAAAAAATTGCACAAAAGTTATAATTTGCTATAAGAGTGGACAAGACCTTTCCCAATTTTTTTCAAAATTTAAAATCACACTGATCCTAGCTTTGAAATAAAAAAACTTATTTCAAAAAGTTGAATTTTCGATAAGTTGTTAGTAAAAAATGTACGAACTATCAAAAAAGATTTGTAAAACTTTGTAAAAATTAATCAAAATTTGCCAAAAGCTGAAGTTGTAAGGCGATTCACTGGTCTTGGATACAACAAAAGTTCTGTTAATCGTTGGCTAGATATTATATAAAAAGATAAAACTTTCAACAGAAAAAAAGGAAGTGGTAGACTTGCTAAAATAGCGACGAAACTAATGATGGCTAAACTTAGAGCCTATTTCAATCATTAATCGTGTCGTTCGCAAAGAAAGATGGCAAGAAAGTTTAATTGCCACTATACCTACATCGGAAAGATTTTAAAGAAGTATACAAACATCAAAGAGTATAAAAAACACAAGAGACCTCATTTAAATGTTAACCAGGAGAAGGCGGCCAGGCCAAAATGTCGTCGAATGCTTTTAAAATATAGCAGATATGAATTTATAATTGATGATGAATCATATTTCACTCTTGGCAACACCGCTCTGCCAGAGAATGATATTTTTTATAGCAGTAACGTAAGCAAGACGCCGAAGAGTGTAAAGAACAAGAACGCTAAAAAATTTGAAGAGAAATTGATGGTCTTGTTGGCTATTTCACAACGCGGAATAAGCGAACCATATTTTGTACCTAGTGGTTTAGCGGTCAATCAACATGTCTACCTTGGAGAGTGTATTAAGAAACTACTTGACTCAAAGATTAAGGAATATTATCAGGATGGTAATTATGTATTTTGGCCCGACTTAGCATAATCTCATTATGCGAATATGGTACAGAATTATATATTTGATAAAAAATACAAGGTATGTTGCCAAAAAAGTGAATCCATCAAACTTACCAAAAGCACGATCAATCGAAGATTTTTTGGGAAATTTGAAAACTAAAGTTTATGAGGGTGATTGGAAGGCCAAAAATCTTAAGCAACTCGGAAACAAAATTCGCACTTGCCTGATTAATGTGGACCCAAAGCTTTATGAGACCCTGGCAAGACTGTTCGCTCTAGGCTCGATATTATACGTCGTCATGGAGTTCAATACCTTAGCTGATATTATTTTTTAAAAATAGGAGAATTCAGTTATAATTAAATAAAAAAAATTTTATGATAAAAATAATTTTGTGCCATTTTTTATTCTACACCAGTTAATATTAGCAATAAGAAGAAGGTTCAAAATCTTTTATTTTAAAAAACCGATCTTTTTTTTTCTCAGTTGCTGTAAGAGAGATTTATAATCATTCCAATCTGCCAAAGAGGTCTCTAAATTTATTCTAACAAAATAAAAAGCTCATTTAATTGTGCACAGTTTCGCTATAGGTGAAGCAAACTTTAAAACTTAATTTAGAAATTTTAATCAATATTTCGTTCACATAGTATAAAAATTTGATAATTTTAATTTCTACTAAAATTGATGAAAAACAAGGTAAAATTACGTTTAGTTTCGAAAGTTTTGACTCAGTTATCATCTACTTTATTGATTTTTTAATTAAAATACCCATTTGGCAAAAATTTCAGTTTTTTTAAAGAGAAATATTTTGACTTTTAAATATTTTATTGCTATAAATAAAGTAATTAATTTTTAAACACGAAGTAATTCAATGTTCAAATAAAACAAATCTATTATTTATTAAGACTTTCATGCAGTGGTGAGCGTGACAACTAAATTCATGATTTTTGGCAATACGAAATTTCATACAAAACTTCGAATACAAAAAGGAAAAAATTTTATAACTTTTGTTCTAATGGTCAAAAACTTGTTCTGCAAATGAAACAAAGTGGAAAAATTTTTGCAGACTTCCACAGTAGGTGAAACAAAAGTTGTTCCACTTTGTTTCATTTGCAGAACAAGTTTTTGACCATTAGAACAAAAGTTATACAATTTTTTCCTTTTTGTATTCGAAGTTTTGTATGAAATTTCACAATGCCATGATTTTTTTACTTCAAAGATTTTCTAAGTGAATTGTCTGAAAATTTTGCCACATCCTCTTATCTAATCACCACTTTAATACTCTTTATTTGTGAGATTTTTTTCTCTAAATTCAATTATCCAAGATCTGCCTTGCCTCAAATTAATTTTTCTAAAATGTCAACCTTTCGTATTGAAAGTTTTGTGTGAAATACAGAGATGTCTCTTCCTTTTTAATTAAAAAAACTTACAGTTTTATTATTCGAAAGAATTGAATTGCTGGAAGTGTTCATGTTCAATTGAGAAATCAAGCTGGACTTCTGCTGTTGAAGTTGATAGACAAATTGTTGTAGTTGGAAATTTTTTTGTTCCTCTTCGAGCAGCCGTTCTCGGAGACTGTTTTGCTCGCTTAAAAGAGTGGCATTTGTGGCCTCCACTTGGTGACTAAAGCTTTCCATTTGATTCATTTGCTGAATCTAGATTTAACATCATTACCAATCAGTGTAAAAATCAGAGTTGTGCAAAAGTCAAAAATCAAAGTAATTCAATTTTTTTTAAAGTCAAGTCAGCTGACTTTAAATAAAAAAATAATTGTCAAGTCATTTTAACTAAAAATTT
Source organism: Brachionus paranguensis (assembly GCA_016802215.1). Classification (NCBI taxonomy): domain Eukaryota; kingdom Metazoa; phylum Rotifera; class Eurotatoria; order Ploima; family Brachionidae; genus Brachionus; species Brachionus paranguensis. The sequence continues at coordinate 7,323,498 of JAESIX010000004.1, forward strand.
TTATTTCCATAATAATAAAAATTTAAGTATTTAAACCAAATAACTTTCATTTTTTATGATCCAATATGATTTTGAATTTTTCATATTTCAAAACATTGCTTTTTAAACCAAAGTTTTTATACTGAGAAAAAACGATAAACATTTTCAAGCTTTATTTTTCAAAAATTTTTTTATTTTAAAATTTACAGTTTGACTTCAATTCAATAAAATCGATGTCGAAAATTGACTGTTTTTTGACAAAAAAGAACGGGTCTACCTATTCAACACAATAAAAAAACTTTTCAACACAAATTTAAACTGATCGTCACAAAATTTTATCTTCTCAGCACAAATTTTAAAAAATAGTGAAAAAATTTTGAACACAAAAAAAAATAATTTAGAAAATTTTTTATCACAAAAATTAAAGACAAAAAAAGCTTTACAACACAAATTTTTTTTTGTTTCAATTGTTTAAATTTCTTAAGAAATGCTTTCAAATTTTTTTTAAAATATTAAAAGAAAATTTCAAGAAAATATACCAACGTACTTACTTATACAAAGATTGTTATAAAACTAATTATTTAACAAAAAATTGTTCGTGTAAATACTACTTGAAACTTGGATATTGTTCACATTTATTAGCTTATTAAAAATTCTGAAAAATGGTACGTGAGAGAATAAAACAATGATTAAAAACATACTTTATATTTATCAATAAGCTTTGTGATTTTAGATTTGAAAAAATTGGTTTTGTGAAATTTAGTACAATAGAACAGAACAAAAAGTTTAAAATTCTTATAACTTTTCTTTTAAAAGTAAAAATCAAGCTCTGTAAATGCAACATGGTGCAACATTCAAAGTTGCACTACTATCAACAATATGGTAAAACTCTGCAAATTTAGCATAATTTAAATTTGGTCAAATTTGGCTATAGTGCATTTTGCAGAGACTTTGCACATCATTAGCAGACTTTGACTTTTGGTGCAACTAAGTATGTTGCACTTTGTTGCGCTTACAGAACAAATTAAAAGCCTTCAGAAAAAAAGTTATAAGCTTTTTTAGCATTAATTTTTGTTCTATTTTTTTATTTTGTACCAAATTTCACAAAACCAAAAAATTCAGCATTTATTCAATAAATTTTGTGTTGAAAAGTTTTTTTTCCTTTAATTTAAACTAAATTATTTTTTTTTGTGTTCAACGATTTTTTAGAAAAAAAATTTTTGTGTTCAAAATTTTTTCACTATTTTTTAAAATTTGTGCTGAGAAGATAAAATTTTGTGACGATCAGTTTAAATTTGTAATGAAAAGTTTTTTTATTGTGTTGAAATAATAATCCCAAAAAGAACAGGTCTCTTCAAAATTCTGAGTATTCATTTTTGGCAAATTTTAACTCTTTTTAATCTAGTATTAATAAAAGTTTTTATGAAATAATTCCTCATTGATATAAAAAATGTTATTATCAAAAAATAATATTTTTAATGTTATATTTTAAATTTGAAACAGATTTTTCCAAGTCAAATGACTTTGAATTTAATTTTTTTTTTGACTTTTGCACAAGTCTGGTAAAAATATTAAAGAATATTCAAAATTAAATTTACAATTTCGTTTGTCGTGGTGCTCAGTGAATTCAAGTCACCATTGGATGTGTCTTTGGCACTCAATGTCTTCACTATTTGGAACAGTTTTTTAATTGTCTCGTCCTTGGTATTTAACGATTGCTTTTGAGCATTGATTCTCATTTCCAGCTCATTGATGGTCTTTTTGAGCAGACTTTTTTCTTTTGAAAAATTTTTCGAATTGCTTGTCGCGTAAAATTCACTCTGAGCAAATTTTTCCTGCTGCATTTGTTCGATTTGAATCTCGAGCTGCTGGACATAGAGAGCCCGCTGCTCAAATGAGCCTAGCAAATTTTTGTTCTGAGCTTGCACAATTTTGAATTTGTCTAGTAGGACATGGTACTTTTGTTGCTCTTCTTTGCGCATTTGCCGCTCTCTTTTCAGCTCCGGACTCCAAAATTGCTTGATGCTCTGCATGTTGGAAGAAAGCTTTTGTTGACATGTATCCAGCTCGCACTTTAGAAAATAGCACTCTTTCTGCATGTCCATCAGCCTGATCTGTAAGTCTTTGATGAAATTTATTTTAGACTGGTTGGAATCAGCTTGACTCAAGGACTTGAGCGAACTAATGCTTGTGTCGCGCTGAATCGAGGTTGAAGACAGCGCTTTGTTCGATGACCTAAGACCACTGCAAATGTTCTCCAAATTGAAAGGGTTAAAAGTGGCACACTGACCATTAGAACTGGCATTTATGATTGAATTTGACCTGTGATGATGACTATGATGGCGACTCGGTTTGGAAGCGATTGTATTCAAATAAAGAGTTGAATTGGAATAGGTGGGAAAGTGTCCAGTTGTTACTCGGCGCGATGGTGTGTTTGTCGCCGAGCTAGACAAAGGAGTTTGATTTTCAAAGTATGATTCTGTGGCAGTGCACCTGTCCAAGGATCTTTCTCTTCGGATCAAATAGTTCAAATTGGAATAGTTTGAACTGGGCTGGTTTTCTTGTTCGCTTTGCTGTTTTTGGTCAAATGCATTTGAGAAATTGGGACGGCCAGTGTAATTGTGTTCCGCACTCTTAGCCTGATTCGGTTCATTTTCATTTGAATTGTTCAAAATAATCAAGTCATCGATCAGACTGTTCATCGACTGAAGCTTTGATTTGTGTGGATTTTCCATTTCATTCGAATTTATTTTGTTCTCAAAATTAGGGTTGTTCATGTTGATGATCAGATTCGAGTTGAAGGGACTTGAGCGGCCCGATGTGTAGCCACTGGTCGAAGAATTTGAATTGAGACTAGAACTGTGATTAACCAGCAGGGTCTGATTGGCAGCTGAAAGCTTGTCGGCCTTGTCTACAGGCTCTGCCTTGATTAGATTGTCATTAGGCTCAGAGTAAGCATCAAAGTCTGTCTTTTTTTCCATTTGAGTATTTGGCGCCGAATCGATAAAAATGGCTTCGAGCTCAGCCATGGCATTTGAGTCAACATACTGCTGAAAACACTTTGTTTGCTCGTCTTCCAAGTCTTTTTTCGATGGTGAATCTTCTTTTGAAAAGTCTAAACTACCGTTTTCCATCATAGACGTCATTCTGATCTTATTGTGTCTAGTTCAAAATTACATATTATCATTTTAATCTAAAATCATGTTCGATTTTATTTTTTAAATTCTTTTCATCAATAAAATAACTTTATTTAAATAATATGAATATGAAAAAATCTTGTTTTTAAAAAAGACCACAAAACTAATTTTGGTTTCATTTGTAAGTAATTTTGGAAGAGACCCTTGATCCGCCAAGTAATTGAGAAAAGAGACAGAGATATTGTAAAAAGAAAATAATATCAATAAGGTTCATTTTCACTAGAGCAATTATAAAAAATGACTTTGCGAGTGCCACTGCAATTCCGTTTCCCAAAATGACTCTTTTTTTTGGAATAAAATTTAATTCAAATTTTTTTTTAATTTGGAAAATAATTTTGGTAAATTAATGTTAAATTTTAAATGTATTTACATTTATTAAATTTTTTTAATTACTTTATGTAGATTACAGACTTGTTTTTAAGTCACAAAAATTTAAGTCAAAGTTATGACTTGACTTGAAGTTTTTTTTAAGTCAAGTCGATGGCTTAAAATTTTTTTTTTTAAAGTCTAAAAATAAAAGCTAATTATTCAGCAAAAAAAGATAAATTTAATTAAATAACCAAAATTTTGGGGCAAGGTTCGCACTTAGCAGTACTACTGTACTTTTTGACCAGGACCCCCAAAATCAGACTTGTTTATAAGTCACAGTTTTAAGTCTAAGTCACAAAAATATAAGTCAAAGTTATGACTTTAAAAAAAAATTTGTCATAGACTTAATACTTGTGACTTATAAACAAGACTGGTAGATTATAGAAACAATTAAACATTTTTGGAGGGAGATTAAGAAAACATATAAAATTTGAATCTAAAATAGAACATTATAAACTATAATTTTTTTTTTTAAATCAAAATGACACTTTTTTACTGTTTTAATTGTTTTTTTTACTTATTTGACTTGATTTTATTTTATTTTTACAAAAAAGTTTATGTTTTATTTTTGAAAAAGCAAATTTATGTGTTTGGTAACAAGTTACAAAAAAAAGCAAATTTATGTGTTTGGTAACAAGTTACAAAAAAAAGGAAATTAAGTTTATGCTTTATTTACTTTTTAAATGTTTCTTTAATTCTTTCCCTAAAATTTTTAAAATTTATTGTTTATGAAAAATTACGAGAGACTATTATTCTGAAAAAAATTTTCTGATTTCTTGAAAATAAATATTAAACTTTAAAGAAAACTAAAAAATTTTCAAAATTAAATTTTAAATGTATTAACGTTAATTAAATTTTTTTTAATTACAATTTTCGTTTATGTAGATTATAGAAACATTTAAACATTTTTGGAGGGAGATTAAGAAAACATATAAAATTTGAATCTAAAATAGAACATTATAAACTAAAAATTTTTTTTTTAAAATCAAAATGACACTTTTTTACTGTTTTAATTGTTTTTTTTACTTATTTGACTTGATTTTATTTTATTTTTACAAAAAAGTTTATGTTTTATTTTTGAAAAAGCAAATTTATGTGTTTGGTAACAAGTTACAAAAAAAACGTAATTAAGTGTATGCTTTATTTACTTTTTAAATGTTTCTTTAATTCTTACCTAAAATTTTTAAATTTATTTTTTATGAAAAATTACGAGAGACTATTATTCTGAAAAAAATTTTCTGATTTCTTGAAAATAAATATTAAACTTTAAAGAAAACTAAAAAATTTTCAAAATTAAATTTTAAATGTATTAACGTTAATTAAATTTTTTTTAATTACAATTTTCGTTTATGTAGATTATAGAAACATTTAAACATTTTTGGAGGGAGATTAAGAAAACATATAAAATGTGAATCTAAAATAGAACAACATAAACTAAAATTTTTTTTTTAAATCAAAATAATAATTATAATAATAGTGATAAGCTACAGCAGAATACCTGCGGAGCGAGACTAGCTTTAGTCTCGCTATGGTAGCTGTTCTTAACGTAAAAAAAAAATTCAAATTCTTTTCAATTTCATTTTTTCTTTTTTTCATTAAATTTCCTTTTTCCCTTCTCATCTCTTCTTCTTTTTCTTTTCGTTTCTTCACTTTAGAATATCCGTAGAGATGACCACAGCGATGGCCGAAATGCAGCGTCAAATTTAGCCAAGGTAACCCCTTTTCTTTCTTCTTCCGCAGATTATAACCTTTTGGCTGAGGAACTAGAGAGACATGCAATGACAATGAAAATGACACCTTTATACTGTTTTAATTTTTTTTTTACTTATTTGACTTGATTTTATTTTATCTCAACAAAAAAGTTTTTTTTTTTTTATTTTTAAAAAAGAAAATTAAGTTTATGCTTCGTTTACTTTTTAAATGTTTCTTTAATCCTTATCTAAAATTTTTTAAATTTTTTATGAAAAATTACATGAGACAATTAATCTGAAAATAAATTCTATGATTAATTTTCTATGAATTATTTTTCTATAATGTATCTCTTTAAAAAAATTCTATGAAAAAAAATTACATGAGTTAGTTGAACGTTCACCATAGTTTTTGGTGAAAAAAAAAGTAGGACCTAGAGATCGAATCAGGGTTTTAAAGTGAAGATTATACAAAGGTAAGGAGTTGCTTCATTTTTACTTTCTAGTGCCAAGATCGGACTCGAACTTGTTGTGGATACAAGAAAGAAGAGAGGGAGACGAAACAATGCAGTACCATGCTGAGTGAATTTTTTTTAGAATTTTCAAAAAATTATCAAGACAAAAAAATCTTTTTTATACCTGAGATGAAAACAAAAAAATTACATCCATTAAAGCTAATTTTTATTGATAATTATAAACTTCAAACTAATTTATTATTATTAATGTTTCGATATGAATCTAGAGTAAAAGTAAACATTAAATCTGAACACAAATATTTTGGATAAGTCTGCAATAAAATCAATCAAATATTTAACAGCAACAAGATTAGAAAAAAAATAAAATGCTTCCACTGAATCATCCTCACCTAGAGACTTTATTACATAAATCTCTCTTTTACTTCTCTCTTTCTCAACAAGATATACAAATAACTAAAATAATAAATAAAAAACCATTTGAAGCAATTAAGAAGTTGAACTCAAAAAAATACTACTTAACTAAACTAAACATACAACCTCAAAATCATTTAGACTTAGCTAGCAAGCAAATTAAATTTTCTACTTAATATTTAAATTCTTATATCCTCACAAATGCCGACAGCTATTTTAAATTATCAGCTTTTAAAACTATTTTGAGAAATAAAGAGTCTCTTCAAGCAATATTTTTGTTTCTATTGACACATTAAAATAGATAAGGCCATTTATAATTCTCTTTTAAAAAAAAAAGCATAAAAAGCTTACCCATAAAACCTATAGAAAATTTTGCTATAATTAATCATTTATTTTTAAATAACGAGTATAATTCTTAAACTGATAATGCGTGTCCTCACGTTATTCTTCTTCTGTCAATGGACTCAAGTGTGATTCATTTAGGTCATTTGGTCTGTAATTGGGTTAAAATAATTAATTTGAATAGTTTCTATGCATCCAAATTTGTTCTGTCCAAATTCCTTTCGATGAGAGAGACAACTTTTGGAATAAATAAATTAGAACTTTAAGACAAATATTAATTTTTGCATTTTGTTTAAATGATTGAAATCAATCAATCAATTCGGCATATACCATACTTGATTTTAAATTCAAATTAAAAAAAAATTAATTAATAATTATTCTAAAAAAATTTTAATTTTATTAAAAAAATTCAAGAAATTTTTACAAGATCATTTCTTTGCTTAAATTACACACAATTAATTCCAAAATCAATAAGTATTATTCGATATGCATCATCAAAATTAAAGTGTATACTTTTTTGGCAAAAGTAGCAGTTCAAAATTAAAATTTTGAACAAAAAAGCAAATAGACCAAACTCAAAAATCGATTTTCAAAATAAAAGAAACAAGAAAAAACAAAATTAACACATATACACACACACAGAGAAATAATCATTATATTAAAAGTCTAAATAGTAAAACTAGTGAAAAATAATCAAATTCATAAATTATTCCTTTTGCCTTGCACACATTTGCTATTATCAAAATCCTAGAAAATGAAATTAAAAATCTGATCAGAAAAAAATATTTTATTTATTTTCGATCTCTAAATTTTGAAAGCTCTAGAGCTGAATAAATAAGCAATACAATTTTAGAAATAAATATATAAATTGAGCTTTATTGTCTCGACCTAGTACATAGATTATTTATTTGTCTTGCTATTTCTTTTTCGTTTATTCGGGAATCTTAATGATTTTTTTCTTTAAATATTTTGAAAAATTAATTATCTATTTTGTGAAATATGAAAATAAAATATATTTTAAACTAAAAAATAAATTCTCTGTTTTTTCATTTATTTAGAGAATTTCATCGTAAAATAATTTGCACAAATTACTCAAGTTTATATGCAGGTTTTTCTTATTTTTTGGATTTTGTCAAATTTAATTCTAAAGAAGCGAACAAAATGACCAAAAATCAAAAATTTTCCTCTATTTTATGGCAGAAAAAAAGGAGTATTGTTTACCGAATTTTAAAGCGTAGTGAATATTTTTCACCAGAAAGGAAGCAAGGATCTGGTCAAACACCGAAAAAAATGACTAAAGTACAACTCAACAAGCTAAACAAGGCTTTTGATCACTAAGACAACATTAGTAAGCGTCAATCAGCCAAAAAGTTTTATATAAGCCAGCAAATAGTCTCAAAATTGTCGAAGAAGCTTCAAATAGCACCTTTAAAAAAGATGAAAATCCCTGACTGAACCGAAGAGCAAAAAAAAAGTAGCTAGAGTTAAATGTAGAAATTTGTACTTAAAAAATCCAAATATTTCCTGGATTTTAGACGATGAATTCTATTTCACTCTCAGTCATGGTTAAATTAATGGAAATTATATATTTTAAACAAGTAATATTGCTGCAACACCAGCAAGTACAAAATATACCCAAGTTAAAAAATTTGAGCAGAAATTACATGTTTGGTTGGTCATTTCTGAGAGGGGTATTTCGGCGCCAATTATACGAAAAAGTGGACTTGCAGTCAACCAAACTGTCCATTTAGACTTTAAAAAGCGTGGAGTCATTCTGTTTATTAAAAAGCATCATTCATACGACAACTAAAAGTTCTGGCCCGACTTGGCGAGCTCTCATTATGCCAATACAGTGGTCGACTACTTGATTGACCAAAATATCAAATTTATGCAAAAATTGGAAAACCCTGTAAATGTGCTAGAAGTACGACCAATTGAAGATTTTTGGTCCATTTTAAAAGAGAAAGTGTACGAAAATGGCTAGAGAGCAAAAAACTTAGATGAACTTAGGAATAAAATACGATTTTGTACAAGAAATATGGACCAAAATCTCGTAAAGGACCTTTTTGCCTCTACATCCAAACGACTCAATAATATTCGAAGATAAGGAATTGTTAAAAAAAGATAAAAAGATAAATAAAAACTAGAATAAAAATGCTATATTCTCTCAAAATTTCGTTTTATTTTGATAAATATTAAAGGAGTTATGACCTTTTAAAGTTCGTCTCGATTTTTTGTTGTCACCCGTTATATTTAAATTTCTAGCAAAAAATTAAATTGTTTTCTCATCATTTTGTTCTATTCTTTTGGACTGAATTTGACAAAACCACTTTTTTTCAAAAAAATTACATTTATCAGTAACTTTTGAATGATTTGATGTAAAACTTTAGCTTAGCGTAATAATTCTTCGCTGATATCAATTGACACCTCTTTCCAAGCATTAAATACCTTAGAGACGTCGCTACTTCATTTTGTGACCATGCCTTCTGGAACACTTTCAAAACTCAATTAAATATTGTTGATTAAATATTATTATGGAAATATGTTCAAGTTTCGTCTAATGAACTCAATATTTAATCTTGCTAAACATCAGATCCTGACTTAACTGACTCCAAGTTAGAGCAAAAATTGATTAAATTTGAACTAGAAAAAAAATAAAAAATCGATTAGATTTTAAAAACAAAGTAATAAGGAAAAAAATAAAAAAATATTCTAAGTTCTACAACTTAAAATAAAGAAACTATTATCCGAAAATTAATATATTTTGATGAATCTGGAGCAAAAATAAGTCCAGGTTAGTATATTATTGGCAACCTATAATGGCTCAAAATATGTGGTTTTTTTGTACAATCTTTTATTAGAACTCTTTTTTAAACTTTTTTTATATCTTTTTATACAATTTTCTGTGTGGCTTTAAGATTCGAATAAATAATAGTAATAAAGGCTCTAAATGATAAAAACATTGCGATAATTAACACTCATTCTTTACTACCTAGGGTTTAAGAAATTAATAATTTTTTTAGAGACTAATGTTATAGAATTGGTATTACTAAAAATTGAAAAAATTCAGATAAGATTTTCTGTCCAAAGAAGAGGCCTGGAGGCTCTCTCACAAGATGTTTGGTAACAAATTGACACGAATGCCTAGAAAAATATGAATGTTAAAAACATTAGAGCAGACTAAGGATAAAAACAGATGACGCATTCAAAAAAACCAAATAAATTGCCAATAATTCTAACCCAAAACCTAGAGCTAAAATGTGTTTCATTAATAGAAAAGAATGAATATTATATAGAAATATTTAAGACTTAAAAAATATAGATTCTTTAAATTGATTTTAACCATTCAAGAATCTGATGATTCAAATTATAATAGATTTAATTCAAAAATGATAAAGATTAAGACTACGCTAGTTTTGAATTTAACTCCTCAACATTCAAGAAATCTTATTAAAAAGACAGTCAAAAAGACTTTTTATTTTATTTAAATTTCTTTTATCTTAAGTTTTTAATTTAATTTAAAAAGAATAAAAATTAAAGAAATTTTAAAATTCGATTTTTTTTCAATTTTACTATAGAATACTTAAACTTTACATAAAAATTTGTTTACAACCTTAAATAGAAATAGTACTGAATGTGAAAATAAAGTATTCCCTAATAAAAATTCGATTAACTCATTGAAAAAAAATGTCATCATTTGATAAGTGTGTTGATCATTTAGAATTGAAATTCATTTTAAGTCGATAGATAAATATTCCCAACTGCACCAAAAATTGTTTATAAATTCTAAGTTAAACTAAAACACATTTAGTAATGTAAACGAAAAGCAATTTGAATATTTCTGACATATTACACAAATCTTTAATTATAAAAGACAAAAAGCATTGAATTTTGGGAAGTTGTCCATAAAATCAACACTTGACAAATTAATAAAGATAAATTTAATTATATTTATTACTATTATGATAGCTATAAGCCGTCATCAAAATTATTCAAAAAGGATCAAATAATAGGAAATTTTAATTGTACGAAGTAATGCATGCCATAAAAATAATGCGATACGAAGAATGAAATTTAATAATGCTGATAACGAATATTATTTTGGCTATTTCGAGAATCTAGAGGAATAAATTAGTTCCAAAATTGAATATATAAATATACTTATTTTGGCTAAATAACACTAAAATATAAAATAATTCTGGAAGCAATTTAGGACAAGATAAAAGAACAAATTATAATAATATGTTGCCAGACTAGATCGCAGTAAAAGAAAGTGAAATTTATCCTGGAAAAATTATTCAGTTTAAAATTTTAAAATTTTATTTTAAAACTAAGTGTAATTAGATTCAATGAGGCCGGAAAAAATGGTATAATTAAGTTTTGTAATCAAGTAAAAACTCGATTTTTAAATTCAAGCAATTAGCAATACTAAAAAGTTCTAAGTAGCTTTTCAAAGGGTCTGAGTTACGATCAAATGACCAGACTAGAATTTTGTGACCAAAAAAAGAACAAAAACTGAAAACAAAATTAAATGCTTTTTAAAATTAAACAATTTTTGTTTAATTTTAGTTCTTATTAGCTTGGAATAATTTTATTAAATTTTTTTAATTTAATAAAAATCAATTTATTTTTAGATATTTATTTTAAATTAAATTTAGTAAGATTTATTTATTTAAAATAAATAATAAATAGTAAAGATCCTGTGTGATCTTTTTTTATAGGAATTAATTAGATGAGCTAACTTTTCCATTATATACGCTTTCTTTTGATTTTTATCATTGTTCGCCAATTTAGACCTAGCACCTTTTTTAATAGTCAATTTTTATTTAAATTATAAAAAAATAATCTTTAGAAAATAAAAATATAACAAATTCAAATTTAAAAGCAAGCTAGACTACACTTAACTCTTTCAGCAAAAATTAAAATAAACACTGTAAATTTTTGAATTGATTGCACCTTTTTGGTAATTACAATACATAATTGAACAATAGTATAATTTGAAATTATTTCTCAAAAGTAAAAAAAATTGAAGTTTATCTAAATTTGTTTTATTAATTTATGATGACTTGCATAATTTTAATCTCATTATAAATCTGATCTACTTCAAAGGTTGCATCATAACTTCCTTTTATTTCTAATACTGTAAATGTTGTAGTCAACACAAGCATATCCTGTATCTGATTTTCGTCCTTTTCTTTGCCATCATCTCCTTCTTCAAAACAAACCATTTTTTCTTCACTTAAATCCTTAAAAACTAAGTTATAAAACCTACATCTTAAATTGCATCCTTGTCTAAGTCATCAGACAGCACAACAAACTTTGATATTGAGTAAGCCACTCATTTTTACTAATTATTCAAATTAAATTAATTTTATATATTCAACTATAAAAATTAATTATTTAATTTACTGAACTAAGCTAAACTAAGCCAAGTCCCAAAATCCTGGAAAATAGCAAGTATAACCATGATCCCTAAGAAATCTTCTCATACTGAAGACCCTAATAACTATCGTCCTATTAGTATGACAAGTTGTCTTCGAAAGTAACTTGAACGAATTAGTTACACTAGAATGCATAATTTTCTTGAGAACAATAAATTACTTTTACATGAGCAATCAGGATTTAGAAAACATAGACGCACTGCAGATAATCTTTATTTTCTTATTCAAAAAGTAGTAGAGTCTTTTAATAGAAAGAAAAATGTATGTTGTCTGTATTTTGATATTGCTAAAGCTTTTGATAAAGTTTGGCACGACGGACTAATTTACAAGCTAATTAGAACTAATCTACATCTCTATCTTATTTATTGGATAAGATCGTTTCTACATTTAAGATCTTTTAGAGTAAATGTAAATGGTCATCTAAGTGATCAATACTCTATAAACACAGGAGTTCCACAAGGGTCAGTAATTAGTCCACTTCTTTTCAACATTTTTATAAATAACATTCCAAAAAGAAACAAAACAAACTGTCAATACTCTCTTCTTTTTGCAGACGATTTGGCTACTTTTTTTATTTTCAAAAAGATAGGAAATCTTGAAAACAAGATCAATAAGTACTTAAATGAAGTTGAAAAATGGCTTTTCAAATAGAAAATGAAAATTTATATTGAAAAGTCATGTTACATGATCTTTGAGAAAAAAAAAAGTTAAAATCAATCTTGACCTTAAAATTAATGGTAACAATTTAAATAATGAGGAAAAAGTCAAATTCTTAGGCATCACACTAGACTCAAAACTTACATTTGGTCCAATGGTGGATGAATTAAAGGAGCGCTGTAATTTAAGGCTTAATATAATAAAATATCTCTCAAATAGGAAATGGTGTCTTAAACCAAAAACATTAGATAATCTTTACAAATCTTTGATAGGATCAATCTTGGATTATTCTTTTCCTTGTTTCTCAGAAACTAACATCAAAAAAATGCAAGTTATTCAAAATTCAGCAGTTCGATCCGTTTTGAAGCTGAAATATGATGCCCCCCTCCAATATTATGCAACAAGAGGCGTTCAATAAACTTAAACTGCTAACAGTTTCAAATCGACACTTTGAGTTGAGTGAGAGATATGTTAAGGCAGGATTGAGTCATTCTGTTCCACTGGTCGTCAGACTTGTGGAAGAATATAGAGAAGGTTTGAAGGATCGAATATCTAACTCCATTGTGTAATTGCTTCCTAACAATTTCTTCTTTTTTTCCTGAACTACCAAATATTTAAACATGTCTAACCTCTAGATATTTCAAAATATCGTTTTTAATTTTCTTTTTATTACTTAGACTTATTTATCCTTTTTTTTTAATATTTTTATTTAAATTTTTTTTTACATACATTTTTATTCTGAAGGAGCATTAGCTCGGTACAGATTAACAAATAAATAAATAAAAATTAAGCTTTTCTTTTTAAGAAACCCCGAATTCCTCTTATTATTTCAAATCGCTTATCTTTTGTATACTATTTATGGTTAAAGATAACTTCAAAATTAATCAAAATGATTTAATAAGAAAAATATTTAAACTAATGTTTCAATTTTATGTTCATAATTCTAAAAATCTTATTTAAATCTTTATTTGTTTAATCTGAATGGTAACATTTCTTTTCTAAATTATCATTTATTGACATAATCACATTTAACTATTTTTCTTCTGAAATCCATTCTAAAAACCACATAAATGAAAAAAGAAATTTCTTCCTATTTTATTTATTTATTAATGAATTAATCTCCTTAAAAGAGAATTAGGAATTAAAAAAATATATATAAATTTAATATAAAAAGTTATTGAAAAAAATTTTTTAAATAAAAATAAAATAGAAATAAAGACACATTTTGAAGGTGTTCCTCGAGGCTCAATAATTATTCCCTTTCTGTCTAGCATATCTATAAATCTTTTTCCCAAGTGAAACAAAATAAAAAATGAATATTCTTTGCTTTCGCGGACGATATAGTCAGATTTTTCTTTTATTAAATGAATGGGAACCTTGAAAATAAGAAAAATAAATACCTTTACGAGCTTGAACATTGTCTTTTTAAGATTAAAAAGAAAATATCAGTTGAAAATTCTATTTTAATAGTTTTTTAATGGTAAAATAGTTTCAAAGCACTAATCTTTGAAAATATTTTGATATTACCAGAAGAAACAAGAAAAATTTTCCAAAAATATAATTTTATTTATTTTAATTATTATCTGATTAATGAAAGTTTCGACCTCCAAGACTAGCATAAGTGCCAGGTCCAAACACCAACACTAGTATCAAACCAAGGCCCTGACTTTCTTGAACAAACTTATTTCAGCTTTTTTGATTTTATCATTTTGTTTTAATTTGAAGAAATCCCAAATTTCCTTTAAAATTTATTATTTCATTTCAACTTAATTTGAATTTTTCAAATAGAAGAGAAAAATAATCATTGCATTAAAAATCCTAAAAATTGTAGAATTTTAATTAACCAAAAACAGATGACTGCAAAAACTCAAATTGAAAGAAATTTCAAGATTTCCAAATTTGAACAAGTTTCAATCATTCAGACATAATTTAATTAAGTAAATGTTCAATAGCTCAAATCATCAGATTGTTTTTTTTTAGTATTCAGTTATTTTCTGAGATTTGGGAGATTTCAGCTGGAAAATTTCAAGACCAGATGAAATAATTTTGGAAAATTTAAATTAGGCAAATAACTGTTCATCAAATTTTTCTTCCATTTTTTTAAAGATCTAAACTTAAGATAAGCAAAAGAAATTAAATTTGTTTTCCGACTTAAACTTAATTAAACAAATAAAATGTCAAATTATAAGCAGTAAAAATAAGTATAAAAATAAGGGTTTGAGTAATTTTTGAAAAAAATTCAAATTTAAAATGCTAAATTTTTAATTTTGATAATTATTATTCATTTTGTACTCTATTTTAATTTTATATATGATACGTAATTTTACTCAAATAAATTAAATTTAACTATTTACCTCAATTTTAACAAAAACGATTTTTTAAAATATTTTTAAATTTAGATTTCTATTCAATTTTTATTTGATAGATGTTTTTTTTTACTAATTGAAAAAAATATATTAAAATATTGAATGCTTTAATGATTAAATACTGTTAATTAGCTGAAAATATTATTCTGGAATTGAAATTATATTTAAAAATTTTTTTACTGCTAGAAAAAATTTGCCCAAAACGTCCAACGATGATCAAAAGACTTCATTTTTTACGATTCCCTACTAGAAAAAGTCATGTTAATTAATTCTTAATAACTATTTGTCTTTATTCTATTTTGAGTTGCATCCTCTATACCGCTAGGTAAAAAAAATTACACTTGTTAAATTCTAAGCTGCATGAGCTTTTTTTAAAATTATTTAATTAAATTAAAAAGAGGCATTTTGAAATTTCTTACAAAACTTCCAATATAAAAATAAAAAAATTTTCTAACTTTTGTTCTAAATGTCAAAAAATTATTCTGTAAATGAAACAAAGTAAAACAACTGTTGTTTCACCTTCCGCGGAAGTCTGCAAAATTGCACCCTATTTAAAAGTATTAAAAATAAAATACAATTAATTTGCACAGATTTTGCAGACTTCCGTGGAAGGTGAAACAACAGTTGTTTTACTTTGTTTCATTTACAGAATAATTTTTTGACATTTAGAACAAAAGTTAGAAAATTTTTTTATTTTTATATTGGAAGTTTTGTAAGAAATTTCAAAATGCCATAAAGGCTCAACCCTTATCTTTAAAATTTAATAATTACTTATGTCAAATATAATTTTAAGTGGAACTCCAAAAGTTTATTAAAAAATATTTACTTTTTATTAAATAAGAAGCGGTAAATAAGCAATTAATAATACATTTTTGTCATCATTTAAAATAAAAATTTTTCAAAAGAAGATTTATTATGATAAAATTTATAAAGTGGAAATTCTCAATATGAGAAAAATTACAATGAAGAATTTTATAATGAATCAAATCTTCAATATTTCCAACTTTAATTCGAATTTTATATTAATAAACACAAGAAAATCAAAATCATTTTTGACTTTCTAGACTGATATCATCTAGAAAGTATTGTTATTATAACATTCAAATTTTTTAAATTGCTTTTTCAGTTTTTAATAAAAATCTTGTCTATATTTAAGTTTTAGGCTTTCAATTGATTTTGATTTTAATGTAAACCAAAACCAACATTTATGAGTTTTGAACATATTAACAAAAATTTTTGATAATAATATTTCTTATCATTTAAAAAAAAATCTTATTGATTACAGAAGGTGTAACTATTATTGTTAGAATATTTTTTGTTTGCAACGAATAAAGATTTTTTGAATTAAATTTTTTCTCATCCTTCGTGGGCAGGTTAGTATTTAAAAGATAAAGTTTAACATATTTTTTATTGTCCTCAAAAGTCGTAAAAATGGTTCACAAGATTTTATTTTTCGCATGTTTTTGTTTTATTCTAGTCGGTAATTATCGATATTATATTTATATAATTATCATTTGTGGTATTATCTTGCTACGATGTCAAGGTTCTTAATTTTATCCCATAATCTTTATTTTAAATATTTATGGAAAAAGTCATTCTCTCGGTTAAGATCTTATTGTCTTAGCTTGATAATACTAAACTTGATTTAGGATTTTTTTGAATAAATAACTAATTATAAGAAATATCTTCTTCGATGGCTATACAAACATCAAATAATGAACGTATAATTGATATTGTAACTACATTATTTTCAGTAAGATTTTCATTAAATAATAAAATCTAATTTTAAATTTGAACTTAAAGATGACAGCCACTAAACTTCAATGTGTTGTTCAATGTATGCAAGGCAACGTCGATTCAAGACTATCGATTCAAGATGTAGTAGAAAACTATACTCTTTTTTTTTCATGCTTCAATTTATGTTAAAAATAATCTAAAAAACTCTTTATTATTTGATAATAAATACAATTATTCCAAAGAAAGTTTAATTTCAATGAGATATTGGTTGTTTAAATTAAATTAAAATTAACTAAAAAAACACTCGTTGAATTTCAAATAAATTAAATTTCTTGATTCAAATTTTAAATTTTAAATAAATTTTTTTTTACAAAAATAAAATCTAGAAATAAATGAATTACCGAAAATTTTGATAAAAGTGAAATTGAGATTTAAAGCTATCAAACGACTACATATTTTTATCTTTAGAGATCCGGGTGTATGAAGGTTATAAACACCTGGATTTCATGTTGCATTTTTTTGGCTTATTTTTAAATGTAAATATAAAATACATTTAGAAACATACGGTATTTCTTTACCACGAGGAAAAAAGTAAAAAGGACAAAAATGTTCAATTTTTTGAAAAAAAAGCTAAAATTTTTAAAATAATTTGATGTAAAAAAGTGTAAAAAAAAGAAATTACTTTAATTTTATTTATAATTTTAAATTTAAAAATTTTTTTTTAATAAAGAAACGAATAAATAATAATTTTTCAAACTAACTGTTTTCTTTAATTTTATTTGCATTTGCTATGTCTGTTTTTAAACTTTTTATTGCATTTGTCCAAGCAGTTGAAATTTCATTTTTATACGGGAGGAATTTTTTTAGGTGAGCTTAAGTAAATTAAGTAAATTACGAATTAGTTTTTAAAAATTAAATTAATTTGGTCAAAAAAACCTTTAATCTCCATAAATAGTTTCAAGTTCCTATTTTGATAAAATTTATAGTTTCGTTAAGGTCTTCTGGGAAATTTTGGGCTATTTTTTTACGTAGTTAATGTAAAGTTGATTACTTTATTAATAAATAACAAAAAACAGCCGTTTTCTAAAAGGTAAAGACAAGTGTCAGTATTAATTAGAAAACGATGGCATGTAAATAAAAATGATTAAAATAATGTCATTAAGAAAAAGTGACAGTTTTATGTCTATTATTTCTTGTAAATACTGTTAATGAAATATAAAAGAAATAAGCATTTTGTTTTTAGTTGCTGCAGACCGCGCATCAGTCATGGGCGCGCCGGAGCAGTGACTCCTTGTGAGTCTTGTGATTCGCAACATCACAGTTAATAAATAGCATTGAAAATTAAAGAAAAAATAAAAACTATAAATAATTGAAACATCCTCATCTGAATCATTTAAAGGCTTGGTATCAGCCTTACGCCTTAATTTCGGCGATATTAATTTTTCTTCTTTTTTTTTTTGATCAAAAAATTTCTCATGATTCTTCATTAAAGTTTTTATTGAGTACGGTTAGTTGTTCAGATATAGTTTTAAGAGATGATTCAATTGCCGATTTTTCTGGAAAAGATTCCTTAATGAACTTTGTTCCCTTATTTTTGAAAAAAAATCTTCACATTGATTTTTTTAAACTATACTTTTTCCCTTTTTATTTGGAATTTTAAAAACTTTACTATAAGAAATCGTTGCTCATACTAAATGAAATTGATTATTTTCTTCGTGCATAAAAGTTATTTCTAATCCTTTTGTAACTTTAAAAATAAATAAGAAAAGACTCAAATTTATTTTTTATTGTATTTTTACCTCTTCTTCTGGAATATCCTCGCAAATTTTAGAAATCTCAACGCTTAAAGGGACTTTGTCGAGAAATCGCAATTGAAGTTTTTCATCTGAAATATCCATTACAACTGCAATAACTGGAAAAATTTTTATTCCAAGTCAAAATGTAAGCTTTTCTAGCAAACTTGTATAAATAGATAATAAATTTCTAATTTAATTTATCTTAAATTAAAATATTAAGTCGATTTGAAAATTATTGCCAATTTTTAATAAAATATTTTAGTTAAAAATTTTTGCTTTTGAAAGGCTTTCGTAGACGAAGGCTAAGAAAATGTCCAATTCTCTCAGATTTTCACAAAATCCAAAGTCTAATTTGGTGCAAAAAACTTGAAGATTGTAATTTTGAGGACTTATTTTTAGATGAGATCTCGCCCATTATTTTTGATGAATCATTTTTTCATCTTAAGGCTGCTCTTCAAGCCTTGAGGATATAGAGTGTAATTCAAAAATTAAAAGTAAAGTTCATTTTAGGCGAGGTATTTCTTATAAAGGAGAAACAAATCACCCCCAAAGTCTCCGGCTTTATATCACATCGAAATGGTTTGGAATGAATTAAAAGATTTCGTAAGAAAGGACAACTTAAAAAACACTAAAGAAGCTTCAAAGCTATTTTTGAATTACATAAAACATTAAGGCCAGCTAAGTGCCAATCTTATATAAACCTTTTGAAAAAAGTAAAATTAATTTGAGTAATCTTATAAAGATTTGGCTAAACAAATTTAAAAGGATATTCCAATTGTTATTGAAAATAAAGGAGAATTATTTTAAAAATTTTAGCGATTTTTTCAAAAATGGAAATTTTTTGCCCTTTTTAGTTTTTACGTAAAATCACGTAATTTGCCGTAATGATACGTTATATTACGCGAATGTATTTAAAATTGCTGCTGTTCCTCCTGTAAAGCAATACTGTATAAATAAGTGTAATAAAGAAATTGAAATAATTGATAATTGAGAAATAATTGATTTTTCATCTTCATTTATAAGTTATATATGTATTTAAATAATGTATATTTTATCTTACTGAAATTTTTTTAACGTAATTTATTTTTAATAATAAAAAACATCTTTAATATAATAATAATCATTTAAATTTAACCAGAATCAGAAATTGACTAATAATTTTAAAAGAAAATATAGCCAATAATCTTTGGATCTCATCGAGGTTTAACAATGTAACTTTAATTCAAGAGTATTTACGTTTTGGAATTAAGAATCTATGATTTCAAAGCAGGTTTTTATAAAATCGCTTACACCATATTGATCCGATTTCTTTCTTTCATCTTTTAATTCTCTTATTGCTTTTTTTGTTTCCATTTTCCAGAATTTCTTGACTGTTAAGTAAGGTGCGCGTCATCCATTACGATGTGACATATTTTTTTGTTTTAATATTGAAGAGTTTCTCAAAATACCTAACAAAAATTTTTTTTAGCTCGGACCAAAAATGGCTACCATCTATCACACTCTACCAAATGAAAGAAACTTTAATAAGAGTAGCTTTTTTCAATAAAATAATCAAGCCCTTATCTATATAATTCTTATACTAATTTCTGTAAAAAAAACATATCAAAAATAGACAAATTTTTGAAAAAATCGATATTACTCCGTATAAATGCGACAATTCGATTTTAAAAATTTGAAATTTACTGGTGTGAAGTTCTTAGAAATTTTTTTCGAATTTTTTTAGTTTTCCTTATTTTTAAACTCAAAATCAGACATAAAATCAAAAAAGTTAAAAAAATTCAAATATTCAATTCAATTATCATTATCATTCTGGTTTTAATTCAAACTTTTAACAAAAAATCTTTTCAAAGTATAATTTTTAACATTAATGTTTACATAAGATTAAAGGATCATTAATTGTACGTGTTCTCTTACTTAATCAGACCATATTCTTTATTAGATTTCTTCTAGAGTTTGAATCTTATTTTTTCATTCGTGTTTAAGTAACAGTCTTTTAAAACATAATATAAAGTTGGTCTTATCCTACCCGAGAGCACTAAAACAGGCAAAAAACACTGTTAAAACGGCGTTTGGTGGCTGTTTT
Organism: Brachionus paranguensis; assembly: GCA_016802215.1. Taxonomy (NCBI): domain Eukaryota; kingdom Metazoa; phylum Rotifera; class Eurotatoria; order Ploima; family Brachionidae; genus Brachionus; species Brachionus paranguensis. Next base: position 7,344,040 of record JAESIX010000004.1, read on the forward strand.
TTGGGCGTTTTAACTTTGTTTTTTGAAATTTTAACCTTTCTACCTATTTGAATTCCTTTATTTTCTAGAAATTCAATTTCTCTATCAGTCTCAATCTCAGATTTTTGATGGTTATGATCACCAACTTCAAAAACAGGTTCCAAAGGAAGAAGACTAGTCATTATCTCTTTTTTGTAAGAAAGCTTTTTGGCGACGTTTCTCAAAAATTTTAATGGATCACTTCCGGAAAGTACTGCTATATTGACATTCTTGTAAAACTTAAATTGAATTATTATTTAAAAAAAATTTAAAATTAATTAAGAGTTAAACTTACTTCTTTTTCTGTTCTTTGAGCTGTGGAGTTGATATTCGTTTGAATTTCGATTTGAGCTGTTTTTGTATTTGTTTTTGATTTTGAAAAATCTTAACTAAAATCTAACAAAATCTAAAAATACAATATTATTTTTATTTTTCCTATTACATTTGAAAGTTTACTTTTCCAAGGTATTCTTATGTGAATTTTGAATCGGCATTCGATTGTGTATTTGATTTTTCCAAGTCTATTTGTTTCTCATCGCTGTCGGTTTCACAAGTAATGATAAAAGGTGTCTTCTTTTTTGTTTTTTGACGAATTTTATTTTGCGACTTCACAAGTTGATTGAATTACTTCTTTCTGAGACTGAATTCTTACCGATTGAGTAATAGTTGGTTCAATATGAGGTTCTGTTGGTCCAAGATTAGGCTGGATTTGTTGAAGAAGATGCTGGGTTGGATCAAATTCGATTTGAGTTGCTTCAATTTGTGTCTGGGTTTGTTCGAATTGAGATTGGGTTGGTTCAGATTGAGGTTGGTTTGGATTAAAATTAAGTTGGATTGGTTTGAATTGGGTTTGGGTTGGTTCAAATCGAGTCAGATTTGGTTCAATCGAAACTTTTTCTTTCAAAATTGATTGGCTAGCCGTCCCATTTTATGAACTTTTTTGAATATTTCCAAATTCTAAAAAACCAATAATTGAAAATATTTTAGGTTTTTTATTAAAAAAAACATCTTTACTTATGAAAGTTCATCAACATATGAGTTTTGGACTTAATTTTTTATAGTTTAATTAGTATCTTACATATTTTAACCATAAAAAATTACTGTTTTCCTTGGCTTGATTTTTAGATTTTCTTTGTAATCGTGGACTTTCAACAAGCGGCGGCTGAGAGAATGAATCAATTTTTGTTTTTAAATTATTCTTAAAAAATCTAATGGAGATTTCTGAGACTGATGATGATGAATTAATAAAGAAATCTGTTATATATACTGTTGAATTTTAGAAAAATTTAAAAAAAACTCATGAAATTCGACGTGTAAAAACCAAAAAAAACAATAAAAAATTGAGAGAAAAAAAGAAATAAAAACTTTTAGTTCTCTCAGACAATGAAGAAAAAAACGAAAAAAATTTTTAAACCTGGACTCACTAAATAAGAGTAAAAATTCTTTAACTATTAAACTTTTATTTTAAATTTATAATTTATTCAAGGTCTAAATGAGAGTGAATTTTTTTGAAGAAAGTATTGACTCTGATTCTGCTTTGATTCAGAAAATTAAGAGATTGAAGAAAGTAATAACAACTTCTGTAAATTGTCATTTTATAGCGATTAAGATTCTGACTCGAATTCAGATTTAAATTATTACGTTTCAATGGAAGAGATTTATTCTATTCACGATTTACGATTCTATTTTTTTTTTTTTTTTGTGATGTAGTTCAATTTACCTATCCAAAAGAGACTCGTCAACCTTAATTAAATACATAAAGTCAATACTGCCAATACGGCAGTTTGTGGGTCACAATTTTGTCAAAATACGTCAAGAAAATTAAAGAAAAAATTTGATAAACCTGAAACAATTTATGAATTGGAATATATGAAGCAACTTAAATGAGTTTTGAAGCAGAATGAAAATACAATAGAGAAATATAAAAGTAAGAATTTAAATTTTTACATGATTTTATGATTTTCTTGGATCTTAATTGAATCCTTATAAAATTTAAAAAAAGAGTAAGAAGAGTTTATAAGCGAATTTCAGGACTTATATAGCTTAGAAAACATGTCTTATAACTTGCACGCTCATTTACATCTAGCTTTCCAAATTACAAGGTTTAGACCTGTAAATAAGATTTCCTCTTTTAAATTTGAAGTAATGTTTAAGAATTTCAGAAATTATTTTTATGGAACCAGTAGTTATGCCGGACAAGTTATTAAAAGCCTTAGAATTGAAAAGGAATTTTTCTTTAATTAATAATATAGAATCGAAAGAATAAGAAATAAACCCTTATCCAAATTTGTTGTAGATATAATTGAAAAGTACAAACCCTAACTCGGCTATTGACTTGAACAAATTTGAAAATATGGACGTAGATGGCGTATAGGACAATTTCGTTAAAAGTTTCAAACGATTTACAGATAAGTTGTAGTTGACTAGTTTAGCCTTCCAACAAAATAAGATAAGTTATTCGAATAATTCTCTAAAATTTAAATTTACTTGATTCAATTAAGGATACAAATCAATTTTAGAAGATAATAATAAATCGGCAAATTCTACGATTTCGTATTTAGAATAAAAATCTTAAAACCTTTACGGAAACATTTTAAAATTTTACAATGTCAACCCTGAATTATATTTATATATTTCTCTATCGATTATATTTAGTCTCGCAGCTGTTTTACTCATGCGTTTAGCAACTATTACATTATATCAGATAGACTTCTCAAATTTTAATATTTGTGGGAACATTTAGCATCTTGTTTGATTTAAGAAAATAAAAAAAGGATTAAGAAATAACGATAAAGAAAAACAAGAGCCAAATTTCCTTTAAAGAGTGATGCATAAATAAATGGACAAAAGTTAAGTTAACTTGCCCGATCATGTAAATGATCAGGGGATCATATATATATTTATTTATAAACAACTAAAAATTAGCTATAATACTGCAAAAAAAAAATTTTTTAAATGGGACTTTCTGTGTCTGAACGAGAGGCTTTTCGAAAAACAGTCAAAAATATGATTTCACAAATGGAAAAATCCGACATTGTGGCGCACTTTACTAAGCAAGAAATCGCTCGAAGCACTATATATAAAACGATCAAACGTATTCAAATTGGAGATCCGATCAAGGACAATAATAGAACGGGTCGTCCAACTACCTGGACAGCTGCAAGGAAGACAAAACTGAAGAGATTGACCAAAAGCCGAACTGGAGTGAGTCAAAGGCGTCTAGCAAGAAAATTTAATGTCCACCAGACAACAGTTGGCCGGCAGTTAACAAAAATAGATATTTCATATTGTAAACGTGAAAAAACACCAAAATATAGCGCCGTACAACATGAGAAAGCCAAGAAATTGAGTAAAAAACTTTCAAATATGCTATATCGTTCACAATGTTCACTTATTTTGGACGACGAGAAGTACTTTACTTTGGCGGGCGACAACATGCCGGGAAATGCTGGATATTATACAAATGACAAGTCTTCTTGTCCGGACAGTGTTCGGTTTGCTGGAAAAGAGAAGTTTCCAAAGAAGGTGCTTGTTTGGATAGCCATATCTGATCGAGGTATGTCTAAGCCTCTTTTTCGATTATCAAAGTCGGTTGCCATCAATTCGAGCATCTATATCGACGAATGCTTGAATAAACGACTGCTCCCATTTATACATGAGTATCATGAAGACCTTGACTACGTTTTTTGGTCTGACTTAGCTTCTGCTCACTATTCTATGGTAAGCACAACATGGATGAACGAAAATGTAAATTATGTGACCAAAGATATCAACCCGGCAAATGTCACTCAAGCGCGCCCAATCGAAAAATAAATTCTTTACATCAGAAATAAAACCAGAACTTAATATCATTTTTATTTTTTGAGATATTCGCTTTTAATTTTTGTCCATTTACTTATGCATCACCCGTTGTGTGAAAAATCAATTCTTTTAAATGATTTTAAATTCACTGGGATGAGTGCATCGAATTCGTCTGTGGTTGTTGTGTAGAAAAGGCAAGTGTAAAAAAAGAAGCTAACACTAGCGAACGTTGGAAATAACTGATCTAGAGACTTGTTCTATTTGAGAGGAATTGATTGGATTCAGAAAAAAATTTGATGGTATTTATGTCGAGCACTGCAAGAAAAAGTAACAACAATCGTTGTCAGATCCCCACATAGATACTCTTTTTTATATTGATTTGAACAAAAAAACCATGATCATCAGTGTACGAAATGTCAGATTTGTTAAATTAATAAGTAAGGTGTAAATTGGAAAATGCTTCATTGTTATCACTTTATTTGTGACAATGAACCTTAAATCAATTGTTATTATTTTTACGTCTTTTTCAATCTTTTTATTCCTTTTGAATTCTTTACATTTTTTGAAAATAAATCTTAAAAATTTGTATCTTTTAATTCATACAAATGAGTAAATATATACAATGATTACAAGTTTAATTCCTTGTGATTTATTTGAAAACTGAGTAATTGTTTTGCTCTAGGCAAAGAGAATAATTCAAATATGGCCAAATATCTTCCAGCTTGTAGTAGAAATGAAATGAATATTAATAAAACATGTGACATATCTACTTTGTAAAGATTGAAAAAATATTGCAACTAAATGATTACGACTAATGAGCGAACAAAAAGCGTTTTGGTCAAGGTTGCATTTGGCTATTTTTAATATACTAATTTCAAAAAAAAACAGAACACATAATAGACCTTTGGTAAAACGGATGTACTTGAAGTTTGCTGATCTAGACGTTGCTTATTTGTCACGCAATGAAAACGAACAATTGAAATTGCCAAGAGATTATTTATTTGAAACGTTCCGGTCCGATATTTGAAACATCATATTAACTGATTACAAATGATATCAAGTGATTTAATCTGATTTTAACTGAAATGAGCTATCAGATGATATAAGCTAAATTCAACATATATCACAGTGAATTCGTTGTGGTTTGTTCGTAATAAAAGAAAAACAGAATTTCTCCAAAATAAAAATATTTTAAACAAAACTGTATTTTGAATAATTGGATAATTAGTAGTTGACAATAATTGAGGAAATTTTACCAACTAAATACTTGGAATGCCCAAAAAGCTTTTATTAAATACTAGCAAATAAATCCCCGAATATAATATTTAAAAAAAAATAAAATATTAAAATTTAAGAGGCCTTATTTGCTTTCAATTTTGAACTTTTAATTATAAGCCATTATATTTAAATAACTTTATATATTTAAATACAAAAAAAGATACGCGGAAAAATCGTTAATAGAAAAAATTTTTCCATTTCTTAATGTTCTGTCAAAAAAATTAAAATTTTTCAAATTGCAATTTACTATAAAGGAGAAAAAAAGAAAAGAAACTTGAATGAAAAAAAATTGTTCGAAAATCTACAAAAAGTTTCAAAATGTTTTCGCCTATGAAACGTGAATCATGAAATAATGCTTAATTGGTTAATGTTGAATGACTAAATGAAAATTGAGAATTGAATCTAGATAGAGTATGTATTAGTTACGAACAAAGAAAGTGGTTGAATTAAGAATTTAATTTGGTGTTGTATGAGCTATGGTCTTGGGTTTATTTCTGTATTTTATGGAAGGTTAGACATAGAAGTAGAAAAAATTGATTTTTATTCCGAGTTTTATTCATTAAAAATAAAGATAATTGATTCTAGGAAAATTGACTGATATAATAAAAAACTTTTCAAAATATTTAAATTCATTGATAAAAAAATAATTATGCTCTTGATACTTTTAAGCTATAAAAATCGGCACACCTTCTTTTTTTTATTTTAAAACAATCGAGTTTTTAGAAAATTTTATGCTCTTTCAGAAATGATATAACTTGTCTATATATATATGTTCTATCATATAGATTTAGGGTCTCAAAGACCAACAACTCGATATTCGGTCGACTGTTTTTAGACCCCTGGGTACAAATTTTTTTTTTAGACCCCCCCAAAAAAAAAATCAAATTTAGGGTTTTAAAGGTCGTAGATTACGAATATGAAGTCAAAAATTAGAAATTTAGCTAGCACGGAAGTTTTGAATTTCCTGCACTTTAATTTTAAGTTTTGTTTAATAAACTCTCTTGGTAGAGTATTTTGGGCATGTGCAACTCGTTTATGTAAAAAAACTTGTTGGACTCTACTGATTATATCCTTCCATCATGCACATGTTTACCAATTACCACTCTCTGTCTTTTTTTCATATAAAACTTAAATCCATGCAATTTTCTGATCATTATAGTGTGTGGATGCCAAATAAGGTCTTAACTCATATAAAGTGTTCTGAGGGTACCCTTTTGTTGGGAATATACTTTTAGGTGAGTAAGCTTTCGGAAATATTAAATTATGCAATCAAAATCTAAATTATAAAAAATATCCTTTAAGAATTATAGATAACCTAATTGACAATATATTATTTTACAAAAATTTTTTTAATTATGTCTTAAAAATAAAATCCTTCATTAGCAACTTATTGTAAGTAACTTATCTTAAAATTTTAATTATTTAATAATCTTTTCATTAAAAATAAATGAAAAATTGAATTTTGAAATTTTTTTTGTCAAATTTTACTTCAATTAGAATTAATTTGAAAATTAATTTATTAAAAACAAAAAATAAATTAATTTTTCCAGCTTATTTTCTTATCAAACGAAAAAAACAAATCTTGTTTGGCAAAATTTTTGGAGAAAACAATTTTATTATTAATATGTTAAAATTTTTATTACAAGTGTCTTTTCTTGCACTATTTACTGTTTATTTTTTATCGATATTTTTTGTTTTTATATCGTCAAGATTTTTCTGAATGACTAATGATTTAATATAATAAATTCATTATGAGAAAAATTTATCAATTAATTCTAATTACATAAAATTCTTTAAGTGATAAACAAAGGAAACAAAATTAATAATTCTTTTATTTAAAAATGTTAATAAAGAGAATAAAATTCTAAATTTAAACTGATATCCTAAAATAATAAAAGTTATAAAGACGAAAATTTATAAAATCATTTTTTTAAGTCATGAAAAATTTTATTTATGTAAGATAGTGTTATCATTTCTTCGAAATATTTAAATTCAATTTCGCAACCATTAAATACATAAAGCAATAGAAATTTTATCATTCTTTGATTTTACTAAATATTAAAAAAAACAATGAGAGAACGAATTAAATGGTACTTATAAAATCTTTTTTCTAGATCTTATTTAGATGTACTCTGAATTAAACATGATACTTATCCAGAACTAAGACTAATAACAATAACAATAATTTTAGATTAAAATTTTAATTCTCTTTTCTAATTTTAAGGGCTAAAACTGAAACGAGTGATTCAAAAAACTCTAAAAATCAACATGTAAGATTTTATTTTCATTTATTTTAGTTAAATTCTTTAATTTAGACATATGTCACCTCTTTAAAAAGTCTCTATTCCACTGGCAAAAATTTGAAAAAATGGCTTCCGTGGCATTCAACATTAGCCAAAATTGAGAGTATTAAATTGAAAAGACAAACTAAAATTTTTATTTAAAAAATCTGTTTTTTAGCAAAATACGGAGGAAGTTTTGTATCATTGTTTGAACTTAATCGATGGCTGTTCATAATCAATTTTTTAGTGGCACTTTTAGCTGGTTCATTTATCATTGCTCCACAATACGCTTACAATTTAGATGAAACAAGTAATCGTCTAGATATTGCTAACAATGGAACGAATCTAAGTGAGACTTGTAAAAATATAATGGTTGAAGAAAACAATCAAAATAGAACTGATTTTCTTGAATCTTCAACTTCGAATTCTAGCATAGAAGAGTCATTACTGCTTTCTAAGTGTTGCTACTATAATTATACTAAATATTTGAAAAATAGAGATAAAAACAAAACAACCATAGATGTTGTGTTAGATATTTTCCAAGGAACTGTAAAATTTAATTCAAAAAATTTTTACGGTTTTTTCAAATTTAATACAATAGCAGAGTACAAAAGAATAAAAATGAATTAAAATTTTTCTAGTATTTAGAAATAAGGTATGGACTATGAGACTGTGATCAAATATTTATACTTTTCTTATTTATTTTTTAATAGACTTTTATCGTTTTAATAATTTTTTCAGAATTTTTTTCAATCCTAAAATTTAATTATTTCAAAAAAGGTTATATTTTTTTCAATTTGTAGTCAATTTCACAAATCTGTCCAAAACGGATATATACAGGTCTATAGGTCTTTTTAATAATGAAAAATAAAATTACTAAAATTAATAAAAATACATTTAAAATATTAAATGATCATGGTCTATCCATGATGTTCATAAGTGCAGCAACAAATTTTTTATTAAAAGATAATATCTCTAATAAATTAGGTTTAAAATTTCGTCCTTTGAATGATGTTAAAATACACCAGCGCTCTGAGGTTTAGTTTAGTTGATGATTTTTAATTTACAATTTATTTTTTCTCAATAAATATATAAGAAATTTAATTTCGCAGAGAATTTTCTCAAATTATTGATCCAACAAAAGCTTTTGTCACTTAAATAATTAATTTTTAAGGTTCTCCAAATCATAAACCATAGTTCTCCAGTAGTATTAGAATTTCAATAGACACTAGATTTTATTTTTAGATGCGATTGAATTTTATTTATTTTTCTCAGAAAAACTCTGTCATAGCTAACAGGAACCTTTTATTCTATCTACATCTGTTTTTAAAAAAAATATTTTTAGTAGTTTTTTGAAATTTTGAAATTAATTCATCAAGCTATTTTAATATTGGATACCTGTTTAAAAGTTATTTACGCTTTAGGCCTTACAGTCGAAGGAAATTGATACAAACGATGAAAATTCCACTTTCTGGTTTAGTTCTTTTAACGATACTTAAGACTTTCGAGACCGATTTTTCTAGCTAAAAATGGTTCAAAATACAAACCGTCACCTATCTTTATTATTCAAAGTACGAACTTTAATATAATAAAGAAATAAGGGAAATGAAAATTGATTCTATCGAGATATTAAGCTCTAAATGTGAGATTTTATTCAATTTCGACCAATATTCGAAGTTAAATATCTTCTTAATCAAAAAGCCAAAACCTAACTTTTTTTATAAATAACCTTCCTTATTAAAAAATAAATAATTAAAATCTTTTTAATATTATTTCGTGCCTCTACTACTAAACAAACTTTCAAGATTAATTTATTGGGTTTGCCAGAACTAGAAAAACAAACATAAATTGTTACCTCAAACCTAAAAATTTAAAATCTACGTGAAAAATTAGACCACAATTTTATAGAAGAAATTGTTAGGCTAATTTCTTAGCTAGGGTTTATCATTTCTGGCACCTTAAAAATTAGAATTTTTTTTTTCTCAAAATCTTTTTGTACTTAAATATTGTACTGAATTACACAAAACCATAATTTTCATACATTTAATTCTACTTTATTTGCATTTCAGGGAATTTTCGAAGAAAGTTTCTTTTTTTATGGACAATACAGCAACAAAACAACAATTAAAGTTCAAAAAACGCATGTCTACTATATGGGACTTTCATTTGCTTCTATAACTTTAATATCACTTGTCATCTCAGCAATTGGTATGCTAGTAAGGTAATATGCTTACAATAAAAAAATTAGTCAAAATCAGTCTTTATTTTTTATCTAAGATTGGGCAAAGGTCTTGAGACCTCCATAATAAATCGAATTGAAACTATTAGTATGATAAACCAGTCTTTTGTTTTATGGGACTACAATTTGAAAGGTGAAAAAACCATTGAACTCACCAAGTCAATAATTTATAGGTTTTATGAGGTGAGAATTTTTAGTTAAATTTTAAATTTAGAATTAAACTAGCATATTGATTTTATGACTAAAGAATGAAATCAATCAAATTAAATATAATCAAAAAATGAATAGTTTAGACTTGAAACAAAAATTTTTTATTAATTTTAAAAGAGCTGTTTTTCATGTTTTGACAATTTTAATGTTTGGAATTGCAGGATTTGGTCTATATTATCTGAATGAGTTTACTTTTGAAGTAAGATTTTTTTATTCATTAAAGTAATAATATTAAATTGAAGAAAGCTGAAAGGCAAAGATTTAAACAGATATGTTTTGTCCATAGTAGAATATCTGCCTGCAATAGCCATTAATTTAATTATTTTGGTTTATCCGATATTGTTTGATAAATTTAGAAAATTTGAAAATTATAGTGTTAACTTTAAAACAAATTTGTTTCTACTCAGGTAAAAACATTACTTCAAATTCAGAATAGATACTTATAATTTTTTTTAGAACTGGCTTTACAAGAATTGCTTCAATTTTGTTTATTATAGTGAATCTTTCAATTAATATTGTACGAAATGAAAATGTTTGTGCAACTCAGAGTTCAAAATTAATAAAAGATTTACTTTCTTTTGATTTTTCTACACAGAAAAAAACTGAAATTTGGGTATTCATGTTTTTTTTTCATACAAATATAACAGAAAAGAAATTGTAAAAATTTTTCCTTTCAAGTGCTGGGAAACTTATGTTGGACAAGAATTTTACAAATTGGTGGTGATCGATTTGATTGTCAAGATTTTACTCTTTATGGTCATAATCATAAGGAATCTTTTTTCCAAATTTAAGTTTATAACAAAGGCAGAGTTTGATTTAGAGTCTAACTTTTTTGATCTAATGAATGCACAAACTTTGTTTTGGATTGGTTTGTATTTCAGTCCTTTTCTGGCAGTTTTTGCACCATTTTATTTCTTAATTAAATTCTACTTGACTTTGGTAAATTCAAAAAATTTATTTTTAGTATTTTTTTCAAAGAATAAAAATTTTATAGATTGCATTGAAATATTTTACAGACATTCAAAATAAGAACAGTCAAATGAAGCTAAACACTTCTTTCTTTTTGGTACTTTTCGTGGTATTTTTGTTGGTTTTAATGTTGTTTGGTTTCATTTTTACTACGTGAGTAACATTTTCTAAAAAATCCACTTCTTTTATTTTTAAAAAAAGGTTAAAACCATCGCGAAGCTGTGGACCATTTCGAATTCAGTTTTCTCCGATGAATGATTTTACAGTCTTGTACGAAATCAATAATCAGCTAAATATTTCTCTACCAAATTTTTTGACAATGATAATAGAATTTATATTCTCAACTTTTTTTTTGACCATATTAACTTTCTTTTTAATGTAAGCTAATTTACTGGCTTTGTGTCTGAAATCAGAATCAATTTCGATTTAAAATTATTGCTCTTAAAAATTTGAATCGTGTCAGATAACTCGAAATTGTTATTAATCACAATTTTTTAATTTTTCGGAAAAAATATCAAGATTTTAAAGGTAAAAATACATTTAAATTTTTTGTTCATATTATTGATAACGTGTTCCATTAAGTGAACAAGAGTATTTCAGTTATGAGACAGATTCAGAAATTGACGCTTAATTTAAATTTTACTATTTTTGTTTATTTTTATATTATTTTTAAGAGGAATTATCTGGATATTTTGGAGCATCACTAGATCACAGAAAGAAATAGCGAAAGAGTATTTGAAAATTTTAGAAGAACAAGAACCTTTGAGAAAACGGATACAAAGAACAAAAGTAACAAGCATTAATTAGTTTGGAAACTAAAAATATCAGAAGAGATAATATCAGATTTAAAAAATATTTTCATATTCCAGAAAAACAAAATAAATAAATTATTTAACCTTCATGTGATTGCAAAACTTTTTTTTCCTTTAATTTAGTCTGACAAAATAGATCTTTATAAATTTTGGTAGTGAAAAAAAAATTTCACTCAATTCAAAAATTAATATAATTTTTAAGGTAATATTGATGATGCAAAAAATTAAATTAAAGAATATATTATTGTTATTATTATTTATTTTCAATTTATGTCAATTCTGGCGAAGGTATAAATTAAAAAATTAATGGTTTAATTTTTGAATACGTTTATTTTCACGTAAGTTACCTGAAAATAAATAGAAAATTAAAACACGTAAGATATGTGTACGTTTTTTTAAATTTTTATTTTATTTTCACGCATTTAAAATAAAAAAATTATTTTTTTTTAATTGAATTTATTTCATCTTCCTCTTCTTGAGTAAGACGTCGATTACTCGGGTGTTTGTCAAAGTCATCTTTCGAAATTTGATGAGCCACTTCTTTAACTTTTGTTTGAGTATTGACTCTTTCGTGTTCTAAATTACATTTTGTGACTTGATATTTGTTTTTCATCGGGCCATTCACGACGTAATTGAGACGAATTTCGGCTAAGCATCCAAATGGGGCAACATATGATTGTTTAGGACGTTGACCGGTACTTTTTGATGAAATTTTTTCTGGATTACGATGATGGATACATTTGAAATGTACATATTTCAAACTTTCGTTATCATCGTCACTACTTCGTTTAGCACTACTGTAAGTCGTCCAAAGTGTAAACGACTGTTTAGTAAAGTCATTAAATACTTGCAAAAAGTCGTCAAATGCTTCGAAAATTTGGTCTCGAAAAATTGGAGAGCACATGTTTAGATTGAGTTTTAACAAATTAGATAAGGTTTTTCAATGTTTTTTTTTAGATTTAAGTAAATTCAATAAGTCTTATCCAAGCGAATTTATGATATAGGCACTAGTGTATAGTTGGTTTCAAGTTTTTTTGAGTAGCTTCATGTTTGATATGCTTTATATGATAGAATTTTTAAAATAAATTTTCTTTTATATTTGACACTTGCGTGAAAATAAAAGATAATTGACACACGTAAAATGAAAAAAAAAATTTATTTTCACTTAAGTTACGTGTATTAATAATTTTTATTTTCACGTAACTAACGTGAAAATAAGTGCACTCTTAATTTTTTGTGTTTGAACTAAAAAATGTTTTCAAAAAATGTTGCTGAAATTACACTGAAAAAATACGATGTTTCAAATATTTTTTTGAAACAAATTGTTTAGGAATGAAATTGATTCAAAACTCAATTATATATTTTAGGATTATCCTTTTTTTATCAATAATTTAACTTCATCTGTATAGATTTACTCATATCTATATAGAGCCAAAAAAAAATTTATTTTATATTTTATTCTGAAGAAGCTTTAGCTCGGTACAGATAAACAAATAAATAAACGCATGTTAATTTAATATTGATTAAATTTCTGAATAAAGCACCAATTTTACTAAGTGTTTATTTTTTATCTTGGATATCAAAAAAATTTCTTTGTTCATATAAAAATTAAGATTTATTATAAAATTTCTAAAGCAATTGAATTAGTATCAAAAAATGAAAATAAAATAAAAAATGATTTTGAATTAAATGCCAATCTTGAGCCTTTTTTTTCCTTTTTGGCTTAGACTTTGAACCTATAACCGTATCATAGTATTTTTCCGTTATTTTAATTGATTTTTTATGTAATAATATTTGTTGGTATAATCATGAATTTTTTTAAAACTAAAGTAAATTAGTGCTAGATTAAGAAATTTTAGTGAAAAAAATATAATTATTAATAAATAAATACATTTATACATTTCAATCAAGTCCCCCCTCACTCTTCTTTCACTCAGCTTTGTCAGTCCTAATTTCGTCAACCTCATTTCGTACGACATGTTTCTGATAGACAAAGTTATAAAGTTATTTTTGTTCCCCTCTCTTGCACCATTTCCAACGCATTCACATCACTTTTCATACTTGGATTCCAAACCTGCACTGCGTAATCTAGATGGGGTATCACCATGTATATATACAATCTTATTCACAGTCTTTCATCTCTACTTGAAAACGTTCGCTTTAGCATTCCAAGTACCCTACTCGCTTTCGCACAATCACTTTTCACTTGGCGGGTCCACTTTAAATCTGATGAAACCATCACTCCAATGTTATGTATATTTTAAGTATATTTATGCCTTGCATTTAGTCTGTCGAGATGCATTACTTTACATTTGTTATCACAAAGTCCCATGCGCCAAACCTCTATCTATTTACATACTGCATCCAGGTCTTTCTGTAACATCACTCTCTCATAAACTTTATTAACTATGTCGAGTATTTTTGTGTCTTCTTCATACAATTCCATTCTATTTGAAACGCAGTCAGGTCATTTAAGTACAGAACAAAAAGCAGGGGTCCAAGTAAAGACCCTTGCGGAACTCAACTTAGTACATTTGACCAACTAGAATCTCCATCACCAAGTACAACTCGCTATTTTCAACTCGACATATTTGCTCTTTTCCACTCTTTTGGGATCCTTCATGTCTTTAATGATTTTGCATAAATTATCTTCAATGGCATTGACATCGTTTTTGCGCATTTTTCAGTATCAGTGGATGTACTTCATTAGTGCCCATCGATTTGTTGCCATCTAATTTCTCTAGTCCTCGTTCAATCAGGTCCTCGTTAAGCTCCCGCATGACATAATCAATATCGTTAGTAGAGGAAGTAATTAAAGGAAAAAAGTCATATTATGATTAATTTCTTTATTAATGACGGAAGGAAACTAATTATGCAACAACTCAATCAGTTTTTAGTCACTCGTTACTTCACCCTCTTTTGTTCTTAACATTTTTATTTCTTCCTTTACTCCTATTTTGCTTCTTACATAAGCATAAATTAGTTTCGGATTACTTTTTGCTTTTTTAGAGAGTCTGTTCTCATCCTACTTTAATTTTCTCAATTTATGTTTAAACTCTTTACATGCTTTTCCATAATCATAATCACATTTATTTATTTCAAATTTACTTTTATTGCATCCTTTTATTCTATAAAAAGCTCGATCTTTAAGTTTTATCTCTCTATTCACCTCGTAGTTATCCATTTTTCGCTTTTGCAAATTCTCACTTTTCTCCGAAAAATGAGAAAAGAGAGTTTCACTCTGGTCTCTTAATTAATTAATTAAATACTTGGAGGGTTTGGATGCGTCCAAGACTCATTTGACTTGTCGTCTTCTTCAAAAGTTTTTGGAATGTCGAAGAGCAAAAAACGTTTTTGCTTTTTCGGTTCTGGTCGTTCGTTGTCGTCAGAACTTACTTCAAAATACCGTTTAGTGGTCTGCGTTTGATTATTCAGAGCGTTTTTGAATCGTCGACGGTTTTCTATTTGTAAGTCGGTTGTAGTTTTCTTTTGATTTAATTCGAATAGCATTCCGCGACTTCCAAAATTTAGCGGTTGAATTCTTTGAAACACGTTCATTACCTCTAGATGAATTGAACGGTCTTTGAACGCCACGAATGCTACATAGTCATTTTGGTTGAGGCTTGTTGTTTAAGGCACAATGATATAATCGATCGGTCCAAACTTGACTTGAGTTAGTTGATCCAGTTCGTCAACCTTCAATATGAGAAAGTTGAATAGTATGACGGCGGTTTTTCGACAGATCCATATTCCGACGTTACTCTTCGAATATAAATGTCGTTTTGCATTACGGTTATTTAATCTCCCTAAATTGCAACAAAATTGAAATAAATTAATAAATTAATTAATTTTAAGCAATTTCAATTCTGACTTGTAATTTTTAGTAATTTAAAAATATTAAAGTTGCAATTTTGACGCATCACGTGTTTACTACTATATGTATTTATCTACTATATGACTTTTTTTGCCATTAACAGCTCCATTTTTTTTTCTAAATCTCTTTGGAACATCTTTAAGTCCCATTAGATCATATAACGGTTTTGCAATTTGTGCATATCCTTCGATAAAATTTCTATAACCATTTGCAATAACTAGCCTACATTGAAGTTCGAGTACATTTTTAGGTTTATTTTTTTCGAGTAAACGTTTTGCTCGATTTGGGTTGGGTTTGATTTGATTCTTGGATATGACAAAACCCAATAACTCAATATCTTCAACAGCCGGTTTGCATTTTTCCAAAGAAATTTTAACGTTTCGTTTGCGAAGAATATGAATTACTTCCAACACAGCGGTTTCGTGGTACTAAATTCCGTTAAGCTTACAATTTGTAAAAACAAAATTATAATCGATATAAACATCGATTATTTTCTTGTTAATTAATTCTTGAAGAGAATCTTTAATCACCCTCTGGAACCACGACGGAGCTGATTTAATGCCCATTGGAATTGACAATTATTCAAATAAGCCAAATTCACAAATAAATGAGGTATATTTGATTGAGCTTTCTTCCACAAGAATTTGATGATATGCTGATTTAATATCCATTCTCGTGAAAACATCTGATTCAGAGAGCTTATTGAAACAGTCTCTTATTGAAGGTAATGGATAGCTGTCTCCTTTGATTACTCTGTTTAGCGGTTTATAATCAACGGTTATTATTATTGTTTTGTCCTTTTTATCCAAAATTCTAAACGCTGAACTCCATTCGCTTCTACTCTTGCGTATGATGCCTGCCTTGAGCTGTCTGTCTAGTTCATCTTTGACCTTTTGTTTAAGATGGTATGGTAACGGTTTTGACTTTGTTGTAATCGGCGTTTGTCTTGGATCGATTAATTCGATTTTAAACGCAATGTCATTGTTTTTGCTGGATGTCAAGTCGGTTACTGAGTCTGCTGCAATTGTTTCAAGTTCGTTCATAATTATTTTACGTACGTTTAAAATTTCAGTTTCGGTCCAATTTTTTTCAATATCGATAGGTGCACCTGAACCCGTTTCAGTATAGATTTGTTCAGAATTTTCTACATCAATATCTACCAAGTTTACATTTTTACTCTCACTTAGAGTTTCGGTTTTCTCCGAGTTTAATAATTCTTTAAAATCGATCGTTTGTTTAACGTTCGATTCAACTTTATTCTTTTTAATTCGGTAACTGTCCTGTGCTTCAGTTTTACTCGACTAGGAGCTAATTTTGGACCGGTTTTTCACAATCGTTTCAGCGCCCACAATATTCCGCTTTTTTAACTCGAACTTTTTCGACATGTTCTCATGCAGTCTTGTCATTTTGTCCGAATATGACTTTATGTCCTTCTCCATAATCGATATTGTTTTATCAAAAAACGGAGTTTTTCTCATCAAATCCACACCAAGAAGGCTTTGATTCGAACATAAACAGATTCGTTAATAACTGTACACGAAGCACCGGTATCAAAATAACACGAAACAAGAGTATTATTAAAAATAGCTTTACCTATGAGTCCATTATTGTTCTCGTTTCATAACAAATTTAAATCAGACGCATTTTTTGCCACATTCTGGTTAACATCCTGGGGTTTGTTATTGAGTTGAGTTTGTTTAGGTTGATATCTTGTATCATATCTGTGCCTGTTTTGTTGGAAATTACTACCATTTAAACACATAGTCTATCGTCGCTTGGCTTGTTTGGTTGTTTTTTATTGCAGTGCACGGTATTGACAAGATTAACGTTTGTGTATTCTCTAATAAATATTTGAACTGTAAAGTTACTTAATGCGGTTGGGGTATTGAATAAGAAACAATTAATAGTGGTGGTTACAACATTTATTAAATGTTTCCGAAACTATTTGGAAAAAATGGAGAATAATAAAATAAATAAAAGAGAGAATTATATGTAATAACAATAATATAACAAAAACAATTATATTTTAACAAAGCATGTTTCACTAGTCCTTAACCGAAGTTAAGTACTATTGAAACTATGCTATAAGAGTGAGGAGCTACGGTTGAGTCCGCAACATATAATATTAGAAATGAATCCATTTATTTTGTATCAATTTTATTAATTATATGTATTTTTATTTAAAAAATTACATTATATTTAAATAAAATATTGTCTTAATAAATTCTTTTTTTGTTTAGTTCTTTTATTAAATTTGTTATAAAGTCTTAAAAAACTATCTATGCTTTGCTTTCGATTTTTTATAAATAGAGTTCAAAAGAGTAAAGTAGCTTACCTGGGATGCCATCTGGGTCAGCCGAGGTCGATTTCATGGTTTCGAAGCTTTTCGCCTACGTTGGTGAAGTTGAAAATCGGGAAGTTGTGTGGCAAGGAGTCGCGACGAATAAATCAGCTTTAATTACTCCTTGCCAAAAAAAATATCAGAGAACGTTCGTTTAGTTCGTTTAGTCGTTTGCCATACTTAGGATCAGGTGGGAGAGTGGTTAGAGTGGTTGCGCAACTTGTTATTGTGAATTCTAATTGTTAGTTAAGCCGAATTTCGACCGACCTTCATCTGTGAGTGAGTCTTTAATGATTGGTGGTGTAGCAGGTTGTCTAGTAATGGACTCACTATAATCTGTTCACAGAAGTACCATCGTCCCCCCACCACGTTTACCAGTACGCTCGGAACTCTCGTTGTTATTTTGGTAAAGCTTGCTTGTGCTACTGTAGCAAAAAAGCTGGGCACAAGAAAAAGCGACTGAGTTGGAATGCCAAGTCTCGGTCATATTAACAATATGCGGTCGTTCGTCTTCAAGTATCTGTATAAGGTATGGTACTTTATCTTTGAGTGAGTGAGCATTTGATGCTAAAATGGTTGGTAGTTGACGAGAGGCCTCAAGATAATAAGATACAAATTTTGACGCTTGTCGGTTTAGGGTGCTTCGATTGACAAAGTGCTGATAAGGCACAGCTAGGGCATCTCGGCGTACTCGAAATAATCCGAGGGCTTTCTTGACGTTCTCGAAGATAACTTTGTGCTGAACGATCACATAATTTTTGGCAGCAGCTGACTTGGCCAGTTCGATACAAACTATGTTGTTACGTAATTTGTGCAGGACGTTTAAGTATTGTTCGAGTAATTTAAAAGCATCAAGTTCGTCGTTCTCCCTTTTAATCTCTTTTCTTTTTTTAATAAAACCGGCTGGTTGCGCAGGATCCTCAAGAACCGTGGTATTAGTGAAATTAACCGCTCTGTGCCTATAAAACGCTTAAATCGCTAATTCGAAATTCGCGATTTAATCGATAATAAGCTCGTTGACTTCATCAAATAAATTTTGACTTGATCGTTAAGGTTGCTGGTCGGCGATTCGGAGAGGCCAGAAATGATTATGTTTTGCTCGCGCTCTTGACGGTCTTTATTTTCGATGGCAACGAGGTTTAGAAGCTGTTGTTGATGTTGATTTGATTCAGTCTATTCGCCGGTAATTATAGCTGCAATGGAGACTGGAGTAAAAGAAGCGTTTGAAAGAGTGGATTTTAATTCTTTCATTAATTCGCTTGAATCTTGTAACTTTTGCAACTCGGCAATTTCTTGTTTGAGTGATGCCATATGGCTAGCTCAGAATGGTTATCTTGACCAAGAGATGGAAAAATTATTTGCTATTTCAATGATGTCTATTTTATTTGAACTCATTATGCGCCAATTTAGAATTGGATATTACCAATACGTATATTAACAATTTAAAATTTAGTTGAAAATTTCAACTTTTTTTAAAATTGTTACAGAAGAACGAACGTTCAGATACTTGACCGTAGACACGCTTAAAACACTCTACTGTGCTTATGTTAGACCTCATCTTGAATATGCTGCAGTAATATGGTCTCCCCACACTGCAAAAGATAGCAACATCCTTGAGAAAGTACAAAGACGCGCCACCAAACTTGTGCCAAGAATTCGCAATTGGAGCCTTAGTGATCGTCTTCCCGTGTTGGGATTGATTACTCTAAAAGAATGCAGGACCAGAGGCGACGTGATTCAGTTATTTAAGATAAGAAACGGTTTCAACAGTGTCGACTGGATCCGACCACACTCGTATTGCAGCTCTCTTTTTCAATCCGGACCAGCCCAGGGTATCAGAGGACACAAGAGGCGGCCTTCCGAACAAAGCTCCACAAATTGCGCTCAGCGTGAGAACTTCTTTACAAACCGCGTCATCAACGAATGGAATAGTCTCCTTGGCACGGTAGTCGGCGCTCTGACGGTCAACCAATTCAAAAACAAATACGATTCGTGGAAAAGTTCAAATCCTTGATCCAGTTTATCCGTTAATTTAAACATTTAAACTAAATTAATACTTTATGACAATTTTGGCTAGCTAAATTAGTGTAATTTTTGTTATTGATGCCTTAGGTTGGTTCTCGTACTTTAAATTTCTCATGCCACCTATTGCTAGCGTGAAATGCAGCTACCATAGAGGTCTTCCTTTGCAAGACATCTCCACAAGCGTTGCTTGTAGTACCTTTCCTCTTATTATTATTATTATTAATAATTCAGAATAATATTTCTTAAAAATTCTTTTAATTTTTACATTATTTTTTGTAATTTTTGATAATTTTTGTATGAACAATGTTAAATAAAAGAACTGCATATCAAAGGAACAAAGTAAGCAAAAATAAGATTGAACTTGACAAATTAGATGACAATTTTTAAAAAGATATCTGATTGTTTTTTAAATTTGTAGCAATATTATATTTGTAAATTGATGATTCTTTTATTAATCCAAATTACAAAAAGGATCCATTTATAAATTGAGTTTTCGAAAATTATTGTTAATATTGAATTTCTAAGGAATGAAATAAAAGAACAAAAATTGAATTTCAATTTAAAAAGCAACTTCAACCTCTTATTAATTTTGAAAGCAAATAACAACAAATAAGACAAAATTTTATATTTGAAATTTAAGATTGATTTCAAATGAAACGAGGACTCTTGAAAGCGATTTAAATTGTAAAAAATATTTGAATTAAATTAAATAAATTTTTCGATATAATTCAAGTTTTTAGTAGAGATTTTGTTTGTTTTTTTAATTTAAAATTTTAAATACTTTAAAGTATGTTAAAAAAAATCTTTATTTTAATTTTTTTTGCTAAGAAAATTTCTCATTTTTTTTCAAAATCTCATCTTTTTTTCCATAAAATTCATTTGATTTAGTTTTGTCTTCCTTTTTACTTAATTCAGTATCATTTTGTTCGAAACTACTTTTGAATGTTAGTTCATCTAATAAGTCACCTTCGTCTAAAATTTGATTTTTTTTCTTTAAATTACCGTCTGATAAATCAGATGAAGTCCAATCACTTTCCAAGCATTCATCAAATAAATTCTCTTGTGGTGCAGCTTTGTCAAAATTGAATTTTTTTAGCTCAGTTTTTTTCTGTAGTTGTGATTCTTGGTCAATTGGAATAATATTTTCGTCAAAACTGTCTTGATGGTCAATCAGTTGAGATCTTTGAGGAATATCGCCTGATTGTTTTGTCGCTCTCTTAGTTCCGTAAATATGGCTAGCATAAGAAGGCTGGCTGAAATCAGGATATTCTTTTTTTTTGGAACTAGGAGCAGACTTTGAATTACTTTCATTTTCTTCACACTTTAAAATCCTTTCCTCGATTTCTTCGAATGTTTCTTGTTCAGAAGGCTTTTGTGGACTACTTTGATCGATTTCCTGAGAAGATTTGGATTTGTGAAGCGAATTCTTTGGAATTGGGGGTGGCTTTGATACCAATCTGCCTTTTTCATCAAATTTTATGAATTTAGACTGAATTTCTTCAAATAATGATTTATAGGTGTCAGAAAGTATTCTCGATTTTTGGTCTTTTTCACCCGGTAGGTCTTCAAATTTTTTTAAATCAATCTTAAGAAAATCCAAAATTTGTCTCAATTCTTCATCTATTTCAATTGCTTTTTCTCTTTTATTTAGTGTGATGTAATTAATCAGCTCATTTAACCTTTCTCTAATCAAATAGGCGACATTTTTTGTAAATTTGTCTTTTGCTTTTTCTAGCTTTTTGTATGCCAAGTCTGCCTCAAAGATGACATCTCTATGGGCCCCAGCCAATTTGAAGTCTAAAAATAGATCTTTGCTTTGTGATGAATCAAAGTTTCCAAGATAGCTGGTTATAGTGTCATCGTCACTCAAAGTTGTTTCTTGTGTAGATCCATGATTTGATTTAGATTTGGTTTTGGCTTCAAAAAAACTTTCTTCGTTTTTTGAAGTAAGATTGCTGGACTGATCTGGTTGGTTTTTTTCTTCAAAAATTATTTTATTCTCAACTTGCTCATTTTCTTTCTGCTTGACCACTAGATTTGAACTATTGCTGTCTTTATTTTCTTTGAATATAACTGCTAATTTTTCTACTTTTAGACATTTTTTGGGAATATTAGTGTGATGAGTAAAAAATTGGTGTAAAATTTCATTTGGCGAAATAAATAAACTATGCCAATTGCCAAAAGAATAATCAGGCCTTTCTTGAAGATTAATGGTGCTTTGCAAATTTTTATCAATTTTAACATTCTGGGAAACAATTTTTTGAGCTATTTCCTCGCTATTCTTAAAATTGGGATTTATTTTGATAAATTCATTTGCGTTTTTCTCCTTAAATCTACGCGGGGAAAAATAGTTATAATTGAAATTATCTGATTTTTTGTGATCAAAATAATTTGGTTTTGGATTTATAAATTCTGGTCTTTCGACTTCAGGTTCTTTTTTATTTTCTTTTGGTTTATTCATATAATTAGTGGTGCATTTTGTAGCCGATTTTTCTAAATTATATTTTTTAAACGATTTAACTATAACATCATCAATTTTATCTTTAATTATTTGAGCCTGATTGTCTATTGAAAAATTGTTCAATTTGGACAAATTAGGTTTTTGGACTGGACTATCTTTATTTTTCTTAGAATCCAAATTAATATCATTTCTCGAAACTTGATCTCCGTAAATTTTCTGAAAATCTTCAATAACATTATCCAAAACTTGATTTATTTTTTCCTTTACCATTTCAACAAAAGCATTGAAGATATTAAGATTTTGATTGTTCATAGTTTCGAATAAAAATTTTGTTGCCTTCTCAATCGAATTTTTTTCAATATACAAATATTTTTATTAGATAATAATAATAAAGAAAATTTCATTTTGTCTTGGTTTTTTTTTTATTTTTATTAGAATTTAATCTTGAATAAAAAGGGCGCCATTTTTTTTAACTACCGATTTTAAATACCGAACTTAAAATAAAAAAATTTCTTTTACATATTTGTTTTTATTAAGCTTCTCAAAAGGATAATTGTTGCAGCAAATTTTCAATAATTTCCTAGAACGGTATTGTCAAATTCAAATAAAAACAAAACAAAAATTCTTCCTTTTTTGATTAATTTAAATTTACCAAAATAAAATATTTTTTCTTATTAAAAAAAAAGACAAGTAAATTCAAATTTATCAAAATAGGAAGAATTTTTGGTTTGTTTGTATTTGAATTTCACAATACCACCTTGAATTTCAAATTATATTAACATTTTTTTGATTAGAAAAAAAATTATTTTAACTTATTAAAAATTAATCAACGGAAATTTTATAAATTAAGGCTCGCGCGTAGCGAAACTACCGCACTATCTGAACTTCGAAGAACCGACTTTAAATTATTAATCTGCATACTTGAAAACCTAAAAAAACTAGTTTTTTTGGGGGAGTAAAAAAAAAAAAAATACTATTGCACCAATTCTGATAGGGAATTATCTCTTCTACAAAATGGTGAACTGATTTGAGATACCATGCCCTTAATTTACCAAGATCTTGGTCAAAAAATGGTAAAATTTTTTCTACCTAAAATTTCTAATTTATTTTCTTATTTGAAGGCTTGGTGATCAGAAGCCAAAAATATATTTTAAGGATTATATCATAAAAAATAAAGTTACAAACCTTAAGTCATCTAGTTTAAGTGATTTTCTTGGTATGATTTTTTGGAGGAAGTAATGCCGAGATTTGAGCAAAATTTGAAACACGTCTAGATTTTTTTGACATCTCAAAAGATTCATATTTTTTAAAAAAATTACTTTATTTATAAAAAACATAATTTTGCTATTAAAGAATAATACTGTCATTTATTTTTTTCATAATTTAATATTATAATAATTTTTTTTTTTAAATCATCCTTTTTTGACTCAATTTTAAAATCTAAAAATCAAAAAATCAAAAAAGTGGTCCCAAAATTTTACCATTTTTTGACGAAGATCTTGGTAAATTAAGGGCATGGTATCTCAAATCAGTACACCATTTTGTAGAAGAGATAATTCCCTATCAGAATTGGTGCAATAGTATTAGGATATGCATATTAGAACATGAGATATTAGGGCTTGAAGACAAGACACTTCTTTTTTTTTTTTAATCTTTGAGGGGGTGGGGTCAAAAAATTTTTTTTTACTCCCCCAAAAAAACTTGTTTTTCTAGGAAAATGATCTTTCTGACTGAATTGAAAAATAATCGAAATGAACACTAATCAAAATTGGAATAAAACGCTTGAGCAGTTTTGAAAGAGTTTTCAGAATATTTTTAATTTTCTTATTTGAAAAGAGAAATTTAGATAAACTTTTTTTTATTCAAAAATTTCATTTAGAAGAATTATACACAATAGGAAATTTAGAATAAAATATAAATTTTATTACTTAATCACTAAAAATTATAAAAGAATGCAAAAATTTTTTTTAATTTTTTTTATTTTCTTTTGGTTTATTAAAATAATTACTGGTGCATTTTGTAGCCGATTTTTTTGCTTAAAAAAAGAATAAGAAAAAAATTTTTTTATAATTTTAATTGATTAAATTTTTATATTATGCTAAATTCTTTTTATTGTGTGTAATTCTTTAAGAGTTAAAGATTAAAGCGTAATTTATTTTGATAAAACGTCATTTAAAAAAATATTAAATGGTCAATTAAAATATAAGTCAATTTAAAGTATTATTCGAAAATTAAAAGTATTAATTGTCACAAAATTTAGTTAAATGTCATTTAATGCATTACATAGAGCCAAGTTCAATCAATTAAATTTTATCAATTAAATAAAATAAGATTTCAATTATATAAAAAATTTTCAAAATAAAAAATAAATTAATTTTTACAAATTTTTTGACTGCTTTTTTAGTTATCTTTTATATTTTTTAGTCCTTTTATATTTCCTAAATTGATATGCCACGCTTCATCTGGAAAGGAATCCATTTATTCTTCACTATATGACTATTCTCGCTTTGAACCTAATTCAAATCCTGGTATGATTCTAGGACATTATTAAACAGTAATTGATAAAAAAATTTTTTGGCATTAAATTTATTAAGATACAATTAATTAAAATTAATGTCGGTTAATTATTCCTTTTGACAATTAATAGTTATAAGTTCTATTTAATTAAAATAAAAATCATTTAATACTTTTAAGTTCTTTGTAATATTAATAATTGTCACTTAATCTTTTAAATGAAAACCAATATTTTTGGCATCTTGAAGTTGATGATCAATTCAAAATATCATTTCAATTCAAAAAGTTTATCTTTAGAAATTAAAATAAATCTTTGATTTAATTTAAATAATTTTAATGTAACATGATTAACATGTTATGTAAAATTAAAAATAAAAAAAATTTGAAAAAATATTTTCTCAATCCGTTGTTAAAAACGATTTTTATATTTAAATGTATTAACTGATTTTTTGTAAAGTTTATTTAAATTTTTTTATTTCAATAGTATTTCTAACATTCAAAATTAAATTTAAAAAAGAAATTCAAATAATAAATTACAAATAAGTAAAAAAATGAAAATAAACTTTACAAAAAATTAGAAAGATCGATTTTATCTATTGATTGAGAAAATATTTTTTCAAATTTTTTTTTATTTTTTAAATTTACATTACATGTTAATCATGTTACATTAAAATTATTTAAATTAAATCAAAGATTTATTTTAATATCGAAAGATAAACTTTTTGAATTAAAATGATATTTTGAATTGATCATCAACTTCAAGATGCCATATTTTTAGATGACGATTAATACATTGACATTTTTACAATTGACTTTTAGTCAAAATAAATGACGCTTTGCTTTGATTTTTTCAAAAATAAAAGTTTATTTCAAATTCGCTTTATTTAAATTATATTGTGTTTAGTTAATGGCTTTAATTTATTTTAGTAGTAAATTTAATTATTCTAGTAGTAAAAAAAATAAAAAAAATAGAAGTAAAAATAATACAATAGTAGTAATTAAAATAAAGTAGTAGTAAAAATAATTAATTATAAAGCAAATTGAAAAGAAAGTTAAACAGTGAATTAACACATTGATGTGAACTTTTTTGATAATTTTTTAGTTATTTTTTCTTGGACGGCCTCTTTTTTTTGGAGCAGTAAAAGTTGTAATGTTTGTTGTACTTAGCTGTGATATTGGTGTGATTGCGATTGTAGATTGGCTAGGTTGGATTATTGGTATCGAATTGATGTTATTATTCTGTATAATGATATTGGCTGAGTTTTATTTATTTATTTAAATAGTTTTAGGGAATACCCCAGGCAGCTCAGAATGGATCATAGTCCTTCTTGTCAGCCTAGCGATTGAATAAAAACATACAAAAAAAAATGATAAATGACTAAGTGAAAATAAAAATTGACTAGTTTTTAGTGAAAGGAAATAATTGCATATTTATCTTCGGATGTCCTGTAAAAAAGAATTTAATTTTCCAAAAAGTGTATAAAATTTTTGATTCAAATCAGGTGCAATGGAGAAGTACTCTTTTAAGTCGCTGTTAAATTGCTGATGCTCAATTCGTTTATTGAGAGACCTGTGTAAAATACGTTCGGATCTTGAAGCTAACATGTCGAGCTTTAAATGCTGGTGAATTTTGGTTATTTTTGTCTAGATCGGAAAATACTTAATGTACCTTAATATTTTGTTCTGTAGTTTTTGAAGGTCTGAGCTAATTTTTTGCGTGGTGCATGAAATCGGAATAAAATAGTAATCGAACTGAGAACGAATAAAGCTTTTGAATACGATCTTGGACAGTACAATTGAGTTTCTTAGTTTTAAACCCTTTATCCTGCGAATTAAATTAATTTTTGACATAACTTTTTCATTGATGTTTTCCAATAGGTTTTTAAAGCTTAGCTTAGGATCGAATTTAATACCTAGAAAGGTTGGAAACGGTTCTAACGAGACTGGTTGACCAGCGATGAGCAGCTTCAATTTGTACTTTGTTTCATATTTATTTATTTAAATAAATAAATATTGGCTGAGTTAGAATTTCGATCAATGCTTTCATCTTGTACGTTTGTTATATTTTGAGCACCGAGATCGACACTCTGAAGAGCTGGGTTTATAGGACCATTTGATTTTCTTGCGACTAAAGCCCTTGTGGCTTGTTTGCGTCTACCTCTTTTTGTATTTGCCTCAATGTTCAAATCAAGACCTGGAAATTGGCACAAACACTTAATTCCCATGTATCATGGTTGGATTTGACATGACGTATTTTTGTTTTTTTTTTGCGCCCCATGAATAACCCTCAAAGTTGTCTTTAATGACAGCAAAGGCCTCTTCGTATGAGATGTAGTTGAGTATTTGTTAATTAATTAGCTGTGAAAAAATTTACTATTAAAAAAGTATTTTTGCTGTCAATTAATTAAATTAGCTATTAATATATTATTTTTACTACAAATTAATTTAATTTGCTACTTTTATTTTTTACTCCTATTTTGAATTAAATTTACTACTAGAATAAATAAATTTACTACTGCGTTAAATAGTAGCCATTAATTAATTTTTATTTTTTTTTATTTTCATTTTTAAGTCAAGTTCTCTATTTTTTAAGATAGTTTTAAACTAAATTTATGTTCATTTGGCTTCTCTCAATTTTTTAAAATGCTTAAAAATAAAAACACAATAAAGTAATGGGCTTTGAATCTAAGTTAAGAGAGGTCAGCTCTCACGGTTGTTCGGAAGCAACGCTTCATTTAACTTAAATTTGGAGTCTTTTGTTTGACTGACATATTTAATGGATGACAAGTTTGTGTGGTTTAATAATTTTTTTAAATAAAAAAAAAACTGTAAAAACAAAAAAAAATCAATCAAATTTTTAAGACAATTATTAAAATAAATTCATATGTAAAAACAAAAAATAGATAAAATATGGTTTTACCACCAGGCACACCAACCGATAAAACATTGACACAAATTCTCCGATGATGTAGCTTGCTTTATTAACAAATCAACTTGGGTTACTTCATCGATAGGATCGACATCGCCAAAATCTTTTCCCGTTAATTTGTCTTTTACGCGATTTAAAACCATAATTGCCTTCCTATTTGTCTCTTCCACTTCAATTTTATTGATAGGCTTCGCCGACCCAGGTTCACTAAAAAATAATTAATTTAAAATTGACTAAAAACAAAAAAAAATTAAAATTAAACATTAAATTAGAAGTCGAAGCATTTTGGGCGACGGGGTTGCTGTTAGCTGCCTCGACTAGACGCCAATAGACAAGAGGATCATAAACAAAAGCCTCTAGAACAGCCATTAGACTGTCGCGGTTGATCCTCAGTACTTTCATAACACTCTCACACGTTCTTCTGAAAGTGCCCTCAATGCCAGTCACTTCCATGGCATTTTTGAGCATTCGCGTCAGCCTAAATGGAATCTTTTCGGGAAACTTTTCTCTAGTCATTGCTGTTTCAAAACAATCTCCAAAGTCAATGTGTATTATTTTGCCATTTGTTCTGTCAAGCATTAGATTTGAAGGGTGACGATCACCTAGTCCTAGAACATAGCCTACCATGCTCATGACTGCCAAAGACCTGGTAAAATTGGTTCGTCTCTCAAGCCATTTTTCTGCTGTCAAACTTTTGTGCCAAAGTATCTCCGCTAGATCATTGCCCCATGTCATTTCGATTGCCATTTCAAATATTTGCACTTTTTGAATTTGAGTCAGATGATCGTAGTCTGGTGCATACTTCATTATTATTTTGTGTTCAAGGTTTAGGGAAATTTTCTTTTTTTCGCGGTATTCTCTAATGAGGGAATGAAGTGTGTCGCAGTTTAACAGCCATTCCAAAAGACCACTATTTTGTGACAAAGGTATGACACTGTAACGCTGAATAGCCAAGTCTCGGCGAGCAGTTTCGTTGTTTTTAAGCAGCAAGTTGTTCACCAGACCAAATATTTGCATCACTCTTTCATCTTGACGCAAATCTTCGTGACCCTTGAGCAAAAATACATACTCGCATCCATTCGAGCCGAACATGCTTATTTTTCTGGGCCTCTGCTTCGAAGTGATCACCTGAATGTTGGCATTGAACGCTCTTATTCGAATTATAGGTCTGTTTGGCTCGTATGTGCCAGGCACAGCTAGCTCAAGGTCTCGGCTGGTCATCAGCTTGGGGGACACAAAGCTCAATTCAAGACTGGTCATTTGATTCATTTGTTTGGTGATTCGCTTGAAAACTGCGTAGTATCTGTCCCAGGCTTGGTCAATGTCGCTCAGCTTTCGGCTCAGTTTGTATCGATCGCAGTGATTTTTGGCTTCGATCAAATCTCGGCCGTAAGTTTGAAGAAAAGCTGTTTCTTTGCTAGTGGTTGCGCCTTTGTCCATCATTGTGTGCAATGCGCCCAAAATGTCCAACATTCCTTGAGTATTTTTCTCATTGTAATGGAGCTTTGATGCTTCTTCCAAACTTTCGTACCACATTTCATGCCACAAAATGGCCATGCGTATCAATTCCTCGCTCACAAGCTTTGCCTGCTCAACTAAAGTGTTGTTGTGTTCTTTAAGTGATTGGAGAATGTTGAAGGCCACATTTCTTGTGGAACTGTTGGCGTCCAAGTAGCCCGAGTGATAGCTGTTCGCTGCTTTGTTGTTGCACTTAGAAGCCAAAATGAGTCTGTAAACCAGCGCTTGAGGATGCACTCTTCCGAAATCAATGAGCAATTTGTAGATCAATTTGGCTACGTATTGTTTGGTAGTGTCAATTCTGGCTATTAGTTGAGGTATTACTTGGAGCCATATTTCTTTTGGAGTGTCCTTAATGCCTTCGTCTAAGACCTCAAAGATGTCTTGAGACTTGCAATAATCAAACCACAGGGTCAACAGACGAAGCGTATCTTGCAACGAGTTGGTCTCAAAATTATCCACATTGGCACACAGGCTAATACATTTGAAGAAGCCTGTGATAGCTCGTTTAACAAATGCATTTTTTTGCTCTTCATTTACTAAAATTGAAAAGAAAAATTTGAGTAAACAAATTTTGAGTTAAGCTGATATTCAATAAATCTTGGCAAAATTTGTTAACTTTTTAAAAAATTCTATTCCAATTCAGCTAAATTCACCAAATTTTGTAGCATCATACTTCCAACCTTTAAGTTTATCACCCTTTGGTAGTGTCCAGTGTTGAACTGTAATAGATGCTAAATAAGAATTTAGTATATCCGTGGGAAGATTCTGTAAAAATCGTGTCCCACTACTTCAAGTATTGTGAAATTCAAATACAAATTGAACAAAAATTCTTTATTTTTTGATAAATTAAAATTAAAGTTAATAAAAAATACTAGAAAAAATACTGCAACATAGTGCAACATACTTTGTTGCACCTTTTTTGCCTAAAATAAAATTTTTATTTTCTTTTTTTTTGGTAAATCAAATCAGTATTTTTTAAATCATATTGATTCTTTATTTTTTGTCTTTTTATACGTGAGAAAAATTATTTTAGGTAAAAAGGTGCAACTAAGTATGTTGCACTATGTTGCAGTATTTTTTCTAGTATTTTTTATTAACTTTAATTTTAATTTATCAAAAAATGAAGAATTTTTGTTCAATTTGTATTTGAAATTCACAATACCCTTCTTTAAAACTATGATTATCTTTAAAACTTTTACCATTCTGTCTATAATTTTGACCGTAGTTTTTTCGAAAAAAATGTTCATGTTATAAATCCTTAATTTATATCTTTATTCAGATCTGTTAGCATCTGGTGGCTCGTGGTTATAACACAAAATAATTTTAAATAATAACTTTATTAATAAATGGCCGCTTCTAGCCTAAACAAATAATAAAGAAAAAATAGCAACAAAAAGAAAGTTATAACAAAAATAATTAATAAGTTTTAAATTTTAAGTTCTTCATATTTTTCTAATTATTTGTGTCTATTTTTTACACAGTGTTAAACACTAGTGACTTGGTAAACGCATGAGATCAAAGTATTGTACTGTGAAACTATAGACATATAAGTTGGCAAGAGTCGGTGTTGTAGTTATTAAGAGAACTACAACATTTAGACTGTGATTCCGAATGTGTGCATTATTCTGGGGATCTTGTATAGATATCATTTTTGAATCCAGTCAAAATTGTATTTTATAAGTTGGTTAGTTTTTTATATGGCTAGAAATGAAAGTAAGTTTTTTTCAGACATCAGGCTTTTACCTAAAACTTAACGAGTCTTCAGCACATAAAATATACTTAATGAAAATTTAATTTATTTTATTAAATGGAAAGTATATTTCTATATTAAAGTGAGATAGAAAAAAAACTCAAAAAATTAAAATGAGGCGAAATCATTAGCCAACTTATTTATCTTGGATCTTAATTTGAGTAAAAAATAAAATTTAAAAGAATATCGGACTGTTTCAAAGTGGCTTGAGAAAAAAATTTGTGCAAGGTTTCAAGAAATTGTTCCATTTACAGCAGAGTTGTTTAAAAGTCACAAGTCTCAAGCCAAGTCCAAGTCCGGACTTTTAATTTTATTTTTTTTAAAAATAAACTTAGCATTAGTTTTCATTAAAAATATAGGAAAACTATTAACTTTGAAAATTTTTTGCACATTTTAGAATAAAAACTCTAAAATAAAACAAAAATCATCAAAAATTTCGGAACAAAAGTCCGGACTTGGACTTTTAAACAATTCTGATTTACAGTAAAAAAAAAGTCTTGTTATTTTATGTATAAAGAAATTTCAAAACCAAAAGCTGATCCTTAAAATATGATTATAGACTTATTATTTAAAAAAATAAAATTTGAATTTATGTTTATTTCTCTCAAAATTTTGATAAATGTTTTTTCTACCTGTCCCTCAAAAATCCACAAATAACATAAAAAAATGCCAGAAAATTTGTTTTTATTTCCATTTTATCTATTTGGATATTATTTTTTATCAAAAAAACATTGGTACTATGAAACAAAGAAAAAATTCAGACTGAATTAAGATTAACTTTTTGAAACTTTTTAATGCAAACTCGTTGTGCTAAATGCATCAGCTGCTGGAAACTGTGTGTCAGCCGCCATCCAATCTCTAAAATTTTAAAGATTATTTTTAAAGATGGGTTAATACATATGATGCTTTGCAGAACTAAATTTGTGTGATACAAAAAATGTAGAAATCATGATATTACATATCATATTGAATAATTAAATAAAATTTTCTTTAAAATTATTATCAATATCATGTTTTTCAAATGTTTTTTAAATTTTTTTGTTACTGAGGATTTTTAAGTTTTAGGCACAAGTCACTGTATTAGCGTCAAATGCACCAAAAAACAAACTTTTCTTAATTTTTTTTGTTTCTTGATAAACCTCAAAGGTTGAATATATATCAGAACAAATTAGATCAGAACTATTTCCAAATGCAACTAATTGTGCCAAAATTTATTGAACATTTGTTATGAATCCATAAAGTAATACTCACTTGTTCCATTTGATTTGTAAAATTGGAGAGCTTCATAATTGGCATAGGCCCAGGCTTGCCATGCCTTGTATGAAAATTGATTATAATCTTTGGCTATTTTGTAATAGGTAATGATGTCAGGAATTGTTTGTTCTGTGAAGCCATCAAGCTCATACTTCCAGTGACCCAACTTTAAATAACACTTTGCCAATTGCATATGCAATTCGCTTTTTTTCTTGGTCACGTCTCTGGAATTAAAGAGCTGAAAAAATGGCGGAAGCGTCTGATTTGTGGTTGACGAAGTCATTTGAATCTGCTGATGCTGTTGTTGATACATTTGGAACATGTTTAATTGTTCTTGAAGATTTTCGGTGACAAACTTTTCCAATTGGACGTATGCTTCTCTTTTTTGGTTATTGGCGTACAAAAATTTCAAATTGGCATATTTACACAAATCCAAGTCACGTTGAAAATTGGAGAAATTTTGATTTTGCTGATTGGAAAATTGGTCGTTTTTAAGTATGGAATCTAAGATTTGCTCAGCTAATTTCAAGTGTCCATTTTTTTGACACAATGATGAAAATTTTAGCCATGGTCTAATGCACTTTTCTTTTGGCAAAACAATTGACCTAACCAACAAAAGCCTGTGCCAATACTCTAAAGATCTCTCGCAGCCTTCAAGTCGCTTCCACCATGTTTCCACTAGCCAATCTCGTTTGTTTGGCATAAATTGATATTGAATAATTTCTTCAAGTTCTGTGAGCACTTGAGCTTCGACAATGCCTGGATATGAGCGTTCATAGGACTGGGTAGCCATTGAAGTCAAATCTGTGTCGAGCAGTTCTCTTGTTTTTTTAATAAGACCATTGGCTTGGGATTTCTTGTAGTTAAAATCAGTGTCATTTTTAGTCAAAGCGATCACGCTTCTATACAATGATCCTTCATAGGTCACTTCTGACAAGTTGTCTGCATAAATTTTCATCTTTTCCCAATCACCAAGACCCCAACACGCCTCAGCGCCCATTTCAGAAATTTTTTCTCTCAGTGAATTGAATTCATTTGTGTTCAATTGAAGCGAATTGAACGACAAGTCCGCAACTCTTGATTGCGTCAAATTGATGGTTCTACTAATGGCTGATATTGAGTCTATTTGTGACACAGAGCAGTTCAAGCTTTGATTTGAATCAATTTGATTTAGAGCATTGAGCAAGTTGTTGCACGACTGATTGAGTCCATGCCATTCGCCCAGGCCGTTCAAGCACCTCATTCGACCCATTAACAATTCAAGAACGGACTCGTTCAGCTTGCTCGGTTCGATCACCTGAAAGCCTATTGAAGGCTTAAAATGTTGATTTTTTAGCTCTTGTTCATAGATGCTCAATGCTTTTTGCCATTGATGCAGCTTTTCATACCATCTTTCTTTAACATTGCTCTGGGTATTTAAATTGTGCAAGTATTTACTAGCAAAGTCTAGGACGCCAGTGGCAGCTTCGGTCCTTTGTAATTCATGGTTCAAGCTCACCAATTGCTCCAAAAGGTAAATTAAAGTTTGCTGATTTTGATGGGACGATGACGCTGCAAGCAAGTTGTGCATGTTTTTTGACGCTAGACTAGCCGTCCCACCAGCACCACTTACTCCTCCGACTCCGTAATACAGGCCATTAAAATTGGCCGAATTGACTGGAGATGCCATCACAAAATGAAATTGTTCTTCAACATAATGCAACGCTTTGGCGTAGGCCTTTACTTGGAATGCTTTTTCGGACAATAAGCGATAGTCTAATGGCAAAAAATATCCCACGTCACATCGCTCAATAAACTCAGCTAGATTTAGAATGATCTTAATTGTCTCGGGTACAAAAGAATTTTTCAAAGCCAATTCCAGATATTTGATTATGTCATTTTGCTCCTTCTCGGTCAATTTTACCCAGATACTTATGAAGCATGCATTGAACAGATCAGGCGGAACTGTCTCATAGGGTATTAGTGAACATGCTCTTAGAGTGGACACGGGAGTTTCTTGAACAACTGAGCCCATGAATTTTCGGAAGCTTTCACGCCAGCCCTCCTTTGTTGTAAGTTGATTTGCTCCATCAATGCAAACCTTCAAGTTTCCAAAACTAACTTGCTGATTTTGCCGAGGAATGGATGATGGACTATCCGTATTTGTGATCGCCGATGATTGTACCGATTGACTATTCTGAGTAACTGGTTGATTTGCTGCAAAAAAAATTTTCAAATTATTTTTGTAAAAAAAATTTATTTAATTTTCTTGACCAGTTTTTAAGAGCAAAAACTTTTACAAAATGGTATTTCAAAGAAGCGTTTATTTTTTTGCTCAGCTTCTCTAATTTTGATTTTTTTTTAGATTTTTTAATGCTGAAATTATTTGATTTTAAAGACAGAAGTTTCTACAAAGATTTATCAATTTATTTTATTTTTGGAAATCCTTTTCTCTGAGAGAAAAAGTATTCTTTTTGCTTTACACCATTTTTATACATAAAATAACTTTATGTATTTTTGAAATTTAATTTTTTATTTTTTAAAATTATGACCTTAAGTGCTAGAAGCATCAAGCACTTTTTGATGCTTTTTAATCCAAAATATTTAAAAAAAAATTCAAAGTAATTTTACAATGTAATAATTTTCTTTCTAAACAAAATAATAAAATTTACATAATTTAAAAAAGATTTATTTATTTGAAAAATATGTTCTAAAGTTGTTAGCCTTTTAAATTTTTTAAAACAAGTCAAATAACTCTTTTGGTGTTTGTAGTGATAATAAAAGCTCTAACTAACCAGCACACTCATGAATCGTTTCAGCACACCCTTAAAATTTACCAAACACACTTTATGGCAAAAGGTTTATTATTTTACATTTTTATAACATACAATTTTTTTTACATTTTCATAAGTAGGTTTTTTTTTTAATTTTCGGAAAT
Source organism: Brachionus paranguensis (assembly GCA_016802215.1). NCBI lineage: Eukaryota > Metazoa > Rotifera > Eurotatoria > Ploima > Brachionidae > Brachionus > Brachionus paranguensis. The sequence continues at coordinate 7,379,235 of JAESIX010000004.1, forward strand.
ATTACATTAAAAATATTAGAAAATATAAAAATATGAAAATGTAAAAATGTAAATTATTAACATTTTTCCCACTTTACTTAGAAGCACCCTTAATACTGTTCTACACGCTTTTTTTAAAAATTCTTGGTAAATAAACTCAAAAACAAATTTTTTTAAACATTTGTTACAGACTGATATGGAAATCAATTGATAAGTAAGGTCAATGCGTGTAGATGGCTAGATATTCTTCAAATAATATTTGCAGCTACAAATTACAGCACAATTCTTGATTAAACAGATTCCTTGATGCTGATCATGATTGTCGAACTGATAAATGCCAGGTGCCAAACGCGTAAAATAATCCTTTTTGGAAAACTTTTCTTCATTGTACTGCTCAATTTAGGCTCCAGTTTAAATTCTTTATTATTTACTCGAATAGAACTCAATCATATTCAGCGCACACTTAAAAAATTCTAATACATTTTTTTGATTTCTTTGGTTATGGTCGCGTTTTATGAAGTTTAGAATTTATTTAAAAAAAATTTTTTTTTTCAATAATTTATTAAAAATAAATTTTTAAAAATTTTACAAAAAAGCACTTTTTTATATATCAGGACTTAAAAAATTTAGTGTCCAAATTAATATAATTAGTACTATCTTTTAAAATCTAAATCATTTTAGAAAAAAATAAATTTTTTTTAGAATAAATTCTAAACCCGCCCGCCCGCCAAAATTAGGACGGTTACTAAACAGGCCAAAAAGTAACATGCCAAAATAAACGGGCCAAGTGATATCGAAAAAGACGTCGCTTTATCACATCTCCCCCGGCTTTTATAAAGCGGAAACTAGGGAACTGTCGACCATTGTGATCCTTGCCGGATCAACAATTACCGGGACCAGCCATAGACTATTATTTTTCCCAGGTACTAACTGATTCATGTCAGGTAGCCACTGCACGTACTATAAACACTACTGCCACCGAGAAGCACTTTAAATTGTCTTCCGAGGCTTTTATCCTCATCGCCAGACTTTATGTTTACATTAGTACCTTTGAGCCCGTCTATCCGATCTCCCGTTTAGACTTATTAGAGCAGCTATTTATGCTCCATTCTAACTTAATTTTTCACTTTGTGAATTTCTGTCCTTTAAGTCAATTTTTTCCTAAAATATATTACAAATTTAGGAGTTAATTTAGAGACTTTTAGTTTGAAAAAATTTATTTGAGTGTGTCGAACAGTGATTTAGGGGTTCTATTAACTGAGTGTGTTCGTTTTTTTTGTTTGGTTTTTGCAAAAGTATGTAATCGTCAGACTTGCTGCCCAAAAGGTTAATTTAACTAATGGGGTTTGAATAAAATTTAAAAAATATTAGCAAAGCATTAATATTCAAAAGTTAAATAAATTTAATTTTCTCTTCAAATTTAGGAAAGTGTTCAAATTTTCGATCAATGAGTCATTTTGAAGTCTCGAAAAATATTTTCAAAAAGAAAATATGAAACTTCTTTTATTTCATCTATTTTTAGAATCTGCATAAACTCTGAAAATTGATTGTGTTTTTATCTTAAATTTTAAATGCTTCCAAGAATGAGTTTAAACAAAGAAAAGAAACTGATCCTATTAAAGATTTGTAATGATTTTGATTAAAGATATGTTTTGTGTTTTGAATAGAAAGACCGGCGGGTCAATTTGACTCAACTTATTAGTTGACTTAATGTGATTAAGTTGAAATGTAAAGATAAAAATAATTTCATAATTATTTATTGCCTTAAGTTAAATGTCTATTCAAATGCTAAAACAAAGTGCTGCTTTGGCCTATCTGGCAATTAAAACTCCTAAAGAGACTTAAACACTTCTTTCTTTAAATTTAATGATTTGGCTTAATTACAAAAGAATTCAATCCGTATATTTTTTGCAAAACAATCAATAAAATGATTGTCGAGTCAAAGGTATAAAAAAATCGTGCTTTCTAGTGTTAAGTCTGGGCTTATAGCGCCCTATTATTCGTCAACCAAAGAAACAAATGTTAATTCTGAATCTAAAGTAATGTCTAAGATCTTAACTTTTTCCTCTTGCCAATTGCTACCTTAATATTCCTTCATATTATTCCTGAACTCAAAATTGTTTAAACATATCTAAGCTGTCACTCCAGGCCTGTATAATTAATGGGAAAAAAAAGTGCATTATTTTAAAAATAAACAATTATCATTATCATTAACACAAAAAAATAAAAATGATGCATTAAATTAATCATTATTGCGATGACAATGCATTAATAATTACAATTAAATTTACTAAAACTCAAAAAGCCTTTGAACAAAGTCTTAAAGAATATTTTACTGTTATCAACTCGACAAGAGCGAGTGATTAGAAGAGTACTGGCAATTTTTGGAGAAAATATGAGAACAAATGGCCAGAATTAGCAACTTTTGCAAAGTATGTTTTAAGTATTGCAGCGACAAGCTCGCCTGTTGAACGTATGTTTAGTATTGGAGATTCGATTTTAAGACCATCAAGACGCTGTTTAAAAGACGAACTCTTTAGAAAATTAATTTTTTTGAAATGTAATTTAAATTCATTTGAATAAGGTCAAAAATTTTTTTACTTTTTAATTTTCATTTTTTCGAAAAATAATGCACTTTTCATTATTATTATTAGACAAAACAATTAATTATCATTATCATTAATTAAATTTTTCAAAACAATTCATTAATTAATCATTAATCGAAAACCGTTAATGATAATGTATTTTTGCATTATGCATTATTAATTATACAGGCCTGTGTCACTCTTTTATTTTAATTTATCTAATTAAATTGTTTTTCTATAGTTTTTTCTTTAAATTCTTATTATATTTTACTTTATATTTAAATTTATTTTGAATTTTGAATTTTTTTGAGTCACATATTAACAAATAAATAGATAAGAAAAGAAATTTGCTCGGATTTAGAAAGCTTTAAAGAACGATGAAATAAAAGCTGTTTCATTTTCAAAACAAGCTGTGTAATGTTTAAGTAAAAATTAAATAATTTTTTGTAATGAGATTTGACAATGCCTATCAATGAACGAATGGACTATGGAGACATAAAGTGATGTGAAAAATTCATACTTGATAACTGGTTATAGGTTGCCCAAAATTGGTGAAAGCTTGCTTCACGGCAATTTATCATCAGTTGCTCATACAATTTGGAATAATTTTTGTTTTTGATTAGAATTCTGTCAAACATGTGCGCAAATACCAAAAAGTTACCATTCATTTGACGGGCTAATAAGTAAAGGGTCTCAAGTGTTAGAATTCCGATGTCAGTAGCACGACTAATTCTCTCGTTAGTTAAATTGCCAATTCCATTGTTAGAGTTGGTAAAAAGTAAATAAGTTATGGAAAGTATTGGCGCAGTACTCAGATAACTGTCGACTTGTCCGCTGTTCTGAGTTGATGGAGTGGGCGATAAATTTGATATGTTTTGGGTGAGCAGTGGATTATTTGTTAAAATTGAGTTGTTTGGCATTGGCAAATCGTTGCTTGATTCTTCGAGAATTTTTCTGAAACTCTGAAATAAAATGGCTGAATTGTCGCACAAGTTTATTTGTTTGGCAAATGTATAAATTGTAAACATCAAATCTGTTTTTATATTTTTTTGAGTTATATCTCTGCTGTTGAGTGAATCGGCAAATTGGGTCAGCTGATTCAATATCAAATGGATGTAGTCATCTAGACAGCAAGTTAAAGAACGTAGAAGATCAAGAAGCTTCAAAGTGTTTGTAAAAGAATAGTCAATTATTTCTTTCTGAAGTTGCCTCAAGATCAATGGCAAAATTTGTGGCAAATAGCGTTTAAATTCTACATTCATAACATTGGCAATCGATTGAACTAGATCAATAAGAGCAACAACCATTTTAAGATGCTTGTCTCCCTCTTGGCTCCAGTAATGTTCAATGGTGTTAAATATTCGTCCTAAATAAGGCTCGATGTGTTTGCGAATGTAACTAACTAAAAATCCAAGTTGAACAATCAAATCAACAACCAAATTGTCATTCATTGTTTTGATTAATTCTAAAAATGGAGGGATCACTAGTTCCACATAATTGACACACCGAGTATCCAAAGTTCTCATTGCAAAAACTAATGCTTGAATAGCGTCTTTTCTAACTCCAATGCTCACTGAATTTTTTATTGTTTTCATCATTAAATGAATTGCCAGAGCTGGATAATACTCTTCCAAGGAGCCGTTTGCATTCATTGAAATTAGCATTTCAATTGGATCAAGAGAAGTCTGTTCGGCTATGTTCAAATTTGCTGCAACCGCTGCTGCTTGTGCTGCAGCAGTTTGTCCTGGTGGCAAATATACCAATACGTTAACATCCTAAAAAAACAACAGGAAATTTTACTCAGATCATAAAAAAAATTATTTTTCAAAAATTTATTAAAAGTTAAATATCAGAGATTAGTCAAATATGGATTATTTAGGGTTTGCTTTTTTTAAATTAATTGGCTCCAAATTTTTTTTGTAACTAAAATTCCTTTTTTTATCACCACTAAAATAAATTTAAATTATAAAAATGTTACATGTATTTAAAATAACTTTTTTTAAATTAACAACTTTTTTAATTTAAAAAAAATTTTTTGACATGAGAATTATTTCCAAAATTATAATTCACCAAAGTTTGAAATGTTTGATTTGGGAAGTGAATCCGATAGTAGTTTTTCTGAAAGAATGAACACTCAGAACACTCAAACAATAGCTAGATTTAGATAAATACCAGAAAGATAGAAAAAGGCGCCGACTCAAGAATTTTTTGAGATATTTAAATTTTTTTTCAAATTAAAAAAAATTATTTTTACATTGATAAAGTTTTTTATATTGAAAAAGTCTTTTATAATTATAATATATACCGTAAACCTTTGCCCAGCATACTAGGAATAAACCTGAAATTTAACCGGAATTCTATATGGAATAGTTCCCATCGAAACCATGTTAAAGTAATTTTTTTGAATTTTTTGAGAATTCCGGTTAAAATTAAGAAATGTTCTATTAATAAAAGCTAAATTTAACTAATGTTCTAATAAATTTCTGACTTTTATTCCAGAATTAAAAAAAAAAAAATTAAAAAAATGTAGAATTAAATTCGAATTCGTTTATAAGTCAAAATTAAGGATTCTTCCAATTTTTGAGTTTATTCTATATGTAAAAAATGAAAAAAATCGGAACTAAATTTAATAAATATATGTATATAATTGAAATTTTATTTGCTTGGTCGTATAATTTTTCCATTTTCATCTCTAGGAAGTCTCTTACGACCCCTTTTTTTTACTGCTGTATTTTCTTGAGAATCTGTATTGTTTACAACAGGCTGTGGCCGAGGCCGAGTATTTTGAACTAAGGCCTGGGGTCGGGGCTGAGATTGAAGTTGGCTATTTAAATCATTTAAAACATAATGCCCTGATAACTTGAATATCTGGAATACTGGAATATTTGAAAAAGTATCAAACTTAAGATGCTTCAAAGCAGTTTTAAATTTTTTTTTCATTTTTTACACATAGAATAAACTCAAAAATTGGAAGAATCCTTAATTTTGACTTATAAACGAATTCGAATTTAATTCTACATTTTTTTAATTTTTTTTTTTTTAATTCTGGAATAAAAGTCAGAAATTTATTAGAACATTAGTTAAATTTAGCTTTTATTAATAGAACATTTCTTAATTTTAACCGGAATTCTCAAAAAATTCAAAAAAATTACTTTAACATGGTTTCGATGGGAACTATTCCATATAGAATTCCGGTTAAATTTCAGGTTTATTCCTAGAATGCTGGGCAAAGGTTTACGGTAATAATAAATATAATTATTTAATTATAATTAATAGTATTTTTATCCTAACAAAATTGTTTTATACGCTAAAAAATATTCTATATATATACAAGTAAATATCTAATTATCTCGAATAGTACGTGCTATCTCAGAGTGTACATAAACAAAAAGATAAGTAATGAAGAACATATATGTAAAAAGAGAATAGCCATGAATTTGAAGCTATCGGAGCTTAAAAAGAGCGTACTTGTATGTAAGAGCCTTGGCAAGGACATACAAGGTAACATTTACAATGTTTTTTTCGCTCAATTTTGTTATATGGGTCTGAGATACTAAGTATTAATCAAACGCATATAGAAAAGATTCAAAAGATTGAATATAATGCGGTTAAGTCAATAGTAGGGGTACTTACTTGCAGCACTTGGAATCAAGAATACAAAGGACAAGATAGAAGTGAGTGTTTGTAACATGTTTAAGCGATTATTGGATAATCCATATACTGAGCAGTTGGTAAATGAGATTCTAGTGGAGAGAATTAGAGATCGCTCAACTGGAGAAAAGTCGATCATAAATCAAGTAAAGTCAATTTTAGGGAAAAGCATAAGAAACCTAGACGATTGCTGGTGACATTGTCATGCGTTTATTAAAGAGAAGAGAAGGGAGTTTGAAGTTTTTAGACAATCAGAACACAAAGTTGAGCTAAAGGAGCTTCTTAATACCTGTGCTAATATGAGTAATGTAAATGAGTTTTTGCGAGCCTTTTGATGTATAGTCCCGTTCTGTTCACTTGTTTTTACCAAAATTTACGAAAATTAAAATTTAATTTAAATTTACGCAATTTTAGGTAAAATTACGTAAATTTTGGTAAAAACAAGTGAACAGAACGGGACAGTAATTTATATTATTGAATTGTATTGATTGCTAGATAAGATAGTATTAAAAGATAATTGAATTTTTATATTTTTATATTTTATAATATTTGTATGTAATAATTCTTTTGTTAAATTGAGCATTTTATGTATTTTTGCCTTTTTTTATTAGCTTCTCTCATGGTCAGAAATGGCCTCTTTTGAATTTTTTAAAATAAATATACAAGTAAATTTAAACAGATGAAGTTAAATTAGTGATTTAAAAAGCATAGGCCAAATTAATTAACCATAATTTAAGCATTTTCGCTTATCTGATTCATATAAATAATATAGCTTTAAAAAATTCAAAAGAACAGATTTTACTCAGTACAAATCTTGAAATTAAAAGCAAACAAATAAATAACTAAATAAATATTAAATGTAATGAAAAATTCTAGAGACATTTATTTTAAAAAAATAAACATTTGTGATACATTCAAGTAAAATATTTGACTAAAAACGATACATACGATATCTTGGTTATTGTTTTTCGATGTCAAAAGCAACTGGTGCTGTTCCTTGGCAGCGGTGCTTGCAGCGAGCGCCAAATCTTCTTGTTTGCTTTTGATTAGCGTTTTTTTGTATTCAAAAGGATCAATTGCGCCTAACAGGCCCAAAATTCTTATAGTTTCGTGTCTTATTTGTGTTGAAGTTTCGGTTTGTAAAAACCCCAATAGAATGTCCAACAAATTGGGATATTTTTTGTAGGGCTCAATGACGTATCCAGTATTGCCTATTATTTGTCCGAGCGCCCACAAAGACGTGTGCTTTAGTTGAATGTAGTAGAAGTCCTGCATGGACTCGATCAGAAATGGTATGACCGTATCAAAATGTTGAATAGTTTCGGCGCCACTCTGCGACGCCAATTGTCCCACCACTGTCACAATGCTCGATGCGAACGGAACGTCGTGTCTGAACTCGCCCAGTTTGGCGTTCAATACGTCGAGCAGCTTTTTGGCGTAAAGATTCACTAGTCTTGGCGCATGACACAACAAATGTCCTATCAAACGGACCGATTTTTCCTTCTGGCCAATATCTGAATAAATGTCCACTTCGGTGATCAGCTGGGTCAAAATTTTTCTAATAAACGGCAAAATGTACGCCGAATTGGACGCACTGAGCCGACTGATCATCGAAGCACTCAGTTCCCTTAGCTGCGCTCTTTCGTCCCGAATGCCCATGAACAATATGTTCAGATTCTCGGGCAGCGAAACGAACATGTTAAATTTGGCATCGTTGTCCAGCGAATTGAGCACGTGGTAGCGGACATCGGGCTCATAGTCCGTTATAGAGCTGATCAGCAGTTTTCTCAGCGCACAAGATATGATCGAAATCAAGGAGCGGCTGTCCTGCGAGTTGAGCGTGTCTATTAGCCGACCGAGAAGAGTGGTAGTGGTGAGGACGGCTTCAATTTTGACCAAACGAGACTCGTGTTGCAAGTAAAAGTCAACACAGTATCTTAGAAAAACAATCACATAAATGGAAGAGAACTCGAATGCTCTGAGTGTTTGCAGAGCTTGAACAATCGACTCGACGTCATTTTGAATGAGCAGCGAGTCTTGGAGGCTTTGGTCGCCGCGAGCCAAGCTTCGATTGGGCAGTGCGCAGCCGTTGAGCTGGACTTGGAGCGGCGCGCTCACCAGAGTGTACAAGCTGTTCGATTGACTGAGATGAGTGGCCGATATGGGTATGGTCTTTAGGATGTGGGACAACTGACGGCCGGTCAGTATTTGGGACAGAATTTTGAGCAGGTTTTCGTGAATGGACGCCTTCAATTCGGGAATGTGGCTGGCTATTTGGTTCAAAAAGTATCTCATTGTGTATGTGATGCCGCCCGAGCAAAGCATCAACGGCTCAAGCAAATTCATTATCAGGTCGATTATTTTCGACCAAAAGTCTTGTTTGCTGTCGCAGCTTTGGAGAGTGCGCACGTGAAGCATGCAATTGTAGGCGTACATTGCAATGCATGCCATCACCGCGTTCAGCTCGTTTATTTGCGCCTCTTTTTCTGCCAGTAGCTTTTTTTTTTGCATCTCTCGCGTTTTGAGCAGGGACGAGCTGCGAAACGAATGGATGAATTGTTTGGCAAAAGCTAGAAACTTTTGGCTCGTGTTTGTCAAGCTCAGCGACATGAAGCCCACGCAAAATATGAGCTCGCTCTTCAGCGTGCCCAGACAATAGCTTCCTTTGCAGGTGATGAGCGTGGACGATGACGGTGGCGGAGGCGATGGCGGCGGCGGCGGCGGCGAGCTCAGTTGTTTGCTCTGACTAAAAATGGGACTAAAAATTCCGCTCGATAGGGAATTGGCCGAAATTTGAGGCGAAAGGGACAACGACGACATTGACGACGACATGGACGACGACGAGGCGACAAAAAAGCCGGTCATCGAATTCAATTCGCTGATGAACGAGAGAACGTGGTCAAGCGTTTTGCCATTGAACTTGAACGGATCGAAGCGAGCAAACCGAGGAATTATGGACAAAATGGTTTCGATTATCGATCTGTAGGTCAATTGAACAGACTGATTTTGGCCATTGATCAGACCGTTTGTGTTCAAATTGGAAATGTTCAGTATGTACTTGATTAGATCGAGTAGAATTTGATTTATTCGCGCATGATTATTAGCTATTAGGTCTTTGCACGTCTTGAACTCGGCGCACACATTTATTTTCTCACTTTTGAACAGGAACAAAAACGGGTCGTTGGTGTGCAACGGGTCAAAGCAGCTGTGCGGCAACAATTTCTGCAAGTTTAGCGCGTGCATTTCCTCGCACGTCCTAGCTGTGTTCTCGATCAAATTGGCGAGACCGAGTGCACCACCGGACCCGTTCAAACTGAACGCCTGCTCCACCTGCTGATAGTAAAGACTGTACGTGGACAAATAGTTTTCGAGTATTTTTTCGAATTCAAAATTGCAAAATTTGAACAGCTCCAAAACGATTTGCAAGTGACCGTGTATCTTGTGGTCGCGCGTCGATTGCCACTGATCGTGAGAAGAGTGTCTGGCGTGGCGACCGGCACCGCTCGGCTCTTTCAACAAATTTTCCAGCTCGCACAAACTTTCCTCTATGCAGCTGCTGAACTTGGACAAACTGTTGTCTTCCAGATTTACATTTCGGCCTTGGCCGACGTGGCAGTCAGCGGCCGACACCGACGAACTCAAGCTAGACGAGGTCGACGACCGTCTCATTCGGTTAGACCGCACATTGCTGTGAGTTTGCGCTGACGACGACGCCGACAACGCTGACGACGCCGACTCTCTATTCAGACAAACAATTAGGCCGAGCCGAAACAGCTCGATGGATTCGTAGCGTATTTGGGCATTGTGGTCGCATATGGGCACAATTATGTTCTCGAAGAATGTGCACGAGTTGAGAAAAAGTCGTGGGTGATAGGCGAGCGATAGTTCGCGAACCAAAAGTATTCCCTGGTATCGTTTGGACTCGTTTTCGTTTCTCAAATACTCCAGGCCCGACTTGAACTCCACGTCGCACTCCACCCCTGCTTGCACATATCTGCCCATGGCTCGGGACGCCATGTGAATCACTGTCTGGTCGGAGCATGAGAGCAAGTTTCGCAGCCAACGAAACAGGCTAGTCTGGTGCTTCTTGCGCACTTTGACGTTTATGTTGTCCAAATTGATGATCGATGTAATTATGTAGATGCATGCTTGCTTGTCGCTCAGGTTGTGGTTGTTCTCGTTGGCCAATTCCCTAATCGATGGAATCAAGTTGTCCACAAAGCTGGTCTCGCCGTCTCGCTTCACTTGTTTGAGTTCGTTGAGCAAAAAGGCGTAAAAGTCCTTGGCTGCTTTCAATTGAACTCGCTGGTCTTGCGACTTCAGCGAGTCGATGTATTGGCTGTAGTTGATGTCGGCGAGTCCGTGTTTTGTGCTCGTTTCCTTCGAGGCGCTTAAACAAAAATTTAGATTTTGTCACAATCACAGCAATAACAACAACAGCAGCAGGAGAAAAAAGTAATTGCTAAAATTAATTGCTCCATTGAGGTGAAAATTTTTGAATAAAAAAACAAAATTTTATTTTTCTAATGTTTACCTTTGGATTGGTGTTTTGTTCATAGTTTTGATTTAGTGAAATTTATCTTGGACAATTGGGATCTCGATTTGATTTGTGTGTGGAAATTTCAAATAGTGGCATTTACCAACACAAATGTTCAAATTTAGAGCAGTTGAAAAAAAAAAAGAATTCGCAATTAGAAATTTAGTAATTTTCCCGTGCATAAACTTTATTTTTTTTTTATTTTTTTATGTTTTCAATATTGCATATCTATTCAAGCAAACTCTTATTTAGAAAAAAAAAAAAAAAGTGCACCAAAATTAAGTACCATTTTTCACTGTTTCAAAATAAATGCTCAAAATATTTGTCTCTTAATTTTGAACCAACAAAGATAGCAACGTGTTAAATAACTAAGTAAAAATGGTTTTTATCAATTTCTATTTGTTATTTTGTTGCTTTATTTTTTAAATTATTATTAATTTATTATTTAAGCCTCATAGGCAAGTATAAAAAAAAAAAAAATAAAAAAGAAAAAAGAGAATTAAAGTAAAAAATAAAAAATAAATTATTTACAATTTCATTTAAAGTTAATTTTTAAAAAATTGTTCACTTGTTCATATAAGTAAAAATACTCAATATTTAAAATCATATATTTTTTAATAATTCCAAAAATAAACTTAATCGAGTCAACCAATCCTTCATTTTTACATTTGAATAAATCATCAACCAACAACAGTGATATATTGGCACCATAATCAACACAATCGATAAAAATCTTTTTCTCAATGTAGACCAACTGCTTACAGAATGATGTATTTTGCTTATCAAACTTTTTATAGTAGATCTCAAGATTCAACAGGACCTCTTTACAAATACTATCATTCATTATTTGTTTTAAAAAATAAATTTTGTGCTTCATATTTTTGATAGCAACGTGTTAAATAACTGAGTAAAAATGGTTTTTATCAATTTCTATTTGTTATTATGTTGCTTTATTTTTAAAATTTTTTCATTATTTTTTTAAAATTTGTGCTGAGAAGATAAAATTTTGTGACGACCAGTTTAAATTTGTGTTGAAAAGTTTTTTTATTGTGTCGAAATAATAATCCCTCTAAATTTTGGGTGAATTTAAAAATTTATTTTGTTTTATAATAATCATTGTATTTAACACTTTGTGTTTAATTTTAATATATGCTTTGATATTTAATAAATTCTTTTGTTTTCAGACAATTTAACCAGACTTGTTTTTAACCCTAGACAGGATATGTTGATTTTTTGCTCAATTTTTAAGATTTTTCTTAGATTTTTTAACTTTATATATAAGAAAAAGTGACTAAACGGATGAAAAAGATTTTTTTTTTATATCTAATTTTTTGCCTGTTTAATAAGTAAAATACCGTAAAAATCCATTTTTTTCAGTAAATAAAGTTCATTATGTTGAATTTCGATTTCTGCTTCTTAGATTTAATGATGGTGGTTCATTTGCAACTGCGTTTTCTTGATTGATTGATTTTTGTATGTCATTATAGCAAGTTATGCACATATAAAGCGTCCATGCATGTTTGCCACAAAAAAACCCATCACATCTGGAACATTTATTTCGTGTTTTTCTATCATTCTCTCTAGGGCATAATTTACAACGTTTTTTGCTGTTTTAACTAGTAAACGTTTCATTATCATCACTTATTTTGGTACCAGCTTTCATTTTTATCCCAGTTGTTTGTCTATATATCTAAAGTTTTTCTCTTCGATCTTAGAATATTTTTCCTCGACATAAGGCTTCATCAAATCCATAGCAAGCATCTCCAAACATTTTCATCATCTGCACCGAAAAATTCATTTTCTAAGCTATCAATACCGACTTTATCACTCAATTCTTCATTCTCAGAATTGACTTCACTACTTGAATCAATGTCAGTATCAATTTGCTCTTCAATTTCATCATTAAAACCCTGAAAAATACGTTTTTTTCATTTTTCTCAAAACTAGCGAACAAAATTCAAAATCCTTTTAGTGGTAATTTACACTTATTATGAGAAACAAAATTATGAAAAAAAAATCTGGGGTCCGTTTGGACCCCAACATGACCGTTCTAGGGTCAAATCAAAGTTGTAAGTCTAAGTCATAAAAATTTAAGTCAAAGCTATGACTTGACTTAAAATTTTTTTTTAAGTCTAAGAGCAAAAGCCAATTTTTCAGCAAAAAATAGGTAAATTTAATTAAATAATTAAAATTTTGAGGCAAGGTTCGCACTTAGCAGTACTTTTTGACCACTTTTTGACCTTTTAATTTTTTTTACAGAAAAAAAATTTAAGTCATTGACTTGACTTGACTTAAGACTTGTGACTTATAGAATTTTTGTATTGGAAGTTTTGTATTAAATTTGAATGTCGATTTTCAAGTCGTTTATGAAGACAAATTGATTGATTAATTCAAGTTTAAATGTAACATATTACCATGCCTTTATTAGAAATACATCTTCTGATAACGGCTGATCGTCCATCGTTTTGTAGCCTTGGTTTAAAAAACTTAACATGAAACTTTTCATTATTAAACTTTTGTATAATTTCCTTTGACTTCAGCATAAAATCTCAAAATGGATTTGTCATTGAAAATAACTTTTTGATCAATCATTGGCAATTATTCGGGAGTTTAAAAAAATAGAGAGCATCCATTTTTTTCCTAATAATAATAATGATATTAATATTATAAGCTACAAGAGGAAACCTTCGAAGCAAGGCTATGTAGTAATCTGGTTATGCCACAGAACGAAGCTCCAATCATAAGTGATTCTGAAAAATACTTTTTAGTTGTTATGAAGCTTAATTTTAATAAAATTCATGGTCAGTTTTAATTTCTATTGCTTTTTTCCACGATTTTTTTATTTGTGACAAGTAAAAGCTCGTTCAGATAAGAAAAAAATTAAATTCTGTATATGTCCATTTTTACAATTTAACTTTATTTAAGGTTAGGTTTTTAAGTTCATAAATTTAAAAAATAAAATATGTTTATTGTTATTTTTATTTATTTATTTAATTCAAATTAGCCTCCATTAGGAGAAGTAAAATTATAAGTATAAAAATTTTGTTTATAAAAAAACTTTTTTTTATGTAAAATTATGTAAATTGAATTAAAAAAAATTAAAAAAAAGGTTCGTATAAAATGAGAGTATAATTTAGATTATTTACAACTAATTTAAAGTATAAGGTTTTAATAATATATTCAATTCATTAACTAAAAATAAATGATCAATTTTGCAGCTCATATTCGATACGATTTTACATAATAAATATTTAACTGAGTCGACTAAACCCTGGTTAGGGAGTTCAAAAAAGTGATCGATTACAGCTAGTGCAGTCTTGTAACTGTACTTAGTGCAATCGATATAAATTGTGTTATTAATAGTACTAATCTGTTTGCAGAAGGACGTATTATTTTTATCGAATTTTGTATAATGATTTTTGAGATACTCGAATGTTTTTTCACATAACTCGTTCTTAACCATGTGTCTTAGAAAGAAGATTATGTGTTTATAGTATAACTTAACTAAATCAAGGTTAATTGCATCGTTTTATGCTTTCATCGGCATCTTGAAGTTGATGATCAATTCAAAATATCATTTCAATTCAAAAAGTTTATCTTTAGATATTAAAATAAATCTTTGATTTAATTTAAATAATTTTAATGTGACATGAGTAACATGTTGTGTAGATTTAAAAAACAAAATAATTTTGAAAAAACATTTTTTAATCCATTGATAAAATCGATTTTTAATTTATTTAACTGATTTTTTGTAGAGTTTATTTTTATTTTTTAACTTATTTGGGAATTATTATTTGAATTTCTTTTTTAAATTTAATTTTGAATGCTAGATACAAATACTTTTGAAATAAAAAAGTTCAAATAAATTTTACAAAAAATCAGTCTACGCATTTAAATATAAAAATCGTTTTTATCAATGGATTAAAAAATGCTTTTTTCAAAATTATTTTGTTTTTTAAATCTACATAACATGTTAATCATGTCACACTAAAATTATTTAAATTAAATCAAAGATTTATTTTAATATCTAAAGATAAACTTTTTGAATTGAAATGATATTTTGAATTGATCATCAACTTCAAGATGCCCTTTCATCTTTGAATATTTAAAGATCCAAATGGTTTGCTTGATTAACAGGTTTTGTCGAGTATTTAGCTCATTTAGCTTTGATTCACAAATAAGGACACTGTCTAAGACGTATCTAAAAATTGATTGACAATAAGTTTTAATATAAAAATGATACTAAGTATGCATTCATCATCTTTGGTTTACAACCAAGACAATACAAGGTGTATAGGCTTTTTTCGACCGATTTCCATTTGTTTTCATTGAATTCATTAATAAATTCAGTATCTCCAATTGGGAGTCCAAGATAAATAAAACCTGAGACATTTGGTATTACTTTACCATTAAAGGAAAATTTTATGTTAACTTACTTTAGATTTTTTGAGTTTATTATTTTTTCTTAGAAAATAAATTTAGCATAATTTAACTGTGCAAAATACAAATTTCACATTGTTTTGCTTGCCATTTAACATGAGTTTGAGAAAAAACAAAAAACTCTAATAACTTTCAACCATCGTCATCATCATTATAAATTAAAGTAAAATATTATTTTTGAAAAAAAAAAAAAAAAGAGTCTAAAAAACAAATAACCCAACAAAAATAATCACTCAAAAACAGAACATAACAAAATGGGAGTTCCTGCATTTTTTCGCTGGCTGACCAAAAAGTATCCGTCAATTGTGGTTCAATGTGTAGAAGAAAAACCAAAAGTAGAT
Source organism: Brachionus paranguensis (assembly GCA_016802215.1). Lineage (NCBI taxonomy): Eukaryota > Metazoa > Rotifera > Eurotatoria > Ploima > Brachionidae > Brachionus > Brachionus paranguensis. The sequence continues at coordinate 7,394,768 of JAESIX010000004.1, forward strand.
CCGACATCAAACAGCAAAATTCCGGTCGACACAAGCCAGCCAAACCCAAACGATGTCGAGTTCGACAACCTCTATCTGGACATGAACGGAATTATTCATCCGTGCACTCATCCGGAAGACCGGCCGGCGCCAAAAACCGAAGACGAAATGATGGTCATCATCTTTGAGTTCGTTGACAGAATTTTCTCCATTGTTCGGCCGAGAAAACTGCTCTACATGGCGATAGACGGCGTGGCGCCGCGCGCCAAGATGAATCAGCAGCGCTCCCGTCGCTTTCGAGCGGCCAAAGAAAGCTGCGAAAAAAGCTGCGAAATCAAGCGCCTCAAAGAGCAAATAATGGCAAACGGCGGACAAGTGCCGCCCGATCTTCCTCAATGGGAAAAGTTCGACTCGAACTGCATCACACCGGGCACCCCGTTCATGCATCGTCTTGCCGAGTGTCTCAGATACTACATCCACGACCGGCTCAACAGCGATCCTGGCTGGAAGAACATCTGCGTGATTTTGTCGGACGCGAATGTGCCGGGCGAGGGCGAGCACAAAATCATGGATTTCATCCGGCGCCAACGCGCCAATCCCGACCACGACCCCAACAGCCATCATGTCCTGTGCGGCGCCGATGCCGACTTGATCATGCTCGGCTTGGCCACCCACGAGCCCAACTTCACCATTATCAGGGAAGAATTTCGGCCGAACGCGGCCAGGCCGTGCGAAATCTGCGCCCAGTTCGGCCACGAGACCAAAGAGTGCACGGGCATGGCTCGCGAAAAGCAGCAAGCCGAGCCGAGCGCATTTACGCCCACCGAGCAAAAGTACATTTTTCTTCGACTGAATGTGCTGCGCGAATACTTGACCAAAGAGCTGGACTTTAAAGAGCTGCCGTTTGCGTTCGACATCGAACGAGCCATCGACGACTGGGTGTTCATGTGCTTTTTTGTCGGCAACGACTTTTTGCCCCATTTGCCGTCGTTGGAGATTCGCGAAGGCGCCATCGATCGCCTCGTCAACTTGTACAAAGAAATCATCAGCCAATCGGACGGCTACTTGACCGACTGTGGCGACGTCAATTTGCACCGAGCCCAATTGATTTTGTGCCGGATCGGACAAGTCGAAGACGACATATTCAAGAGGCGTCAGCAAAACGAGCTCAACTATCGTCAGCGACAAAAAGAGCGAAAAAAACAGCTCAAAGAACAAAAAGAAAGGGCACGAGTCGGCCACGACCTGCCGCTGCAGATGCCCGAGTGGATGAAGAGTGGTCCGTATGCGCCAGTGGCACTCGGCTCTCAAGCCATCAGTCCAACTAGTGATGAGGAGAAAAGAGGCGTCAAACGAAAAACAGACGACCTTCAACAAAAAGAGGACCAAGCAGAGCAAGAGTGTGCCGAGGCGAAACGAGCTCTTGTGGACGGCAGGCCGAGCGCCAATGGCGAAGCAGCGAACGAAGAAGATGTGGACGAGGACGCCAATGACCAGGTTAGGTTGTGGGAGGACGGATGGAAGCACCGGTATTACAAAGTCAAGTTTGATGTGGACGAAAGCGACATTGATTTTAGGCAACGAGTGGCTCGCCATTATGCAATTGGTCTTCAGTGGGTGTTGAAGTATTATTATCAGGGGGTGCCGTCGTGGGACTGGTACTTTCCGTATCACTATGCGCCGTTTGCTTCCGACTTTATTGAGCTGCAGTTGACAGAGGCCGATTTTAGCCAAAAAACGGAGCCGTTCAAGCCGTTTGAACAATTGATGGCCGTGTTTCCGGCCGCTAGCAAACAGCATATTCCGGAGCCGTGGCAAAGTCTCATGACTGACGAAACTTCGGCCATCATCGATTTCTATCCTGAGGACTTTCAAATTGATTTAAATGGAAAGAAAGCCAGTTGGCAGGGCGTTGCTCTGTTGCCTTTTGTTGACGAAGTGAGACTCAAAAAAACGCTCCAAATCTACCAGGACAAGTTGTCTCATGAGGAAAAAAAACGAAATACTCGCGACAATGACAGATTTTTTGTTGCCAACACTCACAAATTGTACAATTTTTTTAGCAACATTTACCAACAGTCAATGGCATCAGACGCCAAAAAGTACAAAAATTTCAAGCACTCAGTGGACATGGACACTGAGCTGAGTGGCGGAATTGCCGGCAAAATATGGCTAGACGAGTATGTGTGTCTGGAGGGCGAGACGTACAAATCGCCGCTCAGATTTGTGTGCGCCGATATTCCAAATAATCATGTTTTGAGTGTGCACTTTCACGATCCGGTCTATGACTCGGAGTATGTGTTCAAGACATCGATGCTCCAAGGTGCCATCATTCCCCAAACGACCCTGAAGCCCGAGGACTTTCAGCAGCATGGATACCGGCCTAGATACGGCTTTAACAACCAATCTCGCGACAACTATAGACAAAATAGAACAGGAACTGTTGCCAATCGAATAATCAACAATTCGTTGAGCAATTGCCAAATGTCATCGTCGCTAATCTCTTCTGCTCATGGCGGCAACGTAAGCTTCTACGGAAGCTACAAAAGTTCTTCTTATTCAGAAAGACAATCTTCCCAATATCAGCAGAACAAGCACTACTCCAACAACAACTACAATAGCAACTACAATAACAACTACAATAACAACAACAGCTATAACTACAATAATCGTGGCGGTCAAGGTCAAAATCAACAACAAGGCAACTATGACAACAGAAGAAACTTTAATAGTTATCAGAGAAATGATCAGTTTTATCAGCAACGCAGCAATCATCAACAATCCAATTTTAATCAAGGATTTAATCAGCAGAGAAATGCACAATATCGGCAACCGTACCAAAACTTTCAGAGCCAAAATCAGCATATGCGATTTAATAACGAGGATGACGAGAGTAGAGAGCGACAAAATAGTCAATGCAATCAAAATGCCAATTATCAGCAAGGATACAAGCAATACAACAAACAACAAAATAATCAACAAAATAACAGATAGAAATTGTACTTAGTTTGTAATAAAGCTATTATATTGTTCGATGTTATTGTTTTTTTATTTTTTTCTTCTTTTTTTTTGTTGTTGTTGTTGTCTATCTACTTCAAAAATTACGTCAAACTTAACGATTTAAATTTTATTATTAAAATTAAATTAAATGCCCAATCATTTTTTATTCAGTTCATCATCGAACACAAATCTTAATGAACCTTTTGCTTTTGTCAAACTTTTAATAATTTTATTTTAATTTTTCAAAAATTTAGGAAATCTTGAAAACATGATCATTAAGTACTTAAACGAAGCATGAACATGAAAATTTCTATTTAAAAGTCATGTCACATGATTTTTGAGAAAAACAAAAGTTAAAATCAATCTTGACCTTAAAATTAAGGCTGTTATTTTTGAAGCTATATAATTTCAATCTTATACTATAAAAAAAATAAATCAAAATGATATAAAATTTTACTTTACTGCTATCAAAAAAAATTAAGAAGTGCTATATTATTTTTATGCTATTTTTTTGTACAATTTTTAAATTTTAAATGTCACGTTATTTTTTACAGTATTTATAAAAAGAATAAAATTTTTACTAATTTTTTCAAAAATGAATGATTCAACAAGCAACAAGCAATGTAAAAATTCAAATACAGTCATTCCTAAAAAGACTGACAACTTTAATTCAACCTATTTTATACCAAGTCAATTTTCAGATAAAAAAGAGTCAAATAAAGACTCTTTATAAGATTATAAACGTGCATTTGATGCCACTGAGATATCTGGTTATAAAACTTGGTTAACTGCTGTATCAAGAGTTTGGACAGTTAAAATAAATAATTTAGATTGGCACAATAGCAGCTGTACTTGCCTTTTTTTGGAAAAAAAATTATTTATGTAAGCATGTTATAGCTTTGGCATGTAGATATCACACTTTAGAATGGCATCCAAATGAAAAAACGAAAAAACAAAAAAAGCAAAAAAACTCTTGAAAGACAGCCAATAGAAACGATACTTGATTTTAGCGACGATAACAATGATGAAGAGGACTTGTTAGAAATTCAGATAGATGATAACGAAATAGAAACAGTTAGTTTACAAGAAAATAAAGCTCAAGAAGAACTTTTCGAATTGCAAGAATCAATCGAGTTATGATTGTAGATTTAAGATTGCAAACCTCAACAAAAATTGAACCAAGCAAGATTTTGGAACAATAAAAAAAAGGCTGCATATTAAAGCGTCATTTATTTTGATTAACAATCATTAGAAAAAATGCCAATTAAATGTATTAATCGTCATCTAGAAGTATTAGTTGTCATTTTAAAAGATTAAGTGACAATTATTAATATTACATAGAACTAAAATTTATTAAATATGATATTTTTTTAGTTAAATTACATTTTTATTTTATTTTTTATTGATTTTTTATTTTTTTTTTAATCTGAAGGAGCTTTAGCTAGACACAGATAAAATAAAACAAATAAATAATAATTAAATAGAAGTTTTAACTATTGTCAATGAGAATAATTAACCGGCATAAATTTTAATTAATTGTATATTCAAAATTTAAATATCAAAAAAAAATTTCATCAATCACTGTTTGATAATGTACTAGAATCATTCCATGAATTACATTAGGTCCAAAGAGAGAAAAGTCATATAGTGAAGAATTTTTGGATTTCTTTCCAGCTGAAGCATGTCACATCAATTTAGGAAATATAGTAGGAGTAAGATAACTAAAAAAACTGTCAAAAAATTATAAAAATTATAAGTAAGTAAGGTAAAGGTAAAAATTTTTTATATTTTATTTCTAGAATTATTTATTAATTAATGATTTTTTTATCTTGACATTGCGATGCATTAAATGACTTTTAACTAAACTTTGTGACAACTAATACTTTTAATTTACGAATAATACATTAAATTGACTTATATTTTAATTGACGATTTAATTTTTTTTAAATGACGTTTGATCGAAATAGATGACGCTTTAATATTAACTCTGAAAAAAACCCGGATTTGTTTTCAAAAGAAATTTCATTTATTATTTAAAAATAATTTTTTTAATTTATTCTAACTCTTTAAATTATAAAATTATACATAAAGGTCAAATGACCAGACATAGTTTTTATCCAATATTGAAGCTGTCTTTCAAGCGATTAAATTGAAATAAAAAAATAAACATTTAAAATTAAATAATTTTTGATTATTCTAGACTTTATTTATCTAAAATTCAAAAAATAACTGCTGCTTTAGCCGCCATGGCGACTCTTAGAGACATAAACGAGGAAGATTCTGATGTTGTGAATGAGTCAAGTTTTTCTGGAGCGGTTGATGATGAGGTCTCATTTGATAGCGATTTAGATGAAGATTTCGACTATTCTGAATGCAACACCAGAATCTACGCCACCTAAAAAATGACCAAAGAAAAAAATGCCAAATAAAGCTTTGTAATAAAAACAAATCAACATTCAGTTGTCATTATTATTAAATCACCAGTCTGTGGAACCTGTATTGAAACCCCTAAATATGTTTGCAAAAAGTGCTTTGAGAATAGTGAAAATTAAATTTCAAAAATTACATATTTTCTATCATTTTTATCAGTTATATTCTAATTTTTTGCCTTTTTTTCAATTTTTAGTTTACAATATCGAATTGCACTAAAAAATTAAAAATAATTTCTAAAATATTTTAAATATTTATTCATTTTTACAATTTTTGAAACAAATTGAAAAAAAAACATTGTCGGTTCAATTGACCCAACCGTGTTTTAATAAAAATATTAACAAAAAAAGATAATAGAAATATGTTTTTATTCTGAAGGAGCATTTGCACGGTACAGATAAACAAATAAATAAAGATGTTGTTGTTTTTTATTTTTTTCCCCTTTTTTTTGTCTACTTCAAAAATTACGCGAAACTTAACAATTTAAATTTTATTATTAAAATTAAATTAAATACCCGATCATTTTTTATTCAGTTCATTATCGAACACAAATCTTAATGAACCATTTGCATTGGTCAAACTTTTAATATTTTTATTTAATTTATTTATTTAGTTAATTCAACAAACGCCAAACGATGATTTTCAATATGGTATTAATATATAAAGAAAAAAAATTATAAAAAAGCATCTTTAAATAATTGAATAAAACACATTTTAGTCGAATAGTAAAAAAGGAAAGGTAGAAAAAAAAGATAGACCTAGAAAATGAGTCTTACTAATTTTTTAGCAGTTCTTTTAGAATAGTTCTGAAGTTATTAAGTATAAGATTGTTGAGACGAAGTCTTATGGAGTCAGAAATCCTATCTATTGTGGTTAGTGCCCTTTTTAAACTCTTTTTAACTTTTGTATGATCATGATTTTAATTTTAAGATTGTAAATTTAGTCATATGTCATATGTAGGACACTGAGCTTAGTAGCTCATTAACTTTTCCAGTGATATCTATTCATTTCTCTAGCACAATCCTTGTTTTTCTTACTACAGTAAAAACCGGATGTAAGAAATTCGAATTTGCACAAGAAAAAATTCTTATATCAGACGATTTATTGTAAACAAAATTTTTTTTTGGTCTAAGAAACTGTTGAAGGATAAATAGAGAAGTTTTGAGAAATGATTTTGTTATCTAGACCTTGGTCTGAAAAATTAAGAATTGAATTCATTATTTTAATTTATTATATGCGATAATTTTTTTAATGAGAATTTCTTATATGCAAAAAAAATAAGCACTAAAAGTATAGAAAAAGTTTTTCTCCTCTAAGGTTTAAATTATTATTAGCAATAATTTTTTTTACCCATATTTCTTATAAACGATTTTCACTGTATTTCATTCCCATATGCCATATCATGCATACTCCTTTTGATATTAACCACTAGTTTACATCCATTAATCAGTTTATTAGTTTTCACATTGCGTCCTTTTGTCCGACAAAAGGACATACATGGTACATAAAAAAATAATAATAATAGATTTGTTCCAAATTTTGTCTAGTTTTATATTATGTAAAAAAAAAAGTGGTTAAAAGTGACCCGTGAGACGAGATTCGATTTAAATGGAAAAAAGTGCATTTTTTTGATATTTTTAAGCTATAAAAATCGGCACACCTTCTTTTTTTTATTTTAAAACAATCGAGTTTTTAGAAAATTTTATGCTCTTTCAGAAATGATATAACTTGTCTATATATATATGTTCTATCATATAGATTTAGGGTCTCAAAGACCAACAACTCGATATTCGGTCGACTGTTTTTAGACCCCTGGGTACAAATTTTTTTTTTTAGACCCCCCCAAAAAAAAAATCAAATTTAGGGTTTTAAAGGTCGTAGATTACGAATATGAAGTCAAAAATTAGAAATTTAGCTAGCACGGAAGTTTTGAATTTCCTGCACTTTATTTATTTCCATAAAGTCAAAATTCAAAACTTTACAAATTAAATAAAATCAAATTCGACACTAAAAAAATAAAAAGGAAATTTCATTTATTTTTTGTTCCGGTTTCTTAAAATATATCTTTTGCTACATTCATTATTAATTGGCTCACTTAATTCACTTTCTTGATTTTTTTTCATTTTTTTTACTTATTTGTAATTTATAATTTGAATTTCTTTTTTAAATTTAATTTTGAAGTCGAGAAGTCGAGATATTTTTCTCAATTTAATATTTTCTTTTTTAAATTTAATTTTGAAGTCGAGATACAAATAAAAAAATTTTGAAATAGTGAATTTTCAGATAAACTTTACAAAAAATCAGTTGATACATTTAGATATAAAAATCGTTTTTAACAATGGATTGAGAAAAAATTTTTTCAAAATTTTTTTGTTTTTTAAATCTACATAACATGTTAATCATGTTTCATTAAAATTATTTAAATTAAATCAAAGATTTATTTTAATTTCTAAAGATAAACTTTTTGAATTGAAATGCTATTTTGAATTGATCATCAACTTCAAGATGCCCTTTTTCCTAACTCAAGAACGCTAAGAATAATTTCAAAAAGAAATGCTCAAAATGAATCAATTTTTAAAGCCTTCGATATGTTATGAATTAAAATTTTTGCTATTTTGATCATTTAAATAAACAAATTCACTCAAGCATTAAAAATAAAATAAATACTTTTCACGATATATTTGTCAGAGTCAAAAACAAAAACTTAAACATAAATTTTCTAATAATTTTTGGTAATTTATAAAATCAAATGGATTTATCAGGCAAAGAATTTTCGATTGAACTTCCTTGCGGGTATTCGACCTATTACAAATATCTGAAAAACCAGCCACCCACATTTTTATGCACCATGTGTGGAAAACATTTTATCGACAAAGAATCATGTTTTAATGAACCAAAAAATCGTTTGTTAATCAAGCAAAATGAATTGTCAAATGAAATAGCAAAATACACCAATTTAAAAAAGTATTTCGACCGAATAAAAAGCGATCCAGATATGTTTGTTGACAAAACTTTTGAAAAATTAGAGTTCAATATCAGTCAACGGTGCGTTGAATTAAAGGAAAAATTTTGTAAACAAATAGATGACTACCACTTGGATATAGTGGATAGGATTGTCAAAGAAAAAAAGGCGATTGCTCATGAGTTTGAATCAAATTATATGAAATGCGAATTGGCATCAGCCGACGATTTAAAGTCTTTAGAAAATTCGACCAGTGATGTCGCTGATCGGGTGGATAGAAAATTAGATGAATGCAAAGAATCCTCTGCCATTATCACAGGACTAATAAAAGACATTTCTGTGGGAGAAAATTTTCAACTTGAGGATCCGAATGAAATAAAAGTGCATGATTTTTTTGGCAAAATATTTGCTTCCAAAAAAAATTCTAAAAGTGACGACAATAACAAAATTGAGGCCAACATCAAATTTCATTGTCAAAAAGGATTTTATGGACACACTGATAAAGTCAAACAAATTGCTTTATTGGGAAATGATCGAATTTTAAGCGTCTCTTTTGATCAAACTGTTAATCTGTGGGATAAAGAAAACGCCAAGGTTTTAACTACTTTCATAGGTCATACAGATTCGATATTATCTATTAGTTTAATGAACAATCAGTTTTTTGCCACTGGCTCAAATGATAAAACAATTAAAATTTGGAATACTGGAAATAAATTTTCGTTGAAAACTCTAACTGGTCATACAGGAGCTGTCATTTGTCTTAGGGTATTAAAAAATGGCGAAATAATAAGTGGCTCTGACGACAAAACAATTAGAGTTTGGAGCAAAAGTGTAAAAACTTTGTTTGGACATGAGGGCAGTGTGAATTGCCTCGATGAAAATTATAATGGTTTGATTATCAGTGGATCAAGTGATTGCTCTATAAAAACTTGGAGTGCTTTGACAGAAAAATGCTTATCAACTTTGAATGGTCATAAAAAAGAAGTTGTGGATATAAAAGTTTTAGACAATGATTTTCTCGCTAGTGGCTCATTAGATAAAACAGTAAAAATTTGGAATATGAAAACCAGAACTTGTAGCAAAACATTAGTTGGTCATTTGGATTCAATTCAACAGATAGATAAACTAGAAAAAGATAAATTAGTTAGTTGTTCTTTAGACGGATCAATTAAAATTTGGAATATCGATTCTGGCAATTGTATTTCAACAATAGAAGCTCATTTTAGGCCTGTTATATGCCTGAAAGTCACAGACAAAGGAGAGTTGCTCACTGGCTCAATTGATGGAGCAGTTTATGTTTGGAGCACATTTTAGATGATTTTAAGTTCATGAAAGTTTTTTTTTTTTATTTCAAAATTATTCATTCACTGGACAAAAAAGTTTTCTTTTTTTTCTAATAAAATTTTTACAATTTTTAAATTTATTTCAAATTTTAAAGGTCAATCAGAAAACTTTGCCTCATCATGAAGGCATCTTGAAGTTGATGATCAATTCAAAAAGTTTATCTTTGGATATTAAAATAAATCTTTGATTTAATTTAAATAATTTTAATGAAACATGATTAACATGTTATGCAGATTTAAAAAACAAAAAAATTTTGAAAAAACATTTTCTCAATCCATTGTTAAAAACCATTTAAATGTATTAAATGTATTAACTGATTTTTTGAAAAGTTTATCTGAACTTTTTTATTTCAAAATTTTTTTATTTGTATCTAGACTTCAAAATTAAATTTAAAAAAGAAATTCAAATTATAAATTACAAATAAGTAAAAAAATGAAAATAAACTTTACAAAAAATTAGTTAAATTAATTAAATATGGGAATTGAAAAAACATTCAAGAATAAAACTGGATTCAAAATAAGAAAACCTCATCCTAATAAAAGAAGAGAAAAAAACCAAATTGATTTTTAGGGTCAGGTCTCCTAATTCGCCAGATTTAAATCCATGTGATTTTTATCTATGGAATGCAATAGCGATAAAAATGAGATCAAAAAATTTCCCAAAAAATACAACTTATTAAAGAAATATTAAAAGCTGCAAAAAAATATCTTTATATGAGTGCAGAACAGCAATTGATTCATTCATATCTCGGGTTTGTAAGGTTTAATTTGTCAAAGGCTCCTATTGTAATAAAAAATAGAATTTAAAATCCCAATAAAATAAAAAAATAATCATTTATTGATCTATATATCATTATAATCTTTTTTTAATTATCTTTTAAACAGTATATAAGTCTACAAGTCTTAAAATAAAGATTTGCAAGGACATGGGGTTTAGGTTTAAAGCTAAATGGTCTTTTTGAAGGAAAAATTCTGGTATATTGCTAAATTTTTGGTATCCGCGTATACTCCTCGCTGGACCAGAACAGCTCATCGAATTGCAAAGTTTGTTTGGATTTTGCCAATTTACTTTAGTTAAGCCATTAGTTTTCTTGAAATATTCGACTAGATCCTTTCTCTCTCTCTTCTCTTACTCAGGGTACTGGGTCCCAATTTTTCTAATCTCGCCTCAAATGATAAATGCTTTGGCGATTTGACCAATTTTGTTGCTCTTATTTGAACCTTCTCGAGCACTAAAATGTCTTTTTTGGTGTAAATTGAACCATGACTTGAAAGCTTTGGATAATTGTCCTAGTACCACATTAGCTCTTTTGGTCGCAACCAAACTTGCATACTCGATTTTAGATTCGAACTTGTCATTAAACCTAAATCACGTTAGTTATTTGTATTGCTCATTTCTTGTCCATTCATTTTCAAATTAATATCGAAGTACTTGTTGTTGAATACCAAATACTTGCATTTATCAACATTAAAATCCATCATCCAGTCTTCGGACCATCTCACCATACAGTTTTTGTCTTCTTGTAATTGTGTAAGATCCAATGGATTCTTTATAACACTAATGAGCTTTGTGTCATTAGCAAATAGTTTGCACAATGTCTTGATAGCTTGAGGCATGTCGTTTTTAAATATTACAAAACGCAAAGGGCCTAATACTGAGCCTTGAGGCACACCACTTAATACATCTTACCACTCCGAAGACTTGTCTCCAATAACCACCCTCTGTTTTCTGTTATTTAAAAAGTCTTTGAATTAAATGAGCAGCCTACCAGTGAAATCATATACAGTCAACTCTCGTTAATCCGAATAGAAATTGCCTTAAGAAATCATTGTTCGGATTAAAATATTCGGATAATCAATTTTACCAAAATTAAAAATTTTTTTATACAAAAATACATTTATTTATTTAACAAATTACAAATTAACTATCGGAATAAAATTGACAAAAAAAAATAATTTAGTTTCGTGACAAGAAATTAACCAAGCTTGGTTGTGCTAGGCTTGATGCCTTTACGTCAATGAATCTTGACTTAAAATAAAATATACAATCAGCATCTTTGTCATTCATCAAAGATGATTGTTCCATAAACAAACAAAAATTTTTAAAGCCTTCAAAAGCCTCTTTAGATCCAACTTTAACAACCTCCTCTTGTATTTGATCAGCTTCTGTAGTTCAATTTTTTTGATCAACACCCTGTGTGAAACTTTGTCAAAGGCTTTGGCAAAATCCATGAATACCATTACCGAAGCAAAGCCTCCATTGAGAGCCTCCGTAACTGTGATTGTCTCTAACAGATTGGTTAAACATGATTTCTTCGGGACAAAACCATGTTGTTTACTTGCCTCCAAGTCAAACTTAATTAACTGATCTGTCATCGCGTCCCAAGTCATACGTTCCATAACTTTGCCTGGAAGAGATGTCAAGGAGACTGTCCGCATCGGTTCTACATCTTTTCTTAAATAATTAAGTTATCAGGCAATTTGAAATTTTAGCACAAAAATTACAGTACAAAATAGAAAAAGTTTATAATTTTTTTTCTAATTGTGCAAAAATGGTTCTGTAAAGAGTACAATATTGTACAAATTTGTACAAACGAATTCCAAACTCTGCATTTAACAGAAAATTGCAGAGTTTTTGGAGAGCTTAGAATTCGAAATTACAAATTTGTACAATATTGTACTTTTTGCAGAACCATTTTTGCACAATTAGAAAAAAAATTATAAACTTTTTCTGTAATTTTGTACTGTAATTTTTGTACTAAAATTTCATATTGCCCGTTATCATAGTTAAGTTTGTAGTTTTTGTTGCTTTGGAAATCCTACCTTGTCGAAGACTTCATCATATTTCAGGCGTTTTTTTGGTCATTTAACTTAATGACTTTATCTATTTTATTAAAAAAAAGTTGAATAACTCACTTCATTTTCTACTATCAGTATCTGGCTATCACTTTATCACATTTTTATATATTTTGTTCTATCATATCATACATGGTACTTGTTACAATTGCAACATCAAATTATTTCAAATTTAAATTTAACTAGAGAAAACTTTTTTAAAATATTATCGAACTTTAGGTAAAAGAGGCATGGCTGTTTTCGACTTTTTAAAGCTGAGATCTCTTTCAAACTGAATTCAATTTTCTAATAGCTATTTGAGATATGGATCCTTTTGAATTGATTTTTTGAGCATTTCGATCTTTATTAGAATTACATTTAGTTCAAGTTCAAGATTGATTTATTAAATTCTTCAAAATTTGAGTTTTAGTATTGTCAGCATATACAATTAATTGTTATCTTCAGATTGAGTCTTTTTTATTATGTGACAAGTTAAAAAAGTGATAAAAAACAGAAAAATATGGCCAGATACATTTTAGAGATAAAAGAAGAAAAAATAGTTCCGAATGATAAATTTTCACACAATTTTAAATAATATTTGATATTTTTTCACAGATCTGTTTTCATCTAAATTTGTAAAGAATAATTTAAATTTATGTATTTTAGAAGTTTTGTTTTAATTTAGCTTTTTTCACTTTTTTAGATATTGGCCTTGCATTATAAATCAAATGTAGCTATAAATTGTTTTCCTTTTTTTGAATGCAATCCTTGTCATTAAGATTAAAATATGTTTTTGATAATGATCGCTATTCTTTCTATTTTTCAAAATAATATAAATATTGATTTTAATCGCCTTCAAAAATTTATTAAAATTAATTTTTAAAAAATATTTTATTAAACATTTCATAATTTTCTAAGATTTTTTCATTTTTCATTTTCTTGTGTTTTTAACAAAAGATTGAATTTAAAAAAGAAGATGAAGAGCAATATAATATAATATAAAAAGATGAGTGTCAAATTTAATGTTCTTATATAAATAATGTTTTTAATTGAAAAATTTAAAAAATCAATAATTGAATTATTTTTCCATTTGATTTTAATATTTGTTTGCTCTATAGATACATTTTGTGGCATTAAAAAAAATTTTCAAAATCCCTTTTTTGGTTTTTAATTTTTTTCCAAACACTAAAAACATTTTTAGCTTTTTATTTTTATATTTATTGGGCTAAATGAGTGATAACACAAAGCAATCTTCTCCTGTAATCACCCAAGATCCGTTGAATGTGTTTCGCTTTGAAAATGAATGGAATGCTGGAATATTTGATTGCTGCGAAGATTGTCGATTAAGTACGTATTTTCTGTATATTTAAATATTTTTTTAATATACTTTTCAATATTAGCTATGTGTTCATATTTTTGCTGGTTGTACATGTTTTGTACTCTAATGAGTGATTTAAAAGAAAGCTGTTGCTCTTATATTTGCATTCCTTTTCCATTAATAGTTTTTAGAACTAAACTGAGGTCTAACTTAAGAATTAAAGTATTTTTTTCCTTTTTAATTTAAAAATTAAGAATAACAAAAATATTTTTACGTCAACAGGGTTCAATATGGAAGGACAGTTTAACTTCTTTATGCTTGCCATGGTGCGCCTTAATTCAAATGAAGTCTGAACTCAAACAAAGAGATCTAATAAATTAATTATAAAAAATTTTAGATAAATCCGAACTTTCAACAACAATTCTTTTATTAAATTTCTCTTTGACTTTTTAATGAATTTAATAAATATTTTGATCAAAATAAAAAGTAATTTTTAAGAAAAAAAACCGAGTCATGTCGGTGTTTTGAATTTAACTGGCTTTTTATTTGAAGTCAATTGTTTTTTGAAGTTTTTATTTAGAAATCAAAAAATGAATACAGATAAATCTACTGAAAAAGTTATTCCGAAGCCGACAATTCCTGTGAATGATGGACGACTTCCTCAGGAACTTTTTGAAATAATTCAAATACCTCCAGATGAAAATCCTTTTAAGTATGAAAATTTGTGGGAAACTGAACTTTGTGATTTCTTTGAAGATTGCAATGAATGTAAGTCATGTTTTTTTTTTGTTAAAATTCAACTAAATTATTTAATTAGTTATTTTTGCTCACTGCTGCTATTATTGCTATATTTATAAAATATTTAAAACAATGGATGAGAACATTCTAAGCTACATTTTGACGCCAAATCCTTTAATTCCGATTCGCACCAAAATCCGAGCAGTTTTACGAATTAAAGTAATTACTTACAGATTTTAGATAAATTTAACAAAATTTACTGTTGAAGGGATCTTTGATAGAAGATTGCTGTCAAGTATTATTTTGTGCACCGTGTACTGCTTTTCAAATAAATCAAGAGCTGAAATACAAAGAAATAATTCCCGATAAATGATTTTTTATTTTTTTTTCTAAATTTTGCTTTTCAATTTTAAAATTTCTGAATAAAAATATATTTATTGATAAAACTGTGGATTTATATTTTGTTTTAAAAGTTATTTTTATTTTTAATTATTAAGAAACTATAAAAAAAATTCTGCCAGCTGAGCATCCAATTTATCACCACGACGCTATTTAATTTTATCAATCAATTTTACTCATCAAAATTTTGAATAAAATAAAAAAATAATTTTTTAAATTTATTTACCAATTATTTTGCAAATTTCCTAAAATTTGAGCAATTTTCCATAAAAATGAAAAACGAGATATTACCAAAATAACCAACAAATTTACATGTTTTTGTAGAACCAAATGTTCACAAAAAACTGCACAAAAACAGCACGATCAATCACACACGATCACCACCGCACTTTTATTTCTAGTGATGGGTCTTAACTTAACTAATTTAGTTTAGTCGACTAAATTTTAGTTAACTAGGCAATGTGAAATTTTAGTACAAAAATTACAGTACAAAACGTAAAAAGTTTATAATTTTTTTTCTAATTGTGCAAAAATGGTTCTGTAAAGAGTACAATATTGTCCAAATTTGTATAAACGAATTGCAAGCTCTGCAAAAACTCTGCAATTTTCTGTAAAATGCACACCATCAAAAAATATTTGATTAAACTATGCAATAAATTGCAGAGTTTTTGCAGAGCTTGCAATTCGTTTATACAAATTTGGACAATATTGTACTCTTTACAGAACCATTTTTGCACAATTAGAAAAAAAATTATAAACTTTTTACGTTTTGTACTGTAATTTTTGTACTAAAATTTCACATTGCCGTTAACTAAGATTTAGTTAGTATATCGATTCGATTTATCTGTATCTGGAATTAGTGTGATTATGTTAATGAGCTTTCTATTTTGATAACATAATCTCTTTTTTATAGGATAGTGAGCTTTAATTAATGTTTCTATTAATTTTCCTTGTTTAATATTGGCTCCAGTGCAAAGAATATGCTCTATTACTAGTTGATTGTTTTCTGATGAAATAGGTTTCTGTAAAAAAAGTTTTGTAACTAATCTCACTCTGTATACGAAGGACTCTTAAATATTACAAGCTTAAAAATTAAAAAATACTTTTTTAAACTTTATTTGAATTTATTTTTTAAATGGTTTATTAAATTCTAACAAAAAAAATTAACAAATAACAAAATTTTTACTTTTTATTTACAATTTTTAAAAAATCTTTTTAGTCAAAAAAAATACAAGTTTATAAATTTTTATTTTCATACAAAAACATTATTTTCTCGAAATTAGTTTTTGAAAGCCTATTTCTTCTATCCCAGAGCTGATATCCAGCATGAGAAAATAACTTTTCACTCGGGACACTAGAAGCCGCAACAGCCAGAATAACACCTGCTAATTTAGCTAACTAAAATTTAGTGACTTTAACTAAGCTAAAAAAAAAACTCCCATCACTACTTATTTCCAGAAAATTTCCTTTAATTTTAGTAAATTCTAGAAAATTTTGATAAAATAATCGGCCCCGCAAGTAATCGGCTTAAGTGTTCCTACTGTTTATTTGCTCGGCCAAATTCTTCAATGGATGGTCTACGCCAATGTTCATCAGTGCATACAGAGCATATTGTCTCAGACACTTTACTTACAGCGCCGTAATTCTTACTTCAACCTCTGCTGCTGTCAAGAGTGAGATGAACGCTTTCAATTCCCGTTTATGGCGTATCATTGGAATCGATGATCAGACTGCAGGCTCTTACAAACTCCTCCCTATCGCCTAGTTTAAAGGCCATGTCTGCGAACGAATACTCAATAGTATTCTGGCCGACCCAAACCATCACGTCATGTCAACCACACAATCTTCGCCCGAACGCACGCTTTCCTTTCCAAACAAGAAAAGTAAACAAGGATGCTTATCACAATAGCTTATTACAGAAGTTCCTTCGAAAATTTGGCAATGATGCCAACAACCAAAGTTGAAGAACTCTAACGAAGAGTTGAGAGTCTCTATTTTGTTTAATTGTAACACTAATTTATAATTTAAATATTTATTTTACATATTATTATAATAATTATTGTACAATTAGATTTATTTCTCAAATCAATAATTTTAATCAATAAAACGTTTAAAACTTAAAATCAATTTAGAAAATCAGTATTGTACAATTTAAAAATAAAAGTGATTATGCAAGCTTCGACATGAAAGATCTTAAAATAATAATCAAGTTTTAATTTTAGATAGATGTACAAAACTTTAAAAAAAGCTTGTTTTAAAATTATAATAATGAATTCAAGTAGCTATAGCTACTAATCATTTTTTTCAATTTTTAAAATATAATTTAAAAATAAAATTTTATGTCTTTATTTTCACTCAAAGTAAGTCTTTAAATCATATGTTTATAATTTAAGTGAATAATTCACCCATAATATACTTTTAGAATGAATGGGTCTTCATTTTCATCAAATGGCGGACCTACAAGCTCTAAAAATCGTCCGAATAATACTAATATCAAAAATTCCGAAAAAGAAAGGATACATTTTCATAGAAGCGAAACATACATTGTTCAAAAACCCAATTCCCAAACAAAAAAAGAAAATAATCATTCGAAAAGTAAGTGATGATGAAATTTAATTGAAATATTTTTTAAATCTAGTAACAATATTGAAGCAGATCAATCAGAATGTGAAAAAAAAGCAAGCAAGCCGATTTCTTCAATAGCTTTGATTAAACAACAAAAGCGAGCTGAGATGAAAAAAGTTAATGACCCATCGAACACTAATGCAGCTTCCGGAAATGTAAAAAGCATTGAATTTTCGATCAAGTCAGCTAAAAGTAATGGACAATTGAATTTATCAAATTTAAATTTAATCGAAGGTTAGTTTTTAGATTTTTATACTTTGCCAAGTCTAATTTTGAATTTTAGTTCCCCAAGCAGTATGGGATATCAATATGGATAGTGAAACACATGGAAATAACAAATTTGATGTTTCATTTGAAAACAATCAGTCCAAATGGTGGAATCAAGTAGAACTAACTAAATTCATCATAGCTTCAAACAAGTTGAAAATTATTCCACAAGAAATTCAAAAATTAAGCAATTTAATTTTTCTTGATGTAGGATACAGTGATTTATTTAAAAATTATTCTATTCGAAGTGTAAAAATTCTGCAGATTATTCATTTTTCAAACTATCTTGGAAACAAAATGGTTGATTACATAATTTAGGTTTCAAACAAATTTAAATTTCATTAAAATTAGTGTCGTCATTTTAACATTTCGCTTTTAAAAGAGTCTTAATTCATAAACATTTTAAATAATTTCTAATATGAAATCTTAGACGATAATGATAATTTCTATTTTAAGATACATGACAATCAGATAGAATGGATTGATGAGGCGATAGCAACAGCTTCTCAGCTTAAAAATTTCAATTGCAGGTTTTGATTTCTGACATTAATTTTTTTTTCTTCTAAAATTATGGTTTAAGTCACAACCAACTTCCTCAGCTTCCCAATGGTTTATGTGCTCTAAAAAATTTAGTAGAATTAAATGCATCTCATAATCGAATAGGCGAATTGCCCCAAAATTTTGGTCATTTGGATGATCTAGAAAATTTAGTAAGTATTGGTTATTTGTGCCACAATCTTATATATGTTAACGTATATTTCTAAAACACGTAAATTTTTAAAATTACTGAGTGACCAGTAAATTTCTAAACTAAAATAAAAAAAATTTTTTTTTACTTTTTTACTGTTTTTTTATTTGTTTAAATTATTTACTGAAAAGACCAAATCCTTGACCAAAGCAGAACTATTTCTTGCAAACAGGACATTCAAAACTCCTGCCTCACAAGTTAACTCAAAAAGTGATTTGTCATAGTCTATGTCGATTACACGACATATTAGATTAGGAGCTTCTGTAAAGCCTTTATCCAAGTCAGGTTCGGGCAAAATAACATAATCCCCAATATTGACCTCAGGAACATATTTATAAATGTAAATGTAAATATGGTTTTACAAATTTACTGCTCTATACGTAAATTCAGAAAATTACTGGAAAAAAATTTAAAACATATTTTTTCTTTGATTATTATAGAAATTTACTGATCAACCAGGAAATTTACAAAATTCCGTGTTTTACAATTTTATTATTACATGTATAGTTATATCATTTTTAATTTTTTGCCAGAAATTATTTGAGTAAAATCATACAAAAAAAAAAAATAAATACTTTTTAATCCAACAACATGTTAAAAACAAAACAAGAAAATAGTAAAATGCAACAAAATTCATTAAATAGTAAAAGAGATAATGTTCCTTAAGATTCAAAAATTAAAATAAAATATAGTAAAAATAATTAAAAAAAAGAAAATAGGAGAGTATTAAAAATGGGCACAATGAAATACAGAGTTATAGAGTACATTACATATGTTTAATAATCTGCAGAGCTTGGAATTCGAAATTACAAATTTTTACATTATTGTACTGTTTACAGAATCATTTTTGCACTTAACAATTAGAAAAAAATTTTAACGTTTTTACTTTTTGTACTGTAATTTTTGTACTAAAATTTCACATTGCCGACTTTTCAAGTTTTATGCTGGAATCACTTTGTTAGCGTCAGATGTTCGAAAAAAAAAACTTATTTATTAATTTTTTTTTCACTCAGCAAAGGTGTAAGTATTGACAGTTCATGAAAAATATTATTTATTTATTTGTAAATCTGTATCGAGCGTTAGCTCCTTCAGAGAAAAATAAAAATAAAATTAAATCAAAATAAAATGATTAAAATAAAAGTTAAAAAATAAAATAAGAATTTAAAAATATAGTTAAATAAATGAAATGTCAAAAGGAAATGAGAAAAAAAAAAAAAGAGACAAAAGTTATTTCGGTTTAGTTTTCAGAGAAAAACGAGTCTTTGACAAGGTAGCAATTACACAATGGAGTTGGATAGTTAACAAATCTTGATTCGAAACCTCGTCTGTATTCATTTACCAGTCTAAGAAGTAATGGGACAGAATTAGTAAGTCCAACCCTGACATATCTTTTGCTTAATTCAAAAAGCCGGTTCGTAGTTGTATGAATTTTTAATTTTATTTGGGCCTTGTGGTATACAATTCTTGATGGGGTGCAGAACCTTAGATTAAGAATGGATCGAACTGCTGAGTTTTGAATAGTTTGAAGTTTTTTAATGTTGGTATCAGATAAAGAGTTTAAACAGGGAAAATTATAGTCTAAAATGGAACCAATAAGCGATTTATATAAATTTCCAAGTGTTTTGTGATGTAGGCGCAAGTTAAAAATATAATTTTTTTGTTATATACAAGTATTTTGACAATTCATTATCTCTTTTAATTTTATATTTAATTACACCTATTAAAATAAAAAATAATTTATTTCAATTAAATTGGGGGTTTTGAGGTTCGTTTCAATTCGATCTTTTCAATTCAGAAAAATTTGAATGACTTTTTTACTAAAGTAAATAATTTAATTCTGTAAAATGCTTAATGTTTAAACAACTTTGCTTAATCCGAAAATAAATGTCTGCTTAAGCAAATGTGCTCATAATTAAGCATTTTACAGAACTAAATTATTATCTAAATTTAGTAAAAAAAATATTCAAATTTTTCTAAATTGAAAAGAACGAATTGAAACGTTCTTCACAACACCATCAAATTGTTTTAATATGCTTTTAAACCATGTCTTATTCTTAGTTTTACCAAAAAGGATCATCAAAAAATGTAAATAAAATAGAGAAGCAAACGGATTTTTAGGAAGATAAATGATAGTAAACTAAAATAAAATTATTTATTTATAAATTAAATTATTTGCTGTTAAGGATTTTAAATATTATGAAAAAAGCTTTAAAACGTTAAAATATGCTTGAAAAAAAATGATATAACTTACTTAAAACTTTTTTAGTTGACCAAATATAAAAATTAATTAATTTTAAAATAGAATCTATCAAATAATCGGCTAAATAGTATACCAAAAAGTTTTAAATGGCTTCAAAAAATTCGAAAAATAAATTTAGCTGTTAATTCTTTGAAAACCAATTTGTCAGAAATATTTTTCTCTACTAGTAATTTTTTCTAAATTTATTATTTTATTTATATTAATGAATTCATTTTTATCAGATTTGACTCTTATTGACTTGTCCGAAAACCAAATCGAAACATTGCCAGAAGAACTGAATGAATTGGCAAATTTAGAACAATTTTATGCAAAAAAAAATAAAATCACGATATTTCCTACTTTTTATAAGTGCTCTAAGCTCAAAGTAAATATCCTTATGTTTAATTATTATATGACTTTTATTTTTTCAAGGATTTAGACTTATCTTTCAATCAAATAAAAGAAATTGACGATAAAACATTCAACAATTTGATGTCTCTCGTTAATTTTTACATAAGAGACAATAAACTTTGTTCATTATCTCAATCTGTCAAATATTCGAAAAATCTTGAACGAATAGATCTATCAAATAATGATTTATCAGCGTAAAATTAAATTTGTTATTTTTTTGTTGAAATAAAAATTAAATTTTAGACTTCCAAATGAATTAGCTGAATTAGAATATGTAAAACAATTACTAATAAGTGGAAACCCTCTACGAACAATCAGACGAGATATCATCAATGTAAAATGAAGAGAAATACAGTCCCGTTTTGCTCACTTGTTTTTACCAAAATTTTCAAAACGTAATTTTACGTTAATTTGCGTAAAATTACGTAAATTGACTAATGTAAAGAATGGTAAATTTACGAAAAATTACGTAAAATCAAAAATGGTCAAAAAATTATGATTTTTTGTATAAAAGGTAATAATTCTACTTTTTCATCGACTTTCTCCTTTTCACCATGTAAATAAAAATTTACGTAAAATTTAGTAAATTTTTTTATTTATTAATGTAAATTTTTAAATTTTTTAGAATTTCCGAAATAAAAACTATTTTTTTTAATTTTTATTTAAATATTTCCAAATTTTGAAAAACAATTTAAATGGAATAAAGTTTGAGAAAAAATAGTTAAATCTAGTTTGTTTTTTTCGAGCTCTTGTGCATCTTAAAGCTATTAGCTGTCTTCTCCAAAGCTTCTTTAAACGTCGAGTTATTTGGCACATATGTTTGTAATTCGTCTTTTTTTAATTATTCTAAATTTCAATTCTGTACTTTTAAAGAATAAAATTACTTTTTATCTCGAGCAAACTATTAGTTTAGGTAAAAAGGAGAAAGTCGATGAAAAAGCAGAATTATTACCTTTTTTCAAAAAATCATTATTTTTTTACCCCTTTTTGATTTTACGTAAATTTACGTAATTTTTCGAAAAATTACCGTTTTTTACATTTGTCAATTTACGTAAATTGGCGTAAATTTACGTAAAATTACGTAATATTTGGTAAAAACAAGTGAACAGAACGGGACTGTATATTTAAAAATGTTTTAATAATTTTAACTGAATTAGAGGGGGACGGATGCAATAATGAAGCATTTGAAAAATCAGATAAAAGTTTCTGAAAATCAAGAGTCTCAAAACTCAGAAGAAATGATGCTCAAATCAGAAAATATTATTAAATCAAGCAAAATGTTTGATTTGAGGTAAAATTTATTAAAATAATTAAATTAAAAATTGCTAAAATTTAGAAAATAGTTACAAAAAAATTTCCATCATTACGCCAAGCATTATCAATTATTGTAAACAATCTACGGCCTCGGTTTTAAATGTAATGAAAAATTCGTTGTCAGATTTGCCCGATGAGTAATCTAAAGAATATTGAATTGTAACAAAAATACTCATTTTTACATTTCAGAATCGGAGAATTAAACAATCAATTAAATGAATTAAATGCCAGTTTTAATTTGTTTACTTTGATGCCCAAGTCAATTTTGAAATTGACAAATTTGTCTTATCTTGATCTTCGTGGAAACAGAATCAGTGATTTACCAATTGAATTCGATCAACTGAAATCATTAAGAGAATTAATAATTTCTGATAATAAATTTCAAGTGATACCTGATTGTATTTACCAACTTCCAATTTTGGAAAATTTATTTGCCAATAATAATCAGATTAAATTTATCGATGGGGTCAAAATAGTGGAAATGAAATGTTTGGCATTATTAAATTTGCAAAACAATGACATTGCTAATGTACCTCCCATTCTTGGAAAAGCAATCCAGATTAAGTAATTGAAAACTAATTACACTTTGAGATTCTAAAATTTTTCTTAAAGATCACTGCAGCTCGAAGGAAATCCATTTAAAATTCCAAGATCGCAAATATTAGCGAAAGGAACAGCTGAAATATTGAGTTATTTGAGTGGAAGGTTAACAGAAAATTGAATTTTTTTAAATCGAACAAATTGACCTTTTTAATTAGTTATTAAATTAATGAATATAATTTTATTTAAAAAAAATAAACAGTTTTGAAAAATAATTTATTTTTTTAATTCTATTAGTATTTATCGATCATATTTTAATTTTAAGCTGTCAAACTTATCACCTGTACATATTTTTATTTAAACCATTTTAGAATTTATTTTTATTATAATCATTTTAATTATTAAAAAAATTTTTGAGTTTTGATTTCAGGTACTTATAGCACTGATTTGTTCCTATGATTTTACCAGAATTTACGCGAATTTACCAAAACTTTGGTATCAAATCAATGCAAAATTTTCAATATTTTGATTTTTTTTAATAAAAAAATTTACATTTTTTGCGCAAATTTTCGTAGATCTTTTTTGATTTCAGTGAAAAATAGTTAAAAAAAGTGAAAAAAGTAAAAATTTAAAATTAACTTTTTTTAATATCAAAATTATTTTGTCTAAAAAATTTAGTGATTGGCCATTGTTTATTTTTGTCCCTTAAATTAATAAAATTTCACTTCAACGATTTTTTTTCTTTTTATTAATTTAAATTTAAAATTTAAAATTTGAAGTTTTTGTCACTTTAAAATTCTACACTTTAACTAATTAGGTAATTGTAATCACTAGTGCAGTTCTACAGAATTAGCATCCGCATCCGTAACTCTTTTGAAATTGTATCGAGTCCTGGTACGGAACGATCGATAATTCGTTTATTTAATAAATTGATAGGTTTTTGAGCATTGCTTTAGCAGCTCTAGAAAATTCGATAAATGATAAAATTATTAGAAAGTGTTTTTAAAAAAAAACTTTAAAATTTAAAGAGAATTCTCCACAAAAAATTTTCAATTACAAGTATAATATTTTGCCATCTTTATTTGATTCTTTGTAAAGGACATTTTGTTGAAAAATTTAAAATTAGAACAATTGATTTTAATAATATTGAATTTAATTTTAGCTCATGTCCATGCTCAAGAACACGTGCATTAGCAAGCTGTTTACACGGTATTTCAGAAGCGTACTGTACATTAATTAAAAATGTTCATTATTTTTATTATTTTTGACTGAAATCAATAAAAACTTACAACAATTTGCACAAAAAATAATTAATTTCTTTTATTTAAAATTTTTCATTAATTTCTGAAAAAATGAAAAATCCAAAAATTATAAAAAATTGTCCTTTTTGTTTTTACGAGAATTTACATGAATTGCCCAAAATTGTGGTACTATTTTGGTAAATTAATTTGGTAATTTGGTAAATTGTGGCATTCCAACACTACTATTGACTGAAATGTTACAGAGACAAATGTGTCTGAATTTAAGTAGGTTGCCATTATTTATTAGAAACATCTTGCTGTTCATATTTTAAAGTTTTATTTCATAAATTTCTATTCCATGCATGAACTTGTATAATTGAATTAGATCACCTCTATTTCTTCTTTCCATCAGATTTGGAATGTTCAAAGCCTTCAATCTGCTTTCATACGGTTTGTTTCTTATTGAAGAAAAGAATTTCGTAGCTCTGCATTGAATCCTTTCAACATTCTCACAGTCAGACTTAAGAATTGAAGACCATACAGGCACAGCAAATTCCACAAATAAAACTTTAAAATTTTTAAAGCTCAAAATGTTTTGTCAGTTTGAAACAGGTATGCATTTGTATATTGTTTATTAGCCTGTTTTTAGAAGTTTTGTCTCATAATTTTTCTTATGGAATTTTTTATTAAAAAAAAAAAATAATTTTAAAAATTGGATTTAAAGTTTTAATCAATATAATAATTATATTTATAATCTTTATAATGGCTGCTAAGTCTTTAAAATGAAAAATAGCAGAGACTTAAATGAGCTTCTTGGACCAAGCACACTTTGAAAAATTAAAAATTTACTTCTTGTTCTATCATTGTACATATTAAATAAAAAATCTTCAAATTTTATTAATTTAAAATCAGATACAGGCACATAGTTGGTTTTTGGTTGAGGAAAAACTGCATTTAAAATTTGTTGCATGTATTTAAAAATAAATAAATTTATTTATTCATTCTGCTATAGAACTGAAATGTAAAAAATTAAAATATTAACAAACTTAATAAAATTTGAATTTTCGATAACTAAAAATTTAAAAATTAAACTTGGAATTGTTTATTTGATGTTTATTTTGTTTTGATATTTTTTTATGTGCTTTCAAAACTTAAAAAGAATAACTGTAGTTTATTTAAATTTTTATAAACAAAAATGATAAAAAACAACAAAGCGGAAATATTAAACTAGTTTATTTAAACGTTTTGCTATCACCCTAATTCTCTGGAGTGTTAACAATATTTCACCATTATAAATCGTATTTCTAAGATAAAAAGAAATTTGAATAAGCATTTTAACAAAAATTTTACAATAAAATTTTTTGGCTTTTCTGTATAAAATGTACAATACGAGACCGTAAAAAATTTTGTAAATATTTTCAATATTCAACATACTATTCATACAATTCTCTACTGTTCTCCCATTTTAGGTCTATTTCAAATGTAAATTTTTCGAATTATTTGACCCAATGCTAAACAATTTTTGATCAAATTTGATTGCTGTAAGTAAAATTTAACTTAGCCCTCTAAAATAAATCTTAACTTTATTTATCAAAATTAATTAGCAAAATTTTGCATACCATCTTTCCTTCGTGAGGTTCTTTTTTTGAACTTAAACCTTGTTTTCTTCTAAGATCTCTTTTTAATGACCGCAAGGAAACTTTTGCAAGTGTCCATGCTCGTGCCGGTGTGGTATCTTTTGGTAAAAAAGATGCAATCGCTTCACCTTCGATTAATACAAAAATTTTATTCAAAAATTTTTCAGAACATCTAGAAATAAAGCTACTTTTTATTAATTCCATTATGGAACTTTCAAGCTGATTTACTTCATGTTGAAGTAGAAAATCGTCGCCAAATTTTTTTGAAACTTCCTCACGAACAAACTTATTGAACTGTGCCTGTTCCTCTAAAAATAACAAAATGAAAATAAATAAGAAAATTTAGTTCGTATCTACTATTTAGATGTCTTTTCTGATTTCCTGCTGAACTAGAGCTAGTTGTCAAATTGGTTGGGACCGGTTTTAAATTTATTTCTGTTTCAAAATCTTCCAAGTCATCCTCATTTCCATTCCAAGATGATGAATTTGAAAAATTCTAATAATATATTTGAAATTTTCGTTTTGGTTTTAGCATTATTAGGCAATGTGAAATTTTAGTACAAAAATTACAGTTCAAAACGTAAAAAGTTTATAATTTTTTTTCTATTTCATATTATCATTACAAGAAGATTTAAACAAAATAACAGAATGGTCAAATAAATGGTTAATTAAATTAAATTTTAATAAATGTAAAGTAATGCATATTGTTAAGAACAATAACGAATTCAAATATTATTTAAATGATGGTGACAAACAAATTGAACTGACTAAAACAAACCTAGAAAAAGATTTAGGAATCCTTATTAGAAACAACCTGAAATTTGAAGAACTAATAAAAGTAACAGAATGCTTGGTATATTGATGAAAACTTTTAAAACACGTGAAACTGATTTATGGAAAAGACTATATACTTGTTATATTAGACCAAACCTTGAATATGCTATACCTGTATGGTCATATTTATTAAAAGATATAAAAATATTAGAAGATATTCAACATAGGTTAGCTAGAATACCTAAAATAACTAGGTATTTAAACTATGAAGAAAGGTGTATGAAAATGGGTTTAACTAGCCTAAAATTGAGACGCATTAGAGGTGATTTAATCCAGAAATATAAAGAACTACATAAAATGGATAATATAAACTGATAAAGGAAGCCTATTGCATCCAATAGAAAAGAAAAACAAGATAATTTTATCAAAGAATTAGTAAAATCAAATCAACAACGATCAAACTTTTTCAATAATAGAATAGTCAATGTCTGGAACAAATTACCACGTGAATTAAAATACGCAAAGTCACTTAACTCATTCAAAAACGCTATTGATAAAAATAATGTTTTAACTGCCTTAGCTAATATTAATTAGCAACGTGTTTTCATTAACACTGCAGTCCATCTATCTATCTATCTAATTGTGCAAAAATGGTTCTGTAAAGAGTACAATATTGTACAAATTTGTACAAACGAATTGCAAGCTCTGCAAAAACTCTGCAATTTATTGCATAGTTTAATCAAATATTTTTTGATGGTGTGCATTTTACAGAAAATTGCAGAGTTTTTGCAGAGCTTGCAATTCGTTTGTACAAATTTGTACAACGTTGTACTTGATTGTACTTTTTGCAGAACCATTTCTGCACAATTAGAAAAAAAATTTCACCTTTTTACTTTTATGTACTGTAATTTTTGTACTAAAATTTCACATTGCCCATTATTAGATAGTTTACGAAAGTATTAGTTAAGACATCTAATGAAGTATTCAGAGCATCATTGTGTTGCAAAAGAGTTGTCTTATTGGAATTGTTGATCAACTTGAACAAAAAAAATAATTTAATTTTGCTTTAAATTTATGACAAAAATTGTAGTCCTTTTACATTTTGATTTGATCTCTGTTTATTTATGTTATTATTTGACGAATTCTGATCATTATGACTTGTTAAACTGTTGTTATTTTGCTGGGTCGATTGATTCTGTTGTATGTTTTGAGCATTGGTCGATTGAATTGTCGCCATAGAATTTGGTGTTGTGTTCGATGAAGAATTATTTGAGGATGGTGCTGAAAATGGATTGGAAAGCTGGTATGTAGAATGAGACAAGGGATTACCATTGCTATTGAGAACTGTTAAAACGTTCAAATTTCCTGGTATCAAAGATTCATTTTTCACTCTAGAATAAAAAGTCAAAACACTTTATTTATTTAAGCAGGAGCATTTTGGTACCCTATTATTTGAAAAGTTTTGTCTTTTCCTAGTTGAATTTGGTGAGTTTGTGGTTGAAGCTGCTGTGAATTTATGTTCAGCAAATTAGGATTTGCCGAAATCAATATGTTTCCTGAATTGTTACTAGTTAGTGATGTTGGACTTGAAAATGATGCTGATTGATCACTCCAATTTCTTAAAATTAAAAAAAATGTTCGAAATTTTTTACAAAAATATTTTCATTTTTGAAAAAATTAAAATTAAGCATAAAAATATTCCTAAAATAAAATGCCTCTTTTTTGCCTTTTTGAAGAAATTTTTTAATCAGCCAAATGCACAAAACATAGGCATTGTAAAATTTTATACTAAACTTCCAATACAAAGATAAAAAAATTTTCTAACTTTTGTTCTTAATGTCAAAAGCTTGTTCTGCAAATGTAACAAAGTGTAATAACTTTTGTTTCAAAAGTCTGCAAAATCTGTGCAAATTAATTAAATTTTATTTTTAATACTTTTAAATAGGCTACAATTTTGCAGAATTTGCACAGATATTGCAGACTTCCGAAGAAGGTGAAACAACAAGTGTTTAACTTTGTTTCTTTAACAGAACAAGTTTTTAACATGTAGAACAAAAGTTAGAAAATTTGTATTGGAAGTTTTGTATGAAATTTCACAATGCCCAAAACATAGAAAACATTTATTATTTGTCCGCATGAGAAAGCGTCAAATTTTTTAAAATGATGTCAAATTTTAATTATGTCAAATTTTTACCAAGATAATTGGAAGCTCAGCACATGTACATGTCCATCGTGGTTCAAACATTACATGTGCAAGCACATCATCGGGATTGCTTATCGCGAACGTCTATTTGATGAGTTTCCTAAAGAATCTTGGTGCCTAACTTTAGGTCAAATCGCAAGTGCTGGGAGACCCAGAAAAATGGCTAAAGCATTGGCAAAGTAAGTTTAACCTTTTTTACTTTTTTTATAAAATTTTTTTATCCTTTTTTGGGTGAATATTTGACTTTTTTTTTGAAGAAAATTTGACTATTATCAAATAAATTTGAAACTTTTTAATTTGACATTTCTTTGAAAAATTTGACAAAAAAAAAACATAATATTTGACTTTTAATTTGACATTTCTTTGAAAAATTTGACAACAAAAAAATTTACTCTTATTATTTTTATAGATTTGATTGATTAAATAAAAAGGAAATTAAAGAATTAATTTTATGATAAAAAAGTAGTTGTTGTTGAAAATTTTAATCTTTAATTTTTTGTTCAATTTGTACTGACTTTGAGAAAGATTTGAAATTTAAATTGTTCAAAAAGCAATCAAAGTTAAAGAATAAAAGAAATTTTTTAAACTATCATTTTTAAATGTAAATTAAAATTTTAATTTGATTTAAATTTTTTTACTTTTCCGCTTCTTTTCGTATTTGTTTGAGACTGTCGCAAAATTGTTCGGCATATTTTTCCAGCTGATTTTTCATAGCCTCTATTTTCATTTGAATATCGCTTTGAATCGAATTAAAATAATTATCAAAATTTTCCATGGCAATGTTTTGGCTTTGTATCTTTTCTGCTCATTTAGATTAGAAAAAAAAAAGAAAAACAACCAAATTTAGATTAATTTGATAGCTTAGTTTTGTTTTATTAGCTTACGTTCAAGTACATACATCGAGTCTTCCAGCTGTTTACTAAAATTCTGATTCAAATCGGCAAAATTTATTTTCAAAAATGTCTGTAAATTTTTGTTCGAAATCAATTTACTGGTATCGTTGGGAACTTTATGGATGCCATTACAATAAGGACATTTTAAATTTCTATCACTGTCTTTGGCAGACAAGATGCAATCAAGGCAAGCACTTGATCCACATTCGAGCAAGCGGGGGTCGTTTATGACATGAAATGGTGCTACCAATTTGCACATTATCATCTCTATTAAAGCAGTGCCATTGTTGCTCACTTTTATGATGCCATTTTCAGAATTAGCTACCGATGACGCATTCGAAGTGGCTCCGATTGCGCTGGCAGTAGCTGTCAGGCTAGGTATGGATGTGATTAGTATGGAAGGATTCTGCGATTGGCTTTGATTGCTGTTGTTAACTGACTGACTTGCGTTTGCATTTCCTGAATTGTTTTGCTTGCTGGAATTGCTAGATGAATTGGACTGTTGGTTGGCCATCATTTGTTGTCTATTCAAAATTGGCTGAGTACAAGATTTCTTGTATGAATTTGAAGCCTTAATTTAGTCAAATTTTAAGGCAAAATATGCTATTTATGCGTGTGTTGTTGGTTCGTGATTGAAGCTAAATAGAGTGAGTAGAAATTTTTGAAATAATAATTAAGTTTATTTTATTTCAAATTTAACTCACTCGTATACTCACACTAATACACATACACAATTCACAGTATTTTGGGCGCACAAAATAATGTTTTTATTCTGCGTAATTCTTTAACTTAATTTAACTTAACCCAATGTTTTTTCTTTTAATAGAACATATCTGCCAGAATTAATTTTAAATGTTTTTAGCAAAAAGCAATCAATTAAAATCACTTTTTCTAATTAGATTTTTTTAGTTTTTGGTCGCCTTTGGTGAACAAAATAAGTTTAGATAGTTGAAAAAAAAATTTTATTTAAAAAAAATCTACATATTATTTAAAACTTGTGATGGTTTAAAAAATTCGTTAAAGATAGCATGTACTTTTTTATTTCTTTCGTTGTCTTCTTCTTTAAATTTATTTATGTTGTCTTCCAAGGTTTTTATTTTGACGATCAGTTTTTCATTTTCGATTGCAAAATTTTTCAAGGCTATTTCTTTATCGGCCTCTAGTCCTTTGCACATTCAGGGTTTTAAATTTGACAAGATAAAAAAAATGGAATTAATACTTTTTATTTGAAGCTGTTGGTCATTCATTTTTCCTTTAAATTCATCTACTTTATCTATTTCATTTTGAATCATTCGGACTCTTCGCTCATAATCAGATTTTAATCTATCATTATTTTGTACCAATTCCACATCTTTCTCATGAACTTGCTATAAAAAAAAGTTTAGTGGTTTGTTATTCTAAATTGGTGTTCATAAAAATTGGCGCAATTTGTTCAATTTCAAAAAAATTATGATCCAATTTGGCTAGATTTAATTTACCAAATTTTGTACTAAAGGTCTAATCTTTTAAAATTTAAAATTAACAAAAAATATTTTGAAGTTTTTTTTCGAACATCTGACGCTAACAAAGTGATTCCAGTATAAAACTGCGGCAATGTGAAATTTTAGTACAAAAAGTAAAAAGGTGAATTTTTTTTCTAATTGTGCAAAAATGGTTCTGCAAAAAATACAATTCTACAATAAATTGTAGAATTTTTGGAGAGCTTAGAATTCGAAATTACAAATTTGTATAATATTTTACCTTTTGCAGAACCATTATTTGCAGAAATTTTTATTTTAATTTTAATAAACCTGACTTACTCGTGGTCAAGCCAACGGTCAGCCAAACATTTTTTGATAAGTTTTACAAAAATTACAATTATATTTTTTGAGATTTGTTTATTTAACTCATCGATATTAGTTAGAAAACTTTATTGTTGGTTTGAAGACCTAAGTAAACTCGAAGACTTAACTTAATGTTATCTGAGATATTTATTTATTTATTTATTAATATTAAATTAACCTCCTTTAAGGAGAAGTAAAAGTAAAATTTGTTTTTAGAAAAATATAAAAAATATTACATAAAAAAAAAAACAAAAAAAAGATAAAAATAATAAAAAATTCATTTCAGTTCAGAAAATAAAGATTAGAAGAGAAATTACTACGTTTGACATGGATTTTAATCATATTTTAATAACTCCTTCAAAAGTTGTCTATAATGTTTGAGCCTTAAATTGTTTAGACACAGCCAGATAGAGTCCGAGATACCATCATTAGTCTTGTGATTATTTTTTAATTTCTCTTTTAATTTATTTATATTACTGGTAATATTGTGGACCTCAATATTAAAATAGTCTGTTTTTAGCTTTATGTCGGATGAGGGTGATTTCTTAGTCTGAGATATGTGCTTCAATTGCATTAAGATCATCCGCTAGAATAAATTGTCCTTGTAATTTTTGCACAATTAGAAAAAAAAATTTAACCTTTTTTTACTTTATTTTTATTTTATCTTATTTTATTAAATCTTTTTTTTTCTTTTTTTATACTTTATTCTGAAGGAGCTCTAGCTCGGTACAAAAAACAAATAAATAAATAAAATAGAATTAAAATAAAATAGAAATCCGGCGACGAGTTTAAAAGCCCCAGAAGACAATTAAAGTGTTTCTCGGTGGCAGTAGTGTTTATAGTACGTGCAGCGTCTACTTGGCAAGGATCAGTTGGTATCTGGGAAAAATAATAGTCTATGACTGGTTCCGGTCATTGTTGATCCGGCAAGGATCACAATGGTAGACAGTTTCCTAGTTTCGGCTTTATAAAAGCTGGGGAAGATGTGATATAGCGACATCTTTGTCGATATCACTGGAAAGTTAATTAACTTAACCATGATTCTACAAAGATGTATGTTGACAATCATTTCAAGAGTCTTAACGAATTGAGAATGGAGTCCTTGTTTTGTACTGAAGACGTGGTAAGAGGTATAAGTAAATTAAAATGTAAAAAAACAGCTGGCTTCGATACCATTAGTAATGAATTCTTTATCCATGGAAAAAGTGACAATCTCAATTATCTGCTTACGTGGTTCTTTAAAGACTTTAGGCCAATATCGATTTCAACATCATTGGCGACAATTTTTAAAGCACTTTTATTGAGCAAGATGGAATGCTTTGACGAAATTCATATGAATCAATTTGGCTACAAGAAAAAACTTTCGTGTAAACAAGCATACTTTTGTGTAAATGAAACAATCAATTTCTATAGAAAAAATGGCTCAAAATTTAATGTGATTTTCCTCGACGCAAGTAAAGCGTTTGACAAACTTTGGAGAGATGGTCTATTCTTCAAATTAATGAACAAAATTTCAACTACGGTTTGGCGAATATTGTACAAGTATTACAGCATCTCCAAGATTTTAATTAATCATGAAGGTGTAACGAGTGGTATGATAGAAACGACAGAGGGTGTCAAACAAGGTGGTATTCTATCTCCTTTTTTGTTCAACTATTTCATAAACGATCTCTTAAAAGAATGTACTGATTTGAAGATTGGTGCAGCTGTAAATGATATTAACCTATCAATCATATCGTATTGTGACGACATTGTAATTATGGCGCCATCGTTTGGGCATTGTCAAACTCTTTTGGATGTTTGTTCAAACTTCTCTACTATGTGGAAAATTGACTTTAATCCAAGTAAGTATATCAGCGATTGCTTTTCAAAAAGGGAAAATAAAAAATAAGCTTGAACTAAATTTAAATGATTTGTCTTTTTCGCAATCTGAGAACATTGAATATTTGGGGCTCCCAATTGGTGATGGAAAATTTGTTAATGATTTTGTTGAAGAAAAATGGAAAAAAGTGGAGAAGAGCTTCTACTCACTCTATGGACTAGGTTGTAGGTCAAAGATGACAAGTCCAGATTTAGTGGGCTTTTTGTACAAACAAATGATTTCGAAACAAGACAGAATTTTCTCCTAAAAAGAGGACTTGGTATCAAGAAATTTGCAAGATTCTGACCAATGTTAGAGGCCATAAAAGTAGAATCAATTGATCAAATTTATTTGAAACATTAGATCTTCTTTCTAAAACAACTTCGTCAAAGTGTTTTGTGTAATAGCCTACTGGTTTTCTTAAAAGAAAACTATGAAAATTTTGACCAAAAAAACTCTTCGTATTGTAGACAGATTAACAGCTTAGAAAATAAAATTCATATCGATACATTCGATTATAATACAAAAATGTCAATCTGCATGGTTGACCATGTCTTCCAATGTGCAAACCGAGGTTTTGTTGACTCGATCAAATTTATTGTTCAACGAGTTAGGATTGAAATGTCACAAAATTTAAACTATTTTTACCTATTTTACCTATTTTATATATTTAAAAGTAGATTTTTTTACATAATTTTACATATAGACAGGCCCAAAGGTACTAATGTAAACATTACAGTAAGTAGATGGTACAAAATTTGAGAGATGGAAGAGCAATATCTTTTTTTTTGGCTTAAAGAAGTAGTTGAATAAAAACAAAGTGATTCATTTGAAAAATACTGTGCACACATTCTTTATATTAAGATAAGATAGGACTTCATTTTGAACTTTTGTTGGATATCTAAAAGAGATGTGGACAATTTATTCTAGCGGGTGATCTTAATGTAATTGAAGCACATATCTCGGATAACATTAAGTTAAGTTTTCGAATTTACTTGGGTCTTCAAACCAACTTTTAAGTTTTCTAACTAATTGCGATGAGTTAATGAACAAATCTCAAAAAATTTAATAATAATAAAAGAAGAGCTACTATAAGCAACGCTTGTGGAGATAAGGAAGACCTCTATGGTAGCTGCATTTCACATAGCAATAGGTGGTATAAAAAATTCAAAGAGCGAGAACCTACCAAGAGAACTAAGACATCAATTAAAAAATCAAAAAATTAGATTACACTAATTAAGTTAACCAAAATTTTCATAAAGTATAAATTTAGTTTAAATGTTTAAATTAACGCGTAAACTGGATCAAGGATATGAACCTTTGAGTATCTTATAAATATGAATATAGTTAGTACTGCTCAAAAAAAAATTCCCTTGAAATTTTAGAAATATTTTGTACATCTAATCTAAAATTTTTTCACCCAATCCTCTTTTCAGCTAATTTTTTTTTGTTTTACGAAAAGGTGATAGATCCTTTTGTAGCACGTAAAGATTTATAATACTTGATGAGTTTATACGTGTAGTTTTTTTTAATCCTTATTATGTTATCTATCAGAAAATATATTATACATTTAATTATTAAATTTTCGATTTAATAGACTTTTTAAAATCAAGATATGAGTATTCCAGTTTGGTCCAGTTGTGCAAAGAAATAAATTGTGCCAACCTAAATAAAAATGTTAAATAAAATGCAAAAAGACCAAAAAATACATTTCTAAGCGATTCATTGTATCTTTTTAAAGATTCTATTTCAAGCGATTGTGATGTTAATTTTTGTTGAAGCTCTAAAAGCTGCACACTCATTTTATTATTATCAAGCATTAAGTCATCTTTGGAAGATTGGAGCATGCGAACTTTTTCTTCGAGCTCTTTTCGCCTAAGATTATCTTCTTGCTGTAGCTTAACTCTAAAATCATTGATCTCTTGGTCGTGAACAAGTTTTTCCGTGGCCATGCTTGATTTCAAATTGTCTATTTCCTAAATTCAAATCAAATTTATTTAGTAGATTTTTTGGTACAAATGTGACGTGACTAACATCTTTTAGTGAGTGTTTAATATTTTCTAACTTATTGATGCGGTCCTTTAAATTACGCTCTATGCTCTCAAAGTCTTCTTTCAGCCTTTCCATTTCTTTTTGCTTATTAGCTTCAACTTCTTTTAATTCGTCTCGATGCTTTTGTTTGAGTCGTCTTGCTTCTTCGTCTAAAACATTCATTTTTATTTGATATTCTGCACTGCCTTGAGCTAATTTTTCTTTTGACTCAAACGACATCACTTGAAATTCCTGACATTTGCGTTCAAGATCCCTGATTTTTTCACATTGTTTCTCGAACTTGCCATTTATTTCGTTTAGTTCGCGTTCAATTCTATTTCGCTCATTGATCAGGTCTTCCTTTTCGCTTTTCGAAATCGAATTTATCTTTTTCAATTCATTCTCTTTGTCCAGTTGAAATTTTTTCAAAGTGTGCTCCAACTCGGAGGATTTTTGTTCAGCTAGAGCTAGATTTGCTTCTGCAATAGATAATTTAGAACTCATGGCATTCATTGAATTCATGCGGTCTTCAAGAGCGTTCTGTAGCTTTTTCATTTTTTCTGTCATGATTCTGTTTGTTTTGCGGACGGCTTCTTCTTGGACATCTATTTTGTTCAGAAGGACATTTACTTGTTTGTCTTTTTGAAACTGAATGTTGTGAAGTTCATTGGCAAGCTTCATATTTCGATTGCTGTACTCTTCATGGGATCTTTTCTGCTCAGAGTTATTTGTTATTTTAAGATCTTGGATGAAAATTTTTTATTCAATTTAAAAGAAAATTATTTTTTTATCCTAAGCTTACGTATGGAATCGACCAAGTCTTCTGGTATATTGTTTCCGTTTAGTTCTAATTTGGTTAGAGTAAAATTTTTTTTCAAAGCTGAAAGCAACCCTTTGGCACCGACCATGCCAATATTGTTCCATCGAAGATCTTGAAAAAAATGCCAAGATTTTATTTTGATCAAATTATTTTAAAATAATTAATTCATTTTTTTTTAGTATTTTACACTGTTGATATGATCATTTGAATTTAAAATTTTCTGCTAAAATGTAATTTGACTCTAATTTAATTTAAATTAAAGTCCAAAAAAAAATAAATTTTTTAACTTTTTTTAATAATCAATAAGTAATTTTGGTATTTTTTATTAAATACCAAAGTTTTTGTAATTTACTAATAAACTGAATTTAAAGTTGAATTTTTTCACTCAAATTGAATTTATATTTGATGATAAAGATAAAAAAATGAAAAAATGATCATATGAAATTTTAGTTCAAAAATTACAGTACAAAAAAAGAGAGTGAAAGGCTCGTTAACATTATTTTGTACCTTATTTAAGAAATCTTTTATTTCTCGTGATACTTCACACTTATCCTTCGATTCTACAAAATCGATGTGATGACTAAAAGTAGTGGCTAATAGATCGCCAAAGATTTTTCCTTCATCTACATCCATATTAAATTTTTTACCATTTTTAAAAAGTGATGGAATTTGTTTTGAAGATTTCTTTGATCTGAACTTATTTATTTTCCTCCAAAAAGACCTTTTTGACAATGGATTTTTTCCTGTTTTATTTATGAACTTGAGCCAGTTTTTGTTCAAAAATTCTTTTAGACCACGACGTGGCTAGGATGTTAGCCTATTAAAAGCTACCTTAAAAGAAGGACATCTAGATTTTTGGAAAGATCTTCTTACTTTTCTTCGTTCCTTAATTAATGTTACAATATTTTTTGGTAAGCTAGATTTAAAAAACTTTTGAGAGTGGAGGGTTATTCTTTTTTGAGTAGCATGAATAATCTTTTTATAGATTTGTTCATTTAGTTCTTCAATATTTTCCGTATAACTATTATGCTGACTAGAAGACCTAAGCAAATCTTTGTAGAGTCTCCAATTTGCCTTTTTAAAATTAAAATTAAAATTTGAACAATTAACTGTAATAGCATGCTCAACTGAAATAAGTGCTTCCATAGGAAAATGTTCACAAACATATCATCATTTATCAGAACTTTAAAGTCAAAAACTCTAACTGAGAGTGAAGATGGTATTAAAAAATATCTAGGACTTCATAATATTCTGTCCTAAATTTATTATATGTTGGTGTTTTATCATTTATTATTGAGAGGTTAAACTTGCTAATAATTTCCTCTAAGATAATGTCATTCTAATTTTCACTTGAACAACCTTTATTTTTAGTTTTCGAATTCAGATCACCTCCCATTATAAATTTTTCACAAGTTCGAAAGGAAGTTGAATATTTGGTGGATTGTAAACACTAAATACAAAAAATTGTGCATTTTTTAAGCTTATTTTGATACAAAGAAGTTCTGCAAAAAATATACCAATGAAAAATCTTGTTTAAATTCAATTCCATCTTTTACTAAAATAGCTCTTTTACCAAAAAGACCTACTTGACAATGGACTTTTTCCTGTTTTATTTATGAACTTGAGCCAGTTTATTTTATGTGATGATAAAGATAAAAAAATGAAAAAAATGATCATGTTAAATTTTAGTTCAAAAATTACAGCACAAAAATAAAAAACGTAATCATTTTTTTTCTATTTGTACAAGCTAATTTTAAGCTCTGCAAAAACTCTGCAATTCTCTGTAAAATTCCCACCATCAAAAAAGGTTGGATTAAATTATGTAATGCTACGGAAAGATATTATCTTCTCAATTTTTTTGGAAAATTACTCATAAATCCTATTTTTTGGTCTTTTAATGTTTAACCATTTTCAATACATAAATTCCTGATGCTAAATAGTGATGTTGGTTAAGCTTGGTTAGCTGGTTAGCCAATTTAGGTCAAACAATTTTTGGTTAACCAAAAATGGCCAATAATGATCTCGACATTATAGTGAAGTATTTTTCTTACCTAAATGTTGAAGAATTTTATTATTTTGAAAAACAGATGACAATTCAAGAGCACTGTTGAAGTTAATTTGATTATTTCGTAGATCCAAAAACTTAAGCGAACTATTCATTGATAAACTTTCGCAGAATTTTGAAAAACTGTTCAACTCATCTAGACCTAATGAATTCCATTCCAAAGTTAATCTTTCGATAAATAACAAAAAATATTAAAAAAATATTCCTGATTATAGTTAAAAAATTGTACGATATTATTGAGCTGTTTTGTCTTAAAACTTTGGCCAAATGCTCTGTTCCTTCTCCATGAATATTATTGCCCTTAAAAATATCAAAATAATTTAAAATTGCAAAAAATTATTTGATTGATTTACTCTCAATTCTAAATTTTTGACAGTTGAATTGTTTATCAAAGCATTACATATAAACTCAAGAGCTAATTTAATATTTAGAATAAAATTTAAAAAATATATATCCAAAAATTTATCATACCATAATTGGTCAAAAAGCAATCATTTAATTTTAGATTAACAATTTTTTGGTCTCTTGAAAGTAGTTTTCCCAATATCATGCAACTTTTTTCGGTCAATTGATGAGAAGATACATCGAAAAAATGTGTCGTATCATCTGATAATAAATTTAAACGCTTTAACTCCGATTTTATACATTCTTGTGGTTCAACATTGTAAGTTTTGCAGTATTCCAAGTAGAGTGCTCTTAAATCTTCCATTTCGGGTAAAATTTTTCCAAAAATATTTAAAATTGATTCTATTCACATTTTGAAAAGAATTTTTAAAGATAACATTCACATCTTAATTCTTAATTAAACTGTTGCTATGTTACTTTTAGACCAAAAGTACGCCAAAATGTTAACAAAGATTTAAATAATTTCAGGAATTATAAGCGCGATTTGAAATTTTTTATTTTTTCTATTTTTTTTATTTTTTCAGAAAAAAATTCACTTTCATCATTATTTTAACAGAATGGCCGAGAATAAAGAATTAATTTTTAATTCAAACGCTTTGAAAATATTTCATTCCGAAAAGTCAAGCGAATTATTTTTAATGACAAAAGAAAATTGGAAAAATATCTATGAACAGAAATGTCATGGCACCGAAAGAGTTAAATTATTATTTGTAAACTTTGACAGTCATTTCTTTCACGGCCTAGCGTTTCATGTCCAAAATTATAATCGCTTCAGATTTATTTTTTATGAATTTGTCGCCTTTATTGTTAAAATTATTAGAAATGATTATAGAAGTTCAAAATTTTTCATTTCTCAAAATATTTTTATTATTGATACAAATTTTTTTTTGACTGCCTTGAATTTTTTTAAATATGAAACACCAAATCAAGTCTCTGACAAAAAAATTGATGTCATTGGTGTTAATCTCAATTATACAAGTAGCATTATTCCACAATGGTAAAAAATAAATGTTTTTTATTTAAAAATAAATTTTAAATTTATTTAATTTGTCAAGGACATCGTTAGTTAGCAGTTGGCTTAATAAAAGGATTAAATACGAAAATTATAGTGCATTTTTTTCAACTCTGGGAGGTGCCTATTCGTCACTGGGAGAAGAATCATATGGCCATGTAAGCATTCATTTTTATAAAGCTTAGCTTTTTGGATTTAAGTTTTAGTTTGTGGATTAAGGCGAAAAATGCTGAAAAAATATCAAAGAAACAATTGATGTTGGCCTTGGAATTTAATGATCCGAATGCGATTTGTCGTTCTAAGCTTTTTTTAGCGTTTAGTTTTATTCAATTGTTAAAATTCAAAGAAGCAGATTATCTTTTTAGGTAACAAAAAAAATTATTTCAAAAAATGATAGCGAACTTTTCAGAATCAAAAATCTACATCAGGTTTTATAAATGAAACTATGAGTATTTACATTTACAATTAAAAGAAAACCTGGTGACTAGAACTTAT
Source organism: Brachionus paranguensis (assembly GCA_016802215.1). NCBI lineage: Eukaryota > Metazoa > Rotifera > Eurotatoria > Ploima > Brachionidae > Brachionus > Brachionus paranguensis. The sequence continues at coordinate 7,435,176 of JAESIX010000004.1, forward strand.
TTTTTAATATTAATAAGCGTTTTTTAAAGAGATGTTTTCAAGCATATTCATTCTGAAGAAACCAAAAATTCGGTCAATGATGATAGAATAAGAATCATGTATAAAGCTGGTATAAGAAAACTAAAATTCACCATAATGCAATTCAAGGAAAAAAAGGCATATTTTAGTGATAGAGGAAAATTGCGGCTCTAATATTTTTAAAAAAACAAAATTTTTCGATTTTGTTCATTTTGAAACATTAAAATTTTTATAATTGTTTATTTTTTTATTTTATTTGAAGTCACATCAGCTATTAGTTTATAATAGTAATAATAGAATTTAAAAATTAACAAAAAATTGTTCTATTAAAAAGGAGAAAAATAGAAATTGACAAAACAAAAAACAAATGACTTAGGTAACCTTTGAGAGGTCATCGCCGAAAGAAAATTAGGCAATTTTGGTACAAAAAAAAAAAACAAAATATAAAAAATGTAAGAGCTTAAATTCTGACGGACCAAAACTTGTCCTGTAAAGAGGTATGCAGGAACCTTCAGAGTTTTCGCCATAAAAGGTTCATGCCATAAAAGTTATGCTTAGAAATATTTTTAAACTACTTCCGTTTATGCTATAAATTAATTATTCAAAAAATCTAAACATAACTTTAATGGTATTCACAAGTTGTTTCGTTTCGTTTTGGAATGTCATTTATTTAAATATTGAAAAGAACTGGACATTATAGCATGCTCAACTGAAATAAGTGCTTGCATAGGAAAATGTTCACAAACATATCATCATTTATCAGAACTTTAGAGTCAACAACTCTAACTGAGAGTGAAGATGGTATTAAAAAAATATCTAGGACTTCATAATATTCTGTCCTAAATTTATTATATGTTGGTGTTTTATCATTTATTATTGAGAGGCTAAGCTTGTTAATAATTTTCACTAAAATAATACCATTCTCATTTTCACTAGAACAACCTAAACTTTTAGTTCTCGAATTCAGATCACCTCCCAATTTTCCACATTTCCTTGAGATATTTAGGAAAAGTTCGAAAGGGAGTTGAATATTTGGTGGATTGTTAACACTAATTCCAAAAAATTGTGAATTTTTTAAGCTTTTTTTGATACAAAGAAGTTCTGCAAAAAACATATCAAATGAAAAATCTTGTTTAAATTCAATTCATTCTTTTACTAAAATAGCTTTTCCCCCGCCATGCTCATTACGAGCCTTAACTAATTAAAGTGAAAATTAATTATTATTAAATAAAATTAAAGTGAAAATTTATTTCACTCGGATTAACTTTTATTTCATTAAGGAGAAGATTGTTGGGACAATTTTAAGCTAAAAACTCTTCTATAAGATGAATTCTACTGGATGGTATTTAAATTAAGCAGTTTAAGAGCATAATTTACACAAAATTAGAAAATATATAAGAACTAATCATTAAGGTGTGAGATAAAAATTGTTATAATTGTTTAAACTCTTGGATTATCCGAATTTCTACATTTTTGAACCGATTTTTATTTTGCAATTTTTATAAGAAGATTTTGATTGTAAATATTTAAAAGTTAATTATAATTTTATGCTGAGTGCCAGTATCAAATTGTAGAGAAAAAAATCTTCAAATTAGTGTTCTCATTTTTTTTCTCTTGGACTCAAATTTTCGTCAAATTCAATTAATAAACAATTTTAAATAAATAATATAATTAATTCCCAAATTTTTGAAACATACTGTATGAATTCCATGAAATAAAACATAGGATAAAACTTTTGATAAGTGAAGTTTTTTAAGTAAATTAGCCTAAGTTTCCAATCACAAGGAATTTTCACTTGCTAAACATTTTTGTTAACAATAAAGGTGATATATAAGATATTAACAACCATCGGATGATATCAGTCCTTACGAACATAAAATTTTGAAAGTCTCTTTTGAATAACTAATAAGCTTGTATTTTTTTGAATCGAAAAAGATTTTCTTTCATGGTCAAAATGATTTTAGAATTGAATATAGCAATTTTATCATGGTCAAATGTTCCCACAAAATGATGATTTTTTAGCCTTAAGATCTAATAAATAAAAAAAATAACAAAAAATGATTTAGTTGCCGCTTATTTTTTTACTTTTTTTGTTTCCAATATTTACGAAACAACAAAATTTTATTTTGTGCCAGTTCAATTTTCACAATATGCTTGCAGAAAAATTTGGAAAAAAATTCACAAATTAATCTTTACTTAAATTTTTACAATTGTAACAATCCAAAAGTGGACCAATATTTTAATAATTCTTATGTTTTGTCTGAAAATACAAAAATTAAATAGCTGAACTAAGAAATGGCAAGAAATAGGAATATTTCATTCAACAGCTTGTTAAAATCTTATCTGAGTTTTTAATAGTGTTGGCAATCGATTATCAATAATCGATTTATTATTCGACTAACTTATAATCGATTAATTTATTCTATCGACTAATTTATTTTAGTTGATTATTAAATAGACTAATTTTTTTTTGTTAAATATTAAATAGACTAATTTATATCGAAATGAATAGTTATTATGTTAATAGTTATAATTTAATAGTTGAATAGTTAATTTTTAATAGTTATAATGAATAGCATTTAATTAGCAAAGATATTCTTTTTTTATCAATAAAGTCTTTAAATATATTTGAAAAAAATTGACTAAATTTACAATTTAACGATTTATTTGAAATTATTTAATTTCTTATTATTTAAAAAAAATATTCAAAAAATTTAAAAATATTTAAAAAGATAAATTTAAAACGATTTTAAATAAATATACCAAATTATAAATAAATATTCTATAAATTTTCTGATACTACCATCATTTTGTTAGTAACCGACTAAAAAAAATTAGTCGATTTTCGAATTTTCCCAATCGATTGGAGTCGATTACCAACACTAGTTTTTAAAAGAATGATTTCAATAACAAATAAAAAAAGTTGCCAAATTAGTACTAGATTAAATAAGATGACATTTTTTTGCAAGAGATTAGTATTTAATAATTTGTATAAATGTGTCGAGTTTTAGCTTTTTCAGATCGGCAGTCTGGAGGGATTTATTTAAGGATTGCTAGTGCAACGTCTTTGATTTAAATGATTAAATCTGTTTTTTGTTTTTAATTGAAATCAAAGTCCCAAGTTATCTTATCAAAAGTGAAATCAAATGCACAAGAAAGTTAACATTTCAAAATATTTTTCATAATTTATTAATAAATACATTGTTTTGAGACATTTTTTTTGCGATCTCTTAAATTATTCATTTTTGTTTGATTATTTGCTACTCGTAATTTTAATATTCAATCATTTGGTTGCTGCATTTATTTATTTAATCTCTTATTCACCACCAAAATCACTATGTCTTTTCTATTCTAATTGTGCTTGTATCATTAAGAAAACTAATTTAAACACGATTCGTGTTTGCTAATTAAATTCATAATGAAAATGTTAAAAACCTTCAAGATCGGAAATGAAAAATTCTAAATTTAAGATATTTTAATAGAAAAAAATGTTATGTTGTAAAATTTGATTAGAAAAAAACTGTTTAAATCTGTGCGAAAACCTAACTGAGACAATGATTCAACCAAACATGGTTGAAAGCCAAAGTAACTCTTCAGCAAATCAGACAGATGCACATCCCACTTTGAACAGGGCAGTACCAGCTAGAGAATCACAAGCTTCGTGGTTGCTGCGATTTTTTGAGTCAAAGCTTTTCGACATGTCAATAGCCATTTCATATCTTTTCAACTCCAAAGAGCCTGGCGTAAAGTCGTATTTATGCAATCGTTTGTTCACTTTCTCCAACAAGGACGTAGACTTCTATCTTCCTCAGCTTCTAAATATCTACGTATACTGTTGCAGTGAAAGCAACGATCAAATACTCACTGACATGCTCAGTTCATACTTCAGAGCTAGATGCAATTGTGAGAAAACAGGCATAGACTTCTCTCTTAAATGCTCATGGCTACTAGATGCCCACATCAATGATAACGCGCGACTCGCTATCATTAGCAAAGAAAGTCACGTGAGACGAAGTCTCAATAAAGCAATTAAATTGTATAAGCTGGTTACTAGTGACAAACTGAAGCAGTATAGCAACGATTACTCGTTGAGCCCGTCCATTCTTAGTATGGAAAAAAAAAAAAAAATTAGTGCCACTAATGGCAATGTTAATCTTGTTGGCTCACCCGTTAAAGAAGATTCGCACAATGAAGACCAACAAAATGAACCAAAAAAGAAGCTAGACAATAATTTTCAAAAAAAGTGCTTTTTTAAATGATAAAAAAAAAAAATTTATTTTGTTGATAATTTAGTGAAAACAATACAGGTAATGAATTGAATTTAAATCCTGAAACTGAAATAAATCATGATGCACAAAGAGCTTCGAATGAAAATTTGAAGCAAACTGAGCTTGCAAAAACAGACAAAACCTACAAGAAAAAATTCGATTTTTCATCTAAGTTTGCCAATGAAATGGGACCCAATGAGAAAATATTTAAGCCTAGTCATCAGCGTGCAAGAAGTGACACAACTGGCATTGCAAAGTCTTTTCTAAGCAGTAGAACAGCAAGTTCGGCTGCAAATTTAAAAGTGACCATTGGAGATTTGAAAAGTGGAAGAGCTTTTGATGTACATTGTATTTGTCGTGAAAAAAAGGCGATTTATAAGTTTACACAAAAAAATAAAAAAGACGAATGGTCCGAGCAGCCTCCGACTCTTTGCTTTACCAAAGAGCCTCACCAAAATAAACAAAAAGAAACGATGACAGAAAATTTTATTGAAAAAAAAATTGACAACCCAAATGGTTCTGTAGAAACATTGGGCGATTTGATAGTGAGTAAAAATATTTTTTTATCCCCTAGCGACTGCAAATGCAACGCAATGAGAATTGAGCCCGAAATGGAATTTACAAAGGCGCTAGTGGCGATTGGCAAAAAGCTAGTTCGTTTGTCTTCAAAAGAGCATAAAAGTAAATTCGTTTGTCAAAATTCTATTTAGGTAAATTAATTTTTAAAATGATTCTTCATTCACTCAAGATCAACGATTAATGTCCGAACTAGCAATTGTAAATATGAATTTACCTGCAAGAGTTTGGCTACCGTTATATGATTTTGCTCATCAAATAGTGAGAATTCCATATCGATCAGCTGCAGTTCTCAATTCAAAAGAAAAAGTGAGTTTTGAATTATTTATTTTTGGGACAAAAAAAAACTTTTTGAGTTTAAAAATTATGTTGAAAATTAAAAATAAGGCATTTAAAAAAAAATAAAATTCTAAATAAAGGCTTACATTTTTTTACACTATAGAGCATATACAGAAAGATTAAAGATTAAATTTTAGCTGTTTCTTTGAGGAATGTGCTGAATGTGATCACAGTCCTAAGAAAAAGTTCACCAAAAAATAAAAGAATTTTTCAAAAATTTATCTGATTTTATATTCGTTTTTAACCTTAAGGAACTTTTGTTCGACACAGATAAACAAATAAAATAATATTAGAAAAAGAAACTTTTTCTATATTAACAGCTAAATTTGTCACACAAAATTTTATTTTTCCAAAAATTGCATCCCAATGTACAAAAACTTTAGATAGACATGGTGAAATTTCATGCAAAACTTCCAATGCAAAAATGAAAAAATTTTCAAACTTTAGTTCTAAATGTCAAAAACTTGTTCTACAAATGAAACAAATTGAAACAACTTTTGTTTCAACTACTGCGAAACTCTGCAAAATCTGTGCACATTAATTGCGTTTTATTTTTAATACTTTTAAATAGGGTGCAATTTTACAGCATTCGCACAGATTTTGCAGAATTCGCAAAGATTTTGCAGATTTTCGCAGAAGTTGAAAAAAAATTTTATTTTTCCAAAAATTGCATCCCAATGTACAAAAAATTCAAATAGACATAGTGTAATTTCATGAAAAACTTCCAATGCAAAAATGAAAAAATTTTCAAACTTTAGTTCTAAATGTCAAAAACTTGTTCTGCAAATGAAACAAATTGAAACAACTTTTTTTTCAACTTCTGCGAAAGTCTGCAAAATCTGTGCAAATTAATTGCGTTTTACTTTTAAATAGGGTGCAATTTTACAGCATTCGCACAGATTTTGCAGAATTCGCAAAGATTTTGCAGACTTTCGCAGAAGTTGAAAAAAAAGTTGTTTCAATTTGCAGAACAAGTTTTTGACACACAGAACTAAAGTTTGAAAATTTTTTTATTTTTGCATTTGAAGTTTTGCATGAAATTTCACAATGCACTTTAAATAAAAAAAATTGCATTTTGATACACCGACTCCGCATTAGACTTTGCTTGAGACTACAATTTTACTTCTGGCATTATGGACAAATGACTAGAAGTAGAATTGGTTTTAAAAATGAAAGACAATGTTTGTTCACATGAGATCGAGATGACATCAAGATACTTAGAAAAAAAAACAAAAAATCTTTGACAAAAACGCAAAAAAGGACCTATTTTTTCCTCAACGATTTAATCAGGCTGCTATGCCCGCACTATCAGTCCTATTGAATGAGAATAATGACAAGTATTTGATAAAGATAAATAATGTTCCTAATTTTTGCCATTTATAATTAAAAAAAGAAAAATTTGTTTTTAAATCAAAGATCCAGCGAAATCTGATGTTGTCGAGAATTTGGTCATTTTAATGATTCTAGTTTGTTGAACAAGAGTTATCACCAAATTGGTGATCAAAAATATAGAAAATATTCTAAAGGAAAATTGTAATCAATTTAATATTTTTTTTAATCAGTACTTTGTTTTTTGTGATCAACGTATCAAGTTAAGTGATCAAATTATTTGAAATTTTTACTCATTACTTGATTTATATCATCAAATAATAAATAAAGTAAATATTGTGAAAATTACTGGAAACAATTGATTCAAATGATCCACAGCGCCATGAAAGAATATCTCAATTTAGACATAGAAATGTTTTTAAGATTTATAAATATATTTAAAGTCTTAAGTTTTTAAATTTTTATTCTCAGAAAGTGTCTGTTTTTAATTAAATCTTAATCCCAATCGATACACCGTATTCCCTTGTTCGATATTGCAGTCCTTTAAAACAAAATTCAGCTTGGTGAAGGCAATAAATAGCATCTCGTCCATGTTAAAACCCTCTTAACTTACACCGTATGCTCTAAAGATGTTCTTTGAGCCTTGAGTTTACATTAAATCATATTTTTTTTAATTTAGTTTGGCATTAAAGCTTGAGATACTTGTGAAAAATAGAATTAACATTAACTAATTTTTCTTTGTATTCTATTTATAACGCTGGATCAAATGTGAAATTCAAAAATATAATTTTTATTTTTCACAATAATCTCAAGCTTTAATGTCATAATAAATTAAAAAAAACTTGATTTTTAATACATAAATATATCAATGTGACTTCTATTTTGCTGAAGGAGATTTAGTTCGATACAGATAACACATAAATTATATTAACAAAAATTTAATAAATTATCAAGAAAATTTAATGCGAAAAAATTGTAATTTAATGATCAACTTATATCAAAAATTTAAATCATAAATTTTGATGAATTCTTCCTTATTTCTTGCATTTGTTTCCCATAATGAATTAGAAATCTGACTGCATTTTATGTTTTTAAATTTTGGATTTTAAAATCGATTTTTGATTTGTTCTAAAAAATAGAATTAAACTTTCTTTTTGAAATTTTCTGGCAATGTGAAATTTTAGTGCAAAAATTACAGTACAAAATAGAAAAACGCTATATTTTTTTTTCTAATTGTGCAAAGATGGTTCTGCACACAGTACAATAATGTAAAAATTTGTAATTTTGAATTCCAAGCTCTGCAAAAAACTCTGCAATTTATTGCATATTTTATTCAAGTGTTTTTTGTTTTTTGTGTACATTTTACAGAAAACTACAGAGTTTTTGCAGAGCTTGCAATTTGAAATTACAAATTTTTACATTATTGTATTGTTTAAAGAACCATTTTTGCACTTAACAATTAGAAAAAAAAATATAACGTTTTTACTTTTTATATTGTAATTTTTGCACTAAAATTTCACATTGCCAAAAATGTTCTCATAATATGTGATCATAGATTTGGTGAATGTTCTTTTAGGACTCTAATCACATTTAGCACATAACCCAAAGAAACAGCTAAAATCGATATAGTATTAAATAAATCAATAATTAAACATTAAACATCTTTTGGTATATGCTCTATAGTGAATTAAAAATGTAGGCCTTTATCCAATATGATATTTTATTATTTATTTTTTTTGCCCTATCTTTAATTTTCAAAATAATTTTTTTTTTATTTGTTTAATCTGTATCGAGCTAATGCTCCTTCAGAATATAAAAAATATATAAAATATATAATAAATAAAAATAAAAATTTAATGTAAAAAGTAGATAAAATAAAATAAAAAGGAATTTAAAAACGATTTGTTGAAAATGAAAGCCAAAAAAAATTTAAATTTAAGAGAAAATCTAATTATAAATTTATGGTGTTTTTCTTTTTTATACTAAAATTTCACATTGTCAATTTTTTCCAAAACTTAATAAAAGCTTTTAATTGATTTCATTGATTTGTATCATTTTTTTTATTCATTGATGACTGATTATAGATTTTAAGTTTTTTTTGCATGAGATTATTATCAGGTTTTTAAATACCGACAATGGCTTTAGATTTTTTATTTATTCATTTGTTTATCTGGGCCGAGCTTAAGCTCCTTCAGATTAAGAATAGAAAAAATAAAATAAAAATCTAAAGTAAAATAGAATTAAACAAAAGAAACAATTAAAAAGATGATTTGAAACGTGTAATTTAGAAAACGTAATCGCCATTTAAACCACAATTGCATAAAAGTCAAACGAGCTAAGTATTTTCCAGTCAAAGTGTGAAGCTTAAAATTTTATCCAAATCAAGTTTTGGGCTAGTTCAATTAAACCTTGAGATTTTTATTCAAATACACTCATTCAGAGTCTTTTTGAATGCTATGTCATTTAAATTTAATGTTGTAGAAATAATTTTTTTTTTAAATTGTATATAAAAGTTAATTACTTTAAAAAATAAAATAATAGTTAATTGACTAATTAAACAAATTAAATTATTAATTTTTTCGCTAAACACGGCTAAAGTCGAAATCGAAGAAAAAAAAAGAAAGGAAAAAGAAAACTGCTTAAAAAGAAATGAGAAATTGAATAATAATTATCGTTACTAAAATAAATATGTTTTAAATTAAAACTTCTCTTTTCAAAGAAACTTTTATGTCTTTTAATTTCAACAAACCGTTTTTTTAATTTTCTTTTATTTTAATTTAATTTTGTCTTATTTTGAATTTTTTATTTTTCTTTTTTTCTTTTTTTTTTAGCTAAAACTCCTTAAGATTAAAAAAAAAAAATTAAAATAGAGTAAATCAGCTAAAAAAATAAAAAAAAAATGTAAAGAAAGTTTAAAAGACATATTGAAATAGGTTGTTACATGTGACAGAAGTTTACATGGTTGAAGCTTCATGAAAAAAAAGAGGAAATAGTAAGGTAGCAATTACACAATCGAGTAGGGTATTCAATATATCTTGATTCGAAGCCTTGTTTGTATTCATCCACTAGTCTGACCACCAATGGAGTAGAATGACTCAGTCCTGTCCCAACATATCTCTCACTCAACTCAAAAAGCCGATTCGAGACTGTTAGTAATTTAAGTTTATTGAAAGCCTCATGATGCAACATGTTGGAGGGAGTATCATATTTTAACTTAAGGATAGATCTGACTGCTGTATTCTGAATTGATTGTAGTTTTTTGATATTATTTTCAGAAAATGAATTTAAGCAAGGAAAAGAATAGTCTAAAATTGATCCGACTAAAGTTTTATATAAATTTCCTAGTGTGTTTTGAGTAAGACCCCATTTTTTATTTGACAATATCTTAATAATATGTAACCTTTTATTGCAGCGTTCTTTAATTTCGTCTACCAGTTTATTAAAGCTTAACTTAGAATCAAATTTAATGCCAAGAAACTTGACTTCTTTTTGGCTCACTATTCTGTTTCCATAAATTTCTAAGTTTAGATTTTCACTCTCTTTTTTGTAACTATAAAAGATTACAGAACACGACTTTTCAACTGATATCTTCATTTTCCATTTAATAAGCCATTGTTCTAGTTCGTTAGTGTATTTATTTATCTTATATTCAAAGTTCTCCTTTTTGTTCTAAATGAAGAATGTAACTAGATCATCTGCGAAAAGCAGAGAGTATTCATTATTTGTTTTGTTTCTTTTGGGGATGTCATTAATATATATACTAAATAAAAGAGGACTAATTACTGAGCCTTGAGGAACACCTGTAGTTATTTGATATTCTTCGCTCAGGTGATCATTCACATTTACCTTAAATGTCCTAGAGTCTAAAAAGGATCTAATCCAGTTAGTCAAGTAATGAGGTGGATTCATTTTAATCAATTTAAAAAGTAAACCTTCATGCCAAACTCTATCAAAGGCTTTAGAAATATCAAAAAACAGGCCGCAAACTCTTTTTTTTCTATTAAATGATTCTACAATTTTTGAATTAAAAAGAAAAGATTATCTGATGTTCGCCGGTGTTTCCTAAATCCAGACTGCTCCTGGATAAGGAGTGAATTTTGTTCAAATATAAAAAATTGTATAATCTTGAATATACTATTCGTTCCAGTAAACAACTCGTTATACTAATTGGTCTATAATTCTTGTAAAGTAGAGGCCTTTTTTTGAATCATAGTAATGTTCGAAGTTTTCCACGCTTTCGGGACTTTACCTTCTATAAGAGATAAATTAAAAAGTTCTACGATTTCTATTAATGAATTTCTGGGTAAGTTTTTTAACATTAAATTATGAATTTGGTCAGGTCTTGATGCCGCTTCATTTTTCAATCTTTTTAAAGCTATAATTAATTCATTTAAGCAAATTGGTTCATTAAAGTTACACTGATCATAATTTCTAAAGAATTCAGAGTTAGAATTGAGTACTTCGAAATCTTTTTCAGGATCTATTAAATCAGAATTAGGACTAAATATTGAAGATAAGAGTTCTCCGAAGCATGTTCCCTTTTGTTCATTAGTTTTGAATTCCTTGTCATTTAAAATCAAATTTGGGATTAAATTTGATCCCTTTTTTGATCTAAATTTATTTATTTTTTTCCAAAATGGTCTACTTGACAGTGGGTTTTTACCTATCTTCTCGATAAAATCAAACCAATTTTGATTCCAGAATTTTTTTAAAGAGGCTTTTAACTCAAATGTAAGTTGATTAAATTTTTGCTTGAGCTTTTGACAGCGTGTTTTTTGGAAGTTTCTTCTTACTTTCTTGCGTTCTTTTATTAGATTAACAATGTTCGGGGGAAGACTGGTTTTGTAGATTTTCTGAGAAAGGTAAGGAATGCTTTTATGTGATGCAGAAATGATTTTTTGTGTAATTTTATCATTTAGTTGATCTATATAGTGAGGGAACTTTCAGGCATATTAACTATTTGGGAATTTAAAATCTCGCTAAAGTTAAATAATAATTATTTTTTTAAATTATTATTTATTTATTTGTTTATCTGTACCGAGTTAATGCTCCTTCAGAATAAAAATATATATAAAAAAATTAAGATTAAAATATAGTTAAATTAGAAAAAAAAAAAAAAATCAAATAAAAATATTAAAAAAGGACGAATAAGTCCAAGTAATAAAAAGAAAATTAAAAACAGTTTGTTGAAATTAAAAGACAAAAAAGTTTCTATGCAAGAAAGTTTAATTTGAATCATAATTATTTTAGATAAAAATAAATATTAAATATTTAAATATTTTTAGGCTCCTTACATAGTGTATGTCGAAGTTCTTGAGTGCAACGACATCCATACAGCAGTTTTGGCGCCAAAATTGCTCGAAAATAACGTGAATAAAAATATGTGTTCGGAAGAAGCGCTTTTCAACGCTGACAATCAACTAAATCTAGCCGTGAACAATAATAGGCCGAACCAGGACGATCAACTCTCAGCCAAATCGAACCAAACAAGCTCAGATCTCTATTTTAGTAGCACGTCTTTCAATGCGAGCAATTCGTTGGCACATTCAAGCAGCGCCATACTAAATGACAACACTTCGGACAACATATCAATTAATTCAGATTCGGTCCTAAATGTGTTCAGATACAATGGCACACATTCGAAATTTTTTTTCCAACCAGACAATTTGTCTCTGGAGAGTTTTACAAGTGAGAGCAAGTGCGAAAGTTCGTTGTCAGTCAATTTTACGCTGATATCGGCGCTGGAAATAAGACGACGACTCGAAGAAGAAGATTCTAAATCAATTAAATCTGGCCTAAACGGAGGAAGAGATCCGCAAGACCCGTCAATGAATGCGCTCAAAGAGCCGTGGAGCGAAAAGCAGTCGAGAATCAAAGAGTCGTCGCCGTACGGCCACTATCCCAATTGGAAACTGTTGGCCGTTATTGTGAAATCGGGCGATGACTTGCGACAAGAGCTGATGGCGTTTCAGTTTTTGCAAAAACTGCAAGAAATCTGGCACCAAGAACATGTGAAGGTGTTTGTGAGGCCGACGCGCATTTTAGTTCTGTCAAAGGACAGCGGAATGATTGAGCCCATTTTGAATGCGGTGTCGTTGCATCAAATAAAAAAAGTTCAAGCTGCCAAAAGGTTTCAGCAAAATTCTCTCTTGGACTATTTTCTCCAGGAGTTTGGTCCAACAAAAACGTGTGAATACTTTTTGACAGCTCAGAAAAATTTTGTTGAATCATGCGCCGGCTATTCGATCGCTTGCTATTTGCTCCAAGTAAAGGACCGACACAATGGCAACATTTTGCTCGACGACCACGGCCATTTGATTCACATCGACTTTGGATTTATGCTTTCGAGTTCGCCTAAAAACTTGGGATTCGAGAGCTCGGCTTTTAAGATGACGCACGAATTTGTTGAAATCATGGGTGGCATTCAAAGCGATATGTTCGCTTACTTTAAAATACTTATGCTTCAGGGATTTCTTGCTGCCAGAAAGCATATGGACAAATTGGTTCCTATAATAGAGATAATGCAGTTGAGTTCACAGCTGCCGTGTTTTCAAAAAGCACCTGCTACAATAATTCGTCTGCTCAAGGATAGATTCCATCTCAATTTAACTGAAGAACAACTGCAAATTCAAATAGACACTATGATAATGAACAGTATGAATTCGTTTACGACCAAGATTTATGATAATTTCCAGTATTACACTAACGATATTCACTAGTTGGCAATTTTTTTTTCTCTAATGTGTTTCATGTGATTTTCGCTTAATTTTAATTTGTTTTGTAAAACTTTACTCTATTTTTTATTTTATATATTTATTATTATATTTAAATAAAATTGTTCTTAAAAATAATCTCTCGGCTCAACTTTGTCTTTTTAAGCAATTACGAGCAATTTTAACTTTAAATAATGTTAATGGCTTGCTCGTAATCAATTCACCAATATTGGTGATTACGAATCATCGATTTTAATTTAGCAGCATAAAAATGTCAGATTTTTTGAAAAACAAAATTTACTTTTTAATCTTAAATTTCATCCAGTGCTTTTATTTTATTTCAAACAAAATTTGCAAAAATTAATTTTATTTTTGATTTTAGGGAAAAAATCTCAAGCCTAAATGCTGCATCAAATTTTAGAACTTGATTTTAGAGCATGCGGTGTTATTTAAAAATGTTTTTACATAGATGCAAGATGGTATTTGTTTAATGCACAAAGGCTTTGTTTCTGCTTATCTATACCAAAAAAAAACAACTTCAACAAATGCCTAAAATTTAAATTTAATTTAAAAAATTTTTTAAAATCAAATTTAAAAATTAAGATCGACAAAATCACTGATGGCTCTGATCTCTTGCACTTGCTGGCTGATACCATCAATTTTTTTAAAATTTAGTGTTTTAAATTAATTATAACAGGTGTAGAATAAAAAGTGGCACAAAAGTTAATTTTTCAAAATTTAAAATCCGACTGATCCTAGCTTTAAAATAAAAAAAAATATTTCAAAAAGTTGAATTTTCGATAGCCTATTTTAATCATAAACCGGGACGTTCGCAAAGAAACATGACTAGAAATTTTAATTGCCAATATACCTATATCTGAAAGATTTTAAAGAAAAAACACAAGAGACCTCATTTAAATTGCTAACCAGGAGAAGGCAGCTAGGCCAAAATGTAATCGAATGCTTTTAAAATATAGCAGATATGAATTTATAATTGATGATGAATTATATTTCACTCTTTGCAACACCGCGCTGCATGCCAATTTGATACAGAATTATATGTTAGATAAAAATATAAGGTATGTTGCTAAAGAAGTGAATCCAGCAAACGTACCAAAAGCACGACCAAGAGTTCAATACCTTAAGTGATATTATTTTTTCAAAATAGGAGGGTTCAGTTATAATTAAAAAAAAAATTTAAAGCCTTAGTTAAATAAAAAATTTTTTATAATAAAATTAATTTTGTGCCATTTTTTATTCTACACCCGTTATCATAACTTTATTATGCAAAAATTGGTTAGAAATAGTTATTTCGTTGAAATTTTTTATTAAATTTAATTGTAGATCAATTATTTTCTTCTTAGTTAGTATTACCAACACGCAAAAATAGTTTACTTAATTCTTTTTATAAGTGACGATTAATAATTATTTTTTCTATTTATTTATAATTTACATATTAATAATGATCAACTCGATACAGTAACCTCTGTGAAAGGTCGGAGCCGTTGATCAAATTGGCGCTCAAAAATGAGATGATCGCCTCCCCATTATCCGCTAGGATAAAATTATTAGTGACATACTATTATTATTAAGATTAAAAATTTAGAATAAAAAATTTAGTTTTTTGTGCGTTTAATTAAAAATTTTACTAAATTAAATTTATATACATTGCTTTTACAATAGAAGGATAATGGGTAAAATTACGTCTTTTTACGTAATTTTACGAAATATTACGTAAGATTACATTAACTTACGTAGAAAATTGTAATTGACAATAAAAATGCATACGGCCAAAAAAACCTCAAAATCTCGCTGAAAAAATCAAATTTTTGATTTTTTTTTGTTTTTTTCAAATCTAAAGATGAAAATAATTCTTACAAATTTTTTTTTTTTTCGTTAATTTACGCAATTTTACCTTAAATATAGTGAATATCAGTAAGAAAATGTAATTACTCTTTTTTTAAAATACGGTATGTCTCAAAAATTTTGAATCAATTGAAAATATCAAAAACTTTTAGAACATTTTTAATAGACGAAGCGAGAAAATAAATAATTAATTAACTCAATCAAATTAACCATGTTTAAAGAGTTTTCAAAAAAATTCTAGTGATTCTAAATTTTTGAGACATGCTGTATATTAAAAAAAAAAAGAGGAATTACATTTTCATACTGATATTCACTATATTTAAGGTAAAATTGCGTAAATTTACGTAAAAAAGAGTTTAAAAAAAATAAAAATTTGTAAGAATTATTTTCATCATTTAATTTGAAAAAAAAAATCAAACGTTTACGTTTACTTGGCACCCTTTGTTTAAGTAAGTTTATGTAATCTTACGTTTAATTACGTAAAAAGACGTCATTTTACCCATTCTTTTGTTTTCGTAAAAGCACTGTATAATTTTTCTGTAAAATCTTAGTAGCTTTCCGATTTTTCTGTAAATCTTTTGCTTTTTATAAGAATAAAATAGAATATAGTAATTTTTAAAAAATTTATTCTCGGTAATATTTTAAATTATTCATTCAAAATAAAATAATTTAAAAGTTAATGAATGGTTTTTGTTTAGAATTATCTAATATTGACCGCGGCCATTTTGTCTGTAATGTCGTTGTTAACAGATGTTACAAAAGAGTTAATGGACAGTCCTTGGACACAATTTATTAACTCATTTGCTTGCTCTTCAGGGGTTTTGAAAATGGTAGCTTCAGTAAAAAATTCTTTTAATTTTGTTCTTATGCTTTCAACCTCTTCTTTCGAACATTTTCCAAAATAATGATTTTCAGCCACAGACCTGAACGCATCGATCGCAGTTATATAGTTAACTGATACATTTTCTTTAGAAATATTTTTAAATAAATCTAATGCCTTATTTTGATTCTCATTTGGATTCAAATCATACAATATCTTTGATCCTACAAACAAGCTTTCAAAATTGTTTTGGTTAACACTCAAGAAGTTCTCATTGAGCTTTTCAACGGATTGTCCAAAAAGTTCCAAATGCTTCAGTTCATTTTGAATAACACCAAGAACGTCTGTGTTGTATGAGCACTGATCTTTTTCATCTTTTAAAATTTAAAAAACTTATATTTTTACGCATCAAATTTAATCTACTAACATTTTAACAAAAATTTGCAAGCACAATAATGAAACTTGGCCAAAGAGTCGACAGTATTGGAATTTTTTTTGATTTTTTTAAGAGCTTTCATCATTAATAAGGGCTTATTTTTACGATAATACACTTGGAAAGCCAAATAGTGTGTCTCTGGATATTGTGATGCGAATTCTTCAATTGGTTTCAAAAATCTATTGCATTCTTCTAGTGGATTTTCTGGCTAAATTTTTTTAAGAATTTGAAACAAGAATTTATTTTCAAGAGAATTAAAAGTGTCAAAAATTTTACTCGTTCTAATTTTTCTGGCAAAAGTTCTTCTTCAATTGGTTGTTCCAAGTCTGAATCTTCCTTATTTTTTTGCTTGTTGAGTTCTTTTCTCTTTTGCTCCAGTTGTTGTTGCTTTTCTTTTTCATTTTGGGCTTTAAGCTGCTGTTTCTTTTGTTTGTTCTTGAGTTTTTTTAATTCAGCTGGACTCAAATTTTCTGCATTAGTATCGAGTTCGGCGCCCATTTCTTTTAGTGGATTATCATTTAGCCTCAAATAAATTTCAATTGCAATTTTCGAGGCTTTATAAAAGAATGGATGACTCTTTATTCTGTCTTCCAAACGAAGCATGTCTACGTAAGAACTAAGTGTCATTTTGCGCATACAATACGAGTGAAAATCGAATTGATCTTCGATGAATTCTTGAAAGTGCTACAATCAAATGGTCTGAAAAGTACTTTTTAATTTATTTTCATGTTTACTCGTTCGACTTGATGACATTTTTTAAGTGCATCGCCAAATTTTCCTATCCTTCTATATGCATTGGCAGCTTCTATTTCATACCACATGCACTGCATTTCTTTCAAATATTCAGCTGGATGACTAGTTT
Source organism: Brachionus paranguensis (assembly GCA_016802215.1). NCBI lineage: Eukaryota > Metazoa > Rotifera > Eurotatoria > Ploima > Brachionidae > Brachionus > Brachionus paranguensis. The sequence goes on from JAESIX010000004.1 coordinate 7,452,403, forward strand.
CCTTTGAAAAATTATTAAAATAATTTACTTATTTTATTTTATTTATTTGTTTAATCTGTATCGAGCTAATGCTCCTTCAGAATAAAAAAAAAAAAAAAAAAAATATATAAAATATATAATAAATAAAAAATTTAATGTTAAAAGTAGATAAAATAAAATAAAAACGAATTTAAAAACGATTTGTTGAAAATGAAAGACAAAAAAAAATTCAATAAAAGAGAAAATCTAATTATAAATATTTTTCTTTACTTTTTATGTAATTTTAATGTTTTTTTTTTTTTTTTGCTTTCGACCAACTCAATTCGATTCGAACTAGGAGACAAGATGAGCAGACCGTCAGCGATGGAGACTTTCTTCTGGGTAAAAGTTTTTTTTTTTTTATTTAAATATCTTAGAGATCAGGAAAAAAAGAAGAAATAGTAAGGTAGCAATTACACAGTGGAGTAGGATATTCGACGAATCTCGATTCGAAACTTAAATCTCATTTGTATTTATTAAGAATAAATAAATATATTTGTGAAAATTGACAATTGATGAAAATGGCTCTGTATCATTTTAACAGAATTAATTAAGGACGTCAGTAGACCTCACCACAAATTTAAAAAAAAATATCACAAATTCAGTAAAAAAAAACACTTTTCCCATTAAACAATAACTAATTCGGTTTTTTTTCACAAAATTGTTAAAAAATATCCAATACAGCGAAAATGTCAATAATTCATTTTTAATTTCACTAATTAGATAAAAATATAACAAAAACAGTACTCAATTAACTAATTAATTACTTTTGGATATTTTTTCCAAAAATTAAAAATATCAAGTATAGCGAAAATGTTAAAAATTAATTTATAACTTATGCAATATAAAAATAAATTTTCTTCTTTTAAATAATTTAATTTCTTAAATATAATTGTAAATAAATTTTGAATAAAATCTGAGTGTCTTCTGAGGCAAAATCAAAAGAGAGTGTATTGCTTGATCCAGTTGACGATACACTAAACGAAGTTGAAGATATTCCATATACCCAGATTCTCCAAGAAAAAACAACGAAGAGAAAAAGAGGTAAGGAAATGTGCTACGAACTTCATTCTTCGTTTGGTGATTTTACTGAAAATAAAGCAAAAAATTGAAGACGGTTTTATTAAGGGAGACTCTATGCTTTTTAGAAAGCAAGAAGACAACAAATTTAGGTATTATTGTCGTCATAATAACAAAGGTTGTTAAGCAGCAGTTTACATTCAACTCGACGACGGATCAAAGGGATCGTGTCAGATGCTGACCATTCAAATCACCCAACTAATGAAAATAAAATAGTTGATTTGTGTATTTTTTTTATGTAATAAGATTTTACTTAATTAGTGAACAAAATTAAAATAAAGTTATGATTTAATTGAATTAGTGCAATTTTTCCTTTTTTGATATATATTTTTACTGTTTGTGATATTTTTCTGAAATAAATAATAAAAACTGAATTAGTTAATTGTTTATTGATTTTGATGTTTTTTTACTGAATTAGTGGAGATTTTTACTGGTTTTGTGGTAAAATATTATTTGTGATCATTAATTAATAATATTTAGCAAAAAAAGAAAATGGACCTCTTTTATGTTTTTTTTTTATTACTTAGACTTATTTATCCTTTTTTTTTAATATTTTTTTTTATCTTATTTAACTTTATTGCTAATAAATTTTTTTTTTACATTTTTATACTGAAGAAGCATTAGCTCGGTACAGATAAACAAATAAATAAATAAAATAAAATGGTCAATTTAATTTAACAATTGAACGAATTCAATATAAGCCAAATCGGCCAAGTAACGGCATCGCAAAGAGTTCAACCGCAGTTCCCTTTAAGGGATATTTTAAAGAGTTTCTTGTCAGAGTTCAAATAAATTTAAATGGCAATGCATTAAAAGACAACAAAAATGAATATCCAAATTCTTTACCAAAAAGATAAATATGTTAAGTCAGATGAGGCTATTTATTTTTATTATCTTGCTGAATTGAATAATTGCTGACTTAATTAATTGCTAAATTTGAGTTGCTATTTTTTTAAATTAATTTTTTAAATTAAACTTTTTTTTTTAATATTTTTTTAATATAATTTAAAACTTTTTATTTTTGCTGAAGGAGCTTTGACTCGACCAGCTACACAATAAAAAAAAATGAAAATATTTTTGATATTTTATTTTCCATTGAATATTAACGTTATTTTGACATGAGGAATTCATTAATAGAAATAATAACATTTTTGTAAGGCATTGGTCACATTATTTAGCTAATTTATTTTTTATTATTTTCAAAAATTTTACACACAATCTTGCCGACATAACTTGTACCTTTCAAAGGAGCATTTTGCCAAAAAAAATTAGAAATTTCTTATTTTTGCAAATCATTATCAAACTTAAAAAAGAAATTTAAATTATCAAAAATGTCATTTCAAATTCTTTGTTTGCAATTATTTTTATGATCATAAAATTGAGTAAAAATCCTAATGACGACTTAGATAATATTCGTTTTAAATGGACCCACTTTATTCGCAAAGATTGTTTGAAAAATTTTTAAATCTAATTTAAATTGAAATGTAACCAAATTTATAAGTTTGAATAAAATTAAATGCATTAGAAAGCCAATTTTCCTTTTTTTTTGGAGATAGATTAAACTGAAAATTTTGAAAGAAAATCCTAATTTTTAAACTTTGATTTCTTATGTTATTCTAAATTTTTGTTTGTTCATACAATTAACTAATAATTTGACTAGGTCGAAAACTAGATCAACTGGTCACAAAATTAACCAGCGCCAAATAATTTTTGTTGCTTTATTTTAATATTTTTTAGAAATGCTGGTTAACCAACGCTTGGTCGACCAAAATTTAGTTAACCAATATTTGGTTTTTAATTTGGTCTCCCAAAATAAATAAATAATTAAAATTAGCTCAAAATTAAGCATTCCAATTTTTGAGAAAAAAAATAGAGTCTATAATATATGGTTTAGGATCAAAATCAATTTTAACCTTTATTAAGGATTAATTAAAGAGTAAATTTTACTTTGTTCAAAAATTAAAGTCATAAAATTCTACTTTTAATTGTGCCTCAAAGTTTAAAACATTACAAAATTTGTTTAAATAATTAAATTTAGGTCAAAATTTGGTTGACCAAAATAGTCGATTTTGGCTAACCAAAAACTGTTTAACCAACATCACTAAATATTTTACATTATAGTATTTTTCCCCAATTTTATGGTTCAAAATTTGGCCCAAATTCGAGTGACGCTTTTTGCATAAATAATCAAAAACTTCAAGTTCTTGCAATTTGGTCTATAATTTTATAATGGCTATTAATTTAACGATCAGTATTTTTTGATCAGTAAAAAAATAAATAAAAGACCAGTATTTTATTTTGTTTTGATTAGTATTTTATTAAATTGATCAGTAAAAAATATATTATAATTAAAAATAAAATAAAATACTAATCAATTCAATAAAATACTGATCAATTAAATTAAATACTTATCATTTTGATACTGATCGATAAATACTAATCATTTAAAATATCTACTGATCATTTTTTTTAAATTAAAATTACATAAAAAGTAAAGAAAAATGAATTTTAATTATCGTAATTAAAAGAAAAAAAAAGAAAAAAATATTTATAGTTAGATTTTCTCTTGTATTGAAATTTTTTTGTCTTTCTTTTTCAACATACCGTTTTTAAATTCCTTTTTATTTTACTTTATCTATTTTTTACATTAAATTTTTATTTTTAAATATTTTTTATAATTTTATTCTGAAGGAGCATTAGCTCGATACAGATTAAACAAATAAAAAAAAAATTATATAAATAAATAATTACTCTTGTAAATTTGGCAGCAATCTCTTCAGCCTCTTTGATCATACTAGCTCTAAGCATATATTTAGAGCATTTATAATTGACAAATCTGTCAGCTGTGTCCAGACTCTGAGCTTCATCAAGACACATAACTGCATCATAAACTTTTCCACAGTGTTTATATATTTTTCCTTTTACTATATACAACTCAACTAATGTTGGAGTATGATTGATGGCTTTATTTATAAACACTAATGCTTTAGCGTATTGCTTCAGGCAGTCAAAATGCTGGGCCAAAAAGTAATAAACCCACAAAAGACATGTTGGTGGTTCTTCTGTTGGCGAATCATTGGAAAATTTATTATTTGTTTCCAAACATGTGGCATAGCCAAGAACTAGATTTTCAATTATTTTCCACTTGGTCTCCTCTGAGTATAAGCATTTGATTTCTTTGAACAATGGAGTTATGCCTTTTCTAAAAGAACGCTTCAAATATTCCTCCACATAAGAAGAAAATTGATCAGAATGCGACAAAAATAAGAGAGGAGTTTTTCGAGGAATGTCAGAACGAGGATATTTTTCACTTAACTTTGCATAAAAATTGAGTTTTTCATCAATGCTATCTTTAAAAGAAAAAAATGAAGGTCCAAATTGGTATGAAAATAAATTTAGTACTTAAATTTAAGGATGCTTCCAAGTTTTGATAATAAATAAGATTGTCAGGATTTCTGTCGATTAATTGCTCGTAAATTTTTGCAGCCTCTTCATTTTTATTTAGATTTGTTAAGGCAAATGCTAAAAAATTTAAATTCACTTTTTTGTTCATAAATTTTCAAATAAAAAACGAGAAAAAAAAGAGAAAAAAAAAAGAAAAAAAAAAGAAATAAAAAAGAGAAAAAACAAAACAAATACCTTTTTTTTCGAGAAGACATAATTTGTCTAGGATAAAATTTTTATTATCATCTAAATGTTTAATTGATTTTTCAAAGAGTTCAGCTTCTTGGTAAATTTTATTTTGATAGAGAAGCAATTCGGACATTTCGAAATCAATGGTTTTAGGCTGAAAAATGAATTTTTTTTTATTAAGTACAATGATCAAAATGTGCCCACTTGAGTTGTATTAAATTCTTCTAGAATATTATTTGCAATGGTGTGATCTTTAAGTAAATGATAAGACATAGCATAGCCAATCCATGAAACTCTTTGTGTTGGTCTTAATTGTAACAGTTGGTATCTAGTGTCTCTGAAGCCTTCCAAATCTCTAATTTGAATTTGAAGTAATGACAAATCTCTCAAAATTTGCAAGTTGGTCTTTTTAATTTTGCTAATTTGAGAATTCATTTTTTTGTTTCAAATTTAAATTTACTGGATCAAGTTTCAAGGCGTTGCGATAGCACTTGATGGCTTCGTCATACTTTCTGTCAGAACGCTGCAAAAGACCGTAGACATGCCAACAAACGTGACTTTTGACATCATTTTTTAAGCCACGTTGAGCACACTCAAAAGCTTCAGACTTTTTATTTGTATAGTTCAGAATGAGACCCTTCATGGATAGAGTCTCTCCATGGTCGGGAAATTTTTTAAAAATTTCTTTCACATGTTGAAGGGCTTTTCTGTATTGTTTTTGTTCATAGCATTTCTGGTGATAAATTTGAACTGTGGTAGTTTAATCATTCATTTTAAAAGGACTCAAATATTACTAGGATTTTTTTGAAAAGATTTGCCTCATGGGAAGGTAAAGGCTGGCTTGATGGCATCTTGGCAAATTGTTTGATATCTAAAATTATTTTTAAAACGCTTAAAACGCCAGTAAAAAGCACGTGTGTTTAGCTTTTTAAAATTTGGTTTGTAAAAATTTGCAAGATCTAAAAAAACACAAATAAAAGACTTCGAATGCATTCATAATTTTAGTTAGTTTCCAGATACCAAAGTCAAGCAACAAAAGCGAATCTAATTCAATTTTTGTTTTAGAAGTTAAAATAAAAATCAGACAAAAAAGGCTCGCACCTTCCCAACTTATTCACTTATTTGTATGCAAAAAAATGAAGCATAATCATGATTGATGATTTACATTTTTAGCCCTTTTTCAACTCGATTAAAATGAATGGTTCAAAAAATTTAACTTCCGAAAGTGACAGTAAACACTTTGTTCATTGTTTGCTTTCCGCTACTTTTTAATATTGAATTTTGTTTAGGTGACTCTATTTCAAATAATTCACAAATTAGCAGTAAATAAATCTCTGAATTTAAAAAGCCTTTCAAAAAAATGTAATCAATATTTTCAAGGTGTAACAACAGCAAACAACGAAGAAGATGATGAAAAGCAGAGGCTGATCGAAAGAATTCTTGAGCTACAAAGTACATTGGAGGACCTCAGCAATAAAGTCAATGAAGTAAAAGAAGAAAATCTTAAACTCAAATCTGAAAACCAAATATTAAATGGATACATGGAAAATTTAATGAATGCAAGCAATTCGTTTCAGTCAGCGTGGAAGAAGCCCGACAAATCTTGATATTATTAAACTATCGTTTACTCTTGCCTACTACTCTAACAAACAATGCGATCTTCAGATTCATTTTTTTTCGAGTGAATTACCAGCCAATCCATGTTTTACCAACTTTTAAAAAAAAGTTAAATTTTTTTAAATTAAAGCCTAACAATTAGGGTAAATATTTTTATTCTAAAATTAAGTTTCATTTTTGGCTATGATTAGTGCGAACACTGTACATTGGTACATCGGAAATGTAGATAGATGATTAGCTAAATTTAGGCTCATTTTCTATTTATTAGAATTTAAAATTTTTTTTAATTTTATGCTTTGGGTGAAAATAACTCGAAAACAAATGAACCTGAAGATCACATTGTTTGTCAGAGTAGAAGGCCACAGTTTACGGTGTAATTAGATTTTTACTTTCTATGATTTAATATCATCAAGTCGATGAGAAAGAGTATTATTTTTTTCTAATTAAATAAAATAAATTACATCATTAATTGTCTTAATAAAAAAAAAAAATTACTTTATGTAACAATTTTTGGGAATAGTACATATGTTCACAAAAATTATGTTCGCACATATATGTCCATGTATTTTTGTATTCTTTATAATTCAAAATATCAAAACACATAAAAAATTAAAATTCATCTCAAATTAAACCTTTTTTCTAAATTATGTATTTAAGCTTAAACCAATTCATTATCTAAATTTCATTACTATTAGACTTTTAAATCGAAATTTAACAAAATAAAAATTATTTAAAATGAATTAGTCGATAGTTTACCTCTTACTAATAATAGTGTCGAAGCGTGGCACAAACAATTCAAAGGTTTTTGTGGTAAAAATCCGGGTGTTTATAAATTAATTCAAAATTTCAAAGGAAGAGCAAAAGTTACAAGAATTAGAAATAAGTAAACTTCGTACCGGTAAATTTTATAGTAAAGCTACAGATAAGGAAATTCGAATTTATCATATGTGCTATACATTTGACAAGTGGTATGTCTCAAAATTTATGTGAATAAAGCTCTAATAATAATAGTATTCTTTTAGTTTTTTTTCAATATTTTTTATGAATTTTTGAAGTTTTTTTTTTATTCAATAAAATTGATCAAAAATAAAGGTATTTTGCTAATTTTTAAATGTTAAAAAATCTTATTGCGAACATATTTCGACTCTTGCGAACATAATGTTGCGAACATGTTGTCTGCGAACATACGTACTACTGCCCAACTTTTAGTTTAATAAGACCATGAAGCAATTTCAAAAAATGAAAACAAAGGTTAAATTTAAAAGGCATAGGATTAAACTCAACTAGCTAAAGAGATCAATTTTACTAGATAAAAAAAAAAAAGCTAATTAAGATGAAATCGACTAGATAATTTTATTAATTAATAGACAAAAGTATAAGAAACTATATTTTTTAAGAAACAAATATATAAAAATATTAGTCATATACAATAAGCTAAATTTGAATAAAAAAATTAATTAGATACTCATGATTTTCTTTTTTTTGTTGACACCGTTTTTGGTGGTCTACCGCGGCCCCTTTTTGTTGGTGCTTCAGTAGCAACTATTTGATACCTATCTTCTAGCTCTAGCTCAACCTGAATTTCGGTGAAATTGTTAATTTGAGTTTCAATTTGCTTGTTGACAGGAATATCCAAATAGAACTCATAAGTATTTTCGTCACTAGATTCACTTACCACCTCAGATGGTTGCAAATTTAAACAGGTAGTCTTCCGAACATAATACTTATACAACCAAAATAAACATTGCATTTAATTTTGGTAAAAAAATTTGAAGTAGTCAAAAAAAATATCTTTTCGAATATTTAAGAGATTGAGTAGTCATTTATCTACCTTTTAATTTAATTATCTACTATTTAATTTTTTTTTCTAGTGTAATAAATTTTTTTTCTGGTGGTTAATAAAATCATATATTCATTAATATTATTATCTTGTTTTTAATTAATTTATCTAGTATAATTAATCTTTTTTATCTAGAAAATTCATTTTTTTTTATATACTATCAATTAATATTTTCCGAATTTTGAACCCAATAATGCTTTGAAAAATTTTAAACAAAAATTATACCAATTAGGAGTCAAACAAAAATAAAACAACGAAAACAGTCAGAAAACAGAAAACAGAAAACAGTTTGATATTATTTAAATTTACTTGATGAAAGAAATAAAAAATATGAATTTCTGCATTTAAAAAAATAAAAAATTTAAAAAATAAAATAACTATTAAAATTTTGATAATCAATGTGGATTGATTTATTGAAAAAATGATGAAAACTAGACAGTAAATGAGTCAAAAACTGAAATTCGAATTAAAAAAAGATGAAAAGTTTATTTTTATATCGGAGCATAATCTTGAAAAATTTTCTTTTATACAATTTAAAACTTAGAATTTGAAGCATTTAAAGAAAAAATTTATTATTCATGGTTTTTAATTTTTATAAATATCTTCAAATTTTGGCAGCTTATAAAAATTAAAGGTAATTGAAGTATCTAGAAACAAAATGTTTTTATAAATTAAAATTGTTTAAATAAATTTTCAAATTTTTTATTTACTTACATTAATTGGAGATATTTCAAGTCTATTCAAGTTTCTACTAATTGCATTTAAGTTTGTCTTAAAAGAAAATCTTGAATTTCTATTAAATTTAGAATGGACAAATGGACCACAAAAAATCCGTTTCAATCGACGTCTTTTAAAATTTTCAATGACTCAATCGAGAATAAAATAGAAATAGATTCTTTAATCAAACGATTCAAACCGATTAAATCCAATTCAGAAAGATCATGTTGCCAGAATTCTTGCACATTCTACAACACTAGATCAATTATCAATTCGAACATTCTTCCAAATTCAGTAGCAGCAAATTCAAAATCGAAAAATTTTTTTTCCTCTCATACTTTAATTCGAAACAAGCGAGAAAATTTTAACTTTAAAAAATTTTACACCGAAAAAATGAACGATTTTAGTTTCGATTTTCAAATTTTACAGATAGATCAAAATAAAAGGAAACACAAATCCCATTCTTTCAATGAGCTATCTGATATCAATCGATTACTTAATCAAACAAAGTTAAATTCTAGTTCTTCGTTTTCTCATTTTTCTTTAAAAATAGCAAAAAAAAAGCTTAAAAACAAACACAATTTTGTGATCAATAGAAAAAAAAACCCAAGAACAAAAAAATATTCTACATCACTTACAGTACGTAAGTATTTCACAAAATTGATACTTTTGGTAATGTATAGCATTTAACAAAACTTTTTTTGATTACAAAAATATTTTTTTTAAATCTTAATTCAACAATTTTGAAATATTTTTCTCAATTCATTTTCATTTTGTATTCTTAAATTACTAATGTTAGAGAGGGCTATTTTAGTTTTAATTTTTTTATTGCACGCTAAAATCAAAAAATTCCTTCCACGTCAGAAAATTTTGTTTTAAAATCATTTTTATTTATTTTTCAAGCTTTTACCTTTGATTGGAATTTTATTTGAAAAAATAATTTATTTCAAAGTAGATATTAGCAACAGTTTTCTATAACAGTTTGTTTACTTTTTCAAATTAAAGCGTTCATACTTAAAATTATTAAATGTCTGAAAGTGTTTCCATTTTCATGATTTTATTTCATAATTAAAACGAAATTATTTGGCTGTCTGCAGTTTCTAACAAAAAAACTATTAAATGAAACATTCTAAGTAATTTATCTATTAAGTACCCGAATTAGATGAATCAGAGCAAAAATCGTATGTAATGAAGGAATCAAATGTAAATGCATGTAAAAGAAAGCAGTCAAATGTTCTTTGCCGAAATAGTAGTCAAAACGAATTAATTTTGCCTCGTATTTGTGAGGCTCAAAAAATTGAGGTGACAAAAAATACGCCTAGGATTGATAGTGGCATAGCCAAAGATATCTATGTTGAAAAATCGACTGAAAGCTTTAAATGTAAAAACTGGACCCTGTCTTCAAATTGTTCCGATGAAATAGAAAATGCATTCACAAATTCGGGTATTAAAAAAAAAACAGAAAATACAACAATTGAATTGATTAAAGTAAAAGAAAGTTTGAAAAAAAATAGAACTTCTAGTACTTTACTCAGCTATGGTAAGTATTTTGATTAAAAGAAAATTCTCAATTTTAAAAATCTAACTCATAGAAATAATATCACGAACTACAGTAGTGTTACGTAAATTTACGTAAAAATTAAAATCGCCAATAGTAAAAATTAATTGCTGAACATTTTTTTGTATTTTTTTAAATTGCTCCTTAAATAAATTAATAAATTACTGAAAATAATAAAAGTATTACCAAATATCAATTATTCAAGGAGAAATTTGAAAAAAAAATGTAGAATTCTCTCAAATCTACAAAAAAATCTGAACAATCGAATTTTACTATTGGCGATTTTAATTTTTACGTAAATTTGCGTAAAAAAACAGTTATCGTAACACCACTGTATAACTTTTTGCTTTCTTGTTTATAATTTGTTTAAGAAACTTGTTTAAATGTTTTTATGTATGTTCAAAAATATACTCTAAAAGAAAACAAAACACAAGAACCAAGAATTGAGTTATTTTGAGTGATTTACTAATTAATATTTGAAAATAATTGAAACCTTTTAATGGTTAGATAGTAAACGTTTTGACGAGTTTATAAATGAAAACTGAAATGGATATCTATACTTTAAGAATTGCTTATCTAATTTTTAATGAATTAGAATTTTTTTAATTAAAAAAATTTAATTTAAAACATAATTTTATATCTGAGTGATTTTTCATGTTTATTCATTTATTTTAAAATAAATGAGCTTGCTACACGGGTTTTAGATAAAATTTGTTGATACATTAATCAATAGTTTGAGCTGTATACGAAATTTTAAATTTCATTGAAATCAAAAATGCTAAATATAAAAAATTAATTTTTTCTTTTTTAAAATTAACTGATTTTATTATATTTACTATTTTTACTTTTGCTGTATTCTGATTTTTTTAAATGGTTGATTTCAGTAAGAGAACACTTTTAAATGATAGAACAAAAATTCTAATTCGGATTACGAAAATTAATTGTTGAGGATCTTTTTTAAATCAGGTAAAATACACCATTTTTACAAGAATTTTTTTTTAAATCGACTAAAATTTATGTAGAAATTTAATCCTTTAATTAAATTTAAAATTCAATCTATTTATCAAATAAATTTTTGTTAATTAAAAAAAATAAAGATCTTAAAGATTTGCGAGATCAATATTAATACTTAACTGATGAGGTGTTTTGATATTAACATTAATTCTGATCTGAGTTTCCTTAATTTTTATTAAAGTTTAATATATTAAAAATCTATTTTTAAATTATAATAAACATATTTTAAAAAAATTCTTATTAATTAAAGGCTCTTTTAATCTTAATCTTTCAAATATTCTATATTTTAACTAAAAAATGACAATTAATGCTAAACTAGGCTTAATAAAACTCAGTGTTTTAAATTAAATAAATATATTAAAATAACAAAAAAAATCGAAAATTTTTTTGTTTGACAAAAAAAACTAATTTAATTAATTGAAAGATTAATTTTAAACTTAATTTAAATATATTTTAATTATTTTATTTTCAAAAAAATTTAAGGGATCCATAATTTATATTATCACCAGCCGAAAATGTGCCATGATTTCAATATTTCTAATTTTGGTCTGAAAAATATAGATTTTGTTAAATTCGGTAAAAAAGAACATGACAAAAATGATAAAAAATTTAATTTTTTTCGAGAATTACAAAATTAACTCTGAGAATTCAACATTTTGAAGCATACTTAGTTGCATTAACTGTCAAAGTCTGCTAATTGTGTGCAATATTTGTTTAAAGACAATAGTCTTGAATAGATTGAAGTTTAATTTCTGCTATTTTGCAGAGTTTTAACAGAATTTGGTAAATAATGCAACCATGTGTGTTGGACCATGTTTCATTGTCAAAAACAAATTTAAAACTTAATGAAAAATAATGTTGTTTGATTTTGCGTTTGTAGGCTCTGCGAAATCTTTCTCAAATCTTTAAAAACGAAATTTCTTTAAAATTGAATTATTTAAAAGGAAACTGATAATTGGTAGGCAATTTAGGCTGGGTAATTTTTTGAATAATTATTTTAGACTTATTTTTTTTTTAACTTAACTAAATGAATCAAATAAATTCAAAATATATTAATCAAAAATATGTTTTTTCTCAAAATGAAATAGTGTAGCTATAAAATCGATATGGTAGCAAAGTATTATAACATTTGGTTAAAAAAAATTTTTTCCCAAGTGGTATCCAAATATTAATTAAATTCTTAAACAAGGAAATTTTGATCAGAATGATTTGTATGTAATATAAAATTAAACATTAATTTTTTTTTTCAATCTTTAACAACAGATCAATCTATTTCTAACAATTCCAATTCAAAAATTAGCAGCCATTACCAAAATTTATCAAGCGATAATCTAAATGGAAACGCTTCCAACCAAATACGAAGAATAAAATCGACAAACAAAAAAAAAGATGAAAAATTTCAAAATCACATGGAAAAAAACGAAATCACATTGGCATTAAATAATTCAAAAGAAATATTATTTAGAAGAAATTCCAACATAAGTGATTATTATCCCCGACAGATTTTAAATAAAAAAGCAATTCCGAAAGCAAGAGATTTTCAAAAAGGCAAAAATCAAATTTCAAATTTCAAAATTTTAACAATGGATGAGAACATTCCGACTAAGAAAAAAGTAATTGATAAGAACAGAAACCAACTACATCGATCTATTACATGTGATACTTTTATTCGACCCAAGACTGTTCAATCAAGTAATCAATCAAATTGGATTACAACTCAAATCAAGAATGAGAACAATTTTGTAGCTGAACAAATAGTAGATGAGGCCGAAAATGGTCCAAAAGATATTTTTTCAGATGAATGTGAAAAAAATAACTTATGTGAATCAAATGATGATATAGATAAGGAAACGGGATTGAGTAATTACACTTTTACCCGAATTTTCGACTGGCTTAAAGAAATTGAAAATTGTTCGAAAATTTATAAAACACCATCTGAACTAGATTGTTCATGTACTTCTTCATTTGAAAAAGAAAAATCCAAAGAGAGCAATAATGAATGTGACTTGTCTGAATATGGTTCTTTGGATGATCAAATAATTGAATATAATCGAGTTGTTGATAAAACATTTCACATAATTCACAAAGACTGAAAGTTTATTTCATAGAATAAATAAAATGTTGACTTTAAAAAATCATTTTACAAATATAGTCTTTTATATTTAATTTTAAGCTTTAATATTCACAAATTTAATATCATAAACTATTTATTTAGAAATAAATTCAATAAATTTAGTTAGATATAAAAAAGATCAAAATTTTATTCAATTTAAAAAAATAATAATAATTTCGTGAATCATCAGAACGAGAAATGAAAACAACACGTGTCTTTTTTGTTTTATTTTCAAACTTACATTAATTTAAATTGATATTTTATCAATTTTTTAAAATAAAAATGAAATAAAAGACGCAAATTATTGTTTTAAATTAAAAAAAAAAGTTTTGGTAATAATGTTTATTTAATTTAACCGGCACTGTGAATTATTATACATCTGCCAAATTGTGTCTCTGCAAAAGCTCTACGATTTTATTTACTTTATTTTCTAATACAAAAGTATTATTTATTAGTTTATTTATTTATTTTCTGTACCGAGCTAACGCTCCTTCAGATTAAAAATATATTAAAAAAAATTAATTAAAATAAAGTTAAGTAAAATAAAATAAAAATAAAATAGAGTAAAAAAAGTTTTTTAAAAAAAAAGAGGAAAATATTAAATATAGATATAATAAAAATAGAAAGTTTTAGGACACATTACATATGTTTTATTATCTGATACGCAAAATAAAAATCATAAGAGATATCATTTAGCAGCAAAAGTAGCTTGAAAATTTTTAATTTTAAAAATAAAAGTTAACGTCTCGTTACTCGCATACAGTATGTCTAGATAATTTAGAACATTTATTTTTTTTATGCAAGGTTTGTTTCTGAGAAGCCGTGCGGCTAAATAAAAAAACAAAAATAATTTTTTTTGTTGGAATTTTATTCAGAAAAAATTTTTTTAACGGAATAGTACAAAAATTAGGATAGAAAAAAAATCGAAATGAAAAAATCGTAAAAAAAAGAGTGGTTTATTTTTATCAAAAAGAAAATGTCTACAAAATTTAGAACATAATATTTTTTAATATTTAATCATTTTTTTGACTATTTCACTTGGAACTTTAAACCATTCATCAAAAAGAACGCTTTTTATATGCTCTACTGATGTAATCTTTGTATTGACCATTTATGCCTGTATAAATAGAGCAACAACCAGTACCTTTATGATTAATACATCCCAAATTCCAACCGAACCTCCACCATTCTGTAACTTTGGTAAGCAAAACTTGGGGTGATACTTTTTGTTTGCGAAATGTTTTGCGAACACTCTTGATTTTCTGTTTAATACTTCAAAATTAGATTCATCGCTGAAAATAACTTTTGACCAGTCTTTAACAGTGCATCATTTTCGTTTTTGCACCATTTGAGCCTTTTCGACCGGTCCAATACAGTCAAAAGAGGCCTTTTTATAGCAGTATATGACTGTATATTTTTCCTATATAGAATTTTTCTTACAGTATCTTTATTAACACTTACATTTGGAAACAAAGAACTAAAGTCAGATGCTAGTTGTCTATAGCTTTTTGAAAGATTGATTCTGACCTTTCTAAAAATGTATGATTCATCTCGTCTGGTAATCTTTCGATATCTACCAGATCTTGGTAATTCTTTGGCCACCAAAGTCTTCTCATAATTACACTTTGTTGTAAACACGCATTTTCTCAAAACTCCTACTAAATCAGCTATTTCTTGTTGAGACTTTGTCTTATCCTTCAACAGCCCAGCATGTTGGTTGATTTGAATATTTAACGGTGAAATAAAAAATAATAAGAGGCACAGTTGTGAGCTAATACTAATTTAAGCTTCTACTAATTGCAAATTTTTTTCATGACCGATGTTGCTCATTGAAATACTTTTTTAAATCATTGAGCTTAGTATTAGCAATTTCAAACATTAACAGGTCGTTTTGTTAAGAAATAAAAACGCTGTTCATACTTTTCCATTTTTTAACATTTGAGTTTTTTTTTTAATTGTGTATTCATTAAAATTGAGTTTTTTTCAATTATTTTACAATTATTATTACAATAAACTCGTTATGCTGATGTTTTATTTATTATCACTAATTTAATGACTAATACTCTTTGACATAAATATAAACTATTTAGAAAAATTTTTTAAAAAATTCGAATAAATCTTTTTTAATTCATTTTTGATTATAGAAGAAGTAAATAGATAGATTAAAAAATTTGCCGAATGTCTAGTATATTGAAGCAATGCTAAGCTACCAATAACTTGCTGTTTATATTCTTGATTTAAAATTAAATTTAATTTAAAGGCATAAAATGTAGAATAAGGAACGGTGGTGAAAAAAAAAGAGATGTTCAAAAACAACAATAAGTTGGAAACGTCAAATGCTTTTGATTCCCATTTTTTTGTAACTTTTATGCCAATCGATTCGGACAATTTGTTTATTGTAACAGTCGGCACAATTTTTGAGTCCACATCCACTTTATTTATGTTTACACTTTTTCTGTACAATCTTTTTTTTTTATCAAATTTCATGGCCAATCTGTCCTTCCATGATGTCCTGAACCCATTTTCAGACAAGTTCGGAACAATTCTATTAGTTTGATATGACATGCTTCTATACTGCAGATTTAAATTTTTCTCATGATTCAAATTTAATAAATATAAAATTAGGTTTTCAGAGAGTAGAATCAAAAAAGGCAATAAACTGTACATAAATATGTGGACTATATCCCAAATAAAATAAAATGATTTTGGCTCGTAACAAGTGTATGAACGCGATTCTGTCGAATTGAACTGCTCTAACGAAACAGATTCAGCATTGTTTATCAGAACCAAAATGTTGAATAGAAATAGTGTGATAAGAACCAAAATGACAACAGTAAATGTATGCCTATTTATTAACGAGATGAAATTAGGCTTATTTCGAAAAACTATTGAGATGATGCGGTCAATGCCGATCGAGCAGATGATCCATGAGCTTGACTGGAGAATAAAGTACGAAAAAAAAGAAAACAATCTACAATATATCCTTCCTTCATGTTCAATTTTCTTGATATTGAAATAGCTGTAAACCAAAGAAAAATTCCACGTGTATAAACAAAGTGTATCGATAATGCACATTGATGACAGGTAGCGCATGTATGAATGCTTTCGTACGTTTTGACGCCATAATATTGAAAACGTGAACAAGTTTCCACAACTTCCAAACAAAATAAGCAACAAATTCAAAAGTGGCAAAATGTTTAATTTATGGTCGAAACTTTTTTTGAAATCATACGTTGAATTATTTGTTAATTGAGTAAAATTTGTAAATTTCATTCGGTATCTAAATTAAATTTCAATTTCTTTGGCTTAATAATTACACTATTTCAAGGATTTTCCATTCAACTTCAATTATAAGCAGCAAAAAATTCAACAACTAAAAAAATTTTAAATTAACCGAAATTTACTAAAAAAATTTAAATTAACCGAAATTTACTAAAAAATTTTGTAAACATGAAATTTTGTAAATTGAATAAAATGAAAGAATAACTTGTTATTACATTATTTTTCCAGAGTTGTTTTTAAGTCACAAGTCTTAAGTTAAGTCAAGTCAATGACTTAAATTTTTTTTTTTTTAAAGTCATAACTTTGACTTATAAACAAGTCTGATTTGAACAAGAGATATTTGGGTTTTGGGGGCTCTCGTCAAAAAGTTCAGCAGTACTGCTAAGTGCGAACCTTGCCTCAAAATTTTAATTATTTAAATAAATTTACCTATTTTTTGCTGAAAAATTGGCTTTTATTCTTAGACTTTAAAAAAAATAATTTAAGTCTAATCATAACTTTGACTTAAATTTTTGTGACTTAGACTTAAAACTGTGACTTAAAAACAAGTCTGTATTTTTCATTCAAATCAAGTAAAACTTAGGCAAATTTTACTAATTTAATGTAATAGGTGTAATTTGAATTTTTTTTAAACATATTAGGTTAAGCTGCAAAGCTAAGTGAAGGCAAACATTTACCATCTTGAAATTGGGTTTCGTATTCAGTATATCAATTTTTAATATTTTTGAAACTAGGAAACTATCTCGATACAAAATAAGACAATAGAATTCAATCACCAACTTTAATAGGTTATTCTAATTTCAGATTCAAAATTTTAACAAAATAGCTTTATCCATTCAAAAGAAAAAAGGTATTTTGAAATTTAGGATCAATCATATAATTAGCAAAAAAATCAGACCAAAATAATGTTTTGTTTATAAATTTTGAATGGTATTTGATTAAATCTCTCTACAAAATGCTAAATATTAGACGAGACTCTGCTAAAAATATTTATTTTGCAGTCAAATTCACGTCATTAAAAAGAATTTAATTCAACTGCGCAATTTAAATGTAGAGTTCTGGTAGAGCCTCATCCAATATTTAGCATTTTGCTGAAAGATTTAGTCAAATACCATTTAAAAGTTGAGATTTAAACTTTTTATTGATTAAAATTATTGATTTGAGAAACAAATCTAATTGTACAATAATTATTATAATAATATGTAAAATAAAGATTGTGTGTAATATCGTAAATCGTTACAAAGGTATAAATTATAAATTAGTTTTAAAATTAAACAAAATAGAGACTAGTTCTAGCACTTTGGTTGTTGGCATCATTGCCAAATTTTCGAAGGAACTTCTGTAATAAGCTGTTGCGATAAGCAGCTTTGTTTGCTTTTCTTGTTTGGAAACGAAAGCGTGCTAAGTTATAAACAAAATACAATTTGATCTGATTTTTTTGACAATTATAGTAAAAATAACAAAATTTTAAGGTTTCAGTATCAACAGGCTAAATGAAATATACAACACATGCTCAATCGTATGTAGTGATGTTGGTTAAGCTTGGTTAGCTGGTTAACCAATTTTTGGCTAACCAAAATTTGGTCGACCAAAAATTGGCCAACCAGATTTGGGTTAGCCAAAGTTGGCAATTTTGGTCGACCAAGCGTTGGTTAACCAACATCACTAATCGTATGGTTAAATTGTTGAATAATCGTATAATTGCATACTTTTATTATCTAATTTTGAAAGATTTTTTTTTGAGTGTTATAAACAGCAAAATCACACACAGTTAAAATCTTAAAAAACAAAACTAAGCCTGAAATCCGGGTTAAGGCAAAATAAGATGATACCTTTTTTCTTTTAAAACATTATTTTAAGCAGGTTTTAAAATTAGAATCACTCTAAATATTTAAGAGCTCATTACTCGAAACGACACCTTTACTAACAATAACAATTACTATTTTATCTGAACGAATTATAAATGCATTTACTTATTACCTAAACCAAAACCTCTATTTAAATCAAGAATAGATTTTTAAAGAGATTAAAATAATAACCTATTATGCTCTTTTTATTGCATAATCAGGATAATTCTTATTGTTTAATTTTTTTAAAAGATAAAAAAATGAATAAAGAAGAATAAATAATAAATTAGATTTAACCTCATCCAAGCATAATCAAAATTTATGTAATTTTTTAATTCATAAAAATTATCAATAGCTTAATAATTGAATAAAGGAATAATTGCAAGACACCTAAGTTCATAGCTAATGGAAAAAAATTCTTTGATGCCAATCTTCTTAGCTATATTCTAAATTCATTTGCATCGTGATCTAAAAGTTTTTTTTTGTTTATAGTTTTTGGTGTTTTTTAAATGATATACAATTAAATTTAATTCTTAACCCATATTCTCTAATTTTTCAGTATTTTGGTAAAAAATTATCATTTGATAAGAAAAAATTTTTTAAAATATAAAATGTGATCATCAATATTTGAGATTCTCAAAAAGAATAATTACAGATTTGTTTTCAAGTCACAAGTCTCAAGCCAAGGACTTGCACTTTAATTTTAATGACTTGGACTTTAAATTGGCACTTTTAAACAACTCTGAATAATTATCGAAAATATCAAATTTTAAATATTCATCATTTAAAATATGTTATGAGGGGTTGTGAAGTTTGTTTCAATTCGATCTTTTCAATTCACAAAAACTTGAATAATTTT
Organism: Brachionus paranguensis; assembly: GCA_016802215.1. Lineage (NCBI taxonomy): Eukaryota > Metazoa > Rotifera > Eurotatoria > Ploima > Brachionidae > Brachionus > Brachionus paranguensis. The sequence goes on from JAESIX010000004.1 coordinate 7,471,981, forward strand.
TAATAAGAGATAATTTAGTTCTGTAAAATGCTTAAATATGTAACCGGTTAATAGTAAATATAATATTTAGTCTTTAAAAGCTTTATTAAGATAATTGAACGTTCTGAAGTTCTAAGAATGGAATCCTTATGTATATCTATATGCTTGTGTACAGAACACAAGCTTATAATTAAGTCAAGATTTAAGCTTAGTGTTAAATGTATCTGTCAGCATTTCGAAGCGTCTAGCTTTTGAAATACGTGGCAAGTATAATTATTACTTATCTTTGTGCATCAGTTAATAAGCTGATGAATAACTGATTAAAGAAGGTAACAAATATGAACAAATTTGCTTAATGCAGTATAATAAATCTGCAAAGTACTCTGCAATTTTCTGCATTTTGCACGCCATTAAAAAATATTCTAATTAACTGTGCAATTACATTGCAGAGTTTTTGCAGACATATATTTTCGGATTAAGCAAAGTTGCTTAAACATTAAGCATTTTACAGAACTAAATTATCTATTTTAGTAAAAAAGTTATTCAAGTTTTTCTGAATCGAAACGAACTTCACAACCCCATGTCATGAAAATGATTTAATCTAATAGAAATTATCAATAAAACGATTCAAAAACAGTCGTTATGCATAAAAATAGCAAATAAAAAATTGAGACTTTGAGAAAAATAATTTTGATTTTAGGAACGAATTTACAAAAAAATATTTCTAGAGATAAGAAAAGATTTAAAAAAGTTCAACTAAATTTAATCATCAATTTCAAAAATAATAATTAAATTGTATTCAAAAAAATAATTGATATAATTTGATGATTTGAATTCAATTGGCATTTTATGCTTTAAATGTTTTTAAAAATATTTAAAATATTTGGCAAATTGAAGTTCATGATCAAATTTAGATTTAAAATCAAAATTTTAAGATTTAGATTTTAAAAAAAGTTTTTTTTTTATTGATTTTTAATAACAAATGACTTAACTTTATTAAACATAATTTGTTTAATCTTTAACTATAATTAAATTTATATGAATTATTATTTTCTGAAGTAAAAATTAAAAACTACTCAATATTTTGAAATTTTGCTATTCAAAATTTAACTTTGTTTCGTTGTAATATTTTTAATAAAAATTAAACATAATTTAAGTTTTTTTAGTTATAATTTTGATAACTCAATGTTGAATTTGAATTTGTCTTTAAAGTTTTCAAATAAAGATTTTTTAAGAATCAATTTAAGATCAATTAGAAAAAAAAATATATCTTTTAATTTAAAATATTAAACATTTAATGTTTAACTAAAAAAATGAATTAAAAAACTTATTTTATCATTTTTATTGAGATTTTAATCAATTAAGTTTTGATCATGAACTTCAAGTTTCCAAAAGTTTCAACTCCTTTTTTAATTATTTTTACTCTTAGGTAGAGTTATTCAATCAATTATTCGCTAATCCACGTTGATGATGGATTAAACGTTACAGTACCTAATTGTTCGAAAAGAAAGAGAGCAAAATCAAAATAAAACAATGTCTACTCTAATTAAAAAAAAAGAATCTTTTGACAAATAAACCATAAATATCTAGAATGTCTTTTTTAAACTTCGTTTGAAAATAAGGTTTCTTTATGTTTACCAAACTTAATGTAACTTTTATTTACTTTATTTATTTTTTTAGATAAGAATGCCATGCAAAATCATAAATAAATTGTCAAAGTTATCAAAAAAATTTTCTTCTGGTAATGCTTGGCACAACCAAGCAGATAGAAAAGAATTATACAGGAATTGAAAATTTTCTTGGATATGATTGCAGCTGCAAAATGCAGATTGATTTAGATGGATCCATTATTTGAATCAGCATTTCAAAAATACTGATTAAATTTTGAGCAGTGAATTTTATCAATAGAAATGAAACTCTTCAAGGTTTCAAGGGCTTAAAATTATTTTTTTTCACCACTAAAATAATAATAAAATAACTGTTAAAATTTTAAGTTTTTTTTAATAAAAAATTTCCTCTCGTTAAAATCTTTATTTAATTTTTTTAGCTATTCAATGATTTAATGTGCTTCCTAAGAACTAGTATATGTAACTGAAACTCTAGCGAATCGTAGTTTTAATTTTTTTTCTTATAAATAGATTCTAAACGGTCCACTAAGTAATAAATGATGACTTAAGTTCGTAAAAAATACAATTCTTATATTTTTTGTTTAAAAAACAAAGTTGAAACACTTAATTATTATTGTTTTTTTTCAAAGTTCTGTATTGGATTTTAAAAAATATAATATAGAAAGCTATAAAAATTAAAGATGCCATTGTCAAACTCAAAAGAGTGCCAAAAAGAGATTTCCATACAACAAGTGAACTAATATTACATTCTACTGGACATTTCAATTTAATCAATTCATCAAAAGATTTAGATTGTATCTAAAAATAAAATTAATTGAAATTTGAAAGCAAATGAAAGTTCATTTTTTACTTTCTTAACAGTTTCATTGAACATTTCGTCTAAATCCACAACAAGATTTTTTACAAATTTTAAATTCGATTTTGAGTCATCTTTGTCTTTATTTTTTATTTTCTGGTACATTTGGAAAACATTTTCTTGATTTGATACATTCTTAAAATATATTAATTCAATTATTGCTTTAAAGCAAAATGAAAAAATCACATTGATTTCAGAATTTCCGAATTCAACCAACGAACTCATTATTTGATTTGAAAAATACCTAAAAGACTTCTCCCAGCATGAGGATCCACTAAAATGAGAATCACATTGCCGACTAAAAGGAAATTTGATCAATTGAAGACAAAAAATGCAAAACTATCATTGCGCTTTATAATGTATGAATAGAATTAAACAAAATCAAAGCATCAAATTCAAATTTCAACATCTTTTTAATTTAAAACTTAAATTACTCGGTATTGTGAATTTCATACACAAATTGAACAAAAATTCTTCCTTTTTTGGTAAATTAAAATTAAAGTTAAAAAAAATATTAGAAAAAATACTGCAACAAAGTGCAACATACTTTGTTGCACCTTTTTTGCCTAAAATAAATCTTTATTTTCTTTAATTTTTAGTAAATCATATCAATAATCAATTAAAATCTTATTGATTTTTTATTTATTGTCCTAATTTAACCTTAGAAAAATTATTTTAGGTAAAAAAGATGCACTTTGTTGCAGTATTTTTTATTAACTTTAATTTTAATTTACCAAAAAAGGATGAATTTTTGTTCAATTTGTATATGAAATTCACAATATCAATTACTCTCAAAAATAAAATTTTTTTAGATCCTTACCGTGAGCGTTTTTACCTAAATCAATTTAATTAAATACAAAGTTTATTTTTTATCTTAATGAATTAATTTAGGCTTTCTATTAGATTAGTTAGTTATCAAATTTAAGTACCTTTTTCACATTTTTTTCAACTATAAACATTAATAAAGGCATTTATTGGTCGATGATGCAAATTTTATTTTAAAATTATACTTACAAACATTCAACATCAATTTTTTTAAGATATTCCGAACCATAAGCATTCATTATCATAATTTGCATAAAATAAAGGTACTGGTAGTTCATTTTTCTAAAAAAATCAAAATAAATTGAAAAAAATTTACCTTTATGCAGCCAAATGTCGTTTTCCTTAATTATTATTTTATTATTCGCTAACTAAAGATTCATGAATAGAAAGATATAAAAAATTATTCATTTTTTTTTTGCTAGAAAAAGGACAAAATCATAATTAGTGTATATCAATTTAAAAAAGGTTTTTAAATTTTTTCATAATTAAAACTTACAAAATAAAATTAAATTTCTTACTTTGATAGTTTTAGTTTTAAATTCTTTTAAATATGTTTAAATTAGATGAAAATTATTTTGTCTTATAATTTTTGTGTTTATTAAGTATGCAATAAGATTATAAAATAATAAAAAAATTGGCAATTTCTTTTGTAAACATTGTTTATCATCTGGAATAAAAAATTTTTTGCATTTATTTTTTAAAATTCTTATTTTACCGGTAACCTTTGAAATTCTTACTTTAATAAAATTTCATCTTTCAATTAAAAGTAATATTAATTAAAGATAAAACTTACATTCCTAAATTCAATTCGACAATAATATTTTACTCGAGTACACAAGAAAAAATTTTACTAAAAAACTAACAAAACATTATACAGTGCTTTTATAAAATGTCCAGAATCGACTAAATTACGTAATTTTACGTAAAATTACACAATTTTTGGTAAAATTTGGTAAAATTTAGTAAAATTTTGAAATAAAAATAAAAATTTTAGTATAACCTAAAATAAAAAAAACTAAAATGCAACACTTTCAAAAAGACTTAAAATTAAAATATATTTTAGCGAAAAATTTTCTTTATTACTAATCTTTTCATAAGGAAAAGATTTTTATTTATTTGACCAATCACCATCGTTTTTTATTACAATATCCATTACCTTTAGTTAAAATTAAATTAAAAATTTTATACATTTAAAATTACATGTTCTTACCAACTAAAATTAACGTAAGATTACGTAAGCTTACGTAAGCTTACCAAAAATAATGTAAAATTACGTAAAATTACGTAATTTAGTCGATTCTGGACATTTTATAAAAGCACTGTATCAATAATAAATTTAAACTATTAATAACGTATATTCTCGATTTTTACGACATTTCATTATACATAGGTATACGATAATTGTGGATGTTGTGAAATTTAGTGTTGACCGGCTAACCAGCTGTCTGGAAATTAATTGCCAACTTTTTTTAAAATTAGATTTTAAAAATTTTATCAATGAATAAATCAAAAAATAAACAATTTTCTTGTTACATTATAAAAGATAGTTTTTTTTAAATAGACTAAAAAAAAATTTAATCTTAAATAAAAAAAATCAACATTTAAAAATTTAAAAATTATTTTTGTTTTACTAAAGATAATGTTAAAAATTTTTTTTTTAACACTAGAAGCACCAACGAGTCAAAATGACTCTTTTTTGATTTTTGGTCTCTAAAAATCAAGTCAATTTTTTTAAATTGAGCATGAATTTTTTTTTTCAGCATAACAATAAGAAAAATTTTTAAAATTAATTAAATTTATTAAATTTATTTAAAAAAAATTATGTATTTATGCAAAAACAAAAAGATACTACTCGAAGCGCCAAAACGAGTCAAAATGACTCGTTATAAAAAATAAAGGATAAATTATTATTTATTTATTTATTTATTTATTTGTTTTCTGTACCGAGCTAGAGCTCCTTCAGAGTAAAGTTTAAAAAAAAAAAAAAAATAATAATAAAAATAGAGTTAATAAAATAAGATAAAATAAAAATAAAGTAAATCAGCTAAAAAAAAAAAAAAAAAAAAAAAAATTTAAAGAAAGTTTAAAAGACATATATTGAAATAAATTGTTACATGTGACAGAAGTTTACATAGTTGAAGCTTCATGAAAAAAAGAGGAAATAGTAAGGTAGCAATTACACAATGGAGTAGGGTATTCAATATATCTTGATTCGAAGCCTTGTTTGTATTCTTCCACTAGTCTGACCACCAATGGAGTAGAATGACTCAGTCCTGTCCCAACATATCTCTCACTCAACTCAAAAAGCCGATTCGAGACTGTTAGTAATTTAAGTTTATTAAAAGCCTCATGATGCAACATGTTGGAGGGAGTATCATATTTTAACTTAAGGATAGATCTGACTGCTGTATTCTGAATTGCTTGTAGTTTTTTGATATTATTTTCAGAAAATGAATTTAAGCAAGGAAAAGAATAGTCTAAAATTGATCCGACTAAAGTTTTATATAAATTTCCTAGTGTGTTTTGAGTAAGACCCCATTTTTTATTTGACAAAATCTTAATAATATTTAACCTTTTATTGCAGCGTTCTTTAATTTCGTCTACCAGTTTATTAAAGTTTAACTTAGAATCAAATTTAATGCCAAGAAACTTGATTTCTTTTTGGCTCACTATTCTGTTTCCATAAATTTTTAAGTTTAGATTTTCACTCTCTTTTTTGTACCTGGAAAAGATTACAGAACACGACTTTTCTACTGATATCTTCATTTTCCATTTAATAAGCCATTGTTCTAGTTCGTTAGTGTATTTATTTATCTTATTTTCAAGGTTCCCCTTTTTGTTATAGATGAAGAATGTAACTAGATCATCTGCGAAAAGCAGAGAGTATTCATTATTTGTTTTGTTTTTTTTGGGGATGTCATTAATATATATACTAAATAAAAGAGGACTAATTACTGAGCCTTGAGGAACACCTGCAGTTATTTGATATTCTTCGCTCAGGTGATCATTCACATTTACCTTAAATGTCCTAGAGTCTAAAAAAGATCTAATCCAGTTAGTCAAGTAATGAGGTGGATTCATTTTAATCAATTTAAAAAGTAAACCTTCATGCCAAACTCTATCAAAGGCTTTAGAAATATCAAAAAACAGGCCGCAAACTCTTTTTTTTCTATTAAATGATTCTACAATTTTTTGAATTAAAAAGAAAAGATTATCTGATGTTCGCCGGTGTTTCCTAAATCCAGACTGCTCCTGGATAAGGAGTGAATTTTGTTCCAAAAAATTGTATAATCTTGAATATACTATTCGTTCCAGTAACTTTCCTAAACAACTCGTTATACTAATTGGTCTATAATTTAAAGGATCTTGTAAAGTAGAGGCCTTTTTTTGAATCATAGTAATGTTCGAAGTTTTCCACGCTTTCGGGACTTTACCTTCTCTAAGAGATAAATTAAAAAGTTCTACGATTTCTATTAATGAGTTTCTAGGTAAGTTTTTTAACATTAAATTATGAATTTTGTCAGGTCCTGATGCCGCTTCATTTTTCAATCTTTTTAAAGCTATAATTAATTCATTTAAGCAAATTGGTTCATTAAAGTTACACTGATCATAATTTCTAAAGAATTCAGAGTTAGAATTGAGTATTTCGAAATCTTTTTCAAGATCTATTAAATCAGAATTAGGACTAAAAATTGAAGATAAGAGTTCTCCGAAGCATGTTCCCTTTTCTTCATTAGTTTTGAATTCCTTGTCATTTAAAATCAAATTTGGGATTAAATTTGTTCCTTTTTTTGATCTAAATTTATTTATTTTTTTCCAAAATGGTCTACTTGTCAGTGGTTTTTTACCTATCTTCTCGATAAAATCAAACCAATTTTTATTCCAGAATTTTTTTAAAGAGGCTTTTAACCCAAATGTAAGCTGATTAAATTTTTGCTTGAGCTTTTGACAGCGTGTTTTTTGGAAGTTTCTTCTTACTTTCCTACGTTCTTTTATTAGATTAACAATGTTCGGGGGAAGACTGGTCTTGTAGATTTTCTGAGAAAGGTAAGGAATGCTTTTATGTGATGCAGAAATGATTTTTTCTGTAATTTTATCATTTAGTTGATCTATATTGAGGGAACTTTCATGGATATTTACTATTTGGGAATTTAAAATCTCGCTAAAAAATTGCCAGTTTGCTTTCTTATAGTTTAATTTTTTGGCTGTTGATTTATTTTCTAATTGATAGCCCATTAAAATTGATGCTTCGATTGGGAAATGGTCACTAGTCATGTCTTGACTATTTAAGACATTGAAGTCGGTAATTTTGTCAATTAATGAAGTTGAAACTAAAAAAAGATCAAGAATTTCAAAGTAATTCTTATTAAAAATATTGAAAGTAGGGCGCTTATCATTGATCACTGAAAAGTCTAACTCATTAATTATTCTTTCCAACATTAAACCGTTTTCATTTTCCCCTACGCAGCCTATTTGCTTTGTTCTAGCGTTTAGATCACCACCTAAAATGTAGTTTCTACATTTTTTATTAACTGTTTTAAAAAAATCAAAGTTCAGAATTACATTTGGTGGATTGTAAAGACTAAATACAACTAATTCATTATTCTTTCCTAAATTAAGTTTTATACAAAGGAGTTCGGAATTGAATTCCTCATAAGAAAAATCCTGTATAAATTCAATTCCTTCTTTAATTAAAATAGCTACTCCTCCTCCATACTTGTTGCGTGGTTTTGTTACGAACTGATAATTGTGAAAATCAAGATAAATATTTGCCTCACTCAAATCTATCTTTAATTCATTGAGCAAAACAATGTCAGGACATTTTTGAGCTAAAAAATTTCCTAAGAGATGAACCCTACTAGGTAAGTGGAGACAATTCCAGTGTGTAATTTCTAACCTGTTCTTAGAGGAAAGTTGACTTGATAGATTTTTCTTCATTGTTTATTTGAGTTGGATTGATTTTGTATAAAATCGGTGTTGTTTTCATTTGAAGTGAGTCCGATATTATTGTCTTGAAATACGTCATTAAGTTCACTGTTTTCCTTATCGTTAACTTGGTCTTTAAGTTTTTTCGATTCTGCTGTTTGTGAATCGTCGGATTCTGAGACGCGCTTGATTTGCTTACTTGTTTGAACATTGGTGGAAAGGTATTTTGATGGCTTTAAAGATTGATCCCTTAATTTTTCCAAATTTGAGCTTGTTATTTGTTCAGAATCTTTATTAAGAAAGACTGATAGAACTGGAGTATGCATACTTTTTTGGCTGGACTGTGACGACAAAAGAGACTCTTCATTTGTTGATTTGTTATTTGGGAACTCTGGAGTTTTAGTAATCATGTCCATAATGTTTGTTTCTATTTGAGAAACTTCTTCTTCTTCATCCTGAATCGCTAATTCGCTATGGTCGATTTTTGCTCGTTCAATTGATTTAAGCCTCTCAGCTAAAGAGCATTTCTGTGTCAAATGTCCTTTTTGATTACAGTTTTCGCAAGCTTGGTTCTTAACAGGACATCTAGCGATGTTGTGACCTTCGCCATTACAAAAAAAGCAATTTTGTTTTTGTCCAGCAATTGAAATTACGCACTTTAACCTGTATAGAATTGTTGGACCAGTCAAATTTCTAACTACCTGATCTGATTCTTTCGGGAAGGAAACTTTTACTCGTTTCACACCGTTTTTTACTTGACTATCTTTGTACGTTTCTTCTGAAATTTGTTCAACTTTGAGTCCATTGATTTTAACAGCATCGAAAAAGTCTCGGAGTAATTCCTTGTTGAAATCTTCTGGGAGATAGTGAAATCTTAATATCGAGTACTTTCTTGTCTCTGGCAATTTGTTGGCATCTTCAAGCTTGAAAAAGTCACCATTTATTTCGATTGAACGTTCAAAGACTTTCGAAGCGGTAGGGGCGTGTTGGAACTTTATAATCCATATTTTGTTCGAAGAGAAATTGTAAATTGCTGTAATTTCTTTAAATTCAGAGTCTATGAGTACACATTTGAGTTGCTTAAAGATTGTTTTGTGACTAACAGGTTTCTCCAACTTTTTAAGATTCAGTTTGACTGAATTCTTAAAATTCCAACGTTGAATTTCGCTTGGGTTCGCTAGCGAACTTTCCATTTGAAATTTAGCTTTAAGATCACGTGATGACGCTATAAATTAAGATCAAGATTGCTAAGCCAAAAGTCGAATTTGCAATTTTTTTATTATAAATTATATATCTTACTATTTAAATTTTACAAGTGTGAAAACTAAAAAATTAACTAATCTAAAATATCAAATAAAAAATATGCGCAAGTGTGAAAACTAAAAAATTAACTAATCTAAAATATCAAATAAAAAAAAAATTCACACGATTCTTTATTGACTTTTATTATACAATTAAATTTCAACAAACAAGTACTATTTAAATATCACAAGTGTGAAAACTAAAAAATTAACTAATCTAAAATATCAAATAAAAAATAAATTCACACGATTCTTAATTGACTTTTATAATACAATTAAATTTCGACAAACAAGTCAATTATCAATACAATAATACATTTTAATTATCGTTTCAAACAAGGCTTCGAATCAAGATATATTGAATACCCTACTCCATTGTGTAATTGCTACCTTACTATTTCCTCTTTTTTTTCATGAAGCTTCAACTATGTAAACTTCTGTCACATGTAACAATTTATTTCAATATATGTCTTTTAAACTTTCTTTAAATTTTTTTTTTCTTTTTTTTTTTTTTTTTAGCTGATTTACTTTATTTTTATTTTATCTTATTTTATTAACTCTATTTTTATTATTATTTTTTTTTTTTTTTTAAACTTTATTCTGAAGGAGCTCTAGCTCGGTACAGAAAACAAATAAATAAATAAATAAATAATAATTTCTTCTTTTTTTCCTGAACTTCCAAATATTTAAACATGTCTAAGTTTTAAAAACATTACTATTACAATTTTTATTTTTTTCTATATTTTTAAATTCTTATTTTATTTTTTTAACTTTTATTTTAATCATTTTATTTTGATTTAATTTTATTTTTATTTATTTATTTTTTTTTTTTTTCTCTGAAGGAGCTAACGCTCGATACAGATTTACAAATAAAAAAAAAAAAAAAAAGATAAACCAAACTGTCAGTCTAAAAAACAAAAAATAAATTACAAAATGACGTTCAAACATTTGATAATCAAAAATAAAGAAATGAAAAAAAAGAAAGATTTTCGTATTCTTGAATCGATGAGAATTAGGTTTTATAACGAGTCCATTCATCTAAAATTAACTCAGGAGAGACTGCACCGCAAGATTTATTCTCACAAACAACAGGGATTTTTTTTATATATTTTTAAAAAATTTTTTTTTTGCAATATTATAGCTAATTTTTAGTAGTTTACAAATAAATATATGACCGCCTGTGTCCGAGACTTATAACCATGAAGAACTTGAACTAGTATTCTATTGCCTTTTGTATATAATACATCCACTTGATTGCCAACTGATATTTGGTGCGTCAAAAAATGAAGACTTTCGAGTAGGTTTATAGTATATGACTTATGAGGAATAAACCCGTGTTGGACTTAGTAAACTAATTCATTTTCAAGATTGAAATTTAGTATTAAGTTTCTAATAATTCTCTCAGCAATACGACAAGTTATGGATGAAATTGAAATAGGCCTGTAATTTTTACTGTCTGATCTATTTCCTTTTATATATATCGGAGAGACGTTTGCAAGTCCCAACAATCAGGTATTTCGCCAGATTCAACTGATTTTTTGATAATTAAATACAGAGGGTAAGAAACACCTTTAGAAGCATTTTTCAGAAAAAGTGGACTTATCCCGTCTTCACCAATACTTTTGTAAACGTTTAAAGTATTTAACTCATTAAATATGATTTCTCTTGATGTTATCTCTTTAATGTTGAAGGGGCACTAAGGTACATCATTTATGTTTGCTGAATCGACTTCGGGAGTGCTTGGCTCCGAAAAGACCGGCTGAAAAAATTTGTTGAGAAACAAAGTAATTTCATGAGTATCACTTGAAGTGTTTCCATCATCCCTGGTTAAAGAATAAATAACCGATTTAATGCTTATCTTACTGTTTAGATATTTGAACACTAATTTTGGATTTCGTTTAGCTTGAATAGCAAGCTTAGTTTCATAATCAAGTACTAATGATCTGGTTAATCCCTTGACTTGCTTTTTTAATTTTTTATAAAATGTTAACTTTTCTTGTTTAATAACCGTTTACCTTTTATATATTCGAGCCATATTTTATATTTTAGTTTGAATAAACGTATTAGATTTGAGTTCATCCAAGGGGGAGTAACTTTACGATTCGGGGAAAATGCTTCGTTTGGGAATATATATATCGCATGCATACATCTAAAATAGACTAAAAATTTCATTGACAATCGAACCATTAAAAATAATATTCCTATTAACATTATTTAGAAAATTATTTATTAGTTCATAATTTCCTCTTTTAAAATTAAAAATTTTATTACAAGTTTTTTCTATCTGTTTATTATTTTTATATAAATAATTCCACGAGATCATCAAATGTTCTCTACTTAGATCACCTAATACTGGGCCGGTTTTTAGATTATTAATTCTTGTGTTAGTCTCAGTGAAGATCAGGTCTAGTGTTGAAGTTTGTTAACCATCATTCAACTGAAAAGTGGGACAGCTCACATTTTGATAAAGAAAATTGTCTCTTACCATATTGAGGAACTCTCTCTCACCTTCGCTCGCATGATTATAATACCAGTAACCTTAGTGATTCCATCCTACATTAGCGCAAGTCAAGCCGTCGAATTTTTTATTTTTGTACAGGTTACATGCGTTATTTATGCAGTCTATTACATCTCTTTTATTACTGTCTATCACTGGACAATAGATGCAGCCAATAAGCAGAGATTCCTTACCACAGCGTATTTTAACCAAATAAAATCAATATTATGCTCAGAAGATTCATTGCAATTTAAATCAATTTCTGAGGCTTTCAGATCGTTTCTAATGTAAATACATACACCACCGCCACTCTTATTTGACCTATTTTTATTGAAACATGAATAATTGTCCAAATTAACAATGGATTGCTCATTGAAATACGTTTCAGAGATAGATATAATGTTGTAGTTTAACAAGTAAGCAAGAGCATTAAGTTCATCTAGTTTATTATTCAAAGAAGTTGCATTTGTTTATAAACATTTGAGATCACTATAATTACAACTAATATGCATAGGACATATGATCTTGGAATTATTTTCTTGATTTTCGAGTAAATTTTGATTAGATGTGGGATTACTCTGAGAGTTAGAGTCATGACCACCACTATTTGAGACAGAATTTCCTTCAAAACTTTTTTCTCTGATATCAAGTAGAATTTTTTGACGAATAATTTTTTTATTCCTGAAAAACCACTTGAATCCAGAATTTTTGTGTGTTTCATTCTGATTTAATTTATCTCGCTCTTGTCTCAGTTGCTTCTCAAAAACTCGCTCAGTGTCGGTGAGATCCAGGTTTATGAAGATATTTTTGAATTTTTCACTCATTCTGTGTAGCTTTTTAGCTTCGCTCAAAATTTGATCTCTGTCTTGTACCGAGTCAAGTTTAACCAAGATTGGTGCAATTTTGTTTGGGTCATTTGAGTTGTTTCTGAATCTAATTAAGCTTTTTATCTTTGATTTTGGTTTCCCAATAACATCAAATATTTCGTCAACTTTTTTACGATCATCAGTTTTCCTTTCATTACCATCATTTTTATTTGAGTGATCAATTCCAAAAAAAAGGACATTACAGCTCTTGGATTCACGCTCTCTCTGTTCAACCATTATACTATTAGCAACCTCAATTTCATGTTGAGGTTGGGGTATTTTTGGTTTATCAGTTTTACCTTTTATTGATTTAGTAACAGCAGTCTTCCAACACATCTTCTTGTTAGGAGGTGAGTCGGGCATAATGTCTAGTTCTAAGTTGAGAACTTTTGATCAAATAATTTTATATGATACCTCGTCGAATAGAGGTGACTTGTCTACTTCATTAATGGGTCTTGTTTTCGATCTTTTATTAGCTTGACTGTTTGTCACAGCTGAATTCTTTCGAGTAGACACAGGAATGACTGAGCTATCTGCTATCTCCATTGTAAAGTCCGACAAATTGATATATTTTATGTTAATTTTGAGTTAAATTTTTCAAATTTTCAAATTTTAAAAAATTTTAATGATAAAATTTCAAAAATGATGAAAAATAAAATTTGAGTGTTTTTTCCTGAAAATTATTTTGTTTAAATAGATAATTTTGTATATTAATAATATAATTTTATATAAAGATGGAGTAGTAGAATCGATAAAACAGTATATAAATACCTCCCCAAGTGACTTGAAAAGTCTCCGCATCATTGAGCTTCTGACCTAACCATACTAATAAGCAACAAAATAAAAATATTTTTAAATCTAGAAATTCAATTTTGTCAATTTAATTTTAAAATTTACCTTTTTTTTTTTTTAATTTTTTCTTTTTCTTTTTCTTTCATGAAATAAATAAATAAATAAATAAATTAATTAATTAATTTTGTATATTTAAACTCACTTTATTTATAATAAAAACTACAACTTTTAGAAACAAATAAATATAACAATATTGTTTGATGTTTTCTGTTATCAAAAGGTAGATTTAATTAGACATAATTTAATGAAATTTATCTAAGAAAAAAAATTATAACGTTAAAGAATAAAAACGAATAAATTTTTAATAAAGATTGTATTTAAAATTTTGGATAATGGTCAATATTTACAATTCAAATCTGCAGTAAATTTGCTCGAAAGTGACCATATTTTATTAAGTATAATATTCTCAACAGATAGAATAAAATTGAAGTAAATTTATTTTTGGAATGTTCACGGCCTTTATTTCTATAGCAACACATGATTTAAAAGAGAAAAAATAAAAAACACAAATTTAACCTTTAATATCCCATCAATTTTAAATTATTTACAAAATGTCCGACGATGTTTTGAATTTGTTGATTTCTGAAGCGAAAGAAACGATTAAATTAAATAACAACTACCAATATGAAAGAAATTGTGAATCTTTAATGCCGTCAATTTTGTATTCAGGAGTAGACTATTTTAAACAAAAAAATGGATCTATAATTTCCAATATAGACTCAAATGTCAATACAGGAAAATATTTCGAACATGCTGGATCAAATGGATTATATTTAGAACTTGAACACCAAATAAAGTTTTTAAATTTTAAGGGAGAAGAATTAAATGATGACAATTCTTTATTTACAAATTATTTATCTGATCCGTGCAATTTTAATTATAGTCAAAAAATACAAAATCAACCAAATTTTCAGATAAATCTCGAAAAAATTCGAATAGATGATACAAAAACAAATGAATTCAATGAAAATTTTTTTAAACAAATAAGGTAATTTGTAATTATTTTTTGCTTTTTTATTTCTATCAGAATCGAGCTATTTATTTAGCTTTTGTTTAAAAACAATTTAAAGAATGATTGAGAGATTTTTAAAAATTAAAAACTACAATTTTTTTAGAGACAGGTTGGATTCACATCTTAAAGAAACAGAAAATGTAATAAATCAATTAAAACAACCTCAACCATCACAGGCTTCTTTCTTGACAGAGCCATTTTTGAAAAATGATTTATTCAAGTAAATATCAATTTTTTTTTTTAAACATTTAAAAGAAAACATAAAATATTATTTTATAAATTTTCTTGGTTTGATTTTTTATAAAATGCCATTTATTAAAACGGTTTATTAAAAATCATTAGTAATAATTAATGATTTCATGAAAAGTACAAATGTTAAAATTTCAGTACAAATGTTAAAATTTTTAGTTTTTCCCTAAAAAAAAGTGTCAAATTTGGGCATTAAATTTTTAAATTTTATTTAATCTTTGTTTGAATTACATTATGACGTTTTTTTGCTAAATTTGAAAAATGTGAAAAATATATATGTGTTAGTCACTTATCTCAAGGATAAGGTAGAAAATTTCATACCAAGGATATAAAATGCCTAAACAAAAAGCCCAAACAACTAAAAATTTATTATTGTTTCAACATTATCGCTTTAGAGGCAAACTAAAAATTCATAACAATACCTAAAAAATATGTGAGTGTTGCTATTGAACCTGAAGCTAAAGTTGGCTATATTAGGTTGAAATCGTAAACAGAGAGCAAAAGTTACTTTTGTTGATTTTCCGATCCAGGCATACGGACAAACGAATTGTTTCCACTAAGGTCCACTAAATAAAATAAATAATTTTGATATTACTCTGGGCTTTTGATCAATTATATTAATTTAAAAAAATATAATTTTTATCTTTATTATCATTATTATCCATTTGACGCTAGAACCCCACCGGGTAGTTTGCAAGGATTTACGGTACTGATAATTTTTAGTTAAGAAATTCGCTACAAAAAAGACAAAATTTTTAAAATTAAAAATTTTTTATAGGAATAGTAAATTATCAAAAACCTTCAAAAAATTTCAAAGATTTCATAAATTTTTCATAAAATTAAATTGACGAAATTTAGCTTTTTTAATTTTGATAATGAAACAACATGAAACAAAATCTTTTTCACCGGATTCAACAAATAAAGATTATTTATGATTAATTTATACAGGAAATAATAATGATCAAATAAAATATCAATATTTTGAGATTTCTTTTTTTTGTCTATTTGATCTATTCTGATTGAAATTTTTTGTGCAATATGTAAATTTATTTTATTTAATTATTTAAATTATGTCATCGCTTTTTAAATAATTTTGGATTTGTTGGTTTTAATTGTAAAGAAATGCATCTTACATGTTGAGGCTGGTTTATTTCTTAAGTAATTGAAAATTAAGAATAGCAAATAATTTAATTTTAAATTCTAAATCATCATATAATTTTATTAAAAATAATCAATTTATTAAAAAATATTCATTTATGTTTTTTTTCTTTAAAATGGATTGTTAAATGAAACATTGGGCAATGTGAAATTTTAGTACAAAAATTACAGTACAAAACGTAAAAAGTTTATAATTTTTTTTCTAATTGTGCAAAAATAGTTTTACAAAAAGTACAATTTTGTACAAATTTGTACAAACGAATTGCAAGCTCTGCAAAAACTCTGCAATTTTCTGTAAAATGCACACCATCAAAAAATATTTGATTAAACTATGCAATAAATTGGAAATAATAAATTAAAATTTCACATTGCCAAACATTGTTTGTATCACCTTTTAAAACTTACACAACCTATGCAAACAGGTCAGAGAATTCGCGCGTGATCAGCAAACTTTAACTATCAATTCAACTATGTCACAATGTTACATTTACAGAAATAATTTTTAAATCTAAGAAAAAATATTAATTTCTTGAATTCTTTTTGAACTGAATTTTACACAACATATTTTAGTAAGTTTTTGTTATGGTTTTAAGAATCATATCTTTTTTAAGAATTATTCGCCCTAGTGTCGTTGAGCTTTCGTTGATTTACTAAAAAAGTCTTTCAGAATAAAAAGAAGAATTTTATTTTAAATGGCATTTAAGAAGAGATTATTTTCGCTATTTTTTTTATTAACCATTTTTATTTTTTATATTTAAGAAATTTTTCAAATTCAAATTCGCTTATAAGTGACGAAAAAGATATAAAGTACAAAATCAAAAAGGCGGAAGATACCAACAAGGAGCTACAAAATTTTTGCGAATCTTACTTTCAACAATTTCATTATTCATATAAAATTTTAATGGATGAAAAAGATAAAATTATTAAAGACAAGTAATAATTATATTAAAAAATTTCTAAAATTGTTAACTTTTGATTAGAACACTTGAGATTAATGATCTACGAAACGAATCACAAAGTCTTAAAAAAAAATTATCAGAAAATTCAAGTCAAATCGAAACAAGTGATACTTTAGATAAGAGAATGGAATCCTATGAAGAATTGTTTAATCAGGTTTACAATATTTTAAAAGATGAAGGAACTAAAAAAGGTAAATTTAGGATTTCATCATTTTCAGTAAAACTAAATTTTATAAAAGTTTAAGCATACTTTTTATTAATTTAATAAAATTAATTTTTTGCGAATTAAAGAGGTCAGAATTAGGATCAAGTCGACTTTTTTAATCTTTCTTTATTTATATTTATATTAATGTTGTATAAGTGGACAGGATCACTATTTTTTTAAGAGACACTGATAAAGTGGTCGTGATGGGCCTTAGCAAAAGCTTTAAATAAATCAATAATTATGGTTTTTTGTATGATTTTTATGCTTATGCTCTTTATGTGATAATTGAATCTTTCCGTTTAATGTTATTTGGCAATTTTTTTTTTTTTATAGTAAATAATTCTTTTTTTAAATGATTCTTGGTATTATGAAATTCAAATACAAATTGAACAAAAATTCTTAATTTTTAAATAAATTAAAATTAAAGTTAATAAAAAACATTAGAAAAAATACTGCAACATAGTGCAACATACTTTCTCATTAAAAAAAAAAGACAAAAAATAAAGAATCAATAAGATTTAAATAGATTATTGATTTGATTTACTAAAAAAAATAACATTTTAGGTAAAAAAGGTGCAAGTATGTTGCACTATGCTGCAGTATTTTTTCTGATGTTTTTTTTTTTACTTTAATTTTTATTTATCAAACAACGAAGAATTTTTGTTTAATTTGTATTTGGATTTCACAATACCATGATTCTTTTTGTCAATAAAAATTTAATTTAATTATAAACATGCAAAAAATTTCAAAGGGAAATATTTACCGAGAGAATAAAAAAAAGGCAAAAAAATTAAGGGATAAAGTTAAAATGGGACAAAAAAATAAATGACCAATAAAATTACCTTACTAACTTACTTATTTGAATTGAATTAAATTTTTATTTTATTTTAATTTTGGTAATTTTATTTTAAATATTTTAATTATCTTTTAGATTTTTTCACTTCTAATAAACAATTTAATACGCAAGCTTGATTATTTTTTCAATGAAAAGCTTATTCATTCACAAAAATTAATTATTCTTGGAAAAAATTTTCTAAATATTATTTTTTAAACTTGGTCATTAAATTTATAAAATTTTAAGAAAAACTGTATGTTTTTAATGAGTCGCATGAAGGGATGAGAAAAAATTTAAACAAAAATGTAGATATCTTGATAAATGGATTAAATCGCTGTTTAGAGGACTATAAAAATAAAATTGAAAATTTAGAAGCAGCGCTCAATGAAGTAGAGATAAACATAATGAATTTCTCACTAGAATTAAAACTTATTTGATTCAAGGTGCAGAAAACGCTCGAAGGTAAAATAAAATTAAGCATACAGACAGAAAAAGATTTGACAGAAAATTGTGAAAAAAAGTAGGTTTGATTTGTGTAAGATTAAAATTTGTTAAATTGTAACAATTTTATCATTTTTGAATAAAGATGTGGTATTATACGTGATGAATATGACCGATTGATCAGCATCAAACAGGATGAAATCGAAAAATTCAAAAGAGAGACAGATGAGTTGAATTCAACTGTTATTCAATTAAAGAGAGAATTCGAAAAAACCTCTTATTCAAAGGAAAAAGAAATTAACAAAATTAAACATCATAACGATTCATTAAAAATCGAATTGGAAAGTTTAAACAATGAATTCAACAATTTAAAAAATCGATTTGAATATTTAAATTCACAGGAAAAACAAAATCAAATAAACACGTATAATTCGATAATTAATTTAGAAAATGAAAAACAAAAACTCAATAGTAAATGTATTCAATTAACGAAAGAACTTGTTGATTATCAGCAGAATATTGAAACTATTAAAGACCAACTTAACAAATATAGCCAGTTGATTGAAAATTTAAACGAAAGAATTCGTCAAGAAGTTCAAAATAAAAAGGACATACAGTCGAGTTTGGAAAAACTTGAAAAAAAGTTAAAGAAAGAAACAAGTGAAAAATGGGAATTCAATTTAAAATGTAAAGAATTAGAAAAAAGAGTAGACATTTTACAAAATGGCGAAATAATGCATCAAAATTGCAACGACATTATAAAGAATCTTCAGATGGAAAATCAGAAAAATGAACAAATGCAAAAACAAAAGTAAAATTTAAATTTTTTGTAATAAATTCTTAGACTGAAATATTTTTTAGACAACTGAATTTTTCTAATTAACTTTTTCACTCTTAATTAAATATTGACGATTAAAAATTTTTAGTCTCGAAAAAATTGATCAGATTCAAACATTAAATGAACAACATCAATCTAAAATAAAAAGTCAAAATCAACAAATTACAAGAATCAAAAGCGAAAAATCGGAAATTGAAAATAAGCTGGATGAAGTAAGAAAAAAGTTAGACAATTCAGCAAGCATGTTGGACCAGTTATCAAAAGAAAATGTTTTAATAAAGCAAGAAAAACAAACCTTTGAGAATATTTTGAAAGATAATTCAATAAAAATAAAAACTATAAAAGAAGAAAATGAAACGATACTTGAGTTAAATTCAAAATTAAAAAATCAAAATGAAGCATTAAACAAAGATATTGAATCTCTCAAAAAAGATTTCCAAGAAAAAAGCAACCAATATGATTCAACATTTAAGGAAAATAAGAAATTGGAAGAATCTGTAAATTTTCTTGAGAACAAAGTCGTAACAACTGAGAATAATTTAAAAGCAGTAACCAAGAATTTATCTGAGAGCATTGCTGATAAAAATTTACAAATATCAAAACTGGAAAATTCTATTTCATGTAATTTTATTTTTTTCAATAAATTTTTTTATTTTTCTTAGTATATGAAAAAGAAACAAATCTAATGAGACAATATGAGAATTTACAAAAAAATCAAGAAGATTCAAAAGTTATAGAATTCGTAATGACCATCGAACAGAAAATGAAAAAAAAAATGAAAAAAATTGAAAGTCTAAAAGACAATCTACAAAAACTTGAATTTGAAAATGAAAATTTAAAAAAGGTTAGTTTTATTATTATCTAAAAAAATATTAAAAATTAAAAACAAGGAGAAAATTGACGATCAAGCAATGTTGAATAATGCCAATACAGAAAATAAAAATTTATTGCATGAACTAAAAATATTAAAACAAAAAAATTCACACTTTGAAAAAACTTTGGAAAAAGTAAAAAATGGTTTTTTAACAAAATTTTTGCTTTAAAATATGGCGAGGTTTTTTTAAACTGTTTAGAAAATTAAGGAAATCAATAATTTTTACAACAAGATTAACAAGACATTAGTTTGATTTTATTTAGTATAGATTAAATATTTTTGATAATTTAGTATTTTAAAAATTTAATTATTAATTGTATTTAAATAGATAATTTGGATTAATTAATACAATCGTTAAATATTTTTGTTAGCTTGTAAATTTAAGAAAAACAAACAAACTTAAAAATTTATCTAAAAGTCCAAAATTGGTTTTGTAAATTATAAATAGAAAATACAAATTAATGATAAATAAACTGATCTAATTTACAGAACTATAAAAAATTTTTAGAAAAATTAAAATCTCAAAAACCTAAATCACAATAATATTTATTTTTAGTAAATTAAAGCATCTTGCAGTTGACGATCAATTCAAAATATCATTTCAATGGGTTGTGAAGTTCGTTTCAATTCTATATTTTCAATTCAGAAAAACTTAAATAACTTTTTTACTAAAATAGATAATCACAACACAACCCCCATTTCAATTCAAAGAGTTGTGTTAATATCTAAAGAAAAACTCTGTAAATTGAAATGATATTTTGAATTGATCATCAACTTCAAGATGCCTAAATTAAATTGATTAAATAATTTAAATCAAAGGTTAATAATAAGTAATAGCAAGTAAAAGTTGGAAATAATTTAAAATCTTATAGAAAGTTACTTTTTTTGATGAAATCTTTTTTTAGATCTTTTTCTGAGATTTGAAAAATTGTAAATGATTTACAATTTTTCAAATACAAATAAATTTTGTTTTAAAATGACAAAGTATTTGACAAAGAACGAAATATTTATGATAGCTAAAAAAAAAGCTTTGAAATTCTAAGTTTTTTCTTAGTTTTGTGTTTATTTGCATTACAAACGGTCTACTTTCCGTATATTTTTAAAGTATACCATTTTTTTAATTTGAAAAATTTAGGCCATCTTTAATTTATTTTACTTTAATTTAGAATTTTTTGATTTTTGATTAATTATGCTTAATTATTTTATTGTATTTTTTTAGCAAAAATTTTACTATGAAATTCATTATTATTTTAAATAACTGTGAATTAATTTTAAGTCTGCACGAAAATATGTTGATTGTGAGAAGCAAAAAGAACATCTTAAAAATGAATTAATAAAATTCAAGAAAAAATTAAGTGACTTCAACTTAATCGATGAAATAAGCAAAATTCATCAGCAATTAAATATTGGAAATGATTCTACACAAAACATCAGAAATAATCTTGTTACTTTAGAAAAAATTTTTGATTTACTTTTTTCTTCTAAAATGAAATCTGAAAATTTGAATACCGATATCCAAAATGAGGAATTCTGCAAGGTTAATCAGCAAGTGGACTCAAAAAATAATGAAACACAAAGTTTTGATAATGAAGATTATTTAAAATGTAATAATTTAAACAAATTGTTTAAACAACTTAATTAAATGTTAAATTAAATTTTTTGTTCTAGCTTCAGATTCGATAGGAGCAGTAACTTTAGCAAATATTGAAAATGGTTTTACTTTTTTAAGCTTAATTGGAGATGAATTGAGAAAGGATGCTAATGGTAAAAAATATTTATCGATCTATTTTTGAATTAAAAATTTTTTATATTCAATATTTTTTATTTTTAGAAGTTGTGGAAATTCTAAAGCAATGATCTAGCAAATTATAAATTGACATTATCAAACAATTAATTTAAAATAAGAAGATGTTTTTAAATCATTAAATTTTAGAACAAAAACCATATTTTTTTATTTTCGTTTAGTTTTAATTAAATAAAATCAATTGTCTAAGTTTTTTCATTAATTCAAAATTCAATAATAAATCAGAGTAATTTCATGATCATTTACTTTTCGTTGCATAACTAAATAGAAATAATAAAAATATATTTTCAGATTTCAAAAAATTTTGATTCAATGGATTAGATTTGCTTATTGAACAAGCATTTTGATAATCTTAGAAGATTTTGGTAAAAACGAAACACTTTTAAACAAAAAATATCAAAAAATTGTCTTATTTTAGCATTTTTCTTTAATGAAATAGCATAAAATACGATTTCTACAACATTTATTCATCATCCATTGAAAAATGACGCGTTGGCTTTATATTTTAAATTTTTATAATGAGTATGTTAACTTATCTTTTTTTTTTTGAAAAATAATTTTGGAGTTACTCCAGGGCAGTTTCGAGCGGCATAGCCCTCTTTTCAGCCCTGATGTTTGGAAATAGAAAAAAAAATAAAAAAAAAATAATAAAAAAATAAAAAATAAAAAAAATAAGTAGTTTGTTAAATAATCCAGTTTGGATCTTCTTATAGTATCGAGCCTAGTTGGGTTTGAAATTTAATTGTTTGGGTTGAGTATTGCTTTGACGTGTATTCATTTATTTCTTGTGTTATCAGATAATGGTCTGCCCTCGACTTTAAAAATTTTACGAAAAGTGAATTTGCTCGTTCGTCGATTTTAGCGATCTTCAGAGATTTGTGGATCGTGTCGATACTCGTTTTTATCGGAAAGAATTTGATAATCTTGAGGGTTTTATTTTGAAAGATCTGTAAGTCTTTCTTGATTCGCTGTGTACCGCATTGCAAGATTACAAAGAAGTGGTCGAATAGGGACCTTATTAACGACTTGTATAGCGTTTTATTTAGTGAATAGCTCTTGGCCCATTTGAAACTTTTGATCGTGCCTATGATGCTGACTTTCGAGGTGACGTTGTTGACGATTTCGTTTAAGTGGTTCGTATATTTTATTTTTGTGTCGACTTTAATGCCGAGAGAAGTCGGGCTCGGGTCTAGCGAAATTTGTTCTTCAATCTTCACATTTAGCGCATATTTACTCTTGTAGTTTTCACGTAGTCCTGTTCTGGTGAAGGTGGTGTAGCATGTTTTGGACTTGTTTATTTTAACTTATCAACTTATCTTATCTTATTTTAACTAATTAACTTATCTTGTTGGATTAATTTATTACAGACTTCATTTAGAGAAAGAAAAATTGGTAACTTGATGGATTAAATGCTGAGGTAACACAGGGATTGGTTTTTTGTCTAATTTTATTCCAAATTTCTATAAATAATATTCCTAAAAGAAATAAAACAAAAAGCAATGCTCTCTGCTTTTTTTCTAATTATTTAGAAAATTTTTTAATTTTTTTAATAGAGAAAGGGAATATAGAAAATATCATGAGCAAATTAAAATGCTACTTAAAATAATTAGAAGAATGAAAAAATAAAATAAAAACTCTAGTCAAAAGATAAATACACATTTTGTAAAAAGAAAAAATTATAGATCTGATTTTACGAAATCAAAGTTTCAGACTAAAGTAAGTTCGTTGGAATGTTATTTAACTTTGAAGTAAATTGTCCTCCCATACTAATAAAAATTAAAGGCGATTTGTTATATTTCTATCTAAATATCTGATTGCATCACTAAAAATACATAACTAAAAAATTGTTAGTGATGTTGGTTAAGCTTGGTTAGCTGGTTAGCCAATTTTGGTTTACCAGTTTTTGGTTAGTCTAAATCGACTATTTTGGTCGACCAAATTTTGTAAAATTAAAAGTAGAATTTTATGACTTTAATTTTTGAACAAAATAAAATCTACTCTTTAATTAATCTTTAATAAAGATTATAATTGATTTTGATCCTAAACCATATATTATAAATCCTATATTTTTTCAAATATTGGAATGTTTAATTTTGAGAATAATACACAACCACTTACAATTTTTTACCTTTAAAAAATCCTTTTAAAGCTTTAATAAAACAGGAAAATGCATTGTTTTTAATTTTGAAAAAAAATAAAATGGATTGTTAAGTGTTCTTCCTTTAGCAAGTAAAGGGTTTTACATATCGAGTCGAATAATGACATCTGGATGTTAAGAGATTATCTTAGTCAGTTTTTTTTGTTAATAACAAAATTATATTTTTTAATTGGATAGTAAGCTTTAACCTTTTAATTTTTTTGACAGTTTTAACTCTCCCACCAATCCAGATAATATTCGGATTCACTTAGTCCCTTTTTATTAATATATGGTTTCGACTCGATATGATATAAATAAACAAAAATCAGAATTTTAGAATTAAGATTAATTTTACATTAATTCAAAATTAAACATTTTAAATTTTGAAAAAAAAATCAAAATGAATAATTTAGTTGTTAAAACGCCAAAGGAAAGAATCAATAGAAACTTGTCGGCTCATTCATCTTCAAGAACAACAATTGATTTGAGTTCTTTTAGTGAAAAAGAAAATAGTCAACCGAGTTCTTTATTTCCTTCATGCTATTTTAAAGTTAAAAAAATTTTTTCTATTGTAATTACAAAAATAAAATGTCTTAGAAAGAATGAATTTTTTAATTTTGAGATAATTTTAATATTATTTAATTATAATTTATTTTTTTTTGGTCGACCAAAAATAGACTAACCAAAATTTGGTCGATCAAAAATTGGCTAACCTGATTAGGGTTAGTCAAAGTTGACGATTTTGGTCGACCAAGCGTTGGTTAACCAACATTACAAAAATTTTTTTTTCTTAATTTTCCTGACAAATTTTATTTGTGTTGATTTTCTATTGCTTTATTAATTCTCAACTCTCTATTTATTTTTCTTGAGTTTGAATAAAAAATTATTGAAATCAAAAATTTCTTTTCTAGAAATTAAAATTTTAAATTAAATGATCCTAGACAAGAATTATTTAGCAAATCTGATGACAATGAAGATGAAGAAACCCAGTTAAAGCGCATTTTACTTTTGTTTCCTTAAATTATCGTATTTTTGCTATGCATTTTTTAAATGATTTTTAAAATCAAATTAAATTTCACTATTTCATATTTTCACAATTTCACTATTAAATTTCACTGTCGACTAAATTAAATTTCATTAAATTTCACTATTTAATCAAATTTAATTAATTTCGGTAAAGGTAATTTTTGTCAAAAGTCGAAACCAAATATGAAAAAAAGACCATCGCTTGAAATGCAATGCAATTAGCTTTTTTTATTTTTAAAATATATTTTTAATTAAGACAATTGAGCTAAATGAGAAATTTTGGTGAAAATTAATATTAATATTAAATAAATAAGAATTTTTTACATGTAATTTTTAGAAATATAATCACCAAGTAAAATAAATGATAAAATTCGATAAAAGGATTATTCAAAAAAGAACCCATCCATATTTATATAATACCTATCAAATAAAAGTTGAAGTCTTAATGCAAAAAGATAGCGAAAATTCTGTTTTCCTTCTGTTCAACAAATTTATTTAAGCAAAAAATAACTCATCGCAGAAATCTCTAAACTCTCGCTTATAAAAAATAGAAAGTTAAATCTCACAATTAAAAAAAATGTTAATATTAATTTATTTTTTGGATGAATACTTTAGCTTATTTTTTTTGTCGATACTGCCCAAATTTTTTCACAGTGTCGAATCGACTTTTAGGTACTAGTAGAATGAAAAACGCTTTTGGTGTGAAAATATGAGCGTTATCGCTCGACAAAAAACGCCTGAAAAAACAAAAAAAAAAATTCAAATTTTTTTCATTTTTATAAATTTTTTTTCACAAATTAACGAACAAATGCTTATTAGGAGTACGTTTATCCAGACGTTTTTTGTTTTACGGGTTAGTGAAAACAAGGTTTTGTGACTTTAGTTTTCAGACTTGTTAATGAATAAACTGTTTTTTATTTTGAAAATAAAAAACAGCTAACAATAAGTTATTGTAATTTGTATTTAAATTATTTTTTATTATAATTTGAAGGGGTTTTAGTTCGACACAGTTTACAAATAAATTAAAATAATCTTTTTACATTTTAATTAATTTAATTTTGAAAATCAATAGTTGACTGTTCAATATACTGTACTGATTTGTACCAGTGGTTTTAGCAAAATTTACGGGAATTCCGGTAATTTTACGTAAAATCGCAAAAGTGAAAAACAGTAAATTTACCGAATTTTACGTAAATTTACTCTTATGATATTAAATACATTCTTTCGATAATTCAGATATTTTTTCCCTCAATAGAGCCATGTAGCTAGTAATTAAATCTAATAAAATCATTTTTTTCTATTTAAATTTTATTTTATTAAAAAAATTTTAACAATATATAAAATTATTTTTCATTATTCAAAAATTGGCATTAATTTTGAAAATACTAATTTTTTAGATCAAGTTAAATTCTGACCGAACTCATGATCGTTCTTATTTAGGTGATCGTACAATTTAGCGAGCACAATTTTTGATCGCCAAATGGACCGGTTAGCTATTCTCGCGTCCAACACTACTTAAATTAAAATAAAAAAATTGATCCTATATTTTATTCAGAGTTTTTTCTAATTTCAGATTATGCAAAATTATTGTGTTTAGGAGGAAACCGCTGACTAGATACTAAAATAGTGAAAAATACCAATTTTTTACCATTTTTTGTCAAAATATTGGTCAATTTGTTGAGTAATAATGCATATTCTATCATCAATTAATTAAAGCTTAATTATTCCATTATCTTGTAACCTCAAATTTGTTGGTATTTTGAATTTATTTAATTTTTTGATTTTTTTTTAAAGATGAAAAAAAAAAAGAATTAAAAAAAAACCTTAAAAAAAACGAAAAAAAGGAAAAAGGACAATAAAAAAATAATTAAAGGTCTTGTTTCGGAACAACCTTGGAAGTACATCTCTTATAAAAGTCATTAATGTAGTAAACTAAATAAAAAAATAGCAAACTAGAAAATTGAAGAAATATTCTAATTTTAAAAAATGGCTCGTTTATTTCAAAAAACACATCTTGGGTGATGAAAAAAAAAACACAAAAAAAACTAAAAAATGAACAAATTGTAAATTAAAATAAAAAATAAATTATTATGATATAATTTAGATTAAAAATTTAGATTTTTGACACATAGTTTTTACGTAAAATAACGTAAAAAACATGTGTTATATTAATTCTATAAATAAAACAATTATGGGTCTTTTCAATTTTAAATTTGCAGCATTGAAGTAAACAATATTAAAATTTATTTGGATTAAATATCTTAAGAATCAAGCTTGGTGAATATCTTTTGGATGTCTAAATCGAGACAGCTCTAGTGAATTTTTTTTTTGATGTCAACATGGCGACCTGATTCATTTAAAAATTATTAGTGAAGAGACCAAATAACGATGGGTCAAATTCGATTTTGGGTGGACAAACATTTCAAATGTATTTGCAATTTGTCTGATATTTTAAGTGTATGAGTTGCTTTGAGCCTCTTTAAATTATAAGGAATAATTTTACCATTTTTGAAAAATATGGAATTGTATTGTGTGTGAGCGTTTTTTTGAATAAATTAAGCGAATACACAAAAATTAATCAAAATTGCAAGGTCTTATTTTAAATAATTTAAAATTAGATAACTATTAAAGTTAAATAAATAAATGACTTTCTCAAGATGAAACTTGATTAAATCATTAAAATTGGACTAAGAGAGATTCTTTTGTTCAAAAACCTTTTATTAAAATAAATTTGTTCAATTTGTATTAGTTACTTTCTTATTGTTTCCTTTTTTTTAAAAAAGCTTTTTATTTTTAAATTCCTTAATTATTGTCAATAATAATCATAAAAAGGAAAAGGTTATCTCTGCTTAGTTTCATTTTTATTATTTTTAAAATGCTTTAAAAATGAAAAGTAATAAAAATATTTTATTTGCTAATTTTTAATTATAAAATCATAAAAGGTAGAAAGGAAATTTTAAGCAATATTTTTTAAATTGCACATTTATAATAAAAAATTTCATTATTGATTTTATAGCAAAATTAATTTTTGTTTAATCTGATATTAAATTAAATTTTATTCAGTTTAATTTAAAAAATTTGACTAATCGTTTTTATAGAAGCCTTGTGAGCAGTTCATCAATTATTTCGATGAAGAGGTGTCAAATTTTTTATCAAAATTCATAATTTCGGAATATTTATATTAGAATTAGACTTATGATATCATTTTGCATAAAAGTTTATTCGTTTAAGTTAATTATTTAATAATTATTAAAATTATATAGTTTTAAACAAAAAAAAATTTAATCAAAGATGGAAATAATAATCAAAATTTCTAATAAAATCAAATCAGAGTCAAGTATATAAAAGGTTTTAATATTATATATTAATATTATTGAATAAGATTATATATTTTTTGAAAAGAAGATTATTTTTAATAGAAAAAAATGTTTAAAATATTTTAGTTTTTAAGAATTGACCAATAACAAATTGAAAAATAAATTTTAAAATATTTTATTTATATTTAAGTCTTGTTGCGTTATAGATTTTTCAAATGTATAAAATTGTCGCATTGCTAAATTCATTAAATTTTATGTCAACAATTTTATTTGATAATACATTTAACATGAAATCCTTTCAACGTGATTTATTTTCCAATAAAGAAAATATTAAACGATTTCATAAAAAGCTTTTCTATAAAATAAAATTTTTTTTTGATAATTGAATTGGTAATTTTTTAATTTTAGGGATATTTTTGATATCATTATTTTTGGAGAAAAGCACATTCAATATAATTGAATTTTTAAAAAATATTATCAGGAAATAGGAGACATCAAAAATAAAAAAAATCAAATTTTTACTTTTTTTTTTAATTTTTAAAATGATTTTTTATAAAACAGAAAAATAAGATAAAACGCATGGAATCTTTAACTATATCTAATATCTAATTTTTATGATAAATTAAAGATTCAAAATATTAAAATATTCAATATCAAAAATTAAATATGAATATTTTTAATCTAAAAAGGAATAAAATGAAGTTAATATTTTACGATTAAAGGAAGCATCTATCAAAATTTGATATAAAGATTTATAAATAGATAAATGTTTCAAATGGTTAAAATTATTGATTTTATTCCTTAAATGTTTAAATTAAATATTATCAAAAAAATCATGATTCCTTTTAAAATTTCGATTAAAAAAAATAATAAAGAATTTCAAATAAATTAATGTTTTTTTAATTAGAAACCTTTAGAAATTCTGTAAGGCTAAGCTAAGAATTAATTAGATATTTGATTTTTTAATGGTTTCGAAAATCTTTAAAATTCATCAATTTTTGTTACTCCACATTTGACTAAATGATAAATACTAGGAAAAAATATGTATTAAATCATTCAATTATAGAATATGATTTTTTTAGCTAATTTAGAATTATTTTATTTATAAATATTAATGTTATATTAAGTTAAGTCCGTGTAGTTATAAGGAAAGAACACTTATATAATCTGAGAAAAGTTTGAATTAAATTATTTAGGTATAAATTTATTTGAAGAAAGACCAATTTTTTTATTATCTTTTAATTCTATCTAGTGCAAAAAAATAATTTCTCTACCTTATTTTTTCTTTCATGTAATCAAATACTAAAAATATTTTAATTACAAAATTTAATATAATTCGGTCTAGAGAAATACTTTTGTTGGTATGATGCTTAATATATACGGAAAATATAAAAGAGACGTAAATGTATTTTAATTTAATATGCTTTTTCATAAACAATCATAAAAATAATTTTAAATTATACAATTTTCTTTGATTGGCAATTTCATTTATTTTTTTATTTCGAAGCAAATAAATATTTATTAAAAAATATTTAAAATGATAATACTGTCAATTTGTGTTATTAAAATATCAAAAAAGATTGAAATAAGAATTCTAATCAAAATTATTTTTATATTATAGTGTCAATGCTAAAATAAAAGATTAATATTAAACTATAATTAATATAAACGTTTACTAGTAAAATGACATTTCTTATTTAAATAATTAAAAATTGTTAATTTTCATTCTTTTTTTCTATTTAAAGTTAATAATTGTAATCATATATACAATTCATTTTAAAAAATGATTGGTTATCTTTTCACTAAATGAGAATTAAAAACTTCGAAAGCTTTGATATTTTCGATGCACTCGAGAGGAGAATTTTAAATTTGAATTTTTAAAAAAATTATGCGCTTACAAAAATAAAGTTCTTTTCGTTTTAAGTATAGGATTTGACTAATTGATTTCTAATCTATCATAGAAATAGATGAATTTTTTTAATTTTTTTATTGTCTATCTAAATTTTTTCATTTATTAGAGGATAAACTGTTATTAAAATATAATAAAATAAAATCTACCAACTGAAAAGTATAATGAAAGACAAATATGAATGCTACAGCGCCTTTTCAGTCATCTAATGATAATATTTTTTATTTCCTTATTTCTATAAGCATTATTGGTACATTCGGAAATATGGTTGTTGCTTTTGTATATTGGAAAAAAAAAGATAAACAAACATCAACTTTTTTCATTCTCTTTTTGTCGTTTATAGACTTAATCGTATGTTCAATACTTATTCCAATGATAATATACATGGAAAAAATAGTATTTGAGACCAATAGTATAATATTTTGCAAAACATATAACTTTCTGACAACTACAACTGTACCGTCTAGTAGCTTGCTAATGACTTCAATAGCATTTGATAGATTTTTTTGTATTTGTATGGTAAATCGTAACATAATTACTTACCGAAGAGCGAAAATTATTGCTTTTGGTTTGTTTACATTCAGTATTAGTCTCGGTATAATACCATCAATGGCATCGGTAGTTACCAGAAATTTTAGAAATCAGATTTTGGAAAATTCTACATTCAATTTTTCCTATGTTCAATGTACTGTCGATATGGAAGGTAAACAGACAATCTTTGGTAAAATGATAATTCCGTTTAAATTTATATATGATGCGCTTTTTGTTTTTTGTGTAATTATTATAACTTTTTTATACATCCAAATATACAAAGAAATTTATAGAAGACGTAAGCTAAAATTTAATCAGAAAAGAAAGCTTTTATACAATAGCATAATAAACAGCGGTGGTATAGTAAACAAAAATTATCTTAAACGGAAAGAAAATATTTTCAATGGTGTTTTAAACTTTTTTGGGAGATATAAAGAGAAAAAAATTAAAAAATGCAAAGATTTTAATAAAATAACGTTTAAAAATACAAAAGCTACTCCATTGACAAAACTAACTCAAAAAATGGATTCCAGAGAGAAAGAAAATCAGACAAGTAATTTTTTTAGATTAAATATCGAAATTGACACTTAAAATTTTTTAATTTAGAAAATAATGATAATGAATATTCCGATTTCATTCAATCACAGCCTATTGAGCAAAGATCATGTTCAAATCATGGAAATCAATTATTATCAAATATAGAAAAAGAACATGAAAACAAATTGCTTTATTTTAGCGGAAAACATGTAATTTCTTCCAAAGATATTAGAACTGCATTTATGCTTTTTGTAGTATCATGCCTCTATTTGATATTTTACCTGCCTTCAATAACTATCACTTATTTGACAATATTCTTACCAAAAATAAGTAGTAATCTCTACATATCTTATCTTTATTTATCCAATTCAGCAATCAATCCAATAATTTACTGTTTTTTAAATCCGGTTTTTAGACTAGATTTAATTAATCTCTTTTTTAAAAAAGGATATTTATACGACAATATTGAAAAAAAGGAATTAAAGAAATAAAATTATGTAACAAAATTGTTTTTTCTTAGATTTTTAATAAAATTTATAAACTATTTTTTTTAATATCATTGCCACAGTTGATTAAAAATTAGCAATCAAATTATTTTTTAAGTCAAAATAAATCTGATGTTATTTTAATTTTCAGCGATAAAATCACCATTTTTCTAGACTAAATTTTCGAAATTTGTATTTGATCATATATTAATCTTCAATTATTAAACTTTACTGCGGTATCGTATTTAATACCATCGCAAAAAGGCACTTAGCCATTTTAGACTCTTGCAGTTTTTTTTAGTATTGATATATCATGACCAATTCGAGCTCTGAAACTGTTGATCTTGAAACTTCCACATCACTTTTTTTAATTATTCTATAACTCTTTCCATCAAAAACCAATAACGATATGTCCTCTTTTGTTAATTTAACTCACAGGTTTCTGATCATTTGCTTTTCTTATACTCCGACATGAACTTTTGCATTATTTTTTCCTTTCATTAAATTTATTATTTCAAAGCATTTATTATCTAAATAATTTAAGACCGCCTCCCGATCGTAATCCCAAAATAATTAAGATACTCGTCATTGGAGATGTTGCGAATATTTTTAATAAATTTCATTTAATTTGAAGTCTTACCTGAAAGAAGGAACCAGTTGCCAATCGCATACTCTAAATGAGGTCTATCTAGTGATGTTTAAAGTAAAATTACTATCTTTTCTTAAAAAGTAAAATAAAGTCAGTAAAATATCTACTTATTTTTGCTAAAATTCAATTTGCCTTCGATAAATGCATTGTTTCAAAATTTTAATTCATACGATATAATTATACCAAGGTAATCAAATTCTTTATTAAAAAATTATTAAATAGTAAATCGATTATGGTTCTTTTCTTCCAAAATGCATTACCTTTCATTTCGAAAGGTTTAACTCCATTGACCACCTTTAAGCTTAGTTAACCAATATTTTCAAATATTCATGCACGGTTAAGTTTTCAAAGTATAAAAGGTTTTTTAAGAAGATCATCTAAAGTCGTTCTTCCGTATAACGAGACCCCATAAAACGAGAAACCCTTTATAACGAACTTTATGCCTGGAACCGATTACGAGCAATACAAAAAGACATAAAAATGTTTTCGATAGAACTAGTTTCTATAAAACGAAAAACTGATAAATCAAGCTTTTTTTGAAAGACCGCTCAATCATTTACTTAAGAAAAAAAACTTCCTTAAACGGGCTTGAAAAAAAAACTTATACCCTTGTGAGTTACGAAAAAATATTAAAAAAAAATAAATTAAACAATTAATTTTCTTTTTATAATTGAATATAAAGGATATGGGACAATCAGGTCAGAAATCGGACTTTTCACATTTTTTAACTTTTCTATAGTGATTCTTGTAGATCTCAACGAGCTGATTCTAAATATATGAATAATTTGATTCCTGGATTATTAGTTTATGAATTACAGCTCTTGGAAGTTTTTAAGGGTGTTTTAGGGTTTTAGGTCATATCTCGGCCATACTTTATCGATTTTACTAAAATTATATACCAAAATGTTCAGAACAGAAAGAGAAATCTAAAAATCATAATATGAACTCAGGAAAATTTTTTTAAAAATTAATTTTCCCTGAAAAACCTAAAATTTGCTATGCCTGACTTTGGACCCCTCGGGTACCCTCATGTCAAATGACACCCCATAAAAAAAAAAATTTTTTTTTTCGGATTGCTCAGTGTCTAAAACATACTAAAAAATCAGATTCTGCATTGAAACTCTTCTTGGTCAACTTAAATTTCTTATAAAGGTTTAGTTGAACCTTTAAAAAGGAACTGTTTTAATTATTCTTTTAATTGAGAACAATTCTTAAGAAACCTCCTCTAAAGCCTTAAATTAAAAGAATTTTCAGGAAAGAGCATTGCTAAAAGCATTTTCTATAATATTGCAATTTGAGTATTTTTTTAAAATTCCCTAAAAAAGAGTCAATTTGGCAAGCCTTTTTATTAAAGGAACCTTTAAAAAGGAACTGTTTTGATTGTGCTTTTTATTTAGAACAATTCGTAAGAAACCTCCTCCAAAGCTCAAATTGAAAGAATTTTTCGAAAAGAGCCTTTCAAAACGCATTTTCTTTAATATTCCAATTTGAGTATTTTTTTAAAATTCCCTAAAAAAGAGTCAATTTGGCAAACCTTTCTTTAAAGGAACCTTTAGAAAGGAACTGTTTTGATTTTGCTTTTAATTGACGACAATTCGTAAGAAACCTCCTCAAAAGGTTCAATTTGAAAGAATTTTCCGAAAAGAGCCTTTCTAAAAGCATTTTCTTTAATATTCAAATTTGAGGATTTTTTTAAAATTCCCTATTAAAGGTTCAATTTGGCAAGCCTTTTTTTAAAGGAACCTTTAAAAAGGAACTGTTTTGATTGTGCTTTTTATTGAGAACAATTCGTAAGAAACCTCCTCGAAAGCTTCAATTTGAAAGAATTTTCCGAAAATAGCCTTTCTAAAAGCATTTACTACAATATTCCAATTTGAGATTTTTTTTAAAATTCCCTATTAAAGGTTCAATTTGGCAAGCCTTTTTTTAAAGGAACCTTTAAAAAGGAACTGTTTTGATTGTGCTCTTTCAAAAGAACATTCCGTAAGAAACCTCCTCGAAAGTGCAAATCAAAAGAATTTTCCGAAAAGAGCATTTCTAAATGTATTTTCTTTAATATTCAAATTTGAGGATTTTTTTAAAATTCCCTGTTAGAGATTCAATTTGGCAAGACTTTTTTTATAAAGGAACCTTTAAAAAGGAACTGTTTTGATTGTGCTCTTTCAAAAGAACATTCCGTAAGAAACCTCCTCGAAAGTTCAAATTGAAATTATTTTCCGGTAAGAGCCTTTCTAAAAGTATTTTCTTTAATATTCAAATTTGAGGATTTTTTTAAAATTCCCTATTAAAGGTTCAATTTGGCAAGCCTTTTTTTAAAGGAACCTTTAAAAAGGAACTGTTTTGATTGTGCTCTTTCAAAAGAACATTCCGTAAGAAACCTCCTCGAAAGTTCAAATTGAAAGAATTTTCCGAAAAGAGCCTTTATAAAAGCATTTTCTATAATATTGCAATTTGAGTATTTTTTTAAAATTCCCTAATAAAAAGAGTCAATTTGGCAAGCCTTTTTATTAAAGGAACCTTTAAAAAGGAACTGTTTTGATTGTGCTTTTTCAAAAGTACATTCCGTAAGAAACCTACTCGTAAGTTCAAATTGAAAGAATTTTCCGAAAAGAGCCTTTTTAAAAGCATTTTCTTTAATATTCCAATTTTGAGTATTTTTTTAAAATTCCCTATTAAAGGTTCAATTTGGCAAGCCATTTTTTTAAAAAAACCTCTAAAAAGGAACTGTTTTGATTGTGCTTTTTATTTACGACAATTCGTTAGAAACCTCCTCGAAAGCTTCAAATTGATAGAATTTTTCGAAAAGAGCTTTTCTAAAAGCATTTACTTTATTATTCCAATTTTGAGTATTTTTTTAAAATTCCCTATTAAAGGTTCAATTTGGCAAGCCTTTTTTTTAAGGAACCTTTAAAAAGGAACTGTTTTGATTTTGCTTTTTATTGACGACAATTCGTAAGAAACCTCCTCAAAAGATTCAAATTGAAAGAATTTTTCGAAAAGAGCTTTTCTAAAAGCATTTACTTTAATATTCTTATTTTGAGGATTATTTTACAATTCCCTATTAAAGGTTCAATTTGGCAAGCCTTTTTTTTAAGGAACCTTTAAAAAGGAACTGTTTTGATTTTGCTTTTTATTGACGACAATTCGTAAGAAACCTCCTCAAAAGATTCAAATTGATAGAATTTTTCGAAAAGAGCTTTTCTAAAAGCATTTTCTTTATTATTCTTATTTGAGGATTATTTTACAATTCCCTATAAAAGTTTCAATTTGGCAAGCCTTTTTTTTAAGGAACCTTTGAAAAAAAAACTGTTTTGATTTTGCTTTTTATTGACGACAATTCGTAAGAAACCTCCTCAAAAGATTCAAATTGATAGAATTTTTCGAAAAGAGCTTTTCTAAAAGCATTTACTTTATTATTCTTATTTTGAGGATTATTTTACAATTCCCTATTAAAGGTTCAATTTGGCAAGCCTTTTTTTTAAGGAACCTTTAAAAAAAAACTGTTTTGATTTTGCTTTTTATTGACGATAATTCGTTAAAAACCTCCTCTAAATACTTAAATTGAAATTATTTTCCGGAAAGAGCATTGCTAAAAGCATTTCCTTTTATGTTCCAATTTTGAGTATTTTTTTAAAATTCCCTATTAAAGATTCAATTTGGCAAGCCTTTTTTTAAAGGAACCTTTATAAAGGAGCAGTTAAGATTATGCTTTCTATTGAGAACAATTCGTAAGAAACCTCCTCTAAATACTTAAATTGAAATTATTTTCCGGAAAGAGCATTGCTAAAAGCATTTCCTTTTATGTTCCAATTTTGAGTATTTTTTTAAAATTCCTTAAAAAAGGGTCAATTTGGCAAGCCTTTTTTTTAAAGAAACCTTTGAAAAAAAAACTGTTTTGATTGTTTTTTTTATTGAGAACAATTATTAAGAAACCTCCTCAAAAGGTTCAATTTGAAAGAATTTATCGAAAAGAGCCTTTGTAAAGCTATTTTCTTTAATATTCCAATTTTAAGGATTTTTTTAAAATTCCCTATTAAAGGTTTAATTTGGCAAGCCTTTTTTTTAAAGGAACCTTTAGAAAGGAACTGTTTTGATTTTGCTTTTTATTGACGACAATTCGTAAGAAACCTCCTCAAAAGATTCAAATTGATAGAATTTTTTGAAAAGAGCTTTTCTAAATGCATTTACTTTATTATTCTTATTTTGAGGATTATTTTACAATTCCCTATTAAAGGTTTAATTTGGCAAGCCTTTTTTTTAAAGGAACCTTTAGAAAGGAACTGTTTTGATTTTGCTTTTTATTGACGATAATTCGTAAGAAACCTTCACTAAATACTTAAAATGAAATTATTTTGCGGAAACAGCATTGCTAAAAGCATTTTATTTTATTTATTATGGTATCGTATTTAATACCATCGCAAAAAGGCACTTAGCCATTTTAGACTCTTGCAGTTTTTTTTAGTATTGATATATCATGACCAATTCGAGCTCTGAAACTGTTGATCTTGAAACTTCCACATCACTTTTTTTAATTATTCTATAACTCTTTCCATCAAAAACCAATAACGATATGTCCTCTTTTGTTAATTTAACTCACAGGTTTCTGATCATTTGCTTTTCTTATACTCCGACATGAACTTTTGCATTATTTTTTCCTTTCATTAAATTTATTATTTCAAAGCATTTATTATCTAAATAATTTAAGACCGCCTCCCGATCGTAATCCCAAAATAATTAAGATACTCGTCATTGGAGATGTTGCGAATATTTTTAATAAATTTCATTTAATTTGAAGTCTTACCTGAAAGAAGGAACCAGTTGCCAATCGCATACTCTAAATGAGGTCTATCTAGTGATGTTTAAAGTAAAATTACTATCTTTTCTTAAAAAGTAAAATAAAGTCAGTAAAATATCTACTTATTTTTGCTAAAATTCAATTTGCCTTCGATAAATGCATTGTTTCAAAATTTTAATTCATACGATATAATTATACCAAGGTAATCAAATTCTTTATTAAAAAATTATTAAATAGTAAATCGATTATGGTTCTTTTCTTCCAAAATGCATTACCTTTCATTTCGAAAGGTTTAACTCCATTGACCACCTTTAAGCTTAGTTAACCAATATTTTCAAATATTCATGCACGGTTAAGTTTTCAAAGTATAAAAGGTTTTTTAAGAAGATCATCTAAAGTCGTTCTTCCGTATAACGAGACCCCATAAAACGAGAAACCCTTTATAACGAACTTTATGCCTGGAACCGATTACGAGCAATACAAAAAGACATAAAAATGTTTTCGATAGAACTAGTTTCTATAAAACGAAAAACTGATAAATCAAGCTTTTTTTGAAAGACCGCTCAATCATTTACTTAAGAAAAAAAACTTCCTTAAACGGGCTTGAAAAAAAAACTTATACCCTTGTGAGTTACGAAAAAATATTAAAAAAAAATAAATTAAACAATTAATTTTCTTTTTATAATTGAATATAAAGGATATGGGACAATCAGGTCAGAAATCGGACTTTTCACATTTTTTAACTTTTCTATAGTGATTCTTGTAGATCTCAACGAGCTGATTCTAAATATATGAATAATTTGATTCCTGGATTATTAGTTTATGAATTACAGCTCTTGGAAGTTTTTAAGGGTGTTTTAGGGTTTTAGGTCATATCTCGGCCATACTTTATCGATTTTACTAAAATTATATACCAAAATGTTCAGAACAGAAAGAGAAATCTAAAAATCATAATATGAACTCAGGAAAATTTTTTTAAAAATTAATTTTCCCTGAAAAACCTAAAATTTGCTATGCCTGACTTTGGACCCCTCGGGTACCCTCATGTCAAATGACACCCCATAAAAAAAAAAATTTTTTTTTTCGGATTGCTCAGTGTCTAAAACATACTAAAAAATCAGATTCTGCATTGAAACTCTTCTTGGTCAACTTAAATTTCTTATAAAGGTTTAGTTGAACCTTTAAAAAGGAACTGTTTTAATTATTCTTTTAATTGAGAACAATTCTTAAGAAACCTCCTCTAAAGCCTTAAATTAAAAGAATTTTCAGGAAAGAGCATTGCTAAAAGCATTTTCTATAATATTGCAATTTGAGTATTTTTTTAAAATTCCCTAAAAAAGAGTCAATTTGGCAAGCCTTTTTATTAAAGGAACCTTTAAAAAGGAACTGTTTTGATTGTGCTTTTTATTGAGAACGATTCGTAAGAAACCTCCTCGAAAGTTCAAATTGAAAGAATTTTCAGAAAAGAGCATTGCTAAAAGCATTTTCTATAATATTCCAATTTGAGTATTTTTTTAAAATTCCCTAAAAAAGAGTCAATTTGGCAAACCTTTCTTTAAAGGAACCTTTAAAAAGGAACTGTTTTGATTGTGCTTTTTATTGAGAACAATTCGTAAGAAACTACCTCAAAAGCTTCAATTTGAAAGAATTTTCCGAAAAGAGCCTTTCTAAAAGTATTTTCTTTAATATTCAAATTTGAGGATTTTTTTAAAATTCCCTATTAAAGGTTCAATTTGGCAAGCCTTTTTTTTTAAGGAACCATTAAAAAGGAACTATTTTGATTGTGCTTTTTACTGAGAGCAATTCGTAAGAAACCTCCTCGAAAGTTCAAATTGAAATTATTTTCCGGTAAGAGCCTTTCTAAAAGCATTTTCTTTAATATTCAAATTTGAGGATTTTTTTAAAATTCCCTATTAAAGGTTCAATTTGGCAAGCCTTTTTTTAAAGGAACCTTTAAAAAGGAACTGTTTTGATTGTGCTCTTTCAAAAGAACATTCCGTAAGAAACCTCCTCGAAAGTGAAAAGAGAAAGAATTTTCCCGAAAGAGCATTTCTAAAAGTATTTTCTTTAATATTCAAATTTGAGGATTTTTTTAAAATTCCCTGTTAGAGATTCAATTTGGCAAGACTTTTTTTTTAAAGGAACCTTTAAAAAGGAACTGTTTTGATTGTGCTCTTTCAAAAGAACATTCCGTAAGAAACCTCCTCGAAAGTGCAAATCAAAAGAATTTTCCGAAAAGAGCATTTCTAAAAGCATTTTCTTTAATATTCAAATTTGAGGATTTTTTTAAAATTCCCTATTAAAGGTTCAATTTGGCAAGCCTTTTTTTAAAGGAACCTTTAAAAAGGAACTGTTTTGATTGTGCTCTTTCAAAAGAACATTCCGTAAGAAACCTCCTCGAAAGTTCAAATTGAAATTATTTTCCGGTAAGAGCCTTTCTAAAAGTATTTTCTTTAATATTCCAATTTGAGAATTTTTTTAAAATTCCCTAATAAAAAGAGTCAATTTGGCAAGCCT
Source organism: Brachionus paranguensis (assembly GCA_016802215.1). Classification (NCBI taxonomy): domain Eukaryota; kingdom Metazoa; phylum Rotifera; class Eurotatoria; order Ploima; family Brachionidae; genus Brachionus; species Brachionus paranguensis. The sequence continues at coordinate 7,511,989 of JAESIX010000004.1, forward strand.
TTTTTTAAAGGAACCTTTAAAAAGGAACTGTTTTGATTGTGCTTTTTCAAAAGAACATTCCGTAAGAAACCTCCTCGAAAGTTCAAATTGAAATTATTTTCCGGTAAGAGCCTTTCTAAAAGTATTTTCTTTAATATTCCAATCTGAGGATTTTTTTAAAATTCCCTATTAAAGGTTCAATTTGGCAAGCCATTTTTTTAAAAAAACCTCTAAAAAGGAACTGTTTTGATTGTGCTTTTTATTTACGACAATTCGTTAGAAACCTCCTCGAAAGCTTTAATTTGAAAGAATTTTTCGAAAAGAGCCTTTCTAAAAGCATTTACTTTAATATTCAAATTTGAGATTTTTTTTAAAATTCCCTATTAAAGGTTCAATTTGGCAAGCCTTTTTTTAAAGGAACCTTTAAAAAGGAACTGTTTTGATTGTGCTTTTTATTGAGAACAATTCGTAAGAAACCTCCTCGAAAGCTTCAAATTGAAAGAAATTTTTCGAAGGAGCCTTTCTAAAAACATTTTCTTTAATATTCTTATTTTGAGGATTATTTTACAATTCCCTATTAAAGGTTCAATTTGGCAAGCCTTTTTTTTAAGGAACCTTTAAAAAGGAACTGTTTTGATTTTGCTTTTTATTGACGACAATTCGTAAGAAACCTCCTCAAAAGATTCAAATTGATAGAATTTTTCGAAAAGAGCTTTTCTAAAAGCATTTTCTTTATTATTCTTATTTGAGGATTATTTTACAATTCCCTATAAAAGTTTCAATTTGGCAAGCCTTTTTTTTAAGGAACCTTTGAAAAAAAAACTGTTTTGATTTTGCTTTTTATTGACGACAATTCGTAAGAAACCTCCTCAAAAGATTCAAATTGATAGAATTTTTCGAAAAGAGCTTTTCTAAAAGCATTTACTTTATTATTCTTATTTTGAGGATTATTTTACAATTCCCTATTAAAGGTTCAATTTGGCAAGCCTTTTTTTTAAGGAACCTTTAAAAAAAAACTGTTTTGATTTTGCTTTTTATTGACGATAATTCGTTAAAAACCTCCTCTAAATACTTAAATTGAAATTATTTTCCGGAAAGAGCATTGCTAAAAGCATTTCCTTTTATGTTCCAATTTTGAGTATTTTTTTAAAATTCCCTATTAAAGATTCAATTTGGCAAGCCTTTTTTTAAAGGAACCTTTATAAAGGAGCAGTTAAGATTATGCTTTCTATTGAGAACAATTCGTAAGAAACCTCCTCTAAATACTTAAATTGAAATTATTTTTCGAAAAGAGCTTTTCTAAAAGCATTTACTTTAATATTCTTATTTTGAGGATTATTTTACAATTCCCTATTAAAGGTTCAATTTGGCAAGCCTTTTTTTTAAGGAACCTTTAAAAAGGAACTGTTTTGATTGTTTTTTTTATTGAGAACAATTATTAAGAAACCTCCTCAAAAGGTTCAATTTGAAAGAATTTATCGAAAAGAGCCTTTGTAAAGCTATTTTCTTTAATATTCCAATTTTAAGGATTTTTTTAAAATTCCCTATTAAAGGTTCAATTTGGCAAGCCTTTTTTTAAAGGAACCTTTAAAAAGGAACTGTTTTGATTGTGCTTTTTATTGAGAACAATTCGTAAGAAACCTCCTCGAAAGCTTCAATTTGAAAGAATTTTGCGAAAAGAGCCTTTCTAAAAGCATTTTCTTTAATATTCCAATCTGAGAAATTCTTTAAAATTCCCTATTAAAGGTTCAATTTGGCAAGCCTTTTTTTTAAAGGAACCTTTAAAAAGGAACTGTTTTGATTGTGCTTTTTATTGAGAACAATTCGTAAGAAACCTCCTCAAAAGGTTCAATTTGAAAGAATTTTTTGAAAAGAGCTTTTCTAAATGCATTTACTTTATTATTCTTATTTTGAGGATTATTTTACAATTCCCTATAAAAGTTTCAATTTGGCAAGCCTTTTTTTTAAGGAACCTTTGAAAAAAAAACTGTTCTGATTTTGCTTTTTATTGACGATAATTCGTAAGAAACCTTCACTAAATACTTAAAATGAAATTATTTTGCGGAAACAGCATTGCTAAAAGCATTTTATTTTATTTATTATGGTATCGTATTTAATACCATCGCAAAAAGGCACTTAGCCATTTTAGACTCTTGCAGTTTTTTTTAGTATTGATATATCATGACCAATTCGAGCTCTGAAACTGTTGATCTTGAAACTTCCACATCACTTTTTTTAATTATTCTATAACTCTTTCCATCAAAAACCAATAACGATATGTCCTCTTTTGTTAATTTAACTCACAGGTTTCTGATCATTTGCTTTTCTTATACTCCGACATGAACTTTTGCATTATTTTTTCCTTTCATTAAATTTATTATTTCAAAGCATTTATTATCTAAATAATTTAAGACCGCCTCCCGATCGTAATCCCAAAATAATTAAGATACTCGTCATTGGAGATGTTGCGAATATTTTTAATAAATTTCATTTAATTTGAAGTCTTACCTGAAAGAAGGAACCAGTTGCCAATCGCATACTCTAAATGAGGTCTATCTAGTGATGTTTAAAGTGAAATTACTATCTTTTCTTAAAAAGTAAAATAAAGTCAGTAAAATATCTACTTATTTTTGCTAAAATTCAATTTGCCTTCGATAAATGCATTGTTTCAAAATTTTAATTCATACGATATAATTATACCAAGGTAATCAAATTCTTTATTAAAAAATTATTAAATAGTAAATCGATTATGGTTCTTTTCTTCCAAAATGCATTACCTTTCATTTCGAAAGGTTTAACTCCATTGACCACCTTTAAGCTTAGTTAACCAATATTTTCAAATATTCATGCACGGTTAAGTTTTCAAAGTATAAAAGGTTTTTTAAGAAGATCATCTAAAGTCGTTCTTCCGTATAACGAGACCCCATAAAACGAGAAACCCTTTATAACGAACTTTATGCCTGGAACCGATTACGAGCAATACAAAAAGACATAAAAATGTTTTCGATAGAACTAGTTTCTATAAAACGAAAAACTGATAAATCAAGCTTTTTTTGAAAGACCGCTCAATCATTTACTTAAGAAAAAAAACTTCCTTAAACGGGCTTGAAAAAAAAACTTATACCCTTGTGAGTTACGAAAAAATATTAAAAAAAAATAAATTAAACAATTAATTTTCTTTTTATAATTGAATATAAAGGATATGGGACAATCAGGTCAGAAATCGGACTTTTCACATTTTTTAACTTTTCTATAGTGATTCTTGTAGATCTCAACGAGCTGATTCTAAATATATGAATAATTTGATTCCTGGATTATTAGTTTATGAATTACAGCTCTTGGAAGTTTTTAAGGGTGTTTTAGGGTTTTAGGTCATATCTCGGCCATACTTTATCGATTTTACTAAAATTATATACCAAAATGTTCAGAACAGAAAGAGAAATCTAAAAATCATAATATGAACTCAGGAAATTTTTTTAAAAATTAATTTTCCCTGAAAAACCTAAAATTTGCTATGCCTGACTTTGGACCCCTCGGGTACCCTCATGTCAAATGACACCCCATAAAAAAAAAAATTTTTTTTTTCGGATTGCTCAGTGTCTAAAACATACTAAAAAATCAGATCCTGCATTGAAACTCTTCTTGGTCAACTTAAATTTCTTATAAAGGTTTAGTTGAACCTTTAAAAAGGAACTGTTTTAATTATTCTTTTAATTGAGAACAATTCTTAAGAAACCTCCTCAAAAGGTTCAATTTGAAAGAATTTTTTGAAAAGAGCTTTTCTAAATGCATTTACTTTATTATTCTTATTTTGAGGATTTTTTTAAAATTCCCTATTAAAGGTTCAATTTGGCAAGCCTTTTTTTAAAGGAACCTTTAAAAAGGAACTGTTTTGATTGTGCTTTTTATTGAGAACAATTCGTAAGAAACCTCCTTGAAAGTGCAAATTAAAAGAATTTTCCGAAAATAGCCTTTCTAAAAGCATTTTCTTTAATATTCCAATCTGAGAAATTTTTTTAAAATTCCCTATTTAAGGTTCAATTTGGCAAGCCTTTTTTTAAAGGAACCTTTAAAAAGGAACTGTTTTGATTGTGCTCTTTCAAAAGAACATTCCGTAAGAAACCTCCTCGAAAGTGCAAATTTAAAGAATTTTCCGGAAAGAACATTTCTAAAAGTATTTTCTTTAATAATCAAATCAGAGAAATTTTTTTAAATTGCCTTTTTAAGGTTCAATTTGGCAAGCCTTTTTTTAAAGGAACCTTTAAAAAGGAACTGTTTTGATTGTGCTCTTTCAAAAGAACATTCCGTAAGAAACCTCCTCGAAAGTTCAAATTGAAATTATTTTCCGGTAAGAGCCTTTCTAAAAGCATTTTCTTTAATATTCCAATTTGAGTATTTTTTTAAAATTCCCTAAAAAAGAGTCAATTTGGCAAGCCTTTTTTTAAAGGAACCTTTAAAAAGGAACTGTTTTGATTGTGCTCTTTCAAAAGAACATTCCGTAAGAAACCTCCTCGAAAGTTCAAATTGAAATTATTTTCCGAAAATAACCTTTCTAAAAGCATTTTCTTTAATATTCCAATCTGAGAAATTTTTTTAAAATTGCCTATTTAAGGTTCAATTTGGAAAGCCTTTTTTTAAAGGAACCTTTAAAAAGGAACTGTTTTGATTGTGCTTTTTATTGAGAACAATTCGTAAGAAACCTCCTCGAAAGCTTCAATTTGAAAGAATTTTGCGAAAAGAGCCTTTCTAAAAGCATTTACTACAATATTCCAATTTGAGAATTTTTTTAAATTCCCTATTAAAGGTTAAATTTGGCAAGCCTTTTTTTTAAAGGAACCTTTAAAAAGGAACTGTTTTGATTGTGCTTTTTATTGAGAACAATTCGTAAGAAACCTCCTCGAAAGCTTCAATTTGAAAGAATTTTGCGAAAAGAGCCTTTCTAAAAGCATTTACTACAATATTCCAATTTGAGAATTTTTTTAAATTCCCTATTAAAGGTTCAATTTGGCAAGCCTTTTTTTAAAGGAACCTTTAAAAAGGAACTGTTTTGATTGTGCTTTTTATTGAGAACAATTCGTAAGAAACCTCCTCGAAAGCTTCAATTTGAAAGAATTTTTCGAAAAGAGCCTTTCTAAAAGCATTTACTTTAATATTCAAATTTGAGGATTTTTTTAAAATTCCCTATTAAAGGTTCAATTTGGCAAGCCTTTTTTTAAAGGAACCTTTAAAAAGGAACTGTTTTGATTGTGCTTTTTATTGAGATTAATTCGTTAGAAACCTCCTCCTAAGTTCAAATTGAAAGAATTTTTCGAAAATAGCCTTTCTAAAAGCATTTTCTCTAATATTCCAATTTGAGAAATTTTTTAAAATTGCCTATTAAAGGTTCAATTTGGCAAGCCTTTTTTTTAAGGAACATTTAAAAAGGAACTGTTTTGATTGTGCTTTTTATTGAGAACAATTCGTAAGAAACCTCCTCGAAAGCTTCAATTTGAAAGAATTTTGCGAAAAGAGCCTTTCTAAAAGCATTTACTACAATATTCCAATTTGAGAATTTTTTTAAATTCCCTATTAAAGGTTCAATTTGGCAAGCCTTTTTTTAAAGGAACCTTTAAAAAGGAACTGTTTTGATTGTGCTTTTTATTGATAACAATTCGTAAGAAACCTATTTTATTTATAAATATGAAATATGTTGTATGTTGAGTATTTTTTTAAAATTCCCTATTAAAGGTTCAATTTGGCAAGCCTTTTTTTAAAGGAACCTTTAAAAAGGAACTGTTTTGATTGTGCTCTTTCAAAAGAACATTCCGTAAGAAACCTCCTCGAAAGTGCAAATTTAAAGAATTTTCCGGAAAGAACATTTCTAAAAGTATTTTCTTTAATAATCAAATCTGAGAAATTTTTTAAAATTGCATATTTAAGGTTCAATTTGGCAAGCCTTTTTTTAAAGGAACCTTTAAAAAGGAACTGTTTTGATTGTTCTCTTTCAAAAGAACATTCCGTAAGAAACCTCCTCGAAAGCTTTAATTTGAAAGAATTTTTCGAAAAGAGCCTTTCTAAAAGCATTTACTTTAATATTCAAATTTGAGGAATTTTTTTTAATTACCTATTAAAGATTCAATTTGGCAAGCCTTTTTTTAAAGGAACCTTTAAAAAGGAACTGTTTTGATTGTGCTTTTTATTGAGAACAATTCGTAAGAAACCTCCTCGAAAGTTCAAATTGAAATTATTTTCCGCTAAGAGCCTTTCTAAAAGCATTTACTTTAATATTCAAAATAGAGGATTTTTTTAAAATTCCCTATTAAAGGTTTAATTAGTCAAGCCTTTTTTTTAAGGAACCTTTAAAAAAAAACTGTTTTGATTTTGCTTTTTATTGACGACAATTCGTAAGAAACCTCCTCAAAAGATTCAAATTGATAGAATTTTTCGAAAAGAGCTTTTCTAAAAGCATTTACTTTATTATTCTTATTTTGAGGATTATTTTACAATTCCCTATTAAAGGTTCAATTTGGCAAGCCTTTTTTTTAAGGAACCTTTAAAAAAAAACTGTTTTGATTTTGCTTTTTATTGACGATAATTCGTAAAAAACCTCCTCTAAATACTTAAATTGAAATTATTTTCCGGAAAGAGCATTGCTAAAAGCATTTCCTTTTATGTTCCAATTTTGAGTATTTTTTTAAAATTCCCTATTAAAGATTCAATTTGGTAAGCCTTTTTTTAAAGGAACCTTTATAAAGGAGCAGTTTAGATTATGCTTTCTATTGAGAACAATTCGTAAGAAACCTCCTCTAAATACTTAAATTGAAATTATTTTCCGGAAAGAGCATTGCTAAAAGCATTTCCTTTTATGTTCCAATTTTGAGTATTTTTTTAAAATTCCTTTTAAAAGGGTCAATTTGGCAAGCCTATCTTTAAAGGAACCTTTAAAAAGGAACTGTTTTGATTGTGCTTTTTTATTGAGAACGATTCGTAAGAAACCTCCTCGAAAGTTCAAATTGAAAGAATTTTCAGAAAAGAGCATTGCTAAAAGCATTTTCTTTAAAATTCCATTTTTGAGGATTTTTTTAAAATTCCCTATTAAAGGTTTAATTAGGCAAGCCTTTTTTTTAGGGAACCTTTAAAAAAAAACTGTTTTGATTTTGCTTTTTATTGACGACAATTCGTTAGAAACCTCCTCGAAAGCTTCAAATTGATAGAATTTTTCGAAAAGAGCTTTTCTAAAAGCATTTACTTTATTATTCTTATTTTGAGGATTATTTTACAATTCCCTATAAAAGTTTCAATTTGGCAAGCCTTTTTTTTAAGGAACCTTTGAAAAAAAAACTGTTTTGATTTTGCTTTTTATTGACGACAATTCGTAAGAAACCTCCTCAAAAGATTCAAATTGATAGAATTTTTCGAAAAGAGCTTTTCTAAAAGCATTTACTTTATTATTCTTATTTTGAGGATTATTTTACAATTCCCTATTAAAGGTTCAATTTGGCAAGCCTTTTTTTTAAGGAACCTTTAAAAAAAAACTGTTTTGATTTTGCTTTTTATTGACGATAATTCGTAAAAAACCTCCTCTAAATACTTAAATTGAAATTATTTTCCGGAAAGAGCATTGCTAAAAGCATTTCCTTTTATGTTCCAATTTTGAGTATTTTTTTAAAATTCCCTATTAAAGATTCAATTTGGTAAGCCTTTTTTTAAAGGAACCTTTATAAAGGAGCAGTTTAGATTATGCTTTCTATTGAGAACAATTCGTAAGAAACCTCCTCTAAATACTTAAATTGAAATTATTTTCCGGAAAGAGCATTGCTAAAAGCATTTCCTTTTATGTTCCAATTTTGAGTATTTTTTTAAAATTCCTTAAAAAAGGGTCAATTTGGCAAGCCTTTTTTTTAAAGGAACATTTGAAAAAAAACCGTTTTGATTGTTTTTTTTATTGAGAACAATTATTAAGAAACCTCCTCAAAAGGTTCAATTTGAAAGAATTTATCGAAAAGAGCCTTTGTAAAGCTATTTTCTTTAATATTCCAATTTTAAGGATTTTTTTAAAATTCCCTATTAAAGGTTCAATTTGGCAAGCCTTTTTTTAAAGAAACCTTTTAAAAGGAACTGTTTTGATTGTGCTTCTTATTGACGACAATTCGTAAGAAACCTCCTCAAAAGGTTCAATTTGAAAGAATTTATCGAAAAGAGCCTTTCTAAAGGAATTTTCTATAATATTCCAATTTGAGTATTTTTTTAAAATTCCCTAAAAAAGAGTCAATTTGGCAAACCTTTCTTTAAAGGAACCTTTAGAAAGGAACTGTTTTGATTTTGCTTTTTATTGACGACAATTCGTAAGAAACCTCCTCAAAAGGTTCAATTTGAAAGAATTTTTTGAAAAGAGCTTTTCTAAATGCATTTACTTTATTATTCTTATTTTGAGGATTATTTTACAATTCCCTATAAAAGTTTCAATTTGGCAAGCCTTTTTTTTAAGGAACCTTTGAAAAAAAAACTGTTCTGATTTTGCTTTTTATTGACGATAATTCGTAAGAAACCTTCACTAAATACTTAAAATGAAATTATTTTGCGGAAACAGCATTGCTAAAAGCATTTTATTTTATTTATTATGGTATCGTATTTAATACCATCGCAAAAAGGCACTTAGCCATTTTAGACTCTTGCAGTTTTTTTTAGTATTGATATATCATGACCAATTCGAGCTCTGAAACTGTTGATCTTGAAACTTCCACATCACTTTTTTTAATTATTCTATAACTCTTTCCATCAAAAACCAATAACGATATGTCCTCTTTTGTTAATTTAACTCACAGGTTTCTGATCATTTGCTTTTCTTATACTCCGACATGAACTTTTGCATTATTTTTTCCTTTCATTAAATTTATTATTTCAAAGCATTTATTATCTAAATAATTTAAGACCGCCTCCCGATCGTAATCCCAAAATAATTAAGATACTCGTCATTGGAGATGTTGCGAATATTTTTAATAAATTTCATTTAATTTGAAGTCTTACCTGAAAGAAGGAACCAGTTGCCAATCGCATACTCTAAATGAGGTCTATCTAGTGATGTTTAAAGTGAAATTACTATCTTTTCTTAAAAAGTAAAATAAAGTCAGTAAAATATCTACTTATTTTTGCTAAAATTCAATTTGCCTTCGATAAATGCATTGTTTCAAAATTTTAATTCATACGATATAATTATACCAAGGTAATCAAATTCTTTATTAAAAAATTATTAAATAGTAAATCGATTATGGTTCTTTTCTTCCAAAATGCATTACCTTTCATTTCGAAAGGTTTAACTCCATTGACCACCTTTAAGCTTAGTTAACCAATATTTTCAAATATTCATGCACGGTTAAGTTTTCAAAGTATAAAAGGTTTTTTAAGAAGATCATCTAAAGTCGTTCTTCCGTATAACGAGACCCCATAAAACGAGAAACCCTTTATAACGAACTTTATGCCTGGAACCGATTACGAGCAATACAAAAAGACATAAAAATGTTTTCGATAGAACTAGTTTCTATAAAACGAAAAACTGATAAATCAAGCTTTTTTTGAAAGACCGCTCAATCATTTACTTAAGAAAAAAAACTTCCTTAAACGGGCTTGAAAAAAAAACTTATACCCTTGTGAGTTACGAAAAAATATTAAAAAAAAATAAATTAAACAATTAATTTTCTTTTTATAATTGTATATAAAGGATATGGGACAATCAGGTCAGAAATCGGACTTTTCACATTTTTTAACTTTTCTATAGTGATTCTTGTAGATCTCAACGAGCTGATTCTAAATATATGAATAATTTGATTCCTGGATTATTAGTTTATGAATTACAGCTCTTGGAAGTTTTTAAGGGTGTTTTAGGGTTTTAGGTCATATCTCGGCCATACTTTATCGATTTTACTAAAATTATATACCAAAATGTTCAGAACAGAAAGAGAAATCTAAAAATCATAATATGAACTCAGGAAAATTTTTTTAAAAATTAATTTTCCCTGAAAAACCTAAAATTTGCTATGCCTGACTTTGGACCCCTCGGGTACCCCTATGTCAAATGACACCCCATAAAAAAAAAATTTTTTTATTTCGGATTGCTCAGTGTCTAAAACATACTAAAAAATCAGATCCTGCATTGAAACTCTTCTTGGTCAACTTAAATTTCTTATAAAGGTTTAGTTGAACCTTTAAAAAGGAACTGTTTTAATTATTCTTTTTATTGAGAACAATTCGTAAGAAACCTCCTCTAAAGCCTTAAATTAAAAGAATTTTCCGGAGAGAGCCTTTCTGAAAGCATTTTCTTTAATATTCCAATATGAGTATTTTTTTAAAATTCCCTATTAAAGGTTCAATTTGGCAAGCCTTTTTTTAAAGGAACCTTTAAAAAGGAACTGTTTTGATTGTGCTCTTTCAAAAGAACATTCCGTAAGAAACCTCCTCGAAAGTTCAAATTGAAAGAATTTTCCGAAAAGAGCATTTCTAAAAGCATTTTCTATAATATTCCAATTTGAATATTTTTTTAAAATTCCCTAATAAAAAGAGTCAATTTGGCAAGCCTTTTTTAAAAGGAACCTCTAAAAAGAAACTGTTTTGATTGCGCTTTTTCAAAAGTACATTCCGTAAGAAACCTCCTCGAAAGTTCTAATTGAAAGAATTTTCCGAAAAGAGCCTTTCTAAAAGCATTTTCTTTAATATTCCAATTTGAGTATTTTTTAACAATTCCCTGATAAAAAGAGTCAATTTGGCAAACCTATCTTTAAAGGAACTTTTAAAAAGGAACTGTTTTGATTGTGCTTTTTATTGATTACAATTAGTAAGAAACCTCCTCGAAAGTTCAAATTAAAAGAATTTTCCGCAAAGGGCATTTCTAAAAGTATTTTCTTTAATAATCAAATCAGAGAAATTTTTTAAAATTTCCTATTAAAGGTTAAATTTGGCAAGCCTTTTTTTTAAAGGAAGCTTTAAAAAGGAACTGTTTTGATTGTGCTTTTTATTGATAACAATTCGTAAGAAACCTCCTTGAAAGCTTCAATTTGAAAGAATTTTGCGAAAAGAGCCTTTCTAAAAGCATTTACTTTATTATTCTTATTTTGAGGATTATTTTACAATTCCCTATTAAAGTTTCAATTTGGCAAGCCTTTTTTTTAAGGAACCTTTAAAAAGGAACTGTTTTGATTTTGCTTTTTTGACGACAATTCGTAAGAATTCTCCTCAAAAGATTCAAATTGATAGAATTTTTCGAAAAGAGCTTTTCTAAAAGCATTTACTTTATTATTCTTATTTTGAGGATTATTTTACAATTCCCTATTAAAGGTTCATTATGGCAAGCCTTTTTTTTAAGGAACCTTTAAAAAAAAACTGTTTTGATTTTGCTTTTTATTGACGATAATTCGTAAGAAACCTCCTCTAAATACTTAAATTGAAATTATTTTCCGGAAAGAGCATTGCTAAAAGCATTTCCTTTTATGTTCCAATTTTGAGTATTTTTTTAAAATTCCCTAAAAAAGAGTCAATTTGGCAAGCCTTTTTTTAAAGGAACCTTTAAAAAGGAACTGTTTTGATTGTGCTTTTTATTTAGAACAATTCGTAAGAAACCTCCTCCAAAGCTCAAATTGAAAGAATTTTTCGAAAAGAGCCTTTCAAAACGCATTTTCTTTAATATTCCAATTTGAGAATTTTTTTAAATTCCCTATTAAAGGTTCAATTTGGCAAGCCTTTTTTTTAAAGGAAGCTTTAAAAAGGAACTGTTTTTATCGTGCTTTTTATTGATAACAATTCGTAAGAAACCTCCTTGAAAGCTTCAATTTGAATGAATTTTCCGAAAATAGCCTTTCTAAAAGATTTTCTTTAATATTCCAATCTGAGAAATTCTTTAAAATTCCCTGTTAAAGGTTCAATTTGGCTAGCCTTTTTTTTAAAGGAACGATTAAAAAGGAACTGTTTTGATTGTGCTTTTTATTGATTACAATTAGTAAGAAACCTCCTCGAAAGTTCAAATTAAAAGAATTTTCCGAAAATAGCCTTTCTAAAAGCATTTACTACAATATTCCAATTTGAGGATTTTTTTAAAATTCCCTATTAAAGGTTCAATTTGGCAAGCCTTTTTTTAAAGGAACCTTTAAAAAGGAACTGTTTTGATTGTTCTCTTTCAAAAGAACATTCCGTAAGAAACCTCCTCGAAAGTGCAAATCAAAAGAATTTTCCGAAAAGAGCATTTCTAAAAGTATTTTCTTTAATATTCAAATTTGAGGATTTTTTTAAAATTCCCTGTTAGAGATTCAATTTGGCAAGACTTTTTTTTTTAAGGAACCTTTAAAAAGGATCTGTTTTGATTGCGCTTTTTCAAAAGAACATTCCGAAAGAAACCTCATCGAAAGTGCAAATTTAAAGAATTTTCCGGAAAGAACATTTCTAAAAGTATTTTCTTTAATATTCAAATTTGAGGATTTTTTTAAAATTCCCTAATAAAAAGAGTCAATTTGGCAAGCCTTTTTATTAAAGGAACCTTTAAAAAGGAACTGTTTTGATTGTGCTTTTTCAAAAGTACATTCCGTAAGAAACCTACTCGTAAGTTCAAATTGAAAGAATTTTCCGAAAAGAGCCTTTTTAAAAGCATTTTCTTTAATATTCCAATTTTGAGTATTTTTTTAAAATTCCCTATTAAAGGTTCAATTTGGCAAGCCATTTTTTTAAAAAAACCTCTAAAAAGGAACTGTTTTGATTGTGCTTTTTATTGAGAACAATTCGTAAGAAACCTCCTCGAAAGCTTCAATTTGAAAGAATTTTGCGAAAAGAGCCTTTCTAAAAGCATTTACTACAATATTCCAATTTGAGAATTTTTTTAAATTCCCTATTAAAGGTTCAATTTGGCAAGCCTTTTTTTAAAGGAACCTTTAAAAAGGAACTGTTTTGATTGTGCTTTTTATTGAGAACAATTCGTAAGAAACCTCCTCGAAAGCTTCAAATTGAAAGAAATTTTTCGAAGGAGCCTTTCTAAAAACATTTTCTTTAATATTCAAATTTGAGATTTTTTTTAAAATTCCCTATAAAAGTTTCAATTTGGCAAGCCTTTTTTTTAAGGAACCTTTGAAAAAAAAACTGTTTTGATTTTGCTTTTTATTGACGACAATTCGTAAGAAACCTCCTCAAAAGATTCAAATTGAAAGAATTTTTCGAAAAGAGCTTTTCTAAAAGCATTTACTTTATTATTCTTTTTTTGAGGATTATTTTACAATTCCCTATTAAAGGTTCAATTTGGCAAGCCATTTTTTTAAAAAAACCTCTAAAAAGGAACTGTTTTGATTGTGCTTTTTATTGAGAACAATTCGTAAGAAACCTCCTCGAAAGCTTCAATTTGAAAGAATTTTGCGAAAAGAGCCTTTCTAAAAGCATTTACTACAATATTCCAATTTGAGAATTTTTTTAAATTCCCTATTAAAGGTTCAATTTGGCAAGCCTTTTTTTTAAGGAACATTTAAAAAGGAACTGTTTTGATTGTGCTTTTTATTGATAACAATTCGTAAGAAACCTCCTTGAAAGCTTCAATTTGAAAGATTTTTGCGAAAAGAGCCTTTCTAAAAGCATTTACTACAATATTCTTATTTTGAGGATTATTTTACAATTCCCTATTAAAGGTTCAATTTGGCAAGCCTTTTTTTTAAGGAACCTTTAAAAAGGAACTGTTTTGATTTTGCTTTTTATTGACGACAATTCGGAAGAAACCTCCTCAAAAGATTCAAATTGATAGAATTTTTCGAAAAGAGCTTTTCTAAAAGCATTTTCTTTATTATTCTTATTTGAGGATTATTTTACAATTCCCTATAAAAGTTTCAATTTGGCAAGCCTTTTTTTTAAGGAACCTTTGAAAAAAAAACTGTTTTGATTTTGCTTTTTATTGACGACAATTCGTAAGAAACCTCCTCAAAAGATTCAAATTGATAGAATTTTTCGAAAAGAGCTTTTCTAAAAGCATTTACTTTATTATTCTTATTTTGAGGATTATTTTACAATTCCCTATTAAAGGTTCAATTTGGCAAGCCTTTTTTTTAAGGAACCTTTAAAAAAAAACTGTTTTGATTTTGCTTTTTATTGACGATAATTCGTAAAAAACCTCCTCTAAATACTTAAATTGAAATTATTTTCCGGAAAGAGCATTGCTAAAAGCATTTCCTTTTATGTTCCAATTTTGAGTATTTTTTTAAAATTCCCTATTAAAGATTCAATTTGGCAAGCCTTTTTTTAAAGGAACCTTTATAAAGGAGCAGTTTAGATTATGCTTTCTATTGAGAACAATTCGTAAGAAACCTCCTCTAAATACTTAAATTGAAATTATTTTCCGGAAAGAGCATTGCTAAAAGCATTTCCTTTTATGTTCCAATTTTGAGTATTTTTTTAAAATTCTTAAAAAAAGGGTCAATTTGGCAAGCCTTTTTTTTAAAGAAACCTTTGAAAAAAAAACTGTTTTGATTGTGCTTTTTATTGAGAACAATTCGTAAGAAACCTCCTCGAAAGTGAAAATTGAAAGAAATTTTTCGAAGGAGAATTTCTAAAAACATTTTCTTTAAAATTCAAATTTGAGGATTTTTTTAAAATTCCCTATTAAAGGTTCAATTTGGCAAGCCTTTTTTTAAAGAAACCTTTTAAAAGGAACTGTTTTGATTGTGCTTCTTATTGACGACAATTCGTAAGAAACCTCCTCAAAAGATTCAAATTGATAGAATTTTTCGAAAAGAGCTTTTCTAAAAGCATTTACTTTATTATTCTTATTTTGAGGATTTTTTTAAAATTCCCTATTAAAGGTTCAATTTGGCAAGCCTTTTTTTAAAGGAAGCTTTAAAAAGGAACTGTTTTGATTGTGCTTTTTATTGATAACAATTCGTAAGAAACCTCCTTGAAAGCTTCAATTTGAAAGAATTTTTTGAAAAGAGCTTTTCTAAATGCATTTACTTTATTATTCTTATTTTGAGGATTATTTTACAATTCCCTATAAAAGTTTCAATTTGGCAAGCCTTTTTTTTAAGGAACCTTTGAAAAAAAAACTGTTCTGATTTTGCTTTTTATTGACGATAATTCGTAAGAAACCTTCACTAAATACTTAAAATGAAATTATTTTGCGGAAACAGCATTGCTAAAAGCATTTTATTTTATTTATTATGGTATCGTATTTAATACCATCGCAAAAAGGCACTTAGCCATTTTAGACTCTTGCAGTTTTTTTTAGTATTGATATATCATGACCAATTCGAGCTCTGAAACTGTTGATCTTGAAACTTCCACATCACTTTTTTTAATTATTCTATAACTCTTTCCATCAAAAACCAATAACGATATGTCCTCTTTTGTTAATTTAACTCACAGGTTTCTGATCATTTGCTTTTCTTATACTCCGACATTAACTTTTGCATTATTTTTTCCTTTCATTAAATTTATTATTTCAAAGCATTTATTATCTAAATAATTTAAGACCGCCTCCCGATCGTAATCCCAAAATAATTAAGATACTCGTCATTGGAGATGTTGCGAATATTTTTAATAAATTTCATTTAATTTGAAGTCTTACCTGAAAGAAGGAACCAGTTGCCAATCGCATACTCTAAATGAGGTCTATCTAGTGATGTTTAAAGTAAAATTACTATCTTTTCTTAAAAAGTAAAATAAAGTCAGTAAAATATCTACTTATTTTTGCTAAAATTCAATTTGCCTTCGATAAATGCATTGTTTCAAAATTTTAATTCATACGATATAATTATACCAAGGTAATCAAATTCTTTATTAAAAAATTATTAAATAGTAAATCGATTATGGTTCTTTTCTTCCAAAATGCATTACCTTTCATTTCGAAAGGTTTAACTCCATTGACCACCTTTAAGCTTAGTTAACCAATATTTTCAAATATTCATGCACGGTTAAGTTTTCAAAGTATAAAAGGTTTTTTAAGAAGATCATCTAAAGTCGTTCTTCCGTATAACGAGACCCCATAAAACGAGAAACCCTTTATAACGAACTTTATGCCTGGAACCGATTACGAGCAATACAAAAAGACATAAAAATGTTTTCGATAGAACTAGTTTCTATAAAACGAAAAACTGATAAATCAAGCTTTTTTTGAAAGACCGCTCAATCATTTACTTAAGAAAAAAAACTTCCTTAAACGGGCTTGAAAAAAAAACTTATACCCTTGTGAGTTACGAAAAAATATTAAAAAAAAATAAATTAAACAATTAATTTTCTTTTTATAATTGAATATAAAGGATATGGGACAATCAGGTCAGAAATCGGACTTTTCACATTTTTTAACTTTTCTATAGTGATTCTTGTAGATCTCAACGAGCTGATTCTAAATATATGAATAATTTGATTCCTGGATTATTAGTATATGAATTACAGCTCTTGGAAGTTTTTAAGGGTGTTTTAGGGTTTTAGGTCATATCTCGGCCATACTTTATCGATTTTACTAAAATTATATACCAAAATGTTCAGAACAGAAAGAGAAATCTAAAAATCATAATATGAACTCAGGAAAATTTTTTTAAAAATTAATTTTCCCTGAAAAACCTAAAATTTGCTATGCCTGACTTTGGACCCCTCGGGTACCCCTATGTCAAATGACACCCCATAAAAAAAAAATTTTTTTTTTTCGGATTGCTCAGTGTCTAAAACATACTAAAAAATCAGATCCTGCATTGAAACTCTTCTTGGTCAACTTAAATTTCTTATAAAGGTTTAGTTGAACCTTTAAAAAGGAACTGTTTTAATTATTCTTTTTATTGAGAACAATTCGTAAGAAACCTCCTCTAAAGCCTTAAATTAAAAGAATTTTCCGGAAAGAGCATTGCTAAAAGCATTTTCTATAATATTGCAATTTGAGTATTTTTTTAAAATTCCCTAAAAAAGAGTCAATTTGGCAAGCCTTTTTTTAAAGGAACCTTTAAAAAGGAACTGTTTTGATTGTGCTTTTTATTGAGAACAATTCGTAAGAAACCTCCTCGAAAGTTCAAATTAAAAGAATTTTCCGCAAAGGGCATTTCTAAAAGCATTTACTACAATACTCCAGTTTGAGGATTTTTTTAAAATTCCCTATTAAAGGTTCAATTTGGCAAGCCTTTTTTTAAAGGAACCTTTAAAAAGGAACTGTTTTGATTGTTCTCTTTCAAAAGAACATTCCGTAAGAAACCTCCTTGAAAGTGCAAATCAAAAGAATTTTCCGGAAAGAGCATTTCTAAAAGCATTTTCTTTAATATTCAAATTTGAGGATTTTTTTAAAATTCCCTAATAAAAAGAGTCAATTTGGCAAGCCTTTTTTAAAAGGAACCTCTAAAAAGAAACTGTTTTGATTGCGCTTTTTCAAAAGTACATTCCGTAAGAAACCTCCTCGAAAGTTCTAATTGAAAGAATTTTCCGAAAAGAGCCTTTCTAAAAGCATTTTCTTTAATATTCCAATTTGAGTATTTTTTAACAATTCCCTGATAAAAAGAGTCAATTTGGCAAACCTATCTTTAAAGGAACCATTAAAAAGGAACTATTTTGATTGTGCTTTTTACTGAGAGCAATTCGTAAGAAACCTCCTCGAAAGTTCAAATTGAAATTATTTTCCGGTAAGAGCCTTTCTAAAAGTATTTTCTTTAAAAATCAAATCTTAGGATTTTTTTAAAATCCCCTATTAAAGGTTCAATTTGGCATGGCTTTTTTTTTAAAGGAACCTTTAAAATGGAACTGTTTTGATTGTGCTTTTTATTGACGACAATTCGTAAGAAACCTCCTCAAAAGATTCAAATTGATAGAATTTTTCGAAAAGAGCTTTTCTAAAAGCATTTACTTTATTATTCTTATTTTGAGGATTATTTTACAATTCCCTATTAAAGGTTCAATTTGGCAAGCCTTTTTTTTAAGGAACCTTTAAAAAAAAACTGTTTTGATTTTGCTTTTTATTGACGATAATTCGTAAAAAACCTCCTCTAAATACTTAAATTGAAATTATTTTCCGGAAAGAGCATTGCTAAAAGCATTTCCTTTTATGTTCCAATTTTGAGTATTTTTTTAAAATTCCCTATTAAAGATTCAATTTGGTAAGCCTTTTTTTAAAGGAACCTTTATAAAGGAGCAGTTTAGATTATGCTTTCTATTGAGAACAATTCGTAAGAAACCTCCTCTAAATACTTAAATTGAAATTATTTTCCGGAAAGAGCATTGCTAAAAGCATTTCCTTTTATGTTCCAATTTTGAGTATTTTTTTAAAATTCCTTAAAAAAGGGTCAATTTGGCAAGCCTATCTTTAAAGGAACCTTTAAAAAGGAACTGTTTTGATTGTTTTTTTATTGAGAACAATTCGTAAGAAACCTCCTCGAAAGTTCAAATTGAAAGAATTTTTCGGAAAGAGCCTGTCTAAAAGCATTTTCTTTAAAATTCCAATTTTGAGGATTTTTTTAAAATTCCCTATTAAAGGTTTAATTAGGCAAGCCTTTTTTTTAGGGAACCTTTAAAAAAAAACTGTTTTGATTTTGCTTTTTATTGACGACAATTCGTTAGAAACCTCCTCGAAAGCTTCAAATTGATAGAATTTTTCGAAAAGAGCTTTTCTAAAAGCATTTACTTTATTATTCTTATTTTGAGGATTATTTTACAATTCCCTATAAAAGTTTCAATTTGGCAAGCCTTTTTTTTAAGGAACCTTTGAAAAAAAAACTGTTTTGATTGTGCTTTTTTATTGAGAACGATTCGTAAGAAACCTCCTCGAAAGTTCAAATTGAAAGAATTTTCAGAAAAGAGCATTGCTAAAAGCATTTTCTTTAAAATTCCAATTTTGAGGATTTTTTTAAAATTCCCTATAAAAGTTTCAATTTGGCAAGCCTTTTTTTTAAGGAACCTTTGAAAAAAAAACTGTTTTGATTTTGCTTTTTATTGACGACAATTCGTAAGAAACCTCCTCAAAAGATTCAAATTGATAGAATTTTTCGAAAAGAGCTTTTCTAAAAGCATTTACTTTATTATTCTTATTTTGAGGATTATTTTACAATTCCCTATTAAAGGTTCAATTTGGCAAGCCTTTTTTTTAAGGAACCTTTAAAAAAAAACTGTTTTGATTTTGCTTTTTATTGACGATAATTCGTAAAAAACCTCCTCTAAATACTTAAATTGAAATTATTTTCCGGAAAGAGCATTGCTAAAAGCATTTCCTTTTATGTTCCAATTTTGAGTATTTTTTTAAAATTCCCTATTAAAGATTCAATTTGGTAAGCCTTTTTTTAAAGGAACCTTTATAAAGGAGCAGTTTAGATTATGCTTTCTATTGAGAACAATTCGTAAGAAACCTCCTCTAAATACTTAAATTGAAATTATTTTCCGGAAAGAGCATTGCTAAAAGCATTTCCTTTTATGTTCCAATTTTGAGTATTTTTTTAAAATTCCTTAAAAAAGGGTCAATTTGGCAAGCCTATCTTTAAAGGAACCTTTAAAAAGGAACTGTTTTGATTGTGCTTTTTTATTGAGAACGATTCGTAAGAAACCTCCTCGAAAGTTCAAATTGAAAGAATTTTCAGAAAAGAGCATTGCTAAAAGCATTTTCTTTAAAATTCCAATTTTGAGGATTTTTTTAAAATTCCCTATTAAAGGTTTAATTAGGCAAGCCTTTTTTTTAGGGAACCTTTAAAAAAAAACTGTTTTGATTTTGCTTTTTATTGACGACAATTCGTTAGAAACCTCCTCGAAAGCTTCAAATTGATAGAATTTTTCGAAAAGAGCTTTTCTAAAAGCATTTACTTTATTATTCTTATTTTGAGGATTATTTTACAATTCCCTATAAAAGTTTCAATTTGGCAAGCCTTTTTTTTAAGGAACCTTTGAAAAAAAAACTGTTTTGATTTTGCTTTTTATTGACGACAATTCGTAAGAAACCTCCTCAAAAGATTCAAATTGATAGAATTTTTCGAAAAGAGCTTTTCTAAAAGCATTTACTTTATTATTCTTATTTTGAGGATTATTTTACAATTCCCTATTAAAGGTTCAATTTGGCAAGCCTTTTTTTTAAGGAACCTTTAAAAAAAAACTGTTTTGATTTTGCTTTTTATTGACGATAATTCGTAAAAAACCTCCTCTAAATACTTAAATTGAAATTATTTTCCGGAAAGAGCATTGCTAAAAGCATTTCCTTTTATGTTCCAATTTTGAGTATTTTTTTAAATTCCCTATTAAAGATTCAATTTGGTAAGCCTTTTTTTAAAGGAACCTTTATAAAGGAGCAGTTTAGATTATGCTTTCTATTGAGAACAATTCGTAAGAAACCTCCTCTAAATACTTAAATTGAAATTATTTTCCGGAAAGAGCATTGCTAAAAGCATTTCCTTTTATGTTCCAATTTTGAGTATTTTTTTAAAATTCCCTATTAAAGATTCAATTTGGTAAGCCTTTTTTTAAAGGAACCTTTATAAAGGAGCAGTTTAGATTATGCTTTCTATTGAGAACAATTCGTAAGAAACCTCCTCTAAATACTTAAATTGAAATTATTTTCCGGAAAGAGCATTGCTAAAAGCATTTCCTTTTATGTTCCAATTTTGAGTATTTTTTTAAAATTCCTTAAAAAAGGGTCAATTTGGCAAGCCTATCTTTAAAGGAACCTTTAAAAAGGAACTGTTTTGATTGTGCTTTTTTATTGAGAACGATTCGTAAGAAACCTCCTCGAAAGTTCAAATTGAAAGAATTTTCAGAAAAGAGCATTGCTAAAAGCATTTTCTTTAAAATTCCAATTTTGAGGATTTTTTTAAAATTCCCTATTAAAGGTTTAATTAGGCAAGCCTTTTTTTTAGGGAACCTTTAAAAAAAAACTGTTTTGATTTTGCTTTTTATTGACGACAATTCGTTAGAAACCTCCTCGAAAGCTTCAAATTGATAGAATTTTTCGAAAAGAGCTTTTCTAAAAGCATTTACTTTATTATTCTTATTTTGAGGATTATTTTACAATTCCCTATAAAAGTTTCAATTTGGCAAGCCTTTTTTTTAAGGAACCTTTGAAAAAAAAACTGTTTTGATTTTGCTTTTTATTGACGACAATTCGTAAGAAACCTCCTCAAAAGATTCAAATTGATAGAATTTTTCGAAAAGAGCTTTTCTAAAAGCATTTACTTTATTATTCTTATTTTGAGGATTATTTTACAATTCCCTATTAAAGGTTCAATTTGGCAAGCCTTTTTTTTAAGGAACCTTTAAAAAAAAACTGTTTTGATTTTGCTTTTTATTGACGATAATTCGTAAAAAACCTCCTCTAAATACTTAAATTGAAATTATTTTCCGGAAAGAGCATTGCTAAAAGCATTTCCTTTTATGTTCCAATTTTGAGTATTTTTTTAAAATTCCCTATTAAAGATTCAATTTGGTAAGCCTTTTTTTAAAGGAACCTTTATAAAGGAGCAGTTTAGATTATGCTTTCTATTGAGAACAATTCGTAAGAAACCTCCTCTAAATACTTAAATTGAAATTATTTTCCGGAAAGAGCATTGCTAAAAGCATTTCCTTTTATGTTCCAATTTTGAGTATTTTTTTAAAATTCCTTAAAAAAGGGTCAATTTGGCAAGCCTTTTTTTTAAAGGAACATTTGAAAAAAAACCGTTTTGATTGTTTTTTTTATTGAGAACAATTATTAAGAAACCTCCTCAAAAGGTTCAATTTGAAAGAATTTATCGAAAAGAGCCTTTGTAAAGCTATTTTCTTTAATATTCCAATTTTAAGGATTTTTTTAAAATTCCCTATTAAAGGTTCAATTTGGCAAGCCTTTTTTTAAAGTAACCTTTTAAAAGGAACTGTTTTGATTGTGCTTCTTATTGACGACAATTCGTAAGAAACCTCCTCAAAAGGTTCAATTTGAAAGAATTTATCGAAAAGAGCCTTTCTAAAGGAATTTTCTATAATATTCCAATTTGAGTATTTTTTTAAAATTCCCTAAAAAAGAGTCAATTTGGCAAACCTTTCTTTAAAGGAACCTTTAGAAAGGAACTGTTTTGATTTTGCTTTTTATTGACGACAATTCGTAAGAAACCTCCTCAAAAGGTTCAATTTGAAAGAATTTTTTGAAAAGAGCTTTTCTAAATGCATTTACTTTATTATTCTTATTTTGAGGATTATTTTACAATTCCCTATAAAAGTTTCAATTTGGCAAGCCTTTTTTTTAAGGAACCTTTGAAAAAAAAACTGTTCTGATTTTGCTTTTTATTGACGATAATTCGTAAGAAACCTTCACTAAATACTTAAAATGAAATTATTTTGCGGAAACAGCATTGCTAAAAGCATTTTATTTTATTTATTATGGTATCGTATTTAATACCATCGCAAAAAGGCACTTAGCCATTTTAGACTCTTGCAGTTTTTTTTAGTATTGATATATCATGACCAATTCGAGCTCTGAAACTGTTGATCTTGAAACTTCCACATCACTTTTTTTAATTATTCTATAACTCTTTCCATCAAAAACCAATAACGATATGTCCTCTTTTGTTAATTTAACTCACAGGTTTCTGATCATTTGCTTTTCTTATACTCCGACATGAACTTTTGCATTATTTTTTCCTTTCATTAAATTTATTATTTCAAAGCATTTATTATCTAAATAATTTAAGACCGCCTCCCGATCGTAATCCCAAAATAATTAAGATACTCGTCATTGGAGATGTTGCGAATATTTTTAATAAATTTCATTTAATTTGAAGTCTTACCTGAAAGAAGGAACCAGTTGCCAATCGCATACTCTAAATGAGGTCTATCTAGTGATGTTTAAAGTAAAATTACTATCTTTTCTTAAAAAGTAAAATAAAGTCAGTAAAATATCTACTTATTTTTGCTAAAATTCAATTTGCCTTCGATAAATGCATTGTTTCAAAATTTTAATTCATACGATATAATTATACCAAGGTAATCAAATTCTTTATTAAAAAATTATTAAATAGTAAATCGATTATGGTTCTTTTCTTCCAAAATGCATTACCTTTCATTTCGAAAGGTTTAACTCCATTGACCACCTTTAAGCTTAGTTAACCAATATTTTCAAATATTCATGCACGGTTAAGTTTTCAAAGTATAAAAGGTTTTTTAAGAAGATCATCTAAAGTCGTTCTTCCGTATAACGAGACCCCATAAAACGAGAAACCCTTTATAACGAACTTTATGCCTGGAACCGATTACGAGCAATACAAAAAGACATAAAAATGTTTTCGATAGAACTAGTTTCTATAAAACGAAAAACTGATAAATCAAGCTTTTTTTGAAAGACCGCTCAATCATTTACTTAAGAAAAAAAACTTCCTTAAACGGGCTTGAAAAAAAAACTTATACCCTTGTGAGTTACGAAAAAATATTAAAAAAAAATAAATTAAACAATTAATTTTCTTTTTATAATTGAATATAAAGGATATGGGACAATCAGGTCAGAAATCGGACTTTTCACATTTTTTAACTTTTCTATAGTGATTCTTGTAGATCTCAACGAGCTGATTCTAAATATATGAATAATTTGATTCCTGGATTATTAGTTTATGAATTACAGCTCTTGGAAGTTTTTAAGGGTGTTTTAGGGTTTTAGGTCATATCTCGGCCATACTTTATCGATTTTACTAAAATTATATACCAAAATGTTCAGAACAGAAAGAGAAATCTAAAAATCATAATATGAACTCAGGAAAATTTTTTTAAAAATTAATTTTCCCTGAAAAACCTAAAATTTGCTATGCCTGACTTTGGACCCCTCGGGTACCCCTATGTCAAATGACACCCCATAAAAAAAAATTTTTTTTTTTCGGATTGCTCAGTGTCTAAAACATACTAAAAAATCAGATCCTGCATTGAAACTCTTCTTGGTCAACTTAAATTTCTTATAAAGGTTTAGTTGAACCTTTAAAAAGGAACTGTTTTAATTATTCTTTTTATTGAGAACAATTCGTAAGAAACCTCCTCGAAAGCTTTAATTTGAAAGAATTTTCCGGAAAGAGCATTTCTAAAAACATTTTCTTTAATATTCAAATTTGAGATTTTTTTTAAAATTCCCTATTAAAGGTTAAATTTGGCAAGCCTTTTTTTAAAGGAACCTTTAAAAAGGAACTGTTTTGATTGTGCTCTTTCAAAAGAACATTCCGTAAGAAACCTCCTCGAAAGTGCAAATCAAAAGAATTTTCCGAAAAGAGCATTTCTAAAAGCATTTTCTTTAATATTCAAATTTGAGTATTTTTTTAAAATTCCCTAAAAAAGAGTCAATTTGGCAAACCTTTCTTTAAAGGAACCTTTAAAAAGGAACTGTTTTGATTGTGCTTTTTCAAAAGTACATTCCGTAAGAAACCTACTCGAAAGTTCAAATTGAAAGAATTTTCCGAAAAGAGCATTTCTAAAAGCATTTTCTATAATATTCCAATTTGAATATTTTTTTAAAATTCCCTAATAAAAAGAGTCAATTTGGCAAGCCTTTTTTAAAAGGAACCTCTAAAAAGAAACTGTTTTGATTGCGCTTTTTCAAAAGTACATTCCGTAAGAAACCTCCTCGAAAGTTCTAATTGAAAGAATTTTCCGAAAAGAGCCTTTCTAAAAGCATTTTCTTTAATAT
Organism: Brachionus paranguensis; assembly: GCA_016802215.1. NCBI lineage: Eukaryota > Metazoa > Rotifera > Eurotatoria > Ploima > Brachionidae > Brachionus > Brachionus paranguensis. The sequence continues at coordinate 7,536,533 of JAESIX010000004.1, forward strand.
TCCAATTTGAGTATTTTTTAACAATTCCCTGATAAAAAGAGTCAATTTGGCAAACCTATCTTTAAAGGAACCTTTAAAAAGGAACTGTTTTGATTGTGCTTTTTTATTGAGAACGATTCGTAAGAAACCTCCTCGAAAGTTCAAATTGAAAGAATTTTCAGAAAAGAGCATTGCTAAAAGGATTTTCTTTAAAATTCCAATTTTGAGGATTTTTTTAAAATTCCCTATTAAAGGTTTAATTAGGCAAGCCTTTTTTTTAAGGAACCTTTAAAAAAAAACTGTTTTGATTTTGCTTTTTATTGACGACAATTCGTTAGAAACCTCCTCGAAAGCTTCAAATTGAAAGAATTTTCCGAAAAGAGCATTTCTAAAAGCATTTACTTTATTATTCTTATTTTGAGGATTATTTTACAATTCCCTATTAAAGTTTCAATTTGGCAAGCCTTTTTTTTAAGGAACCTTTAAAAAAAAACTGTTTTGATTTTGCTTTTTATTGACGATAATTCGTAAGAAACCTCCTCTAAATACTTAAATTGAAATTATTTTCCGGAAAGAGCATTGCTAAAAGCATTTCCTTTCATGTTCCAATTTTGAGTATTTTTTTAAAATTCCCTATTAAAGATTCAATTTGGCAAGCCTTTTTTTAAAGGAACCTTTTTAAAGGAGCAGTTTAGATTATGCTTTCTATTGAGAACAATTCGTAAGAAACCTCCTCTAAATACTTAAATTGAAATTATTTTCCGGAAAGAGCATTGCTAAAAGCATTTCCTTTTATGTTCCAATTTTGAGTATTTTTTTAAAATTCCCTATTAAAGATTCAATTTGGCAAGCCTTTTTTTAAAGGAACCTTTATAAAGGAGCAGTTTAGATTATGCTTTCTATTGAGAACAATTCGTAAGAAACCTCCTCTAAATACTTAAATTGAAATTATTTTCCGGAAAGAGCATTGCTAAAAGCATTTCCTTTTATGTTCCAATTTTGAGTATTTTTTTAAAATTCTTTAAAAAAGGGTCAATTTGGCAAGCCTTTTTTTAAAAGAACCTTTAATAAGGAACTGTTTTGATTGTTTTTTTTATTGAGAACAATTATTAAGAAACCTCCTCAAAAGGTTCAATTTGAAAGAATTTATCGAAAAGAGCCTTTGTAAAGGAATTTTCTATAATATTCCAATTTTGAGGATTTTTTTAAAATTCCCTATTAAAGGTTCAATTTGGCAAGCCTTTTTTAAAGGAACCTTTTAAAAGGAACTGTTTTGATTGTTTTTTTTATTGAGAACAATTATTAAGAAACCTCCTCAAAAGGTTCAATTTGAAAGAATTTATCGAAAAGAGCCTTTGTAAAGGAATTTTCTATAATATTCCAATTTTAAGGATTTTATTAAAATTCCCTATTAAAGGTTCAATTTGGCAAGCCTTTTTTAAAGAAACCTTTTAAAAGGAACTGTTTTGATTATACTTTTTATTGAGAACAATTCGTAAGAAACCTCCTCGAAAGCTTCAATTTGAAGAAATTTTTCGAAAATAGTTTTTCTAAAAGCATTTTCTTTAATATTCAAATTTGAGGATTTTTTTAAAATTCCCTATTAAAGGTTCAATTTGGCAAGCCTTTTTTTAAAGGAACCTTTAAAAAGGAACTGTTTTGATTGTGCTTTTTATTGAGAACAATTCGTTAGAAACCTCCTCGAAAGCTCAAATTGATAGAATTTTTCGAAAAGAGCTTTTCTAAAAGCATTTACTTTATTATTCTTATTTTGAGGATTATTTTAAAATTCCCTATTAAAGGTTCAATTTGGCAAGCCTTTTTTTTAAGGAACCTTTAAAAAGGAACTGTTTTGATTTTGCTTTTTTGACGACAATTCGTAAGAATTCTCCTAATTTAAGTATTTAGAGGAGGTTTCTTACGAATTATCGTCAATAAAAAGCAAAATCAAAACAGTTTTTTTTTAAAGGTTCCTTAAAAAAAAGGCTTGCCAAATTGAACCTTAAATATGCAATTTTAAAAAATTTCTCAGATTTGATTATTAAAGAAAATACTTTTAGAAATGCCCTTTGCGGAAAATTCTTTTAATTTGAACTTTCGAGGAGGTTTCTTACTAATTGTAATCAATAAAAAGCACAATCAAAACAGTTCCTTTTTAAAAGTTCCTTTAAAAAAAGGCTTGCCAAATTGACTCTTTTTATCAGGGAATTGTTAAAAAATACTCAAATTAGAATATTAAAGAAAATGTTTTTAGAAAGGTTTTTTTCGGAAAATAATTTCAATTTGAACTTTCGAGGAGGTTTCTTACGGAATGTTCTTTTGAAAGAGCACAATCAAAACAGTTCCTTTTTAAAGGTTCCTTTAATAAAAAAGCTTGCCAAATTGACTCTTTTTATTAGGGAATTTTAAAAAAATATTCAAATTGGAATATTATAGAAAATGCTTTTAGAAATGCTCTTTTCGGAAAATTCTTTCAATTTGAACTTTCGAGTAGGTTTCTTACGGAATGTACTTTTGAAAAAGCACAATCAAAACATTTTCTTTTTAAAGGTTCCTCTAAAGAAAGGTTTGCCAAAATTAACTCTTTTTTAGAGAATTTTAAAAAAATACTCAAATTGGAATATTAAAGAAAATGCTTTTAGAAAGGCTCTTTTCGGGAAATTCTTTCAATTTGAACTTTCGAGGAGGTTTCTTACGGAATGTTCTCAATAAAAAGCACAATCAAAACAGTTCCTTTTTAAATGTTCCTTAAAAAAAAGGCTTGCCAAATTGAACCTTTAAAAGGCAATTTTAAAAAATTTCTCAAATTGGAATATTAGAGAAAATGCTTTTAGAAAGGCTCTTTTCGCAAAATTCTTTCAAATTGAAGCTTTCGAGGAGGTTTCTTACGAATTGTTCTCAATAAAAAGCACAATCAAAACAGTTCCTTTTTAAATGTTCCTTAAAAAAAAGGCTTGCCAAATTGAACCTTTAATAGGGAATTTTAAAATAATCCTCAAAATAAGAATAATAAAGTAAATGTTTTTAGAAAAGCTCTTTTCGAAAAATTCTATCAATTTGAAGCTTTCGAGGAGGTTTCTAACGAATTGTCGTCAATAAAAAGCACAATCAAAACAGTTCCTTTTTAAAGGTTCCTTTAAAAAAAAGGCTTGCCAAATTTAACCTTTAATAGGGAATTTTAAAAAAAATCTCAAATTTGAATTTTAAAGAAAATGTTTTTAGAAAGGCTCTTTTGGATAAATTCTTTCAAATTGAATCTTTCGAGGAGGTTTCGTACGAATTGTCGTCAATAAGAAGCACAATCAAAACAGTTCCTTTTAAAAGGTTTCTTTAAAAAAGGCTTGCCAAATTGAACCTTTAATAGGGAATTTTAATAAAATCCTTAAAATTGGAATATTATAGAAAATTCCTTTACAAAGGCTCTTTTCGATAAATTCTTTCAAATTGAACCTTTTGAGGAGGTTTCTTAATAATTGTTCTCAATAAAAAAAACAATCAAAACAGTTCCTTTTAAAAGGTTCCTTTAAAAAAGGCTTGCCAAATTGAACCTTTAATAGGGAATTTTAAAAAAATCCTTAAAATTGGAATATTATAGAAAATTCCTTTACAAAGGCTCTTTTCGATAAATTCTTTCAAATTGAACCTTTTGAGGAGGTTTCTTAATAATTGTTCTCAATAAAAAAAACAATCAAAACAGTTCCTTATTAAAGGTTCTTTTAAAAAAAGGCTTGCCAAATTGACCCTTTTTTAAAGAATTTTAAAAAAATACTCAAAATTGGAACATAAAAGGAAATGCTTTTAGCAATGCTCTTTCCGGAAAATAATTTCAATTTAAGTATTTAGAGGAGGTTTCTTACGAATTGTTCTCAATAGAAAGCATAATCTAAACTGCTCCTTTATAAAGGTTCCTTTAAAAAAAGGCTTGCCAAATTGAATCTTTAATAGGGAATTTTAAAAAAATACTCAAAATTGGAACATGAAAGGAAATGCTTTTAGCAATGCTCTTTCCGGAAAATAATTTCAATTTAAGTATTTAGAGGAGGTTTCTTACGAATTATCGTCAATAAAAAGCAAAATCAAAACAGTTTTTTTTTAAAGGTTCCTTAAAAAAAAGGCTTGCCATAATGAACCTTTAATAGGGAATTGTAAAATAATCCTCAAAATAAGAATAATAAAGTAAATGCTTTTAGAAAAGCTCTTTTCGAAAAATTCTATCAATTTGAATCTTTTGAGGAGAATTCTTACGAATTGTCGTCAAAAAAGCAAAATCAAAACAGTTCCTTTTTAAAGGTTCCTTAAAAAAAAGGCTTGCCAAATTGACTCTTTTTATCAGGGAATTGTTAAAATAATCCTCAAAATAAGAATAATAAAGTAAATGCTTTTAGAAATGCTCTTTTCGGAAAATTCTTTCAATTTGAAGCTTTCGAGGAGGTTTCTAACGAATTGTCGTCAATAAAAAGCAAAATCAAAACAGTTTTTTTTTAAAGGTTCCTTAAAAAAAAGGCTTGCCTAATTAAACCTTTAATAGGGAATTTTAAAAAAATCCTCAAAATTGGAATTTTAAAGAAAATCCTTTTAGCAATGCTCTTTTCTGAAAATTCTTTCAATTTGAACTTTCGAGGAGGTTTCTTACGAATCGTTCTCAATAAAAAAGCACAATCAAAACAGTTCCTTTTTAAAGGTTCCTTTAAAGATAGGTTTGCCAAATTGACTCTTTTTATCAGGGAATTGTTAAAAAAATCTCAAATTTGAATTTTAAAGAAAATGTTTTTAGAAAGGCTCCTTCGAAAAATTTCTTTTCAATTTTCACTCTCGAGGAGGTTTCTAACGGAATGTTCTTTTGAAAGAGCACAATCAAAACAGTTCCTTTTTAAAGGTTCCTTTAAAAAAAGGCTTGCCAAATTGACTCTTTTTATTAGGGAATTTTAAAAAAATATTCAAATTGGAATATTATAGAAAATGCTTTTAGAAATGCTCTTTTCGGAAAATTCTTTCAATTTGAACTTTCGAGTAGGTTTCTTACGGAATGTACTTTTGAAAAAGCACAATCAAAACAGTTTCTTTTTAAAGGTTCCTTTAAAGAAAGGTTTGCCAAATTGACTCTTTTTTAGGGAATTTTAAAAAAATACTCAAATTGGAATATTATAGAAAATGCTTTTAGAAATGCTCTTTTCGGAAAATTCTTTTGATTTGCACTTTCGAGGAGGTTTCTTACGGAATGTTCTTTTGAAAGAGCACAATCAAAACAGTTTCTTTTTAAAGGTTCCTTTAAAAAAAGGCTTGCCAAATTTAACCTTTAATAGGGAATTTTAAAAAAATCCTCAAATTGCAATATTATAGAAAATGCTTTTAGCAATGCTCTTTCCGGAAAATTCTTTTAATTTAAGGCTTTAGAGGAGGTTTCTTACGAATTGTTCTCAATAAAAAGAATAATTAAAACAGTTCCTTTTTAAAGGTTCAACTAAACCTTTATAAGAAATTTAAGTTGACCAAGAAGAGTTTCAATGCAGGATCTGATTTTTTAGTATGTTTTAGACACTGAGCAATCCGAAAAAAAAAAATTTTTTTTTTATGGGGTGTCATTTGACATAGGGGTACCCGAGGGGTCCAAAGTCAGGCATAGCAAATTTTAGGTTTTTCAGGGAAAATTAATTTTTAAAAAAATTTTCCTGAGTTCATATTATGATTTTTAGATTTCTCTTTCTGTTCTGAACATTTTGGTATATAATTTTAGTAAAATCGATAAAGTATGGCCGAGATATGACCTAAAACCCTAAAACACCCTTAAAAACTTCCAAGAGCTGTAATTCATAAACTAATAATCCAGGAATCAAATTATTCATATATTTAGAATCAGCTCGTTGAGATCTACAAGAATCACTATAGAAAAGTTAAAAAATGTGAAAAGTCCGATTTCTGACCTGATTGTCCCATATCCTTTATATTCAATTATAAAAAGAAAATTAATTGTTTAATTTATTTTTTTTTAATATTTTTTCGTAACTCACAAGGGTATAAGTTTTTTTTTCAAGCCCGTTTAAGGAAGTTTTTTTTCTTAAGTAAATGATTGAGCGGTCTTTCAAAAAAAGCTTGATTTATCAGTTTTTCGTTTTATAGAAACTAGTTCTATCGAAAACATTTTTATGTCTTTTTGTATTGCTCGTAATCGGTTCCAGGCATAAAGTTCGTTATAAAGGGTTTCTCGTTTTATGGGGTCTCGTTATACGGAAGAACGACTTTAGATGATCTTCTTAAAAAACCTTTTATACTTTGAAAACTTAACCGTGCATGAATATTTGAAAATATTGGTTAACTAAGCTTAAAGGTGGTCAATGGAGTTAAACCTTTCGAAATGAAAGGTAATGCATTTTGGAAGAAAAGAACCATAATCGATTTACTATTTAATAATTTTTTAATAAAGAATTTGATTACCTTGGTATAATTATATCGTATGAATTAAAATTTTGAAACAATGCATTTATCGAAGGCAAATTGAATTTTAGCAAAAATAAGTAGATATTTTTACTGACTTTATTTTACTTTTTAAGAAAAGATAGTAATTTTACTTTAAACATCACTAGATAGACCTCATTTAGAGTATGCGATTGGCAACTGGTTCCTTCTTTCAGGTAAGACTTCAAATTAAATGAAATTTATTAAAAATATTCGCAACATCTCCAATGACGAGTATCTTAATTATTTTGGGATTACGATCGGGAGGCGGTCTTAAATTATTTAGATAATAAATGCTTTGAAATAATAAATTTAATGAAAGGAAAAAATAATGCAAAAGTTCATGTCGGAGTATAAGAAAAGCAAATGATCAGAAACCTGTGAGTTAAATTAACAAAAGAGGACATATCGTTATTGGTTTTTGATGGAAAGAGTTATAGAATAATTAAAAAAAGTGATGTGGAAGTTTCAAGATCAACAGTTTCAGAGCTCGAATTGGTCATGATATATCAATACTAAAAAAAACTGCAAGAGTCTAAAATGGCTAAGTGCCTTTTTGCGATGGTATTAAATACGATACCATAATAAATAAAATAAAATGCTTTTAGCAATGCTGTTTCCGCAAAATAATTTCATTTTAAGTATTTAGTGAAGGTTTCTTACGAATTATCGTCAATAAAAAGCAAAATCAGAACAGTTTTTTTTTCAAAGGTTCCTTAAAAAAAAGGCTTGCCAAATTGAAACTTTTATAGGGAATTGTAAAATAATCCTCAAAATAAGAATAATAAAGTAAATGCATTTAGAAAAGCTCTTTTCAAAAAATTCTTTCAAATTGAACCTTTTGAGGAGGTTTCTTACGAATTGTCGTCAATAAAAAGCAAAATCAAAACAGTTCCTTTCTAAAGGTTCCTTTAAAAAAAAGGCTTGCCAAATTAAACCTTTAATAGGGAATTTTAAAAAAATCCTCAAAATTGGAATATTAAAGAAAATTCCTTTAGAAAGGCTCTTTTCGATAAATTCTTTCAAATTGAACCTTTTGAGGAGGTTTCTTACGAATTGTCGTCAATAAAAAGCAAAATCAAAACAGTTTTTTTTTAAAGGTTCCTTAAAAAAAAGGCTTGCCAAATTGAACCTTTAATAGGGAATTTTAAAAAAATCCTTAAAATTGGAATATTAAAGAAAATAGCTTTACAAAGGCTCTTTTCGATAAATTCTTTCAAATTGAACCTTTTGAGGAGGTTTCTTAATAATTGTTCTCAATAAAAAAAACAATCAAAACAGTTTTTTTTTCAAAGGTTTCTTTAAAAAAAAGGCTTGCCAAATTGACCCTTTTTTAAGGAATTTTTTACAATCCTGATCTTGAATAATTTTTCAGCAAGAAAGGTTTTATAAAGCAACCTCTTGAACTTACGGAATTGAAAAAATTTCTTTAAATGCCTCCTTTAAGGTGCAATTCCGAAAGCTTTTAATTGAAGGAATTTCTCAAAAAGTGCCGTTTCGAATGCGCTTTTTCGAAAGAACATTCTGGAAACGAACTTTTTAAAATCCTGATCTTGAATAATTTTTCAGCAGGAAACGTTTTATAAAGCAACTTCTTTAATTATCCAAAAAGAAAAAATTTCTTTAAATGCCTCCTTTAAGGTGCAATTCAGAAAGCTTTTAATTGAAGGTATCTCTCAAAAAGGGCCGTTTCGAATGCGCATTGTCGAAAGAACATTCTGGAAACGAACTTTTTACAATCCTGATCTTGAATAATTTTTCAGCAAGAAACGTTACATTTAGCAACTTTTTTTTTATCCAAAAAGAAAAAATTTTTTAAAATGCCTCCTTTAAGGTGCAATTCCGAAAGCTTTTAATTGAAGGTATCTCTCAAAAAGGGCCGTTTCGAATGCGCATTGTCGAAAGAACATTCTGGAAACAAACTTTTTACAATCCTGATCTTGAATAATTTTTCAGCAAGAAACGTTACATATAGCAACTTCTTTAATTATCCAAAAAGAAAAAATTTCTTAAAATGCCTCCTTTAAGGTGCAATTCCGAAAGCTTTTAATTGAAGGTATCTCTCAAAAAGTGCCGTTTCGAATGCGCTTTTTCGAAAGAACATTCAGGAAACGAACTTTTTATAATCCTGATCTTGAATAATTTTTCAGCAAGAAAGGTTTTATAAAGCAACCTCTTGAACTTACGGAATTGAAAAAATTTCTTATAATGCCTCCTTGAAGGTGCAATTCCGAAAGCTTTAAATTGAAGGTATCTCTCAAAAAGTGCCGTTTCGAATGCGCTTTTTCGAAAGAACATTCTGGAAACGAACTTTTTATAATCCTGATCTTGAATAATTTTTCAGCAAGTAACGTTTTATAAAGCAATTTTCTGACTTTACAGAATTGAAAAAATTTCTTATAATGCCTCCTTGAAGGTGCAATTCCGAAAGCTTTTAATTGAAGGTATCTCTCAAAAAGGGCTGTTTCGAATGCGCTTTGCCGAAAGAACATTCTGGAAACGAACTTTTTACAATCCTGATCTTGAATAATTTTTCAGCAAGAAACGTTACATATAGTAACTTCTTTATTATCCAAAAAGAAAAAAATTTCTTAAAATTCCTCCTTTAAGGTGCAATTCCGAAAGCTTTAAATTGAAGGTATCTCTCAAAAAGGGCCGTTTCGAATGCGCATTGTCGAAAGAACATTCTGGAAACGAACTTTTTACAATCCTGATCTTGAATAATTTTTCAGCAAGAAAGGTTTTATAAAGCAACCTCTTGAACTTACGGAATTGAAAAAATTTCTTATAATGCCTCCTTGAAGGTGCAATTCCGAAAGCTTTTAATTGAAAGAATCTCTCAAAAAGGGCCGTTTCGAATGCGCTTTTTCGAAAGAACATTCTGGAAACGAACTTTTTAAAATCCTGATCTTGAATAATTTTTCAGCAAGAAACGTTACATATAGCAACTTCTTTATTATCCAAAAAGAAAAAAATTTCTTAAAATTCCTCCTTTAAGGTGCAATTCCGAAAGCTTTAAATTGAAGGTATCTCTCAAAAAGGGCCGTTTCGAATGCGCATTGTCGAAAGAACATTCTGGAAACGAACTTTTTACAATCCTGATCTTGAATAATTTTTCAGCAAGAAAGGTTTTTTAAAGCAACCTCTTGAACTAACGGAATTGAAAAAATTTCTTATAATGCCTCCTTGAAGGTGCAATTCCGAAAGCTTTTAATTGAAGGTATCTCTCAAAAAGGGCTGTTTCGAATGCGCTTTGCCGAAAGAACATTCTGGAAACGAACTTTTTACAATCCTGATCTTTAATAATTTTTCAGCAAGAAACGTTAAATATAGCAACTTCTTTAATTATCCAAAAAGAAAAAATTTCTTAAAATGCCTCCTTTAAGGTGCAATTCCGAAAGCTTTTAATTGAAGGTATCTCTCAAAAAGGGCTGTTTCGAATGCGCTTTGCCGAAAGAACATTCTGGAAACGAACTTTTTACAATCCTGATCTTGAATAATTTTTCAGCAAGAAACGTTACATAAAGCAACTTCTTTATTATCCAAAAAGAAAAAAATTTCTTAAAATTCCTCCTTTAAGGTGCAATTCCGAAAGCTTTAAATTGAAGGAATTTCTCAAAAAGTGCCGTTTCGAATGCGCTTTTTCGAAAGAACATTCTGGAAACGAACTTTTTAAAATCCTGATCTTGAATAATTTTTCAGCAGGAAACGTTTTATAAAGCAACTTCTTTAATTATCCAAAAAGAAAAAATTTCTTTAAATGCCTCCTTTAAGGTGCAATTCAGAAAGCTTTTAATTGAAGGTATCTCTCAAAAAGGGCCGTTTCGAATGCGCATTGTCGAAAGAACATTCTGGAAACGAACTTTTTACAATCCTGATCTTGAATAATTTTTCAGCAAGAAACGTTACATTTAGCAACTTTTTTTTTATCCAAAAAGAAAAAATTTTTTAAAATGCCTCCTTTAAGGTGCAATTCCGAAAGCTTTTAATTGAAGGTATCTCTCAAAAAGGGCCGTTTCGAATGCGCATTGTCGAAAGAACATTCTGGAAACGAACTTTTTACAATCCTGATCTTGAATAATTTTTCAGCAAGAAACGTTACATATAGCAACTTCTTTAATTATCCAAAAAGAAAAAATTTCTTAAAATGCCTCCTTTAAGGTGCAATTCCGAAAGCTTTTAATTGAAGGTATCTCTCAAAAAGTGCCGTTTCGAATGCGCTTTTTCGAAAGAACATTCTGGAAACGAACTTTTTATAATCCTGATCTTGAATAATTTTTCAGCAAGAAACGTTACATATACCAACTTCTTTATTACCCAAAAAGAAAAAATTTCTTAAAATGCCTTCTTTAAGGTGCAATTCCGAAAGCTTTAAATTGAAGGTATCTCTCAAAAAGGGCCGTTTCGAATGCGCATTGTCGAAAGAACATTATGAAACGAACTTTTTACAATCCTGATCTTGAATAATTTTTCAGCAAGAAACGTTACATATAGCAACTTCTTTAATTATCCAAAAAGAAAAAATTTCTTAAAATGCCTCCTTTAAGGTGCAATTCCGAAAGCTTTTAATTGAAGGTATCTCTCAAAAAGGGCTGTTTCGAATGCGCTTTGCCGAAAGAACATTCTGGAAACGAACTTTTTATAATCCTAATCTTGAATAATTTTTCAGCAAGAAAGGTTTTATAAAGCAACCTCTTGAACCTACGGAATTGAAAAAATTTCTTTAAATGCCTCCTTTAAGGTGCAATTCAGAAAGCTTTGAATTGAAGGTATCTCTCAAAAAGGGCCGTTTCGAATGCGCATTGTCGAAAGAACATTCTGGAAACGAACTTTTTATAATCCTGATCTTGAATGATTTTTCAGCAAGAAACGTTATGTAAAGCAACTTCTTTCATTATCCAAAAAGAAAAAATTTCTTTAAATGCCTCCTTTAAGGTGCAATTCCGAAAGCTTTTAATTGAAGGAATCTCTCAAAAAGTGCCGTTTCGAATGCGCTTTTTCGAAAGAACATTCTGGAAACGAACTTTTTATAATCCTGATCTTGAATAATTTTTCAGCAAGAAACGTTACATATAGCAACTTCTTTAATTATCCAAAAAGAAAAAATTTCTTTAAATGCCTCCTTTAAGGTGCAATTCCGAAAGCTTTTAATTGAAGGTATCTCTCAAAAAGTGCCGTTTCGAATGCGCATTATCGAAAGAACATTCTGGAAACGAACTTTTTACAATCCTGATCTTGAATAATTTTACAGCAAGAAACGTTACATATAGCAACTTCTTTAATTATCCAAAAAGAAAAAATTTCTTAAAATGCCTCCTTTAAGGTGCAATTCCGAAAGCTTTTAATTGAAGGTATCTCTCAAAAAGGGCTGTTTCGAATGCGCTTTGCCGAAAGAACATTCTGGAAACGAACTTTTTACAATCCTGATCTTGAATAATTTTTGAGCAAGAAACGTTACATATAGCAACTTCTTTATTATCCAAAAAGAAAAAATTTCTTAAAATTCCTCCTTTAAGGTGCAATTCCGAAAGCTTTAAATTGAAGGTATCTCTCAAAAAGGGCCGTTTCGAATGCGCATTGTCGAAAGAACATTCTGGAAACGAACTTTTTACAATCCTGATCTTGAATAATTTTTCAGCAAGAAAGGTTTTATAAAGCAACCTCTTGAACTTACGGAATTGAAAAAATTTCTTAAAATGCCTCCTTGAAGGTGCAATTCCGAAAGCTTTAAATTGAAGGTATCTCTCAAAAAGTGCCGTTTCGAATGCGCTTTTTCGAAAGAACATTCTGGAAACGAACTTTTTATAATCCTGATCTTGAATAATTTTTCAGCAAGTAACGTTTTATAAAGCAATTTTCTGACTTTACAGAATTGAAAAAATTTCTTATAATGCCTCCTTGAAGGTGCAATTCCGAAAGCTTTTAATTGAAGGTATCTCTTAAAAAGGGCCGTTTCGAATGCGCTTTGCCGAAAGAACATTCTGGAAACGAACTTTTTACAATCCTGATCTTGAATAATTTTTCAGCAAGAAACGTTACATATAGCAACTTCTTTATTATCCAAAAAGAAAAAAATTTCTTAAAATTCCTCCTTTAAGGTGCAATTCCGAAAGCTTTAAATTGAAGGTATCTCTCAAAAAGGGCCGTTTCGAATGCGCATTGTCGAAAGAACATTCTGGAAACGAACTTTTTACAATCCTGATCTTGAATAATTTTTCAGCAAGAAAGGTTTTATAAAGCAACCTCTTGAACTTACGGAATTGAAAAAATTTCTTATAATGCCTCCTTGAAGGTGCAATTCCGAAAGCTTTAAATTGAAGGTATCTCTCAAAAAGTGCCGTTTCGAATGCGCTTTTTCGAAAGAACATTCTGGAAACGAACTTTTTATAATCCTGATCTTGAATAATTTTTCAGCAAGTAACGTTTTATAAAGCAATTTTCTGACTTTACAGAATTGAAAAAATTTCTTATAATGCCTCCTTGAAGGTGCAATTCCGAAAGCTTTAAATTGAAGGTATCTCTCAAAAAGTGCCGTTTCGAATGCGCTTTTTCGAAAGAACATTCTGGAAACGAACTTTTTACAATCCTGATCTTGAATAATTTTTCAGCAAGAAAGGTTTTATAAAGCAACCTCTTGAACTTACGGAATTGAAAAAATTTCTTATAATGCCTCCTTGAAGGTGCAATTCCGAAAGCTTTTAATTGAAGGTATCTCTCAAAAAGGGCTGTTTCGAATGCGCTTTGCCGAAAGAACATTCTGGAAACGAACTTTTTACAATCCTGATCTTGAATAATTTTTGAGCAAGAAACGTTACATATAGCAACTTCTTTATTATCCAAAAAGAAAAAATTTCTTAAAATTCCTCCTTTAAGGTGCAATTCCGAAAGCTTTAAATTGAAGGTATCTCTCAAAAAGGGCCGTTTCGAATGCGCATTGTCGAAAGAACATTCTGGAAACGAACTTTTTACAATCCTGATCTTGAATAATTTTTCAGCAAGAAAGGTTTTATAAAGCAACCTCTTGAACTTACGGAATTGAAAAAATTTCTTAAAATGCCTCCTTGAAGGTGCAATTCCGAAAGCTTTAAATTGAAGGTATCTCTCAAAAAGTGCCGTTTCGAATGCGCTTTTTCGAAAGAACATTCTGGAAACGAACTTTTTATAATCCTGATCTTGAATAATTTTTCAGCAAGTAACGTTTTATAAAGCAATTTTCTGACTTTACAGAATTGAAAAAATTTCTTATAATGCCTCCTTGAAGGTGCAATTCCGAAAGCTTTTAATTGAAGGTATCTCTTAAAAAGGGCCGTTTCGAATGCGCTTTGCCGAAAGAACATTCTGGAAACGAACTTTTTACAATCCTGATCTTGAATAATTTTTCAGCAAGAAACGTTACATATAGCAACTTCTTTATTATCCAAAAAGAAAAAAATTTCTTAAAATTCCTCCTTTAAGGTGCAATTCCGAAAGCTTTAAATTGAAGGTATCTCTCAAAAAGGGCCGTTTCGAATGCGCATTGTCGAAAGAACATTCTGGAAACGAACTTTTTACAATCCTGATCTTGAATAATTTTTCAGCAAGAAAGGTTTTATAAAGCAACCTCTTGAACTTACGGAATTGAAAAAATTTCTTATAATGCCTCCTTGAAGGTGCAATTCCGAAAGCTTTTAATTGAAGGAATCTCTCAAAAAGTGCCGTTTCGAATGCGCTTTTTCGAAAGAACATTCTGGAAACGAACTTTTTATAATCCTGATCTTGAATAATTTTTCAGCAAGAAACGTTACATATAGCAACTTCTTTAATTATCCAAAAAGAAAAAATTTCTTTAAATGCCTCCTTTAAGGTGCAATTCCGAAAGCTTTTAATTGAAGGTATCTCTCAAAAAGTGCCGTTTCGAATGCGCATTATCGAAAGAACATTCTGGAAACGAACTTTTTACAATCCTGATCTTGAATAATTTTACAGCAAGAAACGTTACATATAGCAACTTCTTTAATTATCCAAAAAGAAAAAATTTCTTAAAATGCCTCCTTTAAGGTGCAATTCCGAAAGCTTTTAATTGAAGGTATCTCTCAAAAAGGGCTGTTTCGAATGCGCTTTGCCGAAAGAACATTCTGGAAACGAACTTTTTACAATCCTGATCTTGAATAATTTTTGAGCAAGAAACGTTACATATAGCAACTTCTTTATTATCCAAAAAGAAAAAATTTCTTAAAATTCCTCCTTTAAGGTGCAATTCCGAAAGCTTTAAATTGAAGGTATCTCTCAAAAAGGGCCGTTTCGAATGCGCATTGTCGAAAGAACATTCTGGAAACGAACCTTTTACAATCCTGATCTTGAATAATTTTTCAGCAAGAAAGGTTTTATAAAGCAACCTCTTGAACTTACGGAATTGAAAAAATTTCTTATAATGCCTCCTTGAAGGTGCAATTCCGAAAGCTTTAAATTGAAGGTATCTCTCAAAAAGTGCCGTTTCGAATGCGCTTTTTCGAAAGAACATTCTGGAAACGAACTTTTTATAATCCTGATCTTGAATAATTTTTCAGCAAGTAACGTTTTATAAAGCAATTTTCTGACTTTACAGAATTGAAAAAATTTCTTATAATGCCTCCTTGAAGGTGCAATTCCGAAAGCTTTTAATTGAAGGAATCTCTCAAAAAGGGCCGTTTCGAATGCGCTTTTTCGAAAGAACATTCTGGAAACGAACTTTTTAAAATCCTGATCTTGAATAATTTTTCAGCAAGAAACGTTACATATAGCAACTTCTTTATTATCCAAAAAGAAAAAAATTTCTTAAAATTCCTCCTTTAAGGTGCAATTCCGAAAGCTTTAAATTGAAGGTATCTCTCAAAAAGGGCCGTTTCGAATGCGCATTGTCGAAAGAACATTCTGGAAACGAACTTTTTACAATCCTGATCTTGAATAATTTTTCAGCAAGAAAGGTTTTTTAAAGCAACCTCTTGAACTTACGGAATTGAAAAAATTTCTTATAATGCCTCCTTGAAGGTGCAATTCCGAAAGCTTTTAATTGAAGGTATCTCTCAAAAAGGGCCGTTTCGAATGCGCATTGTCGAAAGAACATTCTGGAAACGAACTTTTTACAATCCTGATCTTTAATAATTTTTCAGCAAGAAACGTTAAATATAGCAACTTCTTTAATTATCCAAAAAGAAAAAATTTCTTAAAATGCCTCCTTGAAGGTGCAATTCCGAAAGCTTTTAATTGAAGGTATCTCTCAAAAAGGGCTGTTTCGAATGCGCTTTGCCGAAAGAACATTCTGGAAAAGAACTTTTTACAATCCTGATCTTGAATAATTTTTCAGCAAGAAACGTTACATATAGCAACTTCTTTATTATCCAAAAAGAAAAAAATTTCTTAAAATTCCTCCTTTAAGGTGCAATTCCGAAAGCTTTAAATTGAAAGAATCTCTCAAAAAGGGCCGTTTCGAATGCGCATTGTCGAAAGAACATTCTGGAAACGAACTTTTTACAATCCTGATCTTGAATAATTTTTGAGCAAGAAACGTTACATATAGCAACTTCTTTATTATCCAAAAAGAAAAAAATTTCTTAAAATTCCTCCTTGAAGGTGCAATTCCGAAAGCTTTAAATTGAAGGTATCTCTCAAAAAGGGCCGTTTCGAATGCGCATTGTCGAAAGAACATTCTGGAAACGAACTTTTTACAATCCTGATCTTGAATAATTTTTCAGCAAGAAACGTTTTATAAAGCAACCTCTTGAATTTACCGAATTGAAAAAAATTTCTTATAATGCCTCCTTTAAGGTGCAATTCCGAAAGCTTTTAATTGAAGGGATCTCTCAAAAAGGGCTGTTTCGAATTCGCTTTGCCGAAAGAACATTCTGGAAACGAACTTTTTACAATCCTGATCTTGAATAATTTTTCAGCAAGAAACGTTACATATAGCAACTTCTTTAATTATCCAAAAAGAAAAAATTTCTTTAAATGCCTCCTTTAAGGTGCAATTCCGAAAGCTTTTAATTGAAGGTATCTCTCAAAAAGGGCTGTTTCGAATGCGCTTTGCCGAAAGAACATTCTGGAAACGAACTTTTTACAATCCTGATCTTGAATAATTTTTGAGCAAGAAACGTTACATATAGCAACTTCTTTATTATCCAAAAAGAAAAAAATTTCTTAAAATTCCTCCTTTAAGGTGCAATTCCGAAAGCTTTAAATTGAAGGTATCTCTCAAAAAGGGCCGTTTCGAATGCGCATTGTCGAAAGAACATTCTGGAAACGAACTTTTTACAATCCTGATCTTGAATAATTTTTCAGCAAGAAAGGTTTTATAAAGCAACCTCTTGAACTTACGGAATTGAAAAAATTTCTTATAATGCCTCCTTGAAGGTGCAATTCCGAAAGCTTTTAATTGAAGGAATCTCTCAAAAAGGGCCGTTTCGAATGCGCATTATCGAAAGAACATTCTGGAAACGAACATTTTACAATCCTGATCCTGAATAATTTTTCAGCAAGTAACGTTTTATAAAGCAATTTTCTGACTTTACAGAATTGAAAAAATTTCTTATAATGCCTCCTTGAAGGTGCAATTCCGAAAGCTTTTAATTGAAGGTATCTCTCAAAAAGGGCTGTTTCGAATGCGCTTTGCCGAAAGAACATTCTGGAAACGAACTTTTTACAATCCTGATCTTGAAAATTTTTCAGCAAGAAACGTTACATATAGCAACTACTTTAATTATACAAAAAGAAAAAATTTCTTAAAATGCCTCCTTTAAGGTGCAATTCCGAAAGCTTTTAATTGAAGGCATCTCTCAAAAAGGGCCTTTTCGAATGCGCATTGTCGAAAGAACATTCTGGAAACGAACTTTTTACAATCCTGATCTTGAATAATTTTTCAGCAAGAAAGGTTTTATAAAGCAACCTCTTGAACTTACGGAATTAAAAAAAATTTCTTATAATGCCTCCTTGAAGGTTCAATTCCGAAAGCTTTTAATTGAAGGAATCTCTCAAAAAGGGCCGTTTCGAATGCGCTTTTTCGAAAGAACATTCTGGAAACGAACTTTTTAAAATCCTGATCTTGAATTATTTTTCAGCAAGAAACGTTAAATATAGCAACTTCTTTATTATCCAAAAAGAAAAAATTTCTTAAAATGCCTCCTTGAAGGTGCAATTCCGAAAGCTTTTAATTGAAGGAATCTCTCAAAAAGAACATTCTGGAAACGAACATTTTACAATCCTGATCTTGAATAATTTTTCAGCAAAAAAGGTTTATAAAGCAACCTCTTGAACTTACGGAATTGAAAAAATTTCTTATAATGCCTCCTTGAAGGTGCAATTCCGAAAGCTTTTAATTGAAGGAATCTCTCAAAAAGGGCCGTTTCGAATGCGCTTTTTCGAAAGAACATTCTGGAAACGAACTTTTTAAAATCCTGATCTTGAATGATTTTTCAGCAAGAAACGTTATGTAAAAGAACTTCTTTAATTATCCAAAAAGAAAAAATTTCTTTAAATGCCTCCTTTAAGGTGCAATTCAGAAAGCTTTTAATTGAAGGTATCTCTCAAAAAGGGCCGTTTCGAATGCGCATTATCGAAAGAACATTCTGGAAACGAACATTTTACAATCCTGATCTTGAATAATTTTTCAGCAAGAAACGTTACATATAGCAACTTCTTTATTATCCAAAAAGAAAAAATTTCTTAAAATGCCTCCTTGAAGGTGCAATTCAGAAAGCTTTTAATTGAAGGAATCTCTCAAAAAGAACATTCTGGAAACGAACATTTTACAATCCTGATCTTGAATAATTTTTCAGCTAGAAAGGTTTTATAAAGCAACCTCTTGAACTTACGGAATTGAAAAAATTTCTTATAATGCCTCCTTGAAGGTGCAATTTCGAAAGCTTTTAATTGAAGGTATCTCTCAAAAAGGGCCGTTTCGAATGCGCATTATCGAAAGAACATTCTGGAAACGAACTTTTTACAATCCTGATCTTGAATAATTTTTCAGCAAGAAAGGTTTTATAAAGCAACCTCTTGAACTTACTGAATTGAAAAAATTTCTTATAATGCCTTCTTGAAGGTGCAATTCCGAAAGCTTTTAATTGAAGGAATCTCTCAAAAAGGGCCGTTTCGAATGCGCATTATCGAAAGAACATTCTGGAAACGAACATTTTACAATCCTGATCTTGAATAATTTTTCAGCAAGTAACGTTTTATAAAGCAATTTTCTGACTTTACAGAATTGAAAAAATTTCTTATAATGCCTCCTTGAAGGTGCAATTCCGAAAGCTTTTAATTGAAGGTATCTCTCAAAAAGGGCTGTTTCGAATGCGCTTTGCCGAAAGAACATTCTGGAAACGAACTTTTTACAATCCTGATCTTGAAAATTTTTCAGCAAGAAACGTTACATATAGCAACTACTTTAATTATACAAAAAGAAAAAATTTCTTAAAATGCCTCCTTTAAGGTGCAATTCCGAAAGCTTTTAATTGAAGGCATCTCTCAAAAAGGGCCTTTTCGAATGCGCATTGTCGAAAGAACATTCTGGAAACGAACTTTTTACAATCCTGATCTTGAATAATTTTTCAGCAAGAAAGGTTTTATAAAGCAACCTCTTGAACTTACGGAATTAAAAAAAATTTCTTATAATGCCTCCTTGAAGGTGCAATTCCGAAAGCTTTTAATTGAAGGAATCTCTCAAAAAGGGCCGTTTCGAATGCGCTTTTTCGAAAGAACATTCTGGAAACGAACTTTTTAAAATCCTGATCTTGAATTATTTTTCAGCAAGAAACGTTAAATATAGCAACTTCTTTATTATCCAAAAAGAAAAAATTTCTTAAAATGCCTCCTTGAAGGTGCAATTCAAAAAGCTTTTAATTGAAGGAATCTCTCAAAAAGAACATTCTGGAAACGAACATTTTACAATCCTGATCTTGAATAATTTTTCAGCAAAAAAGGTTTATAAAGCAACCTCTTGAACTTACGGAATTGAAAAAATTTCTTATAATGCCTCCTTGAAGGTGCAATTCCGAAAGCTTTTAATTGAAGGAATCTCTCAAAAAGGGCCGTTTCGAATGCGCTTTTTCGAAAGAACATTCTGGAAACGAACTTTTTAAAATCCTGATCTTGAATGATTTTTCAGCAAGAAACGTTATGTAAAAGAACTTCTTTAATTATCCAAAAAGAAAAAATTTCTTTAAATGCCTCCTTTAAGGTGCAATTCAGAAAGCTTTTAATTGAAGGTATCTCTCAAAAAGGGCCGTTTCGAATGCGCATTATCGAAAGAACATTCTGGAAACGAACATTTTACAATCCTGATCTTGAATAATTTTTCAGCAAGAAACGTTACATATAGCAACTTCTTTATTATCCAAAAAGAAAAAATTTCTTAAAATGCCTCCTTGAAGGTGCAATTCAGAAAGCTTTTAATTGAAGGAATCTCTCAAAAAGAACATTCTGGAAACGAACATTTTACAATCCTGATCTTGAATAATTTTTCAGCTAGAAAGGTTTTATAAAGCAACCTCTTGAACTTACGGAATTGAAAAAATTTCTTATAATGCCTCCTTGAAGGTGCAATTTCGAAAGCTTTTAATTGAAGGTATCTCTCAAAAAGGGCCGTTTCGAATGCGCATTATCGAAAGAACATTCTGGAAACGAACTTTTTACAATCCTGATCTTGAATAATTTTTCAGCAAGAAAGGTTTTATAAAGCAACCTCTTGAACTTACTGAATTGAAAAAATTTCTTATAATGCCTTCTTGAAGGTGCAATTCTGAAAGCTTTGAATTGAAGGAATCTCTCAAAAAGGGCCGTTTCGAATGCGCTTTTTCGAAAGAACATTCTGGAAACGAACTTTTTAAAATCCTGATCTTGAATGATTTTTCAGCAAGAAACGTTATGTTAAGCAACTTCTTTAATTATCCAAAAAGAAAAAATTTCTTTAAATGCCTTCTTGAAGGTGCAATTCCGAAAGCTTTTAATTGAAGGAATCTCTCAAAAAGTGCCGTTTCGAATGCGCTTTTTCGAAAGAACATTCTGGAAACGAACTTTTTATAATCCTGATCTTGAATAATATTTCGGCAAGTAACGTTTTATAAAGCAATTTTCTGACTTGACAGAATTGAAAAAATTACTTATAATGCCTCCTTTAAGGTGCAATTCCGAAAGCTTTTAATTGAAGGTATCTCTCAAAAAGGGCCGTTTCGAATGCGCATTATCGAAAAAACATTCTGGAAACGAACATTTTAAAATCCTGATCTTGAATAATTTTTCAGCTAGAAAGGTTTTATAAAGCAACCTCTTGAACTTACGGAATTGAAAAAATTTCTTATAATGCCTCCTTGAAGGTGCAATTCCGAAAGCTTTTAATTGAAGGAATCTCTCAAAAAGGGCCGTTTCGAATGCGCTTTTTCGAAAGAACATTCTGGAAACGAACTTTTTACAATCCTGATCTTGAATAATTTTTCAGCAAGAAAGGTTTTATAAAGCAACCTCTTGAACTTAAGGAATTAAAAAAAATTTCTTATAATGCCTCCTTTAAGGTGCAATTCCGAAAGCTTTTAATTGAAGGTATCTCTCAAAAAGGGCCGTTTCGAATGCGCATTATCGAAAGAACATTCTGGAAACGAACATTTTACAATCCTGATCTTGAATAATTTTTCAGCTAGAAAGGTTTTATAAAGCAACCTCTTGAACTTACGGAATTGAAAAAATTTCTTATAATGCCTCCTTGAAGGTGCAATTCCGAAAGCTTTTAATTGAAGGAATCTCTCAAAAAGGGCCGTTTCGAATGCGCTTTTTCGAAAGAACATTCTGGAAACGAACTTTTTAAAATCCTGATCTTGAATGATTTTTCAGCAAGAAACGTTATGTAAAAGAACTTCTTTAATTATCCAAAAAGAAAAAATTTCTTTAAATGCCTCCTTTAAGGTGCAATTCAGAAAGCTTTTAATTGAAGGTATCTCTCAAAAAGGGCCGTTTCGAATGCGCATTATCGAAAGAACATTCTGGAAACGATCATTTTACAATCCTGATCTTGAATAATTTTTCAGCAAGAAACGTTACATATAGCAACTTCTTTATTATCCAAAAAGAAAAAATTTCTTAAAATGCCTCCTTGAAGGTGCAATTCAGAAAGCTTTTAATTGAAGGAATCTCTCAAAAAGAACATTCTGGAAACGAACATTTTACAATCCTGATCTTGAATAATTTTTCAGCAAAAAAGGTTTTATAAAGCAACCTCTTGAACTTACGATATTGAAAAAATTTCTTATAATGCCTCCTTGAAGGTGCAATTCCGAAAGCTTTGAATTGAAGGAATCTCTCAAAAAGTGCCATTTCGAATGCGCATTATCGAAAGAACATTCTGGAAACGAACTTTTTAAAATCCTGATCTTGAATGATTTTTCAGCAAGAAACGTTATGTAAAGCAACTTCTTTAATTATCCAAAAAGAAAAAATTTCTTTAAATGCCTCCTTGAAGGTGCAATTCCGAAAGCTTTGAATTGAAGGAATCTCTCAAAAAGTGCCATTTCGAATGCGCATTATCGAAAAAACATTCTGGAAACGAACATTTTAAAATCCTGATCTTGAATGATTTTTCAGCAAGAAACGTTATGTAAAGCAACTTCTTTAATTATCCAAAAAGAAAATATTTCTTTAAATGCCTCCTTGAAGGTGCAATTCCGAAAGCTTTTAATTGAAGGAATCTCTCAAAAAGTGCCGTTTCGAATGCGCTTTTTCGAAAGAACATTCTGGAAACGAACTTTTTATAATCCTGATCTTGAATAATATTTCGGCAAGTAACGTTTTATAAAGCAATTTTCTGACTTTACAGAATTGAAAAAATTTCTTAAAATGCCTCCTTGAAGGTGCAATTCAGAAAGCTTTTAATTGAAGGAATCTCTCAAAAAGTGCCGTTTCGAATGCGCATTATCGAAAGAACATTCTGGAAACGAACATTTTACAATCCTGATCTTGAATAATTTTTCAGCAAAAAAGGTTTTATAAAGCAACCTCTTGAACTTACGATATTGAAAAAATTTCTTATAATGCCTCCTTGAAGGTGCAATTCCGAAAGCTTTTAATTGAAGGAATCTCTCAAAAAGTGCCGTTTCGAATGCGCATTATCGAAAGAACATTCTGGAAACGAACTTTTTAAAATCCTGATCTTGAATGATTTTTCAGCAAGAAACGTTATGTAAAGCAACTTCTTTAATTATCCAAAAAGAAAAAATTTCTTTAAATGCCTCCTTGAAGGTGCAATTCCGAAAGCTTTGAATTGAAGGAATCTCTCAAAAAGTGCCATTTCGAATGCGCATTATCGAAAAAACATTCTGGAAACGAACATTTTAAAATCCTGATCTTGAATGATTTTTCAGCAAGAAACGTTATGTAAAGCAACTTCTTTAATTTACCATAAAGAAAATATTTCTTTAAATGCCTCCTTGAAGGTGCAATTCCGAAAGCTTTTAATTGAAGGAATCTCTCAAAAAGTGCCGTTTCGAATGCGCTTTTTCGAAAGAACATTCTGGAAACGAACTTTTTATAATCCTGATCTTGAATAATATTTCGGCAAGTAACGTTTTATAAAGCAATTTTCTGACTTTACAGAATTGAAAAAATTTCTTAAAATGCCTCCTTGAAGGTGCAATTCAGAAAGCTTTTAATTGAAGGAATCTCTCAAAAAGTGCCGTTTCGAATGCGCATTATCGAAAGAACATTCTGGAAACGAACATTTTACAATCCTGATCTTGAATAATTTTTCAGCAAAAAAGGTTTTATAACGACTTCTTGAATTATCCATATTGAAAAAATTTCTTATAATGCCTCCTTGAAGGTGCAATTCCGAAAGCTTTGAATTGAAGGAATCTCTCAAAAAGTGCCATTTCGAATGCGCATTATCGAAAAAACATTCTGGAAACGAACATTTTAAATCCTGATCTTGAATAACTTTTCAGCAAGAAACGTTATGTAAAGCAACTTCTTTAATTATGGAAAAGAAAAAATTTCTTTAAATGCCTCCTTTAAGGTGCAATTCCGAAAGCTTTTAATTGAAGGTATCTCTCAAAAAGGGCCGTTTCGAATGCGCATTATCGAAAAAACATTCTGGAAACGAACATTTTAAAATCCTGATCTTGAATGATTTTTCAGCAAGAAACGTTATGTAAAGCAACTTCTTTAATTATCCAAAAAGAAAATATTTCTTTAAATGCCTCCTTGAAGGTGCAATTCCGAAAGCTTTTAATTGAAGGAATCTCTCAAAAAGTGCCGTTTCGAATGCGCTTTTTCGAAAGAACATTCTGGAAACGAACTTTTTATAATCCTGATCTTGAATAATATTTCGGCAAGTAACGTTTTATAAAGCAATTTTCTGACTTTACAGAATTGAAAAAATTTCTTATAATGCCTCCTTTAAGGTGCAATTCCGAAAGCTTTTAATTGAAGGTATCTCTCAAAAAGGGCCGTTTCGAATGCGCATTATCGAAAGAACATTCTGGAAACGAACATTTTACAATCCTGATCTTGAATAATTTTTCAGCAAGAAACGTTACATATAGCAACTTCTTTATTATCCAAAAAGAAAAAATTTCTTAAAATGCCTCCTTGAAGGTGCAATTCAGAAAGCTTTTAATTGAAGGAATCTCTCAAAAAGGGCCGTTTCGAATGCGCATTATCGAAAGAACATTCTGGAAACGAACATTTTACAATCCTGATCTTGAATAATTTTTCAGCAAAAAAGGTTTTATAAAGCAACCTCTTGAACTTACGGAATTGAAAAAATTTCTTATAATGCCTCCTTGAAGGTGCAATTCCGAAAGCTTTTAATTGAAGGTATCTCTCAAAAAGGGCCGTTTCGAATGCGCTTTTTCGAAAGAACATTCTGGAAACGAACTTTTTAAAATCCTGATCTTGAATGATTTTTCAGCAAGAAACGTTATGTAAAAGAACTTCTTTAATTATCCAAAAAGAAAAAATTTCTTTAAATGCCTCCTTTAAGGTGCAATTCAGAAAGCTTTTAATTGAAGGTATCTCTCAAAAAGGGCCGTTTCGAATGCGCATTATCGAAAGAACATTCTGGAAACGAACATTTTACAATCCTGATCTTGAATAATTTTTCAGCAAGAAACGTTACATATAGCAACTTCTTTAATTATCCAAAAAGAAAAAATTTCTTTAAATGCCTCATTGAAGGTGTAATTCCGAAAGCTTTTAATTGAAGGGATCTCTCAAAAAGGGCCGTTTCGAATGCACTTTGTCGAAAGAACATTCTGGAAACGAACTTTTTACAATCCTGATCTTGAATAATTTTTCAGCAAGAAACGTTATGTATAGCAACTTCTTTATTATCCCAAATGAAAAAATTTCTTATAATGCCTCCTTGAAGGTGCAATTCCGAAAGCTTTTAATTGAAGGTATCTCTCAAAAAGGGCCGTTTCGAATGCGCATTATCGAAAAAACATTCTGGAAACGAACATTTTAAAATCCTGATCTTGAATGATTTTTCAGCAAGAAACGTTATGTAAAGCAACTTCTTTAATTATCCAAAAAGAAAATATTTCTTTAAATGCCTCCTTGAAGGTGCAATTCCGAAAGCTTTTAATTGAAGGAATCTCTCAAAAAGTGCCGTTTCGAATGCGCTTTTTCGAAAGAACATTCTGGAAACGAACTTTTTATAATCCTGATCTTGAATAATATTTCGGCAAGTAACGTTTTATAAAGCAATTGTCTGACTTTACAGAATTGAAAAAATTTCTTATAATGCCTCCTTTAAGGTGCAATTCCGAGAGCTTTTAATTGAAGGTATCTCTCAAAAAGGGCCGTTTCGAATGCGCATTATCGAAAGAACATTCTGGAAACGAACATTTTACAATCCTGATCTTGAATAATTTTTCAGCTAGAAAGGTTTTATAAAGCAACCTCTTTAACTATCGCAATTGAAAATATTTCTTATAATGCCTCCTTGAAGGTGCAATTCCGAAAGCTTTTAATTGAAGGAATCTCTCAAAAAGGGCCGTTTCGAATGCGCTTTTTCGAAAGAACATTCTGGAAACGAACTTTTTAAAATCCTGATCTTGAATGATTTTTCAGCAAGAAACGTTATGTAAAAGAACTTCTTTAATTATCCAAAAAGAAAAAATTTCTTTAAATGCCTCCTTTAAGGTGCAATTCCGAAAGCTTTTAATTGAAGGTATCTCTCAAAAAGGGCCGTTTCGAATGCGCATTATCGAAAAAACATTCTGGAAACGAACATTTTACAATCCTGATCTTGAATAATTTTTCAGCAAGAAACGTTACATATAGCAACTTCTTTATTATCCAAAAAGAAAAATTTCTTATAATGCCTCCTAGAGGATGCAATTCAGAAGCTTTTAATTGAAGGAATCTCTCAAAAAGGGCCGTTTCGAATGCGCACTTCCGAAAGAACATTCTTGGAAACGAACTTTTTACAATCCTGATCTTGTATAATTTTTCAGCAAGAAACGTTTTATAAAGCAACTTCTTTAACTTATCCAAAAATTGAAAAAATTTCTTATAATGCCTCCTTGAAGGTGCAATTCCGAAAGCTTTTAATTGAAGGTATCTCTCAAAAAGGGCCGTTTCGAATGCGCATTATCGAAAGAACATTCTGGAAACGAACATTTTAAAATCCTGATCTTGAATGATTTTTCAGCAAGAAACGTTATGTAAAGCAACTTCTTTAATTATCCAAAAAGAAAAAATTTCTTTAAATGCCTCCTTGAAGGTGCAATTCCGAAAGCTTTTAATTGAAGGAATCTCTCAAAAAGTGCCGTTTCGAATGCGCTTTTTCGAAAGAACATTCTGGAAACGAACTTTTTATAATCCTGATCTTGAATAATATTTCGGCAAGTAACGTTTTATAAAGCAATTGTCTGACTTTACAGAATTGAAAAAATTTCTTATAATGCCTCCTTTAAGGTGCAATTCCGAGAGCTTTTAATTGAAGGTATCTCTCAAAAAGGGCCGTTTCGAATGCGCATTATCGAAAGAACATTCTGGAAACGAACATTTTACAATCCTGATCTTGAATAATTTTTCAGCAAGAAACGTTTAATAAAGCAACATCTTTAACTTATCCAAAAATTGAAAAAATTTCTTATAATGCCTCCTTGAAGGTGCAATTCCGAAAGCTTTTAATTGAAGGAATCTCTCAAAAAGGGCCGTTTCGAAAGCGCTTGATCGAAAGAAAATTCTGGAAACGAACTTTTTACAATCCTGATCTTGAATAATTTTTCAGCAAGAAACGTTATGTAAAAGCAACTTCTTTAATTATCCAAAAAGAAAAAATTTCTTTAAATGCCTCCTTTAAGGTGCAATTCAGAAAGCTTTTAATTGAAGGTATCTCTCAAAAAGGGCCGTTTCGAATGCGCATTATCGAAAGAACATTCTGGAAACGAACTTTTTAAAATCCTGATCTTGAATGATTTTTCAGCAAGAAACGTTATGTAAAAGAACTTCTTTAATTATCCAAAAAGAAAAAATTTCTTTAAATGCCTCCTTTAAGGTGCAATTCAGAAAGCTTTTAATTGAAGGTATCTCTCAAAAAGGGCCGTTTCGAATGCGCATTATCGAAAGAACATTCTGGAAACGAACATTTTACAATCCTGATCTTGAATAATTTTTCAGCAAGAAACGTTACATATAGCAACTTCTTTATTATCCAAAAAGAAAAAATTTCTTAAAATGCCTCCTTGAAGGTGCAATTCAGAAAGCTTTTAATTGAAGGAATCTCTCAAAAAGAACATTCTGGAAACGAACATTTTACAATCCTGATCTTGAATAATTTTTCAGCAAAAAAGGTTTTATAAAGCAACCTCTTGAACTTACGGAATTGAAAAAATTTCTTATAATGCCTCCTTGAAGGTGCAATTCCGAAAGCTTTTAATTGAAGGTATCTCTCAAAGGGGTTCTTTGAATGCGCTTTGCCGAAAGAACATTCTGGAAACGAACTTTTTAAAATCCTGATCTTGAATGTTTTTTCAGCAAGAAACGTTATGTAAAGCAACTTCTTTAATTATCCCAAAAGAAAAAATTTCTTTAAATGCCTCCTTTAAGGTGCAATTCCGAAAGCTTTTAATTGAAGGTATCTCTCAAAAAGTGCCTTTTCGAATGCGCATTATCGAAAGAACATTCTGGAAACGAACATTTTACAATCCTGATCTTGAATAATATTTCGGCAAGTAACGTTTTATAAAGCAACCTCTTGAACTTACGGAATTGAAAAAATTTCTTATAATGCCTCCTTGAAGGTGCAATTCTGAAAGCTTTGAATTGAAGGAATCTCTCAAAAAGTGCCGTTTCGAATGCGCTTTTTCGAAAGAACATTCTGGAAACGAACTTTTTACAATCCTGACCTTGAATAATTTTTCAGCAAGAAACGTTACATATAGCGACTTCTTTATTATCCAAAAAGAAAAAATTTTTTTGAATGCCTCCTTGAAGGTGCAATTCAGAAAGCTTTTAATTGAAGGAATCTCTCAAAAAGTGCCGTTTCGAATGCGCTTTTTCGAAAGAACATTCTGGAAACGAACTTTTTAAAATCCTGATCTTGAATGATTTTTCAGCAAGTAACGTTTTATAAAGCAATTTTCTGACTTTACAGAATTGAAAAAATTTCTTATAATGCCTCCTTGAAGGTGCAATTCCGAAAGCTTTTAATTGAAGGTATCTCTCAAAGGGGTTCTTGAATGCGCTTTGCCGAAAGAACATTCTGGAAACGAACTTTTTAAAATCCTGATCTTGAATGTTTTTTCAGCAAGAAACGTTATGTAAAGCAACTTCTTTAATTATCCCAAAAGAAAAAATTTCTTTAAATGCCTCCTTTAAGGTGCAATTCCGAAAGCTTTTAATTGAAGGTATCTCTCAAAAAGTGCCTTTTCGAATGCGCATTATCGAAAGAACATTCTGGAAACGAACATTTTACAATCCTGATCTTGAATAATTTTTCAGCAAGAAACGTTACATATAGCAACTTCTTTATTATCCAAAAAGAAAAAATTTCTAATAATGCCTCCTTGAAGGTGCAATTCCGAAAGCTTTTAATTGAAGGTATCTCTCAAAAAGGGCCTTTTCGAATGCGCATTATCGAAAGAACATTCTGGAAACGAACTTTTTACAATCCTGATCTTGAATAATTTTTCAGCATGAAACGTTACATATAGCAACTTCTTTAATTATCCAAAAAGAAAAATTTTCTTTAAATGCCTCCTTTGAGGTGCAATTCCGAAAGCTTTTAATTGAAGGTATCTCTCAAAGGGGTTCTTTGAATGCACTTTGCCGAAAGAACATTCTGGAAACGAACTTTTTAAAATCCTGATCTTGAATGTTTTTTCAGCAAGAAACGTTACAAAAAGCAAAACTTCTTTTAATTATCCAAAAAGAAAAAAAATTTTCTTAAAATGCCTCCTTTGGAGGTGCAATTCAGAAAACTTTTTAATTCGAAGGTATCCTCTCAAAAAATGTGCCGTTACGACATGCGCATTATCCGAAAGAACATTTCTGGGAAAACGAACTTTTTTTTACAATCCTGATCTTGAATAATTTCTCAAGCAAGAAACGTTACAAAAAGCAACTTTTTTAATTATCCAAAAAGAAAAAATTTCTTTTATTAATTGCCGCCTTGGAAGGTGCAATTCCGAAAGCTTTTGAATCGAAGGTTTCTCTCAGGGAAAGGTCCTTTTTCGAATGCGCTTTGTTCCGAAAGAACATTCTGGAAACGAAACTTTTTAAAAAAAAAAATTTGCCCCCCCCCCCCCTTTGGGGGATCTTGAATAATTTTTTCAGCAAGAAACGTTACACATAGCAACTTTTTTAATTATCCCAAAAGAAAAAATTTCTTATAATGCCTCCTTGAAGGTGCAATTCTGAAAGCTTTTAATCGACAGGTTTCTCTCAAAAAGTGCCGTTTCGAAAATGCGCTTGTTCGAAAAGAGAAACATTCTGTGAAACGAACTTTTTAAAATCCATGATCTTGAATAATTTTTCAGCAAGGAAACGTTACAAAAAGCAACTTTTTTAATTATCCAGAAAAGAAAAAATTTCTTATAATGCCTCCTTGAAAGGTGCAATTCAGAAAGCTTTTAATCCTAAGGTTTCTCTCAAAAAGGCCCGTTTCGAATGCGCTTTGTCGAAAGCAACATTCTGGAAACGAACTTTTTAAAATCCCTGATCTTGAATAATTTTTCAGCAAGTAAACGGTTACAAAAAGCAACTTTTTTTAATTATCCAAAAAGAAAAAATTTCTTATAATGCCTCCTTTAAGGGTGCAATTCCGAAAGCTTTTAATCTAAGGTTTCTCTCAAAAAGGGCCGTTTCGAATTCGCTTTGCCGAAAGCACATTCTGGAAACGAACTTTTTAACAATCCGTGATCTTGAATAATTTTTCAGCAAGAAACGTTACAAAAAGCAACTTTTTTAAGTACCAAAAAGAAAAAAATTTCATAAAAATGGCCTCCTTGAAGGTGCAATTACAGAAAGCTTTTAAATCGAAGGGTTATCTCTCAAAAAGGGCCGTTTTCGAATTCGCTTTGCCGAAAGAACATTCTTTTTGGAAAACGAAACTTTTTAATAATCCTGATCTTGAATAATTTTTCAGCAAGAAAACGTTACAAAAAAGCAAACTTTTTTAATTATCCCGAAATTGAGAAAAAATTTCTTATAATGGCCTCCTTTAAAGGTGCAATTCAGAAAACTTTTAATTCGAAGGTTTCTCTCAAAAAAGGGCCGTTTACGGATGCGCTTTGTCGAAGAACATTCTGGAAAGCACGAAACTTTTTAAAATCCCTGATCTTGAATAATTTTTCAGCAAGAAACGTTACAAAAAGCTAACTTTTTTAATTATCCAAAAAGAAAAAATTTCTTAAAATGCCTCCTTGAAGGTGCAATTCAGAAAGCTTGTAATCGAAGGTTTCTCTCCAAAAAGGGCCCGTTTACGAATGTCGCATTTTGTCGAAAGAACAATTCTGGAAACGAAACTTTTTACAATCCTGATCTTGAATAATTTTTCAGCAAGAAACGTTTTATAACCAAAAAAAGCAACTTTTTTAATTATCCAAAAAATGAAAAAATTCCTTATAATGCCTCCTTGAAGGTGCAATTCCGAAAAGCTTTTAATTGAAGGTATCTCCTTCCAAAAAGTGGGCCGTTTCGAAATGCGCTTATGCCGAAAGAACATTCTGAGAAACGAACTTTTTAAAATCCTGATCTTGAATAATTTTTTCAGCAAGAAACGTTAACAAAAAGGCAAACTTTTTTAATTATCCAAAAAGAAAAAATTTCTTAAAATGCCTCCTTGAAGGTGCAATTCAAAAAGCTTTTAATTGAAGGGAATCTCTCAAAAAAGGGCCGTTTTCGAATGCGCTTTGTCGAAAGAACATTCTGGAAACGAACTTTTTACAATCCTGATCTTGAATAATTGTTTTTCAAGCAAGAAAAACGTTACAAAAAGCAACATTTTTTAATTATCCAAAAAGAAAAAATTTCTTATAACTGCCTCCTTGAACGGTGCAATTCAGAAAGATTTTAATTGAAGGTTTCTCATCAAAAAAGGGACGTTACGAATGCGCACTGGTCCCGAAAGAAACATTCTGGAAAACGGAACTTTTTTTACAATCCTGATCTTGAATAATTTCTTCAGCAAGAAACGTTTACATAAAGCAACTTTTTTAAATTATCCAAAAAGAAAAAATTTCTTATCAAGCCTCCTTGAAAGGTGCAAATTCAGAAAGCTTTTTAATTGAAGGGAATCTCTCAAAAAGGGCCGTTTCGAATTCGCTTGGGGAGAGGGGAGGGGCCGAAAGAACATTCTGGAAACGAACTTTTTACAAATCCTGATCTTGAATAATTTTTTCAGCAAGAAACGTTACAACAAGCAACCTTTTTAACTTATCCAAAAAGAAAAAATTTTCTTATAATGCCTCCTTGAAGGTTTTGCAATTCCGAAAGCTTTTAATTAAAGGTATCTCTCAAAAAAGGGTTCCGCTTCGAATGCGCTTTGTCGAAAGAACATTCTGGAAACGAACTTTTTAAAATCACTGATCTTGAATAATTTTTTCAGCAAGAAAACGTTTACAAAAAGCAACTTTTTAATTATCCAAAAAGAAAAAATTTCTTATAAATTGCCTCCTTGAAGGTGCAATTCAGAAAGCTTTTTAATTGAAGGTATCTCTCAAAAATAGGGCCGTTTCGTAATTCGCTTTTGTCGAAAGAACATTCTGGAAAACGAACAATTTTTACAAATCCTGATCTTGAATAATTTTTCAGCAAGAAAACGTTACACAAAAAGCAAACTGTTTTAATTATCCAAAAAGAAAAAATTTCTTATAATGCCTCCGTTGAAGGTGCAATTCAGAAGCTTTTTTTAATTTTTTGGAATCTCTCAAAAAAAGTGCCGTTTCGAATGGCTTTTTCGAAAGAACATTCTGGAAACGAACTGTTACAAATGCTGACCTGACTAATTTTTCATGCAAGAAACGTACATTATAGGACTTCTTTATTATCCAAAAAGAAAAAAATTCTTTGAATGCCTCCTTGAAGGTGCAATTCAGAAAGCTTGTAATTGAAGGGAAATCTCTCAAAAAGGGCCGTTTCGAATTCGCTTTGTCGAAAAGAAACATTCTGGAAACGAACTTTTTACAATCCTGATCTTGAATAATTTTTCAGCAAGAAACGTTTACAAAAAAGGAACTTTTTTAATTTATCCAAAAAGAAAAAATTT